>CM061349.1:110620063-113285572 GCA_030867105.1 Liasis olivaceus | reverse complement strand
TGGATTTATCACACTTGCTGCTTTTAGTGGTCTCTTTAATTTGGGAACCCAACTTGCCTTAGATATCAGAAATGTCTGTGTTTACTTTTTATTAATGTTTTAAACCACTGGTTTCTGATGAGCGTGAAAACTGTAGTATTAAATTTTCAAGCTCACATATGCTATCCTACTTGCTGGAAGCATTACCTAAAGGATAGCATTTTGAGAAAAATAGCCTACTGAAAAGGTCTTGTGGGGTAGCTTGTCCTCCAAGATTAGACTTGGTGGTTATCTTCTACTGATGACCAAAAAAACCCCCCAAAAACACCTTTAAGCTCTCCTTCTGATCTAGATTTTACTGTAATCATTGGCAACTATCTGAGAGGTGTTGTCTCTCAGGTTGCTGTTGGGATTGATTGAGGTATATGGAGATTCAGAATTGGGTGGCCAGAACTTTTGTGGCTTTTCTAACTGGGACAAGAGTGACTCAATGTGGGGAGAGCTTCTCCAAGCTCCAATCCCAGACAGGAAGATACTGGAGAAACACTAGCCTCAGACCTCATCCCTCAGAGGCCCTCCTCTCAGCTCCTTTGGCTGGACCATTATTCTGCCAATCTGCATATGCCTAGACTGTCCCATTCTATGTCTGTACAGCACTCATGGCTAAATATATATCCTCGTGTGGAAAGTTCAGAGACATGCCCCATCTCTATGGCCTCTTTTCATGGTCAATGCTAATGAGATTCGCTTCTTCCCCAGCTGATGTTTTGTGGGACCAGGGGCTTTTCAACTGGATGATCTCTGGCATAGTCTTGGCAAATATTTACCAGGGGGAAAAAAAAGTGGGGGGGAGACACGCACCATATAAATTTAGAATCCTGAAAATAGAGATCGAGTGAGTGGGAGAAAAAGAAAGGCTAAACCAGAAAATACAGCCTAGTCTGTTCATGAGCAAGGGAATAAAAATGGAAGATAAAATGAGCAAAACCTCGGCAGTAAAAACAGCATCTTGGTAAATAGTCTATTAAAAACCCTGCTGACCTGCTTTATGGCTTTCTTGGCTGCCATTCAGCAGGCACCGGGGGAAGGTAGCAGGAGCCGGCGGGCGGCTCCTGCGCTCCCCTCTTGGAATGGGGTGTTAAATTTAGCCACATAATGACGGCCCTGAGGAAGCAGCCTCTTGTCGGCCACACAGTAATTACTGCTTCCCTTATGCATTTTATTTTCTTATTACGTTCCTCCTTTCCCCAAATGGTGCAAGAATTGTGCAAGGACAGTGATCTGATCTCTGCCTCATCAAGGCTGCAGCTTCAGTGAACTTTTGGGCAGAATTTGAGGCAGTGCAGGGAACCTGTATGTCTGTGTTCAGTGGGAGATTTAAGTTGCACTGACCTGGCCTGCTGACCTATACATTTGTAATCTCCATGCTAGCTGAGGATGATGGGGATCAGGCTGGCCCAAAAGATTGGAAGACTAGGTAGTAGTTTGGATAAATAGAGATGTTTAATTCTGCTTTGACCTGTAACATTCTTGTATATCAAGAACGTTGGAGTCTTGAAGATCTAGCAGCAGGGTAGATAGATTTAAAGGGTTCTCCAAAAGTCCAATTTAAATAATTGATTCGTTAAGTCTCCTTAAATGAGAATGTTGCTATAATTAAAATGTTATTTGTTTTCATTAGAGTCTTTATTCTAAGTAACATCATATTTTAAATTTTTATAAACTATGGTTTAGGACAGCATAATGTATGAACCCAGCCACTGTGGCTTGTTCAATAAAATATGGCTCCAACCAACTAACTTAGTGTGAACCTCACTGTAGTGTTTGATGGAAGGACATCAATTCAACTTCAGCAAACAAGGTCAACAAGCTTTTAAAGAATTAATTTAGATTTAATTTAATTTTTTCTTAAACACTTCAGTGGTTGAAGCATTTAAGTAATAAGATGTATACAGAAGAAATCAATTATCATATTTAAAACATTAATTTTTATCCATAAGTCTTAGTTTAGGACTACCAGATCTGAGCTGTAGAAATCCTGGTGACTTATAGATGTCAGCAAAGTTCTATATTTCTTTGTAAACCATCTAGTGATTGTGTTGACTTTTGCAGTCTAAATATGATGCCCTTATTTTATAGCAGGGAAATAATATCAAAGGAAGGTTAGCTCTGGGCACTGGCCTAAACTATTACTGAAAATCAGGATTCATTATTTTTTCCTCTGCTGCACAACTTTCTTTTTTTGAGAGAGAGGGGATCTGCTGTCCATAAATTGCAAGTGAATGTAAAGCCATAAAGACCTGTAAAAACCTGTAGACTACTGATACAATAAAACAGCCATCTGTTTTTCTGTTATTGATATTTCTGACTAATCTTTTTTCCAGAGTTGTGCCATGGTACAGCTAACAGTAACATAATATAGTCAAAATCTTATGTACTCCCAGCAGCAAAACAGTATAAAACATTTCTAATTTAAATACAATATATGCCAGAGTCACCTAAGGACACTTTCACTGCATCAAAAGCCCCCTTCTCTAGCCAAGTTCTCTCCGGATATGTCAGGACCACAAATCTTTTGCTGGCTGAGAATTCTGGGAGTTGTTTCAATACATCTGGAGGAAGCCAGGTTGGCCAAGGATGGACTGAGGCCATCCAGTGTCACTTAGCTGGTGTCTTCTGGTATGTTTTCCTGTATAGCAGGAACCACTTGATGAGTGGCAATGGTAGATCAACCTACAGTATCACATATGGAGCACACACAATCTATCAATTACCAAAACAAAGAAATAAATAGCCCCAGTTTCTCATACTCTGGTGACCAATGCTAGACATGCCATTCTAAGTAAAGCAAGGCCACTTTTTGTGCTTTTAATTGACAGTTTATGTTAATGTGATCTAAAAACGGCATTTACCTCTCCCTTATCAGCATTATGTTCCTGAAATATTTTCAAAAGCCTGCTTGCAATCAACTTTATTAATTGATCTTCTTAGTATTTTTAGACTGGTTCCTTCCTATCAACCACCTACTGAGTTTTTAATTTTTTGTAATACATGCAGATCTTCAGGAGCACTGGTTTCTTCTGGTTGGTGAATGCCCTATGTTCTCTGCAGTAGGATATTTCTGGTCCGGAGTTGTTTTTGCAGCCCCCTCTTCTTGCTGCTTCTGAATTCAGGAACAGAAATGCTGTGCTTTATACCTTTTTCATGCTCAGCTTTACAGACCTCCATGTCTGTGTGCATGCACAGGGAAGGGGTTTAGAGGAGAATAGCTTCTTGCTTGTGCTGGTCCAGTTGGGGACCCTTTTGGCAAGCAACAACATTCCAGGAAAGGTCTCGTTCTTGTGCTTGTTTTCCCAAAACAAAGGAAGCAGGCTTGCATTGCTGGAAGTTGCGTGCTTGGGTTGTACTGCCTTGTTATCATCCGATAACCCGTCGACCCTGATGTTGCCCTGTTCCTCACCCGGCAGCCTCAGGCTAGGGGATGTGAACAACTTCCGCACACTTGCCCTTGCACAGATCCTCACCTTCCTTTCAGTATATAGCATATATACATACATGTGGAAGAATAGCATTAAGGAAGAAGGTATCTGAACCTTCTCCTTCTTCTTTTTCCTCACCAATTGGTAATTTTATTCATGTGTTTGTGTGGACAGGCTAAGATGGAAGCAACCCACCCTCTGGATTTGTAATGCTGGGAAAGCCACTGTTGATTTCACTTGTGAAAGTCAGGGGAATGCATTCAATATCCAAACACCATGTTGAGACTGAATCTAAGAGACCTCATGGTATATTTTTGAATTTTTGTAACATCCTGCCTGATGAAGAGTTACAGAGAAATTGAAAGCTTGACACAGTTTTGGGTAAAATATTTTGTGTAATAATTTATTACCGAACTATGGATTTTATATATATGTCTTTTTAGCTACCCTGTCTATATGTCCTCTCACCTATATATTTGTATGGATGGAAAAACTCTTACAGCATGGTGGGAGTGCATCCATCCTGGCCCTTCTTGATTTCTCGGTGGCTTCAGCACCACTGTCTCTGGTATCCTTCTGGACTGGCTCAGGACGTTGTAAATATGAGATGATATTATTATTATTATTATTATTATTATTATTATTATTATTATTATTTTATCCTGCCTTTTTTATATTTAACTCAAGGCAGTGAACATACGTAACTCTCCTGCCTCCTATATTTTGTCCCCACAAAAACAACCCTGGGAGGTGAGTTGGGCTGAGAGAGAATGACTGGCCCAAAGTCACCCAGCTGGCTTTCGTGCCTAGGGGCAGCCTAGCACTCACAGTCTCCTGGTTTCTAGTCTGGTGCCTTCACCACTACACCAAACTGGCTCCCCAGGTATTGGGCCAAGTTGATAGATGAGCCCATCTTTGGGAGGTAGAATGTGGGTTGATGAACCCCAATTGTATGCTATTGGTATGTAATTCTTTATGACTTTTTGTTGATATTGTTGTTTTTTTGTTTGGTTTTATTGATGTATGCTGCCCAGAGTTGTGATCATGTGAGCTGGATAGCCGTATGAATCAAATCAATCAATCAATCAATCAATCTGAAAGGATGTTGTAAAAATAAAGCCAGTTACACAACTCAGGATCATCTAAGCTTCTATTATTTCTTCAGTGAACTAATTCAGTTTACTTGGCTGCCCACTCGCAAGCAACCCTGGGTAGCTAATAACATTAAAGCAGACAAAGAAATACAAATAGTAAAAATCCAGAAAATAAAAATGACACGAAAGAAGATACATAAACATCTATAGTGCCAGGGTAAAAATTCACTTCACGTATATTGCCGCATATTAACGGCTCGCTCAGCATCCCATCTCAGTGCCTGAGAGAGAAGCGGATCTTTGCACCAACAGCAAAGGTGTGCTTCCTGGGTCCTACCAGATGGCACTGTTTAATGGACAGGACCCAGAGCATGCTGTATGATCTGGCTGGGTAAGCAGAAAGAGATCGACAGTCCCTCAATATTCTGGCCTTGTGCCATGAAGGGCTTCCTAGCAGTGGCCTTAAACAACTCTACATAACTGACAGCAGATGTGGCCATCTGTCATAATGAGTTGATTTATGTTTTCTCCTGCACTGTGTATTCATATACATTGAGAGGCCATTGATGTCACAATTTCTATGGATTAGAGTATTTAATCATTGATCTAAAGAGTGGTTTCAAAATCTTAGCAGCTAACTTTTCTTAGTTTCTAAATCTGCAAAATTCTGATTATTGCACTTGGAGAAAGATGTTAAAGATGTTTAAGTTAAGATTAGATTAAATTAAATTAAAATTATTAAAATTAATAAATTATTTATTATTAATAATAATTAATATTATTGTTATGGATTAATAGATTAGATTAGATTTAATTAAGAGCCAGTTTGGTCTAGTGGTTAAGGCACCAGGCTAGAAAGCAGGAGACTGCGAGTTATAGTCCCAGTATAGGCATGAAAGCTAGCTAGGTGACTGGACCAGTCACTCTCTCTCAGCCCAACTCACCTGACAGGATTGTTGCTGTGGGGAAAATAGGAGGAGAAAGGAGTATTAGGTATATTCACCGGCTTGAGTTATTTATAAAAATAATAAAGGTGGGCTAAAAAATCTAAAAAAAAAAAAAGTTATGTGAAGACATTACGCACTTCTTATATAGTACAGTCTGAATACAAAACATGAATTTTCTTTAACATATGAACCTCTTATTCCAAATCATACTATTGGTCCTTTAGCCGAGCATTGTCTCCTTTAACAGATAAAAGCAATCAAATATTAAGTCTCTGAGATCTTCTACTCCTTTAATTACATAGAAATTATATAATATGCTGAGCCCTACCAATGTTATCTTTGAGCTAGAGTTGGATCAAACTCTTCATTCTTTATATCCATTACTAGGATTTTGATATGAAATCTAACTTTTTTTATGATGTCTTGAAAATAGGTCTCTCCAGTTTCTCAGGGTGAAGAACCATTTTAAAAATTTATTTAATTACATTAAATATAGATAATCAGCTGTCTGGATTCCTGAGACAGCTAGTCCCTGCAGGGACCTTTTCTGGATCAGGCTGTACCCAAGCTTGGCTCATCCCCATCAGATTTTAGGATTTAAGTGGTTGGGAAGTGAATGGTTGCAGTGAGGAGAACAATGATAGGCGTGGGTGGACAGATTAGAAGATTGGTGTGACATGCAGAATGACACAAGGTATTTGAGGCAGAATAATGGCAGACAGCTTCTGTATTCTTGCTAATAAAACAACATGGACATAGGCTTGTCACCAGGACTCAAGCTCAGCTTTAGATTTTATCTTCCAGCTATTTAATAGTGCCCCCCTTCCATCAGCTTTAATGTTCTGTAACATTAGATACTGCATTATGGTAACCATTATGGGAGATCTCTGGGGGTTTCACCAAGACTTTCAGGTGATGCATGTGAACTGGGGCCTTAAGGTTGTTTCCAGAGAGCCTGATGCATAAATCATCTGGCAAGATTGCCTTGGAGCACTGGAACAAAAAATCCAGGTTTAAGTGAAATTGTTGTAAAGTTGTAAAATTAAAAAAAAAATAATCTTCAACGACTGTTGGAAAACAGTAGCAAAAATGGAAGATGATCTATCCTTGTGCGCTGGAAAAGAAGTCAACTAATATGTCCTCTCTACCACAAGTTACATGCCTGCCAAAATGAAGGAAGTTTGCATCTGTCTATTTATTTGCTCATCATTGCCTCTTATTCATTGTGATTTCTTTTCTTCCCCTCTCCTCTGGGTCTCCTCTTTCCACTCCCACAATGTACTAGATCTTAATTTGTTCTATGACTTCCTCCCCCCTCCCCAATTTCTACTTTTAGCACTGAAAACAAACAGTATTTTTAGCTATTCCCTGCTGAAAAAATCGTGCTTTGTGCTTCTTTGCTAGTCATTTAAGCTTCCATCCCACACATGTGCATGAAGGACAGCTGAGGCATATACTGGCATAGCAAATGAGCAAAAAACCTCTCAAATCTGGCCATTATTGAAGTCTGGCTTTGTGTGGCATAAGAGGGATGTGCTCTGGAATCAGTCAGCCGCTAGCGTGGGCTAGCCTTTTAATAAAGCCAATCTATATTTATTCTTCTTTGCCTTGAAATAGTCTAAGGAGTCTTTCAAAGGTCCTTTCCCTGTTTGGGGTAGAGGGAGATTGGAAAGCAGCAAGAAATTTGTGGGTGGGTAGGTGGGCAGGCGTTCCAAGGATTGTGTGTGTGTGTGCTTGTTTCTTTTAAAGATGTGCTGTTGAGAATCAGCACCTGTCATTGCATGTGGAAGAGGAAATAAGAGGTCTTCTTATCTTAAGTCTGCCTTTGGAACGGATCCAGGACCAAAGACCTGTGCAAAGTGCTTTTAGCATTCTGTAGTTCACAAACTCTTCTAATTTCTTCAAAATCTCCCTGTTTCATAGAATATTTGACAGTGCAATGAATCACAGACTTAAACAGGCATTTAAATGTTTGGTCTGCTGTGTCTTACGTGACTGGGAGATTTTAGAATCCCTGCTCTGAGACTTTCTTGGAAAGTCTGGGTAGAGCATCTCTTTGCTGCCTTAGGGAAGCAGTTTGGACTAGCTGACCTATGAACCTCCTTTAAACTCCATGATTCCTTACCATGTCTTTTACTTTTTAGGTCAAAAGCAAGCAACTGTTTTGGTTTATGGCCACATTTAGAACTCTGAGGAAGTAGCAGCCTCCACCTCAAAATGGCTGTCACAACAAAATGACTGGATGGGGGCAGGAACATCACAAAGGAATGTAGCGATTCTTGTTTAAAATATGTTTAAATATTGATTCCTCACAAATCCTTCTCTTACCTTTGATTTGATTATGTGCCAACAAGTCAATGTCCATTTTTAGTGACCACATAGACAGACCATCTCCAGGATTTGTCCCTAACCTGGCCCTTTAAATCTTCCAATGGTGCACGTTGCTGCTGGCCATTGTCCTTCTCTCCTTTTCCCCCTTTCCCAGCATTATAGACTTCCCAGGAGAACTAAGTTTTCAAATACTGTGTCTTAAATGTGATAATTTGAGCCTTCTCCAACACCAACATTCAAAACCATCAATACTCTTCCTATCCTGCTTCTTCAAAGTCCAACTTTTGCTTCATTGAGTGTTACAAGGAAAACCACTGCCTGCATGATTCTGATCTTTGTGTATATATAGACATATTATGGCATCCGAGTATCTTTTCCAAGGCCTTCATTGCTACCCTATCAAGTGCTAGCCTGCAACATATTTTTGCATTGCTGGGTCACTTACTGTTGATAGTCCTAAAAGGCAGAAACTTTCCACCAAATCTTAATTGTCAATTCTAAGGCTGGTTGCTGTACCTGTTGTCATAATTTTGGTTTTCTTTATGTTTAATCTTAGTCCCATTTTTCCCTGTGCTCCTTGACTTTCATTACTAGAGCTTGCAGATCATTTGCATTTTCAGCTGTCAGAGTGGTGTCATCAACACAGTGCAGATTGTTTATGTTTCTTCCTCCATTTTTAAAACTATGCTCATCTTCTTACAATCCAGCTTCCCTCAGTGTATATTCAGCATATAAATTAAATAAATAAGGAGAGAGTGTATAGGTTTATCTCACTCTTTTGCCAAACTGGAGCCAGTCTGTTTTGCCATGTTCCATCCAGACTGTGAGTTCTTGTCTTGTATATACATGTGGACAATGAGATGTTCTGGGATTTCCATTTTCCTAAAGACTTTCCCCAACTGGACATGGTAGATACAATTAAGGGCCTTTCTATAGTCAGTGAAGCACATACTGACTACCTTGTATTATTTGGCTTTCTCAATTATTTAGCATAATAAACAATAATGTCTCTTGTTTCTTAGCCTTTTCTAAAACCATCCCAGACATCTGGGAGCTCCCTTTCCATGTATGGCTGTAATCTGTGTTGGATGATCCTAAACATTATTTTAACAGCATGTGAAATTAAGGATATTGTGTGATAGTTTGTACACTCTATTAAGACTCCTTTCTTTGGTATTTGTATGTAGACTGATCTTTTTCAGTCTTTTGGCCAATGTGTTGTTCTCCAGATTTGCTAGTATAGTTTGGTGAGAGCTTTTACTGATTTCTTCTTCTGTTGCTTGCCATATTTCTATAGAGATTCCATCAATTCCTGTAGCCTTCTGATTTGGTATTGGCTAGAATGCTGATCTAACTTCCTCTTTGGTTCTTATAAATAGGGAATATCTTCTTGTTGTTGTTGTTGTTGTTCAGTCGTTAAGTCATGTCCGACTCTTCGTGACCCCATGAACCATATTGCGCCAGGCCTTCCTATCTTTCACTGCCTCCCTGAGTTTGCTCAATTTCATGCTCATTGCTTCAGTGATGCTATCTAGCCATCTCATCCTCTGCCGTCCTCTTCTCCTTTTGCCTTCCATCTTTCCCAGCATCAGGGTCTTTTCCAAAGAGTCCTCTCTTCGCATTAGGTGACCAAAGTATCTGAGCTTGAGCTTCATTATCAATCCTTCCAATGAGCAATCAGAGTTGATTTCCTTTAAGATTGACTGGTTTGACCTCCTAGCAGTCCAGGGGACTCTTAAGAGTCTTCTCCAGCACCACAGTTCAAAGGCATCAATTCTTCGGCGTTCAGCCTTCTTTATGGTCCAGCTCTCACAGCCATACATTACTACTGGAAAAACCATAGCTTTGACTATGCGGATCTTTGTCGGCAAGGTGACATCTCTGCTTTTTAATATGCTATCTAGGTTTGCCATAGCTTTCCTCCCAAGGAGCAAGCGTCTTTTAATTTCATGGCTGCGGTCTCCGTCTGCGGTGATCTTGGAGCCCAAATAAATGAAGTCTGTTACTGCTTCCATTTCTACCCCTTCTATTTGCCAGGGATTGATGGGTCCAGATGCCATGATCTTAGTTTTTTTAATGTTGAGTTTCAAGCCAGCTTTCGCACTCTCCTCTTTCACCCTCATCAAGAGGCTCTTTAGTTCTTCTTCACTTTCTGCCATTAATATCTTCTTAGGTTTTGTAAATGTTGACATCTCAGAATTTCAGTGTTCTCCTATCTTTGTTTGATTTTCAGATTGGTTACTATTTGTCCGGTAGCATCCCTTAGCATACCAATTCGAGGTTGGAACCTCTTTCTGAGTTTGGAGATGTTTTGGAAGATTTTCCTTGTTTTTTCCATGTCTATTTCCATTTTCGGTGGCTTTACAGATATCACTGTAATACTGCTTCTGGTCTCTTCTAACAGTTCTCCAAAATGTTTTGTTACGTTGCTTCCTAAGATCTTCACCTTTCTTGACTTTGGATTCTCTTCTTTTCTTGGCAATTTCCACCGTATGTTCTAACATCCAGTTTGGTTTTTTCTGTTTCTTGGTCTTTGGCACTCTCTTTTCACATTAATCCTTAACAACTTTTTTGATTTCATTCCAAAGTTCCTCTGATTTCCTAACAACGAGGTTGAAGATTTCAAAGTGATTCCTGATATTGTCCTTGAAAATTATGGGTATGTACTCACGATCATATTGGAGAAACTGCTTGACTCTTTTTTTCTTCTTTAGCTTGACTTGGACCTCCTATCTTTCCAATAAATTTAAAAAGGGATTCCCATTCCTTGTAACTTAAAAATGAATTTAAAAAGTCATTTGCTTCCATTTCCCCAGTTCCAGACTGGCGAAATGGAGAAGGAAGCCCCTATTCCCAAATACCTCCATAGTAAGAATTCTTGATATGGGTGGGCTTCATTTCCACCAGCAAATTTCAAGGAGAAAAGGATTCCCTTCCTCCGGTGGTGCCCTGGGTGCGTGACAGAGCCCATCCCCTCCCTGTGTTGATAGTTGTTTGGATGATGCCTGACTGCCATGTGGTTTATTTTTTATATTCTGTATTTTGTTTATTTTATTGTAAGCCACCTTACATAGCCATCCATTTCACGTTTGTGAAATGGATGGCTATGTAAATTGAATTTATAATAATAATAATAATAACAACAACAATAACAACAACAATCACACAAGAACTTTTTCTTACAGGTGCTGAATAAGAGACTGGGGAACCTGATGACACACATAGGCATTGTATCACTGACCCCACTTTTGAAGCATATTTGCATAATTAATTCTTTGGTAATATTAGCCTTATTTATTTTTTCACATTTATATAGCTGCCCATCTCACACAAAGTGGCTTATGCCACTTAACTAGTCCCAATATTAAATTGGAGGGATTGCAAGAGAAAGTTAGTGGTATGAAATAGGTTGTTGCAGTCCATGGAATGACCAAAAGCTCTGGACTTAATGTAGATACAGTGTTCTTTCTGATGAACATCTCATGTATCAAAATAAACGTGTGACAATTTGTAAATAAGATACTGTACCCAGGCATTGCATTTGAATTTTTACATGGAAGCACTTTCCATAGAACAACAATATACCGTAATGGAGCAATCTTAATTTGAGGACTTTAGGACTTCTTTTGCAAGCAATATCTCTACTACATTTTGAAAGATGTTTCCTGGTGGGTTTTTTTTTTTTAATCTATGTTTGGATTTCAGATCTCCTTGGGTATTAACCTGCAGGTGTTTCATAGGGTCCAGCTTGTAGCTATCATCGAGTATGTAATAGAACCTGTAGATTCTACAATTAATCATATTGCTTGTTCTTTGCTATCTCTAATAACTTTGCTGTATCAAAGTCTATTTGCTGCTTCTTAACTTTCCACCTTTTAAAATCTCTCCCTTCCCACTTTTTAAAAAATGCTTTTGAGTATGCCTTAGTCCTGACTTGTAGTCCATGTATTATTATTCTTTTAAAAACAAATTCCACATAAACTAGCTTTATTAACCCTCACTGAATTGCCCTTTTTCCCCTGAGTGTCTGGAAGCTGGAACACTACTGGCCTGTTTGTCTGGGTGTCTGTAGGCTGAGTGAAAGCAACAATGTGAAAGGCCAAATAATTCCTGGAGATTCTGACGCCGAGGAGGAGTGCGGCTCTGAGCAGCCTATTCACGCCTGGAGTTCTATAAATACTTTACAGTGTGGCAACTAGGAAAACTTCAAGCCTTTTTATTAGTGCTGCATATAGTATAGTAATTGTGTGTGGCTTAAGTGTGATTCTCAACCCTGATTTGGAGTTCACATTCCTCTATGTTCTAATGATTGACAGTGATGGGAGATCTTTGAGGGAAGGTGACACTAGGGGTTTAGAAGTGGGACCTTTGGGATGCTTACAGAATTGGCATTGAGTTTGGGAAGATAGTGAGCAGGCTACCTCTTGCCCCATTTCTCTGAAGCCCTTGTAAAAGCAACCTTAACACTTCTAGACAGCTGTTTGATACTTCCATTTGCTCTTTGTTGGAGATTAGGCATCAGCTTGTTGCACTTATGAGCCTATTTGACCACAAAGGCAGATGGCAACAGATAGGTGCAGAGAAGGTCTTCACACCCTCTTCCTGTGTCTGCTTCTCACCAGGCCTACTGTTACTTAAATAAATCTCTGGGTTTCAGAAACTAAGGGAACTTCCCCTCTATGTCTCTCTTGTGATTCAGATGTTACCACATTCTTCCCATTCTTCAGGATATACAGTAGTTTGAATAGAAGTGACATATTTTCTATCTTCATGTATTTCTGAATATATCTAGCTTTTACTTCAGATACTAGGCTATGGGCATATTCTGAATTCAACCCAATTATATTCTTTGTGGTTATGAGTATTTTATTAATGGGACATTGGGCTACTTAATTACTCAGGATTCTTTCAGCACACAGTGTTCAGGAGGATATCCTCTAATGGATTCAGATCTCCAACACTGTTCTCCCCATTGGTTTTCCCTAAATGTTACATTCACATTTTTTTCTCTTCCCTGTTCTTTGGACAGCCACTCATTCCACTACAACTCTCCCCTCTCCATTTTCCCAGCCCACATTTCCTTTGCCTCATCTGTTGGCTGACATGGAAGTTGTTTTCATCTCTTTTAATTGAACAATCTACATTAGTCTTTGAATTGCTCAGTTACTCCTGGCCTGGCTTTTGGTTGTGAAGTCTAAATGGAGCAGGAGTTTTGCCCCAAGAACAAGGCAATAAGAAGTTCTTTCATTCCTTTGCAGACTTTAAATTTCATTTCACTTGTGTCTATGCCATTATTACTATGTAAAGAAGGTGAATTTGGAACTGTGCGGTCAAATGAAGAGTTCAGTGATGTTCTGTCCAAATTGGGTTTCGAGGCCTTGCCCCCAAAATGTGTTGATTTTAACATCAGTAGAAAATATGGAAACTATTTCTGAATAGCGAATACATTGGGTACTTATTTAGATGGTATTGGCTTAACTTGGTCTTTCCCAAACTGATGTCATCCAAATATTATGGACAACAACCACCATCGTCCAAGATAGGGATGATAACAATCGTAGTCCAGCCTATCACCAGCCTATCACTATCCAGCCAGGGGCACCAAAAATCCCTGTAGAGGAAGTTGATTCTAGCCCAATGTATATGGGAGAATGTCAGGGTTGGAAAGGCTGAAGTAATCGGTCATTCTGATGCCATCACATGGAATGGTAAGCGATGGTATGCTCTTGGGGAAGACAGTTCTTCCTAATGCAGGAAGGAGAAGTGGAATTAGGACTCCCTAGTTCTGTGCTCCTGGCAATGTTTTGGAGGCAATGTTTTTCAGCTTCCCTGGGGTGGACATTGGTCTTCTCATTAGCCAAGAGTGATATTAGACCTCCTTACCATTCTTGTTGATGTTTCTGCCACCTAAGTCTCATCCATATTCATAAGTCTACATAGACCTATCCATATTTATAAGGTTTCCACATAATCTGTAGATGTCTACCCAACTGTGTAGCCATGTGCACCTCCTCACCTGTGAGACACTACCAGACCACAAAGTAATTTTGTCACAGTGAGGCCAAGACCAGGAGCAGGAATTGTTACACAGGAGAAGTAGAAAGTACGAAATCTTCCCAAATGCTCCACTGCCTTTTGGAGTAGGATTCTCTGGAAATTTCCTTTTCATGTAGCAATCCTGGCTGTTGCTCCTTTCTTTCCAAATTTTGTGAGCAAGCCTTGTTGGTGCTACAAAATAGGACCAGATAGCATATAACTTCCTAGACAGAAATCTTCCCTCCTTTAATGGATTGTCCTGAGTAGTTCCTTCGGTTGACTTATTCATAGAAAGCTCATTCAACCTTTGGACTGTCAGTGGGCTACCCTGGACACATGGCTTACTGACATTCTGTGCTGAAAAGTGTTGGGAAAGATTGGGGTTAAATTAAAGAAGTTTTTTTTCTACTAAAACCTCTTTTAAAAACAACAACAACCACAACCCAGGATTTATTTTGTCATGTTCTATATCCCCTTCCTAGAATTTGCAGAATTTTCTCCAAACCTTGTCCTCTGTGTGTGTGTCTGTGTTTCTCTTTCCCCATTCTTCGACACTGACTGGTGCACTCTGCAGTATTCAGTATGGTGGCCAAATTAGCAGCACATTTGTTTTTGATATTGATAAAAACACACCTAAATACAACCTAAACCCCTCATAGTGCATCCTACCACTTCATGAAATTTGGAGAAATTTTCTCCTGGAAAAAAAAATGGTGAAAGCTTTTATCCAATTTATTTGCCTATTACTTCTCCAATTTCTTTGCAGACTGCTTAGAAATCTCCCTGGTTGACAACAGAAAAATAGGACAGAAGTAAGTTGGAATGCACTAATTTTGGACAGCAGTGTGGAAGAATGCCATGATACAAAGGCAGGGATTCTTTTGTAACTTGGTTAGCAAGGTTTCTTCCCAGCTTCTCCTTCAACTCAAGTGTGCTATGTGAGAATGTTTCCTCCTTATGAATCTATGAACTTCAGATGTTCAGGAAGAAAATGACCCCTCTCTGAAATTGAACTTTGAAAATAGTTTAGGCTGCTTCTTTATTCTCCCTTGCTGTTACTACAGAATTTAATCTCTCTTGACTAGGGTTTCTGGTAAACAGGTATCTTCCTAACGAGTTTGAGATTTAAGGCCTGCTCTAAGTTGTCTCCCTCATATGATACTGAAACATGGTATTCCCAGTATAAGTCACATAGACCTTTGCCATTGGCTATCATAGCTCAAGCTGATGTACAGTCTAAAGGACCTAGAAAAATAAGGACCTAGAAGGTACCAGTTTGCCTGATCTGGCAGCATGGCACTTTGCAGGATAGAACTACTTGTACCTATGAGGTACTTCACAGCAGGAGACTGCTGAATAAGCAAGACTCTTTTGGAAGATTGATCACTGTGCAGGAAGATCTTGGTAAAAAAAAAGAGAGAGAGAGAGAGAGAGAGAGTCAACGCTAAGGTTCTGAAACACTTGAACTGCAGACTCTAGGCTAAATGGGCCATAGTTTCACAGTTAAGAGTGGCAGGGATCAGAGAGCACATTTCTCAAGAACAACATATTACCTTCTGACCCAGAAGCAGGCTGTCATTTTCCTTTTCCTCCAGGTCAGCAGAAAGAACATTTGAAGTCAGGCAAGAACACTGTTTGCCTTTAAGGAGACTGGGAACCATAGGCATACAGAAGAATTTATTTTATGTTCCTTAAGAGTTTTGTGCAAAGGTCTTTTAGAAACAAAAAGCCCAGTAAAAATAGTTGACCTATTGACTTTGTTAATCAGTCCAAATGGCATACATGCAGCTTCCTATTTTGCATGGACTGAAAATGCAGGCATTCACACAGTTTTATGATCATATGCAGAGATTCAGGTTGGCTATAATCAAGGAAGAATTTTTTTTTTTTTTAATAGCAGACTTGAAGAACCGATAGGTTTAAGTGAATACAGGCAATTTTTGATGGCTTCCTGGCAACAAATATCAGTTTTTCCCCTGAAGTTTAAGGAAAAGTGACAGATCCCAGGGTAGTGATTTTTATGATATGCAAAAGTAGGGCTGGGTTTGTGCACATCATGACACAGCTGGCTATTTCCTCCCCAGTAACAACTAACTGATCATAAGTAGCTTAATTTTCTCTGTCCTTCCCTCTCTTCTTTGAACCCTAAAGATTTGTCAAACTAGGATGAGCTTGCAAGTCCATCAAGCCCAGTCCTTAACTGTCCTGTGAATATCCTGGCAGGTGCTCTCACAAAATAAGTTTGTCCCTATTTTAGATATGTACAGTAGTTTCTTTCTAATCCTTTGACATTCAGGGTTGAAGCTGAAATGTTTGTTTAGGACTGGCTAGTTTTAAAAATTCTGTGGCTAGAGATGCTTCCTATTTAGTAGGTATGTAATGAAGGTAAAGTCAAGCTGGACTCCTGGTGAGTGCATCCATATAGCTTTCTTGATAGTTTTACACAAGTTATTTCCCATTTTTTTCAGGATGATTTTTCCATTTCCCAGTTTAGCCAACCTTTCATACATTTATTAATTTTTAAGACACTATTATTTTTGATGCAAAAGTATAAGACCACATCCCCATAGCTTCTTTGTCCCAGTGTGAAGATGTCCCAATAAGCATTTCCAAAGGATATGTCGTGATGCCAATATCTGTATCTTGTCATCAGCCTGCAGCTGAGGCAGCCAAAAGATGGCTTTAGGTGTGTGTGATATTGTGGGGAGTCTGGGAAAGGGAGGAGGAGTAGACATAAGCAATCAAGAGATAGAAAATAAGTCTGTTGGCAGATTATCTTATATGGCAGGTTATCTTATAAACAATAGGGCAGGTGACAAGAAATCTGCACCGAAGTGTTTCAAATCATCCCAAGAGACTCTATGTTAGTAGCATCAGTATAAACAAGAGTGGGTAATTCCTCTTCGTGGTTTCCAAGATTTTGTGTTTACCCCAAGACTAACATTAAAGATACCTTCTTGAAGTCTAGGTAGTTCTTGCTTCTTTGATTTTGTCCAGTTGTGTGGGAGACAAGGTGCTCTGTTCAGGAAGTGGTGTTTCCTCTCTTATTGTGATTCAGGCTCTCTCCTTTGGATAATCTATGGCTCATGGAGGAGGAAGTTTGAGTTGATAGAGTTGGGGTGTGATGTGTCTGGCCTCAGGTGATCCAACAGGTCTGTTGGGGAACTATCCCTTCTATCTGCATCCTGGGCTCTACACTATTGGTTTGGCTGCTAGGGAGACTAGAACCCTTGCTTCCAGAGCCATTTCCCCTTGTTTAATTGGTTTGTGACCTATAACAGGGGTTTTCAAACTTTTTCAGGCCATTGAACCTGTTTTTTAAAAAAATCCTGGAACTCCTGATCAAGAGGCAAAGCACTAATTATAGAAAATTGACAATATAATTAATAAAAAGTAAACTTTATTGTAAATACAAATTAACATTGTCAATGTACAAAAAATAACTTGTACTTCACAATTATTTGGGAGGTTAAAGTTTTAACTAAAGAAATCAATGTTCAGTGACTGGGATGTAATTGCTTTTCCTTGGATAAAAGTTCAGTATTTTGGAGCAATTCATGTTATGTGTAGGCCAAGATCATTTTCTATATTTTGCCTGTTTCTATACTTGTTTCTTGTTGCTGCAGATAAAGAGAAAGTTCTCTCACAGAAGTATGTAGTTGTGAATGGCATGAAATGTTTCAGTGCTCAGCTGGCAATTTCAGGATATTCTTTTAAAAGCCCTATCCAAAAATGTCTGTTCTACATGAGGAAATGTTGTTTCTAATGTGAAATCAATCAAAATGTTTTACATTGTTCCTTCTCCTTTAATGATAATTCAGATATGATTCAATGGGACTTACTTCTAAGTGGGTGTTCACAGGATGTCACTTTAATGTTTAAGCAGACCTCTTGGGGATATGCACATTTATGTGCATAAATACAGTCAGCAATATAGAAAGTGAAGAGGGAGGGAAGGGGGGACTCCCTTGTTCTTGTGCTGCTAAGCAAGTTAGAAACTCCTGTTGATTTTCTAGTTCTCTCTGCTTTCAACTCCCTCAGCTGCCCTTTAGAAAACTTGGGCTGGCTGGGGAAATGTTTGTTGGAGTTTTGGGGCAGGCAGGAAGCCAGGTTTTGTATATGCAGCATGTGCATATGCGAAGACTCCTGTGCGGACGGCTTGGAAACACTAGTGACGACAGCTAGTGACACACGGCCAGGAGGAGGAGGAGAACGCTGTTGAGATGAGCAGAGAGCAGATGCTGAGGGTGCCTTTCAGACCAGTGCATTCAAGGTTTCTTTTTTCCCTTAGTCCCTCACGGAACCCATTCAAGTTCTCACGGAACCCTCGAGTTTCACAGAACCTCATGTGAAAAACCCTGACCTGGAGAACACAAAGCTTTGCATTTACTAGCTTGTCCCTGGTTGACACCTCTAATTGGAAGTGTAATTGAAAAACTTTGTCTCGTGTACTTTCATAGTCCTGATTGCTTAGTTCCTCTGCTCATGTTACATTCTAAGGTAGTTTACAACTCCCATACCAATTCCCTCAGAACCCCTTTCTCAAATTCAAGTTCTTCATCAACATTTATCCAGTGGCTGCCTCTCGACGGCACAAATCTGATTGACCACTAGATGGCAGCAGAGACATACACGAACTCCTAACTCTTTGCTGCCACCTGATGGTTGACCAGTCCATCCATAAAGTAGTAAGGAATGAAAATGAAAGTTTGATCAGTATAAGATATGACAAGAAAGAAAAAAGGGGAAAAAAATGCATTGCCCAGAGTAACCAGAGCATTGTGGATTTGGAGGAAACTTTTCATGTGGTAGATGATGTTGGGCAGGGCTGGAATTTTAGCCATGGAAACAGACAAACATGGCCCATAGCTTAAAGCTAGATTGATAGCAGTGTGTATCAGTAAATAAGGGCACGCTGGAGAGACAGCAAGACTTAAGGATTTCTATAGGCTCGAGGACAGGAAGGCAGCATGACAAAGCAGCTGTGTGGATGTGGCCAAAAGTTGGATATCCTTTTAGAAATTGTTTCTAGCAAATGTGGTTGACAATCCTTTTATAAAAGGTGTCATGTTGCTTTTTGGGCTTTTTTCTGATGATCTTGTTTGAACAGAATTTTAGGCTGTGCTTGGCAAGACTGAGGCATGACATTGATAGAGAACTCCTTTGACATAGCTCCAGTAAGGGGACTTAAGCCAGTCTCACTCATGGGCTGGGGATGAGACAAAGGCAACCTCATAACGACCCTGTAGAAGAAAGATGTCGGCAAGATGCGTTTGTATTGCGGGTAGTTGCAAGTGGAGAAAAGTCTTTAGGCAGACCTTATCCCCCTTCCCTTCAAGCAGTTTCTTCCTATGTTGGTTGAGGAAAGCCCAAAATGGTATTGCACTCTATGAATACTGAAATTGGGGTTAATTATATTTAATGTAAGTTTGTTTGTGACACAAAATGTGAATTTTCAAATCAATATTGGCGATGCTTCATTTTATTTCCCCTTCCACATCCCAGCCCCTCGCTGTCCCTCTTGTTATTTAGCTTTTGTTAACCAAGTATATTTCTGCTGTCTGGACAGAAGCTCTAGAGCCTTTGCCTTCTAAGTTAGCGATGGAGTCATTTACCTTTCACAAAAAGCAGCCAGCAGGAGGCTGCACTGGCATATATTTTGCTTAATGTAGGATAGCCTTGTCCCCATCCCCCCACCCCCAAGCAATTTCTGAAGGCAGGGGGCTTTCTGAGGAGGAAAGTACAAGGTCTTTGAATCAAGGAAAATTGTGAACAGGAAGGCAGCTTATAAGAGACCAGTGTAATGAATCAGAGTATGCAAATGGGAGATAGGTTCTGAGGTGCTCTGCTTTTGTTTCTTGAAGTTTAGTGTTAACAGTGCCAGACCAGACATATTATTGCTTTAACAGGGCCTTGAAATTATGTGAACCTCTGCCTTTTCTGAGGAAAGAACCAACTCCAGTTTCTAGTAAAAAGCTGCTTGTCTCCCCCCACCCCTCACTGCCTTTCTTAGCAGAGTGGAGGCCCCTGCTTCCTCATTTCCTCCCTCAACATCCATGACAGCCCATTTTCCATCCAAATTATTTACCTGGAGCTGATCCCCCGTGCCAGGACTTGATGATGATTCCCTGGAGAACATGTCCCAGCTTGTCACATTCTACCACATTCTATTCCCTGGGTTGTTTACTGTTCTTTTGTGGGCTGGGGGTTTCCATCATGGTGGAGGGTGCCATGGGAGAAGAGGGGGAGGTGCATGGCTGCATGGGGATCAGGAGGGCCAGCAGCACAAGTATGGTCTTTATAGAAGCCCATGGGCTGCACAGTTTATAAAACAACCCCCGGAGAGAGAGGGGGATAAATCACTCAGGTGCTGGCATTGGTGGTTACCCACAGTGAGACATTGGCTTTGCTTTGGACAGGTCCCAGACCATGAGCTGCGAGAGAGCAGAAAGGTTGTACAACCTCAGACAGCCTTTTCCCCCCACTTTCCATTCTGCCTGCCTTGTCTATTGTTTAGCCACCAAATCCAGTCTTGCCCCTCCATCTTGTTCCCCCTGATTTCAATGTTTTGAACTGACCCTTTGATGCAGGGAGAACAAGTCAAGAATACGAAAGTGTTGCTGTTAGATTTAATGTCAGCTCTGCATGCTGTGGCTGGGAGGTGATGCTCCCTGCTGTTAATGGGAAGCATTTCCAGATGATTTGCTTTGCTTGGGTAACATCTGGGTTCATGGAATGGCAAATAGATGGCGAGGCAAATTATGTCAAGAAAAGACTTCACAAAGGGATATCTGTGGTGGGTGCCATCAGGTACGGATGGGATTCATCAAACTCTGGCATTTTGCTGCAAAAGGGTCTCTGGAACTCACAAGTCATTAGGCAGAGCACAGGTTTTATTCAGTGGAATATGTAACTTTGCTCTGATTCAGTTTCTATCATGCTTAAAAGAAGCACTAGTGAGACTCATTTAACAATAAAAACTAAAACATGCCTCCTAAATCCTTCTGTTTAGAGCATTTCTGACCAATACTCATTCTTGGGCAAAGTGCTGGAGCATGTGATGATGGTTCCAGAGGTTTCTGGATGATATGGATCATCTAGATGTATTTTCATTTGATTTCTGGCTTTGCTCTCCTTGGTAGAAACTATATACTGAAAACTGAACAGAGCAAATATGCCTCTTCTTTTTTTAGATGTCTTTGGGACTTCTCATTTCATTGGGCATGGTATCCTTGCAGAGCATCTGAAACTTTGGAAACTCTGTTTTGGAGCAATAATTTCAGATTATGAGGCATGCTGGTCCATCTGGTCTCCAGAGATGGAACTAGATTATTCACTAGTACTGAGGATTGTCTTTTTTCCCCGCATCTATCAAATTTAATTCTATACTCGTGCCTGATTTCAGTAGTGGGGGAGGGGAATGGAAGTTTGGTCCAAATATGGTTGGTCATTTGAAAAGTAAATCTGAGAATAGATATTTAACCTGCTGTTGGAATGGTGCATTCATTTTGAAGACTCAGATGTGCAGCTTGGGTGTAGGCATGGAGGCATCCTGAGAACCCAGATGCAGAGGTAAATACCAACTGTGTTACAAGAATTGACCACAATGATATATACCTTACCTATATTCTGTTTGCATGAATGCCATATGCTCTGTCTGAGGCTTTCATTGAAAACTATTTGGAAACAACAGCTGGTTTAGAATGCTTCGGCTAGGCTATTGAATGGGGCTGAGTATACAAACATGTGACTTTTGTTACAACAAACAGCACTGGCTATTAAGTCTGTTCTCCTGCACAATTTTAATTCCTTGTTATCATGACAAGGTAAGCATGGTCAGATCTAGTTAATACTTGGATGGGAGACCACCAGGGAATATCAGAGCTATAGTCTAGGGTGGAAAGTTGAAAATGTATGCTGGAAGAAAGCAGTGGCAAGCCACACCCATATTCTTACCAATAAAACTGTACATTGATAAAATCACCAAGAGTTGAGCTCAAATTTGTAGGAGACTTTACTGGTTTTAGGACATTTAAAGCCTGCTTAACTTGAGATCACATTCTCCTACATGAGCCTCACCAGAGATCTTTCTCTCTTCCATGCCACTATTGGAAGCACAAATATAGAGGTCCAGAAGCTCCATCACTATTTTTTTTTTTTTTTTTATACCTGCATTTGGCATCTAAGCTGCTGAAGTAAGTTTTAATTTGTGACATGTTCTTACTGTTTTTGTTATTGATGTGTTTCTGTTTGAATAAGCTTTATTTTATCTGTATTTTAGTGTTACTACCTTGAGGGCCACTTTTAGTGGAAAGATGATATATAAATTTAATCAATTAATATATGATGAAGTTTTACCTCAAGATTCCCAACTTCTGTAACAGGGACACACATATATACATTTTAAAATACTTCTGGCTTCTGAGAACCCCAAGAGGTTGGTGACACAATGAGATCAGAATGGGCAGGACCAAATGTTTTGTTCCAGTACATTCGTGTTTCGGTTGGGTCTGGGACTTTACAAAGAACAAACATGGGAAGCTCGCAAGGCTGAAAATTGGTACATTTGCTGCCAAATTTTAGTAACGTTCAGGCATGATTTGGGGATCACAGAGTAGGTGTTGGGGACCATGTGTAGTTTAGTTTAATGAGTTCCAAGCACCCCACATAGTGGCTGAAAAGAATGTCTCTCAAACATGCTCTTAGCTGATCGTTGCTAGCTTGTCATGCACCCACAGGCCATATGGCACCTGTGCTTTTATACTGAGGCGGCAATAATCCACAGAGCTACTTATGGAATTTCAGAAATTGTGTGCAAAACTATAGAGCAGTGTTGTCCAAACTTGGCCACTTTAAGATGAGTGGACTTCAACTCCCAGAATTCCCCAGCCAGCCATGCTGGCTGGGGAATTCTGGAAGTTAAACTCCACTCATCTTAAAGTAGCCAAGTTTGGACAACGCTGCTGTAGAGCCTTGATGATGTTTCTCTCCCTTCCACTTTACATATGAGAGTTCTGGAAATTTGACTGAGAAGGTGGATACACTCAGAGCCCTAATTTGGCTGATAGTTGTAGGGGTACCAGGTCTGCTTATGAATCAAGATTGTAGGGAGCGTGGGCAAATTCAAAGTAGGGCAAATTCACCTTTTCTCAGTTTCCATGAACAGAACTGCAGTTGCTGTCCCTGCAGCGCAGCCTTCTGCAATACAATGTGCTGGATTACAGTTCCATCATCCATAGCTATCACAAGAGTTAGCCTTTTTGAGAGCAGAGGAGTGCTGGAGTCCCACACATCTATAGGGCACCAGGTTGCAGAAGACTGCTATAGTGTATTTGCTGGCTCATTCCCTGCCCGTGTTGCTGTATGCCTTCCTTTTGACTCTGTTATAGCTTCTGGGCTTTACTTTGGGATTAGTCTCTAATTGGAAGCCGATTTTGTTTCCCTTCTCCCCTTCACAAGGCTCGCCAGTCCCAGCGGGACAAAGCGATTAAGTTGAGGTTTGGAAGGGAGATAGATAGATAGATAGATAGATAGATAGATAGATATATATATATATATATATATATATATATATATATATATAATATTATAGCAGAATTATTTTGGAACATCCAGGATCTTTACATGATGGATTCACTGAAAAAAAAATTCTCCGGCTTTGCCTTTCCTACGGGGCCCCTTTTCAAGTGGTTTTGCATAGTACATGTCTCTGGGCAGCTTGAATCTCAAACAGTTGCTGGTAATTATAGAAGCCTCTTTCCCACACGCCCATTACTCAAAGGATTCTTGTGTGTTTCACAGAGTGTTGCTTCAGCCTGAATAAGACTCTGTTCAGGATTTCCGAGGCCTGGGATAGCAAAGCATCTCCCCTCTCTGTGCTGACTACATCCCTCTCTATCTTGGGGCTTTGGACAATTCAGAGCCTTGAGGCACATGTAATAAGATAAATCCTTCTTGGCCACACGTATGTGCACATGTCTTTAGGCAGGTTTTTCACAGTCTTATGTGTGCCTACAAAGATTCATTCCATTTTGCAGGTTGTATTACTGATAGAAGTTAGAGACCCTTTCAGTCATATGCATGGTGGAAGATGCTTTTTTTCCTCTGTAGAAACCTTGCACAGAAGTTTGGGGGGAGGGTGGGGAAGGAGAGAAGAAAAACCTCTTTCTGATCACAGAAATTAATTCTGTGCATTAAGATTTTGAGTAGGTTAGAATACCACCTGAGTCTTCCTCTAATCTCTTGTTTCACCTATGGAAGACCTCTGCTGAGGAGTTGTTTGGCAGTCTAATTCAGTCTATGAGCTTTGGCCATCCTCTTTTCAAATGAGAGATATGCAGAGTCATATATGCATTTATTTGGATCTGATTTTGGTTGAAATCATTACAACTTACCCTCTGATGAGCAGATTACTATTAGAGGGTTAAAAGATACTGAATAGAGCTATGCATTTCATATCTTTGTGTAGGTGCTACATGCATAGAACATTTTAAAGAACAAGAACCACCTGATGCTGTTTAAGCCTGAGAAATATATGCCCAAGAAACTATGAGGTAGATGTACTCTTTTATACCTGCATTTATTCTGATTCCGTTCTGAATTACAGCAAATGTGCTTATGTATGGAGTGTACGTTCTGTCAGGTCTTTGATGATTGTATATTTGGTTTTGCTTGTTTCTCTTGTCCCCATTCTAGCTAATGTTAGTCACTGCATGCACTGCAGCCCCATGGTCCAGTTAAGATAATTGCCAATCCACGGAGGGTTATACTAGTATAAAGCTAGCTGACAATTTATGTGTTCCTCTAGGAATAAGATCGTAACAGTATTTTCTGGCCCTGCCTTTACATGTCCGTGTTTTAACATATGTGTGGCTATCTTTTGAAGTGAAAAATGTAGGCTCTCTTTCACATGAGTTCCATTGAAGTTTAGTTGAGACTAAGGAGCCTGTATTTTATTGTTAACCCACATTTTTCTATTCCTGAGAAAAAGCCCAGTTGTGTTTTTTAAAGTCTCTATTATTTTATAACAAAATGAAGTATTTGTCTGAGCGTATTTCCTTTAAATTTTGCATCAAAGTGTATCCCATTTATGTATGTATGTTTGTAGTAAATGTGTACAGTTGCCCATCTCATACACATGACTCTGGGCAGCTAATAATTAAAAACAAAATAAAAACAGGATAAAACAACCAAAATGTTAACATCAATAGCATAGAATAGTTACTGAGAACATTCAGCATCTCACATTCAAATCAACCATGAAATGGGCTCACTCATACTGCCAGGGCCCTAGGCTAGATGGCAAAGCCAGATTTTTAATGCCTTGCAAAAGGCCAGCAGAGTCGGAAAGTCTAACCTCTGGGGGAATGATATTCCCTGATATTCTCTGCCATGGCACCCGCCTTGTGGAATCTTCTCCCCCAGAAGCAAGATTGACATTCTGCAAGTCCCTCAAGACCTGGCTATGTGATCAGGCCTGGGGCTCCCAGGGGACCAGGGAGATTTTGCGATGGCTCCCTTATTAATTTTGTCTCCTCCTATTTTGTGTGTTTTTACGGTTTTTTATTTGTAATTGTTTTTATGTATTTATTCTTTTTAATTGTTATACGCCGCCCAGAGTCACCTTGTGTGAGATGGGCGGCTATATAAATAAGATAGATAGATAGATAGATAGATAGATAGATAGATAGATAGATAGATTCCAGAGGGCAGGTACCATGGTGGAAAAGGCCTTCCTGGGTTCTGCCAGATGGAATTCTCAGATTCAGAGCATGCCTCTCCTGCCAGATCTAGCAAGATGGGTAGACATCACTGGGGAGAGATGGCCCCGTAGGTAACCCAGCTCTAAACCATGAAGGGCTTTAAAAGTAACCATCAGCACCTTGAATTGTACCTAGAAGCCTACTAGTAACCAATGCAGCTGGTGGAGCAGAGGCGTCACATGTGCTGAACAACCTGCACCCATAACTATCCATGTTGCTGCATTTTGCACCAGCTGAAGCTTCCAAATACTCTTTAAGGGCAGCGTCATGTAGAGTGTGTTATAGTAATCCAATTGGGAAATGAATGTTTAATGTTAAAAATAAGGATTTGAGATGTATAGAATGGGGACATTTTTAGGAGTTCGGGGAACACATGGAGAATTTCAAACATTTGAAAAAATATTAAGGCCCTCCCCCAGTTCCCACTTAGTCCATTTTAACATTCCAAATTTGGGTTAAATATTTTGATGAGTAAGGGACAGATTGTTACCTACTTACAATTATGTTGTTGTTTTTTAGGTATTTTTAACTGAGAACTTGTCTAGTCCAATGTTAAATGGTCTGATCCATGGAAGTCTACCCCTATTTATAGAAATATCCCTTATCAAACCCTGTCCATTTTATGTTTGCATGATAGTCAGCATAAAGCTGGTACGAAGGAATAGCTGTAGACAGATATTTATTTTTATTTTTGTTTTATTTTGAACATAGGAAAAATGCTTTCAGCCTATTTTATGGTAGCTCCATATCTCTTCTTGCTTTAAGAAGTAACAACGACTTCATTGCAACTCATTCCTTCCAGTCATCACTTGATGATACTGGTTTTGAGCCCAAATAGCAGTTATTGGGGGCATTGAAAGGGCAGATTTCTAGGAGATGGGTCTGAAAACATCACCACCCAAATAGGTTGGAAAGAAAGGTTTCACCAGCAATATGATGTGAACAATAATTGGGAGAGTTTACTGGACAACCAGAATGGCACAATGGCAAAAGATGGTTGTACTGTCTCAGAGATTAAATCTGAATTCTTATATTTATGAGGTGCCGTTGCACTGGAGCACATGGGCCACAAGGAGGCTCTGTAAAAATCCATGTCACGATCAGCAACCTTCAGATGCTGTTATTCTCCCAATCTCTGAAGTTTAAATTGTGTCTGATAGGATACAGTATAGAAATGGGCAATAATAATTTTTATGCCTGTATAATGGCATTCAAAAGCTGAGTGTGGGTTATAAATTTAACTTCATTCAACCCCAAATGACTTTTTCCCCCCGAAATTGAGCTATGATTGGATTATGTTCTTACAGGTGCAAAGGAGACCTTTGTAGAAAGAAGCCCATAACCAGAAGAGGTCCAAGCCATTAGAGAAAATTAATCTCAGCATCTCTGAGATGTCTTGACCTGATTTTTCTATGTATGTGATACAGACTGTAATAATGAGAGACAGTCCTGAAACCTGTATGGTTAATATGGCATCACCTGAATTTTCCAGGACATTCTTTGCTTTCTGACTCAGCCTTTCTCTGGTTTGTACCAAAGTTGCATAATTTTACTTCGTGTTTATGGAAAGCTTTGAATCTATTTATTGCCTATAAAAATGCCCCCCAGTCTACTGCAAAGAAGGACCCTCTTCCTGCTTCATAGTCACCCACTCTCATTGTATCCTTGTTGCACTTCAGCCTTGGCCTATCCAACAAACCAAGTCCATAAAGTAGATGTGTTCATCCCCATTTATAAAACTAGTAAATATATTTCAACCAGTTTGTGTCCCCTCCAAAGGTCAATATTTGTGCAAAGTTTAATTTTAACTTAACAAGCAGCTATTTGCTGAGCTACTCTCTTGTTTTAGTTCCTTGCACACACTATTGTGTGCCTAAAAGCTTTGATGCAACTTCTATATAGCGCGAGCATAGGTATTAGGGAATGATGCATTTCATTTTAATCTATATTAGCAAATTAATAAAATATTTGTAAAGGTGGAATTCTGTTTTAGTTACAAATATGACTTTACCCCCTCTGCCTTCAAGAATTAGTATGAACTCTGGAAGTATTGGTATTGAAGTACTTCAATACAAGTATTGAATATGTATTTCAATATTAAAATACATAAGAAAAAATATATTAAATGCGTATTTGCTGGACAGAGTCATTAATTATCTGTTCACATGTTTAGTCTGTTGATAACACTTGAGGCAACTGTTGCATCTCTACTTTCTTTCACATCTTCTTACCGTGAGTTCCTATCTCCTTCTATTCTCTCAGATTCTTTGGGCTGATAGGTTAATGTTTATGAATATGGATGTTCTGTAATACCAGTAGGTTCAAGGAACTATCAGCGAAGATTGCATGAGTATTCCTATAATCTCCACAAGTGCATTTGTTTTCTTCTTTGAAGAGAGCGAGGAAACATTATTGCCAATCTTAGACGTGTCTACACTTGCACTCTGGTGTCAAAATGTGGTGCTTGCAGTAAAGCTGGATATTGTAATGTTGATATCAAAGTCAGATATGTCAAACTATTGGCACATTACAGGGTAGAAATTTACTTTATCTTTGCTGGAGTCTGGGAAGTGACATTTGTTAATTTTGACTTTTTTTTTTTAACAAATCTCTACTATGAACTTTGCTGGAGTAATTTGTTCACTAGGTTTATATGCCTAGTGACATCTTGTGGGTAGGATTTATTCCTTCTACCAAACAGACAGTATATAACCCATATAGCAAACACTTATTGCTCAAATGCATACAGCACTCTCATACACAAACATTAACACTGCATAAAGACATACTGGAATTTGAGCAGATCAGTCTGGATTTTTAGCAAATTGGTCTTGTGGGAAAATCGTCTAGCTATATTTCTTAGCAGATCTATTCATACCCTGGCACTCAGAATGAACAGTTAATTTTGGGGAGAGAAGTCTTGCTTTGTTTCCCCGTAGCCAGAGTGCCAAAGTTAACTTCTGAGAAGTTTATTAAGAATGCTTATGTTTCCTTCTCCACATGATCACAGAGATTGGTGACAAAAAAGGTCAGTGCCTTCAGCCCAATTCAATTGTTCAGGCTATTGGGACAAATAGGAAGAGAGGATTTTTGCTGAAGTATGTTCTTTTGTTATTTGCAGTGCTGCCCTGCCCTCATACACCATCTGCATAAGCAGAAACTTCAGGGCATTGGCTGGGAGGTTGCTGTTGGCAACCAGTAGAACAACGAGAAACCACTATGGGATCTGCATACCACAGTGAAAACAACAAAAAGTCTTGTGGCACCTTAAAGACTAACAGATTTATTGTGGCTGAAGTGCTTGTGAACTACAGTCTACTTCCTTATAGGCATGAAATACTCTCTACAGCGGGCAGATGCATGACTACAGAGAGTAGATGAGTTTACAGAGTAAGACTAAAGAGCCATGAAATGTCAGAGTTTTAGTGGGGCTATTGCATTTCTATGCACAGTTTAAATATATAAAAGATCCATTTATTCTTTTGTGTATAGATCAATCTCTGTGTATTATCAATAGTTTTTTGGGGGGAGAGGAGTTCTCCAGATGTCATGTTTATCATGCTATCCAAAGGTAACCCTATTGCAGTTTCTCTGTGCCAGTCTTAAACTCCAGCTCACATCAGTCTTATCTAGCATAGTCAGTAATCTAGAATAATAGGAATTGCAATCAGTCAAAAGTGGAAGGACTTCACGTTACCCTACCTACTCAAAGTAGGGTTCATTACTCCTGTCACCCTCAGCCAGCAAGGCCAATTAATATGAATTCATAAGCTTCCATGCAGGCTGTTTTATCACAACAACAGTTTTTGTATTTGATGATATGGGCCATAGCCCATGAAAATGTATGCTAACTTTCTCTGACCTTGTACCTTCAAGAAGTACTAAGACTACAATTCCCAGAATTTTCAACCTAGCCAATGATTAGGAATTTCTGGAATTGTAATCTCCATGCAACTGGGGGACTCCTTGTTGGGAATTCATGCTTACATCACAATAAGCATATCAGTCTTTAATGAGCCATAAAATGTTTTATTGGGTTGATGAGACTCTTCATTTCATTGCAACCATCTAATGCTGTTCCCCCTCTAGAATACCTCAGTGAATATACTGCATGCAGGAGTTAGGACTGAAGCAGTTACTGTGAAGAAGCTTCCCATTCCAAAGCTCTCCTGTATGTAAGTTTCCTTCAAGTTGAGCTCAAATCTGGGGGCTTCATGGACATACCCTGGCAGAATGTTTTGCTTCTGTTGAAATGCTCTAGAGTATGAATATGCTTTGTCCAGCAGTTATAGACAGAAATCAAATTTTACCTGGCCCTTCTCAGTGATGCCCATAATGTGTGTTGCTTCTTTCATTTGTCATGAAAAGATAAGAAACAAATGAGACTGATAGAAGGAGAGTGTGTATGTGCCAAGGAGGCTGGGTCCTCTACTTGTGGCTAGTAGTTGTAATTTACCCCTTCCTCCAATGCTCTGAGGTTGACCTGTGGGTGTTGTGGTTTGTGGGTTTGTGTTCAGCTCTAGTATTCTTTGTTGTTTGTTTCCCTCTCCTTGCCAGGTTCTGAACAGCCAGCCACAGTGAAGCTGCTTCAGTCCATGACAACATGCAGGGGTGGGTGGCTTAGGAGTGTAAACAGAAGCTTCTTGATGGCCAGTGAACTCATCTCGTGACAGCCAGCCTGTGGCTGCTGCAGCGAAAAGCAGTGGTTAGCCATTCCCAGAGGAGCGGCTCTGTTTTCCTGCTATTGATGGTCTGCTTTCGGTGCCCGTCTAACGTATAAACTTTAATGGCTGGTTTAAATGGTTCCTGCCGTGAGCACTTGGTGCCAGATTTAGTGCTTTAATTTGGAAAGTTTCTCCCTTGTGGTCATGGGAAGGAAAAGGTCTTGGGCCATTTGGGGCCAGTCATGAGGATCTGTGGGTGCTGAGGAGACAGTGCTTCCAGATGCTGATGGCATTGGGCTGGGTTGGCTGGGTTGGAGCAAAGGCAGCTGGGAAATCCTTGGGCATTGTGACTTCTACCCCCCTCTGTTTCTCTACATGCTGAATACGGCATCACCATTGTTGTAGGGACATCCATGGGTTGTATCTGTATCCTTCAGAACAAGATAGCTCTGCATGGCACATCTGGATTTCTGAAGCCATGTTGTCTCAGCTGTAAATGTCAAAGTACATACATGCTTTATGATGCATCATCATCTGCTGCAAAGGATCACCTTTTCTCTACATAATATAGATTGCATTGTCTCTCATGACAGCTGAGAAAACACTGGCTAACCCCACCCCTATCACAGATAGATAAGATTACAGGACAGTAGATGGAAAGGAGCTGGAAGTTTGATCCAAACTATGTGCATCAAATCAAGATGCTCCATGAACACAAATGTATCCATGCCTGATGTGATTTGGCTCAGGTTATTCAAACTGAATTCCGCTGCATAAATACACTATAAGTGGTCAAGGTATCTCAAAGCAAAGGCTTTTCCATGGAAAGAAATAATTTCAGGAAAACAAACCTAGGTTCCTGTCTCTGCTGGAGGCAAGTAAACAAATGCTGCTGTCAAGACTAGAGGACAGTGAAGTTTTCAATAATAAACCTACGGTACAAAATAATTCTTCAATTTAATTTGCATATTCATATGCATTTAATATAATTTGACTCTCACCCACTGTCGCCGCTCCTCTGATAACTCTAAAGGAGACTCTGTTTGGGGTTCAGCATAGTTTGTGCAGACCAGTCTTTCTGCTGTGCTTATAACTGAAAATTGCTACTACTTTTTGTTTCATATATTTTATTTACAAATGAGCTTTCTCAATTTGTGCTCTTTATGTATCAAGAGATGTTCAGACCATTTTCATGAGCCTGGTTTTGGCCACAGATTTGGTAAATGCCTGTTTCTCCTCAAATCATATATTGTATATTCCTTTCCTTGCTAGCTCCAGGCTTGTCTTAGTCATTAAGTTAAGCTAGTGCACACCTCATCCCAAACATAGGTAGAGGGCAGGATCACCCTTATCTGCGTTGTAACTGTAGTTTCTTATAACTGTCATTCAGTGAACAAATTAAAAGTGGCCTGGCTCACACAGTAAGCCATAAAACTAAACTACAGTGGCTAGATTAACAGTATGCTCATTCAAAATTAAACAAAACCATATTTTGTTTTAATGCAATGTGTAAATCCAGTCAGTGTCTGGATATGAAGGTGAAAGTAGAGTTACAGCATGCAAGTGCTAAATTGTAGGTTGCTGAGTAAGGGCAGAATTGGAAGTATAGGCTCTGACAGGATTTGGAATGGACTGTGGCCATGGAACTGTGAGGCAAAACTGTAAAAATTGAGCTTTGTAGCACAAAATGTCATTTGGAGAGAATGATCTAAACCAGGGATGGGAACCTTTGATCCCTGAAAAGTTATTGGATTTTAGCTCCCATTATTTTTTCCACCAGCTACATGGCTAGAACTGATAGGAACTAAAAGGCCAACATTTGTTGCCCTGCTCTGGGGTTTAACAGGATACACATAGAACAATGGAGTAAGGGCACATCAAATCAGAGAACTGGTAGGAAACTGGCAGGTATTAATGGCATTATGCTCAAAAAGAACCTTGAGAGGCACAGTCAAACACTGTCAGGCCAAATCAGGAAGAATCAATGGGCTGACTGGGACAGGTAGGACTCTTTCATGTTTCTTGAAACATGGAAGAAAAATACTGCTCCTTCCTTCCTCTACTTTGTAACTGCTAGTGGTACAGATAGGGAATCAGTGCACAGATCAGTTGGCTGGCATCTCTAACCTTTTCATGGCTTTGTTAAGAGTAGTGTTTGGGTGAAAGATCAGGTGTACATCCAGGTAGGCATTTAGCCTCTCTAGACTATCCCTCAAGATCTATTTTGAACAAGCTGTGGAAGTGGGTCACTCCCTTTTTAATACCCTGGGCTTGTCCAACAACAGTTGATTATGGTGAGGTAAACTGCCAAGGGGTGGGGGAGATAGTTTGGCAGAAAGCTGTGCCACAATGATCGAAGGAAAACCCAGGGTGGGCACCAAGCTCTCTATTTATAGAGCTCCCATCTTGAGAGGCAGGGGAGTGGCTGTGCTTTCATACCATGATCCTTTCAAGTGGTTGGTATGTTCCTTCCACATCAACCATTCGTACAGCTGCTTCCCTAGGGGGAGGGGGGGTGGAATGGGTGTGGCTGGGAGGGGAAATGGTTCTGTTCTTAGCCTTTTCAAGGGATGAAGAGACTTGGATGCTGCCTCTGAACTTTCTGCATTTTACTGGCACACAGTAGCACGGGACTGTATCCTATTGTGGTTTTTACCCTCCCCTCAACTTGCATATACTTGGGCAAAGTTAGAAAAACTGGAAATGCTTCACTTCATTTTAGGCCACAAAGAACTATATACGGTAATGTCATATTGTGATTTTGATAGGAAGAAAATGTTAGCAAAAAAAGTTCTAAGATGGAATGTCGTGTTCTGTAACTATTCAAGCTATAAGTACAGGTAGAAGGAAGTCTTCTTGCTTTCTCTAGTTCTCCTTGTTTACCATTGCCCAAATTAAAATGAATATATTTTCACCCAAGACTCAGGCCTTAACAACACCACATTGCAAGCAGGTTCTTCTGGGCACTTGCTTCTCTTCTCATTGAGACACAACCGTGCTTGTCACACATTCATTGCCTGTCAAGATCCTTGAAACTCAGAACAATTACTTCTTCCGTTGATGTTGGCCCAAGTAAGTAAGGGGTTTAAGATATTCTATAAAAATGCAAGAGGCAAAGCAGAGTGCAAAATATTTTTGAACACAGGAAAATCATTGCATTTTGTAGTGGAGTCAAGATACTTACGATCTGAATTTGTAGAACAGTTGTATATAATCTGCTTGTGGACTGGGAGCAGTGAAGGCTTTGCTGTTTGGTGTGGTCTTTTCCATTTAGTATCCCACTACATTTTTGGCTGGGAGAATAGATCTTTTTTGATGTCCTAAACACACGCCATAGTCCAAGTATGGTTTTGCCTTAAATTAAATAAATAAATAAATAAATAGCTTCAGTAAGTATAGCATTCACGATTAAGAGACGCAATTCAACAGAGAGTCAGTGGGATATAGTGACTAAATTATTTATCCACATTTCTAGAACCTGTGGGCTGAACTTTACTTTTTCAGGATTCATTTTATAACTGATTTAGTACAAAAAATTAATCTGTCCTGATGCTAGGAATAGCGTGCAGTTAGGAGGTACACATGAGAGTGCCTATTTACTATATTTTTATACTCAAACACACAGACTCTTAACCAAAAAGGTTCATGAGGTGGCTCACAATATAAAAAGAAGCTTTCTAGGGTACAGCAGGCCTTTTATTCTTTCCAACCCAACGGAGTGGTGGAAAAAAAAATTATGTAAAGGAGCTCAGGAGTCTGCATGTCTGTCCATCAGCAGGATAACTCTCAACTGAACCAAATTGGACCAGATTTTTACCATGGGAGGAGCAGCTGACAAAAGAAAAATAACAGTTTGAAAATGGGCCTGTTCAGACAAGGGGTTGCAGAGACAAACATTCCAGAAATAAGTCCCTTGTTGCACCCCAAGGAAGGGAGAGGCAGCTGGGCAGCAGCACAGAGCATTGCTGACCATTCCATTCCATTCCATTCCACTGCACTTCTTTCTCCCTTCTGGCCATGTGACCCACAGAGCAGCATATGCAGTCTACCCTGTGCCTCCCACTGCTCACATAGCCACACAGATACAGCATCAGGAGAGAGCAGAAACATGCAGATGCAATGTGTTGCTTCATTATACCAAAAAAATACAGACCCCTTCTATGACCATGGCTGGTAAAGGGGTTGGAAAGAATTCCAGAAACCATGCTCTGCAGCCTTTCCCTAATGTGTTATCTATAGCTATGACTTGATCCTTGTTGAGTTGTTAATTCTCGCATCATGTCTTAGTTGTTTACTGTGCATACTACCTCTTTTGGGGGGCGGTCTTGCAAGCTTGGGTTTTTTTCTAAAGAATGTTGTTAGAATTGCAGTATCTAGAAAACCACTGCCCCTTCATGTCCGCTCCGCTGTTATGGGTTCCATAATATTTTGTACTACTGCTGAATTCTGTATTTGGGCTTTCTATTTCATCTGCCACTGTATCAGGTCCTAGAGTCCAAGTTGTGACTTTCCTTGCCAATCTTGGACCCTTCTCTGCTGTCCTGTCCGATCTTGATAAATGCTGGTGTCATAGTCTGAACTGCCTGATCCAGAGTTCTGTCAACTTCCTTCTAGACCTATTCTTGATTGCTCTGAGTTTTGGTGCAACTCCTGAACAGAATTTTGTCTAGCTGTGTTATATTGTGAGAACACATTTTGTTCATATATTTAGTTAGCACTTTAAGTCAAGCCAGATATGGGCCCTGCCAACAGTCCATTGGTGGGTCTTGCCTGTTGTACATCTAACTGTAGATGAAGCCTCATATTATAGGTTGAGCAAACTAAAAATGTTTGCACCAGCCAAATGGTGCCATAATCCACCCTTTGGGACAGAATAAAAATAAATCTGTATATGACTTTTAATAATATAGCTATTTCAGTATTTGTCTTTTATTGAGCTATGTAGTGTCTTTATAGAATTAGAGAATCTGAAGACATTTTCTGGAGCATTTGAGCCAATCACCATTATTAGGGTATATCTGAAGTGTGCCTCACAGAAGATGGGCTGCTCCAGGATTTTCTTGGAATCTCTGGAAGGAAATCCCACAACATTTATAGGTTGACTATTCTATTGCTGATACCCTTTTTAAGTTGGGTGATTTCTAATACTTATCTCGATCTATTTTTTTGCTAATGTATCTATAGTTGAACATTATTATTCCTTTTGCTATCTAAATATTGTCAACTGCATTTATAATAGCCAAAGTCTGCCAACCTGTTATATTCTTTTCAACAATAAACTTAATACAGTTCTTATGATGCCTTATTTTTTATTGCAAATTATTGATTCATGCCTGTTTAATAATCCATCATAATTTCTAAATTCTTCTGGCACTGCTACTTACTGACTAGGCAGTTCTTCACCCAGCTAGGATTTCTGCATTTCATTCTGTAAGTAAAGGAGTTTGCTAGTTCAGAAGACTGTTTCTTTCTTCTTCAGGTAAATGGTAACATTCAGCATAGGGGTTATTTGCAAAACCCAACTATTACAACTTGAAGACCTTATTGAGTGAAATAATTGCCACTATGCAGGTGGCAATGGAGAGCAGAGGGAGGGGGAAAGGGGGCAAATCTCCTTGAAATAAAAATAGAAGTGGTGAAAGCTGCAAAGTACAGATTTGTCCCTTTGCTTATTTTTACTATGCAAATGTGGTCATCTTCTCTCTGGCTAATGCTTAAGGAAGCCAAAAATCAGGAGGAGTCTGGGGCACTTTTTCTGATTAATAAATGTTATTAAAAGGCATACACTTTCATGACGTGCAACCAATTCCATCAGATGTCTTGTCCATTGGGTAATAACCAAGTTTGAAAAAGGGCATCTTTGGATCAGTGATTAAGTTCAGAACGCACTCTTTTGGGGGGGAGCAGGAGGAATCTTGTACAATCAGAAGCCAGAACTATTACTGAAAATAGAGCATGAAGGATAATTTAAGCATGTATTTAAAATTTATGTTTATTTCTACTATAACCCTTCACCTCAGGGTTCCTTATAAATAGATACATTTGTTTTCCTAACATTTATTTCAAAATGATATGGAATCCTTTTGTTTATTTCAAATTTAGAGACAAATTGAATTGTGAATGTCGCTCCTTTGAGACAGTGAAATTAAATATACTTCTGGAAAGGGCTGTACAAAACTTTCAAAACAGGTGCTTTGCAAAGCATGTTAACATAATAAAAGACACCCCACCACTACCCCTTGAAGCATTAAAGCAGGTGCATTCTTCGGAAGGCTTTCATACCTGCTGTAATGCACAGAAGCTCAGACAGATGGAGATAGACTTTGAAGCAGCTACACAAGCCTTTCAAAGGAGGTGGCTGCCTTAACGATTCAAGGAAAGGTGCTTTAATGCTTCAAGCAGAGATAATTCAGTCTTGTTAGCGTGCTTTGTGAAGTCCTCTTTTGAACGCTTTCCACAGTCCTAATGGCAAATCTTCGGGGAGTTGTCCTTTGAGGATATTTTCTGCGAAAGGAAAGTCAAGGCAAGACTTGTAGCTTCCCAAAAGAAGCTTCTGGGCTAGGAAAATTATGCCTTAGCAGTTTTGACACATAACAAACGATCAGATAAGAACTGTGTATATTGTTTTTGGATTCAGTTTTGGTGTTCAGGAGATCCTTGCACGATATAAGAGGACTTGTGTTTCTCTTTGTTCTTCTTAGTATCGGGTCAGCGTTTCCATTTATACAGAATACTTAATCGGCCCTCTGAAGTGTTTGCCATCTTTCTCTATTCTGTAGCACAGTATTTATACCTTGGGTCATATTCATATACTGAAAGTATTACTGGGAACAATTTAAATAGCAGCCAAGTCAATTGAACAATTAGAAAGCTGCCTTTCTAGGAGCAGCCCTATTTGTTGTTGTTTTTTCTCTTTTAGTTCATTTCTAGAGAACGTATATTTTTCTTTCATATATTCAAAGGTAAAAATATATTCAGTCTCCTTCAGTTTGAATTCAATGAGTTTTTCTTGCAAGCACAATGAAAGCAGTTTGCCACTGCCTTTTTCCAGGGCTGTTTTTAACTTCCCAATAACTTTTTAAAATTAAGTGTTATTGCCTTCCTTAATTCAAAAATGAGAATAGGACAACATAATACAACAAATAAAAATAAAACAGCAAGAAAAGACTAAGAAGAAGAAAGAAAACCAAGTAAAAATATATGAACATAACTTAATTTTTAAGCAGCAGGTTAAACATTGACCACACAGAATGATATTGATCAATCTTTTTAATGCAGTGATAAAAATTCATAGCTAAAGAGTGAGCTCATATCTTCAACCTAGGATTTTAAATCTAGTATAGCAGTTTCTTGCTGTCAAATAAAACAGTATTTTTGGTTACACTCCTTGTACAGTAAATCCAAAGTTCTTCAACTGATAATTTTTTAATTTTTCACCATATAGTTCAACATAACATACACACCTTTAAACCTTATTTCTATTTCCAACCTGATATTAACAAACCTATTAATATTAAATCAAAATGGGACAACAAGCCCAACATGTGCATCAGAGTCTCATTTGACAAACTGCACTTCCAACATAATGAAGTTAATAGCTAGCCCTTACCAAACATCCTCTGGAATATCCAATAAATATGAAAAGGATTTCTCTTAATTAATTACATCTTAAGGTCATAAGATACATATTTAATATAATTTAAAACACTAGCACACTGATTTGTTAAAACTGAGTATCCCAACTCTTTATTCAGAATTTCTTGCAAATTACAATGTGTGTCTTAGTAGTACAGTATTCTTCAGTTACCTATAAAAACCAACTGTAGCTTTGGGATCATCCAAAACAATTTCCAATGATAATATTAATTTAGGGGATTCTGACACTGTTAACACATCTTGTCCAAATTGTATAGTCAAAATAAGTTTTAACTGAATAGAATGCCATTCCGCACTTTTAGACAACCTAACTTCCTGCTGCAACACAGCAAATGTTTCAAAATAAGATGCTGTAGAGTATTAATATGGGGGGGGAGGAAACTGCCGATGACCTCCAGAAGAATGATTTACAAACAGTTTTCAACCTAGCATAATAATTTGGGAATACCTAATGGCCTTCCATGGAAATGGTAACTAGGTTAAACCCTGGTTATTTTTTCTAGATCATCCAGGGTTAGCTTGGTGCTGTCATATATTAAGTTATTCTTACATTCAGAGTTTCTTCACTGTCAATCTTTAAGCATTCTGTTCCAGAGATTTCCCCCCCCCCCCAGAAGAATACCTGTAAAGTTACACACCTTTACCATTTTGAGGCACTAGTTTTCTATGAATAGTTAAAGTGTGATTTGTGGATTATTAGTTCAGATCTCAGCTTTTCTTCTCCTGAGAGGTTATACAGATGTTTTTTCTAAATATAGGACACGATCTGAAAAACTGTGCCTGACTAAATGTGACTTTTATCTTGTTAGCATCAATCCCCCACTTGCTGCATGGTAAATTATTTCTGAAGCTGCAGAGATTTCCAGAACTATTTATGACATGATAGGAAAGAACAAGGTTCAAAGAAAAAAAAAGAAATAAAAAATCGTACTAACTGCGTGCAACCTTTTGTGTTTATATAAAAAGCTTATTGGAGTGTGTCCAGAGCCAATTGTTCCTTAGAAGTAATAGGTGTTTAGTTTAGTTTAGCAGAGCATGTAAAGTAAAGTGGAGTGTCTTACTGCAGCAAGGGTTTTATTTACTGACCTTTCTCCAAGGAGCCCAGTGCAATATATGTCACACTACACACCAGCCTTGTGAAGTGAGTTAGGCAGAACAAATGAGATAGGCTAAAATAACCTTTGTGACTTTTTGTGAATCTTGGATCAAGTCTCTCTGGCCTTTCCCCAAAATTATAACCTCTGACTACAGTGCCAGCTTTTTGCTTTGTGTTTTAATTTAAATGGAACTGTGCAGTGACATATGATGTCTTTATTATGCAAGAGGTGATATTTTTGGAGACATCAAGTTTTGAAATGTTTACAGTAGTTTTCAAATATTGTCCAATGATATGTTGTTAAAAGAATCATATGCAGAATGATTCCATGCCCATGAATCGGGGATGAGAGATTTTCTTAGTGACCTTGCCACAGAAGAATGCCCTCCTGGTCCTAGATTCTTTTCCTTTACATGGCAAACTTTGTTCATGTAATTACATCATCCTGAAAAGGGGTGATTTGCTGAAGAGAGAAGTTAGGATGGCATCAGAATGATAAACCCCCACATGTATGGCTAGATCTGGGATTGCAGTTGTATTAATTTCAAATATCTGTTCTGTAGTAATGTGTGCTTATTAACCTTTCAACACACTGCTGCTTTACATTTGATTTTTTTTCATTCCTGCCTTGTGAATATATGTAAAAGTCTGAAGGTAAGATATAGATTGGCTTTTGATATCTATATTTCAGTATTCATTTTGCATACAGACTTATAATAGTTTCAGTTGTAATATATGTTTCTTTCCACTGTTCTTTAATAAAGTCTATATATCAACCCCCATTTCTGAAATGATGAGTTTTCAAAACGTGTCCAGTAATGAAAAAGAGATGCTTCTCCAAGGAAGCCTGAAACAGAAATTTAATTTTAAAAATGCCCAACGTATTTCAGAAAATGTTCTCATTCTGCAGCAGGTTTATCTTTCTACTACAAAGAAGAAAACATTACATAAGCTTTTTTAAAAAATCCTCAGCTTGAAGATGAGGAAGTTGAAGACTGAATGTTTTTCAGTAAATATTTTTGATACAAGCCTCCTAGGAGATTAATCTCTTCTTCATTATTGTACTGCCCTGCTCAGCTGTGTAGTTTCATGACAAGCAACTTTATGAATGAGCAAGCAAAGTACTCACTTTATCCTACCAGAGTTGCTCTCCTCTACCCATGGTGAGTGCTGTTGCCAAAGATAGCACTTTTTCTGCACTTTTGTGACCTTAGTTATAAGGGAGAGATCATTGCTCAGTGATGGTGCAAACACACACTTTGCCTTCAGACTCCAGTTACCAAAGGATCTGCTAGCAGTTGGTGGGAGACCTTGATTTAAAACCCTGGAGAGCTTCTGCCAGTCAGAGAAGAGACAGTACTGTGCTAGGTGATCAAACAGATTAAAAGTGCAAATACTTTCCATGCATCAGAGGATGAAGCCTCTGCTTTGGCCAAGAAGCATCCAATTGTTGAGCCTGATTTTACTGATACAAAGCAACTTTTAGCTTAATGTACAACCACAGAAAATATTATGAGAGCCACATATCTTTCATTTAAAATGTAAGACATATTGAATGGTGATAACAAAGAGATCCAGCAGAACTGGATCATATTGAACTCCAGAAGCAGTATTTTTATCACCCTCACTAAGGCTGATTTTATGTAATGGAAACATTCTTTCAAACTATTTAGCTTTTTTTTAGTGCACTTGAAATGGTAGATTGTTCCTCTATATGAGATACTGAAGGTGTGTTTGCCTTTGATGTTAGAAGTATAAAGGGCTGTTGGTTGTACAAACAAGCTTCCATACCCAAGTGCATTTTATGACTCTATATTTCCTTTGGAGTATGAATCCTTGATCTTTGCTATGTTTGCATTGTGCCTACCAATAAACAACGGTAAATAATTAAAGAATCCTTAGGGTTAATAATAGTGGCAACACTGGGCTGTGGAAGCGTACTGGGGAATCTCCTGCATCAGTGCAGTTTTGTCAATTTGTTTTTGGAGAAGAATTTCCTTGGAGAAGTGGCTGGAGAGGCATGCATTGGCAGTAGGGCTTGGTTACAAGCAAGATGTTCAGGGTTCTGTCATCACCTCAATTACTAAGCAAACCCCATTGAGACTGGGAATGGAATGCTAAGAGCAATGCCAAACAGATCTCCAAAGTGTTTGGTTGGAGCCAGTAGGGACCAAGAATCACCACTGAAGACTGTGAAGTGAATTAATGGTTTATAGTACTTCCCCACCATCACTGGTAACTTCCTTGGTGTGCATTCAAATATGCCTCTGTAATTATGTACCTACCTTTTCCAACATGAAGGTCCTGTATAGGAAATTCTTACTGTGTTCCCTCTACATATTTTGTGGATATATACCTGCCATCTTACAATGTTTCTTGCATCTTGTGCATGCCAAAAGACTGTTGTATTTTGTTGCAAGAGTCCTAACCATTTGGAAGGTGCATTTCATTCATAGGCATGTCTGAGTATGTTAGTTAGGGCCAGGCTACAAATTCATTCAGGTAGGTAGGTAGGTAGGTAGGTAGGTAGGAAGGTGGGTGAATGAATGAATGAATGAATGAATGCCCCATTGAGAACCAACATGTGTGAGCTGGTTTTGGCCTTGGGCTCAGGGAGTTTGAAAGCAAATGTCAGCTCGGAAAGTGATAATAGGTAAAGTGCTACCTGTCAGCCTCATTTGGCTCATGTATAAAGTTAGTTTAATCATGAATGAGCTCACCGGTAAAAATCATGAAACACTTAGCTTTTAGCAAGTACCATAGAAACAATGATACATTTAAGGAATGCAACTTAAGTGGCTGTTCCTCTGCAACTTAGCTCAGAGGGTTCACTCTTAGTTCTACAGATATATTAGTCTTAAAGCTTGGAGCCACAATAGTGATATTGCAATAATGTATACACTAGGATATTGTGATATCACAAAATGTAACTCAGGGATTGTTTCATGGTACTTTACAATTGGCAATATATTCCTTTGCCTCTTTTTGCTCAGTGAAGAATTACACTTCCTTTGCCCAAGAGTCTACAAGAGAGTTCCCATGACAATGAGTGTTTTATTAGTAGCAGGTGTTTGAGCATCTTTTGAAACCTGAGCTCTATATGTCCCCTCACCTGGCGATGAACCCAGAGCCAGGGCACCCCTGCCCAGTGCCAGAGATTACTACTGCCCATAGACTTGACAAGATCATCCCACTGCTGGGGACAGGCATGTAATATGCAATTTCACAGTAGCATGGTGCTCTGTTTGTTTGGTGCACTGATCTGTTGTGGCCCTCCCCATCCCACAGTCTTGAGTGCTGTCAGTTTGGGATTATGGCCACGATTTAGTGGCTGCCATAATACCTCTTCAGGGACTGGATCACTGTCTGGCAGGAAGCGAAAGGGAAAACCACCCCAGGAATTTGAGGAAAATTGGCACTGGAGACTGAGAGGCCTTCCCAGTGTAAAACAGGGGCACTCTTCCCCAGAGCAAGAGTGAGTAACGAAAGAACAAACTCTATTTTTAGTGCATTTAATTTCCAGTGACTGATACCAAGGTCAGTTCATTTGTTTCATGGGAAGGAAGACAGTGAACCTGGATGTCTTTGGAAAATCCATCTTTGGAGTTGGAGAATCCATCTGTAATTTGTCTTTGTACTACAGTCTTTGGAGAATCCATCTTAGTCAATGGATTAAGAAAAATCCATATTATGGAGTTGTAAGAAAGGGAGAAGTGATTGGTAGTAACCAAGAGTTTAGGGAGTGGCTAAGTGGGAGGAAGGGTTCCAGATGCAGGCCAGAGTTTGCGTCTCTTGATGGATTGGGTAGCCTTTGATATTCCTCTCCGGGTTAGAAAGACTCTCAGTCTGATAAGATGCTAAGATAGTAGTAGACAAGAAGACAGAAATTCTTGACGGTCCTCTGTTTTACTTTTCACAGAAGAAAACTAGGATTCTTCTAGAGATAAATGAGATCAGAAATGCAGAGCTTGGTGTACTGAAAACTACGATCGATCAGTTCTAGGCTGCTTAGGGTGTCTGTTTTATAGCAGTGCTATTTTATAGTTTGGATTTTTAAAATTTCAGAACATGTGGCTTAGTAACTCTACTGGGTGCCCTTTTCTTCTGTGGCCACATCAGGCCATGCTGTATCAATATTGTCTGCATGCATGTGCTTTGAAAATTGTGTGTCTTTCTGCATATTGTGAGGGAGAGGGCTCTAGAATCTGTTCTTCCAAACACAACTCAGCCTGGAGCTGGCCCTCCCTCTTCCGCTGCCAGGCTTCTCCTGAAGTGTCACTTCCTCATTGTTTCCCTGGACCCAGCGCTGCTGGCTTTGTTGGCTGAGGCAGTTTTTAGCTCTGACTGGTTGTACAGTGCCCTGGAATGCAGGGCCATGTTGGCCCTCTGCCAAACCAAACATCCCCACCCTAGTGCACAACATGAGGTGATAAGAAGGAGAGCTTGGAGCATACCAGGATCCCTCATGGAAGGGCAGGTATCTTGTGTCCAGCCCATGACCTCCCTGCCCCATGACCTTACAGGCCATAATTAATTGTGTGTGTGTCTGTGTGTGTGTGTGTCACTGTCTACATTTCTCTTCCTTCAGCATCCTTATGAAATGTTCTCAGCGCCTTTGTCAGCCAAATGCACAGTGCCTGCTGCCCAGGACTGACTCCAGACAGACTGCTTTGATGGGTAGGGGCTTGACTATATATTTGGCATTCCAGCTGTAGCACGTGGAAGCTGTGAAAGCCTTTGCTTGACAAATTCAGAGGGCTGTCACCTCCCAGCTAACCACCAGGCCATGGATATTTTTAGGCTCTAAACGCCAAGGAATTTTTCACTTTCTGTTTTTTGTTTTTGTGTTTTCAGTTTGTTGTGTTTCTTTTCCTTCCTGAAGGGAATTTTTAGTGCGGGTGATGAAAGGTGCCCCTCATAGGCTTAGTGACTGACTCTTCTCTTTATGACCAAGTAGGTAATATTCCACAGGCCATTCAGCCTGTCTGTATGATTCCTCTAACAACCCTTCCCTTCCCTTGTAAACCCATGTCCTTCCCTGAAAGATCTGCATCACAGCTGACAGAGGCTTTGGGAGATCCAAGTAATTTTATTCCTATCATGATTTCTCACCAGTATTCATTGAATTTAACATTTGGAATTTGGAGAATACTCCAGATATTTGGGACAGCTATTTCCTGAAAGCACATACAGACACTTTCAAGGCTTGACTTTCTCACACATATGCACACACGTCCGAACACTTCCAGAGTTCCCACTTCATTCTAGGTGATTGATGAGGATGACTTTTAAACTGTGCCAAACGTAAAAAGAGCAACATTTTCTAAGTACCATACAGTAGCTTGATTTGGGATCAAGGGTGTCTTGTTAATTATATTAATTGTGGTGGTTCCCACCAGGGGGAGCTAGCTGCCTTCTCTTTGGGAACAAACTTCTGGTGCTCGATCAAGACTAGGCTGGGTGGGTGCCACCAGGGTCATCACAGTTACTTTTTTTTTTTTTTTTTTTAGTTTCATAAAATTAACTTTGTTTTCTTGAGGAAAAGAAGTAGGATTTGGGGAGTGATTCTACTCTGAGGTGCCATAGCACCACCTTTGCAGTTTGGCACCTAAATAATTCAGGATATCGTGCAGCGTCAAAGTCTATGAGACCAGAAGACAGAAGGTCAATCCTGGAGCAGAGCATAGTGGTATCAGGATCAGGCTTCCAAACTCCTAGTTCCTGGCCGCTAAATAACTCCACTGTGGAGCCTGTGCCTTGTTTGTAAATCTCTTTCCATACAGTTGTCCACTTAGCTGGCACTGCCTGGTACCTTATGCCACCTTATTTTTTGACTGGAGATGCTTGTTCATTTGGAAGCAAGACTGTTCAGTGTTGAACAATGTGCTTCCTGCAGATGCATTTCACAATGTGGAGACTGCAGTTCAATCCATTTGCACCTCACCTTTTTCTTCCATAGAGTCTCCATGTGTCCCTTCTGTATTTGAGCAGCATTATCAGCATTGCTTGCTGCCCTTCTTCTCACTACCAGGGTTATTGGGTATAAGCAATACTGAAAGGTCTTATAAGAGCTCCTTTTCTGATTTGGGACAGTGATTTGAAGCAGTAATTATAAAGCAAAACCCACTGTTGCCTCTGCCAGCAATACAGTCCTGACTTTTGTATAGAAAGAAGACTTAGGTATGACAATCAGGAGAAAAATCTCTGGGATTGTAAAGTAAGGAGCGTTTCTTTAAGAAGGATTCCTTGTTGGGGAGATCCCCACAGGAAACAATTTGAAGCGTTCATGCTTGTCAGATATTTGCCCAGGGCACCAGCAGGGAAACCAACCTCTTTTTCATGTGGTTATTTGGAAACTTTTGTTAGCATCACAGGGATCTGCTCCATTTACACTTTCATTCAGACTTTTTATATTACCTCTCTTGTCCTATGTTATGTATGTTTTAGCCTGGGAAGTGTCACACTGCCTGCTACAAAACAGAAAAGGCCATATTGGCTAACAGAATCCAGATTAGGGGAGGTGTAGCAGCAGATGCCCAGGAGCCTGAACTAAGTGGGGAGGTGAGGGCAGAGAGGCCTGGGCTAAAATCTGTTGGCTCTGTTGTCTGTGAATGAGTCAGTTGTGCACCTTTTGGTCTACTATTCTCTTCTTTACCAAAATATTAAATTAAAATGCAGGAGACCAGGCAGATGGCCAGGTATTGCCTGAATAATGCCTCACCTCCCCAGCAGCTGGGAATCAAATGCCTGTTCAGTGCCATTCCCCAGGCAGGCAGGCATCCAGATGACTAGACGGTGCACTCTTCCAAATAGTGGCTGCCAGGTGCTTTGGATAATGTTTCTCTTTTAACAGCTCTCCAAGGGCATCCAGTTCAGTGCTAGATGGATGGACTGTTCCTCTGGGAAAATTTGGTGTCCAGATTTCTAGATCAAATGCCTCCGGGGAGGTTCCTTGGAAGCAGTAAGTAAGTAAGGACTGTCTCAAGGAAGTTGCAGGCAGACGTCTATTCCTGTGATTAAGTCCTGTTCTCCCTCCCTGTTTTTGTGGTGGTGGCTGAGACTCTTGACTCAGTGGCAGACTTATCTGGGCATCCACCACTTCCTCAAGATGGAACGCTGCTCCTTCGTGCTTTCTCTTTCCTGTGCTGCTCCTGGGCCTAACCAGCATTGATAAAGGGACAGTGAACGCTTTACCTTTACTCAGAACCACAAATCCTTCATCCCAACCTACTTGCCTGGCAACTGTGCCACTTCATTTCCAAATGCACCCAGATTCCTTCATAAGCCTATAATCTGGGTTGATTCTGCTGCAATCCTCTGCTTTTCTGTCTGAATTGTCTGCCTAACCCTGACAAGAGGTGTACTGGCTGTTGCTTGGCCCATCCTTGTGGCTTCGGGTTGCTGTCGGCTTCTTAGACTTCTGTACCACCAGTCAAAGCTGATGCGGTGCTGCTCAGAAGAGCACATGATACAACATTATTCCTGGGTTCCTTGTTAACAGGGCTTTCCTGGACTTGGGCAGCAAATGAGAAATTGCAAGAAATACGTGACAGCAGTGTTTCAGACACTGCTTGCTGAGAATTACACCCTTGTTCATTCACATCTATTGATTAATTTTTGCAGCTAGTTAAGAAAAATTAAAGAATGAGTTTCAAAGGTTATGCTTTGTGGTGGCTTTTGGAGCTGGGAAATTTGAGCAGCGTTTTCTTCAGGTATTCTTCTCTGTAGTAAGATGTGTGACAGACCAGGTGCAGCCTGTTACCACAGATCAAAACTACAAGTGGGAAGTGCAGAGTTTACCTGAATGCAGAAAATGTCCCTTTTCTGGGATCTTGTGTCTTTACCTGTAATGGCTCCTGACATACATATTCTATAAGAGGTTATTTGTTCTCAGTCCTCGTATCATATATAAGGAGTCTGAAATGTCTTCAGAGTGACAGCTTATTTGCACATGCAACTTCTAGGAAAAATCCTAGATGAGGTAGTAGGAAAAACAAATTAAATTAAAGCCATATCCAGTTAAGGTGGGTATAGCTGGCATAGTCCGTTAATATATGATGTTGCACAACGCTGGCTTTGGAAGCAGTGATCAATAACTCTTTACATTCTCCGGCAAGTGTCAGTATGGTTGATGGGAATTCCCAGGGCTTGGAGTTTTTAATACTGTCTTTCCCGTGCTCTCCCTGGAGAGGGATGAGAGAGATGCTCTGGTGCTCTTCTCTCTGTGCTGCTGGAGCTGCCTTTGGCTCCTGCTGACACTGTGTGGTTTGCAGAGTGACTCATAGTGGGCAGCAGGATCAAAGGTGTCTCTCCTGGCTCAGACGGGACAGATTCCACCAACTTCTCTGCAGTGTATTTTCTTTCCGCTGCCCCCTCACCAGGCACTTATTTACCTTTTGCTTTCTCTCCTTCTGCAGCATGGAATAACCCACTCTCTGTCTTTCCCACTATGTATGTGCACTCCCCTCCATTTTTAGTGGCTTTGTAGGCTCTGCGTGGCATAGTACTGCGCATGAATGGCTCTTTCTTTACAAAGATTCTAGATTAGGGGTGAAGAGCAAAATTACAATCCTCCCCTCTGCTATCAGTTTGTTACAAGTGGTATACTTTGTGCCTCTCTCCAGTACTCCAAACTCAATATGGCTGCATTAGAACCCAGCTGGCATGCGTGTTTCCGTATGAACATAGGAATCTGCATTGTGCTGAATCATGGCCGATACAACTTGTTGTTTTTGTGATTGGGTGTGCAAGGACATCTTGTTAACTTGAGCTGCCAAAAACTGTAGCAGAAACATTATGTGTGCAAAAGACATGCTCTACAATTGAGATTTGCTTCCATTTCTTATCTCATGGAGGTGGGAGGACAGGGCAGGTCACTGTCATTTTGAGAAGGAACTGGGAAAACACAAGTTTATCTCCATAAATCTGGAACCTACCATGAATTGTCATCCATGCTCTAAAAAAAAAGAGTCAAAAGAATTGCTAGCTTCACAGAGTTAGAACCCCAATTAGTTCACTGCTTTATTTCAGTATTACCCCTTCAACAGGTTTTATTGATAAAAATGGAAGCAATCGAACATATGTTATACCAGTCAGGTTAGTTTATTATATATTTTCTACACCAACAAATAGATGCTTTCTAGAGTTACAGGTAGTGTAATACAGTGATACCTGTAGATAGTTGGCATTAACATTTAATCATTTGTGTGCAGTACATGTTCCATTCCTGAACAGAAAACAGAACACGTGAATAGAAAAGATAGGGAATGCAAGTGAGAAAGAAGGTACATATATAGCAAGGTAGAAAACAAAATAAGATAAAAATAAAAATCTACTAGCTCGTTTGCTTTCAAAAATAAAGTAGTAATGGTTGAGATAGCAGGATGCTGATTTACGCACATTGTTTTGTGTTGAAAAAAAAGATAATTTCATCTGAGATGTATATGAACTAGAATACTGTCATCTTATTTTAAGCCTCAAATTATGGGTTTTGTCCATAAGAAAAAAATCGTAAAAGAAAAGTTTATTTTTTCTTTTCTTGGGTAGTCAGTCAAATCAAAAGGCAGGATCAAAGTAAAGGACAAGTGAAATTATGGTACATTGTAAATGACAGAAGAAAATCCCTGATAGGAGATAAGCAAGTTTTTTTTTTCTCCCTTACAGCTGAGTTGGATTCCCAGGCAGTTATTAATTAAGTGGGTTACTGGGGGTATACATGAGAAATCCAGAAGGTATAGAGAGTTCCATGATAAAATTGCCCACCAAATTACCTAAAATTAGGTGGTATATTTAAACATGACATAACTAGCAAGGCTGCTGAAATCCTTAAGCTTGGATAAAAAACAAATTTTCTCTGCTTCCCATCTGCCAGAAAATCTGGAGAACAACACAGCGGCCAAGAGATTGGAAAGGGGTCAGTCTACATACCAAAGCCAAGGAAAGGAGACTCAACAAAGTGTGCAAACCATTGTACAATATCCTTAATTTCACCTGCTAGCAAAATAATGCTTAAGATCATCCAACACAGATTAAAGCCCTGGATAGAAAGTGAAGTGCCAGATATTCAAGCAGGTTTTAGAAAAGGCTGAGGAACATAGGGCATTATTACTATGCAAGCTAAATAATTGAGAAAGCCAATAATACCAAAAGGAAATAAATATGTGCTTTGTTGAAGTCAACACTACTTTGATTGTATTGACCATGTCAAGCTGTAGAGTGTCCTTAGGAAAATGGGAGTCCCAGAACATGTAATTGTCCTCATGCAAAACCTATGCACAGGACAGGAAACCACAGTCTGAATGGAACATGGCAAAACAGACTGTCTCCAGGTCGGCAAAGGAATGAGACAAGGCTGTATACTCTCTCCTTATTTATTCAAGCTGTATACTAAATATATATTGAGAGAAATTGGATTGTGGTTTTAATTATTTTTCCAATAATTTTATTAAGAGTTTTAGATAGAACAATAAAAGAATACAAGCGAAAAAAAGAAGAAAAAGAAGAAAAAGTTGTAAGAAAATGAAACAAAACAAAATAAAACAAAAAACTCCCCCCCCAAAAAGTGACTTCCCACCCTCATCATGACAAGTATAAACAATTCTATAATCTCTTTACCTCTTCTTATTTAGCCAATATACAACTCTTCCATCTCATAATCCATCTCTTAACAATAGGCAAATCAAGTAAGTAACCTCTTCTCCCATCCAATTCTCAGCAAAAAGTCCAAACAGAGCTCTAAAATATTAACATTAATTAACATATATAAAATTCAACATTCCACATCTCCACTCTTAGCTAAAACAAAATCCCATTTATAAGGCATAAAATGGTCCCAATATAAACAAAGTAAAAAAAAGGTTTAACATACCAAAAAGAGACCATTTCTTCTTTACAAAAGACAAGCTCCCAATACACAACATTTTTACCCTAAATAACAACTTATCCCATTCTGATAAACATTCCATATCTTAACTCTAAACTATAAGCAAATCCATAAGACTGAAATTTATATAACAGAAATAGTTTCTCCTTTAAAGAAAACAAGATCAAACTTCTTTTAATGCTTTAAAAGAATACTTTAAAGAATACTTTAAGTAAAAAGACAATTAAATACAAAGCCACTTTGAGTACTATGAAATTAAGATACATAAAATAACAATAAAGGAAAGAACTTAAACACCTTATTAAGTATAAACAAATCCAGTGTACCACATTTTTTTCCAGGTAAGATATCTGCAAATCCAAAAAGAACCAGCCAGAATAACAACATGTCCCATTTTATCCCTGGTCGAATAAACCAATTTTATATTCCTTTTTTCTTTATACAGAACAACCTTTCTCTGTAATCCATCCAGATGGTAGCTGACCTTTGTTAGAACTTTCTTCAGTACTTTAAACAATCTCTCTTGTGACTCCAACAAAAAGAAATTATTCCAATTGCTTTCTAGGATTGTCATTTTTATTTCCTTCCTAATTTTCAAATTCTCATCCAGTTTTTCTTTGTCTGGTGAAAAGTTCTTATTCAGATTCTCATCCATGTTTTCCTCAGGTAAGTTTTGCTGAACATCTTGTTCTATAACATCTTCTGAGAACAAACTGTTCTCAAACTGTTCTCAGAAAAACACAACATAGCTGATGTAATTGATTCAATATCCCAATGCAGTTCCTTAAAGATATCTCTAAATGCCATTTTAAATTACTTGTCTTATTATGTCTTCTCTCTCAAAAACAATTTCTCTTTCCCACAAACATGCAATTATTCTTTAAAAGTAATTTCAGAGTCTTAATATTCAAAGTCCAATTTCCAATGCTTCCTGAGCCCTTAATCCATTTAAAAACTTTCTACAGCCAAAACCTTGTCTTGCTTTTTGCTATTTATTCTGAGTTCTTAAAATGTATAAAAATAAATCTTCATACTCTTATATTAAGGATTGAAGGCACTCACCCTCTATTTCCAGCCTTGTCACTTTGCTGGTGTCTAACTGCTTTGAAACAGTTAATAGGGAATTAGAGGGTAGTTAGCAAGGGAACTAACTTAGTGTCCTTTTAAAAAAGGCTCAGTTTGTGGCTTGAGCAATTATGGAGAATTCCCCCATCTCCCAGTCCCCCCCCCCCCCCCACGCACCTGGGATCACTGTCTTGCGGTCTTTCCGTGAGGAAAAAGAACAATTGTAAGGAGAAACAGCTTGTGCAATCTCGCTGTCTCTCTTTTCATCCAGAGAGGATCATAGGAGATGTCGGCTCCACTTTACACAGATCTGTCTTCAGTCCGCCATCTTCCCCAGGAAGTTGAACGTGGTTTTAAAATTGGAAGAAGAAACATTGTAACTTATGCTATGTTGATGGCAGTATTCTATAAGCTGAAAATGCAATGATCTGCTGTTCAAATTAAAGTTGAGGAGCACAGTGAAAAAATGGGGCTAAGATAAATATAAAGAAGAGCAAACTAATAACTAGTAACAGACTTCATTTATTTGGGCTCCAAGATCACCGCAGACAGAGACTGCAGCCATGAAATTAAAAGATGCTTGCTCCTTGGGAGGAAAGCTATGGCAAACCTAGATAGCATATTAAAAAGCAGAGACATCACCTTGCCGACAAAGATCCGCATAGTCAAAGCTATGGTTTTTCCAGTAGTAATGTATGGGTGTGAGAGCTGGACTATAAAGAAAGCTGAGCACCAAAGAATTGATGCCTTTGAACTGTGGTGCTGGAGAAGACTCTTAAGAGTCCCCTGGACTGCTAGGAGGTCAAACCAGTCAATCTTAAAGGAAATCAACCCTGATTGCTCATTGGAAGAATTGATAATGAAGCTCAAGCTCAGATACATTGGTCACCTAATGCGAAGAGAAGTCTCTTTGGAAAAGACCCTGACACTGGGAAAGATTGAAGGCAAAAGGAGAAGAGGATGGCAGAGGATGAGATGGTTGGATAGCATCACTGAAGCAATGAGCATGAAACTGAGCAAACTCAGGGAGGCAGTGAAGGACAGGAAGGCCTGGCACCATATGGTTCATGGGGTCACGAAGAGTCGGATGCGACTTAATGACTGAACAACAACCACAACAACCAGTCCTAGAAGTAACATTGAAGATAATAAAATGGAAGATAGCTTCTGCCTTTTAGGATCAACTATCAACAGTAAGGATCCAGCAGTCAAAAAATATGCTGTTGACTGGCCCTTGGTAGGGTAACAATGAAGGCCTTTGAAAAGATATTCAAATGTCATGATGCATCTATTCCTAGAACAATTAGTATTGTGCAGGTAGTGACTTCCTTGTTATACTTTATGGAAGAAAAAATTGGACTTTGAAAGACACTTTTGATCTTTGCTGTTGAAGAAGACTCCTGAGAATACCATTGACAGCCAGGAAAACAAACTAATGAATTATAGAACAAATCAATCCAGAGTTGTCATATGAGGCTCAGATGATCATATTTTAGACACATTATGTGAACATTTAGCTTTCTTGGGAAGTTTATAACGCTGGGAAATGTGGAAGACAAGAGACGAGGATGATCAGCAGCAAGGTAGAGGGACTCAATACCAACAATGTTCCTTGAGAGACCTAAAAGGTTAAGTTGAGGACAGGTCACATTGGAGAAAGTCTATACGGTCGCTAAGAGTCAACACTGACTTGATGGCACATAATCTCCCCCGCCCACCAAAAATTATTTAACTTTGAATTCTAGAGACTCTCTCTCCCATGATTAGCATCCTCAAATTATGCACCATCAAAATTCAGAGGTATTTCATTTGCTAGAATGGCATTATAGCCATCATTAGTAAGGACAGATTCAATATAGCAATATTTAGGCTCCCTGTTTTGAGCAATTGCACTTGCACTTACTTAACCAGTGTGAAATGGATAGAACCGTGGTGAGCGCTAGCGAAAGAGATCCTTGCTGGGAATCAGATATTTCAGGATGTTTCGATCTGTGTGACGAAGCCTCATGATTTGAATTCCTGTGCTTAAGAGAGCTGGATTTACAAAAACAGCTTAAAATGGACATGTCTACAAATCCAGGCAACAGCTGAATTTAGGAAGAGATAGTCTGGTGCCTAACAGTCCCTTTCCACGGTGGTAGTCTTGGTCTTAGCTGCTTCAGAGAATACCAATAATATCGAGTGACTAGAAGAAAGGTTGTTTGTATGTGTATTTGGAAGTGACCCCATTCCAGTTTGAAGGCTCTCTTGACCTGGGTCTTATCACTCCAGCACCATAAGCTCCCTTGTTACTGATGAGATGGACAGATGGTGGGAGGCCTGACACCAGCAGTGTTTCTGACCCCGTGCAAATTGCTGTCTGATCTGGCAGTATGCTCATAATCAGTACATTTGTATGAAGGTCTGATTTTTGGCATCTTATAAGATAAGAAGGAGGTACTGTAGAAAGCTAGTATTCGAATCAAAAGTGAAAAATTAAGAAGGATGGGATGGAAGTCACCCAGTTTTAGGAAAAATTGGCAGAATTGGCAGTGCCCCCAATCTCTGCTCTTCCAGTAGTGCTATAGAAGAATGGAATGTGGCCATTTTCTGACTCACAAGTCTGATTATAATTGTCTCAAGGAAATACAAAATATGTAGATGCCAGAGACAAGATGGCTGGCTGCAAAGAGCGGCTTTAAAGTTAACTTATTATTTCTTTTTTCTTCTTAATAGTGTAGGGTATACTCCAATTCTAATTGATCTAAATATTACAAATTTACAAATAAAAATAGAAAAAAATGGATGTAAAGTTATGACAAGTAAGATTGAGAGAAGCCGTAAGCTTCTGGACTTTGGATCATTGTTAGATTTCTGACATTTTTATACTTAAGCCAGACATGAGAAAAGGGGTCACTTTATCATCAGTATTAATTTAAGGGTATAAAAATACAGTTCCTTGCATTCTTATCAGGAAATAGTCCCAAACCATGATTGCCTTACACCATAGTTTCACTTAATAGTTTCATGGTTCAGCTATCACAGAACTGTTGTTTAAACTGTCAGAAAAATAGCAGATTCAAGAACACAGAACAGGTAGTCTCCAGTTTAAGAATGAGTCCCGTTCCCAAGGTCTGTCCTTAAGCCGAATTTGTATGTAAGCCGGAACAGTATTATTGTATAATACTGTATAAGTAGTATTGTGTAATTAACTCGAACCATCGTGTATTTCACTTGAGCCATCATGTATTTAACTCAAATTTTGCTACAATAGGCTCCATTCTTAACTATAGGTCATCTGTAAACTGGGCGTTCTTAACCGGGGACTACATGTACTGGATATTTGTATTCACAAAAGAATTTTCATTCAGTCTCCTTGAATTTTCATTCAGTCTCCTTTTCCTCCTTCCCAAACTGGTCTTGTCCATGTTGCAGTGACTTGATTCAACCTAATGCTAAACTTGGTTTTGCTTAAACAATGGCTTATTGAGTAAGACACAATTAACTGGATTTATATAGCATATCTGAAGCTAATAAACCATAATTTATGAATTACAGTGGCTGGGTTCATACAACATACTAGCCCATAACCAAGCTATAGTAACTGTATTTAGGTTTAGCTCAGTGTGGGTATCTGAGTGATAAGAGGACCTTATTTTGGGTAGTAGGAAATTGAGAGAGGTTAATTTAGCCAGTTAGCTGGAACATACAGGATCTACACACTTTTTATTTTTATTTTTTATTTTTATTACTTTAATATTATTTTAATATTATTTTAATTATTTTAATTATTTTATTTATTATTATTTTTTATTTCATTTTAATCCCAGTCTTTATCCAAGATCTCAGGATGAAGTATATGTTGCCTTTGCACTTTTACATATATAATTATACTGAATGTTAGGTTGAGAGCTGATGACTGCCCAAAGTTAGTCTGAGCTTCATGGCTGAGTGGGAACTTAACCCTAGGTCTGTGGGAGTGTGGAGCAGAGGTGTGAAACATGGACTCTCATCCCCAGAGGAGCGGACAAGAGATAAGAGGATGAGACTGGCCCCTCCCTGAGGAATGCTAAGGATGTTTGTAGTGTGACCCTGGGAACTGCTCTCAGTCTGAGAAGATTCTGTGAATGGATTGAAGCCAATTAAACCTTGCTGGATTGAATCTGTATTGTCTCCTGGAGTTTCCTGGGCTAAACCTGACAGATCTCCTTTTTCACCCAGCCTTCCTCACCTAGTTTTCTTTCAGATGTATTTAGCTAGGAGCAAAGGGAGTTATAATTTAAGATATCTGGAGGACACCAGATTTGTGAAGGGACCTCTAACCATTTTATTAAACTAGCTTCCTCTTGCTATTGTCCTGTTTTCTTTTCTAGTTCATTAGGTATATGGGTGGTGGGACTACATTAAATTGTGTCCTGCTCCTCCTTCCACAGTTCTTGATTATTTCTTCCTGGGAAGATTCATGTATAACCAATAGTCCCAGTGAGCTCTGAGACACCCATCCCTTGTTTTCGCAGAAGTCCATGAGCACTGGTGGAATTCTACTGCTTCTGCTATACATAATTATAGAAAATGTATTAATTCGGGGCTTATCAATTACTGAAGTACAAATATTGCACATTTTGTATAACTTCTGGCTGTGTTGTACCTAACTCGAAGCATATTTTCACATGCAACATGCAACAACAGAACAATGATGCTAACATGGGAACCTGATCCTGCAACAAACCCAGGTATCTATTTTGCCCCCAGATTTATACCAACAGCACCATAACAGGCCCCACAACTTCACACACAAAATTAAAGGCTCCTTTACACGCTCTTTCTCTAATGTGATTCGTGTCATCATCTGATAGCATTGGGCCTCTGGATTCTACATAGAACAAACGGAACAAACTTTGTGTAAAAGAATAAATGGACTAATGGACTAATGGAGTGGAATAAATGAAATAAATAAAAATGGAATAAATGGAGTAAATGGAAAGAAGAATAAATTCCCTTTATTTTCTAAATAAAAAATAAAATAAAAAGATTTATTTTAAAATCTTTTTTGGTTATTATTACAAAATAAAGGGGAAAAATAAATTGGAAAAGATCAGTGCAAAATGCTTACACATCATCGTCACAAGAAACCTGTGACTGACTTGCCTAAGACAATATAGCAAATGTCACAGCTGTGTCAAAACTTGAATTGGGATGCCCAGCCCAGGCCCCAACTGTTGAATCTATTGCTCCTGAGGAAGCCTGATAGTGTTTTTTTTTAAATGCTTCCCTAACTTCCAAAGAACCCCAGAGCTGTGTTTAGAAAGAAAGAAAATGTTCAGTATAAAAAAACTGATCACGCACTTCTCAAGGGGAAACAGGATGGTTCTGCTACCTTTGGATGAAGAGGTCTAGGATGATTCTTACATTCTTCTTGGCGTGTTCACCAGAAAGGGGGATCAAGCTTCTTGCTGTTTGGTGCCACACCTATGGTTGCACAGGACTTCTGTGGCAGAATAAGGAACTTAACTCATTAATCCAAGTTTTGGGCCATGCTCCAAACTACAGGGCTCTTCCCTTTTCCTTGGAAGCCTTTCTCCGAAGCCCCTTTAACTCCATCACCTTTCTTTTGGCTCTGCTCCAAAAGAATAAAGAACACTTCCACCTCTCTTGTAAACAGGCAGAAAGGGCACAACGGGAGGGGAGGGGGGTCTGTGGGTGGGGATGATTCCACAAGGGGCTTTCACAATGTTCCCCCCCCTTCTTCCTAACGGAGAGCTGTGAGAAAGGATTGTAGCGCAAGCCAGGAAAACAGCAGCAGAAGAGGAAAGAAAAGGTTATTGAGCAGCGGGCAGGGCTGCTGTGGTCTCAGAGTGAGCATAGACTGTCAGTTGTTAGGTGGGTGCCTCAGTGGGGAAAGACTGCCTTGATTATGCATTATGCGGCAGTTACACAGGGACAGCGGCCCTGCATTCCCCGTTCCACAGTGCTGGCCTTTATATGCCTGACATTTACTCTCCAAACTTTGGGGCGATGGGGGGAAAGGAAAACACTGTGTGCAGCACTTGGCCACGCTGGCCTGTCACACCCCCCACTTCCGCTTGCTGCCTTCTTCCTGTTTGCCCCATTGGCTGCCCTGCTTATGACCCCTCAGTCCCCCCTCAGCCCATTGCTTGACCCTCCTGGGGCTTTCCTCTCTGGTGGGGTCCCTGGGATGACCTGGAAGCTGAGACCTGCTTTCCTGTTGTTGGGCAAATCTATAAGACACAGGATCAGGCAGAAAGCAACTTGGCCAATGCCTTCCCTTCTGATCCCAGGACTTGGTATGGCATGGGGCAGGGTGAAGCCAGATCTGCTCCATTTCCCTGAGGCAGAGATCACGTTTACTCTTTTCAAAGGTGGTGCTTAAATGGTTTGCTGGTTCTCCTCTTCTATACATCCTTCCATTTTCTTTTTGGCAACAGGTCCTGCCAGCACTTCAACTCCAACTTTCTTGAACCCATTTACTAGCTTAGATTTATCTTTGGCACCTAAGATACGAATATGGAGATGGAATGTTTAAGTATTAAAGCTTCCCACTGCTTTGTTATCCAGGAAGGATTGAGGTCCTGGAGTCTGCCATGCAGAGTTCTGCAATCCCTAGCTTCAACCCAGGACCCACTCCAGGAAGTTGTCTCATGAAGTGGGTATTAGCATGGTAAGATGAACAACTTGCCTGTACTTAAATTTCCAAGGAGGGTCTGAGGGCTGGCTTCATGGGATTAATGTCCCTGCTTGCTGACTTCTTCCTCAAACAGAGGGATGGGAATTTACAGCCCTCAGAGGGAGCAGAAGGACAGCTTCCCTCAGCCTTCATCCACAGCCAAAGGTAAAATATTATAGTCCAACAACATCTGAAGAGCTGTAGTTTTTCTACCTCTGCTAAAGATCTTTCTTATTTAACTGGCAAAAAAAAAGGGGGGGAGGGGGATTTCAGCAGGATTTAGTTAAGATGAAACACTGGGAGAGGAGGAGGTGGCGGTGGAGGCCTCTCCATGGTCCCAGGGCGCTTTATTGTCCCAGAGCAGTTGAGAAGAAACCAGGAAATCTTTAGGCTGAGTGCCTCTTGTTGTTTCAAAGCCTCGACTGTCCCACAATCCCTCCAGTTCACTCCCTCTGGCTTGGCATGGATGCTACCAATCCTGTGTCTTGGGTCCCACCCTGCTGAGCCACGAACCAGCACTCGGGACTCTGCTTCCCTTCCTCCCCACCCCCACCCCCGGCACTCTCCTGGCCACAGAGTGATTTATTAAGCAGGCCCTCCCTCGATGGAACATGTGCTGAGGTTGCCCACGGGAATGTGGGCAGATCTGACAGTCGCACCGCCACAGCCCAGGCTGTAATTTCAAAGCCTGCCCTAATCAGTTAAAAATATATTAAAAAATGGGAATGCTGGTTTTGCCAGGGAAAATGTTTGTAACCACTTGGCAGGCTCTGGTGTGATAATGAAAGGGTCCAGCCTGCTCCTAGGGAATGACCGATTTAGAGATTGCACTTACATAGGGACTTGGTCCCTGGACCTGGCACCCTTTCCCACCCCCAAATGCACATGCAGCCTTCCCAAACCACCATCCAGTGTTGCTGACTTCCCATTAGACTGTATGGAGGAGGGGAGGGGATTTTGCCTTAAGTAATAGTGGTCCTAACCTTGCCCCCTTCTAGGTTGTAGACCATGTGTAGCCATAGCCTTGTTGTATTCATGTGACTCAGAGGATTGCCAATCAGGCACAGTAAGACACTCTGTTCATAACCTATCACAGAGTTTCTAGAGATATCTGCATGGCCATGGTAGGAGACGTCGGCTGTGCCCTGGTTCACAACTTCCACCTCTTTTCTTAATTGGTTTGTGCTGGCATGCCATGTTGGCCTCTAGTCACAGAGCAGTTTTTTAGGATAGGCTGGAAACTAGGAAGGGAAGAAGGAGATGCTACATAGTATTCCATTCCAGGGAGTTCCATGAAACTTTTTCTCACACATCTGTGTAGGACTATAGGCTATGGAATAGCCAGATGGGGAGATAGAGATCATGTGAACAAAATAAGGGAAGTGTGATGAAATTAATCAGATTCTATAAACTAAACTACTGTTGATCATGGCAAAGGTAGCAGAATAGGAACTCAAGGGTAAGGATTGTAGCTAATAGAACATGTGGTTTCCATACAAAAATCCCTGGTATTTCTATTGTAAAATACAGAAATGGGTCAGGTAGTACCTGATGGTTGTGAGACCATGGACAGCTGCTGTCATAATAAGGGCCATAGATGCACAGATAGTCAGATATGGCACAAGTATTCCTACCTTGCTGTTGCTTTGGGACTTAGAATTGTAATAATCATGGAGACATCATCCTATACTTTTAATATCAGTAATGTAACATCCATTTCTATCTAATGTGGGTTAATAAATCTTGATGGGCTCCATTCGTTTTAGGACAGAGGTCTTTAGATGTGATAGGAGAATTCTGAGTTGAGCAAATTACTGTCTGAGCCTTAGTACAACATGTAATGTAGTCTATAAAATTCATTGGAAGTTCCCCCCAGGCAAATGTTATCAGCCTTCCCAAATACTGATTCCCACCCAGAATTGTCCATGCTGGCTCTGAATCAGGAGAGTTTTACTCCAACAAATCTGGAGGGTACCAAGTTTCGGGAGATGAGCATAAATTAACATTTATGAAGAAAAACCTACTATAATATTAAATAAAAATAGAGATTGTTCTGTATTTATTCCCTGATTTCTTTAATCCAGCACTTCTCTTTACTGTCAGCAAACTTCTTTCCCATTTAGCTGTCATCCAGGCAGTCCTCATATTTGGGAGCATGTTTAGGCTATGCTGTCAATACCCATGGGTACAAGCTAGGCCTGTTAAGCCTTGCCAAAGTCCTCAATAAATGTAGCTTCATCTAGAATAGATTATGTATTCTTTCACAGCCATATGTTGTATGGGAAAGATTGCAAGTGGTAGTAAAACTGTTTTCTCAAAGACAATTTTCTGATAGTGCTGATCTTAATGAGAAATCATTAAAAAAGCTTTTGAGGAACCTCATGTTGCCTGGACCATAGTTGCAAACTATAGCTCTTATCCAAAGGATATCCATATTTGCTATCTTCAAAAGCTCTTTCTTTCTTTCAGCTGATCTGCCTAGCAGGTCAACTCTTGGTCAACTAAGATGCAAACATAGATATAATTACCTTTCTTTAATTTTGCCTTCTAGTCAACAAAGTGATGTCTTTACCTCTAAATATTCCTTCCTGGCTAGATAAATGGCATTAATCTAGATTCTAGCACAATAAGCAAACTTTACTATGTAGGATGTGGTCCCTCCTAGGTCATTTCCTGCAAAGTAAATGCATATTATCCGGTAGTCATTGTTAGCCTATCTACATGTTCTAATTAGGCCTTGGATTTCAGAGGGAAATGAAATTTGATGTCCATTTGACCCTGTTCATAGTGTGCTCTAATTATCACTAGGTTGAGATCTAACAGAACATGTTGCTATCATGTTAATGAGTGCTATACTTAATTTTTAAAAGAATTTATTAGCATATAGTTTGAATGCCAATCAGCATAAACTGTCAAAGAGATGCTATACTTTGCCAAAAATGTAAAGAAGCTTTCTTGATACTTGGTATAGATTGAAATCGTGTAGTCTAATAGACTTGACTTTTTCAAGTATTATTAAGTAAAAATAAAGTCTCTTTCATGTTGAGTTTGATTCCCAGGGACTTCATGGACACATCCACACAGCTTTCTTGGCAACAGTACAGAAGTGGGTTGCCATTGCTTTCTTTCGGATTTGTTTTTACTTTCCATTCTAGCCTACAACCATAGAATCTCCTGGTGACCTCCCATTGAAGTACTAACCAGGTCCAGCTCTTTCAGTACTAACCAGGCCCAGATAAAGTTGGCCAAGTGCTGCCACTAATGCATTTGTACACCTATGCACAATGTGGGAAATAAACAGGGAAACTAAAAATCCTAACTCAAGAAGACAAATGTGACATGATAGGCATCACTGAAACTTAGTAGATAATACCATGATGGGCATGTAAGCTTAACAGACCCAGCAGAAAGGGTAGAGGTGTTGCACTATATGTAAATAAAAAATATACTTCAGGAATTCAGGAAACAGAGTATGGGAATCCTATTGGAAGTGTTTGGGTAGGAATAAAAGGAGAAACAAAAGTGATACAAATGTGGGAGTTTACAGTGGATCTCTTGAGTAGGCAGAGAATACAGACAAGGCCTTTTTGTGTCAGATAACCAGTCTTTCAAAGAAGAGTGTAGTAATGATAATGGAAAATTTCACTTATCCCGACATTTGTTAGGAATCTTCCAAGCTTCTGAGCTCCAGCACTTTCTTGGCTGAAAACTTAACTTGTGAGAAGGGAGAAGAAAGAATAAGGGGGTCTTCTATCCTGGATCTAATCTTCACCAGTATAGGGGAGCTAGATGGCAGTCTGTCATGATATTTTCCTTAATAAAATGGTAAAAGAGGGGCTGGGTGATACTGCTGTTAGATGAGACTCACAGTTTTTGAAGAGTCGTCATCAATGGCTTCCACTTCAGCTTAGAGGGAAGTACCAAATGGAGGGCCACTGGGCTCTGCCCTAGGCTCTGTGCTACTCATCATTTTTATTAATGACTTGGATGAGGGGGTTGAGGGGATGCCTTTCAGGTTGACACAAAGCTAAGAGAGATGGCTAATACTTTAGAGGAGAGAGGGGGAAAAATGTAAAGCATCTAGACAGGCTTGAGCAGAGGGCTGAAATTAATGGGATAGGATTTAACAGGGAGCAATGTAAAATTTTGCATCTGGATAGAATAAATGTAAGACAGAAATATAGGGATGTGTAATGGTCTATGGGAATGACCCTGGGAGACAGAGGGAAGAGTCACAGACTGAACAACCAGCATTTAAAGATATCTCAGTCCACAGAAGCTGAGCAGGTGTGGGAAGTGTTTCAGAAGGGACCTTCCCTAGTTTTCCAAAGACTAAAAAAAAGGAGGGGAGAAACACTTTCAGTCTTGCAAGATTTTGTTAATGTAACCTTACAATAAAGATAGAGTCAGTACTTACAGTTGTGCTTTTTGTCTGAACTACCCCAAAGGGCTAACAGGATAGGAGAGTTTTGGCTTGGCAGTAGTACATGTGAAAAGGGATTGGGTGTCTTTGTTGACCATAAGTTTAACATGAACCAGCAGTATAATGCAACCGCTAAAAGGACAGATACTATATTGGGCTTGCATTAACATGAACAACAGAGTCCAGATCACAGAGAGTAATTTTTCTACTCTATTCTGCCCTGGCCAGATCCCATTTGGAATATTGTGTCAAGTTCTGAGCACCACTGTTCAGAAAGGGTAGTGACAAATTGTAATACATTCAGAGGAGGGGTACCATGATGGTGAGGGATCTGGAAACCAAACCCTGTGAGGAATGATCAATTGATCTGGATATGTTTCACCTGATGGGAGATATGATAGCAGTGTTCAAGGGAGTAGAGTCAAGCCAGTTGTCAGGAGGAACTTCTTGACTGCACAAGCTGTTGGTCAGTGAAACAAGCAGCCATGTGAAGTAGTGAGCTCTCCTTTGCTGGGGATCTTCAGGGGTTGGACAGCCATCAGTCAGAGATGGTCTAGTGGGCCTGCACTGAGCAGGGGATTGGACTAGATGCTCTCTAACATCCCTTCCAACTCTACAATAAGCCTGAACATCCAGCATTTAATATTTATACTATTTTTAAAAAGCGGAGTGCTCCATCACTGCTACTAAGCATACTTGTTGCACCTTTCTTCGGCTTTCCAAAGCTCCTTCTGTTTGCTGCACCCAATCTCTGCTCATAAAAGTCTCTTCTATAATTGCTGATAGTTAAATAGAATTTCTGGATATTGAGTGGTAGGACAAACAGTCAGGGAGACCTCTTGTCCTCACACAATGTTTGCAAGTGACTTAGAATTGCTTGTCCACTTTAGGAAAGAAAATGGGGCACCAGATTGATGCAGCATGTTCCCTCAACATTTTAGCCATGCCTTTTCCAACCTGTATTCCTCATTATATTTTGAACTATATCTTCTGCCCTTTCTGGCCACTGGCTATGCTGGCTGGGATTGTTAGGAGTCATAATCCAAAACATCTGAAGGACCACAGTTGAGGAGGACTGCCCAATAGAGAGTATAAGTCAAAGGAAGAGTTTGAACAAACCACCTTTTTTGGCCCAATGTTTCTGCTGCACCAGAACATCCATTTTATAGATGGCAAACCAAGGAAGTATGAGAGAGTATGCTCAAGCCTACGGATGGAGTACAAGACAGTAGTAGTTTTTAAAGTAGCATATATTGGTTACTACATCCATCTCAGTTATTTGTGCATGTCCACTTGTTTTAATTTCCGAAAGGCACCTCCTTTGATTGAGCATTGGTATGAAGGACATTGTCATGGTATAGTTGAAGATAATATCCAGATTCCTCTTACTAAATTCTTTTATGCTCAGTTGCTACCAGGTTTCTTATTTTTTTAAAAAAAAGCTTGGTATGAGAAATCTTTGAATGAAGTTCCTTCATTCTTCACTGTTTGGTTTATGCTTTCATGAACAGCTCAGAATCTAAGTACTCTGGATCTAATGTTATTTCTTCACTGCAGCCTTGTTGCAAATCTGTGACATAGGTTTGCCAAAGTGGACACTCTCTTATGCTGTCAAAGATCATCTAGCTCAAAAGAGAGGATTAAAACAAAAACAAGACTACTTGGATGACCTACAACTATTTGTAAGGACCATAGGCTTCAAGCTTTTTTAAAAAGTTAAAAGGTGGTTTCATAGACCTCTAATACTGAAAATCCAGAGAACAAGCAAAACCAACCTTACATCTCATGGAGAATAGAGATGGGGATGGGGAGAAGAGGAAGAATGTAGCCTACCTATGATCAGTTCAGGATGGGCACTAGGGAGATAATTTTCATCCTCACTCAGCTGAGAATCTGCAATTCCCCATTAGCTAAGAAATCCTGCTTGTTTTTTTGATCCTGTCCTTTGTCATTACTTAAGCTTGTGCCAAAAAATGTAAGCCCTATCTTTTTGTGGCTCTTCCTTTCCCTGGATGAAATATACTTTGTCTCTCTGCCTCTAAGCAAAGGCAGGGCTTCCTTTGAGCCAAGGTTTAGCTTTAGGGACTGTATTTAAACATTAGTATGAGCACCAGAAACTTGTGATTAAAGGGGGGCATTTTTCCACATCCCCTACCTCCCTTCCCAGTGCTTCCTTAAGTGCATCTAGGAAGGTTTGGTAGGACACTCAGATTAGAGATGATGCCTTCTGAGACCTAATCTGTGATGATGCCTCCTGAGACCTAACCTGTCTCTGTCCAGGAATTGGCCACTTAGAAGTTTGAATTGAGCAGAAATTCAAAGTTGTGTGCTGATTCTTCCTTCTTGCAGGCTGAGTTAAGCAATCAAGCTTTTTCCACAGACTTTTTACCTTACACTGTTTGCTCTATCTCTCCTTTAGTTTAGTCTCCTTTCTTCTGACCACACTTTGGCTAAAATCTAGTTTTGTTTTGTTTGTATTTTCTCTTGAAAGAACAGGGAAGTTTTCAGGACCTTTGCTCATCTTTACCCTGGTGCCCTGAAGACCATTGAGCTCCTGGTTGGCATATTGTAAATCTCCTCCTCCCCACTTCAGCCTTGAGGTGCCGTCATCTGATATGTGCTTGGCCTTGCTGTCATGTAGTCATAACATAGGCAGAATATCTATCCCTTAACTTGCATGCTGGCATTGTACATTTGCCATGCTTGGCTAAGATGTAAGTTCTTGGCCTGACTTCATTTGGGGACAATATCCTCACTTGCAGCAGCTCTAGGCAAAGGAATGACTTGTGATCTTACTTGGCATATTTCTTCAGTTTGTGATCCTTTCCTCCTGCTTGATAGCTGCTTTGCTATCTCAGCAAAGATTGATAACCAGAAATGCTTTCTCCAAAATCTGTTCTTGGTAGAGATGCAAGAAGGATTTTGAGGAAAAGATTGACCACCAAGTTGCATTTCTAATGGGAGACCTAAGGTGCAAGGGGACTTAGAAATGGAGCTTGATAACACTGAAGAACTTAAAACTTCATTGATCATGTCGTCTCAATGGTAATTGATAAATAGCACTGGAAACCTTGGACTAAATATCCGGTTTGGACTAAGTATCCGGAAGCTACAGCTGGTCCAGAATGCAGCCACACAGGCTATTTTTGGAGCCCCAAGAAGGGCCCATGTAACACTGTTGCTCCGTGAGCTGCATTGGGTACCAGTTTGCTTCCAGGTCCAATTCAAGGTGTTGGTTATCACCTTTAAAGCCCTACATGGCATGGGACCGGGTTACCTAAGGGACCGCCTCTTCCCCATGACTTCAATCCGTTCCACCTGATCACATAGAGAGGGCATGCTTCAGACCCCCTTGATAAAAGAGCTCCGGTCAGCAGGGTCCAGAAGGCAGGCCTTCTCTGCTGTAGCCCCCACCCTTTGGAATATCTTGCCCCCCGGAGGTGAGATTGGCCCCTTCACTCCTGCCCTTCCGGAGAGATCCGAAGACCTGGCTCTGCCACTTGGCCTGGGGTGGGGAGGGAAGACAGTAAGTATGGGGATGGCTAGCCCCTTAGAGGCCTGTCGTCTGCAGCTCTGGAACCATCAGCCTCTTGGACTTTCTCTTTCCTTTTGGTAATGCTTTGCATAGTTTTCATGTTTTATGTAATTTTATATATATTTATTGTTTTAACAGATTTTGTGAGCTGCCCAGAGTCCCCCATCAAGGGGAGATGGGCAGATGTAAATCTAATAAATAAATAAATGGGACGTAGAGCCATTTTTGGAAGCCGTAGGCAGGCAGCTGCCATTAGCGATCTGCTACTGTCCCAGGAGCTAATTGTTACTGTGTTAGTGGAGAGATTATTGAAAGTGTGTGGTTGCAATTTGGAGCTCCCTTCTTCCTCCCAAAGAAGGAATAGCTATCTTAAGCAGGAGTTAGGAACTGGAGAGGTGCAGCAGACATAACTTGTGTGTGGGTATGAAAAGGAAAAGGAGGTGTTTTGTCTCGTTTCCATTTCTCCTGCTGGGTTAAGATGCACTCTTAGGATGAGCTATATATAGAAGGAATGAGTGCACTGATGCTGTGAGTCTCCTACATAGATGCTAAAACAAACAGCTGTCCCTGTTTTGCTGTTTGATTCATAGAGATTGTCTTAATCTGCTACATATCTGTTGAAGGTTGGGCCTTGAGATACATGTTTTTTGAATAGATCTGAAGCTGTGTCAGCATCAGAGAGCACCAGCATGTCCTCAGGCAAGTTGAATATACTCTATGTCTTATCCCGGCTGCTTCCAGATGGACCATTTATGCGCAACGTACATTCATTCATATCATATGGCATCAGACAAATGAGTTTAGGAAACCAAAAAGGAATACATATCAGAAAGGGAATCTTGTAAGACGTGGGTGTTCTATAACACCTCATTCCTATAACTTTTTGTTGGGGAGTGGCATCATCAATAATTATAATTTCCCCTCTCCCTTGCTAGCTTTCTGCTATTCCTTTGAACTCAGCCAGTAAATCTAATAGTTTTAACCATGTGCATCAGTATATTGTACACAGGAGCTTGCAAAGGTATAAGAAGTTTGTTGAGGTATGCAAAGCAAAGTGCCCTTCTAGCAGATAATATGTACATTGCTCACATGGATACCACTTTCTACACATAACGCTCTCTTTGAAGACCTCAATTCTTTTTCACAGTTACAAATCCAGGGTTATTGATATTATGATAGGAAAGTTCAGCAGTAGTTTGGAATTCTAGTTTAAACCATTGTGTAAAGAATGCATGTACAGGTATATGAAAGACCAACACAGCTGTTCACAACTACCACTGTGTTCAGGGGAGTAAACAGAGGAGCTATGGGAGGGGTGAGAGACTGATATGGGTCAGACAAATATGTAGAAGTCCAAATACGTCCTGTTGTGATCCATCTACTGATGTGAATGCTATATGGCAGGTTTCTCTATAGTACAAAATGAAAAATAAATAAATTGCTTCTTGCAGTTCCACAAACAATGTGAAGAAAAATAGACAATGACTGAATATGAAAAAATATTCAAGAGTCTCCTGGCATCTTAGACCACGTATAAAAGGTATACAGTAGTTGTGAGAACCTTCCTAGTCCTGGACAAGGCCATGCTTGGCAAAGAGATTCCTGCCCCCCCGCCCCCGCCCCCAAGTCATTCACAATGAAATACATTCTTTCTCAGCTCAGGGATGTGAAGAATCCTCCTTGCAGAAAATTGCATAGAGCGGCCAAAGGAAATACAGTTCTTGACCTTTCGGATTATGAAGTCCACTTTCTTAATGGCCTGAATGGTGTCTTGAGTCTCTGTTTTGAAATGTAGTTCTGAGTTATCTTATAGAGGATTTGAGAACAGCAAAGCAGTGGTGAGTTGCCATGCTCTGGGATTTCTGCCTGGGCCTTGCCAGTATTCCTGGGGATGGTTAAATGGATGGGAAGGAAAAGAAAGGCAGTAGTGACCTGCCACAGTGCTTGCCCAGGTACACAGTTTTTGTTCTGGGCCAGGCCCCTGTGATTTACTTTGCCCTGAGTCATGACTGTGTTTTTGCCTTTGATCTGGCATCTCCAGCCTCCTATTGGCTGTTCTTGCCCTACCTTTGGGTTCATTGACCTGTCAGTTTACAAGTCATTGCAGCCTGGATACAATGAGAGAGCTGATTCTCAGTGGCTGTGAGCAAAGCCCTATTTCTGATCCCTACGGTAGAGTAACCAAGGGCCAGAAGGTTATCACATCCAGGCTCTTGCCCAGCTACTACCACTCTTCCTGCAGAAGAGTCAATAGATTAATCCATTGTGTCTGTAGAGGTACAAATCAGCTTGGCCATGTCAAGCAAGAGAATCAAGTCACATGCTTATAGGGAGAAAACACCTTGTGGATAAATGGTGGCCTTCATTTACTTATTCTTTGTATTGTGCTCATTTTGTATTTTGTTTCCCTATTTTATTCCTTATAGAGAAGCACACGCAGCTGTTCTAGTTCTGCTGGTTTGTATTATAGTCCATGCTAGTTAAATGAGGAGGGGCAATGCCCCCTGAAATTGCTGAGGCACTAAGTTCTATGACATGCATAAAATTGCATTGTTGTTTTAAGCATCATTTAGTTATTTTGTGCAACTGATTCCTGCAAAAAAAGGTACGTTTCTAATTATTATTATTTTTGCTAAAGTTGCTGCAGTCTTTTCTGAAGGTTGGAAGGAAAAGACCACATTTTACGTTTGATGATTTTTATTTCCAGGCCAGTGTTTTCCATTACACTAATTCAATCTGCATTAAGTGTGACTAAGTCTAAATCTAAACCAATGGGAGAAATGGAGCAGCTTTTATTATGTTCAGGCAGATATTTAGGTTTTACTTCAGTAGGTGGCATCACATAGTTGATCTTAGTTGACATTCCCCCCCAAAAGTTGAACAAAGTCAGACTAGTTACTTTATTTTTGTTTTGTTTTGTTTTACATTTGTTTGCTGTTTAGATTGATTTATCTGGCTGCCTCTTTCACTAATGCGACACTGGGTGGCTAACAATGGTATTTTTAAAATACAATATAAATACAATATAAAATTACTCTCCTGACTCCCATGACCAGGAAAACAGTCTTTCCAAAAGGTGAGCAGGTTCATGGCCAACCTAATGCTTGGATTGGAAACCACCAGATAATCCCAGGATTGAGAAATTGAAAGAAAATTGTGGAAGAAAGTGTGGCAAACTGGTTCCACGTTGCTGTTAAGAAAATTAAAGTTTGTTCAACTCAAAGAATCTTTATGTTAAATATTTTAAAGGCTTTCCTGCAGAGTGCCTCCAAGAAAGAAACAGCAGGAAGGATCGCTTTCTTGAAGAAGTCCTTTTAAAGGACTTATGGGGTTTACAGTATTCCAGCAGTGAGGAATTAAATCAAATCAAATCTGGAGAAAATAGATGAATACTTAAAGAAACAAAATCTACCAAGGATTACAGAGGGACAGAAACAGATTATGAATGGACCTATAACAATAAGGGAAGTTTGTGAATTTTGTGCCTGGACAAGGTGGATTACCAGAATCTTATTACAAATGTTTTGAGGATGAACTTTCACAACCTTTACAAAATACGATGAACTCTATTTTACAGAGAGGAAAGATACCAGAGAGCTGGAAAGAGGCTAATATAGCATTAATATATTACTATGTAAGAGGGACAAGATTTGACTTTAACAAGAAACTGTTGGCCGATATCATTATTGAATAATAACTACAAGTTGTTTACAATGATTTTGGCTGAAAGGTTGAAAATAATTTTGCAAGAATTTGTACATGAGAATCAATGTGGGTTTTTACCTGAAAGACAGTTAAAGGACAATATTAGAAATGTGTTGGACATTTTGGAATACTTGGAGCAACATAATGAAAAACAAGCTGCATTGATTTTCTTAGAAGCAAAGAAGGCCTTTGACAATTTGAACTGGGCCTTCCTGTTCAAAGTTTTGGAAGATATGAACTTTGGAGCGAATTTTATTAAATGGGTAAAATCAATTTATACATCAAAGAAAGCACAAGTAATTGATCTAACAAAACCTTGTGAGATACGAAAACGAACAAGACAGGGATGCCCGCTGTCTCCTCTCTTGTTTATTTCAGTTCTTGAAATATTGAATAGAGTTATAAGGCAAGATGAAAAAATTGTGGGAATAAAGATTAAAAAAGAAACCTATAAGTTAAGGGCATTTGCAGGTGACTTGGTATTGGTTTTGGAGGATCCTTTAAAGGGAATGGAAACATTAATGGGAAAATTAAAAGATTTAAACACAAAGTAATGATGTTAAAACATAGAATGAAGTTAAAAAAGACATGTTAAAAGAGGAGTAATTACAATTGTCATTGTTGGGGAGAATTACTGTGATAAAAATGAATGTTTTGCCTAGAATTATGTTTTTGTTTCAGACAATACCATTTTTGACAACTGATGCACCATTTAAACAGTGGCAAAAGGATATATCTAAGTTTGTATGGCAAGGGAAGAAACCACGAGTTAAATATAAGGTGTTACAAAATGCAAAAGAAAGAGGAAGATTGGGTCTACCTGATTTGAAATTGTATTTTGCAGCTTGCTGTTTGGTTTCGATAAAAGAGTGGGTGTTGTTGAGAAATAGAAGACTTTTAGAGTTAGAAGGACATGACCTGAGATTTGGGTGGCATGGATATTCGTGGTACGATAAAGTCAAGTTTAATGTAGATTTTAAAAATCACTATGTTAGATGTGCCATATTGAAAATATGGAATAGATACAAATCCAGGTTGCACCCAAAAACACCTTTGTGGCTCTCAACACCAGAAGCATTTTATAGATGAGAAATAATAGGCAAACACAAATGGTTAATGTACCATGAGATACTAGAATTCTGTCAAGGGTATTACAAAATAAAATGAAGAGAACAACTGATTGCAGAGAGACATAGCTGTCAATGGTTTTCCTATTTATAGTTATCAGAAACATTCAAAGTAGACAAAAGAATTTACGGTATTGAATACTGTAAGACTGACTTTGAAACAAAATTGTTTACAAGTGATGAACATATGATGCTAAAATGTATAAACTTTTATTGAAATTTGAAACAGAAGAACAAGTGAAAGAATGTATGATAAAGTGGGCCAAAAATTTTGGTTATAATATACAGATGAAACAATGGGAAAATATGTTGGTTGAAAGGATTGAAATTTACATTATGTTATAATCTTAAAGAGAACTTTTATAAATGATGTAGCGTTGGTATATGACACCAGAAAAATTATCTAGAATGTATAAAAGTACTTCAGATCTATGTTGGAAATGTGAACAACAAGAAGGGTCATTTTATCATGCCTGGTGGATGTGCAAAAAAGCTAGATTTTGGGTTCAAATGCATACGCTGATTTTAAAGATTAATATGCAACTGAAACTAAAACTTTTCCTCTTGGGACTGAGGGATAAACAGTTGGGAAAATGTCATGGAACTTTGTTTTTATATATGATAACCGCAGCAAGATTATTGTATGCGCAAAGGTAGAAAGATTGGGCAATACCTACAACGGAGGAATGATGATGAAAATGACAGAATTTGCTGCAATGGCCAAACTGACCTGTTTGATTAGAGAAAAGACAATGATCTACATTTATTGCTGACTGGAAACCCCTTATGGACTTTTTGCATAAAACAGAAAAAAATGAACTTATGATCTATGGTTTTGACTATTAGATAGCACAGACTATAGAAAGAAGAGAGTCACAATATAACTTCAGAGAAAGAGGTAAATCTACAATTGTACTTATAACTGCCGTAAAGAAGATCAGAAGCCACTTCTTTATATCTTTTTTCTTTCTTTTCTATTTTTCTTCTACTTCTTTCTTTTCTTTTTTTCTTTTTGCAATTTAGCTTTCTCTTTTATTTCTTCCTTTTTTCCCCTTCTTACTCTACTTTAGTTTGTATTAATTTTTACTCTTGTTTTTAAAACTTTCAATAAGCTTATATTTTAAAAAAAGGAATCAAATCATGTGCAAATGGCAAGTTGTCACCAGACATATAAAGGACAGTAAGCAATAGGAACACCTGATCCATCAGCACTGTCAATGTTGTTGTACATGGTAAAGACCCAGGATGCATTGCATTTTTTTTCAATGACATAATACTGTATTTTCAATGTTGCAAATCTTATGTTGTAAATACTGCCCATTCCTGGAGCCATTGGATGAGAATATGATGACATATAACTTAGTTACATCTTCATTGGACTACTGTAATACACTCTGCACGGGGCTGCCTTGCAAAAGTGCTCAGAAAGATCTAGTAGTTCAGACAGCTGCAAACACATCACTGACTGGTGTCACTTAGAGGGAACGATCTCCTTGTTAAAACAGCTGTCAAGTATGTTTCTAGGCATAATTCACACTCTTGATGATAACCTGTTAAGCCTGAGATGGCTTGTAATCACACCATTCCAAAAACCCTGTTCTCCTTTACAAGCCTGCCCATGCTTGAGACCCGCTTCTCAACCTTGCCTCCATCAAAGCTACTCTCTTTCATCCATTACTTGGTTCTAACCATGGCAGAGGACAGTTGATGGAAACAGAAACAAAAAGGCTTTTTCAGTGGCCTGTGGCACTCTTTGCCCTGGGAAACTAAGTCAGTATATTCATGGATTGTCTTTCACAATATGGCAAAGAGCTGCTTGTTCTTTTTTTATTATTCTTATTTGGAAGTGCAAATTTTAACTGATGCCTATTTTCGATGGTGAGTTTGCCTGTTCCTATTATACTATGTTATTTCATGTTCAGGAGTTCAAGGCAGCATACCTAGCATCTCCTTTTCCATTTCTTTTTGCTTTTTTAACTTTGCGAGTGGTAGACAGACACCAAAGGGATGTGGTGTTTCAATGCATACAAGTGTGTGCAAATGTGTGTATATATGCATGTTGGTATGTGTATAAATATCCTTCTTTTAACTTTCTTCCTCCCTGGAATACCCCAGGCATCTTTTCTAGAATGACCTGTGTGAGAGTAGATGAGAAAAAATGTCTCTTTTTAAAGGAAAAGCCTCCTTTACCCATGGAGGGGAGTGGCCTTGTAGCTGAGAAACAGAACTCCTGCTTTGCAGTGCAGAAATACCCAGGTTCAGATCCTGGGCATTTCTAGTGTGAAGGGTCCTGGAGAGGGCCAGCCAAGGAGAACTCTTGCATAGGAACACTGGAAGTACTTTCAGACATTCAGAGAGAAGCTCGAGGCCCAGTTGGTCCCCCCTACAGGCTCTGAAAAGAAGGTGGGAGTCGTCATAGTGCCAATGTATGATCTTGCTCCCACCTCCCACCCCATCCTGCCAGGCTGTCCCCACCCCGATGCTGCCCCCTATAGTACTGGCAAGGAGCCTTGTGCCACTTCTGCCGACTGCAGTGGGAGGGGTGGGTGACAGGCAAAGCTTTGGACTCTGGCCTTGGGCGCCTCAGCGCTTGGAGAGGAACTGGCCTGTTATCTGTTACACTTTGTTCTCCTGCCTGTTTGGGTGTGGAGCAGCCACAGTGCACGAAGGCGTTATCTCTGGGAACCTTTGAAACATAAGCAGCCAGCAGGATTCTGGGTTCCCTCTGCCCTGAATGGGGGTGAGTGAACCTTGTGTCTCCTTCCCTATGCCAGGATGCAACAGAGAACCTGTCCTCACCCGTATGTCTTGCTGGGGAAAAACAGTTTCTTAGCATTTCTCGGTAGGGAAGTGCATGTGTTCAGCGCTTGGGAGCTCTTGCTCCCAGTGCAATGGTCCTCTTTCTGGAACTGGAGAAGCTAGGCCCTTCCCAAGGTAAGCTTCAGTTCCATTTCCATATTAGAAATGGAACGCTCTTTGGAGTGCAGTGAGTTTGCCTAAAAGCGGAGGACGGTGTTCCCAGAGCTCTTTGACAGTGAGAGCCATTACGCTGATTACAAGAATAAACAAAAGAAGCTGCTTGATATTGTACAACTGTTTTTTTAATTCTCTGGTCCACTGTTTTCTACTTTGACTGGCAGCCTGCTCTTCAAGATTGCAAGCCCAAAAGGCTAATTCCCATCTCTTGGTACCAGAGTTGCTTTTAAGTGAAAATAACAGGGCACCTATTGCATGTGGAACGTGGATGTTCCATGGAGTTAGGGCCTGTATCTGATCTTGACTCTTAAGTATTGCAAAGTCACCCCCGAGTTGCCTTTCTTATTATAGACACCGGTACTACAGCAATGCCAGCAACGTTTCAGCAAGCACATTTTTCGTCAGCTGTAGATGAAATGTAGTGCACTTGTTTCCTGTGTTCTACAATCCAGTTTGTAGCCTCCACCCCGCATGCCATCTCCTCTTTTGTTTTTCAGACTTTGCCCCAAGCCTGCTGCCTGGGAGATGGACACTTGTTCACGTCTAACCTGAAACAGCTCTATGTGGCAGTGACCCAGCAACAAGCCAGAGCAGCTTGCAAATGGCACCAGGCAGGTGAGTGGATCAAGTGTGGGAAGGGTGTGTCTGCTCTGCCAGCATCCCTTTAGAAGATAAGCATACTTCTCTCAAATGACCACAGAGGCAGAAATAAATTAATTCAGGTGATGTTGCCCTGTCCTCTGACTAACAGAAACAAAGCCATCTTTCAAGAGAACCAAACAACTTTTGATGCTCCTAGTTTTCTTCTTCCATTCCCCCTTACCATTTCCCCATGCAATTTCTATCCATCTCTTGTCGGTATGTATTCTGGCTCTTGAGCAGCTAATTGGACATCTTCCAGATTGTGGTAGTTATAATCCCAAACAAGTGGAGAACACCAAGTTGCTTGTCCTTGCTTAAACCACCGTGATTACTGCTTTGATGACTTCCAGCTTAGCCTACCATGAAGCCCTCTCTGGCATGAAAATGTTTGGTTGCCAAGTGTGTGTCCAGATCCTTCTTGCTTTTGCTATTTTAAAGTTTAGACTTGTCCGTGTGACATACTGTCATGGTTAGGATGCTTAAGGATTTTGTTCAGTACATGTTTGGAAGTGACCTGACTTGATTTTCATCACCGGAAGCAGTGTATGAATCAGAATGCAAATACCATAGTAGTAGTTCCACATTACTATGAATTTCACAATGCAGCTTTTGCAATTTTAGCTTTAAAAATGTCTCCTTCTGGTCAGACTCAGTTCTTGGTGATGTCATGCTCACATCCATGTAATATTCTTAAAAGTAATATTGAATGGTTTGACACTGCCTTCTTTGGGAATGCTTCAATTACCCAGTCTAGCTTATAGCCCTAGGGTTTGGTGGTGGTCTTCCATCCAAGTACTAGCCAGATCTGATCCTGTTTCTCTTTTTGGGATCAGTCAGAGTTGGTTAGATGTTGACAATAAAATTTCTGGGCAATTTTATCATTAGTTAAGATGTATATGAAAAATATTTATTTTATGATAAAATGTATATAAAATATATACATTTATCTGTGATTTAAACACAGACAACACACAAACAGGCACTGAAAGATAAAAGCAGAAACAATGGAATGGAGTTCTGAATAATGCATGCAAAACTCTCAGAAAAAAGAAGATACTCTTAACTAAATACTTCTAAACAGGAGATGATCTGTCTTCAGAACTGAAAGAAGGATATATTTCTTGTTTGCTCCCTCTCCTGAAGAACACTGGTTCTTGTTAAAAGTGCTAAAACCATGTTTTGTTCTTTAGCAACTGGTTTTGGCATTATACATAGATTGATGGAGTAGGCCACCTCTTATCCTTTAGGTGCTGGTGTGTAACTTGTGCCAAAACATTAAGGCTCACACAGAATTTTATGGCTTTCATGGCAGTTGTGAGTCTGTCTCTGCCACTGAATCAATGCATAGAGTGGAAGATACCCTCCGGTCTTGAGGGAGTGGCCTGTAAATTGGAAAGTTATGGAGTTATAATCCTGCATCAACCCTCTCTGCAGTCCAGTCCAATGTACCTCTGTTTTTGTGCTTGTTGAGAGGGTGATATCTGTACAGCTGCAGACATTTTTAAGGGCAGTGATTATCTCAACCCTTCCCAGTCTTGGTTCTGGGGATTCTGGGACAGAATCAGCCATGGCTGTCATGATAGATGACCTACTGCAAAAGAAAGGCAGGGCACATGGCTCTCTTGATTTTGATCTTTGATCTCTCAGCAACTTTTGGTATCATTGACCACTGATAGTGCCTGCATGAGGACACTGTGTTTCATACTTGTGGAGATGGTCTCAGAGAGTATAGTAAATGAATCTGCCTCTGCATTTTGACAACTGTGTGTCGCCACAAGGCACCATTTTTGTCCCCAGTGTTATTTAATAACTACTGTATATGAAGCCACCAAGGGTAGGCAACAGGAGTTTTAGGGCCAAATGTTTCCAATATGCCAATGAATCAGCATGTTCTGAACCAATATCCAGATGCAGTGATGGAGTGGATGACAACTTAAACTTGGCAAGACAGAGGCCCTTGTGTGTAGTTAGTTCCCAAGTTTGGGAATTGGGCTTTGCCTGTTTGGGGTAGGATTATAGTCCCTCAGAAACAATAGTTACTATAAGTAATATAGGGTGCTTATTGGAGGCCCAAGTGGCTAGAGCATCTATGACCAGGTTTGGTAGTATACTGACTGTACCCCTTCCTGAATAAGGCCAACCTAGGGTGGGCGGTCTTCACTCTGAAACGCTTTTTCCTGAAATTTCTGAAGTACGTGTTAAAGACCTGTCTTTTCACCTAGGACTTTCCTGAAACAAAGCTGTATGTGTGATTTAGATAGGTTTTCTTTTCTTTCACTTTTTAAATTGAATATATCATTTTTATATTTTATACTGCTTTAATCTATAGTTTCGATTTGGAATAAATGAAAAGCAGTATATACATATTTCAAATAAATTCATTCCTTTAGTTTCAGGAAGCATGGTCAGTGATCTGGGAATATGGCAGTGTACTTCAAGGCATCTGGAAGGCATTAGTTGCCTCCTTCCAAATTGTGATACTATAAGGATCAAATTCTTATTTCTGTCATTCCTATACTCTGATGCTTTAACCAACACATTGGTCTATACAGCACCACTATTTTTTTTTCTTCTTCCTTTAACAGCATCAGAAGACTTTGGATCCCTTGACCATGCTACTTCTCAAGACCATACAGAAGAACTGGTAGATTTGCCAGCTGCAGAAGAAAAGACAGAGACCCAGGTGCCATCTGCACAGCATGTGGAAAATGCAGTGGTGAGGCCATCCACTAAATACATATGGGAAGTGGGTCCTCAAAGTATTAGCTCGTGACTATAGTTTGAGGGAACAGAGCATGATGTATATGTGGCTGGAGAACAGGAACCTTGCCAGATATCCCAAAGCCTGTATTAACTGGTGCTACTCTGTCTGGTGCATAGTAAGTAAGGCAGCTTCTGTAATCTGTGTTTTCCATAATCTCTAAGGCATCATGCTATACTGGCTAGCATGTGGGAGTTGTAGTCTTGAGGACATGTGGTTGTGGAAAGCTGTGGTTAGGGATGCACAAAAATTGCTAATTGCTGTATATATCCTGAAACTTCAGAATGGAAAAATGGAGAGTGTGAGAGACTCATAGGAATATCGGATGCTGCTGTATATCTCACTGCTTACTAAATACTAGCTGTGCCTGTTGGGTTCTTAGTTGCTTGGGTGGAACAAAAAGATTTGACAAGGCATCTTTGTTTATTTGAGACAATCTGTGGAGCAGATAAAGCAGAGGAGATCAATAAAGTTGCAATGCTGAATGAGACCTGATAGTATAGCTCTCCAGGGCTCCTGTCACCTGCTACTTGATCTTTTTAATGGGTGCTACTGGGAACTGAAACCAGGACCTCCTGCTTGCAAAGAAATTGCTGTGCTGTAGGGCTACAGTCCCTTCTCTTAAAAGGGATTTTAAGAGAGCCTCCTTCATTCCTCAAGAGCACACATGGATTTACACAGAACAAGGACACATCAGTGAAAAGGAGAAATTATGGGAATGAAAAATAGACATAGGCCTGGTTTGTGTAAGCCCTCTGATTCCTGCTTCCCTGTGGATCTATCCCACAATGCTTTAGTGATGTAAAAAATAGCAGGATTAGAAGGAGGGCATAGGATAATGTGGAATTTGATTTTTTATTTTTATATTTGTATGGTCACCCATCTTACCAGACGTGACTCTGGGTGGGGTACAATAAACAGAACATATAAAGACAGCATTAAATAACATTCCACAATTAAAAAACATTAATATTGTTATTAAAAGGCTAGGAGAGAGCATGAGATTTACAAACAATGTAGTCTCTTCATTAAATCGCCATTTCCTTGAGACCCCCAAGCCTGTGACGCAGCCATGTTTTGAGGGACTTCCAGAAGGTGCTGTTTTGTCAGCACCTACTATAAGATGGGACTGGGATTCACGTGTGGCAAGAGTGGGGGTGAGGGTGAGCCACGTTATGTTGGAAAAGGCACTAGGGAAATAAGCAGTTTGACAACCACAGTCCAGATTGTAATGGCAGAGGGTATTACACTTTCCCAGTGACATGATATCAACTTCTGAGGGTGAGTAAAATGTGTTATCCCCCCCCATAGCAAAACTCCCTTGAGAAAGACTACCTGTCCTTGTAGCATAGTTAACAGTTACACATGGATAAGTTAGTAAATCTGTCTGTTGGCAATACGCCATAGCAGCAGTACTGGAATATCAATATAAAACAAAATCTGAGAGTAGCCCTTGCATAGGTACACTGTGTACAGATCTAATTTATTGTGTGAAAAAGTAACTGCCTATAAAGACCTTAGAAATGTAGTATTCACATAGTTACCAAAGGAACAACAGCCTTGGCCACATTGTCTCATTCTAGCCCTGGTATGGGGAATGCCTGGCTCTCTGTATGTTGTGCTCTAGCCCTAATCAGCCTCAGCCAGCATAACCAGTAGTAAGAGGTGATCAGAGATGTAATCGAACGTTGAAGGGCCATAGATCCTCTTTCCCTGTTTAGGTCAACTCTATCCTCTTGCAGAGTCTTCTTAAAAGGATTAGCTAGTATCTAGAGGACCAAACTCTTCTGTTGTTTATGCATGTGAAGTTCAGTGATGGTCAGCAGCTCCCTCTACGTTCTCTATCTTTATGGAGGCGTCCTTTGAGACTAAGATAGGTGGGTGCCATTTTTATTCTCTAACTAGTCTTACCTGCTACCACTACTCGGTGTTGATTGCTATTCACATTCCAGAGAGAAACTGCACATTCTAGTCTCAGCTGCGGAAGGCTCAGAGTAAAATGAAATCTTCTTTGGCTACAGTTGTTTGGTTTTACTCCTACTATTTGGATTGGCTGGTGACTGACTAATTCTGATCAGTGCCTCCTCTTGCCAGGTTCTATCTTCCCAAGCCCAGAAAGCGCAGGGGGCTGTGGTCAAGACCAAAAGGAAGAAGGCCAAAGGGCTCTTTGGCTGATGCAACTGATCCTTTTACGAAGACAGAGGTGCTAATGCTGTCCTGAACTTCCCTTTGTCTTCTTGGAACATCTAGAAGAAAGCTGGATTCATACTGAAGCTCACAGTTGTGTCACTCCACTCATTTTGCCACGTTAAACATGATGGTTGGGAACATTTCCATCTGCACCAGAACTATCTACTTTTCTCCCCCTGCTTATTCTTTCCTGCTGACCCAGAAGCTTAGAGATGATTAATTATTAGGTAGAAGGAAGTGAGCAGAGCTACGTTCTGTATTTTGCTTTATTAAAGTGTGAATAAAGAACTTGGCTATAAGATGATTACTCAGTGCAGTGATTTCCATACATGCACTTTGTAATACATAGGCTATCCTTAAATGTGTCTGAAAATTGCAATTGGTGAAAAATGTGTCAATTTCTTTATTTCAATCAGTGTTCAGAAAATTATATAATATGTGGCAGCCAGGGAGCTAACTGGCCCAAGGTACAGAAATTAAATGATTCCTGTTCTGAAAGATCTGCTCTGGCTGCCAACTGCCCATTGGACAGAATTTAAATATGGGAGTTGATCTTTAAAGAGCTAATTCTGTGACTGCCGCTTACAGTATGAACCTGCTCAGTTACTGAGAGAAGGCAAAAGAGGTCCCTTTGAAGATGCCTCCCCCCCACCATCCTAGAACCTGGCTATCTTGCTATGCAGGATAGGGACTTCTCCTGTGTGGCTTCAGGGCTTTGGAAAATTATCTCAAGGTGGTAGACTTGACCTCGCATTCTCTCAGTATTTAGGACATGGCAAAAACATCTCTTTCATCAAGATTGGCATTGCTAATTGATTTTAGCTATGTTAGTTTTTATTTTAATTGCATTGATTTTACTGTCATGTTTTATATCTGTATTTTCTTTTGATTATTATAAGCTGCCTTGAATACTTATGTACTGTATGCACTCTGTCTTACAATAATGCAGAATTTCATGCATAAGAAAAATCTGCTGTAACCCACTGTGATGCAAACTTACAGCCTTCCTGGTGGTAGAGAAGAGATCGACAGCATATGGATAATGCATATCAAAGGGAGCATGGGTTGGGTTCTGCTCTCTGCTCTACTATTCACTGGTTCTCCTATCCTTCACGGTTTTTAACTGATATTATCCTTTCCTCTCAGTCCTGAAGTGGTAGCTAGCTATGGAGTCTGTTGCAGCACAACAGTCTTATGGCAATTTATGAACTAGGGAGTAAGCAACCAAAAGGCTATAAACTGTAGGGTATCCCCCAAGCATATTTGATAGAACCTGCAGCATCACCAGATCACACTTCAACATTTGGCAGTAAAAATGTCAGTTTCTGTGGTGATTTTCCATTGTTTGTTTGCATAAAAAAGTGTAAAATAGGCATGCAGAACCTCAAAAAGAGAGTGATTGATTGATTGATTGATTGATTGATTGATTGATTGATTGATTGATTGCCATCAGGCTGGTGTTGACTCTTAATGACTACATAGGTAGATCTCCAGGATGATCTGTCCCAAACCTGCCTCTTCAGGTCTTCCATCAGTGCACTCATCACCACTGTATTAGGGTTTATCCACTTTGCTGTTGGTCATCCTCTTTCTGTCTTTCTTTCCACCTTTCCCAGCATTATGGACTTCTCAAGAGAGCTGGCTCTTCACTTAATGTGTCCAAAATAACCCTCAAATGAGCACTCTGAATTTATTTGTTCTCTGATAAATTTGTTTCTTTACCTGGCTCTCTATGGTATTCTTGGGAGTCTTCCTCAATAACAAAGGTCAAATGTGTCAATACTCCTTCTATCCTACTTCTTCAAAGTCCAACTTTTGCTTTCATAGAGTCACAGAAAAAAAAACCACAGCCTCCATGATAGTGATCTTTCTCAGTAGGTGTATGTATGTACAGGTGAAACTCGAAAAATTAGAATATTGTGCAAATGTTCATTTATGTCAGTATGGCAACTCAAAAGGTGAAACCAATATATGAGATAGACGCATTACATGCAAAGCGAGATATGTCAAGCCTTACTTTGGTATAATTGTGATGATTATGGCGTACAGCTTATGAAAACCCCAAATTCACAGTCTCAGAAAATTAGAATATTACATGACATCAATAACACGAGGATTGGAAATAGAACAATATCGGACCTCTGCAAAGTATAAGCATGCATATGTACTCAGTACTTGGTTTGGGCCCCTTTTGCAGCAATGACTGCCACAATGCAGCGTGGCATGGATGCTATCAGCCTGTGGCACTGCTGAGGTGTTATGGAAGACCAGGATGCTTCAATAGCGGCCTTCAGCTCCGCTGCATTGTTCGGTCTCATGTCCCTCATCTTTCTCTTGGCAATGCCCCATAGATTCTCTATGGGGTTCAGGTCAGGCGAGTTTGCTGGCCAATCAAGCACAGTAATCCCATGGTCATTGAACCAGGTTTTGGTACTTTTGGCAGTGTGGGCAGGTGCCAGGTCCTGCTGGAAAATGAAGTCAGCATCCCCATAAAGCTCGTCTGCGGAAGGAAGCATGAAGTGCTCCAAAATCTCCTGGTAGACGGCTGCGTTGACCCTGGACTTAATGAAGCACAGTGGACCAACACCAGCAGATGACATGGCTCCCCAAATAACACAGACTGTGGAAACTTCACACTGGACTTCAAGCATCATGCATTTTGTGCCTCTCCATTCTTCCTCCAGACTCTGGGTCCTTGGTTCCCAAATGAGATGCAAAAGTTGCTCTCATCAGAAAAGAGGACTTTGGACCACTGGGCAATAGACCAGTTCTTTTTTTCTGTAGCCTAGGTAAGACGCTTCTGACGTTGTTTGTTGTTCAGGAGCGGCTTGACAAGAGGAATAGGACATTTGAAGCCCATGTCCAGGATCCGTCTGTGTGTGGTGGCTCTTGATGCACTAACTCCAGCCTCAGTCCACTCCTTGTGAAAGTCCCCAACACTTTTGAATGGCCTTTTCCTGACAATCCTCTCCAGGCTGTGGTCATCCCTGCTGCTTGTGCACCTTTTTCTACCACACTTTTCCCCTCCACATAACCTTCTATTGATGTGCTTTGATACAGCACTTTGGGAACACCCAACTTCTTTTGCAATGACCTTTTGGGGCTTTCCCTCCTTATGGAGGGTGTCAGTGATGGTTTTCTGTACAACTGTCAGGTCAGCAGTCTTTCCCATGCTTGTGATTCCTACTGAACCAGCCTGAGAGACCATTTAAAGGCTCAGGAACCCTTTGCAGGTGTTATGGATTCATTAGCTGATTAGAGTGGGACACTTTGAGCCTAGAATATTGAACCTTTTCATACTATTCTAATTTTCTGAGATTGTGAATTTGGGGTTTTCATAAGCTGTACGCCATAATCATCACAAGGCTTGACATATCTCGCTTTGCATGTAATGCGTCTATCTCATATATTGGTTTCACCTTTTGAGTTGCCATACTGACATAAATGAACATTTGCACGATATTCTAATTTTTCGAGTTTCACCTGTATATGTGTGTGTGTATAAAATGACATTTGAATATATTTTCCAAGACCTTCATTGCTACCTTACCAAGTGCTAGTGTGCAGCACCCTACTTGACTGCTAGTTCCTTACTGCTGATAGTCAGTCCTAAAAAGCAGAAGCTATTTCAATATCTTCATTGTTAATTCTAAGGTTGGATGCTGTACCTGCCTTAGTTTGTAATTAGTTTGGTTTTCGTTATATTTGTTCACAGTCCCATTTTTTTCACTGTGCTTCTTGACTTTAATTAGAGCTTGCAGATCATTTGTATTTTCAGCTATCTGAGTGGTGCCATCAGGATAGTGCAAGTGACTAATGTTTCTTCTTCCTATTTTAAAACCACACTCTTCCTCCAATTCAGCCTCTCAGAATATATATTCAATACATCAGTTGAATACATGAGGGTATACACCCTTGTCTCTCTCCTTGCTGAACTGGAGCCAGTCTCTTTTTCCATGTTCCATTCAGACTGTGGTTTCCTGTCCTATGCATAGGTTTTGCATGAGGGCAGTTACGTACTTTGGGATTCCCATTGCATGTTGCTAAGGATATTCCACAGTCTAACACAGTTGATGCAGTCAAAGGCCTTTCTATGATCAATGAAGCATGTATTGATTTCTTTTGGGCATGGCTGTCTCAATTATTCAGTGTGCATCACTATATACAGTGATGCAGCACTAGCTACAATGTCTTGTGTTCCTCAGCCTTTTCTAAAACCTGCTTGAATATCTGGCACTTCACATTCTATGTAGAGTTCTCATCTGCATTGGATGATCCTAACCATTATTTTGCTAGCATGTAAAATCAAGGATATTGTGCAATAGTTTGCACACTGCAACGTCTCCTTGACAAAAGAAGGAAGGAGTATACTCAGTTCTGTATAGTAGAGATTTCAACATCCAAGACACCTTAAAAGATATTTTCCATTTACAAGATCCTCTAGTACTAGAAGTGAGATCAGCACTCCAGTCATTACCAAGTCAGAATGCTATAGGAATTGATGGAATATCTACAGAAATATGGTAAGCAACAGAAGAAGAATCATAAAAGGTTCTAATCAAATTATGCCAGGAAATCTAGAGAACAGCACAGTGGCCGAGAGATTGCTTGCCACTATTAATAGTCTAAATTATCTTCAGCTCTTCCTCAGTAGCATGTTGAATGCCATCCAACCTGAGAGGCCTATCATCCAGCACTACTTTATATTTATATTTCTTTATTTTGTCTGTCCACATGGTTTTCTTAATAAAAGACAGGAATGGTTACCACTGCTTTCTCCCATGAAGTATGGGATGGTGCCTTTGCCATTTTCACTAAGTGATCATTCGCCTCCACCATCTTCCTATATTGCTGCTGCCCAATGCTTTAGCTGGGCACCAGGGATGACCTTCATGCTTGGGTGACCTGCTGGGAGTATCTACTCTTGACGTACATGCCTGATGTTCTTCACTCATTCCACCCAGGAACACCCATCATCACCACGATGAGGGGGTCAAAAGAAATGGCATGTCTATTTTGCACTTTTAGAAAGCTCCCATACAACCCAAAAAGGAAAAAGAAACTAGGTAAAAAATTCTCACCACCAGCAAATGTTGCTGCTTCCTCCAGGATGCTTTAGAACCTCAAGCCAACTACCTTCTCGTCAATCTTTCCTAAAAAGGGAAGTTGGGCACAGAATGAGATTTGTCCAGTTCTGTTGGATCAAGCAATGGCTTCTTGAGAAGAGGGCGATAGCCTCTTTCAGAGGTAGTGGGACCAGCCCTTCTCTCAACTAAGAGGAGCATGGATCTAGAACACAGGTGGACACATTAACAGCCCCTAGGATCCTGTCTACTTCTTCAGGATTAACACGATTGAACTCCTCCCAGATAACTCTGCAAGACTGTATCTCACTTAATTCTATAACCTGCACAACGAGTCCAAGTCAGTGTGCATCTGAGCAATTTTATCCATCAGGTGCCAAGAACAGTCCTCAGAGTGACCTTGCAAGTGCTCCCTTGCCCCTTCTTACCCAGGAGAGATCAGGTCACGCTACACAGGGCTGCTGGCCAGCAGTCAAAGGATGCAGTAAGCTGGGAGAAATATGAAGTTTAGGTTGAGAGAGAAATTGGCCCAATTCTGTGAGTTTTCATGGCTTAGAGAGGTTTAGAACATCTGTTTCCCCAATCCTAGTCCAATACTTTGCACCACACTAGTTTTGGAGCCCAAAGATTCTGGGAAGAAGCAATGGTTCTTTATTATAACTTTAAGGGGGAAGTTTCTAATGTCTTAGCCACTCCTAACTGCTTCCAAGATTTAAAGACAGATAAAAACAGGCTGCTCTGGCCAGGGGAGTTACGGACTGTTGCAAACTGGAAAACCACACCCACAAGACTTAAGAAAGAAAGGAGGCTTCGAGAGCAAGTGATGCTCAACCTTTAGCTATTTCCCAAATGTTGTTCTGCCAGCTTTGGCTTTTAGGTGCACGGGTTGTCCCACTGAGCCATTCCCAGTGAACACAGAAGCATTCACATGAGCTTAACTCCACTTACTTTAAACAGAACTGAGCATAGAAATCTTTCTTTTCCTCTCCAGTTTAGCTGGAGTAGCACACAACTATTGCTTGCTAACAAGACATTAGTAGGAAGGTCTTCAGAAAATATGCTATACAGAATTCTGGATTTACTGAAGCATTTATTTTTCAAGTTTCTGTTGGGTTTTGCCAGTAACTAATTTGTTAAAATGTGTAAGATAATTGTACCATAAGACAGAAGGGCAAACATTATGCTACTATGCTGATTGTGGTGATTTATTAATCAGAAAAGAATCACTTTATTTTATTGGAGGATTTTTAGGGTAACCTTGAAATGGTCCTAATTCTTTGAACCACATTGGTTGCCTTACTACATATTATGTAATTGGATATTTTGCTTTTGCATGAAAAAAGTCCTAGTCTCAATCTCTGGCATCTCCACGTGGGCCATAGACTGGGAACAGATTCCTCTAAAAACTCTGGGAAGCTACTAGTAGTCAGCAGTGCATTTTCACATAATAATCAGGTGGGCTGCTGATTGCTGGATTATTCCACCCCAATAAACTATTGGTGTGTTTTTGCCCACTGCCTTGTTCATCCCTTATTTGCTTCTTGTGCATCTGGGTAAACCATCCAAATGGGGCAGCTTCTTATGGCATCAAAACCTAGAATTATGGCAGAGGTGAAAAACCTCTTTTGTCCTAAGGACGTCATCACTTCTGACCAATTCCTCTGGGGCCACACCTTAACACTTCATTGTTTTTGGCATTATGTGCCCAAATACCCACACACACACACATGAATCTCAAGTTACCCTAATAATCCTACACGCCAATAACAATCACCCATCCCACTTATACACATATCCTGATCAGCCCATTCACACATAATGCACATACACAGCATAGGAAGGCAGAAAACTGCCCCGGAAGAGAACAATTTCCATAGCCAACTAATAGTCTCATGCTTGGTAGAGAGAAAGCGAATCCCTACCTACCTGCCCAACAAGAAAGGATAAATCTAAGGTAGGAGCATGATCATGGGAAGGGACCATGTCTGGTCAAGAGAGCCACACAAAATAGATTATGCTACAAACAGGCAACATGCCACCCTCCAGTTGTTGAACACAAACTCCCATCAGTGAAGGCTAACGGTAAGGCTAATGGGGATAGCATCCAACATTTGGAGAGCCTTGGGCCTCAGTCCAAAGGTTCCCTATTCTTAGCTCATGTGTCCAAACAAGCCAAGGATGTAAGCTAGCTTTAAACCAAAAGATGTTTCTGTCTTGTTTAGGTGCAATGAAAGACAAAGTCTAGTGGAGTGGTGGGGGGGGAATTGAGGGGGGGAATCCCCTATTCTCTTTTTTAGGCGTTCACAGACTAGGTGCAGTAAACCATCAAATTGAGCTGGTTAGTTCGTTCATCTGGCTGCTGGCATGAGTGGGAGGAATGAATGGAGAATGGGCTCTGTAACCAGCACACTGCTCTTTGCATTGTGGTTTAATGTGGTTTATACTCATTTGTGAATGTATCAAAGTCATTGTATTTTGTTCGTCCAAGTCAAGTTCCTCCTAGATGTTCTGAATGACCTCACTATGTGCCAAGTGCCAAAAAGACCCACCCTCACACACACGTCTCCAGGGGACAAAGCAGGCTATTATTCTCAGCCTTCTTTTTATCGTGTTGTGAAGAGAGTAACAAAATCATCCCACCTAATCCTAAATGAAAAGGTGGTTTCATTCCCTACGAAACCTTTTCATGGCTGGGCCTCTCTGGTCCCAAAATCCAAGAAGGAGGAAAATTGTATCATTTCATATTCCCTCTGCCTGGAATGCATACAGCACAGTAATGTTTGGGGAAGGGGAGACATGTTTATCACTAGATTCTCTTCTGCTAAGCCAGGATCCATTTCAAAGATACTCATAGATATTATACCTTGCTTGTATTTTTGTCCATGGTTCACCAGCAGCCAGCCATTTGAGTTTACTCAGAAATTTGGGTATGTATGTTCATCAGGTCCCTGAAATGAAGTAAATGGCAGCTGGAGTAGTATTGTGTACCTCTCATCTACTGTCTCTTGTTGCCCAGATGGGCATGAATATGCACCCACCTGGTCCTTCCAGAGTGACTGCATTCTCATTTAGTTTGGGTGGTGTACTCTGGTTGCATAAATATCTTCTTTGTTTGTCTTAGTACCTTAATGATGTTTCTGATCTGTCATCCTCACTTTTTTCCATGCAGCTTTTGGTCCTTTGAGGCACATAGTGGAACCCAGTGTGAAGACCAATTAATCTTAGTGCCCAATCTGAAACCACATAATACATTTCGGCCCCAGTGATGGCAAATTTAAAAAAATCTTTCTAAAAAGTGAAACCAAACTAAATGGTGTAAAGGGAAGGAAACCACAGCATAGGCAAGCAAATTTCAACATTCAGGCTGCTTTAAATTAGTCTTGCAATGTCACTCATCAGAAAGATACTCACCTGCTTTGATTCCATATACAAGAACCCCATGTTTCTCTAAAGTTTTATATTCAGGCTCCCTAACTCTCCAATTTGAGACCGGCAATGAGATTTTAACTATCTTTTCCACGTTTTTCCCCAGAAATCTGGGTTTAATTTATGGCATCCTCATGATAGGATTACTTATAATTAACTTAATGATAAGTTAGTCAATTAACCCAGTTATCTGGCTTCACACAACCCTGAATCAAACCACAGGACTGCTTTGCACAATGTACTAGTAGTCAGCTAGTTTATGGTTCAATATGTCATGTGAACATAGCCATTGCAACAAAATGAGCCGCAGGGGATAATGACAGCTCTACCTTTACCTACCCATTATGGCAAAACTTTACCTATCAGAATGGCTGAACTTTACCTGTCCGTTCTTTTTGCATTTGTTTCATACAATTTTCCTTTTACAATGCAACTTTCTAAACAGTGTTATTAGCTGTAACATGTAAACAAGATAAACTCTGCAAGAGCTGCACGTAAGGTAGGTAAGATAACTTTGCAAGACGTCAGATAAGAATAACCCTTGCCAAGAGAAGGCATCCATAGCAAGGTTACTGTTCAGCCTTGAAATATGCCACAGGGAAGTACATGGGTGTTTTTGCTTTGGACATATACTTACTAAGAACCTGAATGTATTCAAATACCTGATCTAATTTTATTAGATTAGCTTGGGCAAGGGTAAAGGGGATTGGCGCAGTGATTTCTAGGCCAGAGGAAAGTACTCGCTCTGGATTGCCAGATAATTGCCAGGATTTTATTTGTTTGTTTATTATTTACTTCATTAAGTAGCATAGGTAAAGAAGCAAACAAAGGAATTTGTTTCTCTTAAATCAGCTTTTCTCAACTTGGTGGCTTCCAGATGTATTAAGTGATTTGGAGTGATGCATTTGAAGCTGTTCCTCACTGCACAAACATCAGAGGAGACTTCCAGTCAATCTTGGAGATTTACAAAAATCTGGTCAGGAGGTAACATGTTTGTCCAGACTAATGATCAACCTTCTTGCAACATCTGCTAATGCCTGAGTTTCTGCAATTAAGCAAAACCAAATGCATATTAATGCTGGTTGGAAAAATTCATTATGGTCTGTATAAAGATACTAATATTCTCTACAGAGACATTCTCCAGCCTGACTCTCCCCAGAGCAGGAATTTTTACATTAGAAAAATCTCAGTTTTCAGATCCACAGCAAGTTTCAGTGGTCACGGGGAACATTTTAGGACTTAGAATGCTTAAAATGGGATTAATCTCAGTGAACTGTCTGATTCTATGAAAGGACTGTAGCTCATTTGCTTCCTGAAGTTCTTTAACTTAATCCCCCATGACTCCAGATGGACCTGGAAACTTCTGTAGTGCCACTTCCGGTACACAGAGAGCAGGGGTGACCAACCAGCATCCCCTTGCAATTCTTAGCCTAATTTCAAAAGTCCATTGCAAACAATCATTTCAATCCTGACAGCTGATTCATAGCGTTACAGTATATTTCAGCCAGGCATATGCTTCTAATCTTTAGCACTGATTTTGATTTTCCTTGATGACTTTTGTGTTTGCTTTTTTTAGTAATGTATATATACTGATTTTATTCTTATCTTAATTTTATGGTGATCTTGCCAGTTTACTATTGGCTATGTGATATGGGCTTCATACCATTTTAAACTGATACCATTCCCAGATTATATTTATTACCGGTTATAAGGTTTTCTTCATCAGCTAGCATTTGATTACTGGATGGCTGAAAACATGCTGTATGATAATGTAGCATTGCATCCACCCCTCACCCCACCCCATTGCCCATGTTCTGCATTGCTAGAGGCTCTGAATATAAGTTTTTTTGCACAATGTTCTTTTAGTACAGTGACCATGCATCCTTTATTATAAAGGACAGTCCTTTATTTCAGAAAGCTGCCCCTTAGATTTATTTATTTTTCAAAAACTCACTTTTGTCCTTTATTTTGGTCATTTAACTTTTAACATACAAATGGTACCACTTAATGCACAGTCTTTCAAATTCATGTGGCAAAGATGGAAATTGAATTGTCTTTTTAAAATAAATTTACATGTGCTGTTTAATTTTAGATATTTTTATTAGAATATGCATTTTTGTAAAGTTTTCTTGGTTTGATTTTTCCTTTATAAAGCAAAGTTATAAACATAAACAATTAAATGTTTTTGTCCTTATGAACCTCTTTCAGGTTTGTCCTTTATTTTTTCCAAGAAAATATGGTCATCACATCTTTTAGTCAGTGCTAGACCCCTTTCCTTATTTGTCAGGGGCTCCCATACAGGTGCGTCCTTGCATCTTGACTCTTAATTCTTTCTACTACCATCTTTTAGCAAAAGCCATATCCAGCTAAATCCCTGATGCTGGGAAAGATGGAAGGCAAAAGGAGAAGGGGACAGCAGAGGATGAGACAGCATCACTGAAGCAATGAGCATGAAACTGAGCAAACTCAGGGAGGCAGGGAAGGACAGGAAGGCCTGGTGCGATACAGTTCATGGGGTCACGAAGAGTGCCTCCAGCCCCAGCAGTGAACAGAAAGACAGCGCTGCGGACCAAATGAAGCTGCGATTTCAAAGCAAGTAGTTGCCTGCCAGGCATGCCCAGGCCCTGGGTTGGCAAAGGACAAAAGTCCACCTATTTGCCTCAGATGTTCAAGCACAAGGTTCTTTGATAAGGCAAGGCCTCTGCTTGTGTGGATCCACACTCTCCAGTTACCCTGGGTTCAACAAGTTAGGGAGGGCTCTTTTAAAACACCTCCCAACATCCGGTGCAACTTACTTGTTCAAAGGTGTCCATGGACCACCTGCCACAAAAAATGAACCCTTTGCTTTCAACTCCTTTTAAAACACTCTTCCCTTCCTTAGTGCCCTCAGAATGGGTTGGAATATCTCTCTCATGAGCCTCTGCCAGGACAGCCACCAAGTGGTATGGTGAGACAAGTCGGGCACCCTTGAGAGCAACTGGCTGGGCACGGTTGCTTTAAGACAACGTCTTAAAGTGTCTGAGAGTGTCCTAAAGGCTATCCCTGCCAGCCACCAGCAGACCGGGTGTGTGCTCCATCTGCAAAAGAGCAACTTGGCCCTGTCCAAATGGTGCTTCCCAGGCAAGCATCTGCTTTTGCCATTAAGAGCCCATCATCAGCCAAAGGAAAAACAGAAGCCTGGATCAGAAGGGCTGGCATTCCTGTTCAGAGGCTGCTCCTGACTTTCACCCCTGCAGTAGATGTTTCCTGCTAGGAAATCAGGTTACAAGTGATAGGGGAAGCTTCCAGTGATGGCAGCCACCCCAATCAGAACTTGGTGCTTTCTTAAGGAAAAATTCCTGGAGATAAAACAGCAGAGCTGAAGGTATTACAGCTGGGGAGGGAGGCAGCTGCAAGCCAAGGGTATTATGCCACAGAGAAGGGAAAAGGCAGCTCCCATAGGTTTAGCACTCTTGTGAAAGTGCCAGACCTGTTTTTAAACACAGGATTAGCCCCCCTTTAAAAAAGTATAGATCCCTATACAAAAAGTAGCCTGATTCACAGGTCACATGTGCATAGAAAGGGTTGTGAGGAGCAATGAAGGCGCTTCTTTTCACTACACTGAGTGGCAGTGAGTGTACCTATGCCTGTGACCTGTCAATCACTCAGGAGCAAAGTCGGAATTCAGTAGTCATTTGCATTGACAGGAATGTGTCCGTGTAACTGAATGGGTAACTGAACACTTCTACTTATTTCCGCTTCTGTGGTTTGCTGCATGTTGAGCGGCAGTGCTGACGGCGAGTGACCAAGCAGTCTGGTTTGATCATCTGGCCAAAAATATCCTGAAACAGCCCAGAGAATATGCAAAATGGCAGCATCTCCCAAGTATTAAAAACAGAAAGAAGTACGGCAACATGAAACTCCTGGCCACTTGTGGAGAGAACAGCAGAAGATCTATAAGGCACTTATTTGGCACTGAACCGGAAACACACAGCTGGGAGAACTGAAATCAGCTGTTTTTCCTGGTTTAAGTCAACCATCACTGCAGCACAGGATTAGCACCTTCTCCAGAGTGCTAGTCCTATTTGTTAAAGAAATAGGTTTAGTGATTTTTGAAACAGTGCTAAACCCATGCAAATAAAGCGTCTGCCTTACTAATGCTTTTCAAAGCAGGGGTCAGGCTTTATGCAACAAATGCCTCTATATAAGCCAGGTTCCCAGATTCTCCTGCAGCCCAAGCTAAAATGGCCATGGAGGGTAGCCCCCAGGGACTGAAGGGCAAGGAATGCGCCACAGCAGCCTAAAGTGACTAATAAGAGCTGGACAAACTCCAGCCACTGATTGTGTCATCAACCACATCATCAAGGAAGCCTTGTCTATCATGTCCACAGCCAAAATTCTGTTGGGAGAAGAACAAAGACATTACTCTAAAATTGGGCAGCTAAACATGACTTCGAGTTGCCTTAGCTATAGGCTGGGACTGAGGCAACATGATGAGGTCATGGCATTCAAAAGCAATTGGCAGAGCACCTTTGTGCCGTGATTAGAGGATGTGTGGATGAGTCCTGAGAGATCACTGGTTAATTTACAATAGATAGGGAATTTAGATCCAACTGTTTAAAGGCAGCAGCAATAAAATCAGCCCTTCCTTCCACTCATCTCCCCCCTAAATTACATGTTGGAAAGCAAGGCAGTTTAAGATAATCAGAAGTGGATTTTTGTGAGGAAGATCCAAGAGTTTTGTTAACTTCAAAAACAAATTCCTGGATTCGGACTTCTTTCATTCTGTTATGAATATTTTACATCAAGTTCAGGACAGTGTCCCTAGCCTTTTGGAGCTGATGTGTATATGTTGCATTTTGAGAATACAGACAGTCCTCATTTAGTGACTGCCTCGTTTAGTGACCGCAACGGTGATGAAAAAGTAACTTTGCAACCAATCCTTGCATTTACAACCTTTGCAGGTCTGTAAACCAAAGGAAAGCTGAAGTAAGCACATAAGCACAGTTGTGGTTTCACTTAGAAACCACTTGGCTTAATGACCGAGGTGCCAGTCCCAATTGTAGTCACTAAATGAGGACTACCTATATGTGGTGGGGACATGACCACTTAGCTAAAATGCCATCTCCCCTTCCCCAGCAGGATACTCTCTCCTATCCCTGCTCACTTTTGCCCCTTTTCTGGGCATGCGGGCTGCTTCCAAGCAAACCGCTGGGCTGCAACCAGCTATTCCTTTTACCTTCCGGAAAGCTTATGGGGCCATCTGGGGCCCAGGAGGCATTCTTGAAAAGAAAGTTGAGGCTGGCATTTTATTCTGAAGCATGACAGTTTCCCCCCCCCTTTTTTTTTAAATTACACAGTGCAGTAGGTAGTCTGGCAGGTATCAAAGTACTGTAGGTATCTGTAGACATCCCAACTTTCTTTTGTGGGTCTCGTGGTTTTACTAAAAGCAAAATAAGGTTCAAAAGGCTACCCAACAGTGTCCTGTAAGGCACTCCAGCACGGCTTCCAGTCTGAAATTCCATGGTGGTTTATCATGCTTTGCAATGGTTCCAAAGCAGCTTATATAAATAAAAATGTAGTCTTCAGCTTTCCTCAGGGATATGCCCTTGCCTAAGCACTGTGTCTAATCTCATGCTTTATTTGTTTAAAATATTTATGTATCAGTTATTTAAAATAAAATCAGAGTGGGTTACAATAAAAACCAGCAACTGAAACAGTCATGTTGGGCTTCAGGGTTTAACCCTGAAGCCCAACACTGTCCAACAGATACCGCCCATGAAAGCCTACACCAGTAAATTAAAGCAATAATTTACAATATTAAAACATACAGTAAAACACTATATAAAATATGCAGAATAAAAATAAAATAAAATAAAAAAGCAACCACAAAAGAAAAAACAGCAATAGAAAATTATTAAATAGGAATTATTTTTGCCTCTTTTGCTTTCAAGATAGCCTCATCTAATAATTGCCAGTAGAGACGCACAGGCCAACTTGCACTTTACATCAGCACCAGAAAGACCTGGCATTCCCAGTGTTCCCCTTTGACCATACAATGCAGGACTTACCTCGTTCCCAGCCCATGTTTTAAAGAGCCTTACATCGATCCTTTCTGTTTGAGAAAATAACCAGTTTTTCCTGTTTAATCTAACCCTGAGTCATGGTACATAAACTTTATTGTATTTCCCTCTTTTTCAGGGGGTAGGTTCATGTGATCAGGCCAACCGTGATGAGTTATTGGTAGGAAAAGCACTTTCCTGGGAAAGTACCTGTTATCTAGGAAGAGCAATGAAAAACACATGCCATTGGCTACTCCTCAGCCAATCAGCATCCTCAAAATATTCTCCGACCCCCAGGGATGATAATCAGCTTTGTTAGCTATCCAGGGCAGCAACTGGAGTCAGCATAACATAGCACTGTCCTGACAAGATACAGCATTAGGATGCTACAGCAAAGGCTCAGTTAAGCTAATGAGGAAAGGCTGTCAGCCAGAAACTGGTGTTTCATAACAACCCTGGATAGGCCAAGGCTGATTTGGGGAGAAAATAATTTCTCTGATTTCTGGCTGTTTTCAGGCTGCTTAGAAGCTGAAAACCACTTGTACCCCTCCAGTCTTGTCTCACTCTACTTCACAGGCCTGTTGTTGTTTTTTTCCAGTTGGGCTAGATTACATCTTCCATCACGGCCAGCCAAGAGAGGTAAAAGCTCTTCACATTACCCTGGTGCTCCCCAGATGCTATGGACTTCAGTTCTGATAATCCCCAGTCAGACTTTTCTATTGATAAAATGACCACATTGTACAGTCAGACATAAGAATCCTACATTCTAATAAATTGGAAGGCAACCCGGTGAATTCCAGGAAGCTCTTTTTAGCCATTTTTAAGGACATTTCCAGAATATTAGATGGTGTCTTCTCCTTTCTTTATCATACGTTTAAGAGTGTCTGTGGGGTCTGTCTGGAGCTGAGATGCATTCTTGGAAATAATGATGAAATTGTAGCTGATGCTTTATTACACAGAATTATATAAAGCAGGGGCTCCAAGGGATCATCCAGTCCAGGATTTTCCAAACTGTGTTTGTTCTATGGAGGGGGAAAAAAAAATAATTGTGGGGGAGGATGGGAGGACTAGAAGCCAGGGGCATCTATGTCAACTTTTTCTAAGGAAAAGCAATCACATCCTGGTCCTTGAACATTGATTTGTTTGGTTAAAACATTAACTGCCCAATGAATTGTGAAATTCAGCTTTTAATTTTTGTACATTGGAAACGTTAATTTTACATGTACAATTAAAAGTTTACTTTTTATACTTACAATAAGTGGACGAACTTTCTGGGAGGATGCGGGGCATCCACTTTCGTCGATTTTGGTTACACACTAACATCGTTTGCGTCTGCATAAATAAATTTGAGCATCGGTTTCATTTCCTTGCCAGTTTTCTAGCAGCAGCGCTTTGCCTCTTGATCAGGGCTGCCCGGATTTGTTTTTTGTTTAATGAGCAGGTTCTGCAGCTTGAACAAGTGTGCAGCCCCCTGATCTAGTCCAACCCCCCTGCCCAGGGCAGGGATCTATTACTACAGTGTCCCACACAGTTCCCCAACTTCGGTTATTGTTAAACGTCTTCAGTGAAAAAGCCCACCGTCTCCTAAGGAAGCTTGTTCCGTTGCTGAACTGCTCTTACCCCCAGGACATTGTTCCTGATGTCCGACTGAAACCTCTTTCCTTGCAATTTAAACCTGGTTCTTGGCCTGCCTTCTGAAAGAACTCTGAACAATTCCACCCCATGTTTTACATGCTAATCCTTCAGATACCTGAAAACAGCAATGGTGCCTCTCAGCGGCTCTCGGCAGCCCGCTCTTTGACAGGCTAAACGTTCCCTCCCCATCCTTCTTCGCAAGTTTTCCTTCCAACTGCCTTCCTCGGTTGATGTCCCAATCCATTCCCACCAATTCTTCCCCTCGCGCTTAGTTCTTGCCAACTTTGCAGCCTCTGTATCTGCTGACCCTGCCTTGTGCCTAGATTCAGGGTGATGGGCCATGTGAATTCCACAAATCCTTTACTGGACGTGGAACCCAGAATGTCGTTCTCTTTCTCTCGTGCTTTATCTTAAAAACCAACACGCTTCCTTTAGCAAAAAGCCAGTTTTCACCAAACATCGCGTTCTCCAGACTACCACGGCCATCTCTCGTCAACATGATCGGCGGTGACGAGACTTGGAGTCCAAAACATCTGGTGGGCACCCTGTTAGAGAAAGCTGCTCTAAACCCGCTTCACTAGGGGTCGCCTCATCTCTTCGTGCCCCGGGAAACGGGGCGGGGCTCTAGGCCAGCATGCGGGGAAGGTAGCTCGGGCGCCCTGCCAGTCTTATTGCGTCACTCCCGTTCCGCAAACTTCGCGCTGCCGAGCTCTGCAAGCGTGCGCGCGTGAGTTCAGGTATCACTTGTTTTCTCTCTTACTTAGAAAGTCGAGCTTCCGTATAATCAGCTTGCGAGTAATCTGCTTGCAGCGTCTCCGAAGATTTTACACAGAGAGACCTGATCTGTCTTCTAAGTCATAGCGGGCATGGTTTACCCGCGATCGGGGGCGGGGCGGCAAGAAGTACATTCTTTATTGCCTTCGAGGAAGGGTTCCTACTGGATTTGACGCCCAAGCGGCACCCTGGAGGCACCAGGGATGCTTATCGGTTGACAGCTAGACTGTCGCGTGCGCGCACGAGCGTTACCAGCCAGCCCCAGACGGGACCGCGTGGATACTGAGCCTAAAGCACGAGGTTGAGCCTCTTCCAAATCCGGCCTTCCAGTCTTCTGTCCGAGAAATGCTGGGTTGAAAAATAAGGAAATAGCGCCCCCTGGACTGCATGTTCGCTGGAAGCGGCCTTTGGAGACGGCCTTTAGGTGGGCCAGGTCAGGGCGTCAGCCCGCATCTTGTCTTGTTGCCCAGCACGGCTGTTGATTCACATCAGAACCAGAGAGAGCCCCTCCATCCAAAGCTCTTGAACTCCCGTGTCAAACTTCAGGGAAATAGCAACGTTTCCCCAAAGGATTGGATTAAGACAGGGCCCCGCTCTTTGGGGGGGCCAGAATTGGAACTTTGAAAGGATGTGATGGGCACTGTCACAAAATGAATGCCATGGTGGACACGGCCACCAAAAATTACCACGAACCAGACAGCAATAAAATTATGAATACACCGCCACCACCACAGGAAAAAATCCAGAAAGGGCAGAGAGCAGCGGGTACAGATCTGTGGGTACACTGTAACCACTGGCAGGTTGGAAATCCAGGGTCAGGATGTGAAAGTAGTATTTTCCTTTATTTTGAATAAACATTTCCTTGGTTTACTTTTGGGGAATTGCAGTTTCAATATGTGTTACCCCTGAGGAAGTTTGAATTGGGGACAAAACCAGTCAGGGCAGGACACTTAGAATGGCTGGAAGCATTTTTACATGACTGGGAACAGCCTCTCCATATCTGGTGCCCTCCAGATGTGTGTCTGGCTGGGAACGATGGGAATGACAGTAGAGTACAGTTAGAAGGCACCACATAGAGAACACTGGCTCACACCACAGGATTGAAGTGCCTTGGCCGATGATGAGGTATTAGAACGGCTGAGATTTCTTGAGGGTAACTGTCTGGCTTGGCTTCCCAGTTTACCTGCAGTTCAACTTTTCCCCACCAAGCCAAGGTCCCCTCATCTTGCCTTCCCGAAGTCGTGGATGCAGTAGCTCATGCTCAGGGGCCAGTTCCGGAGAGAAAAGACGATCCAGGCCTTGTGCCTAGATAGCTAAGAAAAAGAAAGTGGGCTGTTGTGCCACCGCTATCTCCACCGGATGTGAGCAAGGAAAAATCCCAGGGGATTGTTTGAAAAGAGCTAAAGCTTTTTCTCTGTCCCACAGTTCCACACGTCTCCTGGTTGTTTCCTTTTCCTCTCTTTTTTCGATCTGCAATTGACTGGCTTTTAGGTCCCCTTCTGGGTGCCACTCTTTGGGATAAGGACCTCAGGGGTGGCCTAATCCAGTTGCCACTGCGGAAAAGGGGCTCTCCAGATGGAAAACTTGCAGCCTCGAGGATGAACAGTCTCTTCCCCCTTCCAGTTTTGGTGCGGATCTGTCGGCTTGACTGGCGACATGAACTTCTTTTCCTTGAGCTAGGTGAATGGGGAGGGCGCCAAGAAGGGACTGAATCCCACTGACGATGGGGTGCCTTAACAGTAGAAGCTTCCTGCTGGCTGAAGTATGACCCTTAAGAACACACATCTCCAGCGCATTGAAACCTTGGCTCTACATGCAGACTCAGATTTCACTGGTCTCTTCTGCCACCTTCCTCGTCCATCTCTTCAGCAGAGACCAAGGGCAACTGGTTACTCTTAGGCTTCAGGCTCTGATGCTGATGGGCTACAAAAAGGGTGGCCTTGCTGCTCCCGCTGGAAAGAGACTTCCTCCCAAACAGCTCATCATTTCCCTTCCTGAAACTTTTCAAGTGCCTTGGACATGCGCCCCTTGGATGGCTCCTGGTTGCACACGGCTGGTGATCCCAAGGTGGAGAAGTTTGGTCCTTGCGGATCTCCTGGAGAGACTCTCCTGGGATTATGATAGGGCAAAGAAGCAAAGACAGGCAGATTGGGAAAAGGGGCAACTCCCATAAACTTCCCTTCCCCTCATTAAGAGGCCCAGGATTTAGTAAAGAGGAAGGAAGGACAGCATTTAATCCGGTAGAAACCTCCGGGATGAGGAGAGGAAGGTGCAGCTTGGCCATTTCTAGAAAAGGGAAGCGCCTTGCATTCTGCCTGGGTCGGGGCTTCTGCCGCAGGGAAAATAACTTTGCACATGCTCAGGGTCCATTCTCTTCCTTCCTGTGGCTTTGCCCGCGCTCCCGAGCTGAACTCTGGCACCGAAACAGGTCCGGGGCTAAAGGCTCGACTCCCACGAAGCCCTCTGGCTCCTCCGGGACTGCGCTCCCGGGCCTTGTGTTGACTTTGCCCGCTGGCAGCTGCGAGGGGAAGCCCGGCCCAGGCGGCATTGTTGTCTCAGCCGGTTAATCAGATCCTACGAGCCGCTGTGGAAATATCGGGCCTCTGGCCGAACAATAGGGCCCCAGGAGGTGGTGGTTAAACTTCAACCAGCTGAGCTTCCCCTCCCTGCCCGCCAGAGCCCAGAGAGCCGGCACGCGAGCGAGCCAGGGACACCCCAACCCACACACACGGGTGGGGCAGTTCGAGAGACAGGCCGGGGTTCGAGACCCAGGTAGCCTAGAGCGGTTGATCAACGCGGGGCATCGTTTCCCCCTCCCGCCTCCTGGCCTTTCCTTATTAGCCCAGGATTATGATCTAGGACTGGAGGGCGCGCTCTCCCAGCCTTCTCCGCAACCGACGGCGCCCGGGGACGGCTTCTGCAGCCCGATCCAATGCCAGTTTCTTTGGCTGCCCCGCCGACGTCCCTGGCACGAGGCAGCGCTCCTCGGACGGCAGCCTCGCTGACCTCTTTTGGCACCTTCTCCCCGGAGCACGTGGAGTCGGGAGCCTGGCGGGAGGGGTGGGGGGAAGGGCGGCACTCCCGCGGCGGAGGCGCGCGTCCTCCTCCCCAATGACAGCAGGTGAGCGAGCCGCGGAGGTGGGTCGGGCGAGCGGGCTTCTGCCTCCCCCCCCCGCCCACCTCCCGGTCGGCGGGGCCCTGGCAGCGGCAGGCAGGTTCCGCGAGGAGGAGGAGGAGGAGGAGGAGGAAAGGGAGGGAGAGAGGGCCGGCCACGGGCTGGGTGCGGTCCTGGCGGTCCCCGATCCGGATTTCTTCAATTTCCCCTCTCTGTCGCTCACTCGTGCTCTGCGCGCTGAGGCACAGTCAGAAAGAGCAGCAGCTCCGGCGGCAGCGCTGACCGCTAGAGCGCGGCGGCGACGATTTAACCGCGGCAGCCAAAACAAACGGAGCCCTCGCTATTTATTGGCGGCGGCCGGAGCGGGCCGGCTCAGAGCGGCCGACCAGCTCACCTGCCCCCGTCGCCGCATGGCCGCGGCCGCTGCTCCCCTCCCGGGGCAGCCCGGCCGCCGCCGCCGCCGCCGCCGCCGCTCCTGTTGGAGAGAGTCCCGCTGAGCTCCTGTGGGTCGTCAGAGCCATGAAGGCGGCGCGGCTGCTGCTCCTCCTCAGCGGCTGCGCGCTGCTCCTGTTGGCGCCAGAGGTGCGCGGCTGCGGGCCGGGTCGCGTAGTGGGCAGCCGCCGCCGCCCGCCCAGGAAGCTCATCCCCCTCGCCTACAAGCAGTTCAGCCCCAACGTGCCCGAGAAGACGCTGGGCGCTAGCGGCAGGTACGAGGGCAAGATCGCCCGCAACTCGGAGCGCTTCAAGGAGCTCACGCCCAACTACAACCCGGACATCATCTTCAAAGACGAGGAGAACACCGGCGCCGACCGCCTCATGACCCAGGTAGGCGCCGACCCCGTCCTCCGTCCCCTTTCCACGCCTGTCGCCTCCTTGCCCAGAAATTAGCGGGAACCCCGGGCTGTGTGCGGATCCCGCGCAGGTGCGCTCTGCGCCGCTCTGCGCCTGCCAAGCGCATTTCGCGGGGACACCTGCTTGTTCCAGCCCGACTCTGGGCACCTGCGTGGCGCCCCAAATCTAGAAATCTAGTCCTGTTGGTTCTTGGGTCGTAAAGGAAGCAAAGGGCAGCTATGGGCGCAGTGATGCGGGAGCCTTGGAAAGCCTAGCGGGAATCCTCGGGATCGTTCCCAGGGAGAACCCTTCGCCTTTTCGGTTCGCTCGCTCCCACCCCGAGATTCAGGATCTCCTTGTGGGGGGAAGTTTTAAAGGGGACAGCCGCCTCATGATAACTAACTATCCTCCCCTTTCCCGGCTTGTACCAAAGAGCGATTAGGTCGCCCTTTTTACGCGCGCCAAGACAATGGATGGTTAGCGACGAATTCCGCGTCTGCGGGCTCCCGACCCTGCTGATATACCCCGGATCCAAGGCTATTATTTCACGGCTACGAGGGGATTAGTAGGATGGGAAGAATCGAAAATATTTGGAGATTCCTGCTCCTCTCTCTCTCTCATTCCAAAAAGAGCCACAATTTCTGTAGAGGAAAGAAATGTCTTCAGTGACACCAGTCCACATTCAAAAGCTAGGAAATCTTTGCTCCTTGAGTTGCGATCCTAGACCCACCTGCCTGGAAAATTATCCTTTTCAATTTTATTACCTCTTGCTATCTCGCAAAAGGGGGGGGGGGGGCAGGACCCAGTATGATCTATACTGAGTCCTTTCTCTATTTTAGCCTGTCTCAACCAGGCTGTGAAATAGAATAACCTGAAAAATAAAACCAAGCTATTCGGTGGAAGGGCTTGGATGAGCCCTTCATTCAGCCCTTCATTCAGACCCCCATTTCCAAGCCCAGCAATTTCTTCAGACCAATGCTTCTTTGATGTCTTGGACTACAACTCCCATAATCTGCTAGGGGCTAATGGAGGTTTTAGAGCAATGCACTTGAGCAGGGAAGGCTCCTTATAGGGAAGGCTAACCCAGTGCCCCAGGCTCCAGCTGTCTGTATGGATACTGAGTAGAAACCTGGTGAAGCATCACTTTCTCTTATCTTGAGTAGGCAATGCTTTGGAACAATGCTTTTGATGCCTCTCTGTAGGAGTTGCACATACAGTATATGGCTTCACAGGGGAGCAGGAATGGCCATGTGCCTCCCAAACAACTTTTTGCCCTCCCCAGTTTTGCAGACTCTTTCCCTAGCACCTAATTCAGGGTCAACAATGCCAATACTAGAAGACTTGAGAATTCTGGAAATTGTAATCATAACACAACTGAAAGGCAACAGTTGAGGACAGTTCATCTAAATCATGTGAAGCTTCCATCTTCAGAGTCTGCATGTGTCTGTAACCCTACAGTTCAATTCAGTTCGTGTGTCCAAAAATAATTGTGCCTGTGTTCACAGGGTCTTAGCACTGTGTTTAGCATTCAGTCCTGATGTGGGGAGGTTCCCTAGTAATCAGACCAGTACCCACCATTGGACCTGAGGGGTATGATGGATGCAAAGTGGTATAGCCAGCCCCAGAAACGAGATTTCAGGGTAGGAAACTCTGTAAGTGGAAAACTAATTTGGGATGAAATACTTATTTTGAAGACAATATTTATCATAATTTAATTAAAACAACCACCACCACCATAGAGTTGTAAGAGGAGATTCTAATAGTGATATAGTTTAGTGATCCACTCTGTAAGAGGCAGGTGATATTATCTTCCAAGGAGAAATGATATTAAAAAGAATACTGGAAGTCTCTTAAACTGAATTGGTCTACAAATCCAATTTAAATCTTACAAATCAAATAATTGGAAATTTACTTATTTTCCCAATTTTGAAGAAGTAAATTGCATTGGCACTTAGCATGAACTTTAGGCCTGAAAGGTGAGGTATAAATAGTTAGACAAATATAAGCAAAACCTGATTGGATCAGACCAAAGTCCATCTAGTCCAGCAACCTTTATAAGAATCTTCATAGCTGGAGATGATAGATAGACATCAGAACTTAGCCCCTATTGGATCTATGGAGTCCACTGGTAGCTACTGACTTGGACAGCAAAAACTCTCATCTTCATTGTTGAGGTTATTTGTAGCATGATTATCAAATGCTGGGGATGAATATTTCAGCTTGTGGATAGTTCAGCATGTTCTGCTTCTGAACCTTACAAAAGTATCAGTTTGGGTTGGCCATGTCAGACGGCAAAGGCTGGGCTGTAGGGACTACTGGCTTAATGCAGTGTGGTGCTTCCCAAGTGCTTCTAAAGTTATTACCATCCATCTACCTTGTGATAAACCAAAAAATACAGCTTAATGTCAGGTGATGTAGCAAGCAGCAGAGCCAAAGAGCAGCAGCAATCCAGGTACTTTGGGCCAGGAATGCCTGGAGATATGAACATGGTGCTCTAAAACATCTCCAGCAGGCTCAGGAAAGCTAAATGGGGTGCACCGTTTAAGCACAAGTTAATGCCCTGTTCTGATAGTGCCCTGGCCAGTTGAACTTTGGTTAGGAAAAACAACTTTTCAGGCCAAAGATGGAGATTTGTCTGAAACTCTTGTAGCCTAATCCAAAGCCGTGTCTGTAAGAAGCCGGGGTTTTGCAAGGCACAGGTCAATGAGGCCTCTTCCCTGAATCAATTTTCCTTAAATTTTCACTGATGCCAATAGATTTTTCCCCATAAGCTTCATGCTAGGTGGGGGGAGGGGGAGGGCTTACACCAGGATCAGGAAAGGTTAATTATCCCCCCATTATGGGCTGCAAACTGCAGAAAGTCTGGTTTCCAAATCTGGCAATTTAAGCTGAGGCAGGAAAGGGTGAGGAAGAAACTTTCTATTAGTGTCAGTAGGTACATTTTCCTAAACCTATGCGAAATGGTGGGGGGGGGGGGGGGGGAATTTCCAGGCATGAACAGATAAGGAGGGAAGAATTAACCCTGTCTTCCCTGTGCCCCATGGATATCATCCTTCTCCAACATAAACAGTAAGTTTCCAGAGAAAGCTTAAACTGTAATCAGTTCTTCTCTCCAAACTAGTAAGTGTCAAGAAGGTGGCTGAGTTCCATTGATTAAAAGTGCTCCTAAATGGACAGTCTTGGTTGATGGTGGTGGGGACATAAAAGATTTCCATGACTAGGTGGTTCTTGAGGACAGGGTCTCCACTGAAATCTCATTCTACTGTCCTACCAGGTTAAACAGCTGTATAGGAAGGTAAGACCAAAGCTACTCACATCCTGACTATTAAAAGTTGGTAGTTTATCCTAGATAGATAAACTCCAGAACTTACAGCTGGATTCAAAAGGCAACCAGCAGCAACACCGAATATAATTTAATCTATTGAGTCACTTTGTGAGAGCTTTTTATCTGGACAAAGCAGTGGCAGTGGAGACATCTGATTCTGGAAAACAGTGTGAAAGCCAGTAGAATGAATTGAATTTTCACTGAATTTTCATGGCCAAGGAAGTTCCTACCCATCGAATTGGAGGTGGGAGGGAGAACGGCAACCTCACATGAAAATATATCACCAGCACTGTGAAAACCAAACGGAGATTGGTGCTGGAATCCTGCTTTTGTTACCATTAGGCTACTTAAAGCATTTTCTCCGCAGTCCAGACAAAGTGTTTTTACATCTGATGCCCAAAAATAGATGCCCCGTGTCCCTGGGTGCCATTTCTGTGAACGAAGACCACTACCGTGTTACAGAAAGTGGGTTATCCCCTTTTAAACTGGACGCAACCCACCCCAATGTGATATCTCCTGGGAGCCTGGCACTCCTGTAATTCCCCAGCCAGCATGGCCAGTGGAGGAATTTTAAATTTACATTCTAGATATGGAAAATGAAAAACAAATTGATGAAAGCCTCACCTTTGAAAATATCCCAAAACAAACATTGCCTACTGAAAGAGAGATAAATGAAGGGAGGGTGAAAGGGAGGCTGGAGTGAGCAACCTTGGTTAGGTGAGCTGGTTTCAGTTATGAAAAGCCAGGATTCAAATATTCTTTTTTACTGTTTTAGAGCTGTGCATTCTTTTTATTTTATTTATGTATGAGTTTATATGCGTAAGGTTCATGCTGCAAAAGGGGAGTGGATGGGAATAAAGCAATAAAATGAAATCTTCTATCTTCCCTTCCCTGCTTTGCAAAGAGTGGGCTTCGGAGCAGGGGAGTGGGCTTGGAGCAGGGAGCACAAGCAGCCGTGCCATCAGGGCAGGACTCAAGGAAAAGCATTCAGGGCTGCATTCAGCAGCAGCCTGAGTTGTGTCAGGAGCGGTGCATCATATTCTGTAACAAGGAAAATACGTTATACGCACATTAATAACTCAAACGGAAGGTAGGGGGTAAAAGAAAAAATCTAAAGTATAAAATTACCTAACTGCATCGCTGAGTGTGAGCCATAGTTCATATCTGTGTGTGTGTGTGTGTGTGTGTGTGTGTAAAGTCAGATAGGTTTAAGATTAAACTGGGAAAAAGCTATTTTAAGAGCATGTGTTATAGTTAGTTGCAGCACAGTTCTTTAGATCTACTCAAAAGTAAGGCCTACTGATTTCACACAGACTACTTCCAGGGAAGTATGCATAGGACCACAGCCTTAATTAATCATTTATCAAGATTTTTCACTCTGTCCTTCAGTTAAATTCCTAGGGCAGTTTGCAGAGGAATAGTAAAACATTAAAAACATACTAAAAGCAGCAAAAGCCAGTGAGATTTATTTTAGGACCTTGCTATGCCCTTATCATGGGGCTAGGAAGAACCTGGAAGGGAGATAGGGATGACCTGGGTTCACTGAATGGGTGTACAGAACAAGCAAAATAGGATGTTTCTGTGGTCTGAAACCCAGAACCACTTCTCCCACTTCCCTGAATGCAGGGTTGTTTCTGAACTAACAAGCTGAGTTTTTCTCTTTTCACCCCTCCCCCATGCCTCAGTTTCCCCCTTCTCCCTGCAGGCCAGGGTTGCTGGGAGTGTATTTGAGCAAGGTGAGTGCTGAGCAGCAGCGGGGCTGTGAAGATGTTGACATAAGCATGACTGAGATGCTTACACAGGGGACGATTCCCTCTTGTAAATTCCACAAGTCTTGCCCCATTGGAGCAGGAAACCAGGGTGGTGACAGCAGGGGGATGGGTGGTGTGGGGCCGAAAGTTATGTAGGGCTCTCTGGTATAACCGGGGAAATGCCTGTGGGATCCAGGAATGCAGATAAGACGCTTTGTGCCCTTGGTGGCTCGCCTCTCTGCTTGCCAGTCAGGATGATGGTCCAGGGGAGCCCCAGCGATGGAACTGGAGGCCTGCTGAGTCGCTAGACTCACCTGCCCTTGGGGCATCAGGGTTGCCACCTGACTGAAGTATGGAGTGCAGGATACAGTGAGTGAAATCAAGACCAGGTTGCTATGCTTTGAGCACAACAGGCAAAGTTGTTTGTTTATAACACAGCTTAAACTGCATACTCTGAGGGATAAGCGGGGTGGAGGCATCTACCTTGCCCACCCCGCTGCCCATGCAATCATGTCATATCTCTGAATGGGATTTGGGATTTCTCTAATGCCCTATTCCAGGGATAAACTTTCACTCAGCAAACCTTATTTCTGTCCCCTTGTACAACTGAAACCCTAAAGTGGCAGATGATGCTGGGAGCAGCTGTCCACACATATCCCCTCCCAACTGATGCAGCATCTGGTGGTCCTGGATAGAACGGGGTCTTTTTCAGTCTGCAAATGGGATTCATCCTCTGGATCTAGAGGTGGTAGTATTGTTCCCTCAGAATTATTTTCCATGCTTGTGTTGTGCAATGTATGAAACACTGTACGTCCTTGTGTGATGTGGTTGCTAGTGGGGTTATCTTTTGGCCAAACAACAAACACACTGAGGCTGCATATCGGTATGGCGCTCTAACTACAGTAGCTCTCTCCTCTGGCTCCTTAGCATGCCAAAGAGAGACAGATGATGCGGCCTGCCTGCCGGATTCTGGGCTGGACTGAGATGGAGTTCAAAGGGACAGCTCCTGAGCAGTTAGGGTGGGGTTCCAGCTCCTGTTCAGCTCCTCCTTGGCTTTCCCCTGCTGATGGAGTTTCATCAACTCCAAGGGTCTACCTATCCCTGGGCAACAGGGGTCCCACCCACCTGCTCTTATCGCTCCATCTTTTTCAAGAATTTCTGTCTCTGTTTGCTGGTGGTGCCTGAGTCCAGATAAGGCCTAGGCATGGTTGCCTCACCTCTTCCCCACCCTGCACGGCTTCCTTTGCTTGTTGGCTTCCCAAGCCAAGCCCCAGCATCCCTCTGTGTGGCCTGCAAGCACTAAAGCCCTGTCAGTTTTGTTCATCTGTCTGTGGTTAGGGGTCTGTGCTTCCTCCCCTCCAGATTGGCAGGGGAAAGGCTTTGAGTCTGAGTGTCTAGAACACAGCCTGGTTCAGCTCCAGGCAGCACCTTCCTGCTCGAATAAAACAGTGGTTCTCCCAGGTACCCTCCTTGGTCTGCTCGCTAGACCTCCCTTATATCCATCAGTGCTCCTACAGGGATGCAACCATTTGCTTTCTGAATCTAAGAGAATGCAGATTTTAGCTAGGATTAGGGGGACTGGTGCCCTCTTTTGCAGCATTTTTTTTTTCCTGGCAACACAGAGGTGTTCAGGATGGAGGACACCTGCCTGTCCATCTCAGCCTACTCGGAAAATCTCCACTGATGTGCCTGAGCAGCAGAAATTGACAGTGCTGCAGGTTATACTTCATACGTATTTAGCACAGGCAATACGCAACCTTGCTGCATAAAACGAAAACAACTGCCATCCCAACTTTTATCTGCTGTCTGGCTTTTTCTTGCTCTGTTCTTAAGTATCATTTTCCATTTAACAACAACAACAACAACAAATCCTGAATTCTCTGCAAGGAGCCAAAAGTGCCGTCCGTGATTTTCCCCATCTCTTTTTATCTTCACATGATTCCGTGAGGTTGCTTAGACTGAGTGAGAATGCTCTCTCTGCTGTTATCCAGTGAATTCCATAGCTTAAACCCAGATCCTGCCAATCTAGTATCTGCAACATGCTAGTTCTCACCAAATGCATTTCGCAAAGTACATTGCAGATGCAGGGTGGGCAACCCAGGGGCCATATCTGTCCAGGGCCTTTTTAGCACAGTCTAGAGCAACCAGGGAGCACTGACGTTTGGCAACAAACTGATGAACTTCGGAGATGGAATTTCCTGCTGATATAAGGTTATTCCCTGATAGATTATTGCCAGTGCAAGATTTGACACAGTAGAAGAAATAAGGAATAGCGACACTCCCACCCCACCCCTCCTCTTGCATCTGTTGCAGCTACCTCACTCTACCTAACAGCAGGGTTCCCCTGTCCCCAAGGCAAACACTGTGTGTGTGTGTGTGGGGGGGGGAGGGGTGCTGTTCCTTTCTGTCATTTGCTGTCATGTGTTGAGTGGTGAGGAAGGGCAAAAGTGTTTTGCATTTTTTCAAGCATTTGGCATCCTACAATAGAAAAATCCCACTTGTTTTCTCTTCAAATGCAGGCAATACGCTGCTAAGCTGGGGCAGAATGATGTGAGCTGTGGGGATCTGGAGCAGCTTAGTTAACTTGGCCTGAACTGACATTGATGTGCTTCAGCAATTCCAGCAAATCCAACGTGCAGGATTTTTTCCTCTGTCTGTTCCTCCAACGTGGCTGGCTGTCCAGGGGGTTTCAGAGTCTCTGGGATCATACCCTGGGGTCAGAAGTTAGAGACCCTGCCTGATGGCCATTAGCTTTCCCTTTGCAGCTCTCCACTGACCTCTGCTGGCTGTGGCAGGAACTAACCAAGATACAAATTACAGTCGTTCTGAGCTGAGCGTGTGATTTTCCAGGCAGAAAACTTTTCCCTCAAATCCATCTGGGTAACTCTCCTATGAAGTTCCACTCTGATCTGGAATAATAGCATAAACTAGAGGGTTTAATATGTGGTGCTGCTGAGGGCAAAACAGCTGTGAATAGTGCATGTGTGCATGAGTGTAGTACCTGTTGTCTGTGGCATGGCGTGTTGGCTTCTGTCAAAGAGATGGGCAGAAAGACTTTCAAGGGATTATGTAAAGGGTCTTGCTAAAGAGCTGCGTTGGTGGGTCTGGATTTAATATACCACATGGGCTGGTTTCATAGAGCACTCTAAGCCAGACCCAAACACACACATTGTGACTTAACATCCTGTATGAATCTGGGCAGTATTCCAAGAAGGTGTGATTTTTAGCCCCTCTAGAGTTAAGGACCACCATCTCCACCCTTGCTTTGCAGGAAACCCATAAAGCCAGTGCAGGCAGTTCCATCCAGCGGCCTTTTCGTTTCTACAGTGGGCCAAATTAAGACAGTAGTTTTGACATCTGTTATCTCAGGAGTGCCTTATAAGGGACTGTGAGCCGGAAGATGGTTTAGGAACCTAACTTGGCAGCTTCAGTTCACCTGTCCTCCTGCTAGGCATTTAATGAGGATAAACATTTCTCTCTCGCGTGAGTATTTCTTTCCTTCTATCTCACTTTATCTCTTGAGGCCCAGAATAAACAACCAAGTATGGTTGTAGAAACTGGAACAACCCTTCGTGCCTCTCCTGCCCTGCTCTTCTGGGGACAAAGGCCAGCCCTGACAATATGACCTTTCCTCTGAATGTGGGGAGAATTCAGCTGCGGTTCGCTTCCCCCTTTCCTCAAGGCCGATGCAAAAGTGACCTCAGGAGTGGGAGGCCCAAGTCTTTTGCCCTTGCAGACAGTTTGGCCACTTTTCAAGGTCAGATGTGGGCGTCCTGCTGTCTTACTGTCCTTTGTGATCATGTTGGGATCTCCTTCCTACTCTCTTTTTTTTATACCCACACACAGGAGCTGCTTCCACATAGTGCTATCTCAGTATTTGGGGAAATGTGAATACTACAGTAACGTATGAGTGTCTGATGACTTATTGGCATATCCTAGTGGGAGCTGAATGAGAGGCCCTGGTTAACCTGGATAAGGAATCCCAGTTTTAAGACAAGTTGTTGCTCCATTCACAAGAAACATATTTCACAATCCTTCATTTGTTTCTAGTGAGATTCAGGTAATAGGACAAACCAGAGGTTCTTTACTGTGTTTTGTTACCCACTTGGGGTGGGGTCACAAGACAATCTGAAAGCCATCACAAATATTTGGGGGCTTGCACAGAGATATCTCTGGCTGTTTGGGAGGTCTGACACAATGTTCTCAGCATCATGACAACATGATGCAAACTCTGCCTCTTTTTATGTGAATTATGACATCACACATCTACAAAAGGGGAGGAGCTTACATCACAATGGCACAATGCTCCTTTCATCATTTTGACAAAAGTGCTGGGACTTGCTGACGCCTCTTCATTTGTACATACAAAGCCGTATTGCCGCCAGAACTCACTCCCACTCTGCCTGGACAAGCCAGCCTTTAGCTGGTGTATGCAAAGCAGAGGGGAAAGCCTGGAGCACAAGGTGATAGGACACCAGCTTTGCCTAAGCAAGCTTGATGGCTTCCACATGCAAAGCTTGATCACTGTCAGAACTCATCCTGCTTGGCCTGGCAAACCAGCAACAAAATCAAGGTTTTCTACAGCTGCTGCTATAAAGAGCAAATATTGATTTAAAATCAAGGAGGAAAGAGAAATGAGGGTGGCTATCTCAAACATAAAAGTTGTATTTCAGGAAATGTGTAAAACTAAGCAAGTTCATCTTTTCCTTTAAAGTATGGTATTAAATTAGATTATTTTATTGTGTATTTCCAAGGAAAAGATTTTAGCTTATAAAGTTACTTGTTTTTATCATTGTTGTATTGAGATATAGATTAAAATTTGATTATTAGAAAAATGGTATGATATAATAGTATAATTATTTCTTGCCCAATCCTAACCCTAATGAAATAATTAATTCATTAGTTTCCATAGAAATTCATTTATCATTTTAGGGTACTGTAGTGTTTGAAAACCCTTGGGATAATGCAAAGAGGTGAGACAGTATATAAGGGAGGTTACGGGTTTGTGGTCTGGGCAGAAATAAGGAAGCATGATATATAAACTTTCTTATACAGGTTATATGTATACTTCTAATTCTTGATATCAGAATAGGATTCCTGAGATTCTGAAGTAATGATGCAGGCTGGTATGCAAAGTATACTCAACTTTGCAAAACAAAACAAAATGAAAAGAGACAGTGTCTTTAACAAACATTTGCCTGTGTATAACACTGCATTACATTTTCAAAAGTGAACAGTGAACCACTATTATTTGTACAGGACACTGGCCTAAGCCCAGACTTTGTGGCACCCCAAGAAAAAAAAAATCTGAACAACCACAACAACCTGGTAAAGAAAAAAACAATAGATACAATGCTGCCTTTAATGGAGCTTCAGATCTGTCCCAAAACTCTTCTGAGAAACAGATTGAGCTCTTAAAGAAATAGAAATGGTCCCCCCAATAAACCCAACCCCACTGCAGCTCTTAAAGCATATAGAAAGCATGTAGAAGAACCTGCAAGGAAAGTTGAGGCAAGTTGTGGGTAATGGGTCCTCCTGCAATCTGGTAGCCTCAGAATTTTGCTGAAGCGACAGCTATACTTTTCTGGAATTCTTTCAACCTAAAGCAGGAGTGTGTAAAAATGGTCTACTGGAAGGTCACTCAGTGATTTGCAATAGATCAGGAAGAATTTTTGACTCCCGGGGATCGTTTAGCAACGTCATCAAGTACATATTAATGAAACAACAACAAACTCTTTGCTGCCATAACTGGCCTTGTAGTCACTTATCTTTTTGTTCAGGTGTCAGTCATCTGTGAAATAGAAATATCAAGTACCTTTGCCCAAGCCATTATGTAACTCAGCAACTCTCAGACTGAGAGTTTTGTGCTACAGATATAGTTCCGTACAGTAGTACCTAAGGTGAGTATTTCGGTTCACATCTCCATTGTGTGACTCATGGAGTGCAAAGAGTAACTGACCCTTTAGCATTCCATTATTTTGCAAGCAGAATTTGGAGTGGGCTTCTAGATTCTAGTAAAAAACAAAGTAGATCCCACAAGCATGAACTTGTAAAGTCTTGGTCTAAAAGAGCCTGCAAACACTTGGGGAAACTGTGGCCCTCCTGGGATGGTTAAGCTACAACTCTGACTATCCCTTACCATTAGCTAGGCTGATTGGGTCTATGGTGATTGTAGTCCAGCAGCACATGATGGGTTGTAAGGTCCCCATAAGGCTAAAGGGGGAAAAAAGGACCTGGGTTTTACAGTCCTTTCCTTCATTTCCTGTATGCTTTTTGATAGAGTTTTCACCATTCCAAATTTATAAACAAGGAGCAAGGAAAGGAATGCAATCTAGGTTTGGTAACACCATTAGCTAAGATGGGTGTCCAACCTGAAGGTGACAGAGGTCTTGCCGTTTGCCCAGAAGACAGACTGTAAAATTCTGCAGTTGCTTTTTAAAATGTGGATTAAATCCAGTCAGCATCTTTTCTATTGTCCCTTAGCAGTGGCCAGTGGGAAAGATTCTCTGAACTATATCTGGGCCTATTCGATGTGTCAGTTCTCATCGTTTCTTTCTTTGCTATAGTTTTCCTGATGTTGGTTTTAGAATGGGACTGGGAGCACTCTTAACCTAATGGTCACAGGCTCCTGTGATCAGTTATGTTTAAACTGAAGCAACATCTTATAATGCTTTAGATATTGATATATGTACTTAAGTAACTGCAGCTTCTTTGCTCCATCTCCTTCTCCTTCCACTCAGTCTTGGCTGAGAGCACTGTTGGAACCAGTTCCTGCTACTTACTGGCTATGCTGGGGAAAGCAGGGAGAGTTTGATACCAAGCCAATCACAGAACTTGAAACTCTTGGGACAAACAAAACAGTCTAACTTAGAACAAAACCAGAGTGTTTTTTCTGAGATTAAGACAACTTCTCAGAACACAGCTGCTGTTTCAAGCTTCATTCAGACAGGCTTTTGATCTTGAAATGTTTTAAATTTAGTGTTTTACACAGCCCTGTGAGAGGGCAGGATTAGAGAGGCTTGAGGAATTTTTGTGAATGGGACAAATAGGAACTTGGTTTCCACTAGCTTTTGCACTTCCCAAATATATTGGTGCATGAATTCTTAGCTCACCCCACCCCCACCCTCCCACCAAATACATTTTGAAGTTTATATGGGAATAATATAAAATATACATAGAAATATGAATTTTGAGAAATATGTATTTACAAGATCCTTAAGGCCAGCATTGTTGAATTTGGAAGGAAGATTCCCTCATGAAGCTACTGAAGAGAAGTTAATCAGAAAATTCTGTTTTATCATCTATGGCTTGAACTGGAATTACACATTTTTAACAACACATATGTTAATTAGTTTTTTGTTAGAACCAGTACTGATTTGTTACTTGTCATAGTAATTATGTTGCAAGTGCATAATTATCACTGTCACATATTTTTTCCTCCTGGCCTTGTCCTCTCTGTTATTCACTCCCATGAACAAAGCTTTTGTGCTCTGCATCTGCTAATTTAGGATTACATATTAGGCATCTCATAAATGTAATTCCAGAATGTAATTCCCAACATAAATATGCTAGTCTTCCAGGTGCAACAGGCCTCTTTGCTATGGCAAATTAATTTTGTCACTCTGTTCATTTGGAAGTACACATTTTGATAGAAAGTATTGATAAAATATTATTTAATGGTGAATTTTCAAGTAGATTAAAAGGAGTAGAAATGTGCTAATGGCTGTAGACATGTGGATAGTACACAGATGACTAATCGTGAGCCCTATAAAGTAGACTAGACTAAGAAACCAGTGCCATATGGATCTAAAACTACTTTTATTGCAACGGCCATAGTAACAGAATCTTGCAAGTCTGAATGTGCTTCCCCCTCCCTCCCTTTAACTGTGTGTGAACTTGGGAGGGGTCTGTTTGAGACATTTATTCATGTTACTTTCTTGACCTGAGTTCAGGCCCCTTTTATCTGACTGTTGCCTTGGGAGAGGCTCTTCCTCCTGCCCTTCAAGTCCATTCCCTCTGCCCTCTACACAAATGGCGAATTACCCCATAGCAAGTGGCTGCACCTAACTGACCTTGGCTGATCTGGAAAAAAATAAGTGGGGTGGGAGTTGGACTTGATTAGTACTTGGATGGGAGGGTACTGGGAAATCCCAGGGCTGTGAGCTACACCAGGAAGGTAAAAGAAAAGCAACATCCTGGAATAAGACAATGGCACTTCTGTATGCTCCCCCAAAACCTATATGGACCTATTTGTGTGGTTTACCAGGAGTTGACTCAAATGGAAGAAGTCTTTACCTTATTTTAAACTAGATCAGTCACTCTAAGCTGCATACAGTTTTAGAAATGAATCTGTAGGACTTCAGATAGTCTTTACTATTCTTCTGTCTTGAAATGTTAGATAGCATAAATCATGTTGTGATTCAATGTTCTGCAATATAACTTTCTCAAGATACTCCCACCCAGAAATGGTGATTCTTCCACTGCTAACTGAAAGGAGTCATCAACTTCTGCTTGGGGGAGGAGGCAAGTGGCAAAAATGTTCATAACACCATCAGGCAAAAGCTGAATTACATATGCACATCAGACGTCAGGTTGCAAGTACAAAGGGTGGAGTTTGTGTCATGTTGTGTATGTTGTCATTCTGATGCAGTCTTGGGCTATTGCCTATGAAGGGAGGGGTCCATTTTGACAGTAAGACAACTGGATTTGCAGTAGGTACCTGCAGCTAGAACACTTAACACAGTTGCCATTTGGGTGAAATGAAGATGTCAGCATTTTAGGTTATGTTAAAGCCAGTAAAGGGTAGTTTAACTTATTTATGAATTACAAACTAATTCCATGTGAATAAGGTCTAATTTAGATATGGGATAAAATAAGATGGAGGCACTCTGCAAGCTGATAGAAGAGACTGTACTATTTTCAGTTGTGAATGAGAATGTCACATTCTGACTGCTGTATCATTTTAGATTGTGGACAAGGAATCATATTTTTTTCTTATTGCTCCATTATGTATTTTTTTTTAATTATTGGAAGTGAAAACTGAAAAAAATGGAATGACCTTTTTCTTCCTGATATTCAAGGAGTTTGGATTTTAAAAGCAAGCATGCCTAAAGAGAACTCTCCTTGGTGATTGGAAGTGGTAGAGTCCACTTCGCTTCCTTAGGGTTTTGCATATGCACTGGCCAGGATGTGACACTGGGTCTCAGATGGAGACAGAGGACTTTGGACTGTGACTATGGAATGATACTTCTTCCAGATTGTGATATCTGTGCTGCTGCTAATCTCTTCCTCTTCTGCTGTTCTTCCCCTGCAGCGCTGTAAGGATCGCCTAAATTCCCTAGCAATTTCAGTAATGAACCAGTGGCCAGGGGTAAAGCTCCGTGTAACAGAAGGCTGGGATGAAGATGGACACCACTCAGAGGAGTCCCTGCACTATGAAGGTCGTGCTGTTGACATCACCACCTCTGACCGGGACCGCAACAAGTACGGGATGCTGGCACGCCTGGCTGTGGAGGCTGGTTTTGATTGGGTCTACTATGAGTCCAAGGCTCACATTCACTGTTCTGTTAAATCAGGTGAGGCACTATTTTGAGATGAGGTTAAAAGACAGTAGTGGAGATAGTGGGGCCTGTGAGAATGGGGGAGACACAAAGATAAGAAAGGTAGAAGAAATTGATGAGTGTGTAGAGTTACAGACTGAAGGAATGGATGGTGCCTTACCACATTTTTTCCCTTTTTGCTTTTGTTCCTGCATCAGCAGCATCAGTGTCATCCTACACATCTGCTGTGTAGTTTCCAAGGACTCTGTCCTCATAGCTGATGGCATGAGGCTGCTGATGGAACTGATGGGGAGGAATTCCTTGATTCTGGACCAAGGACTTTTTCTTTCCCAGACCAATGTGGCAGGTGAGGTGGGGTAATTAACAAGAAATGCCACCCCATTTCTGTTTATGGAAAGACAACATTGGATGTAAGTCATTGTTTCATATGAGGGTGTAGACAATCTTTGTTAGGCATGGCTCCCTCCTCCACTGGGCCAGAGTAAGAACACCTGTTTTCAGGTGCATGTGCTAATGCTGCAGGAAAGGTTGTTTTACAGAAGGTACCTCTCTTATCTCGCCTACACTCCACCAACCAGCTAGTATTTTTTGTGTGATATAAGATTATCACCAGAAGTATAGATTCTGTCCAGCAGAAGGCATCCTTGAACCATGGCCCAATCCTAGGGCCTATATTGTCTGTTGGGATTACGTGCTGTGGGGTTCCCCCTGATGGCCAGAGTACCACGCTTTGACTGTGGCCTCTTGTTCCTATCCTTTGACCATTAGCATGACCTGCGGGTGTCCCGGCCCTTTCCAGACCCACAGGCTCTCTCGCTGATGGGAACGAAGTGCCTTTGCCCAGACTTGACCTTACAGTGCTTGGCCCAGCAGCCGAATCTCCATCAGTTGACTGCAGCATATCCGGAGTGAACGGCGCTGGAGAAAGAGACTGGCCCAGCCAGAGTGGAGCACAGCCCCTCCCCTTGGTATTAGGATGGACAATACTGCCTTGTAGACCACTGGATGGAGTTTTGCCAGCCAAGTGACAAGAGACTTTGTCTAACAGCTTTTGCCCCCTTGGACTTTGGGTATCCAAAGCCTTGATATCAGCAAAACTGCAGTGGATATATTCATAACTGAATTATTGCACTGGGTACCATGGCCTGTCTGCTGCCAAGCTGGGATCCTGGACTGCCAGGAGATCACTGCCAGGTGATCTCCCCAGATCATACATTTAAGATACTTCCTCTAAGCTCTGTTGGCAAGAATAGGAAAGCAGTTTTGTTTTATCTTATTAATGCCGCACACACTGTTGGGATACCCTGCCTGCTTTTGGATGCTCACATTTCTAAATGGATGTTCAAACATTACAAATTATCCAAAGAGAGAAAAATTGTCGTGATAGTGGACAACTGAAGGAGCACAGTCTTGCAGGAGGAAAGAGCTGGGCACTGAAGAGAGAGAATCCGGGTTCTGCTGGTAGTGGGAGGTGGCACTTGAGAACAGACAGTCCTGAAAGAGGTGTTCATCCAGGATTTCAGGCAGATGAAGGTTAGAAGACATAGCATGCAGTACAGATAGGATGCCTTAGCCCTGAGCTGTTTAGGAGGGAATGGTATAGAAATTATAATGATAACAAATGGGTTGAGTGGCAACTGGATTTTGTGTTTAATCAGATAACTTTTACGTGACTGGTAATGGTGTGTACCCTGGATATGTGGCCTGATACAACTGCTAAACATCTGCATCAGTTCTGTGATCTGGCCTATTTGTCTCTCCATCTCTTCTCTTGCTTGGATTCTGTAAATATTTGTGCAATATTTAAAAGCAAAACTGAACAATGTAACTATTTTAATATTCTTTCCAGCACCAACATGTGCTTGGTTCTGGTTACCAAACATGTTTCCATAGTATAATGAATTTCTAGAACAAGCTTGAAAAATTTTCATTTAGAAGAGTTATTGCCAATTTTAGCTTAAATCAATCTACTTTCAAATGAAAATCAATGTGTTACAGGCAGAAATATATGCTTGATTTCTCATTCATGGGTTACTGTTATGAATAGCATTCATCAACTGCTAGTATGCAACTTTCTGTGATGTCTCACATGGAAACCATTGGAAGAGGATTCCCTAATTACACAACTGTATACCCTTCTCATTTGCCCATAGATGGAACAGACACAATCAAGTAATTGCTGAATGATCCCTTTCCTGTGGCAGAGTCCCAATGAGATACACTGAGCCTTGAGGTCTAAAGATAGCTGATTGGTCTTGGCACATAGGAAATACAATCACATTTAAGCTTGAACAACAAAGTTATGCAGAAAAATTACATTCAAGTGATACCTGCTCCATGTTGTCCTTTTAGGGATCCTTTTATGGCCATCATATATTTCTGTGCAATGATACAAGCAGGGGAAGTCAAGGCATAATCCCTCCAACCTCTTCCCTGGGAATGAAGAGGTGCTTGCAGAAAAAGAGAAAGACCCTAGAATACTCCAGGTTTTGAAGAGCTATGTCTGGCGTGCAATTATTGCCAGCTAGGAAACACAGTCCATTGCTTGCTATCCAGTTTGCTATGCTCTTATTCTCCCTCCTATGGCATAAGAGACCCTTAAGGGACAAGGGCAAGTAATGATGTATTTTCATGGTCCAAGGTATCTGGAGAACAATAAGTTTATCCACCTTTTGAGTAGAGGATGGGTTTCCTTATCTTCTCACTGGGTTCTGTGGGCCAGATAAGTGGTTCTTACTTACATCACTCTTCCCCCCCCCCCACTTTTTTTCCCAGAAAAAAAAAATTAGCAATTTGGGTATATCTGCACAATGATCAGTTTGGAGAGGTGATGGAGGGCACATGCAGAGGAGATCTGGACTCAGAATTTCAGGGAGGTACTTTGTCATCCAAGTTGTACTTGCTGAAATTCTCTGTTCCTCACAGCTGTTAAGAGAGGAGTCTTATTCCATTCTGAACCTGCTCCTTCCATAAGAATGTTTTTCCCAGGAAACTAAGTGGGAGGAGTAAGAATAAAAAGTTGCCTTCTAGTACTATGATCAAAGGATATGTTGTAAAATTCTTTGGGAAGTTTGGGAGCAATTAATCTATTTTGTTTTCTTTAAAAGCAATTAATATAGATTAGTACTATATCCCCTAGCAGCATAGAAGTTAGAGTGGCTGAATGGGATTGCACTACCTCTTTAATTGTGCAAAAAGAAAGACCTTCCCTCTTTTGCACAACTATTAACTGATTCTCCTTCATACTGGACCATCCAGGTGAAACTTTGGATGTGTTAGTTATTCCAGATTGAGGAAGAAAGCCAATCTTCATGTGTTGCTTCCAAACTGGGTAATTGAATAACCACTGAGAATGGCCCTCCCCTCAGCCCAGAACAGCAAGGCATTCGTTCATTCATTCATTCATTCATTCATTCATTTTATATGAGAGTCAGGAGACTCTGAGAACTCACGTGGTCCCTCCCACCCCACTGCATCTCCCATGAATCTTTATGCCTGCCTTTGAGTTCCCCTCTTTCTAGTAACCAGACTGCACTCTTTCTCTCTTTTTGTTCAGAGCATTCAGCAGCAGCAAAGACGGGAGGCTGTTTTCCAGCCCGGGCCCTGGCAACTCTAGAAAGTGGGACCAAGATTCCATTGTGGGCCCTGAGGCCCGGGCAGCGGGTCCAAGCCATGGATGTGCAAGGCCACCTCGTATACAGTGAGTTCCTGGCATTTCTGGATAAGGCACTCTCAGCACGAACTGCTTTCCACGTCATTGAGACACAGGACCCGACCCGCCGCTTGGCCCTCACAGCAGCACACCTCCTTTTTGTGGGGGAGAATGCAACTGCACCCATGAAGGCTATTTTTGCCAGCCTGGTCCAACCAGGCCAATATGTGCTGGTAACCAAGGGGGGTCAGCTGCAGCCGGCCAGGGTAGCGGCCATCTCCTTGCAGGTGGATGTTGGCACCTACGCTCCCCTCACCAGCCACGGGACTCTGGTGGTAGATGAAGTGGTGGCCTCTTGTTTTGCTCTGGTGCAGGACCACCACTTGGCCCAGTTGGCTTTCTGGCCCCTGCGACTGTATCATTACTGGGCAGGGCGTGAGTGGACCCAGCCAGAAGGTGTGCACTGGTACTCTGTCCTGCTTTACCGTCTGGGCCAAATGTTCCTAGCTTCAGATAGCTTCCACCAGTTGGCCACAATGCAGTTTGAGAGCTGAGTTAATGCTTTCCATTGCCTCTGAAATGGGGGGAAACCCAGTTGCCTCCAGTGGCTCTTGGGAGGGACTGCTTGGCAGCTGGAACCCTGATTGTGGGGGGAAGGTGGGACTGCTGGCTTCCCATCACCTACACCAGGGGTGGAAGGAAGGCTTTGATTTTTGTTTCCAAGGGGCCTTCTTTGTGCTTTTGGCTACAGAAGGGAGTGCCGAGTAACAGGGCCATATGCTGCTATTTTGGTTCAAGAGCCTCTGATGCAAAAAGGAGAGTGAGCCAGATGGAGGTCCTGAAACCTAGGATGAATGAATGAGGTGGTTGGAAAATTCTGCAACTCTGTGTGCAGATGGAGGAAGTACTGTGTGAGTGTATCTGCAAGGAGGTTCCAGGGAGAGGCTGAGGGTGGTGTTGTGAGACTTTTCCCCCCAAAAGCCTCCTTTTGAGAACTGTACCCTTCCTGGCACTGCTCCTTTGTGGCCAAAGTAGCTATATAGGAGACACTCCTAGGATTCTTGCCCTTGTCAGAACAACGAGGACGGAAATGCTTATTTCCAGCTGAAAGTCTATCTGAGTCTGGGAGCAATAAGCACAGGAATGAAGAAGGGCACATCAATTATGGTAAGGGAATGGGCAACAGAGAGGGAAGGTTTATAGGAAATCATGTCATCTTCTCTGGATCAGTAGACCACTGGCCCACAGTAATGGAACCCCTCTGTTTGTCTTCTGCATTCACTAATGCAAATTAAAGAATCACTCCATCTATAAACATGCACTGAAAGAAGGAAGAGTACAGGGTGGCATGGGGGAGTAAAAAGTACCCATTATCAGCCTGCTTTAAGTAGCCAACCCTAGCTGGATTCACAAAGGGTGGTTATTGTAATAATATTATTTAACCATTTCACCCATGTCAACTGGTCCTGAAAAATCGCCAAGAGGAACACAATTAGAAAACAGAACTGGGAATTCTCTGCTTTTGGAAGGACACATTGAGAGTTGGGGAGGAGAAATGGATTGTTTGCTTTTCCAAAGTCTTTCATTGCTTTCTGAAGGTACAGGAGGGCAGATGTTTTCTGGGAGCCTAACTTTCTGTTTTTTTGGCATCCCAATGATGGGTACAGGGCAGAGGATCTGATGTTTGTGCTTATGTAAGAACAAGGTCATTTGCAGAGAAGAATTGCTTTTTCACTCTGCCAATCCTTTCTTCTTTGCATTGGCTTGATAAATATGGATCTTTCTTTGCCAAGGCAATGTGGAATGCCACCTCTATGACAATTTTATGCATTATGAATCAATCATGCTTCTACAGAGTATGCCTGAGATGAACTCAATTCTGTTTGACAATCATTTAGAAAACTATTGTTTTATATGCACATATGCATTTGAAAAAACTAGTGAAGTGCTATGTTTACATGCAGAAAAATAAAACTGGTTGCTCATCCCATCTAATGCAACTCACTATTAAAAGGCTTTCAGCTATACTGGAAATCTTCTATCCTGGAAAAGCATTAGTTTCTCAATCTCTCTCCCTCTCTCTCTCTCTCTGGGTCAAAAACATCTAATGGGTTTTTGGTTCACTAATAATTGTTTTTTTGAGGAGTGGTAAGTTTTCAAGTATACCCAGCATTTCCCACATGTAAGTGAAATTCATGTTGGAAATTGCCACATGTAAAAACCAGGTCCCAGATCTCCCAGTTTAAGCCTCTCTTGAGGATATTATGCTACAGTGACATCTTTGCACCAGCAATTGGCCTTCTTCCACCTTTGATTCTGACAACTAACATTTTGCTTCTGTGTAGCTATCAGGGCAGCCCATTAACTAGCCATCAAGAATGTGTTTGTTCTTGCCCACAGAGGAACTCCTCAGGCCTTTCCACCACCATCCCCAAATCTGACCCCATGAATGGTAGTAGATGAAAAGGCCTCTCTCTTCTTTTTTTTCTTTGCATTGCATTTATTTATTTCCCTGCCCTTTGCAGAATGTTCAGAATTCCCTGGTTAGTAAAACTTTCTGCTAATTGAGACCAAAGCGGGGTGGGGGGGATTGGCTGGGGTAATTGTTTCTAATAAAAGTATTTAAGAATTATTTCAGAAAAGCACAGTTTTTTATGTGATCTTGGGCAGGGTATGAGGGAAGCATAAGCATTTGTCTCTTCACTGGATGTAAATTTCCCAAATGGATGAGAAGTCCAATAAATCTCTTGACCCACACTGGATGTCTTGTGAATGTCTGTGACTAAATAGACAGCTTGACAAATATACGTATCCAGCACAAAAGATAGGATCCAGCTATGCTGTGGGATTGAAATACAGGGGGAAGAAGCAAAACCATGTCTTAAACCAATTCATGCAGTAATGAAATTGTGGCACCTACTTCTGATTTGCTGCTTCTAGGATCCTGTAGGACCTTTACCTAAGATTGCAGAGGTTGTGTGTATATATGTGTATCTACATATCAAAGGGCTGAGTAGCCTGTTAACTCCACTCCTTTCTGGAAGGAAAGATTGTAACAACTACCTGGGGAATATATACTAATGTAGCATGTGCTGGGAGAAATGCTCCATGGCTTGGTTAAGAGGGCATGTTAAGAACCAGTACAACACATCACATTAAGCCATGGTTTGAACCATGGTTCATGGAATAAACCACAATGGTTAGAGTCAAATATGCTAAATCATAAATTGCGGTTTACAAACCAGAATGGATGGGTTTGCACAAAAAGTAATTAGTGGTTTAGCATAATGTAGTAACCTGCTTTTAGGGTATTTCTAGGCAAGACTTTTATTGTATAATTTATGGAATTTTGCTGTGGGATGGGGTAGGGGAGGGGGAGAGCAAATATTTAAAATCTGTAGCACAGCTGTGATTTCACATGGCTTCTTTCTGTTATTTTCTCTTTGCCACAAGAAATCCATTAGGGAAAAAATGATCAAATAGCTATACAATCTGTTTTGATTGGTATATCAGGAGCCTTCACTCTGGAAACATCCTTAACTGGATTAGGTTCTCTTGGTGAGTTTAATATCCTCAGAAATTGGGAATCAGCCATTAGTTGGGTTCATACATTGCATTAAACCAAAACCAAATCACATTTTGGCTCAGTAGTCCCTGCGTGTCTTTTTGTTTCACTATCTCTTCATGCATCTAGAAGAGCCTAAAATCCTGCTAAGTCATCTTGATCAATGTTAACTTTATAGCTTTAGTATGAAACCCCCATCCCTTTTTGTTGTCATTACAGTAACATTCAGCTTTGGGAATCTTAAAGGATTGCCCTTTATTTTGTGACTTTTTGGTTGACCCTAATAAAAAAATTGCCTTTGAGTGAATTTCTGCAAATTTCTTTATGACCCTATTCAGCTGCCTTGTTTTTTACACAATCCTGTTTTTGTATCCACCCAAGATTACCTTCTTGTGATCTCATATGGACTTAAAATATCTCCCATTCAGCAAATGAAAAAGAGTCTACTTTAGCGAGGAAGCAGCAGATTTGTTTCCAGAGCTAGATGTGTGTGCCCATGGGTGTGATGGAAACTGTAATCATCTAACACATCTGGAGGGCCAGGTGAAGGCTGGCAGCATTGTTGTTGTTAGGCTGTGGTTCCTGGCATTGCCATAGCAGGAAGTCCAGTGTTGGAAATCCAAGGATACCACCTGGTGGCTGAGAAAAGAAACTGTCCAGAGAGGACTCCTGGGGTGCACTTGCATTGATCTTATCCAACATTGCCAATTTATTCCAACAGCTACTTGTTCGGAAAAGTGTTTCAGTCTTATACTACTACACCATCATCTTAGGGGAAAGTATATGCCAGTGCGTCCAAATGGCATACTTGACTGCTGGGGTAAACTGTGGGGTTTCGTTTGTTTGGTTTGCAAGAATGGTGGCTACGGAATCTCATGCATCTGCAGCTTGGCCAAAGTCCATAGACATGTTAGTGAAGTGAGTTGTGCGTTGAACAAGATCTATTCCTTCTGATACTTAATGTTTAAATGTGGAATCAATATGATCTTTAGTGAGTATCTTGTTTATTCCCTGCCAGTGCAACATATATGTACAAGGGTTCCTTAAAGGGAAGAGACAAGTAATTAATTTCTCTGATGTATGGATTATTTAGATCAATAGGACTATTGGGAATGGAGACAGGGAGTGACCTCATCATAAAAAGCTTCAGTATTCCAAATCCATAATATATCAGTTACCACAAGTTATAGCCTGTTTAATATGACTTATCTAATTGTGTGGCAATCTAGGAAGCTGCCTTATGCCAAGTCCAACTACCTGGGCAAAGACTTTTGTCATTATTTGCTAAAGGAATAAGGTATTTCACTGATTCTGGGATGTTCTACAAGCTCTGTTTTTGTAGTGTTCCTGATTTTCCTCCTCATAATGAATCCTCTCTTCCCTATCTAAGAGAAACAAAGCCCAGTAAAGAGAAATCTCCTTTATCAATCACTGGAGACAGTAAAATAGACAATCTTGTCAAATATTTGGTACACCATATACATGGTTCATAGGCACTATTTTGCATCTGGTCTGGTGAATGATTGTGCAGGACAAGTTTATAGTTTTCACTTCAAATCTCCATTTCTGAATGTACAGGAAAAAATACTTTACCACACCCATAAATATATAGACTTTCACTCATTAGAAAGCAATAGAACCTTACAGTGATTTATTTGCAGTAGTGATCAGAAATTACAAGCTCAGCACTTTTCCTTTTCACTGTAGAGAGCAGAAAGCAATCACAATTTGTCTCTTTTGTGGGAAGAAGAGATTTCTCCATTTCTAGAGACAGGGAAAAGATAACAAGCAACTTGGAGGCTAAAGCCTGGGAAGAGGTTAGGTATATTTGGCCTGGAGAAGAAATGATTATGATAGCTATCTTCAGATATTTGAAAGGCTTCAAAGAAATGATGAGCAAATTAATTTTCTGCTCTTCCAAAAGATAGGAATTGGACCAATGGGTTCACATTAAAATGAAGCTTTTCTACCAAATCATAGGGGAAAAGAGTATCTTTGAAAGTGGTATTCTTTCCTTCATCAACTTTTTCCAATAGAGATGCTGACTGCTACCTCTTAGAGATGCAGTAAGGATCAGTTTTGCATTAGCAAAAGATGAAATGGACTACATTTATCCTCCAAACTCTATAGTTTTACAAAAATTTAAGATATTACTGTAAGTCTTGACTATTATTGTCATGTAAGCCTAAGAAAGAGGTAGCCCGGCTTAAAACAGTTGGCAGTTGCTTCCCCACACTCCCTTAACTTTATATTTTTATTAATATTTTCATTCTCTTTTTGATTTTTTGAAACACATTTGAAAGTTCCAATTTAATTCAATACTTTGCTCAAAATATTAAATTTTGGTAAATTGAGATTTTCCAGAGATGTTGCTACTTGTGAACTATTATACGGTATACTTCTGGTTAGCTTCATTGATGAATGATGACTTAAGAAGTCTTTTATTGACAGAATATGTTATAAATTATTTTAATGCACAGATATGTTTTTAAAAATCCTTAAGTTTTACACTGAATAAGTGATTAACCAAGGAGACTGATAGGCAACAAGAAGGAACTTAGTGCAGTGATGGATCAGGGGAAAAAACAGTTTCATTAGAGGGTATTATGAGAATGTCTAGATTGAATTGGTGTATATAAATGAATAGCAAAACTCTTCTAAATACAGAAGCTAAAATATTGCCTCTACTTTCTGGCAGGGTCTGCCAATTAATTTCCTTATCCTGGAAATATTCCATAAAAGGTCGGCAGAGGGTGCTACATATCAGCAGATACTTCCAAGGAAAATGACTTTAATTGTACTGCCAGAGGATGTGTCCTCTTCCCACAGTTGGCTAAAGCACAGTTGGCTAAAGAAATCATGCATTTGGAACCGGTTTGAAAGACTCAGTCCAGAGAACTAGTATGTACATGAATGATGCCTCAACATGGAGTGATTTTGCTTACGCAAATAGGGCAGATGATCATGAGTGACATTCAAAAATCCTAATCTAACAAGTTAGTTGGAGTGCAATTATTAGGGCAGGGCTATCTGCCACATGCTCCCTGTTGCTAGCTGTTAGCCACCAAGGAGCTGCTGGGAAAGGATCATAGCTAAGGAGAATGGCATTCAGAGACATGATGGTGCACTATGAAGTTTGCATTTAACAAGCCTGTTCCTCCTCTCCTAGCAATTCTTCTGGGAATAAACTTCAAGGAAGCAAGTGATCATGGATTAATAGTTCAGCTTGAAACTTGAATTTCCTCCCACCTCAAATAAACAGGTCATTTATAGTTCACCCCACTATAGTAAAATCCTAAGCAATGAGGGGAGTCACCAAGTACAGGCATGGGTGGGGCATGTATTAGCTCTGACAGTACATTATCTCCTTTCAAAAGCAAACAACTGACCACTGCAAGAAGGGGGCATACATTCTGGAGTTAAATTTACTGTGTTTGGCATTACTGTAGGAAAAGAGGTAGCCTTTGTAGGTGTCACACAGCTCTTCCTTTTCCACCTTGCCTCCCCATGTTCAAAAGTTGCACAAACTTCCCCATAGCACCACAATGCCATAGCAATCTGTTTCTGAAAGAGCCATTTGTGTTCTGCAAGGCTCTGCATGACTGAATAGGAGACACAAATTGAATTCGTGGCTTTTTAAAAAGGGTTTAAACCAGCTCTCCTTAAACTGGGGCCCTTCAGGTGCATTTGACTTCAACTCCCATCATCTGTAGTCTGGATGGGGATGGTGGGGGTTAGAAATCTGAAACTCTAGATGAGACTAAGCTGGGAAAGGCTGCTTTAGTCTCTTATAAATTACATATAGCTTACTACAGGCCCAAAGCACCAAATAAATTAGCCACTTTCTGTTAAGTGATTTTAAATAATTGCATTAGCAAGTAACCTTTGCTCTGCCTATTGCTGAGAATTGGCTGCCTTTCCTTTTCCTTGATGGACAGTTTCGAGAAGTTCTGGGCTTGCACAGTCTCTTTTTTAACATTAGCGCTAAAATAATGTATCTTAGTCTATTTTGTACGTCCTGGGGAAATTATTATTAATAAACATTATGGGTGTGGGTAGGAGAACAGCATTTGTAATTGGCTAGGAAGGGCAAAAGATCTGCAGCCAGGGTGTAAGTTAATGCCTACTTGAAAGTGATCCACCTATCATAGGACCAACAACATTTATATTCTCAGTGCCCTATCACTATTAGATTTGTAATCTCTCTAAACATTGGGTTGTATGCTGCCAGGAACTTGTTGTGTTTCGGTAATAGTTTGGCATATGACCTTGCAATGTAAAATGCTCATCTCCAATAATTTAGGGTGCAGTAGAGATGTTTGTGTAATTTAATAAGCATCTCATTATGGAGGGGCAAGAATTGGATCTCAGGGCTATGGAGTCAAAATGCAATGAGTGGAGGAGAAATCTGCTCTAATTCAGCCTGTTCTCAACCTGACCAGGTAGGATGCAGAAATAGTCTGTGGGACACGGGGGATGTCAGGGATTTTAATTACCTCTTTAAAATGAGTCCTAAATAATAGATACAAAAACAGAATGCCTGTAAATATAACAATGTTTTTCTCGAGGGGAAAAAAGGCTTTTTGTTTCAGTCATGGTGGGATGCAAGTTGTTGGACAAAGTGTAGCTGACTAGGGTGGAATAGAGCCAACTACTATTTTGGAAGATGGATGCTGTGCTGATTGGATGAGTCACATCACACAGCAGGATACTATTCAGTTTGTAATTAACCAAAATTCCTAGATTGGTTTTGGGTTTTTTGGTTTTGGGTTTTTTGGTTTTGTATTTTTCTAAAGGGTGATAGTGTTATAATGTCCGCTTACCATTTTAAAGACAGAAGATGCACAATTATAGTGGATAAATAAAAGCTAGATGCAGCCCTCCTGCCAGTTAAAGGGCTGCAGTCGTGTCCCTTCTTTGTGTGCAAAAAGACCCAGTTCCAAAATAGCTTTTAATCTGTGTTGATGGGAAAGCATCTTTGAAAACTGGATCAGCAAAAATGGTATGATTTCTATGAAGAAGCTTTAGGTTTGATTCCAAACATCACCAATAAGAAGAAATTCAGAGACCTACATTGGGGGAAAATGCCCTCTTTCTCTCCCTGCAGAGACTGTGTGATCAGAATAAACACTATTCATGAAATTTCTATATGAAAGATATAGGTCGCCCCAATTGATCAAAACTCTGGGCAGTTTACAAAATCAGACTATAAAAACAAGAACGTATATAACCTAAAAAAGAAAAAAGTCCAGAGAAATAAATACTAATAGACCTAAACACCAAACAAGCAGTCTGTCACCCTCTCTATCCCAAGCTAGAATTGAGCTAGACAGACGAAAGGTTTGCTTTCATACCACACAACTTTGCATTGTATTGTAGTTTTTATTTGGGTCATCAGACTGACTTTTCTCCATCATCAAGTTTCTCTTAATCAGCTTGCAATCCTTCTGCTGGCAGGATTCAATCCCGGGGGAGAGGTTCGATTTTTAAAGAAAACAATTCTCTTGTTTTCTTTTGGCTTGCATGACTAACTCAGTAGGCAGTGATGACTTTGGGGTTAAAAAGAAGGGTCATAGAACATCTGATGAAACAGAAAGGCTGACATGACAACTGAACAGGAGGGAAGAGAACACTTTTACCCTTGTTAACAAGTCAGAGCTAATGAAGCTTTCCTAATTGTTTAAATGGGTTTAAGCACACAGGAATGGACTGCAGGGAATTGGGGCGAAGGTGGAGAAAGCTGGTAAAAAGAAATGGGGCGGGGGGACACTGAACAGGAGGAGCCAAAGCCCATCAAACCCCAGTGAAAGGGAGGGGTGATTTTCCAGATGGGACCAGCAGGCCGTATTTCCCCAGCTGCCCATTCTGAGCCATGCCATTGATATGGAAATGAGGACAAATTGATGGTGGTATTTCTATTGTAGTGGGTCCATGGCACACCAGCCCACCCATTCTGCCACCCACTGCCAGCCCCATCCCTCATGCTCACAACTAAGAGAAATGTTTACCACAGATCACAGCTCCAGGCCCTCACTAATAGGATTAAGCACGCTATAAATAGCCCTTAATAGAGTGAAGCAGCTCCCATGCTCCTGTCCTGTTCCTTGTTTTCTGTTTTTCAAGTGCCTACGCTGAGTCCTGTCCCCTCCAGTTTTTAAAAAATACTTGTGGCCAATCTAACATAATTCGTCTGTCTGTCTGTCTGTCTACATCTTGTGTTTCAGTCTGTCTACCTTTGTAATGGCATGGAATTTGCAATGTTTTTGCGAAGGCTGAATCTGGATATTGCAAGGAAATGGATCTGGGCTAAGAGTAGAACGTGATCATGTTTCAGTGCAGTATGACGGCTAGGAGTTCTGGGGGTTATAATCCAAGTACAGCTAGAGAGAAATGCATTGGGGAAAGCTACCAACAGTGGAATAGTCTCTGAAGGTGACGGTGGAGAAATTTAAGCAGAGGCTAAACCACTAGCTATGGGAAACGTTGAGCACTCTACAGCTGCTGTACTGATCAGGGAATTGGACTAACATCTTTTTAAGCTTCATGATTCTATTAAATTACAAACAATAACAAAATGAAGTAGCTTTAAATAATCTTTCATCTACCCTGATCAAAAGGGTTTTTATGGATCTTGAAAAGCAATATAGGATTGTGTTTTGGTGCATTTCTTCTAAGAGTTGTGGCCACCAAAAAAACTTGATTTGGGGCTTTTAACTAAACCATATCTGAACTATAGCCTTGTTTGCAAGTCTTAATGGATATAAATAAAGCTTTGCTCCAGATATGGTTTTTCAGGAGGAAATATTCTTGAAACTTAAGGGATAATAGCTAGCTAATGAGTAAAGTCAGAGCAGAACTGGTATAACATATGACCAGCCTATCTACATTTTTGTGTCCAATGAAGCTTTCAAGATTTCAAGCATGAATTCCAGTTGGTCCTGGACAAGTCAGGAAAAAGCTTCTTGTTCATTTTCTGTTCAAGTATGACCCACAATGAACACTGAAACTTAGATAAGATAAGCCTTAATGGGGATTACACAACACTGCAGCCTGAAAGCCTGATTGTAGTCAAGCTAGTCATATACTGAAGTCCCATCAGATGCTCAATAACTTTCCTCCATTGGAGACTCACCTCTGACTTCCAGTGTCTTTATTAGTAGGGTGAGCAAACCCTTGAATCTAGAGGGTAGGCAACTGCAAAAGGATCCAAACAAGTGTTGAAGGCAAACCTCCTAGGACCTTAACTCAATTAAGTCATTTCCTCCACCTATGGGAAAGCTGCTGTTCTACTATCTTTACACCGACTGAGCTTCTGCCCTCATGTTTTAGCTTTTTGTGCTAACATCTAAACATCCTAGCATTTGCTGCTGAAAATGGTTGTGTTGGTGAATTAATGAAAACTCAGAATATGGCCCTGCACCTTCAGGGTTTGGGGGGGGGTGTGTCTCATTATTATGCATAGAAGACAATTGAATATAATGGCTGTGCTTTCATCTGACACCTAACTCACTTTGAAACTGTATTTGGGATGTAGGCTTTTTAGTATTTTACTAAAGTAAATACTACTTAAAATATTAAAGTCTTTTTCGGTATTAAGATACAGCTCATTTCCATCTTGATACTGAGCCTTGTTTGTATTTATAGACCGCTCCTGGTCTACAGTTCTCTAACTTGAACTCTAACAATCATCCCTCCCCTTTCTCATTATCTTCTTTTTCGTTGTTCTGTCAGAAGGATTGACCTAGCAGAAACCAATCCCCTCCAGCAAGCACATGATCCTTTGAAAATGAGAAAGTAGAGACTGGCTTCAGTTCTAAACACTGCTGGTTTGGTGTGGGAATATGCAGTGTGTATTGTCAAAAGAGTAAAAATGGTTTTGCCAGTTTTAAACACCCTGGGACTGAATCATTCTCAACTCCACCAGATACATTTGGCCTTATGGGAGAAGGATCCATTGTTATCCTGCCTGTTGGATACAAATTATACAAATATACAATAATTATATATCCCAGACTTTTGGCAAGGGAGAGGTAGACCTCTCGCTTCATTGTGCTTGCCATCTTTTATCTTTATCTTTTATGTTTTATTGATTTTATTGTAATTTCTTTGATTGTTGTGAGCCACCCAGAATCACTGAGAGTTGGGCAGCATACAAGACTGAGAAGTAGAGAAGGAAGTCCATCAAGTCTGGAAAGGGAGTGGGAGCAGGAATGCCAAAAGCTTTGTATGCTGGACTTAGCAGAAAGGATGCTAAAAATCAGGAACAAGACTGTATGGTTCAGTTTAATTCCCCTTCCATCCTCAGTATTGGAGTAATAAATGTAGTCTGCTAGTAACATATCCATTGTACTGTATTGCTTATTTATTTCATGCATTTATAAGGCTGCCCAAGGTGATTCTGAGCAGCACACAGTTAATAAAACACTCTAATCATTATGGTGTTCGATTAGCTCAAGGTGATCAACTCCTGTCTCCGGCTTGCTCACTGGGGGACCTCAGGCAAGTCAATACTACTTTTCAATGTAATCTACCTTACAGAGTTGTTGTGGGGAAAAAATGGGAGGGGCTGAGTATGCTGCTTTGCATTCCTTGGAAAAAGGTCATCTGGGACCCATTTTCTCAGCTTGCTATGCTTCTCTCATCTGTATCTTGCTAAAGGTATCCATTTTTGTTTTGGCCTTATAGCACATCAGCTGGACACCTCTTAGGTCACCTAATATTACAGGATAAACTTCTATCTACCTCAGGTTGATTCTTAAATTCCACTCCTTTTTCTGCTTCTTCCCCTTTCTGTGGGAAAAAGCCACAACATTCCCTACAATTTTTTTTTTTTTTTTTGCCTTCAAGTCATTGTTGATTCCTGGTGACTGCCTGGACTAGTCCCTGCAGTTTTCTTGGCAAGATTTTGGAAGTGGTTTTCCACTGCCTACTTCCTAGGGCTGAGAAAGTGTGACTGGCCCAAGGTCACCCAGCAGGCTTTGTGCCTAAGGTGGGACTGGAACTCACAGTCTCTCAGTTTCTAGACTGATGCCTTAAGCGCTACACCAAACTGGCTTCCCTTCATGGGACACATTTTACTGCCTGTCCACCTACCTAACTGACAGCTCTTGCCCCTCACTAGCTTACTCTGGTTTCTTCATTTTGTAAGGCTTATTAATAATCCAACATCTTTTTATATGTTCACCTATAAAAAGATATTGGATTCACTCATTTTTTACAGAACTGCTGGTCATAGCCAATAAAATACACCTAGAAGCTAATACATTCCTCTCCCCGCCACCATCAATGGCCACATTCCCCCAGAAGTAATTTCCTGGGAGGTGTATAAGAGGAGCAGAAAGATCAAAAGTGGTTGGAGGAACTCCCTCTCTTCCTTCCTCCAATAGCAGATCAGAAACAGATAGCAATTATCAGAAAGATGAGCAGATTTTCTATAAAGGAACATTAAAATTAGGCCAAAGGCTTGTATGGGACAGGCCTTTCTTGGACTATCATTGTGTTAATATGGGCCTCCATATTTTGGAATTTCCCTTTGGTTTCAATGAAAACACAACCAAGTGAATTCCAATAACATTGAGTTACATACAATTCACAATCGAAAAAGATAGTGGCTTAGTTTGATGTGTTAGTTAAAATTAGGAATTGCATTTCAGATTTATTAAAATGAGATTGGAATAAGTAGTGAAACAACAGTCTGAACAATCTATGTGAAACAATGGTTCTAAAACAACTAATGATGGAGTGGACTTCTTTTCAGAATATATCCTCTCAAGGGAAATGTATCTGATCCATCTTGCTCCATTATCAAATTTCCAAACTTCCAGTGTTCTTCTCTCTCCCTCAAGAATTTGAGGCTTGAGGGGCATCATAATTTAACTTCATACCCCCACAAGGCTGATGTTTCTTACTAATTGATTATAATGCTTTTGACTAGAGGGACTGCTCATGAATTAGGAAGGGAAGCATCTCTAGCAGATCTTCAAAGACTTGGGAGTGAAAATACATATACATTTCACTTCCTTGTTAAGGTAGATCGCTGTCAAATAAGGAATTGATAAACTAAAGATTAATAACAAACTTCAGTCTCATGTATCCTTTATCTGTGTCAAAACTAAATTTATATGGCTTAATATAACATATATTTTCCTCATTTTTGGTATTTTCAGTACCATGGACAGCCTCCTATAACTACATTAAGGCAGTCCATCCTTCTCCCCAATGAATACATGTTAAATTGCCTTCCCAGTATAATGCTGAAATCAGTTCCGAGTTCCTCATCTGTACATAGCTTTAAAAGTCAGTAAAGTAAACGGTCACAAGGTTTATCTAATTCTGAATGTAAAACTAAGCAGAAAACTATCCCATATCATGTGCCTTTGCAAACAGGATAGTTCTCTTTAAATAGTTCCAGCAAAACTAACAGTACTATATATATTCATAATAGAAGCCTAATAAAATTCAAGGAAGAATGGCTCCCTTATATATTACCCATTACATAGCATGGCAAATTCCAATATTTGGAATAAGATTTTTAAGAAAAAAGTTAAGAGGCCAATTAAAAACAGTAGATGAAATGACTTAAGTAGATATTAGCAATAACTTTCAATGTTTAACATTCGAAGTATAGCACAAATATTTAGGAAGTGGTTAGCAATTGGGGAAACAAATGGAATGGAAGGAGAGAATGTATTACCAAAAGTATTTTTTCATAATATTTTTACTTATGTTTTAATTAGAGGTTGGTTGTCTCCTACTTTACTTTGTGTATCTTTTTGTTCTTGTGTGATTTTTGTTTGAATAGTCTTTCAAATCTTATACAGTAAAATAAACAAAAAGTTCACAGTGGTAAAAAATTGCACAAAAATATGATTGATAATACAATGCAACAATTGAAAATTAAATCTGAGGTGTTCCATCCCCAAATTCGCTTTTGGCTATAGCAAACCATATACCCACACTAGGAAAACAGTCTTGGATTTATTAGACCAAAATTCTGCTTGGTCTCAGGCTTTTTGTACATGCATGGCCTTTTCACCAATAGTACAACAGACCCATCCTGGCCAAACTTAAGTGGAAACAAGTAAGAAATGTGATCTCCATGCCTGAGTTCCCAAAGTTACATATGCAAGGAACAGGCATTGATGCAACATCAGTGTTGCATTCTTGGCCTAAACGTCCTTGTAGCACATTACATTGACAACCACAGATTCTTCTCATCCATAGCATCTAGAAATGAGTAAGGGCCAGGCTTGCAGGGCTTTGTCATACATGGCAAAGTCACAATGCATATATGGCTTGTCCTGGGATTTTCTGCTTTTTTCTCCTTTCTGTTTTTGATATTTAAACTGCCAATTTTTCAACAAAACAGTTTTCATTTGTCTTCTGTTGCTCCATCAATTTTCAGCCATCAAAGCCAGGGCTAGCCCCTTAGATCACAAAACGGAGGAACATTCTCATTTCTTTGAGAGCCTCACCCTCTTGGTGCTACTCGTCTGGAGCTGCATGCTAGGGATGAAAAGTCTTCTCTCTTCCTAGCAGCTGCTCCCAGTTCAGGTCTTTGAAATGACAAACCTCTCTCTCCCACCCTCAAAATACTTAAGAGACCCCTAATATAGTCAGTTGAACAGAAGTGAAACCATTCATTAAGAACTTACATTAACTCTCATCAGCTCTCTAGGTTTTGAATTCTTCTGATAAAAGCATTTTAAGTCTTAGCAGGAGACAGTAGGGATTAATCCTGGGACAGGATGTGTTCATGCAGTTCTGAATATATACAGTATAGAAAGCCCCCATTCTCAAATGGACTTATTTCTGAGAAAATCTCCACCTTTCTAAATTTGGCATCCAAGCACATGACAAATAGGGTCTACACCTTTGAACACCAAGTAAATTTTCATTTCTCTTTTTCCTTAACCCCCAAATGAGAATCAGAAATATAGGGTCCCCCCCCCCACATTCCACTAGCCCTTAAGATTCTTTTGCACATTCTAGCATTTTCTCCTCTTATTTTTCAGTAGCTTCATTTTGGAAACAATATTAACAACATATATTGGAAATGGGTATTGATGGGATACCAATGATCATAATAGAGGAGGAACAAAACTCCAGAGTGTGTTATGTTCACAGACACAAATGGCTGTCTTATATACAAAAAAAGGCCTTTTTTTTTATACCAGATATTTCCATTCATTCAGATATCCCAGTATGTTTTTGTAGAAGATCAAAAATACACCAAAAACCAATGTGTGTGTGTGTGTGTGTGTGTGTGTGTGTATACATACATACATACATACACACACAAACATGTTATTTTTAATATCCACATTAATAGTTATATGCAGAACTGATGATGATCTGTTAGTGAGTACTTTGCTGATATAGTTGCAAAATCTTGAATAAAACAGTCCTTGGTTAAAAAGATTTTCAAGACACTTTGCACAAGCTGAAAAACTATTAATTTGCTATTTTTCAAACATTTCAATACCACCGATCCAAGGAAAGACATACTTTTCCTACTTTTGTCATTATGAGTGTGACAGCTAACAGGAAAAAAAGGGTGTTGATCTTGATATATCAGAAGCAATGGAACAACTGGCAAAGCAAATTCATACCTGCAATCTTCTCAGTCAGATGAGGGATCTGAAAATGTTCTAAAGGGTACAGAGAAGCTGGCAGAGAAATTTCACACCAAAGCCATTTTCTCACCCATTCAATAATACAAATTTCACTGAAAAGGAAGACTTTTTTTATTATACAGAAAAGAATGGGATGTCCCACAAAACTCAAACAAACCCCAAACAAACATTCAACTGCACTAGTTTGTGCAGTAGAGTCAACTGAAGAACATTTCTTGCAGCTCAAGTAATACAGCAGTTTATTTATTTATGTGTTATGTGTTAGATTTAAACCCTGCCTTTTCTTTAGAAGTTCAAGGCAGAATACATAGCATTTCATTCCGCACCACAACAACTCTGTCAATCCTGCAGTGAGAGGGGACAAAAAGTCCAAAAAAAAAAAAAAAGTGTAAAGGATTTGTCTGAGCAGAGAAATCAAAGCACGAAGTGTTCAGGTAAATTGGAAGCAAGGAAGGAGCTCTTAAGCATATGCCAACTGCCCCTCCCAGTTCATCCACAGAAAAAGCCGAAGACCAAGAGACGGAGCCAACCCACCGCGTGCGGGGGCGCGCGCGCATGCAAGCATCCAGTCGCTCTCGCTTCCCCTTCACCGCCTTAGGAAATAAATCGGCGCAGCAAAACGAACAGCAGAATGCCCTGCTTGTTACCCCACTTTGCCAACTATTGCAAAACAAGGGGTCCGAAGAGGAGCCGCCGCCTTCCAAGCCCGCCCAAGCGCAACTCAACGACTGCCTTAGAGTAGTCGGCTCTGGCCGCTGACTTTTCACTTCTACGGCTGTTTTCTCCTTCTTCACCGGCGGCTTTCGGCCTCAGGGAAGGAGGAGTGTCAGACTTAAGGGGGCAGAGGGCAGGACGTTTGCGGGCGCTAGAGGGGTGAGGGCGGGAAAAGCGCCGCGTTGTTTTTTTGCTCACCTTAAAGACATTTCCTCTAAAAAGCTCCTGTTGGTGCAAGGGAAGGACTGGCACACAAACTACGTCTAATTGGGAGGAGCGCATTGTGAGCAACTCCGAAATACTAAAGGAGATGTTAAAGGAGATGTTCTTTTAAGGCAGCGAAGGAGGTGGGGAGAAAGATGCCCACGTTCCCGGTTGCGTTAAAGTGGTGTCCAAAGCTAAATAATATTTTATTCTGGGGAATATGCGCTAAATTTACAAAGCAGTCTGGAGATGGGGGATCTGTTGGGGGAAGAGATAGAAAGGAGAGGCACCACTTAAGATGCTCCTTACCGTGAGCACGAAGGAAGCATCCAGCAAGTGCAGTAAAGCTGCTGAAAAACTTCAGAGGAGTAAGGAGCTCTCCCTCCCGCTTTCCCTCTCCGCTGCTCTCTAGGCTTTTCCCGCGCGGGTGTGTGTGTGTGTGTGTGTGTGTATATATGTGTGTATGTATGTATGTGTGTATATATATATATATATAAACACACACACACATATATATGCATACATATATATATATACACACACACACATACATGTACACACACACACACATACAGACACGGAGGCTGCCGATGTGAAGACCCGGAAGCTCCTCACAATGTACGGAGGTTTCCACCCCAAGTCCAGCACCCAGAGACTGTACACCAGCCGCAAAGAGGGCGGGCGGGGTCTGATGAGTGTCAAAGCCACTGTCCTGGATGAAACCCAGAGCATCCAGGAGTACATCAGTAAGATGGCACCCAAAGATGAGCTGCTGAGAGAATGCCTCAGGCAGCAGCAGACATGGGAGGAAGTTCAAGCAGAGGAAATACCATGGCAAGACAAGCCCCTGCACGGGATGTACCATCGACAGATAGCTGAGGTGGCTGACACTGGGAAATCCTATCAGTGGCTGGAAAGGGCTGAACTAAAAGACAGCACTCAGGCACTGATCATAGCAGCACAAGAACAGGCACTAAGCACCAGATCCATAGAAGCAGGGGTCTACCACACTAGACAGGACCCAAGGTGCAGATTGTGCAAAGAGGCCTCAGAGACAGTCCAACACATAGTGGCAGGGTGTAAGATGCAGGCAGGAACAGCGTACACTGAACGGCACAACCAAGTGGCTGGCATTGTGTACAGGAACATCTGCACAGTGTATGGGCTAGACCCCCCCCAAGTCCAGATGGGAGATTCCACAGAAGGTCGTGGAGAATAAAAGGGCTAAGATCCTGTGGGACTTCCAGATCCAGACGGACAGGCAGGTACCGGCTAATCAACCAGACATCGTGGTAGTAGACAAAGACCAGAAGACAGTAGTAGTGATAGATGTAGCAGTGCCAAGTGACAGCAACATCAGGAAGAAGGATCATGAGAAGCTGGAGAAGTACCAGGGCCTGAAGGAGGAAATCGAGAGGATGTGGAAAGTCAAGGCCAAAGTGGTCCCAGTGGTGGTAGGAGCACTCGGGGCCGTGACTCCTAAGCTGGGAGAGTGGCTCCAACAGATCCCAGGAACAACATCAGAACTCTCTGTGCAGAAGAGTGCAGTGCTAGGAACAGCTAAGATACTGAGCAGAACCCTCAAACTCCCAGGCCTCTGGTAGAGGACCCGAGATTGAGGAAGACACATACCACCCATAGGGGTGAGAGGGAAATTTAATTTTTTTTAAATTTTCTTCCAAACTTGTCAGTTCCAACAGCCACCTAATTCAACTATGATTTGCAAATCCTTTTTCACTCAGCTACTTAGGGATTCTTATTGCCAAGAATCTGCTTCTCTTTGCCTTATACAAGAATCTGTTGTACTTGGTAATCTTCTCATCCAGTGACTTCAGTACAGCCTTTGAATCTGGTCTACTGTGCACCTGCTGAGCTCTGCTCCTCCTGCATCACTGTCTCATTGACATCCAGTACATTGACAGGGACTCATTCCTCTCACAAGAATTGACTGGCCATAGTGATCTTCTCAAAGTTTTGCCATGCACAGGGCAAAGGCCATTTGGTTCAGGCACTCATCACTCCCAGTCTGTTCTTCACATTTTTCTTTCATCCCCATGCTTTCACTGAAACTCAAGTCTGTGGACACATCTGAGATAGCTGCTGTCAGCTGAGAATCCTGTTCCATATTTGGGGGCTTCACAAAGAACAAAATATGGCCCCTCTGTCAGTCAGTCAACACCATCCTACTGCACCATCAGGCCCTCCTTCCTTGAGCAGCTTCCCAGGCTGGAGTTCTAACTTCTTCAGAACATCCTCTGCATTTTGCCAGAAGTCTGTTTTATGTTTTTTATGTTATGGTTTCAAGTCAGTATTCTGGTTTGACCCTCTCAAGAACTGTAGAAGTGTGGTCTTGTGGACTTTGGATATTTTTCTACCTGAACCACTTCTTTTAGTACAATGTCTGTTTCTGAGTCCCCAGAGGAATACACCACCTTTGAGCAATTAATGAGGAAAATGCAGCATATTAGTGATATACTGCCATACCTTGGTTTCACAGCAATGGAAGGCACACTGCAGACCTTCTTAGAGTGGGGTGTGTTGATCATAGAGCTCTTTCTCACATTGATGTAGCCAAGAAAACCCACACTGATCTGCTTCTTTTCTACATGCAGTTTTCCAAACTGTCTTAAGAACTGGGTGATGGCTTCTTTTCCGAAGGGGTTTGTGAGGCTGGCACGAAAAGCCAAGGTTGGATAATCCTGGAACAGAATAGCAACCCAGTGTTTTGTGGTCCCTGGGGGCACAATATCACATTTGTTCAAGACAAAAATGAGGTACTTCCAGGACTTCTCTTTTTTAGGTAGGCCTGTACAGGTGGGGAATCAGTCCACATTGGATTTCCAGCATCTAGCACTTGTACAGTGATGCCTGATGAATCAATTATCTTATAAAAATCTCTCCAGATCTTGAGTGTTCCTTTTTGTATCTTTCTTCTTGCACCTCCACCTTTATTCCAGTATCTTCTGTCACCAGGTCATGGTCTTTATCTTGGCTCTACATGTTGGCCTCAGCTATAGGACTTACCACCTTTTTCCATGTTTGGTGGGCAAAGGAGTTGTCATGAATATAATTCCAATGATTAAATGTGAGTACTGGAAACATTACTTATCTGTTGGATGGGCTCTTTGCACAAAAAACATGATATCAAACAGAACGTTTTAATGACCATGGCCTGAACTAAGGTGTCAGTGGCATTGCAATATTATCTACATTACAATGCCCTCCAAAAAAAATGTACAGAAGTTGCAAGTGAATTCCGGTGAACATGTAAATAAAGATACAGCAATGCCTACAAATAACAATATTCAGTTTTACATATTGCAATTTCTGAAACATTTTCAAAGTTTCTCTTACTTCCGTCTTTTTTGTAAAACTGCAGAATTCATTGCAGTACTCAGATATAAGTTCATTATGGTTACTTAGAGTAATAAGTTTTTCTTTTAGATTATTTGCTATTTCATTCTTAAGGACAATGAGGTGCATGAGTCACCCATTTACACTAATATTTATCCTTATGCTGTTCCCTTCCATTTTTTATCTTTACTTTATAGTCATGTACAACCAAATAGATATTTTCAATATACGTTTTGCTTTCTCATCCAAAATTTAAGCATTTCCCTTAGTTTACATTCTTAAATATCTTAGTTGACAGTGCCTTGTACATGTTGAAAATTTTGGGCCAAACTTAATCCCCTTCCTTCTTCTTAACACCTGTCTCCTGGGCATAACATGATTTGGTTTAGCTAGTACATTTTGGGAGATGTACAGGCTCAGTTCTTTGTTTTTCTCTACCTATTTTTATTTATTTCTTTTATTTATTTATGCAATTTCTATAGCTGCCCATCTCAATCCAAGTGACTCTGGGCTGTGACCAGAATACACCTGTTGCACTATGGTTGACTGTATCAAGGATGTTTACATGGAACAATGGGACACAGTTAGGTTCAATGTCATACAGGTCCTTCTCCTGGGCATGTAGATGTATAACCATGTGCCACAAAGATAATTGTGGGAAGCAGAGGCCAAGTTCCTCATTATTTTATGAGCCTGTCACATTGTAGATGGCAATGCCATACATATATAAAAAGCTTTGGGCCAAACGAGATCCAATTCTGAAATATCATGGACAAGCTTCTACACCTGTGACATATTTATTAAAGAATTTTTTTTTTTATGAGGACCAGAGTATCATGATACGTGGGATAGCTCTCTACTTAGCTTTAATCCAACATTATACACATTTTATGCATATGTTTACTTTGCTGACTGAGTTATCTTTCAAAGTTCAATGCAAATAAAGAATTGGGAATTAATGCCCAACTTCAGCTTTCCCTTCTTGACACAACACAAATCAAACAGAATTAGCTTGCATAACCTAGAAAACATCTCCTTTGATTTTGGCTAAGAGGTAGAACATAGTAATTCCTTATGGAACCAACTTCCAGCTTGCCAATCTTTTTATTTCAACTGTAAATGTTTTAGATCCAATAAACATTTTAGATTTAGTCAGGTCTAAGAAGGCAAGAGAATTCATAAAAGCTTGGCACTCTGACAAATTAGCCATTGGTGGCATATAGAAATAAACCCCATGTATAAACCATTCAAAAAGAACAAAGAAAAGGCCAGAAAAGGAGGCAAACAGCCCTGGGCAGATCCTCCCTTATCATACATCCATTAATCCAGATAAGCAGGAACCAGCATCAGATAAACAGGATCTTATCGCATTAAACAAGTCAAAGAAGGAACAATATTCTAATTCCACACAAGGCTAGTAGGACAAGAAAGTGTATATAAACCATGAAGAACTTTACCTCCCCACTCAAAGCACTGATGATCATACCTTATTTGGTAATGAAACATCTGTAAGAAGGAAATCAAGCTCAGAGAACTCCAAACACCTAATATTTTCTGTTTTTAAATGTTTATAATAAATAATAGGTTCGAGGGAAGGAAGCCAGAAATAGTCATCTTCTGCTCAAGAAAGTCAGCCTGAGTGAGTTGAGTGAGCAAAATTACCTTCTCTGTTAAAACACAAAGTTGATGGTAATTTTCTAAGCTTTTGGATTCATGATTTGAGACCTACCTGGCTGAATCAACAAGTTGCCCCTCTTTCCATGCCTCACACGTAGTAAGCACAATGCAGTTGTGGGGTGTTGACACTGACCATTTCCTGGTGACCTTCTGGAAGATGACTCCTTTGGGAGTAGTGTGTCTGTGTGGGGAGGGAGGATACAGCTGAAACTGTCTTGACAGCTTATATAGTGGAGTTGGGGGGGGGGGCAGTCAAATCTAATCAGTGCCCTTTCCCTTAATAAATAGTTTGTCTTAATCAAATGCCCACCCTCCCCAAGTAATAATTCATGGCATCAGAGACCTGACTGCAGCAACAATGCAGCTAATGGAACAATATATTTTCCTAATGGTGCTGGGCTTGCTGTGAGTGGGAGAAGGGGCAAGCAGGCAAATAGGCCTGGCTGGGTTTGGGAGTAAGGGGGAGCAAGACTTTCTCATTAGTGAATGAAATTTGATGTAAGTCTACAGCAAGATGGATTTGCTGTCTGACAAGAGGCTTTTCAGTGCAAAGCACCTGTCAAGAGACAGAAATTAAATTATTTCTAATTCCTCAATAACCTCGTGGGAGTCACTCTTCCACTGGGAAAGGTGGGACTAGTATTTTAAATAAACAGGCAATTGAAGAACTGAACAGAATGCACTTACATTTGGTGGGGGGAGGGACAGTGGTCAGATGCGTACATTAAAATATGTGTTTGTCTTGAGCTGGTGCTAAAAATAAGGACAAGACCCAGGACAGGGACTTCAGTATAAGGCTAAGTATATCCAGGGCGGGAGGAAGCAAAATTGTGCATATGTTTAAATGCATCAGTTTAATTTGTCTATTTTTTCCTTGAGTTCCTTAACACTTTTTTTCTTTCCCTAGAAATCCTTTATATTCTCTCTCTTGCACACATATTCGTAAGTTGAATGCCTTCAGTTTGTACTTGTGATAAACAATAAACTAAATATGGACTGTAGAAAAATACTAGGATGATATGCATTAATCCTGTCTGAATAGTGAGATTCCAGATTTCAGGATATGAAGTTTATTATAGCTGAAAAGTACCAGATATCTGATCAAGGAGAGCTACTTTGGAACCAATTAAAGGGTTTTTGTTCCCTCAGGTAAATGCTAATTCCTCACATTCTAGATTGGGGTTAATCAGCGATTAATGCTTTAATCATGCAGTTCATTTCTGTGGCTTTTGAAATCCAATGTTCCAGGTCTACCACTGCTTCAAAGCAAAGTCTGCAGGTCACCTTTTGCTTTTGCACTCCTATTCTTATAACCAACAATACTTTTGAAGCACTTTTTTTCCAGGAAATCCAGGGAAGCAGGTCATTTCTCATGTTAGCATTTCATGTCATTTTTCACACCTACCTTGTGAAGCAGGTTAGGCTGAAATGTAACATCTTCCCTAAAGAACAACTTGAAAATGTTCATGGCTGAATGTTACCCGAACCCAGACCTCTACAACAGAAGACATCCTAGACAGCAGATTGTAATTTGTTCCTTCCTGAAACAGCAAATTTGGTCAGTATTACTGTTACTCCCCTAATGAACTTTAGACTAGCCTTTAATATTGATAGGCAATTCTTGGAGCTGCAGCATCAAATATCTGGGCAGCACCACTTTGGGATGGCTAATTTAGACCAAACAGAGGTTGTGATGGATTAATCACAACTTGGAACTGCTTTCTTCAGCTTGCGCAGAGCAGATATGCAGCGCCTATCAGCAAACATGACACAACTAGAGTGTATGCATATCTGGGGTGCAAACCGGAGAACTTCCTCCAACACACACTTTTTTAGATCCTCCACTGACGATCTCCTCTTCATCTCCACTGCAGAAAACATCCAGAAAAGTAAGGAACTGTCCAGCAATGGAACATCCTGAATTTGAAAGTATTGATTCTTAACTGGACTACAGTAGTTCTATCACCAAGCAGAAATCCAAATGATCTTCCTTTCCCAATTTACCTTCTTTAGGAAGTGGAAACAGATTTCAGTGGTTGATCAGCAAACAGTAGTTGACCAATAGAGATAAAAAGAATCCTGTTTCCTCATTATCTGATCAACGAAGCAATGTTTGCTTCTTTCTCTTAAGGTTCTTCTTGCAGGTTCTTTTTGAACCATAAGTGAGCAGATTGACCCAGACTCAATCAATATACAAAGCATTGGAATCTTGGACAATTGGTCATTTTGCTTTGTTTTTTTAAACCTCCCTGGGAGAGACTTTTATTTTACAAAACAAGAAAGCTTACCCCCGCATCCCCAAAAGGAATCGTAAATTATAAATGCCTTCAACTATTTCAGAAACTAATATCTTACTACTAAAACTTTATTCTATTTTAACTATCTTCTGTAGGCTTTTTATCCGCACTATACCTTAAAGTCCAATTTTACTGTATCTTCATATCTTCCTATTCTATATCAGCAATATATTTGTTTATTGCTGACCTTTACACTTCTGTTGCCTTAAACCCTATATATCCCTATTGTCACTCCCTATAAAGCTATACTCCTTTTTCTGCAGAGTTCAATCTGTCCTTTATCTTTTTAAGTTTCTGTTTTCTATTTCTGTTCTGTCAAAGTCTTGACTTTTTCTTCACCTGTTCTGCTTGTTTGTTCCTGGCTGGGCTTCTTGATCCTTCTTTTCCAAAGCTTTGCTCCAGCTGAGGGAAACAGCTAGAAGAACTTTTACCTCATGCCAGGTCTGAGGGGAAAAAAAAAACGTCTCCCCAGTTTTCTCAGCTGTTGCCGCCTTTCTCATTGCCTCTTTCTCAGCAGGCTTTTGGCTCTGCTGTCTATTCTTTAGTTTTACTATTTACTTTCAGTCCTGGGTTTTGGGCTATGTTTATTCTACTCCTGTGAGGCCTGTGGCTGCAGAGCCCCAGGCAGCCATCTTGTCTCCCCTCCTCCCCCCACCTGCCCGGTGCTGTTGTTTGATTGGCAACTGGCTCATCCTGACTTTGGGGGAGGGCCAAGAAGGGAGGGGAAGGAAGGAACACAGGTGCTTATAATCTGCTCTGCCAGCCTGTCTTTCCCCTATTCTATTTTGGTGTTGCTCTGCTGAGTAACTGGACTCCTTCCTGCACACTGGCCCACAAGTGGGAGTAATATCTTCCTCCAGTTTTACTTAATCCCTCCCACTATTCAGCACCCAACTGTACTTTACCTTTTCTCTCATGGTGTCTCTAATATAAGCTTCAGATTACTCCATCTCTGCACTGTTTAACATGTCCCTTGACATAACCTGTCCCTGTGTGGAGGAATCCAGAGATAGTCTTGAAGAAGGAATGCAAAAAACCATGAAGTAAAAATCACCTTAGCCTTGGGAAGGAAGAAGGGGTGAGAAAGAAATTCAAGATAATTCTGCCTTGATTTTGTTTGGTATAAGAGAGGCCTCTGCCTTCAGCCTCAGGTTTTTCATCCTCTTGGTCTCTCCTTCTTCTTTTTAGTAATGTTTTAATTTAAGGTTTTATGTGTTTATATATTTTATGTTCTAATGTTTGCTGTGAATCGCCCAGAGTTCCCCCATTGGGGGGAGATGGGTGGTTGAAAAATTTAATAAATAAATAAATAAAATAAATAAGAGGGAGCAGAGGGAAACACTGATGGGATTTCAAGTTTCTGTCTTATATCATACCCTATAACAATAGAGCAGAGATACAGTAGTCCCTGCATTGTCTGTTCTCCCACCTGGCCTATCTCAAGGGGCTGACTTCCTTATTAGGATGTATTTACACATTACAACTTAAATATGATACAAGTTAAAAAGCTGTATGATAAAATGGATGCAAAATTTCAAAGAAGCAATAACAATGGGAGGGCTTATGGGAAAAAAAATCAATAACATTTATACCAAGCTACAATCTGAGGGAAAATTGATACAGAATGTTCTACAGATAGTATATCACTCCATCAATAATTGCCAAGATGATGGATAAATCATATAACTAAATATTGGAAATGCCACAACAAAGAAGGACTGTTTTATCATATGTAGTAGTTATGTTTTAAAAAACAAACAAAACAAAAGTACTGGAAAGAAATACACTAAAACATCCTGAACATTCTGTAAATAAAATTTGAATTAAAACCATAAATACTTTAATTAGCTATGACCCCAGAGAACATAAATGAAAGGAACCATAATTTATTAAGATATGGGCTGATAATGGCAGGAATCAATCTGGCACAACATTGAAAAAGAGAAAATTTGCCATTAGTATAGGATTGGAAGACTAAAATGGAAGAATACATAGCAATGGAAAAGGTGACTGTAAACATTCACAGCAGAAGTCTAACAAGATTTAAGCAGTTCACTTATATACAAGAGATTACACAACAAGGCAAGTTAAGACACTTAGAATATTGTTTTTGAAGAAAAAAGAGAAACTGAATCATCATCATCATCATCCTCATCCTCACAGAAATGAGTAATAATGTCCAAAGTAAAGTCTAAAAATATTCAAGTGGCAATTAACAGCTGGGGGAAGAAAGGTGGGAGAGAAAGAAAGAAAGAAAGAAAGAAAGAAAGAAAGAAAGAAAGAAAGAAAGAAAGAAAGAAAGAGAAAGGAAGGAAGGAAGGAAGGAAGGAAGGAAGGAAGGAAGGAAGGAAGGAAGGAAGGAAGGAAGACAGACAGACTACTAGAATGCCCTTTAAATCTTTTTTGTTTGTTTCTTTAATCCTTTAAGTACATCTACTGCATTATCTTTTGCTTTCCTTTGCTTTTTTTGTTTGCATGTTTTATTTAACCAATAAAAAAGAAGAGATGTTAAAAAAAAACCTCAAATATTTCAATAGATTTTAGATTATACCCTTTTTGACAACAAATAATATTTTAGAAATGACCTTAATGTTGTTGGAGATGCGGTGAAATTAATTTCCCATTTAATTTCCCATTTGGGTAGAAAGCAATTATATGCATTAACTCAACTTTGAGATTCAACCACCCAGAGTCACTCCACAGTGAGATGGGCAGTGACAAATTTGAAATATAAATAAATAAAATATTTCCAGATGTTTATATCTTTTTGAAATGTATGTCTGTGACAAGGAAGTTGACATCTAGACAAAGAAAATGGACTTAAAGACTTACAATTCAGCATTGGAAAGACAAACATATGGCTCCACCTGTTTGGTGGTTTGTAGAATTAAACAATGTCAATCGCCTATGGATGGCTGTAATGAATCATGGCTTCAATTTATTCATATCTGTATGTCTGTAAATATACATCTTGTATGTTACTTGTGGGGAGTAGCTTTTTTCCCCTTTATAATTTTGGGTTTTTTTTTTTTCTTTTTCTTTGGTTGTTTGTTTTGCAATTAATTTAAAATGGGGAAAAATGGCTGACATCCTACTAAACTGCTTAGGGCCCAACTTTCAGAAGGACTTCCTGTGCCAGGTTCCTTAGATCAGTGGGTGAAGACTTCCTGAAGAGGCACTCACTGCCAGCAGCTTGATTATCAGGTATATTGGAAAGGGCCTTCTCCTGTATTGTCCCCCAGACTGTGAATTGTACTTCCAAAGGAAGTATGTTTGCCTCTCCCTTCCCCCAGTATGTAGGAAAGTAGGCAGAAAACACTTCTTTGCCAACCTTTTGAGGTTAATTGATTTTTATGACACTAGATTTAATTTTGATTGCATTGATTTTACTTCCGCTTTTATTTTTCGTATTCTACTGTAACCACCTGACTGTTCATATAGGCAGACATGTGAGGTATAAATTTAATAGTACATTTTTAAAAACATACATTTATTCATTCAATAACACACACATGCACAAATGTTCTTGGCCTGGATCATCCTACCTGGATTGCACAGGACTCTCTCTGCCTAGTATCATGTGTTGGAATGCAACACCCTCCATGGCTGGGGATGGTAGGGGTTGTAGCTCTATACCTTGGGGGGGGGGGCAGCAGATCAGGGAGACAAGCTGGCAAACCTGTGTGGACTCATCAGCCCCTTTGTGTCCATTTTTAATTGTTTCTCCTCCCCAGAATGAATTGAAGGAATGAAACAGCGATTCTCTCTCTCCTCCCCCTTTTCTGCCCCACAGCTGCCCCTGGCCCGAGGATCTCCATTATATCCACATTTTTAATGAAATTTCCTAGCAACACCACTGTCCAACTGGTACCTTGCATGTCTCTCATCACTAACATTTCTCTTTCAGTTTCTTGCGTGTCGTCTCCTTTCAACGGGATGAGAGGGATCAGAAAAAAATCCTTTGTGTAAAGCTGTTGGCCCCGAGTTCCCGAGACAGGACGGGTTCCCCGCGATATATGTGTTCTGTCACATATAAAAGTGTTGTGCTCTCTGAGGATGATGGGATGGGGCATGATTGCCCAGCTATTTAGCGGCCCGCATAAGTAGCAGAAGGCGGCCCGGACTTTTCTTACATCTTCGATAGCTGCTCGCTCGGCCAGAATCCACCGGACAACTTCACACACACACAAATACGCTAATGTGGCCGCGCATCAAGCCACGAAGACGGAGCAGAGGCCACCAAAAACCCTCGCCGTTCCCAACAAACCAAAATCTTTTCTGTCCCCAAGCGAGGGCAACCGTGCGGGGCCGCCCCTGATGAACCCTTGCCTGTGGCGCAAGCGGGAGCCGAGCCAGAAGTTGCTCCGTGGCCTCCCGTCTCCCCCACGCCAGTCCTCCTCCCGGCCGCGAAGCGCCCGAGAAATTTAATCTGTTTAATCTATTCCCCGGGCAAGCAGTCAATAACCCAGCGGCGCACCTCGGAGGTGTCAGCGGGCCGAGGTGAAGTCCTCAGCCTGATTGATCCGCCACCGCTCCGGCTAATAGGGCCGCGCTGAGCGGAGTGATTGATATAATGGGCTCATTAGCCTTAAAGGCTGCCGGGGAGAGGCGAGCTGGCGCTTTTCGTCGGGCGCCTGAGTCGCTGGGGAAGGTCGTTTGAGGGTCTCGCTCCCTGAAGGAGCGGAGAAAAAGGCCGCTCTTCTCTTCTCTTCTCTTCTCTTCTCTTCTCTTCTCTTCTCTTCTCTTCTCTTCTCTTCTCTCCCCCTCCCCCTCCCCCTTCCCCACGGAGGTGCAAGTTTCTCCCAGGTAGAAACCACCTTGGAAGGCACTGGAATAAATATATATTTTTTACCTTCTCCTTTTCTTCCTGCTCTATGTGACTCCTTGGCTGTGCTGCTCTGGGACCTTTATGGCAGTAGATCCCAACCTGGGAACCTCCAGATATGTTGGACTACAACTCCCATAATCCAGCCTGCAAGGTCCTAAGTATTTGCAACCAGGCCAGATAGCAGTTGAGAGGGGTGGATTGGAACTGGAGAACAATGCTAAAGAAAGATGATACCTACCCACCTCTTACGTTTGTTCCTGCAAGAAATAGAAATATTAAGAAAGACAAAGCCAATACACAGGTAGGCCTGACTGGTAGCTTGCAGAGAGCTGTTCATATGCACACTTTTGGCTCCTTTTATCCACTCATTATATTCTCCTCCAATTAACATAATGCAAAACATTACAGCTCATAACATGAGGCTGTGCTGGCACTTGGCTAGATATGAGGCTTCTAGCTTTGGGGGGGGGGAACCCCCCTCCCAAACCCATGAAAATTGACTGCATACTTTTGTGATAAAGGTTCCAAGTTCTCTTTAAAAAAAATTCTGTGTTGTTTTTGTCAATCAGATTTGTCTAATCATGTTTGCCAACTGTCAGATGTGTGAATGTAAATTCCCCAAATTTTAACAATGGGCATGTTAGCTGAGGAGTTCAGGGAGTTTGGAACTGGAAGTTGCCAAAGTTGTAACACACTGATGTAATACCTAGATCCTAGAGGACTGAAAACTCTCATACATGCTCTTTCTCACAATAAAAGATACAAAGATTTCTTATTCATTTGGTCACTTTACATTCCAATACATCCGTGGGAAGAGAACATGGTAAAAAATGCTGTGGTACATTAGAAATATTTTGTCTTGTATTCCTCCCCTGCCCCCCCCACCTTTTTTTCTTTCTTTTTAACAGAGAAAGCTACCCAAACCAGGGCTCTTCATTTTGTGTAAGGAGTCATGCTATTGCCTGTTTCTCAAAAGGATGCAGTACAATTGTTTTAAAGAATCACCTTCTTAAAAAGTACCAGATACTGGAGACTGGTCCATCCCTGGTCCCTTTTCTGCTTTTTTTTTTTTTTTAAGTGCAAGGGGTAGATATAGTGAATTGGTGACACAGAAGTAGGCAGCACGTGTATTTTTCTGCACATTTAAAAAGTACATTTTGATATTTGTCACAACCCTAGCCTAAACTGAAACCAAGCAATCTCATTGCTTACCTGATATGGCCATTTAATATTTCTTTTCTTACTGGTTTTCTGGGTTTTCTTGCTTTGTTTTAATATTTAAAGGTATTATTATTACCTAGCGTTACTATAGTGATTGAGGCACATTATACATTAAACCAACCAACCAACAAGGATTCCTTAATTTTAAGGGGAGGGGAGTAGCTATTCTAGGGGAGAGGGGTGTCCCCACCAAGAAGGTAAAAAGCAAAGTCTCTTTCAACTTGAGCTCAACTCCTAATGAACATATGGATACTGCCATGCACTTTTCTTGGCAACAATATAAAAGTGGTTTGCTATTTCTTCCAGGATGTTGTTTCAACTTCCCAGTCTAATCTATAGCCCTAGGATTTCCTAGTCATCTCTTGTTGAGGCACTAATCAGGTCCAACCCTACTTAACTTTAATAAAAAGAATGAGAAAAAGGAAAGTCAGCCAAGGTTGGCTAAGTACTAAAATCTATTCCAACTCTCAAAATGTCATGAAATATTTATCACAGAGTAAGGATTTAGGTAGCATTGTGTCCGGGGTTTGTCTTCCCATCCTCCTCGTCCTCCTCCTCCTTGCTGCTGCTTTCCTCAAGTCTTTTGAGCTGTCTACAAAACAAGCAGCCTTTGCTCACCATGGATTTCCATGTAAGATTGTCATTTGTGAAACTTCATCCTATCAGTCACAGATGTCCTGCCAGACACTTCCCTAAACCTTCCACATCTGAGCTGCAAAAGTCCAGATGACTGCTAGATGTCAGCAAAGAAATATGGACAATTGTAACTCCTTGTTTTCATGCAGTAGTCTGGATTTTTATAACCAAGAGCTGGTAGTTTTATACTTCCCCACTGGAAAACCTGGTTTCTCCACTAGCTGACTCCTCTTTATTTTTCTGCTACCAGATTTCCCACCCTTTCCAAAAGCAGTCAGCCTTACCCATTTCCATTTTAACCTTGCTGTGGAGGAGAAATGGCAGCACTGATGTGGTTAATCAGCAGCCAGAGAGATGATAATAAAGAGCTACTATCTCCTTAATGAGCTGACATTAATTAACACCCAAGGTCCTGGGAAAATGGGCTGATTTATCCAGCTCCTCTTGATGATGCTGGAAGTCTACCCAATGAAAATATCATGAAGATGGAATGAGGAAAGAAAGAAGGCATGTTATCAAATAGACTGGTGGGAATAAAGCAACTTCTCCAGATTGGTGCCTTCCAGATGTGTCATTACATCATTCCCAGAGAGCACTGGTACTGAACAGGCTGATCTGGGGTGATGTTTAGCACATCTGAGAAAAGATGCATATTGGAAGTAGAATACAACTGTTCTCAGAAGTCCTCCATGCTGATAGTCTGCAGTACTGCCCTTTCCCATCTTGGACAATTTGGTGATAATCTTGGACAATAATCTCCATTTCCACACGAAGGCTGAGCTTAGCTCCCCTGGCTGCTTCCCCCTACCCCCTCATCTACACAGTGATTAAGTGAGGATTTTGCCACTGATTTTAGGGAAATGTGATCTACTTGCAAGCTCAAAATTTGAAGAAAGTTGGCTCTCCATACTTGCCAGTTTACAGTTCTTCATTCTGTATGAATTGTTTTTCTAATGTGAGGTGGAAGAGGAGGCAAATTAGGCCTTGTTTCCACTTCTGCCATGCAGATTGTTCACCTTATCTCATAAACAAGGTAAGAAAAGGGAGGAACATTAGAAGATCTAGATCTTCCCTAAAAGAAAGAATCTGGTCATGCAGAACCACATAAAAAAGGTGTGTGTTTAAAAAGTCACAACAGACAGACATAAAAAAGGAGTGGGGCTTCAAACATAGCCACCTTCTTGACTTGTTTTGACAACCCCCCATCACCTTTGTAAAAAGGGCACCCTCTGAAATCTCCAGTGTGCCAAAAGATTAATAGGAGAAGAATCCCACCATCCCTATTTGCATCTGATAACAGCAGAAGGCCATGGAACATGTTCTGTGAAAAGTGTGCATTTTTACATGTGGAGGGAGAATGCTCCCAGGCTTGTAGCATTATGCTCACTTGATTTTGCCATCCTAACAATGGAAAGGTGGCAGGATAGCAGCAGACAGGGTGGGGTTAAGCAGAGACATGGGGGAGCTAAGAATTTGCTTAGAAGAGAGCTAAGAGCTGGAACAGGAAGGGAAGCTATTTTGCCAAAGCTAGTTATGAAATTGGCAAGGAAAGGACTTCCTTGGGGAAAGTCAACAAGGTAAATTTCCTCTCAGCCTGTTACCTCTTCAAAGATGCAGTTTATTTAATAAAGCTACTCTTCAAACAGCCCCCACTGAGTTTAATGAGCTGCTAGGTCAAGTGGAAAAGCGTGTTAATGAATTGCTTCTTCCAGAGAAGGTTTGGGTGGCTGGTTGTGATGGGGAGTCCACTATACTGATACTGCCTGGGGAGAAAACATCAAGAGTTTTGAGCCTGCTCCTCTTCCACTGAAGTGGCTGGCTCAAAATGCTAGCACCAAGTGCCTTCAGAGCAAGAACAGGAAACCCAGCAGCTCTCCTGCTATTCTTGAATTACAACTTCCAGCAGCCCCAGCCAGGATGGCAAGTGAGGGGTGTTGGAGATGTAGTTCAGACTTCCCAGCACTTGCTCTAAAAACACCCAACAATTTTATCAGTAGTCCAATCTCTTTCTTCAACCCACTTTTCTCCATCTCTTTTCATTTCCATAAAATCCTTCATGTCCATTTTTAAACATATGGTTTAAGCCATGTGTTTACATTACATGGAGGATTTGGAGATACAAATTGTATGTTTTCAAATTTCCATGACCCTTTCAATCTTTCTTCTGGCAAGGATTTCATGTTTACACACACTGTCTCACTTCTGTTCTAAGTCTTCCCAAATTTGTCAATTATTCAACCCTGCTGCTGCTACCCCATGCCATCCAACTGTAGGTGAATCTTCTTCCAGTCCTCTTTCTTCTTTCTGGCAGGGAGGCAATAACCATATTTACCATCTCCAATCTCCTATTACCTCCATACTGCTGGTCAAGTGAGCTGTCAGCAAAGCTGTGATAGATGAGAATGGAGTCCCCCCTTCCTTCAATGGGAAATGAAGCTAATCAGAGCCTGGACACCTTAATCTGACTTGGACCTGATTGATGACCTGCAGACTCTGAACTCATCAACACTGCTGGCATCTATCACTCTCTGATGTCCGCCCCTTCCTGCCAGCTTGTCTATTTAGTCCCCAGTCCTTCTCTTGTTCTCCTTGGCCCTTGCTTGGACTTTTTCTCCTAGTCTTATCTCTGTTCTTCCTCAGTTATTCACTTAAAAACCAAAAGCCTCAAGAGGAAGATTTCATCTTTACAGGACACTTTGCACCAGCTGGGTTTCTCTGGATTTGTATGGATTAAATTGCATTGATTAACCTAGACACTGGGAAATAAGGCAGATTTAATAGTTTGCAAATGCTGTCGAATCCATCTCCAGTCTCCGAAGGCTGGCTAGTTCCATATATTGTGCTAAGCCATGGGTTGTTTAACTATGATTGGTGAAATAAGCCGCAGTTGTTGAATCTACAGAACATGCTGAGCCCAAACCATGCTATGGCTTAGCATAACATATAAGCCTCTGCAGGATTTGTCAAAGTGTAGTTTTCTGAAATGATCTCTCCTTGGTAGGGTGTGCATGCTTCAAAAATGATTCAGAAGCACTTCAAACCTCATGTGAGCCCAGCACCTCTAAACTGAATAAAACTGGGAAAAAAATGGTGAAGCTGCCTTAACAATTGCATTAACTTTAAAGCAGCTGTATCTCTGATGTGTTTTTAAATGGCTTTTATCATGTAGAACCAAGCTTCCTCTATCTTCTTCCTTTGTCCTGGATCTTGAAATGCAATTGCTGGGTTCACAAGGTACACTAAGCCAGAACCAAAGAAACCACATTATGGTTTAGTGTATTACATACATGTAGTCAGTATGTTATTCAAGTGAAGAAACGTTTGTCTTTAAGGCAGACAGCTCCTGGAATCAGTTGCTGGGTTCATGATGTTTTAAGCCAGCCTCCTCAACTGAATCTCTTCCAAATATGTCAGAATACATGACTTCTGGCCTGGGATACTGAGGAGTAGTTCATGGCAGAGCAGCACATCTGTACAGTTTTGCCAAGGATTCTTTAAACTCCCTCTTTCAGGTTAGGCCAGGAAGTTTCCCCAGCTCATAATGGCTGGCAGGGGACACTGTCGTTCTTAATTTATGACATCATTAGACTAGCTTGCTTGTTTGGAAGGTGCTCATGGCAAAAGATAGTGAATTCTTCTGACAGAAGAAGAAAATGGACAGAGTATCCTATTTTGGAAAAAGTTCTTCATGGAAAGACCCAGTAAGTGCAGGAAGAAAATTTGTTGGGTCTGGTGGAATGGAATAATATGCAAAATATTCCAGAAATGAATATAATTTTGAATAGTTACTCAGTACATGCATCAAGACAAAGTTAGCAAGCTGAGTAGGCCTAGCAGATATTTTCAGTCTCCAGCTTAAGGCTGATTAATTTTGCTACATTGTACATGTTTGGTGCCCATCTTTTTCTCCCTTCTCTCCAGGTTTCCCAGCAAAACATAAAGACCTTCACTTGCTGTTTAGAAAGATTCCTCATGCAGAGCAAATTGTTGACTTTAGATTGACGTGTGGACTCTTTAACCTTTGATTCATACACTTCTCTCCCTTGGAAGGAGGCATAGAAAATGCTAAATTACCACCAGAAGAGATAAGGACAAAATTAATTGTTTGGCTGATTCCTGTCGTTATGAAAAGCTTATTTCCCTCAAATGTTTATGGCCTTGGTGGAAAGGGAAAGAAATGCTGGGTAATGCTATCTCTGCTTCTTCATTGGCAGGATCCATACTGGCACAACCCAGGTGTTATCTTTTTTTTAACTACTTTTTTAGATACATACACACAGACATACATGCATAGACATATAGACAAATCTATCAAGGAAGGAAAGATAGAATAGCTGCATGGTGCTTTTGATAGTTTGTTATTTTGATTAATCTTCCAATTTTAAACAATTATGAACTCATTCATAGTTGCGGCTTGCCCTAGAATCCATCATCTTAAATAAACATAGTTAGCTAAGATGAGTGACAATTCCTCCTTCCTGCTCCCAGAGGTAACATTTCACACATGCATTTTTTTTTTCAGGGGAATACACCAAGCGCTTATTTGTTTCTAAAAAAGGGTATATGTGTGAGCATTTGTATGTGCCTGCAGTCATTGCTCAAGAGCCAAAACATTTTAGGTACAGCTGGAAAAAGTACAAATGAAGAAACAACACAAATGACCAGCAAGAGTCTTGCTTATGAGTCAAGGTTAAATACTTGGAACTGTTAATTTAGGGGGGGAAAAAAGATTACTTGCATGAACATCCATGTGCAGTTTTAGAACAATCTGGGATAAACTGAAAATTGGTATATCTAGATCAGCTTTCTCCAACATGGCTGGACATTTTTAGAACTGTGGGCACAACAGGTGGCAGCACCTACCGACTTTGGCTGATCTCAGACAAACAAACAAAACAAACAAACAAACAAACACCCTAAAGAAGATCAGAGCTGGTTAGGACTTGGACAGGAGACCACTAGGAAATCCCTGGATTGTCATTTACACAGAGAAGAAAAACTACAACAGCAACAACAAGATCACAATAATCTTTGAAAAAGGCCTTGGCAAACCAGTTGCTTATTATTGCCAAAAAAATTGGCAATTGAGCTTGACTTGGAAGAGCTTTATCTTTCAGTATCCAACTTATCCCTAGTAAATGTTTGGGAGAGTCTGCTCTACACAATCAGTGGTAGCTTAAGACTGAAGTGGCCTTTTAAGAAATGTTTGTTACTGATCCACATCCTAGATTTAGTAAAAGTGGAAAGAATTTGATTTTAAGAAAAATAAGTGAAAAGATGAGTTTGGTGGTAAGATCTATGGGCAAAGCAAAAACTTTTACAACTGAAATATGGAAGCAGAAATGATTTCCCACTTTCTTTTTATTTGAGATAAAAGTTCATTACATCTATATCAACTAGTAGAGAACACTCAACATTTTTAATGAAAACAGACAATTTGTGGATGATTTGAAATGTGCTAACTACTTGTATAATATGGTGGTCTTATAGCAACAAATTATCAAAGGTAAAATAGTAAAATTTGTAATCCCTGTAAAAGTTGGTACAAAATTAATTAGTCTTAATAATTTCGTAACAGTCACAATAATTTAATACAGAATACCAATTCAGTACTAAGAATAGTCAGCAAAAATTGCTGTGTGAAATACTGAAGATGTCTGACTATGCCATCTTTCCTGGAAACAGAAAAGAAAATATATCAGTGATGTCATTACAGTAAAATTAACAATAAACACAACCAGGTGAAAAAGGGCAAGCAAGTATGCATCAAACAGAAGATTATTCTGAACTGAACATCAGCAATATAACCATTATAGACTTCAGCAGGGGAAGCAGATGATGAAACATGTGTCACTACATCACAGCAAACCCCGCAAGTCCAAAAGACTGGGAATTTTATCCTGATGTCACAGTCCACATTTTGTGATGTTTGCATCCTTGCACTTGGCCCCTGATGCCGAGGCTAAGCCCAGATATGTTCAGGTATGATACAAACAGAGGAATTTTTTCCAGCTCTGTTCAGAGGTAGGTCTCACCTTCCCAAGAAAGGATTTGCAGGATCAATTATTAGAGATATTGTAGAAATGGCCAAAATGTGGCCCTTCAAATGTTTAGCTTCAGCTACCAACAGTGCATTTGCCTGTCAAGGAGAACGAGAAACAGAGTCCTGTAACAACTAAGGGCTCCTGTTGCTGTATAATACCGTAATGTGTTGTTTTATTGTCTTTAGAAAATGTAATGTTGGAACCAAAGGAGCAAAATTCTATATATTGGATTGCATTTTGTTGAATTATTAAATATTAAAAAAATAACAAACAGCTGGTGCGATGTTATAAAATCATGCATAATGCAGGAAGAAATCATATCTGCTTTAATCATATTACTAAAAGTGGAGTTCAGGTAATAAAACTGAGTGATGAGATAGTCAGCATAGATGTATCTAGTTTTTTAAATTTAAAAATAACAATTTTATTAAAACTACAAGTAAGAAAAATACCCCTGAAAAGTCTGAATATAATTCAAACAAAACAATATTAAAAAAAAAAACTAAATAGAACAAGCTAGCAAATGAGCACCTAGTGCTATATTAACTCGTGGAATTCACTGCCACAAGATGCATTACTGTCAAATTGCTTAGATATCTATATAAAAAAAATAGAATTAGAAAAAAAATGCTGAAGGTTGGATTGCAAATAGATATTAGCCATAATAGCATTCCCACCCCCCACCAGAATCATCTCAAGATTCCTGCATGATCATCCTTGTGGGTGTAGAAAAATCAACTCTCTGGCTGGCAATTGTTGGGAACTTTTAGCCAGGAGCTCCTCCAAGTCTCCCCCACTTTGGCAGAGATGGGCGGCATATGAATTTAACAAACAAACAAACAGAGTAATTCCACCACAATTCTCCAAAAGGGAAAAAGATACTCCCACTTGTAACCTGCCATGCCTCTCAGGATCATGGCAAGCATTCAGCCCTCGCATTAGGCACAATATGACAGCTATCCCAGACAGCAGACGTTTTGTATTATGAAAAGAGAGAACATTTGAAGTTATTTTTGGAATCCATTGTGAATCCCAGGGGGTTTACTGCTGGTTCCACCCACAGAAATCCACATCCTGAACAGCACTGGCATTATATTTTTATTCAGAAAGGGAGCCAGACAAATCACCCCCTCCAACTCCTATCACCAGAGATGGGTGGGGGGTATACAGTAATTTAAGCTCAGGTTTTATCCCTGTATTCCCACATTTTGGAGGCTCTGCTCTCCCTCCTTACATATCCCACAGTTTTACAGCCTTCTGACTTTTTTCCCCAAAGCAATCAGATCCTATGATTAATTACCCAGGTGCATTCTTTTAATTAAAAGGGGTGGCTTCAGGACAAGATAGAGAGGAAAAGGGAAAACCCTCAACCATTTAAATTCTGTATTTGATTCTGCAAAGTAAAGTTCAAAGGCACATTGTTGCTGTTGTACATATCTATTTGTTGTGACTTGTGTTTCCTAGAGAGCCCACACTTTGGTCCCATGAGGGCTAGGAACCTTAAAAATTTAACATAATGAAGAAATGAGGGTGCTAGTGCTCATGGATCAACAGGTAGCAGGAAAAAGCAACACTTTCAAGAGGCAGACAAATGAGAATGATGAAACCCAAAGCCATTGGCAACACTGATTCCATAGAGAGGAGCAGAGGATGTGTTGGGGGAGAGAAAGGGATGTGCTAAGGCCTCATGCAGTTTTCCTCTGGCTTTGGCTTAGCATGTTATGTGAACTCAGAGAGTGTGGCTTGTAAATCCTTGTTTACGGCCTAGCAGGATAGGGGGATTCAGCTCCTGTAGCAAATTCTGGGGACATGGTCTGCTTAAATTGGACAGCAGATGTTTTCATCTGCTCTCAGCTCTAAACAGCCTAGGAGTCCTTGAATGCAAGAGTGACAGAATCAGTTGCATTGCCAGAGTCAGCACACGAGACTTGGTCCTGATGGAGAAATAGGCATTACTAATACATGTGCTGCTGGTGTAACATGAGATGGATCTGAGTCCCCATCTGTCATGCCATGTTTCTCAAGAAAATAAAGATTTATTTTATCTCTAATCTGCAGAGACCTCTTAACTGAGTGGGGCAGAAGTATTCCAGCTCCCACCATCTCTACAGCAAGTTTCAGTGCTGCTGAAAAGCTGGATTTTTAGCCTTCCATGCCCATTTTTAATAGACGCGTTAGAGAATACGGGCTGGCCCTATGTGCTTCTAATGTCAGTAAAGTGCACATTGATATGAACCTAGTGTGCATTGCGAGGCACATTCTCAAGCTACAAAAGCCCCTTCAAAAATGTGAGAATGCGCAGCGTCTCCTTGAGTGTCACTGCCCTGAGAAAAGTGCCGAGTTGATCCTTTCCATTTAGAGAGAGGTGGCTCAAAGAAGAATGAACATTCTCCACTTTATGCCAAAAGTGCTCTGCAGGCAGCGCAAAAGCTTCATTCTTTTCAAGCTAACTAAAACTAAACCAAACCAGACCCAAAAACATCGCTTCTGTTTTAATTCCTTGAGAGCGGTGGCTGCTATCCTAGATTGCAAACGAAAGATCTCTGCAGCACATTAAGAGGCCTGGGGGTGGGAATCGTCTTTTATTTTAATTCCAGTGCCGACTCTCTTAACTGAGATTGGGGCCTGTCCTCCGAAACCTGTCAGTCGGGCAACAGTTCTTGTTTGGGGGTCTCAGCAGTAGGGGCAAGGGGCGGGGAGCGAATGAACAGGTGGGGAGGGGATTTGGAAGAGTCGCCTCGCCTGTCAGCTCAGAGGGGAGGGGGGAAAGGAGGAGCCACCCCTCAGCAGCGACTGCAGAAGAGGGGGGCAGAGGCGTGCCCAGGCAATCGGGCAGGTGTGCGCCGAGGAAGGGGCTGGAGCAGCGCTGCCCGCCCAGCGACGTCGCGCCGGGAAGGTAGCGCAGTGCGGAGGCGCAGAGGAGGGCCGAAGCGGCAGTAAGACTCCAACAAGCGGGCATGCAGAAGCCCATGGAGAAGTCCCAGAACTTCCGCATCGACGCCCTGCTGGCCGAGGACCCGGGCCGGCCGGTTCCCAGCGTCTCTCCGGAGAGCTCTGCCGGGAGTCCCAGCGCCTGCCTGCGGACCGAGACGCCCTCTCCCTGCGCGCCGCCGGGCTTGGCCCCTTTGCCCACCGCCGCCTTCATCCCGAAGCCCGGGTTGTTGCACCTGCCTCCGCCGGCACTCAGCGGCTTGCCAGCCATCTACCCGACCCCGCTCTACCCCGTCCCGGCTCTGGCCGGCCAGCACCCCGCCTTCGCTTACCCCGCCGCCTTCCCTCCGCTGTCGCAGCCGGGAGCGGAGCATCTGAAGGCGGCCGCGGGGGTCGGTTCCTTCCCGCTGGAGCACTGGATTCGAGCCGGGATCATGGCACCCCGCTTCCCGGATTTCCACGGTAAGAGCCCAGCGTGGTCGTCCTGAAGGGAGCCAAAGGACGCAAGGCCAGGGAGGGTTTGGCACCGTCGAGTCCCGAAGGGAGCTTCTTCTCAGCCGGCGTCGGGGCAGTGCTCGGCCTCCCGGGGTTGTTCTGCTGAGCGCCCGGCTTCTTCCCTCGCAGGCTGCGAAGTGCCTCCCGTTTCTGCTCCTGCAGTTGAGAGCATCCCCGCAGAGCCGACAGGGCAGGAGAGCCGGGCCGGGGGAGGGCGGCGGCGCGGCCGACGCCTCAGAGCCAAATGAAGGGGAGACGAGGGCCAACAGGCTTTGAAAACGGTGGGAAGTAGCTTTGACCGGCCTGGCTCAGCCTTGAGCGCCCAAGGGCCCCGAACCCGGTCCGATCTTCTCAGCCCGCTGCTTCTTAAAGGAAGGGGAGGAGGTGGCCCCTGTTGGAAACTGGGAGGCTTCGAAGTTCGAACCTTCGAACTGCTCGCAGGAATTCTTCGAATTCTTCAGTCCCGGAGAGGCCTCCGAGGGCTTCCCCTGGAGCGGGTGTGTTGGGGAGAGGGGGCGGGAGGAATGGATGCTCGACTTCTGCTTGATTGCTTTCTTTGGAAAACGGGTTTGATGCGGTTGAACCCTGAGACCCGTGACAAACTCGCCGGGAGGCACTGCTCCACCGACCCGCTTCTTTCACCCCTCCCCACCCCCACGGCTCTCTCAGCATCTCGCTGGTGAGCCCTAAATGTTTCTGTCCGGATCTTCCAACTTGTTGGACTGCAGCTTCCATCATCCGCGCTTGAATTGTAGTCCAGCAAACTGGAAGTGCCACCAAGTTGGATTAAGTTGACTGATGTCATCCGCGCCCTGCATTTTGTATGATGCGAAGGCTTTCCCTCGCGGGAAAGGCTGCCATTTGAAAGGGGAGGGGAGGTCTAACCGATGATACCCAGAAATTGAATCAGACAAACCCAGGAGTTGCCTCGCATCTTGAGCTCAGTGGCCCCGCTGGACTCTTTGGTCTACCGAATAACCCCTGTTAAATATGTGTGTCTAACGGAGCTAACGGGGAGAAACTACTTCTCCGGCTTTAAAAAAAGCCGCTTCCCCATTGACCCCTTCGGTGCCGCCTCCAGCTTGTGCGCTGGCCGGGAGGGGGCGACTCTCCCTCCCCACAAGTCTTCGAGCAGAAGCCGGAGAGCAATTTGGGAGCGACGTCAGCTCTGGCCTTTTTGCCTCGACAGGGCTTGGATTGGGTGGACTTCCAGGACACCTCCCGCACTCTAGTGCTGGGAAAGGCCGAAGCTTAGGAACGGTTGGTCCTCAGAAGCAGCTCTGCAGTTAATTCCCCGAACATAGAAAGCAAAGCCCCCAGGAGGGATTTTAGCTCAGCCTGTAGTATTTCCCTTCACTATGTAGAACGGAGCGTGGAAAGGTCGTGGTGATCTCTTTCTGGGAGCTCCGATACGCTTTTCTCCAGCCCAGGCACGAGGATATTTTTACATCCGTTGTTGGCGAGAACCAGGCCATCTCTGATCTGGAACGCTAACGTGTCCCTAAGGGTGGATGGGTGGATCGGGCTGCAGTATTCCTTCCTGGCGCTAAGAATGTTATGTGGAAAGAAAGGCGCGCCAGATCCTGGCAGCGCAATAAATATATACGACCGGTAGATATTCCTAAGTAAATGTGTAGACCAGCCTGTCAAACCCTCCAGAGGGTAGAGTACAGCTCCCCTCATCCCCAACCAGCGTGGCCAATAGCGGGTGATCGGCCTCCCGGGAGCTTCCTCCACCCCGCATCCCCCCCCCCCCACCCCAGCAGAAAGGACAGGGCAGCCGGGGTCAGAAAGGGGCAAAAGCTCCAGGCTGCTTTGGGGGACTCAATTCGCTTGTTTTCATGAACAGCTCCCGAGCCTGGTTCAATCGCGTCCCACTAAATTGTCGCAGGCTTTGCTGTCGCTTAGAACAACCGGATGGCTTAGCGGCAAGTGTGATCGTTTATTCAGTATTTCTTTATAATCCTGGTTCAGCATGATGTGGGAGGCCGGCAGAGACGACCTGGTTGAGGCTCGCCTAGTCATTTACCCGGGAGCCGAGCGAGAGCCGATCCAGACGTCCTCCCCCGCCCCCCCCCCCCCCCCGCTGTCCCGAAGGCGGCTTTTCCCACATCAATCACCCGACCCGAGGCAGGGGAAGTTGTAAAAGGTTTTGAACTTTAATCCGCCCAAGGCCTCCCGGTGCTTGGGCCGAAGCGGGTGGGGGTGGTGCAGTTAATTTGTTATCAGTTTGAGCGAGGAGAAGGGAGGTCTCGATCTTCTGGTCAGCTGCAGCACAAACCCAGGCAGATAACGCCTTTGGACACACACCTTTTTTTCTCAGCTCCTTCGCGGCAGCTGGCCCAATAAGCGCTGAAACAGCTAAATGAAAAGGGCGTAAAATCTCAATTTAGGTGCCTTCTAGGAGGGATTGAAACCTTACGCTGCTGTTTGCCAAAACTTACAACGGACGGAGGGGCCTCTCCCGTTGAAAATAGTAGTCCTCCCGCTGTTGAATTCTGTAGGGGGGATGGCAGGTTTACTGGCAGAACTTTGGGAAACGTGTGGTAGATGGACCGTCAAACATATTTGAGTCCAAATTATTCCATCATAGTGTATCCAACCTCCCCACCCATCCCGCCTCAATAACACTGCTGTGGAAAGACTGGAGTGGGCGCTGCCTTCAGCTCTGTCACCCGGAGCAATTTCTTGTAGTCAGAATGCTTATATTCTCTGTGGCATTTGTTCTGCAGCCAGCCCTAGTGAATAGACCCAGATTTTTTATTAAAACAGACACACGCACGAATAACAACAACCTGTAGAATGGAAAGTTTTCAGGTCTGCTCACTTTTGGTAGTGGAGATTTGGCCTAGCTTTCCACCAGCACTGATGTAAAAGAATCCCATTATATGCAATATATTGATTGGGAGGGAACATACTGAGAATCGCATCTGGAACCTAACCAAATCATACTTCCTAGGCCCGATTTGCAAGCAATTGCAAGCTCGAAAATGTGGATAAAGTGCTATTGTAAAAATGTAATAAAATGTGACACTTGTTGTCAAATCTCTCTCTCTCTCTCTTTCTCTCTCTCTCTCATCTATCTATCTATCTATCAGCTTAGCAACAAAAGTCCAAATTAAACAATCATGGAGGTTTATTTTAAAAACTAAAACACATTTTTCCCCCCAAACATTCCCCTAGCCGGAATAAGCATTAAATGTTTTTCATTCTCAGATACCGTACTTCAATTTAATCAATGTAACAGTTCACCAGTAATCCCATTTTTTATGGTCACATGCCCCATTTTGAAATCATTTAAAAGAACTGAGCAGATTCTGCCACTTACTGTAAAAAGAAATAGAAATGCTTTAAATTCCGGAACTGAGCTATGTTGGTGTTCTGCCACCACCAACCTCTCCCACCGCCAGACCCCTAAGAGCAGCCATCCCCAATCTAGACTACAACAACATCATCTCCATTCAGCAGAAGCTGTAGTCCAACATACCCAGAAAATAGGAGATTGAGGAAAGTTACCCTGTATTGTCATTTTAAATATACTAATTTGGGGGAGCAATGCGTTCAGTACAGGAATTGACCTAAGATTTCTGTCTGCAGCTAATTTTTGAGCCCTCTCCCTTTCTTTACATTTTTGAGCCCTTTTTCTCCCTTTCTTTACATTTCTGTGAAAAGCTAACAAATGATCATCTCTCCTGGCCCCTGATCACATTTTCGCAATGGAGGAGAAGGTGCAGGTGGACAGAGATTCCCTGCGGAGATTCTCCTCCTTCTGCAAGCGGATTAAAGAATGAGCAAACAGTCACCTTCTTTCTTGTGCAACTGAGGGGATTTCCTTTAAGTTCCCCCCAGTCACGGGTGCTCTGGAGCCCGAGCTGGAGATGGGCAGGAGGGCAGTCTGTAGAGCAACCCTATACTGGGCGTCGCTCTTCAAAAGTCTGACCGCTGTCCACACTCTGTAGGGAAAAAGCCCTCTCCAATGCCATGGGAGCTATTTCTGAACAAAGCCCCAGAGCCCGATTAGTTTTTTGAGGCCATGAAGTGGGGGCTGGGGGGAGGGGAGGGGAGGGGAGGTACAGGGTCACACAGTTATAAGATGCTCTTTAAAAGAACCAGGAATATCTGGAGGAAGGGCAGTTCTGACCCCAGCCTCAGGAATCAGCTTTATTGTCTAGCCTTACTGTCCTGAAGTGGCACAAGAACAGTAAGATACTGAAAAAGGCCATTCTGTTTGCTTTTGGGTTAGTGTTATCGCTCTTGGTTTTGTTTTTTCCCCTTTAATGAGAAGATGACTGTTCAAGCAGGCTGCTGGTCTTGCCCGGAGCGGCGCCTGAAAGCGATAGAGCGGCTAAATTCACATTGCGCTAAACCAGGGTTGGTTCAACCACTTTGGGCTGCATAAGTCACCACTGGCTGGGAACGCATTGCCTGCTAAGTCAGAAGCCTAAATCACAACGTGATTTAAAACCAAACAAACCATATGGTGGCTTAGCCACCTGCAAACAGGCCTTAGTTTTCCAATTGCATGGCATTGTGTGGTTCACAATAGGAAATGGGTAATCCAGATTTGGTTTCATGTTGTGATGTTGATAGCAACTTGGAGTCTAGACTGTGCAAACTGACTTGGAGTTGGATGAAGGGATTTTCCCTATTGATGCCTTGTTAATATCTATGCCCGGTTCAGAAGTCTGGACCTTATGATTAGATTTGTTCAATAAGTGGCTTTTTTGACTCATGGAAGCTCGTCTTCCTACAAACTGGCACATTGAAATCACTTAATTCAGCCAGTTTATAATTCTGTACTCATCCCTTGGGCTGCAACTTCCTATGACTGAACTGAAATTGTCAAGGTTTTCCTGGCGGCTGACATCAAACCTTGTTTTCCAGTGGAAGCCATTTATACATTCACTGTGAACTTCAGGAACACACTTGCCATGTCGATATGAACACAGCCATCCATTAAACCTCTTTTACCACCCTGGTGAGTGGGGGTAAATGCGCATCTGTGTGCCTATTGTCACTACTACCAGACATATTTGTAGACAGAATTTCTTATCTCTAGCTTATAAGGTTGGTAACCTTTTAGCTCGACAAGGCCTAGCGGTTAAGAGTCTCTAGAAACGTGGGGTACCAACATCGGCAGCAGCCAAAAATCACTGTGCGGTTTGTTCTAGCCATTTCCCGAGGGCCCCTTGGATCGTGAGCGGAGTCGGGTAGTGGAAGGTCCCAGAGCTGGGCTGAAGGCAGGGAAGTGCACAGGCGGGCTGCGGGAGGAAGGCTGCAGGGTCCACAGCCCCACCCCCATTGCGATAAGTACAGAGAGGAAATGGTTCTCAGTGTAAATCTGTTGTAATGTTTCCGCTCCAGTGTGCAGGGACAAGACTGGATCTCACGCCTCCTTAGCTGGTCAATGAAGCTGGGTGCCTGGACGTGCTGGGGGCGGGCTAACCAGGCTGATGCCATTCAAGAGAGGAGAGCATGACAGAAGGCAACAAAGGGGAGGAGGAGGGAGAGACAGCCAGCCAGCTGTAGCCACCTCAGTTTCAGTAGTTGCGGGACGGGGTGGGAGTCCTGGGAGGCACCTACCTGATCGCCCAATTGGGATACCACTTCTTTCTGCCTGCTGGAATGCTTTGCCTGGGTCTTCATTTCCGATATTTCTCCCCTCTGAATGTGCGTGCTGTCTGTCTCAGGTGCACCCGCACCTTGTAACAAAATGTCTGTACTATTCCTCTGCCTCTCCTTTTAGGACCAGGTCCTTGTTCCCCCTCCCACCCCCTGCAGGTAGACCTTAGACCAAGTGCGAAGAAAGAGCTGGTATCACCCCCCTCCTCTGTTTTCAGAAAAGGCCTCTGGGTTGCCAGTCTCCCCTTCTGCAGAAGAATTCCACGAGCGGCTGGTTTTCAGCGCATTGCTCTGGAAGCAAACTGGATTCAGATCCGTGGCCAGTGGAGTAGGCCATTTAGAGTGAATGTGTTAAATCACTGCTGTAGCCAAGGGAGTGGAAGGTGGCTCTTGCCCAGCAGAGAAGGAATGGCTGGCGAAGCCTCCCCGGGCATCGCAGAAGAATAGCTGTTTATCCCCAAAGACATTGGGACTCCAGGTGAGGATTCTTCTTTGAGAACCTAAACTGGACCTCGCCCAGAGGACTGTCCATCCTCCTCTAGGTGAAAAGCCTTTCTCTGCAAACGAAGGAAGAGGTGGTTTTTGTTGGACAGTCAGCTTATTTCCAGCTTTTGAGGCAAGGGGCTCCTCTATATTAAAGCTGACTAGGCAAGGTTTCATTGGTTCATTGGAGTCTGGATTGGAGCAGGCTATGAAAACGACCAATGCATAAACGAATAAATAATTCACTTGGGACGGTGAAATCGCATCCAGGTCTGCCGAATCTGCAAAACTACTGACGGCGCTATAAACGAAGTAAAGTTTTCTTTGGGTGAAACTCGGCTTTTGGTGACTTCGGGGGCACGATCTCCCAGTTTTCTTAACAATGGCACAGAAGTGGTCTGCCTTTGGTTTTCTCCCAGTTCTAGCCTGCAATCTCCTGGGATTCACCAAGCCGGATCTTGCTGCTTGCTTTTTCAAGATCAGCTGAGGTTTTTTTTAAAATAAATCAGGGATTGCTTCTCACCACTGCCCAGCTCAGCAATTTTAATTATCACATACACACGCCAGAGGAATTAAAAGAGCACCGGCATTGCTAATAATCTGGTGAATCAGAAGGCACAAAACTGTGTGCCTTCGCTCCTTTCACTCTGCTTGTTCCCGGATCCCGCTGGATCGCAGTGTGGAGAAAAGCTTTCTATGGAGTCTGGCTTCACGCTTTGATTCTCAATATATCCAGAGTCGAGCAAAAGCATTGTTTGGGTGGGACAAGATGTTCAAAGATATCCAGAGGATCAGGGCAACCACAAGATTGGGGTTTAGAGGGCCGTTCGGATTCAGGCCGGGCTCTGGTTCCCCATCAATTTAAAGAGGATGGTGTAATTAAATGAAAGGCTTCCCCAGGGAGCATCTGATTGGAAGAGTCCGCCCAAAGGGGGTAATTCTGGGCCAGTCCAGGCAGGAGAAAACCCGCAGGATGGGCAAGAGGCACGCAGATATTACCTTGCAGAAGCTTTCATGCGGCGTGGGTCCCAAGGGAGGAAGGTGATGCTGGAGGAGGAGGAGGGGGAGGAGGAGGAAACAAGGGGAACGATTTCAGGCCATCGCTATTTTTTCTCCCGCTTTCCTTTGAACCGGCGCAGCTGCCTGGGTCGCCAGAAAACTCCCGTCCAAATCCGATGGGATCCCAATTCCAACGCCATGACAGAGCTGCAGGAAACTCGGGGAAATGGTGGGAGACCGCATTGGTGTCCGGATCATGGATACCATGGGTGTCCGTCAAGAGGATGTCAAAAAAGTCAACATGGCAGCCACAACCATGCAATCGGGGGCCTGACCTTTTTTACAACTGTGCTACCCTTCTTCTTGCAAATACCCCTGTACCCAGGCCTCCCTTCCTCATTTTATGCCATCTAGATATGCAGGAATTAGAAGAGCAGAATTCCAATGTCTGGAGAGCGCCTGGTTGGAGAAGGGTGAAGATTTAAACAATAAGCAGTCATTTTAGAGAAAACAAGCAAGCAAGCAAGCAAGCAAGCAAGCAAGGAAGGAAGAAGGCAAGCAAGCAAGCAAGCAAGCGAGCAAACAAGCATCAGTTTATAAAAAATCCCCTCTCTCTTTTAAAAAAATTCAATCTGTTTGTCATTTAATATTTTCATCTTTAATTTCTTGCTGTGGTCCAGCCCTCTCCAGCCTGATGAACTTCCATTTCTATCCTTATTCAAAAGAAGCTGATACTTGCCTTCACATTTCTGCCTTTGAGTTACGTAGCTGTCCCAGGCTGCATAGAAATTTTTCTCTCCAAAATGTTGTTATTTACACTTTATTTTATTAAGTGATTCCAGAAGCTAGTATCTGGAAAACAGGTGTGCCATTACATTATGAATAATAAATATAAGTATCTCTCTTCTCTCCATTTCAATATCCTTTGCAAGTATCATTGTTTTATTTTATATTTAATTTTATATTACTTATTTGGACTGTTTCTGGGAAATCCAGGGATATGAACAATAATTAAAAAACAAACTGGTGATTTCCTAATGCAGCCCATATTATCAGACTCATCCCTATCAAATTAGGAAATTTGGGCATATGTTTGTCCTTGAATTCAGCTCAAATGTGTTGAATCCATTCCCCCTGAAGAGGTTGGATTACAGCTCCCAGAATCCCTCCTCTGGTGGGACTATAAAAACAGAAGAAATGCCTTGCACCTCCCCTGAAGTGGCAAATTAGGTTCATGGATTTAATTCCTCTGCTCCCTTTCCCAGAGAAAACATGAGTATTTTCTCTCAGGACCCCAATCCACTGTAATTTATCCAAAGAATGACTAAGCCTTTGGCCTTGGCAGCAGGGATCATAGTCACACAGCCTCCTTAAGAACTTCCTCAAGCTAGGCAGCCTGAAGGCATTGTTATTAGACAGAAGGAAGGGATGAAAATGAAGAAAAAGAGAAGAGGAAGAAGAAAGGAATGAAAATGCATGAACGTAGTGTTTCTCAACCTTGGCAGCTTGAAGAAGTGTGGACTTCAAGGCTGGCTGGGGAATTTTGGGAGTTGAAGTCCACATATCTTCAGGCTGCCAAGGTTGAGAAACACTGCATGAACTCATGGAATATAATGTCTTCTCTGAGAGCAGAAGCAAGGACCCTGTTCCTGGGACTGGGACTGGGAGCTGAAAAAGGTTCCTCAGGTTCCAGGATGACAAGGCCCCAGAAGAGGCAGCACAACCAGATTTCAGCAGCTAGAGATGCTTCCTTCACTCCTCCTGGATGACCTGGATGATCATTCATAACTCAGTTTTAAGGAGTAAAATATAATGGTTTAATAATTTTACCCCATGAGATAAATAGGACATGAAAATATTGTGGGCTTTTTTCTTAAGCTGGGGGAATAACTGAGAGTTAAAATTTTATCATTGGTTCAATCCATTTATATCCACCTTGCTACTTAAAAAGGGTTCTGCCCTGAATGCAGAAGCATTATATAAATCAATAGGCAAACAAAAAAATAAATGTGTAAAAATTTTACTAATTTTCAATGTATCTCTTCTAAGAATGAATGAGTCTGGATTCCACCCATTTCAATAGCATGAATCATACCAAGATGAGCTGGATCAGTGCTGAAAATATTTACGTAGGAAAATGGATGTAAAACTGTAGCATTACTAATCCTCGCTTTTTTAGTCGCACTTTTTGTTCTCAATTGCATTCTGGCAATAGGGCTGAATATAAGTTTCATTTATTAATTGCATTTTACATTTGATAATCAACAATCCAAATGCAGTTATATTTGGTAGTGTACATTAGCATTCTATGTTAGCATTCAATAATTAGCAGCATATGAGTTTTCATGCATGATACAAATAAAAAGAAGTTAAATGCATTAGATTTTGAGGTATCAGTTTCATGATCAGAGTCCACACCACCAACATTTGTACTTTGAATTTTGAATATTTATGAATATTTTCTTCACTTTAGCATAAGTCACCCTGGCCACAGAAGCTTAATGAGTTAAATTGCCTTTCCCTCATCCTTGGTTCCTTTCTAACTTCAAAATTCCATTAATTCTTTTTGAAAACATGTTGAAAACTACATAACCTATTGTGTTGCATTCTGTATACTAATCTGGAAGCAAACCCCATTCATCTAAATGATGCTTGAGTAGGCACATGTAGGATTGCACTGTTAATCCTTGTGATTTTTCTATATTGCAGTACATCTATATGCATTTTCTGTCTTATGCCTGGAAATCTACATTTTATCTGTATCCATGCAGCATAACCCCAGCCCACATTTGCATCTGTATCTCTGAGAGACTAATAGAGTATTGGACTTTTTCTGATAACTGCCTTTGTATAGGTCCAACAACAATAACCTGACATACCAGTGGTACTTGTTGAGGCTTATTGTGCTGTCAAATATGAACATAGCTTCTCTTTTATTTTTAGCTTAATTCTACGCATAGTGCACACAGACTTGCTTTTATCTAAAAGTTGTCTGAAATGTTTTCTGTGGTTTTCCCTGAAATCAGTGGACTTACTCAGGCTTTTTCATAGAATCAAGTGCCGCTCATAAGAAATTTTGGCCAGATTAGATCAACCTGTTTAAATTAAATGTTTGTTTTAAACTTTTCATTTAGTGAAATATTTTGTTGTTGAAAAATGCACATTGGATTAGTTCTACCCACTAGGGCAGAGGGAAAGCATCTATGGCCCTCAAAATGTTGCAGGATACCAACTATTCTCAGCCACAGCCAACATGGCTAATGGTCAAGAGGTCCACCAAGTTTCTCCAACCTGTTGCTCCAGCAAGACTTTCAAGGAATGACTTCACAGACTCATAGAATTATAGAATTGGTTGGAGCCATTCAGGCTATGGAGTCCAGCTCCCAGCTCAACGTAGGGAGCCAAATTAAAGCATCTCAGACAGCTTCCACTTGAACACATCCAAAGAAGGTGAGCCTATCACTCTGGGTAATTGGTTCCACTGTCAACTGTTTTTCTTCTTCTACTATTCAACGGGAATCTTCTTTCCTGTATCTTAAATCAATTGTTCTGTTTCCTGCACTTTGGAACAAGAGAGGTAAGGTCTTGACCTTCTGTGTGACATCCTTTCACATACTGAAGAGCTGTGTCATACTGCCCATTCTTTTCTCAAGGATAAACATATCCAGCTCCTTCAATCTCTCTTCATGGACTTAGCTTCTAATCCTTTGATCATTCTCTTGTTCCTTGTACTGTTGCATTTTCTATAAATTCTTCTTATAGTGCAACAGCCAGAATGGGACACAATATTCAAGGTGGAGCCTGACCAAGGCAGAATCAAGTGGAATAATTATTTCTCATGATTTGAAAGCAATGCTTCTGTTGATGCCATCTAAAATTGCATTTACATTTTTACAGATATAGCATATAGCTGGTTTATATGCAGTTTTCCATCAAGTTCCATTCCAAGATTTTTTTCAAAAGTCAGGTGTGTCCCATCCTATACCTGTGTATTTGTTTTCTTTTTCCTAAGTACAGAACTTTGCACTTGTCTCTGTTAAATTTCTTTCTGTTACTTTCAGCCCAAATTCACATTCAAGAAGGTAAAAATTATGCCACCATATTCCTTCACATGTTACAAGCCATTAATAAAAACACTGAATACTTCATCTGAATAACTACTTCAATATATCTCTATATCTACCTCCCTTCTTTCCTTCCTGCTGCAGAGCAGCAAAAACCTCAATACTCCATGATATAAGAGGATTTTGAAATTCAAGGCAGCTAAGATAACTAAGGGTAAAGGAAATACTTTTTCAGTTTCTTCTAAATGTGGGACCCTTCAGTGGATCAATTCATTTTGGGTGTTGGAGAAGATAATTTAATCTAAAGGTAAAGATGTCCTCAAATCAGGTTCAGCAAAAATTAAAACCATGTCATTTTTCTTGGAAATGATTTATACTTGTTTTTTTCCCCAGGATGTTTTTTGCCAGTTTTCCAGTCTAGCCTTACCCCTGGGATTTCCATTAATACAGAGACCAAACCCTGTTTAACTTTTGTGTGCAGACAAGATTTGCCAGGTGCTAACAACTGTTGAAGCAATCTAACTTAGTCACTATAATTTAAGGCAATATGCAAAAGAGTCAGCATTTTTGTGGGAGGGACACTTTGGGTGGCTGAGGGCTAAACTTTCTCCTTTGGGACAGTGAGGTCTCTAGTGGGTGGGTGATGATGCAAAGTAAACAGGGCTTTCTCATGCACACAGGCAGGAGATTTTTGGAACTTTCCTGGAGGGTGATTTGGGTATGTCTTTTTTAAAATGATGTCCATTGGACCATGAAGAGTTGAAAGCAACCGAAGGACCACCACAAAACGTATGCTAAGGCTGACATTATAATTTTTGAGTATTTCTTATCCCCAAACACAGGATGTTAATTTCTGGAAGCTTCAGGGGCAACTCCAAAATCTATGAGAATGAAGTCTGGAGATACGTGAAGTCTTGTGGCATCTGCCTGCCCCCCCCCCCCCCCACAGTATGGGACCCTTCTCAGATGTCTGATGATTTATCTCTCCAGACCTACATGTTTTGTTAAACACACGCAGTGATCAAAGTGGGCTGTGTGTTTGCTTAGAACTCTCCTCGTGTTTCTCCAATCCTCTATACCTACCTGTTCCAGCCCACTTTCACCACTGTTCTCTATTTAGTCAAGGGCTGTAAAAGCTAATCCAGGAGGCAGCCCATAAAATGGGTGATAGTGGGAGAATCAAGCACACCCTTCCTGTTCTGCCCATGTGGGGCATGCTGCATCCTTCTCTCAAAGCTTCTTTTGTTCCGCCTCCCCCTGATTCAGCAACTTGCTCTGATAACAGCCCATTAGCCAGCTAGGTGCTCCTAAGCCTCTCTGGAGGCGGGCTGCCTTTATCACTGCCTGGGACAGCTGGAGGTAATTAAATACACCTTATGCTAATAAAGGAGGTTTAATTTCACCAACGGAATTGATTGCAATTGCTAAAGCAAGCGCTGATAGCTTATCAAACAGGTTAATATCTGCCAGGCCATAAAATCATTACTTGAACGAAAAGAAGCAGGCTCAACAAGCTTATGTCTCTTCATACAGTCTGCCAGGCCTCATAAACTTAATAAAATGCCACTGGTAGTAAGGAAATACTACCATAGATATTCATGTTTTATTGTATGTAAGTTTCTAGAGAGGTAAATGAAAGGACGAGCCAGTTCTGTGGAGGTGAGTTTGAGAAGATGTCTACTTCCTGCAAAAAGCACTACTCTATGTGTGCATGTGTGAGGAGAGAGAGAGAGAGAAACAGAAAGAGACAGATATGAAAACCTATCCATTCAGAATACATGCAATGTTTCCTGTTCTCATTCTGAACTGGTAATGTGGTATCGGTTAATAAAATTGGACTCTTTATGTGAAAGTGACATGATAACATTTGTAGGAGTACCAGATCTGGGCTGCAAAAATCCAGAGGACTGCATATGAAAGCAAAGAGTGAGAGGTCTTTTGTATCTCTTTGGTGCATGTAGAAGACATCTGATATTTTTCAGGTCAGATGTGGTAGTTTCAACATTAGGATATCTAATGTTACCTAAAACTCCTGAAGTCATGTTGCCAGGAAGCAGATGTATTTATATTCATATCACCTTTGTATGCCACTTTACCTCTAGGGAGCTTTGCCCTATTTGCCAGCCGGCAGGATATAAATCATAGCAGAAATAAAAAATAAATTATTATATGAGTCTCCCTTTATTTGATTACCATATCAACCCTATAAGATAATTGGCTGAGAGATAAGAGAGCTTCCAAGGCTGGATGGAGCTCAACCTTCCGGCTCTTGGTGATGAAGAAAATACCAGTGAAGCAGCAAACCGCAGTTGAACAAAAATGAAAGAAATACTCAAGGGAATTGTTTACTATTAATAACGGACTAGTTCTGTTGCAAAAATCTTCATTTATGAATAAAATCAGTAAGTGAAGCTTTTCCTGGGATGAAAATTGTCATGGGGAGATTATTAGCTGCTTAATGTTTGCATGGTAGATTTCTGTTGAAGACACAAAAGCAAAAAAGGGGAAGAGCAGAAAAAAGAACCACCTGTTCCAACTGCATCTCCATTTATTAAACATGGCAGTCATTTTATCTAACAGTTGCTAAACAAGAACTGGTTGTATATATTTGGTTGTTGATACGCTGCTGGCCTTTCATAACTAATAGTAGTATCCAAATGCCTTTAAATATGGAGCAACAGTTTTTGAAATAAGAACAACAACATCAGCAGCAATAGAGTGGTTCTTTATGTATAAAGATCAGCTGGAGATAGCAGCATATTTGGTTCATAATTGTGAGAGAAGGGAGTTTCAGATGTATCCCTCTCTATCACCAGGAAGAAAACCAAATTCGGAGTAGGCAGCTTCTTCCGTTGTGTGACTGCCTGGAGCAACTAGATGCGTTTTGACTTACAGTAATAATGCATTCTACATTAAGAAATATAGACAGTGTAAGTTTTAGGTTGTTAAATTATGCAAAGGACAGCATACGGACCCCTGATGGTGCTTAGTAAGAATAGTTAACCACAACTTTTCCAAAATACTTGTGTGAGACAGGCCCAGCTTCTGAATGTATTGATGTCCCCTGCAAATATCTGCATAGTGGAAACCTAAGCAGTGATCTACACAGTACTTGTTTCGGGCAGCAGCAATGAAGTTTTAAAAAGATTGGTACATAGCATTTGGCGCTTGCTACGTGGGTACTCCCAATCCTTTCATTCTGGACCACATCCTGATTTTATTTTTTCCTTTCAGCTTCCCCACCATCCAACCTGATGGGCAAATGCCGTCGACCTCGAACAGCCTTTACCAGCCAGCAGCTTCTTGAGCTGGAGAACCAGTTCAAGATCAACAAGTATCTGTCACGGCCCAAGCGTTTCGAGGTGGCCACATCGCTGATGCTAACTGAGACACAGGTATCACCCAGTAAAGAGAAGCGTGAGCTCAATGACTGTCAGCATTGTCAAGAGAGTTAGCTGCAGGGGCAAAATACATGAAACATGTATAATCCACCTTGATATCTTTTTTAATCTGCAAAGTCTGCCCTGAGTTAAGGGCAACTCCTGGTGACACCTCCATGTGGCTTCTGGTAACAATACTATATGGCTGTGGGTTGACATTGCCTTTTTTTTAGGTGGGCTTTTTTTTTTTTAATCTTCCCAGTCCAGCTGCAGCCTTGGGGTTTTCTGATGATATCTAGCCAGAACTGATGGTCTGCTTTGTGGGAAGAGCCCAGGTCTGCTAGGTGCTGCCATCTGCTGATAGCCATGGGTGGAATTAAAAAAAAAAAAAATGGAACAGATACCATTGAGGTAACGGGGCAGAATGAATTTTTGCCTCATGGATTTTACCACCAAGAGATGCCTGGTTAGTGCATAGATCTAGAAGCTACAGAATGAAAACAGTGGTATATAATAAGCAACAACAACAACAAAAAAAGATGGCATATCTATAGAGTTACTAATGTACTCCCCACAGCCCATAATTCATATTTCTTTCATGCACAATCAACTAAGTAGTATGTGCATTTAGCAGATCAGGGAGAAGATGAAGTTTAAATAATCTCTGTGATTGTCTTCCCAACCCCATTTCCCACCGTTCATCTTTAGTGTTATGAAGATAGCACAGCCTGGTAGGGAGGTGAGATATAGAGGTCCAGTAGATCTCATCAGGTTTGCAGTCTATAGCTGTCCACTCTTGAATTAGAGCATGAAGTAGGTAAGCTAGTCCTCTACATTTTATAAGCAACGTTGAAATTGTTTCCAATCATCAGCATGTAGATATCTCAGTCATTCAATTTTTCTCATTCTCCCTTCCTCATAAGAGTGTTTCATATACTGATAAATGGAATAGCAGTTATTCAAACAATTAAGAAATGCAGATTGCCCCACTTAAAAAAAGAGACACATCTCCTTCTCGGTGCACCAAAAGAGTGCAAGAGAACAAACAAGTGTTTCCACCTTAAATTGCCTATGCCTATCTGAAGGTGCCTCATTTGAAAGTAGAGTACAGGCTTACCACATTTTATTGCGCTTCGTTTTATTGCGCTTTACAGATATTGCAGTTTTTTTTAAAAAATTGAAGGTTTGTGGCAACCCTACATCAAGCAAGTCTATCAGATGAGGATTAGCATTTTTAGCAATAAAGTATTTTTAATTAAGGTATGTACATTGTATTTTTAGACATAATGCTTTTGCACACTTAATAGACTACAGTATAGTGTCAACGTAACTTTTATATGTGCTGGGAAACCCAAAAATCTGTGTGACTCGATTTATGGCGATATTCACTTCATTGCAGTGGTCTGGAACCAAACCCGCAATATCTCTGAGGTATGCCTGTACTCACTGGAATTCTTGTGTTGTACATTAACCTTCATTCTAATAAATACTATTAATCAGAGCTCTTGGATTCTTGTTCCTGGCATTAACTGCTTCCTGTCCAGGAGGTGGGGGAGTCAAACAGGTCAGTCTGAGGAGTGCAACACAAGCACTGCTTCTTTTGTAATGCATGACTGTATGTCTCTGCACACGCGCCCTAAAAGAGCGGAGCTTGCAGTGCAATGGTGCAACATGCTGTGATTTGGACAGAAGTAGCAGGAGCCTACAGACGCTCACGCAAGGAAGGAAGTCTGATATCCCCCAGTTTGGCGTTCTCCAGATATACAAAAGTAGCAATAATTATTGATTTATTTGGCAGGCCCACTGTCTGCTTTTCTGCAGCCCTCCCAGAACTGAATCACTTCAAAGCTGGGTGGGACTTGCCTCAGACAGCCACAGAAGAATCTTGCTGAAGCAGCTCAGTTGGATTTGGGACTTGTCTGAATATCAGATGTCACTGCTCAGAGTTGCTGGGAGTTGGGCGGTGTGCATGTTTAATAAACAAACAGACAAACAATTCTGTAAATTTCTACATTCTTTGATGGAAACTGCAGGCAGTCTTGCAGAGAGATTTTTATGGCCTGCAGAAAATGGCCCAAAGTAGCTGTTTTACAAGTAATGAAAATAAGTACTTTTTTATCCGTTGGTCACTGTGTGGGAATGGTTAAGGTGTCAGACTAATACTGAGGAGATCCAGGCTGAAGCCTGTTCTAAGCCATGAAAGCTAATTGGGTGGCAATCGTTATCTCTCAGCTCCACTTACTTTAAAGGGTTGTTGCTGTGGGGCAGTGTTTCTCAACCTTGGCCACTTTAAGAGGTGTGGACTTCAACTCCCAGAATTCCCCAGCCAGCATTGCTGGCTGGGGAATTCTGGGAGTTGAAGTCCACACCTCTTAAAGTAGCCAAGATTGAAAAACACTGTTGTGGGGGAAAAACTGAAGAGAGTGCTGCAAATGACACCTTGAACTCACAATAACTAACAACAGACGAAGGGTTTTTAAGTCATTGCCGGTTAAGGTACAAAGAGGGCCGTTTTCCACCCATGCTCAGAGCTTCCTAAGGATAGCATGGAAGCTCGGAAGGTGCTGAAGGGTCACTGAAGTTTTGTCATCCTCTGTCTGTTCATCTCTCTCAGGTGAAAATTTGGTTTCAGAACCGCAGGATGAAGTGGAAGCGAAGCCGGAAGGCCAAGGAGCAGGTCACCCAAGCTGAGGTGGAGAAGCAGAGAGTGGTGAGCAAGGCCCCAGAGAAACTGCTCCCTGGAGAGGGGCGAGGGGAGGAGGAAGAAGAGGAGAGCTGTGGGGATGAATGTAAGAAACACAGGGCCAGCGTGCAATTCCTGCACCACAATGCCGACGACGCCTTCAGCTTCAGCTCAGAGCCCTCGGGCTCAGAAGAGGAAGAGGAAGTGCAGAATGCCGCTCACAGGAAGAGGAACGTGCTGCTATGAGCAGATCTTGTTGAGCCCCAAAAGAAAGACAATGAGAGCATCCAGGAACTGGCTCTACACCATCAAAAATAGTTTTGTGCTCTTCTCCTGCCCATAGACTTTTAGGAAAGAAGGACTCTGCCTGGGCTAGTGCCCTGGTAAAACTGTGCTGCTTAATTTATGTGTGTTTGGATTATATTTATCGTGTAATTGTTCTGTAAGTGTATTGGGGGGTGGGATTGGAGGCGGTTCTTGCCTTAGTATTCCCTTTGTCTGGCTATAAAGATGATGTCTTCAACAGATCGTCAGGCTGGGTTTGCTTTGCTAATAATGTTTTCGAGGCACCATCCATACAAGTAAGTGATTAATATTTATGGCTGAGATGGGACCAAGTTCCATTTCAATTTTAGGGGTCTCCAGCCTGCATTATCAAAACAGATCTCTACCCTTACAGCCCTTTATGATGAGGGCCCAATTAAAGATTCAAGTTAGCGTCTTGACAATACTGGTTGCGAGGACAAGACAAAAGTCTCCCTCTACGTGGTAGCTTCTAACTAATTGTAGAAGAAAGAAACAGAACATGTGGAGACCTAGATGATAGGAAGCTGATCTAAGAATGAAGGAATGAATACATTAAATACTCAGGGGCCATCTACAACACAGTGCTCAGAAAAGGTTCAGAATAAGGGTATACAGTATGGGGCAATAATAATTTAGCCAGTAGGAATTCTGTCTATGATTAAAGACATTTTTTGATGTGAATTAGTGAATACAATTCACTAATTGTATTGCCAGGAAAATGATAAGCAAATTAAAGTGAATATAGCAAAGTCCTTCATATATACACCCTTACTTGAGAATAATCCCCAAGAAAATCAGTTGGATTTGTTTCCAGGTAGAAATGTATAAGATCTAGCTGCACAGTCAGGCACTAGATTACTGAATATATATTTTTTCTTCATCAGTGTGGACTTCCAAGGGATCAGTTCTTAATATAACTCCAAAAGGTGATTCTAATCATTATATATTTTTGAATATATAATAGCAAGGGAAGCCTGTGTGGCAAAGAATGTGCATACCCTGATTTTTTTTTCTCCTAATGATTAACTGCTTTGGAATCCAGTAATGTAATTTGAGATTAATCATGGCCTAGCATTGCATCCTGGTGGGCTGACTAAGTGGTTGCTCAAAAACCATGCAGATTAAGGAGAGGGGTTTCAATGACAAATTTGAAGTTTACCTAGGCTAGGCCACAAATTGTAGTAACCACAATGTTTATTATGCCTTCAAATTATAGGCGTTCCTCAGGTGTGCTTTCTCTGTTCCACAGGTGAAAACCATCTCTATAGATAGTCAACCATTTTGCTGAACACTTGCTAATATGTCCAATCAGGAGTTACCCATACAAGTTATCAATCAAGCCTTTATTAATCCATATGCTCAGTTCCTAAGCATCCAGACATGCTATCCAGTGGATATGTATTTTTAAAAGATTTATTTATATATAAAGACCTGGAGTCCTTCCTCTTTTTAGATCCGCATGTTCTAATGCATTCCTCCAAGTGCCCATCAGTCATGTATCAGGGTTAGGGGAGCAAGGTACAAAAAAAGGGAACACTCACAAAGTAGCATATACAACGCTTTGCTCCATTTGATTTCTACATTATATGGAAAGAACAGTGACATTACTTTCAGGAAAAGAATTCTAAAGGTGATAAGCAATACATTGCAAATAGTGAGTCAAGAACAGTAAACCATGGCAACCTAGAACATAAGTGCAGAAAAAAGAGAAGTCATATCTGCTAAATGGAAATAAGAATAATAATGAGGAGGAGTAGGAGAAGGAGATACATGTCCTTAAAGCAGAGGTGGAAGCAAGTTGGTTATTACAGACTCTTCAGTAAATCACCCAGCGCAGGGTTGGGCAGTGGGTCACCTTCCAAATGTTCAGCAATTCTTATCATCTCTACGTAGTGTGGCCAATGGTAAGTGATGATGGAATTGAGATTGAACAGCATATTTGCTTTCAATTATCCTAATGCATGATGGTCACTGGGATTCTTACAAAGAATGCTGGGCTGAGTATATCCCTATTTGATCCAGATGACCCATCTTATGGATCAAACTAGCCATGGAATCATGATGTGTGAATGAATTAATGTGCATATTTTATTAGGTAAAATAACAGCCAATTAGCAGATGAAGTGGCATGCTGGAGGAACTGGAGAATGTAGTCTTCCCTTCCCCATCAAATAATACTTTGATTGTAAAGTAATAGAGCCACTCAAGTTGGGTTGATATACAGAATACATTGTTTTCTTGGCAACAGTTCAGAAGTAGTTTGCCATTGCCTTCTGCAAGGATGGTTTTCCCAGCTGTCCAGTTTGGTCTATAGCCCAAGATTTCCTGGTGATCCAATAGATCCAATCCTATTTATCTTTTTCTAGATCAGCCAGTTTGGTTAGGTGTTATAACTTGCTGTGACAATGCCTTAATAACCTGCGTCTAGTTTAGCCCAAATGTCATGCAACCGAGGCAGCTGTGTTTGGAAGGATCCTACTGAATTAGAATTTTTCACATTGAAGGAAATGAAGCTGCCATATTTTTTTAATGCTAGAAGAATTCAGCTTACGAAACCTGAGAATATACCTTCAAAGCTATAAGATGATTTCAAGAAAGGAAGACCTAGCACTGAAACTTAAAATAGATGGGAATTAAAATACTGATTTCAGAACAAGGGATTTAAGGGACAAGTCCATAGCTCAGCTCACAATCTCCTTCCTAGAACAACAGGCATGCTGGCTGATTAAGGTGGGAATGGTAGCCTAGTACATCCAGAAAGCACCAGATTCAGGAAGGCTGATATAAGTTTGTGTTTCAATACTTTTAAACTGTATGGACATTTTGTTGCCAGAACAACAAACACCGTGGAGATTAGACAATGAAATGTGCAGTGTAAGGGCAACTTGGAGACATGATGTAAGTTGTACTTCCCTTTAGAAAAGCATTAAAGTAATCTTTTAACTTGGTAAGGATGGTGACCTAAAGATGTATTCCACGAATGGTAATTGGTTTGCCCGCTCTTCCAGGTCACAACACACTGAAGCTCTAGGGCAGCGTTTTTCAAATTGTGTTTAGCAGAACCCTGACTTGATGAGGTTCTATATGAGACTAAAGGAAAAAGGAAAAAGTTCATTCAGAACAGCCAATCTCCTATCAGCAGAGCTCTGCTTTTGATCAAGGCTTCTGGAAATTATCATCTCTCTCTCTCTCTCTCCTATCTATCATCATCTATCAGATTCTGAGGCCTGAAGCGTGTGAAAATCCTGGCTCTATGGAGCAATACTGACACACACAGGGTGCAGTGAATAATTGCAGCAAAGACTTAGTTGTCCCATTGGTCTGAGTTTTATGGAACAACTAACTTGAATGATATCAAGAATTGCATAAAACACCTTGGCCCTTCTTATTTTCTGAATCTTTGCTGCCTGATTTTGGATAAATTTAACAAAAAGAGAAGCAAAAAGAAAATATTTTTCACTGACATCTTAAATTCAGTCTCTCTCAATTCATTGCTTTAGATATTTGAGCAAAAGTTCTCCATTGTTGTTTGTTTTTTATTCTGTGTTATAGTAGATGAAAAAATTGTATGAGTTTTAGCCAACTTGGTGCCTTCCCAATGTGCTGGATATTCCCATTGTCCCCAGCCAGCATGCATGCCTCTGTGAGAGGAATCCTTCTAGCGAGCAAAAGGTGGATAGTTACCTTTCTACTGAAAGTTTAAAAAAAAATACCAATCTATTAGCCTAGTGTGTTACTGAAAGAACCCACTAAAGGGTAAAAGTGGTTCAAATATTTTCAAACACAGCACAGGTAGAATAACAGCCAGTTTGCAGAGCTGCATGTACATCTAGATAAGGGACAAGAGAATTAAGGGTTTTGCAAGGTGATGAGAGCCAGTTTGGTGTAGTGGCTAAAGTGCTGACCTAGAAACCCTGAGACTGAATTCTAATCCTCCCTTGGGTGTGAAAGTCAGCAGGGTGACTTTGGGCCAGGCCAGTCACTCTCTCAGCTCAACTCACCTCACAGGGCTGTTGTTGTGGGGGAAATAGGAGACAGACAGGAGTATTAGGTATGTTCACCACCTTGAGTTGAATATGCATTCAGTATTTCTATATATGGCAGGACAGCAATCTAATAATAAGGGATAGATTTTCAACTGGGTTCAGATATCCTCCTGAAAGTAAGTGATTTTCTCCTTTTCAGCATTCCTCCTTGTCCCACCCCAACTATTTTCTATATTGTTCAGATTCTTCCAGCTCAGCCCAGAAGCCTTGTGCCTTCAACCCAGGCATGGGTATTACCATCTCAAGTCTGGCAGAAATCAAATGATATTTTGGCATGCTAAGTCCAAATAATTTCTCAGATTTGTAAACTTGAGCTTCCCTTTCCTCTGTTTAGTAAATTCTGTGTCCCTAGTTTAGGGAAGGCTGATTTCCACTAGCTAAAGGATGTGTGTATTTCACATAAGATGGAAACTATTTGGAGGTAACGATAAAGAGTCCCCCATGTTTAGCTTAAGCTCCTGCATATTTGGGGCTGGGGGGACAAAGTGGGACTGGTTTGCCATTGTCTTTGTCCACAATGATTTGACTTCCTTTTCTACTTTAGGGTCTTGGGATTTCCTGGTGGCTTCTCATCTGAGTACTAAATAGGTCTGACCCACCTTAGCTTTTTTCGAGATCAACCAATGTCGGCTAGATGCCACCACCAGTTGTGAAAGTTTTTAAAAACGGGACAAAAAAGATTCACTTGTATCCATCATCTATCAGGCTTTCCAACACCATCCTGAACGATTAAACACTCAATTTGCATGTGCCTGAAGGCTCTCACTCCATCAAGATTATAACTTAGTATAGGCATGGATTGAAAAAAATTAGCCATTTTTTTGTCCTGTCTTTTTCCTGGTTTATAACCATTCTGCTTGATAAAATGTTCTAAGAAAAGATTGCAGTGATCATAAAACGAGTTGCCCAATAAAAATATTGTCTCTATGGATTTTTTATTTTTTCATAAAACAGGACTAGGATTGCTTATTATCATTCCCTAGAGTCATGCTTATACCCTTCTGATAGCAAATGACAGGCCTCTTGAGAACAGCTTTGTTGGAATCTGATGGAAGACTCAGGGCCACTCACATCCTTATAACCAACCTCATGGCCTGACTTTGGAGCTCCAGAGTATCAAAGGTCATGGGTTAAGTGGAAGCACACAGGGAAGGTGGCATGAAACAAAGAAAGACATGCAAGAATTGTGCATATCAGAATGTCACAGGCTGAAACATTCCCCTCGATGGGCCGTGACAGGTTTAATTTCCAGAGTACACCCATTAAAGTGATAGATAGTGGCATTCAGCTCACACTGAGTCTGTGGGTCCCTGATGCTGCGCAAAGCACGTTATTTAATGGCTCTAATTTATGAGAGTGTTTCTGCTATATCTGGGCTCCTTTCCAATTTGAGGGGAGCAATAGTACTAGAGAGAAGGGAGTGGGGTTGATTTAATGCCATACAATAGCATGACTCAGAAGGTAAACAGACATACCATATTAAAGAAACATCTTTTGCATTCTATCTCAAAACCAAGGGCACTTGCAAGGGTGTTTCTAGAGTCCAGAAATCTCTTTCTATGACATGGAACTTGGGCATGTGAACACAGTTTATAATTCAGCCAATACAAAATGTGTTTCTAAGGCTGGCTTGTCTAAGATCATCTGATGCTTGAGGAAGGATAGCAGAGCCTGCTCACTCCATAGGTTGAGCTGTACAGAATACAGCAATACCTCTCCTTGAGACTAAAAATGGAGTGACTATACAAATAATTAGTAGAATAACTGATAATAATGAGCTACTAATTATTAATATAACTATTAATTAGTATTAGAAACTAATCATTTGCATCTACCTGACCATTCTGCATAATGACACTATAAGAATATATCTGGGAGAAGATGCTAGATACTTTTATAACAGTCTATCCTCCCTTTTCCAGGGGCTTTCTATGGTAGCTCTTCCAAGTTCATTTTTTATCCTTTGACATAACAGAAAATATCTAGAACTGAGGGAAAGCCAAGGTCACAGGTGAAACAGGTTTTATTAGAGGTATGCAGAATGGATCAAATTTGAAATGTTTCAAGCTCAAAACACTCTTGTTTGAATTAGAAATATTACATTCTGAGTTCAGAACAACAGTTCTGACCTTACTGGAAATATTCCAATGCTGTTTCAACCATTGTGGAAGTGGAAGTGGAAGCTTGAAACGGTCCTGATTTGAGCTTGAAACAATTCTGGAAGAGAAAGAACAAGATTGAAATACTTGGAATAAGGTCAAAATATGTTGAACTCAAAGTATCTTACAGTTGAAATGTATGGTACACCCCTGCTTTTATTATTATGACTAGAAACTTATGTAATATTTTGGTATATGGTTCTGTCTACACAAAGAGAATTTCTCTACACTTGGCTTTGCATTTTTAACATAATTCTCTTAAATCCCTGCTTTTAGGTTTACTGTTTGGTCTGCCATACTTCTGTCTTTTATTAGTTGGTCCATTTTTTACCAGTCCTTCTAATCCTTCAGGCCACCTTAAACAATTTCAGCCTCTCTTGTAGGATGTAGCAGAGCCAATGATACCTTGGTTACTGAGAATAGTGGAGAATGGCTACTTCTAATAACTATGTGTATATGTACATGTATCTGTACATCTGTATATATAAAACCTAGGCACCCACATTATGAAAGAGAAAAGTTCAACTAGAGTAGTATTTGACCTGCTTGAGATTCTAGTAATTTGGGGATCCCTATTTGGTCAGGGAGCAATTTCAGTACTTGCATATAATGCATATCACACGTACATATAATATAGATGGAAAACACTGGATTGGATATATCATTTTGATGTTTTTATTAAAGAAAAGCTTATAGGATAACTCCAGTTTAAAAATAACAGGTAAATATGTTTTCTGCATAAACTGGGGTTAACATAATATTATTTTGGATCAACTCAATTTGGGATTTGTTTTTAAAACTTTTGCAGCATTGAAATTAATTTGACTTACCTCACCTCAGAGTGTTTTTTTTTTGTTTTTTTTTACAGTTAATTCAACTCAAGATTTATTATTTTGCCCATATGCTATTGCTACTTCTGAAGTTCCACAGTGGTTGGAGTTTCTGGAGGAATTAGCTGTGGCTCCTAGCTTTTTTTTTTTTTTTAATGTGTTAAAGGAAATTAAAGGAAGTTGATGATACTGACATTAGGTATACATACAACTACTGAAACAAAGGGCTTGAATGTTCTATTCTGGTTAACAGTAAAAGGAGATTTTAAATAATGTGGAATTAATTTCCTATTAATGTGGAATTAATTTCCCATAAACTTAAAATGTTGTTTGTGAACTGGTTAGAGTCAAAGTAATTGAAGTAACATAAAAGCATTAATAGTAAATAATAAATATTTCTTTTTGCTTTGTGTATGGTTGCAATTGCCTTGTTATTGATGCAATTAAGAAGTTGGAACATTAACTCATGTGGTCCACATTTGTCCTACAGTATTATTGCCACATTTGGAGCAGAAATAAGTAAGACTTTTAATGTGATTCTGAATTAATTGCTGTGTGCTAAACCACTTGATTGCTATCCAGATTTTTGCAGTCCAGATATGGCAATATCACTAGTATTTGTAATATCTCAAGACATAAAAAATGGTGGGTTTTTCAGGCATGGCAACTGACTGAAATAAAAAGGAAGGAAACATCCATACCTGATTTGCGGTAATGAATTGTTGGTATGTGTTATTGATCAACGTTTCAATTAGTTTCTTTGACAAAGGGGCAAAAGATAAGACTTTTGAGCAATATAATCAATTCTGAGGAATTGTTCTATTTCTAAACATAATTTCCATGCCATTCCCTTCTTATGTATTTTTTATTACAATGGTTATTATTGTAGTTATTAATGTTGTGATTATTGCACACCGTGAATCTAAATCTAGCAGTTTCCAAACATGCTGTACTGTACTACAATTCTCCTGTTCCCCAGGAGAGGCTTTTTATAGTCCAAACCAGCAAAGGTTTTTTTTTTTTTTTTTTAAGTTTTTGGTTTTAGTTTGTTTTTATGGTTTTATGGTTTGTAGTTTTATTATTGCAATGAGCCGCCAGAGTCGTATTTTAAGATGGGTGGCCATACAAATCTTAAATAAATAGGAAGGAAGGAAGGAAGGAAGAAGGAAGGAAGGGAGGGAGGAATTAAAGAAGGCAGGCAGGCAGGCTGCTCCTAAGCAGACATGTTGAGATTAAGATATGACCGATATTTTTTTTTTAAAGGGGAAGAGCTGCAGCCAGCTGAATAAGCCATCATCTAAGGCAGCAGTGTCAGGCTAATATAAAAATAATTGAAAAAGCAGAGTATGTACAGTAAATTCGCTTTTTTGCTCAGACTTTAGCTCCTTTCTCTTCAGCTCAGAGAAAGAAAAGGTTGCAATTAGGAAAGTGCCCAGATTTCATTCGGCTCTTCGGTATCACCAGCAGATCAGAATCGGGAAAAAGCAGCGCATTTTCGCCTCGGGTGGCGGCGTAGTTCACAGCGTCCCTTCAGAGATCGTGGGAAAGCATCTCTTTTACTTTTATGTCTCGGATTTAGGGGATCGCCCCCTTTACAGAGACTGCCTTTCCCGTGCAGCCCCGTCGAATCTCTTTCCCTCCAAAGGCTGCTCACTCCCTCTGCTCGCTCGTATTAAAGAAGGAAGACGACGAGGAGGGATGTTCCTCGTCGGCTGCCGTACTTGGTTGCCCGGGAAACGCGCAGCGACTTCCGCGTGCTGTTTCCGTAGCAACGCCGGCGTATCATGTTGTTCAGCTGCTTTGATCTTGCTTTTCTGTTCTGAAGCATTATTTTCCTGAGCTGGGCGAAGGTGGAGCTCCGGTAGGACCCTGCGGCACCCACGACCGGCGCCTCTTATAGGTTTACGGGGATGGAATAGATGCGATGTTGGGTCTCCTACCATTTCCCCTTAATGCAACCCGTGTGCATATGTCCGTGCATGCATATAGTATATCCATAACGTAAGGGCATGCATGCAGGTGTATATGTATGAGGCCAATGTAGTATTAGCCAATGGATAGGAACTGAGTGAGGGGGACTTGCAAATTGCCCCAGCTAGAATTACTATACCTGGGCTGCAAACATCTGGGCGATCACTAGATGGCAGTAAAGAATTTGCTGCCCTCCGGTAGTCTCCCGATTCTTGCAGTCCGGATCTAGTGGCTCGCCTTTCCTAAGTAGTCCCTGCCTGGACACTGTTTATCCATCTCTTCCTGACCTTCATATTCCAGCTGTTACAATTTGTGCAGGGGCATTATCAAATGGCTAGTGCAGAATGGTCTTTCTGCCAACCTTAATGGTATGCTCTATATTCTTAACCCACCAACAACCTTCTGCTTTCCTCTCTACTTAATAATAGCTGACAATTTATATGAAAGTATTCCACCCTGTACAATCATTCTGGATCTCTTAGGCAGAGGCAGGACTGATGGTGAACTTCAGCAAGAACATCCACTGGTACTTTCCTCTTTTGGTTTATGTAAAGTTGTGGGTGGGGATGGAGTGGTTCATAAAGTTGGAAAGGATTTGGAGATGGATAACAGTGGCCTTGAATATTTTGTATATGCCTACTGGATCATAAATTTAACTGAGTTCAATGGGAGTTACTGTCAAGTAAGCAAGTATAAGATTGTAGCTATATTATGATTTAATCAAATGACTTTTTTTACACTTTACTCAGTATTTTTGAATTGAGAGGTTACGTTACAAAATTATCAAAGGCTCCTGTTTTTTGCAACTTATTTGAGAATATGAGCTTTGAATTCAGAAACATACTTCTGCACAAGCACTAATAGAATCAGTTTTGGACTTCTTAGGATTTACTCCTGAGTAAACAAAGATTGTTCTCTAGTGTTAAGGATTTCTGTGGTTTTTTAAATATTTTCTGAAAAGAAGCAATCAGATCCATAATTTCAGTAAGATCATATTGTTACCTTCTGTATTTAACCAAAAAGAAAGTAGCCCTGAATTTAAGAGAATCCATCTACAAGGAAATTTAGATAGAAGAAACCAGTCTGCTTCTATTTCTAAATTCTCAGATAATCTAAGATACCAACCTCTCTCCAATTGTAAAATTACATTAGTGAGTGTGTTGAGGACTTGGCCTTCTTTCCCCTTTCTTTTAGGTAAATATAGTCCATGACTTCTTATCACTAGCATGTTTAATGCTCTATAATGTTCTATAATTTGATATTGGTTTTGATTTTCCCAGATGCAGAAATGCTCACTCATCTGCATGGATATATAGCCAACAAAGACTCCCTTCAAAGACTCTGTCACAATGGTACCAAACAGGTGTGTAGATTTTGTAATTTAGTTGGTAAGAGAATTCAAATTGTCATTATGTTTGAAATCTGTTTTCACTCATATTGTCTTAGCTATCCCAGGTTAGCTGATGGGAAACATGGGGGGAGGGTATAGTTTCTTGTGTTAATTGTTTGAATAAAATTGGTTATCAGCCTCCTGATGAGATAATAAGCTAAGCTATAAGTTGGTTTTTCCATTTCTTCAGAGGCTGATGGGGGCTGCCCGGACATCTATAGATTCCTCTGCGAGAAAACCCAAGAAGAATATTTTCTGGGGTATTGAAATAGCTGAGACTCTCAACTGGCAAGGATGGTGTCTAGGAAGAGAATTCACTAAACACCTAACATTAAGAAATGTGTGTCTGAAACCCCAGAAGCTGAAGTTCAGGTTTGTAGACCATGTAATAATAAGAGGAGCTCTCATTTGCCTATTCTGTAGCTTTTTCTGTATTTTACTATTTTATACATTTGGCTCTTCCCCACTTAACCCAAATTATATTTAGGAAAACACTGTTGAAATCAGATGTTCTCTTGAAACTCGGCAGCTATTTTAAATGTCATAAACTTGAGTTTCTGTTTTGTGCAAAGCCACAATATGGCTTACTTGGTTTTGACTTTGCTTGTTTTCTGAACATTGTTTATAGACTATGGTTTTATACAAGGCATATATCCAGGCAACTGTTTATTATTCAACAAATCAGGATTAAACAATGGGTATGCTAGCACAATGTGTAAATCCAGATAATTTGTCATATTGCTTAGCTCAGTTCTTGTTGTTTAACTATTGCACAGCCTGATCCTACGCATAAGCCTAGGATTATCAGTTGATCCCTTCTGAAACAAGCCTGGCAAGTTGGGGCTCATCTGCCTGTCTTGTGTGTCACAGCATGAGGATAGCCCATTAACTGGTTCCTGAAGACAGGAACTCATGATCTCACTCTTAACCTACCCCAGCCCACTGCCGCAGCAACCTCTGCCCATTTTTTCTTGCTCAGTATCAAAAGTAGCATTTTCTGATTTCTGTTGGCGCAAGTAGTGCTATCTGGTCTGCCTGCTGTGCTTCATTTCGATGTAGAAAAATGCCTTCACTCCAATTGGTTGCTAGCACAGTGACAGTTGCATCCCCTCCCCTCTGGTCATTGCCCTTCATGGCTTTCACGATGGGCTGGTGGAACCCTTGACTTCTTTTTTTCCCCTTAACAAGTTCACCAGTGGAATGATGAAAGGCTTTTTTTAAAAAAACCAAGTGAAATTGACAAGAGTTCTGACAAATTCCCCTTCTGGTGCAAATGACAGGAAGAAGGTAAAACTGGTGTTCCATCTTTATGAACCACTTGCAGACATGCTGAACTGAAAAATGCTAAGTGTGAGGAGGAGTCAATGGAGGGGGTTCATACAAAAGGTGTATCAGTGGAAACCACATGTCCCCAAAGAGCCATCCATTCCAAGGGAAATGATTAGCACATGTTTTCCTGGGAAGGGTGCATGGGAAAGAAGCATGGAATCCATCAACTGGGAGCTATGACAACTGCCATCAGACAAAACATGGCCAGCATTATTGCCAAAACTGAAGTAGGACAGCAGTTTCTTAAGCCAGCTTCATTTCCACTGGTTTCTGCCCAGGAGATAAGCAACTTAAAGCAGCCATGCAGAAGAGCCTTTGGGGTAAATTGCTGACAGGGCAGGAGGGTGGTTCAAAGCTAATGGGGCTGTGAGGCCAGTGATGGGGAAGCACGTATTCTGCAAACCCACCCATGCAGAGGAAAGCAGTTAGCATTTGCCTTCCTAGCACTGGTGGGAAGGGTGCACAGGCAGGGCAATCCACCAATGAGGCCCCACCATTTGCTGGAACACATGGGCAGCATCATTGCTATAGTGAAGGAACAGATTGAAATCCAGAATGGAATTTCTTAAGCTGGCTTCATTTCCATCTGGGCCCAGCACAGGACACTCACAGCTTAAAGCTGCCGTGCAGAATTGCTCTTTCTTTATTTGCTACTATTCTTTGACTGTTTTACTGTAATTTTTCAGCTCAGTGTTAATTACAGTTTCCATTTTAACAGTTTTGGAAATACTATCTTTCTGACTCTAACACTGAATATTTCAATTTCTTAAAATTATGCATGTTTGTTTTGTATGTTCCGTATGATGTTATAATCTTATTTATTCCATAAGTTATGCTTTGTTTTACACACAGTCTCTTTAGCATCACTTCATTTATACCTTTTTGTGCTTCTTTTGTTCCAGACCTCCCACTACACGTTTCTTCATCACCATTTTCCCACAGCCAATTATTCTGAGTCCTGGAATGTCCTTAACTTTGCCTATTATCTTCCGCCCTTTGGAAAAGGTAAACCAGGTTTATACTTATTTCAGAGTCATAATTATTTATTTATAACAGCAGCAGTTCCTCTTATCTCTTTCACCAACTTGGCAGACAAAGACATGTTGGGCACTGAAACAAATAGTCTGCATCAGGATTGGAGTAATACAATGCTTCTACTGGTATTTTATTACCCTATGGTGTTTTCCAAAACTTCCTGATTGGTAGTCAGAAATGCAGAAAGGAATCCACATCTGGAAAAAAAAAAACAGGGAAGAACCGCTTGGGCATTCAAAGTATTGATATATTTGCTATAATGCAGTGTATTGTGTTCCTGACATTAAAAAAGCTGATGAAGGAACTTTTCAGTCATGTATATCTCCTTGAGAAAAAATATAATACAGTTATCAAACAAAATTGCAAATAATTTGTCCTAGAACTTTAAAGTTCTGATAATACTATTTAAATGGGCATGCAGAAGGTAGATCAAGATTTATGGATTTGCAATAGACCTCCAATGCTTCTGACTTCTAATAGTTCAGCAAGTACAAGGAATTACCCTGCTACAGCTGACCTTCTTAATTTTTAAGGTGCTCTGACAGGCTGTTGCTTGATAGAATTTAAGCCATCTTGGGCAGATTGGCTAGATTGAATTAGCTATGGTTTGTTTTAGCCATGGTCTGCTAAAATGACAAAAGTTTGATTTGCAGGCAAATAAAGTAATAATGGCTTGTTACAATTCCTGGTTTGGTTTCTCTCTTTAAAATGGCTCTTGCCATGAACTTCTGTGGATTTGGATTTGGATGGAATACAAAAGCAGACCAGGTCGAGGAGTGCATATAACTGCCTGCATAAAAAAAAAAAAAAGGCAGACCAAGAATAAGCCAGGAAATCACAGTCAAATCTTGCATCCTTGTTGGCACACTATACTGAGCCCGAACTGCAGAAATAATGCCATTAGAAAATATATTTTCGTTCTGTGGTTTACTGCTCTAAAGGAAGCTATGGCTTATTCACTGATTCTATTTATACTAAGCCAAAAAGAAGTATGCCTCATTTCTGTTTTGCATAAACAGTGAACCGAGCCAGTATGTTTTTAACTTGTAAGGTATGAATATTAGTTAGTTGCCTTTGACCAGGTCTTTGTGCAGCTCTGTCCAATCTTAGAATGTTATAGTAAAATACCTAATAGTAAATCAGGTACAGATTTTTACCTGTACATGCAGGTTTGGAAGGGGGTTGCAATAGGTCATTAGTTTGAGTCCCTGAATATTTTTTTTTTCATCTGGTTTGCTTGTCCATGTTGTCTAATTAAAGGGTACTAAGGACATGACCATCTTGTCATATCTCTCCCATGTGAAATCTGATGGGCTCTCTTCCTATTTTAGATAATAGTTGAAGGTTGCATTTAAATAGAAGATGTTTAATAAAGAATCTGCTTATTATTTGTTAGTTTGGCTGGTTTTATAATGTTTTATTATGCTTTTAATTTTAATGTTATTTCTACATAGCAATGTTTCTACAATATATAGCATTTCAAATCTTATATAAAAAGCATGCAGAAATAATTTACCCTGGCATTCATTAGATCATTTTATCTGCCTGTCTGCTAGTCAGTTACACATAACAAGGAGGTAGCCATCTTCTCTGCATCTGAAATGGGACACATATTTGGACTGAATATCCTCTTTTCTTCTTATTCAGAGGGAATATGAAGACAGCATCCTCTTTGAAAAGCCAGAAGGAGAATTCTCTGTTGCACTGCTAGCTAAGCTACCACGCCTTGAATTGCTTTTCCCACATACCATCCAGCTTCCTGCCTGTGCTGTCTATCACTTTGTAGAATCCTCCTTTATCTTGTACAATAATGGGTAGGTGTGCTTTTTTATAGCCTTCAAAGTTGCTTATTTTTGGGTTGCCACCAGATCTTCTGAGATATAAAAATGTTCCTCATTTCTGATCTGGATGCTGTAAAATGGCCTTCTCCAGCCTGGTACCCTTCCGATGTTTTAGAGTAAAATTCTCACCTGCCTTGTGGAGGATGGGAAGAAGAGGCACCAAATTGGGAAAGGATGCTGGAGGGAATTGTGAACATTCTATCAAAAACAGAAGTTTTGTGAGCTATCAGAATCCACAACAGGAACCAACAGGCGAATGGAACGCTTCAGTTGACTATATAATAGCCATAATACTTCAGTTCCCAGATTTATAAAGCTGGAAGACATATTTAGAGTTTTGAGAGCATGACATAGATAGAGCTACCACCGGATTACAGAATGGCTATTTTTTACTGGAAGGAAACTTGATGAGATTACTTCTCACCAAGCTATCTAGCCTCTACCCACAGTGTTCTGTATCACTCCAATTTATCTTTATCTTTTTTTCTGAGCGGGTGGACACTGTTTCAGACAAAAGACTGAACTACTGACATCTGCCATATTTTTTTCTAACAATTCTTATGGTGCTCAGGAGGGGTCCAGCAGCAGCCATATTCTTGGAAATAAAGATTATGAGATTATGTTAGAAATCAATACTTTGGATTTTTCAGTATGGAGACTTGTTAGGAGACCAAAAAAGATTTGAATTAGCTACTATTATATGGCTCTTCCACCCCTATTTCTGGGTATCCTTCTGATAGCTGTGCAAGAGTATGAAGAGTATGAAAGCTGCAAAGTAGTATTATTGTTTTCTTAGCACCGTGTCACTCACCTGGTAAAGAACTCTGCATTTTTTCATACCACTTATGTACACCAAAGATAGAGGATTTGTCAGGAATTTTTGCAAGATATAAACAAGCACAGAGGAACTAAAAGAATATTCCAGAATGGAATGGAAGAAAAATGGAAGCAGAATGGAAGAAAACTCTGAATGGCAGGAATAGCTGCCATTAGAATAGAACAGAATTTTCCAGAGCTAGAAAGAATGAAGGGGAAAAAGCAAAAAGAGTTGTATCAGATACTGAAAGTAATAAGAGAAATGCAATATGCCTTGGAAGCGAATGATTGCCGAGTAGTTCTGGCATGAATTATATGAAAGAGCCTGCAAACTAATATAAAGTCTGCAAACTCAGAACCAACAAAGCTTCCTTATTTCTATTGCTAGGTTTAGTAGAATTATTTGGGGATCACACAGTTTAGTTTAACTGCTAAGACCAAATTGATTAATGATTTTTACTTCAGTACATGAGCAGATATTCGAGGGCATGGAAGAATTCTATGTATTTTGCATTGTTTACTTGGTGGGAAACATGATCCTACTGATTTTATCATGTTCTGCAGCTTTGCTTTAATATTGTATAAAAATTCATCAATCTTCCACTTGCTTTTCTAATATTAACCTCAGACTGCTGCTGCTAAATGCCAAATCTATCTGTAATAAGCCTTACTCATCCACAATTTAATTGGGGATAGGAAGGCAGACCTGGCATGTATCACTGAGATGCATGGGCATCTCAGGATGTGAAGGGAGTCCTCATATGAAAATATGCCCTGGGTTTCAGGTATTGCAGCAAGTGTGACTTTAAGACAGGGAAGGGGAGTGGCAATGTCTTGATGCCCTCTTCTTTAGATAACTAGTTGGACATTAGGGAAGAGCTAGGGGTGCTACTACTATTTACTTTGCTGCCCAGCAACATCCAATTCTAAATTCAGGCTGGCTCTGAACTGGTGTTGATTGTCCAGGCCTATGATCCTGGGGAATTTCAACCTCCATACACTGGGGCTGAGTCAGGAATGGCAAGATTTCCTGGCCACCATGGGAACCATGGACTTGTCCCAGGGAATCACTAGACCAACAGGCATATCACATTTTTGTCATCCTGAAGCTTGCTGAATGCAGGGAGGACCAATTAGGAAGGTGTAGCTCAGGTGCTTTATGGATCCTAGGGTTTTCTGGAGTGCATTTGGGAAATTTTCCAATGACCAAGTGGGCAGTTTCACCTTTCCTCTCACCGAGCTCTGGGATATGAAGTTGGCAAGGACACTGGATGGAATTGCTTCCAAGCAGCCTCTCCTTATATGCAGTGATTCACAGAGGAATCACTCTGGAATCACAGAGGAATCACTCCTTATATGCAGTGATTCACAGAGGAATCACTCATCCAAGGAATGAAGCAACAAAGAAATATGTAGAGTGCCAAAGTTGGAAAATGAAGAGCAAATATGATCAGACACAACCAAAATTGGTTAAGAGCCCAATTTCAGACCTCTGCCATAGCGGTAAGGGAGGCAAAGAATTGCTACTCTGCTGTTATTGCTCCTGTGGAGTACCATTTAGTGGCTTTTTTAAGGGTTACTTGCACCTTCTTGGGGAATGATGGATGAGAAGATCTGGCTTGCGGCTACTCTGACTTGTTTGCAAAGTACTGAGGACAAATTCATTATTTTCAAGCTGGACTAATTGCTGACATGATCCATTAAGATGACTGCGGCAGCAGCTTGCATTCCTTGAAATGTGGAGTCTGTGGGCAGGATCCTCTATAGTAGACCCCTGCCTCTCCTGGTTCAATTGAGTTGGCACAGAGAGGGCGGGTCCCTGGATTTGAGGAATGCTTAATGCTTTTTTGAGGGAAAGATTGTACTTATCTTCTTGAAGGAAGCCATGGTGCATCCCCTCTTGAAGAAGCCCAACCTCAATCCAGAGTTTTTGGGCAACTTCCACTCAGTCTTCAACCTATGGTCCAAGATCTGGAGTTTGCCTTGATTCATGGTTCCTGCTAGAATAGCAGGTAGAAGCTGTGGTCAGAAGAATGTTTACCTGCCTGCAGCTGGTGCATCAGATGCAGCCATATTTGGAACATATACAGCTGTAGGTGATTGTAAACTCATGCCTTCATCTCCCAGCTGGGTCACTGGTCCATATGAAATGGCCTGACTGCTGATAGGCCAGACCCAGTCTAACAAAATCATACCTACTTTATGGGAGCTGCATTGGTTTGGGGGTATGATTCATAATACTAGTTATGACCTGTGAAGCCTTTTATGGTTCAGGTCTACAACTTTTATGGGATCACATTTTCCAAGTAGAATCTTCCTGTCCTGTATGCTCAACTCAGGAAGGTATGCTTGTTGTTCCCTCTCCCCAGATATCAGCATGGGAGTGGGTTTTCTCGGTAACTGCTTTGACCCTATGGAATTCTCTTCCTGAATTTAGAATGTCTCCTTTCTTCCTTGTGGAAAGATCATCCTGTTTTGTTGGACCTTTGGAGGATGGGTTGATAGAAATGCGACAGCTAGATAGTTGCTGGTGGTTATAGTTGATGCCTATTAGTAAGTAGTGATTTATGGTTAATTATGTTTCTTAATTATTTTAATGTTATTTTTTGGATAATGTTTTACTATTATGAGTTGCCCAGAGCTTTGCAAAGTAGGTGGCATGCAACTCTTGTAAAATAAATACATATGTACATAATACAATATTTTGAGAAACACTGTTTTGTCTTGATAAAGAACCTTTGGTTTATGGACTGTTTTTTTGTAGAGAACTACTGACATGTTTTAGCTGGGAAGTGCCAGAACCTTTTTCTCTTACTCCTTCCCGCGGCATGTTGGATCCTGGTGAAGAATGTACGATGAAGGTGACCTTTCAACCTGAGGTGGCTTTAGTCTATGATGTTTCAGCAATATGCAGTTTTGGAGACAATCAAGAGCAGAAGACTCTTCAACTGAAAGCTGTTGGTGAGAACGTTTATACTCTAAAAGTATTATAGGCAACTTTTGATACGTGTGATCTTCAGCAATCCTTTCTGCGGCCTCTTGGGATCTCCACTCATCTTTCCTACTTCCCAGCTGACTAACCTTCAGCTAGATATGCAGAATAGTTTAGTTTGTCCATCATCCCCACCTCGTTCCTCATCAAAATTGCTACTTCAGTAGATAGCAATTTTCCCCTATACCGCTGCAGGGGAAAAGAATGAAATTATACCTTGCCTTCCATTCTAAACCTATACAGTAATACCTCGGTTCACAAACGCTTCTGTTCATGAACAATTCGGTTCACGAACAGCACCGTTCGCAAAATTTTGCTTCCATTCGCGAACTCTGCATCGGGTGACGAACAGGATCCATGGCCATTTTCCCTGCTGTGGTCGTGGCTTCCTGTAGGGAGGGGGACTCTCCCTCCAAACAATAACCGCCTCCCCACCCCCATGTCAAGCAAGGTTAGTGTTCTCTCTCTTCATACTGTACTGTACTGTACTTTGTTTCATATTTTTGTGGTTTAAAAAAAAAATACATATGGTTCAGAACGGATTAACTGTATTTACACTGAACCTTATGGGAAAATTTGATTCGGTTGGCAACCAAAATCGGTTGGCGACCACATTCGTAGGGGTCAGAATGGATTAACCGTAGTTACATTGAACCTTATGGGAAAATTTGATTCAGTTCACGACCAATTCAGTTCGCGACCAGAGTCGTGGAACGAATTAAGTTCGTGAACCGAGGTACCACTGTACTCATATAGTATGTTGTGTTGTACCTCCACCCACCAGGCTTACCCACTTCTCTTCTAAAAACAAGGGCAAACCACACATTAGGGGTTACATGTACAATGGGTTGTTGCCTATACATTTATCTGCAATATTAAATTCCCATGAGCTTGGGAAGACATATAGTCCTGTCCTATTTTGCAGAGTAGCTCTCAGGTGTTAAAAAATCTAATCTCAGCTTGGTTTTTTAATTCATTCCTTTGTTTCTTGTTTCCCTTGTAATATGTCTAATGATAGTAATCATTGTATTGCCTGCTGAACTTTTAAATATCTTAACCTATTTATTCAGGAAACAGCCGAATTGTTAAGAAATATGTTATTTCCCTGGTAATGGTGTACAAATACTATAGCTGCAAACAGTCCCATGAAACTGACAAGTCTTTCCCATGCCCAGTCACTTTCTTGCAAGAAAAAGACAGTCCTCACATTATTTTTTCATTTTCTTTTAATAGGAAGTTTATGTCTCTCATTTGCATGTTTTGTAGTCAATTGCCCATAATTTAGAAGGCTTCTGACCCTCACTGTAAAACTCATGTAAGGAGAGTTTAGAAGGGAAATTACGTTCCCAGAATATTTTTTTTGCAACATGTTTCAGGTTAAAGCAAGAATAGGGGCACACCGTTGGCACAGTGACACAAATGTCAAAATCGACGTAAATTCAGACCACAGCCATCTCCCTCATGAAATACAATATTTATTTTTTTCTAGGTAAATATCCCCACCTGCTGGTCAATGTGCCAGAAGACACAGGTGAAGATCTCAAGCATCTAAACTTCCGGGATGTGCTCTCCTTTGGCTCAGTTGCTGTTGGCAGCACTGTGGAAAAAGAAATGGAGATACTAAATGTATCTGTGGTATGGAAAGGAGTTTCTTGAATGTAAAGAAGAGGTTGTTTTATCCAACTGTAGCCTGTTCTTTTCACATAGACATGTTGCCCCCTCCCTCTACTTCCAAGGATTTTATTCCTAGGGTCACACGTTTTGGGGGAGAGGGTGTCTTCAAGGGCTAAATAAGGCATGCCAGTGATACAGTGGCAACATTGGAGAGGAACAGGCTGACATATTTGACTTCTTTTGGGGCTTTTGTGGGATCAGGTTTTTGAAAAAAATTAAAATAGGTGTAATAAAGTAAGAGGAAGCTTAATGGGCCTATTTACTTATAATTTTAGTAGGGAAAACCCCAAATACACACTTTAATGTTGGCAGTATAATCTGGAAGGGAGTTCTGGATGCTTCAGAAAAGAAGTTTGAAGTTGTCCATCTCTGTTGTAAAGGGAGAAATCTGGATGAAATATTTTCTCCAACCATCAACCATCTTGGGCCATCTCTGCTGCTATGTAGACAATTCATGTAAACATAATGGATGGTTTTCACAATTTTCTCAAGTGTAAGAAACTGGCCAAGCGTTGCCTTTGTACAGTTTGCAGTAACTGATCTGTTCAGAAATGTGATAGGAAGACTGTAACAGCATGTTTTGCCAGATTTCAGAATGCAGCTTTGTTTCACTTATAGGCCTTTAGTTGGGCTAAAGGGTGTCTCTGATTCCTTTTCAACTCAGGGATCCTTGATTGTAAAAGAGTGACTAATGGACCTGAAAGACAGGCTTGGCCTATTCAGCATCTCCATTTTTAGACCGAGTGGAAATGGTAAAGCCTATATGGAAAAGAAGCAGTATGTCAGTGATTCTTAATGTCTAACCTCAGCAGCTGCCAACGAAGAGGCCTCTTTTTGTTTCTTTTCCAGCTAGGAGTTTGTGTAGTAAAACTACACTCAAGTTAGAGGAGACAAGGTAGTGAGAAAATCGGTTTCAGGCTTTCTTGGCATACACTGCCAAATGTAGAGCAAACTTCGTTGCTCAGTGAGGAAGGGAGAACTAACAGTCTGTCTCTTGGCAGGTCAGCGCTCCATTCAGGATTGACAGAACAAAGGAGCCACTGCTTCGTGATCGTGTCTTTTCCTGCGATGTCACCCAAGCCATTGTTAAAGCTGGTGGCACATCAGTCATCCCTGTTAGGTTTAGCCCATGCACTGTGGGCATGAAAAGTGTGGATTACTTCACCGTTGTGCCTTTGGGAGGTAGCACGCATTCTGTGTTGAAGGTTACAGGATCATGCAAAGGTACATGTGGTGGGAACCTATCTGCTTCTTTATGCTGTACCAAAGCATACCAGTAGGGGCTGGAGAGAAATTTAGTTCACATTTAAATGTAAATTGAACTAATGTGCACTTCTCAGACCAGTATGCAAACCAAAGTGTATTTTGGAATCCTCACTTGTCCAGATTTTGCAATGCAATTCTCCCATCAAAAAAAGTCAAGGCATATATTGGGGAAAATATATGTGGTTTCATACAATCACTTTAAATTAAAAGAAATTGCTGCCTAATGCTATGCATATTAGGAAATATGTACACAAAAATGCAGGCAGGTACAGAAATAGAATTAAATAGTCTTAATATTTAAAAAAAGAGAAACTGAGTAAAAGAGAATTTCACCTATCCCTATGTTTCAGTCCTGGCCTCAGTGAATATAGATACAGAATCTTGCCTGATGTTGGATTTCATCATATTACGTACAACGTTTTTCTGAATCTGACTGGGAATATATTTGTAATCGACTGAAACTGGTTTCTTTAGATTCCTGTTCTTATTTTCAATCCTAAAAATGTGCTGCCCTATGAACTATTTTCTGTTATCTCAGATACAATTGTTCATTATCTGTTAGAAATAACTGAAATGATCCTCTTCTGTAGAAAACAGAACTCTGCTCACCAAACAGAAAGAAGCTGATCCTGTGTATGTCTCTTCCACGTCTGAGTGAGAATGGATCTGTGTATGTTTAGGAGCCTTGAAAAATAGGTGACCAGGGAAACTATTTTATAGAAAACATGTATGACATCCATTCTTCAGAGTTGGGATTGGGAGCTTTTATTGTACAAAAAGCCCCTTCCTTGGTGGTAGTGAAAGTAGCAGTATGAAAGTTGGCTTTGCTTATCATTCTAGGTCCTGCGGTAACTTTTCAGCATCCCTTTGTTTACTTCAGCTACATTAGCCTTGGTGAATACTTAATTCAGCCATTAGACATTACTAACATCTCCGATGTTCCAGCCTACTATCAGTTTGACATTGATTGCACACAGAGTGTGTTTTCCTTTGACCGTCCTTATGGGGTCTTGAATGGAATGTCCACAACCACACTGAAGGTGACTTTCCAGCCTACTCATCCAATTATATGTTACCGGCGTGTGGTTTGCCTTGTGCATCATCAGGTAAGAGAGTTAGGATATATCTTGCATTGAAACTGGCCTCTGAATTGTGCACCCCTAGTCAGCTACATGGTGGTTGAGTAACATTTCATTGAGCAAATAGAATAATTTCTTCTGTCCAGGTGCTATGTCTTATCAGGCAACTCTGGTTATACTGAATTTATTTATTTATACATTCGATTTATTGTCCGCCTATCTCCCCCCAATGGGGAACTCTGGGCGGCTCACAAAGTACATATATATATAATTCTAACAGTGAGACAGTGAAATCTTACAATCTTACAAATCTTACAATTATACAATTAGTGCTTATTATGCTGTGTGACCAGCAGGGGTCGCTAGGGGGTCATCCAGGCTTTTTCCTCCAGGCCAGCAGCTCCTATTTCACTTCTTGGATAACATTTCTAAGTTAAATCAAAGGGCTGGCTTTGATTTGAATGCTGGTAGATTGGGCCTAATTTTAAGGCTCTAATATGTTTCATTTTTTTCCCCTGTCATGGAAAATTCAGCAGTATAGAGCACAACACTGAAGAGAAGAATTATGTTTATTGCAACAAAAGTTAGGTGCCTGCTTTACAAGAAAGAGGGATCTTGAACAATGGGAAAACAAAGATTTTCATAGAAGTCGAGGGCTACAAGGCAGGAAATCCTAGGGATCTGATTTGCTGGCAACTTTTGGGGAAGTTAGACAGGTCCTTGTCCTGGTAGCTGGCAGCAGAACTGGAGAAGTCCATTGTTAAGGAGATGGAATGTTGAGGTCATCAGGCTGATTGAGGATGGAAGGTTGGGGTTTCTCACCTTGTTACTATGAGGCAAGTACCTTATTAGGGCTCCCCTTGGGCTGTACTGTGAGCTGGTTGGGGAGGTTTCTATTCTTTGGTTTAGTTGGACTTTGTCTGGGGGCAAATTTGGGTCTGATAGGATTAGGTGAAGAGAGGAGTTGGGTTTGACCCTCATCACGACCAAGTGATAGGGAAGAAAAAGGTGCATTCTCCATTTTTTTGTTAGGTTTATTTTCTCCACTATACCACGCGAGTTGTTCTGAGTTTTGTAAGCAGAGAATTAGAATTCTCTCACTGTCCCGTGCCAAATTCTGTGGATCACACTTCTAGGCAGCATTCAGAATGAAGGGTAGAACAAAGTGCCTCTTTGCAGTTAAACCACTACTCACAGTTCAAAGGAACAGATAAAAATCAAGAGTGCCAGGCATATGCTTAGAAAATTCCTGCATTTTCCTCCTCAACTGAATTATATTCAAAGCAGAATACAACTATTCAAAATATACAACATTGATGAACCTGTAATGGCGTCTATTAGCTACAAGACCCAATCCAAGCATAGTTGTATGAACTGTGGGATGGAAACAATTTACAGAAAAGTGCATGCCAATGCAGTGTGGATAACATTAAAGGTTTTCTGGTGAGGAAAAATGGCAGCACTCTAATCCAGGGGGAAAAAACCCCACAGCTGAAATAGACTGTTTTCTTTCTTGTGCTCTTGATCCTCGTCAGGAGCCATTGTTCCTAGATTTGGTTGGGACCTGCCACACAGAAACAACAAGCCCAAACCCTCTGAAACTGAAGGACCTGAGCAGGTACTGGACCCATGTGGCCAGAGGACTGACTTTTTTCCCACCAGACATCCTGGGCACCATGCTGAAGGAAGGCAAGCTGCTGGTAGATGGAAATGGAGCTCTTACACTCCCACCAGAGGTAAAGTATGTATTATATGTATTATGAGAGGCAGGCTTGTTCAGTCCTACTTCCCTTGACAAGGAAGCCTAGCATATGAATTGGTTACCACTGCTTCTGCTGTTGTTGTGAGGCCTAGCCCAAGGAACTCCAAGAGACAATGCAAAATCAGTTCAGCTATGTTCATTAGCTACAACCTCTAGCAAGAATCTTCCCAGACTGAAACCCCAGGTCCCAAGTCAGCCAGCCACAACAGCGTGAATTCCTCAGGGAGGTGCCAGTCTCATCCTCTTGTAGTTCCCACGCTCCTGTGGCGAGCTAAGAAAATGCTTATCTCCCTGAGCCTGGCCTTCATAATTCATAAATAGTTGCCAGGATATACTATGAGCATGGATATCCCCTGGAAATGCAAACTGCTAAATTTTATAGGCTTTCACCCTGTCATAATTCCTAGATATTCCTGGATTGTTAAATAACCTGAGCTTCCCTGTGGACATGGATATATAATTCTTCCCTTCATTTCAATGAGGTGGAACGAGAGGTTTCTCTTTTATTTAAATGCAGATATTTTGTTTTTAAGATCCTGCAGGACAAAACTCCTGAGGAATACCCTGTCATTGAACCCATGGTTGAATATTTCCACGATGGTATATGCAGTGACCTCACTATATATCCTCCCCATGTCAGCCTTAGCATCAAGGAGTTTGATTTTGGCTGCTGTGCAAGTCTTCGAGAGATAGAGCCACTTCCTTTCTGTGTGACCAATCACACAAAGGGGAAAGTCACTGTTATATGGACAAGAAAGCCAGATAGTCCTTTCCAGGTGATCCCAGAGAGTTGTGACATCCCATCTCTGAAGAATATGGCTTTCCGCATCACTTTCCAGCCTCCTCAGGTCAATTCCTTATATGCAGCAGAACTGGAAGGCTTTGCTTTCTACAAGGTGGGTAGAGATCAGTGTCAAAAATGCTGACCTTTTTTAGCATATGCACCTTCTCAGCCCACTAGAGTTTGTAACAATTTCCCCTGTCACATTGGTGTGGCTGACTGTCCACACTATTTCTGGTGTGAAATATGTTGGTAATGTGTTGACCTTCTCCTGGCAAAGGTCAACTGTCATGTCCTCACAAAGGAGGGTAGAAGGGAACTGGTTTAAAAACTGAGTAAATCTCAGCAGCAGGAAATTTGTTGAAGGGCATGTTCTGTCCTCTTTCTGGTGTAAAATTCTGTTAAACAAAGGGGTTCCAACACCACTCCGAAGCACAGATTAATAGGCTCCCCTTGCTCTGTTTCTTTTCACTGGCAGGTACTGAGACACTACAACAATGTTGAGGAGCCCATCACTATGTGCCCATCCTGGAGTTTGACTATCCGCTTGCGTGGACATACTTTTCAACCTGGGCGACAGCACTTCATCCCACAGTACACCTTGGACTGTCACAAGGTGAAGAATGTTTGTCCTCCACAGTAAATAGACTGTGGAGTAGAAGGAGTTTTCTCACTGATAGTCACTTATTTGTGAGCACAATACTTTACAACCATTATTTACAGTGTCCACAACTGTAAGAGATCCAGTTCTGTTGTTTCCATTTTTATTTTGTCCAAAACATTTTGTGAGAACCTGAGTGTAATGAATTCATTTGATTCACTGGATCAAACTGAATTTTTTCTGAGTTTTGCACGATTACAAATCTAGACAAAAATTTGCACTGTATACTCCCTGATAAAGTAAGAAATGGGGTCAAGCGGGGGAGTGGGGAAGGGTGTCCTTGTTCTCTCCTGGCATGAATCAGTCAGAGCTTCCAAGATAGCATTTCCTTGCTGGTGCTTTAACCATATCAGAAACAGATTAGACACTAGCGTTTCCATGCCAAGTTGTTGTTTCTTCTCTGAAGATGAATGGGCTGAGCCCAGTCATCATGCGGTAACTTATAAGGCAGCCAAGGAACTCTCTGCCTTCTTGGAGTAGTTTAGGGACATGAAAACATTTTAAAAGTACCTAAAACTGAAGTAAAGCATTGAGCACTTGCTTGGTGGGCAAAATGTGAAATATGCCTGAAAAATGAAACATCCAAACATGAAGTAGGCAATCTGCCTAAGGTGAAGAGGAAGATGCAGAGTTGGAGTTGGAGGCTTGATATGTATCCTTGTACCAGGTGTCAGAAAGATGAATGCATGCCACAACATGGTAACTTGGCGTGCAGTGCTCTGAAGGTGAATCTGATTGGAGCCTTAAATTAGCTTCCAAATCACTGACTTCTCCCATAATTAATTAATAATTAATTTCTATGCAAGTGGTTGTTTGCAATTACTGAATGGCTGGACATGTTTGGGACCTGTGTTTTGGGGATTTGCTAGTTGATATATGGGGTTCACCTTGTAAGTTGAGCTAGAGTCTATAAATTGCATGTGGTCATTATGACTTTCCATATTCCTTTTTAATAAAAGTTCCTTTAAAGCAGTGCTTCCTAAACCTGGCTAAATTACCCAAAATTGGGTAAAAGTGGTTTTTCTTTGGGTAACAACACACAAACCCATTACCCATCACAACAGGGACATTTAAATTGACTTAAAGATTGCCACATGTACTAAAATATATTTGAAAATCTCCCAAAATATTCTTATTAAGATGAAAATTGATGAAATTACCAGTGGTAATTTGTTGAAATGACATAAAGATCAGTCAGTGACATTGTTTTTATAATACAGGTAGTCCTCGAGTTAAGACATTTTTTGGGTAATGAAGGAAAAAGTTTGGGAAGGACCTCCTTAGTACAGAAGCTAAGGAGGAAAACCACAGAGGGGCTGTTCCTCTAATCCAAACATCTTCCTGTCTCCTAGGTTTTCCCCCCAGTATGTCGGAACGTCACCACATACCGCAGCATGCTACTCTGCAACGTGGGCACAACTGCCATTAGTTTTAACATGGGCCGAGAGAAGTGCCCTTCTGTCTTGGTCAAGCCCAGCTGTGGATATATTATTCCAGGGGCCCACCAGATCTTTTTCCTTTCAACTTGCCCCACAGAAACAACCATACAACAGCACACCTTGCTTTTGCATCTCAATTTCTGGTCCTCTTTCACACAGGTAAGCAAGGAAATTGAAACTTTTCCTTCTACTCTTTGCCCTATTTTATCATGCTATCACCCCTTTCATCTTCTTGGCGCCCTTTCTCTAGTAGTTTTATTTTACTTTAATTGTGGTAATGTTTTTAAAGCTGAAGAAACTCTTGGTGTTCCATATCAGTGTAGGAGCTATTATATAGCTTAATAAACACCAACAATTTAGATATCTCCTTTATTCGTGGCAATGTGTTATTTTACAACCTTCCCCCCGCCTTTCTTTATTAACTAACAAAAAGAGAAGGACAGTTGAAGCTTAGGAATGTCTGCAAATATAATTTCCTATTTTTACCAATTAAATGGAAGAGGAAGGAAATGGCCTTATCCACCCTGATGTCATCCAGATCACAGAGCAGAATTGAATCTGGTCATTTAAACTTGGTTTACTTAAGCCAAAACCTAACAATACTTTTTTTTGAGAGGGGGAATTGTTTTATTATTTACAATCTTTCGGCAGTGTAGCTTCTAGACTTCTTGTTTTTAGCTCAGTCTTTATTTATTTATTTATTTATCATATTTATATGCTGCCCATCTCACAGAAACATGACTCTGGGTGTCATACAATAAAACCATAAAAACCAGTAATTACAAAAACACTACAATTAAAACATTAATATTACTATTATGAAAAAACAAAAAGGCTAGAGAGAGCATTAGATGTTATATGCAATGTAGCCACTCATTAAATCCCCATTTCTGTGAGACCCCCAAGCCTGTTGACATAAGCAGGTTTTGAGGGACTTCTGGAAAGATATCAAGGATGGGACCAGTCTCTTACTTCAAATTTATGTTGGAAATGTGAACAACAAGAAGAACATTTTATCATGTTTGGTGGATGTGTAAAAAAGCCAGAAAGTTTTGGATTCAAATGCATACACTAATCTAGAGGACTTTAAACCAGAGGCTTTTCTTTTGGGACTGATGGACAAACAGTTGGAAAAAAGTCATGGAACTTTGTTTTTATACATGAAACCCCTCATAGACCAGTACCTGAATATGACCCAGAAGCAAACTGGCAACCAGTGCAGCTCACGGAGCAGAGGTATGTGTGCTGTTCTAGGGGCGCACATAACTGCCCGCACTGCTGCATTTTGCACCAGCTGAAGCTTTTGGATATTCTTCAAGGGCAGCCCCATGTAGAGTGCATTATAGTAGTTCAGCTGGAAGGTGACCAGGACATGAGTGACCATGAACAGAGTCTCTTGATCCAGGCATGGGCGCAACTGGCATACAACATGAAGCTTGCAAAGGCCCTCCTAGCCACAATTGCCACCTGCTCTTCGAGCAAGAGTCGCATGTCCAGGAGGACCCCTAAGTTGCACACTGGGTCTGTCTGGGGCAGTGCAACCCCATTCAGTACCAGAGATGGTATAGTCCCAGAACTGGAAGGCCCCAGAACCCAGAGCCACTCAGTCTTACCAGGGTTCATTTGAAGCCTGTGATTCCCATCTAGATCCCCACAGCACCAGGATAGGACATGAACAGTATCGCTTAATTCGGCAGCAACAAAGATGCATAATTGGGTAACATCTTCCCCGCCCCACCTCCACCCTGAATTTCCCACATTCCCTACATTGGCTTCAGTCAATGCAGATTTTTGTCATTTGTCAGTCTAAATCCATGCACATGTTTTGAAGATTGCAGTTGTGTGTGTTTAATGGCACTTCTAGAGCTTCATAGTATTAGGAATTGATTTGGCTACATTGCCTAGGTATTTCCTTCTTGTATAGTTCCATTTTTTTCAGGCTTGCTCATGCCAGCTTAGGACCCAATTAAATCTTCATGGATGGTTTTCAACATTGGCTCATGATTTCTACTGATCTTTGCTTCATCAGGAGATTCCTCTTCAAAGCAGTGCCGAGCCTCTGGCACTACTCTTGGAAGGTGATGGCAGCCTGTACTTCAAACCTACGTGTGTGGGAACCTGCTCTTCACGTACCTTCACCATCAAGAACTGTACCCGGCTACCTATGCTTTTCAGATGGAAAATCCAGCAATCTGACCAAAAGCTTTTGTCTGTCCAGCCTGCTGAAGGGACGCTACTACCCAATGAAGCTTTGGTAAAGAGAACAATTACACGGACATTTAGCAGTCTTCCTTGAGACAAATATGATAATAACTACTAACAGTGCCTTGCTAAATAATGCATTCACACTGTCATGGTTCTGCATGTAAAAGTAGTAAGATACTAGCAGTAAGAGAGAAAAGGAAGCTTTCTTTGAGCTCCTCTATGACTCTAACAACTAGTTGACCCATTCCAAAAGAGAGTAACCTCAATGTCCTTAGCCTCCTCTTGTGCATGTGATTTCAGGCTCAGACATGGACTTTCACTCCTGGTGAACAAATCAAATATCTCCTGCGGAGCTGGGTGACAGTGTGGAGAGATCAAGAAATGCTGGATGACAAGACTCCAAAGAGCATTCGCTATGTTCTGCGAGTTATTGGGGAGGGATCATTTGGCACCATAACAGTAAGTAACAACATCTACATTGGGAAAAGTTAATATAACCATACTAAAGAAGGTGGCTGCCATTTGAAACATGCCCACATGACAGTCACCTATGGAGCTATGAAGTGTAATAAGTGGGCATACCCGCTATATAATGCCACATAGCCCAATGGAGGATGCCTACTGCAAATGTCAGGTTGAATTGAATATAAGTCCTAATGAAAACACAGACTTATCCTTTTTCCTTTAGTATCTTTAATCCCAGAACTTATTTACATAGAGAATCTATAATGGATGTTTTTAAATATCTTTCTCTGTTGTTTGGCTTGTAGGCAGAAGAGAAACAGATAGATGTTGGCAACATCCTGGTTGGTAGCACACAGTCATGTAACCTTGTTTTATTTAACAATGGGACCTGCTGCTTAAAATATATCATTAGTGTGGAACAAACAATTGTTGGACCATGTGATCCTGAGGAAGTTGCCAGTGACCCCTTAGGTATTTAATGGGAATGTGAATCAATGGTGCTTTGTACCACTGGAAGTCTAGCCTTATTAATTCCACTGTTTCCTTTCTTCTTCTCCCACTCCCCATTCACAGCAATAGATCTTGATCACTACAAAGGGACAGTTTCTGCTCGGGGAAAGATCTTCTTGCAAGCAACTCTAAAACCAGCTCGCCGGTTGCGCTACAACTGGACAATCCATTGTGCCATTTCCACTCCCAAAGGTAAGAGTCTGGGAGCAGCTAGTGACCATCAAAGCAGCCTAGCAACTAAGCAATGTGTACATGTGATGGGAAAGTAGGAAAATCCACAGCAGATTAAAAAAAGGCTCCCCTTGCTTTGACACATGTTGAACTTAATAGAAAATTTGTGTGACACACAATTGAGTAGTAACTTAATGGAGGTCTGACCTGAACTATAAAGTTGGAAAGCAGAGAGAACTTGTTATTTGCCTTCCCCATATTTATTCTGCCACATTCTAATCAACTCTGGTGAAATTTTGGTCCTGGGGTTTAGGGTCAAGACCTCCTCTTAATCATCAAGTGAAGTAAGTCTTAACTACGTTCAAGGATTTGTAAAATACACCTGCAGGCTATTCCTTATGTGGTAGATTGGATGGAGAAGACAATAACCTGCCATTTTACTCTTAAAAGATAAACTGGCTTTTGTGCTTTAAATCTAGAATGATGGCTGGGAAATAGGAGAAACCACAAGAAGAACTAGAGATTCCCTTCAGGGTGAAAATTGATTTTTGAATTTTGCTATCTTATGGTTTTGCCCAGTGAATTTCAAAAGGTGTTAGCTCATGGACCTGCTAACAAGGTCCAAGTTTCAGAGAGAGAGGATGGAAAGCACTTTTGGCTCATCACTTGGAGAGTCAGTTAGATTGGAGACAGTATTAAACTAGATGGACCCATGGTCTGATTTGATATTAAGGCAACATGATATATGCACTTGATTTAGGGACACATCAAATGGCCTAGAGTCCTTCCCCAACCTAAGGAATGTGACTTTCAGTTGCTGAGTGTCACAGTTAGTGTAGTACTGAGGTAATGGTATCAGTGAAGGAGTGGGACTGATTTTTCAGCTAATTGTATGGTGAATCTGAGTTTGGAGGAGTTTAAAGCAAAAGAGTTTAAAGTATGTGTAATCCTAATGGAAACTAAAGATAAGGACTAAAACAGGAAGTCCTTTAGCCCTTATTTTTATGGGGAAAAACCCCACTTAGCCTAAAAGTTAATGAGCTCAAGGTGTCATTGTGGATTTTATGTAACCAAAGGAGAACCATTTAAGAAGCACCAGAAACAAAAGGAGAGCATTGACATACCTAGGGGACTCCAAGGTTTGTGGAAATGTCAAGATAGTGGAAAGATAGCATAGGGGTTGGAAAGGAGGTAAGAGTAAACAAGGGAAGATATATAGTTCTTCAAATATTTGAAGGACATCAATGATGCTTCCAGTGAGGCTTTTATTTGCAGTCATCCTGCCTCAAAACAGAGAATCAATAGATAGGCCTAGACAGTGTTATTTTAACTGTTCTATGCTTGTTTCTTCCATTCTTTTCATATCACAAAATATCCACCAAGAAGGAAAAGAAAGAAAAATTGCAGAGTTTTCCCTCTACTCTGGAAACTGAGGAACATGTAACATATTTACAAGAGAGCTGCAGTTAATAGGAGAGGCACCTGAAGAAGCCTGTCAAGTTTTATTTGTTTTGGATTAATCTGTAATGGGGGATAAAAGATCATGGGCTTCACCAGGTGCCTCCACCACCAATAGATTATTTTGCATTTATTTTATAATATAAGCCCTGTTTTCTTCCCATTCAAGCCAGTGGTTATCCCTTCCATTCCATTTTGGAAGCTTACGATTTCTGATTCTTGATGATTTTAGAGGCTGTGTTATTCCTGGTGTTTGCTGAAGTGCACATTTAATCCAGTGATTAATTTATTTTAAAAGTTGTGTAATATATGGGCGATGAAGAAAAAAATAGAACAAATTCCACTTTTTCCCCACTTGTGCCTGGTGGTGGAAGACTGTGAAGGACTTATCAGGGGAAGTAGAGTTGTTGTTTGCTGCTGCCTTGGTCTGTATCAACAGAAATTGATGTAGACTAGATTTGGACAGAGAGGAGACATAAGACTGTAACTCATTTAATTACAAGCAGCAACTGAAAACAAAGTCCCTTACTTACCATTTTCTGCATCCCAACTGCCATATGTTTGTATGTCTGATAGTAAGGTTGTTGTACTGACTGTTTTCTTGTTTCACATGCAAGCTGCAAACACTTTGGGGGAAAAGCAATCAGTTTGCTGTGTGATAGCAACTGGCATCTACCCCTCCATCTGCATCATTGATGCCTGTGGGACAGGCAGTGCCTCTGGCATCAGCAAGCTGCACCTCTGGCGGCTCTTTTCCATGGATACTCTGAACCAGTATCTGGAGCGAGAGCCGACACCACAGGAGCTCACTTTCCGAGTGCCTACCAGGCACAGGTAAGAATCCTTTATTCTCTTACTAGTCCTTAGCCTTCAGTTCCTCCATACAGGAACACTCTTGATTACGTCATAGTCTGCAACAACATCTTCTTTTCTTTTTCTTTTGCTGTCAAATTACATAAGCAAGCCAGATTCTGGGACTGTTGAACAAAGGAACAATTCCTCCACTGTTCTTCTCACATTCAATTTCTCTTCAACATACAGCACTCAGCGAATCCCCCCAGTTTACACTCCTGTCATGGTGGATTTCAATTTTGGAGCAGCTCCAGTCGGATGTGAGCCCTCTGTGATTGTGCTGATGGTACAGAACAATGGAATGATACCTGTGAACTGGTGTGTAATCCTCAATCACTGACCTAACCAGGAATAGCTTCTTTTTAGAGTTCAGAATTTTTGCACTAAGGACTATCTTCCTCCTGCATTTGGTAATTTAGGACACGTCAAATAAGAATCCTCATGGTATGGATTTAATTTTGGGGAAAATTTCTCTGTAGTTAAGCACAAATGTTATCCCTTGTGCTTGGCTTGTTTAGCAGGCCACAGTGATCTGATTTATAAGTAATATTGAGCCATAAAAAATGAAAAGAAAGCTTCTGTTAGAACTGCATCTTCAATGGTGCTTAATTTCTTCTGACTGGAGTGTTCAGAGAATGGCTGTGAATGTAAGATTTGACAATGGAACCAGTTACCTGGGGAAATGGAAATGGCTCTTCATCACTGACAGAGGTTTGCTAGTCAGGATACTGTAGCAATCTTGCATTAAGAAGGGAAGAAGACTAGATGGCTACCATCTAAGATTCTGTAGAGCAATGTATAGAGAACTTATGTTGTTGTAAAGTTCCTCAGGTTCCTGGACCTGGTTAATCATAGATTGAATACTGGATAAGATACGGATGGGCCATTGATACCCATCAACTGAAGGCAGAATGATCAGAGCCTGCTCAGCACTGAGGATATTTGTCAGTTGGATAGTCTCCTGGCATTTGAATGTAATTCTGTCTCCTGAAGATTAGATCTATGCATTTTCCTCTTTTTTTTCTGGGCATTAACTGCTTTTGTAGGGATTTTCTGTTTCCTTCGGACCAGAAGATTGACATGGAATATTGGGCAGAAAATACTGAGTTTGATCCCAGTGAGCTGCATCAGATGCGGATCCAGGATAATCAGCTTTTCGCCATCTCTCCCAAGACAGGAAAGCTTCTTCCAGGGCAAGAGCAAACTATACACCTGTCTTACAGGTATTCATGCACCATAGTTCCTTCCTCATGTGAGACCTGATCTTACCCAGATGTCAACTTCAGCTCCTATGCTAGGTAGGGCACACCAAGTTAACCCACAGTCTGGGACCCTGTTATGATCACCCGAGATATGAAATCCCAACGAAGTTCTCTCAACACCATTCCCAAAGCAGAGGACTGCATCATTCTACCTTCTCCAGGGCTTAGGTTTTGAATTCTTGAGTTTGTTCAGAACCTAAGGCAGCTCTAGGTTAACTTTACGCTGTTCTTTCTTGTCCAGTGCTATTCTTGTGTCCAGGAGGCTCTTTATACAACAATGCAGCTTTGCAATAGGGAAAGAATTGTTCCTGATCTCTTATTTGAGATAGGATTCTTCAGTTAAGAGTTTGGAATGGTTTCATTTATGCATTTTTCTAATACTGATATTTGTTTTTCCTCCACCAGACATGATTTCATTGGCACTGACCGACTTCCAGTCCTACTAAAAGTCTTCCATGGTCGAGAAATTCTGGTAGGATATTAGGTGAAAGGTTCAGAAACTCCCCAGGAGGAGGTCATATAAGCCTTCTCTAAGGCCACACCAAATTCTTTGGCTGCTATAGCAACAGGAGGCAGTATACTGGTGAAATGGCCTTATCTTGGATACAGAGTGTGCTTTTTATGATTCACATACTCACCATAACATATCTGAGACCTATGGTTTTTCATCCATAAGCATCCCTATCATTACTACTCCAGGCACTATGGGGTTGAATTATACTGATGGCAGAATTTTCTCTTTAGCAGTCACTGTTTGGAAAAAGAGTTGTCTTATGATTTCATTCACCTTCTCTCTGTGTTAGTGGCAGTCAAGTTAGAATGTGATTGTATCTGTGTGGTTTGTGGATGGGGGCAAAGGAGAGCTTATCCCAACTTGGTATCCTTCCTGAGAAAAATGGAAACCACAGTGCTTATTTTTATTTGATATTATTCCATTTTACACCACCAGTGGTTTCTTCATTTCATTGGTCTTCAAGACTGTTCTCAGCTTGCCTTTCCTGCTTCCCCCCTTCCCTAACTTTTCAATTAAAATCCAATTCCCTTTATTCCCCAGTGGATGTCTCCCTCATGCTTTACTGGTCTTCTGTTAAATGTCCATTACACACTCAAGATTTCATGTGGAAGTACTGTATTCCCTTTTGTTTGTATTTTTTTCCCTTCCAGGAATTGTTGTCAGCTGAAAATCCAGAGTTCTGCATGTTGAAAAATATGGGCTTAATTGTGCCTGTGTGCAAAGTCTTTGGGTGGGCTCCCTTGGCTCAGTCCATTTGGCCTAGGTCTTGTCAGTTGCCCAACCAGAGTTCTGTATCCTACTTAGATTGTAGCCAAACACTGCTAGTGGAGCATTGTGGAGGTAGCCTTGGTGTGGGGTTTAATGAGGAGAATCCCTAGAATTGCTTTAACTTTTTCAAGAATGAGAGTGGGGGAAGGCACTGTTTGCAGCTGATATAAATACAGCCTGTATGGTGCAAGTAACAACCTATTATTTTATCTCTTTCCTTTCTATTCTGCATCTGCAGCTGAATTTCATTGGTGTGACCCTGAGGCTGGGATGCCACTACATTCACTTCACTTCAACTAAACATGTGTTCACACCCATTGCTATTGGCACCTATAATTCTCCTAAACAAGTGAGTCATCAAAAGACGGCTTTGTTTCTCTGGTTGCTTTTGGTTTGCTGGTGCTGCCCCTCCGCCTCCTTTGCAGGGAGGTAGGACCTATTTGATCATTTTGCAACTAAGAGACCTGGATAGTTTTAGGGGATCTTGAGGTTTTCTCTTGGAATCTGGTGGGCAGTTCCACCAAGGTCTTAGTCCCTGCCTGGAATGGGTGTGTGATGAGGGCCTTGGGTCAGATTGTGCTTCTGCAGCCTCTCTGTGTGGATCCTATGGTACTCCTTGATGTTCCAAGGAGCTCCAGGAGATGAAACAACATCTCAATGCCTACAGCACTGCTGAAGAAAGGCAAAGAGTAAACCTGGGTGAGCATGTGTAACACCTCATATTAGAGATTACATTGTAGTGATAAGTGGCAAAATATAGTTATTTTTCTGCTCTTATTACATCTGTAGATAGTTGATTGGTAGCCCTGTTTAAAGTGACACATTCCCTGCTACAGGAATCTGAGTGACTTTTTCTGCCAGATGCCAAGAATGTTCCTCATATACTAGACATCTATGAGGAATATTCTAGGCATCTGGCAGAAAAAGTATCTCAGATCCACTCTGAGTTAGACTCCAACTAGACAGATTTTGTTGAGTTGTCAAAGGGGTGGTCTTGTTACCTGGGAAGTGTTTGATTCTGTGATGCCAGAGGAAGTGGACAGGATCCTTAGGTCTGTTAGTATGGCCACCTGTGTTTTAGATCAAAGTCCCTCCTGGTTGGTTAAGGCCTCCCAGGACATTATATATGGTTAGATCCATGTGATGGTAAATTCATTTGGAAGAGGAGGTAGTTCTGCCTGTTTTGAAAGAAGCAGAGGTGCACCCCTTCTCAAGAAACCATTGGTGAACCTAAGGGTTCTGGACAATCTTCAGTAAGTCTCCAACCTTCCCTTTTTAGGTAAAGTTGTTAAGATGGTAATTGGACTACAGTTCCAGAAGGCCCTGGAGGTACAGGTTATCTGAACCAATTGCAGTTGGGTTTCAGGTTGGGGCACAGTATGGAGAGAGCATTGGTCACATTTGTTGACATCTGGCAGAGGCAGGACAAGGGTAGTGCAACTGTCCTGGTTCTTCTTGATCTCTCAGTAACTTTCAGTATCATTGATCATGGCATCCTCTGGACTGGCTTTGGGGCTTGGAAGTGGGGGTTCTCCTCCTTTCTCTATGTCCAGTTCCAGTCAGTGTTGACAGGTGGGGAGAGATCCAGCATGAAGCCCCTGATTTGCAGGGTACCTCAGGACTGTCACGATGCTCTCGCCTCTCCTATTTAACATCTACATGAAATTGCTGGGTGAGGTCATCCATCAACATGGGGTCAGATACCATCTCTACACTTGATGATACATCTTGACCCCTGATCAACTAAGGAATACTGTCATGGTCATGTCTGTTCCTGGAGGCTGTTTGGGTCTAGATGGGGAGGTACAAGCTCAGATTTAACCCTGACAAGGCTGAGTGGGTATGGGTGCTGATTATTTGGTCCCAGTGATTTTTCTTCTTTGATTCTGGATGGGCCTGCACTTCCTAATTCAGAGCTGGTGCACAACTTGGGGAGTCCTCCTAGATACAAAACTCCTGAGGGTCTTCTGTGCCCTTTCCTGGATTGTAAATCCTTTCTCACAGTCACTCACACCTTGGTCACCTAATATGTGGGCTATTGTAATGTGTTCTATATGGGGCTGCCCTTGAAGGTATCTTAGAAGCTACAGCTAGTCCAGAATGCAGCGACACAAGTAGTTATGGGTGCATCTCAGTACACCCATGTAGCATCTATGCGCAAATACTCTGGTTACCAGTGAGCTTCTGAGTGCAATTCAAAGTGCTGGTTACAAAACCCTTCATGGCATATGGCCTGGCTATCTGAGGGATGAACTCTCTCCCATTATTTCTGCCTCCCCAGGCAGGGTGGGCATGTTTCACGTCCCATTCATTAAGCAATGTCATCTGATGGGACCTAGGAAGTGTGCCTTCTCTGTTGTGGCACTTGCCCTTTGGAACGTTATCTCTCTGGAGGTTTGGACCATCCTGACCCTGCAAACTTTTAGGCAATCTTTAAAAATGGTCATTTCTCCAAGCTCTGGGATAAGTACCGTGTTTTTCCGACTATAAGACGATACTTTTTTCTAAAATCCTTACCCTAAAAATTGAAGGGCGTCTTATTTAAGGAAGTCAGCCGAAGAGAACCTCGCTGTTGCAAAACTGCCCATACTTTGTTTCTGCAGGCAGCTTCCTCCTATTGCTAGCCTCCAATCATGAGTGAAATAGCTTGTCTCCCAAACAGACTTCCTCCAATCACGAGCCTTATGTAACTGACGTCAGCTGATGCTGAACAAACCAATTAGAGGAAGGCTGTTTGCAGAGACAAGCTATCGGCAGTTTCACTCGTGCTTGAATGTAATCAGCATGGAAATAGAGCTGCAGAGAGACGGTTTGGACCTCCTCCCACCGAGTGTATCAGGTAAATGTTAACTAATTACTAAATAAAAATGTGTTCTGCACTATCTTTAAAATATTGATTTCTTAATTTTGGGTTGGAAAAGTGGGGGTCTTCTTGTACATGGGGGCGTCTTATTGACGGAAAAATACGGTAAGTGATATACCTATTTGAAGTGTATTGTTTGGTCTGTGTTATGTGTTTCCCTTGTTGTGTGATATTCTTTGTCTGTTTATTTTGTTTGCTTTTGTAGGCTTTGGCACTGGATAGATATATATGCATACATATATAAATCCAAAGTAATATTATTGACAAATAGCTTGGGAATCCTGCTGAAGAATATTTTTCATTCATTCAGCTTATGTTCTTATAATTAATATAAGAATATATTTTAAATTTTAAGATTGTTTCATAATATTAATATTTAATCAATTAATTAATATTACACTATTAATATCTTCCAAATTAATTTTCCTCTAACAGTGGTTATATAATAGAGAAGTAACTATGCAAAATAGATATTGTGGTACCTATGGTCATCTTGGCAGAAAATATTTAATAGTCTTTGTCAATAGAATAAATGGAACTGGTCTCTCCCTCCTGCAGATCTATGAATTGTATAATGGAGGTTCTACCAGTGCAGCCTATGAAATTCAGGTGGATGCGCTGGTGAAGGTACAAAATGAGAATCACCAGCATGCAGTTTTTACCTGCCTGAACCCACGAGGAGAGATTGGCCCTGGATTAACAGCCCACACTGAATGGATTTTTTGCCCATTGGAAGCCAGAATGTACTCGGTGAGGCTCTTATTCTTAGGAATAAGCACTTTCCTTTAGGAATTTATATTCCTTGCCATTCTTGATGCTATCTAGCGAGCCAGTTGAAATGTATTAGGCCTTCATGAATCATGCAAGATCTGATTCAAATTGTTGCTCTGATTTGGAAAATCAGTCCTGATTGGATTTATGAGTGAAACTACGTTGTTCCAGATTTCCAAATCAGTTAGGAAAGAGCTGTTTTTGCACACGCACAGGAACATCTAAATCGTCTGAACTGCCAAATCCAGTTTTGTACAGCTTTAGAACTTATGTTCTGTTGACTCCTCTTATTCAATTAAGTTCTGATATTTGTTCACTGCAGCAAAGCTGTTTTGTGTCTGTTTCTGTTAAGAGCTGTTTTTTTGTCCTTCCAACTTTTAAGCTATTACAGCTATTACTGATTTCACCTTTCTAATCCCAGTTCTTGACCTTGATTTGAACAATCCTATTTTGCTTTGTTTTTCTTTCCTAACACACTATGCTCTGCTATATACATCTTCCCAAGGTAAATCGAAGAAGGGATAATTTCAATTACTCTTTTATTATTGTCATTGCTCTTCTAGCTGCATTTTTTTCTTTGCATAGGTGGATGTACCTATCCATATCCTTGATGGAGATTCTGCTTTAATTACGTTCCAAGGAGTAGGCTTTGATCCACAAGTTATGGGAGAAACAGCACAATTTGACCAAGTTGTGTCTGCTGCAACAACACCAGTCTCTGCCAAATTAACAGTACCTGGTCTGGTAAATCTGGGAGTTTACTTGTTCCAGTATCACACGAGAGAGTTTGTAACAGAGATTTCAGATTGCCAGTAGGAGTAAGTGAGCCACTGGCACTGGGAAAGCCATTCTTATATGATGCTGTTTTATCTCAAGTAACGTCTTTTTTCTCTTTATAATAAAAAAAATTAATAGATTCTTGTTTATCTGACAAGCATCTGGCAAGGCACAGAAAGGAACAGTTTTCATGCTGTATCCATTGCTAAAGCTGTGTATTGGGCAGGCTATTATGTGTTCTGAGAAGGTCCGGTATGAGCTCTCCAATCATGAGCCAGGCATGCTATGACATGCAGTCCCACTGAATAAAAGATGGGGATATTGCCGCCGGTATTGTTTGGTTGCCATCTGCAGGATGCCAGGAAAAGTACCAGCAGGCATTTGTCCCACACATTGGATAACATATCTGTTGTGACTCTGATTTAAGTGACTCCTGGTATATTGGCAGCTCCCAACAGCAGGGAAACCAAAGTTGCCGTAATCTCAGTATGTGTCAATCTGTCACGCAGAATTATTATGTGTCCGCATATAGGCACAAAGTGGTATTAGGCTTGTAAACCTGAGTTTGGTGATCTCTTCAGTCAGATAACTCTATTGCAAGCTCAGGATGTTACATTACTGATAAAGTCCTGAGTGAGCTGGGATATCCTATGGGAGGTTTCAAACATAAATATCGTGTGACAGCTAATAAAATGAGAACCACATCAAGTCGCTTGCCCTGTGAGGAATCCATTCTATGGCTATAATGTTTGTGAGTTGGATTACATGGTTCTCATAACAGAGCTAATAGCTCCATCCTTTCCAATTGGTCCCCGCAGTACAGCTTATACTAGATAGGGTTGAGATTGGAAGCTTCAACACGCATGGAAGCATTTACCAGTGGCAATCGTGGTGCATTTGAAACATGTAAAATCTGACTGAGTACTAAGCAATCCATTATTAATTACATAAAATAGAAAGTTTGGATGTGTTATACTTTCTTTTGAAGCTCAGAGATTCTTTTGCTTTCTCCAAAAATATAATGAATAGAGCAATCATAGAGTGGCAAGTTCAGAAAACAGCAGTGATAGAGTGTGTATTGCCCCCAGAGTATTCTTCCATCATACATACATATACATGTGAACATACTCATCACGCTAATCCCTTTTGGGTTAAGCAATATTACACAAAGCACAAAAAAGAGAGCAAACAATAGTAGGCCAAAGGAATTAAGGCATGAGATAAGAAAAAGAAATATAGTTACATCTAGTTTACACCAACCATTCCCTCTCCTTACTTTTCTGTTCTTCAAAACCATCCTTGCTTCCACAACATCCATACATTGCTTCGTACATTGCCTTTTGTTCTTTAAACTTCTCACTTTTCTTTTTTTGAGGATCTCACCAACTCTATGCAACTATGACTTTTTTGTGTTCCCCTTCTACTCAACCTGTTTACCCTTCTCATACACATTTGTTTTGCTATTTGTTTCTCATCAATTCTCACTTTATGACCAAACCATCTCCAAATACTTCATTTGCACTGATCACTCACTTTATATTCTATTCACAGCCATTCAGCACCAATTCATTCTTAACCCTATCTCTTCTTAATTTACTATACACACTTCTTAATACCCCATACCCACTGCATTCTGTTTACTTCTATGTTTCTCCTGACATACTCATTCCACTTCCTTATGACAATGTGGGCAGAAGTACATTCTTAAACATAACCATTTTCTGTTCTTCTACCCAACATACATTCCTCACAAAACCCCACATATTAGCCCAGCATTTACACATCTTAAAAATTCTCCATCCGTTATCCCATTATTAGTAAACATTCTGTCTAGGTATACAAATTCATCTAATTCTTTGACTTTTATGTATAACTTGCAAACATTCACTCCATTTTCCCTGTTAATTGCAACTACCTTGGTCTTTGAAATGCTAATTTTCAAATACATATACCTTTGTTGCACTGTGTAATTTATCCCTCAGACATTTCTTTTTGCTCTGTTCCAAGCGGCTTTCACATTCTCTTTCTATTCATTCTGTTGGGAGGTTGATCCATCTTCTAATACTTTTTGATAAGGACTCATACTTTCTCATCTTGCAGATATTCTACTTTCTCCTTTGTTTTTCTTCCATGCTCATTTTTTCCAAACCCACTCTTAAATAATAGTGAAATAATAGTTTGTTCCACATTCAGAACATTTTCATATCCTTGTACCCTTCACAAATTTTCTAAGTCTTTCATCGCAAACAAATCAATCATGCTTTTTGATTCAGTCCTTTCCATTTATGCATATGAGTAGACGTATGCTTAAATGACATATTTGAAATAAACATTCATTTTTCTGTATAAATGCACCCCCAGGCACAATTGTCATTATTCTTCAGTATCTGAATGCCTAATAAATTTTTCTGTACTCTCTTGACTAATTTCTACCCATCCATTTCTGTTGCCTAACAGAATAATATTCTCCCCTGGATCCCATTCATTCGTTTGTAGTAGTGTTTCATGTATGGAACGCCCCATAAATGTCTGCCATTAGCTACTAGCACTAGGTACCTCTGTGGATCACTTAGTTTCCTTCCGCTGGCTAGGCCAAGAAACTAAAGGGTCCTTATTTGTTAGGCTAGCAGTTCATTCTGTTTATTTTCTTTCCAGACAGTATATTTATCTCAGCCACGGATATGTCTTGGCAATATTCCAGTTTACAGCAAGTGCAGCCGCCTCTTTTTTCTCAACAATGCTTCTGAGGATGAGGCCATCATTTTTACCTGGCACGTAGGGATCTCCCCTGCCATGGTGGTGAGTTCCATCTACATGATTGTTTTTGGGCTTCCTTGGCTTTCTCCTAGCCCTTCTGCTCCTTTCAAGCTTCCTCAACTTTGATCTGGCAATGTCAGAACAGTTGGTCCTTGGCTTCAATTTTATCAGCTCAAACCTCTGAACCGGGTTGCACCACAAATGGAACAATCTCCCTAAGTTAACATAAATGCTTCCTAAGAGAACAGCATGGCCCAATTGCAGTGTCATATTTCATGATTCCAAAGCAAGCTTTCTGCATGAATATTCTACTATTGTGGCTGTATTCTGCTATTCTAACTCTTTTTCAATGATAGGAGGAAAGAGCCTGTTTCCAGAGTGAAAAGCAAAGATATTTAATGCGGATGTACTATCATGCATGCTTTATTTACTCATTCATTTATTTGATTGATTTATATGGCTGCCCAATTCACAAGAGCGACCTTAAATGACTTACAGTTTAAAGAAACATGAGACATGGAATTTAAAATAAAATAAAATAATATAAAAACCTTCAGAACATTAAAAAACAGCATGATAATAGAATAACAGTAATTATAATAACAGAAGCAACTGAGGCCAACCCAACACATATCTCATTCAAGGTTCTTACAATTCTATACGGGCTGATACCACAGTCTTTAGGGCCTTGTGGAAGGACAGAAGGATCAGGGCTGTCAGAACCTCGATATATCATGATATAATAATCTATTGTTTTGTTTAAAGGCACTGAAGATCATACCTCAGAGTGGAATTGTACAGGCTGGAGAGAGCACTCATTGTGTTCTTACACTGCATGCTGGTGAAAATCCATGCTTCTACAATGTGGATTTGATCTGTGAGGTGAGACTTAGTGGATACTTGAGATCAAAATTTCCTTTAACACCAAAAGCCAGGGGTTTTTGGTTGCTTATATTTAATATAGGAGATTTTAGTGTCAAACAGAAAGGCTGCAGTTCTAAGGAGTATGGGGACTGCAATAAGATCTGTCACTGATTACTTCATTAACATTCATTCATAACAAATGTGGTATTTATGTAATAGAGTAATTAAGGCTGAATGGCTTTTGTCAAGGGCACATCTGCATAGAAGCCTCAAGGAAGATGGAAATAATGTATACTTACCACAGAAACAAATTATATTTTTCTGTGATGCATGTGCCAATTAGAATGCTCTTGAACATGCATGATTTCATTTTTGTTTTCTTTCCTGAAATCCAGACATGTTGGCTTAACTGTTCTGCAGACAACTACCTTGTTTTCTCTTTGATGAGATAAATTGTTGTTTCCAGTAATTTATATAAAGTCACAACATTAAAGTAAAGCACTGCCAGAAATTAAATTTCAGAAGGCACATAAGGGGTGACATACCCTCACACAGTGTGGGAAAAGAAAAGTAGCAGAAATCCCAGTGGCATAATGCTCAGTTAACCTTAGGCATTTTCCCTGTAGATTTTTACTCAACATTCGTTAGATCAATATGAGAAAGAGCTGCAGGAATGGGAAACTGAAAAATCCCGCCAAGCTGTGGAGTTTACCATCACTGAGAAAGATCTGGATATGAAGAAGGACCTAAAAGAACCTTTCAAGGTAAAAACTAGCTTGCTATGAAGGGGCATCTAGTGTATATCTTGATTAGGATGTATTTCTCAAAGTTTTTGTCATCGCATGATCCTACCTGTGTTTTGTGAACATGTGTAGGAAAGTGGCTAAAAAATGACTGAGATGTTTTCAGCTTGGAGGATGGTCTGATGTATGACTTGGCCACATCATTTAGATGCCAGGATAATTTCAGTCCTCAGAATTAGCAACCAGTTATTCAAATATTATATAGATTTGTACGTGCATGTTTTCCTGCATATGTTTTCTAAATGTACCAGGGAAAGATATAGTCAAAATCAGTGTTCAGGTTTTAGCTACATATTTTTCTTAAGGCCAACCAAGTCATTTGAGCTGCTGAAGTGGAAAATCTAAATGTCATCTTCCTCTCACTAATTTATATAAGTCAGTGAATTGTCTAGGAAGCTCTCTGTGGAAGCCTCATTGGCTCTCACTCAATTCAGTAAGGCATATATAATTGTATTATTATCTTAGATCTGTTTGTATTGTTTTATTCTTATTTGTATGCCATTGGAAGTTGTAGAGTACAATGATATATAAATATCATAAATAAATCATTTATTTTATTTATTGAATGTATATGCCACTAACTCCATATAAATGCATGGCAACTTATAAGAAAATTTAAGCATCCATGGTATGACATAATATATAAGTAATGAAATATACACGATATATTTAAGATATCAGTAATAAAACATACACAATAAATTTGAAACATCAACTTACAAATTTAAAATGTCCATGGTAATAACCAATCCCATGACATCAAAACACAAATTACAATGATAGTGATGTTAAATAAGTACATTTACTTACTGAAGTGCGATGTTTTTGGATTTTTACTGGCACATCTTTTTGCAGGGATTTGAGAATATGCAATGGTAGATGGAAGACAAGAAACTTACTAATCCCCCCCCCCCCCCAATATAACATGTCCATGATATTACTAAACCCCAGGAACTTTAACAGTAGACACACTAAAAGACTTGATGTTGAAGGGAAAACCAGCAGGGGAGGAAGAGTATGCTTGATTTTTACTCTGAAGGCAATCTTGTGTTTAGAATCCATCTTTGATTTTCCCCAGTCTCATCTAGACACCCACAAGGAGAAAAGCATCTTGGAGAGAGCCCACTTTGAGCAGAAAACTGACTGGCAAAGAGGTTAAGGTCCTCCTTTATTCAGAGCTGCAGCTTTCTTAAAAAAAAAAAATCAGGGCTACATCCTACAATTTTGCTTCATTCAGTTGTATATCACTTCTATTCAATTTCTGTAACTTTTTGCTATTGTTATCTTCTTTTTCTTTAGGGAGCTCCAAACATCCCAGGGTTACCAAAGCTTTTTAAAGAGCTTACAGAGATCAGAAAATACAAGGTAATTAGTTATATGCCTTTGTGTAGATATAGTGAGATCGCTTGTGGAGCAACCGATAGAACAAATAGCTAATAGGGCTTTTATTTCAGAGCTGGGATAGTTAATTGAAAATTTGACCTCTCTGTTACAGAATGAAATAAGTGTGATACAAAAATAAGTGCATGCAGTGTATTTCCATAGTATTTGACACTGCTGCTAGAGCAGGTGGAGATGAGTAAGAATCTAATATGCTATTGTCCCCCACCAAGAGGCTAAAGCTGACCTATAGATAAAAAATGAAATTAGAGAAAAAGAAACAGTAATCATAATCCCCTTCATGTAAAAATAGGTTGGGAAAATGTATATTCTGGACAGGACTAAGAGACCAAATTTCTAGATATTCTAAATAGTTAGGCACTCAAAATCTAGTCAAAGAGCCAACAAGAGGAGACACAACATGACCTGAATGGTAAGCACAATCCAGAATTTTCCTGTATTGAACCAATTGGGAATTATAATGCTATTATCTTCAGATGTATCTAAGTGAATGCTTGGCAAAAAAGTCCAACTCAGTCAAGTGTGACTTCAAAAAAACAAGCTTTCAAAAAATAAGTAGATTGGTGAAAAGAAAATTGAAAGCAAGAGTCCAGAAAGTCAGTGGTCTCTAAATGTTTGGCGATTATTCAAAACAGCAATAGCAAAATCTCAGCTAGAATGTATATCTCAGTTCAGAAAGGGTACCATAACACCCGAGAGGATACCAGAGTGTCTAACAAAGAGGATCAGAGATGCAGTTAAAGGCAAAAAGCTTTCTTCAAAAAGTGGAAATCTTTCCCAAATGAGAACAAAAAGGAACATTTGAAAAATGTTGACCAAAAAAAGTGCAAGGAGTCAATAAAATATGGAAAAATACTTTGCAGAGCACAAGATAAAAAACATTAACAGAAAAAAAACTTCAAAGATATTTGGAGTAGGAAGCCAATCAGATAGGCCATTGGATAACATGAGCATTAGAGGAGTGCTCAAGCTGGATAGGAAAAAAGAGAATTTGAATGAATTCTCTGCTTTGGTCTTCACGGCTAAGAAAGTACTGTATGCCAGATGCCTGTGCCCAAGTTGGCTTTTTCAGCACTAAGACTGAACCAAGTGAAACAAATAGCAATAAAAGATTAAATTATAAGGCAAACTGACAACTAAAACTAAATAAATCTCTAGTCTAAATGATATTCATCCAGAATTCTTAAAGAACTGAAATGTGAAATATGCAACTTCTTTTTAATATTGACATCTGTTCCCAAGGACTTGAAAATAACTGATGCAATCAATTTTATGATTTTCCTTTATGGTGATAAAGGAAAATACAGGCCAGCTAGCTTAACGTTGGTTGTGTAAAAAATTGTTGAAAGTATTATTAAAGAGAAAAACAGACACATAGAAGAATTAGTCTTGCTGAAACAGAACTAACATAGCTTCTGTAAAAGTAAGTTCTGCCTCCCGATTTGAGGGAGTCAGCAAGCATGAAGACAAGGGTGACTCAATAGATATTGTATGCTTTGACAGAGTACTTCACCGAAAGCTCCTGAACATTCTCAGCTGCCGTGGGATAAGAGGATAGGTACTCTTGTGGATTGTTGTTGTTGTTTAGTCGTTAAGTCGTGTCCGACTCTTCGTGACCCCATGAACCATATTGCGCCAGGCCTTCCTATCTTTCACTGCCTCCCTGAGTTTGCTCAATTTCATTCTCATTGCTTCAGTGATGCTATCTAGCCATCTCATCCTCTGCCGTCCTCTTCTCCTTTTGCCTTCCATCTTTCCCAGCATCAGGGTCTTTTCCAAAGAGTCCTCTCTTCGCATTAGGTGACCAAAGTATCTGAGCTTGAGCTTCATTATCAATCCTTCCAATGAGCAATCAGAGTTGATTTCCTTCAAGATTGACTGGTTTGACCTCCTAGCAGTCCAGGGGACTCTTAAGAGTCTTCTCCAGCACCACAGTTCAAAGGCATCAATTCTTCGGCGTTCAGCCTTCTTTATGGTCCAGCTCTCACAGCCATACATTACTACTGGAAAAACCATAGCTTTGACTATGCGGATCTTTGTCGGCAAGGTGACGTCTCTGCTTTTTAATATGCTATCTAGGTTTGCCATAGCTTTCCTCCCAAGGAGCAAGCGTCTTTTAATTTCATGGCTGCAGTCTCCGTCTGCAGTGATCTTGGAGCCCAAATAAATGAAGTCTGTTACTGCTTCCATTTCTACCCCTTCTATTTGCCAGGAATTGATGGGTCCAGATGCCATGATCTTAGTTTTTTTAATGTTGAGTTTCAAGCCAGCTTTCGCACTCTCCTCTTTCACCCTCATCAAGAGGCTCTTTAGTTCTTCTTCACTTTCTGCCATTAGGGTGGTATCGTCTGCATATCTGAGGTTATTGATGTTTCTCCCTGCAATCTTAATTCCGGCTTGTGATTCTTCCAGCCTGGCATTTCTCATGATGTACTCTGCATATAGGTTAAATAAGCAGGGTGACAGTATACAGCCTTGTCGTACTCTTTTCCCTATTTTGAACCAATCGGTTGTTCCATGACCGGTTCTAACTGTTGCTTCTTGGCCCGCATACAGATTTCTCAGGAGACAGGTAAGGTGGTCTGGTATCCCCATCTCTCCAAGAATTTGCCACAGCTTGTTGTGATCCACACAATCAAAGGCTTTTGCATAGTCAATGAAGCAGAAGTAGATGCTTTTCTGGAACTCTCGTGCTTTCTCCATGATCCAGCATATGTTGGCAATTTGATCTCTAGTTCCTCTGCCTCTTCGAAACCCAGCTTGTACATCCGGTAGTTCTCGGTTCACGTACTGCTGAAGCCTAGCTTGTAGGATTTTGAGCATAACCTTGCTAGCATGTGAAATGAGTGCAATTGTGCGATAGTTTGAGCATTCTTTGGCATTGCCCTTCTTTGGAATTGGAACGTAAACTGACCTTTTCCAATCCCATGGCCACTGTTGCGTTTTCCAAACTTGCTGGCATATTGAGTGCAGCACTTTAACAGCATCGTCTTTTAGTATTTTAAATAACTAAAAAGCAAATAAAGAGTAGGAATAAATGAGCAAACATGCTGTCAGGATGTGCAATGTGGAGTTCCCCATGGATTACTGTTGGAATAAGTGCTTTTCAGCCTGAATATAAATGGAGATAGAGCTGAGGCAATGAAGGGGCCACATTTGCTGATGATACCAAACTATTCAGGGTAATAAAATCAAAGAGGGATTGTGTAGAACTCCAAATGTATCTCTCCAAATTGGATGAATGGGCTTTAAAATGCCATATGCAGTTCAGTGAAAACAAGTGTCAAGTAATGCACGTTGCCCCCCCCCCAAAAAAAATCCATACTTCACCCATGTATTAATGGGATTTGAGCTGGAATCTCAAGAATCATGGTGGATAGCTCAATGAAGATATAACCCAGTGTATAGCTGCAAGTATGCAAATTCCATATTTGGAATCATTAAGAAGGGAACTGAAAACAGAACTGCTCATATAATCCCTCTTACTAATCAAAATGGGATTCAATATTACTTACAGTTCTGGTCATCACCACACCTTTACAAGAATATTACTGTGTAGAGCTAGAAAAGGCAACCAAATTTATTAGAAGGCAGAAGCAGAACCCCTGTGTAGAAAGACCACTGTATAGCATTTGAGGCTGTTTAGTTTGAAACAAAGGATGATAAAGGAAGACATGATGGAGGAATATAAAATCATGCATGGCTTTGATAAAAAAAGAAAAGGAAGAGGTTTCCTTCCTCTCTCACAATGTTAGAACTTGTGGATATTCATCGTTATGCACAGGGAGATTTAGGACCAACAAAAAGAGGTACTATTTTACAAAGTGCATAGTCAAATTGTGGAATTTGTTGTCAATAGCTGTAGTGGTGGCAGCCAATTTGGGTGGTTTCAAAAGGGACTAGATAAGTCCACAGAGGATTAGACTACTGCTAATTTTGATAGCTATTTCATAGGCTCATACCTGAAATGCCAATTACTGGAAAGTGATGGGGAGAGCAGTTATTTCCCTTCAGTCTGGGTTTATTTGCTTCCCAAACACATCCAGTTCATCATCGTGACACAAAATGCTGGCCTAGGTGAACCTATGGCCTGATCCTTCAGGGCTTTTCTTCAGTTAATTTTTTAAGATTGCTCTCAGCACAGATGGGCTTGTTGTATCAAATCATTGTGGTACAAAGCTAGCTTCTTTTCTCAACCTGCAGAATCAGTTTTTCTTAGGCCTAGTTATATCTAAGCATAATGCCGCAAGTATATTCTGTGAATGCAGCAAATCCTCTTTTTACGTATGTCAGTAAATAGTAGCTGATTATGTTCCAAAATGAGTCTGTCATGAATCTTACAGATAAACTCGGAGGAAGACTCTGCCATATACTATCCAAGTTTCTCTGTGTATTAAGGAATTTTGTTGAACCCCAGGAATCCTTGCTGCAGGCTCTGCAGTATTTGATTTATATCTCACCTTGTCCCTAGGGGTTGGAAAAGAATTGGGGTGGGGAATGAGTGAGTGAGAGAAGGCTACACATATGAAATGTAATTCCTGGCAGATCAAGGGAAAGGCTGCAAATAGGAAATATATATGAAATAAAATGGAATGTAACCCCCAGTCACACATTCCTTCTGATGTCTTCTCATGTTTAATTATTTAGCAAGATGCTTGTATGTTATGAGTTAAATTGGTTAGAAAGTCCCATTCACTAAACAGCTTTTTTTAATTTCTTCCCAACAGACCCTTCCTCCTATTAGGAACATCTATGGGCCAAATGCCCCTGCTAGCCGTAGCCAGAGGAGGCAAATAAGGAACAAGGAGGCCAGCAGGTTTTGGCCCAAGCCTGAACTCCCCAAGCCCTTTCTCATGCACCTCGGCTTTACAGCCAGGTCCCACTCAATTGATGATTTCTTGTCCAATTTCTCTAATGATTTGCCCCAGCACTTCCTTTACCGGTAAGACAAATTATTTTCCTTGCCTTCCCCAGTTGTCACCTCTCTAGATAGAGATGTTGGATCTCTAGCGATGTATGGGATGCTCTTTGCAATGGCAGGATGCACACATTATACTAAGCCATAGCTTATTTTAGAGTTGTTGAATATACCACAGTGGCTAGATTTCTGTTTTGTGCAAAGCCATAAGTTTGCCAATCACAATGGTGAGTTCACCAGAAATGTTGATTTGGTTTAGCATGTTTTATGATATGTGAAACCACTCAGTGTTCATTTTAGTTTTGCTTAAATCATATTCTTATGAATAAAAACTGTTTTACATAATGCTTCTCTTAATGTGGGAATATTGAAATTGGGAAAAACAATATGATATCCTCCAACCACCCATGTGGTATGAGAATATTTAGCAAACTGAGTTGGAGGACAATCCTGTCTCCTTGTTTCCAGGCATCTCATGATTGTGGAAACACTTATATAATTTGTAAAGGAGTTTTACTGTTCATTTTCTTTTCTATAGCCAACTGAAGAAGAAAACAGCAAGAAAAGATTCTGTACGTAAGACATCTCTGTTCTCAAATGTGAGCAAAACTAAAAGAGGATCTATTAAGGATTCCACCTTGATGGAGCTAGAAAACTGCACAGAACAAGAAGCCCAGCTACTGACAGACATGCTGTCTACCGTGATCAAGTAGGTGGCTTGTCTATCAGAAGTCCTGAAATATTTAGATGGTATGTGCACTGTCTTACTGTATATCAGCTGTGGTCTTTTATAAATATATAGACTGTAGGGTTAGGATATTTATCAAATGTGTGTTCTGCTCTATCACCAAGACGCTGAAGATAATGTATTTTGAGTTATTCCTGTATGTTTTCACAATAATTCCATAAAGTAGGTTAAATGAAAGCAATTATGAGAAATGCAAGGCCTGAAAGGAGATTGGTTTCCCTAGTCCAAGTCCAGTGTATCACACTGACATGAACCACCCAGGTTCAACTCCATCCTCAGCCAATAAAATTCACTGGGGGTCAGTCACTATCACTCAGTTCAACTATTGTTGGGCTAGGGCTATATCCCTGGCAGGGAGTAGTGATGACTCTCTGTGATTTTTGCCTTCTTTTATCCTTTTCCTGGCACATGCATGAATCATATTAAGCACGTATTAGCTTTTACATTACCAGGTTTTCAGGTGCTATGGGCAATGATGTAACAAATCTGATTGATCCTTAAACTGAATTACAATACATATTATTTTTGATATCCCAGGGGCTTGTTGGAGGAGACACAGTTCCAAGAAGCAATGATCAAAAGCCTTGCAGAGCCTACACCCTACTTCTACCAATTTTGGAGTGAGAAGTCAGCAAAACAGAAGAAGAGTCCAACTGGCACCTCCCCAGTAACCCCTTCCCCAGAGTTCAGCACTAAGGATAGACTAGATGATGAAGATCTGGGAAGAGAAACAGTATCTCCTAGATGCACTTCAGTTTCAGAGAACCTAAGTGTTATTATTCGGAAGGAACAGTTCCGGGAACAGAAAGAATCCATTATCAGGTGAGACAGAGTCTCAATGTGACAAGCCATCTCTAAACTGATAGTGCAGGCAAAATAGCCATGTTCTAGGCCAATATTCTTGTAATGCAAAAGAGTATCAGGTTGATTTATTTGTTCTATTTATAAGGCTGCCCCAACTCAAAACCTTCCTGTAGAAAAATATTGAGCAGGAAAGCTAATGATCAGGAGGCCATGTTTTACCCTGAGCTTCTAGAACATTGTATTAATATATGCAATTTGAGTCACAAAAATATGAACTTTAGTACTGTGTTGCTTTACTGAGAAGCCTCCTCTCACTTATAGGTGAAGGAAAAGGTCTGGCAAATAAAGTGGCAGTGTCTTTTCAAAGCAGGCCCTCAGAATGGCCTTGGGCACGGAGCTTCAGTGTCTTAACTATTCTCTTTTCCTGCCCAGGCCTCTTGGAGGTCCGTTTCATGTAGCATAGCCAAAACCAGGCATGCCACGTTCCAGCAAAGGCATATTAGAATTAGAATCAGATTCTAAGGGACCAGAAGAGAACCGAACAGATGCTCAAGTTCCCAGACAAACAGTACAAAAGGACTAGGAGGAGGAACATAATCAAAGTCAGGTAGAGGTTAGGATTCAAAATAGCAGCACTGGGCTGGAGTAAGCAGAAGCAAAGAAATGGCTAAATCCAGTTGAGGTTGCAATCTGGTTACAATATTCGGTCTGAGAAGCTTTCTATACCTGCATTTGATGTTCTGACACTGGCACTGAAGTTTGAATGAAAGCTTAAATCTGCCAGGCTTGTTGTGAAAGTAGTATTGTCTCCTTATAATGCTAACCCTTGTTGAAGTTTTCCAAATCTTTCGAATATTGAATATTGCCAAACCGATTATAAATATTATCTAGTCTTATGCACTGCCAAAATTTCTTCATTAGCAGGAGATAGTTATTTTCCCCTATCAGTTTAGTTTCTCAGTATAAATTGATAGATCCATATTTTCTGTGTACCTGACTTTTAAGTACATCAAGGTTAGATTTCTTTTCACCATAAAATACTATCTGGGGTGATGCATGCTTTATTGGTTAAATCTGGGCATGGATTTCCAGTGTTGACTGTGGCATTATAAAAAGAGCTAGTGACTTGTGGGTACAGTCCTGTGACAGCAAAATGGGAAACACCAATATCAGTGAACATGAGGATCTGAAGTGTGCTTTCTGTTTAGGATGCCGGCATTTGCAAATCTGGCTGAAATGGTGCTGGATAACACCATCCAGAACATTCTGGTGGAGGCCAGTCGTGGGGAAGTAGTGCTGACAGCACAACCTAGAATCATTGCACATTCTCCTGTTTTCTCCCAAAAGTGAGTAGATCAGCAGGGAGGGAATAAGGGTTCCTAGCATGAAAGGATTGGTTCAAAATTAAAATTTGATCCAGTATGCTAGAGCAGAGAGATGTAGTCGATGCCTATTTGAGTGAATTTAGGAATGGCTGAAATGTATTTCTGCCCAGTTTCTCTTTTGTAGGCCATGGGTTTCTTCTTTGGCTGCCTTCTGCTATTTATTTGCCTATTCAGTGTCCAGAAGAATCCCAGGGAGCCCTGGAAAAAGGGTATGCAGAGGAAAGGAAGCTAACTGGGAAGAAGGCTTAGATGGGGACCATGGATTCAATGGGTAGAGACATGAGAAATAAGAAACAGTAAGGAATCAAGACATTCCTTAACGGAAAATCCTGAGCAATATCTCTGTGAAGGAAAGTTCATCTGCCAGAATAGAAGGTTTTTGTTGCAGAAATTGCAGCTGAAAGACAATTAAAAAGTACGATGTGGGAAATCATTACATCCACTGTTGTTAATCCTAATAGGTAGTAGTACTTCCTAGGATTTCTGGAAAAGGACTTGCCCAGCCTTGTTCCTTAACAGCCAGGGACTTTATAAAAGTAATTTACAATGGTTGTAAAGTCATGAATGTTCAAAGGGACCTTTCTCTTTCAGAGGTGTCAGTCCCATGGTTTCGATGCACAGATCACCTGAAGTACCAGTGACCAATATTACCAGTGAAATCAAGAACTGTGAAGGGCCGCGGCACATTGTCTTGGCTCCATAGGAGCTCACAGAAAACTCTGGGACCACTGGGGATATTATTGGTGGGAAAATAGCCCTGAGTGTTTAATATCTCTGCTGGCAGGTGCCTCTATAGAATTGGGTCCAAGGAGAAATGACATTTGCAGCAGTACCTTATGTGACTTTGCTCTATGCAATGATAGCAGAGGGTCTTATCTCGGCTTTAACATTCAAAATAAAATTTCATTTTGTATCAAAGGAAAAATGATTCTAATTGTGTCATATGAAAGAGATTGAGCTTTTACATTTCACATAAACGTAACATACACAATTCTGCTTTTACCTTTTGTGGTAAGTGTTCCAGTCTTCCTCCAGCAGGGGGCAGCTCAGCCTTCTGGTCCGGTTTGTCAATAGCAAGTTTCAGTAGATGCTAATGCAGAGTATATTTCCTTGGCTGCTATGATCTCTGGGTGACAATGAAATTTAGCAACCGCACATGAATACAACACTGTAGTGACTATAAGAAATAATACAGGCTAGGAAGGAAGTTGGCTTCATGGAGCTGATTAAGAAACAGGTAATTTACAGAAGGACTCCTTTATTCCTTTTCAGTTTTAATACGGTACTTCACAATTTCATTTCAATTCTCTCCACAGACCTTGCTTTACCCTGTAATCAAATGTTTTGGAGTATAGGTGGATTTACTCAGCATTTATTTATTAAGAAAAAAGGTAGTTTCCTTCAAATCATGTTGAAATACTGATAAACTAATGGACACATCTGTATAATTTTCTTGCCAGTATTAAATAAATGATTCAGATGGAAGGATGGAAGGATCTTGAATCAAAGAATCTAGTAGGATTCTTTCAGGATCGTTTTTTAGGGAGCAAAGAACATTCTGTATGGTTCAGTCATCAAACTGGCTTGTGCTGGACATTACTTAATGCTTTGAGGCATGGAGTAGACACACCTTTAGAGCACGTGATTGTGGCAGAGAGCCACCTCAGCTCAAATGGAATCAAATGGAATTGCATGAGCATTGGAAACAATGGCTGCATTCAACCTTTTCAGAGAATTTGCCTTCCACTGTAAACACTTCTGTACTCTCCATACTACTAGCATTTTCTCATGTAATTTACTTTAGCAGTAGGGTTTGGCGATCACAGGAGAATGACTGAACTGGCCAAGCCCATAATCCTATTAAAAGAAATTAATGTAGACTGAAGTTAATTTATTTTAGTGAAACTACATGGGCTTAATGTAAGTACTTTTGATTTTGTAGGGTGCCTACATATGAGTCTCATTATTTACATGCAAATTAAGCACTAGCCCTCAACCTTTTTTTATATTGCTGTGTTTTGGCAACAAAAACAGGAAGATTCTCAGGTCTAAGTAGAAGACAATTTCTTATTCAGAGAATTTATCTCTCTCTCCCTTCATTTGAGAGCCAGTGTGGTGTAGTGGGTAAGGCACTAGGCTAGAAACCGGGAAACCGAGAGTTCTGGTCCAGCATGAAGCCAGCTGGGTGACCTTGGGCCAGTCACTCTCTCTCAGCCCTAGGAAGGAAGCAATGGCAAACCACTTCTGAAAAAATATTGCCAAAAAAACTGCAGGGACTTGTCTAGGCAGTCTCCAGGAGTCAACACTGATTGCATACTCTCTCACTCACTCACTCACACACAAACACACACCATTTACAAAAGATATCATTTAAATGTTGTGCAGTATTGTATTAAGTAGGGAACTACTGAACTTGGTGGACATGTTCCATTTTAGTATTTTCAGGGTAACTACTTAAAAAGTGATTCTAAAACAGAAACTGGAAATGGGGAAATATACCTGCAACTAAACTACAGCCTAAATGATTAAACCCTGAGAAAACCTGAAAAAGACAAACCTGAAAAAGACAAAAGGACACATTTCATTTAGTCCTCCTCTGATACTGTGTCTTTAATAGTAGCTAAATAGTAAATTTCATTAAACAAAAAGTATTATCTTTCTTGCTGGGTTCATATATCCTGAGCCAGATAGTACTCTGGTTTTGGCATATTGTGTTGTGTGAACCCAACAGTGTCCCTTGAAAAGCTTCTAAAATGGATGTCTGTAAGTCAAAAAGATGTTGAGGTTGTATTGTAAAAGTTGTACGTATTTACATTGAGTCAGCTGGCAACCATACAAGCTATGACATAACTGTAGCAGGCAATTCGGTAACCATCTATTTTTCCCTCCAAAATGCACACTTCTTAGCCCTCCCTGTTATCTTCCTCCACATACAGTATAGCTTTTGCTTTTCATCCCCCATTAATTGCATGGTAGTCCCTGGTTTTCCAGGCTACTTTAATGTCTTCTTAATGCTGCTCTCAGTGGTTAGGATTGTCAATTGCTGCTTCTCTGTTGGGCTCCCATAGCTTTAACCAACATAGAGTAGCAAGAAATTAATTAATCAGATGTTTTCCATCATAGCCATGCTATCTTGTATCTGCTGAACCTTTACATATTGTAGTTTAGGTAAGAGCCAGAAGCCCTGCCAGAGCAAAAGTAGCTATCATATGGCTATAGATCTGCCCATATTTGGAATCCTGGAAGATAAAAGTATCTGTTTCCCAAATGAAATGCTGTAAATACCAAAGCAGCTCCTTTCATTTTTACTGCCCTGCCCAATGACTGTAGTAAGTTGCATTGATAGTTCAATAATAAATAATTGTGAGAATGCTCAAGATATAAAAGAACAGGATCATAAATATATCTCTGACTATGTGTACTGAAAGAGGAAACAGTTCAACCCAATGAATAAAAAGCTAGCTAAATAAAGTTTAACAGTTTAATCTTTCAAGGTTCATCAGTATACTGTACTGTAAACATACATACATACATACATACATACATATATATATTCTACAGACATGGATAATTAATACAGAGCGGAAGGATGAGATTTTACATGTAGTAACTATATATTTTTAAATTAGAAGATAAAGGATACCATAGTTAAAGTGAGATCCAGGGAGGCTAATTGTTACAAAAAAAGAGTCATCTTTTGCATCTATTTTAGAAGCTGGCTTAAATTTGGTGTTCTAATACTATGACCAGGATAATGTCAATAGCCAGGTGATAATTAGGCCATGTGGTTTCCAGCTACCCCCAAACAATCTTGGAGGAAATGTCGAAGCTTTCCCATGATCATAACAGATGAATATGTGTTAAAAACATTAACATATATATTATATGGACTGTTCTTTATCATATCTCTGTTCTTGAAGCTTAATCTATGCTGCAAAAAAAAAAAGTACAGTAACATTAAGCAAATAAGATGCTTAGAAGCACTCTGCTGGAAAAGGATTTCTTTGTTTTTGTATTTTTTTCCATATATTGTCCATTTCCTCTTGCATAACCACCTAGCAGGACTTTGTCATTGAACAATTTGCACTATAGAAAATCCTTTTCTTATACCTACTTTTCATAGGATGAGTCTCTTTTCTGACATTGTTGTTTCTTCTTTAAAGGGATGTGAGCAGATATCCAGGTTTACTGTCAAATCACCACACCCTGGGAACTTTGCGATTGTGGGATATGGGTGTCCTTCCTTTAAGGCCGTTGCTGGTGGGAAAACTGGTTTTACTCAGACTATGACTTGTGGCTGTTAGCAACTCTCCTCCCACTCACTCCACCAGTTATACTTTTATCAGTTTATTGTTGTATATTTGTCATGGGTACATGTTGAATAGTATCTGTAATACCACTTACAATAAGATAGCAACTTTCTCTTCACATAATTTTAATAAATATTTCTTAAGGAGTGTCTCTTCTGTATAGCACTGAAATAGTTGTTTAGAAAGCATTTTCCAAATTTCTAATTTAAAAGAGTTGATAACAGACCAAAAGTTTTCACTTAAAATACTATTTGAATTTTCACATTGAGGATGCGTACACCCCAAATTTGTCCCAGTTATTGTGAGGACAAGAATCATTCAATTTCTAAAGTCTGACAACACAATTCAAGTTTATTTATGAATTAAATATTATGAATAAATATGTGGAGCTTTGATCTAAATTATAATTGGAGTGATCCCACTGTCATTCTTGGTGCAAGTGACATATTTAAGATGATTTTCACAATATTAGGTAATGTTTTAGCAATGTAATCTAAAGTGTTCTATTTAAACAATCCTATTATTATTGCATAATATATCATGTCTGAAAATACAATGTTTATTTGATTCAAAAACTTGCTTTTAAGAAGACTTAGGGAGATAACACACACAACATTAGTGTTTGTCTAGGGCAGGGGTCCCCAAACTCCTCAGCTCATTGATCCCTTCATGAAGTTTCAGATTGTTCATCGAACCCCAAACATTTATTATATAACATAATTTAATAACTACTACTTTAATTGTACTATGAATAATAATAACAATAACAATAATAACATTGACCCCCTTGGATAATCCCTTTGATGCTTGGGGGTCAATATTTACCACTTTTGGGGAACCCTGGTCTAGGATATTGTCTTCTTTAACAAATGTGCCTTTAGATGTTACTTCAGTAAACAGAATAAACAAAGATTCCATATTGCCAGATACAGCACACTACGGGTCCTATTATACCTTAGGTATAGTAACAGGGAAACAGGCTGTAGCAGGTGGCAGTTTGCTTTGGCTGATATTAAAATCTCAGCAGTGTCAGCTTTGGTTAATATTTGGCTGGAGACCACCACCTAGTTAGTCCAGGGTAATTACAGACCAGAAAGTCTTTTTTTTTTTTTTTTGACTGAGAAGAAATCACTTTTGCATCACTTTGTTTTCAAAGGAAAACAAAAACAGGGAAGTCAAGTCTGATGCCCTTAATTAAATTCTGGCATCACACATTATGCTGAGCATGGTTGGTTTAATTATGATTAGCTGAATAAGCCACAATGGCTGAAATCAAACAACATGCTAAATCAAGATGAAGTAAACCATGAAATGGCTTAGGGTGGTGTATGAAGTCAGCCTAAAATGAATGTAATCCTGAAATGGCTAATTCCTTATTAGTTTTACTATTTCCTTATCATTCAATCTCTAAAACTACTTTATTTTTTCCCAATTAGCCAAACCTAAGGCAAAAGTATCTGGAAGGGACAGGCAATTATTATTGCTCAAGCTCATTTAACTGGACCATGAAGAATATGTCTAAGTCTTTGGTACACCCTATCTAAATCAATTACTCAATTTGCTACCTACGGTTGTATATGGAGTTTCCCTTGCCTGTGCTCAGACCCAAACCTTCATTTGTGAGGAGACCTTCAACTAGGACAGCTCTCGGGAATGACCCTCTCCCTCACCTCTCACTGCAAGAGGAGAACCCACTCTTGTTGCTCACCATCTGACAGCCATAAAGGGAGAGGGGCTCTTTACACCAGGTGTGATCCTGAGGCCTGTTAAACATTTAACACCTGCTGAATCCCTCCATTGTCAGGCTGGAAAAAAATGAGCAAAGGGACAAAAGCAGCACATGGGATCACCTGGTGGAAAGCTGCTGTGCGCAAGGCTTCGAGGAAGCTGCTTTCCTTTCAGCAACGGGCATATCCATGTCCATTTTAGGATGCCTTCCTAAGGCCTTCTTGCTCTGGAAAATGTATGAGCTGCTGTCTAAGATCATATATACCTTTACATATACTTGACTTTTTAAACAAGGTGGGGAGGGAGAACTGCTAGTCTGCTAGGAAAATGTCCCTGTCTTCTTACAATGATTTCTACCTAATTTTCCTATAATGGGTAAAAGGTAAAACATTAGGAGTTGTCACTGTTTTATAGTAACATTTTGTACTGAAAGCCTGGATCCCCTTATATTTTTTGCAATGCATTTAAAAAAAACTAAACAATGTATTTTTCCAAAAGAACTAACAAGAGCATACCTGAGATCTGGGTAAAACTGCTATCATTATTGCACACAGAATTTCACATATTAAATATTGTTCTCTCAGCTGTAAAGTTAACATAAAATAGGTTTTCAATTAGAGAATAGTAGGGCTAGGCTTCACCTTGGAAATAATTTGGAAAAGATACTTTGGAGCAGTTGTCATTAAATCCTAGGAAAAGATATGGATGCTTTAAACACTGCAACCAGGTGCTAGGTTTGTGCCTCCCCACACTCTGAAGCATATTTTTGGAACTGATTCTGAAGTGTTGACAGCCCTAGAAAATACAGTCCACTGTATTGTCCACTGAAAGGTTTTGAGGACCATCACATACCTCAAGCAATAGCAATATAGTGCATCTGTGGGCACCATGGGACATGCATTCCCCCCCATTGATCCTTGGGACCTCTAAAATACAGAGAGAGAAAGAGCTGAGAACTTGTGAGATTCCCAAATGTCATGAGATTTTAGTGCTCCCACTTGATGATCAGAGGATTAGAAACTAGATCTTGTGATGTGTGGTTGAAAGAATTAGGAATAGTTAGCCTTGAAAAGAGACTACATAGATTAGTACCCTTCAAATACCTGAAAGGATCTCTCACAGAGAGCCAAGACCTCCATCATTTCAGTGTATAGGACACAAAATAATAGTTTCAGGTTATAAAAAGGCAGTTTCTCATTGGTTGTTAGATTAAAAAAAAAATCCTAGTTGTGAGAGCAGTTTGACCATGAAGCCAACTAGACAGAGCTGGTGGGTTCCCTACTCTCAATTTATTCAAGTACTTTAAGTTTAAGCACTAAGCAAGTGGCTGGGCCTGATAGCTGAATGATTTCTTCCAGCTCTAATATTATATGAAATGCTGTGAGATTTGAGGGAAGAACACCAACACCTTGTGAGATTTTAAATAAAAGAATCTCTCCATGTTTCTTTTCCTATTTTGTGGATCAATTAGAAGTGGGCTGTATTATATAATGTTGTTGTTATTATTATTATTATTTTGGTGCCTTCCAGTCAGTGTTGATTCCTAGGGACTGCCTCAACAAGTCCCTGCAGTTTTCTTGGCAAGATTTCCAGGAGCGGCTTGCCATGGCCTCCTTCCTGGCCTGAGAGAGAGACTGGCCCAAAGTCACCCAGTTGGTTTTGTACCTAAGGTGGGACTAGAATTTGCAGTCTCCCGGTTTCTAACCTGGTGTCTTAAGCACTACCCCAATCTGGCTCTATACAATTACATGGTTCACCTAAATCTCATCAAGCGTGATTTGTTGAACCAACGTTTATTAAATAAGCTAATGTACATATGTACAATGAAGCTAGAAACATGGTTTATAAGACACAATACCTGGGTTCACATAACATAGTAAACTACAGTATGTGTTACTGAGAAAAGGGAGACCCAAGACAGAGGCAGCAGGTTCTCTTTCTTTCTTTCTTTCTTTCTTTCTTTCTTTCTTTCTTTCTTTCTTTCTTTCTTTCTTTCTTTCTTTCTCTTTCTTTCTTTCTTTCTTTCTTTCTTTCTTTCTTTCTTTCTTTCTTTCTTTCTTTCTTTCCCGCTCTCCTGGAAAGGCCACTGACTGTGAGGGTTCTCTGCTTTTAGAGGTTTGCAGGATGCCCTGACGAGGGAACACGACTATTTTCAGTTTTAGCCTTATGGGGGGTTTGTTTTGTGTTTTAAAGGCAAAAGTCTGCTTTGATAAATCACATTATTTGTTCATTCAGTCTGGGAATTTTTATTTGCTGCATAGAATGAGAATCCAGAATATTACACTCACACACTGGATTCACACATCATCTGAATGTCCTGTTTGATTTTGTTTTAGTATTATGTATAATCCAGCTATTAAGACTCAGTGGACAAATCATGGTTAAATTAAACCACACCTTACATATGTGAAAAGCAACGTTACGTATTTTACAGTGCTGTCCTATATATTTACTCAGAAACAAGAATCACTGGATTCAGGGGACCATACTGCAAGCAAACTATTTTTAACCAGAAACTAAAACAGGGCTGTAATATTTCTAGATTGAGGCACAATTCTTAGTGACTGGCTTTAATAGTTAAGAGGCATTTCATTCTCATTGCCATTTTGGTGTCCACACAGCTTATGGTTCTTTTTAGAGCCAGTGGTACCACCACAGTGCTAAAAAAAGGAGAATCTAAGGATGGTTAGTTGGCAGGAGCAGAACCTAAAATCCAGGAGCCCCTTCCTACCCACTCCCCCTGGTCAATATTTAATTTACCACAACTTTTTCGACCCAGATTTTCAGCTTTACAGAAGACCAAAGCAAAGGGAGAGGCTATGTGGGGCAGATTCTTACAGATGCGCACCTGGAGTTTAAGTCCCAACTTGGTATTCACCGAGGGAATCCGCGAGGAAAAGCAGGCTCCTCTCAGCCTCAGGGCTCTATCCGTACAATGGGCAGATTGTACAGCGGCTGATTGAGGTGAACGGCGAAAAGCATTCAAGAGGCTAGGAAAACAGTTAACATGAAGAGTGGCCCTTGTTTTCCGCTGGGAGGCTCAAGTAGACCAGCGCAACAACTTCCCGGATGTCTTGTAAAGTTTTCCTAGCAATGTGTATTTATTTGCATTGGGATGTTACCTTGCTGAGTCCCAGCCAGCCTGTGACACTCGCTAATCCCGTCCCAAGGGCTTGAGCAAAACCGGCAGGGCGCTGTTCCTCCTTCAGCAGGATTTGAACACCTCAGCCTCTCCCTGCATGAAGGAGCAGCCTGCCCGCCCGCCCAGCTTCCTGGCCCCACAACCAGCAGCCCTGCTCTTCTCCCAGGTGTGCAAGGCCAGCCAATGGTGTGGCAAAGGGATCTAGGCTCTCTCCTCTCCTGATCTCTCTCCCAAACCTGAGCCTGCTTCCTCCCAGCACCTGCCAGTCCTCCCCTGCCTGCCACCCCCCCCCCCGAACCAGGATGTGGACATTTTCCCCTTCCCTCCCTCCCTCCCTCTGCCCTGCCCCTGCCTGCCCCTGGCCATCCCCTCCTTCCCCATTCCACACAGCACCCTACAGCTGCCCTGGCCTCCGCTCCCTCCTCGCCACTCTGCCAGCCCTGGGGCAGCAGAGAGAGAGAGGCAGGTGGGCGGAAAGCGACAGCTGGTGTTGTTCCAGGGAAGGTTTAATGAGCATCTTTTCTTCCCTCCCCCTCTGCTCTTTGTGGAGCGAGTTGCCGGGGCTGCTGGCTCTAATCAACCCCATTAGCAAAGGCTCTGGTGCTACTCTGGGGGGCTCCCAATGCCCCCTCCCCCCGCATGCCCGGCTTGCCTTCCTGCCCTGCTGTGTCAATATTTGCCCTGAGTAAATGCAGAGCCCATGACAGGTGTGCAGGGGAGACGGCACTCTCGGTGACAACACAGCCCTCCGGCTTGTCCTCCGTGCAGCCCCCAACGCCCCAGCCCCCCCTTGCTGCCTGCCAAGCCAGAGCTATTTTTATCGGGCCTATAAAAGGCACGGCCAGGCCAGCATCACCCTCATTTTCCACTCGCTCGGCTGGGAAGGTGAGTCGCTCACCTGGAGCTGCCAACGTGTCACTGGAGCCAGGTGAGATGTTCCCAGCCTGAGGCTCAGCAACGCTTAAGGGGGGAAGGGTGCTGGGAGGAGCTCGGCACAGGCTGCCCCAGTGGGCACGGCGCACCCCAAGTGATGGGGGCTTGCTTCAGTTATGGAGCAAGGTTGGGGAGGGGGAGGCTGAGAAGAAGACTGCCAGAAAAGGGGAGCTGCAGGGGTTGACTGCCTTAGTGCTGGACTACTCGGCTTCTAGTGGCTTTCAAAGAGAGAATCTAAGTCAATAAAACTTCTGCCAGCATGGTGGGAATAATTACATTTGCCAAAACCTTCCATTACTATTACTATTACTATTACTATTACTTTTATTCAACCTACAGCAACTTAGAAATTAATTATTTGGGTGAAACTGAAACTGAGTTTCAATCATCTGTCCTACTTTCAGGAGTACAGTAACGCTAAAGCTGCTGGATCCTGCTCTGAAACTGAAACCTATCGCTCCTCTGTTTCTTTTATTAGTTCTTTTTAAATGTTCCTTCCTTCTCTCTTTTTCATTTATTTCACCATTTCTTCTATTCCCCCCTTCCCCGCTTTATCTATATCTGTTTTGTCCTTCACAGATGCCACCTTCCGGGGAAGCTCTGCTGGAGAGCCGTGAGACCACAGGGGGCATCCACAGTGGCTGAAGGGCCTGGCAGGAGCCAGGAGCGGGACCCCTTCCTCATCCTGGGCACTAGCTGGGCTTGCCTCGCGTCGAGCCCCACGCACAAGACCTGACGTGAACGTTTTGTTCGTTCGGCTCGCGTTAGGCAGGTCCAGCCTGTCTGCAAACACATGGCATGCGTGGGGCAACTCTTGCATAGCATGCATGTGTGATGAAAACATGTGGCACGCATGTACCATTCATGTCTATGTGCATGATGCAGAATAAGAAGTGTACATAGAATTGTACACTTATCTCCCTACCCAGTGGCCGATGCCTCAAGAAATCTGCATTTGGCATTGCACCCTACTCAGGAAAACAGAATAAAATCGCCTGGTAAAATTGCTTTCTTGACCAATACAAGTCCACCTGGAGTGGGATATTTTGAGATTTGTTGTCCCTTTTTTCATAGCAGCCAGGCTTAGAAAAAGACTTTATGGAGGCGACAAGCCCCTTAAGGAACTGCCTTCAAAAGCCAGTACAAGTTTACAAAGGATTTCTGTAGCTGTGCTCTGGTTTTGCCCTCCATCTGCGATGTCTGCTAACTTAACTTGACTATTCTGAATTCTGTCCCTGTCACCAGTTCTCTGAATTCTCAGCAAGTCCGAGGGCTTTTGGGTTCATTTCAAAGAAGGAAACTGAGTACATTTTGCCCCCAAATCCACCAAGTCCTTCCATGCAGTCTTATCTCCAGTTATGAGCCTTTGTAGTTTAGCCTTCTTGGTTGGTACTCACTTTGACAGAAATGCAAATTCTTTTCCCACTTTGCTTATTCTTTAGACAGAAAGAGTGACCTTCCCTATGGGGCTGAGACAAGAGAAAGACCTTCCTTTCTTTCCCTCCAAATGGATTGCCTGCTACAAGATGCCACTGAGAGACAGGCTGTGTTTGAGAGGTTCAGAAAAGGGTCACCAGTCCCTTCTGTTCAGACACAAAATTAGATTAGGAATCAAGGGATGTGGATGGGAGTCTAGTGGGGAAGGAATTTCTACTAACAGGATGTTATGGAAAGGCTGGATACGGGGAGCCTGAGGCCCCCTGCCTCCCAACCCCATTGGCCCAGCATTCTAGGAAGCTGCTAGAGTCCTTCAGGCGGGGGAAGAGGGCCCAGGGACCTTCTCTTTCACATAAGGTCCCTGCTATCTCTGAGAGAAACCAGAGGAGTCATTTGCATCTGGGAGGACCAGCACAGCCAGCTCCAGTTTTGAATAAAAATTACCTGACTGTGAGCTATTTTGGGAATAGCCAGAGCTCAGTGATAGACTTACTAACATGTGCAAGAAAAGACGCCCAAAGAGGGTGACAATTCAATGTCAGTGAAATTCTTTGCAGAGTAACAGTTGCTACTGCGATTGTTAGGAAGAAAAGGTAGTAACTCCCTTCAGCACAACTAGATAAAAAAATTAGGGTTCAGATATATTACGTGGGCCTTATGTTTTAGGTACATATTCATATAATCTCAGTTTAAAGGTGCCAGTCCTTTGTATACTTCCTTGAGACTGAGTTTTTTCAATGAATGACATGCACAGAACTCTCTTGAACTCTAATGAGTGTATCAATAATTCCATACCATATTTGTTAGTTGTAGTTAGTTCTTATCACAAAGAAATTGACGATTTATCTTTTAGACATTACAGACTTCCATGTCAAGTTTTAGTTATAATTCACCAACAAATAAATTAGAGACCTGGGGTAAATGGTGTACATTAGGAATCTGTCAGATGGCATCTAATGTTTAGCACATGGTCATATATACATTATTGTGTTTACAAAAGCTCACTTAACCCAAAACCCTGTATTTTCAGAAGACATATAGTTTCAAATTCATTATTCATACATACCATGCGATGGTCCAACTTCAATATGAATTTCTTATTTTTGTCAGAGCCAATTAGGGCTTCTACTAGCCCTTCCTGGCAGGATTTTTCTACTTTTAAACAGATGACAAACAAACATTCAATAATGTGATGATCTTTCAAGCATGGGAGGGGGAAATAACTATGCAAATTAAATAATGAATGCAACCCCTGTTCCTGAAACCTTGGACCAACTCTCATAAAAATAGCAGAAAGCTTCCTATGTCATTCAGATGAAGTTAAATGAGGCTTCTGCACAACACCTCCTAAATATTCCTACTTTTCAAGCAGACCCTGCAGCTGTGGTTTTAAGAGTGTGATATTCAGATGATTTTTTTTTTCATGTCCAATCCTCAGAGACTGCCTAGAGTAGCCCCTGTAGTTTTTGTGGCAAGGTTTTTCAGAAGTGGTTTGCCATTGCCTTCTTCCTAAAGAAGACAGAGAGTGATTGGCCCAGGGTCAACCAGCTGGCTTTGTGCCCAGGCAGGACTAGAACTCACAGTCTCCCAGTTTCTAGCCTGATGCCTTAACCACTACACCAAACTGACTCTCAGTGCAGATTTTAGCAGGTGATAATGCTGATCTCCATCTTATAAAGATTTTTATCTGCTGATTTCTTGCATCAAGCTGATGTTACAGGCACCAGAGTGATCAAGACATTTCTACCCCTTCTGGTAATCAGCCTCTGCCTTCTGTGGTTTTCCTCTAAAGCTCCAGAGATTCAATATGGGTTATTCAAGCAGTAGCACTTGGAGCCTTGGCCTCCTTATAAAATCAGGTTTGTCAGCTATTAAACTTGGTTCACTTGTCACAATTCAAATCCAAGAGTTCAGAATATGGAGTTGCCAAGTTCTTGTCTGGAGATGGCATTTATATGTTTAAGTGCTTTTGTTTCTTCACATATTATTTCTTTGCTTATTGTGTTGTGGCCAGCAGAATCTAATTTTCTCTCCACAACAAGCAGGCTCCATGTGTGTGAGTGTGAGTGAGAGAGAGAGAGAACAAATCAGTGAATGAAGAAACACATTGTCAGAGGAACTACAGATTTACTCAGAAATAACAGCAGTTTTCCCCAACATGGTGTTTTTCACCTATGTAGGATTCAGATTCCATAATTTTCCAAGCACAGAAAATGTGGCCATTGGAAAAGGCTGGTTTATATGTTTGCTGTCCTTCCTGAATCCAAAGCATAATCTAAAGATTATCTAGATGTAGATAATCTTTCGAAAGTTTACCCCATTCATATGAAAGATTAGCTGTTCCTCTGAAAGATAGCAAATCTTACTTTATTGTAAGTCCATGTGATGAACCCTGCCTATTCAATCCCGCCTCCTGTTTCCCACTATGGCCCCACCCATGGGAAATTGACAGGTAGAAGAGTCCTCATCTTGCTATGGTGGTTCTTCAGCAACTTGCCCTGGCCCCAAAGTAACATATAACAGCCAATGATCACCTACACTGTCTTATGGATGAATCAGTCTGTTTCTCTGTTAAAGATGCTGAAAGTAGTGGCCATCACCAAAGGGTCTTAGAGCACCTACCCTGGTTTAGCCAGTCACTGTACAAAGAATTATTTTGTGTTTCCTACATCTCCCGTCATTCGCTTCATTGACAAAACCCCAGAAAGTGGATATGGAGAAGAGCGTTGCTATATTTCATGAAACAAAGAGAAATACATTCAATAGCCCATGATATTTGTATGTTTGCTAAATTGGAAAGCTCTCCAAAATAGTCACTTTGAATCAAAGTGATAAATAACCAAGCAATAATATATCTACTATGATCTCCCCATAAACTCGATTCTTCCAAGTGAATCTGTCATTAGTGAAGGGCAAAGCCAAAATAGTAATAATTGAGAGACAGAAGCCATAATTATCTCAGGCTGTTTTCACACAACACACTATCCCATGGTTTCACTGTAAAATATAATGAAGGCCCTGCTTTTCATAGGTTCCTCTGACCTTGTGAGAGCTCCTGTGTGTGTAAAATTAACATTTAGGGGAGGAAATGATTAATGTGCATTCTCTTATCGCTACAGCATTTTGATAGGGGAAAAGAAAGAATGCCAAGTCATTACACCTTTCTGTACAACTCTTACAACTATAAAATAAGACCAAGCCAAGATATTTTGTCAGATGAGAGGAAGCTCAATTATTTCCCCCTTCCCCCCTCCCTGATTTGACATGCACTGCTGAGTGGACTGCTCTGGCAGCTGAGCAGTTCTTCAGCACTGGTCAAGAACCATGTCCTCCATCACCTTTGAAGCCAAGCTAGTTTCAGAGGCACCCATCTGGTACACCAAGTCTGTCCTCCGACAGACAGACAACTGTTGCCACCCGACCCCACCCCACGGTCTGCTGCATCTGCACTCTGCTGACAATAGGGCTGGCCCGAAACAAGGAGCTCTTTTAGAATATGAACTTTGGGCCTCTCTCCCAAAGAGATGGCCTTCATTTTTACATTTTTCATCTGGCATCGTGGTCATTAAACCTTTCCACTCAGGAAAAAGAATAGTGAAAATAAGTGCCCAGTTGGCAGGGCGAGGCACCAGGATGTGGTTGGTAGACTGTGTGGCATCTTATTATGCAGGCAAATACAAAGCAGGAATGCAAATATAGGCAAAATAGGGTTTCACAGGGTGGCCAGATGCAAAAGGAAATGAAGCCCCTGTGTCTTGACAGAAGAAGGGAGGGGAAAAAGCTTGATAGATGTGTCTTATCGTGCAGGAATGATTATTATTTATTTATTTATTTATTTATTTATTCATTCATTCATTCATTCATTCATTCATTTATATTTCAAATTTAGTCACTGCCCATCTCACTCAAAGAATGGCTCTGGGTGGTTTACAATAAAAGCAAGAATAAATACTAATTAAAATACAATAAAACAGTGTTCTTAAATAAATAATGTATTCCAAGGAATAGATGGTAAATAAAAAGTTATTGATCTATGGGAGCCTCCTCAGGGTGTTAACCACCACCAGGATTGGTTACCTCTCCTCATGCCCCACGTGAGTTGGCAAAGCCAGGTCTTCACCCTTTTCCAGAAGGCTGGGAGAGTGGGGGCCCGCCTCATCTCTGGGGGGAGAGTGTTCCATGGGGTGGGGGCAACAGCAGAGAAGGCTCTCTTCCTGGGCCCCACCAGTCAACATTCTTTCATGGATGGGGTCCACAACATACCTTCTCTGCCTGACTGGGTGGGATGGGTCAATATAATGGGGATGAGGTGGTCCCTCAGGTAACCTGGTTCCATGCCATGTAGGGCTTTAAAGGTAATGACCAACACCTTGAATTGGACCCGGAAGCAAACTGGCACCCAATGCAGCTCCCACAGCAAGGGTGTTGCATGTGCCATCCTTGGGGCACCCAAAATTGCCCACACGGCCACATTCTGAACCAACTGTAGCTTCCGGATACTCTTCAAGGGTAGTCCAATGTAGAGTGCATTGCAATAGATTAGCTTCCTTCTCATGCTGATCTGTTACCCTTTGGGTTTCCTTGGAAGAAGTAGTTAGAAAATAGCTCTCTTGTCATGTCCCACAACCAGCAAAATTTGAATAAGAATAACTTGGACTCACCAAAACACTAAATATGCTAACCATATACAGTAAATATCAAACTATGACAAAAACGTAATACATATTTTAAGTATTCATATTAAATGGCATTTTCATGTCATTTACAGCAGCCATAATTCAAAAATCTCAGCTTTCCTCAATGTAGAAGATGACTTGGGGGGGTGCTTTTGTTATGAAATTATTGCAGCAATATAGCTATTAAAGACACAGAACTGCTACCAAATACATTTTATGCTGTTAGCTTAGAAGCATGCATTTTCTTACAATCCAGAAAGCACACTTACACATTGATACAACACTTTTGGGGGCCCTATATCTTCAGTGTTGCATACAGAAGAACAGTCTATCTAAACTTCCTGGATTTCTGCCTATTGTTTACTGATTTAAAGGATGGAGTTTCTGTCTAGCCATTGTAGGAGGAGACCCATGTTAGTCTATGGCACTCAGAAATCAGTCCAGTGGCACCTTTTCAGACTAATAAATTTTATTAAAAGGTATAGTTTTGTGAGATCAAACACGAGGTGCGTGTGTCCACAGACAGACCCAGTTAACTCCATTTCTGCTGTCTGCTCTGAAAAAGGGAGCCATTCCCCTCCACTTTTCAGCATGCAATAAGGAAACAAAGCAAACTAACCAGGCACCAAAATATCTAAGCATTCTACCCAGGGCTTGCACTAAGCATCTTACTGCCTGAGGTGAAGAACAAGAGGGCATTCCCTCCACTGAATGCACAAAGCTGGCCAGATCAGCAGGAGCACCTTACTTGGATGCTGGCAAAGATCCAGCATCTTTTCACCACATGAAGGACAGCTGGCAAACCAGGGAAATGATAGGCCATTTACGTATAAGACATACAGTCCTGTCTTCCAACCTCCTGGCATTGCCTCCAAACATAGCTACTTCATTCCCTTTAGCGGTAAGGCCAGCCTATCTACCCTCTATCCTTCATAAGGCAGTAGAAATACTTCATTTCTTATCATTCTCACTATCAGCTCAGTGAAGAATAATTTCAGTTGGCAGTGAAAAAACTTACTAGTGAAATCTTTGTCTGCAAGAATGTAATAGCTGTGGCTTCAAGTTGCTATTTCCTTTGAAAGCAGCCTAGGGCAGGTGTATTATTCTAACTTTTAGCACGAAGCTGTGTTTTAGAGGTCTACAAAGTTCTTGCAGTTGTAGATCTTCTACCTTGTTAGATTGAGTAGTAGTATTTGTAGAAAGCTTGAGTGATAAACTTGCCACGAGTGATTGATCATTCCTACATCCCTAACAGGTCACCTTAACCCTACTTCGCTAGGGCCTGGCACTACTATTCTAAGGCTCCAACAGACAATGTCCTGGCTGTGAGACAGGGAGTGGCTGTAGTCATGGACCATGTTGGGGTCACCCAAACCAAATACCATTCAGTGAGCAGATCACCGAATCCATTTTGACAATGGCATGACTCATATGGACAGATTTCTGTTGGGGGCACGAAAGAGCCAAAAGTTTTAAAAACAGCAACAGTTTGTCTTCGGATAGAGTGGTGAATGAAAATGGAATTGCATTAGCATATGTCGGCTCCTCTGCTCTCCCCCTCTTCCAATTTGAGAACCTTTTTTTAAAAATTCACAAATGAGTTCCCAAATAGATTTAGGGTTGCCATATTTATTTATTTGTTAAATTTATATAGCCGCCCATCTCACTGTCGTAACTCTGTCCTGAACACATCCAAACCACTAGAAAGCAGCAAAGAGGTACAAGTTTAAGAATGAGTTCTGTTCGCAAGGTCTGTCCTTAAGCTGAATTTGTATGTAAGCTGGAATAGTATTATTGTATAATACTGTATAAGTAGTATTGTGTAATTAACTGGAATCATTGTGTATTTAACTGTAATTTTGCTACGATAGGCTCTGTTCTTAACTATACAGGTGAAACTCGAAAAATTAGAATATCGTGCAAATGTTCATTTATGTCAGTATGGCAACTCAAAAGGTGAAACCAATATATGAGATAGACGCATTACATGCAAAGCGAGATATGTCAAGCCTTACTTTGGTATAATTGTGATGATTATGGCATACAGCTTATGAAAACCCCAAATTCACAATCTCAGAAAATTAGAATAGTGTGAAAAGGTTCAATATTCTAGGCTCAAAGTGTCCCACTCTAATCAGCTAATGAATCCATAACACCTGCAAAGGGTTCCTGAGCCTTTCAATGGTCTCTCAGGCTGGTTCAGTAGGAATCACAAGCATGGGAAAGACTGCTGACCTGACAGTTGTGCAGAAAACCATCATTGACACCCGCCATAAGGAGGGAAAGCCCCAAAAGGTCATTGCAAAAGAAGTTGGATGTTCCCAAAGTGCTGTATCAAAGCACATCAATAGAAGGTTATGTGGAAGGGAAAAGTGTGGTAGAAAAAGGTGCACAAGCAGCAGGGATGACCGCAGCCTGGAGAGGATTGTCAGGAAAAGGCCATTCAAAAGTGTTGGGGACTTTCCCAAGGAGTGGACTGAGGCTGGAGTTAGTGCATCAAGAGCCACCACACACAGACGGATCCTGCACATGGGCTTCAAATGTCGTATTCCTCTTGTCAAGCCGCTCCTAACAACAAACAATATCAGAAGCGTCTTACCTGGGCTACAGAAAAAAAAAAAAAAAGAACTGGTCTGTTGCCCAGTGGTCCAAAGTCCTCTTTTCTGATGAGAGCAACTTTTGCATCTCATTTGGGAACCAAGGACCCAGAGTCTGGAGGAAGAATGGAGAGGCACACAATGCACGATGCTTGAAGTCCAGTGTGAAGTTTCCACAGTCTGTGTTGATTTGGGGAGCCATGTCATCTGCTGGTGTTGGTCCACTGTGCTTCATTAAGTCCAGGGTCAATGCAGCCCTCTACCAGGAGATTTTGGAGCACTTCATGCTTCCTTCCACAGACGAGCTTTATGGGGATGCTGATTTCATTTTCCAGCAGGACTTGGCACCTGCCCACATTGCCAAAAGTACCAAAACCTGGTTCAATGACCATGGGATTACTGTGCTTGATTGGCCAGCAAACTCGCCTGACCTGGACCCCATAGAGAATCTATGGGGCATTGCCAAGAGAAAGATGAGGGACATGAGACCGAACAATGCAGCGGAGCTGAAGGCCGCTATTGAAGCATCCTGGTCTTCCATAACACCTCAGCAGTGCCACAGGCTGATAGCATCCATGCCACGCCGCATTGCGACAGTCATTGCTGCAAAAGGGGCCCAAACCAAGTACTGAGTACATATGCATGCTTATACTTTGCAGAGGTCCGATATTGTTCTATTTCCAATCCTTGTGTTATTGATGTCATGTAATATTCTAATTTTCTGAGATTGTGAATTTGGGGTTTTCATAAGCTGTATGCCATAATCATCACAATTATACCAAAGTAAGGCTTGACATATCTCGCTTTGCATGTAATGCATCTATCTCATATATTGGTTTCACCTTTTGAGTTGCCATACTGACATAAATGAACATTTGCACGATATTCTAATTTTTCGAGTTTCACCTGTAGGTCATCCGTAAACGAGGCGTTCTTAACCATATCTGTAGTGTTTTCTGGATCTATTTGCCGTCATTGAGTGGTCACTCAGATTTCTGCAGCCCACCTATGGCAACCCTATAGGTCTCTTTGAAAAACAAACAAAGCTACAGGGCCATCATAGAAAAGGCCAGGGTAGACTATGTCTCCATTGTATCTCAAATAAGAAATGGAAGAAAAGAAAGACCCGTGAATCCAAAAGAATGGAAAGATAAACTACCATATATAAGATGATCGTCTGATTCCCTGATTCTTCCACATTTTTGAAAAGCTGCCATTGAGAGAGTAGTCATGACTGGGAACGTAGTAACTGGTGACCCTATGCAACTTTAAAAGTAACATCCTGCAGCTACTTGGTTTAGATGAGGGGAAATTATGTGGGAAAAGTCTCCAAATCATGGGAAGTCATGGTTTTACTTACTTCTGCACTAGTTATGTCTTCTCATTTGTGTCCAGTTGTGAGCACTATACTTTAGAGAGGAAAAGGGAACCTAATCAAAGGAAAACAATGAAGGTAGTTAGTGGTATGAAAAATAAGCTCTGTTGGGAAAGGTTGAAGGAAATAAAGAATGTTTAGCATAAACAGACTTAACATTCTTTAAATCTTTGAAGAATTCACACATTGAAGAGGCCAAAAACCAACTGTCTATATTTGAGGATAAGATACTTATAAAAGAGTGTATTTTGGCTGAACCTTAGGGGAAACTTCTTTATCGAAACAGCAGCACAGCAGTGGAACCTACTGTTAAAGATGCTAAGTTCTCCCTTTCTAAATTAGCCCCTTCCAATCTAGTTTGGCACCCATATGCCTGATCCTTGTTATTACCAATTGCCCATATTCTGTCTCAGGATACAAATCTGTATAACATTACAGAGCTCAAATCGTATATATCTCTCTGTGCATACAGGGTTGTATGTGTAAATATATTAGATTACCATTTTGATTTCCTGCTTAACATTCTGAATGAAGATAGGGTTTTATGACTAATCAGCAACAGTTTTAGAGTTTGAGATTGCATAAATTTTTAACATAAACACAGGGCTTTGGCCATACCTATTTCTAAATATATAAAGCTTATTCTGCATTCAGTTGTGATGTTTGGAAACTTAAATGAATGCAGCTGCCTGCATAAAAAATTGATCTTTTAATTGTTTTATCATGATGGCATGAGATTCTATGGAATAGTCCATCTCTGGCTTGTGAGAAGTGACTTGGGCTACTTGATCCCTTTTAGCCCCCTTACTATGTCAGCTTAGTGAGACTTTTGGTTTTTTTTTAAGACATACAATTAAGTTGTGAATTGTACCAACTGTTTTAAGAATTTTGCAGGCATTTGAGGAGAACAGCTGATCCACATAACCATCAGGGATTCCAGTTAGAAGTTCCAGTGTGCAGCTCAGGAACTGGCGACACCCCTGAAACTGCTGCTGGTTCTAATCTCACATCTTAGCCATGAACTGAGAAGGTGAATGAAGGAGGGAGGATGAAATATCCAGGAACTGCATCAGCCCTGTGTTCCAAGCCCAGCTGTCAGGCGGAGTGCCCTCCGGCACAAGGATGTTCTGTTCTCCCTGTGTCACAATTCTCCCTGTGTGTCTCCATGGTCAGGAGGAACAGATTTACCTAGCAGAGTTTCATTCATGAGACATTGCAGGCAGGTTTTATTGCTGATGATATCACAGTTTTTGTTCTGTTCCCCATATTATCTAATCTGTTTGGTTCTTTCACCAAAGCAACCTCTATTTCCCTCACTTAAAGACTGCCATTTTATTTATTAGGAAGAGCTAGAAATTACTAGTCAAAATGTTTTCTTTGCTACAGCTGCTGATTTCATGCAGCTACTGAAAACACAAAGCCTCTGATAGTAATAATAAGTGGCATCTTCTGTCCTGGGGTTGCCAACTTCTTTGCCAATTTATTCTGGGCCATGAATATCAGTGTGATCTGCAGACATTAGAAGATGATCACTTCTGTCTATCCAAAGCTTCACCAGCTGATTCTGTTAAGAAAAGCTAGGTGCTGAATCCTTACCGTGTCATTTGTTTCTGACTTTTTCTTATTTGAAAGAGAGAAGGAACAGATTTTCAGGTGAAAGAAAACTCAGTATTAATAAAAACAAGCGTTATTTTTTGAAATTCAGTGCATTTATTGATGCAATTCTATGGAGCTCAGAGGCTTTTACCATGGCATGGCATCAATTAGATACCCTTGCTTCAATTCCAATAGCCAGGCAGTGTGAGACGTCATCATCTGCGTGGGAACAGCTGGCTGGTCCTTTGTGGCCTTCTAGGTGGATTAGTCCCCATAGCAATCAGAGAGGCCAGATAGGTAACCTGATGTTGGTTGGGGTGTGTGTGTGTGTGTGTGTGTGTGCTGTACTCAGGATGGTTGCAGCCCTGTTTCCTTTCAGAGATCCAAGGGCAGGGGTAATATGTTTCCCAGCATCCAAATATAGACAAACAGTAAATTAACACTCTTTTCAGATGGCTCTTCAAACAACACTTCCTATCAAAGCTCCTTCTTGTTAGAACCCAAGAGGCAATCAATAAGAAGGCAGGCTGTGAAACAGCAGATCCAGCTTCCACTTAGGCAGATCTCACTGAACGCCCTTAGGTGAACTGCTGTCTCACCTTCTTTCCTGATCTGCAATACATGGCCAACCTCACAGGTAAAGGTTGTCATAATCAATCTGATGTATATGTAATGTGTGCTCTGAGATCTTTGGTAAAGAACTCTGTAAACATTCTTTAAACTCGGATTCACTTTGATCAGGGACTTACAGCCAATCAGTGCCCTTTTCACAGTCGTCAGAGCCCTCATGGACTGTGACTGCTGTATACGTGGTGTCGCTGCATCTACTTTATAGTTATCAGCTCCCACCTCCCACAAATGTTAAGCATCCCCTTTGACATTAGGATACTGAAAAAGTTGATGCGTCTCTTCCATTTCATTGCTCTTTTCATTCCCCAGAGAGTTTAAAACAGTTTAGACATGACCTCCTTTTGTCTTCCCAGCTGACCTTGAAACACTGAGAACTTCACATGAGCTAAGTAGCACTTCTTCCAGCTGACCAAAAGGAGAACCATTCATCCTGTCTGATTCCACACTATATTTGTTCCTTGGGTGATTCATAAAAAAAAATCTTTGTAGTGGGTAAGGCCTCCCCCTTACCCACTACAATTTTTTTTTTTAATGAAAAGCTGCCATGACACCATGCCTCTGCTCAATTCAAAAGACAGGCACTATAAGGCCAGTGAAATATGGGATGGGGGACAGCCCAGGGGATAGGGGCTTCTGCTGATGGGAAAATAGCTTGCTGCTTTAACACTGCAAATGCAACATCAGACATGCAACAATTTCTGATATGCTGTGGCTGAGCCAGAAATAGAAAAAGAAGCCGCAATATATAGTGGCCACCTATGGCAGAAAATATGGCTTCTCCCAACTTACCGTGAGGGATTATCTAGCAAAATTCCCTCTTCTACATCATTACTGGGGATGCTGTAACTTTAGGCCAGCCTCAAATAGGTCTGAGCAAATAAGAGTCTTAGTCCTTTTCCCTACTAGTGTTTTACAGTGTCATGAATCCATCCATCTATCCAAGTCCATGGTTCCAATGGGAACAAAAGCTAAGAAGTCAGGCCTGGCCCAGATTTTTTTCCAAAACCTCACACTGGTAGGAAAGACTAGATAGCTGAGGCAGGAGGATTTTGGAAACTACTATGGTGGGAAAACATGTCAGGCAGCTCTAACAATCCAAGTGGCAGCAAAGCTTAAGAACTAGAAGCACAGATGGAGGTTAGGGGCTAGCCAACCCCAGTTCAGTATGTTATGCCCAGGTAATGAGTTTAGGATTCAATATGCAGGTGAACCTGAGAAAATTGAAGAAATGATGGCTACATTACCATGGGTAAGCATGTTATGCAAACAGAGTCTGAAGGTCTGGCTTGGCCATCTCCAGCCGAAGGGAAGGCAGCATTTCTTCTCCTGCTGCTCTTGCCCCTGGCACGATAGGAGAAATCACATCTCCTCTCTTCTCTGCGTTTAGGTGCAGAGTGATGTTAGTGAAATGAGATAGGAAAGAAGGGGAGAGCGAAGGGCGGCAGCAGGAGGGATTCCTCATCTAATCAACCAGGCCTGGCAAATAAACCCAGCTGTGCCTCTGCCTGCAGCAGGAAACAACTTTTGGAGCAAACATTGCACCAGGCAACCAGTGGCAAAATAAACAGGGATTGGCGCTACTTCCATCTGCTCCAGGCGAGGAGGGAAGGGGGAGATGAGGCTCAAGAAAAACTGCTCCCACCTGGAGGAAAGTGGGGAGCAGGCACAATCTGGGAGGGATCTATTATAACCCACCTATTTCTCCATTGCCCCCCAAGGGCTCAAAACATTCACTCTAACGCTCAGTACAGTCTTTCAGAATGTATTTTCCAGCTCCCTTGGCTTTGAAAATCTGTACAAGGAGCAGCCTTACGTCGTTCAACATTTCTTATTGCCTCACTTCCTTATTCAATATGTATCTAATTTGTAGGTGCAATGTGAATGGTTGTGGGGACAATCACAAGATATGGAAGAAGTTGCTTCATTGGTTGAGTCACTTTTAATGAAATAAAAGATTTGGTCTCATTACTCAGCTCAGCAAATGAAATTATGCCTTGTTAGTAGCTCAGCCAACGAATTACACTTAGTCTGTCATAAAAGAAAACAAAGTAAATCAAAGTAAATAATACCCTGTTCTTTGTAGATCCCTAGAGGTTTATTAAATGAAACAAATGTTCCCGTTTAATTTACACACTACATCAGCCCAACCATTTTTAAACTCATATCATATTCAAAACAGATAGTTTTGTCTGCTGAATATTTCCATTAATATTGGTAGGGTCAGATGCAGACAGATACTGCTTTACTATTTCCATAGCATATCGAGATCTGAAGAAATGACAGCTTAAAAATTGGTCATGGGAAAGCAGCCTTTGAGGTAATTTAATCCATGACTTCCCGTTAATTAAATTCAAAGAGACCACTAAGCCAGGATTTTTAAACGGCAGTTTCTTCAACAAGCAATAATGTCTTGTTTTGCATAAAATGCTAAGCCATAATGGATACATGATGTTAAGCCAATAAACAAAGCACACAAAGGCTTAACACAATGTGTGAACTCTGTCTTTTATTCAATCATCCCAAGTCAGTAAGCATATAGGATGGTGAAACAGGGAGATCAGAATAGAGGCCATATAAATGTAGACCATCCCTTTAATATGGTTGCGTGTATGTGTGTGTGTGTCTTCAAGTCAATGTTGATTCCTGGTGACTATCTGGAAAAGTCCCTGCAGTTTTCTTGGCAAGGTTTTTCAGAAGTGGTTTGCCATTGCCTCCTTCCCAGGACTGAGAGAAAGTGACTGGCCCAAGGTCACCCAGCTGGCTTCGTGCCTAAGGCAGGACTAGAACTCTCAGTTTCCCGGTTTCTAGCCTGATGCCTTAACCACTACACCAAACTGGCTGTCCTTTAATATGTAGGTCGAAATTATCCTGACATTCTGTCTTTAAGGGAAAAGATGGTTATAGGCAGTCCTTGCTTAGCGATCATTTGCAGTTACGATGGTGATGAAAAAGTAACTTTGTGACCAATCCTTGCATTTATTACCTTCGCAGGTCTGTAAAGCAAAGGAAAGCTGAAGTAAGATCATAGGTATCGTCATGGTTTCACTTAGCGACTACTTGCTTAACAACTGAGTTGCTGGTCCCAATTGTGGTCACTAAACAAGGACTACCTGTATTTAAACCATTTCTGCTCAGTACAACAAATGCATTCTGTTGTCTTGCAGTGTAGAGTGGGTTGGACCAATCCAACTGATTTATGCAGTAGAATCATAGAATATAAAGGTAGGAAGCAAGCTCAGAGATCATTTAGTCCAACCCTCCCTCCATTGCAGGAGTCCACTACTGTGGCATCTCTGACAGGTAGCCATCCAGCCTGTTTAAATCCTCCAGCAAAGACAAGCCCTCCGTGTCTGGAAGAAGTGATAATCATCCCTGACATAATCAGGAAGGGTGAAATCCTCATCAGAAAGAGCAGTTTCCCTCCTCTTGCAGGTGCATGTCTGGAAGAATACTCAGGATCTCTTAGAGATAACCTTAGTTAGCCACAATGGGGCACCTGAGAGAAAGACATCAGCAATGCCCCAAGAAGCTTTTCTCAGTCTGTAGAATTACCAGAGATGTAGCATTACAACTCCCACAATTTCAAGCAGAGATTAGGCTTGCTAGGAGTTCTAAAAACTGTACTGTAGTGAAACATCTCTGGATGAAAGCAAGTTGGGGAAGATTGTTCCAAGGTCTTCAGATGCTGAATCAAGCAAAGATGCTAGAGAACATGTGGCTTTTTTCTTTTTACTCCACCTTCTTTTCCTTGATGTAAACCAATTCACAACCTCGCTATGACTCAAGTCCACTTTTCCATGTGATGTTGGCTTTTTATTGGAATTATGCTGGAAGCATAATTCACAACAAATCCATATTCTTCTTAGAATACGGCAAGCAACAAACGGATGGACAGCCTGTGAACAGCCTAGGGTCAAGGTAAAGCCCGGAATGACACAAAGAGAACATACGAGAGGCCCCAAATAAAGTACACCAGTGGCACAAATGCAGTCCTAAACAATTAGCAGGAAATCCCAGAAGAAAGCAGTGTGAGGCGCCGTTACAATGTATAGTGCTTCTCTTGATCTGTCATGCTTTGTGTCCCACTTTTTTTTATTCAGTGCATAAGCCTTATTCCAGGGGCATGAACTTTTCAGAAATTGGATTTTTTTCACCTTGTCATCCCACCAAAGACGTTAATTAAATACACAGCTTAAATTCTCATTTTTTAAAAAAAGCTATTTTATGTTTCTGCACTCAGAATTTAAAAAAAAAAACCCAGGAGGAGTCTGGTAGCACCTTTTCCAGTGAACAAATTTATTAAAACTGAATTTGGGAAAAGTGCTACCAGTTTTTTGCTAAAATAGACTAACCAGTCTCTCTTTTTTTGCTAAAATAGACTAACTCAGGTCTCCTACAACACACTCAGAATTGTAATCTTTGAAATGCCATTTCCACGCATAAGGCAACTCACTACTGTTGGGCAATTTTATAAAAAATGCACCTCATTCTAGCTTCACCGCCATAAAGTACTACCTGATAGAATATATAAATGTATTTAAATAGAAAAATCATAGTTTGTTAAGAGTATTTTATTCCCCTGGGCAAAAACCTGATTGGTTTGATATCTTCTTGCACTCATTTCAAGTTTATTTTGATCAAATCAAATTTCAGGCACATTGTAATTTATTAAAACACCTAAAATGCCTTAAGATATGTATATATTTTTCAAAAGATCTGAGAGAAGAACTACAAGGCTGCCAGAATAGAGGTAAACAGCATTTGCTGGGAAAAACAGTGGGAAAAAAAACACAATTCATGTACTTGGAAATTATAATCAGAGGGAACTGTGAGAGAGAGAAAATGAAGTTTTAATTGTTTCTTAGTGAGGAAATAATTGCCAACCACTTGTCTCTGTTGCAGTTCCTTGCACAATCCCTGCCCTTTTATGCCCTCTAGTGGAAACTAAAGAGATTGTACAATCACAACAAATCTTAGTGAAAGGAATGGAAAGGAAAAGCAACAGAAACTGGGCTGGGTCTGGGACACAAAACTCGCTGTCGCTCCCATAGAAGTTCTCTGGAAATGCAAAAGGCCTTACTTTCCAGCCAACTATGGACATTGCGGGTGGAAGGCGAACCCCGGTAGTTGGGAAAAGGCGTGATATTTGGTCGCCCCTCTGCTAGGAAACCCAGATAATTCAGGGGTCCCCGAAGTACCATAGACCCAGATAAACCTATTACAAGACTCTTTCTGAGGGCGCAACGCGGGGGACAGGGACAAGCGGGGCTTTTCGAGGGAGGCCTCGCGCTAATCTCGCCTCGCGATGGCGGCGCCACGGGCCTTCTCCTCTGCCCTTTGGAACGGCGGCCGGTCCCTCCCGCGCAATGGCCTGGAAAAGGGCGGCGAGCTTAATCCTCCAGCTGAGCTGGGCTTTGTTCCGAGGTGAAAGGGAATCGGTGCGTCAGGGCCTTTATCTTTCGCTCTTCAACTGCTAAGCCAACATGCCCGCTCCATCCCATTATGGGCCTCGGAGAGGCGAGGCATCTCGCCAGGATGGGCAAGAGGAATGGACAGGCCCGGCTGACTTCCCTCCCACAGTTGCCCTTGCTGACTCAGCGCAACCCGTTGTGCTCGACCCTTGTCACTTGGCCAGGCCGGGCTATATAATGCGGCCGGGACCCCCAACCCGGCATCGCCACTCTTGCCGCTGTGTGCTCAGCCAACGGTAAGTCCCTGCGCGCTGCTTTGGGATATCCTGGCACTCTGCAGGTTCGCCTGCCTTCCCCGGGGTTGGGGAAGCGCTCTTTTGCAGTGGGGTGAGGTGAGGGGTGGGACGTTCAGTCTGCAGTCGGTCGGTCAGCCGAGCGCTGAATGCAGAGGATCAGCGCGCTCCGCCGAGCTGCCGCGCTTCCTTGGCCTGGGTGGCCTTGGAAGCCGTTTGGAGATGCCGGCGCTGGACGGCGGCTGCCGCTGCTGCTCTTCGCTGGCTTGTGGCAGGGTGCTGCGGTCTGAATTGCATGAGTGGACGGGCGGGCGAGCCTCCTTCGCAACTGGATGGCCCGACCTGGAGGCCGACGGGGTCCGAGGGCATTTCAGCGTCACCTTCCTTTCTAATTCTTCGCGTCTCGCACGTTCTCAGCAGGGCTATTAGACTATGTCGACAGACAGAGAGAGAAGAAGCGGACCGCCGAGATCTGCAGGTGTGTGCGCGCATACATTTGAGCGCATGCCTACACGATCTGTGCGTGCACAAATGTGTGCTGTATATCAGGATTGAGAGGCGTGTGTAGAGTGCCGCAGGTGCAAATCCGCCACCAATATAGCTACAAGGCAGCCATAAAGGAAAGGCCTTCCGTTTGGGCTCCCCTTATGCAGTGGGGAGGCAGGGGAATGTCCCTTGAATTTGGAAATTCCCTTCCATCAGGTTCCTTCCATTCCAGAATTCTCAGGTGTTCCTTGGGATCAGGGATTTTACAAAGGCAGCCAAATGCTAATTGAGCTATGAATTAAAAGAAGGATTAGCAATTGCTCAAGACATTTGGCACCCAAATCAGAAAATTAAAATGCCTGTTCCCCTCTCCCCCATAGCTGTAGAGTACTGTATGTTCAGGCTCTCTTTGCAGTATACTGAGCCCTACTCAACCCTAAACAAGATCAAAGCATGCTGTGTAAATATAACCACTAATTCTTCAGCAGGCCTGGTTAAGGGTGTTGGGTGAATACTGGCAATTAATAATAATAATGTCTAATTATTGACAATTTGCTACTCTTGAATAATACTCCTAAACATGCTCCTTGGGGTGAGGTGCTCCTTCCTATCTAATATAATTGCTGCTGGTATGAATATGTATGTCTCTATGGCTGGGTGCCTAGCATCACAGCATGTAAGCTATAGTGTGGTTGGTTTGATTCTATCTTAGTGTGTTGTGTGACCCCACTTATGCTTTGTAATTCTCTGTTTATGGCTAAGTGTTATGTTTGAATCCAGCCAATGGTGGCATAATCAGTAAATCATGGTTTAGTCTAGAGAATGAAAAATGTCTTTGTATAACGGTATACAAGACTATATGATGTGTAAGAGCTGAGATGTCATGTCATCCAATTTATCAATATACTAGGCCCTTCGTTGTTCTTCTGTGTCACACTCTTAATTACCACTTGTGTGAATTCAATCTCTGGATAGCAAGAAGAAGATAGTGTTCCATTATGCAGATTAGTCAGGGAGAAAGAGAAATAACATAAAGGGAGAAAAATAGATGAAAAGGAAGACCATACACCCTTTCTGTCTCCACACCCTGCAATCTGCCCAGTAGCAATACTATCGTGTTCAACTCCTGTTCAAAAACAAAGTTTTGAACAATTTTCCTCTTCTTGGCCTCTCAGGTTTCCCTAAGCCTGCCTCTTCTCTATTTAGCAATCTTGCACAGTGGTTGCCACTGCTACTCCTTGGTATCTTTGTCCGTAGCTGAGAGACTTTATCAGACAGATAACACAGAAGGGACTGAGTTCAATTCACACATACACATCTCTCCCTACACCTACATACTTCAGCTGCTCTAAGAACGGACTCTTAACGGTCATATTCCACCTCCACAGCAAAAGATTTGCCCATGACCAGCCAACACATGGAGAGCTTGGGGCAATTCAAGATCATTGTCTGGGAAGAAGAAAACTTCCAGGGGAAGCGCTCTGAGTTCCTGATGGAGTGCCCCAATGTCATGGAACGTGGTTTCCGCAAGATCCGCTCCATCAAAGTGGAAAGTGGCCCGTAAGTGTTTCCACAGCTCACAGTATACGCTGGGAAGCCCAAAGGACCTACTGGTCTTTTCAGCTGATTCTGAGAACCTGTATACTTTCACATGGAGTATAGATAAATAAATGCCTTTCAAAGGAGCTGCCATCTTTAAAGCTGACTGATTAACTAAAGCTTTAATTGATTGATTAATGGGAGGAAACCTTAACTGATTTTTAAGATACATTGAGATCAGACATTTAAAAGAAGCAGCACTGCTGCAAATTCTAACAATGAAATGTGGGTTTTGCTTATTAAATTCTTAGGTATCATACTCTGCCATCAACACTTTAAAAAAAAACTCTGTTGAGTTATAGAAATATATAGCTTTATTTAAATATCACATATGAATCATTTACACATTGCTTAATTACTCTAAAGTATTTAATCATTGGAAAGCCCTGAGCCATTTACAGGATAATACAATCCAGTGTGTTTTGAGAAAATACTAATTTTTTAACAATTTTAATGAAGTATTTGTAAATAGCAAAGTCAAAGTATGAATTATTTTTGCAGGTTACTTTTGCTTCTGTATTCTGTCTTACTTCCATAAGCAAGCTATTTAAAAGGGGAAATAATAGCAGATAAACCCTGTCAAAGAGTTGCATAAGGTTAGGGAAAAGCAGAGTTCTATAGTAGAGCACCTGCTTTATATGCACAGTCACAGGTTTGATACTTTGCATCTGTGGTGAGATGCCATTAATTTGAAATAATTCTGCTTGAACTTTTGAAAAGCTGCTGGCGATCAGAATCCATGTAAGTCTGAAAGGCCAATAGTTTGATTCATTGTAAAGTAACTTCTTCTATATTTACCCCAAACATCAAAGAATATTTACAACCATCACAGTACTGCAGAGATGATGATTAAGCATGTAGGAAGTAGGGTGTCCCATCCTTTTTAACTCTTAAACAACATGTATATTTTTGCCAGGGTACCTATGTTAAGAGGTAAGTTAACACAGCAAGTACTTGCTTCACTGAACAACATCTGCAAAACTAAAAAAAAAGAAGTGCATTGTTACAGTTACTATGGAAGAGAAATGGGGAGAAATGCCCTGTGTGTGATTTTGCTCGCCTTTTGTCCCATAACTTTTTGGGGGATCCTGTTAAGATTTGATCCAAATTTGAATTTGATTTTAGAGTGTGAAGCCACATATCTTCATATTTTTTTCTCTTTTCTTGGCCAATAGCTGGGTGGGCTTTGAGTATCCTGAATATCAAGGACAGCAATTCATCTTGGAGAAAGGAGACTATCCTCACTGGGAGGCCTGGAGTGGAAACAGCGGTTACAGGACCGACCACCTACTCTCCTTCCGGGCTATCAGATGTGCTGTGAGTTCTCTTTAAAATACTCAAAAGGGACCCATCCTGATTTTCTCCCAGAGAGCACAAAGTAAAAGGATTTTTTTCTTAAAAAAGAGGACCACCAGGCAAGGGAAGTCCAAATCATGGAGGGGATAGTGGGCAAACATTGCATTGAATTGATCGTTTTCGAAAATAACCACACAAAAGGGTATTCTGTACTAATTTCATTTGCTGCTTCTAATAAATTATGTGAAAGCATGGCAGAAAAGTAGACAAGAATAAGGAGCTTAAAGTGAAATTGCCAAAGCGAGTAACATTAATTAAGCTGAAATAAAATTAATTGGCTTTTTGACAAGCTGACATCTGCCTGATGCAGAATAGATCCTCTTAATAGAGGGGCAAGTGAGCTTTTGAAGTGCTCTGATTTCTTCATTAGAAGACTTTCAGACCCCAAAAGTATCAGTGCAATTTAAAAAGAACCACTCTCCTCTGGGGCCTGTCAGGTCTGACCTGGCGTGTCATGTAGTGAATGTAAACTTGTGTTTAATTCTGCAAGAAACACGGAGTGCACTAAGAGGGACCACCAGGGAGAAAGGTTTGGAGCAGTTGTGGCCACCTCTTCTCTTGCATCTTGGGGAATTCAAGTATGCAGGTCGTATAGCCTCCAGACTGTGACCTGATAACCCTAGAGTATAGGGTTGTGTACTCAGATATATATAAGCTATTTACTTCTATTGTGCAAAACACAACTACTGTCACATTTAATTTAGTGACTTTCGCATGTGAGAGTGGTCGGAGGAGGATGTTCCCCAAAGACAAAAGCCTACACCTTTATGTAAATTAAAAAGGCCAGATCCAGGCCTTATGACTGCTTTAGTATCTTGTATAATTGACTGGAAACAAAAGTATCCCCCAGTTTATTTCTTCTATGTGGTTCAGAACAAAATGCCTTCAAAGACTGGGTTTGGCTGGCAACCCTAAACTGAACCAGTGAAATGACTAAGATTTGGTTGCAGCTGATTGATATAAGATGGGCCTTATTTTATTAACTTACTGTACTCAAAATCTTATCACTGAGCTAGGACTGGCAGGATGGAGGAGGAGAGGCAGGGAGGCTCAGGCACTGGAGAATTACCTACCCTACTGCACAGAGCATTGGGACTATGTACACATCAATTTGAATCTGCAGAGGTCAGTAAAGGACACCTCCAAGTCCAAAAGTTGCACTTCTAGGCAGGATCAAAATTAGACAGTAGACCCATGAAGAAGAGGAGACACATTATCAGATATTCTTATATTGTAAATTGTCCTGTGAACCAAATCCATAAATAACTATAAATTAAATGGTATTTATGAACCCTTCTAGACAAAAGCCATTGTCCTACAACATGCTAACCCTTGGTTTATTTAACTGTTAAGCTAATTTCCTAAATGTATACAATGCACTAAACTATAAACCACACAACTAAATTGCACACAGACATTGAACTCAAACTAGCCAATCAGATTTTTGCCTAGTGTTGTGTTAATCCTGTCCAAATTTACCCATCCAAAAGCTGAGTGGGTGGGGCTCAGGTCACCTTTGTGGAAAAAATATGAATGCATTCATGATAGTTCAGGCTTGGATTGAAGACAAACAAGTAAGTTAGGCATTTTGATTTTAGATGAAAGATTTAAAATGGACGTATAAACCAGCCATATATTACAAAGCTACCAGAAGCGAATAACCAGTATGGACAGGAGTGTTATCTGTCAAGGTTTTAAAAAGGGGATAATGGAGAGTTTTGTGTATGTGAGTCAGAATGTATAACACCCATTGCCACAAAGCTATAGCCAGCACATATCGCTCCATCTCAAAAGCAGCTGCTTCTGTTCCAAACTGGGCTTTAAAGTCTCTGCACGTCCCCATCTCTGGGCTTTAATAAGAACCAGTCAGATTATGTCCGCACTTTAATAAAGGGCTGCAAGATAGCATCTTCTTCTTGGCTGGCAGGATCACTTGGTGGAGTGTAGGCTGCAGAGATGTGCAATGGAAGGAAGGAGGGAAATGCAATAATGCCAATTTAACCCCTTGGATCCATGGGATCCTGGGAACCTACAAATCCTAAACACTTGGAATGTTGGAAGACATTTTTTTTGCATAATATCTGGGGCTTCAAATTTTTTCTGGGAAGCAGATTAGCAGATGTTTCCATGCATGCACACTCATATTAATTGATAGAAATTCGCAGTAGCTGCTTGGAAAGAATATACAAAACACAAGTTGACCCCCAAGGTAAATGAAAAGTTAAACTATGTGATAGTTGGTGACTTTAATCTAGAAGGCAAAAATGAGTGGGACAGTTTTTCCCAACTGGTGCCCTCTGGATTGACCATGCTGGCTGGAGATTATGAGTTGAAGTCAAGCATGTGTGGAGTTCACTGTTTAAGAAAAAATAGAGTATAAGGTGCCTTAGGCAACAATAGACAAATGATAACAGAATCTCACATTTTACACATATATAAAATACCATCAAGCAAGTTGCTTTTAGAGAGTGTCAGTAAATTCCTGTGCCAAGAAGTTTGCCATCTAATGATCAATATGGGGGAGACAATAACACAGGAGAAAGGTCGATACACCAGGAAAAATGTATACTTGGATTTTATTTTATAGGTAATGAGGACTAAAGTGCTGCCCCAAAGGCTTCACATTAAATGCTCAGGTTTAGAGGTTGTAAGAGCCTGTTATGAAAGATTTGCACTATCAGCCTTCAGAACATGTCTTGCACAATTCATTTGCTGCCAGCTTCTTAATGGGTCCAATTTAAAGTGCTGGTGTTGACTTTTAAAGCCCTAAATGGCTGAGGGGCTGACTATCTGAGTGAGACTCTCACTATAAACTTGCCCGGTTTGTTAAATCAGCAGGAAAAGCCCTTTTAAAGATATCCCCATTGCTAGAAATTTGGCCAGCTTCTACTTATCCTGTGTAGCCTCCAAGGTATGAAATGTTCTCTTCCCAATCTCCCAGTATTTGGAAAAATGCCAAATTTTTCTAGCTGTAGGAGGCAGGCAAGACAGAGAAGTGATGAAACATGTGTTATGACATCATAATGCAAACTCTGCCCTTTACCTACTTGTGTGCGGATGCTACAATATAAAAGGGGCAGAGCTTGCATAGTGATGTCACAGTGCACACTGTCATTTTGGCAGTTAGGTATGGACACCTGTGCAAAAATGTCTCTTTTGTCAAGCTTTTAACTAGTTGTGGTATAAACTGAATAATAATAACAACAGCAGCAAGCACAAATTAACCAATTTTAGTCTAGTGTGTTGTCTGAACCCAGTTTCTGTGGTTCATTTAGGGTTCAATGAATCGTATAAGTCCAGAAGATTAATAAAATGATGGATAAATGTAGTAAATTAACCATGAGTTAATTTGCTATGGATTAATGTCTTATGCATAGCACATTGTGCAAATACAGTCTAAGCCACAATTCACAGAAGCCCTTATCTTCCTTTTCATGAATCCTGCAATATCCAGCTATCGGGGTCAGTGAAATAGATGGAAAAAATAAAAGAGGATTAATAGAAGAACGGAAAAAAGAAGATGAAAAGAAAGAATGATGAGAGTCATAGGGTAGCTGATACAATTGTTTATCTCCAAGGAACTTTATTTTTTTCCATATTGACAGGGTTTATATATCATGCTAAACCATTATGTGATTTGTTTGGTTTTAGCTTAGCATTTTATGGTGATCCAGCTCTTGTGAAGTCTATACCAGGATTTCTTCCTTAGCATATTGTGGGAACCTAGCCAATACAGATTTAGTTGATAAACTGTGTTATGTAAGGGATGGCTTCATTTGTGTGAACCAGTGTTTATCTGCCAGACAACTCTCTGCCCAGGTTTCTCATCCATTCATCTCTTCTTAGCTCACATCTATTTTCCCAACCTGATTTAACATTTATGTCATTGGTCATTTATCTTACGTCCTGTTGAAGGTGGAAGAGGTGATTCAGTTCCTTATATGGCCAGGAATTCGCTATTAACAATAAGAGTTAAATGGAATGGTTGTGTATAGAGATCGAATATCTCTAAATAACACGTGATGAGAACAGCAGCGACAACAACCAAAGATTATGGCCATCCGCTTAATTTATGAACTTCTGGAAGCATCTGGTGACTGCCATTAAAAGGGCAGATTAGATAAGCCTCCCAATTAGTTCTGACCCAGCAAAGCAATTAATAGTGTGCTGCTTTGAAATAGGAGGGAGAAATCTTTGAAATAGAGGGCAAGCCTCAAATTAAGGATATGGCCTTCTCTGGCCTTGCTGCCCCTAGTTGTATTCTAGGACAGTAACTCTCAGCCAGTATGGTTATTGAGGCTTCTGGTTGGGAACTTTGGGAGCTGAGGTCCCAACACCCCTGAAGGACATATCAGGAAGAGGAGGGCCAGGGCAGGTCAAAGTAATAAACACGAACCACGTTGCCCTATCTTTAAACAATTAATATCCAGGAAAGATAGAACGAGACCTGGGAGCTAACAACATGTATCTCTCTCTGGAGAGGCATTTCAAGAATATTTTAAAGTCCAAGACGGAGAAAGGAAGCCTGAGAATTGGGAAGAGGAAATTTAAATAGGGGTAACCTGTTTTGCCTGCATTTAGTCCTACTCTGGGTCATCTTCCACCTTACTCTATGTTGCAGAACCATAATGACAGCAAACTGACCCTCTATGAGGGAGAGAACTTCCAAGGATACAAGTTTGAGCTGAGCGATGACTATCCATCACTGCAAGCCATGGGCTGGGGCAGCAAGGAAGTAGCCTCCATCAGAGTCCACGCCGGGGCGTAAGTGATGCCTTGTTTCTTGGTGCAATTTTCTCTTCAAGGTAATAAGTATGAGAGAGCATCTGCTGAGTAATTACCTTGGTTTAATAAGAGCATCAATCCTGTAGTCTTCTCAGTTCTGATATCTTCTGTATATGTATTGGGTTACTTTACTCATCATCCCCAAGCAAAATGGCTATGATGATAGTACGCAATGATCATTGTAGCAGGTATCAGCAGATCTGAAGAAGCCCATAATAAGGAAGGTGGCCTTAAATTTGTCTAGCAGTGAGTTTGCTGCTCAGTCTTCTCCATAGTTTTAAATTCCATAATCAGGTTTGACTGGAAACAGAGGCTGAGCTTATACATTGTATTAAGTCATAAAGGGATTCTTTGGTTTTGGCTGAGCATATTGCATTAAAACAGTTACTGAAATGGGTAAACTATGGTTTATGACTGAGCATTCCCATAGTGACTTATTTAACAAACCACAATTATAACAAGCTCTGTGAACCCAGCAAGCCAACTCTTTTCAAGAGACCTCAAAGAATTATAAGGAGGCTTCACTTCTTGTGTCATCTCTTTTGTCCTCATATTGTATACGTTTAAATACATTTCTCAGTATTCAGTGACTTTTTAAAGTACTGTATAAAAATCTACAGTGCTGCTGCATCATAGAGATATGAATACAACAGATCTACAGACCCAACTGATTGAATAGATCTTCTGAAATTGATTGCTGCCTTTTCAAACAGCAACAACAGCTACACTGTCTCATTCCCCTGCTTTCAGTCCCTTTTAGGTTCCATCTTCCTTGGGACTGGTTACCTGGTCCAAGGACTGGAGGGGTTGGGATCCAAAGGACTGGTTAAAGACCAGTGAAATGCTATGCTACTCCAACCTGCCACTCTCCAGATACATTGGGACTATATCACCCAGCATTCACAACCAGTATAGTTTAGGTGTTGTACTATCCACATATTCCTTAGGAAAAGATGTGCTGTTCTCTTTCCAATGGAGGAACATGTGTCAGATTGCCTGTCTTCCCTATGTTCTGTTTTGTTTTCATAGGTGGGTGGCATATCAATATCCAGGCTACCGAGGCTACCAATATATCCTGGAACGGGACAGACAGAATGGTGAATTTCGGAAGTACAGCGAATATAGCACCCAAGCCCATACCAGCCAGATCCAGTCCATCCGCCGTGTCCAGCATTGAGGCAGGTCTTAGCAGCAGCAACAGTAGTATTACCTTTCCTGTGCAACCCCCACCCTCACTTTGGCCGAGTAGTAGGCCTCCCGCACCCAGTAGTTAATAAAGGCATTTACCAAAACCCTTTTTCTTTTTGTCCATCTGTTGATGAAACCTTTGTTCTGTGATTCGTATGAGTTCCTAGTGTCTCTATATCAAACTGCTGTTAAAGGGTCCAGTTACTGTGGGAAGTTGAAAAAAAATGAGAATCCTATTTGGTTATGCTTATGCACAGGAAGGATTGTTTAAGGGAGCCCTTTGCAATAGGAAGAAGATGCCAGAATAAGTTTTTTGTACAATGCACTCTGCCTGCTTTCCCTCTCCTACAAAAAAAATCAATACATGTTAGGATATTATTTGGATATTGACTTATGACCAGGACCACAAATGAACAAATAACAAGTCTAAGCAAGAAGCTGAACTGAAAGCAATTATCTGCAGGAGGGTTAGCAATGTAAATCTTTTGCTGCAAAAACAACACAGAAACAAAGGTCTTTTGACACCTGAAAGACTGATTTATTATTACATAAACTTTGGCCAAAAACCTCATCCTTGAGCCATAACATTGTTTGAAGAGCCCTAGTAGCAACATAGACTGGCACAGGTCCTTACAAACGATGTTTGCTTAGTAGCCTTCTCCCCAGCTGTTAAATGGTCAAGGGTGGATGTTCCCAACTTAAAGTAGGGTTACCAATTCTAAAATCAAACAGCAGGCACAAATGTGTCCCAGATTCACCCAGGTTGAATAGCTGTTTGATGTGCAGAACCAGCAGGTGAAGCGTTTCACTTCTAGAGATGAGCTGCAAAAACAGTAGCTCTACAGAGAATTTAAGAAGACTATAATGAAACTAGGCTCTCCTATTAGTGCCTGAATCACTGGGCACCCGTAGCTAGCTGGACAGCCCAAGATCTCTGCAGATAAATATCCAGGCCCATCAAGGCACCACAGTGGGCTTCCTGGGGGTGGGATGAAGTGGGGATATTGGAAAGTCATATACTCTTTCTGAGTGGAAGGTCTTAGTGCTATTCCCAGATTTGTGATAACAAGGCTTCATGATAATACAAGAAACATGTTGCAGACGCTCAGAGGCACTCTCTTCATTCTTCATGTCTCTCAAGGCTGAACCGACTGGCATTTGCTGATCAGTGGCTTGCTTTAAATGCCAGCTGTTGAGAAAAAAAAGTCTTTTTTTTCCACAACTCATGCTGGCATGCTGTTTGATCTCAGGACAACAGGCTCCTGTAGGCTGTATCCTACAACACTTCATGTACAGGTGAAACTCGAAAAATTAGAATATCGTGCAAATGTTCATTTATGTCAGTATGGCAACTCAAAAGGTGAAACCAATATATGAGATAGACGCATTACATGCAAAGCGAGATATGCCAAGCCTTACTTTGGTATAATTGTGATGATTATGGCGTACAGCTTATGAAAACCCCAAATTCACAATCTCAGAAAATTAGAATAGTGTGAAAAGGTTCAATATTCTAGGCTCAAAGTGTCCCCCTCTAATCAGCTAATGAATCCATAACACCTGCAAAGGGTTCCTGAGCCTTTCAATGGTCTCTCAGGCTGGTTCAGTAGGAATCACAAGCATGGGAAAGACTGCTGACCTGACAGTTGTGCAGAAAACCATCACTGACACCTTCCATAAGGAGGGAAAGCCCCAAAAGGTAATTGCAAAAGAAGTTGGATGTTCCCAAAGTGCTGTATCAAAGCACATCAATAGAAGGTTATGTGGAAGGGAAAAGTGTGGTAGAAAAAGGTGCACAAGCAGCAGGGATGACCGCAGCCTGGAGAGGATTGTCAGGAAAAGGCCATTCAAAAGTGTTGGGGACTTTCCCAAGGAGTGGACTGAGGCTGGAGTTAGTGCATCAAGAGCCACCACACACAGACGGATCCTGGACATGGACTTCAAATGTCGTATTCCTCTTGTCAAGCCGCTCCTGAACAACAAACAACGTCAGAAGCGTCTTACCTGGGCTACAGCAAAAAAGAACTGGTCTGTTGCCCAGTGGTCCAAAGTCCTCTTTTCTGATGAGAGCAACTTTTGCATCTCATTTGGGAACCAAGGACCCAGAGTCTGGAGGAAGAATGGAGAGGCACACAATGCACGATGCTTGAAGTCCAGTGTGAAGTTTCCACAGTCTGTGTTGATTTGGGGAGCCATGTCATCTGCTGGTGTTGGTCCACTGTGCTTCATTAAGTCCAGGGTCAACGCAGCCGTCTACCAGGAGATTTTGGAGCACTTCATGCTTCCTTCCACAGACGAGCTTTATGGGGATGCTGATTTCATTTTCCAGCAGGACTTGGCACCTGCCCACACTGCCAAAAGTACCAAAACCTGGTTCAATGACCATGGGATTACTGTGCTTGATTGGCCAGCAAACTCGCCTGAGCTGAACCTCATAGAGAATTTATGGGGCATTGCCAAGAGAAAGATGAGGGACATGAGACCGAACAATGCAGCGGAGCTGAAGGCCGCTATTGAAGCATCCTGGTCTTCCATAACACCTCAGCAGTGCCACAGGCTGATAGCATCCATGCCACGCCGCATTGCGACAGTCATTGCTGCAAAAGGGGCCCAAACCAAGTACTGAGTACATATGCATGCTTATACTTTGCAGAGGTCCGATATTGTTCTATTTCCAATCCTTGTGTTATTGATGTCATGTAATATTCTAATTTTCTGAGATTGTGAATTTGGGGTTTTCATAAGCTGTACGCCATAATCATCACAATTATACCAAAGTAAGGCTTGACATATCTCGCTTTGCATGTAATGCGTCTATTTCATATATTGGTTTCACCTTTTGAGTTGCCATACTGACATAAATGAACATTTGCACGATATTCTAATTTTTCGAGTTTCACCTGTATGCTAGCCCACAGAGCTTGAAGCATGCTTTTCAACAGAAAATAGTAATTCAGGCTTTGACACCAATGGGAAAGCCTTGTTTTTGCTAGGAGAGGCTGGAAGCATTTGTGCCTTCTCAGCCATTCTTCTTTCTGTGTGGCTGGCAAACTACCTAAGGGAGTCCTGCACACAGAGCATCTCTGAGCTGAAGCATCTTGCTTGAAGCCCTTCCCCAAAAGCAACTCTGCCAGGCTTCACCTCTCAGAGTCAGCTATGCATTCACATCCGCCTAGGGATCCGGGACTGGGCATAATTTCATCTGTGACAAGCCACCCCACCCTGAATAGAGGAGGAGTACACAAACAGCCAGGAATGGAGCCAGAAAATGCTCTTATTCCCTGCCCCCCTCACACCCAACATACACACACACACACAATACAAACAGTACACAAGTATACACCCCCTGCAATCCAGTGGATCAATTTTCTAAACAATGGACCAACTTTGCAACAAAAATTCCCTCCCTCTGCTTGAGCCTATTGCACTGACCATCTTACAAAGGACATTATTCCCACAAATACCTTTCTTGATCCACCAGTAGAACATTGCCTGAATAGGAGCAGGCTTCGTTGCTAGCCCGGCACAATTCATCTGGGTGGCTGGCCTGAAGTGAGCCAATCTGCTACCACCTGACAGAATTCTGATGGGACATGAATACAGGTGATGCTTCCAGGGCAAAGCCATGTGATTGCACGTTGCACTATAGACATAATGTGAGAATGCAGGAGCAACTCCTGACAACCTCACAGCCATGACTGGAATGAAAATCCATCATCAAAACCATGGCATGGAAGGCTATAGCTTTTCTTATTATTTGATACTCAAATGAGGTATCCTTCAAGTTACAAATTCCAGCATAAACACAGACATCCCAGATAAATAAAGAACAATAGCTATCCCACCTGGAGAAGCTAAGTAGCACCAAAATCATACAACACAAAGAATCTGGGACCTTAGATTAGCAATATGGACAAGATTGTCAGGAGATTTACAGTTGCTTAATGGTGGCTACGTTCTGCCGCCTTCATCATCATCACCACCACCATTCCAAAGAAAATCGCTAAGTTTGCAGAGATGCTAAATGCTTTAGTCCTTGGGCTTATCTTGCTGTACGCAAAGTGAATGATCTGCAAAGTGGTGACCAGCTCTGTCATCCTGTAGATGCCACAGGACCATGTGTGTGTACATGCTTTCTAAAGGAAAATATTATAGAATAACTATATATCCTGAAAAGGCTCCTGTGCCATTAGCAGTGACCCACCAACAGAAGTTCAGCTAGCTTGCTGGTGCTGTGGTGATGGGGTCTGATTCAGCTAGTCTGCTTTCATTTGTCACACAGCCTCTGAAACTAAAACAGATGGCTGCCTCCTCGGTATTGTTGGCACAGACAGTCTACTCGAAGGCTGTTCCTTTCCAGGCTCCAATAAGGAAGTGCTCGCTGCAGGCCTCTCCCCTTGCACAAACATTCCTCCACACCTCCAGCCTCCTATCGGGAGCTCTGTGGGCCACCCTCCCTTCCCTTTCCAAACAGGTAGCAAGCCTACAACTCTCTCTGCCAGGGCCACGTCAGCTTCTGTCCTCAGCAGTCCTACAGGTAAGTGGAAAAAAGGAAGGTGGTGGCTTGTGCTGTGGGCATATGCCCCAATACCCGATGCATGAGAGAAGGGAAGAGAGTTTTCTAAAGGGGGTATTTGTTGCTTCTGGAGAGAAAAATCTTCCTGCAGTGCTGCAGGTGTGCGAGATTGCTTTATTCTGGTGAGAAAGGGCACTTCAGCTGAGAGCAAGAACTTTTCCTTTTAACCAAGCGGGACTTGACTGTACTTACAGCCAAGGTGCTTTATCTTCCATTTTTGATCTATACATAGAGGTGAAACACAGATTCCATTTCTAACTCTACTGAAGAGCCATAAACTATGGTTTTATTGATCTCAACAGAAAAGAAAGTTCATACACTTTGTAATTTATCTTGCCTATCTCAGGATGGACTAGAATCACTTTCCTGTCTCCCAGTGCCTCATTTCTGGAAGCTGGAATTTATTTTGCCTTCCCTCCCACCCCAATGCCCAAATCTCCTTATTACTCCCAGCTGCAGTCCTAATCTACAGTTGAGTGAGTCTTTAGGGCAAAATGAAGTGATCCCCACACGTTAAGATTTTAGAAGTGTTTTCTTTGACTACAAATCTCTTACATCTCCCAGGGCTCTTTCTGTAATTTTTAGTTTCACTTCCAGGCTCTTGCCATGGATACCCAGTATTTGGTTTTGGACAGAGAATAGCAGAAGTGAGATGGAGCACCAGCAGGATTTTCTGTGTTAAAGAGACTCTTAACTCCCCATACCACCAGCAGAAGCAGAATCCAATTCTTAAAAATAAACAAATCATATACATTTGATTTGGCTTTGGGGACTTCAAAATTTATCTTGATATAGACAATGTTTTGTATATAAGGCTCCACAATTTTAAGAAGGTGGAGGTAAATATTTATTCCTAACTTCATTTTTGCCCATCCTGCCGCCTAAAGTCAATGAAAATGATTTGTTCCAAATCTCTGAATCACCCCTCCATATCCTGTATATGGGCAGAGGACAAACAGAGGGTGCAGAAAGATCAGATGATTCTTTAGCAATGTTGAGGTTCCCTTCAGAGTATCTGCCTTAGCACTACATTCAGAGAAGGGGGATCTATGACATTCCAGATGTTGCTCCCAGCATTCCTTGTATCAGCTGGCTGGACCTAGAGTTCTGCACCTCTGTTAGAGAGCAACTGGGACTTCCTGGGCTTCAGGTGGATCTTGATGCATTGACTGCGTGTTCTGCAAATCAAGTTGTTCACCCAGGTAGAGAAGAGGTTTGAGAGCACACCATATTCCCATCGCTTGCTCAGGACAGGTTTGCTAAACATTTCTCCAGAGACCACACATGAAGCTTTGGGGAGCAAGAATCCAGTCTGATCACTACTGCTCTGTGCCATATACCTACTTGTGCTGGGCTTGTTTTCAGTTGCCTGCGGCTGGCTAATATGACTCAGGCAGCTAAAGCAAGTCTGGGGCATGAAAGGTGAACCGGCAGAAACGAATCTTCCATTCGTTAAATATCAGGAGCTTTTGGTTGGAGAAGATGCCTCCACGCCCTGGGATAGACCAGAATTTCCAGGGAGTACTCTTCTGGCTTTGCAATACGCTGGGCCCAAGGAATCACACCACAAAAACATTTTGATATTTCTTCAGTAAATGCTCCCAGTTTTCAAAATGAACTTCAGGAGATATCCCATTTCCTCCAGCTTTTGTGGGCTCAGTTCTTAGAACTAGTAGGTGCTGCTTCAGGCAACTCCAAGAAGTCTCTCTTTCAAGGGTGAAAGGAAATAGCCTGTTTGGTTTTGTATGACGGTTACAAAAGGAAAAGTGCAGGAAGCAGAGAACTTCTCATCCAAACCATCCCCCATCAGTCCTAATCTTGATATTTAAGAAAATACAAAAGGCAACGTGCCAAAGGGGTGAGTGATACAGCAATAGCACTAATGATATGAAAACCAACTTAGTTATTGATAAATGTAAAGGTTTCAACACTTAACCCCCTACACATCCAAATGTTTATTTTTCTAGTAAAGCTCACAGGCTGTCTGTATTTACAAGAAAGGTACTGCCTATTTATTTACCTTAGAAACACCTTTGTCCAGGAAACTCAGTCTCCAGTCTTGCTTTGTTCTTTCTCACTATTTTTAAGAGGGAGGGCCATAAGGAAGGAATGGGGGAGTGGGCTCTTCTCCAGGAACGTGGGCCCAGTGTCTCGTACCAGTTCCATGTTCCAGCTCCTTGACTGAACCCTTGCACCCAGTCAGCAGATCTTCAGAGGCCCTGGCTTTCAGCTGCTGCTACTAAATGCCAGGTCGGTCTGTAATAAGGCCTCCCTCATTTGTGATATAATCACAGATGAGAGGGCTGACCTAGCACATATTACTGAGACCTGGCTGGGTCTGGAAGGGGAGGTAGCCCTTTTGAAAATATGCCCAGGGGAGTTTTAGGTGTGGTTTCAGCCGAGACTCCAGGGTAGGGGTGGAGGTGTGGTGATTGTCCTCTGGGAGTCTCATAAGGCTTTCAAGGATGCTGCTCCACAGGTTGCCGGATGTGAGACCCTGTTCATTAAGCTGGGCTCCAGGGATCAGTCAGGGCTGCTGTTGCTGTGCCAGCCTCCCTGCTGCATAGCAACCTCCCTGCCTGAGCTGCTTGACTCCATCACTGGGCTGGCAGTGGAGTTCCCCGACTTATGATTCTGGGGGATGTTAATCTGCCTTCTCTGGGAGTGGGATCAGAGGCAGCTCAGGAGTTCATGGCTACCATGACAGCCATGAGCCTATCCCAGGTATCTAGAGCCCAACATGAGACAGTGGTCACACACCTGATCTGGTTTTCCTGTTGGAGCAGTGACAATGTGATCTTGAATTGGGGAAATTTCTGGTGTCTGCCTTGTCATGGTCAGATCATGCCCTGATTACCACGAGGTTCTCTGGTACCACTATGACCACCGCAGGGAGGCTGGACCTATTAGATTGGTCCACCCTGATGGGTTTCAGAGGGAGCTGAGGGTTGTTCCTGTTGGTCTGCTCCATCTGAGGCCTCAGTTGCCACTTGGAACAAGAGGGCCGCTAAAGCTTTGGATCAGATCACGCCTACGTTACCTCTCCCCTCTCATGGATCCTGTCATTCTCCGTGGCTTACCAAAGAGTTGAGGGAGATGAAAAATGGGAGAAGAGACATCTAGAATGTCACTGGCGTTCAGCGCGGGATGAACTCAACCAAACACAGGTCAGAGCCACTATTACGGCTTACCTCATGGCAGTAAGGGCAGTGAATACTTCTCCTCCCTTATTGCACACACAGATAGCCATCCCACAGCCCTGTTTTGGGTAACCCATACCCTCTTGGGTAGATGGGGCTTGGAGATCCCCCCTGCGGGGTTGTGTGGAAGAATTCTCTCAGCATCTGTTGGACAAAGTTGTTCAAATTCATTCGCAGCTAGACACTGGTCTTGTTGCAGGTCCCAGGGCGGAGTCCTGCCCTGTTATCTGGGAATGGTTTGAACCTGTTGGGCCTAAGGAAGTGGACAGGGTCCTCATGACTGTGAGCTTGGTCACCTGCTATTTAGATTCATGCCCCTCCTGGCTAATTAAAGCTGCTGGGGGGGAGTGTGTTGTGTGAGTGGGTTCTAGCGGTGATGAATTCTTCCTTGGGTGAGGGGGTTGTTCCTTTGCTTCTCAAGAAGGCCTTGGTTCACCCCCTCTTCAAGAAACCATTACTGGACCCCATTATACTGGACAATTTTTCCAGTATCTAACCTTCCCCTTTTAGGGAAGGTGGTGGAGAAGTTGGTTGCACAACAGCTTCAGAGGACTCTGGATAAAGTGGATTATCTGGACCCCTTTCAGTCAGGATTCAGGCCTGGGTATGGGACAGAATCAACATTGGTCATGCTTTTAGATGATCTCTAGCAGGAGTGGGATGGGGGTTGTACATCCATCCTAGCTCTGCTTGACCTCTCAGCAGTCTACCATGGTATCCTTCTGGACCTGCTCTGGGGATGGGAGGTGAGCGGCAGTGTATTGTGCTGGTTCTCCTCCTTTCTGCAGGGTCAATACCAGTCAGTGGTGATTGGGGAGGAGAGATCCCAACCTTGGCCCCTGAATTGTGGGTTGCCACAGGGTTTGGTGCTCTCTCCACTCCTCTTCAACATCTACATGAAGCCGCTGATGAGCTCATCTGCCGCCATGAAGTGAGGTATCATCAGTACACTGATGTTACCTAATTGTACATCTTTGCTGCTGGCAAATTAAGCAATGCTGTTGATGTCGTATCCCGGTGCCTGGAGATGGTGGGGGCCTCGATGGGGAGCAACAGGCTTCAACTGAACCCTGGTGAGACTGAGTGACTCTGGGTTTTTGAACCTGCCAGTTCTGACACTATGCCATCTTTGGTACTGGAAGGAATTGCACTGCCCCAAACAGATCTAGTGTGCAACTTGGAGATCCTCTTAGACTCATGACTCCTGCTCAAAGAGCAAGTGACAGCTGTGGCTAGGAGGGCCTTTGCAGGTGGACTACTGTAATGCGCTCTACATGGGGCTGCCCTCGAAGAGTATCAAGAAACTTCAGCTGGTACAGAATGTGGTGGCATGGACAGTTATATGTGCCCCTAGAGTGGGACATGTTACACCTCTGTTCCAAGAGCTGCATTCGTTGCCAGTTTGCTTCCAACTCCAATTCAAGGTGCTGTTTTTGACCTTTAAAGCCCTTCATGGCACAAAGCTGGGTTATTTGAGGGACCACCTCCTCCTGATTACATCTGCCAATCCCATCAGGTCTGACAGAAGAGGTCTGTTGTGGGTCCCATCTGCTAAGGAGTTACATCTGGCCAGACCCTTTTTCCACAGGGCCTTTTTCTGCTGTGGCACCTGCCCTGTGGAACATCATAACCCCTGAGGTGACATTGGTCCCATCTCTGCCAACTTTCCGGAAGTCCCTTAAAATCAGGTTGTGTCAACAGGCCTGAGAGTCACAAGGCAATGGTGATCTGATGAGGTGACCCCATTATTCATAATCCAATGCTCTCTCTGAGTTTTTTCATTATAATATTAATTTTTGTACTTCCTGAATGTTTTTAAAATTGTTTTTATGGTTTGTTTGTATGCTGCCCAGAGTGAGAAATGGTGGCCATATAATTATGATAAATAAATAAATAAATAAATGGCCTCCTACACATTTTCTGTTTATAAGTGCAGGTAATCATCTTAATTCATGAAAGGGAAGAATGTCCCTTGAAAATCTTTCAAAACAGGCACTGCGGCCTCTTATCACCAGTCTCTGTTTCAGCATTTGGGAGAATGTGAGCACCAGCCAAACAAATGGTCCATATTACTGTCAGTTTTGGTCTGAATTCCTGGCTTATATATGAAATTACCAGTAAAGGAAGTACAGCCATCCTAATTGTAAATCATGCAGTCATCTTCTTACTTACCAGGTGTCACAACAACAATCCATGTGGGCAAAGTGAGAAACAAAAAGCATGGAACTTTTTGGCCATCCCTAAAATGCCACCCCATCTTTTCTTTTTCTTTTCTTTTTGCACTGAAACCCAGCCTTCTTTACTGCTGCCACCTTCTCTCTTGATGACAAAATGCACCTGACTTTTCCCACAAGAAGCCACTAGATGTCTCTGCAGTGTAGAGATGCAAATTAAAAATAATAAAAGGCTGGTGGACAAGATGGGATGACCCAAGCAGATAAGGGGGTTGGGTGGGTTAGGATGAAGTTTTGATAAAATATTTGTAAATAAATATTTATTTTTAAATCCAATCTCTGTGTCTGTGTTCTAACACAGAGATTAGGTAAGGCCTCTGGAGTCAGGGTTTGGCTATAGACACTGCTATTGCATCATTGGCAAAATTTGCAGTTTATGATAGGTTTGGGAGGTACCTAACAGAAATCACAGGCTTAGTTTTTTTTAAAAGCCCTGCATTTCAAAAAGCTTCTTTTTCTTTAAGATGTTTTCAAAAAGTATGGTGCAAATCAACCTGATGCTATCCTCCTACAGTAGAACATCATTTGGCACTCACAGTAACCCAGTACAATGAGTCAGGAACAATGCTATGCTACACAGCTTCTTCAGTGGAGTAGCCTTAAATCAAGGAAAGATTTCCCCAAAGCTTGATTTCTGGGAAATGGAATGAAGTAATATTAAAAGATAATCTGCACATTGAGAGTCTTTCTTAGCTTGAATTTCACCATGGCAAAAATGTGCCCTAGCATCATTATTTTTCTGCTGGATCTGCATGACATTACCTTTACCTTGTCTTCAGCCCCTGAATGAGACAGCTTTATGTCATCCTGAGCTGTACAAGTGTTAAAGCAGCATTCTTCCCTTCTCCCCACTTCTGACACCTTCTAAGGGCAGCCTCAAGGTGATAGATTCTATCATCCATTGACTTGGATGGAAGTCAGATGACTATATGCCGGGGAATAGAAGCAGGAGAGAGATTGGGGGGGGGGGGGGGGGGGATTTCCTGGTGGCATAGTTTTCTGCCAAGTCAACACAGCAGGGGGAAAGACCCTCAGCATCCCTCCACAACTACAGAATGGGAATGACCCTGACATGTGTACACCTATGCACGCAACCTCATCAGATGCATAGTGGAGGCTAGACAGCCATCTGTTTGGGATACTTTGATTTGGATCCCTGCACAGAGCAGGCAGGGGTTGGGACTGGGTGGCCTAAATAGTTCCCTTCCACCTCTATGATTCTACAGTTATCCTCTGTTAGGTTTTAGATAGAAGCCGATGAATGCGCACAGGGGTATGAAGACAGATGTCAACTGTGAAGCCAAAGGGCCTGAAATCTAAGAGAGCTCAATGCAAGAACTCCAAGAGGTCTGTGAGATTTCTCTGCAAAGTGAAGCAGGATAAACACATTGCATTACAGGCTGTGCATATTGTACTGATTGCATTTAACAGTGTACTCCAGACTCCTTCAGATGTAGTAACCTACTGGGAGTGATAGAAACTGGAATCTAACAGGTCTAAAGAGCATCAGGTAGGCAAGCCCGGTCTGTCAGCTATTCATGATCCCCTCATTGGTTTGTGCTTCACTAAACAGGCTCTACTCTATTGAGTTGCTCTATTATTGGCATTTTTCACTAGGCTTTGAATGACAATTCTGCCACTATTGACCCAAATGAATTTGGAGAGGGATTTCTTCTGTACAGAAGACAGGAAAGAGTCATTGAATGAAAAAGTCCAGCCACTTTCCTCCAACCTGGTGCCTTGCAGATGGGTTGAATTACAATTCCTACCAACAGGGGGTGGACTAGGCAGCGGATTGGGACAAGGGGGATCCCGCTCATAAGCCCCCCTCTGGCTCATTTGGAGACACTCAACACCGCCCAGTCCCATCAACCTCATCAGGTTGTTGTCAAGAAAAAATAAATTTCCCTCTGAACTGTCAGAGAAAACAATAACCATCGAATAATAGGCAATATCAGAGGGCTGACATAAATCTTGGATGTCTTTCTGGGAAGAGGGGCGACATCAAAGGAAGCACTTCGCGGCTCCCCCAAAGCAGCCTGTCTTGGGAACCGCGATGAGGAGGACAAAACCCGGACGGGCTGCGACCCTCCTCTGGCTGGGCTCAGGGAGGCTCACTCGGCCGCTGTTGCAAACAGGCCGCGATGCTCGATTGACCGAGCCGGGCGGTGGTGCTGCCCGAGTCTCGGGCCAGGTTTTCCACCCCGCCGCCTCCTCCACACACGCCCATGGGGGAGCTCTTCTCTTGGCCCGGGTGGACGCGCCGGGGCCCCGGCCCTCCGCCGAGACTCGTGCGCTTGTTGGCTCAGAGGCGCTGGAGCAGAAGCGCCGCCGGAGCGGACCGGGCCAGGCCAGGCCAGGCAGGCGCTGCCTGTTTGCAAAGAGTTAAGGAGGCGGAAAACGCGGCGGCCGCGGCTGCCTCTCTCCATAGAAACGGCGATCTTTAACGGGGGAAACTTTATTAAAGTCTGATGGGCCGATAAGCGCCCGCGCCGCGCCTTTAATTAAAGCGCAGAGGAAATTGCAGGCGCGCGCCCCTCGCGCGTTGCCAGGCTACTGCTCCCCCGCCCGATCTCGCCCCTCCTCCCCCCGAACCTGCGCTCGGCCTCCGCGGGTGGCGGCGATGGCAATACATAATAATAACAACCGCAGCCGCAGCCACCCTCTTCCCGGGCGAAGGCGATAATACCCCCCGCGGGCGCGGGGTGCGCGCAGAGCTGCCATGAGACGCGGCGCGGCCCGGACCCTGCTGCTCAACATGTACCTGCCAGGTAGGGCAGACGCGGGTTCGGCCGCCGAGCTGCTCCACGCTCCTCCCGGGCCCGGCGTGGCTGCTTTCCGCCTGGGGAATCGGGTCCTTTCCTCCCCCTTAATTGTCTACCTGCCACCCGGGAGGCGCAGGCAGGCGCGCAAAGCCGCCTTTGGCCTTCCCTCTTTAAAGCGGCCCCGACGGCTCCCGTCGGAAGTCGGATTTCCTTTTTCCTGGACGCGTTTCCTGGCTTCATAGCGGCTTGTCGGGGAGGCGGGGGGGGGGGGGGAGCGGCAGAGGCGGGCGGCTGGGGACGAGGCAAGAAGGCGAGGCTCTTTCAGGGAAAGGCGCTTTTCTCCCCAAAGAGACGAACGGACCGAGGCTGCGGGCCCGGATCAGCTCGGATTTGGGTTTTTGTGCTCCTCAGCTCCTGTCCCCTTCCTCTTTTCCTGTAGATCCGGTTGGGGAAACTTTGTTCAAAGAAGGCAAAAACCAGACGTGGGGCTCTCTGGGGCCCGGGGTTCAGAAAGGTAAGCTCGGCTTTTTCGTTTGTTGCAGGAAGGACCCGGAGCAGGGTGGAAGGGAGGCTCTAAGGACCTGGCAGCCCCACTGGCTTGTCCCAAGGGGCTCCGTTTCAAGGGCTGATGCTCACGCTGATTCGGGTCGGAGTCGCGCTTCCCGGGGGTGCGAGGTAGCAGTGCTGCTTCCCAGCGGTGGAAGAGGCGCATTGGGTAGCTGTCCGCCCTGCTCCGCACAGCCGGTTTACTTCACTCTTGGGGTGGACGCGAAGCCAACGAAAGGGGCGTGGAGATGTGAAGGGGCCAGCTGCCCCGGTCGCGAGGGGTAGTAGCTAAGCCAGAAAGCGCCAAAGGCGAAGTCTGGTCCGGGAGAGAGACGGTCTGATTCTTAGCAAGAGTCGCTTTGGAGCCACAACGAACTCCGTGTCCGCGGTTAGTTTGCTGCTCTTAGCGTTTCCCATCGCGAATCCCCAATGAGTTGGGACCGTCTGGCTTCTAACACCCTCGCCGTAAGGCTGGCGTTTGATGGTTTGTTTGTTTGTGTTTTAGAGTAAGCCCGCCTCCAAAAGGATCTTCGACTCCGTTAGACGTTTGAGACATCTAACTTAGAATACTCAGGTTACTGAATTAACCCATTTTCTCAGTTCACACAATACCTTCTACCATTTTGTAACCCAATTGCCTGCCTTGGTGCCGTAGGCAAAATTCTCCCAAAACAAACTAATCAGGTCAGCACTAGTCGAGCTTAGTGTGTTTCTGCCTGCAGCCGCAAAGTCTCTAACTGGCCGAGTTAAGGGTATTGTGAGAACCCAGCGGTACACGGGCTGGCAGGGTCTGTCTTAATCCTCCCTGTAGATGCTGGTGCTTGAACCGGACACACTTTTCCCGCATACCCCTGGCCTTTTAAAGAGGATGAGCCTCTTTGAGCCACTGCTTATCACTGCATACGTGGATGTCAAGTTTTACTCGATGTATGGTTTGACCATTGAAGTCAGTGATCCAATAAATGGAACTAAGAAGCAAACCAGGCTTGTGGACAAAGTATTGGGATTCTTTTATCAACTGATTAATTTTACTGCTTTAAATGAGAGCGTCAACCCACCAGACTACAGTATTTTAAATTTTGTACCATACTTTGGATGGCCCGCGTTTATGCGTGAAGTGCCCGTTGTCCTCCCTCTCTAAAAACACCATTTACTAAGGATCGGAGCATCCAAGCTTTTGCTCCCAAGAGCTGCTTTGGAGAGAAGCCCTCTCTGTTTGGAGGGAAACTGCTTCCACTTTGCTCAAAAGTTCGCCACTGGGTATCCTTTGCTGCTCCAACTCTTTGTTTGGATGCAGAAAAGCACGTTTGTCGTTCACCCTCTCCTGAAGCCCGTGCTGCGGCACTCACCATGGCCAGCAAGGAAGCCAGGCGTCCAGAGGCAAACCCTGCCCGCTCGTCTTTTGGGTCCTGATAGGACACCAGACAGAACAGCACATAACCCTTTTAGGCCAAAGCTGCTTGGATGGTGCCGGGCTCCTGAATGCTTGCAAGGGGCTTTTGTCTCCCTTTTCTTTTAAGCCCCTAATTTTAGGAGGGCTTTGCACAACTGCCCTCCACCCGAGGCTCACAGATCTGAAATCTTGTTTGCAAATAGGGCAAAGCATTTGGACAAATTTGGCGGGGGGTGGTGGTTAATTTATTTTCCCAGAACAAAAGATGCTCCTCCTCATTATACGAGCTCAAGCTCATCCTTCCTCCCTTCCTACATTATATTTGGAGGCTTCTTCCCCTACCTGCTTAGGGAAGGGTGTAGGGCACTTACCCCTTTGCCTGAAGTGGTAGATACAGCCAAGATGGAAAGCATTTCTAGGTATCTTTGTGTTAAATCAGAGATGAATTTTAAATAGCCCCAGAAATATGCCATTCAATGAACTATGAAAGCGATGTGGGATTGAAATACAAAAGCAATCTGGAACAGGGAGAATTAATTCTAAAAAAGTAGCTTTGAATATTGCTATTCAAGGATGACTATTTTAAAAAGTCACAGCAATACAGACATGACTGTTCTTTTAAAGAAGTATTTTGTTCAGCAGAAAATCAAGTTAATTTGACTTTATTTGTGCCTCTGTAATTTTCTGCATCCCCCCCCCACGCACATTTATCTGCATTATTCTCACCTTGATGCAAAGCAAATGAACAATATCATCTAATTGAGCCAGAGCACCTAATGCTGATGTTCTTTCAGCTTTCGTTTTATCTTTAATTTAATGTAGTCCACGGAAATTTATGCCACAGTAACTTTGATGACCTTTCAAAAAGCTGTTTTTCCTGCTATAGGGGAAAACTTCTCTTTCTGGAAATGATGCCAATTTGGGGAGATTGGATTGCTTAATAAATAAATAAATAAAAACTCCTGGGCTTCCAGAACCACGTCCTCTGCTTTACGCGGGCTCCTCCTTAGTGGGAATCTCTGGTTAGATGCCCCGGTGCTTCACACTAGCGCTTATGACACCTCATTTACTTGGAAATATAAATTCCCTTGAGTTAAGGGGATTGGGAAAATCAGCTTCTCTTGGAACTTCCCCCTCTCTGGCGTGCTAAATGCCTTTTCGACTTCTCTCCCTAAGAGCAGGGATGTACCCAGCGAAAACTCTTGCGGCTCCCTAAAGACGGCCACGTTTAACATCTGGTCTTGCTCACACTTCACCAGATAAGGGGAATATGCTCCGGAGAGGGCAGCATTATGCATGGAAGGGGGATGGAAAGGGGAGGGGAAAATAATGAGAAAAGGAGAGCTGAGAGTTGGGTGTGACCCAGTCATTGCACTGCTGAATTGGTTAGAAGATAAGAAACCGGGGTCTGTTTTTGGAATCGGGGAGCATCTTTACCTCCCTGCATCCGACCACACGCTGTGCTCCACGAATGCTGCTGCAAGGATACCTGGGGTGAATCTGAAGGTGCCCCAAGACTGTCTATGTCTGTCCAGGTTTGCTTCAGGAAATGCTGGATACGACTCAAGGTGAGCTGCCGACGGGTCCCGAGTCGGAAGAAATGGTCTCGCAGAATCGTGGAAGGGCATCGAAAACCCTCCACCCACGTATCGCGGCTTCCTCCTGAATCTCAGAGCAATTGCTCCCGGATCAAGGGCTGGCGTAAGAACGAGACCAGCGCCAGCATCCCCGCTGGCCTGGCTTTGCCCGCCGCCTTCCCCCATCCCTGCTCGAAGTTGCTCCCCGCATGCGTCGTTCGCGGCACCATCCCACGAAGCAGCCGCGGAGCAAACGGCTCCTTTCACGGGGCCCTGCCTCGGACGCGACGTTTTCCATTTGTAGATATTTTAAACGCATTTCAAAAATCGACCGAAATGATCCCCCAACCACGGAAGCAAAGGTTAAAAGAGGGAAGTCAGCGGCGCCCACTGGATCCAAGGCAAGTCGGCTCGTGATGTCCAGGACAGGCTCGGTGTGAAAGGGCCAGCCTCTCTCTCGCTCGGAAAGAAGGTCCTCCAGCTTCCAGCGGGACGGATTCCCACGCAAGTAGGGCTGGCCTGCAGTCTTTTGCCCCGGGAACGTGGGGTGGAGGTAACACCCGGAAAGTGCCGCGCGGCTGCTGTGAGAAAGTTGAAATTTGCTTTTGTTTTACTCGCTCCTCCAGAGACAATGCCTCCTCCAAGCTAAAACGTGGCTGACCCCCAAGAATCCTTCGGTCTGAAGATCTGGAAGAGAGGCAACAAACAGCCCCGCTACAACTACCGCGAATAGTCCGACAGAAGCTCGAAAGAGGATATTTTCTGAATAATGCTCTTGCTCCCCCGTCTCTTTATTGATCGTGCAGGCGCGCGAGCCCTTGAATCGGGCAGGTTCATCAGATCCACGATCTGGTTGCAGGCGAAACCAGATTCCTCGGCCCTCCGGGAAGAGGGGCACAGGCGTTGCCTGGCATTGCGGTGATTCTAGGCCCAGGACTCCTTTGGTTGGATCGGATTTTTGCTTTTCTCTGTTTAAAAGGGGAAAGAGGAAGCCCTTGAGCGCACAGTAGGCGTAGACTCGCAAACGCGCCTCTGGCTAAGGAAACCGGCCCGAGGCTCCCAACCCCTTGAATGCTCTCTTAGGCTTCAGGCCCACTGAGTGCAAGGGACCGGCTTCCGAGTAGACTCGTGTCGGACCGCGCTCTTACTTCTCTGTATCTTTTGAAACGTCGGAGTTCGAGATTATCTCGCCTCCAAATAAGAGTAATGTCTACCTACCCCTAAAGGGAAGCAGGGCAGATGCCAATCTTTCTATGAAACTAAAACGGGAGGGCTGTTTAAACTCATTTAAACAGAAAGAATGATTCAGCCCAGGACAAGCGAAGATTTCAACCAGCAGCGAGACAGAGGACCTTCCAGGCGCTGCTTGCGGTCCCGCCCTTCCGGGACTGGGGGCTGCGGATGGAGCCGCGGCCGTTCGGCACCAGCGTTTCCCTCAACGGGCTGCGACACCTGCGACTCTCCCGGATAAGCAGGGCGCCTCCCTCCCCGAACGGAGCAAGGCATCCGGCCAAGCCTTTTCCAGCCCCAACTTTCATTTAACCGACCTTAAACGGGGGAAGGCTCCGGTTGGATCGTTCCTAGCCAGCGACGCTTCAGATACGCCACACGGAATGCCGATTGTCCCAGCCAACCAAAGCCATGGCCCGTTGAGTGCGAGGGATGGGAGTTGTAGTCCAACGCTTCCGGAGGATACCTGCTTGGAAAAAGCTGAGTCTACCAGCTTGGTGACCACTTTGGTTGCTCAAGAGGGTTCCTGGTTCTGCAAAAATACGGGTGCATGGAGGCATTCCGAGGGGGAGGTCTTTCCTTCTAACATCTTTGGGTTGGTTTGCACAACCAAGTAAGGACTTTGCAGAACATATGTCCCATCCTATGCTCCTCTGTTTACTGGGAAGAGTTGCATGTAACTAACCTGCAGGTCAGAAATGAAAAATGTAGCCCACCCATCCCCCTGATGTACTACTTTCATGATGGTTATTGTTACAAGGAAGTTTGAAATGACGCCCATCCCCACATACTTGAAAGAGCATCATCAATTTTACCATCCACTGTGAAACCCCACCTCCTCATCCTGCTACAAGCCTGAAACAGCCTTCTTTAGAGATGTGTTAAAAATGAAAAGTTTAAACGTCCTCCCCTGCCACCATTAAAATTCACAGTTATTTCAAAATACTCCTGGTGGAAGTTGCAGGTTTAAGGATGAGTTCACCTACAGACATGTATTACCCCCATAGCTGGGGCATTTAAGCTTCAGGGCACTAGTGATGTGTGACCCAGCTCTAGAAAAATAAGCCAAGAGACAATCCAACCTCCATACTTAGATACCAGCAGGACTAGATTAATTACATTTTATACAGACTTAGCTTCCCCAATGCCTCTTAGCAGTGAGCTCATTAATTTTGCTTCCTTTGGTTGCTGATCTCCTTTTTTTACATGTTTGGAGTAAAACATATTGATTATCCAGTCTGGCTAACAAAAGTCTCTTTTGGTTTGGTGTCTTTTTGTTTTTACAGGGGACAGACCTTAACATTTCTCTAACAATGAATGTCATTAGTTGTTTGTTAAGCAATGAGCATGAAATTGAGCAAACTCAGGGAGGCAGTGAAAGATAGGAAGGCCTGGCGCAATATGGTTCATGGGGTCACGAAGAGTCGGACACGACTTAACGACTGAACAACAACAACAGTAGTGTCTTGTATTAATATATTACAGCTAATATTCTCATATGTTTCACTGGAAGGAAGGAACTCAAAGGAACTTGCTTCTGAACAGCGCTTGTTAGATATTGATTTTAGTGCTTAACTATTTGGGACATTAATGTCTCCAGAAATAAGTAGACTCCATTTTGAGTAAAAGCTGCAATAATAAATTGGTAGGCTATTTCAAGATATAGAATAATGTTATTTGTCTGGGTGGAAAATCTGTTTCTTAAATAGGCAAAGTGGTGGCATCTGTTAAATGTTGAATTATCAAGAATTCAGCATGATGTTGTGTGGACTTATGCACACAGACATCAGAGAGTAACACGGTTCATGTTAGGAACAGCATTGATAAGACTCCTCTATAGAGTTATAAACTTAATTTCTTACAGCAGATATTCTGGTCCCAGAAAAAACAGAATTTTAACAATTTCTAGCTGGCTGAAATGCTAACTTTAGGGATTCACCATAGCCACCAGTAATTTTGCTAAGAATTGTCACCACTTCAAGCATCCTGCATGAAGTTGAGAATCTCAAGAAAAAGAAAGAACCCACATGGATGTTTATATTGCAAATGCTTACAATTGTCATTTCCTCCCACCTGCAGATGAAAATACAGGTTTTAAAGACCCAGCAGATGATTGGAGATTGTATCAAAAAGTTGTTGTAATTCCCATAATTGGGATAGGCTCTCCCCTACCTGGACAATCTCCAACTGCTAAATGGGACTGGGCCTGTAGGTTAGACAAGAAAAAAAAAATTCTGGAAAAAGTTACTGTAATTGTGAACCATGTCCTTATTGTAGCGAGATAGAGATATAGACAGGTGATATAGTTGATAGAGATAGATGATAGAGATAGATGATATATGAATATATATATATATGAATGTCTCCACATAGTCACTAGGAATCAAACTTGACTTTGGGAAATGTTTACTTTGTCACAGCAGAGGGTAGCACTTGGCTGACCCTAGTTATCTCATGAAAAGCTAAGCAAGATCAGATTCTGTCAGTACTCAGTGGGAAACCATCAAGGCTGGAGAGTAGACTAGGAAGCAAAAAATCCCAAAAAATGTAGCAATGACAAACTACTTTGGCATTATTTCCACACTCAAAGAAAAATGTACCATTTTTTTTTTACCATTAATGTGCCAGTAGTTTCTCACCTGCCATCAGGAATGCTTCTGAAGTAAGAGGTAAACATACAAGCATACATGCCCTTTGCTGTTTGTATGATTTAGAGAGGATTTGTCTCCCATTTGTTTGCATGATTTTCAGAGGATTTGTCTCCCATAATTCTGAGCTAGAAGATAATCACTGATCTGTGGGAAACTATAAATGGGCTATATGCAGGGGCTTAATTTATTATATTCATAACATTTCTTCTTCAAAGAAGAAAAGACCATGGTCTGTAGCAAAACAGGAATGTGAAAGGTAGACCCAGGTTTCAAACCCAGGTTGTTACTATTCAACTCAACCTTCTCTACATCTTCCAGGTGTGTTGAGGCTGCAACCCTTTTTTAAAGCAGTCATTCCAGTGGGAAAAGGGGAGGGAGAATTCCCAACTCTAGGTGGAGATATCCTCTAAATCACATGGGTTGCATGAAAAAGGATGCTGAGTGTGAACAGTGTGTACCATTGCTGCTAATCAGAATGGTGGAGTTCATGGCTACAGGAATAATCAGCTTGCTAGCAATCCAATGTAAGGAAGGATCTCGAAGTTGCATATTTTTTTGCTTATATGAATAAAATATCAGCAACCCATCTAACCTAGAGAGGAGATCTCCACTTGAGTTTGGGAATAACTGTCATGGAAAATTCAGAAGTACAGAGCGCAACCCTGAGGAGAAGAAACCATGTTTATTGCAACAATCATTACAAGAGGAACCCTGAACAATGGGCTTACTGAATTACTGAATGTGTCCAATCAAAAGAATTCTTGGAGAGGCTTTTAAAAAGACACTTCCATAGAGGGCTTTCTGCTGTGATGCTTTTAGCTCTGGAATGAATTCCCCTGGAAGTTGCAGTCAGCCTGCATCCCTCCCCTTCTGTCAGTCAAGCTGCACCTCTTGCACCAGCTTTTCATTGTGCAATAACTGGAGCATCTAATTTCATGTTAATTTTAATTTAACATTATTTAAAATCTGTTTTTTTTATTGTTAGCTATCTTGAGCATCTGCCATAATAGTAAGACAGGATATAAATTAAACTGTTAAATAATAAATGAAATAATCATTCCTTATATGATTATGAAATTTGCTTTGTAAAATTGTTGTGTACAACTTCAGGGCATCAAAAATAAAAATTATAAATAAATAGAACAATGCTACTCAGAGATGTGGGATAGAAGTTAGGATCATTAAATTAAGTTAGGATCATCAAATTAAATCCTAGTTAGTTGTTTAATCATCTTCTACTTAGCCTGTTGAAACATAGCACTGTTTTGATCCTACATTGCCCACTGAACTTAGAGTAAATTAATTTAAATGTGCGTATCACCAAGCCCTAAGATTAGAGCAGATTGTGTGGGACAACTTGTAGAGGTCATGTGTTTTGAATACAGAGAGTCTCAGGTTCAAATCTCAGCATCTCTGGGAAGAGTCTTTGCTATCTGTTAGTTTTCGGACACAGTAGAGGTCTGCCAGGGGTCTGACTATGTTAATGCAGCTGCAGTGCAATACAGTGCACAGAGGTTAATGTAATATGTGAGCGTGCTGAGTGGAAATCAGATCTTTAATTCCCAGATTAAAATAATCTGGAAGCTATCATGGGGGAGAGTGACTTTGGGGATCCAAAGGGAGAATAGAAGTTTACATGCACAAACACACATCTCAACAGACACCATAGGAGGAGAGCCATGTTAGTCAATGGTAGCAAAGTTTTAATGAGTGGCTACAGCTCACAAAAGTTTATGCCTTTTAATAGAATTTGCATGTCAGAAAAGGTATTACTCGGCTCCTCTTTTTTTTTTTTTTGCACGCATACTGATAGTACAAATGGAGATGGATCTAGTAGTGAATGTGCTGCTTTCGCCAGCAGCAGCCCTTGTGTCTGCATGACATCTTGTTTTGACGGTCAGCTTAGACAAGCTGAGTTGCAGCGGAGAGGTCCTACTCGCTTTGCTTCTGGTACTCACTGGGGAGCAGGGCAGAGGGGGAGTGGGAGCTGCTCTAACCCCCCTCTCTTGGCTTTGCAGGCAGTGGGCAAATCCAGCTGTGGCAATTCCTCCTGGAGCTGCTTTCGGACCGGGCCAACCTCAACTGCATTGCCTGGGAGGGCACCAATGGCGAGTTCAAACTGCTCGATCCCGACGAGGTGGCCCGCCGCTGGGGCGAGCGCAAGAGCAAACCTAACATGAACTATGACAAGTTGAGCCGGGCGCTACGCTACTATTATGACAAGAACATCATGACCAAGGTTCATGGCAAGCGCTATGCCTACAAGTTTGACTTCCAAGGCCTGGCCCAGGTCTGCCAGCCAGCCACACCTGACCACACCTTGTACAAATTCCAGGCACCCCTCCCCTTCTCTGGCATCTCCAAACTCAACATCATGGCTTCAGGAGTGACCCCAACCAGTTTCTCCTACTGGCCAGGCTCTGCCCCCACCCTGTACCCCAGCCATGGCTTGCAGGCTTCAGCGCCCTTCAGCACCATGGCAACATCCCATATCAACAATATGAACAGCCATTACCACTAGACCCCTTGCGGTTGCATGGGGTGTGGTGGGGAGCTGGGAGAATAAAGTTTGACCCCTAAATTTCACCTTAAGACATTTCCAATGCAACAAAAGTGATATTTATTAGGTTCCCCCATCATGCCAAAACACAGGTGGTTTGCCTGGTTTTGGTTTCACGAATTATATGAAACCAGCTGTTATGGTATGTAAATAATGGTTTGCAGCATAGCACAATGTGTCAGTCCAGCCACTGCCACTTATTCAACAAACCACAGTGAAACAGACCATGGCTTAGGCGGATGGCTGAGTCTAGCTATTGTGTGGAGTGGAAAGAGACACTTTATTGAGATAGGCTGGATCTCGGCATAGGAGCTGGATGATCCAGAGCCATTTGGGGGTGCAGTCTTTCCCCAATGAATCCATATTTTCCAGGGAACATTTCAGTAATTTCCCTATTTTTTCATTAAAAAAATCACAATATATTGGAGTGACTCTGGAGCTGTCTTATACTTGGAACTTTTGGAACTGTGAAAATTTGTACAGCCCCCCTTCCCTCGCTAAGCCACGTACATGTAGCCACACGTCCTGATGGAGAGCTATCAGCACCAGCAAGACCTGGTGATAGTTGGTTTTATCCTGAGATAGTGACAGAGATCCATTTAGTCTGAGCATCGCTGGGTGAGATGGGCAAGTTATCTCTAACCACTCTAGTATATCTCACACAACTCATACACAATAATCTCTGTCAAGCTTTGTCAACTTGGCTTTCAACTGAATCAGAACAAGGGCTCTACCAAATATTGATTTGGGGGTCAAAGCCTTACGAAATAGAAATTATGTGAATGTTCATGCTTTTCTCAATCCAGCTTGATTTCTAAGTGGCAGTTGGTTCTTTAGGGCCTGCAGTTTTAGGGAATGGAAGACCATGGTTAGACTTATATGGATATAACTAGGATGATCTACCTTCCTGCTCAAGAGACAAACAAAAGCTGCCCTGTAAAATAGGATGCTTTCACGTGTGGGACGTAATGGGAGTTTGTTTAAAGCAGTGTTTCTCAACCTTAGCAACTTTAAGAAGCGTGGACTTCAACTCCCAGAATTCCCCAGCCAGTGTGGCTGGCTGGGGAATTCTGGGAGTTGAAGTCCACGCATCTTAAAGTTGCTAAGGTTGAGAAACACTGCTTTAAAATATATAAAAATCAATCCTACATTGGCAAGAATGTCCATTTGTATTATAAATAGCTTGCCTGTGCTTTTTGTTCTAAATGAGACTCAATCAGAAATTTGAAAGGGTTGGGAAGCTTTGAGTATGAAAAGTCTGGCAGCTGGCAATTTCCTATCTGGTCCTAAAAAGTCAAATTAAGGCTCCCTGTTCTTCAGACAAGTTCATTTTTAATGACTTTTTAGATTGTGATTTTTTTTAAAAGCCCCTGTTCCTTGGAAATTATTATTCAAGCCGTGATCTTGCTGTTGCTTTTGGCTCTCCGGCTCTGGATTACGACCTTCCCCTTCATAACAGCATCTCTATTGGTTCCATTCTCAGGTTGATGGGTATTTAAACATTCACGTTGTTTCCCTTGATGTAAGATAAAAACCCTGTTCCAAGTTTCCGTGTGTATGTATATGTGTTGGATGGGTGAGGAGAAATAACATTAAAAGATCTACTCTGAAGTATTTCAAGATTAAATTGCAATCATAGCAATGAACTTAAATAGTAGCTGTCGTTCCTTTTTTTTTTTATCCATTAAAAACAAAGCAGAACACTTGAGATTTTGATAAATAATATCACTGTAATATTAGGTACAGGTGGGGGGAACAGAAGCATCCGCTTTGTGAATGCCTGCTCACCCCCACCCCTCTTGCAAAATACTACTGGATATAGGTCCCCTTCCCTTGAATGAAGTTAACATTTATTTCTGCCTTGGGTTTGCTCGAGAATCTGCCGAGGATTCTCAAAAGGAAGAGACGTACTGTACAAAGCAATGAAAGGAAGTGGGGGGGGGGGGGTTCTGCATGGAACATGTGCCTGGAAAAATTCAAGACAAGCCTACAGTGCCACCTCCAGGGCCAGGACAGAGAAGCAGCTGGGCAAATGCCTTCAAGGAGCTACTGCCTTATGTCTGCTATGGTTCTTCCCTTTGAGGTCATTAGGCAGAGGGGGAAATGCAAGGAGAGTGAAGGAAGGAGCCTCTTGCTTCTTTTCAGCAGGCAAGGGAATAGGCAGAAAGGAGAAAGAAATGGGGATCAGGAGCCTCTGGGAATTGACACCAGCCCTTGTTGAGTATTAGATAATGCTGAGCCCCGATGCTGACTCCCAAGTATAGAGGTTTTCATCTTTTTCCTGGCTGAAATTGCTCCTTCTTCCTGGACTCAGCAGTAGCTCTTAACCGCATTACTAATTGACTTATATTTTTGAGCACCTTTCTCATTGCCCTTTCCAGGTTAGAGCTGCTGGGCCCTCCAGCTCAGGCTTTGTGCAGAGTCCAAGGGTGCCCTTTTGAATCTGACCCCTCTCTCCATTCCCAAGAAGGCATTTCCTTCCAAAGTCCCAGAGTATGATGGCCTGTTTTGAAAGAAGGTGCTGCTCCTGGAACCTTAATGGTTAAGCAGATTAAAAGAGGGCATTCCTGCAGGCTTAAGTAGCTTGCCATCCTTATTTACATACCTATCCAAGGTATAGGATACCATGTTTTCTTTGCAAATGGCCTTCATGTACCAGAGGCAATTTCATGACCCTTTGAATGAACTTTGTTCCGTACAAAATGGTGGCATTCAGCTACTGCTTATCTAACAATGCTTGGACCCGTTGGGTTCCTTGCCTTCTTCTATTTGGATCCCTTGCAACTTGTCTGACCCTTCCTATTTGCCTATCATCGCCTCTATAGGATCTCCAGACATAGTTCTCCAGTGATAGTGCCTTGAATTTACCATGTTATTCTCCCTTCATGTATCATAGACTCCAGTATACTTAAGAACTTCCCCAGTGGATACTTTTCTGCAGTCATGCTGGTGGTTGGGAACCGGAACCTCTTTCCTTTCTGGTAATCCCTGGAAGACAATGTAAAAGTCCATCTACCTCAGAATTTTGGGATGCAAAACTGGCAAGCAGCCTGGACCACTTTCCATGTCTTCATATAGGTTTCAACTGCACTAAACCAGAGGGCATTCTTCTGAGGAAGCAATGTTGGGGTTTTTTTGTATGCATGCTTGGAACTGAGAACAGTAATTAAACACTGCCTTTCACATGCTCCTTTCTTGTCTTTCCATCACCAACACCCTAAACTGTTTCCCCTCTCTTTTAATATCTGTTGATGTTTGCTACACATCTTCTTAGGTAGCATCAATCTGGGATCAGAATGGCTTGTGTCATTCCAAACACTTTGATTGTGTCATGCCATAAACTTTGACTGTCCAGCAGGGAGCAGTAGTGCCACATAGGTATCCTCCTCCCTTTCAGGTAGTAGCATCTCTGCGGCATCTAAGAAGTTAAAGAATGTGGTACCTTGGTTCACGAACTTAATTCGTTCCGTGACTCTGGTCGCGACCCGAAATGGTCATGAACTGAATCAAATTTCTCCATAAGGTTCAATGTAAATACAGTTAATCCATTCTGAACCATATGTTTCTTTTTTAAAAAAAACCGCAAAAATATGACGCAAAGTACAGTACGAAGAGAGAGAAAGCTAACCTTGCTCGACGCGACTCCCGGCATGGAGGACAGGAAGGCGGGTGGGGAGGCGGTTACTGCTTGGAGGGAGAGTCCCCCTCCCTACAGGAAGCTGCGACCACGTGTCACGGGAGGGAAAATGGCCGCGGATCCTGTTTGTCACCCGATCCGGCATTCGCGAATGGAGGCAAATTTTTGCGGCCGGAGCTGTTCGTGAACCGAATTGTTCGTGAACAGATGCGTTCATGAACTGAGGTACCACTGTAGAAGCGTATATGATCCATTTGATAAAAATAAAGCAGGTGGATCAGCAGGAATGAAGATCCATTTAAAGAATAAAAAGCTCCAGTTGGAGTTAGCGGGTATGTGTAATGGGCTGTAAGAATAACCTTGAGGAAGAGGAAGAACAGAATTTGAGAAAGTGCCTCAGACTTAACCTTCCCTAGTTCTCTTTAGGATAAAGGCAGGGATTGGGGAGACACATTCAGAGTTGCAAGTTTCTGTTGCTGTAACCCTATAATAAAAGAATTCTGGTATTAATGACTTGGGTGTTCAAGTCTGGTCTACCTCGAAGAGCTGACATCAATCTTGTAACTCTCAATATGCCTCCCCACTCCCTGCCTTTATCCTAAAGAGAACTAGGGATGCTCAAATCTGAGACGCTTTCTCAAATTCTGTTCCTCCTCTTCCTCAAGGTTATTCTCACAGCCCATTCCAAGGGCCTCCAGATGGATGGCTGCCATACGACCAGTCAAAGATGATTCCATTTTTGGTCCTAAATGAATGTTTTTTTCTGTTGGTACATGTGATTAAGAATCAAGATTAGAAAAAGAAGATGACGTTCTATGGATGCCTCCATTCTCTGAGTTCCCCACAAAATTCTCTGTTTAAAGTAGGTGTTTACCCCATAAAATCTTTCTCTGAAAGCCTCACACACTCCCAGTTAGGAGACAAACAGATTTCATGCTAAGCCATACTTTGTTAAATAATGGTTTATTAAATAAACAATCATTGGCTGGGATCATACAACACACTAAGCCATAACTTGCAAACCATTAAGGCTAGATTCAGATAATAGGTTAAGCCAGAATAAAACAAACCACTAACAGTAAAATAATTAGTGTTTACTTTTTGCGTTTGCTGTAAAGACATGTAGCTATTCCTCTGAAATTAAGTGAACCAGATCATCCTGAATTAAACTAGCCATCCCTGCCTTTTTTACAACATGATCTAACTCATCAAATCAATTCTGCCAACACATTCCAAATCTACAGTTTACTCCAGAGCCCTCTTTTAAAACACTGACATTGAAGTCGGGAAGAGGAGGAGCTGGGCGAGAGTGGTGTCTCTTGCTCTCTTTCTTTGCAACACTGTAAGATGTGGTGCCTGAATTGGGACCCCAAATAACTTTTGCAATCCCAACAGGCACACCCCTCACCCAAGGCCAGACTCCCATCTTTTCTCCTCCCCACCCGCCTCCCCACCCGCCTTCCTGTCCTCCATGCCGGGAGTCGCGTCGAGCAAGGTTAGCTTTCTCTCTCTTCGTACTGTACTTTGTGTCATATTTTTGCGGTTTTTTAAAAGTTGGAGGCCCCAAAAGTCATGGGCTGCGCTTGCTCAGAAGATGGCATGAATAATGGTAAAAGTGAAAAATAATAAGCATGTCACAAAACTCAGCCTGAGTTGGGTTTTTTTGCTTTTTTGGTGCCTTCGAGTCAGTGTTGACTCCTGGCAACTGCCTGGACTAGTCCCTGCAGTTTTCTTGACAACATTTTTGGAAGCGGTTTGCCACTGCCCTCTTCCTAAGGAAGAGGGACCGGCCCAAGGTCACCCAGCTGGCTTCGTGCCCAAGGCAGAACTAGAGCTCACGGTCTCCCCGTTTCTAGCTTGATGCTTTAACCACTACACCAAACTGGCTCTCATATTCATAATAGACAATCACTTCCTTTGGCTAGGCATATGTATCAGGGCTGCATTACTCCAGATAACTTTTAAATGGGATGCGCACAGAGAACCCTCAGTGTTACACTTGCATTTAGACACACATGAAAAAGGCAGAACCTGGTAATAACATAAAACATTTAGTCTTTGGTTAACCATAAAACCTTTCTGTTAATACATAGATGTATCTATTTATTCTACTACAGACATACTACTATTAGTAACAGAGGCATCATCAAGTGGTTAGAATACTTTATACATTATACATGAGCCACTCAATCACTACATCTGCTTGCTTATTTATTTATTTATTTGCATTAATGTATGGTATCAAGATAAATGAAGACTGGAGCCTTAAATGCTCTGGTTTCATAAAACTCTAATCTGCCTCTCTGATATCAGTAACAATATTTTGTTGTGTGTCCTATACTTTTAATTCTGGTTCTTTTCTAAAAAGTTTAGTTAATTTTCTAGTCAGCTGTAGAATTTCCATGGTATTTTGACAAACGACATCAGTAGTCTACACAGTATAAGATCTTGGAATTTTCTGCTTTTCTGTCACTTGAGCACCTTTCTATAAACCATTTCGCTGAATATTCATTTTATCACCTTCTTCCAAAGGTGGTGACACTGTTATTTCTATATCTTTTTTTGTCTCAGTCATTCTGTCACATTAACTTAATTATTCTGAGAATATAACAAAACTTCTGTTTTCTATAGTCTTGACTTTACATGTCTACCCACAAGGAGCTGGGCTGGTGATTTGTTTTCTACCAATGGAGAATTTTTATAACCCAAAAGTCTAGGATATAAACAGGACTTATTTCACTTCGATATTTTAAACATCGTTTTTACATGTTGCATAGCTTTTTTCTGACATACCATGAGGACTGAAAGTAGTACTGTACGTATAAAACCCAATTACTTCACATATTAACAAAAATTTTTTGAACTAAACTGAGGACCACTATTATTTACAAGTTAATAATGGAATGCCATATTGAGAGAGTACAGATTAGCAATGCCTAATAACATTACTAATATGTTTTCAAATGACGTATTTCAAAGTTCTTTGAACAGTAATCTTGGGATACTTCCCAAGTAGCATCCAATCACTAACCAGCCTCACAGAATTCAAATCCCACAAAGATTATAAATATAGCAAGGCACCTTCCACTTCTGGACCATTGCACTGATCAGGTTTTTCTGGAACACGTAGTGAAAGGTCTCTACCACTTGTGATCTACACTTTGGTGCAGATGTTTCTGAGCCTAAAGAACCCCAAAGAAAATATGTACAGACAGCCTGGGCTGCTGCTACCCTTTTCTCATTTTTATATTTGAATTTCTCTTTGTTGCTGTTATGAATGGAAAACAATGGAGCACTTTTTAATAAACGTGGAAGTAAATATGGCAAAGCAGAAAATGTTTCATTAAAAAAGCAGCAAAGACAGCGAGGCAACACTTGTCTTCACACGAGACGCAAATATATTTTGATCAGAAATTGCCTCCCATATTGCTTTTGCCATATCCTCTGAGTGATGCAAGTGTGATGCAAAGTCCTACCACAAGATGTCCCACTGTCAGAGCATCATAAATTCAGAAAGCATTTGTTATTGATGAGGGTGAAACCATACAGTGGGGCTTGTGCATTCAATCTGTTGTCTACAGATTGCCATAATATAATAGTGTCTAGGGATGATGGAATCCATCTCAGCTCATTCTGTTTTCTCTCTACATATCTACAGAATATGTTATTTATCCCATCCTGCTTTGAAACTCTACTTCATCATACTTCCTAGCAGGTTTCCACAGAGTCTGCTTTCCCACCTTCTCTTTAGTTTCCTGTCCCCATTTTGGATCACAGAATGCTGAGAGTCCTTACTTCAACTCTCTGCTGTAGCATCTCAGGCAAATGCTGCTATAATTGTGCTTAAATCACTCTAGCAAATGCCTTCCAGTTCGCCTCTATTTTTTTTAATCTCTCAGTTTCAGCCAACAAAACAGAAAAATGGAGGACTACAACTGGGTCAAACTTGATATCATTGTGAATGTGCATTTTCTGATGCCAGAAGAAGCACATGATGACTGACTAATAAGTGACTAATTCAGTTTAATTTCAGACAAAAATATATAGTATTGTTAATTGTAGTTCTTAGAATTCATCACTAAATGGGAGGCACATGCCAGCCAGCCTTTTTTAGGGCTCAGCTTTTGCATTTTCTGCTCTTCCTAGGTCCCCCCCCCCCGAGCAAAAGTCACTGTCTTTCTTCTTCCCCTGGTCCACTAGCTTGTTGCCTGGATCATGGCATGGAGCTCCTCCCTGGATTTCCTGGCGCTGACATAATTTCCCCTTGTGTGCCTTTGGTAATTGGCCCCCTGCCAGATGCTCTGACTGCCTATGGCTTTCAGCCAAGAACTGCTGGTTGTTCAGATCGTTCTGCAAGAGAGGGGAAGAGCAGAGACATACTGTCCCTTTACTTAGAACAGCCTCCCAACGAGCCAGTTTGTTGCACTCCAGTACCATAGAGATGTCTTGGCTACACCCAGAATCATCAGCACATCAAGCCTGCCATTACTTGGGGACAGATGTGCCAGCTGCTAGGCTAGTCAGGCACTCGTTGTTGTCTCTCCAGCTTCAGTATGAACTGGTAGCTCTTGAGAATTATTCCTATCTTTGGGAACTGGACTTAAAATGAAGAAAACAGAACAGAGTGCTTATAAACCAGTTTCTTGAATGAAATCTGGCATGGGATTTGAGTTCTAGCCAGCGTAGAGGCTCCTCTGTCCTTGAAGGTCCACTGCCACTTTATGCAGCCTTTAGAAAAAAGGCCGCTCCTTTTTTGAAGATGTACCCCTTTAGCTAGGTCTACCCTGAAATTTATGACTTTTTTCCCTTTCCATCTTTCCACCTAATATGTTTTTATACTAACTGTTATTAATTTATGGTAATGTTATTGTTTCGTTTTAATATTTTTATTTTGTTATCTGTATACTACTTTGAGATCCTCGTTTAGCAACCACAATTGGGACCAGCAACTTGGTCATTAAGCAAAGTGGTTGCTAAGTGAAACCACAACTGTGCTTACAATCTTACTTCAGCTTTCCTTTGCTTTACAGACCTGCAAAGGTCATAAATGTGAGGATTGGTCATAAAATTACTTTTTCCTCACTGTTGTAACTGCAGACAGTTGGTAAATGAAGGCTACCTGTAATCACATAAAAAGTCATGTAAAATATTTTCAGAGAGTAAATGAATGAAGCTGGAGATTTATCAAGGCCCCCATCAAGCCAGAATAGGCCCCTAATGAGCATGACAAGACACCACATCTTCATACTCCCCAGGCCCATCTCTGATCAGAGGAGCTGCCTGAAATACTTATCCAAAATCATTGGTGGCTATCGCTAGATTCACACATCCTGCCAAGATCTGATTTTGATCATGGATCATTGAATAAGCCACAACTCAATAGGTCCACAATGGCTGAATTAATAGAATATGCTAATCCAAAGCCACATTACGACTTAGTGTGTTGTGTGAACCAGGCCTCTGTAGGTGGAAAGTATAACAATGAAATTTCTGGTTGCCTTTTACTCTATGAAATTGGAATTTGGGATGGAACTATTGTATAATTTGGTCACTTTTGGCCTAGCTTGTTATGTGAGCACAATCACTGTAGAATGACTGGCTGTGCTAGCATAGTGTATGTACTGAAGAACAGCCAATTAGCTAGAGTTTTTATTTATTTAGTAGTGGAACTGGATTTATTGTATAATCGGTGGTGCATGTGCCATATAGTCAGATGGCAATATTCACAACTTCTAAATGCCCATGAAGTCCATAATAGCCTCCATAGACGCCTCCCATTCACAATTAAACCAGTAGCAATAAGTTAGGCAACTTCTTGAGGCATTCTGAATACTCTGCTGGAAAATGGCTTTACCGTACAGATAACAAAGTGCATAGCATTTTACTAGTAAGTTAGATAAAGCTCATCCCCTTTATAACTATAACTTCTGCAACTTGGTGTGTCATCAATAATTATACTTTACCCATGATCAGACTAGGAGAGAGAGCATAGTTCTTAATTTCCAATGAGGTCTTTTTGGGCTCCGAGATGGAGTTTTACTGATACCGCGGCCAGTGCTAGAACAACCACTCCATCTGGCTAATCCTATGACTTCTAGCCAGAGGAACAGCCTATTTCTTCTATTTCCTCTGAGTGCATACATGACAAGTAAGGAACATTTTCTATCGCTTAGCAACTGGGGAGTAGGTTATCTGTAATACCTGGTGGCCCCCTCTTCATAAAGTAAACCATTCACCCATTCCATAAAAACATTATGTACAGCTCACTCATTATTAAGGGAAGGACAAAGGCTGTTTAGCAAAAAAACAAAACAAAACACACACCCTTCTCCTCTCTCACACCCTTATCTTCATCAGGTATTTGGTTGGTAATTCTGCCCCTGCTTGATATAGTCCTGTTATGAAATATCTCCCTCTTTACTTATCATCCCTATTAGCAATAGAAATTGACTGGAACATCCGTATACAGAAGCAAGATACTTTTGGGTTCAGATTCTGGGGCAACAGATAAGACAAACCACCCCCTTCTTGTGACCGATCAGCTTTTCGTTCAGGCTTCATGTTATCATTCAGCAACTGAGAGCAGCCCCACTGGGTTCACCCATGTCAGCCAGGTCCAGAGGCTGAGGAGATGCACTACCCTTGAGATAAGAGATTCTCATCCTTCATCAGGAATTTTGAAATCTACATATCTTCAGCAGTGGCCCAAGGAAAAGCTGTTTGGGGACCCCAGGTTCTCACCACTTGTGAGCTGTGGTGGGTACTCAAGGGGATACAAGCATGAGGCTGCCCCATGCCAAACAGGAACACTCTTTTCTGAAAACTACACTACGGTACTGCATTTCAAGTATTTCAAGCAGTCTGCAAACATACTTATTTTCCCATGGTTTGGATCACTACTTTTTCAATTGTTTGGAGATCCTCCTCCAAGAACAGTATTTCTGGACACTCAGGGCTTCCCTAAGCCTGGTGGCACTTCCTTCTAGTGTTGGGGGGATGCCCACTTGTAATAAGTATAATAAATAAATACCTATTTCATTACATAAGGCTTTCACTTGGGAGTTTAGGGTCGTATACTTGGGCGTCATTCTTCATTTTGATTCTTACAACAGTAACTCTGTGGGATGGACATGTAGGAGGAAAGCCATGCTAGTGTGTAGTGGCAAAAGAGTCTGATAGTACCTTTTCCAACTAAGGAACGTTATTAAAAGGCATAGATTTTTGGGAGCTGCTGCTCACTTCATCCGATGCATAGAATGGCTAGGCTGATGTAGGATTTAAAATGGGCTGAGGTGGGGAGGGAAAAGACAAGGGAAAGGGAGAGAGGTTGGTTATGCAGATACAGGTTACATGTGAGACAGATTACAAATACCTTATCAATTAACAATTGTAAGGTCTTAAAAAACACCTTGTGTTTGTTGAGACCTTCTGAGATAGCCTGAGACCTTTTGATGTTTGCGACTTCAGCAATTTCTCACCGAATAGTGCTGTAAAAGTCCCACTTTTCCAAAACAGTCACTCTGAGGTCTGCTATGGAGTGTCATGGGGAGTTGAAATGCTGTGATATTACTTTGTCCTTGTTTTGAGTCCTGATGTCAAACTTGTGTCCCTTAATTCTTTTGTGCAAAGTTTGTTCCATTTGTCCCAAACAAAGTAGACAATCATCCAGCCTGAAGCAGATTCTCACAAGCAGCAAGAAATAAGAGGACAGTCATGCCATCCATGTCCTGCAACAACCCCAGATGTCTAGTTTGTCCCCAGATCTATACCAACGGCACCATCATAGGCCCCAACAATCCTCTACATGACCTTTTCCACATGCAGTGTTGAAATATCTCAGTTGGGCTACTGGAACTGGACTGCAAAAAACTGGATGACCACTAGATGGCAGCAAAGGTTTTTCTACAGTCTATCTTTTTGATGCTTCTGGTGGTTGTTGAGACTTTTGCAACCCAGATCTGGTAGCTTTAATCTCAGGCCCATTCCGAGTAGCTAGCAGTTCTTTCATCACATGTTACATAGCTCACAGTACAAACTACTTCTGTGAAGTGTGGGATCCAATGAAGGAATACAGTGCAAGTTCAACCAGCACTGAAGCATGTCTGCCTTTCTCTAGATTTCAGCTTTTCCCTTCCACTGAGTTCGAAGGCAAGACTTTTCTAGAGGAACTGCTCTTCCCCTCTGGCATGTGCTAGGTTCTCACGTGCATGCCTGCTGGGTTGCAGTGGCTTTTTATATTTGGGGAGATGGGCTCTGCATTGCTTTCTGATTAGGGATGGACAGAAAGCAGTTGGCTTAATGGGGCCAGAGCCTTTTGGTGCTTTATGCTAAATGCCACCCATCACCTAGGATACAGGAATATCGGCCCAACAGCTCATCATCTGAAAGGAATCTGCAGGACATCACAGAGTCTCCAATATGAAAGATTTGCTGTTGGTTTCCAGCTGCACTGAGAAGAGGTTCAAGGTAGTGGATGTTGCTTTCTGGCTTCTGTATAGCCCAAAGAACTTAGGATAATTAAGGGAAGCTGCCTTTTCTTGGAGACACATACACAAACAATTGCTTCATAGGGGTTGGGTTCATACAATACAGTATGCTTCACCCAGTTACTGAATTAACCCATTTTCTGGGCACATACAAACTGTTGAACTGCACACTAACAAACCAGGTTGGTTGGCACAATAGCCCAGCCCATTAAAAGGTGAACACCCACCAAGCTTAGGATGTTATTCGAATGATACCACAGTCAGTAACTGGTTAAGGATGTTAGGTGAACTCAGCCATAAAGTGACTGAGTTTATACATTGCACTAAGCCATAATGTTGTTTGCCTGATTTTGGCCTAGCTTCATGTTTGAACTCTGCCAATTGTAGTTCATTCAATATGTTTAGCAATACGTTTCTGGGAGCATAGGTTTCATCTGGTGGCTGAACAGAAATGCAGGGTAGATGGTGCTTCCATGGTGTCATGGACATGAGTGGTACATTGACCACCAGGAGGCACTGCATGACTAGTTTCCTCCTTACTAGGACTCTTCAGATGCAGTAGCCTGATGTTATTCTATGGGATTCAAAGCCTTTACCAGGGATTGAACTCACAGACCTTTGCACTTTAGATGATCATTGATAAGGCATTGGCTTTGGAAGCTATCCAGGTTCTGGCACTCAGCAGTTTCAGGAAGGGATATCTAGAAATGCTAACATAATGTGTTTTTCAGACTTGGCCACTTTAAGTTGTGTGGATTTCAATTCCCAGAATTCCCCAGCCAGCAGGCAACACTGGTGTATACAGTCCACCTTCCCTTAAGCTGTCAGGGAAGAGAGAAACAGGTGTTAAGGGTTTTATGTGACTTCCACACACCCCTCTTAATGTATGTGTATTGCTTTATTTTTCCACAGTGTAGCACTTGTGTTGTATTTTCAGCTGCATTGACCACTAGAAGGCACCAGATGACCAGTTGACCACCCTTATTGGGACTCTTTAGACTCTCTTCTCTGAGAGCTTAAGGGAAAGTGAGCTGTATGTATTCTGTTATTGCATGAACATTGGTAGTGGTCATGAGGACACAGTTTGGAGGAAAGGGCATTTTTAAAATTTATTTATTTAAAAGATTGTATGGCCACCCATCTTGGAGCACAATTCTGGGTGGCTCACAACAGCAATAATTTTCAATAATCATGCTGCTTCAGCTCCAGTTAATAATATTAAAGAAATTGAAACTCATGTTCAGATGTCCATATTCCTCTGAGGAAGTGGTGGAAATCCATACAAAATCCATTTGCCAGGTCAAACTCCAAAGTGGGTAAGGTGAAAGGATGCAAAGCTATTTATAAAGCATCTGGGTGTGCAAATGCATATATCCCCAGTTTCATTTATATTTACCCCACAGGTGCACAGAGTTCATCCCATTGTTGATCACAAAACAGAGAGACTCTACATCCAAACAAAAGAAAACAAAAGAAAACAAAAGCATTAGCACAGTCTTCCGTTTCCTCTAGAGATGTGAGACTACAGCGTGCATAATTCTTGAACTGGCATCACCAAATGCTGGTTGAGGTTTATGGGAGTTGAAGTCTGACACATCTAAAGAACACAAGGTTGGGGAAATCTGCAGTGTACCATTTTCAATAGCAGCAATCAAGTATGAGGAGGCAGTATTGCTCTAGACCAGCCTTCCCCAAGCTGGGTGCCTTCCAACTCCCAGAATTCTTAGTCATGGCACACTGGCTGGGACTGGAGTCTACATATTTGAGAGTGCTCAGTTCAAGTACACGCGCCCTCTGTTTGAAGTACACCCTGATCCCGATTGCGTTGTTAATAAAACAAATAAGGTAGAGGAAATCAGTATCCTTTCAGTTGTTGGACTAAAATTCCCATCAACAGTAACTATCCTGTTGGAGATGGGATTGCTGGAATTAGAATTTAAAAATCTAGGCTGCCAGATTTTCCTCGCTTCTTCATTAGAGAATTTATCCCATTTTTACTTTAAGTTTTTTCCTTTAGGAAGAAAGGGGGGAACCCACCAAGTCTGTGTACGCAGATCATGTAGAAGGGAGAAATCACTGGGAATACATTCAGGTTCATATATGTTAATAATTAGCAATATGCCTGTACCTTCAGCAGGATCATGATGTACTTCAAACAGAGGGTGCATGTACTTGAATCAGGAAGTAGGGATGTATAGAAGATCACATCTTATTCAGTCTCTTCTTTGGGGGGAAGCAGATTCCAACTCTGATGTCCTATATGTTTTTGCTGATAGCACAACTAGCTGCCTGTTTCCCTTGGTATCGCTCCATTCCGCCCTGTGTACACTCTCCCCCCCCCCATCACACACACACAGAACACACTTACTTGATCCCAACAAATAAGCTGATTAGAACAGATGCTTAAAATTCTAATTCCAGCAGTACCATCCAGCAAGATAATTACTGTTGATGGGAGTTGTAGTCCAACAATTGAAAGGGTACTGATTTCCCTAACCACTTCTGTTCTAATAAATGGAAACAAAATCAGATCATTTTAATCACTAATTTATACAATATTCTCTGTTTATCTTTTTGTTACCCTACCATGAGCTAGCTTGCTCGCCTGCCTGCCTGCCTGCCTGCCTGCCTGCCTGCCTGCCTGCCTTCCTTCCCTTTTCCCCTTTTTTCCCTTTTCCCCCTTTTTTAGATAACAGAGCTTAGATTTAGGAAAACCAGTGGAGAATCAAAGCAATTTTAATATGTTGCACTTATATATGGAAAATCCACACACAGTCCTATGCTATAAATCAGCTGAGCAATAGGTGAAGGAAATGTATTTCTTATATGGTAGTGTGATGACACAGAATGCTGGGGGAAGAGGTTTACTGATAGATGGATTCTTTTTGACCTTTCTAAAATCAATAAATGGTTCTCATTAACTTCAGTAGCCTGAGAATCTTTGTTTTCTCTGGGATTTGATTGTGTCCTTCTTTGATAGGAGAGACCAAGTACCATATGATAAAAACACTGTGAAAGCTATTGCTAAAGTCCACTATTTACTAAAAGGTGTGGGTGTGGGTGGGAGGAGGGAACTATTAAAGTGGAACTGGGTTTTTAGAAATCACAAAACCACTGGGCCTCCGCTAAGCAACCTTGCATTCTGCAATACTCAGCAGAAGCTCAGCTCTTTCATGCTTTCTCTATCCTGGTCACAAGCAGGAATACTCAGGGTTCCCTGGGTACCTGTGACTGGCTGGGTAAAGTTCCTGGAGCTTTAGATTGCTCCAGACTGGCATGTTTTTCAAAAAAACTTGGACAGCAATAAAGATGGGGCGGGGGGTGGTGGACTGCATGCTCCAGGTTCTGCTTTGTTACTGAAGAATGAAAAAAGCTAAAAGGGTCAGCCCTCTGACCTGGGCCTCGGGTGCGGCTGCCTCATTTCCTCTCGGCTCCTACCTTGTCTGTTACCTCTGCTGTGAGTCAGTCCTGGGGAACATGAGCTTGGTGCAAATGGGGTGATTCCTGAAAGGTATCTGGTTCCTTGCAGTTTCAGTTTGGGGGTGTCTTGTCAAACTGCATTTAGTCCAGATTTCAGGAACTGGGTCTGGATGTGTTTCCCAATATTAAAAAAAAAAAAAAAAGAATCAACTTCTTGCTGAATTTTATTCTGGGCATTCTATACAGTTATGTCTGAATAACTGATCATATTTGCTTAATGATGCCTTTAAATGCACACCCTTTCCCCCAGAGACCTTTATAAAATGAGAACCTGAAGTAATCAATATAATTCATGAAACAGGATCATGATTTATTTATTATCTATCTTTTTTTTAACAATTGATGTCATATTGATGTTAAGAAACCACCAAAGCAATATACATTGATTCAAAAACAAGAACAGCTTCAAAACATAAAAATAAAACAATTCTAAATCATTAAATCAACAGTAAAACACACCAGCAGCATAACTAACATAAGAGGTGAAGCTCTGCAGAAATCAGAAAATTCTAAAGAAGATAATATAACATTTTGAGCATCATCCATTAAAAATAGACCAAGCCCCTCAGACCTTTTAAAACCATTTTAAACAATCTGAGACAGACCAAGCTGTATCTGCTAGCATTTCAGTATAAACATTTATATTGTTTTTTCCCCCTTTTATCCATTTCAACTGCTTTAAAACAGAGGCCACCAACTCTTCTGTGTTTTGTGGCCAGTGAGGAAATGCTTTTGTGATGGAAATACATCCAGACCTTAAGTGATATGGGTCACCCAGGACGTCAGCACCATGGACAGAGGCTTGTTTGGAGTGCAGCTCCTGAAAATCTTATCTATGCCTGCACGTGGCCCACACATGTGCTTTTATCAAAGGATGAATGACACTCCCTCGGTGTCTTGAGTTCTCAGAGTAAGAGGATGTAGTAAGGTAGGAAAGCTGGTCAGCTGGGAGAAGGAGAGAAAGACTCTACTAAAGGTCCTTCCTCTTTAGCATCAGGCTGAAGCTACAAAGGTATTCAGTCTTTTACTAGGGCTAAGTCCCTGCAAATGCAAGCTGTGAACCAGGAAAAAGGTTCACTGAATGCACAGAATTATCTGCACATTTAAGAGCCTTTACCTGTGCGCACTTAGTGTTTTAAATTATAAATCAGAGGACAAGACTTGTGTCTTTTATTTTGTCACTCTAGAAATAACCACCTACATCAGTGTTGTCCAAACTTGGCCACTTTAAGATGAGTGGACTTCAATTCCCAGAATTCCCCAGCCAGCCATGCTGGCTGGGAAATTCTGGGAGTTGAAGTGCACTCATCTTAAAGTGGCCAAGTTTGGACAACACCGACCTACATTATCTCTGAGAACAACACTGCTTATAGAGAGAAGATTTCTCAGAACTGGGCATGGATTCTGCACTGTAATGCCCACCTAAACCCCAAACATGTGTGAATAGCAGCCCTCAGGATACCTACAAGCTAGTTAGCTTTTGCTTCTTGGGTATGCGAAACAACTGAAGTGTATGGTCTGTTTGTATTAGAAGCACCCAGGAGACACTCAAGCATTTCAGTGATAGAAGCCAAGGAGATACCCAATTAAACAGTGATGCCGGAAAATGATACCATGGTGATGTTACCATAGGAACCAAGGATGCTTTAGCTAAAGAATTCTAATCCTTGGTAGGCTGAATAAGTGCAGCCTTGAACAAATATGTGCACACCAGTTCCCTGCTTTACACATATACAATCATGTATATGCTTTTCTCAGCAGCACTAGCCCATAGTTACCATGTGATAGAGGCTCTTTGCCATTACCCGTTAGTCTTTGACTCAGCCTAGGCACTGACTGTGATGCATGTTCCAGTCACTAAATGACAGCTTGGAATAGACTGCAGCAAAATCTAACCAATCAGCAGGCAGGCACTCCCTGGCCATGTGGTGCATGCTTTATTCACAATTTTCAGAACGGAATTCCTAATGAAGTTCCCGCCCTACTACAATTAGTTGCTGCCGACTGGAGGCAGGGTGGGGTTCTTATTACTCCATAGCGGAGGAAACAGTAAAGCGAATAAATGACTGTTTGGGGCAGAGGAGACAGAATAGAAAGGGGCATGTCCAATCCCCAGATGTGTTAGATGCCTGGTTTGGCTTTCAAGGCACACCTGCCTGTGACATCCAGCTGCATAAGTGGTAAGTGATGTTGCAGGAAAAGGGAAGGGTTTGAACCTCAGGGAATTAAGAAGGTGCTAATAGGAGGAGAGGAATATAATGAGAAGCTTTAAAGAAATACACAACATGTCATTTTTTTTTCTAGTAAGGACCCAAGTGTGTATATGTCTGTGTCTTTCTATAAAGGTCCACCCTCCTAAAATACAGAAAATATCTGTGGCAAGGTCTCTGGGATGGCTAGTCTAACATAACAAGCACAGCTTATTCGAGGTAAAATGCAGGTCCCTAGAGAGTGACAGTGATTAATCATTAATGCTGTAAAAGGATATCCCAATGTGAGATAAATGGAGGCAATTTTGGATAAAGAGAGTTATTCCTACTGGTTCCAGCTTTAGGGACACTCTAGAGCTGGAAGAGGATAAGAAAAAAATTACAATTAGAAAACTAGATATATTATTTGTATTTATTTATATTTCAAATTTGTCACCACCCATCTCACTGGGGTGACTCTGGGCAGTTTACAATAAAAATAGAATACATATTGATTAAAATAGATAAATATATATATAAAATAGAAAAAAATAAATATATATTATATATATACATGCATTTTTTTTCCTATCCATTCAGTTGTGTCCAATGCTCGGATTCCCTGCAGTTTTTCTGGCAAGGTTTTTCAGAAGAGGGTTGCCCTTGCCTGCTTCCTAGGGCTGAGAGAGAGAGACTGGCCCAAAGTCACCCAGCTGGCTTCGTGCCTCAGGTGGGGCTACAACTCACGGTTTCCCAGTTTCTAGCCTGGTGCCTTCACCACTACAGCAAAATACAATAGCATAAAGGATGAGACTGAAACAGGTGTAAGATCAATGGATTTTGTCATCCTTCTCTGTTATTCTCATCTGATTCCGCCTTTACCTTCTCCTGTCAGCTTTAAATTCCCCTCCAAAGGGCCTGCTTCAAAGCTAAGTGATGCATTTCCATGGGCTTTGGATGAAACTTATATTGATTCTGTGCACAAAGGCAAATACGCCAAACAGCAGCATCTTAGCCAAGAGCTAGCAATTTGAGGGATTTAGAATAAGCCATGAGAATTTAGAGGCATCACATATGAATTGGGTAAATGCCACTGGTTTCTCTTCTAGGTAACCATTTATGGCACTTTCAGCACAGCCTTATAATGACATCAGCAAGAGGTTTTCAATCTATTCACACATCTGTAATGGCCCCAATGCAATTAAAAGTTCATATTTAAAGGAGAACCTCTAATCCCATGGCTATTATCCTTAATAAATTAAGTAGTGGCATTTATAAGACAGCAAATTAAGAGCCAGGATCAATCGTCCATGGGGCCATAAAATTCACTGAGTAACTGTGAGCCAGGTACCAACTCTCAACCTAACTTCCTTCACAGGGTTATTGTGAAGATAAAATGGGGGCTGTAGGATTACGTGCAGGACCTTGAATTACTTGGAGAAAAGTCAGAAGGTAATGGCAAAGATAATCATGCCGCTTTCATAGCCAGAGCACAGAAGAGGTTTGTCCTTGCTGTCTTCTGGAATTTTTTTTCAATTCCTCAGTGTAGCCTACAAGCCTCAGATTCTTTGGTGGCCTCCCATCCAAGTACTAACCAGATTCAAGTTTGTTTAGTTTCCAAGCCCAGAAAAGATCAATAATAAATAAATAAATTTAGCTCTGGGGCATTTCAGATTGCTATGATTATGTCTTCCCATTTCAACTGTTGGTTAGGTAGAAATAATCCCTCTTCCATTACCTGAGTATATTCTTTCTTTCCTGTTGTTGTCATTGTTGAATGGCCAATTTTTGGATTACATCCATGGACAAAAATAAAAACATAAAACATTTACCAAATCTCAGCTCACTTTTAAGGAGGTTTCTGGAGAAACAGACTGTCCACAATGGATAGCTGCATTTGTTCTCTTGCAGGCATGTTAAAGAAAAGGAACAATAGTATACAGTATCTACAGCTTCTGCGAAACTATGAAAATAGGTGGAATAGTCTGAGTTTCATTACTTCCAAATCTAACTCCAAAAATACTGGTGACCATTCTAAAAGCTCTCCTGCTTTTCCAGCAAAGTATGTTCAAACAAGTCATGCTTGCATATATTTGCATCTTGCATTTTTACAGAATTAATCTATATTACTGTAATATTTCCCTGCCATCCAGATATTTGTAATCTCACAAGCTACACATGCAAGATTGCATCATGAGTAAGAAAAGTTGAGTTCTGCAGCTATGATACATGTGCAGAGTGCTGTAAACCCTTATAGAGCCTAGACCCATCACCAACTAAGCATCAGCAGCAGAACAAAAATTAGAGAAAGAGTATCAAGGAACATTCAGAAGAACAGTGCATAACATTGAGAAATAACCAACCATTTATTTCAACAATGGTTGGGTTCCAGCTTCACAAGGAGAGGGACAGAGAACAATAGAAAACTAAGATCTTTTATAAGAAATTTGAATTATAGAGTGGGAATTCTAGGGCTCTGATTCACTGTCAGGATCTTGGGACCAAATAAGGAAAAGAAGATAAGTTTGATTGTGTAAGGAGGTCCATTTATTGTCAAGAAAAACTGTCCTTTTTTAGAGGTGGCAGCTGTGCTGGAAATAACAATTGTCTCTCCTTAGCCAGCAGAGGAACATCAATGGGATAAGACAAATATCAACCAGTTACAGTATTTTGTTGCAATTTCCTTATTAGATCTGCCTTAGTCAATTACACAGCTGTCTCTAGTCAATTTCATTCTGCCAAGGAAAAGATTAGAGGAGGCTCTGCTAAGGGGCAGAAATAGTTTCTTTGGGTCTGACAGGATTAAGGAAGGTGGGGCACTGAAGGCCAGGGGGAAGTAATAAAATAAACTCTCATCTCATCTCAGCCATAACAAGATGTCAATAAGATGGACTCTTGGCTTCTTTAGAGGGAGTCTCCCCATTCAGAAATGCAATGGGAGATCAAATCCAGCCTCCTAAATGTTCCCCAGAACTGCCTCAAACCCAAACAAACTCTGCTTAACATTTGGTGTCTTACCCACTTCATTCTGTGCAGATGAACTTGGAAAAAGCTTCTTACCCCTTTCACTTACCAGAAGGAATGGCAAGATTGGCACTTCCATACATTTTCACTTATGCACCTCAGTGTGACCCAAGATAGTGACTGGGTTCATACGTTGCACGGAGGATTTAGTACACTGTGTCTGAGTACAGAATAAAGAGGAAATGTGACAGAATTACAGCAGTTGTTGTTTCTTCTTGGGAAGAAGGTTAAGGGAGTGCTTTGACCATCTCTTGGTGAGTAAACAGTGCTTCAGCCTGGGTGAGATTGAAACCTGACCCTCACCAGGGCTATGTGCAGCAAAAGCAACAGTTTTTCTCAAGACTTGGAATACCAAATCAGGAAAGTCTTCCACATGATCTGACTTTTTGCTGATCAGAAGCCGAAGAGCATTTCACAGCTGGTGGGCTAGAGCTATGGAATTCGTACTTGTCATGTATAGGGTACAGTTCACTACCAGGGAAACAAAACTTGAGAAAGCTTTGTTACTGGTGTGCGGCAGGGGTTAAGAGAAGAGGGGGAGGGGGAGGAGGAGAAGGAAAAAGGAGGAGAAAACAGAGAGGCAAAAACAGCACTTTCCTCATGCATTTTATGCCCTTCAGATCAATACTTTCGTTCAAATACTTCTGTGCCTAAATGCTCAGACACAGACATGCAAATGCATGCATTGTTTTACCTCCATGTCAAAGTAAATTGTCATAAAATTCAAAATGGAAAAAAGGGCACATACATTTGCATCTTTTCAATCACAGAGTTAAACCAATAAGCAGCTGTCATGTGGGACAACTAATCAAGGCTTTCCTAACATTATATTTAAATATAAAGCCATTGCAGTGTATGTTTGTGTGTGAGAAAAAAAAGCATCAATTTTTACTAGAGCTAGGGATAAAATAGTTTCAATTAGCAGCAGTGCTGATTAAAATCACTTCCATCCCCATGTACCATTTTCTTCCAGACAGGTGCCAGTCTTCTTTCTTGGTGTGGCAGCTTCTGCAGGAGGGGAAAATGGTTGAAGGTGGGGGGGGGGGGGGGGAGGATTTATTTATCTCTCCTGCCGCACTCTGTGCTGATCAGAATCAATCTTCCCCTACTCCCTACAGCTGCTTTAGCGCTGAAGCGTTATCAATCATATCTGTTTTAGCCCTTCCTAGCAGAAGTTCAATAAAGCTCACTATTCAAATATATACTGGGGGGATAGTAAAACGAATGTGTTTCATCTTGCCTGAGGGCCCAGAGTAAAGGAGTGTCAGTCTTGTAAGCCAATGGATGGCTTTGCACATTGTGGTAAGCTGTGGTTTGCTTAATAATGATTACTTAAATAAAGCACAATTGGCTGAATCTAACATCATATTAAGTTGTAACACAGGGGTTACAAGCCATAATGATGTGAATATTTACGGGTCAGGATAATTCCTCAAAGATTTTTTTTTCACTTATGAAAAATGTGACTAGTTATCAGAAACAGGAGCAGCACTGCGTTTATTTTTTTATTTCTCCTGGGCTTCCATACATATTTATACATCATACCAAGTCACAATGTCATTTGTTCAGCCTTGGCTTAGAGTGTATGGTCTCAATCCTGCTGTTGTAGCCTGCAAACCACATTTTATGGCTTGGCATGATGTGTGAATCCATCCAATTTTGGTTTATCCAACAAATCATAGCTCTGGACAGCATGTGAACCCCGTCAGCAGTTTTCTGTATGCAGGTTTTTTGATTCCTGGTTCGTTTGTTGTATGGGGGAAGCATTCAGTCACAGGGCACAGCATGAAAGAGGTTGTTGCAATGGCTAGGGATGAGGAACCGTTATACAGATTGTTCCTGCCCTCGAACTTGCTGCTTTGATGCCTCTATTTATGAACTTGAACTGTCAAGAAGGAACTTGGCTTCAGTCTGCAGCTCCTTTCTAATCAGGCATTGACTGGTGCAAAGAGGGGAATTCTCTACGACCTGTTCCAGACTGTCCCCAGAGAGGCACGGTCTCCCTTCAGCACTTCCTCTGAGTGTCAGTTAGAATCAGATAAATATATGACACACAAATGCCAGATTAGCCACTAATGCAAAGCCATGCCCTGAACAGCTGGGGAGAGTGCAGATCCAAACAAAGAGTCTCAGCTTTTCCATTTTCGGGTGGGGGGGAGGGGAGGAGATGTATTTCATTAGCAGGGAAGGAATTGGGGCAGGGCTGCAAACCACTTCTCATTCTTTTATATGACTACATCTGTTCTGCCTGGATGGCTTACTAGCTGATTGATTTTGTTCCAGTGTCTATTGCTTCATGCAAACTGAGAAGCCTCATACAAACTGGCTACCAACCTGCCCTAAGCATAATTTCTTTTTTAATTATTTTTAAACAAAAATTATTTTGTTCTTTTTCTTGCTTTCATTAATTGAACACAGAAAAAATCAGAAAGAAAATAAATACAAAAGTGATTGAAAAAAGGGGGGAAAAGGTACTGCCCACCTCCCCCCCCACCACCAAAAAGAGAGACAGACAAAAATATACAGGGCATGTATTCCTGGATACATACACGACGGCATCCTCAGGCTCTCACAGCTTTCATCAGAATGATGAAAGGAGCATCACAGGGTTACATCACAAGCTCCATCCTTTGGGGGCATGTGTGCAATGTCACAATACAGGTAGAAAAAGGCCAGGGCTTGCAGCATAATGCCAAGACCTTTCTTGGGTCCGCTTGATACCCTCTGCCCCTCTGCTGCTGTACATTATATAAAAGTTCTACCCGAACATTGCAGTGAATGGTAACCATATTTCATTATACTCATCCGTAGCAATTCTACAAAAGTCAGTGGTTTGCTTGCAAGTTGCTAGTAACATTAACTCTGCAGAATTTTGAGAATTTTAGGCCCCATATTTATCTTTCCAGTGCTGAAAAATATGTGTGTTAGCTATGTCTGACATGGAGAATCCATCTTTTTTGTCCAGATGCCTACTTCCATGCCAAAGGTATATAATTCAAAAATGCATGAACATCTAAAAATATTAAGTCTTATCTCAAAATTTGAGTTAATGCATGTAATAAGTTCTTTGCTCTAAGCATAGGTTTTTTAGTGTTTGGTGGCTCAGGTATTCAGGGTTAGGAGAATATGACTTAATCCTCATGCAGAAGAAAGGGGAGATTTCTTGACCACCATATCAGGGGGGGTAAGAAAAAAGAGATCCTACTTATGGTTCCTCAAGTGAGAGGAATATTTTTTTTAATATAGCATCTTAAAAGTTTAAGGGGTTTACTGATACATAAACTTTCATGCCACTTATGCATTTGATGATCAGGTGACTGTGTTTATGTTACAACTTTCCTTCAAGACATTCAAGACAGCACGCATGACTCCTGCTTTCAATTTTTAACCATATAACAAACAACTGACAGATTAGTCTAGCAAGTACTGATGGGTCGGATCAACTTATAGCTGAATCTCTTAGATTCTCTCTGAGAAGATCCATTCTCAAATCTGTACGATATTTCAACCTGGCTCATATCATATATACTCTTGCATTAGAGAAGACCCTGTCCCCTTGACTAGATGCTGTGAGAACCTCATCAAGCTAACATTTAGAAAGATACAAAGAAAGTGATTAAGGCCTCTAGAGTTAGAAACCCCTCCCCCCCTTTTTTTTGTTCCTAGAAAAGAGAGAGAGGGGATTTTTTTTTATGAATATAGAGAAAAATGTGAGGCTAAAGGGCCATGACAAACTGCCCAGGGTCATTAGGGGTAGGGCAGTATATGAATGAATGAATGGAATGGAATGGAAATGAAGTGCAAACAGCAGAAACCAGATCACTGTTAAGAAAACTAGATACATTTCTAAAAGGCTAGTTCTTAGAAAGACATTTCATGGAAAACACAAGAGGCTGGCTAGACAAAGCCTGTTTCTTAATGGCTGGGCTCATATATCACACTAAACTATAATGGGTCTGTTTATTTTAACTTAGTATGTTTTTGAATGAAGCTATTGGTTTATAGCCTAGGGTTAAAAATGAACCCATTTTATTTACATCATGTAAAGTCAGCCAATATTGTACAGCACAGTTGGTAGGTTCTGCATGGTATGTATTAAAGGGTCTTTAACAAATTAGCAAAGTCAGATGCTTTTTACTAGCAATTAGAAAATCCAGCAGGGTTGCAGGAAATCTGAGTGGTGTATAATTATTAGATTGACATAAAATAGATACAGAATAGTATAATTGATCTCCCCTTTGGTCTTGACTCCAGAATTCCATCTAGAAACTGTTAAAATTTCTATCTACAATAATGGCACAAACATAGGTGGTTTCTTTTTTAAACAACTGAAAAAAATTGACTGGGATTTTAGCAGGTATGATTCTTGTCTGTTCATCAGTACCTTGTCTCTATTTCTTTCAATTAGTATTCATCATATTTCTTATAAACAAGGTGCCTTTACTGACATTAAGGCTATGAAATTTCCTAATCATAAGAGATATTCAAGAAAGGAACAGAACACTGGCTGGACCACCATCGGTTGACAGGGCAGCCATTGTTAGACCATCATCTACACTTAGTTCCTGAACTATGACTCTTGCATTGACCACAGGTTGGCTAGTGGCTCCAATTGATTGTCAGGATACGTGTAAGTGGTATGTGCCAGTTGTTATCAGTAGGCTTCTCAGCACTTTTGGTACTATGATTTGTCAACTCATTTTATACTGGCTGAGAGTGATGAATTTTAGCAATTGTATGTGGTGGTTCCACACCACACAACTGTAAGATCTCTCACACAGATGCATTGTTTATGCCCCCACACCCTCAAAAGTACCTTTTGGAAATAAAATCCAAAGTACTGCAATAAATAAATCATATTTTTAAAAAATGGAATTAATTTTCTCCACTTAAGGCTGAAAAAAGATGGAAGACAATTGACTGAATATTCTGAAAAAGAGCATCATTTCTTACTTCTAACAAATACAGACTTCCTCAAGTCAAGCTTAGCTTTTGGTGATTGCATGGGCATGTCTGTGTAGTCGGTTCAAGAGTAGCGCAAAAATGATTTGCTGCTGCTTTCTTTTAGAAAGTTTTCTTGATGACTAAGTATGGCCTACAGCCCTGGAATTTCCTGGTGATCTCTCATCCAAGTACTAACCCTGTTTAACTTTTGAGGGGAGAAAAGTAGCAATACTTCAGCCCAGTCCTACGCCAAGCAACATGCATCTACCTTCACTGATGTCAGAGCCTTTAAGTATCTATATATACAGTTGGACTTCAACCTAAGTCAGTGTGTTGTGTTGCATTGCGCAATAAAAGTGTTTATAGAAATATGATAAACTGATTGGACAATGATATAATAATTTGACAAATAGGGCACACTATATTGATGATATATACATAGATGTCCTACCTTCTCAAGATACCAGTCATTTTTAAGTTAATGGATAAGGTCTGTAGATACAATGAATTATAGGTCCTTCCCCAAGTTTTTATCGCATACAGATAATGTAAGAAAGGGACTGACCCTACAGTCCATATCTAAGCTCAGAAATTGCATTAAACCATAACATGGATTGTCCGGTTTTGACTTAGCTGATTATACGATCCTAGCTTCTACAAGTTGCAAACCATGGTTTAGAGTTAAGCTGTTCACCATTGTGACTTACTCATACTATGGTTCAGTGTGATGGGTGACGCTTGATTTCTATGTGATGTGGGATCGGTTTTGAAGAGAAGCAGGATGCTTTTTCATGCTTCCAACTCTTTAACCCACTCCAAAGCAAGAGATTATTGTTTTCCTCCAAAGTCGTTGTTTTGTGCTTATTATGTGGGAGGAAAGGATCAAAGTAGACTCATCTTTCAGCTGGGAAGATGATGATTAATGGGATTGGAGCTGGGAAATTTAGGTATTACTTGTTCTAAGAAAAATAGTTCTTCAGCTTGTGGGGCTGGTGGTGAGTCTCCCATTAGCAGATGCAGAGGGATTCAGAGGATGTGCACTTCTCTGCATGTGCTAATGATGCACCAATAGCACCTAGTGCCTAAGCTGAATCAAAGCGTGTGAAGCCTTGGTCCTGCCAGATTAGTTGATGAGTTGCTCCCATTTTGTCGATAATCTGTCAACTCTCTTGATTCAGGCAAAGGCCTTGAGATGTTTTCTAATGTTTCCAATTTATTTTTGTTGTGTGTTAATAGAGAGAACCTTTTTTTTCCTCCTGTAAACATTCTCAAAATGTGATTGGCATTGGAAACCTATATTAATTCACAGATTACAATAAAATTTAAAAAGACTCAGTGGACATCCTTGGAACTCCAAACTATTTCCCTTCTACTACCTTCTTCAGTATCTACTCCATGAGTAGCTAATCTCTATGTAGCTAATCTCTTATCTGCATCTGGTTGTATGTGAACGGAGCTGTGTAAGCCTAGAGATCTGGCATTAGTAGCCCAGTAACCATAAACACACTCCAAAGTTATTTACACTTATGCTTGTCCTTAGAACATTTGTCAGTACAAGAGCAGCCAGAATAGAGACTGGGGACAAAAACTTGCTTTCTAAATATCAAAAGAAGACACTCAGTCCCTATCCAAGCATAAAGTAAGGAAAGGGTATAACAAGAAAATATAAGCTTTTAAATATAGGGCAATATGAAAGAAGCCATAGGCTGGTGCGCTATAAAATTGACCCTATCATCTTCCTATCAGCAGTAGGAACAGAGTTGCTGGATTTGCACTTGGAGATGGCAACTTCAAGACACTAAAACAAATTACTCCTTCCTTCCCTCCAGTACAGTTCCTCATGTCTCCTTTTGAATTTATTTATTTTTTCCTTACCAGCCATTTCTGACAGAACTCTACTTTTCTCTGCTGCAGGTAAGGGCTAAAGAATAAATATGGGGACAAAGAAAGAATTTGAAACAGAGGGATTGATTGATTACATGCCATCAAGTTGGCGTCGATGCCTAGTAACCACATAGATGGATTTTCTTCATTACAATCTATCCCTAACCTGGTCTTTCAAGTTTCCCAAGGGTGCCCTCATTGCCACTCTGAGTCCACCCACCTTGCTGCTGGTTGTCCTCTTCTTCTCTTTCCTTCCACATTTCCCAGGATTAGAGCCTTGCATAACGTTTCCAAAGTAGAATAATTGAGCCTGATCATTTGTGCCTCAAGTGAGAACTCTTGATGGATTTATTCAATGATTCATTGGTTTGTTTTCTTGGTTGTCCATGGTATTCTCAGGACATACCAATACCAATGTTCAAAGAAGCAGAGGTATGGTGGCTGCATTTACTTTGTTATCCACCAGCACATAATGCATGAGTTTGAAATCTGCATTCTGACGGATGGACTGCATCTCCGAGCATTCCTCACCAAGAGCCAGGCTGGCTGATAGTTGAATCATGTTCAGCAACATCTGTGTGGCCACAATATTCCCCTACTTCTGACATAAAGTCACAGATTGGATTCATGCAGTATACTAAGCATAAGGTGGTTGTCTTAAGATTTGTGTGAACCCAGCAACTGTGGTTTCTTCATGGCTCAACATGTTGCATAAACTCAGCTATGGCTTATTTGACAATTTATGATTAAGCTGACATGGCTTGGCATGATATGTTAGCCCCCATCTCCAGTTCAGGACTTACATATTTTATTTACTCATTTAAAAGATTTGTATAGTCACCCATCTTATGCAGCATAACCCCAGACAGCTCACAAGCTATAATAAAACAATAAAAACAGTAAAGGAAACAAAAGAAAACAAAACAAGCAAAACACCAAAATGCCTTCCTGGCACCCCCAAATGCAATACATCCCCACTCTTCCAGAAGGAAACTTTAGACCATCACTGGGCTCCAGCCTCACAATACCCCAAGGCTAGTAGAAAAAGCCAGGTCCTCATGGCTTTTTGGAAAGCCAGGAGGGTAGGGTAGGGGGCCAGGAGGGAAGGTTTCCCAAAGGGCAGGGGCCACTACCAAGAAGGCGTGCTGTCTAGGTCCTGCTAGGTGGCAACATTTAAGGGAAGGGACGTGGAGCATGCCCATCCTGTTAAGATCCCTAACCAAAATGGAAATACATAGAATGTACCTAGAACACTAAAGTCCTGGGGATAGATGCAGACATGAAGAAAAATAATCTTTTATAGAACAAAGGCTTTATTGGATTTCAGATTCCAGTGATTAAGAGGACACAACATTTATAAAATTCTCCATGTCTCAAGCTTGACAGCACCGGTTCCTAAGGTTCTGTTTATTGACATATTCACGAATTATGAAATCGTAGTTGGTCAGCATGGTCCTGCAGTAGCAAATGCAGTGCTCAAGGCAGTTTTGGTCCAGGTCCATGATCCCCAAAAGCACACTGCTTCAGCCAAAACTTGGCTACCACTGCCTGATCTGTTCTGTTGAAATAGCTAAGCTCATCTCTCATCTCCCACCTTGCCCAATTTATCCATTCAGTCTTTACTGGCTTGCTTTGCTTATAAAAGCGGGCTAGGTGATACAGCAAGTTAACGAGATAGTTTGGGTGCCTCAGTGGAGTGATAACTGAGGAAGAAATCCAAGGGGGAAAAAATGCATCCTATGGGAAAAGCAGTTGGGCAACAGTTTGGAATGCCGCTGATTGCTCCATTCTTAAGTCCTTCTCCCACTGGTCATGTGACTTAGAGTAGTTACTACTGTATTATGGGGTTGGAAAGAATTCCAGAAGCCCCACGCTGCAGTTTCCTCTGTCTTGTTTTACAAGCAACACCATTCATTTCTATAGTTTCTCATTCTAAAAAAGTTCCTTAATCTCTTAACTGTCCACTTGTTAATTAGCCTCCATTAATTTCTCATACAGGTGAAACTCGAAAAATTAGAATAACGTGCAAATGTTCATTTATGTCAGTATGGCAACTCAAAAGGTGAAACCAATATATGAGATAGACGCATTACATGCAAAGCGAGATATGTCAAGCCTTACTTTGGTATAATTGTGATGATTATGGCGTACAGCTTATGAAAACCCCAAATTCACAATCTCAGAAAATTAGAATAGTGTGAAAAGGTTCAATATTCTAGGCTCAAAGTGTCCCACTCTAAACAGCTAATGAATCCATAACACCTGCAAAGGGTTCCTGAGCCTTTCAATGGTCTCTCAGGCTGGTTTAGTAGGAATCACAAGCATGGGAAAGACTGCTGACCTGACAGTGGTGCAGAAAACCATCATTGACACCCTCCATAAGGAGGGAAAGCCCCAAAAGGTAATTGCAAAAGAAGTTGGATGTTCCCAAAGTGCTGTATCAAAGCACATCAATAGAAGGTTATGTGGAAGGGAAAAGTGTGATAGAAAAAGGTGCACAAGCAGCAGGGATGACCGCAGCCTGGAGAGGATTGTCAGGAAAAGGCCATTCAAAAGTGTTGGGGACTTTCCCAAGGAGTGGACTGAGGCTGGAGTTAGTGCATCAAGAGCCACCACACACAGACGGGTCCTGGACATGGGCTTCAAATGTATTCTTCTTGTCAAGCCACTCCTGAACAACAAACAACGTCAGAAGCGTCTTACCTGGGCTACAGCAAAAAAGAACTGGTCTGTTGCCCAGTGGTCCAAAGTCCTCTTTTCTGATGAGAGCAACTTTTGCATCTCATTTGGGAACCAAGGACCCAGAGTCTGGAGGAAGAATGGAGAGGCACACAATGCACGATGCTTGAAGTCCAGTGTGAAGTTTCCACAGTCTGTGTTGATTTGGGGAGCCATGTCATCTGCTGGTGTTGGTCCACTGTGCTTCATTAAGTCCAGGGTCAACGCAGCCATCTACCAGGAGATTTTGGAGCACTTCATGCTTCCTTCCGCAGACGAGCTTTATGGGGATGCTGACTTCATTTTCCAGCAGGACCTGGCACCTGCCCACACTGCCAAAAGTACCAAAACCTGGTTCAATGACCATGGTATTACTGTGCTTGATTGGCCAGCAAACTCGCCTGACCTGAACCCCATAGAGAATCGATGGGGCATTGCCAAGAGAAAGATGAGGGACATGAGACCGAACAATGCAGCGGAGCTGAAGGCCGCTATTGAAGCATCCTGGTCTTCCATAACACCTCAGCAGTGCCACAGGCTGATAGCATCCATGCCACACCGCATTGCGGCAGTCATTGCTGCAAAAGGGGCCCAAACCAAGTACTGGGTACATATGCATGCTTATACTTTGCAGAGGTCCGATATTGTTCTATTTCCAATCCTTGTTATTGATGTCATCTAATATTCTAATTTTCTGAGATTGTGAATTTGGGGTTTTCATAAGCTGTATGCCATAATCATCACAATTATACCAAAGTAAGGCTTGACATATCTCACTTTGCATGTAATGCGTCTATCTCATATATTGGTTTCACCTTTTGAGTTGCCATACTGACATAAATGAACATTTGCACGATATTCTAATTTTTCGAGTTTCAGCTGTAATTGCAAACCATGCATCTGGGAAAAGAAATCTCTGGAGGACTTCTGTTGCTCAAAACAGCCAGTACTGAATTAGATGAGCCAGTGGTCCAAATCAGCAAAAGGTCATTTTGTTTATTAATGCTAACACCCTACCTATGGCGCTGAGGCTGAAGTGAGATGGAAACTTGAAGCTGTGAGACAAAGCAGCAGTCAGAATCAAAGGACATAGCAGGAGATATAATCAATGAACATATCGCAGAATCAGAATTGAGAACAAGCAGAAATACAAACAATACTTTGAATGAGCTTTGATTTTGCTCTTACAGTGCCACTACGTTCCTGGGTTCCCATGCTAAGATCCTGCTAAGCAGTCTAACCAATTTTCTTCCAGCCTGATTCTCCAAAATTTTGAATGGCAAAACATTACTGTACTTGGTGTTGGATCAGTTTCTCACTGGTGAGTAATCCCACAATCCCCACCACCTGGCTTCTTAGTAACCCCCTCCCTACAACTAACCCCTCATAATACTTTGGTGCCCTCACCAAGGGCTTCAGTGGGACCGTTCAGATAGCTGTCATTCATGCACTCACACACACACTACCACTACCAAGCTGATTTTGGTGTGCCCACATTGGCCAGCTGGAAGGTGTACCGGTCAGCTCTGGTGAGGGCTTGCAAAGGTGGTGGTGGGCATAACAGCAGGCCTGCCTGTGGTTGGATCTCTGGTTTGGGTTAAGAATAGAAAGAAGAAATGCTGGTAGCATAGAAGTGGTTAAGGACTCAAGAAAACCATTTGGGATAGGATACCTTTGCTCTTACTATGAAGGACACAGTGGACAGCTGGGGATGGGCAGACAACCAGGACTCAAAGGTATTTCCCTGAAAAGGCTGCCATTTGTAACTCACTGGTTCACCATATGGGGCAACGGCTTTCAGAATTCAGCAGTTATGGACATCCATTACCCTAAACAGAAACTAAATTTAAAGAATAAGCCCTACCGAAATGAATTATTGATAATGACAATCTTCTCTGAAAGAACTCTCTGGAAGGCAGCCTCTGAGCCATATATAATTTGAGGTTTTCATTTTCTCTTATCTTCAGATCTATTTGCTACTTCTCTTTAAAACTGTTGCCTGCTGAAAAGTTATTTTCACTCAACACATAGCCAAAAAAAGCAAATCAGCAAAATAAATAAATAAATAGAGCTGTACAATCATTTAGACACGTCCTAAATGTAGCACGCAGAGTTACCTTGAAAAGTCTCTCCAATTACATCAGCCTTCAGACATCTTTGATTTTCAGGGAGGTCCTTGCAATGACTTGCAAGTTCAGTTAGTGCACGCTGTTCTCTGCAGTTATATCTGCCCTGTGGAATGACCTTTTCTCTAGCCCCAGTAATAATACAGTCAATGCGTTTTTTAAAACTTATCTTCTTATGTTGGTATTCTTCAGCTGTTAATTCCTCATACCTGTTTTTAATGGATTGGTTTTATAATATGTATTTATGTTATTGTAAACCACAGTGGGATTTTTAAAATGAACAACATATAAATACTTAATTACTACAAAACACCTGAGATACTCACAGCATTTCAGTGCAGTGGGCTAGCACTTGACCAAGAAGGAAGGCAGGAAAGTTCCAAAGTGGCTTGAGATCATAACTCCCTGCTGAAGACTGCAATCACAACAACTCTAAAAGGTGCCATTTGGGAAGAAACTACCCTAAAAATATTGCTAGTCTTGAGGCAAAGAATAGGATCCATTGACATTTGGGTTCCAATGACTTCAACAATGAGCAAATTAAGAACACAACAACTATATGATAGCAGAAATAGGAGCAAGTATTAGTATCAGCATAGGTTGTTAGAACATAAGATCTGAATGGTAACCTTTTCATCTTTGGTCTGGAGCCAGCTCCCTGATCCTGACCATTTTAGCTCAAGCAGGATTTTTAAAAAATGTGTCAGGTATATTGAAACACAAAGAACCAAACAGGCAGACCAACTTCAGAACAGTAACTACTAATAATAGCTCATCTGCACTATAATCAAGAAGACGCTTCTGATACAAAACTGCTCTTTTCTGGTCACCATTTTTTCAAGTTTATTATTTGAATTATTTGCCAAAATGTCAAAGCCTAAACTTCTGATAATATATTCCTTCGGAGAGGTAAATATATGCAAAGGGGAACAAACAGCATAATTCTCTTACCAAAACAACAGGCATCCTGCCCTCTTCCGTTGTGGTTTATCACATGCAGAAGCCAGGATTCTGTGATCAAAAGTCATTTCAAATCAAAATTATGGAGACAGCATGATGAGGCAACGTAGAACCTTTTGTATTCAGAGTTTGGTTTCTCTGCTGATTTTTAAATCCAGAATCAGCAGTCTTCTCTAAATGATTTTATGTCAAGCTCAAAATCAGTCTACAAATTACTGAACCATTTGACTGTTGGTTAAAACGTGAGCCAAATTGTTTATTAATTTGTAGCAACTAATCCTATCAGCTAATTTTTACCAACTAATCCTATCAGCTAATCAATCACTATGGACTTGTCCACTACAGCAAGAAACCATAATAGTCATGTGTCTTAACCAGATGGACAGAGAACTTCCATGAGGTTGTGGAAACAAAGAATTCCTCTTTTAAAATTTCTGCTGCTGTGTTTCTGCCCCAGTGTTTGATAAGCGAAATGGTGCAATAGACCCCTTCGTGAAAAAGCAAAAAGAAGTATTCTCTTAGAATTGGTGATAGCTCTAGTTAATAACAATTGGGACATGACAGGTCCAGTTATTATTTGATCAAATTCCACCCTTTTTAAAAAACAGTGTTAAGACTGAGAACTTAATAAATCTTTTATGCAGTGCCACCATGGCACATTATGAAGTGAAGATTGGAAAAAGGAAACATCTGAGACAGTGACAATGAAGAGACAGAAGCAGCAAGATGACCCAGGTCTGCCATCCTAAAATAACGTTATTAAAGAATAATAAGGCACAGCAGAGACGTTTGCCTATCAGCATTCTTCAGAGGATCAGCAATGAAGGATGCCAAACTGCAAGCAGACTTCTTGTCTGGAAGGAGAAGACCAGAAGCTAACAACATGTTCTTAACAAATGTGCCATTTTTCTTAGGTGCACTTTGAAAGAGGACCAGGCTGTCACATCTGAGCAGCAGGAAAAATTCAGGATAACTTTCAGTCTCAGAAATGAGAAGACAATTCAGAATAGGTCCCACTTTGATTGCCTCTTTAAATGAGGTCAGTTACAGGGGATTTCTTCTGCATGTCTGCATACATGCCAAACAATAAAGCAGGTGGGCAAGAAATGTGTTGCTTTATCTTACTATACACTTGCAGACATTTAATAGTTCAGTCATTATATTTTGTTTTCTTTAAAATCACATTCTTTGACTGAGATTTGTCAGGGCCAGATCTCAAGAACACACAGAGCATGTCCTTGTCTAAAAGGGCTCCGGAATAAGATGGATTGCAAATGAATATCAAATCCCATTAGCAAGCCTGGGATCTCCTGCCAACATGGCCATTTAGGAAATCATCAGCCAACAACTAATGCCTCCTCCATCCTGAAATAAAGCCTCAGCATGAATTGCTATCACTTGCATCTCTTCTCTCTGGTTTTCCCAGATCCAATGCATTTAGTATTCTCTCCTAGTACAGCTGAATTTCTCAATGATCGAACAATTTTGAAGTTCTGTTTAGACTCGTTACTTTTATCTCTTTTAAATATACAATATAAAACAATATGTTATTGTACATTTGAGCAACATTGGCACAAACATCCCATAAGTCAGACATTGTTCTGTTACATTCAAACACCATGAGACGGCTTGTTTTTCAGCTTTGAGAATGTGCAAATGTCTACATAGGTCTAAGAGGCTAGCACCACGGACAGCTCCCAGCCTCTGTTTCAGATGGGAGGCAATGGGGTGGGGGTGGGGGGCAGTATGGTGGGAACAGGTCAAATGGGGCGTTGGAAGGATAGCAGCACAGCTTCCCCAGCACTTATTTTCAGTGTTGGGAGTGGATACACACCTCCCCCCTCCCCTGTGCCAAGATGAAAAGAAAAGAAAACTACAAAAGGCAATTGACTTGCAGTAATGGTCTTTTATGACCATTATCCATTTTTTAGAACCACTATGGCAGAGCTCCAACAGCAGAAAGGACAAATACATGCAGGGATTGCTATCACCGGGGCGGAGGGGAGGGGGAATAAATGCCCTGGCTGTACTGTGATTCACAGTAGCAGCAGAGAGACCCAAACCATAAGAGGTTATACAGGTAGGGCTTTCTCAAGCAAGGGCACAGCCATTGTTTTCTCCCGCACTAGTCAGAACCGTGCTGATAAATAATGCCTCAGGCTGATCCACTGATATGTCTAGGGATTCTCCCATTTGGAAGAAAGAGAAAAGGACACCCTCCCCCAATGCATATACAAGGCCCCAAATGCATCCAGCCTGCCTGTGGCACTTTGCTAGGATAGCAAAGACTGGTTCTGCTCACAGAGGAAAGATACAAGAAGTTGTGGGCCAAACCGTCCCATCTTACTATTCTCAAATCATCTAGTTGCTGCAGTTGTGAAAAGGGGTTGATGTAATTTTGGGTGTGGCCCCCAGAATAGAGTGTGGAAAGGGTGGGCTGTAGCAAGCCTTCTCCCTCCCCATACACATACCTAAGCCTACTAAAGGCTTGGGGTGGGGGGTGGGGGGTGGGGGGGTGGAGAGAATGGGAAGCAGTTCCATGATGCTACCTGTACAAAATAGGATGACTAAGGGCTATGCCCCTGGTAGCTCCCCAATTCTCACCCCTGGTTTTATTCCTCCAGGAGAAACCTAGTTGAGCCAAGCCTTTGGGTGAGAGGGGGGTGAAGAGGCGAGATACATCTGGAAGGTCGGGGGGTGCTGGGGAGGGGCCCCCTGAATTTCCTAACGGTCCAAGCTTATAGTCCAGTGTTTGTTGGTGCTGGAGGAGTCCTTTGTGGATCCCCCCTCGCCTTCGTTCTTGAGGTCCTGGAAGACCTGTGTGAAGAAGTGCGGGTCAGAGTTGATCTGCAACATCTTGGCGCTCAAGCCCTGGATGATGGAGAGGCAGCGGTCCCAAAAGCGCTCCTTGTCACCCTCAACCAGAAAGGGCTTGAGTGGGTACGAGATTTCATTGCCCATATAGGAGTAGGCCAGGTAGAGGCAAGTGAGGAAGGAGGCTTGAAGCTCCGCCTGGCTGCCAATCTGGTCGCCTTGCAGCGCCTCGCGACACAGCAGGTACACAAAGACAAGGTTGGCGGGGGTGATGAAGCCTTGGTCCTGCCAGCCCTGGAGCAGGAGCGAGCGATCCACACTGCGGAACCAACCGATGAGCTCGCCGGGACTCAGGTCCTTGAGCCTGTAGCATCGGCGGCACACGAAGTCCCCTAGGCAGCGGAGGAGCTCGCCCGTGGAAGCCTGCACGATCACCCTCCGCGGGGAGCCAGCGGCCGAGCGGTTGCTGGGCAGCGGCGGGGGCGGCGGCGGTTTTCCGCTGTCTTGGACAGAGACGGGCACAGTAGGCACTGGAACAGCCAAGGGACCCTGTTTGGTCCCGTCCGGCTGGGACTTGCGCACGTTCTCGCGGTTGCGCTGCTGCACCAGGGGATCAGATGCGCCTCCGGAGCCCGGCTTGGGCGTCACCTTCTTAGCATTCTTCTTCTTCTTCGCAGAGGCAGCCACCAGGCGCTTCCAGGTGAGGGCAGAAATCAAAACGCCGGGCCGCTTCAAGCGACTCTCGCCTTTGCCGTGCGCCCTTCCCGGGGCCGCCTTCTCGCTTAGGACCCCATTGCTGCCCTTCCCAGACCCTCCGGGCGACAGGGATAGCACTGTACCCATCCTGGCGGCGGCGGCGGTGGCGGCGGCTTCCCCAGCTGCTGCTGCTGCTGCTGCTGCTTTACGCGAATGTCCTTACAGCTTCTGCCCAGGCGCGCCCCGCACACCGGCCATGGGCTGGGGCGGGACGCAGTTAGCCGCGCCGGCGCCTTGAGGCTGAGCTTGCGGAGAAACCCCAAGGAGCTGCAGTGAAGCGCCCCAGTCTGGAAAACTCGGGTCAACCGGCGCTCAGCAGCAGAGCTCCCCGCACTGGCTGCAGCGCCGAGCGAACCCTGCCGTGCCCCGCCCCGGCTTCTGTGCGAATAGCCAATCCCAAGCCTCTGCTTCTTGTCCCCGGAGCCAATGGCCGCGAGGCATAGCCTCCCCCCCCACCCCCCGCCATGCATTCTGAACCCGCTTCCTTTTCTCCGAGGGGATGCCTCTCTTCCGGGGGGCTTCCAAATAAAAATAGAAAAGGGAAGCTCGGCCCTTACCAGGGCCTGTTCCTTCTCAGGCTTAATTTCATTCATCTGCTCTCAATGCAAGGGCGTGACCTACAAAGCGGGCGTGGGCAACCTACGGCTCTCCAGAAATTGATGTTCTGCGTCTCCTGTTATCCCTCGCCATGGATTGGAGTGCGCAGGGAGGATGGACACCGGAACTGAACATCCGAGTGGTTAAATGATCTTCGTTCCTGGTATAAAATGTCAGATAATGCCCAGAGTTCTTTTCCTAAGTAGTAGCTTGTCTCTGCATAGCTAGGACTAGGAAACAAGACTTCTGTGAAAATGCCGTGCTTTAGGACTAGAGGTCTTTAAGCATGTTCTTTTTCCTCCTCTCCCCTCTAAGGGTGATCCTCATGCTCCTTAAGCTGGTCTCCCCAAGTCTGAGCCACGCATGTGTGCTCCATTTCAATCTTATAATCCCCAACCAACATAGCTATGGATTCTGAGAGTTGAAATCAAACCAAGGTGTTGCATGGAGGAAGACTCTTTGATCCACAGAGCAGAAAGCGATTTAAAGGTTAACCATCATCTTGAACAATGAGGTTAGCAGAATGCAAATTAGTAAAAATATAGTTTGAGTTTTCCACCTAGCCTCTGTCATGAGATTGGCAACTGAAGTCTGCGTTAGCTGTAACCTCAACTCTCTTCACGCTCAGGTCCTCCTAGAGTAGCTTCGGTAGGTAAGTGAGCAATGCAGAAATAATGCAATGGCCATAAGTTTTTGCTTTGCCTCTAGGTGCAGGGCTACATACTAAGGCATGTTCAGACCATGCAGCATAATATGAGGAGAACATTGTGTCCAGAGGCAATTTTGAAACCTCATCTGGGTCACAAGAGCTCTGCAGTAGTAGTGTTAGGCGAGTGTGGGCATATTATGTTTTAGGCTATTTGCTCTCAGCCAGCCCAGGGTTTCTTCTAGAGGCACCATTTCTGCACCTGAATTGAGAAAGGTAATTGGGTGTGACTAACATATTGATAGCATTTCAAGCCTACTCCAAACTGACAGCATATTTTTTTTTAATATAAATCACACTGATTCTTGCAAGATTCTACAGGATAAGTCCTATGGAATCAAGCAAGCATCACTACTCTGCATGTAGGGGTATAGGTATGGTACATACACTTGCTGCTCTTGAATTTCACTTACAATAAGTGTGATCAATGTCATGGGATGCTAAAAATTATAGTTCAGCATCAGTGGAGGGCCATATAGTTTGTCAATCATTAAACCCTCACGGTTTATCTCTCAGGAATTTGGGGGGGTCAACAGGTCAAACGATGATTGAGAAGTTCATCAAGACCAATGAGAACAAATTTCCACATTGATCTAGGCATGTTGCCTACCCATCTTGAAGCAAGTGCCTGTGGCAAATTGTCTGCACAGTGTCTGGCCTTTTCAAAATAGCCAAGTAGCATTTGCTAATCTCTCAGGATAAATATAATCTTACAGCAAGTTTTAGCTTGCCCTGTGTGTTTATCCCAGGCTTCTGCCTTGCAGTGGTTATAACAGAGCCTCTGTTTGGCAGTATACTAATCACATTCATATTGTACCTATGATGTTAGTGCCAGCATGGATTTGGGATTCAAGCCCTCATTCTATCCTCTGAGGATCAGATCCTATCTCAGGGTGATCCTACACTCACTGGTAAGAGGGAAGGAAGTAAATAATTATTGCCATTTACTAGCTACAATGTTTCACGATGATCAATCACTTAAAAGAGCCCCGTCTCCAATCCACAGCATCTAGGAATTACTGCATAAAAACCATTGCGTGAGAAAATGAAATGCCAAGAAGATAAAACTTTATTTGACTAACTTAAACTGGTGTAGAAATACATAATCTTCTATACACACGTTTGATATTTTTATTCGATGAAGAATTCCATGAAAAAGTGCATACTCCCAACACAATTTTTGGTACAGTAAAAGATGCAGCTCTGTGTATTTTGTTCATTTATCCTTTGGATCAAACCAGGAAATAGGGTGAAATGTGAGGAAAAAACTCTTGTAGAAATACACATTGATTTGCAACGGTTCACAATGATAGGAGATAATACGTAAGTAAACCCTGCATGGACAAAGACTTGGACTGGTTTCAACTAGTCGACAAGGTTTAAAAAATATGTTAACATGAATTGATGACCAGGAAAGACTGGATGAAATACTTCAGATCTTTTGATAAGTACAAAGAAATGTGGAGTGTACGGGGGTGTTTGGGAGCCTTGGATAAGGAGGGGTCATAGTGTGCTTGGATAACCCAAGATATGGTTTAACTAAAAAAAAATTTTTTTTTGCAGATATTACTCAGTCCACAGTTAATTGCCACCGATAATACTGCATGCGGTAGAGCTACATTAGGTCTTTTTAGGGTTAGGGTTAGGCTTTTTAGGCATCTTTGCACAAACAGCAGATGGGGTGAATTTGTCTCGGGACTGTTCCGCTTCAGGCTTTCCTTCTATGATGGAAAACTTTCCTTAATTCACACAGATAAAATACTAATACGTCAGGGATGAGGCAAGGCAAAGGCCCTTTCCTCTGACATCTAACATTGCTGTTTTAACCAGGCTTCTTCCTAAAGTTTCCTTCTAGAGTTTAAGACAGAAAGGTAGCTTACATATAGGAAACTCTGCCAACTTCTTTTGTATTTAAAAGGCTGCAGATCTGAATATGAGTTCCTTGATTCTTCCCTTCGGTTGAAATGCCAGAAGAACTGATTCATAAATGCACTAACAGCAGCTGGAAAACAATGTGAATCAATCTACTCCATGAAGCACGTAGTGAGATAAGGGGATTTGCCACTGTAGGATATAATGATGGCTACTAACTCTGAAGGCTTCAAAAGGGATTCCATAAAAATGATATACCTCTGACTTCCAGCTGCTGCATAGAAAGCTTTGTGGGCTCCCGTTCCTTGTTGATTGGCTATTAGGGGAGCAGTTCCGCCAGACCAGGCTTTGCTTAGATCCAACGAGGCTGCTCCCATCTTCTTATGCTCGGTGCCTCTTCTGAGATTTTTTACTTTTTCACAGGTGTTTCCCCTTTTGAGGCTGTGTCCTGGCCATGCTTGCTTCAAAGTAAATTCCACCAAAATCAGTGGGATTTACTCCTGAATAAACATGCAGAAGCTCCTAATTGCTCCAGCTCTAAAGACAAGATCTGAGAGCAGGAAACAATATCAGATTGGAAACCAGACTTGTAAAAGGCAGAATTACCCCACTGGCAATGTATTACCTCACACATAGAACACAGAAGGAACACATTTCTGAGGCGTAGTTTCATTTAAGGCATTAATGTTTCCATCTTTTCTATAGCAACACAACATATTCACTCATTCCATATTTGAAGAGCACACGTGTGATTTGATAAAATATGCCAGTGAAATATACTACAAACTGTAGGGAAGATGAATAGGCATTAGGGCTGCATTCAGTTCCAGAATTACTTTGCAGTCTCCAAAGGCTTCTCTGATCCTGCCACTAAAGTTCAGACAAATGTTCATTGGACGGTATATTTGTCTGCCATTTTCAGGCAGGAAACTAAGTAAAAGCATTGTTTAAGCTTTGGAATGGAGTTAAAAACCTTGCAAACTCAAAGAATACCATAAAAGACCAAAAATCCAGCCTCACTTTATTTGCTTGCTTGCTTGCTTGATTTGTCGTATTTATATAGCCGCCCATCTTACATAAAAGTGACTCTGGGCAGCATACAACAATTACAACCTAAAAAGTGGGGGGGGGGGGGGGCAGGAGGCAGTCCCCAGCCAGCACAAAGTGGCCTCCTCCTTCATTAAACAGATAGGAGGAGCTGCAGCAAATTATTTAATGTTTCATCCAGCTTGTCAACTTTCGGCCATATGGTTGCTATTGACTCACTCTCTCGGGCATCCCAGCCAGCATAGCCAAGAGACAGAATTGATAGAAGTTTTCTTAGGGGTACCAGATGTAGGTTGCAAATCTCCATATGGCCACTAGATAGCAGCAAAGATTTAGAGGTATCTGTATCTCTCTGCTGCCATCTAGTGGCTGTATAGCTATGTGCAGCCCAGACCTGGCAGCTCTAAGGTGCAATCCAACATTTAGAGGGCAGCCATCCCTGCTTTACTCAGTTGCAGATCCTGATTGGTTGCGGTTATTGGCAAACTACTTTCGCTTGTGCTTCTATGCGTAGGCCTTATCCCACCATATGTCCCTTTGTAATTTTAACTGAATGAATGTCAGACTGCTACATTCAGAGCCTTTAGCTCTGACAGATTACTAGACTTGATCCCATCAAGGAAAAAGGTGGCAACTTTGTATAGGAGGATTCTGTGCTTGGGGGAGAGGTGGTGTGGAATGGGACTTGAAGGACATCAGTAGAATGATGTTTACCTTGTCTGGAGCTGCTATCAGATTCTCAGCCTTATCCCACCTTAACTGATAAACATAAAGGGGACTGCATCTGACCTGTATGTGTTTCTTCTGCCTTAGGAGCAGTACAAAAAGTCTACTGCTTAGCGGGTAGTCCTTCATAGCAAAAACAAGAGTCTTGTAACTGCTTGAAAACCAATATGGTTGTGATCGTATACAGTTTCATGGATCACAATCCACCATCAAGGGTTTCAAGGTCTGAACTGCAAAAATCCATACAACTGCTAGATGGCGGCAAATCATTAGAATTCTCTGCACATGTACTGTAGATCTTTGCTGTCACCTAGGGCTAATCTGAATTATGCAGCCCACATCTGATACTCCTAACTTCATCAAATGCATGGAATAAGTCCTGAGTTAGGGCTGTCATGGATTAAAGAGAGACCTGTCAGCCGTTTGAGGTAGTCCAGACAAGAAACACCAACCATGAGTACTAACACTATTTTTATTGTAAGTTTACAGTAATAGAACCTTGCAAGTCTGAACGTACTTTTCTCCCCTCTCGCCTTTACAGTCCAAGAAATAGGGACGTTTGCCACGCCCCATTGCTTCTGCAGGCTAAGCTGCCTCTTATCTGACCATTGCTTAGTCTGCAGCTCCTCCTCCTCCTCCTGTCTTTCAAGGACATTCTCACAGACCACAGACCAAAGGTTGATACCATATTATATATGCACTAGCATACCACTTACCCACATAACTAATAGTCTATCATTGAAATAATATCTGTGTCACGTTTAACTACAGTTTTCTTAATGGTCACATTCTATAGGACATTTTATCCCTCATCTCTCCTTTTACCATTCCTCCCTCTCTTCCTCAGCCCCCAGCAATAAGCCACATGTATATAATATTGCTACTTTTTCAGGACTCTATTCCATGCATCTGATTAACTGAGATTCAGAAAAGTGTGTGTGATAGTAAATAATTTAGTCTTTCAAAATTCTTTGTTACTTTGGTAATTCTTCCCTACATACAAAACAGGGATTGATTGGATGTTGCCAGATTATTGCAGACATGAAGTTTTATTAATTAAAAAAGCAACCTACATGTTTCTTGCTTGCTGCTCTTTTATCATACATGCAGTTAAACCTATATAAGCTTACTCAGAAGTAAGTCTTGCTGAGTTTATTGGGAACTGCTCTTAGTTAAGGATATATAGCATCATAGTATACCATCACCATGATGCTGGAGGAGCTTTTACTCAATTCCCTAACTAACCCAGAATTCCTTTCTTTCAAGGATGCTTTAAAAAATATATGCCGAAATGGACTTCCGGAGAAGAAATGGCAGACTAAAGATGGGTCCCCAAAAAGCAGAGCTGATGACTGCAGCAGAATGAAGAGCTGACAAGTAGACCAGCTCTTCAATAATTGCTCTCCAGACAAGGAGAGGGCTTGAGATTGCCCACAAGTGCTCCAGGCAGGTGCTCCTCATGAGGAGGCCACAAGACAGCAGTCTCTGGCTTAGAGGTTTAGAGCTCTGGGAGATGAGGGAATGGCCATCTTACTCAAACTGCAGTTGGTGCCTTTGAAAACACACTAAGTTTGTATACTTCCTTTTCTAATCACTTTCAGAAATTTCTTGTTAACTGCTTTTCAGCTATTAGGAATCTTTGGATCGACAAATTTTACAGCACTGAGTGAGTTTCCTTCAATCCTTAGCAAAAGAAGAACTACAAGTTTAAGAACTTAAAAAAAATTTTTTTTTTAAAGATTTTGGAAATAATTATAAAGAATCCTTCCCATGGGAAATGCTTTTGAATTATTTAAAAAAAACATAATAAGATAAGACTTTAAAAGTTGGATATAGAGGGAACTAGATACAATTAAGACAGAAAAACACTCAAATTCAATTTTCAAATACAGAATGAATCAAAATATTTTAACATTGGGCATATTGAAGGATATTTTTGAACAATGGACCCAGAAGTTAATTTTAAGAGGATCTATCTCTATAGATAAGACTGTGTTTAAAAGATGTTATGGAAAAGGGACAAGTTTTATCTGACAAAGTTGAGATTTGAAAGTGGATTTAAAAATGACTGGCTACAAGAATGACATGGAAAAATATATTACACTGGACATACAAAGGAAACCAGCTTGTGTCTTAATAATTAAAAGGGATATATAAATAACATACCAAGAGAGTGACCTGGATAATTTTCTAATATTGGATTTACAAAAAGTCTTTTTAAAGCTTTGAAGAATTTTGTGAGAAGAGACAAAGAAAAAATGAAAAGAAATCAAGTTCTAGGACATTATTTGAAGGGACTAAAGATCAAGATTGTTAGAAGCAAAAGAAAGGAATATAGAGTTGGTTTATTTGATCAAGGTTAAAATAGACAAGTTGTTATTTCTGGTAACCCTTAATGGACTTTTGCTGAGATCAGGACTGAAATGACGAGGCTTTAAGGACTTGTCTATAGATATAGATGGGATATGGGAAGAAGAGATCATTTATTGTATTTTAAGAGAAGGTGATAAGTTACTAAAATTGTTTATAGTTGTTGTGATGAAGGGGGAAGTCATTTCTTTATATATTTCTTTTCTTTTTCTTTACTATATTCTTAGTTTTTTTTTATTTTCTGTTTTTCTTTTCCTTTTTTTCTTTTCTGCACCTTCTATTTTTTCTTTTTTTTTAGTTTGTATTAGTTTTTATTGTTATAATTGTAATTTTTAATAAAATTACTATTTAAAAATGCATAAGCATTGTTTTACGTGGAAAGTCTTGTATTTTATTTTACTCTTACTTTATTTTCTTTCCATCATGCAAGTGGGATGTTGTGGGATTGAATTCTCTGGTCCAGGCCAGTGGAGCAGAAAGGACTATTTACATAGCGTTTGGAAAGTATTCAGACCCCCTTCAACTTTTTCAATTTTGTTCTGTTGCAGCCTGATACTACAATTGCTCATTCATGTATTTTTCTCATTAATCTACACTCAGTACCCCATAATGACAAAGTGAAAACAGAATTTTAGAAATTTCTGTAAATTTATTAAAAAGGAAAAACTGAAATATCACATTGGCATAAGTATTCAGACCCTTTGCAACAGCACCTGAAATTTAGCTCAGGTGCCTCCCATTTCTCTTCATCGTTGCTGTTTCTATACCTTGATTGGAGTCCACCTGTGGTAAATTAAATTGATTGGACATGATTTGGAAAGGCACACACCTCTCTATAGAAGGCCTCACAGCTGACAATGCATACTGTGTCAGAGTAAAAGCCATGAGGTCAAAGGAACTGCCTGCAGAGCTCAGAGACAGGATTATTGCAAGGCACAGATCTGGGGAAGGCTACAAAAAAAATTCTGCTGTGCTGAAGGTTCCCAAGAGCACAGTGGCCTCCATAATTCTCAAATGGAAGAAGTTTGACACAACCAGGACACTTCCAAGAGCTGGTCACCCAGCCAAACTGAGCAATCGGGGGAGAAGAGCCATAGTAAGAGAGATGACCAAGAACCCGATGGTCACTCTGACTGAGCTCCAGAGATCCTGTGTGGAGATGGGACAAAGTTCCAGAAGGACAACCATCACTGCAGCCCTCCACCGATCTGGGCTTTATGGCAGAGTGGCTAGACAGAAGCTTCTCAGTGCAAAACACATGAAAGCCCGCTTGGAGTTTGCAAAAAAGCACCTGAAGGACTCTCAGACTGTGAGGAACAAGATTCTCTGGTCTGATGAAACCAAGATTGAACTGTCTGGCCTCAACTCTAAACGTTATGTCTGGAGGAAACCAGGCACTGCTCATCACCTGTCCAATACCATCCCAACAGTGAAGCATGGTGGTGGCAGCATCATGCTGTGGGGGTGTTTTTCAGCAGCAGGGACTGGGAGACTGGTCAGGGTTGAGGGAAAGCTGAATGGAGCAAAGTACAGAGATATCCTCAGTGAAAACCTGTTCCACAGTGCTCAGGACCTCAGACTGGGCCGAAGGTTCACCTTCCAACATGACAACGATCCTAAGCACACAGCCAAGACAACACAGGAATGGCTTAGGGACAACTCTGTGAATGTCCTGGAGCCCTGACTTGAACCCTATTGAACATCTCTGGAGAAACCTGAAAATGGCTGTCTACCGATAGTCCCCATCCCACCTGATTGAGCTTGAGAGGATTTGCAAAGAAGAATGGCAGAAAATCCCCCAATCCAGGTGTGCAAAGCTTGTCGCGTCATACCGAAAAAGATTTGAGGCTGTAATTGCTGCCAAAGGTCCTTCAACAAAGTACTGAGTAAAGGGTCTGAATACTTAAGTACATGTGATATTTCAGTTTGTTTTTTTTTATAAATTTATAGACATTTCTAAACTTCTGTTTTCACTTTGTCATTATGGGGTACTGAGTGTAGATTAATGAGAAAAGAAATGAATTTGAACAATTGTAGTATCAGGCTGCAACAGAACAAAATTGAAGAAAGTGAAGGGGGTCTGAATACTTTCCGAATGCACTGTATGTTCCTACTGTTACTGGCTTAGGCTGGGTGGGGGTGATCTGAGTGGTTTTGCACCGTGGAGAACACGTGCACAACAATGTCATCATACAGAAGCTGTGACGTACATACATTGGGATGCAAGTACATAATGGCTGCATTTGTGTGGTGATGTAACTGTACATGTCGTGCCTTTTGGCCATCATTGCAATTTGCCACGGATGCCACTAGAAAGACTGACTGGAGAGCAAGCTACAGAGGAAGAAACTGCTACAAGGATCCAACACTTGATGCATGCTTCTGCCAGAGTGGTAGTGACTGGTGCCAAATAGCTCCTTGCCTGACTGCCTCTGAAGCAACCTCCACAGCCCCAATCGCACTTCAGTTTAATGTTCTGATAGTTTCAATTTGATTCAGTATGGTGGGGCAGATGGTGGTTTCAGTTAGAAGGATTCACTCACCCCATTCCATGCCCTTCCCTTGCTTTTCAAATCACCCCCCTTTTTGAGATTAAAAGAACATTTCTTCCTCTGCAAATCACCCTCCCCACTAGTCCTGCTTTCTTATTTGGGGATATTAAGCCTCCATGTGTGGTGTACTGGTTCTGACAGCACGATTATGCACCGGATCCATGCACGATACGTTATGTGGAGCCCTTTCTCTTTGGCTTTGCTTTTATGCTTCCCTCCCTCCTCCCCCTCCCCATTTTAGAGCTAGCTAGGAACACTTGCTAAACTATACCTCCTCTTCCATAACAACCCCACTGAGTAAGCAGTGGCTTGGAGAGCAAGGTCAGTTAGTGGGTTAGTCAGAGGGAGGGAAGTGCCAAGGTTTGCTGTTCAAAGAAAGAGCAGAGTGACTATGTAAAGAGGGTTGATTTAGTGGCATGTTCATGTCTCTGACCACAGTGGTGCCACCAGCCAGCATTGGAGCAGGCAAGGCTAAATTGATCAAGGTCTCCCGCTATCAACAGTACAGGGACAAAGCATTAAGACTACTCTGAGCTGCAGACCCTGGTACTGATGACCACTTCAGCTCAGATGTTTGGTCCAGTGCATGCTGCTTACTTTCCCTCACTGTGCACTGGTGGAGATGGGGTACAGCTGTAGGCTGCAGTTATTTCCAGTGGTGCAGGACCATGTCACAGGTTGGCACAGTTATATAGGGAGGTGCTACACATGGTTCACTTGGCAAATAAGGTAAGTGCAGCTATGGACTACATGAATGAGATTATACCATACGGACAGCCAAATTTCAACCATGGCTTCATGGTCACCTACAGTGAGCCCAACATACAAAGGGACAGTTTGCTGGAATCTGATTGTGCAGGATGATTGTGGTCTGTAGGAGGCTGTAATGCAGTCTGCAACTTCCAGGAGATGATGTGGCAGATGAGGAGGAGGAGGAGGACTTTAGAGAAGGAGACAAAATGGAGAACTACGAGAGTGGTTTATCTAGAACTATTGTATAATGAAGAATTCCAAGTTACAACTTACTCTGGACTCTTAAGAACTCAGAAAGAACACCGCAAGGACTATCATCAGGAACATCCCAGCTGCCACCAAGGTTCTACCGGAGCTTTAGTGGACAAGTGCTGTAAGATCACTGGTTATTTCCACTGGAAGGGGAGATAGATGTTTGACAGCATCAGTTTGAACTCCATCTACCTCAAAACCTGATCCCTCAGCAAGTGTTTTCAACTGTATCTCCTGGATCCCCAGACTTGTGGACCCCCAGACTCGTGGACCCCCAAACTTGTGGATAAGAGAGTTTGTGTTTATGAGCTGTCTTCTTTGTGATGAAGCTCTTAAATGCAGAGATGGTCACACTGAACCAGGCTTTGCCTTTTATTCTTTTCTTAGAAAAGTCCTTGGGTGAACTCCTGAAGAAGCTGAGCTCCAAAGACAGCAGAGACTTAGCAGCCTGACTTCACCTGGAATTATGCAGTAGCTGAAGGTTGACAATCATCTACACTGACAATTTCCCCCAGGGGAGAAACTTCTTGGTTGTGGAAGTGGCTCAAGTAGAGGAGAAAAGACTAGGCCAGGATACTGTTGGACTTTTCATCTTTGGTGTCTACTGGCTTCCTCTCTAAGGGGAGGGTGGGAGAAGGATGAGAAAGTAGGTGGCCATGCCTTTCTAGGAGCATAACTTCACTTACTTTAATCCTAAAATTAATTTACCCAGGATATTTTCAAAAGTAGGGGATATTTTCTCATAGATCCTTAGGGGAAAATGGCGGTGGGTAGGGGTGACCTTTTGGACTAGATCTTTTTCCCGACAAGAAGCTGGAGGAGAGAGTTTGTGATTTCCCACCCATTTTCTCAGGCTCCATTGATTCAGCAGTTGCTCCAGCATACCACCCATCCATTCAGTCTTCTCAGCCTTCCACCCTTGACTCCAGCACTGCTCTAACATGTTGCCTGACCCCAGCCAAATCTTCCCAAAGTCTTCTCTCTCTCCCTCTTCTTTTACCAGGAACTCAAACACAAAGTAAGTAGATATCCCATCCACCTGCCTGAACATATTAATATCTTTCTTCTCTCACCCAGAACTTAAAGATGAAGGATGTCCATTTTTAGGAGAAGCAGTGACCACTGCCCAAACTGCTTGCCCAAATAATGGACAAGTCTGTTGTTTTAGGGTGCCGTCTGGATGAAAATTTTGTCTGTTGTATCCTAAGTCCACTTAATCAAATTCTGATAATCCAAGGATTTATTATATCATATATCTAATCTGCAGTCAACAATAACTCCTGTTGAACTAATGCAGATTCTTGGGACTTGTGAGATCAAACAAGGGCCTTCTGTGTTGGCATTCAAAGTAACTTTGGAGCAGGGGGAAGTTTTTGACCTCATTAGAGATGTTCTTCAGTATAGAGGAAAACGAGTGCCGAAAGCCAAATAGATGAGCATCTGAGAAAAGTAGGTCTTTGCACTGCTAAGATTGAAAGCAACAGGGAATTCTGGGGGAGAACCAAGCAAAAGACATGTGTGGGGAGAGGGGGATTGTTAAAGCCAGCTCAGATAAGCAGCATGGACAGTTCCAGAATATCTAGTCAGAGCTTCCGAAGCACTGCAGCTGACTCCATGAGCTTTGTCAACAATGGCTAAAGCTGGAAAGGCGTAGAAGGACTCATATCTTAGATCTGGCAATTCTGGAGCAGCTCCTATCCTTTCCCCAGGGGAGAAAGAACTGGGTGAGGAACGATGGGCCAGAGACCAGTTCTCAGGCTCTAGCCCTGGCAAAAGCCAGGATGTTATCTAATTGGTTTTGTTTGGTTATTGTAAGACATACCACAAGACAGCATAACTGAAGCCAAACCATACATCTTCCAATTCCAAAGCCACTACAGGATAGGCTCATCCAAGAACCTGGTCCAATGTCCAGGGGAAATGCCAGGTCTTCAAGGCTGTACAGAAGGACCACTGGAATGGAGTCATCTGGATCTCAAGAGGTGTGCACTATGACCACTATGAGAGAGAATGCACACTTCCTCAAATGACTCATTTCCCCCCCTTCATTTAACTCCAGCATCATGGAATTTTAGTCTCTTATGCACACATTTCACTGGGACCATTCTTGGCTATCCACCTATATACCAGATCTAAGAAACTGGAGCTGGATGTCTGATGAGCAATGTTTAAATTGGCATTCAGGAGGAGGGTTCAGATGATATAACACAAAAAATATGGATGTAAGAAAGGAGTCCGAGCAAAGCAGCTAGCTTTGTTTGGTCCTTAAAACTGAAAATAACCAAACAGCTGCTTTTTTTTTCCTGAAGAAGCTATATGCTTCCATTTGAGGAAAATGGGGAATAGAAAACCACTTGTGTCAAGGGGCTGTAATTAACCTTTTTGGCAGAGGTGTCATATATGCACAGCATGAGAGAAGACACTCCATGGAGTCAGTGGCAATGACAGTGCTAATATTGACAATGCAATCATCATCACCATCATCATCAATATCTGCAACTGGCACTCAATCGACCTGCTCCAGACATCTGGGCACATACATCCCAAATATCCCCTCCAAAATCAAAAATAAAAATGGGAGGGGCCATTTCCTCTATGAGCCTCCTCTCTCACATTATTGTCAGAACTTAAGTTAGAGAACACCCCTGGGCAGAATCAGACGCAGCAGAAAAAGCAGGAAGAACATCAGCAAAGGAGAGTTTTTTGGTTTGATAAGGGAAGGCCTGAAAGAATCTTGTTATTTAGATTCAAGTGCAATTTTTCCTAGGACTCCAAGGAGATTTTGGTAGGAAAACAGGTGCAATGGTCCACTATTGCATGCATTGATAAAATATGCCAGATAATTATTTATACATCCTCTCATAACAGTTTTTCTGAAGTGGGGCATCTATTAGATGCGTTGATTACAAATCTAGAGTGCTCAGGAATGGCCAGAGTCGCTGGGGAATTCTGGGACTTGAAGTCCACATATCTGGAGGGATGCCACATTGCGGTAGGCTAAATGTATATGATATCATATTATTTAACATTTGTATGTCACCAGTCATTTATAGAATTCTCGGTATCTCATAAGATCAGTAAAATCTCTGGCCTACCAAACTAACAGAGAAAGTCTATAAGAATAGTAAACATGTTGATGAAAAGAGCTGTAAGATTATACTGTCAAAGCCCTCCAAAAATTAAAGCCTCCACGACCCACACCCAGAAGATTATTAATAAGGGAAATAAAATGGTCCCTTCAGAAGGGAATGCAGAGCTGAGGGGCAGCTACTGAAATGCCCCATCTCTCTCCAGCCACAACCAGATGGATCAAAGGCTGAAGCATTCAGGGACAAACGTCATTTCCGAATTCATTTCAAAGGAAGCCCTTCGTTCATCTAAACCTCTGAATAACATTAATTCTCTGAGCTGCATACAGAGCAATTAAAATATTAAAAAAGGAAACACAACAACAAAGCCAAGCAAAAAATCAGTAATGGAAATAATTATAGCGTGACAATCATTTTTCCATGGCAGAGTCTATATATGGAACAAATTGCCTTTGGTGTTGGTGGGCCTCCTCTTGATTGCAGCCTAGAAGAGACTGAAATCATGTATTTTTATTTGGCACTTTAGTTTTTTATTTGTTTTATGCTACTGGTTTATATAATTACATTTTTGTAAACCATATTCTGTGTCCACAAGCCTCTGAGCTTTGCATTGTGAACGTTGTCTATAATCCAGTTGTTGCAGAGGAATAACAGGGAATTCCAACGCCTTTTCAGTACTTTTCAAACAAAACTTGAAAGCAAACTTTATTACAAAGAATAGAAGACCATGGGAAGCATAATGGCAAAGTAGCATCTTGTTTCAGTGAAGGCTTTTTTGGAACAGCTGGGCTGAGGACCATGCTTTAACTGCCTAATGGGTGGTACTAAATATGCAACAAAACTGGATCTATGAAGTTCAGTGAGAAAATGTGTATAACAACATACAAACAAAACAGTGCTCAGCTACAACTGTCGACACAACCTTGCAAGTCCTAGCATATGAAAGCAAGAGCCAGCTGGAATACCAAAATCCACAGAAGTGGCATCATGAACATAGGTCCCATTAACCTAAGTGCCTCCACTCTTTACTATGGTGACATTGCAGGCTGAGATCCCTACATCAAATCCTGTGCCTTTACACTGGAAGCAAACTGCAGCAGGGGGATGGTGGAAGACAATGGTATAGATGCATTCATTCCTGTGATAGCCTAGGTGTCATATGGCATCTAGGTGTCTTAAGTCTGACATCTATGGTCCCATCATTTCAGCGGAGCTGAAGGGTTGGACTGTCATGGGAATTCCTCCCCTGGCATGGAGGGGCATAGGAGCACATTCACGCATATCAGAAGACGGTATTGCCATGTGCTGGTACCAGAAATTCTAACCTGATCTAGTCCCTGATTCAGTTCCTTGCTCCTCTGATCCTTAGCAGCCTTTGGAAGAGAGAGCGCAGGAAGAAACACCCACTTTCCCTGTGTACCTGAAGCCCTTTAGAGTCCTTTTGCATGTGAAGATGATTAGTTGGTTGAGCCTCTGCTTTCTTACAGTGGGAGGCATGAATCCAAGTGGAATAGCCCTGGCAACAAACTGCTGTGTTGGTGGTTAGCAGAATCTGTAAGGGTCCTTTCCCCTTTGACTGGAGGCCTTTCTTTCACTTGAAGACTTTAAGGTCAATCCAGCCCCGAGGCTTGAGGCTGTGGCAAGGCTGGTCTGAATCCAGTAGCAAGCCCTCTTCCACATTGGCATGGAAAGACCAGTCAGCAGCTGTCAAAGCATGGCTGTAGTCATCATAAAGCCATCTAGAAGATGCAGGCCCATCTGGGGAGCCATCAAGGGGGGAGATGCAGGAACTCTCATTGGTCTATCCATTAGGATCTCATGAGAGCTCAAGTCAGCTTTCTTGGGGGGGGGGGGGGTTGGCATGCATGCTCAGGAGGGCTAAAGACAAGAATGTATGGCCATTTTAAACCAGCCACACCACAGATCTTTGCTGTTTTTGCTATTAATGTGCCATTCTGATGTTCCATGGCTCCAGAAGACTTCTGGTGATAGGCATTATGGAATTTCTGTTTAATCTGGAGGGCAGTACAGCTAGGTCTCAATTAGTGCAGATAATGAATACTAAGAAGTGGTTGCATTATTCAAATTCACACTATTCGAAATTATAATTACAGTATATGTAAACTGTGATAATTGGTTCCAGCTCGACGGAAATAGGCAGTGAAAAAGGTAATAATGAGCTTCTTCTTTTCTGCACTCGTAGGGTTTTTTTCTGAAGTCAGAGAAGCAGATTAGGAGTCTCAAAAGGGGTGCAAACTGCACAGCCACTTTTAAAATGGTCTTGCGAGTCTCCCAAGCAGAAGCCATCCACAAAGAGAATAACATCAGGTTTGTTGGAGGAGTATCAGAAAGATCAAGTCATGCTTTAATCAGGGTTTCAGTTTAGGCTGGGATTGAGGTTTCATCAGAAAAAGACAACATGAGGCAACTTTGAGAACAGGGCGGTGAGTGACAATTATATTTGGACAGGCAAGAAGAGAAATCTCAGAGCTGGTTCAGCATGAAGGAGAAAGGCCTTGAGGCTGGCATGGAAGCAAGAGGGGGCAAGAGCAGGGGGAACGCCAAGAAAAGGCTGATAGCCCCAAGTCAAAGGGCATTGACACTTCCACAGGATAACAGAGCGGGGGAGAAACAGCAGCAGCAGGGTTTAATGCTTTGCTGCAATAAGCCAGTGGTCTGTTTTCCTCCCCTGCCTCTGAGTTAAGACAGACTGAGCAAATCCACAAAGTTCATAGCAGAAGACGGTGAAAGGCTTAGAGTAGCCAGGAATTCCTAATCCAGGAGCAGAAACAAGAGCACATTTTAAAACCAGAAAAGAGGAGTTTGCAGCATTAGACCAATGAAAGGGAGCAGCAGCAGTTTTCAGAAAACCAAAAAAGGTTGGCTAACTCTGCAAAGTTTGAAATCCACCAGCAACAGTAGCCTGCCATTCCCAGAAAAGCAGACACTTCTGCTACAGAAGTAGGCAGGGGCAATTTTCAGATGGGGTCAAGGCCAGAAGCAGAAAGACCTTGGGAAATATCACGATTCAGATAACGGAGAGAGGTTTTGCAGAGATGCAGCTTGGTCTTAGAGAGCTTGTGTCTGCTCTAGGCCGGCTGCTATAACAGATAGACCATGACAGTCTGGCAAACTTTCAGAGAAAAGGGGGCCACCAGAAGATCAACATACTGAATTAGAGTCAAAGAGGGAGGAAAGGATCAGACAGATCATCGTGGAAAGCTTGAGAGAAGAAAGGTGGAGATTCAGGATACCTCTGAGAAAATCTGCACTACATATACTGGCATCTCCTATAAGTGAAGCCAAAAAGAAACTTTCAGGATGGATAGCAACAGAGATCAATAACTAAAAAGCAAGCAGCATGTGGAGGGATGCTGGCCAGAATGGTATTAGGGCTTGGAAAGTTGGGGAGCACAACTCTGCTCACCCTTCTTAGGTCCAGCACAAAGCACCATTTATTACTGCCCCCTCCCTCCCCCGTTTGAATGGGAAGGATTGAGGCATTGCAGGGGCTTCTGGTAGGTGCAATTATGCCCTGCTCCAACTGCACTTCAGTTACTGGTGCAATTCCTTCCTCAGCTTAAGGGATATTGCATTTTCCTGGCAAAGGCTTTCTGGGGCCAGTTGCATGTGAACAGGGTGGGCTGAAGCTGTGCGTCTCCCTTCATTAGAATGCTTTTCCCACAAAACGCCGTGGAATCGTCTGCATGCTCAGGCTGGCTGTCCAGCCCAAAAGGCATTGCCAGTAGAACTGCTGCTGCTGCTGCATGCCGGAAAGGTGTATGTAAATAAACTCAATCTGGTGTGCAATATGGAGAAGCTCCTAATTTGCCCAGCAGAACTCTTCCAGGGAGATTGGCAGGAGAAGAGGGGCTTTGGAGAAAGGCATGTTGCTGAGAAATAGGTCCTACAGAGCCAGGAAGTGGCTCAGAAAGAGGACGGGGGGCAGATTGAGTTGAAATTTATGCCACAGAGTAAGACAAAGGAATAGCTGGGAATTACTACATTCTGGCAGTAGAATAAGCAGCACCAGGATCTAGGAGGCAAGGGACTGTCTTTGAAGTATTTGGTTTCTCTTGATTGATGGAAAAACTCCAGGGTGGATGCACACTGATAATATCTGGGATCCTGGGTGCTGTCTCATGGGGCATTACCAAACCAATTCCTGAACCAATTTTTCTTGGGACCAGAGGTCTTCTGAAAGGAATTCTACTTGTCTTTGGGGGGAGCTGAGGATAAAAAGAACAAGTTCCTCATCTATCCTATAATCACCTATTCTGCACAGGCACTTTCTGATTAGAATCCTTTAGGTTTGCCACGATAGAATCTGGGGGTACCTGCCAGCTTGTAACCCAAGCCTTGAATGCTGGCCAGTGGGCAGAGTCCTTCTTTTTCCTTTTACACATGAGTAGAGCAGGCAAGTGAGATATTTTGTCCATGTCCCATGTTCTGCTTCTTGGGAACTGCAACCTCGGATAGGGGTCCCTAGACACCTTATTTCATTCCTTTAGACATATGCAAGCAGACAACCCATAGATGTATGAACTTCAACTCTCAGAATTCCCATCTTAAAGTTGCCAAGGTTGAGAAACACTGCCATAGTGGGTGCACATACTTAATTTTTCTGGTTGCCCTGTTTGCTTCCCATTTTAAAATCCTAGCACGCACACACGCACACAGGAAAAGTTGGGGGAGGGAATAGAGATGACCAGGAGGCACCCTTGCATTATAAGTGACCTCAGAAAAGAATTTTGGGTTACTTAGGAGTTTGTATCTCAGCATTTAAACACAGACAAACAGGCACATTTGCATGCATAAACACAAATCCTCAAATACCCTTAGTTACTTTTTACCTTTTCCTGAGTTAAACTCAACCACTAGTGTTTTGGACTCAAACCCCCAGAATTCTCCTCGTCTGCTTCCTTGCTTGACCAAAATTGTTAGCAGTCCTCACCTTCTCACAAGCTTGGGCCCTTTAAATCTTAAAAGACTGGTTCCTATAGTTAAGCTTACTTAACTATAGGATCCACAAAGAACTTTGTGCTGTGTACTTACAGGAAAAGTAGTTTGGAATCCTTGCAACACGGAGCTCCTGTCAACTGAGAAAAAAAGATCTCCCATCCCTTTAATTAAGTGGCAGCAAAGGAAGGGGATTTCAGTAGGGCCAGTAAATCTTCTTCCCATCAGTATAACAGGAAAATCTCAGTGGAACCTCCAGGACTTTTATGGAAATCAGCAGCACTCGCAAGCAGAGTGAAAAGCAATGTTACTTTATTTTGTATTCCAGAGTTGGGAGAAGGCATAGGCATCTCTCTTGCTCCTTCTGTGGCCCCTACAGCATTTTGGTACTGTGCAGGTTTTTATATATTTCTTGTAGATAGGTAAGCCTGAACATCAATAGAACAATGCAAACAAAGGAAATTATAGAATCAAGGACAGAGGGAAAATCTTTATGAGCTTTAGTGGTCAACAGGTTGAGCTGTAAGGATTCCCAGGACTTACAGAATCATAGGCACTTAAAGTCTGGAGGAGCATTAAACAGGAAGAATGTTAAACAATGTCTGCTTGTGATCAGGTGAAGGTCAATCTGGTTGAGCTCCCTCTGAGAGACTTAATGTCTTTAGTGGTGAGAGGAAGATCCAGTGATGCTGAGGATGCCCTGGAATAGCAATGGAAAAGCAGGGAGGGGAATTCAAGGGTAGAGGAAGAAGATGGAAGAAAATGTGGTAGGCTTGTCCTTTTTTAAAACCCAGGATAGCCATGTGTAAAAAAAAAAAAAAAGGGAGAATGAGAAAAGGCTTTTCTTTTTAAAGCTACAGTAGAATACAAATAACAAAATGCAATCGAGAAAAGATATAGGAATATAAAAGGTCCATTTGATTTTCCATTCTTTCATGAATGCCTGAAATCTTATGAGTAGTTTGCACAAAATACTTGTTTCATCCTTTTAAAAGGGCAAATAACCTTGTTCTCCAAGTAAAAACAATGTGTTACGGAAACAAGTTTCCATATATATTTTACTTATTACTCCTTTAAAAGATGTGAGATATCCTGGGGGCCGCAGAAAAGGACCACGAAGTCATTTCAGCCTGCCTCCCCCCTTCCAAGTTTTAAAATTTAAACAGTTTGGGACCACAGCCTTGCAGGCACAGCTTGACTACATTTCAACATCCAGAAAGGGAGGGGGACTTCCCACTTGCCTTCCCCTCCTCTAAGGAACATTACATTGGCCAAAAAAAGAGAAAGAAACAAGGCCTTTTCTGCCAGCCTCCACCTCCATGTCAGCTTTAGGAAAGCTCTGAACAAGATTAAGCAACTTACCTCAAGCAACTGACGTTAGAGCTGCATGCAGCCTGTGGCGTTCTCTTGGAACATGATTGCTAAAAGCTAACACATTCCTCACCATTCTGAAGACAGATGCCAAAAAGTGGAGCCTCTAAATTAGACAATAAAAAATAAAATCACCCCACATTTCTATTGTCACTCCATTAATGATGACAATGCCCACCCACCCTGCACAACTGTGTGGCCCTCATCCCCAAATAATTGCCCCAGTTATATTTTTATTGGAAGACAACCTGATAATATAATAAATAATTCATTGCACCACGGCCTTGTGTAAGGGGTCGAGGTGCTGGCATCTTGTATCCCCCGGAGTTTATGGCTAGTGTTCTCACCTGCTTCATCTTTCATAGGCAATGAAATGTCTTTCCGGATGTTGTGCAAAACATCACTTGGGTTCAATCCTTGAGGTAGTTTTATATTAACATTTTATGGATATACTTCTGGTTTCTACAAATGTAACTCATTTATTCATTATTCTCTATATATGCATTTTCTGATTTTATTAGCGCCGCCATATTTTTGGTTATACTTTAGGATATCTTCTGGTTGTTATATACATACATACATACATACATACATACGTATGTATGTATAACAACCAGAAGATCTCCTAAAGTACAACAAAAAATATGGCTATTATTTTTTATTTATTTATATATATATAAAAAAATCTCCTCTCACCCCTATGGGTGGTGTGTGTCTTCCTCAATCTCGGGTCCTCTACCAGAGGCCTGGGAGTCTGAGGGTTCTGCGCAGTATCTTAGCTGTTCCTAGCACTGCACTCTTCTGCACAGAGAGCTCTGATGTTGTTCCTGGGATCTGTTGGAGCCACTCTCCCAGCTTAGGAGTCACGGCCCCGAGTGCTCCTACCACCACTGGGACCACTTTGGCCTTCACTTTCCACATCCTCTCGATTTCCTCCTTCAGGCCCTGGTACTTCTCCAGCTTCTCATGCTCCTTCTTCCTGATGTTGCTGTCACTTGGCACTGCTACATCTATCACTACCGCTGTCTTCTGGTCTTTGTCTACTACCATGATGTCTGGTTGATTGGCCAGTACCTGCCTGTCCATCTGGATCTGGAAGTCCCACAGGATCTTAGCCCTGTTATTCTCCACGACCTTCTGTGGAATCTCCCATCTGGACTTGGGGGGGTCTAGCTCATACACTGTGCAGATGTTCCTATACACAATGCCAGCTACTTGGTTGTGCCATTCAGGGTATGCTGTTCCTGCCTGCATCTTACACCCTGCCACTATGTGTTGGACTGTCTCTGAGGCCTCTTTGCACAATCTGCACCTTGGGTCCTGTCTAGTGTGGTAGACCCCTGCTTCTATGGATCTGGTGCTTAGTGCCTGTTCTTGTGCTGCTATGATCAGTGCCTCAGTGCTGTCTTTTAGTCCGGCCCTTTCCAGCCACTGATAGGATTTCCCAGTGTCAGCCACCTCAGCTGTCTGTCGATGGTACATCCCGTGCAGGGGCTTGTCTTGCCATGGTATTTCCTCCGCTTGAACTTCCTCCCATGTCTGCTGCTGCCTGAGGCATTCTCTCAGCAGCTTATCTTTGGGTGCCATCTTACTGATGTACTCCTGGATACTCCAGGTTTCATCCAGGACAGTGGCTTTGACACTCATCAGACCCCGCCCGCCCTCTTTGCGGCTGGTGTACAGTCTCTGGGTGTTGGACTTGGGGTGGATTTTATATATATAAAATCTCCTCTTTGGAATGGAGCAAAAATGGCAAAACCACTTCCAGGGCAGGGAGGGATTGGTCCTGAGTCATTTCTGGATCAGTTTAAAAATTCACATATTACCTTTCGAAATAAAGATTCCCCTTGAGTGACATACAAGCTTTTTAAAAACAGCAGCTAAAACTTCAAACTGCAGCACAGCATACACATTCATATGCTAAGTAAAGCAAGCAATGATAATTTCTAAAATAGCCACATCTGTTTTGGGTGATGTAAATACATCACAGAAGCAGCACCAAGCCAACCTCCATGGATGACCTTGAAAAAGACATGTAGGGTCAGACCTGGTTAGTCCTTGGATGGGAGGCCATTGGGAAATTCTAGGGGTGTAGAAAGCTGGAAATCACAACATTGGAGAAGGCAACTGCAAACCCATTTATATAATATAATAATAAAGCCCTGCTCATATTTTGTACCTTAATTATAGTCTCATTTTTAATGAATTCAGTGGTATGGGAATCTTTGGGCTAGTTGTACAGACTTACTTCACAAGGCTATTGTGCAAACACAGAAGAAGGTGCTTAACCCATAGTCCAGAGTTGAGAAGCCTATGCCTTCCAGAGGTTGCCAGACTGCAAATTCCAGCATGCCTCACTGTTGGCCATACTGGCCAGACATACTGGACTTGTAGTGCTGCAACATCTAGAGGGTCACAACTTGCCTGTGGGGCATTTACAAACCCCTTGTTTTGCAGACTTCAAACCTGGCCCAGCTATAAATCTCTCCAGAAACACTAGTCCACATTCAGGAACTAGATACTGTAGTACCTGAAGTTTAAGAAACTTGATACTGATAAATAAGTCGTTTATTGCAGACAATATAGAAGCCATACATATACAGAAGATCTGCCTGACGCAGAACACAGAAATCATGTCCTTCCTACCTACCTACCTACCTACCTACCTACCTACCTACCTACCATCTATCTCAGCACCAGAGTTTCAGTCTTAGGTCTTTTCTTCTCACCTTTTCTAGTCAACAGACTCTTGGCTGTTTTTTTTCCAAGTTTGAGACTGGAATTTGCCAGCTCAATTTTGCATAATTGTGTTGTCTGGTCTGAGCAAGGCTGCTTCCAATCTCATCAGTGTTAGACTGTATACCACCCATGTCATTTTGGCATCTTCAAGGACAGATTGCCCACTTTTTAAAAGCGCCATAAAAATGCAGAGACCTACTCCTACATGGGAAGAGAAACATGGTGGTAGTATCTACCTTTACATGTGCAATGTTGAAGTTGAATTCCCCATAATTACCTACCTTAGAGTATGCATGTATGTGAGCCTACACATATGTAGTAGAGCACTTAAGATTCACTTCCAAAAAGATATTTTACAGCATACATGAGTGCAAACATAGCACCTGCCTGCAGCTCATTAAAGCAGCCATGGGGGCTTTTTCCAGGGTTGCATGGCTGCCCTCTGCAGCTGCCACTGAAACACCATTTTAGAATTAAATCTCAAACACAGCACAATTTTTATTTTATGTTTTTTTTTTTTCTCTCTCTCATACACACACAAGAGATCTCACAATATCATAGTAGTGAGACTGCTGAAATGTCAAAATTGGGAGAGGGGAGCATTTTAATGTTTGACTCACGTCATTATGTGAAATCACTGAAAGGGCTGCCTACCTGAAAAAGTTGCCAACTGCTCTTATGTTGCTTCTCTGTAGCAGACCATATCAGGCTGAGCTGTACCAGCTAGTAGTTGAGCCTCTCCTTTCTGCCACAGACAGGGCTGCAGCCTAATCCAACCTGATGGAAGTTAAATCAAAGCATTATAGATGCTCTTACCTGCTGCCTTAATGGACAACTTAGATCCAGTGAGGCTGCCGTGGCAACAGAAGGGACAAAAGAAAAAGAAACGGTGAAATGTGATTGGATGATTCTAGGGGGAATCTTCCCACCAAGATTCTGGAATGCCTATCTCCTCTGAAAACATGCTTGCAATTCTCTGCCCAGCTCCAGTCAGGAAAGATTGCCCTGGTGGCATTTCCTGCTTGAACCCCGTATTTGTACTTTCAAATACATTGCAAAGCCTAGGGAGAAGAGAAGCTCTTTCTGCTCTTCCCTGCCGTGCCCAGACCCAGCCTTAGACGCCAGTGATAATGCCTTAAGGGCAGCTTGCAGGAAGTGAAGCAGAGGAAGGCAGCTGCTCTGTCCTGGGAATGGCTACCAACCCAAAACAGAGGGCCACCTCTCTCTGATGCAAAGAAATAGCTGTAGCCTTTGCTGGCATGACATCCTATTTTTCTTTTTTTCTTTTCTTTTTTTAGTTTGTATTAATTTTGATCTTTTTAAATGTAACTTTCAATAAAATTACTATATCAAAAAAAGAGTTTCATTTTTTCCTCTTAAAATCTTTCTATGGCTGGAAAGCTCACTTTCTGTCTGGAGCCCTCTGGTGTCTAAAATGCTAAACGACTTCAGGCCTTGAGTCTTAGATCTCCAAAGCGCCCCTCCTGCTTTGCCATGCGTATAGTCCAGTACTTGCTTTTCCCTTCTGGGTCCTCCCTGCCCTGCTAATTCCAGCCTGTGTTGGAATTCCAAGTTCTGCATCAATGGAGCAATTGCAGCATTAGTCTGTAAGTCCATCACCACACGACTAGAAGAAGAATTGTAATGTCAGAAGAGCCACAGGCATTGCTCCTCACTCATTGCTGTCTTTAGGCCTGTCATTTCTGATCATGCATGAATGGGGCGGGGGTGGGGGGGAGTGACGAAACATGTCACAGTGCAAACTCTGCCTTGACATGCCTGCCTATTATATCTCAAGTTCTATCCTTGCACACAGTACTGTACTTGGACCTGTACCTCCCAGCTTTAAAAACGGCAGGCTAGAAACCTAAGGCAGCAATCTGATGCAAATTGATCTGGGACTAAGTGGGACTTCTGAGTAAGACATATATTGGTCTGCACTGCATAGCTGTAATCTTGCCCATAATTTCTTTACTTGAAGCCCATGATGGGACAATTCTAAAGAGATGCGAATTTCATATTCTCAGAAAGATTGTGCATTGGGTAGAATACATGGAATGACAAACTTCTACATGTGTATGGTATCTTGGCTAAATGAAGGAACAGCAACCATCCGTGTACTATATTGCACTCTTTCTACTCCAAAATGCTTGAGAGCTAGGTTATTCAGCACCTAATACAGTGTTTTGCAACCTTAGCATCTTTAAGATGTGTGGACTTCAACTCCCAGAATTCCCCAGCCAGCCATGCTGGTTGGGGAATTCTGTGAGTTGAAGTCCACACATCTTAAAGTTGCCAGGGTTGAGAAACACTGACCTAATGGGTTGGTGGAAGGGAATCTTAAGGAATCAAGAGCATCTCAAAGCTACTTCAAGGAACCCTGAGCTAGCAACAGCAGAAGTGAAAGAGGTAGAGACCCCTTCCGAGCCAGTATCAAGATTGTCCAGCTTTTGTCCTTGCTAGTCACTCAATTTAGCACTTCATGTCCTTGACTGTCTTCTAATCTATTTTATAGCCAATAGCATTGCTGGCACTTGTTTCCCCACTCCAAAACAAGTATTTGTGGAAGAGAGAGTCAACAAATCTTGCTGTCATTAAGGATGCACAGAAGAACAGAGATGGATGGACCTGAAGGACAGAAGGAAGCTAATCATAGAAACTATATTGCCACATAGCTTTTAAAGAATGGGCAAAATTACGTTAGATATATTGCCCTTAAGAGACTTTGGGATATACTCGGAGCAGACAATTTAAACAGTGGTGGAGAACTTGTGGCCCTCCAGATGTTGCCAAGCAATCAGCTCATGTGATCAGTTGTAATACCTCTTGCTATGTCCCTTTTCTGGAACAGTATTCCCTCCTTTTGGGATTTAGGAAGGCCATTGTGACCTGATTGTCCCAGAAAAACTTTGGGAATGGAAAGTAGATTATTCCCTCCTCCCTGCCCCCCTCCAGTAAATATTGTTGAGAGTGTGCTCCTCAATGCAATAGGATGGATAATGTTGTTATGTATTTTGCTATGTTAGATTTTAACCCTTTTTACTACTCAGAGTCAGTTGAAACTGAAGTGGTCTAGAACCCTGATTAATAAGCAAATAAACAAATGTTTGCTACATTGGTTAAAGCAAATCAACTATAAACCCAAAACAGATAGTGTGCCTCCAAAAATTGATATTTTTCTGCTAAAGCTCTCCATAGATGGAAAACATCAGGATGGGGAGAGTGAGGTTGGAGAGGAGTGAGTATAGTTTTGGGACAGAGAGGTGTAGTTCCTAATCTCACTGAATGATTTTACCAGGGGAGTTCATTTACAATATTTTGGTGGAAGGATACTGAGGTGATGAATTGCAAGACTACGGGAATATTTGGTTCTTTATATTAGTTCTCTCTTTCAGGACAAGGGATGGTTGTACAATGTTTTGGTGGAGTCTGCAAGGCCTGGATGAAGCTCTAGGTGCTTATTCAGAAAATGCTGGGTATTCAGTTTCCTGCCTCTACCACTGTTTGCCACTTCCCACAGCTGCCCATAATTGTCCTATTGTATTTGGGGTAACTTTTGTGCTAATTAACAGAACACAGAAACACTTTGAACTGTTTTTCAGGCCTCTTAATTTCCTAACCCAAGGGTGGACACCTATTGGTGGTGCTTGATATATTTTCAGGTGGCCTTTGGCCTAATTTCAAAAACACTTCGCTTGTGATCAGTTTGGCCTTCTAACAAGAATGACCTTTCTCTACCCTGGAAATATTTAGTGGAGAATGAGAGAAGGAAGAAGGGAGAGAGACAGAAGATCTAAGGAAACTTGGTGTCTGCAGGAGGAGGGGAGGTGGAGGGAAGTGATGTCATGTCTATTATGATGTCATCACAAGAGTGATGTGAATTGTGCATTGTACATGACTGATGCAAATTACAGAATTCCCTCATTGGCACAATGGCATCATGATGTGTGTGATGTTACTGTGTCAGGGAGAGAAAAGAGTATGTCAGAAACAGAAAACTACAGATAAAGACATCTTAAACCTGCCTCAAGTTCTGGGCTGGGGACTTGATAAATGCAAGAGGAGATAAATTGCTATTGTCAAGGCATGGCAGCATCATGGTTAAGCACAAGTGGGAATATGACCCCAAAGAACAATCTGTCACTTGCCAGATTTCTTTTGTAATTATTATTTGTTATTTGGGGCTGTTGGATTACAGTTCCCATCATTCCTGCTTAGTTGAAACTGATGGGAGCTGAAATCTAGTCATCTATGGAAGGTCATAAGTTCTCCACCCTTGCTGTAAAAGTTCTACAGCCAAGAAAAAAAAGTCTGTAATGAAGCAAACTCAGTTGTGAAAATACAGACAGCTCAAATAAGTTTGTTACAACTCCCTCCCTCCCCCCCCAAAAAAACCCATAAGAACTTTGAGAAAGTGCCACAATAGTTGCTGTTGCTCTCAACTTCCTCTGTTTCCAATCTCAGGGCCATCACTAGCAAGAGAACCAGCCTAGCTTCTTTACAAAATTCGGATTCCTTGTAAAAGGAGCTGGGAGGCCATGCAGTTAAACAAATACAAATAAAGTTCACATGAAGCCCCCTTATCACTTAAAGTGCATGCGGTGAATACCTGTCACAAGGCCATAGGTCATTTAGTCCAAGGCCCTCATTAAAGACCGGTCAATCCATAGAAAGCTTTTACAGATCAGCTCATATATCCAAGCCATCAGAAGACTATAAGCAGGTATGCTAAGAAAGGTAACCTCAGAGCAATTAATCGCTCTGTGTTTGAGGGGGTAGCCAAATCCTCCTCTATCTTGCTCATTGCTGCTCAGTCACTTCTCCTGGTCCCTGGTGACCATCTGCCTCACCTTCCAGAGGAAGAAATTAAAGCAAGCAGTCATCTTATCCCCCTTTTGCTTCTCACTGCTTAGCTCACTCTCTTGAAAATGGAGGGGAACAAGCCATGCCTAGAAGAAAGCATATTGGCTATGGGCTGATAAGCTGGGATATGGCCTTGGGCAGATGTCAGACCATGTCAGCCTGTCACACTGATTCTGCCTACTGACTCAGAGCAAACGGGACGCAAGTACAGGACATCATGTAGAATGTATGGCAAAACAAAGGTTTTTTATATTGTATGTTGATGAACAGTTATGCAGTAAGACTCAAAGTTCCTCAGTCTCTCCTTCAAATGAATGAGCAACTTGTCAAAAGCAGGAGGTTCCAACAGGTGGTGCTGCAACCTCATCATTCTTCTTGAGATACTTAAAAGTAGGAAAGGAGACAGCATCTTCTGCCACAATCTCCTCAAACCCAGGCTTTTCTCCCATTAAGGATCGTTGAACACAAGTGTGGGTGCCTGGTGGGTGTGAATACACAGTCACACGGAAGTATTGATCCTGTCATGGTAACCATATTATGAAAGCCACAAATACATGAAAGTATTGTGATGCCTAAGAAGGAAGTGCTGGGGTCTTTCCGTTTTCCAGAGGTATGGCCATGGCACTTGGGATCTATTAAATAATGATAGCAATGCTATCTGACTATGTCTGGAGTGGGGGGCTGGTGAAGATGTTTCTTCCCTTGGAGGGTATTTCCACTGCTGCAGGAAAGAGGGAAAGAGTTGCAACTTTCAGCACAGCAACCACCTAGCCACTCTCCTCATCTTGGTAATGACTGGCTGGAGGAGAGGGTGTTGGTTGGGGTGCTGCTGGAGGGTGTTTTGAGCGCTTCCCACTAACCCCATCCAACCAGCTGCTCTCCTTTTGCTAGCTGTCCCTCTAAGGGGCACATGTGTCTGGGTAAGTAAAGGTAAAATCTCCTATGAGCTTGATTTCTGGTGATGTCAAAGATGCTTTCATGTTTTCTTGGCAACAATATGGAAGAAGTTTGCTCCTGGTTTTTTTTTTAACCTCCTGGTTTAATTTATAATCCCATGATTTCTTTTTGGTCTCTTTTCCGAATACTAATCTGTTTAGCTTTCCAAGATCAGCCCAAATACTGACAGAAGCATCTGGAAATGCCTGGAGGGGAAGGGGTTCTGAAATAAAGGAGCATGAGATGATGTGGCCCTCAGATTAAAAGTTTGCCATTCACCTCTGCTCTACAGAGAAACTTTACAGGAGCAGCAGCAGCAGCAGCAGCAGCAGCAGCAGCAGCAAACTATTTCTGCTCTTGGGTAGAATGGAACTAGCTTAACAAGCAATCAGATCCTTCAACAAGTGTCCTGTTGAACAAGGACAAACTTGTTCTTGGCAAACAAAGGAGGAGAGAAAAGCCCACTCTAGCACAGAGAGAATGACTACTTTAATGATAATTTACATGCCTCAAGGATTCTTTGGGTCCACGAAGAAGCAGAAAAGCAGACAAACCCACTTAAAAACTAACTATATAGAATCCAACAACAACAACAACAACAACAAAAAGAAGTAGTGTCCAAGCCCAAAGTTGGAGCCAAAGATGCTCTGAACATCTTTCACATGCATACGCCATTCATGTTGCTCTCTCCTGCACAGAATTCCACTCCACTCCAGCATGCACACCCATCCATGCACACCCAAGATTAATTATTAATCTTAATGAATCAAGATTGATTAAGATTAAAGCAGCTTTTGATGTAAACAGTGTGAGAGAAGGAAAGCTTGACTCAGCCAAAACAAGAGGCAAACATTCTGGAGGGGTGACTTCTTGGTGAGAAAACCCATTTGCTTCCATTTATGTGTTACAAATGAATAAAGGGAGCCGATTAAAATTATACTGCATTAGACCTGGAATTGTGTGTTTTATACTGCTGTGGGAGGGGGCAGAACATGGTACTGATAGGCCACAGGAAGGCGAAAAGTAGGGCTGGCAGATCGTGGGTAAGAAGTGAAGAATTCTAGTTGACTGGTTTTTGACCCACAGTGGAATTACGTGGTTTTTTGTTTTGACATAGTGGAACATTTAAGAAAGGAGGAACATAAATGATCAAAACATGGGGGGCAGGGTTGTTTACTCCTGTACTGTTTTCATTTATGAACTCATGGAATTGAATTCTCAAGCATCTCAAATGTTTTCTGGGCTGGTTCCTTCCACAGTCTGTCCTGTCAATTGTCTCACATTGCGTCCCTCCCCAACAATTAAAACTCGGATACTATTCGCTGTTGTTCTCTGCAGACTGAAAGGGAGAGAAAAACCTCTCTTTGGAACCTTCCTTTGAGAATGTCACAACAACTTGTCTCTGCTGATTTGGGGCAGGGGGTTCTGGAGGATATATAGTATCTGTGCATTCTTCCTCCAGATACATTTTTTATTTATTTTTGAAAGCCTAGTGGTTTTCCCCAAGCCTCCAGATTTCTCCACGCACCTCACAACTGTTTGCAGAATTTCATGTGACTTAGAAAGCAGTGAGTGGAATGTCTGCCTAGGAATAGGAAAAGCCTGATAAACTTCTCAGTTCAGTAACCGGGTTCCCTGGATGACCTTCATCCCATTCACTCACTCTCAGCCTTATCTACTTCACAGGGTTGTTCAGATGTCAAATTAGGAGTGAGAAGACATGTAGGTTATCCTGAGATCCCTGAAAGAAGAGTAAGGTAAAACTGTAAGGCACAAACAAGTGCCATATACTTCGGGGGGAACTGCAGAGTACAAAATAATAATTAGGAGTGAATAACTTGTTGGTCTCCAACATCTCTTAGTCACAGCCCACATGTCCACGTGGACCTTTAATCCTAACAACATTCAGAAGTTATAGATTCCCCATCGCTGCAGCACGCGTACTTGTGTGTTTTTATTTCTTGGTCCAGTTATCATCCCATCAATCATATCATCCCTGCCACCAACATTATTCTATGCATTTACAGACAGCACAGTTCCCAAAGGGTGTGTTAAGGCTCATTAATGTGCTGGATGAGAACTGTTAGCCTGTGCTGAAAAAGAAACAATGAACAATGAAAGGCTGCAGTGATTGCAATATATTTGCCACTGCAGAGAATGCTCGTTGTTTCTTTGGTCTTATCTTTAACTCACTTTTCCTCTGATATCAGATCATCTGTTTTGAGTTCAAGTGATCATGCAGAGCTGCAGTAGAATTGCTTGTCCTTGGACAAGTGTCACCTAGTATAGTGATGTTTGCCGGAAAACAGGGGGAATGCAATCCTTTGAGGGCAAATAACTCTTATTTGTTCACAGTCTAATTTGGGGGGGTTCCAAAAGTGAAGGGTTTTTTTCCAGGTAGAAAAAGTCTTGCCAGGAGGGGGCAATACTCTGTCAAAGATCTGTGTGCAAACCCAATAAGTGAATATTGTTCTGATCTCAGACTGCACATGAGTTTCCTCTTCTAAGATGGAGAAAAGTCACCAAACACAGTGCAAGCTCTTTGTAGCAAATGGATCTTATTGCTCTGTCATCTTTGGGGCGTTAGAGAAATAAATCCATGTTATTCCTAGCTGCGTCTTTCCAGAATGAAAGATGTTAGGTTCTTTTAATGTGTGTCGATCCAGAGAAGAAAAACAGAGTCTAGCTGCATGCAAGTTAACATGCTCCAACATGTAATTAAAAACAGAGAAGCTCGCTTTGTCAAGACACTCTTTTTAGATCTCTCAGTTGTTTACTCCTTGAACAAGCCAGTGATCACGCTTCAGAGAACCATCACATGGGATTGTGTCTGTGAACCGAAATGCTCTGGAGCCAAGCAACACCGCTTCTCAAGCCTTGGTGTAAGACTAGGACTAAGGAGCCAGTAGTAACTCAGGGATCTGCCAATAGTACTTAGGGCTACTAATATGCCATGCAAAAATTCTGATGGTAGAAAAGGGTTTGAGTTTTCTGCATCTCTTTGTTGCCCTCTAGTGTCCGGTCACATTCTTGCAGCCCAGAAAATCTGGGAGCCCTGCTTTCTGAAAGCATATTGTGGGCACTGAGAAGAGATAATACTGTAAGGAAAAAAGGAAAAGGAGGGGACAGGTATGTGTGCCAGCTGGAGAGAGGGCATCAACAGGGAGACAGGAGAGCTCCCCTTCCTGCAAACCATGATTTCATATGAGGGCAGCTGGGGCAGCCTTTCCTGCCTCAAGGAGGCAGGTCCTGAAGTATTTCAGTGCTGGCAACCATAGCGAGATGGTTGCCTTCTTGCAGCTGGGCAGGAAATAATTGCCACTTGTTCTGAGATTAATACACTGGCCAGAACTTGGAAAGGATAACAAGAGAAATCTGTCATTGCAAAGAATATTAAACACCCTGGAAAAGATGGAAGGAGGTGGAGGCAGCTTTATCACCCAAGCTGTCTTCAGTTTGGAGCTTCCTCCAAAGGGTGCTTTGCTTCCCGCCCAACACGCTTTTCCCCAAAGGAAGACATTTTCTGAGAAGAAAGCTCTGAAATTTGCCCAGAGAATGGTTTCGTTTCTCTGGTAATACCAGGCTGGGCCTAATTGGGCCTAACCCACTCTCTGCTTCCAGCTCTGGCCAGTTCACAGTAGCACAATTACTGAACAGTCCAGGACATTATGAACTTGCTGATTTAATGTTGAAGGAGACCTTCACACATCTGCCCCCGACAGAGCTTTCTCCTAAATTTTATGGATGGAGTATTGAGGCAGATGGCCTGCTGGTTTTTCAAAACCAGGGCTGAGAATGGACCCAGATGCTGGAGTCTCAGCCAGCTCAGTGCATCATCTCCAAAGGTGACTGCTACAGTATTTCGGCAATCCACCTCCCCCTATTCTGCCTCTCTCTCTGCCTGCCCCCCCCTCACACACACACACACACACACACACACACAAATCCATTGATTATGCATCTTTGTCTGGTGCCCAGAGGACATTCCGTCCATCCTTTCTTACTCATCCCAGCACAAAAGGTCTTTGTTTTGTCTCTGGGCTATCAAGGAGCCCTGTTATCTCCTCCTTCAAGGGAGGGTTAGTGGGGGTACAGGTGAAGAAACAGCTGAGGCTGAGGGCTGAGAACTAGAAAACAACAAGGGCAGCTGGGAACAGAGGAGCGGACAGAGAGCGAGCAAGAGGAAGATAAGATAGAGAAATGCAAAATATGTTAGGGAAAGAGATGGAGGGGGTGTAGAAAGCTATTGTAAGCCCTGGGAAAGGCTATTACCACCGCCTCCTCCTCCTCCATCAGACCCTGGACTTAAAAACCTCCTCCCTTCATCTCCACACCTGTGGCTGGATGGGGGAAGGGGGCTAGATCCAGGCAATGTATGATCTCTCTTATGAGGGAGTCTAATGAGGATCTCCTTTAATTTCTGTGCATGGGTATCAAAGAAATATTTGCAATGCTACATTTCCACTCTGGAGCATATAGACTACAGCAGAGCACCCCAAACATTTGCAGAGTGCTTTTGATGATTTGTCACTAACATCCCCAAATTCTCATATAAATCTAATATGAGTGGGTAGGCAAGTAGATTTGGGCTCAGCACCTCTCCTTCTAGTACTGTTCTACTCTTAGCACCCTCTCCTAGTAAACATCAGTATGACCCATCAAGTACATCTTTTGTGAAAGCCTTAAAGACCTGCTGATTTATACAAACTTTCCCACCCACCTCACCCCCCTTGAAATGAGTCTAATGGCGCTACCTGGGTTCGCCATTTGAATTGGGCCTTAATATTTTTGGAGTGATGTTTTAGAATTATGTGGTGTTGGTTTTAATGTTGGTTTCATTATGTTATAAAATTATAAGTACAATAAGCAATCATGAGGTAGATAATCAGATTGCTCTTTACATTTCAGTCTTATATAATAATATCATTTGATTGGTTTCCATTTAGCATATTGTGTGAACTCAGCCATTATAGTTTATTCAGTAAACCATGATTGAATAAGCCTTGATTAACATGATGCGTGACCCCCAGCCAATGTGATTTATTTCTAAGTGCACGTGCATAGAGTTACACTGCACAGGTATGTACACTTCTACGTTGTTAAAGTCCGCTTTAGCTGTATAATGTTTCAGTAAGGTATCAGCAGAATAAATCTGGATCATGTTGCCACAGTATATTTGCAGAGAAATGGGAAAAACATTTTTCAGAATGCAAAACAGTAGAATTCCTGTCTTTAATGGTGCTCCTGGTATTATTCAAACTCTGCAGTGAAGAAGCAGATCTGCTTGGCATCATCTTCTGTAATTTATTAGCATCTCCTTATCAATTCCTTCATATTAAAACTCAGTAACAATGCCGGAAAGAGAAAGGTTTGCTCAGAAGATTGGAGCAGGCCAGCACACAGACTTGTGCAGATTCCTGATAATGCAACAGTTAAGCCTCTGCGAAGTCTGGCTCACTGGAACGTATCAAACTATCTCTTTCAAGAGGGGAGGAGGCAGATTATCTGGACCTCTTTCAATCCAGGTTCAGACCTGGATATAGTACTGGGATGGTATTGATCATGCTTAGTGATGACCTCTGGAAGGACCAGAATCCTGGTCTCCTTGATCTCTCAGCAGCCTTCAATATCAATGGTCATGGTATCCTTCCGGAGAAATTCAGGGGGTTGGGAGTGGTGGGCATGGTGTTCTGGTGGTTCTTGTCTGAGGTGGTGGTGGGGAGAGATCTAGCCCTAAGCCCCTGCTTTGCAGGTTTCACAGGAGACTGCGCTCTCTTCACTCCTGTTTAATATCTACATGAGGCTACTGGTGAGGTCCTTTAATGGCCCAGGGACAGGCATCATCAGCATGCTAATCATAATTAGACATCTCTACCCCAGGCCAACCAGTGACGGGTTAAACTTCTTTCTCAGTGTCTGGAAGCTGTGGGGGTCTGGATGGGAGGAACCGGCTCAGGTTCCGCCCTAGCAAGACATAGCGGCCATGGGTCCTAGGACCCCCGGGATCTGAGGACTTACTCATTTTGGTTCTGAATGGGGTAATACTCCCCCAGACAGAGCTGGTGTGCAATTTGGGATCTTCCTAGATTCTTGCCTCCTGCTCAGAGAACTAGTGGCAACCACAGCTAGGAGGACCTTTGCATAGACCTATATTGTGTGCCAGTTGTGCCCATTCCTGGACCAGAAGGTTCTACTCGTAATCACTTGTGCTTTGGTCACCTCCCATCTGGATTATTGCAATGTGCTCTGCATGAGTCTGCCCTTGAAAATCACTTGGAAGCCTGAAATAATAAATAAATAAAATAAGTTCTCCATGTTTGCAACAGAATGCTTACACAAATACTATATTATACAAAATTAATTATATTTTATTACATTATTTATATATATATATATATATATATATATATATATATATATATATATATATAAATAATATCCAGTGGCTGGATAGCGTAGTGGTTAGAACACCGCCTTTGATGCAGGAGACTGGGGTTCAAATCCCGGCTGGTACCCACCTTACCAGTAGGGGTCCTTGGGCAAAGACCCCCTAACGCTTCACCTGCCTACCTCAAATATGAGAGTGACACGAACTAAGAGAGTCATGCCGGCTCGGACATCGCCCGGATTAACAAGGTCCGCGTCAGATGCTGGGGAACCAGGACAATCTGACAATCTGATGTTAAGTGGGCTACTGGAACAAACCATACATGGACGAGACAAGAGAACTTGGAATTGATGGAATGCTACTACAACAGCAGACCTAATGAGAGGGGATATATGAGGGAACTATGGATAGACAGAAGGCCTACATCCACACTAACTGAGAAACAACTAGTTACCCAGCGCTTCAACATAGTGAAGAGGAAGCTGCTCTCACAACTTGAGATAAACCAACTCCACATTATAACCCGGACTCAAGCAGACCTAGAAGAACAAGCAGATGTGCAGCCAACACCTGAAGCTGGAATGTCACTGCCACCCCTTCCATTACAGAGCACAGCAGCTGATATGAGGCATAAGATCATGGATAAACTAGCTACAGTCAACCTTCGAGTCCGATTACCAAGGCTCAGTGGAGAAGTACCATCAGATAGTATGCTAGAAGATGCCAGCAGAGCCCTCCAGACAATCCCTACTACCACCATAACTGAAACCAATGAATTGGTATATGCTACAGCTGCTGTAATCCTGGAAATGCTTGGCTACACGATCAAGAAGAACAGCAGTACATACCCACCCTGGAAAATGAGATTGGAGGCTAAGATCATCAAGGCAACTCGGAGAGAAATCAGTCAGCTGGTGGAACTACAGAAGCGTGTGGAGATTAGGGATAAGACTCAGCTACTGAAAAAATATATGGGCCTGACTCCATCTGAAGCCCTAGAGACTGCTAAACAAAGGCTCACAGCACTGGCTGCCTGGCTAAAGAGATACACTAGAGAAGCAGAGGCCAAGAAGATAAATGCCCTGTTCTCCAAAGAACCATCCAAAGTGTACTCCCAACTGCAGTGCAACCACAGAGTAACAGCTGAGCCACCAGCAGCGGAAACTGAACAGTACTGGAAGAACATATGGGAGAAAGAGAAGACACATAACACCAGTGCAAAGTGGCTGCAGGACCTGAAAGCAGACCACAGCAATCTCCCAGAACAGGAACCAGTCACCATCACAGTAGCAGACATCCAACAGCAGGTCAAGAACATGAAAAGCTGGACAGCACCTGGCCTGGACATGATCCACACCTACTGGCTAAAGAAACTAACAGCAGTGCATGAACGCCTAGCAGCACAGATGAACCAACTGCTAGCAGCAGGCTCCCACCCGGACTGGCTAACACAAGGAAGCACAGTGCTGATCATGAAAGACCCCCACAAGGGAACAGCACCATCCAACTACCGGCCAATAACCTGCCTCCCCACAACATGGAAAGTTCTATCAGGCATCCTAGCTGCCAAGCTACAAGACCATATGGGCCAGTACATAAGCACAGCTCAGAAGGGCATTGGGAACAACACCAGAGGCTCAAAACACCAGTTACTCATAGATAGAGCAGTTGCCCGAGACTCAAGGTCTAGGCAGACCAATCTGAGCACAGCCTGGATTGACTACAGGAAAGCCTATGACTCAGTGCCACACACATGGATCTGTGAATGCCTGGCACTATACAAAGTCAACAGGACACTAAGGACCTTCCTCAAGAACTCAATGGGACTGTGGAAGACAACACTGGAAGTGAACTCAAGACAGCTCGCACAAGTGGCCATCAAGTGCGGCATATACCAAGGTGATGCACTGTCCCCACTGCTGTTCTGCATAGGCTTAAACCCCCTCAGCCAGATAATCACAAGGTCTGGATATGGGTACAAGTTCAAGAGTGGAGTCACCATCAGCCACCTCCTCTACATGGATGACATCAAGCTGTATGCTAAGAGTGAACGAGACATCGACTCACTGATCCACCTGACACGGATCTACAGCGAGGACATTGGGATGTCATTTGGACTGAAGAAGTGTGGCAGGATGATAGTAAAGAGAGGGAAGGTAGTTAAGACCGATGGAGTGGAACTACCAGTGGGCCATATAGCAGACATAGAAACCAGCTATAAATACCTTGGTGTCCCACAGTCACATGGGAACAATGAGGAGGAGGCAAGGAAGACAGCAACATCCAAGTACCACCAAAGGATAAGACAGGTCCTGAAGAGCCAGCTCAATGGGAAGAACAAGATCCATGCCATCCACATGTATGCCCTGCCAGTCATCAGATACCCTGCCGGTATAGTGAGCTGGCCAAAGGAAGACATGGAGGCTGCCGATGTGAAGACCCGGAAGCTCCTCACAATGTACGGAGGTTTCCACCCCAAGTCCAACACCCAGAGACTGTACACCAGCCACAAAGAGGGCGGGCGGGGTCTGATGAGTGTCAAAGCCACTGTTCTGGATGAAACCTGGAGTATCCAGGAGTACATCAGTAAGATGGCACCCAAAGATGAGCTGCTGAGAGAATGCCTCAGGCAGCAGCAGACATGGGAGGAAGTTCAAGCGGAGGAAATACCATGGCAAGACAAGCCCCTGCACGGGATGTACCATCGACAGACAGCTGAGGTGGCTGACATTGGGAAATCCTATCAGTGGCTGGAAAGGGCCGGACTAAAAGACAGCACTGAGGTACTGATCATAGCAGCACAAGAACAGGCACTAAGCACCAGATCCATAGAAGCAGGGGTCTACCACACTAGACAGGACCCAAGGTGCAGATTGTGCAAAGAGGCCTCAGAGACAGTCCAACACATAGTGGCAGGGTGTAAGATGCAGGCAGGAACAGCATACCCTGAATGGCACAACCAAATAGCTGGCATTGTGTACAGGAACATCTGCACAGCATATGAGCTAGACCCCCCCAAGTCCAGATGGGAGATTCCACAGAAGGTCGTGGAGAATAAAAGGGCTAAGATCCTGTGGGACTTCCAGATCCAGATGGACAGGCAGGTACTGGCCAATCAACCAGACATCGTGGTAGTAGACAAAGACCAGAAGACAGTGGTAGTGATAGATGTAGCAGTGCCAAGTGACAGCAACATCAGGAAGAAGGAGCATGAGAAGCTGGAGAAGTACCAGGGCCTGAAGGAGGAAATCGAGAGGATGTGGAAAGTGAAGGCCAAAGTGGTCCCAGTGGTGGTAGGAGCACTCGGGGCCGTGACTCCTAAGCTGGGAGAGTGGCTCCAACAGATCCCAGGAACAACATCAGAGCTCTCTGTGCAGAAGAGTGCAGTGCTAGGAACAGCTAAGATACTGCGCAGAACCCTCAGACTCCCAGGCCTCTGGTAGAGGACCCGAGATTGAGGAAGACACATACCACCCATAGGGGTGAGAAGGGAATTTTTTTTATTTAAAAAAATTCCCCTCTCACCCCTATGGGTGGTATGTCTCTGAGGCCTCTTTGCACAATCTGCACCTTGGGTCCAGTCAAGTGTGGTAGACCCCTGCTTCTATGGATCTGGTGCTTAGTGCCTGTTCTTGTGCTGCTATGATCAGTACCTCAGTGCTGTCTTTTAGTCTGGCCCTTTCCAGCCACTGATAGGATTTCCCAATGTCAGCCACCTCAGCTGTCTGTCGATGGTACATCCCGTGCAGGGGCTTGTCTTGCCATGGTATTTCCTCCGCTTGAACTTCCTCCCATGTCTGCTGCTGCCTGAGGCATTCTCTCAGCAGCTCATCTTTGGGTGCCATCTTACTGATGTACTCCTGGATACTCCAGGTTTCATCCAGAACAGTGGCTTTGACACTCATCAGACCCCGCCCGCCCTCTTTGTGGCTGGTGTACAGTCTCTGGGTGTTGGACTTGGGGTGGAAACCTCCGTACATTGTGAGGAGCTTCCGGGTCTTCACATCGGCAGCCTCCATGTCTTCCTTTGGCCAGCTCACTATACCAGCAGGGTATCTGATGACTGGCAGGGCATACATGTGGATGGCATGGATCTTGTTCTTCCCATTGAGCTGGCTCTTCAGGACCTGTCTTATCCTTTGGTGGTACTTGGATGTTGCTGTCTTCCTTGCCTCCTCCTCATGGTTCCCGTATGACTGTGGGACACCAAGGTATTTATAGCTGGTCTCTATGTCTGCTATGTGGCCCACTGGTAATTCCACTCCATTGGTCTTAACTACCTTCCCCCTCTTTACTATCATCCTGCCACACTTCTCCAGTCCAAATTACATCCCAATGTCCTCGCTGTAGATCCGTGTCAGGTGGATCAGTGAGTCGATGTCTCGTTCACTCTTAGCATACAGCTTGATGTCATCCATGTAGAGGAGGTGGCTGATGGTGATTCCACTCTTGAACTTGTACCCATATCCAGATACCCATCTGGATATGGGTATATATATATATATATATGTGTGTGTGTGTGTGTGTGTGTATGTGTATGTGTGTATATATATATATATATATAATGTGTGTGTGTGTACATCCTTTTCTCTGACAGCCAAACATCCGTTTGATTTTATGCCCACTACATCAACCCTGTGAAGTAGTTGGACTGAGAGAAAACAACTCTGTGTCACCCAAGGAACTTTATAATACAGGAAGGACTGGAACCCAGGCCTCCCCTGTTCACATCCAACCCCTTAACCTCAACACTGCACTAGATCCTAACTTAATAGGAACACAGTATGTGTGCCATTTAAATTAGCATTTTTAGAGCTCATTTTGCTGGAGTGTAAATTCCTTCCCTCCCCCTATGCACTTTTATAACCTTCTGCTCCAGTCCTACTGAATGCCATTCTTAACACCTGCACCATGCTCCTTCTCTAACTCCTTACCATTAGGAATCATGCCAAACATATGACGATGAGATTGAGTCATTCTCACCTTTGTGACAAACGCCTTCTGGCTTTGAGCAAGACTTTTTCTTGCAGGCATGTTGCTCTCTGCAATCACAACACAGCCCACTTTTGCAGGAAAACTGCATGGATTACAGAATATATCAAGGATGTGTAACCTGTTTCAGACCTAGTACTGCACTTCGTCTTTGTTTTCTACCTAAGGACTACACCTTAGTAACGGGTAGAGCCATTTTGCAAAAATTGATAGAACCATGACAGAAAAGAGCCGGTTTAGTGTATAGTCGGTTAAGGCATCAAGCTAGAAACCAGGAGACGGTGAGTTCTACTCCCGCCATAGGCATGAAGCCAGCTGGGTGACCTTGGGCCAGTCTCTCTCTCTCAGCCCTAGGAAAAAGGCAATGGCAAACCATTTCCAAAAATCTTGCCAAGAACACTGCAGGGACTTGTCCAGGCAGTCGCCAGGAGTCAACGCTGACTCAAAGGCATACACACACTTGACAGAAAGTGTTACGAGCTATCACTGCACCCTAAATGGCCAAAACCAAATAGTAACTCTGTTTCACAGTAAACTTAAAAAAAATGTTTAGTGAGTGCATATTTAAAAACATACCATGATACTCTTCAATTCACTAGAGACTGTTGTAAGGAAGTATGAAAAAGTTTCAATGTTACAGCCCTAAAGCTAATGACCCTGCAGCCCTCCAGTCAATTTTAGCTTGATACCCCAGGTAGGCAGACAGTGAGTAGACCTCTTGGCTCAGAGATTCCTAGCCTTTTGGGGCTCACGGGCATGTTCAGATGTGAAGAGAGTGTTATGGCTTTCCTGTAATGTAGTTGCCACTGGGAGGGCTTGCTCATTTACACAATCGCTGCCAGGAGCATTCAGACAGTCGCAAAATTCAGCACTACTTTCCCCAAAGACAAACTGGAAGCTAAACACAAAACAATTTACCCAAAAATGGGTTACAAAGCAAAAGTGGAAACTGAGCTTCAAACGATAAATCACATAATTACTGCAATGAAGCACAGCAAAACGGTCATTCTTCAAAAAGCAAATGTGGTGATAACTCAGAGAAACACACACACCGATGCACACCTCCATCAGCAGAGGCAAAACCACACACCTTCTCCTTCCTACGTCTTATAGTTCCCCAGGATTGGAACTGCTTTCTAATTCATTCTCCCTAACGTTATCTTTTCTCTTGGTCTTTTAAGAAGAGGTAGTCTGACACATCATCTTGGAGATCTCATTAACCAAAATGAATAAAATGTTTGCATTCTGGTTTTGGGAAAGCTCTTCCCTTCCTCCAAGGTTTATTTATTTACTTGATCATAATTAGCAAAAATAGCCCTTGTCATACCAGATAAATATAAAGTACAGGTCCATCAAAAAGTCAAGCCAGACGAGCCTGAGCCTGAGCTTGAGCCTGGTCCTGCATTATACTGAATTTCTTTGACTAACTGAGAAGTCCATCTGCTGCCATCTATTCCCCTACTTATCAACCTGACCTCATAAAGGGTCTTCCATAGTACTTGAGCTAAATTAGAGCTTAAAAGAAGAAGATGGCCCTGCCCCCTCTTGCTAAAACATTGGCCGCTTACTGGCTGGGAGGTGGTTCTGAAGCTTTGTGATGTCATTACTACTCCCTGTCCACCCAAGTGAAAGTACCCTTTGCTGGCAGAAGAGCATGGAAAGCTGAGAGAGGAAACATCTCAAGTCTGGCAGGGTCATCAAAGCTGTTCAACAGAAACCAAAGATACTCTATAGCTCTGGATACAGCAGAGGGGGTGGGCACAAGGCACACTCTTGTTGAAGCACTAGCAACTCATTGCTGGTTGGTGGGGGATACTGCTGCTTTGTGAAGTCACTACTGCTATGTGTCCACCCAAGTGAGAATACCATTTGCAAGTAGGAAGAGCATGGAAGATTAAGACAGGGCAACATCCCAAGTCTGGCCGGGTCATCCAAGCTGCTCTGCTGAAATAACATCCTACGGCTTTTAATACATTTCCACTTCTGACTGACAAAGATGGCTCACGAAATTGACTGGATAAACAGTCAGGCTGGAATGTGCAACATAAACGCCTACAACTCCGACAAAAAGAAAGAAGACTTGGAACGTAAGATGATTTGCTTTGTTGATGTTGCCAATCTAAACACAAAAGACAGTAATTTGGACCCAAATATTGTGAGTGACCAATCCGACAACATCGCTGACCCTGCCAGTGAACTTGACTTAAGAAACCTGGAGGAGAAGGAAGTCATTGTAATCAAGGACAATGAACAAAGTAAGTGCTTGAATACTGATGGAGCAGTCTGCCTTTTCAAGCAAGGTCCTTTGGAAGATGTCAATGTTGTCAGCTGGCTCAGTAACGACCTCCAGAAATATGCATTTGGATTCCAACATGCACTGACTCCTTTAAGGACCTCTCAGAAATTGAAGGTGTTTGATAAGGGATCTCAGAACAACAATAACACTGGTTCCAACCTTTCAACGGCTGAAACAGGAAATTCAGATGATCTTGCCTATTTTGCTAATAAACTCTGTTCCTTAGTGATTGAGATGACACGTAAAGAGATCAAGGATAAATGGGAGCATGCTAGTAAATGCATATGCCAAAACATTAGTTCTTATAAACCAGGAAGCAAATATACTGCAACAGAAAGTAAGACAGCTTCAGAAAATGATTTCAAGCAGCAAGAAGGATTGTATTCAGAAAAAACGAAAAGAACAGATGATACTACCTCTCTCAATAGAGGGATGATGGTTTACGCAAACCAGATGGCTTCAGACATGATGCTATCATTCCTGAAGACTATGAAAGTCCAAAAGGGAAGACACCCTCCACCAGCATGTGCTGTTTTAAAAGAGGTACTTGTGAAGCATGCCAAGGAAATTATCTCAGACTTGATAGATTCCTCAATGAAAAATTTGCACAATATCACAGGGGCACTCATGACAGACTCTGATTTTATTTATGGGCTGAAGAAGAATCTCTACAGTGTTGGAAGCCAAAAGTCCACAGAGATTTTGGAAGCAATGGTGAGACGCTTATTTAGACTCCTTTCTGGGGATGATAAGACTCGGTCACAAAGTTTAGCTTTCACAGCATATAAATTAGGGGCACAGGGGAATCAAAGAACACAAGGCATGCAGTTTGCATCCCTGAAGAGTGAGTCCCACAGCCAGGGGAAGGAAAGAGTAGGTGGACTAGGGAAACCTCTTCCATCAGGAAGCCGGGGGGCAGACAAGCAAGGGGCGGTGGACGTGTATGCAAAAGAGCTTCTTTTAACAGCCTTAATGCAGATACAGCAGCACTTGTTGGAAAAAACCAGAAATGCCAGACTCCGCGAAACCAATGCCAACTCATTTGGCTATATTCATCATGACTCCACTTATGACAGAAGTGGCGAGAGAAGCCCAAAGCGCTCGTCGAAGTCTTATGATGGAAGAACAGACTGTGATAGCCTCAAAGATAAAGGCAGCCTTCTGTTGTCCATTATCCAGAAGATCCTTCAAGAGACTGGTTTCAATTCTGATGACAGTTGCATGGACAAGAACAGGGGATAGATGCAGAAGACCATACAGGTAAAGAACCTCCTCTTCTGAACCAACCCAGTGGAGTGTCAGATCTGTATGACAATATGGAGCAGATGGACAAGCACATTTATTGATCGACCTGCAGGATCTGTGATGCAAATGATCTCTTTATTGATAACTAAAGGCATTTGCTCTTGGTTTTAGCTAATTAGATACCATCATCACAGCCCCATTACAAGCTGCAGTGGAGTGAATTCAGATTGGGTGATTAAATGGTAGCTGGGCAAGATCATCAATTAAAAGCAAACTTTAAAAAGTAAGAAGAGGAGAGAGCTTGTTATTTATTGCTTCCTCAGAGCTTAAGCAATAGCCATGTAACAACTAACCCTAGACCAGTGTTGTCCAAACTTGGCCACTTTAAGATGAGTGGACTTTAACTCCCAGAATTCCCCAGCCGGCTGGCTGGGGAATTCTGGGAGTTGAAGTCCACTCATCTTAAAGTGGCCAAGTTTGGACAACACTGCCCTAGACCATTACATCAATGGAGCAATAGTGACTGGGGGAGTAAGGCCTTATGCGTAACATCTTTTTCCTAGCTTCTGAGGGTTTTAGCAGATCTTTATTTCAGCAAGCTTTTCAGCTTGGTAATAAAGAGCACAGGAACAAACTGCATTTTCTTAAATCTACCACAATACCTTATGAAACCCAAACAGTTCCATGTTCTATTTTACATAACACCTTCACATTCCAGCCTAAATATGATGAGAATGCTGAATAAATAGCCAGTGGGCTTAGCCATCCCTTCCATCATGCATCCCATTAGTTATCCGAGAATTACTTTCCCATTGTGTTATAGTCCATAATTTATTGTATTTATTTACTGGATTTATATTCAGGAGCTCAAGAAACTCAAAATGTATAATTGGGTGAACTGCATATTTATAGTCTCCTTCCGCTATATTGTGCATATTATAGCTGCATGGATTAGAAACAGAGAAAAGGAGCTATGAACTGTGATACACAGATTGGACTAAGAAAGTATCAGGTTGTATATGCAAAAAATAGAGCATTATTAAATGCCAAAGTGAATGGTGATAATCCCAAACTCCAAACCAGTGTGTACTGTCACTCAGAGATCAATGAAATTAATTTAGGGAGCCAGTTTGCAACCCAGAAGAGGGATCTATACCACCATCTGAGCAAAAAGAAAAAAAAAGATTAGTAACAGGCCTTGATATTCCCAGTATTGTACACAAATATTAAGGTTTACCAAAATGGGCCATGAGCAACAGCTCTAATGGTTTTATAGTTCACTTTCCTATTAAGGAAACTCAAGAAGCTTGTCTGAAACTACTGCCTCTTTACCCATATTTCAAGTTCACTGTGGGGGGGACAAAGGTGGGTCAGAATGATGAAAGCAGCGAACTCCTGCAGATGCTGATGGCTCACGATCATGGATCTGAGCACCTTTTATTCCCAATCTACAATCCAAGTGTTCATGGAGAAATGCATTTACCTCTTATAAAAACAGAACACCTCTCTAAATTAGGTCAGGCTGTGGGATTCTAGCTGACACAAAATTACCTAGTGAGCCTTACAGCAAAGTAGGGCTTTGAACCCAGGTTTTCTGGTTCTAATCCAGCACTCTGACCACTACTCCATGTTGATTCCCAAATCAGCTCAGCACTGGACTGGGTTCAGGATATTTCTGCTACCTATGGAGGGTCAACAGATAATGTCCTATCCTCCTGAATTAGCCAAGTCATTTTGACTAGAATTAGGAAATTCCTGTAAGTAATAGTGTATTAGCAATTCATTTAAATATTTATTATTTGGTCTCCTTTAATTAGCTAAAGTGGTTACCTGAGACAGTGTCTTATTCTGCCTAGCGGTAGGGCCAGGTCTAGACATGAGTCACAACTATCTTGACACTTGGAAATGGGCAGTATATACCCATCTGTATTAATAGATCAATAAATTACCTCAGCAAATCCTCCCTATTTTTTTCCACCAATGCATTTACTGTTTCCTCTTTGCTATTGAACCTTCATCCGCCATCACTTTCTATCCAGAGACTATCCAAACAAATCTGATAAAAGAATCTGCTATCTTCCTCTGCTAGGGTAGAGGAGACTTGCTATCTCTTTTACAAAAACAACTCTCTTGCTAACCAAAATGTTAGCAGGGGAGAGGGGCTCTGCTTTTTGAGCAGCTACCTGTCCGGTTGTTTTTTTAAAAAAAGATCTACAGGAAAGCTGATCCACATTGGGAGAAGCTGTACTTGTTGCTGGATGGTGGAGGGGGAAAGGGAAGGGGCATTTCTAGTGATATGCTTGCTCTCTGCCTCACCAGAGTTTATAATCCTGCTGTAGGATCCTAATACTAGGCAGACTGTGGGGGTCATTTCATCTCTACCCACTTGCATCTAGAAATGGCACCACTTTTAGCAATTCATTCAAACACACCAGTGCACTTCCTCAACTTTAATGCGGAGGAGATAAAAACCACCTTGATCTCTACTTAATGAAGGACAGTGCAGTGGCCATATACATGTTCTGCCTGTAGAAGGGCCCCAGTTCAATCAGTCTCATCAGTGTTAACAGGAGGTGATGACAAAGGGCTCAGTGGAGGTCCCAGAGCGCTGCTGCTGCCTGTCCAAGTAGACATTACTGGTCTAGGTGAACAAACAGAAAAAAGGCCAATATTCCTAGTGGCCACATGCAAAAAAGAACAGTGTTCTTATGTCTTTATCACTTGGGAAGAAAAATATTTTTGTAGGTGTGGGCTATTTTCTTTCCAGGGTGTGTTTGCACATGAAAGTGTGAATGGATTACACAAGAGTGACGTGTGCTTTATGCATGCTGTCTATAGTCATAGGCCATTACAGATAAAGCAAAGAACAATGGAAAGTGTTTACAAATGCCATGTAGAAGCACTGACATACATTTAGAATCTCACCCTGACTAGCATAACAAAGGATGGGAAGGAGAGGAAGGGAGTGAGTGAGTAAGCATCCAAGAGCCAGCCATACCTGTCCTAGGACGTATCCCCGCCCTCTTTGACAAGCTGCCTGGAGAGAAGGTGGCCGTAGTGGCAGTGGGCAGCTCCTATTATATGAAAAACAATTTCTAAGCATAGCATAGTCTGGAAGGAAGAACTATCAACCTGGACCTCCAACATTCTTGTTCCATGGTACTTTTTGGGCTCACATAGGTGACCTTGGTTCAGCAGGCAGGTCAGGGCAAAGACGCAGCCTCCTCCGCTGGCCCACTGCCCATGTCCTGATGAGTCAGGAGGGAGGGGCCAAGAGAGGGGCCAGAACGGGCAGCCCTGGGGCAAAAGAAGCTCCCAAAGGCTCCCCAACACTAAGGGAGACAGAGGGAGTTGGTGCTTTTCTTTTCACAGGTAAATCTGGTAGCTAAGGGAGAAAAAATGCTTTCAAAAGTATTCATCTAGAACAGGACCCGGCGGCTAGAGATTCCAGCCGAGTGAGCTGGGCCTGGAGACATGAGTGATGCACCAGAAGAGCCAAACAAAAGGCTCGGGCATGTATGTGCACACACTGAAACACAAAGGCGTATGCCGGCAGGAGCAGACAGAAACAGACACAGAATCTCTGCAGGCAAAAGACTGCAAGTCTGCGTTGCAGAGTCAGTCGGACAGGCACCCCTTCGCTGGCTCAAAGCACCCAGTTGGGGGTTTCCTTTCAGAGCCACATCAAGCCACTCTCATGGGCTCATCTCACCAGCGTGGGTGCCTTCATAAAGGGCAGGACTTCCCTAAAGGACAATACATCTGTAGGACAAACCAGAGCATGATCCTCAAAATTTCATCCCATTCCTGTTTCTATTAGCCATAGCATCATCTGCAATGAATATCACAGGGGTCGGCTGCAAGTTCGGTATGATGGAGCTTGCAGTTCTTTAGGCCGCCACTTATGAAAGTGGAAGTGGATCCTTCCACTTCTTCTGAATTCCACGTTGTTCAAGAACTTTGGGGAAAAAGTTCTTGGGCCAGTAGTATTAACCTGTACCACCACTGGATCATTCTATGCTTCCATATCTACCTTCACAGACAGGAAGGTGGAGCAAGACAAAAGTGACCTTCTGTGATTCAGAGCCCAAAAGTTGGACTTTCCCATTGTTCCAGATTTCACACAGGGGGCAGAAAAGAGGAAAAGGCACAATGCAAAGGATGGGTGTAGTGTAGGAGCAAGTCCATCCTTGTGCTGGGTGTCAATAAGTTAAAAGCTGACAAGAAAAAGGTACTAGCTACAGGGAGAGAGAATGAGAGAGAGAGAGAGAGAGAGAGAGAGAGAGAGAAATCTTTTTGACCCTTGTACCTCTAGCATAAACTAACAGTCCATTCCCCATAAGGCCCATCTAGTGATTATATGGTACTACTATATCTGCTAAGGAAAGGAGACTAAATTATCTCGAAGTTCATTCTTATGGCCATCTAATAAGAATGAGATCATTTTTGTCATTCAGTGAAGAAGCCCGGGGAAGAACATACTAGATTCCCCATTTGTCTCAAATCTGCACATGAAGAAATATGAGTTTTAGAAATTGAGATAGCAGCTTTTGTTTTGGATGTGTTGAGCTATTACAAAAAACAAAAAAAAGAAAAGTGTTGTCCAAAAGGGGCCAGGGAGAGGCAAACTCCATGCTTCCAATAAAACCCAGCTATAGATTTTGCACTGTATACCATGTCTGCTGAGGGTTCCCAAACATTCTGGTGTTGGCTCCCTAAAATAATGAATGAATTTGTGTGACACGCACCCCCACCCCCCAAATAAAACTGTCAGACCACACTCTGGCAGGGCTCCTGCTGTCGACTGGGGCTCCCACGGTGCTTGGACAAGCTGACATTCAGTGTCTTGGACATTTTGTACTGAGACAGACAAGCCACCATCTCTCTGATCATCATCAGCCTCTGTGTCTATTTCACCTGCACCCTATGATGACAATAGATATTCATCTGGATATATTCTAGTATGTAAAACAGTTTAAAGTTCTCCAGAATCAAAGCAGTCCTTTCATGCAACAATTAGGGCAGGATTTAATTTCTGAGGGATAATCTGCCCTGATGTTTCCTTTCTGAGGGATAATCTGCCCTGATGTCTCCCTGAAAGTCTCTAATTCTACTGCCCAAATCAGAATTAAACACATCGCCCTATCCTGACTCTACTTCAAGTCACTTCTGTCACCTGGCTGCTTCCCAAGGTAACAAGTGAGAGAGCCTAAGACATTTTGCACACCTGAAGCTGTCCTACCGGCAGAATCAGAATATGGGAAGGCAGCAAAGGAGGAGTTAAGCCTGTCTCACTCATAGGCTGGAATGAGGCAAAAGCAATGATACGGCAGGAAAAAAGAGGTTGCCAGGAGGCATTTGTGCCACAATAAGGGGCACGTGGAAAAAGACCTCTTGAAACAGTGGCAGGACAGAGACAGATTAATGCAGGGAGAACTAGTTGACAGCCTAAGACTTTAAACCATAGGCTAGGGATGAGATGGGCCAACTGTGTGAGAAGGGGAAGAGAGGGACTGTCAGGAAGTTATGGTGATGTGCTAAACTGCAAGTGGGGACAGGCTAAAGAGGCCCCAGGAGGGTAGCAATCTTAGAAAGAATGACTGAATACCAGAAGTAGAAATATGTCAGAAGACTAAGTGCGAAATCACTTACGGAGCAAGCCATTGGATGGGCACTACAAGGAGGGAAATGGGTCCCCTCACTGAGAAGCAGCTGCCAGGGAGAGGATCGCCTCACACTCTGAAAGTAGCCAAGCGGAAAAAATCCAGAGCACGGGTCAAATCCTCCAGGAAGATCTCCAGCTAGAAGATGCTTGTTGCAAGGCATCATTCTGCAAGAAGTCAAGGAGGTGTAGCTCTCAGGTTGCCTTGGGCATGCTGGCTCAGCCCCAGGACCCAGGAAGAAGCCCAGGAACACCCACCCTCAGAAGTAAGCTGCAGCTCATGAAAGCTTATGCTTTTAATAACATCTGTTAGTCTGAAACGATGCTACCAGACTCTTTCTGATTTTTGCCTACCATAGACTAATACAGCTCTCTCCTATAATGTCTTGGAAAAGGGGGAAGTGAGATTAAGCAAGAGTGTTTTGATCTGGGCCAAGTTATTTTGGACTACTCAGGAGCACGCTGGGATTGTTCCTGTGAGAGCAAAAGCCATCAGACTGCCCCAATGCCTGGATCACACATCCAATTTCCAAGGGGCATATAAATTTAATAATAAATAAAATTAAATTTCATCTAGTGCCAGTAGCTAAGTAAAAAATGCACATGTCCAGGCAGAGCAGGAGTGCAATCCTCCTTAGATTTGCTCACAGTCCCCCAGGAGCTCATGGCCACATTTTGAGAACCCCAATACAAGCAAAGAAGGCTAAAACCAGTCACTTTCACTTTCACACTTTCAGTGAAATTTAAGCAAACGACACAACCTACTTCTAAATGTCTTTGATCTGACCCAGACTGACAGCTCTCAAGCCAACAATCTCAGTGATGATTCCTAATATTCTCTTTTCAAAACATCAGTACTAATCAGGGCCACAAAACTTTCAGGAATTATTTAATGGCATTTAATCTACTGTGGCTAAAGGGTAGATTTTATAATAATATATTCTTGTTGATGGAAGCTGCCTCAAATATTAACACAAGATGGAATTCAATTTTGTAAGAATGGATGTGACTTTAAACAGCTGAGATGAAATTCTGCTTTAGGGCTGCGGAGTCCAAGGATCTGAGATGACCTTGTCTGAAGACAAGTGGAAATGGATTGTGGGAAATGTGGTTACCCAGACTTCCTGCCAGTGGGATGAAACCAGGTGGCAAGGTTATATATTTAGGCAAACAGCAATACCTCCATTTGCTGCCAAATGTCTCAGAGTCACTGGGGTAGAATGGGTTGGACTCAGAGGTCAATCTGGCAGAAAGGACTAGCAACCATATACTGTGCATTATCTTTCCACAAAAAAAGAAAGAAAGAAGTGGTAAGCTTGGATGTAGCGTCTCTGTTCTTTCTATTGTCCTGCTGTCCAGCCAGTAACATGCTCCTCAAATCGCACAGCTCCTATGTCAATGCAATTACTTTTGCAATCCACCAGAGGGCACTCACGGTCCAGGTTGGTCCCACCACCTGTTAGTCAGCTGTGAGCAGGTCCTAAGGTCTGTTGCAGCCTGTCTATTGCCTTATGTCAATACCTTCTGCTACCTCCTCATTTTATTGACATGAATGTCAAATTTTCATGGTTTGTACCCACCCATCTTTCAGTGCCAGATGCTCCAAGGCTGGGGAGGTTTTGCAGATCAGCTGTCAAAACTTTGGAATGTATCCTATCCCCAGATCCTTCGGTGACAAACATTGGATCTATATCGAGCTGGCCTGCTAATCAAATAGTGTCATTGCCACAAAACTATTTACTCACCATTCGCAGTGGAGTGAATTAAATGGGAGAAACATTGTCAGAGACTCAGTGTTAGAACTGTCCCTTTTGCCCATACCCATGTAGGTCTTTTAATTTCTTTCATTGACCGTGGGCACATTTTCAGAAAAACACATTAGGAGAATAACAACTTTGTCTCATCCAGTTGTAAGATCACGACCAATGATGTCTATTGGCTTGCATTTTTACATATTCATAAAGCAGTGTCTGTAGGCCATAGTTTGGCTGTATATAGGGTATACTCTAGTTTTCTGCAGCTGATCACTTCCACTGTGTTCAAGGATGTAGATATTTTGAAGAATTAGCACCACCAGTGGTGCTATATTGTTTTTTTAGATTGGTTTATAAAAGCTTTGAGAATTAGGGAAGTGGGACTAAAATGGCAGCTATGTCTCATTGGCATAAGCTAGTATAAATGCGAAACCACTCCCAGCTATTTAAGTGAGCTAAAAAGCATTCTGTTAAAGGAGAGCAGCACGTAGATGAGAGAGTATTTATCATTCAGCAATTCCTTCTTTCATTCCTGATTTATTTATTTATGTTATTTATTCATTGAAAAGATTTTTATGGCTGCCCATCTTAAACAAAACTCTGGGCAGCTCACAACAATAAAACCAATAGCTATAAACTCATAAACCATAAAACCATTTTAAAAAAAAACCAGCTCCAGATATCCTCATTCTATTCCAGTGCCTGGGTAGAAAGCCAGGTCTTGATGGTCTTCTGAAAGGCTAAAAGGGTGGGGGCTGCCAAATCACCGGGGTGGGGGTGTTCCATAAGGTAGGGGCAGCCATAGAAAAGGCACGCTTCCAAGGTCCCACTAGATGGCAAGATTTCAGGGAAGGGACCTGGAGCGTGCCTACCCTATCCAATCTGGTGGTCTGGTGGGACAGGAAGGGGGAGGCTGGTGGGACTCTCAGGAGGAGGTGGTCCCACAAATAACCTGGTCCTGTGCCATGTAGAACTTTAATGGTGCTAACCAGCACCTTCAGTTGCACCCAGAAGGAAACTGCAAGTAACGTGGCTGAACCTAGGAATACCTGATACTGTGTGCACTGGTGCATTCTGGACCAGTTGTAGCTTCCAAGAGGTCTTCAGAAGCAGCCCAGTGTAAAGCACAATTGACCTCCTCACTCCTTTTCAAACTTCTTCCAATTTGGGTCAACAAAAGCCATTTTACTCAGCTGGTCACCTCACAAAGCACCAGAATAGGCAATAAAGGGCCTGTGCGTGGAAGGCAAGCTCAGAAGAACAGCGGAGCTAGAGAGTCAGATCAGGAAGAAGCTTCACCACCATGACTAGTCCCATCTTTTAAATGCATCATTTTTCAGGACTGCCCCAAAGCATGGAGCCCTGTATTGATTAGTGGAGATGTCCAACCTTCCCTCTGCCTGCCTGCTCTCAACCAGAAGTGATGAAGTGCAGTTGAGGGTCACGAGGAGGGCTTGCCACATGTCCATGCTTCACACAGCTGCCGCTGTTTAAACTAGCTGTGTAAGGCACATTCACTATTGGCAAATCCACACAGCAAAAGCCAGCCTGCGCCTGGGAGGAAACCTGTATTTAAGCAGCCACAAAATGGCAGAAGAAGAAAGGGCCTTGGCAGGGTCACACGCCTATGATTACAAGGGAAGCACCAAGCAAGGCTGTTTCTTTCCCCCCTCTCCTCCCCTCCCCTCCCCTCCCCTCCATCCTCCAGCTCTCCTCCTGAAAGCAAATGAATCCAGACTGATATTTTTATTTGTCATAGGATACGTTTGGAAAAATTAAGCATGATCATTTCAAAGTTCCAGGGAACGGACTGATTGGAGACAACTGATAGGAAGACTACAAACTTTCCTCCCCCAGCCCTCCCGTTTCGGCCTGGTGACATCATCCAAGAGGTCATAACCTTGCATCTAGTCTATTTCAATAGAGTCTGTGAGGAGCCACCCCTGGAGGACTGTTCAGTAGCATAGACTGGTACAAAACATCACAGATTGAGATGGTGACACGGATTCATACAAATGTGTGTCATGATTGCTCCGGAATGTGCCTTGAATTGCTGCCAACTTCAAGGCATACTTCTCCAAGCTCTAAAGTACATAAGGGCCATGCTGTAAATTATGTTATTTACACTTTAAAAATTGCTTAAGCTGGCTACTTTTATTGAAGAAGTCAAAGCATTTGTATTGGTCCTATTCAGAGTGCGTGTTATCAAACCAACCTGGAGATTTTTGTCAATTTCTTGCTAAAATGTACAGGTATGGTTGGTGCAAACAGCATATCTGGGAGCCAAGATGAGATCTTTAGCAAGTAATTAGTATGCAGCCCCATTTAGTTTAGCACCATTTACCCCTGGCTTTTTAAAAGCATGAAATATCTGATGTGCAGTTTGTTCCTTAGGCTGCAGTCTTATGCACTCTTCAACTGAAAATAGCAGGATTAATGTCTTTGTAAACAATATACAGTGCATTGCAATGTGAGGTTATAAACCTCAACCTGTTTGCCTGAGGGTACACTGAACATAGCAAGACTCTCTTTGGAGTAAACACCTTTATTGCTAAATTGCTCTGCTAAATCTTCTTTTTTTCTAGGGAATTGTGTTTTTATGTAATCTTACATCAGCAGGGGATGACCTGTTCATCAGTGCATCCAGATAAGAAACTTAGAACTTTAAGAATATGCAAAGGGTTGTCCATGGTGACTTCTTTAAAATGCTCTGAGGTTTGCCCAGCCCTGGATATTTTTTAAAAGCAATATAAGACTTTGATTTAGACAACTTTTCAGGACATATATCGACTTTACATATCAACTTTATATTTTCAGAGTATTCTGAGTTTAATTCTCTGCTCCCTTAAAACAATAGGACTGGGAAGGATGAGACTAAATTCCACAAATAAAATTTCTCATAGGCTGATGTAGCAAAACTAGAATAACTCTTGATGCAGGAGCCCTGACATTGAAATAATATAAATCCATATTTGATTTCTAAATGTATTTTATAGTAACAAGGAGAAGTATCCAAAAAGGATTTAGGAATTATGGATTAAAAGCAAGCACATTATGTAATAACATTGATAGTGAGGAGAAGCAATCAGTGAAAGGACATATTTAATCTTATTTGTTCTGTTTCACAAGAAAACCAAACTAATGACAACAGATGCAACAAACAGCCTTAGATTTTACAGTGAAGATATAGAAGTGATAGACAGCTTCTGCCTTTAGGATCAACCATCAGTAATAAAGGAACAAGCAGTGAAGAAATATGCCACAGACTCAGCCACAGAGTTCTCACTCCAGGCACAAATGATCAGGCTCAAATTGTCCTACTTTGGACACATTATGTGAAGACCCAACTCTCTGGAGAAGGCACTAATGCTGGGAAAGGTAGAAGAAAAGAGAAGAAGAGGACAACCAGCAGCAATGTGGATGGAGTCAGTTATAGTGGCAATGAGTATACCATTGGAAGACCTGAAAGACCAGGTTAGAGAGAGATCATCATGGAGAAAATCTATCTATATGATCACTAACAGTCAACACTGACTTGATGCACACATAATCAATCAATCAATCAATCAATCAATCAATCAATCAATTTGTTCTGTTTATATCATGCCTTTCCCCCAAGAGCAAAAGGTGGCATACATAACACATTCTACTCCAATTTTCCACCCATGAGAACAATCCTATGAGAGAGGTGGGGCAGAGAAGTATCTTCCAGAGCCATCAAGAACTGAACATCTTTATCTTAACTTAATTACAGGTAGTCCTCATTTAGCAACCACAGTTGGGACTGGCAACTCAGTCATTAAGCAAAGTGGTTGCGAAGTGAAACCGCAACTGTGCTTATGTCTTACTTCAGCTTTCCTTTGCTTTACAGACCTGCGAAGGTTGTAAATGTGAGGATTGGTCGTAAAGTTATTTTTTCATCACCATTGTAACTGCAAACGGTTGCTAAACAAGACATTGCTAAACAAGTACTACCTGTACTTTGTCACATAGCTTAAGGAATCTTATACAATACTTTTTGAGACAAAGATCTTATAAACACATGTTGAAGTGCTGTTGTTCTGAAAACTTTTGGGGAGGAGGGTATTCAACATGGAAAAAATACAGACAAAATAACTCTATATTATATAAACTGTTCTGGTTTCTTTTGCTGAATATCTGGAATATAGGGCTAGATGGTGAAATAGTCTGGCACAGTGCACATTTTGAAGGAAAACCTCTAGTCTGCCATCCTGATTTTGTCCAATGTCTCTCACTAATGAACCAATAGTACCTGCAAAGCCAAAAGAAATTAATTATATCTGCCTGCCTATCCTTTTTGTTTTGTTTTATTTTATCTTTTCACTTAGTTGCTGACTGAAGGAAAAAGTAATTGCTATGTACATGAGAAGAAACACATAAGATACCATGTTAATTGTAGGCTTGGGAAAGGTGGCTGCAAGACACTGCCTGGGATATTGATGGTACTAGAGCTGGAAGGAAAGAGAAGGCAGGCGAGGGTGGTGTAAGTCTAGTGAAGCAGGGGAAGCAGCCACCATGGGGCCTGTGGGCACAGAAGGCCCTGCCAAGCTCCCATTCCCTGCCCACTCTATGCCCCACACCTTAACAAACCAAATCAAGCAGGTATAAAAGAAGCACCAGGAGGAGGAGAAATCCACCCCATTCTGCCAAACAGAAAAATGCCTATGAGATTATCATTCCTTTTCTGAATACAGTCACATGACTGCACTTGGTCAACAACTTTGGACATAACTGAGCCCCTTTGATAGTACCATTTCAGGGTGTATTTGAGGATGACAGTGCCGTTCCCATGTAGTTCTCTGATGGAGTAAGGCTTCCTGTTTTGTTGGGCCTGGCTTTAACAGTAATGCTTGATTATTTAATAAAATGATGCTGCTGAGCTTTGATCTTACCACTTTTCACTTTCTGATCATTACCAGATAGTTATACCATCCACTTCAGGATTATATTTTTATCTGCAATGAGCTTTAGCCTAGGTCATTTGTGCCCTCTTGAATTATTTTGGAGACAGGGTATGGAAAAAGCAAGAGTGAGCTCATGCTCTCTTCAGCATTGCTTTCACTGGGTGTTGGGGAAAGAGGGGGTGAGACCTGTAGAGGGCATAGAGCAGTGTTTCTCAACCTTGGCAACTTGAAGATGTGTGGACTTCAACTCCCAGTATCCCCCAGCCAGCATGGGGAATGCTGGGAGTTGAAGTCCACACATCTTCAAGTTGCCAAGGTTGAGAAACACTGACATACAGTAGAGAATGGCCTTGAAGAACAGTGGGAAGGTCCATTACCAAGGCAGTGATTAGACAAGTGTGATTTGAAGCCATTCCAAGACACAAACTTAAGAAAACGCCTCAGACAGGCCCTTCCCTATTTCTCACGAAGATAAAGTGAAGGAAGGGGGAAGCACATTCAGGCTTGCATGATTTTCTTACCATAGCTATTGCAATAAAAGTTGTTTTAGACCCAGATGTCACTGGTTTCTTAGTTTGGTCTACTTTACAGGGCTGACAAAACCTATTCCTTCTTATAAAATTTTCTCCAGTTAATCAATTGCCTCTTCAACTTGGTATATCAAGTTACAATTTTTTTGTTTGTTTGTCAGATTTATATCCTGCTGCAATTGTAAATCAATCAATCAATCAATCAATTATACATCTGTTGTCCATAGGCCAATCTGGCTATATAACTAAGAGCATAATGGAAGGCTACAGGACAGGAACTGGTACTGCTAACATAGATAAAGAACCCTCCAAGCAAGAGAAAGAGAAGAGGAATATTCAACAGCTGTATGTCCCTACTCATCAGTCTCCCTGCTAGGGCTGGCTAACATATGTGGTTAGAAAAAACCCAAGTTGCTCATCCTGCAGGATTTCCATATTCTTACCAAGGGCTGCCTTAATGACAGCTGTGACAACCACAGGGCTGTCATATTGTTGGCCCTGGAAGCTATCAGGATGAGAAAAACAATCAATGTTCCCCATAAGAGTAGAGGAAAGCTTTCAGAAATTCCAGGGAATAGGATTCTCGGTTCTGCATCCAGAGGCACGTGCTTATCTCTTCTTAATTAAAAGTAACTCCCATTACTTTCCACAATGAGACTTATGGCCAATTAAGCACACTTAAGATAGCAGTTCTATTAAGTTTACAATGTTGTTAAGGTAAGTTTTTATTAATGAATACACATTGCCATTACTATAACTGAGAAAGATTCCACATAAAACCCTGGAGATCAAGGAAGTCTCTGACATAACAGTCCACTGATTTAACTCACAATTATAACTGCCAGAAGATATTAAAACCAGGACTCGTAATTTGTAAAAAGATCCAGAGAGATTAGCAGATAGATAGATAGATAGATAGATAGATAGATAGATATAGATAGATAGATAGATTGATTAAGGTTAGCTGCCCCACACCTAACATCAAACATCTCTTCTTTCTTGGACCCAGCATCTTTCTTGCACCCATATTTTAAGAAAGTGCTAGAACTGAAGAAATTGCCTTGTACTTTTTTTGGGTAACCAAAAACAAAGGGCCAGAAAGTGCTGAATTTAAAGCATCTGAAAAACTACACAGAAAAAAATATGAAGAGTCAATATTTACAGTGCTACTAAGAAAGGACAAGAAGGAATTCATTCAGTTCCAAGTAAAACACAATGAATTGCCAGGAAGGATGTTATGGATTTGCCTTCTATAATAGGAGACAATTGACTATCTATCAACAGTTGGTTAAATGTTGTTTTTAATTTATTTTTTATTGCTTTTTAATTAATAACAAAAAGAAAAAGAAAAAAAGCAAAACACAATGATAATAACAATGGAGATACATATATCATCAAAGAAAAAAAACATAAAAAGGGCTTTACAAAAAAGTGAAAAAAGTACGACAAAGAAGAAAAAGGTTGGTTAAACGTAAGGAATCCTGCCAGCAGGAAAGGAGGCTAAATCCCATGGGCCAGCTCTCCATTACCTCTCCTCCACTTCCAGTGTTCCAGAAATCCTTTTATAGTCACAAATGTCTAAGAATCTTGAGCCAGGTCCTTTCCATACAACCACTGTTTTTGTTTCCCAGGCCTTTGGAAACAGTTTTAAGCCAACTTGCAACCATCCTCATTGCCACTCTCTTGAAACACAGATAATCCAGTAGGAGGCAATCGTTGCATTCTCCAACTGATCAATAGGAGGCATAAAACCTGATCCAACCAGTGCATCTAAGGTATGTTTGGTGTGGCACTAAAAACATCTGAGCATTTGCAATCAGAGGAGCTTCAAAGCCATCAAGGCACCATTTCCTGCTCAGTTGACTATGGTGTCATATCGGAGAAATGATAACATGAAGTTACAGCCATTTAATCTTTGTGGACAAAGCTGAGAAATGGAAGACAGAGCGAGGCAAGAGCACCTATCAATAAGAAAATGCCATTTTAATCTCCACAGAGCTCCATTGTTTCTGCTGGAACATTTGCTTCCTATAGAGTATCAGCTGAGGTGGAATTAAATAATGCGGAAACATACAGCTATGGAGTCAGTCCTGGAGCAGTGCAACCCTACATGTGGAGATGCCTTCATTCTCTTGTGCAAGCAACCCAATGGAAATATTGACCAGTTTCCTCACAGCCAGGTGAGAAGGATGGATGTAGCAGGCTACTGGACCTTAGACCCCCAAAGGACAAAGTTACATAATCCCCAGTTCCAAACAGTACCGCTGCTGTTACATCCTTGGGAAGGGCTCAGAGCTGCCAGTCCCCGTGCTAAAACTGTGCTCTTCCTCAGCCAGCTGAGATGAAAGCTCGGGGTCACAGCCCTTTCAGTAACAACCACCCCTAGTCTTAAGCCCTGAAATTAGAGCTTTCTTTGAGCCCTTTCTTTGAGGGTGATGCCACAGAGAAGATAGCACAGCAGTGTTTATATACACAGGTTTGACTCGCTCCCCCACCCCACCCTACCCCCACAGTCGCTGCTGCAATAATTACAGAGCTATGGCCTGCTGAAGCTTGGTTGTTTGCAGCCTGGCTAGACATGGCATCGTTCTGGGCATCTGGCCTCACCCAAGCAGCAGCTGGGAATGTGCTGGTTCATCAAACCACAGCTCACCTCAGCTCCCCAAACCAAGTGAGAGCCTCCTTAATTGGGGCTGATCAGGGTTCAGATCAAGCCAGCACCTTGCACCAGCCCCAGTGAGTACAATCTCCTATTACAGGAGATCCAACTATAGAATGGCTATAACTACAGTAGCCTGTTCCTTCCATTCCTTCCTTATTAAAACCGTGTTTGCATTGCAGCCTTTTCTTTTCAATGAACTTTGCGGATTCAGAGTCTCTAGTATATGTCTAGCTGCACATTAAATAAAAATTATCTCTGCAAGCACTATGATGCTCATTGTTACTGTATCCCATGTGTGTGCTACGGAGACTGGGAAACCAGCATGGCCTGAGCATAGGCCATGGTGCTCATATCAAGGAAGGAGCACCACATCAGAGTATAGAATGAAACATATTTCATGTCAGGGCTTGCTGTCCACAAGACTGCCATGGCAATTCAACACACTCAGATGTATCTTACCTAATTTGCTCCCAGCATCCATTCTAAAGAATTAGAAGAGGCAGGTCAATCAGTACTTTAATTTTGTGTTGTACAATTGTCTCTCATGCTCATCTTGGATTGTGTTGCCTCAGTTTGACTTTAATCTCTATATCTCTAGCTTCAACCTCTAGTATGATTTTTGTGGGCATGGATAGAGTTTAGCCATCTACAGCTGGCCACAGACTAATTTCCAGTGGATTACTTAATGCCTCCTGGTTGTAGGGATTCTTTCAAAGAATTATAAATAGTGGATAGGGTGAATCCTGGTTTGTTCCAACAAGACACTTTTGCCTTAACCAAAGCAAAAATGTATACAGTACTTATGGCTGTATAACTACCTAAGAGTTGTTGTACATAGTGACTCAGATGTCTTGAGTATGCATTCTTGCTTTGTAAGATTAACGTGCATTGATTTGCTGGGCATGGGGGCGGGAAAATAATATTGCAATGAACCCTGCTGTGATACATTGGATTTAGACTTCTCTTAGCTAAACTCTGATTTCTTTCCCCCCTCACCCCAGTCCTTAAAAGGATTGCTTTTTCAGATCATTTCTTGATCCCTACTGTTGAAGTCTCACAGTACTAACTAGATCCAACCCACTAGATATAATGTCTACAACAAATCTTTGCTCATATACAAACGTTCCCCTTTGAAGGCCTGAACTGGAATTAGAGGTCTTGCCTACATAAGAGCCAGCTGCTTTTTATGAGCCTGTTGACAAACCTTCCTCATATAGTTAGTTTATGATTCAGCATATTTGAATCTAGAAAACTGGATTAATCAAGTAAAGCAGGATTCAGTTAACTATGGGTAAGCATGTCATGCGAATAGAGACTGATTAGCTGTTCCTCCTCCTGTAACAGATGTACTCCTATTTCCATTCTAGTACTGTATAAATGGGATGGCCTTAGTTTTATCTCAGCATGATGGCAAACCTACATTTACAACCCTTTAAACTTTATGTGTCTTCCAGATGCATTGGACTCTAAATTCGATCTTCTCCAGCCAATGGCTCTGAAGTTTCAGGTGATGGAAGATGCCAACTTTAAAACTTGTTTAAATTCAGGAAGGATTCGTAGGCCCAAGAGAGAACAATATGCTTATATTATATTTGTGAATTACATTTGCCATAACATAATTTGCAATAAGAGCTTTACACAGACTGAATTAATAAATCACATTAAATCATTATGTGGTGTGTTTGATCTTGGTTGTCTTGAGTGAACCCAGCCATTATATTTTGCAAGCCATGGTTTATGACTCTAAACCATAAAATATAGCTTATAAAGCCACAGGATGTGAAGCCAAAACTAATGAAATCACATTATGGCTTAGCATGATGTGTGAAGTAAATCACAGAGAACAATCATTAGCCTCACCAGAGCAATGGAAGCCATTTTCCTCTCTGTGGATGTGATACAGGGAAATATCCACATGTATGAAGGTTAATCATAAGAGACAGGCGATCCATGGAGAGTTTGTTTTGTTTTAATTTTTATGAGAGAGAAACTGGGGAAGACAAAGAATCAGTAAGATGCTCAAAGATACTTGGATTTCCTTCTATATTCCTATTTTATCACAGAGAGCTGTGCTTCTGTTTGACCCATAAAAATGTTCAGGGCATTAACAATGTGTCCATACCTCAGAGAACAGCTTTCCGATGCAGGTCAAATGCACATCTCTGACATACAGTTGCTATTAACTTGTCCTGGGCTCAGTCATACAAATGAAAACATACATAAAATATGAACAGGGCAGGTCAGAAAATGCTTTATAAGCATCTCGTATCCATGTCGCATGGCAGCACACAACCAGTACAGACATGCACCAAGTTTGAATCATTGGATAAAAGGCATCAATATTCTTCTGCGCCTGAATAGTCAAAAAATCAAGTGTACTGGAATATTTAGGTTTTCTATATCACTTCTGATTGTTCAGAGTGTATCGTGTATATTTTTTCATAATCCTAACACCAATGCTGAAATTAAAGATGCATTATTACCCCCGTCCAGCAGATTGGGGTAAGAACTTCTAGAGGTTATATTAATGGCTTCACCTGCCCTCACATTAGTGCTAAGTCCTACCACTCCTGTCAACAACAACCATGGTTGCAGCTACTAAACGTGGTTCATAACTTGCTCATAGCACAGCGACAACACATAGATTCTGAAAATAGATTTCACAGAAATGCTAGAAACCTCTGGAGATAGAAGTTGCAGCAGAGCTGGAAGATTCACATAACGCATAAACCAGAGAATGGTGGCTTAAGTTTGGGCCCCCAAGTGCAGTTCATTCAATGAATCATAGCTAAACAGCTTTATACTTGCAGATTGCCCTGTGCTGATGCATTTTTCCAACTCACTAAGGTGTTGTAGAGAGTCATTTTTAAAACCCTGTGCCATGCATTGCTTTATTACTTTTTAAAAAATGGGGCCTGGAAGAAATTTACGTTTTTCCCCATTCTTTTGTGGTGGCACCAGTCTAGATCAGGCCACTGGGTGCTTACCCTAGAATAAAATAAAATCAGAACAGGAACTGCGTGGAGCTGATTTATGTAGTTGCAAGTTTAATCCTGAGTCTGTAGCTCAGCTGAACTGTATATCCAGGTCCACTTTCTGAATCTCTTCTAGATGGTACAAACATGTTTTTTTACAAGCAGAAATGTTCCTAAAGTTATCCCAAAACATGAATGGTCAGTAACATCTGGAGTTGTCCGCAAAGACCTGTGTTCTGCAGGGAGGAAATAGTTCTGGCTGTATGGTGGTGGTGGTGGGCAATAGCAGCCAGATCCACAAAAGTTGAACTGTAAGTTTCGTACTTTCTGTTCACATAGACGCATCTTCTAGGACAACTTTCTTTTCGCTAAGACCATCAGTGGATGCGAAATATAAGTATTTTTCACAGGTTTGCTTTTGCTCAGAGACTGTAGATTGAAAAGGCAGTACTGACCGAGTAATGCATTAAATTTGCATTTATCTCTAGGCAAGTGCTAGTGAAGAAAGGGAAGCATACTACATTTCTAAATGAAACACATATGTACATTTGCAGGTATGAGATCAGAAACATTCCACCCCTCTCATCCCCAGACAGGAAAGCCTTATTTAAAGTAGAATTTGTCATCTGCCTTATGTTAAAAATATATTAATTGTCATTTTGAAGTGCAATTAAAATATGATTTTTTAAAGGAAATTGTCTGCCAACTAACCTTGGACTTCTTTAAAGTCCATTAGAATATATTAGAATGATTTATTTGCCCAATTATTGGATTACAGCTATACTCACATATAGTGAGTATTTAAAGCTAGAATAATCTAGCTGTATATGTCAAACTCACTCAGATTTGAGCCATAAAAACTGTACATGGAAATCTTATCTACATGCAAAGCTGGAAGCCAGATGGGAAGAACAGTTCTCCAACTGCATGTGGACAGGCTGAGATCACATTCTCATTTGAGAAGAATGCTTGTATTGTCATAATAAAGAAGGACCAAAAGCTTGCTAAAAGTACCTGCTTGCAAGGAAAAGGTCACAGGTTCAACTCTTAGTATCTCCAATTAGGGCTCATAAAGACATTTTTTTTTCCTGAAAAACCTGAAGAACTACTGTAGGTCAGTGCAGACAATACTGAACTAAAAGGACTAATGGTTTGATTTTAGGCAACTTTATATGTTCTTCCCCAAAGACTATAAAAACAATTCCATAAAGATCGGGATCTCATCTTAAAGAGAAGCAAGAGATGTAGAAGATACTCTCCACTGCTGGAACTCAAAAGGAGTTTTCAGGTTCCTGCAAATGAAACGAGCTCCGAGGGATCTGGAGAAGCAGAAGAAGTGCCGTGGAATGGGAACCCTGAAGGCCAAAGAGGATGCAAGGGTATCTTATCAGAAGACAAAGAGAGGAGACGTGGTAGTTGGGCACTCATTCAACGGGGAACTGAAATAAATGGATGCTAACTAGTTGGCGAAATGTGCTGTCTATCAGAAGCAAGGATAGGAATGTGACAGAGCAACTTCCAAGGCATCAAATCCACTTATAATTATCCCTTCCTGCTTATACATGTGATAATAAATGAGGCTGCAAAGAACAGCTACAACCGTATTGCCGCCCAGTTGGAACTGAGTTGGAACCCGGTTCCAATCTCTTGGGTCATACGGTATTCCCATCCACCCTTCTGGTCCATTGTCGAGGACACTGCAAGTCAATGACTGGGTACCGATGTGTTGAAGGGAGAGATTTGATTTCTGGGATCTTGGACTGCTATCTACATGATGGGTTGCACTTTACGAATACAAGTAACAATGTGTTTGGCCACAGTATGGCCAACTTTATTAGGAAGGCTTTGTACTGAATCTTGTGGGTGATGGAAGTGAAAACTCTGAATAAGGACCTCAGATAATGACTTGTGCACTGTAGAAAGTGGGAAGATTGCTGAAACAAGCCTCCCAGGACTCATCTGCACATGCTTGTTTGCCCAATATGAAAAGGCCCCCAAAATCATTCACCGAGGACAAGAATGTGCAGCGTAAGCTTCAACCCACCCCTGGCCCACCACAATGGCTGCTTTCAGCCATTTTTCCTTGTTCAGACAAAAGCGGTGTTTCCTGATTTCTGCTGGCATAAGCAATGCTGTATGGCAGTGTTTCTCAAGCTTGGCAACTTTAAGATGTGTGGACTTCAACTCCCAGAATTCCCCAGCCAGCAAGCCTGTCATTCACCAAGATACCCAGATCATTTTCACATTTGCTTTGATTGTTGTTTGCCACCCAATATCACTATGATGTGATGGGGGGCTATATGTGTTGGAAGAATAAAATGATTTTTTTTCGTACACAAAGAAAGGATTTGGCCTTCGTCCATGCTGAAAATCTTCATTTTTTGCTTGTCAAGATCCTCATGAATCTTGTGTCCGTTTCATGCTTCTTATCCCCCGTCTCTGTATCATTTACAAATATGTTAATCATATTTTATAACTCCTTATCCAGGTCATTCATAAATATGCTGAACAGCACAGTACACAGTACACCGCTCAACATTTCCCTCCAGAACCGCTAATGTACACTTGTTGAGTACAATCGTTCAACCAGCTCTGTATCCATCTAATGACAATGCTATCTAGCCGACATTTTGCCATCTTCTCTAGCAGAATTTCATGGAAGAGTTTGTTTGTTTGTTTATTTATTTATTTATTTATTTATTCCATTTATATGGGCACCCATCTCAAGTACATGACTCTGGGCCACTCACAGCATTAAAAACATAACATAATATAACAAGAAATAAAATACACAGCAGCCAGAGAATCATAAAAAACTCTCAGTATAACCAAGAAATGGTTTGTCATATATTTTGCCTAAGCTAAGGATACCATATATCCCATGCATTCTGTAGCCAACTAAACTGATCATGCTCTAGGAAAAAAATAAAAAAACCTTGTGTGGCATGATTTGGTCTTCATAAACCTAGGCTGGCTTCTGGCAAACAATGCAGTCTTCTCTAAATGCTTGCAAACAGACTGCTTAGTCCCTGGTTCTAGAACGTTTCCCAAGATCAACATCAAGCTGACCAAGGTGTCTTTTTCTCCCCTTGTGAAAACAGAGAGAGACCATCTGCAGGCTGCTTCTAGACTATGGATATAACTGGTCTAATTCTGAATTCCTACATTGTTTGCGGTAACCAGGTGCTCCCTAATTATCTCTTTACTTACTACTCCCTCATTTTTCCAGTTGTTTTGCTTATGACCGCTTGAACAGGGTTCCCCTTTGGGAGAAGGATGGAGCAAAGTAGAAATAAGGTCTGCCTTCTCCCCATCACCAGCTACTGTTGTCCTATCACCTCCTAGCATCGCACCCAGGACTTCCTTTTTCTGCTGATATAGCCCAACCCCCAACCCCATTTTTGCTTTTACTTTCACTTGTAAGCCTATATACATTTTGTGTTTTAGTACTTCTTTTTTGTTTGTCCAGATATAACTGCTTGTTGGCGCATCTCCTTGGCAATTACCCATCTTCTATGTCCTTGTTCATTGTTAGCTCAGTTAAATGTTTCCTATGCATCTGCACCATTTTCTAAGCTGTCTTCCTTCCTTCCTTCCTTCCTTCCTTCCTTCCTTCCTTCCTTCCTTCCTTCCTTCCTATCCCCCCTCATTGTAATGGTGCGCAATTGTATTTCCAGTATCTAATTTTTTAGAACAAATAAGAAGGTCAAGACCTGTTCTCTCTTATTCCTGAGTTCAGGACACAGAATAATGGATTTAAGCTACAGGAAAGCAGATTCCAATTAAAAAAAAATCCTAACACTAAAGCTATTAGATACTGTAGCCAATTAGCCAGAGAGATGGTGAGTTCCTCTTCATTAGAGGCTGAGCAATCATTATCTGGGATGCTTTAATTTGGATGTCTGCATCAAACAGGGGAGTCGGATTCAGTGGGGTAAATGGCATTTTCCAACTCTATGGTTCAGTGCTTCAAGAAAATACAAATAACCCACATTAGATGCCACTCACAATCTCTCTCTCCATAAAGGTGCAGCACTGTGTACGACATGTATTGATACCACTGACTTCAGTAGATCACCTGTTGCCTCTGAATCAAATGTAAAAATGTATCTGTGTAATTCACAAACTTCCCTATGCACACAACTCCTACCTGCAGTCTGTAGCTCAAAATGTCACATTTTGTTTCTACCCAGAATTCAACTCCAGCAGTACTTCTGGGACACCTTCCTGCATTCATTTGCCTGCTAAGGAGCCCTGACATACATGACAGACCACCTAAGGTGGCCTGGTAAGTATTTAAAAAGGCCCCTCCTTACAACTTCGAAATGCTTTCCAGAACTTACTGAACAAACGAAGACGGATATTGTTGTGTCTTTGGGCTAAACATTGCTGGTTTTGTCCCTGAGGAATTTATAAACAGAATCTAATAGAAGGCCTCTCAGTCAGGACTGGAGTCTGAAACTAAACCTAGGAGTTCTGCCTTGGATATAATTGGAAGTTAATGCCTAATGTCCAGGCCTCTCTTATGCAGCATAGACAGACAAGAACGTCGTCCCATTCTTTACAGCCAGGCACACCACTTGACTTTGGCTGATTTAGAAAGTTAGTATTAGTTAATACTAGGATAGGAGACCACTAGGAAATCCCAAGAGTGTAGGCTAGACTGGGAAGTCAATAAAACCCATGGAAGAAGTCAAGGGAAATTGACTGATTATGTGTCATCAAGTTGGGGTCGACTCTTAGCCACCACATAGACAGATTTTCTCCATGAGCAAAGGGCAAACCACTTGCCTATTGCATATTGAGACAGTTACCTGAGGCACCATCTCGTCCCCGTTACATCGACTCGTCCCACCCAGTCTGGCAGGAAGAGTATGTTACAGACTCCGTTGCCCAGAGAGTTCCAGCTGGTGGGGCCCAGGAGGAGGGCCTTTTCTGCCAGAGCTCCTGTCCTCTGGAACTTCTTGCCCCCTGAGGTAAGATTGGCCCCCTGAAAGGACATCAAGACTTGGCTCTGCCAACTTGCATCGGGACCCAATGGGGGTTCGCGGCACTGGGGGTGGCTGGTAGCTTGAGGATGCTCTCTCTGCCTTTTTAGTTTGTACTGTAGTTTTAACTTTTAGTTTTAATTTGAACCTTTTGTAGTTTTTAACTTGTGTATTTTTTTCTAAAATTTTATAGTTTTATACTCGTAACGCTGCCTAGAGTCACTTGTACAGTGAGATGGCCAGCATAGATAAATTTGAAAAATAAAATAAATAAATAAACATTGTTGCCAAGGAAACAACATGATCGTGTCCATCCAGTCACCAGCCCTTGAGGAAGACTCTCCTGGGTGGGGTAAGGTGCTATGAAACTGTGGGGGGAACCAGCCTCCCCAAATCCAGCCACGGTGGAGCCCCCCATCCGCAAACCCTGAACGCTGCTTTTGCATAATACAGTCCATCCCTTGGGCTGTAATTAAACTGCAGCTGGAAAGCCCCAGCACCCAAGACCTGGGGAGAGGGGGCTGGAGCAGACCGCAAGCAGCTGCAGGCACCCACATGAGAGCCTGGATTAGAGGGCAGCCCCACCTGGCCCATTGATCTCCTCCATGCTGATCAGCAAGAGCAGGCTCAGGCAGCAGCTCTTGACACCCAGCCCTTCCTCAGACCTAGTTTCCATGACAATCAGTTGCAAACAGTGAATCTGCTGCTCGGTCAGGTTTACACAAACCTCTAGACGGAGTTTGGATAGCAAGCCAGCTGCCAAGTGGGTGGTTGGCACCAGGGCCTAGACCTGAAGTTGGAGGAATGTGTAAGATGGGACTTCGTGGGTGTGCATGGGGTCTTCCTGCAGCCTCTAGATTTTTCCTTCCTGCCTGGGAATCCCTAAGAGAGAACCCCAGAGCTACCAACACTCTGGAAGAACACAGCCATGAGTCCTACGTGATTTTCAGGTTAGCAGTAAGAAGGCCCAGAGTGGGCAAACAGGTAAAGATGCTGAAGTAGACATCAAGCAAGGTTAATTTATATCACATTTCTTTAATCAAACACTTACGAAAACAATCTGTTTCTAAAACCCCGTTTAAGCAAAAATGTACAACATGTTAAGCCGTATGTATATATTATCTTCTCAAATTATTTTCTTTAAATGATTACCAAACCAAAGGGAACAATCTGGTGCCCCTTTAGGCTATAAACTCCCATAAGCCCCAGTCCACATGATCAATGGTCAGAATCTATACCTGATGAAGTCCAAAATATCAGGAAGGTATCAGGTTGCCTAATTCTAACTTGTCTGATGCTTTGAATAAAATCCTGCTTTTCTCAGGAAAAGAAAGGAAGTTATGGGAAGGGAACTTCTGAAGTATATAGCATAGGCAATGTTTTAATGTGCCATAAGAGTGAGTCTCAAGAAAATGATAATAAAAACACCAATAGGAAAATATATTTTCACCTAAAGTATTTAACAATCCTGAAAATTGGATTTGGACAATTTATATTAAACAGATGCTATTGTAATCATGATTTACAAATGTACAAAATCCCTAAATTATGTGGAAGAGGGGGAAAGTTTGCTGCAAGTCTTTCTGCATCAGCATTTGTCAGACTTTACGTACAAAAACAGGTTAATGTGATTAAAGCTCAGGGTTAAAATTTGTACCTTGCAAAGACATGAAATCTGATGCACAGGAATTCTTCTTTGAATGTTCCTGTCACTTACAAGTGTTTGTTTTCCTTCCCTAAACCTCCATTTTCCATAGCAGATCTCTTGCCACTTAGAACCTCCTTTGTTACAGAGATCAATCATTTTGCTAAGTATGCTGTAATGTGGACAGCTAAATTAGGGACCTTGCTATGGTGTCATTATCTGATAGCTTCCAATTATACAAAGTACATCTGCTCAGCTCCCTTTGCTGAAGTCGTTTAAAGCACCAAAGAGGGATTCCAAAGAGAAACACAGGCCTGGACTACGTTCACACCTGTTTACCACTCCCCCCCCACACACACACACACACCATACACCCACGTTTGTGTGTTCCTCAGTTCTTTTCCACTATACTAGTCATTGAGATCCAAGTGATGACTTGATTCCCTTGCTCATTTTCCACTTGCAGAGAACAGTTTTCCAAATACAGTAGAAATTGGTGTTAGAAACAAAGGTTAGGTCAGGGGAGTAAAAATGGAGGATAGCAGAGATGCTTGGCTTAGATGGAGGTTTTGAAATCACCTCTCAGGCAGGTTCTAGAACAACCTTCTAGATGTTTCCCAGATGTGTGGCAATATAATTCTTCTAACATCATAGTTATGGTTGCTGAGGAATTGTGGCCTAAGTACACCCAAGAGCATACCATGTTGGCAAAGGCTGTTCTTGAATGACGAGGCACTGGGAATCTTTTCTGTGGGCTGGCATATACTTTGCCAGGTGTTCTCTGAGAAGAAAGGAAGGTCCCTACATTCTCGAATGCCCAGTTATGAGGGAAAAAGGCCCTTCTTTGTAGCTACCTCGGTTCTTTGCCACTGCCAATAGAACAGAGGTGAATGTTTCCTTTCCTTATAACTCCCACCTTAGCTTAAGTTTCCTGCTGAGCAAAACCAGTGTGCGGCTGTGGCTGGGTGTTCCCAATACATTGACAGTGCCTCTGGGGGAATACCTCTCTTCTGATGGGTGTTCTAAGCAGGAATTAATACCAAAAGCCTTACTCACAGACACAAATTCACACACGCTCCATACAATCCCTCACCACCTCCCTCCAGAAGATGCAGCAATCTCCACCAAGGGAAAATCCCAACGCGGTACAATATTTGCTGATCTGTGCTGGAATTTTCTAAAAACTTGAGAGACTTCAGAGTTCAGGAAAATGGGGCTACACTTGCAGAGTACAGTATTTGTGCTTCTGCCTTGAGATGTCTGCACACATTTTTAAAAACCATGAAGGTACTTAAAAAGAAACCTCTCAGATTAACTTAACCTTCTTACAAATTATAAAATTAAAGATGATCCCGTTCATTAGTCATTGGTTTTGAAGTGACCTCAATGTCTGGTTTGCAATGTGCAAGCCTTCAGTGGCAGGCGGGTGTAAATGAATGGAATCCACCTAGAGCTCCTGGAAAATTTGTGGTCATGAGAGCTGTATATGGTGACCTAGCAGATTCACCCCTGGGCTGTTTCCAGGCCTTCATATGAAAAGTGTAGCAATGTCTTCTGCTGTTCCTTAGCTCTCCACAGACACTTCCACTGGGGTTGCAGCAACTGGATTGCCATCCCTCTTTCCTGGCAAGTTCAGGACTTGGAGGAATAAAATGGGGTTGGGGGAAAATGGGCCAGGTGTATATCACCCTGAAGAAATGTAGGCCTACATCGAATGAATGAATGAATGAATGAATGAATGAATGAATGAATGAATGAATGAAATAAGGGTTTAACATCTACCAAAGACTGGAATTAGAACCTGTTTTCAAGAGCAATAATAAAGAATGGTCTGGAATGAAATGGATGAAGTAATAACACACGTGCCTTAAAATGTGTACAAGGCTACATTTCCCTCTATCCATGCAGCAGCTACATTTAATATTAATGACAGGGTTTCTAATTCATACAGCACAACTCTCAGGAAGGCTTGACCCTCACACACACACACCTTTTTTCTTTCTTTCTTTCTTTCTTTCTTTCTTTCTTTCTTTCTTTCTTTCTTTCTTTCTTTCTATTAAGCATCCATATATTTCTTATGCTTTCGAGCAACTCAATGTTCCAACCAAGCTCAAACGGATGTTATTGATTCAGGCCAGGCCAACTGTATTAGTCAGCTGTCTGCTTGTTATACCTCTTACTAGAAAAGAAAGAAGAAGTGCATTGTGCCAACACACACATCCTATAGCTGCTCAGACCAGCAGAAGGAAGGATAGGAGTGACTGAAAAGCCAGACTAAGTTAAGGGGGCACCAGGAGCTCTCTTGGCTGATGGGGGCAGAATGTAGCTGTGCCCTGGTAGTTCTGAGGCCAGAGATAATTTCATTCAAGAGACTGAAAGGGCAGGGGCTATCTAGAATGGCAAAAATCAAGACAAGATTGATGTGCACAGAAGGACTGTTGTAGCACACTGAACTTCTCCCTAGCCCTTTGCAACGTTCGAATGGGAAAAACGGAAGCTGTCAAATGTGACTTTGGAAACATATGATCAAAGGCACAACATCACTGGCTTGAAATCTATCTGACCCCCTTGGTGTGGACAGGCTTCGCAGGTCAGGAAGAGACAACATACTGCATATAGGGAAGGCCGGGATGAGATCTTAAGATGTTGCTTCAGCAAAATGCTGAAATGGGAGTGCATGATCTGCAGCCCATGGTGGCCCCTCAAAACCCTGGGTGCTGCTGCCCCCTTCCAAGATTCACCACTGAATTACTGCTTGTAATGTTATGAAAGAGAAAGGGTATTAAATGCATGGAGAGCCATCACCCTTATACTTACACAGTTACATTACATCGTGTAAAATAAAGGGGATCAAATTTCATTTTTGTCCTGGGCTTGCCCTCCTTTGAAGCCTGGTCCCCATCGCTCACCCACAGGCCACATGCAGCTCTTTCCCTGAAAAAATTCCTGTGCTAAGTGTCCTGGTTCTTTCACTGTGTTAGGATCCACTCGTGCCCCAGGAAGCCAAAGTCAGCCAAAAGGGGTCAGGTTGTAGCCATAGAGGACCCTGGAGGAGACAGATTATCTAGATCCTTTTCAGTCAATTTTCAGACAAGGGCATAGCTCTGAGATGGCATTGGTCATGCTTGTTCATGACCTTTGGCGGAGCTGGGACTAGGTGGTACCAGCATCTTGCCCCTCCTCGAATTCTCAGCATCCTTTATTACTATCAGTCATGATATCCTTCCGGATGGATCACCAGGATTGGGAGTGGGGAGCACGGTATTGCAGTGATTCTCTGGGCTGGCTTTAATCAGTGTTGGTAGAGGGGAAGTCAAAGCCCCAAATTTGTGGGGGTGCCCTGGGCTTCTTGTCCTCCTGTTTAACCTGGAGGCTGTTGGGGCCTGGATAGGGAGGAACAGGCTCAGACTGAATCCTAGCAAGACTAAGTGGTTGTGGGTTCTTCAACCACCTGGCTCTGGGGACATTTCACCTTTGGTCCTAAATGGGCCAAACTTCCCCATTTGGGGCTGACACCCAATCTAGGGGTCTTCCTGGACTCTCAGCTTCTGCTTGAGCAGCTCTAGCCAGAAAGGCCTTTGTAGCATATCCATCTTGTGTATCAGTTGCACCTGTTCCTGGACTGGGAGGCCCTTCTTACAGTCTCTCACGCCTCATGTGCACTACTGCTATGTACTTTACATGGAGCTGCCCTTGAAGACCACTCGGAAGCTGCAGTTGGTCCAGAATGCAGCAGCATGAGCAGCTATGGGAATGCCACAGTATGTCCATTTAATACGGCTGCTTCATGAGCTGGACTGGTTGCCAATAGGCTTCCAGGTACAGTTCAAAGTGCTGGTTATCACCTGTAAAGCTCTATATGACAAAGGGCCTAGTTATCTGAGGGACCTTTTGTCTCCCTTAGTTTCTGCCCATCCTACAGAATCAGACAGAGTTGGCATGCTCCCAGTGGCCATCAAGTGCAGAATATACCAAGGTGATGCACTGTCCCTGCTGCTGTTCTGCATAGGCTTGAACACCCTCAGCTGGTTAATCACTGGACTGGATACAGATACAAGTTCAAGAGTGGAACTACCATCAGCCACTTCCTTTACGTGGATGACATCAAGCTGTATGCTAAGAGTGAATGATACATCAACTCACTGATCCACCTGACACAGGTCTACAGTGAGGACATTGGGATGTCATTCGGACTGGAGAAGTATGTACAGATGGTAGTAAAGAGAGGGAAGGTAGTTAAGACTGATGGGGTGGAACTACCAGTGGGGCACAGAGCAGACATACAGACCAGCTACAAGTACCTTGGTATCCCACAGTCACATGGGAACCACAGTGAGGAGGCAAGGAAGACAGCAACATCCAAGTATCACCAAAAGATAAGACAGGTCCTGAAGAGCCAGCTCAATGGGAAGAACAAGAGCCATGCCATCAACACGTACACACTGCCAGTCATCAGATACCCTGACAGTATAGTGAAGTGGCCAAAGGAAGACATAGAGGCTGCTGATGTGAAGACCTAGAAGCTCCTCACAATGTACAGAGGTTTCCACCCCAAGTCCAACACTCTGAGACTGTAAAATAGCCAAGAGGTTGGATGGGGTCTGGTGAGCATCAAAGCCACTGTCCCGGATGAAACCCAGAGCATCCAGGAGTACATCAGTAAGATGGCACCCAAAGATCAGCTGTTGAGAGAATGCCTGAGGCAGCAGCAAACAGGGGAGGAAGATCAAGCAGAAGAAGTGCCATGGAAAGACAAGACCCTGCATGGGATATACCATTGACAGATAGCGGAGGTGGCTGACATTGGGAAATCCAACCAGTGGCTGGAAAGGGCTGGGCTAAAAGACAGCACTGATACACTGATCATGGCAGCACAAGAATAGGCACTAAGCACCAGATCCATAGAGGCAGGGGTCTACCACACTTGACAGGACCCAAGGGGCAAGTTGTGCAGAGGCCTCAGAGACAGTCCAACACATAGTGGCAGAGTGTAAGATGCAGCCAGGAACAGCATACACTGAATGATACAACCAAATAGCTGGCATTGTGTACAGGAACATCTGCACAGCGTATGGGCTAGACCTTCCCAAGTCCGATGGGAGATTCCACAGAAGGTTGTGGAGAATAACAGGGCTAAGTTCCTGTTGGACTTCCAGATCCAGACAGACAGGCAGGTACTGGCCAATCAACCAGACATCGTGGTAATAGACAAGGACCAGAAGACAGCAGTGGTGATAGATGTAGTGGTGCCAAGTGACAGTAACATCAGGAAAGAGGAGTATGAGAAGCTGGAGAAGTACCAGGACCTGAAGGAGAAACTAGAGAGGATGTGGAAAGTCAAGGCCAAAGTGGTCCCAGTGGTGGTAGGAGCACTCAGGGCTGTGACTCCTAAGCTGGGAGAGCGGCTCCAACAGATCCCAGGAACAACATCCAAGCTCTCTGTCCAGAAGAGTGCAGTGCTAGGAATAGCTAAGATACTGCGCAGAACTCTCAGACTCCCAGGCCTCTGGTAGAGGACCCAAGATTGAGGAAAACACACACCACCCATAGGGGTGAGAGAAGATTTTTTTTTATACATATATCCCAACTTAAGGTGCTTTGCTCAATGCAGCAAGAAACATGTTTGGTATGCATGCATAGTTCTCTAGTTGCTTCCTACCAGATCCTCACCAAAAACCATACCCCCAGGGTTTCCCTGCCATGCAATGACTCCAGTGAAGCAAAGGCAAGAAAGCCTAAATGCTACCATCTTCTCATTTGCTCAGTTGCTCTGCCATGCAGGAAAGCTGGAGCCAGAATTTGGATTGCAATCACGATCAACTCAAGTCCTCTTTGGCGTGTGCCCACTTGTTCCCATTAGGTGGATGTTTGTTCAGACTCTGGCTTATTGGTAAACAGGATCAAATGGGAAATGATTGAGCTGGAATGCAGAATTACTCAGACTCTCTCTGAAACAACATTCATTCTATCAAAGGCAGGACAGGCTGCACTGAAATTATTTCACTTCAGAGTAATTAAGCTACAACCTTCTTGGCTCCTATCTCTCACTCCCTCCTCCTTAGTCTGCCGCAAGGCAAAATTAAAATATTTTGGCAAAGTGGAGAAGAAGGAAAAGGAATATTTCCCCCAGTTACAATTGTTCTGTCTAGAACTGTTGGATACATCATCCTCAATTATCAAATTGTTTCTTTCATGATGCAAAAGAGAGGCGAGATCACCTGGTGTCCTACATTCCATCTCTGTTCTGCTGCCATTACATTCATAAAAGGGTTAAAGTCCATGCTAATTACTCACAGTACAGTTTCCAGTGGCTCTGGAAAGTTCTGCCCCTTTTGATAGATATAGATAACACACATTCTTGCCTGTTGCTCATATCTTTCCCTCTCCCTGCTTTTGCCTTTTGCCAGTTAAATGTTTTTGATGTCTGCTTAACAAATAAATATCAAGCTATATTTCTGCTCACTGTACAGGCCGGTGTGTCTGCTTGCTCTGATCTGGATATAGGGATTGACTGGGAGTGTGCTGGGTGCAAATTAAACTGGAAATTAGCCATAGTAATTCTCCAACAAGAACAACTCCAGAAATATAAAAGATATATTTCTGTAATTCCTCCCATCTCCTACCCCTGCCCCACTCCTCCAGTGATCCTGCTGCCTGCAAGTTATGGCTGTAGTGGGACAGAACAAATGTGGATGTTTGAAATGCAAAAAATATGCAGAATAGGGCTAATATATCTGTGGGAAAACGCAAAGGTTATGTTTGTAGAAAAGGGCATCCCTGACAGAAAGGAAGAAACTAATCCTTGTAAAGAGGCCCTTTTCAAAGGATGCTAGCTCAGTGTGTTAAAGCAACTGCCTCCTTCTGAAGGCTTGCCTGGCCATTTGGAAGGCTGTTTGCGCATGTGTGTGCATGCAGATGATTCTTCCACTGCTGAAGTTATGCTATCACTTTTGCACCTTTCAAATGCTTTGCCCTGCCCTCCTGCTGTGGGTGCAGCACAAGAGAAATGGTGTAATTGCAGTCAGGCAGATGTGGGTTAGGTAAATGCGAAAGTTACCAATTAAATGGAGGTTGAAGAATTTCCCTTTAGAAAAGATTGGTTTCTAGCATAGCTCCACTCCAGGAAAGAAAAAGAAAGGGGGGGGGGGGTGATATGGCAAGAGAAGAATATGCTACTACTAATGTAACTCGGAGGTCCTGTTGGATGCCTGAGGGTTGATATCTCCTTCTGGGTGAACCAGCTCGATGATTCAAAGGCTGGGCTAAGGGATCTTTCCACCCCTGGACCAATTCTGGGAAAGAAGGGAAACCATACAGAGCTCTGAACCAGGCTTTTAAGAGGTTATGGTAATCAGCAAATTGTGGGGGGCTTGTGCTCAAACCATCATACCATTGGAGGGACTTTGGAGTCAACCACTCAATTTAGGAATCCAACATAAAGCATCCCCAGTGGATGCCTGCGCTGGGCTTGAACACATCAAGCACAGGAGCTCCCCACTCATTCAGTTTTTACTGTTGAATTGCTCTTATTTGTAGGATTCCCCCCCCCCCAAATATCTAACCAGAATCTACCTGAACCCACAATTCCAGAATCCACAATTCCATGTCCTGCATTCTGAGATGAGAGAGAAAAGGTCTTCGCTGCCTTCTTTTCAAAAACGTGACTCATTCTCTCATATACACCCCTTCAGCCTTTCCTCAAGGCCCCATCTGCTCAGTTCCCTCTGTCTCGCCTTGGGAGAACGTTGATCCCCTGCTTATCCTTGTTACTGTGCTTTGTTCAATCTTTTCGGAATCTTTCTTAAAATGTGGCACCCAGTAGTGGAAACAGTACTTGAGATGAGGGTCTCACCAATGAAGGAGGGAGGGGAACTATTACTTCTTGCTGTTTGGAAACTATACTTTGGCTGATGTAGCCTAAGATGGTATTTGTCTTTTTAGCACTGATATAAGTTTGTAACCAGTATCTTTTTACACACACTCCTAACAGCCAAAGCATTCCTGAATCTATACCTGAACTTTTGATTGCTTTTTCCTAAAAGAAGAACTTATAAGTGGGGAATAAATGCCAGAAGTCTTAATCAGTGCACATCAACACGCAGGCACACACCTCTTACAACTGGTCATCCCTTCCCTCTCAGAAAAGCAGTATTTCCCCTAATGGAAGGGCTCCAAATAAATGATTTGCTGATCCATGTGGGAACTTTAGAGAAAAACAAAGGTTGAGCTCCTAATGACTATATAGATGCATATAGATACACATTGTTTTCTTTGCAAAAAATGTGGCAATGGCTTGCCATGGCCTTCTTCCAATATTGTTTTCCAATAGGCTACCCACTTTAGCCTATAACCTTGAGATATCCTGGTGGTCTCCCATCCAAATACTAACCTTGTTTAGCTTTCCTGAGATCAACAGAGTCAATGAGGTGCCACTACTTGTTACAGCAGATTTAGAGACACTGAAAAGAATTTGGGACTACAGAAATCTAGAACAATGGTTGATTTAAATGATTCTTTCTCCAGAGTGTTGCCTAAAGTTTGTGTATAGCATGGTAGAAAAGGTTTGAAGAAAGCAGATTTTGCTTCTGAAGAAGCTGACTTGCTATCAACATTTCTGAGAAGCAATTACTCTCTCTCTCTTGGACTTTGTTAATCGAATACAGAAATCAGATTGGATGTAGAGGGCTGGCAGTATTGGATGTATCAAATCTGGTGTGAGAATTGAATTCATTTGGGAACTGGCCAGGAGGAGAACAAAAAGATAGTTGGATTGTGCATCACTTTTAGGTTTTTCTAAAACAAGTAGAGCGGGAGCTTTTATTGCATCTCTGGAAAGAGAATCCGCCAAGATAGATATGGGTACTTGTGGGGGCAAGCATGTTGGACTTTAGGTGGCTGCTGCTGCTCCCCCTTCTGATAAATATATTGAGCAAGTGTGTTCATGATGGACAGTTGTTGCAGAAGGGCAGCACAGTGGGATTTTAAAGCTACAGCTTGGAATAGGGCTGTTTTGGCAACTTGCGTTATCTTCTTTGGCAGGCTGAGATCACACACTCTTGGCCAATCCCCCTTTGCTTTGAGCTTGCAAATGGATGCGGAGTTCAAAAGGCAGAGGCATGATTGATGTGTGTGGATAATGTGCTTCTCTCTGCCCCCCTCCATGCCTGTTGCTTTCTCCCTCCCCTTCTTACAAAGGAGTGGCTGAGCGTGGAGAATGTGGATGGAACTAAAGTGGCTTTGGGAAGTAAGATGAAAGAAGCCTGTCTATTAAGGATGGGCAAGCAGATGCTGAAATGTGTAAGCATGCCGAGATTAGAGCTGACCACCAAGTAACTCTAGATGGGCCTTTGGAAAGGTGGGCGGTAGCACATTGGCTTCAGGAGTGGAGGCCTTACCTTAGAAAGTCATCTTGGGGTTCTTGATTTTGCTGGGTTGCAAGAAATTAGGAATGATGGTAGTCTGGCTGAGGGTGGCTGTGTTGAAAACCCAGGAAGCTTAGCTCTTTGGATAAAGTGCAGTAGCAACAGCCATGAGTTCAGACTGCTGAAAAGCATGGAAAGAGGGGGATGTCAGGCCATTAGGAGGGATACCTGTTGGCAGAAGGTAGGAGGAGACTGGAGTGTGTTGGGCTAGGGAAGAACGATGGCTCTGAGTATCAATGAAGCACAGGATTGGGCTGGAGATGCAAGAACCCGGGAGGGTTAAAGCCATGGAAGGAAGATTTCATCCTGGTGCCTCCCTTTTGCCCATGTTTATCTCCCACGTTGCAGAAGGCTCCCTGGGCTTTATAAATGCTCACATTCTCTTAAATTAAATACCAACATCAGAAACCAACAAGGAGACAAAGGAAATGGGCATTGCACACTCATTTCAAAAAAGTTTGACATGATACCAGGATGAAAGGATGCTTCTTCCCTGTCAGTTGCATACAGGTAGTCCTCGTTTAGCAACAGTTAGGACCAACAAGTGGTCATCAAGCAAAGTGGTTGCTAACTGAAACTACGACGGTGCTTACAATCTTACTTCAGCTTTCCTTTGCTTACTTTCCTTTGCTTTACAGACCTGCAAAGGTCATATACGCAAGTATTGGTCACAAAGTTACTTTTTCATCACTGTTGTAACTGCGAACGGTCATTGTCTGAGGCAGTCACTAAGCAAGGACTACCTGTAGTCTGAAGAAATTACCCTCTTTCTATATTTGAAAAAGTATTCCATTGTTTGAAGTCTTACCTGAGCTATTTAGACATTTGCTTTGCTCACCTGCTTAACTTTCCTCCCATCCCATTTCTAAAATTAGGCAAACTGACTTATGTACAAGCAAATGGCAATTTGATAGTATGACATAAGCATAAATATAAAGCTTTGGGCTGATGAAAATCCCCCCCTTTTCTTACATACATTATTTTAAAAAATAAAAGGAGTATGGAAGGGGAACACAAATTAAACTTAGTATTTTGCTTAACAGATCAAATGCTTAATGTTGCTCTTGATTCTCACATCAGAGAATAAAATGAAAATGGAAGAAAATAAGCCAGTTTCTCTTCCAATCAAGCTTTAATTGCAGTACAGTTCCAAAGGTCACAAACTTTTGCAAGGTCCACCCCCTGCCCCATCATCACCCTGGAACATGCTGCCTGTTGACTTTGACATATCATGTCTAAAAAGGGACTGAGAGCCATTTGGTAGAGTCCCCTGCACCTGGACAGACACCTTTATGACCCATTTAGAAAACAAGATCAAAGTCAGACACTGCTCAAATGAGAGCTGCCCCTCATATTATTGACAAGCCTTGGGGCAGGTTGCAATCAAAACTATATTGGCTAGAGGCATGGAAGATCAAAGATTACCATGCTCTGAAGTTGTGCGTTCAGTTACATATGTACACACGTGTATATTTCTTCCAATGCAACAGTACAACAATCAGGTCCAGACGGCAATCTCCATTCTCAAGATTCATCTCTTCTTTCCTGATTTAATGTTTGCGTGACAAGCCAAAATCGAACTAGTGCAACTTTACCTCCAGCCTGAAAATGTAGTGACGGCTAAAGCCTTCAGCAGAATTACAGCCTATCCCAGGTAGTGCTAGAAGCAAACTATTTTTGGCTGTCTATGTGTGAAATCAGAAAGACCTTCAACAGACAGTTTTGCTTGAGCGCTCATATCGCTAGCTGTATTATTGTATCTTCTTATCCTTCCAAAGGCACTAAAGCTGAAATGAAGGACTCGCCCTTACAGAGGCCCCAGAGTAGAATTGGAGCCTGTGGCTTCCCCAGGAAGGCATTTGGGAAGATGACTGCCCACTCTTGGCTGCCTGCAAGCCCACTGCCGACCTTGAAGCGCCTTGACGCCTTGTGAGACGCAGCTGCAGAAAGCTCCCCGCTGACCTGCCCACTCTTCCCTCTCCTTTCTGTCTTGTATTCCCGTTGCACAGCCTCTGGGCTGACATTATAGGCAGGGTGGGGACTTATCAGACAGCACGCAATACCAATAAGGTGATTCATCGCCATCTAGCTCAGGAAGGGCAAAGCAGGCAGCAAGGGCTTTATTTCTTACTCCACTTCCACCATTCGTGTATCAACCCCAAATCCGACTTGCACATTCTTGAGAGCCCAGCATTTTATTGCTAAGCCGCAGAAGGGAACACTCGATCTCAAACACTTGTTGCGGTAAGGACGAACGAGATTATTGCAAACCTGTGCTACTGCTTTGTTTATCCATGGAGGGGTTTCCTTTCCAGCATAAATTGTGATTTTGCTGTCTCCACCCCCCATCCCACGCTTATCCTAAAAGGAGATTCTTCTCAGTGCCATCCATATCCCTATCCTCCTTCTGAAGTGCAATGAATTCCTGGGCAGAATCAGAGACACCCCAATAGCCTCAATCCAACAAATATGCTAAACCACCCCTGGGTGCAGGAATAATCTTTGGAATGTGCAATGAAAACAAGAGGCTTCAGGCAGGATAACCAGGTTAGCAAAAGCAGTGAGTTCTGTGGCACCTTAAAAACTAAGAATTCTAGTGTAAGCTTTCAGGCCACTCATCAAATGCATTTGGCCCAGAGCTACATGACCCTGCACGTGCAGGCACAGCGCCAGTGGCATTATTGTACTGTAGAAAATACATAGAGAAACAGTAGCTACTCTGAACCACGTGATTGCCGTTGTCTGTATTTCAGTTTGTGTGGACTTCACAGCTGACCATTCTTATCATGTGTACCTGGAGCCTAGGATAACATTTCATGAATCCAGTGTTGTGGCCTGTCATCCACACCATTAGTGGCATTTTAAAATCTTATTTTTTGCTGCAGCAGACCAACGCATCTACTCCCCTGAAAAACAGAATTTACAAACATTGTGACCAGCTCCCCATGCCAATGAGCTCACAAGTCCCTGCATGTGGAAATCATAAACGTGATGTCCCAGCTGGGAAAGGTTAATCAGAATGCTCATAAAGCATGTGCAGTTCTTCCAATGGAGCTCAACCAAGGAGCTTAAAAGAGAGAGATTACAGTACGCCAGCTTTCTTTCAAGACAGAGTCTTTCTGTCCTGTCCGTTCTGCAATGGCAATACCCCAAAAGTGCACACAGGAGAAATGGTGATGTGCCATGTGAAGGAAACTCTCCGCACATCACCCCAGAATTCTACTTCAGACATACACATGCACATTACTATCTTGGATTCAGTTTTATTTTTACAATAATAAAATAAGTTACCAACCACAGTATCTGCACTCAGTGCCTATGGCACTTGTTCAGAGACAGTCTGTACCCCCAACTCTTCCATCTCTCTTTTGAAACATTTCGTTCAGCCAACATTGCATTTTATTTCATTTTTCTCCCCGACAACAAAGGTGCTCATGGCACTTTAACTGGAATGGGGCAGACTTGGCCTACGTTACCAGGTATTTGATCTATCAGCTTGCCTGCCACCTGAATGTTCTGAGTGTTTGAGTTCAAAGGGCATGAATTTAAAAGGGGAGGTGGTGGGAATGACAGCTGTTTTCTGAGAAAACTACAGCTCATAGACTTGAGAAACACGGCTGAAGGTGTCAATGCTTAGAAGCAGCCAGAGACAACCTCAGGGTCGCCAGCAAGATTACGAGTACCCAGATCTTGGTGTTTCAGAGATGCCAGCCGATGCTCAGTCTGCAGAACAGGACCCCTTGGAATCAAGTTCTCATGCCCAGGCCAGAAGGGAAGTGACGGGAGATGTGAAACTTTAGCATGTACCAGGTCCCTCAAACCCTGCCTTGTGTTAATGCAGGGCTCCATCCTTAGTGCTGCGAAGTCAAACAATGGAATTTCTGCAGGGTCTACAGGGACAAAGGTGTCATTTGCAGACACTGACCCACTCTGTGAGTCGACACTCCTCACAAGCTACAAAACAGCACCAGTGGAACTTGCAGTTGCAGCGCTCACTGCGCGTTTGCCGCAGAATATTATGTCCTCGCCCACAGCACAAGCTTTCACAGTTGTCCATGCCTGGGCTGGTCTTGTTGCACAAACGCCCCTGTGTGCCCATAGAGTCCAATTTTGGTTCCCTCTCACAGAAGTCAGGTGATTTCTCAAAGTAGATCAGGTCATTGATGCCACCTCGACGCCGGTGGCGGGCCTGGCCCACCTCCATCTGCCCAGTGTTCTTGTTGTGGGGCCGGATCAGCGATGCCCCATGGAAGCGTTCCTTGAGCAGTGAACCCACCAGCCGGAAATCAGGAGTCACCTGCCAACATGTCTTCAGCTGGCAGCTTCCTGAAGTTCCATGACACTTGCATTTTCGCCTCATGTTCTCCATCACCACCTGCCAGGAGCACAAGGACACAGCAGTCAGAAGAATTCAAGCACCATGCAGAGGACTGAGCTCCATCCAGCCCATTTCTCTATCTAGCTAGCTTTGGAACGTGGTGCCCATCCCTTGGAAGCAACTAATAGTTAACTGCCACTGGCACAAGAGAGCCAGTTTGGTGTAGTGGTTAAGGCACAAGGCTAGAAACCAGGAGACCGTGAGTTCTAGTCCTGCCTTAGGGAGAAAGCCAGCTGGGCGACCTTGGGCCAGTCACTCCCTCTCAGCCCTAGGAAGCAGGCAAGGGCAAACCAATTCTGAAATCTTGCCAAGAAAACTGCAGGGACTGGTCCAGGCAGTTGCCGTGAGTCAACACTGACTCAAAGGCACACACATACACGCACACACACACACACACAAAATCCGTCACAAGCTCCTCTGTGTACAGGTTACGCAGCTCAGCCAACCAGTTACACAAGAGGTTGGTTATATCGGCTGTGTTCACATGATCAATCTAACCATGGCTAAGCAAACTATGATTTAATTTAACCCATCTTTCTAGATCACGTCTTACACCAAAGACCAACCATGCTGGCTAGGTTCACAGAGCACACTAGACTAAAATGTGTAGATGGAGTATAAGCGTGAGCCGTATTTGCCTTCCCGGTATCCTGGTAGCAATGGGGCACGTTAAGAGGTGAAGAGCGTTTATGCAATGTTCACAATTACATGCAGCAACATGTGTCCAGAGATTCCAAGACTGCAGATCGTTTGGGGTTATCATTTACAGACTTGCAGGACGAGGTGAAGTTATTATTCCAACAAGAATGTGTCATCACCTTATATTTAGAACAAAATTCAAAGAATGGGATTTTAAATGGCTTTAAATAAGCTAAAGACAACATTCTCCTCCTCCATCTCTTTATCATGGAGTCTGGCCACAAGGCACCCCATGAAGGCTTGCTTCTGCAACTACAAAGGTAAAAAGTACAAACACTGGCTTGTATGATTTCTACAGAAGAGGGATTCAGTTTAACAGAAATTAAACCTGCAGTTTGAATAACTGTGTCCAGTAGCCCCCCGCCCCATCCCAACTAGAAAAGTATTAACTTCATGTTTATTAACAGCTCTCTTGGCAAAGGCTGCAGCAGAGACAAATGCCAAGTACTGTTTTGTGTTCTGATTGCACAAGACCTGCCCATTTCCAGATCCTGACTTTCCCCCGTTTTGAATTTCACTTTGAAACCACTGTTCCGGGAATGGCCCGGAAGCTTCAGATCTGATGGCACCTAATACTTACTAAATCTTTACTGTTCTCCTAGAATTCTAATTGATTTTCCAATACCACCGAGGGATATTGTGTTTTCTCTATGTACATCTACTCCATTCCCATTAAAAGTGTCTTCAGTGCCACTTTTCTCTTTTTTCTTAAGAGATATGGCTTCGCTAAGGCACTAAGAGAACCAGCATGGTATAGTGGCTAAGGTGTTGGACTGGCACCAGGAAGTAGGTTCCAATCTGCTTTCAGCTACAGAAGCTCTCTACGTGATTTGGGGCACTGCCCCTCAGCCCAATCTACCTGACAGGAATATTGTTGTTGAGAGAAATAAGGAGAGGGAACCCTAGGTATGCTGACTTGAGGTCCAGGATGGAAACGTGGGATATTATTCTAGGTGGCCCACAGTGAGCATCCCAGTGAGTTTTGGTTTGATGGATGCTACAGTCCAGCACATCCGAAGGACACCCCACAGGTTGTGGGGACTGCTTTGAGATCTGGCAGAACCAAGCTGTGATCCAGCTGCTTGTTTCTTGTGAAGAGTGTTCAAGTGCATTCCCTGATCTAGAAATCCCTTTCTAATGTTGGATTTTCCTGGGTTGGGGTGGCAGGGAGATTACTAGATTGAGGGCCAGCCACAGTGTTGGTGGGCCAGTTATGCCTGGAAAAAGCTAAAATAGATGCTTGGACACTGGGCTGCTGCCCAATTCATGGAGGACATGGACACTTCCTCTTGTGGGCCAATCAAGTGGAAACAGGATGTTTTCAGCTTGGTTCTCCCAACTGATATCCTTCAGTTAGGCTAGGAAAAGAACTCCACTGTTGTCTGAGTGCAGTTCTGCCAGGACCAGCCAGTTTCTAAAAACTAGAGGGAGCAGGACTTTGTCTTCCCTCCCTCCCCCTGCCCATTACAGTGCCTGCCTGGTGACTGGAAGAGTACACTGTAGCGTGTTCCAACCTAGAGAGAAATAGCTGCCTCCCATCTTCATTTTTGTTGTTCAGTTGTTAAGTCGTGTCCGACTCTTCGTGACCCCATGAACCATATTGCGCCAGGCCTTCCTATCTTTCACTGCCTCCCTTAGTTTGCTCAATTTCATGCTCATTGCTTCAGTGATGCTATCTAGCCATCTTATCCTCTGCCGTCCTCTTCTCCTTTTGCCTTCCATCTTTCCCAGCATCTTCATAAAGGGTAGGAAAGGACTGGGTCTAAAATCCCAGCACCACCATCACAGCAGCCCAGACAATGCCCTGTGGGAAGGACATATCTGCAGTCTTGGACAGACAGGCAAACAAGGAGGGCAGCACAGCTTTCCTTGAGAAGTCACTGTCTCTCAGCCTAGCATGGCTGCTGGACAATATAGAGATAAACACAGTAAGTATTGTAAATTACTACTTATGCAAGGCACTTGCCACAGAACTGTACTTATGGCAGCCTTTTCTGCTCTGTTCACAAGTGAGAATTGTTAACATCAGTGTATGGGAGAAGAGGTTCAATGCACTGTGGATTCTGCCACAAAGAGACACAGAAAAGATGTAATTAGAACATTGGTAGAACTTCCTGAACCTAAAATGTTAGGTATCAGGTTAGAACAACTTGGAACCACCAGACTGAACTCAACTCATCAACCAGATACGAATTCATCTGCCATCTTGACAATCTGCTCTTGCAATCCCAGATAGCCAGAAAAAAAGGCCAATCAAGCAGATCACAATATGTTTGTGGTAAGTCTGTTGTTACAAGTTCTGCAAACTTGTCCTGTGTATCTAGATGTAGTCTCTTCATGAATGCAGGTTTGCTGTTATACTGTCACAGAAGAACATATGTTGAGAAAAGAGCAATGAGCTCATAGAATGGAACTTTCAATGCAGCAGACTTGAACTAACTTGATTTTGGTCACCCGCATTTAACAGTCCATATCCTTTGCCTCTGAGACCAGATGTCCACCAAAGGGACTTCTTATTACATTCCCAGGCTAGGTAGTTGCATTTAATAGAACTTGTCTGCATTGGGAAACTAAACAGGGTCCTGCCAAGTTAGTACTTAGATGGGAGCCCTCCAGAGCTGAACATTAGAGTATGAATTTAAAAATGGGGGAGGCAGAAAAACTACATTTTACACTTACTTATGCAGAAGCAGCATGCAGTACAAGCGCTTTTAGATTAGGTTTTTAGATTTAGATTAGGGAAAGGAATTGCACATTTGAACACCCTCCCATGTCAGAGCAAACATAAAACTCTCCTGCACACAAGTTCAGCAGCAGGTCTGCTGTGGGAACAGTGACAGCACTTGGGTATTGTCCTCTAGTAGAACTGCGTATATCATACATCAGCTGGTCCTCAGCTGCCTGAAATGTGGCAGAAGGTGCTATGATGGTGCTGGTGTTGAAATATAATCCGTTCTTCTCTCACATCTATGCACACTTTGAAACAAGAGATCATAAGCATTTCTTTACCTAACCCATTTTGGCTGAAGTCAGGAGCTAAGCTGGAGGAGGCCTTGATTAGTGTTGGGATGGAGGACCACCTGGGAATTCCAGAACTCACCACCACAGGTGTAAGGCTTTGTTTTGTGGATCTGTAAGTTTCAGGGCTTTTCTCTTAATACTTAAGTGCGAGATACTTATGACTAATTTCAATTGGAGATGAGTTCAAGTCTGAAAGACAGACATGAACCCTTCACCTCTCTTGGCTGAGACTCCCAGGGTTTAAAACCAAAAAACTCAGATCCACCAGAAGTACCATAGTTAGAAACCACACACCCCAGCTTATTCAATGTTTCAAGCAAAGGACGGAGAACAGCCGCAACCGTTTTAAACTTGCCAGAAAGTTTAGGCAAGCTTAAGAAGGCAGCCCCAGCAAGGCAGCTGAGCACCAGACTAGACAGGCCTTCAGTCTGATTTAGTAAAAGTGAGGGCGTCCTGTGCCCAGCAGCTGTGAGCATGTCCTATGGGTGCATCACACCAGGACCACAGTTGCATTCCTTGACTGCAACATGATCTGCATGTACCAGTTAAACTCCTTTGTGCCTTGGAAGAGACAAAGGGGCCAGGAAGGCACATGGAAACCAGCCTGCAAAGCACACTGATGCCACCTCTCTGCCCATCAGTGGCTCTGCTGTCTCTACATTCTGCAACAAGATCCAGCGCTCACCCCCCACCCCCACCCCCACCCAGGGAGCAAGAGAGGACCATCCCCTGCAGTGCGAGAACACTGTAATAAAGGAAATTAGCACCAAATTACAGAGCACTAATAGGCTGGAGCCATTATCCCTTTTGCATCCCACCTAGTGGTTTCAAAACTATTTCCTGTGTGTGTTCCAAGGGGACTGCCTGCCTGGGAAGAGTCCAATCCTGTTAAGGCAGAGCTCTCCAGGCCAAAGCGTCTCCAAGGAGAAAGCAGGTCAGTGTCATTCACCCGTGGGGGGATTTCTTAAATTTTAGGTAAAGGACAGTGTTCCAGCAAGAAACCTGAATGGTTATATAAGGAGGGAGACAACCAGTTGCACACCTCAAGCTCTTCTCCCCCTGCTGTCTCTCCCACCCCCCACCCCCACCCCTGCTCATGTGCTCTTCATTATGCTGCTCTTTAAAGTTGAGCTGTTCAAAGGACATCTAATCTCAAAGAACAGCTGTTCAGGACAAATCCTCCTCCGTGTTTACTTGGATGAAAAGCCTACCAAGTTCAATGGAACTTACTTCCAAGTAAGTGGGTATACAGAACTGCAGCTGTAATGAAAGCAAAACAAAAAGAGTCATCTTTGAGCTCTACCATAATTCTATCAGGCAGAGAGAGCAACCCCCAGGGAAGCCTTTAAAAATTGGGTCCCTGAAGGGGCCAGAGCTTATATTCTTCTCCTCCTGTTTAGGTATCACGGGAGGCCTATGTCCGGGGGAGAGGAAACACATTCTTCTAAGGGGGGGTGGGGGCTAGAATTAAATCAGAAAGGAAGTAACAAGAACTGATTTACCCCAAATCTGTCCTAAAAATGTCATTTTCATGTAGTTCATTTGGAGCAGAATTACTGTTTTATTTAGTTCATTTGCCTTTGATAAGAAGGCATCACGCTCTCTTTCCCTAATATACATCCATTCCACAGGAGCCTCTCCTAAGGTTCAGGAAGGCCATCCACAGGCCTTCTTCCTTGTGAGCCCCATCATATCTACTGCTGCTAATGGGATAGCCTGTGGAAGTTGTAGAAAGTGACAGCAGCAGCAGCATTGAAATGCTGCCACTGAACATCTGGATAAGAGCTGCCATTTTAATCTTACATTGTTCCACTGAAGCATTATCTCAGGGCATTCTGCAGTTCAGCTCCAACCACTCAATTCAACATCACAGTGAGCCATGGCACAATGCCAGGAACGTTGCAATTGATCAAACAGGCCACTTGGCGATCATCACCAGCCATCATTGCTGAAAAGACATCTCTTTGAGAAAGGCTTTCAAGGCAACAACCTTATTGCAACCTGGCTCTTATTCTTCTGATGGCAGGCTATGCTTATTGCCTCCTATCACACACATACCAACACAGGTACACACGTGCATATATCCACCTTCACCAAAGTGGTCCCTTTCAGAGATTTAACTCTAAGTCCCACACAGATAGGCTTTTGCACACCTACACAATGGTGACATCAGCTTTGAAGAAGGCTGGCACATGCAAAGCTACAATTTTGTTGCCTTCCTTTTTTAGTACACTGAGATTCAGCACTCTGTGGCAGTCACCACCTTTGTCTGGATGTAATGACCAACCCAATCCTTTTATGATCCTCCTATTTCCTGCTTCAGAGAGGCAAAATAAGCACATTCCTTTTATTTTGTAAAGCAAAGGGGTGAGAACAGCATATATATTTTGACAATGATGCTGCTTACCCATGTATGCCTCAGTGTGGTACCTTTCTTTGCTTCCCCATTAAAAAAATAAATTCTTATAATAAATGTGTAAGTGTTCATCATCAGCATGAAACATCAATTTGCCACTGGTAACTATATTTATAATCCTTTGGATATCCTCTGAATCATCTCCCTAGACCCTCTGAGACCAAACATCCTGTTTGTTTATTTATTCAATTTATATATTACATTCTGGTTCAGATTTTGCACTCAGATGACTTACAAAACTATCTGCTGGCAAGCATCCTTAAGGACTATGCATCCTTTCTTTTATAAAGGCAATCTATAAGCCTTCTGGGTATCTTATGCAGTGTATCCTATATTTAACCTTGGTCTGTCATCCTGTATTACAAAAGCACTGATTCTTGTACTAACCATCTTGGATTAGGTGGAACAATGGCTCCTCTTAACAGCTACTACACAGATACAAAGCAGAACCAGAGTGGTCTGACTCTGATGGATTAGACAGAGAATAGAGGGCAGCCTTCCTCCTCAGTCAAGAGCCAGGAGGTCAGGTTTAGGGCAACCTTGTTTACAAGAGGAAGGCTTAACCTGTATTATAGTCATTAACCTGGATTATGTCCCCTACGTCAATGCTCTAAAGGTGTTTAAGTGCTAATTTCACCTTTCCACCTCAAATGAATAACATACCGGTAAAAAAGGAAAAATAGATGCATTGTCTTTAATTGCTATTTAATGAATTAGTGAAGAGGAAACAGAGGGTGAGCTTGAGCTTCCACCCCTCGAAAGGCATAGTCTAGATTCATCCACCTCTTCAGATCAAGGCAAAAAAGCCCCCAGAACCTAGATATCTAAAAGAAGAACCCAATACACAGCACACTACCAGCTAAATGTCTTTCCCTTAAGAGACTCATGTGTAAATGCTTTATTGTTGCGTGCACCAGAAGCTCTTTGTTGTACAGCTAATGGGTGGTTCTGGTACCCTTTCATCTTTCTACCTCTCTGATCTGGCAGAGGCAAGGGCCACCATTCCAACCCCCACAAGCTGCCAACGGGTGAAACAGACCTTCTATTAAGGGGCTGGCCATTTGCCTTGAGGCACACTTAATCCGAAGACTACGATGAGCTTTTCCGACCCAGCAGAGTCCTTCCCAGAAGTTGGGAAGCCGCTCCTTTATCATTTTCGAAGAGCAGACAGAATTTGAGGCACTCCTTTTGTGTGTCTCACCAGTAAGACTAGTAATGAAACAACCCCCCAGAGACACTAATGGTGGGGGATGCTGGGAGACGTAGTTCAGTAACATCTGGAGGGCTTTAGTTTCCCCACCCCTCTTTTAAGATTAAAGAGAAGACATAATGTTACCATATATGGTTTTTCATAATAAAATACTGCAATGACAGAAAAGTTGCATAAGTTTGCAGCTGCAGGAGATTACTTGTAATCAGGCAATCCTAATTGCTTTAATTTGTGTATACTGTACTTTTAACAAAATATGATTTTATTATATTCTGCATTAGGTAACCCAGGACAGTTACTACTCATGACCCTGTCCATGGAACTCCCCCTCTTGCAATGCAGCGCACAGCAAGAGTCAAAGCAGACTGGAGCCAGCTCTATATTAAGCATAGTAATAACAATTAATCCAAAATAAAATTCAGTCTACCATACAAATATTTTGGTCACTTCCATCACCATCAAGCACTTTTAATAAAATAAGCTAATCAGCTGCAGGTTGTTTTGTTTCCCAAGAATCCAAGATCAATGCCAAGTATATTGAGTTAAGCAAAGTTGTGAATTTTAATTTGTAGGCACACCCTTTTAGATGTCTCTTTGGGCATCTTACATGAACTGTTGATGGATTAGAAAAAACAATTATGTTTGGCAAGGTGAGGAAAAAAGGGCGACGGAGAAGACAACAGATAAGGTGGATGAACAGGATCAATATTATCCCTAGAAGAGTTGTTGGGGGCAGGGGCAGTTTGAGATGCAAGTCACCATGAACAGCTAACCACTTTTTCCAGATAAAGTTAAAGCAAAGAGAAAATCACCTGGATGAAATGTTCGTAATGTAACAAGCTGTTTTGTCTTACTCATCTCTCTGTCTTATTTAATTTGTTCAGGTTAAATACTGATAGTTAAATACTATCCTGAGAATATCCTAAGAATTCCATGGACAGCCACGGAAACAAACTGATGGATCACTGAACAAATCGACCCAGAGTTCTCACCCAAGGCACAAACGACCTGGCTCAAATTATCCTATTTTGGACACATTATGCAAAGACCCTGCTCTCTGGAAAGGCTCCAATGCTGGGAAATGTGGAAGAAAAGAGAAGGACAACCAGGAACAAGATGGATGGACTCAGTTACAGTAGCAATGAATACACCATTGGGAGACCAGAAAGAACAGGTTAGGCCTAGATCCTCATGGAGAAAATCTAGTGGTCGCTGGGAGTTAAAAACAACTTGATGACAGATAATCATCATCAAATACAGTACTGTTCAGTTTTCAAATTCATAGTTATCCAGATGGATGTCTTTTTATGCCACACTGTAAATAGAATATTATTTCCTTATAAAGGAAATATTATTTCCTTAAACTACTAAAAGTATTTGCATTATTAAGTAATCCTTCTCTATGCAGCTAATTAGGCAAATGAACTGCTGACTTCCAGGTACAATTCAAATGCCAACTGTCCCCTAAAAAATGAAATCGAAGATGGGGGAAACAGCTATTTCTGCCTTTGCATAGAGGAGACAAAGAACATGTACAACATTTGCCAAACTCGCAGTTCTACCCACACCCATTTTTGCTGCAGGCTTTTTCACCCACTTATTCACTGAAGGATATCCCCAGCTATAAGGCTGGTGGTAGCCTTAAAAAGTCCTTCATGTAATCCATTTACTCAGGGTAAATCCATATAAATAAATCCAGCCAAATACTGGATTAGCTTCCTCTCTTAAAAGTTGTTCACTGATGGAGATGCCATCTTTCTTAGACGCTACGCCTTAGCTGCGTGCCACCAATTTAGGGATTACAAAAGTGCTTCCTGATGCCCCACACAAATATCTGAAGTTGTTGTTTAAATTCATTATTCTTTATCCCTGCTAAACAAAAAAAGCAACTGATTCTTATTTGTCTCACAATGGCCATCTATGAGTTGGATTTAGCAAAACTGGCTGAACGGGGCAGGAACTGGTGAGTTCCAAAGGGTTAGGGGGGCCTCCAAAAGAGTTGGGAAGTAGCTTTGGGGCTATAAAGCGGAACGGGGATCCTCCTGCCTTTGGAATAAAGCTCTGGATGGAAGCTTGCATATTTGAAGGCCGTTATCAAATCTTCTTCTAGAAGGGTACATCCAGACAGAAAACTCATAGAACCTGTGGCATCCTTGGGATAAGTGGGGGTCAAAACCAGCAAGATGGTGGATGGAGTACTGCAGTGCAAGCCCCGCCCCTTTTGAAGATGCATGCAACATCAGTGCACTTACAAAAGGGGGTGGGGCTTGCATTGCAATACTCCATCCACCATCTTGCCAAACATTGCCGCTCAGAACTGTACAGCGGTTCCAGTTTTTCTTCTTCAGTGGATTATCTCTGGGAAGAAAGACAGAGGGAATGGAGAAGAATAGGAGGTTACAAAAGGAGAATTCTACAAATAAGACTTTGATGGTTCACATGAGGTAGCACTGCCCTTACGGCTCCCATTTGGCTCTCTTATTTTACCTATCGGTACTGTTGTGGAAGATTTGTGGGTTTGTATGGATGTTTGTGTTCTTTTGAATTACATGCGAGTGGTGTGAACACTAAGAAGAGAACAAAGGAAATAGGTAATGTATATTTTTAAGACTGCAAAAAGGATATTACAGAGATCAAAGGACGTGCGTTGTCTATCTATTATACTCAAGTCTGAATAACTTGCCTCTCTCTGTACGAACCAGCATTCCATCCGCTGCAGCCTCCACCATAGGCCTATCTAAGCATTATTGTCTGCTTATTGTCTGTATGATTCTACAGATTGCTATGAACATATATCTTCCCCTGCCAACTTCAACACTGTAGCACCGAAGAGGGAGACATTTTAAACACGCGTCTAACTGTCTGACCACGTGTTTAAAGTACGCCCCTCAGCATCTTCAGCACTGCAATGCTGAAACCAGAGGTGGCCCACAGTAACTTGAACAACTTTAGGCAGCTAAATAAACAAATAAATAAAATGGACATTCATCAACTACATCAAACTCTTCTGTACAAGGATTATGTTGCCACTTTTCTTCTTTCTTCTTCATTAACAGAACTGACCATTCCTCTTCAAATGTTAATTCCTAATTAAAGGAATATATAGCAACAAATGTCTATTTTGTGGTATCATAGCTGTGAAAGTACTTACATTCTGTTTTTATAATAAATAAACTAAGTATAATATCCTAATTTTATCTGAGTGTGTAAATGTGCATTCCGTAAGTTTTTGCACATATGCATGGACCTCCCCGTTTGTCATAGAGATCTGGTACCTATAAAATCTCAAGCAGCTACTATGAATGAATGAAAAATTAATTTCTCTGAGACTGATTCATCTCACAGATGTCCTCTTGCTAGCACTTCTACTGAAAGCATCATTATGTTTGAGAATCCTGTGCTTCATTTCTTCAATATTTTAAGTAATATAGCTTAAACAAAATGCAGTGAGGTAATCTTGCTTTTCTATTTAACTTCTATATGATGACGGGCCTATAATGTTCTGCAGTGGAATAAATGGCCTGCAAAAATTTCTCATAGTATTACTGAGAAATTCAAGGGTTCTAAATTATCTTATTCAATCATAGAATTAACACAGAAGAAGTATTAAAGGAGTACAGCATGTCCTCCACACCCTGCACTGTGCAGGACTGCTAACTTCTCTGATGTTGTCTAAAAGAGGAGAGTAGATGGCTATATAATTGCTTGAGATGTTCCTTCCATTGTTCCTTCCCACTATATTTAATGCAACACATTCCAATTGGAACTAATGGGGTCATGGAATACTCTGAAGGATAATACAGCATGAAAGGATAAGGCAAAGGCAACAGCCCTAGTCCAGGGACACTTTGAAATACTTTCTCTGTTCTCATATATTTTCTCTGGTTTAGAGGAATTCCCCATTCTTTTCAAGACAGCGACAAGTCCATGCACACACACCCATTTTCAGTCTGCAGAATGCTAGAAATAAGTGCATCAGATATGCATCAAGCAGAGACTGAGCAATTTTTGCCAGACTTTTACTGAAAATATTCATTGCCATATTTCCCCTGAGCAAATAACTTATTCATCTTTTTGCTATTATAAAACCACTTTCCGGTTACAGATGATAAATGAGTAATTGTAACTCTCACTGGATTTTATCGAGAGCTTCTTAGTTCCAAGTAAACCTGTCGTCAGGTTTAGAGTTACAGAATAATTTGTATTTGTCTGTGAATAAAGGTGCTAGATGCTAAAACACAATTACCTGCCGTTTTAGGCTGGTGGGCACATTTGTACAGTAATTGTGAGACCATCTCATAGTTGCTCACCCAAAATGGCTGCCAGTCACAAAACCCCTGTTTGTCAGAAGTCAAACTAGTAGGGCTGTTTCCCATCAACACCTCTAGGCTCCGAAGCTGTTCTCCACCACCTCTTTCTTCTATCCCTTTCCCAGGTGCTGGGTTACATTTCCAAACAGAGCTCTGAGTTACAGCCTCCTATCGCACCTTCTGGGACAGGCGCAGGATTCTATGGCTCTTGGACACGAAGATTACATTAGCAGCTGTCACTTTGCTTTAAACTGGCTAGCTCCCCAATGCTTTTCTTTTAATTGGGAAAAGAATAATCAGGTCGGGCATGGAGGTTGGCAGAGGCCATGAGAAGTGGCTGCAGGCACACTGGCACCCACAAGCTCCATGTTGAGGCTGCAGGTTCCCACCAATCGTTTCCTCAGATGAGGTCATTTCCCAAAATATTTCTGGGCTTCCCTGAATCGAATCTTGATGGTGAAATCTAATTATTTGCCCTTTTCTGTTTGACAGCAAAGAGGGATGTAAGAAAGTCCAGAATTGGGCATTATATTAGGACAGGGCACACTGCTGGCGAAAAAGCAGCACAATGCATCTTGTGTGACTTAAAACGGCATCAGACTGCATTAAAAGCTGATGGGTTGCCTCCTTCACCAACGTCAAGCAATTACAAAAAACAACATCTACGAGATCCTGGCCACTACATTCCCAGTACCCACACCAACCCAATACGGAACTGGGTAAGCTGGGTAAGCTGTCAGCTTCTCTTCTGCCTCAGAGCATCATGACCTGCTGCTTTTTCTTTTCCTCTTTCAGAAACCTTTAGACAGCCTTCTCATTTTGATGCTGTCCAGATGTCAGACCAGTGTTTTTCAAACTTGGCAGCTTTAAGAGGTGTGGACTTCAACTCCCAGAATACCCCAGCCAGCAAGTTGCCAGTTTTTTCAAACACCTTGCTCAAACGACTGAGCTGGGAACTCTGGGAAATACAATCCAATGTACAGTATGTAGAGGGCATCAGGAAGACCGTTGCAAGATTTGGCAAGCTAAAAGCCTCATCTCCTTCCCATTATGTTAGTATGCTATTTGCTCACCTGCCGACCAACGCGGTTGTTGTGAAGCCTCATACGGGACGGGAGGTCACGATGGATCTCCCGGGAATCTAGGAATTCCTTGGAAAATTTCTCCCCAAAGTCCACATCAGGGCTGCAACCCCCCCACTCCCAGGAGTCTTGCAGGCCTGGGGCCTCGGCTGGCAGGTGCTCCAAATGGACGCCGTGCATCATCCCCTTGCCTCGGTTCATGGCCTCCAGCTGGAGGCGATGCAGTTTGAGGCGGAAGGCGTCTTCGTCCCCTCGGCGCTTCTGGTCACAGCCACAGGCTTGCAGTTTGCCCAGGGAACAGGCATTGGAGACAGCGTGCACCACTCCTGCAGCTGCAATGGCATAGACAAAAGCACTTTCTCGGAAACCTGCAAGCAAGCAATACACACCACGTTATTCAGTCTCTGCCAGAAAGCTCAGAAGTACCACCCTTGCCGCAGTTCTAGGGTAGGGACATCCCTTGAACCTGAACAGCATAATCCACGTGTGAAAATCTGCTCTCTCACCCATGAGCTTACCTCACTTATCTCAACACTGTAAGGGAGCCAATGTGGCGTGGTGGTTAAGGAGCTGGGCTAACAGTGGGGAGACCCGCTTCTAGTCCAGTGTCAGCCACAGAAACTCACTGGGCAATTTACGGCCAACTGCTTTCTCTCAGCCCAGCTGAGTAGAGGAAGGAATGCTACGTGCATTGCCTCAAGCTCCTGTACAAAAGGCAGGATATAAAACTACTGAAGAAATAAAATGAACACCTGAGGCCCTAGTGAGTTCTCCTGCCAGCAGATATCTAATGCATGTTGAAGTAGCCACAACATTTTCCAAATTACAGCAGCTTGCAGCATCCTCATTCCCCAATAACTCCTAAGATAAACATGGTCATCATTGTCCTCCTCCTTTTCCTCCTCCTCCTCGTGTACCATTTAAAATTCAATACTGCTTTCCATTGTGATCTGGCTGAAGGTCAGAAGAGTGAAATCTAGGAAAAAAAGTACTTTCAATGTGTGGAGAAACAGTGCAACTCTAATATATCAGATTTGTTAGCATCTGAGGAAGGACCAAATAATACCGAGGGATTTTTATGGAACCGGATTGCAAAAAACACGGAGCTGTAGTTTGGGACCGGAGTTCACTCATCTAATTCCTTGGCCTTCAGCTCCCACCTCCCGCAAAGACACTCTCAGACAAGAATATCAAAACAGTGACAAGAACGCCAAGGTGAGATTGTGCTTGGCATCTCATCCATACTTCCCAGAGTGGAATCCTGTTATTTCATGCTTCCTGTTCTAATTCCTGTTCACAACAGTCACTAGTCCAGTTTCAGAACAATTCAGGGCAATTTTCATTAGCCTACCTGTCCAAACACATTAATTTTCAAAGGAAAAAAGAAACAAGTCTCTTCAAATGTCTGAAAAGAAGATGAGAACTCAGCTTCTTCCAATTTATAACTGCATTATTGCTTGCTTGCTTGCTTGCTTGCTTGATTTATGGAGAAGATCTCTCCCTATCATTATAGACTGAACTGCAAGCTTACCTTGTCTTGTATTCAGCATTGCTTTTCACAGGTATCAGTGGGGCACATTCTTCCTTCTATTATTTATATTACAAGTGCCCGCAGTGCTGTTTGGTACAAAAACCATAGCCTTCTTATCCCAACATGCATATAAAGGGACATGAGAATGCCAACCTGCAGCTGATCTCAAACTGCCTCTCCAAACCCGCTGTGAACACACCTAAGGACTAACAGGGACTGAGGTAGTGGGGTGGGGGAGAGGGGAGAATTTAAGCTAAGGAAAAAAAAAATCTGGCTTCTTCCAATACTGTACTGTCATTTCAGCCCATTTTTTCCTGTGATGATCCTTCACTTAACTGGAAAAAAAAAAGACACCGGGATATTCCAATCACAGTTTTGCTCTAAGATGGTTGTTTAGAACTGGGGGAAATTCTTGTGAAAAAAGGATACCCACCAGCCCACCCTCTCATCAGGCAACTTTCACTTCAGTAGTGCGTCCCATTACATTGGATTCTCCCTTTTCAGGAACACTTTTATATCAGCTAATTTTCATCCAACCTGCAGAGACACGTCAGCAGATTCTGACCCATCCAGAGTGCTCCCTTAGTTTCTATGGCCTACTGGCCAGGCTTTCAAAACTTTCAGGCAGGAACCAACAGCATCCTTTAGATGGATCCTTCATCCATTTCTCCCTCTACATCTGTCCATTGAGGGGAGCTGCTCACTGTCTTTCAAGAAAACATAGCTGGCATTAATACTCTCACTGAAAAACCCCACACAGTTCTGCAGCAGTCCAAAAATCCTTTTGCCACAGAGCAAAGTATGTGCAAGCAGCAAAACAAAAAACAAAAAAACTGCAGAACTGCAAAATCAATTCCTATTTCAGTCTTGTGATTTAACAATCCTTGAGATCAGTAAATGTTCAAGTTATCAGGATGCTTCCCCTCTGAGAAAACAAGAGTCACTAGATAAAACACTGCCGTGGGCTGCAAAAACTCCTAAAAATGCCATGGTGGCAGGCAGGGGAATTCTCTGAGGAAGATTGCAGCTTGGAGGAGGGGTCTGATGCAGCTTGTGTGGACTTTCTACATCTCCTGGGGAAAAGGTAAATCGTGCTTCCGTGCAGATTCATTTCACAGAGGACAAAACTATACCTCTGAAAGCAACGTACTGGGAGCAACATTGGGAGAAGACTGATGCTCCCTCAGGCCCAGTTTCTGGGTTTTGTACTGCCAGTGAGGAGACCAGGATGCTGGAGGAGATATCTCTTTGATTTCAGAAACCCAACTGTGGAAACAAGTTAGACGTGGCAATTTCTGCGTTGGAACAAGCAGCGATGACAGCCTGAAAGGGCAGGTGAGGATGAGGAATCTAAGGCACTTTAGAGACTCACTAGCGCAAAGCTTGCCAACTCTAATTAGAGCACATTTCAGGTTTTGGCTTTGTTTATGCTCTACAAGATACACTGGAGTCACGCGAGAAGAACCTGCAGGCTGCAGTCTCCAAAGCGCAGCATTGTTTCCCTGCGCAAAGGGGATTTCCAGCAGAGAAGTGATCGATAGGCAAGGGCATTCCCTGCTCCGAATTCCACTGCCAGAAGACGTCTCAAGTTTCAGGGCTCAAACACAGGCGCCCCCTCCCACACACACAACAGACCACCTTACACATATGAACTAGAATTTATGAAATACACAACTACAAATAGATAAGATTTGATGAAAGAGAGGCTGTATGTGTATTTACATGAAGGTCTTGTGGCTTCTATTTATATCATGAACTTTTCAACTGATTGTTCATCCCTAATTACCAAGAAAAGTAAAACTATTCCTCATTGCCCAAGACTTCATTTTGGTTTAGCTAAGTATTAATGCAAGGCTGAGCATTATAACTCACACACATTTAATTTAAAGTCATATGCCACATGAGCAATAGCCAACATCACATCATTTGCGAGAGGGAATAATTTATAAAATGCCAATTCTGAGCAACAGTGGAACAAGTAGATCATTTTGTAAGCTGTCAATAGAACAATAATGGCCCAAAGAACAGCTGTTGGTAACCTATTTACTCATCAAAGGGACTTTTCTGCCTGTAGATCCTTCCACCCTGTCCCTTCTCTTAACTCAGCAGTGACAAAACAACATACTGTATGAGCCTTAAACTGAGCCCTAAGAGGCTTGTGGTATAGGTCTTTCCTGAGAAACCCCCCATTTCATTCACTCGCATTTTGCAAAGGGATCATATGATACTCTCATTCATTTGCAATCTCTGGTCTTCTCCTAGAGCTGCTTCAACCTTTACTTAGACTACAGAAAACCCAACCTTCTTGAGAAGGGAAAAACAGCACCTTAGATGCAGCTTTGTGGGCAGCAATGCAGGGAGCAGCTGAACCATCCAGACTTCAGCACAGCTCACTATAATCTTTATAGTGAGCTCCATTTATCAGCTATGTTAATGTTGTTTGCAACTATTTTAAATAGTGCCAAAATGTATTTCTGGATGTGGTTTTAAACATTCCACAGGCACCAATATGCAAACATGGAGTCATCATAAAGGAAAAGATCTGTGTTCTATCTCATGGTAGTCAAGATGGATATTGGGGAGGGTTTTTTTTTTTTCCTTCTTGCTCTCCCCCTTCTCCTTCCTTCCTTCCTTCCTTCCTTCCTTCCTTCCTTCCTTCCTTCCTTCCTTCCTTCCTTCCTTCCTTCCCCTCCCCACTTTTTCACTGCCATCACCTACCTTAAAAAAATAATCCATCTGTAAATTAGCATGGAAAGATTACACTACCTAGTGCCATGTTCTTTGTGCAGAGGGGGGAATGCTGCACTCAACTGTCTTACTGCCAAATTCTAAAATAAAGTCACCCATGATCTCTTGAGCTTGAATGTTTTGGAAAGTGAGAGGCGAGGATTCCAAAACGCAAGCCTTCTGGCAGTTGTGCCCTTTGCCAATTGTAAATTCAATGCTATCTAAACATTCCTGGCTCTGCGCTACCACCTTAATTCAAGATGAAAGATAGATCCTTGCTGGGTTTTTCAATTGCTGTTTCTGGCTACAGCTCCCTAAATGTCTGAGGTCCAGCCATACACAAGCATTCAAAAAGTGAGATTTCAACATCTATTGTTCAATCTCTTTCACAGTCTATAAGATCCCAACTTTTTTGTTGCTGTTCTTATTGTTAACTGAGTGATCTCAAGGCACATGACACAATTCTCCGCTAAAGCTAAGCAGGTCTGGTCCTGTAGGCCATTAGATGGAGACTCAGCCTGCCTGAACCACTTGAAGCTTCTTTAAGCACTCTGGCTGGAGGAAAGGCAGACTGAAGGAAATTATTATTATTATTATTATTATTATTATTACTGTTGTTGTTGTTATTGACACCTACTCCAGAAGACTTTGGGCAGCTTACAATATCCAAATATTCAATTAAAAACAATTTAAAAAATGTGAAACCAGACATGGCAGATGGGACTGAAAACAACCATACCAATAGAAACTTGAAAGAGGTTCCTCAGACACATTGCCCCCAGGCCTGGGAGCAGAGCCAGGTCTTAGGGGCCTTCCATATCTCTAGGAGAATGGATACTATATGTACCTCAGGGGGGTACTGTTCCAGAAGGCAGGGGCAGTGACAGAGAAGGCATGCTCCCTCAGTCCCATAAGGTAACAACATTCATTTGAGGGGACCTGGAGTGTACCCACCCTGCCTGAGCACACCCACCATCCAGAAACACTTGGAGATAGGCAGCCCCTGAGATAACCAGGCCCTACGCCATGAAGGGCTTTACAAGTAACAACCAGCAATCTGAATTGCACAATGAAGCCAATTAGCAGCCAGTGCAGCGCGCAAAGCAGCGATGACACAGGAGTATGAGAAGTGCCGGTTACCGCTTGTGCTGCTGATGTAGAGCACATCACAGTAGTCCACTTGTGAGGTGACCAGAGAATGAGTGACTGTCTGAAGTATAATTACATTATACATTATACATTATACATTATACATTATACATTATTGCATTATTAATTATAATGTACCCTTATATTTAGTACCAACCTTTTAGAAGAACTTAATCCCAGAAGTCTAAAACAATGTTATTTATTTAACCGGATTTCATCCTATCAGGAAAAGGGCAAAGAGCAAGAGGTGTCCTTGGGTGGCTGATGTTTCCACTATCACAAACTGCTTGAATGATGGTCAGATAGGACATGGAGGGAGCCAACACAAAAACAGAAGTGCCTAATAAAAAAAAAGCTGGAGGGTTTCCACTTTGTCAGAGGAGAGGAGGTGAAAACCATTTAAGTTGAAAGCTTAGGTAAGTTAACTGGATGGTGATGATCTTTATTAGCTCTTGAAGGATATTAATTGCTAGGTATTCAGAATTCTTCTTCAAAAATATAGCAAGCTTTCTACTATTACTGCTCTATCAATGCTGACAAAGTGATGTGATACAGGAATGATTCTCTTCTACTAAACTGTATTAAACAGCTTAGTCTTAAGGGCAAAGTAAAATGACACACTAAGAGATCTGGAACAGTTTAAGCCTTTATCCTGTGCAATTTTCTTTAATCTATCCCATACCCCACACCTGTGTTGCCTAAAGTAGCTACAGTACCTGGCCTACAAGAAGAACATATTACAGTAGTTGAACTTCAACTAAAAATGTCTGGGGGATCCAATTGTAGTTCTCCACACCTCATTTATACTGTTCCTCAACCATGTAATACCTTCGCTGAAGGAGTTTCATTGGGTGCCAGTTTGCTTCTGGGTCCAATTCAGGGTGTTGGTCATTACCTTTAAAGCCCTACATGGCATGAGACCAGGTTACCTGAGGGACCATCTCATCCCCATTATATCGACCCGTCCCACCCGGTCAGACAGAGAAGGTATGTTGTGGACCCTGTCCACAAAAGAATGTTGACTGGTGGGGCCCAGGAGGAGAGCCTTCTCTGCCATTGCCCTGCCCTGTGGAACACTCTCCCCCCAGAGGTGAGGTGGGCCCCCACTCTCCCGGCCTTCTGGAAAGGGGTGAAGACCTGGCTCTGCCAACTTGCATGGGACGTGAGGAGGGACAATCAACCCTGGGGGAGGTTAGCACCCTGAAGAGGCTCCCATAGACTAATAACTTTTATTTACCATCTATTCCTTGGAATACATTATTTATTTAAGAACACTGTTTTATTGCATTTTAATTAGTATTTATTCTTGTTTTTATTGTAAACCTCCCAGAGTCACTCTTTGAGTGAGATGGGCGGTGACTAAATTTGAAATATAAATAAATAAATAAACCAGCAAAGGAAGGTGAATTAACCAATCTCTCCTTCCCGTTATCTTCTTGCTGAGCATTTTAATAATATTCTTATTCATGAGCCTTCAAATTGTGAGACTAAGCATATTCTCCTAAAATATGCATAAGTATTTGAATAATATGCTATGAATCATATCTAATGTACAGACTGCTTTTTTCATAATGTCCTACGGCAAGTCAAAAGTTGCTCAAATAAGGGAGTCCTTTTAGATTGGAATGGCATATAAACCCTTTTAAACAAACAAACAAGCATACAAATTGTCAGAACCACAGATGAAAATCAAATCTGAATGTGAAGGGCATCTATAGTGCATCCTTCATTTATGTTTGCTTTTCATGAAATTAGTACACCTCAGAGAGTGATTCCAGTCTAAAGAAAACATCTTCTGAAATGGCTTCAAGGCATATCTTAGGTTGGCATTAAATGCCCGGGGTTCAGCAGAAGGATGTTAATTTGCTATACATGATGCTTTGGCAATTTTTTAAAACGTGCACCAACTGCCCTGAACTGAGTAAAATTTACTACTATGAATTTCTGAAATTATGATGATTGAAAAGATAGACTTTATGATGTTGTTATACTGCTAGTTATAATTCCACATTACTCAGTTACTACACCAATATGATCTAGAGCTGATCCAAACACCTTGCTTGCACCACGGCACAAAAATACCCCACTAACTGTTTGTAGACGACGTGTTCTCACGACATCACCTTCACCTCATCACCAGCCCAGTGCTGATGCAGCCTGAAGTCAATCCAAGGTGTTCTGGCGTGAAAGTAGCATCTTCCCTCAGATGCCAACACAGGACCTTCAGGGCAACATCCCACCATGCAAGAAGGAGGGGCCTTTGGAGGCCAGCAATCTGCTGTGGGATCAACCCCTCTGTGCAGCCACTGGGCTCTGCACCTCCACAACGTATTGGACATAGGAATATCACTTTTGTGAAAGACCAAAGGCAGAACTTCCAAGAAGTAATATTTGCACCAAGACACAAAAATAAAGGCTCTGGATGATTGCATTGTAGATCGTCTCCCCCATCAAGCACAAGTATGTATTTTCATTACAGCATTTCTCTTCTGGAGGCTGGGAATCATAATATTGTTTGGTTCTTATATTTTAGCCATAGGAATATTGACTACTCAATACTCCAATGGCTAGAATTTTGAAAAAAACATTATACAACAAAGCCTCTTGGATCAGCACTGGCTGGTCTAGGAAAACTCTTCACACTGGAAACTGTTTTTTCTTAGCCCAGCCTTGGAAGACAAGACAGTCTGCTTGCTTCCCAGGTAAAATGTAGGTTCCATTGGCCCAGAGGGTCTATGTCCCTCTGGATGGGAACTGCCATCTGGGGCAAAACTGAAGGTCAACAATGTATCTGCAATGAAAGCTCAGTACAAAGGAAGGCAAAATTAAATGAATAATAAAAATTATGGCTCAAACAGCCAGCCCTGCCCTACCACACGTTCAAGAGAATGATTTTCTTCCTGGTAGAGGATGCTGGGTAGGAGACAAAGGATGTCATGAAAGCCATCAAGCGCTGTCCCAAAATCACCCTGCATTATATTAATTGAGAGCAGCAACACTGCCAGCCTTGTTGCCAAGGCACGATATCAATATACAGGTAGTCCTTGTTAAGTGATTGCCTTGTACAGTGACCATTCTCAGTTACAATAGTGATGAAACCTCACATTTACAACCTTCACAGGACTGTAAAGCAAAGGAAAGCTGAAGATCATAAAATCGTGATGTTTCACCTAGCAGCTGCTTTGCTTAATGACCAATTTGTCGGTCTCAATTGTGGCCACTAAACGAGGACTACCTGTATTTTCCTCCCATCTTAAGGATAGGAGGCATTAATGTGGCTGTGAATAACAACTCACAGATTGTACCCCCATCAACAAAGAAGAAAACAATATTATAGAAAATGAAGACGCATTAACAGAACTCCAATATGACCCTATCACTTCTGCCACCAATCACCTCAGAGCCACTTTGATGCAGTGGTTAAGGAGCTGGACTAGAAACTGGAAGACCAGGAATTTGTCCTCTCTTAAGTATGGAAGCCAGCTGGGTGAATTTGAGTCAGTCACTCTCTCAGAACAGCCCACCACTCGTGGTTCTTACTGTCAGGAAAATAGGAGAAGGGAGTATTATGTTTGCTACCTTGAGTTGTACAAATAAAGGTAAGCTATAAACCCAATATATAACTAAAATACTTGTCAGTTGAAGGCATCAATCAAAACATGTTTATGATTGGACTGCTGTGACTTCACAGAACATAGTTAAATTCTCCACTTCAGCCAAAAACATGAACAAACTGTCAAGAAGAGCTCCTGACATCTTTTGTGTCAGAATCCATAATGAATCCAATAATGAAGTGTTCAGAAAGGAAGCAACTGATATCCTTACCTAAAAATTCCAAGGCCTTCTCCACACACAGCTTTGAATCTTGTGGCAGCCTACAAAAAGGACTTCTGACAAGGAAATAGCGAAGACCAAACAACAAAGGAAGAAATGCCATTTTAGCCATAAAAGCAGCCTTAGCATATAGCCCAGTGGGCAGATAACCTATATGCGTGCTTGCTTGCTTACTTGATATCTATCTATCTTATCACTGTAGGCTAGTCCTTGGGATGCAGGGGGCAAGTCCCACTGTTGTGCCAAAAATGTACACAGTGTATTTATCTGCACACAGTATACTTAGTTTGTGTGAAAGAAGCAAATTTTCTAGTAGAGAGAGAAACAGATAGGGATCCAGAGAAGAATACACATTGCAGTAGCAAGCCCACAAGAGATCATATGTTAACTGGCATCCAACTGAAGAAGAAAAAATAATGCAGCAGGAAAATAGAAGAGGGCAAAATGGGTCCATGTCACAGAAGATGTAAATGTAGCCCCATCGCATAACCTACTGACAACAACATGCTGAGATGGAAAGGACAGGACACAGCACGCGGATGGCTTTTGGTGGAGTATCGTGGAGGAGGACATACTGCATCTTCCTATTGGGTTGTCCCATCCTGAAGACATTTAAGATATATCGCAGTTGAGACAAGAGGTTCCCTATCTGCTCACCATCAGAAAAACAAGGAGTCAATTGAAATAGTTGCCACTGTTATTGAACAATATCACAGCAGGATTTTGACACCATCTCATAAACAGCATTTTGTTTCGTTTTGTTGTGTTTTTGCTTTTGTAAGGACCTGTGCTTCCAAAAGCCATATGACAGCTTGCATAGTAATAGGGGTAGCCATTCACTACATATCCATCTTGGAAACTTCTGCCCCTGCTCAATTTCTGACTATTACACATTTCCAAGAGATAGAGTCCTGGGAGGGAAAACATGGCAATCTCAGATAGAACAGACTATTGGCTTGTGGCCTGTAAGAAGTGAAGGTTGATGGAGAAGTGCCTTGCTTCTGTGAATGTGGGACCACTGGCTACTTGCCTCTGGAGAGAATTGGAAATTGTAGTGAAGTATAGCAGCTATAATAAATAAACCAATGACTGGGCAGTCATAAAGCTCTGACTGATACATGTTCCAGAAAAGGTGCCACCAGCAGTGTCTGATCTAACTTTATCTTCCATGCCTGATATCAGTATTTGGATATTCACCTACTGAGGAAGATAACATAGTCGCTGAGCCAATACTCATCCAATCCACGTAAAAACTGCAGTAAACCTCTGCCTCTGGTTACCACTTCTCATACCCTCATTTATGACTCTGTAAGAAAACAAATCATGAATAATTCAGCAATAGTTCTAGTTAGTGAAGCTCACTGCTTGATGCTCATCAACCACAAAGGCTGTGCTTGTTGTAGGTTTCCTTTCTGGGTGGGGAGAGTTTACATGCACTGGGGAAGGATGAAGTTTTGCCCCACATAACTTCCCATGTCCATCTATGCTCTGTGTCCCATCTGCAAGAAATGGCTACATATGAGATTTAAGCCACAACAGTTTTGCCACTTGGTTAAAAAAAAAAAGTGGAGGAAATGTGGTGGTCACAAATTGTAGATGTTCTGGAAATCTGGAGACACTTAAGGGGGAGGATATTTTAAACCTGATAAGGTTGCTTATCCTGCTTTGCTCCTGTACACCCAGCTGCAGCAGCAGAGTAGAGGCTTTTGGTGAATGTGTCTACAATCTTACAAAGAACCTGTAAGAGTTCTGAGCAAAGACTACTGTTATTCATTTGCTCTTATGAATTTGTTGTCATCTTGGTTCTTCACTGCTTTTGGAAAGGGTCCCCTTTCACCAAATGTCCTATCAACACAGTTCTTTCTATGAACTCTAGGCCTGAGGCAGAATAAAGTAGATCCAGGATCCTGCATGCTCTATGGAAGGTTAGTTCCCAAGCTAATCATAATCCTAATCTTATGTATTGGGGAGCGAGAAGGAGAGCAAGCAAGGTACCATTAGAATCAGTCATTTAGCCATTTTCTTTTGTTGCAATAATACTGTACCATCACCACACTGGGGGAACATTTTTTGAGTGAGGGGAGAATTTCATCCAAGTTTCAACTCCCTCCCCACCATGCCTGCTTCACCAATGTTTGGTCTTCCAACTTTTTTATACTGCAAATGTAATAGTAATGCAACGCTAGGTGAAATTCACAAGGCATTCTACCAGTAGTGACATTTATTCCAGTCCAGTAGCCATTTCTCAAGTACAGAATTATACTGTAGGTATCTCATATAGCATAAATCATTGGTAACCCAAACTGTCACAATCTCACTTCCCATAGATCAGTGTTGTCCAAACTTGGCCACTTTAAGATGAGTGGACTTCAACTCCCAGAATTCCCCAGCCAGAAGTTGAAGTCCACTCATCTTAAAGTGGCCAAGTTTGGACAACACTGCCATAGATGATTGCATCATGATAGATTGATAAAGAGCAGCATAAACTAGAATCATCATCCTTTTGTCCAGCAACTATGTAAGCAAGAAAAATGCACACCGTGGATCCCTGCTTGGCTTATCAATGCATTTATTTTGTCAAGATAATCTATGACGTGGTGGTAGGGTCTCCAAAATCCCCTCCACAATTCTATGAACTGTCTCTCTCTGAATAGAGTTCTCCAAGTGGTGGTGGGGTTGTAACTCCCAAAATTCTCAATCACATCGTTCTAGTTTCTGGGAGATAGAGTCCTAACATATCTGGCAGATTGTAGGCTGGGAAATGCTGTTATATATCCAAGCTGCAGAAATCCTGGAAGACATCCAGCTTTGACTATACATAACTTTGTTTAGCATGCTAAGATGAAATTCTTGCACAACAAATTAAGATCCATTTGATGACACCTGTCTAACATGAACATTTGCTGGATGTGTCCTAGCAGATTATTCCCCAATTAGTTCAAGGCTTCTATTAATAATGTCAAAAAGGAGGTGACTTCACTCCTTGGATGCTGGGAAAGCCTGCCTTACTCTGAATGCTATTGCCTCCTCCTTCCCCTTCCCAACTTCTCCAAAGGCTATGCGTACAGCCGGTTGAAACATGCCCCCTGTTCCCTCTCCTCTGTCCCTCCTCCCTCTTTCCCTAATTAAACTGCAGGTGAACCCGCCAGGGACTGGCAACTTGCCAGACTTTCAGCTTTTTATGGCAGATCGTAACTTGCTTCCCTCCATCTTCCAAAGGAGCCCCTGAGACCTTGATCACTCTAGCTGCATTTTGGAGAGTGTCACCTTTGTACACTTCGTATATTATTAGTTATATAGTCCCAATTCATCCTTACTAGTGCTCAGTCTGGGGTTTGGTTTGGTTTTCAACTACAACACGCTTGGAACATAGGCCATCACTGCCCCATTTTGCAGATAAAGAGTTGAGGCTAAGACCCAGTGCAAACAGTGTTTCAAGTCATGTCTGGTAGTGGGATCCACGGCTAGGCGGAGTCTGGAGGTTTGAACATTCCAGACTCAGACGAGCTGAAACAGAAGAACCACAGCCAGATTAAAGGATGCCCTCTAGGCTAAATTGGATTCAAGGTATCTCTCCTCCAAGTATAAGTCAGCACGCTCTCTCCTCTCATACCATTGACAAAGGCACAGCATAGCCTTAGGGAAATCACTCTTATAACAGAAGATGTATGTGCCTAGCAGGGTCACAGGTTCAGTGCCCGGGGCTCAAATAACAGGCAGAGCCACAATGACGGCCCAGTGTGATTCTGCCCTTCCAGCCAGGCAGTTCTACCAATGGTAGCCCCCCAAAAGTCATTCCACAGTCAACTACAAAAGGGGAAAAGTCTCAGATAATGGGCCACAGCTTGAAATGTACACAAAAGAAAAGTGAGGAATGGATCTTGTAGAACAAGCTGAGGAACAACTATTTCACTTTTCTATCCTTCCCTCCCCACTTTTCTTGTTCTTTCTTCTATTTTCTCTGTCTCTCTACCTTCTTCCTTCTTTATATTGTCTCTTCTCCACTTCCATAAAAAACAAACTTGTAACAAGGGATTTGCATTACTGGAAACACATAGCATTAATCTACATAACCAACGGTTGGAAAGGGAGTGGGAACAAAGGAGAAATCCAAGTTAGGTTTGTTTTAAAAAACTGAAAAGTTATCCATTATTAGTAAAGTTAAGGATGGACAAACAAGTAAAACGGTGAAGGGATGCTAAATGCAAATGACTTGAATATCTGCTTCCGTTATCCCGCCTGAAGAGGGATTTCTCATCATGAACTGTACTATCTATTCCAGTGTTTCTCAACCTCAGCCAGCTGGGGAATTCTGGGAGTTGAAGTCCACACATCTTAAAGTTGCTGAGGTTGAGAAACACTGATCTATTCTATGTGAAAACCTGAGAATTGCTTCAGTAGTTTGTCTTTTGCACAAGACCACAATGGAGAACACTAATGGGTCTCACTTGCACATCCTTTCATAGTTGCTTCCACGTCCCACAAAAAGGAGTCATATAAGTACAGCCTCATGCAGACAAAGCATCATACAATTCAACTGTTCCACCCTGCCCAAATGTCTGAAATCTTATACAGATGATCCAGAGTTAAGAATGGAGCCTACTATAGCAAAATTTGAGTTAACTATAGAATGATTCCAGTTAAATACACAATGGTTCGAGTTAATTACACAATACCACTTACACAGTATTATACAATAATACTGTTTTGGCTTACATACAAATTTGACTTAAGGACAGACCTTGGGAATGGAACTCGTTCTTAAACTAGGGACTACCTGTACAGAGAAGGAATTATTTTGTTCTATGTTACTCTGGCTTTATTTGTTCTCCCAATCCCTCTGTTCTGGGAAATAGAGTCATTATTCCTACTTTTCTGATGTCACTCCATGCTCTGAGTTGCAAGGAATTTTGAGGCACCGCAGTCCCATTTATAGGCAGCAAATGGACATTTTCAAGGAGATTTGTAACTAGTTACATGCAGAACAGAGAAAGACCCTGGTGGCTGGAATTTTGCTCTGTCACGTAATGCAGTCGCATTACATTACAAAGTGGCAGCACTGTGGCATGGATCCAAAGAACCTAAGCACCCAAAACATTCTTACATACACAATGTAAGAGTAATAATGTTCTTGGTGTAACTATGAAACCAGGTCTGAAGCTATAAAACCCTGGTTTCTTGTCAACATGTGGAAACATTAAGAGATTAATTAACACTAGAGTAAGCTCCTCTAAGCTGAACAGAAGAAGGAAACAAGAGAATGGAAAGTATCCATCTACCAAGGTCTTCCCACAGGTGCCCGGTAGAAGCCACAATAACATCATGATTCAGCTAATGTGAATTACGTAATTTGCATCTGTTGCATCATGATGCAAATGATGCACAGTATGTGATTTGTGTCCTTTGAGTTGTGGCACGTGTGATATTTACCTTGCCCCTCCCAAGGACACTCACGGTCTTTCTAAAAAAGAACATTACAAAGTTGAATAACTGCAAAGCATCCTAAAGCATACAGGTTGACAAAGAGTAAGTTCTACTACCTCTACTAATCTTTCTGATTTCTATACATATGTATTTAGGAATCCATCCCATTTATTCCTGGAGCCCATAGCTTGTGCTGTAAAATATATCAAGAAACTAAATTTTTAAAAAGGTATAATATAACAACACAATACATTGCCAGAGTCATCCAACTATGCCTCTCTTGGCAGGAAAATTCTGATCAGATTTCTTCGAGAGCACAAGATCCCCTTGCTGAATACAGCATCTGAGGTCAAAGTGACTATGAATTGGATCACAAGAGAACTAATTTCACGTTACAAATATGCAAATATGTAAGACCCAAACTATTGAAAGAGATATTATTATTGTTGGTCGCGCAGAGAGCCAGATGTTTAGACTGGATTTGGCATTTTTATCCACCTATCGAGTCCTTCCAAAGGACCTGGGGTAGGCAGATGTTGTTTGATGGTATTAAAGGTATCACCGCAGGATGTAAGCTGTCCTAAGTAAAACTGCCTTTTGCAATTGACTGATGGTGATTTTGTCAGTGCCGATGGTCTTCAAGTGACACTCCAGATGTTTTGGGATTGCACCCAAGGCACCTATTACTATTGGTACTATATTTCTATTTGCAGGTCTTTGTATTATTATTATTATTACTATTACTACTACTACCACCATTGTTATTTCATCATCAAGTTCAATAATAGGTTTAAGCTACCATTTTTACTCCCCAATCCCTACGAAGTATTTCTGAAGCTAACTGCTGAACCTAAAACTCAGGGAACAAGCATGAAATCCCATCACGAGCCAATCAGTGCTTTCTCCAACCAGTGCGAAAAATGCAGTCTGTGCTCCCTGGGCTACAGCAGCCCCTGGAATGACAAAAATCCTTTCAGCCCTCCCCTCCCCCAGGTCCATATCAAAAGAGGCAAAATAAATTGCTAGTTCCCCACTCCCATCCTTTGCTATGTGCTTTTGTCTGGCCATTAAAAAATATATATATAGCTGGTGCTGTGAGCAGAATGCTGTTAAGACTCCCAAGATGTCCTTCTTCCTAATGTAAATTCCAGATGAATGCTGCAGTGATGCATGGCATCTCCATATCACAGCCAGGCATTTTTCCCAAAGAGTGGCAACCATGGTTGTAGGTTCAGTGTAGGGCTTTTACGTATGCATGGCAAAGCAGAGAGTGCAGTGGTTTGCCCGAAGGCTGGGAGGCAGGGTGAGGCAAGAATTGGAGGTAAACTGCTTATATAAACAGAGAAAATTAAACAGGGATTTTTTTTTACAGGGATTGTGAAACTTTGCAGAAGGATTAAAAACAGGTTTGCTGATAAGGCTACCTATGAAACCTACTGGAGAGGAAGACCTGAGTTCCCACAAATGGGAAAACAGCTTGTTCCAAGCTTTGGGGGGTGGTCTGGGCACTGTAAATAAGAGAACCGAAGTGTGCCACAGCGAAGCACAGAAAATCAGGTGAGCTGCCCAAGGGAATGATAGCCTGGGATGAGAGCGAGGTGGTCTCAATCCAGGAATGGCACATAAGCCCTGTGTGGAAATGCTCCTAGAAGGGGGGGGGGAGGAGGAGGAGGAGGAGGAGGAGGAGGAAATGTTTCTTTCTTTCTTTGCATTGCATTGCTCGCCACATCATTTCTTCACCCTCAGTAGTGCAGCTGCCCAGGGCTCGATTCCAGGAGCAAGAAAGAAGCTTCTATAATGAAGGAAAGATGTGGTAAATAGCAAAAAAAAAAAAAATGAGACTGCATCAATTTTTTGTCTAAGCATACAAAATGCTCCCCCGTTGGGGGAGATGGGCGACATACAAGTTTAATAATAAATAAATAAATAAAATAAAAATGAGGGATTATGTGGACATCTTATGTTTTGCCAGAAAGGCAATGAGGCAGAAATCCTTCAATGCATCGATTTTGAAACTGCAGGGTGTGCAGAGTTTGTCGTGATTTTCTACTGCAAATTATCAGCAAAAAAATACTATAGCACTCAAGTATTTTCAAGCTGCACTTTTCTTCTGAGGGATCCAATACAACAGAAAAGTTCATTGCTGCGTTTGCAAGCTATAAAACTGTTTCACATCTACCTTCAATTCCGCCATTACATTAGCCAGAAGCAGATTCCTGGTGTCCAACCAATTCAGTCCATCCAGATAAAACAAGATTGGAAGGAGAAGAACAACCAGCTCCTGAGCCTTGAGAGAAGGGGGTTTCTTTCCTCATTTGATCAGAAGGGGAAATGATGGGATGTGAAAGATCAGAAACAAGTAAACAGAAGAGCAAACTGTACATTATTCTCCTGAACAGTGAAACGGTGGAACTAATGGCAGCAGATGTCAGTAAAGGCATGAAAGATTCAAAGATCTGTCACTTTAGGTTACTAAGAACAAGACTTGTAAACAACCCAAATCCTGAGACATGGCAAGATGCAGATTGCCTCCACATTAAAAAATATATATTCATGTCTTTTTCCCTTGGCCCCAATAAGAGCTGTTAATATAGCTGTCAGTCTCTAACATGCGCATACACACCCAAAGGAGATGGCCTAGCCATCTGTGGCATGGTTTTTGCCTTCAGTCAAGAAGCAGAGAGCCGGTTTGCTCCCCAAGAACCATGCAATGTGTCTGCAAAGAAGCAACAGCATATGCTGCACTGTACCGTCAGGAAGCACCACAGAACTAAACCTACAAGAAACAATGTGGAAGCCTTGTTATTCCGTCACCCAGAGACATCTGATTCCTTTTTATCTTAAGTTCTCAGGCTATGAAATATATCCTGTGGCAGTGAGTTCCAGCAATTAACAAAGCCCCGTGGAAGGGCATCGTTTCTTCCAATTAGCAGTGAAACATCTCCTTAAGAGTTTTCCATGATAAGATCTGAAGTTCCTGCCTATCTACATCAATTTATCTCAACTATTATTGCCCAACAAATCTGACATGGCTTTCCAACTGGGAAGGAATTTGGTATGTCCTGATACCTGAAGAAGAGCACGACATTAGCTCATGTAATATATCTCACCCCCCTCCAACTATCTCTGATCAACCCCAGGTAGACATTATTACATGCAAATATGTAACAAAATCCCAAAGCTCCTCAAAACTGGCACAAGCAGATTCCCACTTGATGCGATAATAGGGTTTTGATTTACGGACAGACTGACTACTAGATCATTGTGGTGGAAGCCAGGGGCCAGGAATCCTGAAAAGCGCATTGGACTATCTACCAAGGAACATCTCAGTCTCTTACACAATGTTCCAATCAATACACATTGGCTTTACTTTAAATGTCAGCAGATCTTTCCTGAGTTTATATTTCTGTTTTGGTCTCAGCAGTAGCAGTACCTGACTGATCTTGCCTGAGGGGTACTGGCAGACTGAGACTGGTTAGCCCTTGGATGGGAAACCACCAGGAAATCCCATGACAGAGGCTACTTTGGGAAACTGGAAAAATATCCCAGAAGAAGAAAAGGATAAATCATTTCTATACTGTTGCCAGGAAAACTATACAGACAAGTCTGGGGTCACCAAGAGCTGAGGTGAGCTTGAAAGAGTCTTTACTTTTTCGTACACATATAAAACACAATGATTGGACATTGGATTCTCAGTTAAAAAACAACAGGCAAGGCAGATGTTAGCCCACAATTTCAGCAGATCTAACTTACACTGGCTGAAGCTTCCATTTCTTTTTATCTGAATTTTTAATTTAACCTGCTGATCTTTGGAATCTGCTCTTATTTTGGCACCACTTTATGGTAAATTGTTTATTTTGATGTAAATATTTTCATTATTTTACTTTTTATTATTCTGAGCTACTTTTAATATGGACTTCTTGGATCTTCCTTTCCTTGGGCATTTTTTTTTGGAAAGGCAGAGTTAAATGTACCAAATACAGGCGATCTGGGGAAAACTCTGTAACTTAACACAATTACAACCTTACCTGATAATTCTGAAAGAAGTTACTGAATTCTAGAACAAATTCCAATCTCACTACTTCTTGAATGAGTTCCCTGCTTGATCTTTAAGCAGCTTAGCACCTTCTCAAAAGTTACAGACCTTTGCATTGTTGGAGATTTCACAGGGCCCCTGGGAGGGAGGCAAGTTCTCACCTTTGCTGAAGATGATGCTCTCATAGGGGATTTTGTTCTTGGTCTCCAGGCTAGAGCAGTTCCAACGCTGATCACGGAACTGGTGCTGGCATTCATGGATGGCAATCTGGATGCCCTGAATGGCAGACGCTGTCACATCAGGATTCCGTATGCAAACCTCTAATTGCCGCCGTGTCAGACCAGGCAGGTTCATGCAGACCGTGTTTGCATTAAGCACAGGCTCCAGGGGCAGCTTCAGGCCCAGGATTTCATTACAGAAGGAGCTGGGAAGGAAGCAGACCATCAGCAACACCATCACCACATTCTAAGAGCACTTTACTTCTCTCTATCTGTCTGTCTGTCTGTCTGTCTGTCTGTCTATCTATCTTAGCCAGCCATCCGCCCGCCCGCCCTCCCCAAAGTTTTTAAAAAGTCAACATGGAGAGCAAAGGTGAAGATTTTGACATGTTGCCTACAGCTATGATGTTTGCTGGAGCTAACTTTATAAGCCATGAGGATCACCCACACACTTTCAACATCCTGTTATCATCAAGGCTAGATAATTCCTTTTCTTTTCCTAATGAAAGATGACTTTACAAAATTTCCAGATTCTGCTCTACATATAAACATGTAACCATTACAGTTATCGCAGACAACTGAGAAATTAAATCTGCCTTCTGCCGCATGATCCTTCTAGCAGTTTTCATCTTGCTTTCTTCAATAATATTTTTATTTAGGAACAGTGCTCTTGAGACCAAATCTGCAGAGGCTTCAGTGGCAGCAGAAGCAGCAAAATGGGTAAAGGAGTTGCATCTTGTGAAGGACTGTCATCTGCTGTTCACTTATTGGCTGGGATCTCTAACCTCTAAAGTTAGAGCCTCCAGATTTAGAAGCAGAGAGACAGCTGGAACATCTGAAGATTAGGGGAGCTTTATAAATCCTTCTGCTCTCTAACTTTGGCCACTGAGAGCTGAAAGGCAAAGAACAGCTGGGAAACAAGCCTCTCCCTCTAAGGTACTAACATCTGGCTGTTGTGGCAGGCACTATTTCTTTTCTTCCATGGCCAAGAGATTCAGAAACAGAGTGCAGCTGAAGCATCAGGAGGTATTTCCTAACCCTAATTCAAAACATGCTCTTGCTCAGCAGAGGATTGCTGTGTACACTCAGTCTGCTCTCTATCCAGAAACAAGGGTGATATAATCAGAGTTGACAGCACAGCTTACTAGTTCACAAGTACCCACAGAGGGAAAGTATGTCATGCATCTCTGCAGCACTCTTTTCTTATATTCAGATAGAAATCAGAAAAAAGCCATTATGCAAATAAGTCTTTTGGCACACAAATCATATATTATTGAATATAGTACCTAACTCCAACTAATTACCGTTTTCCCAGTTCTAAAGGAAGGAGTCCAACCTTCAATACTACAGAAACTGCGGCATCTCCTTTTCTAAGACCTAAATGACAATATGCCACTTGTAGTAAAATAAAGCTTACTAGACAGTAGGTTGTCCTATTACACGTATTAGTGTACTTATTACACTAAACTCTCAGTTAATGGAGCTCAGTTTAGATGCAATGGACACATTTTTCATTCATTCATTCATTCATTCATTCATTCATTCAGATTCCACACCATTTAACAGATCTCTATCTGCTAAATCAAGGGTTTGTGCATTAAATTGTTTTACTCAACATGATCCCTTTCTGTCAATTACATAATTACACAAATCATGTAAACTTACACAAATGATGTAAATTTGGATTTAATGGGCATCCCTCTTCTAAAATGGTCTGTTAAATCAAGATGTTTAGTATAATGGTTTAACAAAAGCCAATCACCTCAACTCACAAAACTACACATCACATGGAAACAATGAAAAGCTACTTTGGAGCAGGGTAAATTCAGAACTGAGAGAAACCTTTTCCCAGCCTGGCATTTCTCAACTCCAAACTGTCTTTTTCAGCAACCTTTTGCAGAGAAAAAACTGGGCATAATTTGGGACTGGAACTTGCTTGGCAGATATGAAAAGAGGTATTTGCCCCATTACTGTGCACTCCCAGACACTTTCATCTAAAGCAGCATATCCAGTTTTGATACTACAGTTGAAGAAAAATGAAGGGAAAGAGAAGAGAACAGAAAGGAGATGATCAGGAGATGAGAAACTTAAGTCATATGAAGAGGCATTCAAGAAAATGGGAATGTTTAGCCTTGATAAGACTGTGGGAGAATACAATAGCATTCTTCAAATACTTGAAAGGATGTCATACAGAAGGTAGTCAAGATGTGTTTTCCACTGTTCTAGAGAGCAGGACATAGAATGATAGATTTAAGTTACAAGAAGGCAAATTCCAACTGTAGGGGCCAAACCTTTCTAACAGTAAATGTAGTATGACAGTAAATTTAACTATTCAGAGAGGTGATGGGTTCCCCCCACTTGAGTTGGTCAAGCAGAGGCTAGATAGCAATCTATGGGAATGATTTCATTTGGATTCCCATATAAGTTACACTCAGTGGTTTAAATGGTATTTTCCATTTGTAATATAGGAGAATATATATTCTGCCATGGCCCTCTTCTCAAGTTAGAACTGAGATACATATGAAAGCCACTAAAAACATGAAAAATTCCCCCCACCTTTAAAAAGTGTTACCAAATTATCATACAACAATCAGCTTTGTAGTTTTGACTGGACATTTGTCTGTGATTTGCAGAATAGAAAGGCCCATCCATGCTCTTGTATCTAAATATCCCCAGCCCTCCCACAATCACACCATCTGTAAGTGACTAGACCAGGTAAACAGAGAAAGAAATAGAGACACAGGTTAATAGACAAGAAGGCTCTAATTACACAGTACAGTGTTCCCTTTGGCAGTTTTAAAAATCAGGAGATCCAAGCCTCTAATAACTCAATTCGAGGAGATGCAAAAGTGGTTGTAACTCCTTAATACCAGTGCTTCATCAAAGGCAGAGGCATGAAATAGTGTCTCTTCTGCCATTGGATCATTGGTTCACCACCTTTGATATAAACTGGTTTGTTCCTCCAACCACTTCTTTGAAAATGCCCATTATTCTATTTGATTATTACAAACTTTATATTTCAGCAATGTCACCAGCCATGCATTGCTGGCCAAATGGGGCTTGTTAAGTGGGGGGGGGGGGTTGATTATTTTTTGTATGAGCCTAAAGTTGCAAATAGAGAGGCAGAGAAGGAAACAAGAAAGATAAAATGCACAGGACTCAACGCATAACTCATGGGCTTCATTTGGTTGATTGACCACAACTTGTGTGGGTCTCTGACTAATATAGCCACCCACGTCCCATATAATACAACATATGGCGCATCCCAGGCTGATTTGGGGTCACATTTCTAACCATGTAGCAAATGCACAGCAAGTTGATGAGTCCTTATTACTTAAGAAAATGAGAGACAATTCCAGATTCCTATGGAGCATTTTTCTACACCCTGCTACCATTCTAAATGTGCTGGAAGTACAGGTGCCAGCCACAACACAGGACTACATTTCACTGTTGTGCAGGAGGGAGCCTTTGCCCAGAGGGGAATATCCTTATCCTAGATATCTGCTTTCTGTGCAACATGACCTTACCGACTGGCTCAAATTGGCAGCTGTATCAACCTCTAGCCCCAGAAGTCCCACATCTCATCATAATTTCAGTGGCTGACAGGCTCAACAACAGCATCTTATAACAACTTTGAGTAACTGTCTACTATACAGTGCCCCGCATATAAAAGTCATAGGAACCTAGAGTCAGTTACTTGGCAACACCCTAAAGTCTGACAATTAGGCAAGAATATCTCAGTCTGCTCTTTCATCTAACAACAGCTTGAACCATAGAGGCCGATCAGCAGATCAATAGTTTCATGGTATGAAGGTAAGCATCATGGCTTGCAAATGCCTGCAGCTCAAACTGTGGTTAATGATAGCAAGCTTACATCAAATACGAATTGCATTGAGGTATCACACACTTGGTAAATGAAGGTGGTTATTTTATTATTTCTATTCAGGCCATCAACATGTCACAGATATGAGCTAGTAAATATTAGCATAGTCTCACTGAGTCTCAATTTGAAGATTAAAACATGACCATGCTACAAAACTATGCTGGTTTAATTCTGATGGCTTTCCCTCCAAGCAGGACTTTTGTTTTACAAGGTAGTTAGGAAATTCTCCAACAGATTCTCAAACTATTTAGAAGCCTCAACATTCCTGGGGCTACTTAGAAGCTATTATTAAACTATCTGAAAACCAGTTTTCATGTGAAAGTATCACCTTCTAGCCAGCCTGTCCTAATAGTTAATTTGAAATGCATAAGTAATGTTGTTTTCCTAGAAGACGCTTACCAAACGATCCTATATACCAATTATGCTGGCCAGAGAGAAGAGATATGCTGTCACTAAGATGATGCAGGTGAAGCAGCTGCAAAAAAACCCAAAAAACAAAAAAAAACCCACACTAAATGGCAGCAAAGACATGCAGAAAATCCTCTTTGTTATCATCTGTGGTTGTACAGAGTTTTGCATCTCAGATCTAGTATCCTATGCTAGGCCTGTTCAACCCAAGAAGTTAGGTGAAAATGCACAATGCAGAAATTATCAAAGTTGATAAACCTGTACCCTACACACCTGGAAACACTATCAAAGATACCCTATGATAGTCTATGGCACTGATCACACCTATATCCAAGTACACAAATGAACAAGAGAGATCCACACAGATGCTCACAATTCCTTCAGTCCATCTTGCTAGTAAAAGTTGTAACAGTTAGTGCTGTTGACCAACTGCGCGCACACACACACAGAAGAAAGGAGAGCCCACACAACTCAGCTTTTTATTCAGAACGCCTGCAGAAAACACACAGTCTTCTAGAACAAAGATTCAAGATTCAGCCAACGAGGGCAAGATTCATTCAGCAAACAGCCAAAGACAGATCCAGGAAGTGAGAGAAAGGGAGCCATAGATATACTAATGGCAACTGATTCTCGTGCCACAGGAGCTTGAACTCGATTGGAGCATGGGTAACCCCCCCCCCTTTTTACACAAAGTCAAACCGGAGGAGTCCCAGGATCTAAATCCACATAATAAATACAGTACCAGAGAGCTTACCCTTCAACTGTATCAGAAGATAAGAAAAACACATTGTAGGACCTTTGCTCAATATCTGGTTACAGATACATAAGAAATCAGAATGACTGAAGAGCTTATATTTTAGAGAAAGAGGGTCACAAGCGCAATGCCATAGTGTAATTACAAGAAAGGGTGAACTCATGCCCAAGCCAATGAGAACAGTGTTACACAGACCTAGAATTAGGTTCCCTCATAGCCATTTTGGACCACCGCTTGACCTTGCAATCCAATGTACCACCCTTCAATTTTGCAGAATAGACCAGTCTTCCCAGCAAGTACTTCATTGCCCAGATCCCTCTGTTACTGACTGCCTCACGAACCCTGGCAACAGCATCTATCTGACTTGGTGATACAGGAAACATAGCCCATTCACAAGGCAAGAACACAAGACAACCATGGAAAGAGTGACAATCAGCCCCAAGCTCTTCAATCTCTCTCAAGTTCCATCTTTCAGCTTGCTGAAGCTAGGTCATTTTACAGCAGGAGCATGCAATTTTTGTTGGACCCAAGACTGGGCCAGCCTTTGAAAAGCATGTCAGGGGCCACTCTACAAAAAGGAGTAGGACTGCATTAAAATTAAAAGAGTGAGCAGAGGATAAATCTTAAATATTAACATGCGTTATTTTAACTTTTAACATCCACACACAGAACAATTTCCTTCTCCTCACGTATCAACTGATTTCCAAATAAAGTAAAAACTGTTGCTCTTCCCCACTGTCTATATTATCACATGAACAGAGATAACAGAAACTGACGTAAGATGTAAGATGGTCATATGGAAGGTTATTGCTACTGAACAACAAAAAGTGAGTGTATAAAGGGACACACCTGATCCTTTGACATGTCATATGCAGCTCCTGGACCATGGGTTCTACTCTGCATCCGTATGTTAGGATATCAGAAATTAATTTCAGTCTACCACACCTCTAGAATCAACATACATGGCAAGTCATACTTTTATTAACATCCATGTTGGAGAAGATTCTGAAAGTGGGGGAAAAACAAACAGATGTGGGAAAGCTTGCGATGGTACAGCAGCCCACCTAGAGCAAATATCCGGTAATCCACCAAGGGATCAACTGAAAGCATCCTGTTCCCTACTGGTACTTACGGGGGACACTTCCATCTGGACTATAGACAACAAGGCACGGATCCTATGCTGTGAGAGAGAATTTTGTGAAAAGTAAAGGAAGATTCAGAGAGAATTCTGAATATTAGTTAATCTTTGTGAGGCTGGGAAAGAGAAAAATGGGTGGTATCACCTGAATGCTCTGCCAGTGCTCATGCTGCAGCTTTACTGCCCAACTGCGGGGGGCGGGGGGGGGCGGGGAGGCTGCCCTGTCTACACAAAGACCAACCCTTTTTCCTATGTAGACAGTAGAATCCTATGTATATGTAATGACAGTTTGCTTGCTCCATGCACTGAGGCTGGGACTCTGCAAATGAAAAGTGTGCATGAGTACTTCTGCAGCAATGACTATGGGTGGGATGAAACAAGGTGGCCAGATGCACATTTCATAGCTGTATTAAAAATGCGCTTTGAATCGCTGTAGAGGAAAGACCATTTTGGCAGGAGCCTTTGCGTGACAGGTGAACACGCTGGACTTCTCTCATCTGCACTGGTGCATCCATTCAGGCCACTCTAGTGTGCAGTGCCTGGTCTCTGGCTTAACAGGGATCTAACCTGGCAGACCTTTCCTGCATTGGACCAACACCTTTCATTTAGTGGCACAGACTCCTCCTGGGCTGGAAAGGAGTATAAGAGCTGATTCATTCATGAGGAAGTCATAACATGAGTTGTTTGTCTTAGCATGTTATATCAACCAAGTCGCTGAGGTTTCTAAAACATGGTTAACATATGAACCCAGCCAAATTTAGTTTATTCAACAAATCATGATTAAACAAGGTATGCCTCAATGCAATATATGAATCAGGCTAAAAGGAACTTCTGTTTTAGTCAAGTATTCCTATTTCAGCAACAAAGATTTCCTTTGCCATGATGCATTCCTGGGCTTTGGTTTTGTCTTCTGGCTTGACTTCTAACTTATATTCTGAGTTAGCCCTTCAAAGTCCTGCTGTTTGAGTTCTATTGCATCTTCTGCTTAATGTCCACTCAGACTGCAGCCCATATCTCAGCCTTGACCAAGAAGCATTAGAGACAGAAACAGCAATCAGCAGCAAGTGAGGTCTCTCTTGCTTGCTTACCAATGTCATGTGCTCTGTCCTGACATTTCCAGCTATAGGATTAATTAGACATTTGTGTCTGGAGTTCCAAAATGAAATACCCATAAAGGTTCTGGGTAGAGAAATGTTACGTGAATTCTGGAGACACTTTGTTGTGTGCGAAGGCTCCTCTCTCCAAAGTTATTTTCACCAGTCTTCTCTTGCCCACAGCTCCACCAGTTTCAGCCATTCTGCTTCTGTATCTTTCATGCCAATGACGTAACTTGTATAACAGGGCTTCTGCCAAGCTTTATGAGCCATCAGACAGATAACCAATGTATAGGATTGCTCTGGAATCTGCCCCTACATGTACAGTGGTATGAAACAACATACCATGATTTTTTTTTGACCCTCTGTTCCACATCATTATGGATTGTTAAACACAGTTTTGTGGATGAAATATCCTCTGTGCTATTGATTCACCAGTTTATCATAGCTGTGGCAGTTCCACAATATAGGAAACAGAAAAGCTAACAGTTTGAGATTGGCAAATTCAAGTTATTTAAAAGTTTTATCAAGTTTTATTTTCTTTTACACACAGATAAAACAAGCCTGCTGCTATAGTCGAGACTTATTATATATCTAGCCACTGCAGCATAACTTAAGACGACCATGGGCTGAGCACAAAAAAATCAACACTGAAATGGTTGCCTTCATGTACCTCCAGGGACTACAAGTACAATATTCTCCACCCTCATGGCTTATAAAAATAATATGCAGTCACAAATCTGCAATGTGCCATCCCAATACACCCAAATAAAATGCTAAATTCTCATGACCAGGCATCAGACACCATGTACACAAGATCACATCCTTGTTAACTATCAGGCAGGCATTAGTGCAAATTAGAATCCTCCTGCATCCATTAAAAGAAAAGGCAACTTTTTCCCATAGAAATTGTGAAAATGGTAGGGAAATTACTGGCTAACTGGCAATCAGTCCAAACCCTAGCATACCTAAACAGTTAAATTATTTCAGTGGCCTTTATTTGCACCTAAACAGGCTTAAAAATAAGGTATCTATATGGTATGTGCACCCCAAGACACCTCTCTGTAACAAACTGCCTGGGTTCCCATTAATCTCAAACTAACCAGCTGCATTGCAGCCTAGCATATTGTGTGAATTCTGCCCTTGGTTAATTAATGGGTCACTATGTTGTGCAAACCCAGAAAATTGGATTAACTGAATAATCCACAGTTCAGTTATCTAAAAGTAAAAGGGTCGTGCAAGACAGTTATAGGGACCTGTTCCAGCTCGACAAGCTATAGCTCCTAATTAGTTGCAGCTTTCCAGCTTTCTGGTTCCATTTATGAAGTTCTCTCCACGTTAATGACAGAGGCCGACAATGTAAACATCATAGTGATGTCTACAGTCCCCAGTACTGGTGTCTACGGTCCCCAATACAGAAAACAGCCTTTCCAATTCTGCTAGATCTTCAAACTAAGCAGTGGTTCGAGCTTTGGAAATCAGCAACATCACCTGCCAATAGCTGCATATTAAGTTATTGTTAAAAAAGCAGCGACAGAAGTTGTTCAACATCTGACAATCAGATCCAGGAACAGAACATAACTCAGAAAGGCTGAGTAATTACTTGATAAAATTATGAAGCCTTTTGTTCTATAGTAAATTATAGTAGTTCAGATATAGACCCAGAATGCTGGGAATTGATCCCATCTGTGTAAAGAGTCCAGTATATATGATGTAGTACAAGTCATAATGGTGCTAATATTTACTAAAGGGAAACACAATAAAAATCAGAAAGTAATCTTATCTGCAAAATTATATGAGAGTGGTAAAGTCACAGCTAACCATACATATATTGGGTTCACACATTGTGACATGTCACTATCAGGCTGGTTGCTTTTAGCTAATCGTGATGTAAAGAACCAAACCACTGTGCCTTATTCCACAAGCCATAATTAAAATAAATCATAGCTTGGGGCAACATGAGAGTCCAATTTATTACTCCACATAGTCACAGAGTCTGATGTTGATTGTGTACATACGTATGTAGACTTTCCATATGCTCAAATGATGAACCTACAATAAATTATTTTCTCATTCACTTCCACCGCAATGTCTCTCCATACTATTCACACAACTATATAACCCAGTACTAATTAGAAGGACATGCATTGTTATGTATCTAAGGGCAAACACTAGTATCTACAATCCAGAAGTAGGCAATGTGGGTGTCTGCCAGTCTCTGTGTTCTGCCTGACTCAGATTTAAGGGGAGAGGGGTTGTAGAAAGATGAACTTAAGACCTGTTAGGACCAACTTTTTCCCCAGGCATTTGAGTCCAGTTGAGTAGAGTCCCCTTTTGATTGTTTTCATTATTGTGTCTGGTTAGCATTTTATATGTTATATGGTGGGTATCTTTTAAAGTTATATGGTTCTCTTGGTTATTGTTTGGATAGCATGCCGCAGAAAAAGAGTCACACAGTTTGAGTTGAGTAGCTCGCAAATTGTCCAGAATAAGCAGGTATTTCTCCTTCCCTCCTCCCCCCTGGATTTTCAATGCTACCCAGACAAGATTTTAAAAAGCCTCACATTCTCCTTAATTGGATAGTGGGTCCCATAAAACTAATAAAACAACCCCCAGTGGGGCAAAAACAAAATTAAGTCTTTATGTCTCTGGTCTGTACCAGCTTAAGAAAACCCTAAGAGGGGTAAAGATTATTCTGCTTTTGAAAAGTTTAAATGATAAGACGGTGTGCCGCAGATCACAACAGCAGCCTTTAGGGTTCATTTTATCATGAAAATGCCTCCAGGCCCTCATAAGCTCCATGGGCACTCACAGAAAATCAAAATGGTGGGTTTGCCTGCCTACCTCCTCCCCACACAAAGTTAAAACCAAGCTGGGGTGATGGAAACTTACAGAGGAGCCACCTTACATGGGTATTTTGTGAACAGACACCCCTACCATATTGTAAGGGGGCCCAAAGCAGGCTCTCAAAAAGGTCTCTGCATTCAACAACATTATTTTCATAAACCATTTACAGATTATCTACTACGTCCACCTAAGAAGCTGAATCACAAGCAGCCAACCCTATTTTGGCCTAGCATGTTGAGCAAACCCTAAAATGTTGGTTTATGATTTTATGTGTTATGCAAGCTAATACAATTGGATTTAATAAAAATGGTTACATCAGCCATGGGTGAACATGCAACGTGAACACAGCTATGGCAGCCTGTCCAGAAATGGCTATACTTATTGGGGCATTCTGGAAGTAAGTCCATGCATCTGGAAGACATCAAGGTTGAGGGAGGCTGGTGAAACTTAATGCTACTCCATGTATGTCTCAACTATGTTTTCCTAGGCCTTCAAGAAGGACAGTGGTAATACACGTATCACAGTGGGACCCAGAAGTAATCTAGGTGAGACACAGGGCAAGGCACTGAAATGATCATTACAGTAGAGTCTCGCTTATCCGACATAAATGGGCCGGCAGAACATCGGATAAACGAAAATGTCGGATAACACACAGTAACGATTGAGTGCGGTAAAAAAAAAAAAAAGATCCGCTGCACCTGTTGCGATCGATTTTTGCGTTGCGGTGCCGCACCGTCAGGAGCAACAAGAAAGAGTACACTCACGCTCGCAAACAAGCGGCACACTTTTCTCGTCGCCGATTTATGCGTGTTGTGTTTTTTTTAGGGGTGTCGGATAAGACAGAATGTGGGATAAGCGAAGGTCGGTTAAACGAGACTCTACTGTAAGTCTTTAAAGGATAGTGCGTTGTGCCCAATCTGGTGCTTGGGGTAAAGGATAGTACCGTAACAGAAAATCTGTAGTTATAACAGAAAAAGTGACCTAGGCTCTTTGACAGAGGCTACAGGGACAGCACAGTGTGAATGCTTGCACGGCCCCTGCCCCGCTTCCCAGACAGAATATGATGAAATTTGTCAAAAAGGCAGTTTTTATTATCCATTAAAATAAACCTATTATATTTACCTGGGATGGAGTAATGATGATCAAATGAGGCTGGGTTAAGTTCTGATAGCCTGCCCTAACCAAATAGACTGTGTTTAAGTGAGAAAAGCAAGCTTTAATAAATGTCTGGATTCTTTTTTCACTTACCCCATTTTGCAGACAAATCTCATTGGTCACCCAGCTTGACCAGAACTACTACGCTTCCTTCTACCACCCAAAGAACCCACATGCAATTACATCCCGACTTTACAACTCCCTGGGGAAGTCAGTCCCTGCCTGATAAAAAAATCCCTCAGGCCCTCCTTCTATCGGCCACCCAACCACAGGAACATCAACCCCCACGTACAAACACTTCTCTTCTGACCTGAGAAAGCGAAGCAAGAGAGGTGCAAGCCCCACAGCACTGGGGAAGAGCTCAAAGAATGGGCACACTATGCCTGCACCTGACTGACCTGCCCTCCTGCCCCTCCCCACTCCATGGCACTACATGAGTTGAAACACGATTTCACCAGGAAGGCCGCAGGTCACAAGCACTGGCTGCTGCTGCTGCTGCTGCTGCTGCTGCTTTAATTAATGCAAGTCCCAACTATAATGAATGGGGGGGGCGGGGGCAAAGAGAAAAGCAACTCAGAAACAGAACTATTACAATAAGGCAAGCTAGGAGAGAAGGAGGAACCCCTTATTAACCCTTCCCTTCCCTGGCTTCAATGCTGACGTTTGCGAGCCAAGAAACAAAGCGTTGCCCGTGCATACAAGTCATAACAGAGCTGTATCTCATTCCTTCTGATGACTGCTATTCAAACAGTTATCTCCCTCCAATTCCCACATCATCAAATTAATTCAACTAATTAAACTACTTATAGTAGCAGACAAGTTAGTAGCTTCCTCTGCACACTCTTAACAACATGCTCTTGTTTTACTTTATCATCTGTATTTACATGGAATGAGTACTGAACCGAATTATCAGCCTTTTAGTGGAAAGTTATTACGTATCTCTGTTAAGATCTTGGCAAGATCTTGGCAATTACTCCGGTCAACACATGCCAAAAAAGTATTTCGTTTCCCATGCAGCTAGATAGATTTTGGGCCCTACTGAAGCATAGCCTGGGTTTTGACGCTGAGTTAACTTCATGCAAAAACTACTTTAAAAATAGATGGTAAGATGTTTTATTGGAAAGTATGGCACAGTCTGGAACAGCTTCTTTAAATCAATGACTTTCTAATGATTATTTTAAGGTTGTTCAGCAACTACAGGTAGAATTCTCCTTGCCTAATACACATCAGTGGCAATAGAATCAATAAGCATGTTTTGATTTCTCAATATGGACCAGACACTGATCTCCACAATGAGGTTCCTCCCAACATCCAGATGGCCGCCACCCTGCTGGTATTTTGAACAGCCTTGAAGACCTGGCTCTGCATCCAGGCCTTGGATGTGATGCAAAAGTGACTGAAACTCCATTCTGGGCAACGTAGATTTGCTTTGGTTGTTGCCCAGTTTGTGACATCTTTTGTTCTTTGTTTTTTATCACTGTATTGTTTTAATGTTCTGTGTGTTTTTATCTGTGAACCACCCAGAGATGCTGGGTGTCAGGCAGTATAAAAAATAAATAAATAAATAAGTATAAGATGCTTTTAATTTTGCATTGATTGAGATGCAATCAAACCAATTTCAAAACTCTTATCAGAAATTGAAAAATACCTTTAAAGTTGAAATTATTGATATTTATGACTTATGAAACAAATAGTTGGAACATACAATAATGGAATATCAATTCATGCAAGTTTTAAAAAACAGTTTGCTTCTTTGGACTTGAAGTTGAAATTAATTCATCAAAAGATATTATTCCAAGTTTATCAGACTCCTCAAAGAATGTATCTGAAAGAATGGATTGTAGGTTTTATCTGTTGGCAAGGTAAGAAATTTAAGGGTTCATTAATTCATATAATTTGATCATGTTCAGTTGTGGTTTTCTTTTGGAATATATTATAACATATTAAGAATCATGGGTAAATGTTTTCAAGTTAAAGATGTTGATATCCTCTTGAATTATATTCCAAACTTGAAGAATTTGACTGTTTTTGAAGAATATTGGTTATGTTTTGGGAATAGCCAAGAGAATCATATTGAGAAACTGGACAAGTGCTATCAAAGACTTGATTCAAGAAATGTGTAATTTACCCATTTCTGAAAAGACTTTTTTTCATACTAATAAAAACATACACACACAATACATTTCCCTTTGGCATCAATTTCTTCTTATCCTACAAGCAAAGATTTTTGTGTAATTTTGAAATATTATTATTAAATTATAAATGACTATATGATATCTTTATTTCAATTTAGAATGTTAATTTTAGATTTTTTTCTTTCTTTTCTTTTGTTTTAGTATTATAACTTCATAACTGATTAGTTAGATATGTGTATATTATTGTTTTCCTTTTGTTTCTGGATATTGTTTTCTCTGTATTTCTTCTTTAAAAATTGCAATAAAATTATTTTTACAATGCAGGGAATGGGGTCTCTTAAAGAAGAATATCTATTTCCTCCAAATGGGACTGCATGCGTGTGTATTTTATGTAGGCATATTTTACATATGTTCCTCATGCATAAAACTGGGAACGGGATTTCATGCATCTGCGGAAGCATGCAATGTACAGCCAGGTTTAATCCACTGCATATAAAATTTGCTAAACTGGCATCTAATAAACTGAGGGTTCATTTGTCCCCATGACAAAAAGGTGTTCTATTCCTAAAGCCTTGAGTGAAATACTAGCATCTGGCAAAGTGTTCATCTCTTTATCTAGAGTGAGCAGACTGATGGTAGAGGAGTCTCCCCAAATATACTGGAATATAGTTCCTATCATTTCCAATCTGTGTATCATTGAAGAATGCAGTATAATAACAACAAGCCTTAGCATGAGTTTGCAGCAACTGAATACAATGAAAGGCTGTAACTTATTCAAGCGGGACTGAATAACAGAAAAGGAGAAACAATTGCACCGTATATTAAAAAAAATAGCCACATCTGCACAGAAATCCAAGGGAATTAACTGGGTTAACTTGGAATTAATATGAGAGAATGTGGATTAAAAACAGTGGAAAAAGGAATAACAGCAGTATTGTTATTGGGTGTTCACTATTAACCATCACCCAAGAAGAAGATATGGATCATACTTTCCAAAAACAAAACGCAGATCTTTCAAGGTGGCATGAAGTAGTAATGTTGAAGGAGGCTTCAATTATACTGACACGATTAGAAAACAAATTCTGGACGCATGTTTCTTAGAGGAAATTTCTGTCTTTTGTTGCTTATACCTGTCTCATTCAGGGAGTGAAGGAAGGCCCAAAGGGGTCAACTACCCTTGACCTAATCATGACCAGTGCAGGTAGGCAAACTGGAAGTTGTGAGAAAGTGATTGCATAGTGCTGGAATTCTTCACATTAAGACATGGATAGGCAATCTCTGATTGGAAAGCTGACTTGTGACTCTTGGCCAATCATCTAGAAAACCACAGGAAACTATGCAGTGATGTCTTGAAAGAGCGTGAATGAATGTTTTTGATCCGCTATTTGGGGAGGGTTTGAGAGGCAAATGGAAGCAGAACCTCTCTGAACACTCTTTAACCCGCTCCCAAACCCATCACTTCCCTCCGAATTTCAGCCACCAAACTACGAGTATGGTCTTATACAGAAAACAGAGTTTAATAAATTCGTAACAGTGACAAATAGGATTCCATGGCAAGAAAAGTTAATGGGAAAAGAAGCTTCAGATGGGTAGAAATTTCTAAAAAATAAAATACACTATAAGCAATTCCAACAAGGAGGAAAATGGAAGACTGCAGAAAAAACCAATATGACTAAATATTGACCAATATGACAAAAAAGGTTAGCAAAAATCATAGAAGACATATACAGAACAGGTTACCTCAGAAGGGTACATATAGATTGCCCAGAACTATAGAGATGGTGTCAGGAAAGGAGGAGAAATCTCAAACCAAGCTACTAAGCCAATATAACAGAGTGATCACTGGTAACAAAGAAAAAGTAGAACTCAACTCCTGTTTTGTTTCAGTCTTCTCTGAGAAAGAAATGCCCTCCATCAGGCATCTGTGAAGACCTAGTTGAAACAGCACAATTCCCACTCAACTCTGATAGAAATGAAGTCAGGGAATATTTACTGACCTTGAATGAGTTCAGATCTCCAGGCCGAATGGATTCTACCTTAGAATCTGAAAGAATTTTCTGATCACTTGACCAACCTCTATCTATTATCTCTGAGAAATCCTGAAGAATGGGTGAAGTATCAGATAACTGGCAGAGGGCAAATGTTGTCCCTATCTTCAAAACAGGGAAAAAGAAGGATCCATGGAACTACAGATCAGTTACAGATAGGGAACTATTATATTTTAACTGGTAATTTCCTTAGCAGACTGTGGGAATGTAGTGGACATAATGACTTCAGCAATGCTATCTGACAAAGTATCCCATTGTCATTCTGACTGGCAAACTAATTAAGCTCAGGCTGGATGGTCAGTCTACAGTTGGCTTGAAAACTATTGACTCCTCAATAATTCCTCATTAAAGTGTAGTTAGGTATCAAAGGGGTGCCGTGGGTGTTGCTCCTGAATCTTCAACATTTTATTTAATAACTTAGATGGGAAGAATGCTTATCAAATTTGCTGGTGACAAACTAGGTTGGACAACTCATATTCCAAAAGACAAATAAAATTCAAAAATGTTCTTCATATATTAGAGAGCAGAATTGATGTAGCAGATTGAAATTTAATAGAAACAAATGCAAAATTCTTTACTTAAGAAAAAGAAGTAGAGCGTACAGCCATAAGACAGGGGACATCAGACTGGTTAATAGTACGTACCTAATGAATCTTGGAATTGTAGCCGATTACAAGATGAATCAGCAGTGTGACATGGTTGTTAAAAAGGCAAATACAGTATTAAGCTGCTTCAACAGAAGTTTCTAAATCACAAGAAATAATAGTTCCACTACATTGGTCAGACCCTACCTTAAATCGCAGCTATCTTTCTAGAAGATATGGGATCCCTTGTCTGATTTTCTGTAAACAAAAGAATATGAATGATCTTCACTTCCTGAATTGAGGAGGACTATATGGCTCAGAAGGTCAGGAAATACTCCCTTCCCTCTAAACCCATTCAAAACGGATGCCTAATTTCTTGCACCCACATCCAGGAACTAGAAAGACAGTTACACTGCATATTTATGAAAAGGGAAGGGCCCTCATGATCCAGTATGAAAATCCATGCCAAATCCAAAATTCACTTGAAGCCCCAAAGTAACTGGGCCCTGCTTAAGAGAGAGGCATGTCTGCTCTTGGGAGTGATCAGCCTCTAGCCCTCAAGCAAGGGACTTGCCCTTCGAAGAAATGATTAAGAGATTGTGCGTGTTTTATAAAAAGGTGGCTCTGAACAGCCCAGCTTTGCTTTCTATAATGAAAACACTCCGCACGGCATCCTCAAGACTTTTTCAAACGTGATGCTGATTAATTCATTCATAAACTTATCCTCTGCCCCATTAAAAAATAAATAAAATAATTCCAATCCGCTGGCTTTTGAGCAACGTAAAGTAAACAACTCCTACCCATCTCTATTGTAAAAATGAGTCACAAAGATGAAAGAAAGGAAGTTAACTACTAATTTGTATGCAGAATGATACAAACCCAGGACTCAGAAACAAGCACCCAGGCCATTTCTCCACCTGACCCCAAACTTTGTCCCTAAATTGGAAAGGGTGTTGTTGTCTACCCCTGTTGCTCTGAATATTACTTATTTCCCAATTACTGCAACAGAAAGTTACGGCTGCATCCTCATCAGGGCTTCATTGTGAAGAAACATCCATTGACTAGGGGCAACTTTGACACTTAAATATATCTTGGGGGGAGCTAACAAATGTTCTAAAACTACAAACATTGAGCATTCTTTATCTTTTTAAAGTTCTCCCCATCTTGTGTCTTCCCATTTCCAAAGGCTTGATACAAGTACCACTATCTTATTTCCACTTATAACCCATTCCAGGTAACCTTCTAAAAAAGGTTACAGAGAAAGCATTACTGTACGGGATTGTGACTCAAGGTTACCTAGTAAGCTTCATGCTGTAATTGGAATTTAGACCAGCTCATCCATTCCCAAATACAAGTACTCAACCATGTGCCCAAACGCCACTCTAGTAAGGGAACTGGGTTCTGCAGTACTTTGACAGAAAATATTTAACATGGGTAGTTGCAGGAACATGAATGCCAGCTGAGCATCAGGGCCTGCAGAAAGATCACACAAACCAAAAACGTATCTTTTGTTAAGGTAAGGTTTGTAACAGAGTAGCCTTATGACAGGACAGGATAAGCCTAGATAAGCCATGGCAAACAGTTCAACATAGGAGATGTACCTTGTTCAACAAAGTTAGAAAATACCAAGTTTTTAATCAGTGCCTATGCTGCAGAAAGGATAACACTGTTTTTGGAAAGACCATCTCAGGTCCATGACCCTTTCAAATGAATGAGTGCAGGGACCAAAAGAATCCTAAAAATTTTCCCATTAAAGGGTTTTTTTTCCTAGCGACGGATAGTGATAATCTTTCTCAGAGTTTAAGTACTAAATTGAGCTGCTCTACGCATGGAACAAGTGGGAATCAATCTTCCTACTGTCCCTGACTTTGAGTAGGAAAATGTGGCTAACATGTTAGAACAAAACCACTGGGGAGACGGATTTCTTGATGTCCTCTAACCCCATTTCTAGGAGAAGCAAAGCAAATTCCTAGCCCTAGATATTCACAGATGAACTCCAAAATCGACACTGACAAATGGAGGCTCTTCCCGGGACGCTTTCATGTCAAAGCAAATGCCTCTTGGCAAGAATTTCAAGATTACGGACGGGGTGAGAATATGTCTGCAGAAGGAGATGACAGCCTGGATTATAATGTGCTGAGGGGAGCAGGGGTGAAATAATCCTGACGACTAGAACCACTCGTAAAAAAGACAAATCTGCTTCAACACTGCATTCCTGGGAGAGTTGTAATTACAGAAACAGCTCCCAAGTGACATAGCCTCCAGGCCCTTGGGGGCTTACAAGAGCTGCATCAGGAAGGGATGTGTCATTACTCTCCCTTTAGCATAGTGCATTTGCTGGGCCAGGGGTGGAAGAATTGGAAGGAGAACGCTGCCAGGTCTGGCTATGGGGTTTTAAGATCTTGCCTACTAACCCAAGAAACAGAATCTGGCAAGGGGGAGGTCGCTAAGGAAAGCCGAAATAAAAGGAGGAAAGGGTCCTTCTTACCTTTGGCCCCAGAGGCTGAGAAGAAGCAGGGGGCAAAGCCAAAGAAGCAGCAAGGCTTGTCCCATCCTGGAGGTTGGAAGTTCTGTCTCCACCAGCTGGTTCCTCTCCTTTCAGTGCCAGCCTGAATAAAATGGGGCGGTGGGTTGTCTCTCCTTCCCTTCGACTGCCGCTGCCGGGTGGCCCTTTACTCTGCCTTGTCACTTCTGGCTACTCTTTCAGGACGTCATCGATTGCCTCCGAATGGAGAGTTTTCGGGGTTAGTTTTTCTGTTTATGTTAACTGGGGAGGGTGTTTTAATTTGACAGCTGTTTCCAAAGATTTGCAAATCTGACCTGCGGTGAGCACCTCGGACCTGCCTCCTCTCCTCTCCACCCCTCTCTTCCTTCTTCACCAGGGTGGCTGGCTTGCGAAGAGCCGTAGGATGTTACTCCTTGCAGGGAAGAGCAACAGGCTCCACGAAGCTTCACGGAACTCCATGCGGACAGGTCCTTCTCCTCCGCCCCCATCTGAGAGCGCCGGGCGCAGAGGGAAGAAAAGAAGGAGGCTGGCAAAGATTCCCCCTCCCGCCCTGCTATCTAGGTACACACCCTCTTTCTTTTGCAATTGGGAACCCCCACCCGACTGTGGAAATTACAGCAGGGCTGCAGCAGCTCTTACTGGGCACAACGATCTTTCTCCAGGGGGCAAAGGTGGGGTCAGAAGGCACGTGCGGCCTTGGCAGCCCGACCCACTAGGCATCGTCGCTTTACCCCCCTTGGCAATGCCCGCCCCATCGCGAGGAGGTCCTGGCAATCGAGATGCCGGAAAGAAAGTGAATAAGGCAACTGGCGGCGGCGGTTTCTCGGACGGGACGGAAGCAAACGCTCTCCACGCGTAGCATACAACTACCGAGCCAGCGCCCCAAGCCCGAGTCCCGACACGCCCGTGCAGGAGCCCTCGGGCAGGCGGGCGAGCAGGCAAAGGACGGGTCGAGAAGCGTGTGCCAACCGCACTCCCGAAGACATGCACATTCTCCAGTGCGTTGCACACCACAGAAACATTCACAGTCGTCCCCTAACATACTCCAGTCCTTCAGCCGCACATCGAGGCAGCTGCCAGGCCAGGCGCGTTCCCCCCGTTTGCAGGACTGAAAAGCAACGCTCCGCTAAGGCGCTCGCACGTGCAAAGCGCAACGCCTGAAACCGGCGCTCAGGCGCGCTGGTCACCAGGCGCTTCCTTCGGCGTGTTCCGAGAGGCTCGCCCGCCAGCGGGCCCTCCATGCGAAGCATGCAGGCTATTTAGCCAAAAAGAAAATTTACCCAAGGTATTCTTTCGGCTCTGCAGATACACATCGGTTAAACGTCCGCCGCACTTTTCCTTCTCTGCATGCTACTTTATGTTCTTGCGCTGAGGACAAGGACGCCGGCTGCTATTACGAACACCCGCGGGTTATACTTGCCAGACAGTTCAGAAATCAATTGTGGGCAGACACTTTTTTCAGTACAATTAATTACACGTAGTCCGGAGCACCTTTCCATATTTTCATGGCCAAGCAGGCATTCAGTATGCATGTTATCCTCTTGTTTGGTTCCCTAGGGCTTAGAGCGGTATTTCTCAACCGTAACAATTTTAAGAAGTGTGGACTTCAACTCCCAGAATTCCCCAGCCAGCATTCTGGCTGGGGAATTCTGGGAGTTGAAGTCCACACATCTTAAAGTTGTTAAGGTTGAGAAACACTGGCCTAGAGAAATACAGAGTTGGAAGGAGAACAAGTCCAACCCCCTGCTCAGCACCTGAAGCACGAGGCATGAACAGGACTCACCCATTTATTCTCTGTTGAAGGATAGGGGATGGCTTGCTGGTGAAGAGTGTTGCAAAAGACTGGATTAGATCATCTGATTGCTTAATATGAGGCCTTTGCGCCTGGATTTCTCAGTGTGGTACCCACCATATCAGTGCACCTGACACTTACTGATTTTTAAAATTAGTTTAATTAAAGGGAACACAAGAAAGCAAGTATATTGCAGAGTCCAGACCCAGTTTTCAACATCATATCTATTTGCAAGAAAGTATACATTGTAAACAGCAGAGAGTTGCACTTAGTTGCAGCATATTATTTACACTACTATTTTATTAGGTTTATATTCTGACATGATTAGGTATGACTCTCTGCAGTTTACAAGATATATAAAAAATGACTAAAACTTCCATCATAAACTAATTTTGTTGTTGTTCAGTCGTTAAGTTGTGTCCGACTCTTCGTGACCCCATGAACCATATTGCGCCAGGCCTTCCTGTCCTTCACTGCCTCCCTGAGTTTGCTCAATTTCATGCTCATTGCTTCAGTGATGCTATCTAGCCATCTCATCCTCTGCCGTCCTCTTCTCCTTTTGCCTTCCATCTTTCCCAGCATCAGGGTCTTTTCCAAAGAGTCCTCTCTTCGCATTAGGTGACCAAAGTATCTGAGCTTGAGCTTCATTATCAATCCTTCCAATGAGCAATCAGAGTTGATTTCCTTTAAGATTGACTGGTTTGACCTCCTAGCAGTCCAGGGGACTCTTAAGAGTCTTCTCCAGCACCACAGTTCAAAGGCATCAATTCTTCGGTGTTCAGCCTTCTTTATGGTCCAGCTCTCACAGCCATACATTACTACTGGAAAAACCATAGCTTTGACTATGTGGATCTTTGTCGGCAAGGTGACGTCACTGCTTTTTAATATGCTATCTAGGTTTGTCATAGCTTTCCTCCCAAGGAGCAAGCATCTTTTAATTTCATGGTTGCAGTCTCTGTCTGCGGTGATCTTGGAGCCCAAATAAATGAAGTCTGTTACTGCTTCCATTTCTACCCCTTCTATTTGCCAGGAATTGACGGGTCCAGATGCCATGATCTTAGTTTTTTTAATGTTGAGTTTCAAGCCAGCTTTTGCACTCTCCTCTTTCACCCTCATCAAGAGGCTCTTTAGTTCTTCTTCACTTTCTGCCATTAGGGTGGTATTGTCTGCATATCTGAGGTTATTGATGTTTCTCCCTGCAATCTTAATTCCGGCTTGTGGTTCTTCCAGCCTGGCATTTCTCATGATGTACTCTGCATATAGGTTAAATAAGCAGGGTGACAGTATACAGCCTTGTCGTACTCCTTTCCCTATTTTGAACCAATCGGTTGTTCCATGACCGGTTCTAACTGTTGCTTCTTGGCCCGCATACAGATTTCTCAGGAGACAGGTAAGGTAGTCTGGTATCCCCATCTCTTTAAGAATTTGCCACAGTTTGTTCTGATCCACACAATCAAAGGGTTTTGCATAGTCAATGAAGCAGAAGTAGATGCTTTTCTGGAACTCTCGTGCTTTCTCCATGATCCAGCGAATGTTGGCAATTTGATCTCTAGTTCCTCTGCCTCTTCGAAACCCAGCTTGTACATCCAGTAGTTCTTGGTTCACGTACTGCTGAAGCCTAGCTTGTAGGATTTTGAGCATAAGCTTGCTAGCATGTGAAATGAGTGCAATTGTGCGATAGTTTGAGCATTCTTTGGCATTGCCCTTCTTTGGAATTGGAACGTAAACTGACCTTTTCCAATCCCGTGGCCACTGTTGCGTTTTCCAAACTTGCTGGCATATTGAGTGCAGCACTTTAACAGCATCATTTTTTAGTATTTTAAATAACTCAGCTGGAATACTGTCATCTCCACTAGCTTTGTTGTTAGCAATGCTTCCTAAGGCCCACTTGACTTCACTCTCTAGGATGTCTGGCTCAAGGTCAGTGACCACACCAGCATGGACATCAGGGACATTAAGATCTTTCTTGTAGAGTTCTTCTGTGTATTCTTGCCACCTCTTCTTAATCTCTTCTGCTTCTGTTAGGTCCCTGCCTTTTTTGTCCTTTATCATGCCCATCTTTGCACTAAACGTTCCTTTGATATCTCCAATTTTCTTGAAGAGATCTCTAGTCTTCCCCATTCTATTCTTTTCCTCAATTTCTTTGCATTGTTCATTTAAGAAAGCCTTCTTATCTCTCCTTGCTATTCTCTGGAAATCTGCATTCAGTTACTTATATCTTTCCCTTTCACCCTTGCTTTTTGCATTCCTTCTTTCCACAGCTATTTGTAAAGCCTCATCAGACAGCCATTTTGCTTTCTTGCATTTCTTTTTCTTTGGGATGGTTTTAGTTGCTGCCTCCTGTACAATGTTACGGATCTCCATCCATAGTTCTTCAGGCACTCTGTCTACCAAATCTAATTCTCTAAATCTATTCATCACCTTCACTGTGTACTCACAAGGAATATGATCTAAATCTTACCTGAGTGGTCTAGTGGTTTTCCCTACATTCTTCAATTTAAGCCTAAATTTTGCAGTAAGAAGCTCGTGATCTGAGCCACAGTCAGCTCCTGGTCTTGTTTTTGCTGTCTGTATAGAGCTTCTCCGTCTTTGGCTGAAAAGTATATAATCAATCTGGTTTCGGTATTGGCCATCTGGTGATGTCCATGTGTAGTCGTCTCTTGTGTTGTTGGAAAAGACTGTTTGCTATGACTAGCTTGTTCTCTTGACAGAACTCTATTAGCCTTTGCCCTGCTTCATTTTGTACTCCAAGGCCAAACTTGCCTGTTATTCCGATTACTCCTTGACTTCCTACTTTAGCATTCCAATCCCCTGTGATGAAAAGGACATCTTTTTTTGGTGCTAGTTCTAGAAGGTGTTGTAAGTCTTCATAGAAGCGGTCAACTTCAGCTTCTTCAGCATCAGTGGTTGGGGCATAGACTTGGATTACTGTGATGTTGAATGGTTTGCCTTGGATACGCACTGCGATCATTCTGTCATTTTTGAGGTTGTACCCCATTACTGCCTTTCCCACTCTCTTATTGACTATGAGTACAACTCCATTTCTTCTAAGGGTTTCTTGCCCACAGTAGTAGATATAATGGTCACCTGAATTAAATTCACCCATTCCCATCCATTTCAATTCGCTGATTCCCAAGATGTCGATGTTCAATCTTGTCATCTCATGTTTGACCACATCCAGCTTGCCTTGGTTCATAGATCTTACATTCCAGGTACCTATACAATATTGTTCTTTACAGCATCGGACCTTCTTTTCACTTCCAGATACATCCACAGCTGAACGTCCTTTCGGCTTTGGCCCAGCCGCTTCACTCTTTTTGGAGCTACTTGGAATTGCCCTCCGCTCTTCCCCAGTAGCATATTGGACACCTTCCGACCTGAAGGGCTCATCTTCTGGCATCATATCTTTTAGCCTTTTAACATTGTCCATGGGGTTTTCTTGGCAAGGATACTGGAGTGGGTTGCCATTTCCTTCTCCAGTGGACCACATTTTGTCAGAACTCTCTGTCATGACCTGTCCGTCTTGAGTGGCCCTGTACGTAATAGCTCATGGCTTCACTGGGTTACACAAGCCCCTTCGCCACGACAAGGCAATGATCCATGAAGGGGCATAAGCTAATTAAAAACATTTAATTGGCAAACCCTAAAATAATCAAACATAATGAATCAAAACATATGTCATCATGTTGAATCAACAGATATATCAGTGACTAATTCTAGATTATAAACGCTCCAAGAAAAGGGCTCAGTTTTTAATATTTTCCTAAATGTGATCAAGGAGGGGTCAGTCCAATTTCTACTGGAAGTCTGTTCCAAAGAGCCAGCATTGCTGCTGAAAAGCAGCATCTCTGGCTTCACCCCCTCCCCTTTATTTCCCAGAAGAGAGAAATGATCAATTATTTCTCCTGAGATTGATTTTATAGGCCAGGCCAATTCCACCTGGAGATAACAAAGGGCAAAGCAATAAAGGGCTGTATAGGTTAAACCAACACTTTTGGCTGAAACACCCAGAAGCCTATCAGAAGCCAGTGCTGGGCCTAAAGAACAGGGGTAATTTTCTCCCAACTAAAGGTATCAGTTAGCACATGGGCCACTGTATTTTGGGCCAGTTGTAGTTTCTGAGTGGTCTTTAAAGGCAGCTCCATGAACAGCATATTGCAGTAGTCTTCTACTGGTAGTAATGAGGATGTGATTTAATATTGCTAAGTCCTCTTACTCCAGGTAAGGTCACAACTGGTGCCCCAAAAGAAGTGGGGCCAAGGCCCCATGGCTATGGCCTCTAGCTGCTGTTCTAGCAAAGTCCAGAAGGACCCCAAGTCTCAGACTTGTTCCTTCAGAGCTCTGTTTCCCCATCAAGAGAAAGAGTAGACAAACAGCATCTCTCTTGTTTGGGTTTAGCTTCACCCTCTTCCATTCCATCCAGATCCTGTCAGTGTTCAGGCATGCAGAGAACCTAGAAGCATTCTTAGACATGAAAAAGGATGAGTAGGGGCTACACAGAATTTTCTTTACAATACTGCCCAGAAAAAGGGGATAAAATTAAGCCAAAGCAGCAGAGTGACTCTGGAGGCTAAAGGGAGTAGCTTGGAATAACTTTGCTAGTTTGTCATCTGATAATGAATATCAATAAATGGGTATTTTGTCCTAAGTCCCATTTTAAATGGCCACCATTTTGTGAGAATGAGGTTCTCAGAATGCCAGCTTTGTCTACCTCATTGGCCCAACGAGTCTGGAAAACTCTGCCCTAACCTCTCCATAAGGGAGCTAAACCAGCACTATTTTCATTTCTGCAGTATAACCCACTGTTGGCCCCTGAAGTAATTAACATTTGTCTTAATAAAATATCCTTACAAGTATATTTAACAGGCTTATTCCCATGTTCAAATATTATTTGATACTTAGAGTATCTTTTTGTCCACGGTGCACTGAAGTAAATTACTTTTTATATCTGCTGTTTCACATCCCTTCTAAATTTAATATTTTAAGGCCTTATGTCTACAACCATTGCTGAAACAAAAAAAAATGAGGTTATTGACTTAAGAGCACTGTGGAAATTTGCAGTCACTGGTCAGAATGCACGTGGGCTTTATACTACAGGTAGGCAACTCAGTACCCTCCAGGTGATGGTCTAATCTCCTACTACTCCTGCCATTGCTATACTGCTGAGTTGAGAAGGAGTGGAAGCCCCAAACATCTGCAAAGCGCTGGGTTGCTGGCCTGCCTTTTTAATCCCAACCATCCTTCTGATGCTTTCAGAAGAATAGCTAAGGAATGTCTTACCTTCTCAGATTTGACAACAGTTTGAGGAACTTCAAGCTGCTGATTGAAGGGGATTTCTAAAGAAAAACCTAGGCTTACTTACAAGTTACTACAGTAACTAATAAAACAAAATAAAACCAGAATGGAAATATTAACTTTTTTGCAGGCTAATAAAAAGTTTGTGACTTTACTCTGAGTTGTCCAGGAAACAGCTTTTATACGTATGTGTAGGTTTTCTTAAAAAGGGATTTGGGGTGCTGGCATTGGTTAACTCTGAGACTTGGTGGGCTGAATCCATGTTAACCATTTGGAAAGTGGACTGATGTGCATGCTAACTCCTGCTGTGACTATCTGTTCAACAGATGCACACATAGAGCAAAAGGTAATACTTGGAAGTAAGTTTTCTATCTAAAGATAATGATGTAAATAATAACACGAGGAAATTTAGAGTATTCAAAGTATGCTGGCTTTTGCAAGGCCTAAAAGACCTGGTTTTGCCATCAAGCTTAGGCCCCTGATGAGCCCCTTTGTTGATTGTGTTCTTGGTTGCTATTTTATGTTATCTATAATTTTGGTTACTGTTTTTATTCTGTTTTTAATTGTTAGTTGCCCAGAGTCATGTATTTGAGATGGGTGGCCATAATATGACATAGATTATCCTAGTTACTCTTATAATCATGTTGAAAAGAATATCAGATATGTCCACATTGCTAGTAGGGGACAGCCTTGGTAAAGGCATGCCTAAGGCCATATTGTTTATATAGTCAAGGCTGAGAGCCAAGATTTCAACCAGGGCCTCCTCAGCCAGTCCACAATTCTAACCAGAGGGTATGGCAAACACCTGCTGGCCATTCCCTATTTTCATCAGATTAAGCCAGTTTTAGGAAGACAGTCAACAACAACAACAAAGAAAAAACCACAAGGAACTGAAAATCTTTTGGAGGACTGAGAAAACTTGAAATGACTGTGATAACACTTTTTTATAATTAACATATTAACTTTTACAGAGACGAATCGTCCATGTCACTAAAAGTGGAAAATAGGACTGAGCCTATGTAAGACAAAACCTGTGCATGAATCAGTGACACAACATCCTTGTTCCTAGTTTGCAGGAAAATGGCAAGGTCAAGCTATCACTCTGACATCACAGCTTAGAGATGCCTACAGTCGTGGGCTTGGCTATGTAACTGGTCCCAAAGCCATGAACAGTCTTATGAAATTTTAAAGGCTAAAAAATGTACTATTATGTTTCTTGGTATTTAAGGTACCACAAGGCACTGTTATTTTAGCAGCAAGAGACTAATATACTTTAGTTCTCCCTTTGGACAGTGATTAAGATCTGACATGCTACACTTGGGACTGGGTGAAAAAAACAGTCCTATAATTATTACCCTTTGAGACTGGAGGACCATTAGGAACCATGATTAAGAATCCATCAGTATTTCTCAGGACATTGTTTAGCAAGACAATATGAGTTATGTTTATTTTCTGATATGTCTGTCTGGGTAGCTTTCCTATCCCTTGATAGAGTCTGACAAATAACTTCTACCTTGAGGGAGCTGAAAAAGCTGAAGCTGAAGTCTGTAGATGCCCTCAAGAAGTACAGTATATGAAACATTGCTTGTCCTCTAGAGCAGTAGTTATAGTCCTATGAATTCCTGAAAAGCCATCAGGGAACTTGAGAGTCAGAGATTTCTCCCACGGGAACCACAAATTTACCTGCAAAGTACAGCACTATTCCCACTTCACATTCTCCCATTATTTTCAGTTTTACTCCACTGATGTTGACGTTCATAATTCTTTGTTCTCCTAGTGAGCATCTGAGTGAGGCTGACCTTGGAGTCATTATGTTGCTGTGGCTATTGCTGGACTATGCACATTTATCATAATGGTTTTCCATGCTTTCTGATTAAGGACTGCTGGTTTTGCGTTATTCAAATTGACTCCTAGGTTTCTCAGATCATCTTCTTTACTTTTATTTTCTCTGGTGCTGCTATGCTGATGATTTCTCTTGAGAACACTACCATTCCAGCAATTCAAAGTAATCTAATTTCATTTAATTAGCCTTCCCATTCTCCCTTGATGCCCTTTATGACTGGCTCATGTTCTCTGAAAGTCAATATAGTCTCATATTTTCCTTCGAATTCCTCCTAATCAGCTGAAGTATTTGTCTAAGTAAGCCTCATCTCAAGCTAGGCTGGCCAGAAATTATGGTCCATTGTATCTAGAACATACCACATTGGGGAAGGATGCTATATATCAATAGAAAATCATTCCCTAAGTGTTTTGTCATGTAATACAAATGGCCAAATCCAAACCCAAAAGGAGAATATTGGAGACTTAGGAAATGTCAAAGATTTGAAGAAGTTAAAAAAAAACAACAATTTTAGTACAAAACATTGTTGGGGAAGACTTCGAATATAGCCCTATTTAGATTATGCATAGTCAGGAAATGCTCACTATTAGTGGAAGAAAAACAGAGAACCAGGCAGGATATTTGCCTATTCCATGACTGGTTGGCATTCCAAACCAAAGCCCTCCATACTGCAACATTTTCTTGCAGGTTTGACTAGATTGTTCCCATTCATACTTTTATCTTTCCTATTTGTGCAATGCAGGCTCCTCAGGGTAGGTCTGCAGGAGGCTAAGGTTATCTTTCTCTGTGAGGCGCTATAAATGGTGCCATTATTACTATTCATCATAATTCTTTGAAAATGTTACCATGTACAGATAAGATAATCTAGTCCTCAGTATGGGAAACAGCTGCCATGGAGACTTCAAAGAAAAGGACTAGTAACCAGGATTAAATGCAGCAGTTGCATTTTAATTTAAGGGACCTTTAAACTGGGACCAGCTCTGCCATGCAGTGCGGTGAAATGATTTGCTTCAGGCAACCCTTTATGGGTGATAGAGAAAGAGAGATTGCATGTACCAAAGGCAAGTATGTGTCTCACTGGTGCAGCAAGATTTTAAAGAGTTGCCCTAGCTGAGATGGGATGGGAAGTGTGTTTGCATTCCACTTTGAGCAGCAAAGTATTTTATGCCACCATCGCTTCAGGCATCATATGGCCTGGATACTCAGGAAACATGATGGTTTGCCAGAACAAACAAAATAGCCCTCTTACAAAAAAGGAGAGAATCTTTCTTTATTCCAGATTGGTGTCAATGCTCTAGACCTTTGGGGAAAAAATTATAAATAGCAAGATAGAAAAGCCCTATTTCAATCGCCCTTTCCTACCAAGCTGTAGTTGAATAGGTATTTATTCTGCTGCTGTTTCAATCCATTCTGCGCTTGTTATTGCATGTGATAGACAATAAATAACTACACCTGAAGTACTGTGTACAGTTTCGCATTCTGCACATTGAAAGGAAAAAGTACAAAGAAAGGGAACCAAAATAACCAAGGAACAAAAATATTCCTAGGATAGACTTGAGGGTTTTTAGCTAAGGAAAATAAGGCAAGTATGTCAAGGGAGGATATGAGTGAGGTACATAAAGGAATACCTGCTGTAGATTAAATGGAGGATACTTTTTCTCCCTCTTGCATAATATGATAATGTGAGGTCAGCCAATGAAGTTGTATGGTACACAATTCCAGACAGATAAAAGGAAGTACTTCAAAGACGCAGAGGATAATTAAATTATATATTTATTTCTTTAAAATGCTGTGATTGCTACCAACTAGGATGGCTTTAATTTTGGCTATATATTATCTCCAATATTAGAGATGGTGTATCTCTCAACATCAGTTTCTGGGGATCATGAGAGAGAATGACTATTATCTGTATTTGAGTTTCCCACAGACAGCTGACCCTGCCATTTTGGGAAAAGAACACTGGGTTACATAGATTTTGGACTGACCCAACAAAATTATGTTCACAGTCTAATGGTTGTATTTTTAAAAAAATATTTTATGCAATTTGTTGGCCTTGCTAGAAGTAGGTCCAAAAAGGAGGGGTATAACTACAGTGACCATATTTTCTTGGAAAAAATAAAGGACAAGCCTGAAAAGGGGGCAAATCTGAAAGCGGTTCATAAGGATAAAAAAAAAATAATTGTTTATGTTTGGAAAATTCAAGAACAAAACCAAGAAAAACTTCACAAAAATGCATATTCTAATAAAAATATCTAAAATCAAACAATATATGTAAATTTATTTTAAAAAGACAATTCAATTTCCATATTTTTCACATGAATGTGCAAGACTGTACATTAAGTGGTACCATTTGTACAGTAAAAGTTAAATGACCAACATAAAGGACAAAAGTCAGTTTTTGAAAAAGAAATAAATCTAAAGGACAGCTTTCTGAAATAAAGAACTATCCTTTATAATAAAGGATGTATGGTCACTGTAGGTATAACTTAAAAATAAAATAAAATTCCTTTTGGAAAAGCCTGGAGTTCTGTGAATTCCCTGGTCTCCTAAATTCCTTTTTATACTCAACACCAAGACACCACAAATAAAACTAGTTGTGAGGCTTTTTTTTTTTTTTTTTTTTTGAGCCTGAGGGCTGCACCTAAGCATACTCTTTCTCTCTCACACACATACAAATCCTCGTGGAAGCACGCACACCCCTCATCCCATTCCACCACCAATCAGCAGATCAGCTAGCTGGCAAGGAGCAGATGATTAGCCTCCTGTCGTCATTAATTATAAAAGGAACAGTAGCTTTTGTTGGCTAGCTGCTCATACTAATTAGCTGGCCACTGAGGAAGGCATCTATTATTATGTTCTGTCCAAAACCCAAACAAATAAATCACATGGCTCAAACTTGGTCATTTTCACGTAACATTTGAACAGGGCAATATGGGGGTGTTTGACGGATTGCACACACAGCATGGGATGCTCACCTGTTTTTTTAAAAAGGTAGCAAAACCTTGGAGAAAATGGTTTGGAGACTTCTTTCCAACCTCTATTAGCAGCTCTGCTGTGTATCATGGGACTGCCAGTTCCATCTTCCATAGGGATGATTTTTTTTTTTCTGGATTGTTTTTCTCCACAGTCCTCAGCTGGATCCCACTCATTTTTAAATTCTATTTCTCTCTCTTTGTCTTTCACTTCAAATTTGGTCTTCTTCTGTATAGTTTTCAGACAGTGATCCTGCTGACAGACAGAGACCCATGCTCTTTTACATAATTTCTTTCCAACATTGTATTGGGTTGGAAAAATACAATCACTGAAACTATTGTAGACACCTTTTCATGAACCCCTACTCTGTTGCCAGCAGCAATTAGACATTAAATCTCCTTCCTCCCCCCCCCCCCCCCCCCGCAATCTTTAATACTATATGGCAGGGGGAGGTTTGGCCAGTGAGCACTTTTTAAATTTTGCAGATGTGCTTTGGGACTGTTGACAAAATGGCTGCCATGATGTGTGGTCCTCCTCAGAATGACCAGGTGTCAGAAGATGAAATGAATAAGATAGATCAGTGTGCCCTCACTAGTCCCCTAGGTTGTTCTGTGTTATCCCATATAAATTTGTTTCTTTTTTTCAGAACATATTTTTCATGGAGCATTGGGCTGCACCCCTCATTTTTATGTGCTGAGAATGCCTATGGGCCCAATGTGGGGTTTAGGGACATCTGTTAAAAGTGATGCTAGAGGCTGAAACTTCACATTGCCTCATGTCATTTTCCCTTGAATATTTTTTTAATTAAAAGATGGAAACAGGGAGCTCTATCGGTGCCAAGGCAGGTGCCCATAGCACCATTTTGTCTACTCCTGGCAGTAATGCCTGTTCTTCATATATATATATATATATAAAATTTCCCCTCTCACCCCCATGGGTGGTATGTGTCTCCCTCAATCTGGGGTCCTCTACCAGAGGCCTGGGAGTCTGAGGGTTCTGCGCAGTATCTTAGCTGTTCCTAGCACTGCACTCTTCTGCACAGAGAGCTCTGATGTTGTTCCTGGGATCTGTTGGAGCCACTCTCCCAGCTTAGGAGTCAGAGCCCTGAGTGCTCCTACCACCATTGGGACCACTTTGGCCTTTACTTTCTACATCCTCTCGATTTCCTCCTTCAGGCCCTGGTACTTCTCCAACTTCTCATGCTCCTTCTTCCTGATGTTGCTGTCACTTGGCACTGCTACATCTATTACTACCGCTGTCTTCTGGTCTTCTGGTCTTTGTCTACTAGTAGATATGTATATATATCTACTAGTAGATATGTATGTGTGTATATATATATATATATATATATATATATATATATATACACACATATACTATGTGCATGTATATATATGTATGTATGTATGTGTATATAAATATATTCCATTATGTTCCAAGGTACAACTGTACTAGGATAAAACACTTAGGACCAAACCAGACATGAGATTAAACACTATTTTGATTCATGTACTTGGGATTTTCCTCCTCTCTTTGAGGAAGCAAAATGAAAGCACCTACAGAGGGTGTGGGGATTTTTTCTCATTTTTGTGTTTCCACTTAGAATTGACATCCCTGGTACTACTGGATGCTAAAGTTTGGCTACCTCTACCTTACAGCATACACCAAGAATGGTAGCAGTGGAGACCAAGTTGTGATGAACTGCTTGGGGGAAAAAAATCAGACTGCCCCCAAGGTTTCCCTCCTTGTTACGAAGGACAAGCTACTTTAGCATAGAAATTTTGATCCACTTTGGGTGGAAGACAAAGGGAAGCCATGAGGCCTGCCCTCCTCTTGCCCTGTCATCAGGAAAGGGCTCTGAGACTAGCACAGTACCAAAACTGACTTTAGTTTCTGTACCAAGACCTTCCAGCTCATAGGCAGCCCATCCCTGATCTTGGCCTTTGACCTTCAGAACCAGTATTTTTAAATGAGCCCGCAAATCAACTGGATGGTAACACAACTCGTTTATATCCATAATTAATACAAATGCATGAAGCAGGCCTGAGCTAAGTATTTTAAAGATGGAGTAAGCAAATGTGTTTCTGTTCTGCATCTGAAGTTGACCATAGTAAAAAAGATGTGAGAACCACAGGATTCTACTTCAGTAGGAGTCTAGCACTGAGCAGGATACATCTGCTGGGGGGAAATCCCTGGTCACTTTTGACCAGAGTGGACATGAGATCATTGGGTTCATCAGAATCGGCTAGATAGCAATGGGTTTTTGCTCTGCTATTTACAGGTGTCTAAATCATTGCTTTCATCTCTATAATCACAGCCTTAGTGTAAATGGGCTCAGCTGGGTGTTTAAATGTGGTGCATCATGACAGTAGCTGGCTCAGCAGTTTCCACCTAGGCAGAGATCCATGTTTTTCTCTAGCTAGGATGGGAGCTGTTATTACTGGGGGCTATGGCTGGGCTATAACCTTAGAGTTGTACATTTGACCTTCATGTAAACAGCTGCTCTTCTGTAATGGATGCCCTCATGATACAGAACAACCACAAACCTGCAATCTACCCAGTAGGTTTTCAAAACAATGCCATCAGCCTGCTCCTACAGATGAGTACACCAGTGCTGAGAAAGAACAGAAAGCTAAGGCAGAAGCTTAAGCATTCTAGATAGGGCCCTCAGGTCCAAGGAAGTTGAGAAATCTCTTTCCTTATAATATTTTAAGATTATGGATGATGGACTGCTGAATAACTAGAATAACTCTAATCATATTGGAGGCATGAGATCAGGAAGCCTATATAATAGATCTGTAAGAGATCTATTAATCAGGGATAGGTGAAATACATTTACTGTAATTCCAAGTTTTCTAAAATTGACCACTTGGAATTACACTCTAAAATTGTCTTCAGTATAGATTCAAATACTCTGTTTCCAGTTTGCATGGCTTTGTTTCACACAACTGCAAGCTTCAGCCCTAAATACAAACTAAGAATTTACACACAAGTATTCTGGAAGCTGAACCTACCCAATGAAAGTGAAGGATAATGCTGGACCATAAACAGGAATGCAATGAAGAATCAGACTGGAAAAAGTTTTTTATTCGGTATGTTATTGTCAATGGTTCCACTAATTAATTAATCAGCTCAAGGATTAACTACAGAATAAATCACTCATTGGGGTTCAGAGCAAGTAAAGACCTAGGACCAATGTAGGACAAAAATTAGCATAACGAAGTTCTCCTTTATGCACAAGCTGTTTCATTCACATTGTTGATTCTTTTTCAACCTTTTATCCCAATCATACTATTATAATTTGAGGACTTTAGCTTTAATAACAGAATCATAGACAATTTAAACAGTTAATTAAAATACCCAGTAGACTAAACTAGCTTGGTTATAATGTATGACCACAGTATAAATTATATAAATTCCATCTTCCCAAACTTTGTGAAGATGAAAATATAGAAAATAGCTTTTTCTTCTGTCAGTTAGTGAACATAAGAACAGCCTTGCTTAGATTGAACAAACGGTCCACCTAGTTCAGCTTCTTGTTTCCCTGGTAACCAGGAAGATGCCTGTGATTTTAAGTCCACACACCAGGCAGGAAGGTGGTACTCCAACCATGCTGCCCATCAACTAGTATTTAATGGGATGCTGAACAACATCAGACTAATAACTACTGGCAGGCTTATCTTCAATTAACTTTTCTAGCTCCCTCAGTAGAAGCATCAGCATAAGAAATCTATTTTCTGATTTTTAAAAAAGGTAGTTGCCCCAAGATTTTATAAAATATAAACATTCTGAGTTGTAATATACTGATTAGTCAAATCAAAGTTAAGTTTTGGAAGCTGCTAGACAGCCCTCCTGTCCAAGGGCATTGCACTGTTGCTTGAGGCCCAGTGATCAGATTAAACCACCTCTTGCCCAAAGTAAAAACTTTTACTCCTAAACAGGAGTATCTGCATTGCACAAATCTGGATGACCCCGGAGGGCAACAAAGAAATACAAAGCAGCTAATCCTCTCCTACAATCTATAGTCTGTCAGAGGGTTACAGCCCAGGTCAAGTATGCCTGTCCTGAGAATAGGCCAGCTTTTCCCAATCTGGTGGCCTGCAAATGTGTTCAGTTAGTATCTCTTGGAATTCTCAGCCAACTGAAAAGGAATTCTGTTAGTTGTAATCCAAACTGGGAAACACCAATATGAGAAGGGTAATGTAGACAAAAATGAATTCACTGGTAAAGATAGGCCTATAGCTACAAGCCAAAGTTAACTGCATGCAAATCTTCTAATAACCCTTTTCAAGCGCCTGGAGGTCCCTGATAAAACTAAAATAGAATCCTAGCAATAAAAGGACTCTACGCCACAGCACTGGCAACAGAGTCACTTCTCTGTCCAGACTTGCAGGAGACTTTCTGGTCTGAGTCCCTCACATAAAGGCAGGGATCAGCAGAATAAATGACATCCAGGAGTTTTAACAGGATGGTTCTGAATTGGTTCCTCTAAAAGCAAACCCAGTTAATCTCTAGCTTGGGACTAGTTAAAGTAACCACCACTGAACCCATTACTCTCACAGCCCATTATACCTTGCCAATCCAATTAACCCTACAGGAATCTCGCATAAGATTTCAGACTTAGCATAAACCACATGAGACAGAGAATTTCACAGCAGAACATTTTCCCTACACATTATGTAAAAGACCTCTGATCCCCCTCACCAAAGCCCTACATGCACAAATCCTTGTAGGGCGCAACATCAGAAGCAATGACTTCATATTTGCTCTAGGCCTCAACACTTTATGAGTGGATCTGACCTGCTTCCATCTAGCTTAGAGCAGGCTATTTCTGGGACATCATTTTGACATATCATCTGTCTACCTGATGAAACTTCCCACCTATCCAGTGTAGGAACTACCTGTACATATTCTGAAAAGGGCATTATTAATCCAGCTGTTGTGAGCTTTACATACTTAGTGTAAGGCTCTCCTTTTCTTGGTGTTCTGCTGGACCTTGTTTACAGATGAATCTTCTCCTCCTGGTCCTTTCCAGAAGAAATAGAATCTTCCCATACAAGGAGATCATTCCAGAACTTAGGGGGACCTGCATGAGACAAGAGGCCTTCTCTGTGGTGACCACCACACTTTGGAATTCCTGACCCCCCAGAGGTCCCTCCTTCCCTTGTGGTTTTAGAAGTTCTTTAAAGACAATCTTATTTCACCGAGCTTTCAATTCTAGTTAACTTTTATTGGCCTCCATCTTGGGGGAGGTTTAATTTACTATTTTGACTTCTTGTTACTGCTGCTTTTATAATATTGATTTTATTTTATTGTTGCATGTGTTGAACCCCACCAAGGGTCTTTTGAGTTAGGAGGACTATGAAAACTGTCATTTTCTATTACTCAAATATCTGCATGTATTTGATATAGTATTAAAAGCAAAAATGAATTTTTATGTTGAATGCTGACCATAGCTAATTTGCTGCAATATCTGATACTTGATTTATTTGAGCTTTAGCAACCTCATTAACCAGAAGATAAGCTGTAACAGTGAAATGTCAAGCTGAGAGCCAAGATACTGCTTTGAAAATTGTATACCAGCTTTCAATCAAATGCTTGCATTTAAATGGAAATTGATATTATTTATGTATTTATTGTTTACATTGTAGTACTGGAGTAGAGAAGAAAATTATATACAAAATGTTCTATAATTTTTCAAGCTATATCTCTCTCTTCCTTCTCCTCAGTCCGTATTAATTGTGGTAATTCCTAAGGGTTACACACACCCTCAATAGCATAACCTCTTTGCTAGATAACAGCTTCCACCTAATGACTACATTACCTGGCCAGGCCCACAACCTTCCTATCTAATGAGTGACCACAAGAGCTGCTTTGGGAAAAGCAGATGTTTGTGGAGAACCTAAATACACACATCAATATCTGGTCAAATATGAAGAGAAATGCTTTGATCTGTCTCCAAGCCTTAATGACATAATTGGTTCCAAGTGAAAATATCCCCTTCCTGCTGCTGTTTACTAAATCCAGACACTCAACTTTACAGTTACTTCAGCAGGTCTGTATTCCACCTCCATTTCAATTTCTTCTTCTGAAATAGCTCTCCTACCAATCATAATGTACAGAAGTAATTTAGTAGCACCACAAAAGAGGGGAGGAAGGACAGCATGCCACCATTCTCGCATAGACAGTAGGGTAGACTTGCCTCTGAGAAGGTAGCTTAACTAATGAAGTTGCATATCAATTGTACTCTGATATTCTCTGAATGGGAACATACAGTTCTGGTGCTCTGTAAGTACAGATGCAATAGAAAGAACTGTGATTTGTTCCTACAGCATGGTAACGTTTTTTTTAACAGTTTATTGAATAAACCATGATTGGCAAGATTTGTGTAATACCCAGAAACCATGGTTTAGAAACTGTAAAGCCTGGGTTGACATTTCACTAAGCAATAGAACATGATATGATATTTTAAGCTCAATGTATCAGCTCAGTGTCCATGATTCTGAGTTGAAGGCATGAGTATTTTATTCACTGTTCATTCTTGTGCTCGTATTGGCTGGGGTTATATATCACATTAAGGTATTTGTTTGGCTCAGTGTTTTAGGAACAGCTGTTTGAGATTTATTCACTAACCTGGGTTAAGCAAATCATGGGTCAGCCTCATGTGCAAAGCCAGTAATTTTTAGATTATGACAAGGAAACATAAATAAAATTGAGAACGGAAGATTGTCAGAGCTGGTGGATTTTTCTGTACCTTCAAATACTAGCTATTTATTAAATTAGATGCCCCCTATGGCATTATTTAAACTTCAATTTCTTTGAAATTGGGGCTTTTGATTGAACTGAGACTTTCACAATGAAAGTTACAGAGTAAAAATATCGATAGATGTTGATGCTGATTCTTGTTACAGTTCTTTAACGTGGGGTAGAGGTGAGAGTTAAGAGCAAGGAAAAGGGACTCTCTAAACCTTTTCCAATCAATAACCTTTATTTTTAACTCCATTGGTGAAATAGCTCGATATGAGTACAATTTTGAGCAGAAACACAGACAAAATTAAGTATATATACCTGCCAATCCCCTGCTTCCCGTTGTTTTTATTTATTTTTTCTTTAACTCAGGAGGACAAAATTACTGCAGATTTGGTTATCTGTGTGGGATTTGAAGAATATTTTTTCAAATATGTCAACCATATAGAGGTATGCCAACCAAAACGCTTTGTTGGCTCAATTTCTGTTTAGTTTCTCTCTAATAAGAAAAGGAAAGGAAATTGAACCCACTAAGATTTGTAGAGTAAAAGTTCAAAAAGACAAGACCACTTTGCTCCAGTTCAACTAAATCAGTGCAGAATTGGGGAGAAACAAGTCTCGCTCTCGATCAGAGCCAACTTAATAACATTACCCAGATAAAGGGCTGTTTCCAAACAGCTGCAAAAATTGGCCTAAAACTCAGTTACACATCACATTAAAGCATAACATGTCACATGCTCATTGAGAATAGCTTGTAAACCATGGTTTATAGACCATGATTTATGGCTTAATATGCTATGTGAATCCAGCCAGTTGCAGTTTATTGAATCTCATGATTGAAGGATCCAGTTTAAAACAGAACTGGTATGGTAGTTCATCTGATGGATTTTTGCATTTTTGTTACTTAAATAATTTTAATATGATACTATGCTGTGTATTTTTATTTGTAGCAACTTATGGGTTAAAAATAAGCGTACTTAAAGTAGAACCAAATAAGAGGCTATACTCATTCCAAATCTTCTCTCACATTATTCCCAGGTGTTTTGTTTTTTGTCTGACTTTTAGCAGCTTCCTGGTAAGGGCAGGATTTGGGGACAGACGCTGTGTTCTAGTACCTACTCAGGAGAACAGAACCAAGGCAATTGCACTATACTTCCACACTAGGAAGTACATACTGTATCAAAAATTACCACCTTTTATATAATCCTCCTACCACCTTCCCATAGGAGTAATGTACTAAGGGCCATATCACCTATTACTGGTGGCAAGGGCTGAAGCAAGTGGTGACAGGGCTAGAGCTAAAAGTGAGTGAGCAACATATCCTTTCCCTTTCTGAACTCCTTTTCTCGGTCACTTCTTCATTCTCTTTTCCTTCTCCCTTTTTCCTCATATAGCAGGAGAAGAAAACAAAGGTCTGAATGAACCACTTGCAAAAAGCTCTTGAAATTTATATTTATTAACCTATTAGATTCAGAAAGCCACCTGACTCTCAAATGACTCTGGGCAAAGGACATGTATGCCCCGACAAAATCACCAGATACTTTATCCAAAAAATCCATCAGTGGCTTAAGAACAACCTAACCTCAGGCCTGTGAGAAAAGCCAGGTTTCCAAAGACTGTTGGAACCCTTGTAGGTTGCATCTCACGAGGATGCTATTCCAGAGGGCAGGCACCATGAAAGAGAAGATGCACTTTCAGGGTTCCCACTAGATGACATTGTTTAATTGAGAGGGACCTGGAGCATCCCCACTCTGGATGGGCAGAAATCACCAGACATAGATGGTTCCCCAGATAGCCAGGCCCTATGCTATGAAGGGTTATATAGGTGACAACAAGCACCTTGAATTCACCCAGAAGCCAACTGGCAACCGGCACAGCTTGTGAAACAGTGATGACACATGGGCATATCAAGGTATGACATTACTGCCCATGCCGCTGCATTTTGGATCAGCTGTAACTTCAAGGACAGCTCATGTAGAATATGTTGCAATAGGCCATTGTGAAGTGACTAGGGCATAAAAGACCATCTTCAGACCTCCCAGTCTAGGAATGGGTACAATTGTACACAAGATGGACCTTGGCAAAGGCCCTTTTCAAGTAACTGTAAAAACTGTAAACTATAAATTATACCCTCTTATTTTGTCCTACTTTTAGCATAATTGCTTATTTTTAACCCATCCCTAGGGCTAAACAACCCAGCACACTATCATATTCAAGTAAATATTTACTGTTTACTATTATTTAATTATTAAAGATGTAGATAGAAATGCCATCCTTACTAAAGAACTGATGTAATGCAATACAGTAGTCCTGTGGTGGGGAGTCAAAGTGATGGGTATGACCAAGCTATCAAAGCCATGCTACGCATATTACAAAGTGGCAGGGCTTTGATTACCCAATCATGCCCATCATTTCAATGTCTTTGCTCAATCCTGCCCTCTTTACACAGTACATGTAAAAAAATTAATAAGGAGAAGATAGTATATTGTGTAAAACCAAAAAAGGGTCACTTGACCCAGCCAACTAACCCATGGGTTTAGATTTAACCTAAAACAGATATGATCTTGCTTAGAGTTGAACAGCCATTCTTTGGGAACACCAAAGCCTAGTAAGTTTCCCTATTTTATTTATCTAGTGGTTCATAAAAAAGAGCAACTACCAACCCTCTCCATTACAAAATTCACCGCCAAAGCCTGACACCGCAAAACATGTGACCCAAACATTAATTAATTCCATCAGCCAAACCACGTGTATGATGGCCAATGGGGAAAAGATGATGGAAACAAGCCTTACCAGAACTTTCCAGGTTCAAGGGTTTATATAATTCCAGGTGCTTCCTGGAGAACGTGGGTGGGATTTTCTATTCCTAGACTGGTAACTTTAAAAAATTTGACTCATTGGCAAACTGGATTGAACCTGTTGTGGGAACCAGGCTAATGACATAAGGGCTAAGCTATGGAACAATGTGTTTGGTTCATATTTCACATAAACTTTGTGCATAGCTCTAAATAAGTCATTCTCAGCCTGAGGTTTCCATCTGTAATATGAAGATAATGCATACTGACTTACCGTATAAGATATAACAATGATACAATATGTGAGATGTTTGGGACACCCTAACAAGCAATGTATAAATTAAGGCAATAGGACATCTTTCCTTAGATGCTAAATGATAAATTGCATGATTTGAATAGTTCCTTGAGCAATCTATTGGAATGATAAATGTGTAAACAAAATGAACAGTACAAACAGCTTGTGCTGTTGGTATGATTCCATTTAATCTAAATCAAATTCTAGATATATGCTTCCCGCATTACATCTTATTAATGATCAAATTAATCCAGTTTTGTTATCAGGGAAACATTTTCCTGCCCAGTTGAGTAAGAAAGCTGCATATAATTCCTAATGAGTAGAGATATGGGCCTAGCAGAAGGAATTGGATTAGACTGCACAAAAGTGAATCAAATGGACCCTCAGTTCTACCACTGCAATGTATATAAGACTTAACTCGCATGCATTTAATGTATTTGTAAGATACAATTGCTATCTCAACAGATTCAAATAAATTGCTTCTGTGTCCTGGGTTGGTTGTTCTGGGTACAGTAAGGAGTCATTTATTCTTGGAACTTTACTCATGAAATCTAAGAGAAGTTTATGGACAGGTGGACCCAAGAATCTATCAAAATCTTAAACCCAGCTGACTGCTATTTCTGCACACAACCTCCTGCCCACCATTAAGGGAGTGGTCTGAATGACAGCACAACCCATGATGATGGCATGGAAGCTTTAACATGACCTGCATTGACCCCCTTGAGGAATGCTGGGGGCAAAAAAGGCCAGAGGAGCCCCTTCTGCTGCTCCCACCATGCTGAAAGAAACCTCTCATTATCTGCCTGTGTTGTGGTAAGGCTGACACATGGCTCCACTTTGAGAGGATCAGATGTTTCTATCCTATCATGCTATACTAAGTTATCCCAGCCATGCAGCCTGGCTTAGCATGGAGGAAGCAATGAACCAACAGAGAACAAGGAGAGTTCTGCTCACCTATCCATAAATATTCATGTCCATGTGTGACAGGGTGCCCCACATGAACAGAATCTCCCATCCATTTAGTAGCCATATGATATGTTATTAATGGGGGGGGGGGCGTTAGTCAGATATATTGTCAGTACAATGTATTACCTGTTTTGACCTAAATTATAGCAATTGTCTGTCTTTCCTCTCCTCTAGTGAATTCTGTGTATGTGGATGGTCTGACCTCACTCACCAGCCCAACTCACATGTAGCCCTCACACTACCAGATACGCACTGATTAGATTTCCTTCAAAGGCTTGCACTGCTGTTGTATCACTGTACATTGTATAGAAAGTTTCCCACCATAAGGTCCCCAAGCCAGAGTCGGCACATCTCTTAGGATATCATAGAGGTAAGATCATGCCAGCCACTAAGTATGATCAGAGTCAGACTAGGGACATTAAAGAACATTAGCATGAAGAGAAAAAACAGAAACTCAGAAGTAGAGATCAGAAACATGCAAAGGAGATTTAATAAAATACTGCTGTGTATGCTGACAGGCCATTAACCATTAGCATATCATAATATCAGCATTTTAAACACCAAGAACTTCCTTCTCACGTTGAAAAGTTTTCCAGTTTTTGCTAGACTCAACTTTCATATAACTTTCCTGTTAGATCCTATGATGCAGAACTTACCAGTCAGCCAAAATCCTCTAAGATATATAAGTAATCAGACTAAAATAACTTTTATCTATAAAATGGAAGTGGGAGCAGCAGAAGACAACAGACAACTTATGAATCCTATTGATCTACACCAGAAGACAGATTTTATCCTGCCTTTTCCTGTCAGGGTTCACAAACACAGCTAAAAATCCATTATAGTAGAGATGCTCACTCCTCGATGCAGGCACAAACTGTATTAAGTTAATCCCTTGGTGCCCTCTTGTGGGAGAAAAAATATTTTCCAAATGTTCATTAAAAAGTAGCCAGGAGAAACATCTCCCTTTGTGAGAAAGAGAAATAGAAAGAAAGAAAACGGGGGGGGGGGGGGGGGGGGGGGATAAAGTTTTATTTTTATTGAGAAAAGCAGTAAGGGAAGAATCAAAGAGAAGTGACTCCAAACTGATGTCCCTAAAAAAAAAGCAATAGTAAATAAAAGCTGAGATGTCAACATGATCTTGGGCATATAATTTCTGTGTCATCTACTTTGATGTCTGCTGTTTCTTAGTTGCTAAAGTATTTGGGAATCTCCCATCACCAAGTATGTACATTACTCTAAGCTTAGCCTAAGAGGAGAAAGGGTACAGTGATTGATTGCTTGCGTACTATTAAATCAGTGTCTACTCTTAGCAACCACTCAGACCATTTCCAGGATGTGTCCCCAACCTGGCTCTTCAGGTCTTCCAGTGGTAACCCCTCGCCACTGTAATCAAGTTCATCCACCATGCTGCTGGTTGTCCTCTTCCTCTCTTTCTTTCCACCTCTCCCAAATTATGGACTTCTCAAAAGAGCTGTGTCTTGGCATAACGTGCCCAAAATATGATAATTTGAGCCTGGTAATTTGAGCCTTGAGTGAAAACTCTGGATTGATTTGTTCTGTGATTCATTTGTTTGTTTTCTTGGCAATCCACAGTATTCTCAGGAGTCTTCTTCAACACTAAAGTTTAAAAACATCAATACTCTTCCATAGAATGTCACAAGGAGAACCATTGCCAGCACAATTCTGATCTTTGTTGATATAGGCACATCATATCTGAGTATCTTTTCCAAGGCCTTAATTGCTATCTTACCAAATACTAATCTGCAGCATACTACACGACTGCTAGTTCCTTACTATTGATAGTCTATCCTAAAAGGCAGAAACTATTTCACTATCTTCATTGTTAATTCTAAGGCTGGTTACTGTACCTGCCTTAGTTTGTAATTAGTTTGGTTTTCTTTATACAGGTAGTCCTCACTTATCAACTGCAACTGGGGCTGGCAATTCCATCTCTAAGCGGCGCAGTCATATAGTGAAATGTCATGTGACTGCGTCCAACTTATGATGTCAGTTCGTCAGTTCTGGCTGCGGTCGTTAAGCAAATTACCGTGGGTCATTAAGCGTGATGTCACATGACCACAACTTGCAACTTCCTGCTGGCTTCCCCTTTGACTTTGCTTATCAGAAGCCATCTGTGAAGGTTTTAAATGGCGACCATGTAATTGCATAATGCTGTGACCATCGTAAATGCATGCCAGTTGTCAAGCACCTGAATTGTGATCGTGTGACCATGGGGATGCTGCAACAGCCACAACTTCGAGGACTGATTGTAAGTCTCCTTTTTCAGCGCCTTTGTAACTTTGGTCACTGAATGAGTGGTTGGTAAGCAAGGACTACCTGTATTTGTTCTTTTTTTCTTTCTTTCTTTCTTGACTGTTGGTTCCTTTAGTGTTGATAGTCAATCCTAAAAGGCAGAAGCTATCTGTCACTTTCATATCTTCATTGCCAATTCTAAGGCTGATTGCTGTACCTGTTGTCATTACTTTGGTTTTCCTTATGTTTAATCTTAGTCCTATTATTTTACTGTGCTCCTTGACTTTCATTACTGACCTCAAAGATCATTTGCATTTTCAGTTATCAGAGTATAGTCAGCAGCAAAGTGTATTAAGTTTTTCCTCAGTTTTTTAGACCATGATTATATTCTTCCAAGCCAGCCGCCCTTAATGTATATTCAGCATACTTAGGTTGAATAAGTAAGGAGAGCTTATACAACATTGTCTTACTCCTTTGCCAACTTGGAGCCAGTCTGTTTCACCATGTTCTGCCAGGACTGTTGCTTCCTGTCCTATGTACTGTCTAGGTTTTGCATGAGGATAATGAAATGTCCTAAGAACATTCCACAGCTTGACATGGTTGACATAGTCAACATAATCAAAGGCCTTTCTATAATCAGTGAAGCACATATCTTTTGGTATTCTTTGTCTTCCTCAGTTATCCAGCGTGCATGAACAATAATGTCTTTTGTTCCCTGACATTTTCTAAAACCAGCTTGAATATCTGACATCGCTTTTTCCATGTAGGTCTCCAACTGGTGTTGTATGATCCTCAGTGTTATATTTGCTAGCATGTAAAATGAAGGATATTGTATGATAGTTTGCACATTCTGTTAAGCCTCCTCTCCTTTGGTATTGGAATGTAGATTGACCTCTTCCAATCTGTTGCCCACTGTGTCATTCTTTAGATTTGCTGGCATAGTTTGGTTAGAGCCTTTACTGATTGCTTACTCTGTTTCTGTAGATATTCCATTCATTGCTGTAACCTTCCAGCTCGGTAATGAAATGACCAGAGTGCTGATCTAACTTCATCTTCTAGCACTTGCAGTTCTTGTAAATCCAGAATATTTTCTAAGGTATTTTAGATGTTGACATCTCCGTTATAAAGAATTTCAGTATACTCCTTCCATCTTTGTTTGATCTTCTTTGAATCCATTAGTATCTGTCCATTGGCATCCTTTAATATGCCAGTTTGAGTTTGGAGATCTTTTGGAAGACTTTCCTTGTTTTTCCTTGTTTCCATCTTCAGTGTCTTTACAGATGTCATTGTCATACTGTTTGTTTCTTTTAACAGCTCTCTGGAATTCTAAGTTCCTTCTTGGCTCTGGCTTCTTTTCTTGGCAGTTTCAACCATTTGTTCTGATACCCAGTTTGTTTTTTCTCTCTTTGGCAGTCACTTTTCACATTCATCCTTAACAACAACTCTGATTTGATTCCACAGTTCCCCTGGTTCCCTATAAATGAGTTTAAACACTTCAAATTGATTCCTAATGTTATCCATGAAAATGGTGGGTCAGGTATATGCTCAATACCATATTGTGAAGACCGTTTTGCTTTGTTCTTCCACTTTAGCTTGACTTGGAACTTGTACATGATGTGTTCCCAGCCCCTAGCCACACCTTTGCTGTTATAACTTTGTCCCAGTAATATAGTCAGTTTGATTTCTATGTGCTCCATCTGGAGATGTCCATGTACATAGGTGTAGTTTTGGTTGCTTGAAGAGTGTGTTAGCAATGAAGAAATCATTAGATTGGCAGAAATGCACTATTTCCAACTTTGGCACTCTGGAATCAGATATTCTAGCACTTATTCGTGTATGTGCTTCTGCCCATGTCCATCATTCCCTACAAGCTCAGTTCTTTACAAGGATCACTGAAATTAACAAAGAGGCTTTTCTCTTCCTCCACAATTTTCACACGATTGGGAGGAACAAGGATTCTCATTGTTCCCCGTCACCTTCATCCCAGCAATCCTGGCTGGCACTATTTGTTTCCACTGCCATATGAAAAAAGATCACTAGGAGAAAAAGCTACAAGACTTCACCCTTCCTTCCAGTGACCAATGCTTTCAGTCAGACTGAAGCCTGCTTTTGTACTTGAGAGCTTAACCAGCATAATACTATTCCATGGCAGCCAATCACTGGATTGGTGAGCTACATGGGACTGCACAGACGGCTCTGGATTTTACCTCATATTGTAACGTAAGGATGCGTGTTGTAGAACTATAGAACAGGGGTACTGCCAGCCCTGTACAGTAGACCAGACTGAGAAACCAATGCTACATAGGTCTAAACCACTTTTATTAGAACAACTATAGTGACCAAATCTTGCAAGTCTGAATGTGCTTCCCTCTTCCCTTATTTTGTCTTTGTATGAATTAGGCAGGGGCCTATCTGAAATGTTTTCTCAAATTAGTTAGAGCGGGCTTAAACTGCACTTGTCTGATCATTACCTTGGTAACAGATCTTCCCACTGTCCTTCAAGGCCACTCTCTACCAGTATTAACTCAGTCCAGATCCTATCCAGGCATTCTTAACCATAAATATAACAGAATTCAACCCTAGCATTTCTAATTCCCCAGGAACTTTTATTGGAGATCAGTCTGCAATAAACTGTTCTCCCATTTGTTAATACAAATGAAGATAATTTCTCCATATTTTAGTCCTAAAGGTTTCCCATCTGTGCTATAGGACATGTTCTCAGGATAATTTAATGGAGATCATTTTGGGGAGAAAAAACACTTTTATATCATTTAACCATTCTACTTGGATGAATAGAGCAAAGTGAGCAATTAAGTTACTTACTAATCAATATTAAGTGCACTTGTAATCACTTTTTTTTGTAACACTTGAAAAAGTGAGTTTAAATAACTTTATTATTGTAAAAAGAAACAGCAGCCCAAAGGGGAATAAGGGAGTTTGAGGGGGGTGATCAGATAGTCAAGAATCCTGTTAAACACAGTGAAGATCCATTAATAAGTGAGGCACAGCATGTCCCTCTAGAGAATGAGTTCATAATCCATCGTGAGAGACCTAGATAGGACCAAGCTGCTCAAAATGATCATGGGAGAGCATCAGGTAAGACAGGATTCCCCATTCTCAGGAATATGTGTCCAGTGTAGCAAGGAGTGGTGGGACTTTCTGAAGCCAGAGTCTGGTGCTAGATGCCAAGGACATGCCACAAGGAAGTAGTAAGCAAGTGCTAGGAATTGTATTTGGCCACCAACAAATCCTGCTCTGAGAGTCCAAAGTGATTCATCTCTGGGCTCGATATCTCCAGCACATTATTCTGATTCCAACTAGATCATCATGATGCCCTCATACCCTAAACAGCTTGGTGATGCTCCCTCTCGGGATTCTGTGGCAGGCTGGGTACATTCCTGTCCTTCTGCTTTGTGTCATCCTTGTTCAATGTCCTTCCCGTACCCACTCAAATACATAGACTGAGCTCTTTGCGCACTGTGCACTTCCGGCACTGAACTACACAGCACCAATGAAAACGGCAAAGGCAATTCTCTTCCAGGAGCAGCGTCTCCTCACGATGACCACGTCCACAACAGAGCAGATCGCAGCCACTCACGTCCATGGCAGTGCTATTGCACACTCGCCCACGTGTGCCCAGTGAACCTGTCTTGCGGTTAGCAATGCAGAAGTCGGGCGAGTCAGCAGAATAGATGAGGTCCTGCCGGTCAGGGGGCTTCATGTTCCGACCCACAGGGATGAGTGTTTTGCCATCGTTGCCACCCATCACTTTAAAAGCCCCATTAAAACGCTCAAGCAGGCGGTCACCCACTTCCCGGAAAGGAGGCATCTTCTTCCAACAGGTGCGTAGGGCACAAGAACCTGAAAGCCCATGGCACTTGCACTCGGTCCTCATGTGGTTCTTCACTGCCTGGAAAGGGGGCAAAAAAGCCACAATAGGTGGGGGGGAAATGACAATTGCAAGATTAGTAAGATCAGAGCTAAGCCTCGTAGCTGGTTATTTTAGATAAGAAGTGGGAGCAGGCAGGGTGACAGAAAACTTCTTCTGAGGTTAGATGAGTGCATTCTTTTCCCAAACAGATATTTTATCTCTACTTACTGCCAAACAGCCGCTTTTAAAATATGTGGCAGCCAATGCTTTAAACTTGGACGTTCCACGGGCAACTTAGCAGGTCAACTTCAAACCCCAAAGCAATTTTATATGGGTCCTATCAAATTTTAATTACACTCTGAATTTGTTTAATGTTCAGTTTTATTTGCAGAAAAATATGTTCAGTTATTATTTCGTATAAACATGACTGTATTGCTATCTTAGTTGTGTTTTATAGAAGCTACTTCTTGGGATCTTAAAGGAAGCACAATTGTTTTCCTGGCTTCTGAGCTGACAACTTCTAATATTCCCTTATGCCCCATTTTGGAACTATTACATCAATGGTGCCAGTCAGCTCAACTGCAAGAATCAGATTGCTGTCTTTAGACTACTGTCTCAAGAATATAATGGTCCCTGAGAATAATACATTGGCAATTCCTGGCTTACATTTTCTAAAAAAAGAAAAATGAGAGTTAAGATATGTTTAAAGCATCATGCTTCTGAAATCTAGATAATCAAGGAAATGGTATGTCAGAGTAATCATTCCCCATCATCTGATACAGACTAATTTTGGATTGAATACACTATCCAAACAGCTCCTAAATATGGGAGCAGATATTTTACAGTCCGGTATTCCTATCATCGCATCACAGTGTGTTGTGATAAGGATTTGCCAAAATCCATCTAGAGATCTTGTTGAGGATGGGATTTGATCCAAGTTCTTAAATCACACTTCACGCCCTTAGTTACTATAGTCTAGAAACATTCTATGATGCTTCATATTTGTTCCTATACTTCCTTCTCCCTCTGCACTCACTTACTCACCTGCACTACTATCCATTGTTGAAACAGAAGTGATAGGTCTGCAGCAAAGAATGGAGTTTTCTTGTTCTGTCAGGGAATATGTTTTTGTTGGCAATCTAAGGCTGCTCTGCTCATTTATGAAGTGGAATTTAACACAGCGAGATACATACACATGCATAAGATTAGCTCTCAAGTTATGCTGAAGATCAGAAAGCCAGCAGTGTAAAAGCACTGTTAGGTTGGGAAGGAGGTCTAGAACATATAAAATTGTCTAGATGTAAGACAAGGTGGAGTAGAAGAGAGAAGTAAATCTGAGAAGGACCTGACCAGACAAATAAGTACATCTTGGTTTATCCACAGAGAAGGAGGCAAAGTTGTCCATCAGCAGAGGTTTCCCCATAAATGAGAAAGAGGAAGGGAGATTGCCCTTACCAGTCGCCCTGCTTCATTGTTGTGCAGGTCAATTAGGGTTCGAATGTCACTCTTGCCACGTTTGCGCTTAGCATCCATGAACTGCCGGGATTTCTCATAGCCAAAGTCAACATCATCCCCACAGCCACCCCATTCCCAAGCAGAGCCCTCTGATCCCGTGATGGCAGGTGGCAGAGGAGGTGCCCTGCTCCGAGTTGCCTCGCAGCCACACTGCAGCAGATCGCCCATGCTGCAGGCCTGGGTAACAGCATGGCTCACACCAGCTGCTGTGATGGCATAGACAAAGGCTGTCTCCCGGATATCTGTTTTGGATATTGAGAAAGAGAAAGAAAGAGAGATGGAAAACATGTTAGGCAAGGTTGTGTTTTAAAGCAACCCTCATGGCCAAGCAAAGCAAGAGGTACTGGCAGTCCAAGGCAAGTCACGTCATGATAGCCAACAATTCAGCCACTGAAGGCTTCCCATACAGCATTACCCTGCAGTTGCTTTGCCCCTGTTTGTTCTGGAAGACCTGCCTATTTAAGAACAGCCTTTGGCAAAGAAGACAAGGTACAGCTCCAGTTCAATAATGCCTGCTGGCATTCTCTCGTCCTCAGCCATGATATTCCTTCATTCTTTGGAAAATAATCAGTTTTTCCCATTTAAATTGCCACGGCGATCTGGTGTGTCAATTTTATTGCATTCCCTGCCCTGTTTGGAATGGTGTGGTCGTGTGATCAGACCAATAGGGTGTGCTTGTATCCTGGGGAGGCTGGGAAATAAATACCATTGGCTCTTCTTCAGCCCAGTTGTACCCTCAGAGTGAAGAAAAGCTCATAGGCCATTTCCCAACCCTTGATTCAAAGTATTATCCAATGCTGTTTGTGTTGGCAGAAGACAATGCTGTCAGAAAACTTGCTATTGGCATCTCCAAGCCGTAGCCTATCTCCATTGCATCGACTGCTGATCAGTTTCTCCTCTGGCTCTCGGCAGCCCCCTTTCAGCACTTCACCAGCCAGCGAGAAAACCTGCAATGCTCGGTGAACCTGCAAATTTAGACAATTTGGCAGGAAGTGGTGGCAACAAGCAATACAGAAGCAAGAGAGGGGTTGGTGATGCAACCAGCCAATTTTACAGCAGGCATTCTTCTGTATCAACACAAGAGAGAATGGATAGTAGTTTAACTCAATTGTGGGGAAATGGTGAAAGTGACAAGAGAAGAGTCCAAATTATGGGCTAGAAATGAAGTGAAACCAACACTGTATAATCAAGGGGGAAGATTGAGGTTGTCAGGGCCTGAGTTTAGTCATTCTGGGTGTGTGTCTGCCAACCAAAAAGATCCTACTGTCCAACACTGACTTCCAATCAGCAGCAGTCTGGGATGTACAGTAATCGTACCTATGCTTACTTGCTAAGAAGGCCCACTGAAATCAGTAAGACGGACCTCTTTTCCAACATCGGATTGGACTGTACAAAAGTGGTTTGTTAAAGTTATTACTGGGAAGGGGCAGGGGGGAGAGACAATGAGACCAGCCAAGGAATTAACCCTGCTGTTTGTGGAGATATTAGTTTTAAACCAACTGGAAGCCAAACCCAGGGCGCTTGGTGCTATTCAAAAGGCATCAGAGTGAAAGGTAGAGAAAGGAGGCATCTTCCCACCTAAAGGGACCCCATATTGCCCTATTTGAAAAACGTAGAGTGGCCTTTAACACAGGCTCCGTTCAACAAGTCGCTTACCTTCCCAGCGCAATAGCGAAGGGAGCGGGACTCCAAGTTGCGATGCCCCCTTCCCAGCCCAATAACTTGGATTTTTATTTACGACGGGGCGCCACTCGCCCCTCCGCCGGGGGACATGAGTTCCAGGCATCCCTCGCCATGCCGGGACCTGCCACAGCTGCAGCCACAGGGGGATTTCTCCTTCGCTCTGCTTTATTCCAGCACGAGGCGCCGCGCTGCCAGGAGCTCCGTCTCCTCTCTTCCTCCCCGCCCCCGCCGCGCCACCTCGGTTTGCCAGTGAGGGGCTTCTCGCACCAGGGGCTGCTACTGCTGGGAGGCGGGTGCGGGGGGGGGGGTCCCTGGGCGGCGGTGCCGCGGCATCTCTTTCTTATGGGGCTCCTCGTCCGCACCGCTGCGGCACTCCAGTGGGCTTGTGTCCCTTCCGTCCCGCGGGCACGCGCCATTGTCTCCCCGCGTCTCCCCGCTGGCTTGCTCGCCCGTGGGCTCAGGGGCCCGTCCCGAGCGGCTGGGGGAGGACCCAGCGCGGTGGCTTTGTAGCTGTCGCTCCTGCCGTCTCCTGGGCTCCGCTTCGCTGCTGTTAGTGAGCTGCCGAACGAAAGCGAGCGTTTGCCACTCTTGCTGCACCTGTTCGCCACAGCAGTGTCTGCAGGGCAGTATTATATTCTGCCCTGTTAGGGTTGCTGTTGCTTATTCCGATTAGGGATTGCACGTTCAGGGAAAGTTCTGCCATGCATTTAGGGAGATGTTACGACTCTGGCGTCCTCCAGCTTAGCATCTAACAAATCTTTGGTTTTATGCACGGAAAAAAGCCTCGGATCAAGGAGGGCAAAGTAAGGGGACACCTTCCTTGCCCTTAGAGCAGCGTTTTTCTCAACCTTGGGAACTTTAAGATGTGTGGACCTCAATTCCCAGAATTCCCCAGCCAGCCAATTGAGGTCCACACATCTTAAAGTTCCCAAGGTTGAGAAACGCTGCGTTAGAGTGAGGGGATTATGCAACGTGAAGGTGGCGAAGAGGCTCCCTGGCCTTATTTATTGCCCAGCTCTGCTCTCTTAGTTGCTGGGAAGTCTGAGGAAGCTCTGAGGACATGTAGGAGCACAGCCTTTGGGAAGGGGGAGGGGCAGTAAATCTCTCCCAGACGTGGATACATTCTTGGGCTTTATTAAAAGCTGCTGTGCTGTCTGGGAGCATCCATAATTGCTTCATTACAAGGACAGGGAGACATGTCACAGCAGTAAACCTTCGGCCTGTAGCAATAATCCTCCGTCTCTCTCCCCAAAGCCCCGGCAAAACCTGTACCTCTCATGCTGTGTGAAAGAACAAAGCAAAACCCTTAGAGGAAACACAGTTATAAGCAAGGCAAGGCCAGGCAAGGGTTCGTGGTGTTCCTTGGTCATCATCAATAGCCTGTCCTTCTATTCTCGGTCTTTGCCTAGCAGCAAAGGTTTATCCTGTGGCTAAATTCTTCCTCCTCCTCACTATTTGTAGCAGCATTAAGGGACCACACAACTCAATCAGATACTCAGATCTATAGTCTCAGCTGCATTATTTTATTTGTTGTTTCTATTCTTTCCTCCATAGATTTCAAGGTGGTATACATGGACCCCTGCTTATACACATGCACACCAAATTCTCCAACTACCCAGAAAGGCAAATAAGATAGAGGGAGGCTCATCCAAGATCACTCTAGTAATTTAATATGTTAAAGTTCTAATCCAACCCTAACAAGGGATAACAATCCAGTGCCCTTCATATTTTGGGGCTACAACTTTCATAAATCCCAGGCAACATGACTAATAATCCAAAGTTATGAAAACAGTATAAAATTTGTCAAAGGCTCTCCTGATCTGTACCACACAGGTTGTTATGTTCAACCACAGCGCTAAGAAGATTTGAGCAGGACAACACAGATCTTTTTTTCCTGCAGGAAGCAAAAGGCAATGCAGAACCCAATTCTATTTTTAAAACAATACAACTGTAACTGAATTTAAAAAGTCTTCATCAAATAATCATATGAACTAATTGATTTATATAATTCACTTACATTTGCATATTAATAAACTATAGTTGTACAGGGAAATGCATGCTTGCTTTGTATGCTCCATGCATAGACATGTTGCAACAGGTATCATCTTAAAAGAGCCATTCCTCCCTTTGTGTGGGCAAAATAATTGCGGGGTTTCTTAAATTAAAAAACAAAATCTGGGAAAAAAAACTTTTAATTGACCAAATGTTTTTAATCAGTTATAAGTGGGGCGAGGCTTAGAAAATTGTTCTGGGATTTGGGCATATAAAAATTTATTTAGTGAAATACACTAAATCAGGTAGAACTGATCATATGATGGTATGTTCAGGGTATACATTATATGGATACAATATTTATCCATATTTATTTGTCGTTTCTGTTCTTTCCTCCATGGATTATGGAGTGCAATCAGAAGGGTTACCTTGTATTGCTTATCAGTAAGCTACAAAGGCCTCTTTGACCCTTAGCTGTGTTTTGTTTAGTTGCTTCTTGTTTTACAAGTCCTAAGTGCCCTACCAGCTTTTTCTGACCATCCAATTGATCAGCCTGTGCCTGAATAAGGGGGACAGACTGCTGCTTCCCCTCAGCTAATAATAGAAAAGAATCAATCAGTTTCTAAAAGGAAGGAAGACAAGGCTTCCACCCACACTAGTGACCATGTACAAGGTTGATGGCTTCTCTCATCTGGAAAAGGGTCGCTGACAGGGGAGGGGAAATTAAAGCTTCTGTTCTTCCCATCAGTGTAATAAATGTATGTACATACAGTATGTATATGTGTATGTGTATGTGTGTGGAGGGGGGCACACTTATCAACATGTAACTTACAATCAAACATACTAAGCACCCTTCAGGTTGCCCAGTCCTCTGTGCTATTTCTTAACTAGGAGTAATGCTTTCTGGATTTATTTAAATGCTTTCTGGATTCATGTTTAAAATAGACCCCCGTTTCTTAGCCTCCGTATAAAGTCTTAACTTTGAAGCCTGTAAATGCTGTCCCTGTATCTGAAGGCCTCAGTGCTTTAATTGATTGATCTAAATAGCACAAGAAAAATTGCTTGTCATTGTGGATGCAGTATGGAGGCCCAAGCATGTTGTATTTCTGCTGATCCTGAAATCCAATATCTGGATAAAATGGGTTTATAGACAGGTCAGATAGAATTGCCACATTGCTTCCTGGTCTATTATTGGTACTTGGAGGGGACACCAACAGGGAATCTCAGGGCTGTAGAGTAGATTGGGGAATTGAAAAAAATATCCTGGATGAAGGCAATGGCAGGAAAACTAGATGGATGTGTCTACGAGTGAAGATCAACTTAAGGGAGACTTTACTATAAACACACACACACAGAAAGAGATTTCTCATCTTTACCTATGATGTCTAACCTAAATGAGCACTTATACAAAGTTCCTTTGCTTCATTTCAGACAAAAAAAACTTATTTTTATCATTTGGGGGCGTTGCAGGGTGATGGATGTGGGATGATGTTATGGTCTCAGAGTTCAAAGGGGGTTTTTTTTCTGTGTGCCAAAACCAGACACAAGGTCACATAGACACCAAGAAGCTTCATGCCTAATTAAGACACCTAGGTGCAAGTGAAAATATATAAAAGGACAGAAGTGTTAAGCAGTGGGGGGGGGGGGACAGTTGGGCATGGCTGGAGTTGTATTTATATGGCATAGACTGGAGATACATGTGTATCAAGGAACTGGTGGAGGAAGAATCTGGAGCTGAAGACCCACAGGAGCAAGCAGGACCCAAGGGGGAGATCTGATGAACAGACTAGCTGGGCATATTATTGCAGCTTTGAGGGTACAAATTAGACCTCCAAGAGGATAGCTTGATGAAGGTGCTAGACTTCAAGAAGCTCAAGAAAGAATAATGTTTTCATCTTTCAGTTTGCCTCCCTGGGTTAAAGCAGCTACTGTATGTGAGTCAGGGAGTTAAATAGATAAAACACTGTAAAAAAAAAAAAAAAGCTCCTTTTGGAATTGTGAGTGTATAGTTTGTTAAGCTAAGGCCACTTTATTGGAAATATGCACAAATTAATAAACATGACTATAATTTAGAGAAAAACAGTGCTTGTATGACTGGAAAGTTCCTGTCCCTTTTCCCACCCTCCAACGGGGGCATTAAATAAAGCCCAAACCCTAAAACTATCTTAACAGCCCAGCTCAAAGCATGTGGCAAGGATTCAGCGAATAAGCTCGTTCATCCCACCTACTGCCCAATTTAATTTCAGAGCAGAGAAGACTCTTACCATTGCAAATTTATTCTGTTCCCCACCACTTGTGAATAAATGAACCATCTCCATAGACAAGAGCTTCTACCCCACTGGCAATATTGGAGGCCACCTCTAAACTACAGGCTGTCCTCTCTTTCCTTCTCCCTTTGGCTGAAGAATTTTCTTTTATGAGCAGAGTAGAGCAAGTGCTTTTCTCCCCTCTACTTGTGGGAGAATCCCAAAGGGTAGTTGTCTACCCAAGCAACAAAGCCTGCCCCACTCACCCTGCTGTAGGATCTTCCCAAAATATTTGCTGTGGCTGGTGCAGTTCCAGCGACGAAAACGGAATTGGTACTGGCACTCACGCACACCCAGCCTGGCTCCCTTGGCCACTTCTTGTACAATCTCAGGCTCCGTCTGGCACAACTCAGCTTGTTTCCCTGCCAGCCGCTTGGTCTTCCGGCAGATGCTGTTGGGATCCATGACCAACGGGCTGCCCACTGCCCTGGAAAGATTGGAGAAAAGACAAGGAAACACTCTAGCTGCATGGAAATCATTAGGCTTAAACATTCTTAATGCATACCTCTTTAGGGCTCTCATAGAAGTTAATTATGAAATTAATCACTGAACCTATGCCAGGACATTCCCAAAAATGGTAATCAAAGCACATTTTCTGCCCTATGTCCCAGAACCTTCCAGTTTAACATTCTATCTGACCAGGGCTGGCTAGAGGCATTTTTGCACTCTAGGCAAAGTTGTATTCTGGAGTCCCCTATTGTTTGGCTCATCTTCCGATTTTGTTAGAAATTTCAAAAAGGCGCCCTCTTGTTTCTTTTTTTCTTTGGGATTCTGAGCATTACATTTATGATTTTCAGCCCCAGGCAATTTTTTTTTGCTCAGACATTTTCACCCTATTTGCACTGCAAAATTATATTTAACTCTCGAGCAGGTACCTTCGCTCACAAAGTGTGCCGTTACTGCTTTTCACTTTTTTATTGTGTTTTTTGGAAGTCTTTTCAATTTTGGTGCCCCCTAAAATTTGGTACCCCTAGGCTGGTGCCTTCTTGGCCTTAGCCTAGAGCCAGACCTGTCTCTGACAATGAGATGGCTTCCGGTACAAATGGAAGGAACACCCACCACAGCCTTTTTCTAGCTGCCACTCTCTCCGCCTAACAGCTTTGTTGTTTAGTCGTTAAGTCGTGTCCGACTCTTCGTGACCCCATGAACCATATTGCGCCAGGCCTTCCTGTCTTTCACTGCCTCCCTGAGTTTGCTCAATTTCATGCTCATTGCTTCAGTGATGCTATCTAGCCATCTCATCCTCTGCCGTCCTCTTCTCCTTTTGCCTTCCATCTTTCCCAGCATCAGGGTCTTTTCCAAAGAGTCCTCTCTTCGCATTAGGTGACCAAAGTATCTGAGCTTGAGCTTCATTATCAATCCTTCCAATGAGCAATCAGAGTTGATTTCCTTTAAGATTGACTGGTTTGACCTCCTAGCAGTCCAGGGGACTCTTAAGAGTCTTCTCCAGCACCACAGTTCAAAGGCATCAATTCTTCGGCGTTCAGCCTTCTTTATGGTCCAGCTCTCACAGCCATACATTACTACTGGAAAAACCATAGCTTTGACTATGCGGATCTTTGTCGGCAAGGTGACGTCTCTGCTTTTTAATATGCTATCTAGGTTTGCCATAGCTTTCCTCCCAAGGAGCAAGCGTCTTTTAATTTCATGGCTGCAGTCTCCGTCTGCGGTGATCTTGGAGCCCAAATAAATGAAGTCTGTTACTGCTTCCATTTCTACCCCTTCTATTTGCCAGGGATTGATGGGTCCAGATGCCATGATCTTAGTTTTTTTAATGTTGAGTTTCAAGCCAGCTTTCGCACTCTCCTCTTTCACCCTCATCAAGAGGCTCTTTAGTTCTTCTTCACTTTCTGCCATTAGGGTGGTATCTAACAGCTAGGTCACATGAAATTTGTGAAGTGGCACAAATTTACTTTTAGGTAGAACTTTAGTACAAAAAAACCAAATCAGTCTGGGCTATACTTCATATTATAGTTGGAAGAGTCATATTTTTGAATACTCATCCATGTTTAAAATTACTACTACCTACAGACAGCAACTGTAAGAACAAGATCCTCCATATGTCAGATCACGTCATTCCTTGTCGCCCACACTTGCTACAGTTGACAAGTATTAAAATCCAATGACATCTAAAGGGCCACAGTTTCTCCATCCTGCACTAAACCTATTCCCTCTTATGCTTGTTTTCTCATTCGCATGTCAAGCTAAGCCACAAGGCTGGCTTAGCAGAAGACATTATACTCACATCCACTGGTTCCACCTATGAGCTGGACGACTAATGAACTGTGTAAATGCAGGACTATCATTTTATCTGCCCACAAGGAACCAGAGATAGGAGCCATGGCCAGTTTTAATTTTTAGTGGCTTTCTTCTCTGGCCTCTTCCAGCAAAGTTAGATGCCTAGCCTTGTACATCATTCTCCTTAAAGCAACGACAGCTCCTTAGGTACACCTGCACATGGGCAGAACCAGAGGGTTCAGATGGACATATTTCCTACTCAGCCAGCCAAATAGCATATAGTATAATGTCAATCGGCCCAGATGTTCCAGCTGCTACTGCTGCTGCAGCTGTTGTTTTAATGTAAGAGAGCATTAAAAAAATGACCTAGCCCCTTGCAGTCTGAAGTATATAATCTAGGGCTACTATAATTCTGTTGTAAGGCCAGAGCAGGAAAACAAGGAAGGCACAAGTTACTTTTTGAAAGAATATCTAACTAACCTTGAAAAAATGATAACGGTTTATAAACAAACTCTGGTATTGTGCCAGCTTTTCTCCCTAGCTTCTAGATTACTCTCAGCACAGGAGTGTTCCTTTCAGTGACTTAACTAAGACATTTTCTTTCAAAAAGCTCATGAAAAACAGGCAAAGGCTGTATCATCTCACTTTAAAACACAAAAATCCAGGGTAGACGTTATAAAGCTATTTTATACCACACAATATGTAGTCTTCCCTGTCCGGGCCACAGAATACAGGATCACAGGCAACATCCAGAGAATCACAGCTCCTTTTAAAAAAATCTTCCCTCCCTCCTTTGCAATCACAGGAGGAAAAAAGCTTGAAAACATGCCAGGTGCATCTGTTAAATTTCAAATGAAATAAAGTTGTTTTTTTTTAAACTAAAGCTTCCTATGCTCAGAGAAAGAGAGAGGGAGACTTGTACAGTCTGCATATTTTCTTATCCACTGCAAGATTTTCATCCCCTTAAATTCTGCTTCCACTGTATTTATTGCCCAGCAGTGACCCCAGGAACTCTGTTATTTTATCATCCCAATATCTATCAATCACTTCACGTTTTGTAAAGGACCATATATTAGATATTGTTTGGATTCATTATCCAAAGCCATAATATTTTGTTAAGATTTTGACACAGAATGTTGTGTGAGCCTAGCCAATCTGTTTTGTAAACAAGCCTTTTAAGGCCAAGCATGTTGTGCAAGTCCAGCCAATTTTAACTGATTCCATAAACCAAACTTAGGGTGGCTATTGCTACCTGTGATGTGTGAATGCAAACATTGACAAAGGGATGGATTGTGAACTGATGCAATCAATATCTAGGGATGAAAAGATGTTTCTTGAAAAGAGATTATGAACTTTTTATGGCTGTTTCTCTGATTGAATAACGTGATATTCAGTGCTACATATTAACAGCAGTCTATTTTTACAAGGGAACCTCACGATGGCAGCTTTTAAAATACTAATGGCAGCTCTGCTCTTCACTAAAGGCTGGACTGAAGAAGTCATGATCAGCTTGGATTTTCTCACTTTGATCCCTATTGTGTTGATTGACAGGGCACAGAATAGCTCTTACTGCTTGACAATGAAAGCTACGATCTGGGAGTCCATCACTCCTCGGGAAGTTTAGAAGAAATCCAAACTAATCAAATGGATCACTAGAGAGTCAGAGCCAGGGAAATTCCAGCAATTTGGCAGACTAAGTCTCTCCACGCAGTAACACAGAGAGGGCATGCAAGAGCTTTGAATTAGAAAAGTCCCTGTGCATCCAGGAGTGTGTCTGCACCTGTGTGCTTATATCAGCCCAAACAAGTATTTTCTACATAGGCTATCTGCGGGTCATCTTTTACGATCTAGGTATGAACTCTTTCTTGTCTGCATCCACCTGGCAATAGATGTATTGTAAGGCAATCCTTCACAAGTAGACTGGGGCACAAAGCATGCTACACTTAAGAGCGCAAGACTCCTCTTGGCCAGATCAAAGCTCCATCTTATCTAACTTCCTGTTTCTTACCAGAGGCCAAAGCAGGGCATGACAGCAGTATTTTTATTGTTGCTCTCTAGAAGAAGACACTCAAAGGCATACTCTTTGCTGTAAGGGGCATACAACTAAAACCAAACAAAGTAGGACTATGTTAATCAGTTCTATGTCGCTTCAAACTTACTAGACATATTTCACTTCAAGTCTTACAAGATTGCTATTGCTTGTAATAGTTGAATGTACTCTATTTTCTATTCAAAATATTCTGAGATGGTTAATTATATGGGTTATTGTGGTTTAAAACCAAAAGATATATAAGCTATGGGAACAGGCTTTTATCCTTTTTAATATATTTTTTACTGCAAAACTACAAGAAAGGACCTGTAGTTCAGTGGCAGGGCATCAGTTTTGCATGCACATGGTCAATCCAGGTTATCTCTTGCATGCATTTGTTGCCTTGTGAGGGTTTACCTAAAAGGTGGTGGGTTTAAAAAAAAAAAAAAAAAATCTAGGTTGGAAAAAAATTCTCTCAGGAATTCAGAAAGGCACTAAATAAACCAGTGGTCTAATTTGGAACTACATTATTTCCTGTAGGAAGACTGAAAAGGGATTAAATTTGGGGTGTGGGATCAGGGCAAACAGTTATAGCATCACCTCATATTTATATTGCACATTGTGTTTAGACACTCATTTCATTGCTATCACTTGTACTTCATGAAACCCTGAATGCAAATTGATGAGGCATAGAAATGGAAAAGGATCCAGATAACAAAGTGAATAATGGACAGTGATCTCATTAGCATACAGATATTAGATATCCTAATTTGGTCTTCCCCAACCTGGTTCCCTTAAGACCTTTTGGGACCAAGAATTCTCAATAATTCTCTAAGTGTTGCTGTCCCAGTACATTTAAACAGGGTCATCTTGGGAAGGGCTGGTTTAGGCTCTTGAAAGTTCAGCTGGAATATTCTCCATCAAGGAAAAGCTTACACATTCAGACTATTCAAAGAAGCCTCCACAGGAATGTAGGAAATATGTCTGAGTCATGTTTGCTGCCACCATTGAGAGAAAAAAAGAGATGTCTCAAGGGAATTACAAGTCTTAGAAAATAACTCCAAATCCTACTCATCGTTCTGTAGCAATCAATAATTCAAATGAAGCCTACCTGACTGAAGACGCAGAGGGTAATAGTGCCTCATTAGTACATCTTACGACTACAAAATCAGGAACACATTGATAGTGGGTTCTTGTGTAAGAACTAGGTGACACTAAATGCAAAGATGAAGGATAATTGCTTAGCAAAAGGAGTAAAGATTTGATGACACACTCACAAGGCTGGGTGACATCTGTGTTAAACCTGAGCATGTTTGAATTTTGTTGCAATGCTGTCTTCAGCATTAAGTTAATATTAAATTATACTGAATATAAATCATATATTGATGACAGAATTTGGAATATCAATAGTATGTAGCAACAGAGAAGAGTAGCCATGGGGCATTAAGAAGACAGAAACTAAGTAAGCACCATGGAGAGAGGCATTTACCCTGTTCAGGGTACTAAACCTTCACTTCTTGAGCACTGGTTACATTGTCCAGCCTTTTTATTTTACCATCCTCTCCCAAACTTCATAACAGCCATGTTGGCTATGGGTGATAGGAGCTATAGCCAAACATCTGGAGGACCTTGCATTGTGATAAGGCTGCCTCATATGTTTCAAGTACCATAGGACAAAGATTATGCACAAAAACAAAGAAGAAACAGATACTGCTATTTTTTTTTAAAATGCTTATATGGTCAACAGATGCCCATACATGTTTCAATAGCAACAGGAGCTACTTATCTGGGACTCAATTCCATGATGGCCATGGGGCAAGAAACTTTGTTTCTCTGGTAACCCAGTAGATAGATCGTTGTGAGTGGCCAGAGTTGTTGAGAGTCAGGTGGCACACAAGTTTAATAAATGATTACATTATTTTTTATTATAGTGACTAGTCTGTTCATGTTAATCTGCTTACCCATAATGACTCTCCTCCTTGCAAACAGTCATTTTTGGACATGTCATTGGGTAACTGATTTGTAACAGCTGGGCTAAACACCCTTGTAACAGATGTGTTACAGCCTGATTAGGCCATTTTTATTGCTCCACATGAGACCTCTTCAATAAAAAAATATATTAACAAGAATACAGAGAACATGGAGTACTTCTTAAACAGATTTAACATTCTTCTAAAAACTGAATGAGGATTTAAATTAATCCAGTCCTCATCTTTTGCCTCAGTCGATACCTCTGTTTGTCTGTTACTTCTAATATACAATATATGTGAAGGACTTATATATGACTGAAAGTCTACCTTCTATGGAAATTATTTCTAATCTTCAAGACAGTACTAGTATTTATTCAAAACTTCATCAAGAAACATCTGCCCCCCCCCAAAAAAAATAGTTTAAAAGCATAGGTTAAAAAAAAGTGAATGCACTCTAAATAATTGGAATGATGGAGGAAAAAGATTACCCATTGTCTAAAAAGAAACTCATTCATGTTGGGGAAGGGAGTTTCATAACCAAGCACCAATATAGTAAATATCTTTTTTCCCTATAACCCAGCCTTCCTTAGCCAAGCATCCTTCAAACATTTTGGAACTCACAGAATTAACAACAGCATCTTGCCTTTGTTGACTGGGAATTAGGGAACTGCTGTTGCAACACCTCAAGGAGATACCAGGCGGGAGAAGGCACTTGCCTCCCCTTTGCAAGCCAGGGCCTCCCAGAAACAGCATCCATGCCAGGGCCTCAGCTGTGTCATCTGGCATTTACAGTAGTCTAAACCAGTGTTCCTCAACCTTGACAACTTTAAGATGTGTGGGCTTCAACTCCCAGAATTATAACAACAGTATTGTTATAAGCTGCTTATCTAAAGGGGAGAGTTGGCATCTGCCCCCAAGATTGCCCACTGAATGTTGTGGCTGCATGAGGATTGCACAGAAATCCTACATTATTACCCGCTACGGGTAATCTCGGTGGCACAAATGACTTTTGCAACTTTGGCTGTTTCTCTGTCACCATTTCCAAACAAGGAGAGTCTAGCCAAGGTAATTTGGCAGCTACCTCCTGCCAAAATAATGTCCAGAAACAGGGAAGGGACAAGGTAAAAATTAAAGATAATCATGTTAGATATCTAGAATTTATTTTGAAGCTGCTCTACCTACACAAAGTACACAAATTAGCCAGGAAGAGGGAACCCTTCAAGATTCATCTAAATGGTTAGACCAGTGTTTCTCAACCTTGGCAACTTTAAGCTGTGTGGACTTCAACTCCCAGTATTCCCCAGCCAGTATGCTATATTAGACTATAAAACTGAGTTTTAGTCTGGGTTAGACTATAAAACCATTCCAAAGAAGTGGGGTCACAGCTGAGGAGGCCCTGTTTCTAGTACAAATCAATCTCTCCTAGAAAGGCTAGTCAGGTAGTATGCAAGCAACCTTATCTGAGTGAAGACTGTTCTTCAGCTCTCCTGGGTAAAGCTGCTAAGGATCTTACATTTTCAGACCAGCACTTTGAATTGGAAAATAAGCATACTGATAACCAATGCAATTATCTTAACCTTGGAGTTATTTAGTAAACTTGTGCAAAACTTGAGGAGCTTCAGTTCAAAGTATCTTCACGCAAAGCAATTCTTCAAAGCTGCTTTGCCAATCAACAAGCAGGCTCCCATCTAAAGGTGAAGCAAAGGGGCTTATCTGTGAGTTCCAGGAGCCTGAAGCTGCCATTCCAGTAGCTCCATTAATGGAATAGCCCAATGAGGCAACAAGGCAACACAAGGATGCAAATGTTGTGCCTCCATAGTGCAAAGTGCCTTGTCTGGACAATGCATGGCTGTTTCATACATCCCTAGCATTTCAGCTTTCAACGCCCACTGGTATTCTGCACCATCGGTTGCTTGAAAGCCATCTTCAGGGCAGCCACAGGTAAAGTAGTTCACTGTCACCTAGTCTAAAGTTAGCCAATGCAAAACTAACCATGCTGGTTTGCAGGCTGCAGCCATTCCTAGATGGAGATGACTGTAATCCACATCTTGGTACCTACTGATTGAGTGCTGGGTTAAATATGAGACTGTCCCTGAAGGCAACATGGAAACTCCAACTGGTGCACAATACAGCTGTCAAAATTTTAATTTATACTGTCAAAACTCTCAAAGTGCCTGTTCGATGATTGCTCGTTGGAATGGACCCAAATATTTGAAAGGAAGGAGCCCAGTCAGCCTTGCACTGAAGCCCTGCTCCAGGTACCTTTCCCATATGTAATTATAATTACTTTCTTGCTAACAGTTCACCAGCTCTGGAACGCCCTTTTTAAAATAGTAAACCAAACACTAAACTTAGTTCTCTTTCACTCTGGGACTCGTTAAGATCTGTCTATTTATCCAGATACTTACTATCTGATAGTCAGATACTTACTCAGATACTTACTGTTTATCCAGATACTTACGCATGTTTTTGATACAAATTCTTAGTTTGCCTATGCCTACTGATGGTTAGTTATTTATTTGGCTGCCTGGGGCCGGTGGCAATTAACTTCCTGTTAGCTGAATCATAATCTCCTGCGATGAAGGGCAGGGTAGAAATGCTTTAAACCTATAATACCCCTCCTGTATTTCCAGGACCGCGGCTGTCCTGGAGAGCAAGTTCCGGGAAGGGCATCTTCAGCTCAGATTAAGCCCGGGAGGGACAAAGCTTCAGTGTGCAGGAAGGGGCGCCTGATTGCGCGCCTGACCGGAGTTTTGGCCTGGGCAAGGCTATCATTAAGCAGGGACAATTTGTCCTCCTTTAAACGAAACGATCAAGCCCTGGGGCAGAGGATCAAACGCTGAACTGCGGTTCACCCCGCCGAGATCCGACGAGGAAGCCCTCAGCCAGCAGTCCTCCTCTCCTCCCACCCACGGTGGTCCTGGGAGCGCCAAGGTCCTCCCCCGTTCGCGCTGAAGGCTGACAGCACGGAATGAAGGGGAGGGGGAGCAAGAGACAAGGCGCGCGGGGCGGAAAGTAGGAATCTCGACCGAGATCTCCTCCCTTTCATCCCGGACCCCGAGATGGAAGAGCATGTGTGTATATGTATGCGTGCGTGTGTGTGTGTCTGTGTGTGTGAGAGAGAGAGAGGTATTGAGAAGATACATATACATATAATCAGAAACTGTCAATTTCAGTACGTCTCCCCTCCTTCTTCTTCCCCCTCTCCGGAAGGGGACAGGGATGGAAAAATGCTGCCAAACTGCTACTGCTCTAGTAGGGGAAGGTGAGCTCCGCGAGCACTGCCCGAGCTTGTCCCCGATGTAAAGCTCGCCCGGGTCTGCAATTACCGCGCGCTCAGCCCCGCCTGCAAAAAGATCGCGCCCCGAGAGCTGGGGCGTGGCTTTCCTGGAAGCGCGCACTTGATAGGGAGACCGCCGATTAATCCCTGCAAATAGCCACGCCCCTCTCACGCCGTTGGTTGCTCGGAGTCGACTGGGACATCGCACGCCTGTGTAAACACACCAGCGCGCGATGCAACCCGCGAGCGGTGGCAAACCTAGTGCTGCCTGGAGAATCAAACAGCAAAAAAAAAAAAAAGGAATCAGTAATAAAACAGTCTTATGATTCTTAATAAGCAAGGGCTTAATTTGAGCCAGGACTAAGCAGTTAACCTTAGTCTGGAGAAACTTAAACTTCAAATCACTGCTCGGTTAGCTCATTGAACCCTTCCCCAAACCAGAAATCTCCGCATGTGTTGGACTCTAGCTCCTGTTATCCACAATTACCATGACTGTGGTCGTACTAAGGCTAAAATGAGAGCAAGGGAGAGAACAAGGCAGTCTGTGCTTTCCTGAGTACTTTGAAGTAAAAGTGGGGTTCAAAATATAACCAGTTACATTCAGCTCTGAAACGTGAAAGTTCCCAAAGCTTGTACTGATACAAAAATGGCACTAGAATAACAAAGACAACATTGTTCTGGTTCTCTTGAAGATGTGCTAGATCCAAGCCCTTTAAGTTTGGGTGAAAACCAGTTCTGTAGAACAAAACAATTCCTACAAGACAACTGGGGCATCTGTGCAGATTCAGAAGCACCACTCCCTACCTGATGGCAAGCAGATGCACTCTGGGCCAGCTGAAGGTTTCAAGAGCAGCAGCCTATGAAGAGAACAGTCTTTCCAAACAGGATCCCTACCACAGTGTAATTATCCATTCTTAGATATATTATTGTATTTTGTTCAGTTGTTAAATCGTGTCCGACTCTTCGTGACCCCATGAACCATATTGCGCCAGGCCTTCCTGTCCTTCACTGCCTCCCTGAGTTTGCTCAGTTTCATGCTCATTGCTTCAGTGATGCTATCTAACCATCTCATCCTCTGCCGTCCTCTTCTCCTTTTGCCTTCAATCTTTCCCAGCATCAGGGTCTTTTCCAACAAGTCCTCTCTTCGCATTAGGTGACCAAAGTATCTGAGCTTGAGCTTCATTATCAATCCTTCCTCTTCTTAATCTCTTCTGCTTCTGTTAGGTCCCTGCCTTTTTTGTCCTTTATCATGCCCATCTTTGCACTAAACGTTCTTTGATATCTCCAATTTTCTTGAAGAGATCTCTAGTCTTCCCCATTCTATTGTTTTCCTCAATTTCTTTGCATTGTTCATTTAAGAAGGCCTTTTTATCTCTTCTTGCTGTTCTCTGGAAATCTGCATTCAGTTGCTTATATCTTTCCCTTTCACCCTTGCTTTTTGCATTCCTTCTTTCCACAGCTATTTGTAAAGCCTCATCAGATAGCCATTTTGCTTTCTTGCATTTCTTTTTCTTTGGGATGGTTTTAGTTGCTGCCTCCTGTACAATGTTATGGGCCTCCGTCCATAGTTCTTCAGGCACTCTGTCTACCAAATCTAATCCTCTAAATCTATTCATCACTTTCACTGTGTACTCATAAGGAACATGATCTAAGTCATACCTGAGTGGTCTAGTGGTTTTCCCTACGTTCTTCAATTTAAGCCTAAATTTTGCAGTAAGAAGCTCATGATCTGAGCCACAGTCAGCTCCTGGTCTTGTTTTTGCTGTCTGTATAGAGCTTCTCCATCTTTGACTGCAAAGTATATAATCAATCTGGTTTCGGTATTGACCGTCTGGTGATGTCCACGTGTAGAGTCGTCTCTTGTGTTGTTGGAAAAGAGTGTTTGCTATGACTAGCTTGTTCTCTTGACAGAACTCTATTAGCCTTTGCCCTGTTTCATTTTGTACTCCAAGGCCAAACTTGCCTGTTATTCTGATTACTCCTTGACTTCCTACTTTAGCATTCCAATCCCCTATGATGAAAAGGACATCTTTTTTTGGTGCTAGTTCTAGAAGGTGTTGTAGGTCTTCATAGAACCGGTCAACTTCAGCTTCTTCGACATCAGTGGTTGGGGCATAGACTTGGATTACTGTGATGTTGAATGGTTTGCCCTGGATACGCACTGCGATCATTCTGTCATTTTTGAGGTTGTAACCCATTACTGCCTTTCCCACTCTCTTATTGACTATGAGTGCAACTCCATTTCTTCTAAGGGTTTATTGCCCACAGTAGTAGATATAATGGTCACCTGAATTAAATTCACCCATTCCCGTCCATTTCAATTTGCTGATTCCCAAGATGTCGACGTTCAATCTTGTCATCTCATATTTGACCACATCCAGCTTGCCTTGGTTCATGGATCTTACATGCCAGGTACCTATACAATATTGTTCTTTACAGCATCGGACCTTCTTTTCGCTTCCAGATACATCCACAGCTGAACATCCTTTCAGCTTTGGCCCAGCCGCTTCACTCTTTCTGGAGCTACTTGGAATTGCCCTCCGCTCTTCCCCAGTAGCATATTGGACACCTTCTGACCTGAGGGGCTCATCTTCCGGCGTCATATCTTTTAGCCTTTTAACATTGTCAATGGGGTTTTCTTGGCAAGAATACTGGAGTGGGTTGCCATTTCCTTCTCCAGTGGACCACATTTTGTCAGAACTCTCTGTCATGACCTGTCCGTCTTGGGTGGCCCTGCACGGTATAGCTCATGGCTTCACTGAGTTACGCAAGCCCCTTCGCCATGACAAGGCAGTGATCCATGAAGGGGATATTATTGTATAGGGATCTTCTATTTGGAATACTCTTATGTTTTCCCACTGTCACAGAACAATCCACTAGGGAGGAAAAGATGGAAGCATAGTAGGTGCTTCCCAATGAGATGGGTTTTTATGGGGGCCCAATGATAATTTTCATCCTCAGCACTCCTTTGTCTATCATTTCTCCCCTGTCTTTTTTAAAAAAAATCTCTCACACAAACTAAAATGTTTTGAGGGCTCATGGATGTAATAGCAGCATGATGCCCTTTGAAAGTGCTAAGATTCACGCCTCTGGAAACAACCTATGTTTCATTAACCCATCTAAGAAGCTACAATTATGAATGCAAATGTTCAGAAGGGGAGGCACTGCATATAAGCATTGCAATTAAGAAAAAGCAACTCAGGCTGTCCAAACCTAATTCCAGGAACATCTCTAGGTAGGATTGCTACTTTGCAACCTTGACACAGAACCCAAAGAATTTTACATCTCCTGTTATGGGAGTAAGAAGATAAGCATGACTTTTCTTGACTCTTCTTCTTTCACTCACTTCTTTCACTCACTTTCAGGCTGGACTTCTCACATGTGCATACACAACAGAAGGATGTTCACACACATTAAGACTTGGTTAGATTTAGCAATCGCAATGTTTAAGCCAAAACCAGATCAGCTCCATTATATATTAGCATGTTGTGTGAATCAGGCTATCCCTGTTAAGCTGCAATGTTTTGTTTGTTTTGGCTTTGGCATATTGCATGATATAATCACCTTCATAAATCAGTGTTTGAGGTTTCATGAGTTGTGTGAACACATCCAACAAGTGGGGTGAGAAATGGACAAGTGTGTAAGAACCTTGCCAATGCCACCACTGCTGACCTGAGAATTGTCCTGAATTCTTCAGCCCAGGAGTTGTTAAAGGTGTTTCCATGATAAAAGGGCCAAATTAAACTTATTTTGAAGTTTTAAAGCATTCACTGAGTGTGGATAGCAATATTTTTCTTATATTAAAAAAAAATCATTTAGCAGTATTAGAGTTGCTCATCATTATCAATTACTGGGTTTGTGAAGACTGTTTACACTGCACATATTTAAACTGTTTTGTCAGGATGGGGCTCTTCGTGTGTCACCACCATTCAGCTATCCCTTCCCTTTTGCTTCTGTACCCATGTCTGTAAATACCTTCAGCAGAGGATATTTCATGCCCCTGATAGAATAGATCCTAGTTCCCAAAATAATGAATCTGTTCATCTTCAAGATGCCAAAGACCCTCTGGTCTCCCATTGCATCATGATGGAAGGAAGCAATGGTAAACCACCTCTACATTGTTGAAAGGAGGTCAAGTTTGCCTGAGGCCAGTCCCTGTCTCATTACATCAGCAAATATAAGGGTTCATCAGTAATGCCAAAGTGCCAAGGTAGCAATAGTACTTCTAGGGTGCAAATCTGCTCTTTTACCTGTCCAGAAAAAAATATTTGAATTGCAGCTTGGCTAGTAGCATCTTGTTTCCAAGAGTGGCCAGCTAACTGCTTCCAGAAAGCCCACAAAAAGGGTGCCACAGGAACAGAGCCTTTATCCTCAATTGGAATTCAGAAATAAGTTCCTCTGAACGCGGGGGATCTATTTCGCCATCATGTAGTTGCTGAACTACAGGGAGGAGATGAGAGGACAGCATAAATGTGCATTCTGATAAGTAGATGTTTTGTAAGTGACCATTCCCTCTATCGCAGGCTTTTGTGAGCACTCTCAAAATTCCAGATGTACCCACAGGCTTAAAACAGATCTAGACCCCTGCTGTTGGAAGGCTTGTTTTCTATGGATTCCTTTTAAAGATCTCCAAGCAAAGTGGAAGCAATCATCTACCCCACTGTTGGAAATAAGTTGGTACTAGTCAAGGTAATCCTTTGATCTAACTTAGGAGTGATTCTCTTAAAACATTTTTGAGGGTGATTTCTGCAAATCAGATGCATTTTGCATTAAGATATAGTTTCTTCCAAATTCTTGCTAAAGAAGATTAATATCAGAGACAGCATATAATAGTTTCACGTTTTTACCTTTGTAAGACTGCAATCCTATACACATTGAACTAAAAATAAGCTACAATTAATGCTTTGACTTCTGAGTAAACCTATTTAAAATCAGACTATGCATGTTGAGTATGATCCTCTTTATAATATAATCCATTAATCTAAAACTCTTTATTTGATCTTAATGTATCTTCCGCTCATTTAAAAGCTCACCAGTCTTTTTGTTTTACTTTGTTTCTGTTTTTTGCCTAAACTCCCTGGATCAGTAACATACCTGCTTTGGAGCTTTTCTTAAGCAATGCTTTCTAGAGCAGCTTTTCTTATATTGGAGCTCTTCATCTGAATTAATATACAACTCCTGGAATTCCAAATCATCATGGACAATGTCCAAGCTACCTGAACAGTTTGTGACTTGTTATCCTAACACATCTGGAGGGCACCAGATTGGGGAGGCCTGCTCTAAGGAATGACTCATTGTGTTACAGCTGGCTTGTTCACACCTTCTTGGAAGTAAATTCTATGGAACCCAGTGGGACAAGCTCTCAAACATGCCTGTTCCCTCTCCCTGACATTTCAAAAGCTGCTTTTTTATTTTGGCCTGCCCTTCTGTAGATCCAAAGATCTCCTTTTCTTCTTAAAGCTCGTTATGATCCCCACAGTCCACAGTGGAAATTATTGGTGAGCTGTATCCTGAAGTACGATGCTAATGATTGGTTCTTATCTGATAGGTTACTTGCTCCTAGATAAAAATTATACTTTCACAGAAGCGAGTCTAGTGGAGGGGATTGGCCAGCTGTCAGCATGTAGTAACTGAGAAGTGAAAGTCTTGCCTTTGTCACTCAATTAATGAAACATTCCTCTCAAGAGTGGAGAGGTCCAGAACTCAAACTTGGAGTGTTATGTGTAAAATATGACTACAGGAGACTGAAAATTGGGAGGGGGTGGCAGCAGGAGGGAAAAGAAAGAAATACATTCTGGCAGAGGAAGAGTCATGCAGCTTTTTGAACTTTGCTTTTTCACAGTGTACTGTTATTATTTTTATAAACACTGTGCCCGGTGATCTCTGCTTGGCATTAGGAAGAAATAATCGCCCCACCCAAGCAAGTTGAAATACTCCTGGGCATTGAGAAACGACCAGGGGGCTCCAAGTTTGTGTGTTCTAGTCATGACTGAGAGTGCGATATATTTTCATTGGAGGGGATTATGTAATTATGAGCTGGGAATGACATCAAAAATGCAGAGCTAAGGTTACATGTTGCAAACTTGACTTTGGTATTTGCTCCCCAGAGTGCTACCTTAATAAAGCATGCACGTATGTGCTGCATACAATTAAAGCAGGGGGTGTGTGGAATCCAAGTGTAATGAGAGTTGGGCAGAGTGAAAACAAACAGAACTTTTCAGATTTCATATATATCATTTAAAAGTTCTTGATGAACGACAGATTTAAAACCAACAAATGAACCCTCAGACTCTCACTCACACCCATTTATTTCACACAGTATGTATCTAATTTGTGGAGTTTGTAGCTTGTAGACATAGTGCTATGACCAAGAGAATAACAAACAGAAGATTAGACAAATCACTGAAAGACAGAAATATCAATAACTGTTAACTAAGGGCCTCTGCAGATGTTATGATTTAGTACTCACATGCAGCTGCAAAGAATTCCAGTGATGAAAATTGTACTACAACCCAAACATACAGTATATATCCATACATTATGGCAAACCAGACAAGAGAGGAATATGTCTTTTTGAATTAGAACAATGGCCCATATAACCTCTAAGCTGGCTTCAAATAACTCTCTCCAAATTGGGTTCCCCAAGCTGGTATTGGGAGATATACAAGTTTCTTCTTAATCTGCTATTTTTAATGGCCCAGGCATTCTGAACAAAGTGGGGAAAGGTACAGAATGGATAACCATTCTGATTTAATTTAGTTAGGGTTATATCCTTACCTGTGGATAATTCTGATTTGGCAGGGACTGCCCCAGCTGCAATTCTACTACATAATGAAAAACCCCATGCCCATGAGATGAAAAAATAGGATGTGTGTTGAGAGGAGCAAAAAAAAAAGATTGTGTGAAAGCTGCCAGTTAGCATATTCATTATTCTGAAATATTGGCAAGTATCTATAGTTCCCCATGTCTTCTCTATGAAATGGCCAAGCCATCATTTGTTTAACTTCTACACTATTAAACAAGCCAGGCTATAATGGGTTCCTCTAAAAATGCAAACAGCAGAGATTCCCTATGGCAGCATCCGTACAACTGATCTGTAGCCTAATCCGTTCTAGTAAATCCTTGAGGTTAAATAGCAAAGGAAGAGTTTGCTGGAGGCTTTCATTCTTTGAATTTCCCTATAAGCAGCAGGTGGCTATGGAGCAAAAAAGAAGATAAATCCATCCCAGGTGGCAAGATGAAATACTTTAGGACAGAATATAATCTACTCAAATGTCTAGGTACAATAAATATTTGAACAGAATGGTGTTGGGGGGGATTCTTTTACCTGTGCTGGAGGCAAATGAGCAGTTTTTTCCAAAGGATTTTTTTCTCTGAGACCTATCTCCATATCTAATTCTTTTTCCTAAGCCAAGCACTTATCTGTATTTTCTTGTTGTTGTGTGATTTGAATAAATTCTAAATATCACTTTATTGCGTGCCGGTTTGTATTGGGAGTGGGTTTTTAATCTGGTGTGCCTCAGAAGGCCTAAGCCTCCCCAGACTCACTACCAGACATGGGCTGAAGGTGCCATTTGTATTTCTCAAGCAGCAGAGAACATTCCCTGTAGTTTTGTTTTGTTTTCAGTTTCTTCCTTTAACCCCATTTGGGGCAGTGACAGCAAATATTTTCCTACTGCAAGTGAACAACTATTAATACTATATGCAAGTGGTATAACTTTGTTACCAATTATTTAAGGTGTGTGACTCACTCTTCCAAAGGGTTAGTATATGATAACAAACTCAAAATGATGCCAGCATCTTGGGGGAGGGGGTATCATTTAATTCACTTTATGAATTGCGTGCTCAGATTGTATGCTCAGTTTGTAATTATGCAATATTTTAAATTTTATTTTCAATCATTTAAGCCAGCCTTCCCAAAGTTGGCACATTCCAGACATATTGAACTACAATACCCATTTCTTCCAAACAGCAGCTAGGAATGATGGTGGCTTTATCTAATCGTTCTGGAGGCACCAGGAGGCAAAAGCTGATTGAAATTGCAGAATTAGGAGTAGAAGCATGTAGAATCCTTTTACGGATTGTAGCAGAAAAGAAAACACTTAGGTAGCACTACTAGATGGGCACTGTTTGACTTTTTACAAAATTTATATTTTTATGTAAAAAATATTTTTTTCTAAAAATAATACTATAAAACGGTTTCTGGGTGGTTACCCAAATGTTACATTCACAGTTCTCAGTAAGGGTAATGATGGAATGTAGTATATGGTCAAAATCTAAAGTGAAACTAGAAGTTGTTACAGTTTATATATTTTTCTTATTAATTTTACATCCAAGGTTGGTAGAATAAAGACAGAAAGTTTGCCATGTTGAAAGATGCAGGAACAGGGAATTCTTTATTTGCAGAAGTGACTACTTTAAAGTGAGATGAGGAGCAAAATCCCTGGCAGAAAAGAGTTTGTCAACTCAGCGGCTGTTTTTCGGCAGCAATTTAACCCTCTTTTCTGGATTTACATGACTCATTGAACCACCAATTCTCCAACTTGGCTGGATTATCACAATGCACTCAGCTAAAGTGTGGACAGCTATTCTGTGGTTCTGTGTATCCTGTAAATATTGCCTAGAAAACAAAAATGGAGTCCCTTCAACTATTGTTACATTAAACCAAGTAAGATGAAGAGGCTGTTCCTGAATATTGAGTCTGATCAAGAAACAGGTCTTGTCCCAGCCTTCCTTGTCACCCTCATCATGCCCTGGGTGGTGTAATTTGGCTTTGTCTTGAAGTCTAAGGTGACAAGACCTTGCGTGAAAGCAAGAGCGTGGAAACTAAGTGGCCCAGTCAGCTAGTGGCCTGGGGTTGGAAGAATCTGACCTTTGTCTCCACCAGCCTAGAAACCAAGGGGGCTGCAAAAGAAAGGGACTGTCCCCCTACGTGCCCAGCTATAGAAAGTCCCAGAAGAAGGTTAATGTTCCCCATCCCACCTTTGCCTGTTTCCAGAAAGCTGCTCTTCTTCTTCTTCTTCTTCTTTTTTTTTTTCATTTTTGCAGGCTAGTAACTTTTGTGGGCTTGTTTACAAGGCTGCTTTAAATTGCCAGGACAAAGCTGTCAGGTTTATTCAATATCCATTGCTCTCTCCAAAGACCGACTGGAGCCAAAACTTCACTGTAAACTAAATAGACCAGGCTTTGTTCAGAATGTTTTTCCCTGATATGTTGACAGAAGACAGAAAACTTCTACTTTTCTAAGTCAGTTCTACAAGGATCAAGATACCCATTTCACTCCTTAGCGCTCCCCAAACTCCCCCAAAGCCCCCACCTATTCCAGTGTCATTGGGGTAACATTTCTTGCTGTCTACAGTTCTAATCAAAGGACACAGCTGAGATACAGATAGACCAATACCTGCAGGGGAGGTCCCTCAGCTCAATGAAGCTGTTCTACGGCCATCTGCCTTCCAGCCGCCAAAACATCAGAACTGACCTTGCTCTAAGCCATTATGGGGTTTATTTGGTTTTGGCTTAGAACAATATATGAATCTACCCACTGTGGTTTACAAACCATAGTTTACAGGCTAAAGTGTAAACCTGGCCAGGGTGGTTTATTAATCTGTGGATTAGTATGATAGGAACCAAGACAATTTGTATCACACCCAACAAATTCTGTAACTAGTGGCCCCTGGGTAACATTACGATCCATCTGTGCATTTGTACTAATGGCACAGATGTGCTTGCAGGAAAACCCCGGTTGCTTGAGGAGATTCTGAATCTTGATGCAGTAAATATACAAGCTATTCTTGCCTAAATATATAATCCCTAAACATAAATATACAAGTAATGCTCATTATAAAGCCACCAGCAGTGCCTGTTATGCAACAAGGGCTTCAGTGTTTTCAGGATCTGTGTGTAAACAGAAAGATAAACAAGCATGTGTAATGAGAAATAGAGAGCAACTACTGCAGACAAACAGGAAGTGTATTTCTCAAGATCCCCCAGAGAGTCTCTGGCAAATCTGGGAACCAAACCCAAATCTCTCACCAGCATCCTGGTCTCAGCCACAGGTTTCCCTCCTCCCCCCATTTTGAAGTGGAGAAATGACAAATACATAAATTCAGGAGTCACAAAAGCATCTGTGATCCTCTTAGAAGTGGGCGGACCACAGCTGCTCTGCGTTGTTTGTAGGTGGCACAGGCAAAGACATTAAGGTCAGAAAGGATTGTTACAACCACATATCCAGCATCCCCACGGCAGAGAATCTTGACTCCAGGGCTTGGGGTAAAGCATTTCCTGGACATCGCTCATGGGCTTGACTCATGCCTGCCTTCGCAACTGAGTAATTAATCAGCTCAACTGTTCTCCTGATAAAAACCTCAATCCCACGGTCGAGGATCCACAACTGTTGAACACCTCAGACATAGAGTAAAGATGGTCCAAAATGGGCTCACAGCTTTCTGAACAAATTCTGAGCTCTTTGGTGCTCTTCTCTAGCGTCTCAGATGACCCTTGATCCACGTGAACAGATTACTGCATTTTTTGCAAGTAACCTTTGCCAAATAGCAATCAATACTCGTTCTCACTTAGATGTCTGAGTAACAGTTTGTTCTTGCATGGCAAAATGTCAGGCAGCAAGTACTGTTAATGCCTTTGTTTAACTTGGGATTCTGAATCTCAGATGCAAAAATCTAGATGACCACTAGATTACAATATAGACTCTCTGGTGGCATCTACTGGTCACCCAGAGCTTTGCAGCCCTGATAGGGTAGACCTAGCTTAAGTTGTTTCACAGAAATGTTTTTCGACTACCACCAAAATCCATGCACGAGAGAGAACATTTAGGCCAGTTCAATACATGATTTACTGCAAATAAGGCCACTGCACTCAAAGAAGTAGATTCCTATATGTATACTTAGGACTTCCATTTCCATAGACATTTTTGAAGATATGTTCTAAAAGCCCAAGCTTTCCTTAGAAAATACTCTGATTGTTCTGCCTGAAATTTCAGTGGGAACTGGAATTTTAATCTTTTAATTTTCATAATGTTAGGGTTGCTTTGATGAAGATGTCATGAGAAGGTTTTGCTTTAAAAGTGTTCTAGAAACATTTGAAATAAGCAAGATATGACTCAATATTGATTGATGATAACAGACTAATAGGGTAAGCTAGATGAAGTGGGCTCATATTTTCATCTTCCTCTGCCTGCTGGACAGTCCTTCCCAGGGGTGAGTCTCCTCTCTTTATTTTTTCTTTCTTGAAAACACAATTGAGTCTCTTGCAGGTAGGATTTATTGTTGTTTGGTCGTTAAGTCGTGTCCGACTCTTCGTGACCCCATGAACCATATTGCGCCAGGCCTTCCTATCTTTCACTGCCTCCCCGAGTTTGCTCAATTTCATGCTCATTGCTTCAGTGATGCTATCTAGCCATCTCATCCTCTGCCGTCCTCTTCTCCTTTTGCCTTCCATCTTTCCCAGCATCAGGGTCTTTTCCAAAGAGTCCTCTCTTCACATTAGGTGACCAAAGTATCTGAGCTTGAGCTTCATTATCAATCCTTCCAATGAGCAATCAGAGTTGATTTCCTTTAAGATTGACTGGTTTGACCTCCTAGCAGTCCAGGGGACTCTTAAGAGTCTTCTCCAGCACCACAGTTCAAAGGCATCAATTCTTCAGCGTTCAGCCTTCTTTATGGTCCAGCTCTCACAGCCATACATTACTACTGGAAAAACCATAGCTTTGACTATGCGGATCTTTGTCGGCAAGGTGACGTCTCTGCTTTTTAATATGCTATCTAGGTTTGCCATAGCTTTCCTCCCAAGGAGCAAGCGTCTTTTAATTTCATGGCTGCAGTCTCCGTCTGCGGTGATCTTGGAGCCCAAATAAATGAAGTCTGTTACTGCTTCCATTTCTACCCCTTCTATTTGCCAGGGATTGATGGGTCCAGATGCCATGATCTTAGTTTTTTTAATGCTGAGTTTCAAGCCAGCTTTCGCACTCTCCTCTTTCACCCTCATCAAGAGGCTCTTTAGTTCTTCTTCACTTTCTGCCATTAGGGTGCTATCGTCTGCATATCTGAGGTTATTGATGTTTCTCCCTGCAATCTTAATTCCGGCTTGTGATTCTTCCAGCCTGGCATTTCTCATGATGTACTCTGCATATAGGTTAAATAAGCAGGGTGACAGTATACAGCCTTGTTGTACTCCTTTCCCTATTTTGAACCAATCGGTTGTTCCATGACCGATTCTAACTGTTGCTTCTTGGCCCGCATACAGATTTCTCAGGAGACAGGTAAGGTGGTCTGGTATCCCCATCTCTTTAAGAATTTGCCACAGTTTGTTGTGATCCACATAATCAAAGGCTTTTGCATAGTCAATGAAGCAGAAGTAGATGCTTTTCTGGAACTCTCGTGCTTTCTCCATGATCCAGCGAATGTTGGCAATTTGATCTCTAGTTTCTCTGGCTCTTCGAAACCCAGCTTGTACATCCGGTAGTTCTCGGTTCACGTACTGCTGAAGCCTAGCTTGTAGGATTTTGAACATAACCTTGCTAGCATGTGAAATGAGTGCAATTGTGCGATAGTTTGAGCATTCTTTGGCATTACCCTTCTTTGGAATTGGAACGTAAACTGACCTTTTCCAATCCCGTGGCCACTGTTGCGTTTTCCAAACTTGCTGGCATATTGAGTGCAGCACTTTAATAGCATCGTCTTTTAGTATTTTAAATAACTCAGCTGGAATACTGTCATCTCCACTAGCTTTGTTGTTAGCAATACTTCCTAAGGCCCACTTGACTTCACTCTCTAGGATGTCTGGCTCAGGGTCAGTGACCACACCAGCATGGACATCAGGGACATTAAGATCTTTCTTGTATAGTTCTTCTGTGTATTCTTGCCACCTCTTCTTAATCTCTTCTGCTTCTGTTAGGTCCCTGCCTTTTTTGTCCTTTATCATGCCCATTTTTGCACTAAACGTTCCTTTGATATCTCCAATTTTCTTGAAGAGATCTCTAGTCTTCCCCATTCTATTGTTTTCTTCAATTTCTTTGCATTGTTCATTTAAGAAGGCCTTCTTATCTCTCCTTGCTATTCTCTGGAAATCTGCATTCAGTTGCTTATATCTTTCCCTTTCACCCTTGCTTTTCGCATTCCTTCTTTCCACAGCTATTTGTAAAGCCTCATCAGACAGCCATTTTGCTTTCTTGCATTTCTTTTTCTTTGGGATGGTTTTAGTTGCTGCCTCTTGTACAATGTTACAGACCTCCGTCCATAGTTCTTCAGGCATTCTGTCTACCAAATTGAATCCTCTAAATCTATTCATCACCTTCACTGTGTACTCACATGGAATATGATCTAAGTCATACCTGAGTGGTCTAGTGGTTTTCCCTACATTCTTCAATTTAAGCCTAAATTTTGCAGTAAGAAGCTCGTGATCTGAGCCACAGTCAGCTCCTGGTCTTGTTTTTGCCATCTGTATAGAGCTTCTCCATCTTTGACTGCAAAGTATGTAATCAATCTGGTTTCGGTATTGACCATCTGGTGATGTCCACGTGTAGAGTCGTCTCTTGTGTTGTTGGAAAAGAGTGTTTGCTATGACTAGCCTGTTCTCTTGACAGAACTCTATTAGCCTTTGCCCTGCTTCATTTTGTACTCTGATCCCTGCTGGCATTTTGTATGGACATGGGGTCTGGAGGTTGGGTGAGCCCATTAACATGATTTCTTTTCATAATCTGATTATGAGCTATATGAGTTTGGTTAGATCAGTGTTTCTCAAACTTATGCTGGCTGGGGAATTCTGGGAGTTGAAGTCCACACATTTTAAAGTTGCCAAGTTTGAGAAACACTGGGTTAGATTGTCCTTGGGCACCAGAGTGCTGTTATATGATGATGATCATGATGATGATCATGATGATATATGTGTGCTTTTCTCTTGTTGTGATGTTGCTTTCTTAATCCAGTGTTCACCCTCCAGACTTGCAATTTTGTGAGATGGAAGACCACATAAATCAATAAATAAACAAATTCTGAGAACCTTCAAAGTGAACTGACATATCTAAGCAAATTAATGGTTCTGTCAAGTATTTAATGGAAAATTGAGTCTGCAGGAAACATTATATTCAAGCTTTCTCCTCCCCCCTCCCCACCCACAATGCTCAAATGTATAGACAAATTTGAATTTAGGTTGGAATAATTTGTGAGTCCTTATACAATAAAGCTGTAGACTATTTAATCAAAGGGCCCCAAGGGGTGCCAACCCTGCAGAATATTATTGGGTAGTGTGCATGGTTATTCATTTTTCTGAGCATATCAAGTCTCATAGGGTGGATCAGAAAAATGCTTATAATCCTCTTGACAACTTACCTACAAAGGCCACATAGTTGTATTTCACTGACTTGGATGGTTGTTGCTCGTCCAGGATGATCAACTTCTGCATTTTCAAACAGTATTCTACTCTCCAAACACTGGTCTGAAGGCCAGAAGGGTTCCCTCCCCCCATGCATACACACAATACACTGACCTCTTCCTGGTAGTCAGGCCTTATAATTAACACCACAACACTCTTAGTAATAAGATCCTCACAATTATGGAGCCTATATTAAGAAGTACCACATCTCTGAGATTTGACATTAAAGTCTGGTCTCAGAAGCTGTTGCTATCTCATACCAGGTTTTAATACAGTTTTCTTGGCTTCATGTGGAAAATGTGGGCAAAATGTTTCCCATTCCTTGATTAAAATCTGGTACAGCTGCCAGGAATCAGCTAATTTGCTTCTTGAGTTGCTCATGAATCAGCAATTGGCCAACTAAACCAAAAATTCAATGCATCTTAATTATAAATGGCCAAAAGCAGAGACAAGAAAGGATTCATTGATTAAATCAAATCAACCCAGTTTAAACCAATATCAAGGCTTATTTTATTATTGCAGAGGGAAGAGGAGGATTCAGAACTGGAGGATTTACAGGATCCGATGGCAAGGGAGGAAAGAAAAGGAGGTTTGGGGCTGATGCACGTGACCATTTGTCCCAGTGCAAGTTCAGGCAACTGACCATTTCTCAAGGGCTAGAATAGACAACATCATCTTCTACCTGACCCCAGCCCACCCACCAGGAAGGAAGCTTCCATCCATCTTTTTGATGCATCAAAAGTCTTTTCTGGCTTGTTCCAGCTCAAGTTCACCTGCTTCATTTCACTGTAGGCAAATGCCTCAATTCCAACTGCTCCCTGTGTGGTATGGCTGGAACAACCCCTTTCCAACTGTGGCCCTTCACAGATCTTTCTTTCTTTTTTTCTTTACAAGTTCACTGATGGAACAGTGAAATAATAGACTTGGGATTTTTTTTCTTTCTGGGAGAAACCATGAAAAGTTGGGCCTTTGTTCCTTCCTTCCTTTTTTAGAAAGTTCATTGATGGAACAGTAAAACCACCGGCCTGCTTTATTTTTGTTTGTTTTTAACCAGGTGGATTTGACAAGCATTGCTACTTCCCCCTTCCTGTCCAACTGACAAGAAAATTTATAAAATAGTGGAGTTTTCTCTCTGTCTGTCTTTTTTAAAAATTTAACATGTTCAGGAGGGGTAAAGAAATACAAGATCCACCAATGAGAGGCTGTGGTAAATGTGGTCTGGACAGAACATCAGGATATCGCCAACAGCAAAGCAAAGCAAAGCAAAGCAAAGCAAAGAGACGACATCCAAAAAAAGGTTTTCTTAAGCTAGCTTTATTTCCAGCTAGCTTACACATGGGAGTCCAGCAGCCTAAGGCTGCAGTATGGACAAACCTTGGACCTAGAGCAGCTCTCAGTAACCTAATATCTTCCCTCTATTATCCCCATAATCCCCAGCCACTATGGCTACAATTGGAGTTATCATCCAATAAATTGAAAGTCAGTGGTTTGGGGAAAGTTGCTCTAGAGTAAGAAGTTTTAGTCTTTCTAATAGTTGTACAATTTAATTAGATAGTTGGTGTGACATAGCAGCTTAGGAACTAAAGTATAAATCAGAAAGTTGCTGGTTTGAATTTTGACTTAGCTATGAATTCATCTGTGGGTCTTAGTGAAGCCACATTATCTCGGTGTCAGTCTACCCATTTGCAGTAGGGGTGTGAGGGGATAATAATGCAGACTTAATTGACCGGGTTTTAGAATGACAATAGAGTCGTTATGTAAAGCACTGTGGATATTCTGAAGCATTATAGATATGGTTCTTGTTACTGCTCAGACCAGCCCAACCATTTGGTAGGTTCAAGTGTCATGAAACTGTAGCAACTGTGTCTTCTAATTTATTTTGTAACTGATACAAAGTCACTTGTAGCCACTTACCTGCTACTGGTGCCAAAATTACATAGTTGGCCTGGGGTACTACATAACATAAGATCTCTTTCAAGTCAGGCTCAACTCCTGATGATTTCATAGACATGTCTGTGTGGTTTTCTTAGGAATAGTAAAGTGATTTGCCATTGGCCTTCTTCCGGGATGTTTTTTCAGCTTGCTTACAGCCCTGGTACTTGCTAGAGGTCTCACACCCAAGAACTAGGCAGACCCAACCTTGCTGAGCTTCTAAGTCCAAACAAGACCAACCAAGTACTGCAACCTGTTGAAGCTTTCAGAACTACATGCTACCATCCCAAAAGGTAGGTTTGCCAACACAGATGCTGGCTCTGAATTCCAGTCTTCTCTCATGTCAAAATGATTAAATCAGATATGTCAGAAGTACAGATTTCATACTGGTATGTTTGTGAGCCCAGCCATTGTAGATGGCAAGCAGTAGTCTATGGATCAGTGCTATGTGTGAGCTCTCCATTATGGTCGATTCAGCAAACCATAATTAAAACATGATTTTGCATATTGTGTAATCTCAGTCACTCTCATAACTTCCTGCTCTGCAGCATCATGATCAGCATCAAAAGCCTGCAGTCAAAAGTCTAGCTATGATTTATTTTTCATACTCTCTTGGAAACACTCACTTTCCTCCTCTTGGTCTCGTCACACATCTCTCTGCTCACTCATTCTCTCTCCAACACTTCTTTCAACACTCCCTTCTGACCTTCCCCTCAAATCTATGTGTTCCAGTCCTTCTGCTCTACTCTAGATGCCCAGCCTTGTTTTTATTAGACAGCTACTCTCTTGGTTCTTCCACCTGTTTTGCTCAAGTATATTTTGCACAATTACCAGCGATGGGCAAGTGTTCTTCAGATGAAAGCAACTCTGCCGAATGAACCAGAGGTCCTTCAAAAAACTGGGCTGTTGTGTAGGATGGTGATATGGTCAGTGTAAAGGGGTGGGTACCTTGATCCAGTGATGGTGGAACTTTAGAAGCCTCCAGGGTCACAGCAGTAACGGGTTTTCAAACAGCCTTTTCAAACAGTCCCCAAGAGCTTCACATGGACCACAACCAAGGCAGAAGCAGCCAACAGGGTGGCTATCAAAACACCAGCCTTCTTACTGTAGTCCAAGTAGCAGCATTGGAAGTTCATTTACAGAAGTGGCAAGGGAAACAATAGTGAGCTTAAACATCACACAAAGCCAGACCCAAATCCCACGATACTTTAACAGAATGTATGATTCCTGCCTACATATGTAAACGCTGTCTTTTTCTTTTCAAAATATGTTTTAGTAAATGTTTAGTTTTCTGTAAGAGAAAAAGAAGAGTCTGTTGAATCCCAAAGAACAGCCTCCCAGGAACATGCATTATATCTCAGAACACATTTCCCAGAGGCCCCAGTGCTGAGTGTTTAAGGCATTAATGTGTGTTGATATAAATCTGCTATTACTCAGATTAAGAGGTTGGTCTCATTTGCCAACGTGTTTGTGGTGGGAATAAGTACATCTGAGATGACGCAATTAAGGTTTTCTTGTCCCCTAAGGAGCAAGATGGCGATAATGTCAAAACCGCTGGATGAGATCAATCATATGCTGTGCCCAGAGTGCTTGGTAACTGCTGCAAAGCCTTACAACTGTGTGTGTGTGTGTGTGTGTGTGTGTGTGTGTGTGAGTGAATGATTAGATTATTCCAAGAAGAGCTAACTTCTGAGCACCTATCTCTGTACTGTGGAGTACAGTATAAAAGCTCGCACTTTTTTCCCAGTAAGACCTGGCTGAATTAAATATATTCCACCACACTTTGTCATGCTTGCTGGGGTTTATGGTGACTGTAGTCCAAAGTATCTGGAAGGCATTGCTTGGCCTATCCCTGGCTCCTTTGCATGTCACTTCCTGGAGCATAAAAGACAATCACATATCAGAGAGTCAGCTCTGGGACACGTGCTCAAAGAGGAGGTCAACTGATACAGCTTAATTACGTCTTGCCATTCCTCAGATTCTGCTTCATAGATGCCGCCAAGTATGTTATAGGGAACACAGGTACAGGACTCCATGCTTCAGTGAAAGGTGAATTTTGTATTTATTATTGGACAGAATCAACTGGCATAGAGTCTGGTTAATTAATCAGTGCAGAATTAACATGTCATGTCTAGAATATGAGGCACTAGTCCTTGAGCAAAACCAAGTGGACAGAGATTTCCAAATCAGATGATGTATTCCATGCTGCCTACCTCTCTAGATAGTTGGTTTCCTTCCCAGTTACATGAAATAACCATTGCCCTGTCAGGTGGAACATGATTGGGTTGCCCATGGTACATACATGACTTTCCCACAAACAATGGCAAATTCAATCTCTTTCTACCTAGGTTTAGGCAATATAGCACCCCAGCACCCATTTAGCATCTTCCAGAACACTGCCAAATGGAACTGTCAAAATTTAGCATCAAATCCACCATTTTTAAAATATGATTCTCTGCTTTTTTTGCCCCATTTTTGCATCTAATTTCCACTTCAGCCCTAGATTACAAAAATAAAGCCAAGATTTCCTGCCCCTCCAGTAATTGCATCAAACATGCCCACTGTCATCTTTGGTGTCTCAATCAATCAATCTTCCCTGGCCCCCCTCAAGTTGTCTATTTTTGTGCTGTGTGAGAGTTTGGTTTAATCAAGATTTGCTGAATAAACCATAGAATCCTGATTCACAGCTAACACTGAGCCATAAAATACAATGGCTGAAGTTCACACCTTGTGCTAAATCAAAATAAACCATATCATGGCTTAGCATGTAAGCATGTAATAGCTCAGCTAATGGAGACAATCCTAAACTAGGCAATGGACTAACAGCTTGATTCTGTATAAGACACAGGCATTTGGCGCAAGCCACAATGATGTCATGCACTTCAAGATGCCATTGCACAAACAATACATTACACAGTTAACATCCTTTGTGCAATGATGTCATGACATGTGCAACAAGTCTTGTTCTCTTGCCCTCTCTACAGATGCTCTTGATAAAGCTAGCTGTGTATCTTGAGCTCCCCACATTAAAACTATCAAGGAAAAGTGTGGGGTGAAGTGAGGCTGGCTGAACAAGGGGTCAACAGGCACTTTTCTTCTGCAATCTGGCAGAGCCATGCATTAATGGTCAGGAATCCAGTGTGGGCCATTTTATTTCGGCCAGTGCATAATGTGTGACAGGAGGCATTCAGATTTCATTGCATTTTTCCTGAGAAGCTCTATAGCCACTTCATTTAAGGGAAAATGCTATCAAGTTCCTGTTGTAAACAACTGATATCCTTGCAGATTCTTTAAGAACCAGAAACTGGGTATTTGCTTCAGGAATATTCCATGAATGAAGCAAGTGATTCTTGGGGTACAGCTTTTCCCAGCAGTGCTGCTTTTGCCCCTCTTTATTCCCACCCAGTATAGATGCTGTCAGTTGCATACAGTTCTGGTTGCTGAGCAAAATAAGACTGAGAAGGAAACACCACTGTTCCAAGCTGCAGATAGGAAGAGAGGGACAGAGAGAGAAAAAGATTCATCTGAATCAATTTAGGATTCCTACCCTACAAAGGAGCTCAAAAGGCATAGTTTAGAGACAGTTCTTATATGCAAGGTTGTTTTCTTCATGATTTTGCAACTGGGTTATTCTTTTTGGCTAATTTTAAATAAAATTCAAGGGCAGCCAATGCAGGCTGAACATCTGCCATCTTCTGCATTACTCACTTAAGCATCAAACTCCAACTCTGCCAGTGCTCACAGGATGATTGCAGCCTTACCATGAGATGAACTAAGGGAGTCACCAGGTGGGGTGGGATGGGTGGCTGGGGGATTCAATAGGTCCCAGAGCGTATGTTATTATGTTGCTGATGCATATGGATTTTCTGTCCTCTCGGTGCAGAGGAATGAGGGAGTGGTGTGCTGGAGGAAAGCAGGCATAAGAGGCCCAGCAGGAAAGCAAAAGGGGACCAACATAAAACAGGATATGCAGGGAGAGGGGGAAAAAGGATGAGGCTCTTCTGTGTCTCTCTAGCACCCACAGGAGCCTGAACTAATTAACAGCAGTTTCTCAGAAAGCTTCCTGCCACTTTCCTGAATCCCACTTGTGCAGAATAGTCAGTCAACTTCTCCGAGGCAGAAGAGGAGGAAACATTAGAAGGATCCCAGTTAGCCCTTCCATGCTAGTATCTTCCCTCACTCAACCCCTGCTATCAGCTTACTTATTGGTCTTCTTCAATTTAATATTGAGATCTACTCGATTAGCTGGCCCAGAGCAGACATCATGAGTGAAAGAAGATGATATGGAGCAGAATTCAGAAGAAGAAAGAAAGCAGCAGCTTTTCTATTTCAGAAGAAGGAGTCCTCCTGTGATACATGAGACAAATCTTCACAGTGAGGATATAGGTTGTGACAAGAGTCACTTTTTAACAAGATGGGCAGTGACAAATTTGATATATAAATAAATATAAATAAATAAAGGGGCCTGATCTTCCAGTTACTCAGCATGCAGGCAGTATCTATATCTCCATCTGCAAGGGATCTAGCCATGCACATTCCTGAAGAAAAGTATAGATCAGAGGAGTGTGTGGTTGAGATGTAAGAAACCACTGTGGCTGAGTTCAGCTCTTAAGTCTACATGATCCAGGACCACGGACCCACTTCAGCAGTAGCCTGAGGGACTTACTTGTATTTCACAGAAAGTGAAAAACATCATGTTTCCAAAGGCAGTAAAAAGGAATATTTCCATCCAAAACATTTGTGGCATGAAATCTCAGCGGTGACACAGTAGAGAGGCCATGGCTTATGTACTCAAAAACCCAGAGTTCTGCAAACTCTTCCAGACTAATTGTCCAGCCACAGTGGGTTCTACAGAAACAAAGGAATGAAAAGATCTGGCTGGAAATCTGGTGTGCCATGAGTAAGTAGCAAATCATGAGAAAGCATCCTATATGTGGAAAAAGTCTGAGATGAGAATAAGGTTAAAGGCCCTTGGAGATTGACGGGAGGCTTTTTACTGACAAAACATTCCCTAAAAGGCATATTGCCATGGTGAACATGCTTGCTACCCAAAATCTAGCCCTGCATGGTACTTCAAATCTTCTGTATGTGTTAAACTATGGAAACTTCTTTAAAACTATGGAACAGATGGCTGAGTTTGATGCTGTACTCAGGAGCATTGAAAACACACCACTAATCTTGGAAAAGCAATTCAAAATGAGATCACAGTTACTGGCAAGAGGAGTCAAACAGAAAATTATGGCAGATCGAAAGTGACCAAGATATTACTCTGTTATTCTGGATGACACATTTGATATTAGCGATACAGAACAAATGACTTAATGACTTTAATGGTGTGTTTTGTAACAGAACCTTGTGGAAATATCCCTGTAATAATTGTCCAAGAGCATTTTCTGAACTTATTGAAACTGATGCTTCTACAAGAGTGGGCATGCCAAATGTGCTTCTTTTAAAGCTGGAAGATATGCAATTGTGACAGCAGACACGAAAGGTCAGAACTACAATAATAGAAAAAAGAGAAGAGTGTAGCACACAGATCCAAGAGTTAACCCATCAAGCTTTTTTCACCCAATCAGTTCTCATTCATTGAACTTGAGCATCAGTGATGCTGCATCAGCTTCTAGGGAAGAAGCTGGATTTTTAAATGTAATTCAAAGCATCTGTCCATTTTTCTCTGCTTTGACTCATCAAAGGAAAATTTTTAATAGAGCTGGGAATAGTCTCCCTGACACTGAAATCACTGAATGTCTTGCGATGGGACAGGCAAGTGGAAGCAGTAAAATCTGTGAAATATCAAATTGAAAAAAAGGGGTGATATTGTAGTTGCCATTTTTGAGGGTAATGCTTTGATTAGGGCAAAGGGAAATGCAATCACCAGAAACATACATAACTTCACATTTCTGTGTGGCTAAGTGATGTGTTTGAAATTAAAGCTTTAAGCAAGATATGTCAATGTCTTGACCTAGATATACCTGTAGCAATGGAACAACTGGACAAGCAAAATCAGACCTAGAGTCTTAATGGTTAGATGAGGGGTTTCAAATCATTCTATAGGGTGCTGAGAAGTTGGCAGACAAAGCTCATATAGCTCATTTCCCCATCCTTTCAATAATGCAAGAATTGCCAAAGAAATGAAGGGTTTGGTGTCCCTTATGGGATTGTCCAATGCCTTATAGCCAAACAGGAATGCTGCAGTGTATTTGGGATATTGTCTGATATTCCAAAAGCTCTCCCTACACCTGAGGAAGACTTGCACCAACAATGCAGGGCCTTAAAGATACTGTTGGCACATGATGACATGCATGGTACTGAAGCAAATGGTTTGAGTGGTAAACTGAAAGGACCAATTACAAATGCTGTTCTGCAATATATGTACATAAATAAGATTACCATCTTTCTTTCCAAATGCTTTTGGCATTTTATGCATACAGTAATATTTGCCAGTGGCAAACACAGCTTCTTCAAATTGAAGTTAACACACACACACACATACATCTATGCTCTGCAATGACATAGGAAAGGCCAGTTGGTACCCAGTGAAGGAACCCATTACTGTAGCATCCCAAACAGATGGCCATCCAGCCTCTATATAAAAACCTCCAGTGAAGGAGAGCCCACCACTTCCTAACCTTGTCTGTTCCATTGTTGAACTTTTATCATTTGGATTTTTTTCCTGATGTCCATCCAAAATCTCCTTCCTCATAATGTATACATTATTTCTGGTTCTGCTTTTTAGATAGGGAAGTTATATGGGAGGAGTAGAATGGGAAGAAAGCAGAGCTGAGACCTCTCAAAGTCTTGGCCCAAGTGATATTCACAGGCCAAGAAAGAAATCCCAGTGCGTTCCACTCAGTGTGCATTAAATGTAAAATTCACCCACAAATCTCCCACAGCAGGGGACCTAATCCTTGAGTGCAAGGAGCCTGCCCACCCAGGGAAAAACGGTACAAGCTTCCAATCATCATTTCTCATGAGATGGCTGCCAGGTGCTAACAGTCTCTCAAAGTTGAAGGACAAGATCTTTTGAAATGCACCAGGACATTCAAAAAGTCAGTTGTCTGACATATGTTGTCCATACCCTGCCCTAGGCAGATGGTAGCAGTAAATATCTGCTTCAGGTGTCACCAAGTCGGGTACCACTTAAGTGAAAGCAAGCACTGCTATATTTTGAATGGGGTAGCAGGACGTTTTAAGGCACTCATCCTACCTAACACTCTGATTAATAAGAACATAAAAGGGGTCCTGTTGGATCAGGCCATGGGCCTAACTAGGCCAGTATCTTGTGTCACATGAGGTGCACTTCATGAGATGCACAGAGTGGCTAGACTAATGTAGGATTTAAAATGGGGGGAGGGAGGGGAAGATAGATTGGTTATTCAAATGCAGATTACTTGTGAGACAGAAGGTGCCAGCAGATACCTGACTTCTGGCCATCATAGGCTAACATGGTTCTCCTCCTACAGAGTATAGACTAGAGAGGGATAATTCCCTTACAGTGTTTCTTCCCAGCAGCCTGTATTTAAGGCATGTTGCTTGTGAATTAGGAGGCAGTAAAAACCCGCAATAGTCCTTGATAGCCTGATTCTCCATGAACCTGTCACTTTTAAAATCATCCAAACTGGCTACCATTACAACCGGCAGTGAAATCCACAATGTATGTGCCGTATGAAAAATATTTCCTACCCCAGTTCTGAATCTCCCTGCCCTAAGTTTCAGTGGATGACCTCAAGTTCTAACTCTGTGAGAGATGGAGAAACATTCCTTTCTATCCACATTTTGTGCTGTGCTTCTAGCATGTCTCCCCTTGCCTTCCTTTGTTCCAGGTTAAACAGCTCCATTGCTGGAGTGCTTCACCAACCCCAATTCACTTTGGTAGCTCTTTTTTGCACTTTTTCTAGCTCTATAATCTCATTCTTAAGCTGCAGGGATCAGAACTGTCACCACTATCCAAGTGGTCTCACCACTGACTGATATAAGGATGCTATTATACTGGCAGTTCTATTTTAAATTTCTTTCTTCATGATTCCAAGCATGGAATTTGCCTAGGTATGCATATGTGTGTGTATATGTCTCTCAGCCCCCCCCCCACACACACCCCACACCCCAAACACATGCACATACTCTCATAGGACTGACATCTTCATCGTGATCCCAGGAACACTTTCTTGGTGAGCAAATCCCAGATCAGATCTTAGTAAAGCATGGATAACATTTGGATATTTCATGCCAGCGTGCATCACATTTCAATTATTTATCCTGACTACATTTGCCATTTTCAAGCCCTTTCACCCAATTTGGAGATATCCTTTTGGAGCATTCATAGTCCCTTCTTTGATGCTTCCACCCTCAGCAGTTTGACATCAGCAAATATAGCAAACTTATATCAGCTTAAGAACACCGTTCCCAGCACCGATCCGCCTGAGTAAACTCAGTGTGAAAATGACCTATTTGTTCCAACTCTGTTTCTTCTTTTTTAACCAGTTATCCATCCAGGAGAGCTGCTGCTCTCTCATTTCAGAGCAGCTCTGTTTGCTTCAGGCAGCAAAACATTTGGAGAAGGAATGGGAAAGCAGCGTGGACACAGAACGTACAATGGGAGCCAGTCCATTGTCACAGAAATAGTTTGACCCCAAAAGGGAAAGGGTAGCTGGCTTGAGATGCTCTTGAGAGGAGTGAAAGTAGGAGGAAAGCAACTCTGGCTAAAGGCTTGGAGGGGCGGGACAGCTTAGTAACCCTGCAGTCTTGGCAGATGCCCTTAGTAGAGCTTCCTCCTTCTCCCTTCTGTCCATTTTTTAATCCTCTCCCCTGGTCTCCAACCTGCACACCTCCCACAGTAGCTGCTGCTGGCTCCTTCTTCTCCCTCTTGCCTTCCTCATATCCTTGCAGAAGGCAAGTAGACAAGCAGACATGTGAGCTGAAACAGCACAGGTCACACCATTCCAGAAGCCATAACTGGGAGGGGGCCTATTACCAGGATTGCTAATGAAGCCCAGTCCCTTAACAATTGACAAGATTTCTCCCGCCAGTGAACAACTGCACATGTACCAGCTCATCATCTAGAAAGTCAGTGGTCCCATCCTCCTTCCCCCTTTCAAAGCCTAAGAAGGTTCAGAGCAGCTGCTGTTTTAGAACTGATCTCTCTTGCGGTACTAAACTCAAACAGTGTGTGCCTCTGGGGGTAGGAGCTCTGAACTGGCAGGACCAGTGCCCAGATTCATCTAGGAGGACCTTGGCTCAGATCCTTGGGGTGACAGTGCCCTTGGCATTTCTACGTTCTATGGTGAATGTCAGTATTTGAAAGTCAATGATGACACTTTGAAACAATTTGGTCATTACACATCTGGATTTCCCTGGCAGCGTATTGTATCAGATTTTACATCTATATGCAAATGAGCAAGGTTGTTCCCCCTCATTTCTCTGAAAAACAAGTGGGTGGATGTTTTTCGCTGGGTTTGATTGATATGGAAGGATTCACGTATTTTGCTAAGCCATTATTTGCTTAATTAGGGTGTATTAAATAAGCCATACTTTGTGCTCACCAAACGTGTTATGCTAAAATCATGGTTTATAGCCAGTAGTGGCTGGATTCACACAACAAAGTAAATCACAGTGTAGAAAAACATATTTAGGCATAGCATAATGTGTGAACCAGGTTGATTTATTGACCTCCATTATGCGCAGCAAATAAAATGCTGTTCTGGCTAACACCATTACATGTATAGCCCTCGATGTCAAGATCACCATCAGAGATGAGCCACTAGCAAGCAAAGTTTCACATAATTTGACATCAGTAAATGGAGTCAGTTCATACTTCAGCTAACAGTCACTGAGTGTGGCTTAATCATGGCCATGCATGTCTGAATCAGCCCTGTCTGTGGTAAGCACATGGATAAATCAACTCAATATCTTTTGGATCAATTCAAATATATTGATCTAAATTGAGTTAGCTGGAGTTGGGAAGCAGCAGGGGAATTAGTGAGGTGGTTCCCTTATTTTTAATGTCCTTTTATTCTCTGTTTTATTTTGCTTTTTATATTTTTAAGGTGTTTATTTATTGTTTTTAACTTTGTTGTATGCTGCCCAGAGTCACCTGGGGTGAGATGGGCAGCTTTATAAACTGGTTTAATAAATAAATAAATAATCTAAGTCAAATAAAATAAAATAAAATAAATAATAAAATAGATTGACAGATGTCAGAATACTGGGGATTTTTCCTTCTTCAGGAAACCAGCTGTCTCCTGTCCTTACAAGCTAAGATCTGTCATGAACACTCAGATCAGCCTGACAGTGATTTTGTATGGGAAGATCAATTGATAAAATGTACACTTCACTTCCTACTTTGAACATTTTCAAGGGGGTTAAAGGTCCACTTTTCCTTCTGCCATATCTTAACCTAGTTTTGAGGATATGGGCTTTTTTCTTCTTAAAGCTGGCTGGAACAATCAACAGGGAGAAGGTGGGTGAGATAACCCCCTCTGCTCCTCAGGACTAGCTGGGGAAGAAGGCCAGGAAAGGGTTAGCCCACACTTGATTCTGGGGGTCAGGCAAGTGTGACCACGTTAAGATGAATCACCTTAACTAATGAATTATGTCCTGGATCGCATGGAAGGAAGCTAGACTGGAAAGCACTTAAAAGGGGATCAGGACAGGTTGGGTGAAATTCTTAATAGATTTAAATAGGTCATGTTTCGACAGATACCTGGGCTTCCTGAGGCTGGGTCCCAGCTACAGCTCATTCGTGTAATGAACCCCCCCCCCCCCCAGTTCTCTGCTCTCTTGGGCTTGCCTCCCCCAGACTCTTTGATTAAGGCCCCACCATAAAGGGGCACAGAAGGGGGCGCTATTGGAATCCCCTCGCATTTTCCTTAGAACCTGACTTTTTAAAATTAAAAAGTTAACTTCCTGGAGGGGAGGGCGAGGTAAAGGCCGCCTGCCTCTCCAGAGCTTTGGAGCCTTTCGACAAGGGGTCGCTCAAGTCCCCCTCCTCCCCTTGCCTTCTGTAGGAATGTAGCCCGAGGACAGCTCAACGCTCGCCCGGCGTCGGCTGCCCATCCGAACAGGAGCGTCTCGCGTTTACCTTAAGATCCCCGAGGGCTTGGACGGGGCGGAGAGAGGGGAGCCAAGCTGCGGGAGATGGACTTTCCTGAAGCTGGAGGGTTTTTCCCGGGGGTCTCTAAGAAGCTGAGCGACAGAGGGGAGATGCGTCCGAGATGGGGTGATGGAAGAAATCAGTTCTGGGTGGGAGACCTCACTGTGAGAGGTCCTCTGAGGAGCCACTCGGTGGGGTTTTAGGGCACGTGGAGAGGCTTTAACGTGGGACATGCGTGCATGCATGGCGCGCGCGCGCTCTTAAATGCTATCTAGAGGGTCTCTGTCCTCACAACCGTAAAGCTGTCCTAACACCGGAGAGCCTGTAGTGCTAAAGTGTCAAGGAGACTGATGCTGAGGCATAAGCCCTTTGGAACTTGCAAGTCTCCCCCTCTGAAGCTGCCCCAGCGGCTTTTCGGAGGCACAGCCTTTTCATTCCAGGCCGGCGAGGCGTGCTACAGGCTGGAGAAGGGATTCCTAAGTTGGAAACAGCTTCTGGCTCCCCCAGACTTCTGAAACACCTTCTCGTCTCGCCTCAAGACCTTCTAGCTCTCCAGAAGCTCTACTTGACCCTCGCACGCACGCACGCGCACACACACACACACACGCACGCCTCCCCTAAGAGGCTCTCGGGTCTTGAAAACGTCCGCAAGCCCGATCGCTTCCCCGAGCTCCGCGCCTGGAAGTTCCAGAGCGGCTCGGACTTCCACGGGCGCCCCGTTCTGTCGTTCTCGGCAACTCTCCCCGGCTTCCCAGCTACTCACCACCAGAGTCCGATGATGTTGGCTGGGCAGAGCAAGATGAAGAAAAGCCCCAGCTGGGACAACATCCTGGCGGTGGAGAGGCAGCGAGAAGCGCCCGGAAGATCGCCGGCCGTTGGGGCGCCGGCCCCTTCTCCAGCGCGGCGCACTGGGCGCCCCGGAAGGCGCAGAGGGAGCGCGCGCAGGGCAAAGCCGGCTTCACTGGGCTGGGCGAGCGGTTGCTCGCAAGCCCCGTCCCGGGCGGAGGAGGAGAGCCAGGGAGGGAGGGAGGGAGGGACGGCCGGCGAGTCTGCTTCCCCTTGACAGGCAAAGCGGAGCGCGGGGAGGGGACGGCGAAAGGCGGGGGGGGAGGGGGCTGAGCGAGGGCCAAGCGGCACATTCCGATCCGAGCGCACCGTGATTGCCATCTCCCGCCGGCCGGGACAGGGGACCAGCGCGGATTCTCTCGAAGGAGAGGCCCGTCTGGAGAAAAGGCAGGAGTCGGATTCCCATCCGCCCCAGCCCAGCTCACCAAAAACGTCACTTCGCCTGGCATAAACGGCTCGCCATACCTCGACAGCCATACCTCTGTTTCCCAATCGGGGCTTGGTGGACTCTTCTACAAGCGGGTGGTTTCCATCAGCGGGACAGCTTTCTGGAGCCGCTTCCTTCCAGCACCGTAGCGAGGGACTCTTCCTAGCCGGATCCCCAAGTCACCAGCGCCGTTCTTCACGCAGAGACTGGGGTACTTTGACTCCCTGCTTTTTAACTGGGTTCCATCCCTATCTGGTCACAATGCCAAAGGCCTCCTTCTTTCCTCCTTCTGGAAGCAAGGGCTCCATTTTGAGTCTTCATTGCCACACTTCTTATCTTTAGCCTTGTTTCACTTCGTCCTGTTGAAGCTCTGGATTCAGCTTAGCTATCTGTTTTGGAATAGCCAGCGCCACGCGCCTTTCCAAATAATTTGGGTAATCCTAAAAAGACATAGGCGTTTTCATCAGAGCAACAAAGTGAGTTTCCAGCACATACTCTTGGGACAGTTTTCATATCCTCACCCAGTACAAACTGTTTAAAAATCAGTGATTAATAGCAGATGCATGCTTGGGAATGTGCAGAACCAGAACTGATCCAATTTCTACTCACACATTTTGCAGCCCACAAGCCTGTCACCATAGCCACACTTTGGTTCTGCTCTGAAAGAACTATGCCCTGGCCAGGTCGAATTATTAGCTGCCCTCCAGTTCTACCCCTCTCCCATGCTTTTCAGTCTGTCTGGCTATACCCCATTTCCTTGGGACAGCATCCCTGTGGCAAACCTAGCTGGACTGGCAATTTGGGGCCTCCCAAATGTTGCAGAACTACAACTCCCATCGTCCTTCCAACTGGCCACTCTGATTGGGACTGCTAGGAGCTGAAGTTCAGCATGATTAATTCTAACTGCAGTATATTTGCCTCCCATTTATCTAATATACAGCTAACCTAATGGTCAAGGGAGTGCCAAGACAATACAAGTGTGCCTGTGGAATACTGAACCTATTTCTGTCTGGATGCCAAACTGACTTGGAAGACTGGTTCGTGCCAGCTGTGGGTGGGGCTGCGTGCACGCCCAGAGCCACTCGCATGCACTCCATTCAGACACACACAATTTGTCATTCGAGCACGTGCGCTACACAGCACACACACATTCCTTTCACAGCCTCTCCTTCCCTCTCTCTCCGTTCCTACATAGACATTAGTCACACATACTGTACAGGCAGTGTTCACACAACACATTCAGTCAGGTCAGTTAAATGCTTAGTCATTCCATTGGCATGATACAGAAAGCCTGGCAAGTATTAACCATGTTTTTATGTTATTTATTTTCATTTTGGTGGCATATTATCCAAACCAAGGTCATTGGGTTAATATATTCCTGAAGGCATTGTGTGATCTCAGGAAAAATGGGTTAATTCAGTATCTAGGCTGAGTATGTTGTGTGAATCATAGTGGAGGCCCCCACAGAACCTCTAGGTGCCTTGCATTATGAAGCAAATGGTGAACCAATAGAGAAGGTTAGTTATGAGCCAAGTGCCTGTTCACCTACAAATCTCTTGCTCACTTGATAGCCGCAGGGAAGCTTCTGCCTTCTATTACAGATAAAATAGCATTTGTCTACATTGTTTGCTGCTCTAAGGATGTGTATGAATAACCTGTATAAATACTAGAGTTGATGCTATAATAGCATCACCAAGGCTTTTCATACTGCCCCCCCATGTTATCTCTAGCCACTTTTTAAAAGGAACAAATACATTTCTGTATGATCAGTCCTAATATGGTACTCCATTAGTAGAGTGGGCATTGATTCAGATTCAGGAAGGTTCACCTAAATGCTGCATTTTGTAATTTATTGGCCACTTATTTAAAACTGTCCATTTGCCCACTTAAGACTGCAGTCCTGTGCGTGCTTTTCTGGAAGGAAGCCTTGCTGAAGGAGTGTGTGGGGCTTTCTCCATGGATACCTGGACAGGCTTCACTGCAGGGTGTACACACTTCTTGGATAAGCCTTATTGGATGGAGGCTCAGGCTGAATGCTTTGGTCCCCAAATATCACGTTTGTAGCCCTGGGGGTTCCTGTATTTACACCTGGCCCATAACTGATGGCATGGCTTCCCACCTTCAGGAGAGGGGTGGATACACAAAATTGCTGTTATATTGCCCTAGTTCTAACATGCTTTTAAAAACAGGAGAATCCCCCCAATTCCAAGAAAATAAGAAAATCCCTGCCCAACTGGACACAGCCACGCTCTCTGCGCATCATTGACCGTCCACTGCAGCCCTCGCCCTCTCAAAAAATGTTAAGTGCAGCTCTCCTCGGCCACGAAAAGGTTGCCCATCCCAGCTACAGAAGGAATCTGAATGTGGAAAGTCTTTCCTCACCCTCTGCAGTGACTAGAACAGGCTATCAGCTGCCCATTTCACAGAACCAGGAGGGGAAAGGCCCAATTTAAAGTCATCCGTTTGCCTAAATCCGCTTTGGTGGATGAACTGACAGGTGAACTGAAGTCTCACGAATCCAAGTCCGGCTTAATCCCAGTTTGGAGCGTGCATATGTTTGTCAATCAACCCATCTGCATTTGTCTGCTTTGAAGCTGCCCCGCCTCGGCTGGCATAAAAAGCAAGGTAAACTGAAAAGTATATATACCCACAAGAGTCACATGTAAGAAATCGTGCTCGGTGATAAAAGATTTCCCACCCGTGAGAAAGGCTGGCTACTGTGTGGCGTTTTTTCTCTTTTGTTTTTGCGTACCCCAACAGTTTCTATAAACAAGGACATTTAAAAATACTTTCATATTGGGAACCATTCCGCTCGCCTGTTCGGCTCCGTCGCCCAAGTCGACCCGCTCCACCCCACTCTTGTTCTGCCTTTCTGGGCTGCCCCAATTCGAATTATGTGAGCATCGGCCCAACAGGGGGATCCACCCCCACCCCCACCCCCACCCCAGGTGAAGCCCATTAGGAGGAGAGCGGATCCTTATTACGTGCCATCAAGTCATTTTCAACTCCTAGCGACCACATACAGTAGACAGATTTTCTCCAGGACGATCTATCCTATCCATAAGCTGGTCTCTAACCTTGCTCCCAGGGGTCGGTAAACCGGGAGCAAGGGGGTTCGGCTGCCGTGTTAATGCGCCCGCAGGGAGTCTCCCCAGCCTCACTGTCCTCCCGGGCAGGCCCGAGGAGCAATCGCCGGTTCCCACTCCCGCACAGCTTACCACGCCCCCTCTCCTTTGAGCAGAGGGGCCAGCGGGGCAGGTGAAACCCCTTTATCTGATTTTCTAACCGCCCAAAAATCCCTTTGATTTCCCTTGTCCCGGGGAGTTCAAAGCGGGAAGAAAACGAAACTCTGTTTGCCGCGGCAGCAGGTGCGTCCGATGGCAAATCCCCATTCATCATCGCTGCTGGCTGTATTGGGCTGCTGGAGGGGGACGTGGCCGGCCAGCTGAGTAACCGCCGCGGAAAGAAACTCTCCGTTTGCAGCCTGCCATGACGCCGCCGCCGCCGCACTCGCGAGCCCTGGGAGCAGAGGCCCGCTGAACCCCCGCCCTGCCGGCCAATAGCCTGAGAACCTCCTCCGCCCAAATTCGAAAAGACCAGTCCTTTCTCCTCCGTGTGTGTGTGTGTGTGTGTGTGTACGCACGCGCACATGTGTTGAATACCCATACTTTCACTGGCCCCGTTGGGTTGTGCAGAATTCATCCGCAGTCACTGCATCACACAGGTAGATCGTTCTTGTCCCGTTGACCGACTGGACAGAAGCGAGAACAGACTGAAGTGGAGAACTGGCGTGGACAGGGTCCAAGGCCAGTGGAGCAGAGCTGCGTGCCGATATCCAGCCAGGCAGAGAGGCAACACAGTTTTGGGAACAAGCCGAGATAGAACAATCACCCCCAGAGACTGGCCAGCTCACCTCGGGGCTCAGAGGGTGGTGCTCCTCTCCAGAAAGACGTGGCTTCTTTGTGCCCTGTGTGGGGCCTGATTCGTTGCAGAGTACAATCCTACACATACGCACACAGAGGGTGAGCAGTGCTCCAGCCAGTGGAAAAGGTGCTTGTGCACTCTTGGGTCAAGGCGCATGGCTTGCAGGCCATGCACACCCCTTCCTGGTAGAAACTCATCTTTGCCCTGCAACTCCTGGCCCTTTGCTGTTAGGGGAAGGGAAAAATCTTGGCTTATCCACAGAAGGAAACTGCTGGCACCAACATTCCCTGGATACTGGAAGGAATTTTGACCTGTTGTCTGTAAAAGGGGTAACAGATCAGTGCTGGATTAAAGAAAGCCCACCTTGTCCAGCATCCTTTTTTTCCCCAGTAGTGCCCACCCAGGGACCTGAGAGGTTTATAATCATACCAGGTAGTAAAAATCCCTCTCATTTGTCTCTCAGGAAGTGATCATACACTGCCTCTGTACATGGAAGTTCCATTATCCACTGACAGATAAATCTTTATAAAATTGTCTCCAGGCTCACAGGCTCTATTTTCTTCTTTCAGAGCAAAACCCAAGATCCACCAGTAGGAACTCTGTGCAAAACAATGGCTTGGGAACAAGCCAGTTGCTTTCTACAAGTATTATAGTATTACAGTAAAAATTTAATAGAGGATCACTGAAAATGAGAGTTGTACAATAAGGGGGCAAGTTATGGGGGTGGGGAGAAGAAGTGAGGTGGTTTTGTTTTGACTTACAATTACAGGATAAACATTTTGGCTGTTCCACTGCACATCATCCAAAATCTACCAGTGGGATTCAATCTGTTTTCTGCCCTACTCTGATTTAATTCCTTTTAAAAGCCATCTAAGCCCAAAGCCATCCTCATATTTTGTGATAAACAGGCTAAGCTAATCATAATGTAGTTTGCTTGATTTTTGGCTTGGTATACTATACACACTTAGTATTTGCAGCTTATCACTTGGCACAATATGGAAACCAAGCCAGTTGTGGTTCATTCAGCTAACCATATTTAAGCAAACCATAGCTTGGAAGGATGTGTGATCCCAGTCAATTTTTTCCCTTGAATTAAGTGTCTGTTTCACTGGGATATACAGAACTCAGACGTTTTGAAGGATTGCTCCAAGCAAGATCTCAATGATTTGTTTCTTAAAATAGGCCATAAACTATTATTCACTATACTATGCTTGTCAGTGGTTATGAAAATTACATTAAACTGAAGTTGGTGTACTTAATTTAGGCCACCCACCTACTTACCTACCTTTCTTTTTCAGAGAATTCCCCCTCATTTCCCTCTGCACAATTATGTGGGCTTTCTCTCTCCCAAGGCTTCTCCCCCTCTCTTGTGGCATGGGAAGGTCAATCACGACCACCTCAGAATTAATGCAGGAGGGTGCGTGTGATGCTATGGTTTCCATGATGCTATGGTTTCCATGCAACCCTCAGAGTAACTTAGGATTGGTCATTGTATTCTAAACCATTTCACCTGCTGTTTCTCTTTTGTCTCTGCTCCCTAAACTTAGGGTTTCTATCACATAGAGATGGCCACACCCTCTTGGGATGATGGCAACTGTACTTCAACATATCTCCAGGGCACCATGGTGGGAAAGCCTTGCCAAATGATCCATGATGTGTGCGTCTAGAGAAGCTTTTAAAGTATCTAAAGAGAGTATTCATTACTGTAGGTGGGCAATTCCTGGTTTAAAAAAAATGCAAGCCAACACTCAGCTGACCTGCCCAAAGGAGCAGTTAAAAATAATACTTCCTCCGACAAGCGAGAGCACAGACATCAGGAAGGGGAGAAGAAGCAAAACTTCTTTTATCCACTTGCAAGATTTCACTCGGGAGTCATAAGGAAACACGTATCCAGAAGGGCATCTCCTTTCTCTCCCCCCACCCCCGCCCCAGTTAACGGGTTCCCTCCGCACCAGAAGGTACGGCCAAGGCTGCCCGAACAGACGACGCTGTTTCCGGCCAGGCTCGGTCCCATCATCTTTTCTGTAGGCGCAGGCACGGAGGCGGCGGCGAACACCCAGGAGGTCCTCCTGCTTCCCCGCTTCGCAGAGGAGGAGAGGATGAGTCGCTCCACTCCCGTCCCCTAAGCCCTTACGCGGCGGTGGGAAGGCTCCCGGCGTCCACCCGAAGGGCCGCCGCAGGTCCACTGCCGCCGCGCCCGAAGCCCAGGCCCGAGCGGCGAGGCTTCCCTCCGCAGCTCTCCGGCTCGGCTTGCTGGCGCACAGCGACCCCTGGCAGATGGCAGACGAGGAGCGAGCGCTTCGGGACAGAAGGGACTTCAAGGGGCCGGAGCCACCTGTCGCCAACGCGCGCTCCCGCAGGCGTGGGCTGTGCGCGGCGGCCGCGACCCCTCCCCGGCGGCCTCCCGCACTCCCTCCACATTCGGGCATTGCAGCTCTGCCTCGACCCCCGCCGCTCCGCCGTCCAAGGGAGGGACGGAAATGGACAATCCCGCTGCGGGGAAAGCTCGTCTGTCTCCAACTCAAACAGCCGCCCGCTCAGCAGCCGCATACTTTCCCAGCGCTTCGCGTTGCCTTTATTACCCCGGCCGTCGGTGATTGAATGCCGGTGGGCCCAGCTCCTGCAGTGAGGTCATCGAGCCATGTTTGTGACATCCCAATCGTCTCCATAGCAGCACACTGTGATGTCATCAACATGGGGTTGCGACCTCACAGCAGGGGGAGGGGATGATCTGGTTGGAACAACAAGAGCTGTGCCCCAGAAGGTAGCTGGTAGCCATTAATCCTGGGAGTGTTTGCTGCTGCCGCGGCTCGAGCAGACTGTCCAGTAGTCTGGTGGAGACGGCAGAATTGGTCAGGACCTTCCCTTTGCAGCCTCTCGCGCCCAGCCTTAGTAAAGAATGCAGGGATTGGCCGAGCGTGGTGGGTCTGGAGGACTTCCATCAGCACACCTAGTCCCTGGGGTCGTGTGAGGCAGGCTCACCAGCCTGCCCTTCTTCAGTGGGCATAACTCTTCCTCCGCGAGAACATAATTAAAAATCAGTTGGCTATGCTTTGTCTGCACTCCAGCCAAGGCCTTGGAGCAGCATGGTTACTAGATTTCCTTGTGACGCTGACTGCACTGTTGTTCTAAGGGTGGGGAGAACAGTTATGGAGAGACTATCCCAACGGAAGAGGGTGGCCTCAGGCAGCACAGATCCATACCGGACACCTCCTTTCCAGGCTTTCTATAGGAGATGTTATCAGGAGAACCCTGGAATGATTCCAGTAGAATAAGATTTTGCACAGAGCCAGGGCTCTGGTAAGCCTCCATTGTCTTCCTCACATGCTGCCTGCCAGATGGGGGTCAACCACGATTCCCATCAGCCCCAGCCAGCATGGCCACTAGGGATTATGAGATCTGCTGTCCACAGGAGCTGGGGAAAGTTCCATGATGATTCCCCTCCTGAAGTCATGAAAGGCACCGGGCTCCCTCTGGCTAAAAGGCAGCCATGTTGATCCAAGGAAGACCATTGCCCTTCTCAGTTGTCAGCCTTCTGGGAGGGATTGGGATATAGCAAGAAAGCTGACCTCAGAGGGCACCAATGTTTTCCTAGGGTTGCCACCACTCGCATTCTTATTTTTCTCTCCCAGCCATCATGCAAATTCTGGCAAGTGCTTCCAATCAAAGAGAGGAGGATTGAACTGTGGAGTCCTTGGTGCTCTCTGAGCTTGGTAAGTGCTTCCAACGCATCTTGATCAGAAGCAACGAAACCCAGCTCCTCCCCGACTAAGGGGGAAGGGTTCAAGAGGCAGCTGCGGTTGGATTCCCTGCCCAGGGACAAGCCAGTGTGTGTAGCACGAACAATGACGTGGTCACTTCTCCCACACTGGCTACCTCTAACTCCTCTGGAATTTTCTGTAGCAAGAATAATGGTGTGATTATTCCATGCATCTTGCTCCACTATTTCCTTGCCATTGCATGCTTCCCTTGCAAGTGGGGCATTGATCACAGCACCAGAGGATGAGACAGCCCCCTCAGCAGAACTTGGAAACTAATAAAAGGCAGCAAATCACCATGCACTGTTTTTTTTTTAAAAAAAAGAATGACTGCCAGGAACACCATTTGGATTTCCCCTTTCAAGTACCAAAATAACTTGTAAGACATAGTATGAATTAATGGGTACCCTATACACTTTTAGAACTGGCACACTTTCTTACATTTATCTTTTCTCCCTTAATAACAGCCTTACTGCATAACATATTTGTATTTTCACAGTTATTTCAGTACCCTTCCTATAGCTAACAGCAGTTTCCCCTGCCTTTAAGTGCCATGTGGAACTAAGCTCAGAAGAGGCCTGCTACTTTTCAAAACGTGGAATGCTAAAATAAGGCCCATATTAGACTATTCAAAACATTTCATGTACATAATCTTCCAGTAAACCCTGCTGGAACATGGCAAGGTTGAGACATATTATTTGTCCCCATGAGTGGGCTTTGTTCTGAGGTGGAAGGGAGAATGGTTTCTCTAAGGCTACCTGAGGAACACTCAGCAGAGGCAAGATTTGAACTGGGTTTTTTGATTCATAGCTCAGGCTGTAGCTTAGGCATTATATTTAAGCCATCACTGAAGCACCTGATAGGATTTGGATAATCTGAGGGAACTGTGGCATGTTACCACCAGTATTTGTGCAATATAGAGCAAAGTGGTACGTCTGTGATGCTGTGCAGCTTCCTGTATCTTCATTCATCTTGTCCAGATGGAATCATGACTATTGTAGACTTGACAGCTCCTGAAATTTGGGAGTCTGGCATTTTAAATCTTCCTTTCTTGCCTGATTATAAGAAGACCTATTCTGAACTGAGACAGGAAGATGAGCTCCTTGCTCAATCCCAAACCTAATCGGACAGTAGCTAAAGATGCTTGAAGCAAGTCTGCCTGGTCCTTCAGGACCCTGGCTGCTTGCCCAGCAGGCTTGTTTAAACTCAAGGCCAAGGCTCCCTGCCCCACCACCAGAGGCAGGACTAATCCGGAATCAGTTTAAGACCTCACCTTGCAACTTCAGGTTAAATAATGCAAACGTCACAGAGCGGGTTGGTTTCACAAAGTCTCCTGCTTCAGAAGCCCCAGCTGGTCTTCTGATTGAGGGCTCTGCCACTGGGAACTGATTGAGAAGCAGGAGGCCCATTCATGTCCTGCTGGCCCAGACAAGCAGATGGGCTGCCAGTAAAAGCGGGGGGGGGGGGGGGGGGGGTGGTGTTTGCTGAGCCAAAGCCCGTCCACAGATCACTGGAGACTCCCATCTCTGTGTAGCTGGGAGGCTCTTCTGTGAGACAAGCCAATAGCATCCGCAGGCTTTTTGTGACACAAGCCCATCTTCCACCTATAGATCTGCTTTTAGCTAGATTGCAAAACAATGGAGGAAAGTTGCAATAAATGTCAACATAATAAACCCTTCTTTAAACAAAAATTGGACTGGATGTGCTTAAAAAATAAGGGTACCAACTAACTGAAGGGACCTTTCTAAAGTTTTTTGCAAAGCAAAGGTGGGGATGATGGTCTATATCTCTGAAGTGTGAACAAAGGAAAAGGAAAATCTTTGTTGATGAAGGAAAAGTTTCCAATTACTGTTCAGTGTCATTTCTGGATTATTATTGTGGCATGTTGATGGATAGCCCAGAAAACAAACAAGTGGATCATAGAACAAATCAATTCAGAGTTCTCACATGAGGCCCAAATGACCAGGCTCAAATTATTGCATTTTGGACACATTATGTAAAGACCTAATTCTCTAGAGAAGTCTATAATGCTGGAAAGATGGAAGGAAAGAGAGAAAGAGGATGATCAGCAGCAAGGTGGATGGATTTGATTACAGTGGCAATAGGTACATAACTGGAAGACCTGAAGGGCAAGGTTGGGAACAAATCATCCTGGAGAAAGTCTGTGTGGTCACTAGGGGTCAACACCAACTTGATAGCACATAATCAATGTTGATGGACATCAAATCTTTGATTGGGATGAGCTTCACAACACTTATAAATTGGATGGGATGTTAGAGGTCCTTGCTCAGTTTAGGATCTAAGTGCAAGGAACAGTGTCCCTTCTGATACATTCAAAAATGGCGCTCAGATTTCTCTTTCAATTTCCCTTGCAAGTCACAGCCAAAGGTAAAAGAGTACAAAAGGAAGAATGAAGTTGCTGAATCCAGTCCAGTTACCTCTGGGAAAAAAATGTGAAGTGGAGTACATAGGGACAGTAAAAGATAGCAAATATATTTGCATTTTGTGTGCTTTTGTATAAATATGGAGCTATAAAAGCAAATTTGGATATCCTGGAGGGTGAAAAACCTACGTACGGCAATGAAGGAATCAGCCAGATCAGTGAAAGTAGTGAGAGTGGGTTACCAAACCATAAAGGTGAAAGCGTTTCTAGCAGATAGCTGTCTAGCCTCCACCTGAACACGTCCAATGGAGGACTGTGTTCATCCTCTCAAGGTCATTGGTTCTACTGTCAAACTGCTTCTTCAGTTAGGACTGCTCATCCAACAGTCAATCAGAATCTGTCTTCCCGTAACTTAGATTTATTACTGCATGTCCTGCATTCCGGGATGAAAGAAAATAGTTCTTGACCTTCTCCTGTGTGACAGGTATTTAAAGAGTGCTGTCATATCATACTCCACCTCCCCCCACCTCTCCTTCTCCACAAAGCTAAACATGTCCAGCTCTCCAAATCTGTGTAGAATAGGCCTTCCCACCCTGGGGTGTCCTCCAGATGTGAGTTCTGAACAGCCAATTCTGAGTGTTGGAATTCCCACCTGTCTGGGGAACACCATGTCATCACAATTTAATAAATGTTAAAATCCTGATGTTGCAGTATTTGAGTAAATTCAGCCTAGTGAAGAAGCACAGGCAAATCCAGTTAGTGGAGATTAGGGGTGCATGATTCAAATAACTAAGGATTATTTTTATTTCCTGATTATAATAATGATTATTTCCTGATTTACTCAACAGCTACATTTATGGTAGGCTAGTTCTTTTGCCACATTTTTCTTTTGAACCTATACCCTTGCTCTTCTTTCAGTGCTCTACCACTGCCTTTTAGGCAGAAGCTCATTGCTATGTACCCTCCTGCCTTCTCCATCAAAAGCCATCTGGAGTCATTGCATGAGGCCAAGCAGATAAGGTGCACAGGACCGAAGATAGGCCATGTTATGGTGGCACATTGGGCTAAATCACCCACAAGTACCTCTCCTTGTAACAAATTGGCATCCCAAATCAGTCTCATCAGGCAGCTGTTTCACTCTGCTAATGATAGATCTTTCTTCCATATTTGCTCAGTCTTCCCTCAGTCCCACAGGACTCTGCACTCTTTTCTTCCTTGCTCCATATCACTGTCTCCTCTTCTTATCTTTGCTCTTTGTTGCTGGGCTTTGTGGTAAGAACAGCAGCACACGCAAAGCTTTCTTTCTCCAAACATTTCATGCACTGAGGCCATTTGGCTGGATGCAACAAGCTGAAAATTGATGCCAACTCCCCTACCCGAGTCGGGGAAGGGAAGGTCCACAATCCTCTATCCCCATTCCAACAATGACTGGCCTGTGGGCCACAGATGTTCCCATAAAGAAGAGGGAATAGGCTGCTGAAAAATTTAAGCGTTTGGAATCCCTCCAGGGAACTGCAGTTGGGCCGCAGATAATATGCTGTGCCTATTTTTACAATTGTAGTTATTCTTACTGACAATAATTAAAGACAATAGTCAAGACATGGATGCCAAGAGTGTCCCAACACATTTTCCAAAGCGATTAGCATGAGGGAGAAGGAAAGATGGCCATCTTCTGAACTGGTTTGGAACAATCCTTCTCTGTTTAAATGTGCAAACACCGTATTGTAATGTATGAATGTCATCATCAGCAGGCAAGCCTACCAGGAAAACAGTGGTAGACATGGCTAGATTTGGGGTAAAATACAACATATCTCTGTCACAACTACCCAGGTGTTTTCTTGGTGAGCATTATCCCTCAGTAGCATAACCATGGCTCAGAACAATGCATGTATGAACGTCAAAGGCCAATGTTTTGAGGCTCTGAAGATCTCCAAGAGTTCTTCTGTGGAAGAATGCTGGGAAAAGGTGCAGACACATCTGGAAGCAGTGTGTTCCAGTGGATGTAGCCCAGGCATGGCTCAAGAGATATGACTGCAGCAGTGCTTGGCAGCTCTTCTCCCTCCATTTTCCCGACAGTTTAGTGGAGGCTACTTCTGGCCACTTTCTTCTTAAACAAAAATGGGACATTTTGTGGGGTCGCCCTCTGGCTTTAAGCACAAATTCTCAGCAGCAGAATCTGAAAACCATCCACCCAGCTTCTTTCTGTCCCAGATTGCATTTTACTATTACAAGCCTCGCCTGCGTAGGAGGCATCTAGCAAGGGAAAGCAGCCAACTCTGACTGGAGACAGAGATAAAAATCAGGTTTGCTTAGGGCTGAAGGCAAGCAGCCATATGCAACAGGGGCTGGGACACCACTGCCTTGCTGGCTCTGCAAATGCACTCCCCCCCCCACCCGAGCGTTTTAAAAAGAATCAGCTAGAAAGTATGTAAGATGCAGATTTTTTCCCCCTGCAGCTGGGGGCCCCTTTGCATTTCTCCACCCAACCGGACAGCTCTGGGCAGGGACTTGGCTCCAGAGCTCGGGGTCAAGAGGCCGGGCCCCCTTGCTGGGAGCAGCGGCTGTGCTTCGATTCACACGCTGTCCTTAGGTTTTCTGGAAAACGCCTTCTCTCTGATCGTTACTTGCAGGCACTTCAAATCCTAATCAGCCCACTTGAAAGGGAGACATGGACCTCTTTGGGAACTGGGCCTCATCACTGCCAGGATCTCCCGATGAGAAGGACTAGACTCCATTTGCTGGTATGGGCCTCGGCCTCCATGCTTTGCTGAATGCGGATTTTTCCCCCCAATCTGCCAATCAAAGCAAAGTGGGAGATGCCTCCTAGGATTTTCCATCAAATTCACATCTTACCTCACCCTGAATATCAGTAGCATATTCAGCAAAGCAAAGCAAAGCAGACAAACAAAAGAGACACAAACGGCAGATGAATTTCAAATTCAAAGCATTGCTCCTGAGTTTGTTATCTTGTCCACCCTGATAGAGAGCAGCTTGAAGACAATCATATGAGATATTTCTGGCAGAAGGTCACGGTTGGTGCTGTTGAGTAGCCTGAAGTCCAGAGCAGCAGCAGCAGCAGCTGTTGCCACTGCCTGCCTTACTCCTCAGGTGTTTATTTTCTTTCTTTCTTTCCCTGGCCCTCTCTCAGAAAGCCAGTCTTGTATATTACAAATTGAACCAGAGGAAAGGCATTGAAAGGGTATGAAATGTGTGCTTCTCTGGCTCCCTCTTGTGGTTGTTGCTAAGAGGATGGAAATTGTTGCTCTTATCTGTAGCTGTTTTCACGTAAATCCTGCGCACTCTATATTAGGAAAGGCTATTTTAGGACATTAGTCTTCAAATGATAGATCGAAAGAGTATTGAGCTAAACTATATGATACTAAGAATACCTAGCACTTTTAGGGAAATTAGATTTATGTAGAGCTTGTATTTCTTCCAGGAGCTCAAGGTGATACTATGCACCTTCTTCCACGTTTTCCCCCTACAATAACCCTGGTTGGGTTGAGAGAGTGAGTGACTGGCCCAAAGCCACCTGGTGAGCATGTGTGGCTGAGATGAAGTAAGAGAATAGGATACTCCAGAATTACAGCTAGACTCCAGGGCTGTGAACCTATTGCTCTCCACCACCTGCTCCAAGCTTGGTCAAAAAACACTTAAGAGTTCAGCCTTCCTCAATCACTGGCTCTTCAGATAGGTCTGGACCAGAATTCTCAGGGTTGTTTTAATATAGGTTTGAGATGTAGCCTGTGAATGAATCCAACCAGATCACTGGAATGTAGCAACAGATCAAGAGTGCTCCAGAGCAAGGACGTGCATGCGGAGGGGTCATCAAAAAAGTCAAGATAGTGGCTCTGACCATGTAATTGAAGCCCCACCCCTTGCATGTATAACACACATTTAAAAGAGCAGTGCTTCGATTGTGTGGTTATGGTTGCCATCTTCACTTTTTTTTTACATCCTTCCCCCTCCCCCACCCCAGGTAGATGCCCCTTCTCCAGACCAAGGAAGGACAGAAGATATATTTGGATCTACTGTGAACTGCAATAATTTGCTAAGGACTTCTGAATCCCAACTGCTTCACACAGCTGCAGCAAAATGATTGCCCTCCCTAGGGCCTTAAATTATGCCAGTGAAATGAACATTGATTTAGGTAACCAGAGGAAGATGGTTACTTCTGTGGAAAGATGGTGTGTGCCTGCCATTACAGTTACTCAGAGCAAATTCTGGACTCTTGAACTCTTCAATTCTCTGTACATGTCTCTTGAATCAGGTTCCAGCCGGTGGATCTATTACAAAACACACTGGATTCCACAAATCTGAAGTCTACCATCCCCTCCCTGGAAAGAGAGTCTTCCCCAATTATTGAATGTCAGCCATCTTCAAGAGAATATCTGCTCTCTCCATTGCCAATCCATATCCTGCCTTTGTGGCATCAGTTCTGAGTGCCAAAGAGTATTGCCCTAACCGGTGAGCGCCCCACTCATTATAGCCAAGGTGGCAGGTTTTCTCCTCTGGCTTTGCAGACACTCCCTTTCAGCCCATCACCAAGTGGGGAAAACATCCACCAATTAGAGCCCTGCAACATGAATGGGGAGTCTGATTTCAGAACTCTCTTTGGCTTCTCCAGACTGGCTGTGTACCCCTCCTCCCACACCTTTCTTGGGCATCTATCGAATTAAATGGATATGAAATAAACAAACATATGGGAAGACCCCAGGATGGAAATAGTCCTAGAGAAGGGGAAGGCAGACCTTGCCACCATTGTGCAACTGGCTAGATTCATAGAGTTGGACAGCTGCAACTGACCTCCTGCTGGGTAGCCGCGGTCTTCACTGTGAGCAGAGAACTTACAACTTCTGACTTACAAATATGGGAAACTGGCAAATAAGCAACAAAGGCCCAGCAATGTCCTCTTCTCTGGACATTGCAATGAAGCAAAGTGGGGATGCTGCATCTTAAGATAAAGATGCAGTTCAAAATACTGCTGAAGGGGAAGAGCACGAAATATCCCCCTCTTATTCTACGTGCAAGTGCTGTTCTGTTTCTTTCTTTATCTTCTTAGAATCCTGGAGATAAGTTGGAGTAGTCAAAAAAAAGCAGGAGGGGCTAACAGGTGTGAAAGGAGCTCAGAAAACCAAGGGCTAATGGGGAGAGCAAATGCTGGGTGCTGAGATATGGTTGCAGCGAAAGCTGGTCAGAGAAGAAGGAGCAGCCAATCACACTTCTGATCATCCCATAACAGCTTAGCTATCCTTGCCTTCAGGATAATGGGTGACCATATGTTACAAATTTTGTATCCCTTGAAACTGTGGTGGGATAGTGTAGGTTAAGGAGAGGAGTAATTTTACTTTTATACTGATATGCTTTCCCCACTACTGAATAATAGTGCCATTCACCCATCCTTGAATCAGCAAGAGGCTATTCTGGCATGACACATGCTGTCCCCATTGCTGATCCCTATCTGGGCTTCTCTCACCTCTGTTCTCAGTTACTGCCAGTCACCCGTATCTCAGTCACTGTTCTCAGCCATTCCAGCATCACTCCAAGATAATTGGGGACAACGCTTAACTGATTTCATATACTTTGAGGCTGCCCTTGGATGGTACCAGAATAATGGGAAAATATTACTTTAATATTGATGCACAGCCAAGAAAATACATGCTTCTTTCATTCATGGGTTCCCTTCATTCATGGACTAATAATGCAGTTAAGACAATATATGCCTGTTTCATTAATGGGAATGAGATGAAGGCAATGTCATGGGCAGAGGGCAGAAAAAGATATTGCCAGGGCATGTTTGTGCTTCAGCTAGGCGCAAATGAGGACAGAGTCCTTGTGAGGACTTTTTCATTAATGGGCTGGGGATGAGTTGAAGACAATAATGTGTGGCCAAAGGAGAAGGGTGAGGTTGTCAGGCCATGAAGGTGCTGAGGTTCATTGCATGTGGGAGAGGACTTAAGGACAGTAGAAAGCCATACCTTCTATCCCTCCTGGCAGCATCCGCTAGAGGGAGATGGGGAATCAAATTAACGTGTTTTGTCCTTGAGGCTGAGGCAGCTTCCAATCCTTACTTTATTTTCCCCTCATACGGGCACTCTTTGTTATGTGAAGAAATAGCTGCTCAAAAAGACCAGTGATAGGGTTAGGAGTCAAAGAACTTGGCACTAGCTTTCAGCTAGGAAGTTCCCCAAATTCTGTGCCATATTTAGAAGAAAATCCTGCTTCTAATTCCCATTTCTGTGCTTTTAAAATTACTAAAAGAATTATCTTCATTCCAAAGTAGAGTTGAGGGTACCATTCTGAAATCAAATCAAATCAGATTTGATTTGATTTTTTATTTTGGTTTGAAATTTGAGGGTACCATTCTGAAGTTTTCATCTTTAGCATAAAAATGTCTAAAATGACATTTGCATTCTCCGCAAGGCATGCATTCCGTTGATATATCATCCCAAAATGGGGCACAGATTTGTCTGAAATCTGCATACGCTATTTTTTCAAATTACAATAATGCGATTGGCTTCATTTGGTCATAATGTGTTGCATGAACTCAGCCACTGTGGTTAAATTATTGATCTTGGCTTAGCATATGATGTAAATCCAATTGTGGCTCATTCGACCACACCATGACGTAGCACAATATGTGAATCAAGTCTTCCAATAAAGGGAATGGCCAGTCCCTCCAGTTTTCAGGTAGAAAGAAGCCCAAGTCCATCCAGAGCCAGGCTTAAGTGACAGAGTAATTGCAGAAGAACAATAGTGAAATCTTTCTTGAAAGCTCAGATGATTCCATAAGGATTCTGGCTAGCACAATCCACGTATCTGGATAACACCAGATTGGAGAAGCCTGGCTTAACAGACCAACAGCTACCTGCTTCATCATGTTACCAGAAGTTCACTCACATGCAGACCCAACCTGCTGACAAAGGCATTTTATCCACCTATATGCCCAAAGAGCATTTGTGCACTCAGTCTACTGGATTACTGCCAGCCACAGACTACCATTGGAGGTTGAAGCATTCTGTGTACAATTACAACTGAAAGGAAATGCAGCATAGGGATAGGCTAAGTCTAGCACTTCGCTGGTAGCATCCTACCAAGAGACGGCTCCAAGAGCATATGTTATGTGCACAAGTGCCTGGAAAGCAGCAGATGGAAATGACCTCAGATTAGCAATGCCTTAGATCAGTGTTTCTCAACCTTGGCAACTTTAAGATGTGTGGACTTCAACTCCCAGAATTCCCCAGCCAGCAATGTTGCCAAGGTTGAGAAACACTGCCTTAGACAAAGAGTAGGCAGAGGAATGCAGAGCAAGTTTCTATCCTAACCTACTTCCCCCTTGTGGTCAGTAGACCATGAGATGCTGAAGAGTCCGTGCCATTGGATTTGGAACTCCAACAACTACCACCTCAACTCCATCCTATGGGGATGGCTAAATCTTCCCAAGGGTTGCACAGCTGGAAGTTTGATAAGACAAGAAAACTCTGAGACCCCTCAATTTGTGGTCTAGTGGGATGCTACCTTTCTCTCTGAGGCCTGACGTTGGACTTCATCTACTGAAATGTTTGGACTGTGCTTCTACTACGCCCAGCTTGCGTATTTGAAATATTTGTTTTAGCAGAACATCAATAACATTCCAATTCCAAACTTCTTTCCAAGTTTCAAAGAGGGATAAATGCATAAATGCAGTTAAGAATTGTATTATGATAGCCCTTCTAAAATTTAACGATTCAAGGATATCTGTAATCTGTTGAAATCTTTAGGCAAAGGTAGCGAACGGTTTCCGGGCCCAGACTAGCCCTAGTGGGCTAGATGACACCAAAGGATATTCTTCAGAAGTCCCGCCTCCTGACAACATTCAGTATTTCCTGTGTCCTGAAAGGGCAGCATTCCTTGTATTTTCCTGCGTGAAGGAGTGCTTTCGCCTTTTGGAAAGTTTGTCATGCTTCAGCTGAGATGCCTGCAACATGACTCTCACCTGTGATGAAAGATAGAGCCTGGAGAAAGGGAATAGGCTAATTGTCCAACTGTGCTTAAACAAGGCTAACAGATTCACAGATATTCCTCACCTTAGAGAGTGAACCAATAGGGAGAAGCAGAGGGTTCCTGCACTTTTCATTAAAATAAAAACCTGAGAACTTTTGCAGGTGTCATACTGCTTTTCTCATGTTTGTACAAGCTTTACTAGTGACACAGGAAGGTATTTTCCCATTCCAATATATTCTCTCTAATACCTCAGTGCAATGAATTCTTTCTAATACTTCAGTATGAGAACCAGTTTGGTGTAGTGGTTAAGGCATCAGGCTAGAAACTAGGGAGACTGGGAATTCTAGTCCTGCCTTAGGCACGAAGCCAGCTGGGTGGCCGGTCATTCTCTCTCTGAGCCCTAGGAAGCAGGCAAGGGCAAGCCACTTCCAAAATCTTACCAGGAAAACTGCAGGGACTCGTCCAGGCGGTCACCAGGAGTCAAAAACTAACTCAGAGGCACCAAAAAAACCCCAAAAAACAAAAACAACAAACCCTCAGTGTATGCATCCACCTTCAAAGCACCCAGATTACTTTCAAGGTCTGTCTTTCTCCTCATTTTCCATTGCCAGGTATATTGTAACTTTAATTAAGACCTAAGGGTTCATCACCTTTATGTCTGACAGACATCCTGTGTTTCTGAAAGATGCTTAAGTGGCTGGAAATCAATCTGTAGCTGTGTCTAAATGCAATGCTAGTGCAACTTTACTGCATTAATCCAATGATGAGGTTAGTTACTATGCTAGAATGAAGGGGGAAATTATATGTCAGGTAAAATACATAGATTCAAGGGACATCCCAGGGCAAAGGTTGCCCTTAAATTGTCTGATAAAGGGAGTTAATGATTAGCTACATCACTTGCAGAAACACTGGAACCGCAGGTCAAGGGCTAGATCTAGGGCTCTGGAATTTAACACACTTTGACTGTATTTGCCTAGTATCTTATTTGAGCTATGGGTCCCACAGATTTCTTTTTTTTAGCACTGGTTCTCAGCAGGGCTCTTCTAAGAATCTGACAAATTCAGGGAAGAATAGTGGACAGTGTATGTTTCTGTGAGCCCCAGACTTCCTGTTCACTGCATCCTATGTTAAAGTACTTTTTTCCAGTTGAAGTCAATGGTGCAGTCAATGTATGTAGGGAACCCCAAATTATTAAAATCACTGTTGAAATTTTATCTAAATAGCTGTACAGGTAGTCCTCGCTTAACAACTGCCCTGTTTAGCAACTATTTGAAGTTAGGACGGTGCTGAAAAAGTAACTTTATGATTGGTCCTCACACCATTGCAGTGTCCCCACGGTCACATGATTGAGATTCGGGCACTTTGGAACAGGTGGGTGTTTACGACCTTCACAGTGTCCTGCAGTCACATGATCACCATCTGCACACTTCACAGCCAGCTTCCAACGAGCAGAGTCAATGGAGAAGCCGGCAGTAAAATCACAAGTCATGGTCACATGATGCCTCACTTAATGACTGTATCACTTAGTGAAGGAGTTGCCGGTCCCAATTGTGGTTGTTAAGCAAGGACTACCTGTACTGGCTTGAATTTAAAATATTGATCCAGCTAACATTGTTCTATATTTTGGATGGGATTGCTTTCATACGTGGATCTGAAGGTAATTGCCCCCATTTTCCCCTCCCCACCAATAAGGCCCTCCTTCTCAGCCCTGAAACAGGTGTGGTAGAACAGAATTTACTCAGAGATAGCATATTCCTTCTATTCCATATGTACCAAACTGATGATAGAACAATTGTTAAACTAACAAATCCAGTGAGAATATATGATGACAGAACTGCAACAGGCAATTTTAAAACAAGCTGGGACATGACTATTAGTTGCCTGAGCATCTCTCTAGGGCTTCAGCTAAACGCTGTTCATTCTTTTCCAATCCATTAAGATGGAAAAGAATATGTGTGTGTGTGGGGGGGGGGGAAATAAGGGAAAATGGGGGGGCGGAGATTCCTTTCTTTTTATATGTTAATCTACAGTAAGTAAGGTATTAATTTTCCATAGTGATTCAATTTCTAATTTAATTATTGCAAAAGTAAAGTCCTCTCCCCCTTTCCCAAAAGTGGAGTCATAACATATCTTTGCATGCATGGAAAGCACTGCTACTCAGGGCAAATCTAAATACATCTAGCAAGCCTGAACCAGTCGGACTCTTATATGACCGTGTGTGCCTACAGGTTCTTGATGCAGAATGAGCACGCTTACCGGGATGCTCTGTTTTCCGTTTTCAATCATTCTGATGCTTACTGATGTCACAGCAAGCAGCAGCACATCACTGATCTCAAGACAAAAAATCTAAGCAAGGTTGGGCATGGTTAGTAGCCAAGGAGTGGGGCAAGGGCAGGAGTTGTCACAAAATCCCAGGACTGCAGGCTAGGTCAGAAAGTCAAAAAGTATCTTGGAAGAAGGTATTAGCAAACAACTTCCGTGTTGTTGACCCATAAATAACTTGTCCATGTTGTTACCAGGAGTTAAGCTCAACTCAAGACAACCTTTTACTTTCACCTCTACATGAGGATATAGTAGTATTAAGAACACACGTGGATGGCATTTAAATGTCCTCCTTCTATCCTTTCTGATATCCAACAAAGGAGGAGGTAGTACAGCTTCCCTGCAGGCAGATGCGTGAGTTTTATCTAGACCATGAGTTAACACATTTCTCCTGGGAGAAGTTAAATCAGTTGGGAAAAGGAAGCACAGAAAGAGAATTTGCCACTTATTTATTGCCTTCAAGCACTGCCTTCAGAGAAAGTCTGATCCTTTAAATGCTTCTGTATCCCAGCCACTCTCACCCTTTAATAAGGTTTCTCTGATGAAATTAAACGTAACAATATGGGGGCCTTCTAGGCATTTCTCCACTTAGAAATGGAATGTACGTCTTTTGCTCCAATTCTTAGTGGCGATTCAGGATTACGACGATGAATTGTGCCCCTCCTTTGGTTTGTTTTGTTGCAATTCCCTTCGTCTAGGCCGAAGGTAGGCTAGAATCTCAGCATGATTTGCTACTACACTACCAACACTTCGGCTGCCAACAATGCGAATTGTCCCTTGACCGGCTGAAACGAGGAACGCTTGGGAGGAGCAGGATATGGGTTTTGGATCGGAAGGCGCTGTCAGAGTTCCCTTCTGCTCGGACCCTCGGAACAAACTCTGGAGCCCCGCATTCCAGTAGCGAATCTTCTGCAACTGGTAGAACGGGACGTCGTGGATCAAAAGCATGTGAGCATAATTATATGTGCGTATCTAGATCTGATAGATTAGGGGCGGGGAAGGGTGTTTCTGACTCTGAATCGCCCGGCCGCCCATCCGCCTGCGGCCTCTTGGGAAAGCGAGTTCACGAAGAAAGCGACAGCTTTCAGCGGTGTCCACCCGGTGTTTTTGGTTTTTTTTTCCGCTTTTACGTCTTCTGACAGCTCCGCCCGCGCTTGGCTGAAGTGAACTTCCTTTACTGCTTTCCAGTTTCTTCTCTCTCCCTGCTAGTCAATCCGGTCGCGCTATGGTGAAGTGGAGCGGCTTTGCCGGGAGACTGGGGCGCTGCCTGCGGTCGCAGTCCGGAGCTCCCCGCCCCGCTCTCCTTCGGCGGGGTACTTCCAGTGCTACAGAGGCAGCTTCGGCCTCCCAGCATGAAGAGCAGCTGAAGAGGCCGGAGGAGGTGCCCGGGCCGGGGTCACTTGGGACCCTCTGCTGGGTCTTCGTGAGGGGCTACTTGCTACACACGCACCACCTACAGGTGATGGACCGCGCGGGGGCGTCCCATAATAGGGGGGCCACCGGGGAAAGTCTCGGGGGCGGGGGAGAGAGGCTCTCGGAGGGAATAGCTTGGCGATCTTACCTACATCGCTCGTCGCAAGTAGCGAGAAGGCTGCGCGGCCGTCTGGAGATGAGCGACCGAGCCAAATGACCGCCAATTGGAAGACCCAGGCAGGGGCAGGGGCAGGGGCAGGGGACGGGAACGGCCGGCCTCGGAAGGACACCGGGTGCTGCTTGAGCAATCCAGAGTTGGGCACCTTAGGATGAAGCTCTGCGTCCGCTGCTTCAGCGTGATCCCAGCTCTTGGTGTTGCCACCCACCAGAGTGACTTAGAGAGGATCAGGATGGAGTGAGGAGAAAGCCACCCTGCTTATGTTCAGATGCACTTGGGTTTGACATCCCCTCTGCTAAAACTGCATTTGCAGAATTTGGGGATGACCGTTGGTGGATCAAACGAACCCTTTCGTGGCCTCAGCATTCCGGTGCCAATGGCATCGAGCACTGCTTCTGAAACACAACAAATTAAGAAAGAAAGAAAGAGTGGAGCCAGGGGAATGGAGAAAGTATTCTCCTTCTTAAAACAATGACCCATGTCAGTCATAATACTTGGCAGGGTGCTGAAGCAAGGAGGGTCAAGTTTCAAGAAGCATTAGGGAAGTCCACACTACTGGGTCTTTTATGCAACCAGAAGTTAAAAGCATCAAGTTTCAAACAGATTAGTGGGTTCCTTGATAATTATACCAGTTTGTTCAGAGGTGTGTCATTTTTATATCAACTAAATTTAATTAAATGTGTTTGAGGTTGCAGATTACATCTGCAGATAGTCTGTATTTTACTGAGATGGAGAATTCCTCCCAGCTGGTGCTCTCAGGATACATGGAGCTCAACTCAACATCAAATCATTATGTCCAAAACCCATGATGATGCAAGTGGATTGAAGTCCAAAACATCCGAAGGGCACCAGATGGGGCAGGGTCTCCTAGGTTATGATCAAGATTATTTTTCCTTTCCATTCTGAATGTGTATCTATCATAGGTTATGCAAATAAAGCAGAAACATTATGATACAGAACATAGATTAAACCAAAATTTGATTTGTATGGTTTTGACTTAGCTTCTTCTGTGCTCAGACACTTTGGCTTGTTACCTGGTTCATGACATAATATATTTAGTAAATTCAGCTAATTCTGGCTTTTTCAGCAAACCTTGGTTAAATAAACTATGGCTTAGTGTGATGTGTGAACCCAGGTAATAGGTCTTCTTCAGATAAAAATAGCAGAATGTATGCTCAAAGACTTGAAAGAAGATGTGAATGTCAGAGCACTGCATAAATCGTCATGACTACCCCTCCTATGCATACCAGAACCAATAAAATTAAGAACACTAGGGGCCTGTAACTTCCTAAGGATGTTGACACTCTGGCTTTTTAAATGGGTAACACCCCATTGTTGTCTTGCTCTAAAATGGAATTAGACAACTTCTATGTTCTAATTTCCTATGGTTTCCTCAAGTCATAAGCTTAGGCCTCAAGATCAGTCAACCCATCCTTTTCTTTTGCAGGTTGCTTGTGGACTAGGAGATAAGAGATTACTTGGGAAAAAGGAAAGTTGAAAGAATGTGAGAGTTAGAAATGGGAAATGGTTGGGCCCATCCACTTTAGTCTTTGGCCTCACTCACTTCTGACTTCAGTTCTGCTCACTATTAGCATTTTGGATACGAGAAATTGTCCCCCAAGGAATGTGACCATCTACAGGAGGAAAAAAATAACATTCCCATCCCTTACACTAAGTGTAGACATTGTAGGAGAAGAGCTGTGTTAGTCTGTGATAGCCAAAAGCGAGGACTCCTCCTACCTTTTCAGACTAACAATTTTTATTAAATAGCATACGCTCACAAAAACCTTATGCATTTAATAAAATATGTTAATCACAACAGATGCTACTAGATACCTTCTGATTTTTTACTCCCTATACAAAAGGATGTTGGAAGAATTGGGCAAGTGACCCAAGAGAGGAAATGAACCCAGTGGGTAGGCCAGAATAAATATTTCATTTGCCTCTTCACTTAAAATCAAGACAAATGACCCAAGTATTTGAATTCCCTTGTCAGCACTGGCCACTTACAGACCGTGACTGTTCAGAACTTGTTTTCTCTGCTTTTATTAACAAATTGTTGCAAGGAGAAGTTCAGCTGTACAGATTAAAGTGCTGGGTTTCAAACTAATAGAAAGATTGAAAAGGCAGTTTTTGCACCACAGCAGATAAGACATGATAGTGTACTAAATACGGGCTGGGAATATCATGCTTGAAAAACAAAGTATGCAAGAAGTTAGCTTTACTACGGAATTCATAGTGTGCTCCTGTGGAAAATAAGTGCCAAAACGATTTACCAAGATGAAACAAGAAAAAAAAAATCAGCACACACAAATCCATTTTATTAAACATCAGTTTGGAGATTCTCTGTATGTTTTTAAAAATACACAAAGTATCAACAAGTATCTTAATCTGATGGGCACAATAATGGCTCTTTGGCAAGACAGAGTCGAGCCTCAGGGAGGATCTTTGAACTCAGTCCACAGTAAAGCTGATGTGTTGCAAGGAACAAAAAAACAAGGGCTGTTTTTTTAGAAAACATTTCTCCTTGGGAAAGTCACCAAACCCTCCTAGCTACTAAGCATCTATGTAGTGACTAAATACTTTATTGTGGGTGGCTGGTTGTGAATTGTTCCAAAAATTAGGCCAGTTAAAGTCAAATTGCATGACATGACCTTATTTTTAAGAATAGCCAGATGTTGATCAGGGGTGTACAAAGAGTAAAAGTATGGAAGGTTTGGGGCCAAAGACACAAGGCTTCCCTTGCCCCATGCCTTCAGCCCCCAATTGCTGCAGCCTGGAGGGGAGGGAGGTCATGCCTGAGTTTTTCCACTACTGGGGCCTAAGAGGTTTGGCTTTGGAGCCAGAGAGCGCTAGTTACACTCCTGGGTCTGATGTACAACAACTATGTCAAGAGTAATCCTGTGTTTAGTATGCATTGATAAATTTGGATATAATTGAAGCCTCCAAGAGAAGAGGAAAAAAAATCTGTGATTCTTTCCTTAAATTTTCATACAAATGAGAAATCAATGTAAAAGCCAATCTTCAGAATCTCTCTCACCCATTTCCAAGAAACAGCTCAGGTTGACCTTTTGAAGAAAAGAACAGGCAGGTGCAGAAACTGATTGTGTGAGTTGCCTGCAAAAAGAGAAACATTTCAAACCTATTGCTTATCACTTGTACTCATCTGTAACATAAACCAATTGTTGTAGTACTGAATTTGCCGTTCCATGGCCAGCAACCATCTTTCGTCTCCCACCGCAATATTTTTTCCCTTTCTGGTTTCTCTTCTTTTGTTTCCTCTTTGCTGCAAGGCTCTTATTTCATGAGAAGAAAGAGAAAAACCATCCAGCAAGACAGCATTGCTGGGATTGGCAATAGTTTTGACAGATCTGCCCCCCCCCCGCATTTATTTATTTATTATTAAATTTGTATGCCGCCCATCTCCCCCAATGGGTGGACTCTGGGCTGCTTACAGTTAAAATCAAAAACCCATAAACAATTAAAAATACCCCATAAATAATTAAAAGTAATTAATCCACTAAAAATCAACTATAAAAACAAACCCTATACATGAATACTAAAAATGTTCAAGATGACGGGGGGGGGCAAACACAATTACCCCATAAGTCACCTCCACTGGTGTGAGCCCCCATCCAGCCCCGAGGCCTTCTGGCACAGCCAGGATTTCACCCCTTTCCTGAAGGCCATGAGAGTGAGGGCACACCGCACCTCGGGAGATAGGTTGTTCCACAGAGCGGGGGCCACGGCAGAAAAGGCCCTCTTCCTAGATCCCACCAGCTGAAATTTCTTGATTGGTGGGGTGTGCAACATGCCCCTTCTACTGGACCAAGTGGGGTAGGCTGATATAACAGGGGCGAGATGGCTCCTCAGATAACCTGGTCCTGTGCCATGAAGGGCTTTAAAGGTAATAACCAACACCTTGAATGGGACCCGGAAGCAAACTGGCAACCAATGCAGCTCATGTAACAGCAGTGTTATATGTGCCCCCCTAGGGGCATCCAGAACTGTCCACGCCGCTGCGTTCTGCACCAGCTGTAGCTTCCAGATACTCTTCAAGGGTAGCCCCATGTAGAGTGCATTGCAGTGATCCAACCAGGAGGTGACCAGGGCATGAGTGACCATGCGGAGGTCCTCCCGATCGAGGAAGGGGCGTAACTGCCGCACAACATGAAGTTGCGCAAAGGCCCTCCTAGCCACAACTGCCACCTGCTCTTCGAACAGGAGTCGTGAGTCCAGGAGGACCCCCAGATTACGCACCAGGTCTGTCTGGGGTAGTGCGACCCTGTCAAGAACCAAAGATGATAAACTCCTAGATCTTGAGGCTCCCTGTACCCACAGCCGCTCCGTCTCACCAGGGTTCAGCTAAAGCCTGTCATCCCCCATCCAGGCCCCTACAGCCTCCAGGCACCATGAGAGGGTAGCCACAGCATCACTTAAGTCACCCAGGATGGAGATGTATAATTGGGTACCTCATCCCATGATGCTGGATGATCTCACCCAACGGTTTCATGTAGATGTTAAATAGGAGCGGCGAGAGCACCGAACCCTGAGGCACCCCACAAAGTAGGGGCCGTGGGTTGGACCTCTTGCTCCCTATCAACACTGATTGGGTTCGGCCTTGGAGAAAGGAGCTGAACCAGCACAGCACTATGCCACCCAGCCCCAACTCCTGCAGCCCAAACGGATACCATGGTCAATGGTATCGAAAGCCGCTGAGAGATCAAGAAGAGCAAGGATGGATGCACTACCCCCATCCCACACTTGCTAGAGATCATCCAAAAGTGCAACCAATGCTGTTTCTGTCCCATAACCAGGCCTGAAACCTGACTAATAGGGTCCAGATAATCCATTTCCTCCAGGATCCTCTGAAGCTGCTGCACAACCACCTTTTCCACCACCTTTCCTAGAAAGGGAAGGTGGGAGACTGGACAAAAATTGTCCAGAAGGGTGGGATCTAGCGATGGTTTCTTGAGGAGGGGGTGGACCAAAGCCTCCTTAAAGGCTTCGGGAACACCCCCTCCTGCAAGATGAATTGACCGCTGCCAGTATCCACCCTAAAGTCACCTCCTTGGTGGCTTTAACTAACCAGGAGGGACAAGGATCTAAAATACAGGTAGCTGCGCTAACAGCCATGAGGACCCTGTCCACTTCCTCAGGGGCAACAAGATCAAACCATTCCCAGATAACTGGGTAAGAGTGTTCCCCAGGCAACTTCACTGGACCCACCTCACGCTTGGCCTCCAACTGGGAACAGAGGACCCCTTGCGGGTCCATCAGTTGCTAGGGGCGGACTGTTCGAATAGCATTATCTGCCCACTCCTTCCAGGCTGGGAGAGATAGCAGGTGAAGAGAAAGAATGTCTCCCTGCCAAGCCCCCAAACTGATTTCTAGCTTGAAGAACTGGATCAGCCAGGCCCAGTGCAACCCCTTCACCTTATGCTTCTCAGCAATTGTTTGGGCTGCTTTTGAACACAGACTTAACACCCTTCTACAATAGTATCAAACCCATGTTCTGTAGCAATACAAACCACAGGTAAAAGGCTAAGGAGAGGGGGTGGTTCCCTGTGAAGAGGCAGAGAGCCAGCTTGCTCTCTCCTGCTTCACTGTGCACACCACCACCACCACCACCACCACTGGTCAGCTGCTATTCAGGATTAGTTCAAAGTCTGGTTTGAAAGAACAGGACACTCCCGCTCCCCAAAGCAAAATGACCCTGGAAGACAGTGCCTAGGGGCTGGAGGGGGTGCTTAGATCAGCCAGTGGCAAGCTGAGCCTATCCCCTAGGGACCCACTGGACTGATCTGCAACACCAACTGAATGGTCACTGAAACAGGTCAGATTGCCCCCATGGCAAAGAAGCTACAGCTTGCTGACTTCTTAAATACCAGTAACAGTACTGTGGAACAGCTAACAACTACTTGCGCCTGGCTTCCTCTTGGGCCACTGACAAGGTGAAGGCAAGATGAGACGTGGAGACACAGCAGGACAAAGGTTGCTGAGGCAGGTCTATGCCATGATTCAGTTGCAAGCAGGGAAAGGCCCTCAGCCAGTTCAGAAATTTGAGACCTGGAGGTGCAAACTAAACTTCTAGAGGCATTTTTAGTACAAGGAGGATGCTGTGTCTTAGTCCACTGTGGGACTGATATGCCTTCATCTTGAAAACACTTACAAAAAAAGCTACAGAATGGCAGCATGCTTGTGCCGAGAATGAAGTGATGCGCTGGCTATGGGGCCTACAGTATGGCACCCCCTAATTAGCACTTGAATCAAATTATTTTGCTGAGCAATGAACGACCCATGTCTATGCATACTCATGCCACTTTTTTGAGAATCTCCAAATGTCATCATGACTTTTTCTATTCTAGATCAAGTTGAAGAAAATGTATGGCCCCATATGGAAGTCCGCTAGTGGTTCTTATGTTAATATTAATATTGGAAGTCCTGAAATCTTAGAGGAGCTGTTACGTCAGGAGGGAAAATACCCCATACGGAGTGACATGGTCCTTTGGAAGGAACATCGAGACAAACGGCATTTATCCTATGGCCCTTTCACTGAGTGAGTGTCAAGCGGTTGTATTCCATCCAAAAGCCTATCACAAATCTACCTCAACATTTCTACCTAGAAACTAAAAGAAAACACAGACCTCTAATATAAATTTATGTAGATCTGCAGATATGTCCAAGGCTTATCTATAATCTGTGCCTTAAGAATGCAAAAGAATCCATTGCTGTGCCTCTAAAAAGCTAATTTCTGCAACCTGTATAATGAAACAAATGCGTACCTTTCCTTAGGCAAAATTAAGAAAGCTTAACTAGCAATCACGGGAAGGAGTTTTGTTTTACAAATATCTGGAAGAGCGGCTCACAATTCATTCCCTTTCCTGAGAGATCAGAAAGCATTGTATGCTTGCAAAATTAGCTCAGAGCAATTTGTTTCTTTGGGGAAGCTGAATTAAACTCTGGGCTTCTTAGGGCCTATTTCTGAATATGATTCGTGCAGCCATGGTACTTGCCACTGTTTGGATCTATAAGGGAGAAGATATAAATATTATTTAAACAGTATTTTTTCAGAAACATTGTGTGAGTCCTACCAATACTGTAGGTCTTTGACCTAATTAACTGTATTGTGCAAATGCTCCAAATGTATCCCAACCAGTTGGCAACCTCTATATTTTAGCTTTTTACTGTAACTCACACAACTGCTATTTTTTAGGTTATTTTTTGTTACATTTCAAAAACATTACAATTAATTTTTCTTTAAAAAAAACTTAGTCGTTTGTGGCGTGCGTGTGTGGGTATGTTTATGTGTATGTAGATATACAGTATAAACAAACATATACAATCATGTGAAAAAGAAAGTACACCCTCTTTGAGTTCTATGGTTTTACATATCAGGACATAATAAAAATCATCTGGTCCTTAGCAGTTCTCAAAAGTAGGTAAATACAACCTCAGATGAACAACACATGACATATTATACCATGTCGTCATTTATTTTACAAAAAGAAAGCCAAAATGGAGAAGCCATTTGTGAAAAACTAAGTACACCCTTACTACTTCCATAGGTATGAAGAGGCTAAGTAGCAGCCAGATACTGCTAATCCAGTGCCCTTGATCAATTGATCATCAGCAAGTGTGACTACCTCTATAAAAGCCAAAGTTTTAGGAGTTTGCTGGTTTCGAGCATTGAGGTGTGCGTTAACACAATGCCAAAGAGTAAAGACTTCAGCAATGATCTTAGAGAAGCAATTGTTGCTGCCCATCAATCTGGGAAGGGTTATGAGGCCATTTCTAAACAATTTAAAGTCCGTCATTCTACAGTGAGGAAGATGATTCACAAGTGGAAAACATTCAAGACAAAACATTCAAAACATTGAGAACTGCTAAGGACCAGATGATTTTTATTACGTCCTGGTACGTAAAACCATGGAACTGAAAGAGGGTGTACTTTCTTTTTCACACGACTGTATAAAATAAAACATATATATATGCACACATCCTAAATAGCTATATAACCTGCCCCTTCTGCTGAACTGAGTGGGACGGGCTGAAATGACTGGGGCAAGGCGGTTCCTCAGATAACCTGGTCCCATGCCATGAAGGGCTTTAAAGGTAATGACCAACACCTTGAATTGGACCCGGAAACAAACTGGTAACCAATGCAGCTCACGCAACAGCAGTGTTATACGTGCCCTCCTAGGGGCATTAAGAACTGTCCGTGCCGCCGCATTCTGCACCAGCTGTGGCTTCCGGATACTCTTCAAGGGTAGCCCCATGTAGAGTGCATTACAGTAGTCCAACCAGGAGGTGACCAGGGCATGAATGACCGTGCGGAGGTCCTCCCGATCCAGGAAGGGGCGTAACTGCCACACAACACGAAGTCGTGCAAAAGCCCTCCTAGCCACGACTGCCACCTGCTCTTCGAGCAGGAGTCATGAGTCCAGGAGAACCCCCAGATTACGCACCAGGTCTGTCTGGGGTAGTGCAACCCCATCAAGAACCAAAGATGACAAACTCCTAGATCTTGAGGCTCCCCGTATCCACAGCCACTCCGTCTTACCAGGGTTCAGCTGAAGCCTGTTGTCCCCCATCCAGGCCCCCACAGCCTCCAGGCACCACGAGAGGGCAGTCACAGCGTCACTTAAGGCACCTGGGATGGAGATGTATAATTGGGTATCATCAGCATACTGATGATACCTCACCCCATGGTGCCGGATGATCTCACCCAGCGGTTTCATGTAGATATTAAATAGGAGCGGTGAAAGCACTGACCCCTGTGGCACCCCACAAAGTAGGGGCCGGGGGCTGGACCTCTCGCTCCCTATCAACACCAATTGGGTTCGGCCTTGGAGAAAGGAGCTGAACCAGCACAACATTGTGCCACCCAGCCCCAACTCCTGCAGCCAACCCAAAAGGATACCATGGTCGATGGTATCGAAAGCCGCCGAGAGGTCAAGAAGAGCAAGGATGGATGCACTCCCCCCATCCCGCTCTCGCCAGAGATCATCTAAAAGTGTGACCAATGCCTTTTCTGCTGCAGCGCCTGCCCTATGGAACATCCTGCCTCCTGAGGTCTGGTGTGCCCCCTCCCTCATGGCCTTCAGGAAAGGGCTTAAATCCTGGCTGTGCCAGAAGGCCTGGGAGCCAGATGGGGGCCCGCACCTGTGGAGATGGCTGGTGGGATGATGGGTTGTCCCCCCCACAGCATCTTACAGGTCTTTTAGGGCTATAATCAGAGGAGGTTTTTAGGTCATTTTTAATATGTGTTTTTTTAATTATTTATAGATTTTAGCCATGTTTGGAGAGACTTGTGTTTTTTGTGTTTTTTCTTCTTTTTTATTATTGTGAGCCGCCCAGAGTCACCCATTGGGGGAGATGGGTGGCATACAAGCCTGAAAAATAAATAAATAAATAAAAATAAATAAACCATGTTACTATTATAATTACTATATACCATTTACAGTATCTTTATAGATACTATAAAATATTTTAAAATATAAAAAACAAACATAGCCTGTTATAAGAAAAAGGTGCCTTGAAGAGAAAAAGAAAAAAAAACTTACTATACCTAGAAAATAAAAAATAATAATAAATACAGAGGAAAAAAACTCTAGAAAATGGGGAGGGGGTGAAAAAAAGAAGCCCTATAAGCAAACTAAAGTAGAAACTTAACCATACCTAGCTGATTTAGTTAAGTCTGTCTGTGAACCCTCCCAATAGGTCCTAGCAATTCATCTGGATTCCATACATGCTCCCAACGCGTAATGGGCTGTCAGCGAACAGTAACCTTGGGAGACAGGAGGAAGAGCTGCAGCCTAGACAACACTGGGATCAACAAAATCTGAGTCCAAAGCAAGAATAGGGGTGGAGAAAGCATCTCAGAAGGGACCCCCCCCCCCCAGTTCTCTGGAACATAAAGGCAAGGGAAGGGGGAAGGGCTTTCAGACTCACAAGGTTCTCTTACTGTAACCTTACAATAAAGGTAGTGTTAGAACTCATGGTTTTGGTTTCCTGTCTGGACTGCCTCCCAAGGGCTGATAAAACGTCTCTTTCATCCTTAGGGATGGAGAAAGGTGGCACCGCCTACGGCAGGTGTTGAACAAGAGGATGCTCAAGCCTTCAGAGGCTGTGCTATATGCAGATGCCATCAATGAAGTGGTGTCTGATCTGATAGTGCACCTTGAAGAGGAGAGAAGAAAAAGCTCCTCAGGAGTAAAAGTTGAAGACATGGCCAGCCTACTGTACCGATTTGCCTTAGAAGGTATGTTCATAGCTTGTGATGATGCTATGAATGAACCATGATTTCTTTTATTTCTGAGACTGTTCCCTGTGGGTGATGTTCTCGTGACTTGTTTAGCCACAGGTTATTGAATTAACGGAGTTTTTGGAGTTTCCATGACACCAAATGATAAAATAGCCACACGGACTATGTGTGCACAACACGCTAGGCTAAAATGTGCTTTGCTGTTTGTGTGTCATATGAGCACAGCCACAATAAAGCTGAATATATGATCTTGTGATTCTAGGCAGGATTTGGTTTGGCTTGGGTTTTAAAAGCAGGTAGGATCAAATATAAAGCTGAGCACTGTCACTGCTACATGTACAGAGGAGGAAATTGTTTTTTCCTTCCCCCACTGCACTCATGAAGAAAATTCCTTTTCTTAAGATGGTTAGTTGCATCAGGAGAAAATGTTGCATGCAGGAGTATTTTCTTTAGGATCACGGTAGAAGGAAAGGTTACATTCCTCCTGCTTAGCTGCTTCTCACTGTAGACACTGTAGGAGGAAAGCTGGGTTTGTCTGTGGTGGCCAAAAAGCAGGAGGAATCTGGTAGCACATTCCTTTCTGGCTAACAAAGTTTATTAAAAGGCATAACCTGCAGCTTACTTCATCAGATGCACAGAGTGGCTAGATTGACATAGGATGGATGTAGGATTGAAATTTGGGTGAGGCAGGAGGAGAAGGGAGGGGAAGACCAATCTGCAGCTCACAAAACCTTATGCCTTTTAATAGAATTGGTTAGTTGGGAAAGGTGCTACCAGACTCCTCCTACTTAGCCACCCAATCCTGATAATTATTTTCATTCCCCTGCCCTCTGGAAAGCTGATCTATTTGCATTTTTTAAAACATACCCGTTAAATATAAAGAAGGTCCTGTCTAATCTGGCCTTCATGAGTTGCTGTGGACAAGTAACAAAGGAAAGAAAAGTTGCCTATAGATCAAGCTGTCACATTGTGGAGATAAGGAGGAGGAAAGCAGGAACCAGATTGCTGCAGTATCAACACCAAATGAAGTCAGTGATATTTTTTTTTCCCCAGGAAGACGTACAAGGGATGAAAGTTGACCAGTGGGATTCAGCCAGCAATTGATCACAAGATTCAATTTACGATTTCCATTTTCATTTATGAACCTGAATTGTTGGCTAGGGCATTAAGGGAGCTGAAATGCAGCACCTCTAGAAGCCCTAGGCTGAAAGATGCCTTAACATGACAGAGACTCCAAAACAGACACCATACTTCCAAGCGGGGAGAAGACCACTCCCTGGAAAGTTTGAGTCAGCTGTCTAAAATGTTGCCTAGTTAGCAGTATGGCCACTGTATACCCTGCCCACTGGGACTGCCATCCATTCCTGTACTTCCATACAAATCAGAAGTGCAACTGCATACCCTTCATTATGGATAATACCACTCTTCCCACATCACATTTTGATCTGACCCATTTGTTCCTAAACTGGAGCTTTCCTTTCCTAGTAACTGCCATTTTGCATAATTATATGACTCACCTGTATTTTCCACCTCCAGGTATCTCCTATATTCTCTTTGAGACCCGCATTGGCTGTCTGGAGAAACAGATCCCCAATGAAACAAAAAAATTCATTGATGCTATTGGATTTATGTTCAAGAATTCTGTCTTTGTCACCTTCCTACCCAAGTGGAGTCGGGACATGTTGCCTTTCTGGAACCGTTACCTACAAGGCTGGGATAATATCTTTGCCTTTGGTACGTGAGTGATAGGGATTTGAGAATAACTCTCTGGATTATCAGTCAAAATCAATTTGATGTCATCCAAGGAGCTGACATATGTCTCTGTTCCTCTTGGGGAATTTATATTTTCCCTAAGCTTCTTTGTATAGCCAAGGAACCAATGAGGATGGATGAAAGCCTGTCCATTATAATGGATAAGGTCTTGCTAGTCCCACTATTGTGAACTCTCAGTAACAGAAGCTGTTTCATGCTGTAGGAAAAAAACTGATTGATCAGAAGATGGTGGATTTAGAGAAGCGTCTGGAGCAGGGTGAGGAAGTTTCAGGATACTTGACATACCTGCTTACCAGTGGGCAGCTTAGTCATGAAGAGATCTATGGAAGCATAACTGAGCTGCTATTGGCTGGTGTTGACACGGTAGGACATAAACTTCTTGTTCTTCCTATTAGGGTTCCCCGGCCAAAATAGGCACTTGAGGAACAAAAGTGATAGCAAATGCTTGTCCTGTTGGAGAGCATGTTGTCACCTGCTGACCAGCCTATATTCCTCACCGTGCTGCTTGAAAGCCCAAATATGCACTATAAGCTTAAGAACACACTTTTGGAGCATAAATACACAGGAAGCTGCTTTGTACAAACTCAGATTCTTTTGTCTACTTGCTGCATTGTTTGTTTTATTTACTATATTTTTATACTACTACACTCCACAAGGCTCACGGTGATACACAGTCATTGGCCATTTTGACCGGCAGTAGTTCGTGAGTTTCCAGAGAGCCTTTCCATCCCATTTTCTGATTGTTTCACCCTCAGAAATGTCATTGTGAACCTGTTGCCTCTTCCATATAAAGCATGAGCTTTACCCCTGAACTATGAGCCTTCCCCCAAATATCTGGAAAAATCAGCTGTTACAAAAGGCTGAGGACCATCGCTGGGAAAGCAGCAAAATGGGTCTATGAGTGGATCAATGGTCAGCCGTAGGCTAGACCTGGATACTGTTCTTGCTTATGGAAAGGCCAGAGAGACAGGGGGGCCATGGCTGGGAAGCATCGATCAGTTGAGGCCTGATGGCTCTTGTTCTTCTCACTACATAAGAACAAGGATGGGCAGCCATGCCTGGAGTCTGGAGGCCCTTCTTGCCACCCCAGTTTGACTACTTGAGAAAGACAAGCGGACAACTACTGTTAGTGAAGCTGGACCCTTCTCCAGGTGACAGGAAAAGGCAGACTCTAGGTATTTTGTTTTTCTGCTGCAAGAATAACAGCTTTGTAGAGGTCCACACCAGAGGCTTGTGGCTTGTGCACTGTGGATTACAACCCTTGATCCACAGATATTGGCTAATCCTAAAACACATGGCATGTTTCACTACCATTTCCTAAAGAATACTCACCTCCCAGGCTGCAATATGTTATTAGCATCCAGGAAGTAAAGTTTTGGTGCCCTTTTGGTACCTTTCCTCCTACTCCATTTATTTTTCTCAGCCTTCCCCAATCACCTACCATCAAAATGACTCCTATAAAACAGATGGATATCTACAAGGCTCAGGGATATAGCTTACAGAAAGCAATGTAAATTGATAATGGGTATGTATCATACTATAAGCAGGTAACTGCAATCTGAACTATTGACTTTGAACACAAGGGCTGGGTTTACATAAAACTGCAAGTCATTATTCAGTGTTCATATTTGCCATGAGCCATGATTGATTAACTTGCTAGACCCCAAACAATTAGGTTTTAATAACTTCCCAACCTTTGGGGGCTGATGGTGGACATATTGGTCCCCAAACCTTTTGGGCCGGCGAGCATATTTGGAATTTTGAAAGCGTCTTGAGGGTACTCTCACAAAACAATAGCAGTGACAGGTGTGCTCAGTCCCCAAGAAGGTAGGTCACAGAAGACAGCCTGAGAAGGTTGCTCCCCACCAGCCTCTGTAGCCTCCTAGGATGCATCTGACCTGCTCAGCATATTTCTACATTTTTTTTCTGGTAATCTCATTTCAAAACAGCACTAGACTGAAACCCCACCCCCGTCACAATTTCCTCTAAGAAAATGGCAGATCAAGAAACATTCTTGAGATTTAAAATTATACTTAAGGCTTGCACTTTGGTCTGCAGCTTGATTTAATTTTGAAAAATTAAAGGAATCCAAATAAATAATGTACAGGTACATTGGCACTTGTGGGCCTTGCTTTGGAGACCTAACGCTTAACAACAACAACAACAACAACAACAACAAAGCTGGTTCATACAATATGTTAAAGCAATGCCTGGATTTCTACAGTATTCTGAATCACAATCCACCCAATCCTATTTTTAAAGCTTTTTTTATATCTTACTTTCAATATCTTGTAAGGCAAGAAGAAACAAGAATACCAGATAACAGCCCAGAACAATGTATCTCAACATTTAATCATAGTTTACACATAACAGTAAATTTATGAAGAGTTGTTAGCATAATTTCTATACTCTTCTACCCAATCCTATTTTAGCCGAGTCTAATGTATTGTGCAGACCAAGTTGGATTTGAATTTAGATTGTCTCACTTAGAAATCAGTGAGACTTAACTTAGTAATGATTTCAGTAGGATTTTTCTGACTAACTCGGGACCTAAGGCCAACATTCCAGCTTTCTTTTTACTTGTTCAAAGCCATTTTCTTTACCGGTGCTCTTTTTATAACACCTGTGCCATATAATCTTCACCACTAATAGTCTTTACACATAAATATGGTGTCTTACTTAAGTAACTAATAAAATATGGGATTTATATTTTGAAAGGATACCAATAGCTATAGAGCAAGGCAGTAGAAAAAAAGAGCAAAGTATATATAATTTTGTCTAATAATGGACTACAAAGTTAATCTGTGTATTAGTGAAGGCTTTACAATGGAGTTACAAGTTCAAAGAGTGTGTATTTAATTTTAGGCTGTATTAGTAGTAGTATATTGCTATAAAAATAATGAGGTTTTTTTATTTTCCTTTTCAGCATGAGTGAATATCTGCAAAATCTATTACCAGTCTCAGTGTTGAATGTCTTGTATAGCATTTTCATTTATTTACTACATTTGCATCCCATCCTTCTTCTAAACTAAAGGTTCGGGCCTAGGTTTAAGCCTGAATTGTGAGGGGAGCTTCCACAAATGCAGCCATCATAACCAGGCAAGCATCTGTGGCAGATTTCTAAGCAGATCTAATCACTTTCATGTTGGGATACAGTTCTAAGGTGAACAGGTAGGCTGATTGCAAAAAAAAAAGGGGGGGGGGAGCAGATATATTTCTAATTCCAAGAAATGTATAAATATAGCAAACAGCTATGTTTTATCTGTCATACAACATTGGGAGAGAAATTTGCCTCTGACAAGCTAATCCCTGTAGCAGGTCTCTGAGAACCTACATCTGTCCCAGGATCCTCTCTGGGGATTGCTACCCAGAGGGACCCTTTTCACAAGCAACACACTTGAAAGAACCTGCAGTAATGACACATACACAGTGAAATCATCACACAAATGTCTTTATGCGCTTGCCTCCCTGTGTCTGACACAAGTACATAAGTCACAGCATTTGTGCGATGATGTCATCACACATCTGTTGTCATTCCCCCTCCCTGGGCAGATGCCCACAATTTTCACCCTCTTGTTTGGTCTTCTCAGACATCCAATACTCTATCTTGGACCCTGTACCAGCTGGCTAGAAACCCAGACATCCAGGAGGCCTTATACCAGGAGGTAGCCAATGTAATACCCAAAGACCAAATCCCTGAAGCCAAGGACATCACCAAGATGCCACTGCTTAAGGCGGTAGTCAAGGAGACTCTCAGGTAAGAGCCTCTCTGTCGTTGGGCAAAGGAGCAGAATGTAGTCTTAAACCTCAGACCAAGAACAGAGTAGCTGCTGCTGCTGCTGCTGCTGCTGCTACTTTGCACCCTGGTCACTTCGCCCAGGGTTTTAAGAAACTCTTCATAAGAATATAAGAACAGGCTGGAAGTCCTGCTGATGCAAAATGCTGGGTCAGACAGCAGCCTACCTGATATGTTCAGGAAGCTGTGAAGCACAAACAGAATACTTGTCAGCCCCCAGGAAAGTAGTACAGTACAGTGTTTTCCCCATTTTTCATGTGTGCTTCTGTGGGCCCTTCTGTGCCTTTTGTGTGTGCATGTGTGCGCGTGCGTGCATGCGCGCGCATGCCATTAAGGTAGTCTTGACTCCTGGTGACTACACAGGTCTGAAAGGAGATTGCCCTGAGTTCTAGCTAGGTCAGGACTTTTCTGCCAGTTAAAAAGATCAACACACTATAACAGTGTTTCTCAACCTTGGCAACTTTAAGATGAACTTCAACTCCCAGAATTCCCTAGTCAGTCGTGCCAGCTGGGGAATCCTGGGAGTTGAAGTCCACACATCTTAAAGTTGCCAAGGTTGAGAAACATTGCACTATTGTCACCTTTTTGCAATTCTGTCTTAGCATCTGGCATTCTTTAAAAAAAGTGGTTTTGGCCTTGGCCATCCTTTCTCCCCCTTATTTGTGTGCCTTTGAGTCAGTGTTGACTTCTGGCAATTGCCTGGACTAGTCCCTGCAATTTTCTTGGCAAAGTTTTTCAGAAGTGGTTTGCCCTTGCCTGTTTCCTAGGGCTGAGTGTGTGTGACTGGCCCAAGGTCACCCAGCTGGCTTTGTGCCTAAGGCAGGACTAAACTCACTGTCTCCCGGTTTCTAGCCTGGTTCCTGAACCCCGACACCAAATTGGTTCTTGCCTGTGCCTTAGAGTTTCTAAAAGGCTTTGCATGTTTATCCAATTAACATCAGAAGTTAATTAACACTGCTCCTGCTCCAGGGAAAATACTGCAAAGGCTGTTCTACATTCTGCCAGATGCTTCCTCATCAGCAGAAAGTGAACCCCCAACTCCTGGAGCTTCCCCTTCTGTCCCAAAGCAGAAGCGCTATGGCCCTTAGCTAACATTTCGTTCTTGCTTTTGACTGCTCTGGTTGGTTTTTAACCTTCTTTTCTTGCCACAAAACAAACACAGGGAGAGAAGGACAAGAAAGGGCAGACCATTTTTTGTGACTCCCCGGCAGCCAGCAGGAAGAACTTTGGCTACCTCGAAGGAGTAAGACAACACAGAGAGCCATACAGTAGCACAAGAATGCTGCTGATGGTTTCAGGATAGAGCCAGCTCTCTGGTGGAAAAGGCCTAGGTGGTTGGAGCCTCTTCCTGCTGTCCTATGTTGCCCACTGACCTGCCACTTCCCCTTTTATAGGCTTTATCCTGTGGTCCCCACCAATGCACGAATTATTGCAGAGAAGGAGGTTGTCATTCAAGGATACAAGTTCCCAAAGGATGTAAGTACAGATGCATTATTGATCTTGTGACCAGGACATCTCTTAGTGAACTGGGCTTAGTAACCAAAAAGAATGTGAAATATAAAGTTATCACTGGGTTATCAGTCCATGCTAGGAATGCTAGCAATATCAGTCCATGCTAGGCAGAGCTAGACAAAGTCTAGGATAATGGACAGGTTGGAATATATAAGGATCAAGGATTAAATTGGAAAGCAATTTAAATTCATTTTATTTATAAGATTATTTTATCTATGGGATGTAAAACAAACTATGCAGTCTGATTGTAGTAGGGAGGGAAGGAGGGAGGGATTCACGACTGGCCAGGACTACCAGTTGCTGAAGACACACACTCTGTTCCTGATGCACATATACCATAGAGCAGGGGTCCTCAAACTTTTTAAACAGGGGGCCAGTTCACAGTCCCTCAGAATGTTGGGGGGCCGGACTATCTATCTATCTATCTATCTATCTATCTATCTATCTATCTATCTATCTATCTATCTATCAATCATTAAACTTGTATGCCACCCATCTCCCCCAACGGGTGACTCTGGGTGGCTCACAATAATAGTTTGAAAAAAACATGAATGAATTCTTATGCACACTGCACATATTTTATTTGTAGTACAAAAAAAAACCAGGAAAAAAAATACAATAATTAAAATAAAGAACAATTTTAACCAACATAAACCCCACCCTGCATTGGTGGTCAGTGTCAGTAAATGTTATCCTCCCACCGCCCCCTGCCCCCCACATTATTGGTCAGTGCCAGTGGTCATTCTACTTGAGGGGCAACCACACAGCCCAAATGGAGAAAGTAATAGGGCGCCCTGGACCCCACCGATCACCCTGCACAGAGGATCCCTCCCACAGAGTATGAGGAAGTATGCGTTGAAGTGCCCCTGTGGTTGTAAGTGTGGACGGGCTGCTAAGTGCCCGAATTTTGATCATGTGACTGCAGGGGTGCTGCAACAGCTGTAACTTTGGGGACTGAGCATAACTACTAAATGAATGGTTGTTAAGCGATGGCTTAACAAAGAATTTGAGATGATGGAACAGGTCTGGGCAAGGAAGAGGAGTTTGGATATAAATGCAAGGAACAGAAGAGAAGAAAAAGTGAAACAGAAACTGAGTACAATGCTTTCTGCGGTCCTGATAATTTGCAAAGAAGTAGGCTGACCTGATTTCCAAAAATAAAAACTTGGATATACGAATATTAAAAAATGCATACATGTATACAAATCTACAAGTCAATTTCCCCAAAGTCACAGGCAAAAATTACCAGAAAAAAAAGGACACAAAGATGTTTAGAAGAGCTGCTCTGGAATGAAGCAACTTTAAGTAGTTCCAAACATTCCTGTCCCCTGTTGTGCTTTTACACTCTGTGAAAGATTATTTCCAGGCCAAATTAATTAATAAATGACTAACAATCAATTGACCACTCTCTCCATCATAAGGCTATCAGACCTGATCTGCAAAAATCCATTAGTCGTCAGCAAAGAGATACAGGAAACACTAACTTTGCTTCTTATTCTGGATTTCTGCAGACTAGTACTAATCAAGCAGCCAGTAAAATGGATAATGGAATAGCTTCATTCCCATGTTTCCTTCCACCATAAGGTACCCCAAGACTTGAGGAGTAATGGAAAGACATCATTTCTTTGGCTACTTGTTCCCATACTGTTCTGCCTGCTCTACCTTGAGCCCTCCCATTAGTTCGAGGATGCCTTCCCCAAAATCAGGACTGTCCCTGTAAAACTGGAATTTAATCTTGGAAATAAGTTTCAGGCACTGAGAGTGCCTTCTGTTGACTAAAACCTAGTCATGGCAGCATATTTTAATGACATTCCCAATGAAATCCATTGTGTGGGTAAAACGGGAAGGAACATAAAATGCAAACTCAAAGCACCATGAGAACGGGGCTCCTGCCGTTCTCCAAATAGGGCGCCTGTACTCATGAGACCTGGGGAAGACCAGATGGTTTCCGAGGGATTGCAAGAACAGGGTGGGCAATTGGAAGAAAGAATGACACAAGCAGCTTGGAGAACGACACACCGATCACCCTGCACGGAGGATCCCTCCTGCGGAGTACGAGGAGAGCCGCCGGAAGACCCGGTATACCTGTCATGTAGAAGAGTCCGGCTCTGCAGTCTCCCTCCTCGTGCATCGCCTGCAGCTCCCAACACAGCCCTGACGCTTCCGCTTCTGAGAGACAGCAGCGGCGGCCAATCAGGCGGGCGGGCCGGATAAATGACCCTGGGGGGCCGTATCTGGCCCCGGGCTGTAGTTTGAGAACCCCTGCCCTAGAGCTTGTTCTTTGTCTACTGACAGCACTTAACATTTTTCAAAAATGCCAGTATCCTATTACCTCTCACATGGAAGGGATCCCAGTGTAGATTCTGCCCATGTTTGTTACCACCATCACAGGTCTGCCTGAGGAAGTACCTTGTTGAAGACCAACATCTCTGTTGGCTTGCTCAGAAGTCCTTTTTCTTTCTTTTTTTTATCAATGTTATTAAAAGTTTTACAGAGAAAATAAAAACACAAATTACTACAGAATAAAGAAAACAAGAGAGAAAGAGAGAAAAGGAAAAAGACAATGGTGCAGAAAGAAAAGATAAAAGAAAAAAAAATCTTTTCTTTCTGCTCAAAAGTCCTTTTTCTAACTTTCTGTGTTTTCCATTGGGCTTAGACCCTCTTTGTATTGGCCCACTATGCCATCTCCCGTGATGAGGCCAACTTTCCAGAACCAGACTGCTTCCTGCCACGCCGCTGGCTGCGGAACCAGAGAGAGATGCCTCATCACCCCTTCAGTTCCATTCCCTTTGGTTATGGAGTACGTGCCTGTGTGGGGCGTCGCATTGCTGAACTTGAAATGCATCTGGCTCTTGCCAGGGTAAGTAGTTTCTGTACATGAGTGTGCATGTGCCAGTCTCTGCATGATCTGTGATCTCTTAGCTGCAAAGTGAAATTCCAATTCCGCGTTTCCTCAACCAGGAGATCTGGTATCCAAATCTGATCTCTGTCCACAGGGAAATCAGTGGAGTTCCCCCACCTATTTCTGGTGGCTCTTAACGTACAGGAAATATACATTCCTTAGCAATGGATGAAGCTATGGGTCTCCCAGAAGAATGATGGTAGGGTGGATAAGAAGTATCTAATCCTTCAAGCATATACGGTATTTGATATCCCTGTGACTTCATGGTCTTCATGGGACTGATCATTCTCTCTTTCTTAGCCCATTACTCTTCGTACAGATTTAAATTCAGTGGGTAGGAGGAACAGAAAGAAAGAGCTGCAGTGATTATTGGCTTCCTCACTCCAAGAAGTAAAGTAAAAGCCAGAAGAAGTCAATATATCTTTATGGTGAAAAGAAAAGGAAGTGACATTTGGGAACACTACCATTTTAATTATGAATTGATCAGTGGAAATGACTTTAGGAGGCAAAGATCATTCTTCTTCTCCACTCTCATGGCTCTGCCAACTGGCAACCATTTTGCCATAAAATAATGCTATGGTGCAGGAGGTCTGAAACCAAGAAATATTGGTAATGTGAATGGATTTGGGGCAAGGCAGAACCAGACAGGAAGCCTCTGAAATAACGTGCATTTTTTCTCTGGGTTGTTTCCAGATTATCCAGAAGTTCTTGATCAGACCAGACCCACAGTGCACTGAAGTGAAGCCTCTTGCCCGTATTGTGCTGGTGCCAGACAAGCCCATTAACCTGGATTTCCTTGACCGACAGACAATGCCTTAAACAGATCATGCTTTATTCAGCCTTAGAGTCTGCAGAGATTTGGAGAATCAGCTCTGGGATTGCATTGTCTCCTGGCTGGTCTACTGGCACCATGCTTGAGGCACTCCACCCTTCAGGCAGGATTCAGTCTAAAGAGTGTCCCTCCAACCCATACAAGTGGATTTTCTATACACAGTTCACCAAAAACATTTCTATACACAGTTCACCGTTTGCAGCCTTGCAGGCTTCCACCAGGAGTACACCCATATGGTTGATTTCCAGCTTTCCACTTCCCCATTCCTGAGCTTCCAATAATCAGTCAAGATTAGAAGTACAGGTGAAACTCAAAAAATTAGAATATCGTGCAAATGTTCTTTTATGTCAGTATGGCAACTCAAAAGGTGAAACCAATATATGAGATAGACGCATTACATGCAAAGCGAGATATGTCAAGCCTTACTTTGATATAATTGTGATGATTATGGCATACAGCTTATGAAAACCCCAAATTCACAATCTCAGAAAATTAGAATAGTGTGAAAAGGTTCAATATTCTAGGCTCAAAGTGTCCCACTCTAATCAGCTAATGAATCCATAACACCTGCAAAGGGTTCCTGAGCCTTTCAATGGTCTCTCAGGCTGGTTCAGTAGGAATCACAAGCATGGGAAAGATTGCTGACCTGACAGTTGTGCAGAAAACCATCATTGACACCCTCCATAAGGAGGGAAAGCCCTAAAAGGTAACTGCAAAAGAAGTTGGATGTTCCCGAAGTGCTGCATCAAAGCACATCAATAGAAGGTTATGTGGAAGGGAAAAGTGTGGTAGAAAAAGGTGCACAAGCAGCAGGGATGACCGCAGCCTGGAGAGGATTGTCAGGAAAAGGCCATTCAAAAGTGTTGGGGACTTTCACAAGGAGTGGACTGAGGCTGGAGTTAGTGCATCAAGAGCCACCACACACAGACGGATCCTGGACATGGGCTTCAAATGTCGTATTCCTCTTGTCAAGCCGCTCCTGAACAACAAACAACATCAGAAGCGTCTTACCTGGGCTACAGAAAAAAAGAACTGGTCTGTTGCCCAGTGGTCCAAAGTCCTCTTTTCTGATGAGAGCAACTTTTGCATCTCATTTGGGAACCAAGGACCCAGAGTCTGGAGGAAGAATGGAGAGGCACACAATGCACGATGCTTGAAGTCCAGTGTGAAGTTTCCACAGTCTGTGTTGATTTGGGGAGCCATGTCATCTGCTGGTGTTGGTCCACTGTGCTTCATTAAGTCCAGGGTCAATGCAGCCGTCTACCAGGAGATTCTGGAGCACTTCATGCTTCCTTCCGCAGACGAGCTTTATGGGGATGCTGACTTCATTTTCCAGCAGGACTTGGCACCTGCCCACACTGCCAAAAGTACCAAAACCTGGTTCAATGACCATGGGATTACTGTGCTTGATTGGCCAGCAAACTCGCCTGAGCTGAACCTCATAGAGAATTTATGGGGCATTGCCAAGAGAAAAATGAGGGACATGAGACCGAACAATGCAGCGGAGCTGAAGGCCGCTATTGAAGCATCCTGGTCTTCCATAACACCTCAGCAGTGCCACAGGCTGATAGCATCCATGCCACGCCGCATTGCGGCAGTCATTGTTGCAAAAGGGGCCCAAACCAAGTACTGAGTACATATGCATGCTTATACTTTGCAGAGGTCCGATATTGTTCTATTTCCAATCCTTGTGTTATTGATGTCATGCAATATTCTAATTTTCTGAGATTGTGAATTTGGGGTTTTCATAAGCTGTACGCCACAATCATCACAATTATACCATAGTAAGGCTTGACATATCTCGCTTTGCATGTAATGCATCTATCTCATATATTGGTTTCACCTTTTGAGTTGCCATACTGACATAAATGAACATTTGCATGATATTCTAATTTTTCGAGTTTCACCTGTATAGTAACTTGCTTCAGTGGATTAAAACTCTTATTTTGATGGGAGAAGGCCTTCAGGCATTCAGTTCTACATGCCTCCTCCTTTCAGAGGTGTGTATACATGATGCATGGCTGCTATTGTTGCCATACCATTCCTCACATGTTGGAAAATGATGTAATCCTCCTTTAAATGATACTAATCTAATTACTCGAACTGGGGAGTAACTGGAGCAGAGACTGGGATTGTGCCATGAAACTCCATCTCAAACAGTGGGAGAGTAACTCCTTCCCTGGATTTTGTGCACTGAGCACAAACTTCTTAAGGGAAGAAACCTTCACACATACAGCTAAGCTTTTCTCCTTGTATACATTCATGCTCCATATATGAGTGCCGCCTCATACATCATGCAATATCTTTGAAGACTACCAGTGATCCCTGGAGAAATTGGGAAATCACTGTTTTAGAGGATGCTTAAATAGGGCTGTGGTTTCTTATTCGTTGCTTCATTAATGCAGTTAGAGTACTTGGTGCATTTGTTTTAACAAAAAATAAATAAGTAAATAGAAAGGAACCAAAAAAGCACGTAAGATCTTTGAATGAAATAAACACACCCACTGATTATAATAACTAATATCATGGATATGCTTGTGGGATGACTGGGATATAATTATCCAAGGAAAAGCTCTCTTTTTGGCTAGATGTTATATAAATACAACAAGGACAAGTCAGATATAATTCTTGTATTCAAAATAGGATGCCAGGCAGAGTGCAAAGATTCACAAACACAGTCACCCATGAATATGAATAGGGTAAGCCAAACCTCCATCACTAACTTCTGAGAATAAAATGAGAGAGAACCATGTACTTCCACACTGGGTTCCTTGTAGGAAAAGAGGATGAAAAAAATAATTGTAGAGAAAGTATGAAGTATATTGTTACTAGGAATTACATTTATCTGATTTCTAAGAGGCCACTATAAATTTGTCCAGTAGCAACTTGATATGCAAAAAATCAACAAGCTAATTGGCTGTTAGGCAGCCAGTTTGACCTACTGGTTAAGGCACCAGTAGATGGCTAGAAGCTGGAGGACCATGAGTTCTGGTCCTGCCTTAGGCATGAACCCAGCTGGGTGACCTTGGGCCAGTCACTCTCTCTCAGCCCTAGGAAGGAGGCAAGGGCTAACCACTTCTAAAAATCTTGCCAAGAAAACTGCAGGGATTAGTCCAGGCAGCTGCCAGGACTCAACACAGACTGAAAGGCACCAAAAACAAAACAAAAAAATTGCTATTAAGAGCATGGAAACACAGATGGATTGAAAGCTGCTGGTCTTTCTTGGTATGCGCACACACCCACTTACTAAACCTTAACAGAGGAAGGGGTCAAGATGAAGAAAAATAATTACTGGAGCTTTAAAATGCATCAAGTTCAGTTTGTATCAAAGGTGTTTATCTACGGTGTATTGGAGTTTAGCACAGAGATGTTGAGGTCCTGACTATAATACCGATATTTTGTATTTTTGGCCTCTACACAGGCACATCTGTCAGTGGTAGGGGAGGGGAACTGGAAGCAAAAATTTAAATAGCAAGTCCCAGAGGATCATGACATTCAGAAGTCCTTTTTGTTTGTCTGTTTTGGTACCCAAATGGCTAACCAGTAAGGTGCCACAAGAAGATGCTGCTATCATCATCATTACCACCACCACCACCCTCCTCTAATTCTCTAGAGCAGTGTTGTCCAAACTTGGCCACTTTAAGATGAGTGGACTTCAACTCCCAGAATTCCCAGAATTCTGGGAGTTGAAGTCCACTCATCTTAAAGTGGCCAAGTTTGGACAACACTGCTCTAGACAGTGCCCTTCTACTGTCAATGTAATTAAAGTTACAGAAAAACTGGCCTCAAACTCAAACGACTTCAAGATGTCAACTCCTACACCAGAGGTGGTTAGCCTATGGCCTCCAGATATTGCTGAAAGCTGTAACTCCCAGCAGCTTTAACCAACATGGCCAAGGATGGCACATCTATATAAGTACATCATACAAATCCAATACACTACTTCTTCCAGGGTAAGAAACATGAAGAAAAGCAGAGAAAAGGAATAAGAAACAGTATGCCAAATAAATTAAAGATACGAGATTAAAAAAGAAAAACAACACTTGTTTATATCAAGACAATTCACTATACCTCTCCATGCCTTTTTATCTTTGCAAACCATCCTTCCTTCCTCCGTGCCTATACAGTGCCTCTTCTTTAAACTTCTCACCGTTCTCTTTTTGGGGATCTCATCAACTCTGTTAGTCTTCCTCTTGACACATTCTCTGTTCCTACACATCTTGCAATTTGATTGTCATTCATTCTCTTTATGTGACCAAACCACCTGAAAATACTTATTTCATTCAGGTCACTCCCAATTATTCAGCACTCATTCAACATTGGCCTTATTTCTCACACACACTTAAGTAACCCATTTCCAATGCATTCAACTTACTTTTGTATTTCTTGTGACATACTCAACGCTCACTTCCATATAACAGTGGGCAGAACAGAGTCTTGTACAGAGCCATTTGTTTCTTTTTATAAACATTCATTCCTCCCAACAGATCACATACTACCCACTACCTTCTACCAGCACTTGCATGTATTAACATTTCCATTCATTTTTCTACCTTTGGTAAACGTTCTATCAAAGTACAAATTCATCCACTAGTTCTGGCTGTTTGCCATTTACAGTGGTATCTCGGGTCACGAACTTAATTTGTTCCGCGACTCTGGTCGCGACCCGAATTGGTCGCGACCCGAATCAAATTTTCCCATAAGGTTCAATGTAATTATGGTTAATCCGTTCTGAACCATATGTATTTTTTTTTTAAACCACAAAAATATGAAACAAAGTACAGTACAGTATGAAGAGAGAGAACGCTAACCTTGCTCGAGGTGACTTCTGGCGTGGAGGACAGGAAGGCGGGTGGGGAGGCGGTTACTGCTTGGAGGGAGAGTCCCCCTCCCTACAGGAAGCCACGACCACGTGTCACGGCAGGGAAAATGGCCGTGGATCCTGTTCGTCACCCGATGCGGAGTTCGCGGACGGAAGCAAAATTTTGCGAACGGTGCTGTTCATGACCCGAATTGGTCGTGAACAGAAGCGTTCGTGACCCGAGGTACCACTGTATTTGTAATTTGGAATCATCCTCTCCATTTTCCCTGTCAAACACAACTATCTTGGTCTTCAAAATATTAATTTTTAAATCCAAATTCCTTGTTTCATCATACAATCTAATATTCACTACCAATTATTCAGGTTCTCAGTCAACTAGACAGCATTATCTGCATACAAAAATATTCATGCAATTACTTTCCTAACCAACATATCCTTAGCATCATCACAAGCATTGTTTACACATTTGTTCTTAAATATCTTAAAGAACTAAGGGGATATCACAAATCCCTTTATTACTCCTGCTATGTTGAACCATTCATTAAGCATTCTATTTATTTGTCAAAAGGCTTTTGTGTTCTTGGGAAATTATCACACAACTGCAGCATGTCCAGACTGCTTTGTGATTCTTTTTTCTCCCTTTATTCATAACATTAACAGAGATAGGAAAAACTTAGTTTTGTTTTCAGCTGTGCAAGGCTAATTATGGAGCAAGATCAGAGAAACAAACAGCTCCCCCACTTGAGGGTAGCATAGAATGCAATCAAAAGCTGTATGTTGATGCATTTGCATGTTTGTTCAAGCATGCCTAGAATAACCGTTTGCCTGCAAATGAAGACTTTTTTTTAACTCAGAGTGCTTAGTTGAGAGTATATTTTTCAACTTCTAATTCCCTTTCCGAGTTAAACAAGGCTATTAATTATGCTTGGCTGACAATCTGTCAGCTATCAGAATGTTGCCATCAAGCCATCTGTGCCAAGTAGACCTCTCCCTTGCTGTGATGATCTTGCCATCCACCTTCTTTCTCCACTATAATTACCATACAATTTTCTAAAACACTTCTTCAAATAGTCGTTGATTTCCATTTCATCCAAAATAATTTCATTACTTTTAATTCTATTCACTCTGCTGGAAGCTGCTTGTTTTTACCCTTCTTCCAAAACAATCCATCATCATTTTCTCTATCTCTTAATCTTAACCATTCTTTGCTCTGACTACACTCATGGCTTGTATCTTTTTCTCTATACACACATTATACAATATATTTTTCTCATCCTCATTTTTACAGCAATCATTCTCTTAAATGCATTTTTGCTCTTTCATAGGCTCTTTCACTTGATCATTCCACCAAGCATCCTTTTTATTCTGTCCGTTGTTAACTCCAACAATTCTGTAACTCTGTGTAATTATTTTCATTCTGTTCCAAGCAGCTTCCACATTCTCTGCTTTTATGACTACTTTTAATTCATTCAGTTGGGACATTAATCTATTATTATTATAATATGATGATTAATTCTTTTTCAAACAGAACTCATATTTTCTCTTTTTGCAGTCATTCTTCTTTTACCATAGTTTCTTTCACTGCTTTCTTCTATGTCCGTTTTTCCAAAGATCTTCTTGCAACACTACCAAATGTCTGTTGTATATTCTGAGCTTCTTACCACTTTTTATCTTTCATTCAATTGTTTATCACTGTAAACCATTCATACTTTTAGATTTATATTAATTCCTTTGCCATGTGTACATTGAAATAGATATGCTCAAACAATGCATTTGAAACCGCTTTTTTCTAAGCAGATATTCACCAAGCAATAATCATTTTCAGCCATTCTTGAGTCTAAATGGCCAAATCACTTTCTCTGTACTCTTCTGCTTTGTTCCCACCCATCCATTTATGTCACCTAATTGAATCATTTTTCCCTCTCTGGACCACATTCATTCAGAAAGTTGCACAATTTTTCTCAAAATCTGTTGGTTCCAATCTTTATCACCTTTCACTAAGGCATAACATACAGCTACCACCAATCTAAGGATTCCTACTTTTGTATACACCTTACAACAATCTAGATGATACCAACTGATACATTTTAGCCCTTTCATTCATAATTAAACCTACTCCTTCATTCCCCACATGTATTCATCAACCCCACTCCACAGGATCACACCATTTCATTCACATCTATTATATCCTTACTTTACAGATACATCACACCTTTTTTTTTCTTTCTTCCATTTCATTAATTCCTGCTCTTCATCCATACTGTTCTTACATTCCAAATTGCAGTCTTCCATATGCCACAGTCATCATCTTATGGACCCATAGATATTGACCTCCACCACTCTTTTTGGCTCTGGTGAATCAAGGCTTTTACATATTGAGTTTTAGTAAGATAAAGAAAGTATGGACTGGCTTACCAACTTAGTCACATCTGTGCCACTTGCAGAACCCTTGCTGGCAATAAGGGTAGCCCCACTGGCACACTTTGGCCAATATCCCATAAGCAGCACTGAAGCCCAAAGCATGCTCATATTATTCTATGCTTAGTGACTACTTTTCACATCAAAATATATTGCTTGCATCCCACCATCTAAGAGATACATATCATAGATTGAGATCCACATAGGATGCAGAAATTATCTATTTTGGGAATGGTGGTATTCAACATCTAAATAACTCCCAGGTTCTCTACTCATGAATTATACTTTAAATAGCATGGCTAGTCATTAATGGTAGAAAAAAACATATTTTTATCCTTTCAGTTTACCACCCAACCCTAATTTATGTCTACCCATGGCTGCTCCAGGGATGGCACTACAGCTGAAAATGAGGATGAGCAGAAGACAGGATATAATGGCAGTCCTCTCATAAACCAGCAAAGCTTCCCAACCCTCAGTCTTAAATGTCACAGCCATAAAGTTTCTCTTCAATAAGCAATTACGGTATTAAATGAAGTAGGCAAGGCTTGATTTTTGTATGTATATGACTTAAAACAGCAAACCCTAAAGCAGTGTTTTTCAAATTTGGCAACTTTAAAATGTGTAGACTTCAACTCCCAGAATTTCCCAGCCAGCCACCTTAAAGTTGCCAAGTTTGAAAAACATTGCTCTAGAGTGGTTGTGAGGGGGAAAAAAAGAGACTTACTCCAGAATGCCAAGAGTATGATACCCTTAGCCTCCTTCAGTATTTTGCAGCTGTCTCTGGCAGATTTGGAAAGCCTGAATTCTCTACCAGCCTCTAACTTGGCAGATCTGCTCTGTGGTGAGATGGGGATCCTGTTTCAAAAGTGCAGGATTTGAGAGCATGGAATAGTTTGTTCAAGGCAGTGGAGCACCGCCAAACAGAAAGCTGGGGAGGCAAGCAGGACATTTATCTGCTAAATCTTTTGCTCTGGCTTAACCGGATATTCTATAGCTCTCAGGAGGCCACCAAGCAGGGCTGCCCTACCTGTGGTCCCAGGGCTCATTTCACTGCCCAACATTGCCAGCAAAATGCAATATTGTATGTAATGGGCAGAAAGAAATGTATTAAATACAATGGTACCTCAAGATACGAATTTAATCCGTTCCGTGACTCTGATCGCAAGTCGAATTGGTCGCATCCTGAAGCACGTTTTCCCATAGGGTTCAATGTAAATACTGTTAATCCGTTCCACCCTCTGAATTTGGTCGCATCCTGAAGCAAATTTCCCCATAAGGTTCAATGTAAATACGGCTAATCCGCCCTCCGAATTTGGCCACATCCTGAAGCACATGTCCCCATAAAGTTCAATGTGTCAGCCGGCGTTGCACGGCTAAGAAATTCCCCAGGCGCGCTTTAGTCAGCCCTAGCGCAGAAAAAGGAAGTGCTAATGAAATCTGAGAAAGGCTCTCGCGCGCACAGCCAGGAGCGGGAGCTTCCCCCCGACTCCCCGTGCTGATTCTTCTTAATTCCGCGCTCTTTCCTCTGTGCATAGCCCTTGGCGCGCGCGACAAAAGCACACTGAAAGCAATGGGGGGGGAAGGCTTATGTCGCACGCATGCACAGCGGAGCGGGAGCTTCCCCCCCCCCACTGATTCCTCCGCGCTCTTTCCTTTCTCCATAGCGACAAAAGCACACTGAAAGCAATGGGGGGGAAGGCTTATGTCGTGCGCACGCACAGCCGGGAGCAGGAGCTTCCCCCCCACCCCCACGCACTCAGATTTCATTAGCAGTTCCTCTTTCTGCATTGCTTTCCCTGGGCTTTTGTCCTCCCGCTCAGATTTCATTAGTACTTCCTCTTGGAAGCCGCGACCACGTGGCAGCAGGGCAAATGGCCGCGGATCCGGTTCGTAGCTTGAGGCGGAGTTCGCATGTTGAGGTAAATTTTTGCGCCGGAGCTGGTCGTATCTTGAAATTTTCGTAAGATGGGGCGTTCATATCTTGAGGTACCACTGTATATGAAGAGTAATAATATTACCTATAAGTATTTAACTTCTATTTGGGTTGGGTTTAAATTAGATTAAGTTTAGTTGTGACCTGATTCCAACTACTTTATGGAGAAGGACCTTTGTCCTGCTATTCAGCCCTTAAGCACCAGGCCAGGAATCCTTTCCAAAGGGTTTACACTAAATTTGATAGCCCTTGGCTAGAAAATTACCCAGCCCACCATACTGCAAATATGTGGTTTACCTCACAGGTACACTATAGGTAGATGTTCCGAGTGCTTTTTAAACAGAAAAGCAGGATTAAAATGCTTAAAATAAAGAAACTTGTTTTTCTGGTAATGTTCTTTGCATAGCTTTTGATAAAGAAGGGTTGAAAGAAACTGAATAGGCAAAGTTAGGAAATAACTCATGGGAAATATGCCTTTCCTATTTCAGAGGGCCAGCGTCAAATCACTGTGCTCTGTTCACTTTTCACATGGCATCTTCTTGCAACCGTTATCCGAATACTGTCCTACTGTCCTTTCATTCTAGCTAGCTTTTTATTCAGATTGCAGAGACTGCTTTCAGACAGGCATCTCCTAGTCCCAGTGATCTCTCTCCATATTATTTGAACCTCCATATTATTTGTCAGCATGGCTCCAAAGAAAATGTTCTTATTTATATCCATCTATATTTTGCCCACACAGATATGACATAACTCCTACACATTCATTAGATAACCTAACTTTTGTAGTGTCACTTTATGCATGCAAATTTTAACTGATTTTTTTTACTTAATCTTAAACTGCTTCTATATATTTTTAAAGGGAAGAGAGACAAAACTGTAACTTCGTAACTACACAGATGTATTAGTAATACTGTATACTGTGTCAAACATTTATAATATACCGTTATATAACTGACTAAAATAAATTGACATTGAGAGCTGCCACTACAAAAACAATGTTTGCTGGGCACTATGAAACTTTCCCATTGCTTCTCTTAATGTTCCAGCCTTTTTTAAAAAATGGCAAAAATGCAGCTAAACTGATCTATACCTATAGGAACATGCTAGAGGAGGAAAAAAAAAAGACGCTTTCTCAGTGCTTTCTGCTAAAGCTTTGACTCTATAGTTATCTTACCACATTTGCATTTGGGGAGGGTCTACTCAGAAACATTTTCTACTTGGAGACCTTTTCCCACCAATTTTTCCATCCTTCTTCCATCCTAGTTAAGCAGAAAAAAGGCAGTTTAGTTTCACAAGGCCTTTCAGCTGTTAGGGCCGCCTGCCTGCCTGCCTGCCACACATGAGAGCAGTTTTAGGAACTGGGCAATTTCTATCAAATGCTAGGCTAACCAATGGTCAGCTAGTTTGTGGCTCAGTCTGCTTCTGTTTGCAATTATACCCTCAGCTGGGTTAAAGCCATTACCTAACCAGAACTCCCTATGCAGCAATTTAACTAGATGTTGTGATTTGCTGAACTGCACAGCCCCCCAAAAGGCACCCATCTTGGGCTTTTGGAAATGGTTAAATATAGTTAAGTTAACCCTAGAGGTTGGATATGCTAGCCTAGAACTCGGGTACCTATTTTTCATTTTTAGTGTATATGCAAACCTAAAACAGAAAATCATAGGTCACCATGTCGACTGAGCACAGTATCCACCTTAAATTAAGACAAACGCTTTCTAATCCAATTGCTCTAAAGCAGAGACTATTTTTAAAACACAGAGCCTGCAAGCAAAATACAAAATATTTAACCATTTTCATGCAACGTGATAAAATAATAAATACTTGGCTGCACTGATGCTCGACACGGCTTGCTTCGATTTGAGAATGCTGGACATCTGAGGCACAAACAAGTACCAAGTTTGGCCTCATCTTGTAAGCGGGAAGGAGGGGGGCAGTTTAAAGGAAGCCAGAAGAGTTTGCGGAATCCCCCTGCCCTCGTAAGGCGGCTGCCTTGATTCACCACCTTTATTTCTCGGAGCCGGAGAGGTGGGCGGGGACCGCTCTTTTTAAACGAGAGCCGCGGGGTCGTGGGGATTTTTTCCATAACACGAGGCGTTCCGAACAGGCGGGACTGTGGGGGAAGCCGATACTTGCGCCCGGGATTAATTAACATTTTGAGGTTTGGCTGCGGGGTGTGTTTGCTTGCAATTCGCTTGGCTCTGTTGAGGGTATTATAAGTGTGGAATGAGAGTTCGCATGTCCTCTGTTCTTCCTTCCCGCCCACGCGTTCATTTTCCCTTCCCCTTGGATCGTTCCCAGTGGGGCAAGGATGTTATCTCTAGATGAAAACACAGATTCAGAGCGAGCCCCCGTGGTTTGGACATCAGTTCCCTGAATTTTAGACCGCATGACTACCGGATGGCTGGGTATTCTGGGTGTTGTAGTCCAATTTATCTGGAAGGCGGAGGAGGAAAAAGGCAAACTCTGTTCTAGCATGTGAGGCTTCTGTTCGGGCACTTTTCAAGAAATGGTGAGGTTGAGCTTGGCTCCTGAGGGGAAGAAGCTGAGGACAGTCTTTCCTATTGCTTTGTAGTAGTCTTTGCCTTATGCTGTGCTTAAGGTAAAAACACCTCTTAGACTGGTCCTGATCTGTCTTTTTAACTTCCTTCTCAATCATTGTCTTTAGCAGGATGAATCGCTTTGGCCCACTGCTTATGTATCATTTGGACCAGCTCCTGGAGCTTGCTGATTTCAACCGCAGCACTGAAGTAGGTGGGTTGGCTCCAGCTCACCGTCTTTTCATCTTTGTATCCTAGTGGTTACATCAATAGCAACTCTGCTTCTTCCTTCCTACCGCACCCTGAATCTGTTAGTTTTAATGACCAATCTAATTTAAGCTCTGTATGGGGCTCCAAGCCCTAAAGTTATTGTCAGCCTCTTTTTGTCTCCCTGCCTTCATAATGCAAGTTACAATTCTGGGCAGATCAGTCCCGTTCTATAAGATTTCTGTTTTGTGGTTTGCAAGCACTCCTTTGTACAATACTGTATATGAAAGCAGTCTTCCTCAACCTTAGACCTTCCAGATGTGCTGGGAGTGAAACTTGTATGCTGACTGGGAATTGTGGGTTTAGTCTCTTGGGTAGACTGAACCAAAGGGAAGACATGAAGGATGAGCTTTGTCCTAAACAATTCTCCTCCCACTTTTCAGAGCTTTGCCCAGTCCATGGAAGATTGGGATGACAGATCAGTATTTGCATGTCCCTTATTTTATTTACTGAATTATGCATTCCAGCTTTCTACTCAAGTTTGTATCATTTGGATTGAAATAACACTGAGGTTGCCCACACTGTATCTTTAAGCACCAGTGTATCCACAGATACCTCCTATGGTATATTCAGGCTCTTCACCCCACAGCGGTTTAATTTCTTTATTCTTCCAACTTTCTTGTTCAAAATGGGGGCGGGCATGGGGGAGTGGGTATGCTGAAGCATAGAGAGCCAGTCTCTAATCTAATTATTACAGGGATGCTTTGGGCCTCATATAGGCCACATACATTCTTGGAAAATAAGAGTGATGGATGACAAAGGTGAGTCAGAGGGCTGGGGAAGATAGTGAGAAGCAACCTTACAAGTTTGCTATCTGATAAATGTGTGTTTTGTGATTGGCTAAGCACACTCCATGAGAACTATTTGGCCGTTCCCCCTTTTTGTATAGGTGCTCACAATTTGACCTTTGACCTGGAAAGGATAGGGATACCTGTAACAATATAAATAAATAATACATTTAGATGCTTATATTTAGGTTATTGCCATTTTGAGTAAGTCTTCATTCCTTGGACTCACGTTACAGGGAGTACAGGTGAAACTCAAAAAATTAGAATATCGTGCAAATGTTCATTTATGTCAGTATGGCAATTCAAAAGGTGAAACCAATATATGAGATAGACGCATTACATGCAAAGCGAGATATGTCAAGCCTTACTTTGGTATAATTGTGATGATTATGGCGTACAGCTTATGAAAACCCCAAATTCACAATCTCAGAAAATTAGAATATTACATGACGTCAATAACACAAGGATTGGAAATAGAACAATATCGGACCTCTGCAAAGTATAAGCATGCATATGTACTCAGTACTTGGTTTGGGCCCCTTTTGCAGCAATGACTGCCGCAATGCGGCGTGGCATGGATGCTATCAGCCTGTGGCACTGCTGAGGTGTTATGGAAGACCAGGATGCTTCAATAGCGGCCTTCAGCTCCGCTGCATTGTTCGGTCTCATGTCCCTCATCTTTCTCTTGGCAATGCCCCATAGATTCTCTATGGGGTTCAGGTCAGGCGAGTTTGCTGGCCAATCAAGCACAGTAATCCCATGGTCATTGAACCAGGTTTTGGTACTTTTGGCAGTGTGGGCAGGTGCCAAGTCCTGCTGGAAAATGAAGTCAGCATCCCCATAAAGCTCGTCTGCGGAAGGAAGCATGAAGTGCTCCAAAATCTCCTGGTAGACGGCTGCGTTGACCCTGGACTTAATGAAGCACAGTGGACCAACACCAGCAGATGACATGGCTCCCCAAATCAACACAGATTGTGGAAACTTCACACTGGACTTCAAGCATCGTGCATTGTGTGCCTCTCCATTCTTCCTCCAGACTCTGGGTCCTTGGTTCCCAAATGAGATGCAAAAGTTGCTCTCATCAGAAAAGAGGACTTTGGACCACTGGGCAACAGACCAGTTCTTTTTTTCTGTAGCCCAGGTAAGACGCTTCTGACGTTGTTTGTTGTTCAGGAGCGGCTTGACAAGAGGAATACGACATTTGAAGCCCATGTCCAGGATCCGTCTGTGTGTGGTGGCTCTTGATGCACTAACTCCAGCCTCAGTCCACTCCTTGTGAAAGTCCCCAACACTTTTGAATGGCCTTTTCCTGACAATCCTCTCCAGGCTACGGTCATCCCTGCTGCTTGTGCACCTTTTTCTACCACACTTTTCCCTTCCACATAACCTTCTATTGATGTGCTTTGATAAAGCACTTTGGGAACATCCAACTTCTTTTGCAGTTACCTTTTAGGGCTTTCCCTCCTTATGGAGGGTGTCAATGATGGTTTTCTGCACAACTGTCAGGTCAGCAATCTTTCCCATGCTTGTGATTCCTACTGAACCAGCCTGAGAGACCATTGAAAGGCTCAGGAACCCTTTGCAGGTGTTATGGATTCATTAGCTGATTAGAGTGGGACACTTTGAGCCTAGAATATTGAACCTTTTCACACTATTCTAATTTTCTGAGATTGTGAATTTGGGGTTTTCATAAGCTGTACGCCATAATCATCACAACTATACCAAAGTAAGGCTTGACATATCTCGCTTTGCATGTAATGCGTCTATCTCATATATTGGTTTCACCTTTTGAGTTGCCATACTGACATAAATGAACATTTGCACGATATTCTAATTTTTCGAGTTTCACCTGTAGGAACATACAGCTTTGGACTAGCATGGTCTCAGCTGTACCTACAAGAAGCAGGTGGGGCCAGGGAAAAGATTAACTTTGATTTCATTTAAACTTGTAAATACTGTATAATTAAGATGATTACTCCCCAGATGTTTTAGATGTTTTTCCTTCATATCATTATTAACAAGTACAATTGAGTGGCAACTTTTGAAGATGCTCTGAGGCAAGACTTTGAAATGCTGCTTGCAGAGCCTGTTATCACTTCTCCAGATTCCTTTAGGTCCATCTAAAGCACCAGCTTGGTCAGGTATCTAAACACCACAGCCTACGGCTCTACTATAATCCCTTGAACTTACCTGTTGACTTGTTCCCTCCAAGTAGTTAAGCAGTTGGAGGAAGAAGAGAAGCACCTTCAACTATCTTATCTTCTTCCTCTGAGTGACTGTGTAAATTAGATCCAAAGACAGATGAGGGTGAGTAAGTTGGCAGTGGTGCCAGTAATAATGAGTGCCTACTGTGAGCATCTTGTCAAGTCACCTGGAAAAAAAACTCCAACCTGGATCTTATGTTAACTCTGGGCTTCTATATGTGTTTTCTCCATCACTACAATCATACAGTTGGGTCTAAAAATATTAAGAGTTCTGGTTCTAATCCAATCTAGTTCAGCATCCTTTATTTTTAGTGGACCCATGGCCAAGTTGATTCCTAAGGGAAGCTCACAAGTGGAATTTGAGAGCAAGTAAAGTTTTTCCACTGTTCTTCCTCATCAGTTAGTATTCATGTGCTTTCCATCTCTGTCTAGTGGCCATTCACCTAAGATGCCATTGGATTTATCCCATCTGATTCGTTATCAGATCTACACTGTATATAATTTTTGCTACCTTTCATATTTGCTTGAGTTGATCTCATTTAGTGGTTCTGCTTTTTTCAAGACATATTTAAAATAGTATCTGGCTTTCAAGGAAATATATAAAGTGGGAGTGTCAGAATAGGTCCTGAGGACCATCTTCTGTTTAATTCAACTTCCATCATGTAAGGTCATGGTTCTAGAGCAAGGATAAATGATCTGAAGCCCTCCAGACGTTCTCTGTTGCAGCTCTCACTAAAGCCAGGCACTGGGGCAAAAGTAATGGATTGAAGAAGCTATAAATCCAAACACCTGAACAGCATTGTATTCTAGCTATTGTAAAATGCTATGAAGAGAGCAAAAACATTGAGGTACATGGGAAAGAAGAGAGAATCCAGCAACACTCCCTCTGGAGGCACTGAGATTTCAAGAGAATAGCTGTATTGGAGTGGACCATTCTTAATTAGGGTCCTTTACACCTTGGTATGGATTCTATAGGACAATTAAGCATTGATGCAAAAACACATAAAACCTCTTGAACAGTCTCATTAAATATTTCTGTCCTTACTGTGGCAACTGTCAGAACTGGGGCAATTCAGTTGGCCCGTTAATCAGCAGGCTAAGAGGAGGCTTTTCTAATAGAACTTTGATCATATTATCCTTAAAACCTTGTTAGTGGGCTTGTCAGAAAGTGATGAGAAGTTGGGTTAATTCAAGCATTCTGTGTTGTTCTGGATATAGCATCAGTGCTTCCTGGTGGCAGGTTGGCGAAGAGGCCATAAATTCTTTGATTACATAAAGGTGGGGAGAAGATTGCACCTGCTGTACCCCTTTCTCGACACATAGAGTCCATTCTGTTTGCTCATTTTGATATTTTCCATCTTAACTCATATTATTCTTGGGTACTTACAAGATACGTATGTGCTTGCAAAGATGATTTACACATAGGTAATCCCAGGTTGTTTTTTCTGAGTCCTTGCCATCAAATCCCAGTATTGAAACCATGCCTCTGTTCAGAATATCTTCAGATTGCCCGGTGTCTTGAAGGGATGCGCCAGCGATGCTGCTGGCTAGATCAGGATTTGCAGAGGGCAAGGCAGCAGTTACGCCAGTCAGAATCTGAGCGTTCCGTGCTGGAGGTGAAGTTGAAACATGCCCGCAACCAAGTAGAGGTGGAAATGAAGAAAAGACGTTGGGCAGAAGCTGAGCTGGAAAAGCAGGTTTGTGAATTTTATTATCCTGTCAAAAACAGCATTCCAGAATGAGAAGACCACCATGAATGGAAGAGGCAGGAAGGTGAACACCATCTCTTCTGTCAAGTAATAGATATTAGGAAAAACAATCTCTTAATCTTAAAACAAGAGCGGACAAATTCTAGTCTTCCAGATGTAATTGAATTTGAATTCTCAATAGCCCCAGCAAACATGGCAGTAGAACCACATTTAAGAGTACTGGGCTAATGGCTACCATCTCATAGTGGTGTTGGTGTTGTATATAGCATTTCTATATACCTCATTCAGTGCATTTACAGCATTTGTATACAACTCAAAAAATGTTTGTGCCTAAAGCAGCAGGGCACATAGGATGAAAATTTGGAGGGCTCCATCATTCTCTCTCAGAAGTCCTCTTTGTTAAACCCTCTAGCTTCATTTCCTGCTTTGATGTGCCATGCACTGCCACCACTTAACTTCTAAGAGCACCCCCACCTCAGCATTCCCCCTCCTAATTGCCACTACCTCTGTGAAAGAGAACTCCCATACTTTGTGTTTTCCAAATTGACAAAAGCATTTCCACCTGGAGAGGGAGGGGTTGAAAAGAATTTCTTCTTTGGCTACCTGCTGAAATAAGCATCTCTCCTTGGGCAAATCCTTCTCAAGACAGATGTATATTTCCTTAGAAACAGCTGTCAATCTGGTGAATGCCAGGGGGTATCACAGCAGTAAACAGCAACAGCAAACAGCATCCAAGATGCAAATCCCTGGCAGAGCAATTCTAAATGTAGTCGGGACATTCTGATAGATTCAAACACCCTGTTGTCAACAGAGCAGAAGTAGGAAAGCGCAGTGTTTGCCACTTCTGTTTTCTTTTGAGAAAAGATCCTCTCAAAACATGATTTGCTTGCAGTAGGATAAAATAAATTTCTACCTGCTCTGAAGTGATCTAAGTTTACCTTGTGTTTGGAGGCATTACAGAGTGGGCTGGTCTTCAATTCTGCCCAGTTGGCTCACATCCCAGACTCTTTGTTGGGAGCTGGATCAAAAACAACTAGCTGTATGTAGAAGGGAACTACAAAATAAATCTCCAATTCAGATACTCCCCCAGATTTGGAGAAGGGAATCAACATGTCCTGGAATACTATCCCAATTAAGCTTGAATCCCAGTTTAATTTAATTTATTCTGATGGCTCTGAATAAATCTTCAATGTAGAGTTAATGTAATCCTGAGTGTTCATGCAAGGTGAGAATAGATAATTAATCTTATATCATTACAAGCCCTGGGAGGAACACCCAGACCCAAACCTTGTTTCAGTTTCAAGAGACTCTTCTTGAGCATCATTTCATTCTCTTCACTAAGAGGTTTTCTTTGTTCTCTTCCCCCCAGGAATGCAAATTGCGACTTATCTATGACTACCTAATGGCTGACCCACTGATCAGTCCCCTCACTGAAGATCAGCGTGCAGACCTGGCAGTTTTTGAGAGAGTGCGTTTCAGCCACAGCAACTTGCTGCCTGGAAAACAGTGAGTGTTAGAAGGCAAGGCTTCACTTAAAAGGCTTTGATGTGGCATTCTTGTGCATGCAATGTTACCTAAGACTTGAGGTCTCCAGACCTTCCCATAGCAATCCAAACTCACCCTTCCTCTGCAAAGATGATACAGTTTGTCTCCATAGGAAGTATTAGTGCAACAATTAGTATTAGCACATGAGAACAGTTTTGAACTAAAGTTGGAGTGTTCCAGTTTGGTACAACTCTGGAATACTCAGCACTCTGGATGTGGAAATGAAGCAATGTTTATTTGTCCACCCTCTTCTGGGGCTTCTGCTGTTGCAAGCAACATAAAGAAAATTATTACAACCTGCCCAATGGATGATCAGAAGTTCCCATTAAGTCAAAGACATGATGGAGAACCTCAGTTCCTTCTGCCCATCTTGCAACGCTTTTCCTTGAGAGGTTTTCCAAGTCAAGAATTCCCATGAAAAGCACCAGCCTTGGGGGAGAAGACCATCTGGTGTTAGATCTTCTCCTCTGAGGTTGGTGCTCCATTTCCAGCCTTAGAGAGAAACCAAAGTAATTCAGTGGCCCCTGGAATGCTGTACAACTACATAGAATTGCATTCCAAGTATATTATAATTTTTGCTAAGTATTCAAATTAATTTGTATACATTTATTTCCATAATCTCTGGAACAACTCTGTAAAACAAGTACCAGCTGCAAAGGAGGAAAATACAGAGACCGAGAGGGAATGAGTCAACACGTGGATGTCATAGTGATGTTTGATTAAGTAGATAATCAGTTGTCATGCTTTAGCTTAGCTTCTGTTAAAAACATTTCCCTGGTGTTTCCATGATAGAGGAGAAGCAGGTAGAAATGTACAGGTAGTTCTGTCTACTTCTTGTTAGAAATGTTTGCTTAAATGCATGTACATTTAAGATAAAATGTATACAAAAACATGTTTTTCTTTTTAAAAAATACTGTGCGTATTGCACAATAAAAGGATGTGATTATCACACGATCTGTTTGTTTTCTCCCTATAGAACTTTCCATATGGGGAATTTAGTATCTTTGAACATACAAAGCTGCTTTAAAGTAAACTGGGCAAGATTATCAATACATCTACTCCTGTATTTTCTTTAAATAGTGCCAAAATTTCATTATCTTGGGTTTCCTCAGTATCCTCACCTGGATATGCCTGGGGCCACACCTTTTCCAGGATTTCTTCCAAGTATCATGTGGAAGAAGCTCTGATTTAAGCATAGATTCTCAGGTGCATTGATATTACTCTCCTAGAAAGTATAAAATGCTTCTGTATTCCTGTGTGTGTGTCTCAGAATCCTGAGAAAGAAAGGGGATGAAAGAAAGAAATTTGTTAGGGATGTTATAGTAAAGGAGGGAGTGCCTTGAGTGGGAGGGAGCAGACTAGGTGATCCCTTGCATCATTCTTATTCGTAAAATGCTAGAGTGTATTTTATCATTCTATGAATAAGATAAGCTGGACTTGAAATGGGTCTGGGAAAACAAATGAAATACTAGATAGATAGTCTTTTTGCATCCCCTTTGATGTACTTTCCTAGGGGGATGTGTGCAGTGGAAGAACTCGGTACCTCGATCCTATCTGACATCAGTTTTGACCATTCGGATGAGGAAGTGGTAAGTTCTATGCCTCTTTATCCAGCTTGACATGAGAGAAGTAAAAAGGCTTAGGGTAAAGTTGCCAACCTTTTCAGAGTTGAAGAAAACTATTAGTAGTAGGTCTCCTGGGAAGTTATTACTCTGTCCAAAATGTTCACTTGGCAGGGTAGCACGTAAGGATTCCTTCTGATAAGATATCAGGGTCTATACATGAATCACAAAGAAAATGAACAAGAAAGTCTAATACAGTCCACTTTATTACATGCAATGAGTGTCATTATAAAAAGTATGTGTATGTGTTTGTATGAAGGGAAGAAGACTGGTAACACAAAATAAAAGGACTGATTTTGCCACAGAATAATTCATCAAGAGTTGTTCATAGATTTTTCATGGATTAAACAGGGAGCAAGGTTTCTTATCACCCTCCATGTGCAAACACATCCATGCAAGAAGGTCTGGGTCTCAGCCACTAACTGTCTGGTGTATGGCCATAATTTTTATTATGAATCTGTGTTGCATTTCATTTCCCTCTGACCTCTAGTTTCACTGTTCCACTTCCAACCATCCCAATCACCACCACTGGTGTTTAGAGAATTTTTTTCTTCTCAAGGTAGCACTCAGTGCAACTGATAAAGTAGATGGTCATCTGCAGAATTTGGTTGTTGTTGTTGTATATACCACCCAACTCCCAGCAACTCTAGGTGGTTCAAGTCTTTGATGCCATATGACATTGTTGTTTTAGGGAAGACAGACTGACATAACCAAGGGGTTTTGTATGGCTCTGCTTTCTACTGTTTTTATTATTGGGGTGAATACCATTTTGCATGCTCCATGGCATAATTCTAGGTGTCACCGAACACAACCATTTGTCAGCCCTGCTATTCCCTTTCAGCAGAGATCTGAGACATTCAAGAGCTGGGCTGAAATTGACAAGAGTCTGCTAGATTTTCTTCCAGCTTGAGGGATAGGTTGCAGGTCCAATAGAGGGTCATGGTTTGAAATGGAAGAGAGTACCCTTCATGGTCCTGATAGTCTCTCCATTGTGTCTATGACCTGTCACTTGGTCCATTTCTGAGACCTACTTGAAAGACTGGTAAACTTGTCTCCAAAAAGAGTCCATTTGATAGATGAGCTCAAATGGTAGAGCAGAAGATTGGCCTGGGATAAGCAGGAAGGAGCTTCTCAGTGCCATGCAAGCTCCCTCCCACTTCATTCCATGCCCCACCTCCCTCCATTGACTTGTCAGCCAGGCTGTTCTTAGACTGAGGTTTACCTGCCTTCCAGAAGAACTCATTCAGAAATAGCTCAAGTGCAGGCTGCTGGCAGAGCATTTCTGTCACTTAGGCACCAAAGCTTCCTCCCTAAGCACCTGCCCGCATTCGCCCAAGTCTGTGTCACTACAGATCAAGGAGAGTGATTGGTGGCAATTTCTCCTACTGACTGGTGACACTAGTTGGGGCAGGAGACAAACCCAGAATTACTGACAAAAAACAAAGCCAGTTACTGACAATGCATTATGTTGCATTGTAACACAAATGTAAAAACAGAACTACTTGAAAGCCTGGTTCCTAAGGCAGTTTAGAACTTGTCCATTGGAGAAGTGCAGATTATGCTGATCTAATTTTCTGCCGGTTCAGAAGCTGCAGGAATTCCCATTAATGTGACCATGGGGAACAGCCTTTAGTCTACATATAAGGAAGGCACCTGATCTCGGAAGTTTGCTATAGTGCTTAATGCTAACTAGTCTCCAAAAGACATTGTACTGCTAATTCTGTCTCAGAGCTGTATCCAGATATATGAAATATGGCAATATGATGATCCAAATCTTTCTCCATTGAACGTCAAATAAATTGGCATGTATCTATTGAAGAAAAAAAGGGCAAAGACTAGGGATGGGAAAAAAGAAGGTTAGTGGAAGAGTTTTTCATCCAGATCTATGAGGCAAGGATGCCAGGAATGCAAAAACAGTTTTACTTTCATGCTGGCTTACTTGAGTCCCCCGTGTTTAATTTCCAGTATACTTCATTGTAAAGTATGGGTTAAGTCTAACAACATAACTTTAAATGCACATTAACTTCCAAACTGAAATGAAATGGGTACTGTAATATTATTCAAAATGGTTATTGTTCCAGACAGTAAAAATTAAAACATTTATTGATGCTTCTAGAATGTGTATGATGTGTGCTAGATTAAGCTATGTATGTTGGCCATTGGAACCAAGTTGTGCCATTTAGAGCCAGTGAACATACGAGGGAATTGATATGATCTATTTCTGAAGATGGCGGGTAGCTGGAGCCTTCGTGTGCTTCCAAAATGCTGCATATATGGTGTAAAGCAGTGTTGTCCAAACTTGGCCACTTTAAGATGAGTGGACTTCAACTCCCAGAATTCCCCAGCCAGCATCCACTCATCTTAAAGTGGCCAAGTTTGGACAACACTGGTGTAAAGCAAAATGTTGAGGAGGAGGAAGTATGCAAACCCAAGTTTAGAAATGACTGTTAAATAACTAATGAGTAACACATGTTTCCATGTCCTCCCTTTTTTTTTGTCTTCAAGGATGTAGGCATGATAAAACCCGTCAAAAGCAAAAACAGAGAGGTAAGTGAAGATGACATGGCAGAACATTTGTTTGTTTGTTTATTTATTTACCTTGTATCCTGCTATAATCAAGCAACTCTCAGCAGCTTAGAAGTACAGGTAATCCTTGATTTATGACCACAATGGGGACCAGAACTTCCGTTGCTAAGCGATGTAGTCATTAAGTGAATCACCACAGCCATTAAGTGACTCACTGCAGCCATTAAGTGAATCTGGCTTCCGCCATTGACTTTGCTTGTCAGAAGCCCCCTGGGAAGGCCATAAATGGGAATCACATGACCCCAGGATGCTGTAACCGTTGTAAGTACATGCTGGTTGCCAAGCTCCCAAATTTTGGTCACGTGACCATGGGGATGCTGTGATAGTTGTAAGTGCGAGGACCAGTCATAAGTCACTTTTTTCAGCGCCATCAAAACTTTGAACAGTCATTAAGCAAATGGTCATAAGTCAAGGACTACCTGTACACTATTGCTGGACAGGGGAAAGCAGAATTCTGTACATGTGTGCTACGGCAATTTTTTGTAATTTCAAATCTCTGAAAAGTTTGACATCTGCACTGTTTTTTCACCCTACCAATGTTTTGTGAGATAGAAGAGACAAAACATTTATACCTCCCCTGTGATAAGCTCATGGTGCTTTCATGCCTGTAATTTTTTTCTTACAGCGTTTCTCACTGGCCCCCCTGGTTCAGCCAGTGGTGGCAGCCAAGCGCTCACGGCCTTCTGGAGCATTTGCTAACAGCGTACGTATCTGTCAATGCTCTGTTACCTGCATGAGTAAGAAGGCATCCAAGATGCAAGCTTTTATCCTTACCTTTACCAACCTAAGCCTGGTGCTTCATTGAAGAGCTGGTACAAAGAAATGAGATAATGTGCTATTGCAAAGCAGGAATTTAAATGTGACGTCAAGTAAGGTAGGGAAGGATCAGGTGAAAATGAATGCTTATCAGTTGAAATATCAGAACTTTGGGGAATAGCCCCATCACAGCCATACTATATGGTATTAATGATGGGGAGTGTTTTGCCCAATACCTGGAAGAGGACCACATATTTGTCTGATTAAAGAATTTGGAACAAATTAGGCAATATATAAAATGCATGTTGTCCTGCATGATCTACTTCCTGGTTTTACTGCTTTCTTTATAAAGAAATTATAAAGAAAGGGTGGTCTAAGCTGGACTAGGGGAAATGTACACGGAACGGAAGAGTCTCTTTCTGATTTAACACACACACACACTCACAAAACAAAACCTCAGTGGGCAACCATGGAGTTTTTAAAAACCTTCCCATCTATACAGCTACAGTATGTGTACTTTTTAAGAAACGAAGGGACTGTTGGGAAGAATCGGTTCTCTGCTGTGCAGTATTTCCAATCCACCTTTTTCTCACAGCTGAAACAGGAAGTAGGACAGAAGGATCCCTATCGGGCATATCCTCTGCTTGGCTAAGTTTTTTTTTATACTTTGAAAGTTCTATACAAGTCCAGAAAAGGCTGTACAGTTTCAAGGTACAGTCTTGCTAATAATGAAGATGAAGGCTTTAAAAAGGACTAGAAAATACCTACAGGCCTCATGAAGCCCCCCTGCATCCTTTTGTTACATGCTGGAGGGAGGTTTTTCTAACCTGATTTCTTTCTAATGTGTTTTCTAAAAGGCCTAGCAAATGTGGCAACATTTACACATGTGCACCGTTTTCAGCCACAACTCCTGGGCTGAGTTACCTATTGACTAACTACTGTTTGGAGAATGTTCATCCCTAGGGAGGCCACCACATGACATCTTCCAGCCAGAAATAAATAGGCTACTTCCTTATGTTGCAGTGACTTGTTTTCAGAGATGTTTCCTCTCAATGCATTCAAATGACTCTTGGTGCTCTGCAGAAAAAGATCCCAGAATAAGTTTCAATTGCAGTAAAGCAAAGTGTTGCCAAGAGCAAAGCAAAAACCCATGTGAGTTCTCTCAGGACAGAAATTGATCTTCTATTTCTGAATACAAAGTTATGCGTTAAACCTGTTATTAGGCAGCCAATTCAGTTAGAAACCTGAAGATCAAAGGAGGAGGTCAGGCAGTAAGAGGGAGGTAGCCTTAATTCCTGACTGGTACAATCACTGGGTTACAAAACCCATCATTCAAGATCAAGCTTGGGGATTGGTTGATCCTCTTCAGCCCACCTGTGGTCTTCTGGAATGTTCCTATGGCAACTGTTTGGTCTATCCTGGTAAGAGCTTTGTGCTACCCCCAAGATAATCCAAGAGCTGTTCCTGGCTCTTATCAGCCTGGTTCCTGTCCTCTAGTCTGTCCACTTAATTCAAATGTACACACTGGTTTTGACCCTACTTTTTTATTTGGTCAGCTCTAATTGTGTCACCTGCACAGGGATGTTATACAACCTCACCTTCCTTACTTGGATAAGTTCAGCTATGCCATCATCTGAACAAATATGTAAACATCTTGTATAGGCCTACAGGCCATACTTATATATCTAACTAATTAAACTAAAGCCAGTCCTGCTTGTCCATCCAAATGAAATGTATGGATATGAGGGCCTGCATTCTAATCTGAAGAGATTATTATTAGTGCCTTTTTTCACACATCTTCCTTCTTTCCTTCCCTCTCTTCCAACTCTTGCCAGGTCAAGGAACTACCTGTGGTGGCCTTGAAGTCTAGAGCCATTGGTGGCAGCCGAGGCCTTGCCTGCAATTTATCAGCCAGCACTGTAGTATCCCATCATCAATCCCAGCTGAGTCGTTCAATTTCCACACATTCAGGTGTCCTTTCCCCCTTCAATTCTTTGGTGGAGTAGCCCATATTGAAATTGAATAGGTATGGTTAGAGAGACAGCATTGCCAAAAGGTTTAACAATTGTGTGAGAAAATCATGTCCTTCCTCTCATCTGTATTTGACTGGTGTTTCCAAGATACTGTAGCATTGAATGAGGTAGTGGAAGCACAGGAACAAAGAGCTTGGGTCTCTCTGAATGGCCAGCCTTATTATCTCTTACTGCTTGGGTGTAATTGAGGGCAGTTGCGCTCACTCACGGAAACTGGAGAAGCTCTTTGTACCCTGTGCTTTTCTTCTACCATTTCAGAACCTTTTCTTTAAGGGAAGAATGTGAGAAATGAAGCTGAGCTAGAGGCAGAGGGATGGGGACCCAAACACAAGATCTTATCTATGATTGGGTTCATATATACCATTTAGTCACAAGGTGATTTGCTTGTCAATGGAAAAGCATGTTGTGTGAATTCTGCCATTATGAGTTGCAAACCCAAGGTTATAGTTTAATGCAGTGTGTGAACCCTGCTTAGGGGTCATACTGCAGCAACAATTTCAAGTGTAGGGTTTTTGTACTCAGGAATTTCACAATTCCAGTGGTTTATACAGGAGGAGAGGGGCTTTTGGTTTGGGTCTCCTTCCTGGGCTCTCTCACTGGTGGGATCCCAGCCTTCATATATGTGTTGAGATATTTTCAAATATTCAGTCTATCCTCTTGCTCCTCTGTTGCTTGGCAGTTTGATTGTCACTGTGTTCCCAGACTTAGTGCTCAAGAGAAGGGTTTGGAGCAAGACCTCTCTCCTGCTTAACCAGGATTCTTTGACCATATTGAGCAATTCCACTGACCTCTTAGCTGGGGACTCCTGAACACAAAACCTCTTCCTCCCAGGTGAAATCTGAAGTTTGAGGTAGGAATATAGGCTAATACAGGGTTCAGCCAGGTATGTGGGGAAGTGTTGAGTAGAATAAGGGAAATATGTGTCCATGCCTTTCAATATATTCCTCATGCTGAATATGATCCTTTTCTCCACAGAGCTCACTTCTATCTGGAATAGCACTGATGAATCTGGTGGACAAAATAGCGAGACTGGAAGCAAGACCATTGGACCTACCTCCAGGGGAACTATTGGTGCCTTCATTCATTCACCAGGAACGCCTCCACTCCAGCAGCACCAATTTGCTTCCAAGACAGTATGCAGAGACCATCTTGCTTTCCTTCATTTTAACAGGATAGTGCAATAAAACTGTGAACCTTTGAACCCTTGCAGCATCTCAGTCTTTATTGCTTTGGCCCAGACCTTCAGCTTGTATCGCATTGGAGATGCACTTTGCAAACATGGGAGGAAGGAATATAAATCAGAGTGTGTATCAAGGATAAGAGTTAAAGCCTATCTCCTAGGCCAGGGTTTTCCAACTTTTTCAGGCTGTAGAACCTATTAGTTAACAAAAAAAAAAACTAACAAGAGGCAGCACTCTAGTGATAGAAGATCAGCAATGAAACAATATGTGATCATAGTAATTTATTTATCTAAATGTATACATTAAAATTACTTTAATTTCACCAGATGGATGCCCCAACTGCTGTCCCAGAAAATCCTACCCTACCACTTATTTTAAGTATAAAACTAAACTGTTTATTGTCAATGCAGAATTATTGTTTCCAAGGTACAAAAGTTAAAACATGAATTTCACAGTTACTTGGAGGTTGATGGTTTAACCAAACAAATCAAATGGCCGGGACATGGTTGTTTTTCCCTGAGAAAAATTGCTATGGATGCCCCGGCTGTGTTCAAGTGAGCTTTTTTCCCCCTTTAGTTTCTCATAGAACCCAACTCAGTTTGAAAAGCCTGGACTAGACTGTACAGTAATTCCAATCCAGGTTGTCCTCTATGCTGGCAGTTTTGGGGAAAAAAATGTCTGCTCACTTCCAGAACTTCACAGCTAAGGTAACTTGTAGCTTGGCTTTAAGACCTGTGTGCTTTGCTACTTCAGGGGAACTTAAGGGTTGCTCACAAGTTAAGAGTCTCCTGGGCTTTCCTTAGCCAGTTTTCTCCAAGGTGGGGAGAACAGGAACATTCTGAGATTTCCAAGAAAGTGGATAATACTGGGGCTCAAGTGCAAAGATACAGTTTAATTTGGATATTTTAGAAATAGCCAGGGCTGTAGAGGCCCAATGCCATTTTCTTTTTGCTGTGCGATGCTCATCTTCTTTCTTCCTCTTCTTCCTCATCCTCTGTCCAAGGTGATTCGTCTGGACTGGTGTGCCGTTTGCAAATCCCGCCTGCGCTTTGGGAAGATGGCACTTAAATGTCGGTCGTGTCAGCTTCTAATACATCCAGAGTGCCAAGAACATTGTCCCTCTCTATGTGTGCCAGGTGCCCACCCCAGAATGAAAGAGGTGAGGGTGGGGAAGCCCATAAATAGTAAAGGCATCCTCGAGTCAAACTCAACTTCTGGAAACTACATGAACTCTGTAGTTGAACAGTGTAGCTTTCTTGGCAATAATATGGAAGCCATTTACCAGGGATGATCCCAGTTAATTTTGCAGCCCTAGAACTTCCAGGTGATCTTCAGTTCCATGCCTGCTTAGCTTTTTTTGAGATCAGCCAAGGTCAACTAAGTGCTGCTACCTGATGGCAGAACTCCAGCATATATTTGGGTTTCTTTTTTCTTCTCCAACCCCTCCTTTTTTGTAAGGGGTGTGTGTTGCCTGGGTAAAAACAGTTTTGGGAGCTGAGATGATTTGAGTCTGATGGGAAGAGGTCTGAAATCTATCCCATGCTTTGTAATCTCTTCCCTAGGGTGTACTAGCTGATTTTGCACCTTCCAAGCCACCTTTGGTGCCCCCCATTGTGATTCAGTGTGTGGTTCAAGTGGAAAAACGTGGTCTGCAGGAGGTAAGTGGAACCCAGAGGCAAAGTGGGCAAAAGTAAATTAAGAAATGTTGATGGAACTGCAGTTTATTCTGCTTTGCTTTCCAGATAAATCTTATTCCCATTCCCTGTTAATTTTTTAATCTTTACTGAGTTGTCTGTTGTAGCTATCTGAATATAAAGTTAGAGTATGGATGCCCTTTGAATTCAATGGGCATATGGGATCCAACTCTTTTAGAGGTGTTCCCAAATTGTATATTTTTAATATGATAGGAAGTAGAAATTATTAAATATCTGTGTGGAGAAGAATCGTATTAACTATAGCTAATGTTAATTAAGTTTCTATCTAAATTAAAGGAAATTGTTTTTATGTTTTGACTTCGAGGTGTCAGGTCTCCAATGTACTAGTCAAATATAATCTTCCTGTCAAGGGAGTGACCGCCTTTATCTTGTGATGGTCCTTTCCTCATCCATCTGGTGATGGGGAAGAACAGAACATTCAAGCAGTGGCTTTCTAAGAATACCCATGTTTTTTCTGTGATGGGCTCAGATTTGACAAAATGTCGCAAAGCAATTTTATTTAGTGGGGTTCAGAACACTGAAAAAATGTATATAACTTAGAGCTTTATTGAATGTTGCTTTCTACTATAATACCTGCCAGCTAAAGAATAGAAGAGGATATACAGTAGATCAATACAGTTAGCAACACTTCCATTATTGAAAATCAAAGCATTGGGGTTTTTTTCTTTACCATAGCCTCCTATTCTTCTTAAATAAATGGTAAGCTCTCCTCCTTCACAGAGACTAAGGCTTTCATCTTTTGCTGGACAGTTTACAAAAGTGGGGGAAAGAAATCACCCAAAAGAATGTTTCTATATAATGTAATCTGGGTGAACAAACTTACTCTGAACACCTTTCCTTATGAGAATATTTTTTCTCATAAGCACTGCATAGTGCTTACAAAAAAATTATTCTCATAAGTTAGGTTGTTATGAGAGAGTACCTAGCTGAATGTAATACATTTCTCAAGAGCAACTCTGCTGCAGAGAGACAAGATCAAACCAAGACCTAGGAAATTAAGGGTAGAAATGTTGGTCATGAAAGCCCATTTTAAAAAATCATACACCTCATGTTCTGTGATGTTCAATCCAGAAAAAGTGATGTATGCTCTGCTTGAGAGAACATGTGTTATATCAACCCTCCTATGTTAGACCCTCCCTGCTGCCCTGGCCTTCTGCCCTCTGATGACTACTTAAACAGTCTTCCAAATGATATTTTGCTCTTTGTAAAATTTGGATCTCTACATCAAATTCTGTAAACACTGAGAGTTTTTCCCCCTCCTTCTCCCTCTGTTCTGTATTTTGTTTATGTAGCTCTTTCAGTTTCTCATTTTTTCCCTTTCATTTCACGTTTCAGTGCTGCTGACCATGTTCTATGTTTTAATCCACTGTTGCTGCACGATCTCAGGAAAAGACACAACCCCATGAAAGAGTTGCAAACAGGTGTTGCATTGTTGCCCTTGTGCTCTGAAACGTGTTTGAGGGATCAAAGCCAACCCTTCGCTGTCCTTGAATTTAATGTATCTGTTCCTCTTCAGCAGCAGCTGTTTGTTTTTGTCTTGTATTTGCTAGAAGCCTCTTTAGGATCTTCATAACTCCCTCTCTCTTTTAATTAGATGCCTTCCCCTTCTCTGAACGCTCTAACTTTCCACTCTGCCCTGTTCTGTATGCCTGGCTCTTTCTCTCTACAGAAAGTTCCTCTGTCTCTTTAGTGGTAGGGGGTTCACAGGTGTGCTTACACCAGCTGAGTGATTTAGCTATATTCATCCAGATATTGCTGTAAAATCTTGCCTGATCTTGGTCTCTTGGATCCAAAAAGCTACTCATTTCCCAGGGAATTGGCTCAACAACTGAGACCAATTCAGCCGTTCTTGCATACTTACAGAGCAGTAGCTGGCATTCCTCGGTCACCAAGTCAAAGGTGGATAATAATCAACACCAACCAACTTATTTTAGTATATAAGGCTGGGGGGTTGGGCAGGGAAACCAAGAATCTTTTCCCATCACTGGTAGTAAAAATGCAATAGTAAATATCTAACAGTTTGCTGACATTTTTTTGTTCCCTAAAGTTGTTAACTCATTCTGCCTATGGGTAGGGCCAGCCCTGACCATCAACTAGAAGCAGGACTTTTACATGGCAGTTTCCAGGGTCTAAAAAATTCTAGTGAAGGAAATTAAGAAATTAGTCCTTTTACTTTAAAGCTTTGGATAGCTGCCAATTGTGTTTCACCAGACATTCAAATGATTCTCTATTTGTTTGGGTCACTATTAGAGCTGTTTGGGATTTTGTGTGGGTATAAGCATAAAATGTATATCAGTATTTGTGCAGATGATGTTTTGTTACATACTTTCAAGAAAAGCAACCTGGGTAGGCTAAATGAATTAAACAGATGCTCTTCCAATCTACCAATCTCAACTTCTGGGCTGAAAACTCATCTTTCCTTTTGCTTGCTGCTACCTTAGTCAAATTAAGATTGTAGTCAGGGATTCTTATGTTCCAATGTAATGCCCACCCTTGAACAGGGTGATGTGTTTTGTAGACTGGCAAACCATCCTCAATTACCTCAGACAATGGCTTCTTCTAGTAGCTAGCAGCTAGAAGCAGGTCTAAGAACAGGTGCAAGCAGGTTGCCGTGTAGGGGTTAGGGTTAACCTCAATGCCACCTCCCCTCAGTAAGGACTGATAAGGAGTCGTGCCTAAAGAACAGCACCTTTTCACCTCTCCAGAGTAGCCCTCAGAGCAGAGGAGGAATTAGAACACAGGGATGTTCTGTGTGGTCAAAAAGCTATCTAAAGAACTTACCAGAACAATCGGAGAGGATTCAAACATTTGTTTTATTGACTACAGAGAGTCACCAGACCCTAAGCCTTGGGGGCAAAGAGCCCTGACCTAAAGTTACATGGACATATATAGATACAGTATATCGGTTATATACATTTTAGCATGTGAGACATGTGTAGAAAATCCAACAGGCTATGATCCAGGTAGTCACTTGGTAACAAAGGTGAAGATAATAACATTCTATATATTATATAAATGTATAATTTTTTAAATTTATAAATATTTAGCATAAATACATATGCTAAATAAATAAAATTTTGATGAGAGCGTCTATTGCTAACTGTGAAGACCCTACAAAGGATTCTTTGGGAAGTGTTATTACTCCCTTGTTTAGGGGTGTTTGTGATGAAGCTGTTCGAGCAGTTGCAATTGTCCTTGAGGTGCCTGGTCTCCTCAGGAGCAAGGCCTTCCTCCCAGATCCAAGGGATCGAGCTTCAGTTCCCCTGCCATGCCTATGTCTACTTAGGTGATTTGGAGGTGTAGTGCTCTGATTTTTGACTCATGTCATTGATTGCAAGCTGAAATTCTTGGCTAGGGTCAATTCTAGTGGATGTTACACATCCTTGTAATTATTTCCCTGACCTTTTACTCACCTCTAGGCTGGACTATACAGAGTGCCAGGTGCAGAACCCCTTGTGCGTGAATGGAAATATAAACTGCTCTGTGCCCACGAAGCTCTTCCTTCACTTGACTATGTGGCTGATGTGAATGTGATCTGTGGCATCCTCAAGGATTTCCTGAGGAGTCTGAAAGAGCCTTTAGTTACCTTTTGCCTGCGCTCTGCCTTCCTGTGTGCCGCAGGTGAGTTGGGATGGGATTCTCAGATAATGCTCTGAGGTGGAAGTAACTAAGGGGAACGTGGGTGCTTGGCTCCTGGAGACCTTTTACTTTCTTTCTGGATCACTATACAATTAAGGTCCTATGCCTTAAGTGATTCTAGTTTCATTAGGAGAAAAATCATTTATGAGAAAGGGATGAGATTAAATGGCTGAACACTTTGGATGACTCAGAAAGGCATTAAGGACCATCACGCTTTCTCTCCACTCAGAAATTCTGGATGAATCTGCCTGCCATACTGAACTCTGCCGTGTTGTCATGAAGTTGCCTCTGACTAATAGAGACACCCTAGCTTTTCTCATGCTCCATCTGCATAGGTGAGCACAACTTTAGGCTTGGAAGGGAAAAGCGTAGAATCATAGAGCTGGGAGAGAGCTCTTACAGGTCACCCAGGCCAATTTCCTGCTTGATGCAGGAAATGAAAAATCAGAACGTTTTCTGCTGACGTGCATCTATCTTCTAGAAGCTTCCTATGAAGTTGGAGCCCACCTCCCTTTAGGAAACCAGTTATAGATTTGTAAAACTGAAGCACAAATTTGCACAAGTGTTTTGTCTGTGTTGCCAAAAGTATAACTATTGACTGCCTATTTAGGTCAGTCTGCAATGCAGTAGCAGATATTTTCACAATTGTAAATGTATTGAGTTGGATTGCATGTTAGGATGATAGCGATATCTGTCCCTCCCCTTTTTTTTAAGCAAAGAACTAGCTCAACTAGTTGGCAGAGATCCATATCTTTTTTCTTGTGCAAACAGCTTGTTCATGGAAGCTGTCTCAGCATCTAGTTGAATCTTTCCCAATCTTTTGCTTTCTAGATTTGCTGGAATGAGACCCCAATACTTTCCTGACATCATGACCATAGTTGTTAAAATTATGTCGAAGTATAGTTGTTATTTACTGTACCTACTATTGCTCAGATGCTGGGCTATTGTGGATACTTCCCCTTTTTCCATAAAAAATTCATGGTTATGTAGAGTTATATACACAGGTTATGTACAGTACTGTTTTAAAACTCATTTGGAGTTCATAATCTCCTATTGCAAAATTATGGTTTTCATTCAAATTGTAGATACCTTCAGCACTCTAAAGGAAAAGAAAAGATTTCTCTTCTAGTGAAAGGCTTAGGTACTAGCCTTGAACCAAACTCGGCTTCATGTGTGAATACATGTCCTTCATCCTGGTGTGTGAAACAGAGCTTCTGCCCATCAAACACATTTTAGGAATGGCTAATAATATGAATTAGAAAGCTTCTGCTGTTGCATGTGCTACTGTTTCCATGGATCCATCTCTCCATCCACAGGGTCATGCAGAGCCCTGAGTGTCGAATGGACTGCCATAACTTGGCACGTATCTTTGGACCAACACTAGTTGGACACAGCACTCCCAGCCCCAGCCCACTTGCCATCATGGAAGACACACCACGCCAGTGCCTGGTAACAGATGTGACCTCTCTCCAATTTATTTCAGCTTTCAGTGGCACAGCACTGCACACTGCTCAGTCTTTATCTGAAATACTTGATTTTATAGGATTGATTCCTTTGTATAGCACTAACTTATCTCTTGTGGGATGGGTTGGGAGAGCATAGTTTCCCTCAATTGTGAGAAGAAGGCAAGACCTGATAGCTGAGTTGTAGTGAACATTCTCCTTAGCCTCCTTTTTTGCTTCTCACTGAGCACAATTTGCATTGTTTTAAAGGAATAATAGCATAACTTTTCAGAAATTGCCCAGTTCAAACTTCTGTAAGTATGGAGTATGCAATCCCATGTACATTGCTATGAACTTCTGTCACTGTTCTGATCAGACTTAATGAAATAAAGAAATTGAAAGGTTTAATGTAAAACATTGGCTTGTGATAGTGTCATCCTGTTCTTTTCAGTGCCTAAAGGGAGAAGGATGACAAATGTTCCTTTCTACCATGATCAACAACTTACTGCTTTAAATGGAATCCATGCAATATATTCATAATCATATATTTTGAGATATGAGCCAGCTAAAGGCGGGGGGACAGAGGCTAATGCTACTTCCTTTCTATAGGTGGTCTCCCGTCTCCTAGCATTGCCACTCAAATTTTGGAAGCATTTTATAGAAGAAGAGCAAGAAAACCTTGTCCCAGTACAGGAGTCCATTGTAATGAATGAGCAAGGTGAGTTAACTCAAGGAGATGGCATGGGAAACATTGCTGTTTTGGTAATCTTGAAAAGCAAAGATGTTAAGGGAATGAGCCTAATTTTCCCTGATGCTTTATGCACAGACCAGTTCTTCCGTCCTCTTGTTTCTCCAGAAACCAGCACTGTCCAGATGAGCCCAGGAAACGGCTGCTTTCCAAACAAGCTTCGTAACTGCATGGGTACCACTTTGCCACCTTTGTGAGTATTAGCAGAAGGCAACATAAAGCTTGGCTGTATGTTGTGGAATGGTGGCATTGGTCAAATCCTACTGGAGCTTGGAGTGGAACTATTTGAAAAAGGTGGCATAACTCAGCATTAAGGCTCATTGTACAGAACCTGTACCTACACAGCCAGTGCCAAACTTTTATCCATTGATTGCCTTTGGCCTCTTTTTGGTCTGCTAGCAGCACCATTATCAGTGGAATAACTGTATGATTGTAGAGGACATGTCCACCTTTGGGTTTACCTTTTCTGTTCTTGTCTTCTGACAGGAACGCTCCCCGGACCAAAAAGATGGGAAGATTCTTACCACTCCCCAAATAAGGAACTACTCAGCCTGGCCATCTATTTTGATTGCTGATGAAGGGTGTGTTCACCACTTGGTGGTTTTATCATTCTTGCCTTGGCTCTCTCCAGCAAGCCTCCTTCCAACTTCAAGCGGAGTTCCTACAGTTCAAAGGGAGATGGTTGATCATCTCCTTGAAGAACAGCATGGCTCCTTTTCCTCCCCATAACTAGGGATTCACAAAAGAGTGGAATGAATCCTTGACTTTCATAATATTGATCTCTGTTGTGGACTTGTGGGAGAACTGAAGATGTTCAGATCTGTTTTGGTCAATTTACTTATAGGTCACAGCAATTAGCAGATTCAATAGGTTGAATCTGACTGGTGGACAAAAATATGCTCACTTTTGTATATTTTGCTCCTAAGTCTATTACACTTATATAGCAGAATTTGATAATATTATTTGATGTCGGGAAAGTGGATGGGGAAAGAGAAAAAAAAAATTCCTGTATCCAAAGGCAAGAAATGTTCTGAAGGCATAGCTGTTTCAAAGAAACATCACTTTTATTGCAGAATTTTATTACAGAATTGCTCTAGCAACAAATCTTGGACAAACGGAGGCCTTTAACTCTCTTTAGAATTAGGCAGATCTTTTTTTTCAGGGGATAGAGAAAAATAAAAATGGCCGTACTCATGCATGATGGGGGATGTCTGGGAAGAAAATCAAAATCCACTGTTGGGCAATAGCCTCTCTTTGGAGCAACAAGAGTGTACATTCTCTCAGATTTTCCAGAACTCTTAATCCTGTATTGCAAAAGCAGGGAATAAGGAAGACAAACAATCTGAAAATAGATGTTGCAGCCTAAATTATCCACCAGTTGTTGCAAAAGTCTCAGTAGGGGGGCATCAGCAGGAAATCACTGGGCTGCAGGTTAGATAGCGAAGTTGAAAAACATTGTGGAAAAAGATAATGGCAAACCACTTCTGTATTGTTGACAAGAAAATTTTGTGGGAGCAATGCAGTCAAGAGCTGAGCTGAGCTGAGCTATCTTGTAACAGGCAGCAGATGACACCTTACCTACAATGGGATAAAGAAGCCATTTCTGAAAACTAAAATCAGGCAGAGCTGACTCTTGCCTTGGATTAAATGCATATCCTTCAGGCTAGTCAAGAGAATAAAAGATGACAATCTTGAAGCATTAATTTGAGGTACTGTATTGCACTAAGATAAAGCCACTGACTTCAAATCTCATGACTATAATAGTTAGCTTAATCTGGGGGCTTTTCTGCCATTACCCCAAGTGATGCAAAGAGAGGTCTGGAGAACTCAAAAAATCATACCCTGGTTCACTGAAGCCATTCTTCAGTTATGGGTTATCTGTAGATTATTCCCCTCTAAAGAAGGGCTTTTGGGAGTCATGCCCAGGAGACTGAAGTAACCATACTTTATATGTTCTTTATTGCTACTGTCACCTGCTGCATGTTCAACTCTCCCTGTAGGAGTAGCGCTGACCCTGATTGGCCTTAGCAGTGATGAACTGATGCCCAGACTCCCTACCTCTCTAATTTTGTATAGGCTTTTACCATCCAGAAAGCGCTCTCATCTAAATGCTTTTAAGTCCTGATTCTCATAAGCTTAGTCTGGATTCTCATATGCTTCAAGAGCACCTCTGTGCAGAGTTTGCATGTTTAGCAGAAAAATTTAGGCTTTTCTTCTTGATCCTGCCCCACTGTGGTTTAGGAAATAAACAGTGGTTAAGCCAACCATAGCTTAGGACAAGGAGTGGATTGGGGCAGTATCGAGTCTTAAACGGGAGAAGACTTGAAAGGGAGCTTGAGGATTATCTAGCTCAATCTCCTGTAGTTTGAGATCCACCCAAAGCATCCCTGGCAGGCACACAGCCATTAGTCTCTGCTTAAATAATCAAGCGCTCCTTGCTGAAAAATGGAAGTATGATCCTGTATAGAAAGGGTAGCAGTGTGAAAGTTTTATTTCCCCAAGTGTGATAGCAACACAAGCAAAAATCATATCCTGTCCTGGAGGAAAGCTCTCCCTCATTAAGTTGTGTTCCTCCTGGCTCAGCCTTTGTTACCATGTGCTAGAGTTTCACAGAAACAAAGCCTTGATTTATAATGCAGGCTTAAGAGGAAAGATGAATCACTGATGGTGAAACCACCTTTACCCATCTCCTGCTGACGAGGGAATATAATGTTTCAGAACAGGGCCAAATACGTTGAATAGATGCTTAAGAGTACCACCTTAAGGGCCCTGCCTACCTTGTAGCAATTATCTTAGGCAGGTCTTGGGCCTTGCAAGTGGTTCAGTGCCATGAAATAACAAAGCAAGGCGTAAACCTACTTTAAGTACTAAGAAAAAATCTGCAATCTTTTCAAAGTAGCTCAGCATAATCCTTTTCAAGATCTGGAATCTGGCTTTAGATTTGAATTAATCCATCTCTGATGAATGGTCTTTTTTCCCTCCTATCATCCTGCAGGGAGGGTAAGGAACTCTCCGGATTAGCCTCTAACCTGAAGCAGTACATGTCATCTCTAGCAATTTTTTTCCAGCTGAAGCAAGAGAGGCCCTGAGGCATGTTGGATTTTTGTATACAATCTCCTCCAGTAAGTGAGGCCAGGGGAGGAGGCAAGCAACAGATGCAGTGTTCACAACATCCCCCCCCCACACACACACTTGTATCAGACTGCTTCTGAATATTGGTAGGGATGAAGGAGGGACATCTCTGTTTGCAGTTCTGAGGTTAGAGCATCTGTCGTCCTCAGGTCTCCTCCCAACTTTCTTGGTTCACTGAGAGGAAGGAACTGGCAGTTGAGGCTCCAGTGTTGGCTGTGGGGATGCAAGGCCTTCTTCATCGCTGTCAGAGCTTCTCTTCCCTGAGCCATAGATGCAGTAGCAGTAGATCAAGTAGCAAGTAGTCCTGCACGCTGTCAGAGGGAATAGCGGTCAATGCCTGCAGAATGGAATTAATAAAAAAAGTTATCTAGTAGGAAAGCGAGCCAGCCCTCTGCTGCTCTTTGCCTTGCAAAGGGGCATGATGCTTCTGAGAAGCAGCACAAGGTAGTATGTCCTACAGGACAGACCCTGCCCTTGGTTGTCTTGCTGAGAAGTACAGTTCTGGGGGAGAATGCAGGTCAGGCTACTACAACGGTATCCTCAAGTACACGTACTCTCCCCTCCCCATTTAAAAATGCCTGTTTTGCTGATCAGCTCATTAGTAGGTACTTGGTTGAGACTGAAGTCACGATCCAAAAAACCTGGATTTTGTTGCATTAAATCAATACATTGTAAGATCAAACAATAATTACATGACGTAGAGCAGTGTTTCTCAACATTGGCAATTAAGATGTGTGGATTTGGGAACTCCAATTCTGGGAGTTGAAGTCCACGCATCTTAAAGTTGCCATGGTTGAGAAACATTGATGTAGAGTCAGGGCGGTGCCTTCAAGGGAAATAGGCAAGAATTGTTCTGCAAGCAAGGAGGGCTGAAACATTCCTTAAGTCCTGGGAAGCAAGATGGTATTTGGAAGAGACCCAGGTAGGCTCCTCCCTGATTCACTGGGATGTAAGAGGCATGGGAGGTAAAACACAGCCAGGCTTGCAAGATTCTGTTATTACAGCCTATCTCAATACAGTACAGTTCTAGCTTTCCTGCAGAGTCTGATTCCTGATCTGGTCTGCCCCAAATTGCTAATCCATGGTAAAGCAGGAAGACTGGGACAAGTATTCATAGGTTACTGGATGATTTGCAGTAGACTGGAAAGAGTTTCTGACTAATAGTTGCAACAATAAAATATTTTATTTTTTCACACCTAAATTAGTTTACTGAAATGAAAGGAGCTTTCAGGTAATTAAGGATAGGGTTTTGTCAGACAGGTCTCTGAGATTTGTGTTTCATTCCAGATTCTGGAAGATGGAATTTTGGGTTTAAAAAAAATGAAGAGAATTGAGCAAGCTGACTTTATTCTGCTTAAATGGCATTCTATTGCTCCAGTGGATTAAAGATAGCCCTAAAATATATATAGTGAGGTGACAACTTGTAAGTATAAATCACCTGTTTAGGCACTTCAAGGAAAAACGGCACAGGTCTCTGTCAACAATGTTGGGTATAGTCCTAGATTTTGCTTTAATTAAATGCAGCATTTAACGGCTGACTTCATGAAACTGTGAATCAAGGAGAAACTCCAACTGTGATTGAGAAAGGCCTTTGCTACAGCCCTCATGGCTTTAGCTCTGTTTTGAGTACTGTACTGGAATGTTTCAATGGGTAAATTTTCAAGCAAGGATGGTGTATATAAAGAAAGGATAATACCTACGCAACATTATCCACTGCTTTTTCCTTGTACTTGAGAGAGCATGGATATTCCAAGAGAAATCCATAAAACTCTCCCCTCCATACCTCTAGGTCTAAAAAGCTTGGCATTTTGGAAGGTGGGAGGCATACTGGGAATAGCCAGCTGAATTGTTACCAATAGACAAACTCTATCTTCAACTCCATCCCAGCCAGCTGAGCACACAAATACAGATGGGCACAAATACAGCTAGCTAGTGGGCAATAGGAATTCATGGCATCAGGCTCACTGAAAATCAAGCACATGGGAACAAGGTAAGAAAAAGCCTTTGCTTGGGGCAGCTGATATGCACGTGGCCAAACTCTCACAATAACCATACAGCTAAAATGATGCAGCTTTCTTAATGCTTGTTAAGAGAATTACGCTTTTTTTGGTTTTACGTTTCCTGTGGGACGACTACTTTGCAAGCTAGAGGTAGCCAAGACGGTGCAATGCGTGAGGCACTTCAACACCAAGCATTGGTGGGAGATTTCAAGAAAGAAGGTGGAAGGCTCCATATGGTTTCTTTTCCTAGTTGTAACTTCCTCTGTTACTGAGGATTCATTGTTTACTGCTAGAAATGGATATAATATGCAACTAATTTATTAGTGCTCTGCAGAAATAAAGAAATGTCTCTCTCTCTCTCTCTCCAATGCACACACACTCAGAACTTTTCTGACACATGTTGCTCAGTTTGTTGCCTGCATCAGAGCAATCCAAAAGCCTTTAACTATCTCTCTTCTTACAGCAAAACCCTATCAGTGTGAGTTATGCAATCAGCAAATGAATAAAAGAATAAAATCCACAGGACTAAAAGATGCCCCCCCCCCCCACAAAATTTCTACACTACTCCTATACCTCTACCGCACTGGCCTCCCTTCCAAGCCAGGAGTCTGGTGCTAGACGGAGTAGGAATACAGACCTGGCTTGATCAGATGGACATAAGAAACCCAGCAGCAAGTTAAAAATGAGCAGCAGCAGCAGGAAACAGGCTGGAGAGGCCAAGGCATGGGGCCTACCTGAGCTGGAGAGAAGTGGAGGAAATGGAGGGTACAAATGGAAGAAGGATGGAGCGTCGATCAGCTAAGAGTTTAGGGCATCGATACCTGCAGGTGTGAGCACCAGGGCTTGGAGAATGTCAGAGAGGGACACGATCCCCCGCGGAGCGTTCTTCTTATCCACCAGAACCAGGCGATGGACCTGCCCAACGAGTGAGCCAAACACCATCATGGCAAAAATAGGAACAGGACAGTAAAGATGAGTTCCTGAAACATTATCCTGTGTTTTCTTATATTGCTCTCATTGTAAGGATCCCAGCTAGAGCTAATAACTCCCCATCTAGTTAGATTTCCAAATTGTCTGGATCCATTTTATTTACAGGTGTTACTATCCAATTAGTGCCATTTCATTTATTTTAAAGTGGTTGTTTTGTTCTATTATTTGTAAAACACATCATATTTTGATCCCACCAGTTTTATAAGTGGGTTTTACTGTGATTTTTACTTACTTTCTCATAAGTTTTTCTTTTTGAGTTGGTCAGTGACTCTAATAAAGCACTACTACTACTACTACTACTTAAAAGGATGTTCATGGAGGGTTGTAAGTTAGTAATCAGATGCTTTCACCATATCAGCTTGGATTTGCCATAGCATCTTGCTATATTGTATGTTTGCAACCAATAATAATAAGAGTAATGCCATAATTTGCATTTTTGTGCTCAAGTCTTGGAGGCTGCCAGGAAAAAAAAACAAGCTACAAGTCCAGATGTAGCAAAAGTTGCCCATCCATCACTGGATTAGAGTGTAAAATAAAGATCCATCTGCAGCACCCAAACACACCCATCCATTCATCTACTATTTGTAGTCATGGTCTTTTCCATATGAAAAAGAGCAGGCTAGGTGAGCCTACGTTGCTCCTTGAACACGTGTCAATAAAAACACATGTTTTTATTGAACACATGTCAATAAAAGGAGACAGGTTTCAGAATGGTTGGATGAAAACCATACATCGGGCATGACTTAGTAAGCAAAAGGCCTTGGTTCTAAAGGACACACATTGAGGATATCTGGGGAAAGAAGGGCATGAACGTACCCTGCCGTTGCCCTGCAGGTTCCCACTCCTGTCTACCAGCCTGCAGTCATACCTGCTCTTTGACGATGCGATCAATGATGTCTTCTAGTGTTTCATAGGGGTGGCATGTAAGGACCCCTTCTATGCAGACCAAGCGCTGTTTCAGGGCTTCCCCCACACTAATGTCCAGGTTGTTGTAAGACTTCTGGGCAGCCAAATGCTATGGAAAGCAAGTGGAGAGGAGGGGTTTGGAGGAAAGAGGGGGCCATGGCGTTACCACAGATTATGGCCACCTTGATCTCACGGTTAAGGTGAGAGAATAGTGACAGACAGCACTTCTAATTCTTTGAAACAAGGCCTTAGCACAATCACCCCATACTGACACACTAATTCATGGTACACTCATATGTCACATTAAGCCATGATTTGCTTAACCATGGTTTATCAGGCAAACTAGAATTGGCTGGCTTCTAACAAACTAAATCATACCTGACAGCTTTACAGACTTCAAAGGCTGGGTACACCCAACACAATAAGTCAAAAACAAATTAAAAACAATATGATCTAGTGTGATAAGGAACCTTGTCACTGTATAATGGATTTTCTGTGGAAACAAAACTACCATAGTAAAAGGATTATTCATCTAGTTCACTGTAGAATTCCCTGAATGGGGCAGACTACAACAGAAGCCTCATCTGGAAGCATTGTCCTTACATTGCTTCTATTTCACACATGCATGAGTTAGTTAAAAGTCGAACAACATGAACAACATAGCTTTGATTAAGAATTGCTGTTTCCCCACCACATACACATTCAGGTGTCAAACTCTATGTGAACCCTTGCTAGATTAGTTCTTCTTAGTATATTTATCCAAAAGCTTTGTTCCCAAATAATTTATCTTTAAAATGAGAGTTAGCTTAGGTTTTTTTGGAAAAACTGGTAAAGAAAGCTGACTTTTATATATCTATATCTACATCTAAATCTATATCTACATATCTGTCTACCTACTCTTCCCTTGGGGATGGGGCACAGTCTTAAATTTGGGAATATCTTCCTTTAGGGGAAATACGATCCTTCTGTTTATCAGACCATCTGAACCTGGAAGAGTAACTGCCCCATACTTACAATCACATCAAAGCGGGAATAGAGGCCAACTACTTTGCCTGTATAAGAGACAGAAGGGAACAGCAGGTCAGGAATCTCTCCAGGTGAAACGAATTAAGGAGAGATTCCATATGCATGAAAGGCATCACAGAAAAAGCTAACAGATTTTCCTGCAACAGGAAAATAAACTTTCATCAAAAATCTTGATCGGACCTAACATGAACATGTTTTCATAATTTCATCATGAATTTCCAGGCCTGCCCTATAGCATGAAGCTAAGAATGGAAAAGTAACATTATCCACTTAACTAAAAGTTATCCCTATGGTATATTTTATGAAGAAATTCCTTTTTTCAGTATTTGCCAAATAGGTTGTTAGTAACCCATTAATAGAGTTAAGGATTACTTTAGTGTACAACAGGGTTAAATTAGCTGCATATTCATTATCTCATTACTATGCATCTTATTAATCACCATGATTCAAATTGTTGCTTTTTGGCAATTCCATCAAGAAATGACAAAGTTCTCCTCTACTTCCCTGATAATGTCAGCATTTACAGGGGCCAATTTTATTTTTCATGGTGTTAAAAGGACCCCAAGGATTGTTCTGAAACACCTCTCCCTATCTTAAAGTGATAAGCTTGAATCCAGACTAAGGCTGCAGTCATATACCCGAAAAGAAGACTTGTTGAACTAAGTGGACTTGTTTTGAGCAGGGATGCTTAGGGTTATGCTGTGAGTTAGCATCAAACTCTAGTATCTAGTCAACCACCAACTCTAGATGCACTGAAGACAGCATCATCCTTCATACAGGAAGCAAAGGGATAATGAAATGTGATAATATTGGGAACTAAATATCAAGGGAGAGCAGCCCAAATGTAAATCAGCAGCAAATTGGAGAGCTCCAGAAATACAGTATTGAGAGGAAGAAGGGAAGAGGAGATGGAAATGGGCCAGAAAAATAGATTGTAACAAGCATGCTGACTTCGCCACATACAGTAATAAATATTGGTGAAGCAGGACTCATAATTTGTGACAATTAATCCAAACTTAAACCTACCATGTGTCAGAACTGAGGAGGCAGCAAAAAGAGGAAACTATTCAAGCTCCTGATGGATAACTCTGAATGGCTGGAGGATTGACCATCACAGTTATTCTGGATTATGACAGCATAGAGAGCATTTCTCCAAGGAAATGGCAGTCAACTTCAGGGGCTTGTATGAGCTGAAGATAAGCACCCTCCCCAAGGAGCTAAGGATCTTAGCCATGATTACAGTGCATTTTCACCCACTTGGCAATGACAGGTGTTATACTCAGCATCTTTGGAGAGCACCAGGTTGGACAAGGTCAATTTACATAATTTCATGATGCACCTATAGTTACTTTCCTCATTTAGGGGTAGAAATCTCCAAGGTCAAAGAACTAGTGGAGGTGACTGCAGAACTGCTAACTATAATTTTTAAGTCCAGAATTGTCCCACTCTGTTTTGCCTTGGTCAGATCTCACTTGGAATACACTGTCCAGTTTGGGGCACCATAGTCTGAAAGACATCAACAAACTTCAGCAAGTTCAGAGAAGGCTACCAAGATGGTGGCAGGACTGGAAACTAAGTCCTGTGGGGACCAGTTAAAGAAAATGGATATGTTTAGCCTGAGAAGAGAAGACTGAGGGGAGATAGGATTTCAATCTTCAAATATTTAAAGAGTTGTCATACAGAGGAGGGAGTGGATCTGTTATTTGTCACTCCAGAGGGCAGGAGCAGAACCAATATGCTGAAACTATAGGAATGTAGATTCAGGTTAGGGTTATTAGGAGGACTTTCCTGAGAATAAGCACTGTCAACCGGCGGAATAGTTGCTTGATGAAGTGAAACATTCCCCTCACTAGAGGTCTTCAAACAGAGGCTGGGTAGCCAGCTGTCTGAAATGCTTTAACAGATTTGAACTAGATTTCCTCTGAGGTACCTTTCAGTTTTAGGATTCCATAAAAAGAGGGAGCTGCGTTAGCTATGCTTGAGCATGGGAGAAAGAGGGTCAGGACTGAGCTGGCACTGCAAAGGCAGCATAGGCAGACAGAGATTTCCCCACACCTTTTTCATTCACCACCGGTAGCGCCGAGACTCTGCGGTCCACAAAAGTCTCCAGAGCTGTATAGACAGGAGCTGAGTCTTGCACGATTGCAATGTCACGAAAGGTACCAATGCCCAGCTCATAGATGGTTTTCTGCAGGAAGCGTGGCTTTGGAAGCATGGCTCCCTACAATGAGAAAAAGAAAGGATTATTGTGGAAGCCAACCCTGTCCTTCTCCTTTGCCCACAATGGAGGGACATGGATACAAATGCTTAAAGCAGCAGCAGAGGTCTAGGGCAAAAGCATTAATATGCAGTACAGATTAGCATTTCCTCTTACTGCAAGATCTGTAAACATTTCTCTGTATCCAAAAAGCTGGTAAAAGACATTTCCTTAAATAGCACTGGCATATGGCAATCTCAGATGGCTACAAAGCACCTTGTTAAGGCCCCCAGTTGGGAGCCACTATTTTAACTCCCACAATGCTCCTGAGACAGAGTCATTCTTGGAACATGTGGAAGTTTAAGGTGGCAGTTCCTAGCTGACTAGAACTGATTCAGAGTAATGATATTGCCAAGGAAGCCTGCAGGATCAACCAGCATAAGAGAGAAAGACACCAAAATAGGAGGGGTTCATCAGAAGGCAAGAGGTTCCTCCAATTTCAGCTTCTGTCTCCGGTTCTAAATAATTCTTCTTCCATGATCATCAAACCAATTTTCATTTTCCTGTGCCAAAGGGAAATCTGAATCCTTATTCTGCAGCTTCAGTTCACTTCAGTGGTACTCCTCTTATTTCTCTGTTCTCCTTCCAAAACATTAGCATTCCTGATCAAACTCCCTTCAAGGATAAAATAAGAAAAGACAGATCATTATTTGGGTTTGAGGAGGAAAAACCTTTAGGCTTCGACACAGATCATAAAGAGGAAGAGCCCATCTATAATAGTTGATCTACAATTCTGAATTCAGTATTCAAACCCAGAGAGGAGGAGAAGTGTAATTGTGTACTCAGTGCTTCATGAAAGAGCTTTTGGCCAACAATATACTTTCAGCTCATAACCATAGCTGTGGTGTAGAGATCTCCATGCCAGACCAGATCCAGATGCTGTGGAACAGAAGATACCAAAGCTACAGCCACATGAGGCCCTTCCTATCAATCCCAATTCTATCCACTCCTTTTCTGTCTCCCTCTGTATGGAACAGCTTCCTTCATTCTAGACCCTGCCCTTAATAGGAGGTTAGATGCCACCCTAGCCCTTTCTCCAAATGCCACTTTTTCCACAAGTAGCCACGTTTTAAATAAATGCAATAACTTTGCCCAGCTTTACCCTTCACTCCATCCTGTCCCTAGCACTTTTCCCTGTTTCAAACTGTGAACATCTTGAAGGCAGGTATGTACCTATGTGCCCATGAAGACATCAAGAGTTGAGCTCAACCCAAAAAAGACTTTACTTTCAACTTTTCAAAAGCACCACAAACATTGCTAGTACCATGTCGATAAACAAACCCTTAAGGAAAGAATTCAGTAGAGCCAGCCCACACAGCAGCACTCCAGGCTTCCTAGACATCCAGCACTCACAAAGATATGCAGAAATTTGAGGATGCGCTTGTGGGTCAGGATGTGCAGGACGTTCCCCGAGATGGGCTCAATCACAGGCAGCCGGTGGATCTTATTCTTAATCAAGGAATAAACTGCATCGAAGAGGCTAGAGGGGGGAGAAAGGAGAGACATCCGAGGGCCTGTGATGTGCCTGGCGATGGGCTTGGAAACCTCCTCGTCTCTGGCTTACTTCAGGGTGGAGGAGTATGTGAAGGAATACCAGCTGAAGGACAGCAAGAGTTACTCCCTTTTATGGACAGAGGCTTGGAGTATTTAATTAGGCAGAAATAAATGTTTTATGGTGAGGAAGGAGATCATGGGGAGAACATCCATTTTTTTTCTGCCAATTATCAGCTGATAAAACTATAAGACACTATAGATTCTTTTGGGACAGCCCTGGCTCTCCTCCTTAGGCCAGATATCCCACTTTATCCCCCAGACTTCTCTCAGATTTCTCTTTGACAGCCACAAAATCACAAGGGTTTTGCAGTGTAGGGAAGAGTGAAGTTGTTTGCAATAAGTGGCGAGAATGAAGGTTGACAAATCTCTTACAAAGAGAAGGATGCTTTCCTGCTCTTGCCTGTGTGGGAAGTCATATATGGGAAATGCTTGACTTACCTGTCATTTGGAGAGATGTGCACCAAAGGCTTGAAGGAACCCTGCAAATACACCTCTGGGGAGAAAGGGAAACAGTTGGATAGCACATAGTTAATGAAAGTGTAGTTGATAATGTAATAAGTGCAGTTTCTTTCAACAGTACAATCTGAATTTGCCAGAATGGCCTTATGTAATCTGCAGTAGAATTTCTTTATCTTTCAAAAAAAAATTAGGATAATAACAGACCAGCATTAGTAGCCCATATACCTCTGGAGTCTAATTAGAATAACATAAACCAAACTGTAAGGCCGGCATAGAAAAAGTAAAAGGAAGGGTGTAAGGATGGCATGACATCACCATCATCAGTATGCAGCCAAATAATACCTCTACCATTAGCAACCATTTGCCTAGTAAGAGAATATTGGACAATTAACTCTGAATTTAAAGAATGGTTTTAATCTAAGCTAAATACATGTAAATAGACACAAATGTAACATTCACATTTGCGGTGCAAACTGATGTTAACTAATGTTAACAAGGTTAAATTGCATTTATGCATACCCAGTTCCTCTTAGGGTTACCCTGCTTACCTCTCCAAGTTTCAATTTTGTGTTCCTCAATCTCGTATATCTGAACCTGGAACAAAGTCATAGTGGTGAATGGGACAGGTACCATTGCTGATCATGTGCGTTTAAAATCACTACTGTCTGCTATGACTGAATTAGGAAAAAGAGTTGGATTCCGAAACCATCCATTATTCTTCAGGGCTCCAGTCTGGAGTGCTGGAAACACTCGATCCAGTTTGCATCACTCCAAAGGGAATGCATTCCAAACTCAAGGCTTCCAGAATAAGCTTGCAAAAAACAGAGCTTTGTTTCCTTCAGTTTAGTATGGGAAAAATACAGGCAGATGTACCTTTCAAATGTTTCACCAGAATTAGATTATCTTTTTCAGCAAGGTAGATCTTTATGAAAGGACGATGTATGCCAATTTCATCCTGCAGGCCTTTGAGCTGCATACTTTTTAAAATTTGATTTTTTTTTTAAAAGAAGTCAGTAATTTGTTGTTTTGGGATAGAATACAGTATGAAGAAATTTACAGCAAGAAGAACCTCTACAGTGGGAAGTACCTTCGCTAAACTTCAGACTTATCACGCAATTCTACAAGACAAGAAACTAGATGGCGGTGAGAAGGGGCAAATAACATTACCAAGCATCCCTCATTTCCAAGTATTTTCCAGCTCCAAAAATGCTGAGATTTGCGTAAACAACATCTGAAGCAAGGCTTAATTTGAAGACAGACTTGTTATTCACTGAATCCAACAATCCCCCTGCCTTTCCTACCAAGGCATTTTACCAAAAATTGTTTTCCTTTTTTCTTGTGTCTTTTGCAACACCAGTAAGATACTAATAAATAAAACAGTTGAAGACATTCACAATTTACAGTCCTCGTTCATAAACCATTTTTGTTTTATATAATAAAATCTTCCCGGCCATTGAAGGGAGATACAAAAATATACTTTCCTGATTTCCAATGCTTATTGTGTCTTTAGTGAGCCTGGGTCAATCAGATTAGTTGTAGCTAATAAGAATCCATGACAGTTAGTGGCAGCTCCGGAGAAACAAATTGGGAATAGAGCTTTGTGGAGGCTCTGAATTAGGAGGGAGCTGGTTTGTCCCGGATAAGCGAGTATGTCTTCCAAAGAATCCCACTCTCTGCTTTATATGACCCAGGTTTCAGCCAAACCAAGTGCAGACCTCTAACTGAAAAAACTTGAAAAAGGCACAGTGAAGAGATGCTTCTGAGTGCCAAATATTTGATGACTGTCTCATAATGTACATTTACTTCCTGTTGCTTCAATGGTCAGACCCATAGATTTCAAATGTGAAAATATGTATTTCAAAATATTTAAAATATTAATATTAAAAAGAACTTCTCAAAAGTACGAGTTGCTTGGAACACATTGTTTGAGAACAAGGTGGACCCTCATTTTTTAAAGCAGAGATTCAATGAGCACCTCTCGGTCTTGGTTTCTTGCATAAGCAAGTGGGGTGGATTGGATAGCCTTCACAACCCCTTCTCATTCTCATGAATGAGAATCCAACAGTGCGACTTCACATTGTTTTTGAAAATGGCTCTATGGCAGTGTTGTCCAAACTTGGCCACTTTAAGATGAGTGGACTTCAACTCCCAGAATTCTCCAGCCAGCCATGCTGGCTGGAGAATTCTGGGAGTTGAAGTTCACTCATCTTAAAGTGGCCAAGTTTGGACAACACTGCTCTTGGCTTTTTGGATCTTTGATATGAAGAGTCAAATATCTTGACTCAACAAATATGTTGAGAAGACATGTTTGATATCATTATAAAATTTTCCTCAAAAATCTGTTTCTAAAATGCTTAGGAACACTTCACATTTTTATAAAACATTTATTTTGAAACACACCAATATCTCAGTAACAGTTGTATTCACCATGTCAATGAATACGTATTCTAAAAGTTGTTCACATGACACTGAAAAACCATTTGTGGTGTGTCCACATTCTCGGTTTACATTTTAAAACTTTTATTCATCTACCCATTTCTCCAGCTGAAGGGCTCAACTCTTAGAATCCCAAAGCTGGAACAGCTCACATCTGCAACTTAATTTTAGGTGGTTCTCCCACTTTGCTTCCACTCTTCTTCACTCCAGTCCCCTGAAAGGAACTGCCTAAAGCCACTTTGCTCCAGATCTGAGAAGAGGGTTAAGGTGCTCAAAAACTCACCAGAGGGGATTGATAATAGCGATGTAAGATATTAATAAAATCAGTGATGGTCAGCATACCTGCAGGAGAGGAGGTAAGAGAATGAATGAATGACACACATACATACACACCCAGAGACTAGGAGCTGCAGGAATTGACTAACAGAACCTACAATACAGCTGGCTTCTTATAGACAGTCAATAAATAATGCCTTCTGCCCTTGCTGCTGATTTCTGCATTTCTACACTCCCAGTGATTTACCCCTTCCAGTCTGACTGCTGCCATCGATATGGAGCTCTGTCCATTTTTCCTGCTCCACAGCCACCAGCTGGGCAGCAAGGAATAGATTTCTCTGTTCTCCACTGCAGTCGAAGTGGTGGGGTGGGGGAAGAGTTTGAATGGCCTAACCAGTGGTAGGTGCTCTACAGCTCACATGGGCCCCTGGGAACCCACCACTGAAATCTGGGAACAAAACACAAATTTGGCAACTTATTCTTTCTTATTGCTACTGAAATAACAAAATAAGTGTATCCAGTTTCCTCTAGGCTTGACAGACCTATTTTGCTGACCAAACATTTTGACCACCCCACCCACCCCCCATTCCCCAGTTTTGTAAATGCTATAACATCTGCAGTCTTTTGAGGCCAAAAAGAAAATAATAATTTTGAAATGTTGCTTGCTCCTACCTTAACTGGAACAGGCACCAGTGCATCAGGCAACAGAACCAGGCCCAAGATGTTAAAACTAATGTTCTAAAGGCTCATCCACATGTCTGCAGTAATGTGAAATTATGATGTGATTTACAGTCCCTCAAAGAAAAGTGCCACAATGAAAGTAAGCATCTAGAGAAGACTGCTCCCATTTTAGAAAGCGTGTCCAAATATGTCCATAGCCAAATATGTCATATATTACAATCAATTTCCTTCTAGGGAAGAAAGAATTATTCTTTTTACAAATATGAATATGAATGGTAGGATCCTGTGTATCTGATTTCATGCTGGATTGACTGATGTCTCTTGAAACTTTAATTATGTGTACAATGTGCATAGCGACCTCCAGGTAGACTGCATGTTGTCTTACATGAGGTCAATATTGCCATCACTAAATGCCCCCCAAAAGAAAAAGAAAATTTTTGTGCCGGGAAGATGTCTAGTCTCTCTGGCAGCCATAGCACAAATGACCACAGTGGTGCAGAGCCCAGCGGCCGGATGGGTAGGGGTGGTCCTGCACCAGGCCAACTAGAGCCCAGCAGATCACTGACCTCTGCAGGCTCCTTCTCCATAAACCATGGAGTGTCTGGATGGGTGGTCTGATGCCAATTTAAGAAGGAAAACACTATGTTCATGCCAGGACACTTTTTTTTTAGATTTTTTTTATCTGGCCTTTATTATTTTTATAAATAACTCAAGGTGCTGAACACACCTAATACTCCTTCCTCCTCCTATTTTCCCCACAACAACCACCCTGTGAGGTGAGTTGGGCTGAGAGAGAGGGACTGGCCCAAAGTCACCCAATTGGCTTTCATGCCTAAGGCAGGACTAGAACTCACAGTCTCCTGGTTTACTTCACCCAACTTCAACCCGTCTTAGCAGCAGGCTGGCCATGAGATGGAAGGTCCATCAGTGGGACATCTCCTTGGCAAGCATTTCATGCTGTGGCAAGCAAGACTTGTGGATGAGTCTTAAGAATTTCTGCACGCATCAAATTCTGCCTCCTTGGCTCTCCTTAACATAGCTTGAAATGGATGGCAGTCCCAATTCATCTTTCCATCTTTGTCATGCCCATCTGCTGCTGCATTCACCCTCCACTGCTCATTCAGCTGCATCACTTACCCACAAAGCACTGCTGCTTGCTGTCCCAAAGAGGAGCGGCTCGCACCCCATTAGCCACCAGGGCCAAGAATGCCTTTTTAATCTGGGAAAAGAGACATAGACCAAACTGACTCGGGCTGTTCTCTGTGGCCTGCCCCACCTCCCCTGTTTCCATAGGGAATAACTGATCTGGCCCTGCACACTGGACAGAGAAAGATCTACTCCAGGGATTAATTCTTTATTCTGCATTTGTCAGCTTTGAAATTATTAAAGAAGATGTAGTTAGGGAAAGAGGGACCATCTCACTAAAACTGGTGAAATGGTTACCTCCAACATATTATTCTAGTCAATTCAAGGAATCCTCACACGGAAGAACCAGGGACAACTGTATTCTTGTGACCCAGCTATGTCATCATTCTATAGCTTTTTCTCATAGCATACACAAAACCCTTAGCAAATTAATCAATTAGCCAAATGCTGGTCATTTTAACAGGCAAGATGAATATTGTAAATATGTTCAAGGAGATTCTTTGCAAAATAATTTCCAGTGAGCCTCAGCTTGTACCATCAGAGATGGAGGGTACATTTGGTCTCACGATAACAGTGTTCTCAGGTGCAATCTTTCCTTTCCCAATATGAATAACAAGCTTTCCAACAGGATAAAGAAAAGATATAACCAAGTTGGGAGCAAGCCCACCACTTCCTGATCTTAGCCACCCGAGGCCTACTGTAATTCACCTGCAAGGGTGTCCTTGCCAACTGTTCAGAAGCTATAGCTGGTTCAAAATGCAGCTGCTTGTGTGGTAATGGGCTATGCTTGATGTACCCATGTGACATCACTATTGCAAGAGCTGCATTGACTGTTGGGAAGCTTCTGGGTGCAATTCAAGGTGCTGCTTGTAACCTATAAAGCCCTATGTGTCTTGGGATCTGGTTGTCTAAGAGGGTACTTGCTTTGAGTAGAATGCGGCCTTCTGGTAAGAGCTCAAGAGCAGAGCATCCTACACATGCCCCCTTCTCAGGGGTGTCAGCAAGAGAAGACCCAAAGACGTCCTTCTCTCTTATGGCTTCCCACTTGAGGAACAAAGATAACTCTGTCCCTGTTGGTGTTTCAAAGGGTGGTCAAGACCTGGCTCTCCCATGGGGCCTTTGGGGATAGACTGGAAGTATGGATCTAGCTGTTCCCAAAGTTAAATAGAGGATGCCAAGGGGTTTCGATTTTACTGTATTTGATATGGCATGTTTTTAAACCTAATTTCTATTAGGGAATTGTTAGCCACTTAAAAGTCTTTGGATCGAAGCAGCGTATAAATTGGACTGAAGCAGCATATAAACTCAAGTAAGTAAACAAATACCTAAGATACCAAGCTCCCAGCAGACTCAGACATAAATATAATCAGATAGCAATACTCCCCCACTCCCTCCCCAAATTACTACATGGTTCACAAAACACCCGCATTCTCCTCACCTGCAGGGTGGTCTCAAACACTACCAGTTTGGAACTGGTGGGAATAGCATCATAACAGCGATGACTCCGCATGAATTGCATATAGATTTCAGCATCTGGACCCAAGAACTCGATATCAGGACCAAACCCAAGAATCTCACAGTCAAGGGAAATGACATCATCACTGCCTTCCAGGCTGCCCTGTTCAGGCTTTGTGTCCTCTGATGTTACTCCTGTGCTGGGACCCAGGACCGTGCCTTTGTTAAGCTGACCTGTATCTTCTGCAATGCGAGTGCTTGTTTTGGTACTCCAGTCCTCAATCCTATCTCGGGGCCCCATGTCATTGCCCGCTCCACCGTTGTTGTGAGCTGTCTCCAACAATTTGGTCTCTGAATGGGCTGACTTAAAATCCAATTCAATTGCGATGGTATCTGCAGCAGTCACTTTGCCAATGTGCGCTGCGGTCTCAGCATCAAACACAGCTGCTTCTGGATCCTGGCTCTTGGTTCTGCCATCTGCCACTACATTTGTCAAAATCAAATCCACTTCTTCGTCATTGGCAGTCAAATCCTTGGCTTCCTGTACTACACCATTGGCTTTCAAAGCAGATTCCTCAATATCCAGAGATGAGATGGGGCCTAGTGGGTAAGCATTGCAAGTCTAAACACTTCTGACAAGTGAAAATAAGTCATGTTGATCCTTTGAACTCACTAAGTCTACAGATATGATGTTTACTCATATAAAATTGCAAGCATGGACATGCTGGCTGAAACATCAGTTGTGCAAAGAAGCAAGCCTAAAATTGCAGCAATTATAATTATACTGACCATCAGTCATTTACATACTCCACCTCACCATGCCCATATTACAGAATAAACACTCAGTTCATTTGTTATTTAATCTTTTGACACATACTGTAACAGAAAACCAGAGATGCACTGACATCAGTTAAAGTGGTCAGTAGGCATTCTCTTATTTAACAGGTTCCCTATGGAATACAGTAGGGAAAAGTTCTCCTTTTTACAAAAGGGGGGAAAGGCTATCTAATTGTTTCTTAAAAAAGCATCAGATTGGCAGTGAGGAAGCTGTATACTTATGAATACATGTCTGTGACACTTGAATAGCTTTACAGGTAGTCTTCAGGTTACGACCATCTGTTCAGTGACTGTTCAAAGTTATGATGGCGCTGAACAAATGGTACTTATGATGGGTCCTCGTAGTTCTGGCCATTGCAGCATCCCCACAGGTATGTGATTGCAATCTGAGTGCTTGGCACCTAGCTCACAATTATGACATTGCAGCAAGCTGCAGTCACATGATTATAATTTCTGATGTTCCCTGCCAGCTTCCCACAAGCAAAGTCAGTGTGGAAGCTGGCAGGAAGTCAGAAGTCATGGTCATGTAAGGTCCTCACTTAACGACCTGCACAGTCCGTTTAATGATAGCAACCGGGACCGCGGGAATTGTTGCTAAGCGATCCGGTTACATGATGTCGCACTTTACGACTGCTTTGCTTAGTGACAGCAATTCCAGTCCCAATTGCCGAGGACTAGCTGTATAATCTTTATTGAATACCCTCATAACCACCCTGTGCAATAGGTCCCAATTATTCCTATTTGACAGAAGGAAAATAGAGGCTGGAAAATATTTGGGTTTGGCCAATGCTACCCAAGAAACCTAGAAATGAACTTGAATTTTGAATTCAAGCTATCTGAAGTCAAATTTCAGTTGATTTGTTTAGAATGGACTCCATAAGTAGCAACAAAACTCAAATTCCCTTTATTGAAAGTGCAAGGTAATTTAAAATAGAAGGGAAAGTAACATCTGGGTATTGGGGAGATCAAGAGAGCAGCATTTAGCTAAAGTGAAAACATCCTTGCTACATGGAGCTGCCACTTAGGCATAGAAAGGGTGCATAAATAGTGGGTGCCCTAATTAATACGATTAGCAGTTTTAGAAGACCACCAAAGCAGGCAGTTAGTACCCAGAGCTATTCCCTGGTACAAATGCCTTGAATTAGCATCAGCTGAGTTGAAAGTAGTCACTCCATCAGTGGGCAAAACCAGGGCACTACTCACCTGTTTCTTCTTGAGGCTGGAGGCCATTGTTCAGTGGGGGCACCTGAGAGGCCAAAGAGAAAAGGGCAGACTTAAATGGAGGCTTGCTATGTCTATGCTCAATGCAGCTTTTAGGATCTGAATGCTATGGACCTGAACCATACACTCTGAGTCTGCATGATTAGAGGAAATCCCAGGTTTTTTGCCCAGGCCCAGAAACCAATCCAAGTTAAATAGTAGTAGGATTTCTCTTAAAACAAAACTAAAATGACAGCCCTTCTTTATTTTGTAAGTAGGCCTTTCAGGTACAGTGGTACCTCAAGATACGAATTTAATCCGTTCCGTGACTCTGATCGCAAGTCGAATTGGTCGCATCCTGAAGCACGTTTTCCCATAGAGTTCAATGTAAATACGGTTAATCCATTCCACCCTCTGAATTTGGTCGCATCCTGAAGCACATGTCCCCATAAGGTTCAATGTGTCAGCCGGCGTTGCACGGCTAAGAAATTCCCCAGGCGCGCTTTAGTCAGCCCTAGCGCAGAAAAAGGAAGTGCTAATGAAATCTGAGAAAGGCTCCCGCGCGCACAGCCGGGAGCGGGAGCTTCCCCCCCACCCCCCGCGCTGATTCCTCTTAATTCCGCGCTCTTTCCTCTATGCATAGCCCTTGGCGCGCGCGAGAAAAGCACAGTGAAAGGAATGGGGGGGAAGGGTTATGTCGCGCGCACGCACAGCGGAGCGGGAGCTTCCCCACCCCCGTGCTGCTGCTGCTTAATTCCACGCTCTTTCCTCTGTGCATAGCCCTTGGCGCGTGCGACAAAAGCACACTGAAAGCAATGGGGGGGAAGGGTTATGTCGCGCGCACGCACAGCGGAGCGGGAGCTTCCCCCCCCCCCCCCCCGATTCCTCCGCGCTCTTTCCTTTCTCCATAGCGACAAAAGCACAGTGAAAGCAATCACCAGGCCAAGGGCTATGGCCAAAGGAAAGAGCAAATTTCCCCATAAGGTTCAATGTAAATACAAACAGTTCTGAAACATATGCATTTTATTTTTAAACCACAAAAACATGAAAAAAAGCACAGTATGAAGAGGGAGAATGGGGTGGGGAGGCAGTTATTGTTTGGAGGGAGAGTCCCCCTCCAAAGGGACTTCGGGGAGATCTCCTTCAGGGGTTTCCTCTCTTCTTTGCCTCTTAGCTGCAAAGCCTTATTCTTGCCACGCCCGCTCTGCATTTTCTTTGGAGCCATGCTGACAAGCACACCAAAAACCTTCCAAACGCCACAAAATACACCACAAGCCTCACCGAACGCCTCCTTGCTACCGCGATCTCGCCCACAGGAAGCCGCGACCACGTGGCAGCAGGGCAAATGGCTTTTCCTTTTCCTTTTTCCTTTCTCCATAGCGACAAAAGCACAGTGAAAGCAATATCAGCGCGCACGCACAGCCGGGAGCGGGAGCTTCCCCCCCCCCCGCGCGCTCAGATTTCATTAGCAGTTCCTCTTTCTGCATTGCTTTCCTTGGGCTTTTGTCCTCCCGCTCAGATTTCATTAGCACTTCCTCTTGGAAGCCGTGACCACGTGGCAGCAGGGCAAATGGCCGCGGATCCGGTTCGTAGCTTGAGGCGGAGTTCGCATGTTGAGGTAAATTTTTGCGGCCGGAGCTGGTCGTATCTTGAAATTTTCGTAAGATGGGGCGTTCGTATCTTGAGGTACCACTGTAATTTCCTCTACCACTTACATGGTTGTATTTCCTCCTCCCTTCCAACTACTGCACGTGCATAGCACCACTTCTAGGAAACACTGAACACAGAGGAAAAGGCAGATGCTTAAATCTTGGACAGGTTCATAATAAAATCATCAAGGAGGACATAAGGGCCACCCAGGCCAAGTTAGGTATTCAATCTTCTCTCTTACAGAAAACTATGTGCTATATGCATAAGAGCCTGGGAACTTTGGGCCCACAGGGCCTTGAGAAAGGTCCCTTCCCCAATGGTCTGACCCCAAGGCCCCCTCCTTTCATCTGTAACAGGTGGCAGCGGGAGGTGCCAAACCTGAAAGTTGGTCTCTGTCGCGGATATCTCAGTAGCACAGAAATGATGCTGGAGCACCCATGTGGGCATCCTATTGAGAATGCCTACAAAGGTGGCTGTGTGATATTAGCTCCAAACAAAGGAGTACTGACTCTCTATTTTGTCTTAAACGTAGGGCCAGCACTGGCCACTTTGCTCTGCACAGATAGAAGGACTTTGTTCATGCTCCAATCTCTCCCTACATGGAGAAATACATGATGTCAGGGGCCAAGGCTTTTGCTGAGGGGTTGAGGCACCCACCCTTAAACTCTACTGCTTGCCATCATCTAGATCCCCCAACTTCGCAGCAAATGGGGGACAGATCCACTGCTGGATTAAGTCCAGTTACACACCCCTGATGTACATGAAAGACAAGACATCCAGTCATAGCATGAGTACTCAGACACAATAGGGACAGATTATATCCATGCCCAGGGAAAAGGAAGAAACTCCACAGAAGTTAATCAAGCATAGATGTAGCTAATGACACAGCTTTCCCTTACCGGTAGACCTCATTTAGTGACCACCTCAGACAGCAACCATTTGCAATTACGACAGTGATGCAAAAGTAACTTTGCAACCAGTCCTTGCATTTACGACCTTTGCAGGTCTGTAAAGCAAAGGAAAGCTGAAGTAAGATCATAAGCACAGTCGTGGTTTCACTTAGCGACCACTTTGCTTAACAACCAAGTTGCTGGCCCCTGTTGTGATCAAGGACTACCTGTACTCAGAAAGCTCAAAGGAGAAACCCCAGAGAAGTAAACATAGCATAGATGTAGCTAATGACACAGCTTTTCCTTATTCAGAAGAAGAGGATACAACCTTTGTCACTATTTGATCCTCTCATTCTTTTCATCTATCTTCTCTCTACAGTATGGGTAACTCAAAGTCTCAACACTACGAATGCCCATCTGGGGCACTCACCTTCTCGTGGTAACTGACGGGAAGCAGAAGCAGCCTGGCGGGCAATTACAAATGATAATATTAAGAATGGGTCTTGCCTCTCAGCAATGACAGATGGAAGGCTGCAAGGAATGGGATTCAGGTGCTAAGTTAACTTGTCTTTATTTAGGGAGCAATATTAGTTGACCAGTCTAGTAGTTTAACGAGTTAAAATATTGTGATAAACTGAGCAAAATGTCCCAAATAAGCAGACCTACAATTTATTAAAAACAATAATTGATTTGAACAAAACAAGTACTTATAAATCATGAGGGAAAGTGACTTCATATTATAAGACCCATCATTCCCCCACCCACGGGTAAGACATTATTCTTCTCAGAGAAAGCGTTTGATGATACACAATTGCATTTGCTTTGTTTAAAAAATGTTTTCCTATTTTTAGTAATGTTAAAGTGTACAGAACTGGCTAGGATGAAATACAAAACTCATGAGTTAAGAAGCACCTGGAATATAAAACTCTTTTTATATTTGATCCTTGAGTCATCAGAAAACAGCACCAGTGTGAAATCTGTTCTCTCCCTTGCTGATCCCTGTCCTGCCTTTATTTCTTTGACTTCCCTCCAAGGTATTGGGTGACAGCGCCTAACAGATTTTACACCTTGAGGCCATCCTTGGACAGAATCAGAGTTAAGAGGGAAAATACTCCTTTATGTTCAGGAGTTCAAGGTGGTGTACCCTATTTTTCCCTACAACTTTTCTGTGAAGTTGGAGCAAGTGGGGAAATGCCCCATTGCTAGGCAGATTGATCTTCAGGTGCCAAAACTTTGGGCAGAAACCCCCCAAAGGCTCTGCTCTGCTGGCCCCATTCCAGGCCTTACTGCTTAGGTATACACTCAGTTCTTCCCCCAACTCCAGAAAAGGGAGTTGGGAGGGGGTAGAAAGAAAAGAAAGCAGGGGGGAGATATATCCAGACATTAAAAAAAAAAAAACAGGCAGGGTTAGAAGGGAAAGCAGGGGAAAGATATGTCTCCAGAAATAAATACATAAATCAGGCAGGCGGCGGGTGGAGCGGGGGAGAAAGGAAAGGAGGGCACGTCGACCAAAGGAGAAATCCGACACGCAGACCACCAGCGAATATTACGCTAAACGGTGTTAGGAGCAAAGCACGCATGTCACGTTTGGGAAGCGGGGCGGGGATACGGAGAGGAAGTTCGCGTTGTGCAGATGCTCCCTTTTGCTGCACAAATCTGCTTCAGGGCTGGCCCTCGGGAAGAGGTTCGGGGGCTCAGCTCGTAGCCCGGCAAGTCCTACCGCTATTAATCCTGGCCTCGCTCTCCAGCAGCGGAAAGCGGCTGTGGATGGCGACGTTGGCGGCAGGAAGCGCCCCGGGCCGGCAGACAGACAGATGCCGGCTCTGAGTGGCCGCTGCGAATCTTTTCTCTGGGCGGGACGGGAAGGGACGGGACCGATTCCGGAGCGGGCGACTAGCTGTTTGTGGGACCCTCAGCCCCCGCCCGCCAGTGCCTTACCTGCTCCAAGGCCTGGGCCTCTGTCGCTTGCTCCATGCCGGCAGCTTCTATTTAGGGCAGCTGGCCCAGGGGGCTTGAGTATCAGGCTGGGCGGCGGGCCCGGCACACGCACACACGTCGGCTGCGGGCGGGGGTGGGGGAAGAGGGAAGGAGAGGAGTGACAGCAGCGCTGGTGCCGGGAGTCGTCTTCAGCTAGCCTGCCATCCTGCCCTGAGTCGTAGGCCCCGCAAAGGTCGACTCTCTTCTGTAAAACAAAGGTTCTATGTATCTGTAGATGTTAGGCAAACATTCAGCTGGTGGCACTCCAGGCACCCCTGGGCTGCTAATGGGGAAACAGGTTCAGCTTCTGCCACTGCGCATCTGTTTTTGTTTTGCATTCATCAGTGCACGTTGCACCATCTAATGATTTTGTCAAACATTTAGATAGAGTAGGGCTACTCTATCCGAGCTGGAAAAATCCAGGCGACTGCATGGCAGGAAAGAAAGCTATCAACAAAGTTGGTCAAAACCTCCCTGAGGGGACATGTACCAGGCTCCAAGCAGCGGTAAATACTTCTTTACGGGAGAGGACGGGTCCTTGTGCCGTAAAGAAGGTGATGGCCCACCCCTCCTCAAGAGGTCATCACTGGACCTGGCAGTAGTGGACAATTTTGCGGGTCTGCAACCTTGCCTTTTTAGATAAGGTTATTGAGAAGATGGTAGGTCTACAGCTTCAAAGGGCTTTGGAGGAAACAAAATATCTGGACATGTTCGTCAGGTTTCAGGCCAGGATACACTATCAAGGTATGACCTCTGGCAGGCTTAGGATGGCAATAGTATATGCATCCTGAGCCTCTTTGATCTCTCAGCATCGCCTTGATACTACCATGGTATCCTGAGGGGTTTGGGAGCAGCAGGCAGTGTTCCTTGGTGAGTCTCCTCCTTCCTCCAAGGCTGGTTCACTTGGTGTTTGGGAGGGAGAAGTTTTGCTCCCAGGCCTCTGTTTTATGGGGTGCTGCTCTCCCCATTATTTAACTTGACCCCATGGGGCTAAGTATCATCGGTATGCTGATGACAGTTGTACATCTCTACCCCAGGCCATCCAAGACAATCGCAGTTAGGATTGCACTTTGGAATGAAAGAGGGTAAGGGGAGATGTGATGGAGGTTTATAAAATTATGCATGACATGGCATATAAAACATGGAGAGATACATTTTTCTTCCTCTCACAATGTTTAAACTTTAGGCCATCCATTCAAAGTAAATAGTTGCATGAAAGAGTACCCAAATAAACAATGAAAAATGCTTCCCCTCTAAAAATATAAAAGATAAGTCATTTAGATACGACTCAAAACAAACTGAAACACAGAGGTTAGGATCTTCTAAAAGAGCAAGAGTTAAGAAAACCCTTCTGTGACAAGCTACACCAGCTGATATTCCCTATTCTATGCTACTTTTAAATAAACTTAGCTACCATTTGCCGCCCTGTATGGGCAGGATTTCAGGAAGCATCTAATTCTGGTGAACTTAAGTGTTTCATTCAGAAATCTATCTTTCTGAATAAATTTTGATTTCAAATTTATTCTTTACCACCATAGTTTGAATATAAATCTTGGCAAGGCTATAAGGATAAGTAAAAGAAAGGCTATTTTATATGGAATACTATACTAACATTGTACAGTGGTACCTCGGGTTACGAACACCCCTCCTTACGAATTTTTCGAGATACAAGCAGCTCCGGCCCCAAAAATTTACCTCGACACGCGAGCTCCGCCTTGAGCTATGAACTGGATCCGCGGCCATTTGCCCTGCTGCCACGCGGTCGCGGCTTCCTGTGGGCGAGATCGCGGTAGCAAGGAGACGTTCGGTGAGGCTTGTGGTGTGTTTTGTGGCGTTTGGAAGGTTTTTGGTGTGCTTGTCAGCATGGCTCCAAAGAAAATGTTTCAGAACTGTTTAACTGTATGTATTTACATTGAACCTTATGGGGAAATTTGCCTCGTGGTGCGACCAAATTCGGAGGGCGGATTAGCTGTATTTACATTGAACCTTATGGGGAAATTTGCCTCGTGGTGCGACCAAATTCGGAGGGCGGAACAGATTAACCGTATTTACATTGAACCTTATGGGAAAATTTACCTCGCGTTGCGACCAAATTGAGTTGCGATCAGAGTCACGGAACGGATTAAGTTCGTAACCCGAGGTACCACTGTATATTGTATTTCTGTGAATCTGTTTGAACATTTCTGATAGTCAGCACACCATGTATTTTTGTGTTAATCAGATCTGCCCATTCTGTTCTGGCCCAGGACAAACTGGATACATGTGTTCTAATTGGAAAACTGCCCAGAAAAGTATAGCCTATCTTTATCTCCCATTTCATGCAAAACTCTTCCTTGCCTCAAAAGAGAGAGTAGTATCTATGGATTTATAGAATGGGTTTTTTTTCTGCACCTCTTTGCCACTTAATCTGCTCATTTTACTAATCATAACTGAGTCTTGCAGGAGCTGGAGGAGGCATCCTGTAGAGCCTATTGTTTCTTCTCAAGCCCCCCCCCCCCCAAGAAACTAAGGCTAGGTTGTGTTGTAGTGCCTTGGGAACTAAAGGCTCAATCAGTACAGGCCAGAAGGACACTCCCTCACATATCTGGGACAGGCTCAGGAGGAAGGCAACATGAAATGTAGGCAATCACATTTTTAAAAGACTTGTCTGCATCCAAAGAGCTGCATCAGCCAACCTGTGGAATATACAATATAGGGACTCTAGGAGGGCAAATAGCAGCTTAGAGGTGTAAACATCCAAGAAGTCCATTTAAGCCATAAAATGATTGACCATTATGACCAATGATTGACCATTATGACCACATAGTTGCACTGAGTTTCTTACCATTTTCTTTTATGATGAATGTTCAACTTCTACTAGATTTTTCTTTTACACTCTTGTGTGGATCACAACAAACTGTGGCAAATTCTTAAAGAGATGGGGATACCAGACCACCTTACCTGTCTCCTGAGAAATCTGTATGCGGGCCAAGAAGCAACAGTTAGAACCGGTCATGGAACAACCGATTGGTTCAAAATAGGGAAAGGAGTACGACAAGGCTGTATACTGTCACCCTGCTTATTTAACCTATATGCAGAGTACATCATGAGAAATGCCAGGCTGGAAGAATCACAAGCCGGAATTAAGATTGCAGGGAGAAACATCAATAACCTCAGATATGCAGACGATACCACCCTAATGGCAGAAAGTGAAGAAGAACTAAAGAGCCTCTTGATGAGGGTGAAAGAGGAGAGTGCGAAAGCTGGCTTGAAACTCAACATTAAAAAAACTAAGATCATGGCATCTGGACCCATCAATCCCTGGCAAATAGAAGGGGTAGAAATGGAAGCAATAACAGACTTCATTTATTTGGGCTCCAAGATCACCGCAGACGGAGACTGCAGCCATGAAATTAAAAGACGCTTGCTCCTTGGGAGGAAAGCTATGGCAAACCTAGATAGCATATTAAAAAGCAGAGACGTCACCTTGCCGACAAAGATCCGCATAGTCAAAGCTATGGTTTTTCCAGTAGTAATGTATGGCTGTGAGAGCTGGACCATAAAAAAGGCTGAACGCCGAAGAATTGATGCCTTTGAACTGTGGTGCTGGAGAAGACTCTTAAGAGTCCCCTGGACTGCTAGGAGGTCAAACCAGTCAATCTTAAAGGAAATCAACTCTGATTGCTCATTGGAAGGATTGATAATGAAGCTCAAGCTCAGATACTTTGGTCACCTAATGCGAAGAGAGGACTCTTTGGAAAAGACCCTGATGCTGGGAAAGATGGAAGGCAAAAGGAGAAGAGGACGGCAGAGGATGAGATGGCTAGATAGCATCACTGAAGCAATGAGCATGAAATTGAGCAAACTCAGGGAGACAGTGAAAGATAGGAAGGCCTGGCGCAATATGGTTCATGGGGTCACGAAGAGTCGGACACGACTTAACGACTAAACAACAACAAATACTCACTTTAAAGGAGCAAAACAAATGCTAATTAACTGGATCAAAAGAGATCTTTCCATTAGAGCTAACCATGCTAAGCAGACTGAAACACCAGCAATACGGACTGCAAAATCTAGAATGTCAGGCTAGTTCACAATTATCTTCTAAGAACAGGATTTTGTTTTGTTTCATTTTTTCCTCATTCCTGATATAAATGGGGAAAAAATTGCAAGATCCAGAAAATTCTTTGGGGAAGAGGACAACCCAGAAGCCAAATGGCTTTATGCCTTGCAATATCAGACTCTCACATACTGAAACCACTCCAGAAAAATAAGACTAGTTATGGAGGTTTCTGTGTGTGACAGTAAACTACTCAGATTTGGATTACAGGAATATAAAGCATTATAACATATTCTTTTAGTAAATCAGACCATTGATCCATCTGCCCTACATTTTCTTACAGATATTTTTACAACTCTCAGTATTCCCACATTGCATGGCCAACAACTTTGCAACCTGGCAGTTCTGGGAACTATACTCCCGACATGTCTGAAGGACAAAGGCTGAGTAAGTTACAAAAGTGGAACCTCCAGATATTGCTGAATATTCCCAGTATATTTCAGCACTGACTGTGATTTTCAAAGCTTCTATAAGATCAACAAGCAGTTCAGCAATTATGTCCACTGTTGGTTAGGAACTTCTCAAAATGTTTGCATCCAAACCCATTGGAACTGTCGGGGTTGAATTTGGGATTTTTTAGATGCAAACTATGCAATCTGCCACTAAGCCAAAGGAACAAATTTTTCTAGAAATGACTACTTGTTTCCCAGATCTCATGTGTTCCTCTAACTTTCATGGAAAGATCTATGACAACTGATGCAAGAGTTGTAATCACATAATTCAGAGAGCCCAAATTCTTATCTAGAGATGATAGCAATAGAGAGTAGTATCTGAGCTGTCAGTGCCAAGAAACAAGAGATGGTTGTACAGGCCAGACAGAATGGGGGCTGAACGCCTGTTTTTAGTAATTACTTCAGTTACGAGGAAGAGTAGGTAGTGGTTGGACGACCATAAGACAGCTCAGAGAGCCTGTCAGTCTGGGGAATTCCTTAGGTCACCCAAAGAGACTTCTCCACTTTCACACTTCTACCAAGTTAGCTATTTTAGGTCATCTGATACAATCAAGTAAGTCAGACTAGTTCACAAGCAATCATTGCTATGGAATTTGAGAGGATCAGTTATATACCCACATCATATAATCCCCAGGAAAGGCTTGATACTGAGTTTTCAAGAGGGAAAAAAACTCTAATGGTATGTGGGCAAGACCTTGGGAGACTGGGCAAAGATGCTGCCAAAGGAACGGTCATGTAAGAGGCAGCATAGCCTGCAAATGGATAGTGGGTGGAGCAAGAGGCCCAGAAGAGACCCTCTCTAGTTTCTTGGGCTGTAAAGGAGATGGGGGAAGAATTGTACTTCCATACTTGCATGATTGATATCAGCCTCATAGGGTAAGCCAGACAGGAATTACAAGCAGATGAGCTGATTCTACTTTATTGTAAAGCTACATTGATAGAATCTTGCAAGTCTGAAAGTACAATTCTCCCCTGCCCCATCTCCTTTACAGCCCGAAAAACTAGGGAGGGTCTCTTTTGATCCTCTTGCCCTGTCCACTATCCTGTTGCAGGCTATGCTGTCTCTTATCTGACCATTCCCTTGGCAGCATCTCTTTGCCCGGTCTCCCAAGGTCTTGCCCACATACCATTATAAAAACAAATGCTCATTGTAGGCAATGACCCATAGGCTATTCCTAACATTAGACATTTGAGCCTTCCTTGTTCATGCACCTGGCAGAGAAGAGGGAGGATGTTGGTTGTGGCCAACACCTTTCCCTCATCAATCTGGTTATTCTATAAAACAGATTGTAATAAAAAGCCAATATATTCAGCCTCAGCAGCTACCTAGATTGTTTTTATATATATTAAAGGGCAGGGCAAACGCCCTCAAGTATCATAAAAGTTGGGACTTCTCTTGGCTTTTTGTGCAGTTGGTACAATCACCACTTCACCCTTATATATAGGCTCTGCAGAAAAGGATGGCAGCAGCCCACAGATGAAACTACTTATCAGCAACATTTATGGAGTATGCCTTAAACAGCTCACCATCTCCACTTCTGCCTCCCCTATTTGAATGAAAGCCAAGTTGACAAGACAGCAGAAGAAAAGAGGGAGAACCCTTGCAGAGAACCTAAGATGACTGCCAGAGATGGAACTGAAGAAGGAATTTTAATTCGAAGGACTACATGATAAAGTCCGCTTGCTGAAGTAACACTAACACCAGTACTTCTGTAATAATGAAAAAAAAAAAAAACCTGAAGAGATTTCAGGCACCGTGTAACAGCATTATTTTACAGATAGATTTGGTCAAAAATGCTACTCCGTGAAGCATACCTTTTCTCTAAATTAAATATACATTCTCTAAATTCACCAAAATATTCAATTCAATATGTGTGCTTAACTTTCCTGCTCCTAAAGGTTAGTCAGTGCATCTGGGATTGCAAACGATATTGTAGTAAGAATTAAAATGTGTTGGTTCAATAATATATGGTTTGGAAATGTTATTACTCTTAGCTGGAATTAAGGATGCTCTCTATCTTTTCTAGGAAGGGTCTAACAGTATCTAGGGGATATTTCTAACACAAAGCAGTTTAAAAGTTAGTCAATCCCATGGAATTAAATCAAGAATATTCAGGGACCAGAAAGAATAATGTCACAGGATGCACACTTCAATCTTTGTACAGTTAAACATCTATTACTATGATTCATTAAATACTGCCTCCACCAATGGAGAAATCATCAATTTGAAAACTACACTGTAGGAAACACGTCCCTCTTTTGTCAGTTTTTTAAATAAGGACTTCGGTGTGAGAAATATGGGATTAAGAATATCATTATTGCTACCTGGGAAGAATAATGGTGGAACTTGCTTAATTATATTGTACACTAGTAAAATTTGAGCAAGGAGGGAGGAAGGATGAAACAAAAGGGCTTATCTGTTTTGATTAACACAAGAATCTCATGGCACCAAGGGTGCTAATGTCACCCACAAGATTCAGACATCTCAAACAGAATCTAGCAACTGCTTACAACTAGCGTTCCAGCACAGAGGAGAAATGTTAAGCATTGGGGACTAGAGTATCATATGAATCACCATATTAATCTTTCATGCCCAAGCATCAGGGCAGCAAAAAGCTCTTGTAGGCCGAAAAGTGCAAATTTCAACATATTCCAGACATTTGTATGTAGTCAAAAAATCAACACATTCCAGGCCTATGTATGCATCACAAAAATGTACAAAAATACTACCATCCAATACCAGATTTAAACTGGCAGCAAAGAAAGTACAATTCATGATCAACATTGAAGATTTCTCTAGCAGCAAAAGAAAGAGGGCAGCATTGTAATTGATTGGAAATAGTAGTGATTGAGGGTGCAGAATTTCAAAATGGACACCCATATTTAAGCAATATGAAGTCTCCTTTGAGGGAGAAAAAAACTGGAGAGTGTGCTGTGTATGTGCATGGTGGAATTAACCAGAAAGGAAGAGAAGAGGGTTTTCACACTGATTTCCAGTCCCAAGAGCAAACTAGGACACAAAGAATGAGGTCTTGTTATTGAAGAATCCATCACAAGCACTTGCTGCAGACATTGAGGGCAAAGACACAAAGTGAATGGAGCTGAGTGGTTTCCTTGTTTTGGGGGAAACAGCATTTGGAAGGTTTAAAAAAAAATTAAACTATCCCAAGGGTTGCTACTGTGCAGATTAAGAAATACATAGAAATTACTTTCAGACACTAAATCCTGTTACTGTACCAAAATATTCAGAAGTGTGAACATATACACAGATGCAAAGACTATCGAGTTAAAGAGATCTCACATATACTGTCCAAGTCTAAATTGTGCACCAAGGAGTTTATAATTTGCCTGCTTTACTAGTGCTGCAGAAGACATGTCGAAGATGGTTTACCGCAATGCCTGGCTACCAGGAACTTCTTTTAATCTTAATTACAGGGGACTAGAGACTCCTTATATAGAGACTCTTGTCCCATGGTAGCAAGGCATTGCATATATTGAAACAAAGGCAAGCAGTATCCAGTCTAACCTGACATGGTAACACTTAACCGTGAGAGGCACTTATGGCTCAAGTGACGAGAAACATGCCAAAGACAAAAAACTACAAGAAACTCACACCCAAAGGTAAATAGTTTTTCCAAGCTTCTGTGTTTAGAAACTTACTTTGTCATAAAAAACTATAAACAGAGTATTTTGTCCCTTTTGATCAAATAAAGCATTTCCTCTTTGTCCCAATTCCATTTCCAAAAAAGATTTCTGCAGGTGCATCCGCAGGTGATGTCCTCTCCGTGTTTCCAATACTGGCTCTCCTAGCTTCTGCTGAGGTAGGTCACATGCACCCCCTCCTGACCCTGCAAAGGAGGGGAGGTTGGCCCCTTGCTCAGTCCTGGCCTCACTTTATCATGCTTGAGTTGCTGAGGCCATGGGAGATGGTGGACTTCTTGAGAGTTCCAACGGCGTACTTAATCTGAGGTAAGCTTTGAGTGCAAGGATTTGGCTCAGGGCTTCGGACTGGCTCCTCTCCATCTCGCAGACCTTTGCTGCTGAAAAGAAAACATGTCCTGAGAAAGATCCAGCCCTATTGATCAACAAAATAAAGTGCGCAAATAGTTTCCAAAGCATGCTATTTTATCAAACTGACAGGCTCATCATCTTTCTATTGGCTTTATGCTGCCCTTGAACTTGAAGGGAATGATGTTCTTTGAGATGGACTTGTTCATTACTGTGTCCCCCCAATTACGTCAAACACACACTGAAGCAATAGCAAGAAATACTGAGAAAATGGCCGAGTTTAAAATGAATGCTAAAATGTGGCAACAAGCAAATAAGCTGCATAACACAAAGAAGTTTGCTCCTCCGTTCTCCTCCTCCTCAGGCACATGCCCAGAAAAATTTGGAAGCTTATCTTTATCCTTTGATAATTATAGTTATCTTCAGCTATCCTTTATTAGAAAACATGTTAATTTTAAGTAGATACTTCATATCTCTACCTCTAGTACGTACTGGTGGGGGAGAGGGGGGAACAGTATTACAAGCCCAAGTCTAAATTATGGTTATTCATGCAGCATTAAAATACGATTTAGCGTTACATCTAATCTGGGCCAGTAAGATCTAAATGAATGAGCATTATATTAAATACCATCATGCTCTTGAATATATTTTTCCTAAGAAGGTTATAAATAATGTTATTAAATAAAATAAAATGTTCTGTGTCATCATTAAAAAAGCCCCAAACTAAACAAATTAAAAATCAGTTGAAACAAGCAGTCATCCCTACATCACATGCAAGGAAGCCAAACTCAGGTTTGTGGTGCTCATTTCAAAGCAGACCACCACAGGTGGCAGTGGAAAGCACAGCCTAACCCACCAATGAGGAACAGATTCGAAATATAGTGTCTGATTATTTCACCTGTTTCTGCCTGGCTCCACTTTGCTCAAGCCATTTATATGGAGTTCATTCTTCAGATACAGGTGAGGCCTTGGCAGTGTCCACTGCAGTTAAGAGAGACAGCACAGAAAAGGGCATCTAGTCAGATGACAAGGCTGCTGAGATAAGGTTTTTCCTTCCCTCTCCCAGAAAGCTAAGAAATCTCCAAAATTACTGGATTAAAGAAAAGTAGTTGGGGGCCAGTATTTTAATTAAGCAAAGACATCACAAATAGACCCCCTAGGTGGCAGCAAGCAAATAGACTGTAGTATTTCCTCATGAAAGAATAAAATAGAAATAGTGTACAGGAGGGGAGAAGCATTCTCACCATGACTGTAGAATCTGTTACTATTCCGTTGTGAAAACCTTTGTGACACCAATTTCTGAGCAGATCCACTCCTGCAAAACAGAAGAGCCACCAAGTGAATGCAAGTTCCTGTGGAAGAGTAAGTGCAAGCAATTTTACTGATCATGCCGTGTTCAGGCAAAAGGAAAGCGTGTAGAGATAGCCGTGCATATCATTCAGGCCTTGCTATTTAGGGCACAAATATTAAAATTAAGCTACAAGTATATGTTTATCCTTTGATGATAATGAACCTTCTTTTAGTCTATGTTATAAACTAGCCTTATCCAAGGGAAATAAGTCCAAGGGAGAACGTTTTGGGGGAATGGACTTGAAAATTGCCCATGAAACTGGGGCAGAGACCAAATGGTGGGGAGGAACAGGGAAGAGATATTTCATCCCTATACTGACAAATCTGGCTGCGAGGTCCTATGGCTGGCTGGACGCAAGAAGACAGCATTAACCCAGCAAGCAGCACTGCCTATAACCTTTGCTGGCAGTCCAGAATGGTGATAATTGCAGTGGTTTCAGGAAAGTCCAAAAGCTCTGGGTTATACAACTCCACATCTATTCCATCCAATGAAAGGACGATCCACGTCATTGACTAGCAGTTCCCTGTCCCATAAAGGTGCTCTCTGAGAAAGCAGACTAGGTTTTATTTTTACCTTTGGATTTGTTCAAGAAATATTTCAGTTCCCACTGTGTAGTAAGGATGTTGAAGTATCGTGGCTGCTCAAAGAAGCGTAGATAGTGCATGGAGAGGCGTGAGGGGAAGACTCGCTCAAACTGCCCACGCCGAGCATACTCATCCTCTGTCTCTACCAGGATACGCACATCATCTGGGGTCAGAACATCCAGGATTGTAGAATAGAATTCCTGGGGCCAAGAATGACAAGGCGTTACCTCAGCTTTTCCGGAATGTCTCACTTCTCTGACCTCACTGCAGTGCTTGCTACTCTGACATAGCTAACGTAGCCACACAACCCCTCCCTCTCTAGGAACAGGGGAGAAGCACTGAAACAGAAGTCTGCTGAGACAAAGCTTTAACTCTTAAATTTCTCCAATGTACCTTAAGCAAGCAAGCCTTGCAAGTTAGGTATCCGAAATATTACTGTGTGTTTTAAGGCACATTACTGAGAACTTGTTAGTCCAAATTGTATGGCAGTGTGTGTGTGTATGTGGTATACATGCAAGGTGCAGGGAGATGGTACATTCTGAAAAACAGGACTGATTGGCTGACAAACTGAACAGGAGCATTCCACAATACAAATGTGATTGTTGATCTTGCTTCAGTCAGAGATGTTTTCATCTGGATTCCTGCACAGAGCTCAATGGCATAAATGGTACCCTTGAATTCTACAATTCAGTGGTAGAAATGTAGCTGCCAGGGCTAGGTGCGCAGAAGAGAACATGTTTTATTTCAAGCTTGCACCATAACAGCTTAGTTCAAAACAGTATGTCAAAATGTTTCAAATTGGTTGTGTCCTGATAGAACAAAATTCAAAATTGCTTGAATGAGCATAAAAAGCAAAGAATAACTCTGCTGGAGGCTTTGGGGTGCTCACAAGATGAAAATATACCCTTTATTGCTGTTATTCCTCTGCAATGGTTATTTGGAAGCATGCTGCCCCCGACCCAGAAATTACTCTTAAAATAGCCTTTGATCTACTTGCCCTCCAAGGAATTTTTCCAATCCCCTTTTAAATCTATCCACACTAGTGATCATCTCCACATCTTATTTACCCTATTCCACAGGTTAATTATGACCTGTGTGAATAAATTTTTTGTCTGTTCTAAATTTCCTTCCACTAAAGTTCTGAGAACGATCTTTGTGCTTTGAGAGATGGAGAAAAACTTCTCTTTGTCCGTGTTCTCCATGTTGCACACAATTGTATGCACTTTAATTGTGTTCCTCCTCAGCTGCCTTTTTTTCTAAGCCAAAGAGCCCCAAATAGTATAGCCTTTACTCAGAAAAATGGTGTTCAATTTCCCCTGATCATCTTGGCTGCCCTCTTCTATACTTTCTCCTGTTCTATTATATCCTTTTTTAAATGTGGCATCCAGAACTGTATACAGTACAAGTAGTCCTCACTTAATGACCACAATTGGGACCGGCAACTTCATTGCTAAGCACCACGGTTGCTAAGTAGAAATCACATGACCGTGATGGACTTACAACATCACTTCCCATTCAGTTGTTAAATGAAACATCATGTGTCTGCAACATGATTTTACTTCTGCATTTTCCATTAACTCTGCTTGTCGCAAGCCAGTTGGTGATGCTGTGATGTTGGAAATGCATGCTGGTTGTGAAGTGCCTGAATGGCAATCATGTGACTGTGGAATTCTGCGACAGTCATAAACACGAGGGTTGACCACGAAGCTGTTTTTTTTACACCATTATAACTTTGAATGGTCACTAAACGAGGCAGTCGGTAAGCGAGGACTACCTTTATTCCAACTTCACTGAGCTACCCACCAAGAACCCATGGCCTACAGCATTGAGCAAAACTTTAAAAATGTTCAGAGTGTTCTTGCCACAGAAAATAAGGTCTCTTGTTCCCTTGCTTTTGATCCAAAGCCACAAGAGTAAATGTTATAGCAGGCCACAGTCAACTTGCAGAAAAACTGGCCCCAGGGACAATTGTTAATAATAAAAAAGAAATAAAAGAATAAAACAAATCCCATAGGAAGTAACTGAAATACAAGTGAGTTCTCACCCACTAAAAATCTAGTTTAAACTTCATTACAGCAGAGAAGTCTTTTCAGTGTTTTAAATAAACTCTTGAGATGCTTTAACAAAAAATTAACAGGATAAAAGTGCAAATTTTAAAACATTTCTTTCAATTAGCAATTCTCCAGTCCTGAAGATAAACAAGGCAGTTAGCCACAAATTGTACTTTCCTCCACTCCTATGAAGATTTCTAAAATGTTGTTTTAATTAATGTTTAATATAATTATATTAATTATATTAATTTTAATGTGGCTTGCTTCTTTATTCCCCTTTCTTTTTGCAACCTGGCAGAAGCTGAGCAAAAAAAATCTGTTTTTTTTTCCTTTTTATCTTTGCTTAAACTTAGAGTGGCTATGGGCTACAAAAGAGGCTATTGGTTTTTAACAGTAAACAACATTAACACTGCAACAAACAAAGCCACATGCACAAAGAGCACATTCAGCAAAGCTCAACAAATCCGCCTAAATCCACTGTGGATTTTTAAACACTACCTGAAGCTGAACATTACCAGGACACAAGAGTATGCACAGAGTGTTCAAACCAAGCAAACTAACATTGTATAAATGCAAAGATTCCTACTACAATCTTAATAGCATTATCAGCATTTGTCTATGAAGCACAGGAGTATGCACGTGCCATTGTGTATCATCTGCTTGCAAAATTAAGCACAACACACATGCAACTCACATCAGTTCCAACTGCATCCCATTCACTCATATGAACTCTTTGACTTCCTCATAGCTAAGCGCTTTTTGAAAACAAAAGTGACTTACCAATCAGGATGGCAGACATGGAGCTGCAAGCAGTTTTAATCTGCCTGCCCATGTGTTTAACTGATCCTTTCCTCTCAATACTGCACTCTCACACCCCTCTATGCAGTCTAAACCAACAGTAGCAGGGACAGGACTGGTCCCTGCCCATGTACTGATTAGACTGGAGAAAGTTTGAAAAAAGATAACCCAAAGACAACCCATCAAACAGTCCAAAGAAAGTGCTCAGAACAGGTAAAATACTTGAAACAATGCCACTCAAATCAGCCGCGTTTTGTTCTAAGATTGAAACAAAATTCTAGAAGCATGCTTATTTTGGGTTTGGAAAACAGCCAGTTTGAGGCTGAAACATTTGCACATCCCTAGTTTTCCTGATGGGAACTTCTCTTGGCACAAACAGTTGGTTGGATTTCAAACAATCCCCAAACCAAAGAAAACCAATAATGCAAGCCTTCAGAAGACCTGGCCACAGAGACTTCAGTCAGAGAAAGTTCTCACCACTACTACCCACCTGCTCTGGTACTTTCTGGGTCAAGTAATAGGCTTTTTTTGTTTTCTCAGCAGTAAGCAACTCCATACACGGCTTGTTCTTTTCCTTCATGACGGTGTTCAAGCTAGACATCATAATAGTTAAAATTATTAGGCAAGGGAACTATTCAATCAGGCCAGCACCCTCCATTTAGTTACCTACAGCAAAAGTTGTTTATTTCAGTGACAGCAAAACAAAAACAAAAAAACCCCACCAATAAAACATTAATAAAAGAGCAGGCAAAGCTTCCAAAGAATGCTTAACATTACAGTTTTGAAACAACATACTCCAAGTTGGGGTGAGCAAATCTTTTGGCTTAAGGGGCATTTGTGGGTCAGATTAGTCAGATTTACATAATTCACAATCAAATAAGGATAATACAACTTTGCTTGAAATCTGGCCTGTTAAAACAGTTGATCAGGTGTGTTATCTACAGAATTCCATCTCTATTACTTTTACCCAAACACAAATTTTATTACATTTAAACTTTTTAGTGCACTACAGGACGTAAAAGTCTACTACGTCTTTATCTTTAAACCTGTAAACCAAATCAGCTCCTAAGAGCGTCATAATAAAGATGTGGCATTTCTCTCATGCTATCACAAAATGGATTTTCAAAAATTATTATCTCATGAGCATCATAGGCAGTGCTGGTTAAAAATGGGGAGGACATTTTTTTTATGGACTGTTGCATCATCCCTATCTCTGCTGACACTGGAGAATGCAGTTCTAGAAGATTCATCAAGGAAAATATAATTGATAAAAAAGTAAACAGTTTTTCCTTCCTTTTGGTTAATTCTTTTCCTGCTAAAACTAGGGTTATAGAAAACCACCACAGTTACTGTAGGTTAGTCACCCCAGGAATCTGGCAAAAATAATCATTCTTGCCCAGCACCCATGTCATACAGTATCTTAGACTAACAAATTTATTATTGCTTAAATGTTCCTAGATCACAGCCTATCTAATCAGATACATGGAGCATTACCTAAGAGAAGTATTTTAATATATTTATTATTTGTTGGATTTATATCCTGCCTTTCCTCCAGAAACAAAAAAAAAGTATACGCAGTGGTCCCTCCTCCAGTTTTTCCCCATAAGAATAACCATGTGAGGTTAAGTTTTCTCCCCAACTACAACCTCAGAGAGATAACTGTGAGAAAGACTGACCAGCCGCAAATCAACCATTAAGCTTCCATGGCTAAAGGTGGACTTAATCCTGGGTCTCCCCTTCCTACTTCAGTACTTGAGCCATAGAGGTCAGAGGGAGTAATAGCAAAAGGAGAAGTCTAAAACAATGATAATTGCCTACAGATAGCACCCCTTATTTATACTTTTCAGAAGGCTTTAACCAGATTTTTTCAAATCCTTCTTAGAAATATTTTTCTAAGGCTCTGAGTACATCGAAGTTCACATGATTCAGTATGACAGCAAAATATACATAGCTAGGTGAACACTGCTGTGCTGAGCCAGGCATCATGCACTGAAAGAAGCTCTGTATTTCCATCACTGGCCTCTCTTTCTGAACTTGTAATCTATGACCTCTGACCTGGTTGTGGAGCTGCTGGCACTTCCAGAAGGTGAAGCCACATCTTCTGCATTGGGCAAGAGAAAGCCAGCCAAGTTAAGGGCATCCCGGACCATTTGGCCTTTGATGCTCACATCAAGAGGAGAATTTGAATGAAGGCTGCAGAAAAAAAAACAAGCATAGTTTTAGAAATTTTATTTAACAGGCTCATCTTCTTTCCTTTGGCTTTCACATTCAGGACAGCTGTCCATGTAAAGTATAAGCTTACAAACTAGCAGTGAGAAAAAAATGGCAAAGGGATAATCAATTCAGCTGTGAAAAATTTCAAAATTTCACAGTAATATTCAGAATATTAGTTCTGAATAGGTACACCACAACCAGTCTTATATTCACCATCTTGCTCTCCCATACAGTGCTTCTCAATTTCTCCTTTCTTAAGTCCTTCTCATTAAGAAGTTGGAGCTATGAACAAGAAAAATCTCTTAACAGTACAAAGACTGTTGATGAATGAAAGAATGAAAAGAATCAGCAAACACTTGTGGAACAAACTGAAGGCCCGGACAGTACCCACATCACAATAAATATGGCAACTAGAGCCTGCACTGGGTGGTGCATCAAGCACAGCTTACCTAGGAGAGATGTTGACTTCCAGGATCCATGGCTTAAGGTTCTCATCCAGCATAACATCAAACCCAAACAGCTCATGGCAGCAATAAGGACGCCGCACATACATCTTCACAAGGTTGACTATGTAGGGCTCTGACCTGAAATGCAAAACAGATATTCTTTTACTCATGAAAGAAAAATCACCCTGCAGTGAGGCAGTTCTCAGGACTTGCTCTATTATGAATCACTTATCTATGTATGTAGAACAAGTGAATCACAAAACCAAAGTGTCAGTTTCTAATGACTGAGATGGGGATCTCACTGAGTAGGTTTCCATAGATCCCCCCCTAATTCATATTATTAAGATGAGATAGTGTCAGTCAAGTTAATTTCAATAAAAAAACAGTACTGTGTGATAATTTCAGTCCTGAAGTGCAGATGACATGAATTATGTCAACAGATACATGTGCTCATAAGCAAGCAAGTCTCAACAGACATCTTCAGCTAAGAGAACAGCTAGTTAACTGAAAGGCTGAAAAAAAAAGACAAAATGGAGGAGGAAGAACATCCCATGACTTACGCAATGATGGTTTTGACAACAATATCTTTTATTTTTTCCCAGATAGCTTCACTATCAACTCCTTTCTGGGTCAAATAGTTCCAAAGTGCCTTCAGTGCCCTATATAGATAGAGCACAGCATGTAAACAAATAAACATTACACCAGATGAAATCATTCTCTTATATTTCCACTTTTAAAGGAAAAAAGGCAGCATGGCCTGTACCCTACTATGCAATGCAAGGCAGACTTCATCCCTTGCCTGTCAACAAAAAGAGATGAGGCAGCACCTGCTGGCTAGATGCCTCAAACAACAGGACACCCATAACACGCTTGTCCTTTCTGTCTCCTGACACTCACCACTTATGGCCCTGGCATGCAGTTTCATCTGCATTGGACTTGTATTCAATGTTTTTCTTGTTGATACTGTAATTGGTCAAGTGCATGTACTTGTTGCTGAGACTTTTCATGGAAGAAGAGTATCTATAGTGAACAAAAGAATAACCTATTTTATTTTGTGAAAAATAGACACTGAAATGTATAGCAAGAGACAATGGTAGTTGCTGGCTGTTCATAAGCTACAAGACAGAAGCACACACTCATCTTTTAACACTATAATCTGCACTAGGCCACTACCTGTACCACCTTGTACATGTATGCACTGTACATGTGACAGAAACAAAAATACAGAAATAAAGGTAATTGTTTGAACTGGTTAAAAATACTGATTTAGTGTCAGGACTGACTACTGAGAAAAAGATAAGCCTGCAAGCCTACAGCCTCAGCTACACAGTGGAAGCAATTGATAGGCATTCAACACTCATTGCTTAGGTAAGGAACTGTGGGTAATGGTGGTCCTCCTGGACTAGAACTATCAGCATTTCTCACTACTACTCGTGCTAGCTGGCTTTATTAGTAGTTCAGCAATATTAAAGAGCCACAAGGTTCCCGTACCTGGCTTAAACCAAGATATGTGTACAGAATGCCATTTGCCCTGAATAACAGGTGGCTATTTTTTTTAAGAAAGAATACATTGTGTTAATCTGCAATTCCTGAACTGAGAAATGTAATTTCAGGTCATGTTCCAGCATGTTGCAATATTGGCCATCTTACTTATATTGTTTTCAATCCCTTTACAGGCAACCAATTCCTGAGGAACCTACTTGCAGCTCGCAAAACGAACAAGTCCATCTTTGAACAAGTAGACACGTAGAGGATCATAGCACGTCACGTAAACATAAATCCTTAGATCAAACTTACTTCCACCAATGAGGTAGGGCTTATGTATGTATCTGAAAGAGGGAAAGAGGCAGTGAGCTACAAGGAAGCTCATTCCGGAAGAACAAGCCTTAGGATTGTCACTATACTTCATTCTTTATCACCAGTGACAGAACTGAGAGATGGCTTCTCTCCTATAGCATTTGAGATATCCCTGATGAAACTTTCAGTAAATAACATTCCACATCACAGAAAAAGATCTTCTCCAAGCAAATTTCAAAAGACACTTTGGTGCACTAACTATAGCCACTCCATGATTGCTTTGCTCTTTAGCTGAAGGCAAAAGAAATCAACTTCACAGAACAATATGGATTTCACAGTGGCAGGAAACACGTTCAGAGATATGTTTCCTTATAATCTCCTTCAGAAATATAATGAGACTTAGCCCATTATCTTGTTTGCAGGAGGAGAAGGAAACAGTTTACCACAAGTTGTAGGGAAAACCTTGCTTACCTTTGCACCAGCAGTGGTCTGCGCTTGGGCAACTGGCTCCATTTATGGATGACCTGTATTCCAATGCCTCTAGCTGAAGCTGGCTAAGAGAGAGAGAGAGAAGTACATAACCATATACTGCTATGCTACAGTTCAAAACTGAAAAATCAGAAAAAAATCTGGAAACCTAACAAGAGTATGCAAAAATGAAAAGTAAAGTCTCCCTCAGGTCAAGCCAAACTCCTGGTGACTACATGGGCATGTTCATGTTTTGTTAGGAACAATTTAGAAATGATGTGTCATTGCCACCTTCTTCCAGATGTTTTTTCAACTTCTCGGTCCTACAGCCCTGGGATTCCCTGGTGGTTTCCCATCTAAGGACTAGCTAAGTCTGAACCTGCTTAGGTTTTCTGAGTTCAGCCAAGGTCAGCGTACATAAAGAAATCTAGCAAGTGCAGATCCTAGAGAGAAAGAGAAGTAGAAGTTTGTATGCTGGGGTAGGCAGGAAGCAACATGCTGGACCAAAGCAGAAAGCCCAAAGAACATGCCCTATCTACATTTGAATCAGACATCTTTGCACTCTCACCGGCTTCACAATCCATTTCTGACGACTCCCGCAATCTTCCCAAGCTTTCCTAAGCAGCTTGATATCTTGAGGGAGGATGAAAGACTGGGGTAGAAAGTTGAACTCCTTTTTCCCAAAGCGCAGTTGCATCTTGGACACATTTCTCCACAGACGGTCTTTCCGACCAATTTGGAATGAGCCAGGAAAGTGGTTCAACTGCAGGTAGGAAACGAGGAGGAAGAACAAAAAAAATGAGGTCTCAGTCACCTCTGGCTGGCACCACCTCCCCAAATTTTTTGTTTTTAGTATTGTTTTAATTGTATTTATGGTGTGTATTCTATGTATATTTATAGTTTTATTCTCTCTGTAACCCGCCCAGAGTCCCCTATTGTAGGGGAGATGGGCGGGAGAGAAATCTAATACATAAAAATTAAAAAAAAATTCAGTTACATCGATGAGAATCAATATAGTTCATACAACCCTAAATCCATGGATTGTACCTCCTACAGACAGATCATATAAAGACCATTGCTGGCATATCTACCATAATGGCTGAATTCACACAAGACACCAAACCTAGCCAGCTGCTAACCCAAACATATTAATTTTGAATCTGCCGATGCACAATTACCCTAACCAGGTCTAGTGCCATCATTCTGGGGATTATAGGCCTCTGCCCACTTCCTCCAGCCCTGGTACAGGTAGTCCTCAGGTTACGACGGCAAATGGGACCGGAATTTCCATCACTAAGCAATGCAGTTGTAAAGCATAACATTATGTGACTATAACATCATGTGACTGCACTGCTTAGTGACAGCAATCCTGGCAGTCCCAGTTGCCCTCATAACCCCAGGACCACATAGGTCATTAACCAAGGACCTCATGTTGCCATGATGTGAGAAAAGGCAGGAGTTCTGGCAAGCAAGCCAGCAGGTGAGAGCTATGGGCAGCTGGGCAGGTGCCACAGGTGGGAGCTACAGAGTATAGGTGGGCAGATGTTGCGGGCGGGCGCTATGGAGCGCGAGTGGATGCTATGGGCAGGCACTATAAAATGTGGGCAGGCAGGCAGGTACCATAGGCAGTATTACAGAGTGTGGGCAGGTGGGTGAGTGCTGTGGGTAGGCGGGTGCTACGGAGTGCAGGCAAAAAAGCGGTAGAAGTGGGAGTGACTTGTGACATCCTGCCAGCTTCCCCATTGACTTTGCTTTTGGGAAGCCGGCAGGGAATATCACAAATGGCAATCATGTGATTATGGGACGCTGCAACCATTCTAATTGCAAGCCAGCTGCCAAGCAACTGATTGTGATCACGTGACCATGGGGACACTGTGATGGCTGCAACTTTGAGGACCAGTCATAAGTCCTCCTTGTTCAGCGCCGTTGTAACTTTGAATGGTCGCTGAACAAGTGGTCATAGCCCAAGGACTACCTGTATCCCATGAGCCCTTGCACAGAATTGTACTGGCAAGGTTTCATTACATCAATGATCTATTCCCTACTGACCAGACTGACTGCAGTGGAAAAAGCTTGAGTGCTGCAGCCAATCAGTGTTTGGAACATGTGTCCTGGACTGACAAGTCTTGGTACTGAGTTTCATAACTGAGCAGTTTACATTTCAGCTGCTTTATACCTCCATCTTACTTCTTTGGAGGACTAATGGGGAACATTTGGTGAACTGAAACCCACGGATGATTGTGTTTTAGGTTTCTACAAGAGTTACACAGATGAAGGTAGTTTGATTCACTGTTCAAGCTGCCCTTCACTTACCCCAATACTGACTGGATTATAGGATTCACACAATACACTGGACCCTTAAACGTCTTAGTTAAGCACACTGTGTGAACCAGTTATTATGTCTTGCAGGCTTGTAGGTCTCCTCTAAAAGTACAGCCACTAAGAACAACATGTGAAGGGGGGGTGCGGAAAAAATATTGCAGCAAAAATCAGACTATATATATTTTTTGCAGGACAGGGAAAGCTAGGGAGAAGATAAAATAGATTACATCTTCTGTCTCCACACTGAACTTTGTTGTTCAACATGTTCACGTGCACTCTGACCATATCACATACCTTCTGGTGTTCTTTGACAATTCTGAAGCCAGGAGACTTCATGTGATGGCCCCAGCAACCCAGCCAGTCATTATTTCCTATAGGCAATTATGAGACAATTATCTGAACAAAATCAATCCATTTTTCTACACTATGCTCAAGTAATTTAAATATAATAATTTAAGCATTCCAATTTGTGAAATATAAATTTGAAATATTTTCCCTCTTCCACCTGATTCAAGAACAATTTCATATTTTAATAAAATTATCACAACACAGCAACATATCCAATGCCAAATGACAATTATCCTTTTTTTTCTAACAGATCCTCACTTTTTATCTAACTATGGTCCACTGGAAAGGGCCATTACAACTCTGTACTATCACACACAGACCACAGCCAATCAGCCAGTATATACCAAGTATGACAAGAGCTGCTAAATCATGTGAAATTTACTCCATTTTCAAACCCCCTTTTTATCTTGGCATCCTCTTTTCCAGCTGTTTTAAGCCCAGAACATATAGCAACGATGTAGTTCTATATAAAGCATTAGCATCTTGTGGGTAGTAATACTCCAACGAGAACTGCCTAAAGGGATACATCCAGGTAGGGTAACCAGAAAGCTTCCCCAAAACTTGGGGAACAATCACAATTAGAGCATTATGTTATTGAAATCTACATTCTTAAAATGGAATTTTCAAGTTTTTAGCCAACGGTATCCCACGGTAACTGTGGAATTTTTCAAGTTTCATGGAATCTAAGCCAGGGAGAGAGATACACCCACAGATCATTCCCAGCTTGAAGAGGACTCACTTCTGCTGATTTTGAAGTGGGACCTGGCGAGAGTTTGCTTCACAATGTTTGGAGTCACTGTACTCATTTTCCATCGCAGCATCTTCCTCTGTTCCCAAGGAAGCTTCTCCACTAAGAAGGAAGTAGATCCTAAGAATAAAGTCTGACCAAACCCAAAAAACACCTATTTCTTAAAAATCAATTTGTCATGAAGAAAACAGCAGGAAATGTCTTGGAGAAAATAGCCTTTTGTCATGGAGGAAAGAGACTGAAACCATCAAATGAAGGAAAAGCCCTTCAAATAATTTCCATTGTATGCCTATAGCACAATGGTTCTCAGTCTTAGAAACAAAAAATACCTGCATTGGGAAAGCAACATTTCCTCTCTCTCCCAGGAACAGATACCTCTAGCAGAGAATCCTTCATGATCTGGGAGAGGGGAGTACAGAAGAAAAGAAATAGCTGCTTCTGCCATGTCAACCTGATTGGAAAGGGCTACTTTAGTCTAATTCAGTTTCTCTCTTATCTGTTACCTAACTCCCTGATACTTCCCTTTGTTCCCAACCTGGGTGCAGAACAAAGCAATTCACAATGTCCTGAACCTTCCACAAATAACCCCCTCTCTTTCTCTTGCCCATTCCTACATTAGGTGCATATTTGTAAAAGGTACCAGCTTACACTGCTGGTGTTAACCCTTGTGCACAGACACATTAAGTAATTTGGAAAATCTGCTTGTAGCTCATGTGCCTGGGCAGTCAACCCAAACTTCAGACCAGAGTATACTGGTACCTCCTGATGCTAAAATAGCCATGTCACAATTGAGAGCTTTCCTATCTAGCAGCAGTCCTCTGGAACCAAATGACTACATACCAAAGGCAATACAAATATAAATATAAATATATATAATTGGCTTTTGTGAAGCTGATTTAAACATTGATTCTTTATGCAGAAATATATTACCATCTAAATACAGATTCCAAAAACTGTTTTAAATCTTAGGAGTTATTCAGGTTACTGAGGCTCTATATTTTAGTAATCATCTTAAATTGGATTATAATGCATTACTGTATTCATTTTCTGATGCTTCATTTATTATTGTGTATTGTGCTTGGTACATGAAAAATAAAAGTTAAAACACCCTCAATATTCTCTATTGTGGATCAGATTACTGGGACTGGGTTATGAGGAGACAGAAGAAAGAGTAAGATTAGAAAGTAGACCACCCCAAGAAATTGTGCTGCCATAGCAAGAAGCATCCATATTTTATCACTATGCCCAAAATAGCATTTAGGATGGGCGGCTGTGATGACTATGAATATGTAAACACTCCGGCTTAGCAGAACAAAACACAAACACGTGCATTACTGCTGCAAAGGAATCTGGGACTCATTCAGCCTACCTAGGACAGGTCACGGAGGAGAGCAAAATGATTCCATCTACTGGGCATTAAGTACGAAGGCCAAGTGAATGCCCAGTATTAGCATTCCTAAGCAGCACTGGTTTCAGTGATCTCAGGATTCTATAGCTCCACCAATATAAACATACATAGACTTAAATATGCCTCTCATCCTCAGCAAACATCTTTGTTACTTAATAGGAAAGACCAGACTCTCAGAGCTACAGTTTGTATCCATCCCCTGTCAACCCTCCATTTTACACTATGTTTTAAGTTCCAGTCTTTACCCCACCATCAATTTCTTTGGCCGTGAATGCTTCTTGCAATGAATTCAAATCCACCTTACCTCTCTCATCCCGGGTTCCAAAATATATGGTAGAAGACACATTGGGGAAGAGGCTATATGTAAGAGCTGGCTTGATAATTCGTTCTTGGCCCTCAAGTGGAGGCACTAATCCCTCAACACAATTCCTACAAAAAGAAACAGATTTGCCTAACTATATGGCCACAAGAGGAAAGAAGCCAAAATAAATACTAAGCAGCCTTGGGAAAGCCAGCAGCACAATATCTTTCTTGCATTTCTGTTGCTATTATACACAGTTTTATTTAATTGCTATGGCTTTAACTAACACTGATCGAAAATGTGAGTTTTATTTTGGCTGAGAAGCACTGGCTTAGAAAACAAAGAAATCTAAGCTATTTTTCAGCCCATCTACTTAGTAGCTCTATTTCTTTTTGTGAGGACACACCCAGTCTCAGTTGAAATTCAGCAAGGCAAACAGAACATGCCCAGAATCATACATGTATCCATTATTTGGATGTATCGAAGTCCAGTGTGGGTGAACAGACATGTTCATGAAGTTGTGTTTCTCAGACACTCTACCTTTACTTAGTGCATTTTGGACTGAAAGCAGCATAGTTAATTTCTGACACTAACCTAGATATGACAGCAACAGAACCATTGGGTGATAAGCCAGATGATGAGGAACCATCTGATTCACCTGAAATGAAAGACAAGGAACATTAACTCACACTGGACAGGTTTGATACAGTAGATTAAAGACAATTTGGGCTCTGAATAAAAGAAAATAATGTACTCAGTACTGCAACAGAATATATCATTAAAATGCAAATCAAGCCAGCACATTATTTTCTTTAGAGCACAATTAATTAGATACTGCAAGAAAGAAATATTCACAAGTAGATAAAATTATCTACACTTTAGAGATAAACTCAAACTAGCAGTAATTACGGCCATAATAGATCTTAGTTCTTTTATTAATTTCTGTCTCTCTTGCTATTATATTATGGATTAATATGTGATGTCCAACTGTAAAGATTACTACTATGGTGATAATAATTTTAACTTTTTATTAGATCTGAGTTATGTTTTGAAACCTTAGTAATTAGAATCTGTAGTCCTTGGAGATAAACAGTATACCAAAATTCCTTTTTTCTCTGGCTTATTACATTCTTGAACTTTTGCACTTTAAGGAAGGAACATAAATAAACATTAACGACCTTCTCCATCTTCCTCTTCTCCCTCCTCATCCTGACTACAAGCATCTTCCAAGCCATCTGGAAGTTCTTCTTCCGCATCTTCTACTTCTGCTTGGTCTAGCAGGGGTAGATTGACTACAGCTCTACAATACAAAGGTTTATAGTGATAAAGTGAAATCTTCTGGGTAGTTTATACTTATTCCTGTAATCCTGCTAATGAAGGAAACAACCAAACAATCTACATCTCAGTGGCCTGAAGAGTTCCCAGACAAGAGCAAATGAAGTTAGGACATTCCCCCCGAAAAGCCCTCCTTCTCCTCCTATGGCTGCTCTCTTCTATTTTATTTACATGGTAGAATGTCATCATGTTCTCAGGATTAGATGCAGCTTCATCTATTTGACCATTGTCTAATACTGATATAAGTTCCTCAAAACAGAACATACACCAGAAGATACAGTAGAGCCACATACTGTAGTAAGGCTTAAATTAGGGCACCGTTCTGCAGTCTAGTGCTCTCTAGATGATTTGACATAGTATCATTCCCAGAATTATGGGATCTGTAGCCCCAGCCTAATAGGGGAGCACTAGGCTGGGTTGTGGGGCATAACAATAACAGAAAGGTGGTAATATAAATCCTATTTCCACTCAGCATCGCGCAGTAAAGAGAAATATCCTATACCAGATAATAGACAGCTTGTAACAATACTGAAAAAGAACGCTATCCCTGTATAACAAAGAGACTGTGGTTATGGTACTTACTCAGAATCTTTCACAGTAGTAGGCTGCCCCCACTTTGCTTCCACGCATAACTGAAGAGAGGAAATTTTTGTCTCTACCTCAGAGACTGTCATTCGTGGGGAGACCTCTGTTGTTACCACCTGTTCTCCAATATTCACAGTTGGAGGATTGAGCAATTGATTCAAGGTGCTATGGTTGGGCGTTTCAGAATTTGAGGCAAGGAAACGAGCATCAATACGTTTAGTGCAGACATCAGCAATGTCTGTGCTTATAAGGCTCTGATGGCGGCTACCAGGTTCTAAATTCAGGGAGCTGGGAACTGGCACTTCCTTTGGGGTTATCTGAGCTACAATGTGTGGTTTCCACCGATTGAACAGACTGGCATGGAAGCTGGCATTCATAAGGCAAGAGCCATCAATGCGGTGACCAAACTCATTGTAAGTACTAACTTTCCGGATACCATTTGCTGTTAATTTCCTCATGGCTTCTGTCAACCTTGCATCTTGTTCTTTCAGATTCTGTGATCTAGTCTCACCATCCTCAAGGTGCCACAGTGGCCGTTCTGATTTAAGAACCATGCCATTGTGTACAGGTGAGCGAGGAGATTTGGCACAGGTTTGCTCAAAACTTGAGCTGCTGTTTTTTCCAAGTTTCTTTTCAAGATTCACAGATGAGCCATCCCCGTTTCCCCCAGAATGGGTCCAGGAAAATCCTGGAGGTCTTGACAATCCTTTCAGCTTCTTATTTTCTGGTGGTAGCGGTTGCTGCTGCTGCAAAGGCACTTTTGCACTAGCTGGCCTCAGAAAAGAGTTATTGTTTAGGACCGGTCTATACGCACTGGAGCTTTGTTTCCCTGAGCTGAGGAGAAAACCCTTTGACACTGGATTGGAACGCTCCCCAGCTGTGCTTGGCATAAGAAATGGATCCACAGTTGAAGATGACATGGTATTACTGAGGACAGAACGAAAGACAGGAGGTGGGACACGAAGAGATTTCTTCTCCAAGGTACTAGGCTGCAAGCAGATGGACTCAAGCCTCCGATAGGGCTTGTGTCTAAAGTAAGACCGTCGATAGAGCAAGGTGCTCCCAAGAAAGTTTGGGAAAGAATGAGCCTGAGGCGGAGGCGGAGGCGGGCTCAGGAGCACTGCCTCACTACATAACGACTCTGGATACAAGAGGTGGGAATGCGGGGAACAGATCCCTGAGTGGACCGGGCACTTGTCTTGCAAAGTGGTCACATGATTTCGTTCCAGCTGCCAAACAGGCTTCACTTGCTGCTTAGCAAGGTACCAAGATTTGCTCTTGTGGAGCTTTGCTGTGAGTGGTGGCACTGACAGCCCTGGTGAAATGCCCACCTGGAACCGTTTTCCTTTTTTGAGGCTTAGGCTATAGGCTTCTGGCCCTGCTGAGGCCATGTAGAGCCATCCCACACCTTCAATGATCACAGCTGTTGAAAAGGAGTTGGTCAGAGCAGCATTTTTACAATGGCCAGCCTAAAAAAACAAGAAGCACATATACATATGAAAATGTTGAACTGATCAAGAGGAACATATCAGTGTTGGCCTCACTCTCATTGTTACAGTGATTAAGGAATGACAGACCGTGAACTGGCAAGTTTCTGCAATGCAGGTTATTGTTCACAGAACCTGCTGAAATAAATAGAAGCTTCAGGAAGCTTTTGGGAAAAAAAGTCAGTGTGTTTGTTTCCACAGGGGAATGTGATATAACATCTTCAGTATCTGTTTATGATGTTAAAAAGCAAGTGGCTTTCCTGTTTCTAAGTTTTTGATTCTCACTTTCATTCAAGAATCCATATTCTGCCAGTCATGATTTATCTACAACTTATTCTTTTTATGACTTTTACCTGACTGCTGTCATATTGCTGTCAGTAATATGACAGCAGTTCCCTGCTGTTCACATCAGCCCCAGTATTTAGATTCTAACTATGGCTGCATTCACACATAGTAAAGATGGGATTTTTACAAAAACCATAGTCAGTTGAATGTGCCACAAGGACCTGACTTGCACATAATATTAAACCACAGTAGATAAATTCAACTTTACACATCATGCTAAGCCAAATCACATTATGGCTTAACATTTTGGTCAAGCCTAAACGTCCTATTCTTGGCTACCCAGCTAGACAATATTTCCTCCATGGAGTTGCTCACAGAGATAGTTCATTTGTAAAAAGGTTTAGTGTATATATTCAAGAAATTTTAATCCTCCAATCCACTCTCACTATCCTTTACAAATATGTAATAACACAGAGATTTGAAATATCAGGCATACCCCAAAAAGCATGTCTGTGTTGCATGAAAAGGCTCTGAGAGCTGATAATTATTAGTTGACATTTTGATAATCAAAACAGTACCAAAACAGTGCTAATTGTTCAGAAAACTGTACAGTTGGCTAATGCATATTCTTTAAATTGATTAATCTTCTCTTGCTTTTCCATTTGCATGCAGATAAAGAAAAACTAGCCCTAAGATTACCAATGACAGCCTGGAAGTTCCTTCTCTGTGGATGCCTCCTGATGCAGAGGCAAGCAGCCCCTTGTACCATGTGCCAACAAAGGCAGAAGGACGGAGGCACAAAGCTTAGTTCCATTCTCAAAACTGCAGCCATCAACATTATACAGCTAAAGGAGATTAGCCTCTGTATTTCCCTTTTCACAGCATCATTTTACCTGGTCATTTTTTTAGATGCTAAAAATTAAATTTGTTGGAGGGATTCACCACAGCATATGCATGGCTAAGCACTGAAAGAAAGATATATCTTGATCTAGAGAAGTGCCTTCATATTCATTTCCTTGTAAGTCTGCTGCCTTTCAAGGTCTTTCAAAATACTCTCAACAAGCATACAACCTTCAAAAAGCTGTTGTACCAGAAAGGCAGCCACAAAAAACATGTAAGGTTATTGGGATCAAATCTTTTTCAGAAAATAATGTGTTGCCTCAGATGTCACATTTCAGGAATATTATCCTCATCAAAATTCAGCTTCCAAGCTCTTGCTGAAAAGAAAAGAGCAACCTTTGCTGTCACAACAGACTTCAATGCTATCCCAAGCAAACTGCTTCTTATGCCAAAACAACTGTCAACACTAACATTCTAGAACAAGAATTTGTCTACTGATTGTATACTGGAGTGGGCTGCATCTCTTGTCCTCTTCCAGAAGAGCCACTGGACAGCTCACCACATTACCCTGCAAAACTATCCTAGAAGTCTGTCTAAGCCTCCTATTCCAAACCAATCAAGCTGAAAGTCTACACACTTGAGAACAGATGGATAATAAAGCCGCTACCAATTGCCAAAGGACCCATTTTTTAATATAATTTTTATTAAGAATTTTAATAAATTCTTAATAAAATACAGTAGTAAAAACTAACACAAACTAAACTTAGAGAAAAAAAAGAGAATGGAAAGAAAGAATAAAAAGTTCAGGAAAAAGAAAAATAAATAATATAATAAAGAAAAAGAAATATATAAAGAAGTGATTTCCAACCTTCATCACAATAAGTATGAACAAATGTAATAACTCTTCACCCCCTTTAAGGTTAAACAGATATCTCTTCATCCCATATCCCATCCCTTATCTATAAGCAAATCTGTAAAACATCAATTTTTCAATCCTGATGTCAGCAAAAAGTCCATAAAGGGTTGCCAGAACATTGCAAAAAAAAAAAGTCTTATTTTAACCGTGATCAAATAAACCAACTTTATATTCCTTCCTTTTACTTCTAACAGTCTTACTCTTTAATTCAATCCAATATTATCATAGGATTTGATTTCTCGATTCTTCTTTATTCCATTGCACAGATTTCTTCAAGGCTTTAACAAGCCTCTTTTGTAGATCCAATAAGAAAACATTTTCCAGATCATTATTTTGGTTTATCATTTGTATTTCCCTTTTAAGTTTTAAAACTTCAGCCAGTTTCTTTTGTATATCCAGTAAAGTGTTCTTTTCCAAATCATTCTCTTGGTCTGTCATTTGTAGTTCCATTTTCGGTATTTTCTCTGTCTTGTCAGATAAAAGTTGTTCCACATCTGTCATTCCTTCATTAACATCTTTTAAACATAGTCTATCCATAGAAGCATACATCATTAGTGACAATGTTGATATTGTAGTTACTAATTTCTGGCTCCATTCTTCAAAGATCTCCTTTAATATTTCCAATGTCATAATGTTTTGTGTCATTTTGTAAGTCCCAGTATTAATTGACATCAAGAACAGGCTTGTATTTTTTTTTCTTCTGCTTAAAATCTTTAGTCCACTCTAGTGTCCAGTTTCTAAAATCATCACTTATCTTTTGCTATGACTTGCAATAGCCAGGATAGCCAAAATAAGTCTGTTTCTCATAAGAAGTTGTTTATTTTTTATAGTTAATTCCAAAAACTTATAGTAAAAGTCAATATTCCAAATTTATCAGGACTCTTAATCCATTTATAACTTTCTTAGATCAAAATCTTATTTAGCTTTTTGCTGTTTATTTCAAATTCTTAAGCTAATTTTTCTTATTGTTCAGAGTTGAAGATAAACTCACCTGATGAAGACTTTTCAAACTTGTCATTCCAAAGGTCTCTAACAGCTTTAAGATGGTTAATAGGCAATTTCTGAAATTGATTAGAAAGTGAGGTTTGCAAACTTAGTGTCCTTTAAAGGCTCCACCACAGTAGCAAGCAAAATGGCTGATCCCCTTGTCTCCTGGCGCTTAAACCCAAGGAAAGCCGCTGTCCTGTGGTCTCCTCGCAAGAAGCAGCCATCTGGAGCACATGTGGGCAATCTCCCATCCTCTTCTTATCCAGAGAGGTCCCAAGGAACTGGTCTACTTACCAGTTCCTTGGTCTTTGCTGCAGTCGTCAGCTCGGCTTTCGCAGAGCCATCTTCAGTTCACCATACCTCCCCCGGAAGTCTCCAAAAGATCTATCTTCCAATGCTTATCTATCCTTCTTTCCTTGGATTATTGATTATCCTGGTGTGTTCCAGTTCAAAATGTGGCACTTGATACACCTGCCTATAATGAATTACCCAACAACAAATTCCAACCTGTTGAAAAATCCAACACATATACTTATTAGGCAAAACAAAGAGGTTATGTGAGCTACCAGCATTTGGCAGGATAGAGTTTCTCTTTGTAAACAAGTTGCTTGATATGCACCATATGTAGATTCTGAAAAAGAATCTACTGGCTTATCCAGATTTTGGCTTAGTTGAATCCCAGAACAAACTAGAACAGTTCAACAGAACCTCTGAAAACTTGTTTTCCATTTCATGCACATTCTACTGAAAACGTAGATTTGTAATGGGTGTCAAAACAGAAGATGACAGTGATTTAAAAAAAAACAACAACATCACTAAGCAGCCAGTAGATTAAAAACAGGCATTTTATCTAATCATTTATGAATATGAACAAAAAGTCAATCAATAAGAGAAAGATCACCTTCCTCAGTAAACTGAAGATAGGAAGCTGAAAATACCTTACCCAAACTCTATTCCCAAACTTGGAAACCAACAAATGTGTTAAGAAAGAACTAGATGATTTTTTAGATACAGTAATAACACAAGAAGGGGATGGTTTATAATAGAAAGATGGAGGGGGCTGTCTGTTTTACATTTTGATTTTTTTAGAAAGGAAATTACTGGTCATCTTAAACTTCCTTGGTAGAAATAGATAAACTATCTGGGTAAAGTTAACTCTTCTGAAGATATCAACTATTAACTCTTAATATCAACTATTAATTCTTCAGAAGCTAACTCTTCTGAAGATATCAACTATTCCAAGCTTAAATAGGTCCAGAGGGGTTTCCCCCATTTTCTTCTTCTTGTGTAATTTGTAGCAAAAACAGCGATGTCCCTAAGCTTGATTCCTGAAACATTTCAAAGGCAGTTGTAAGAGTTAAAGAGTTGTGGACTCTGTACACAAGGCTTTTGTTTGATTGATGCCAATTGATCAGAAAAACAAAGTCTGAGAATGTATGGAGCTACAGCAGCAGAGGTAGAAAGGCTTGAACAAACAACTTTTTAAAGCATGTACTCAATGATACATTCTCCTAGATCCCAAAGACACCAGCTCTTTTTAATCCTTCCTGCTCATATGAGAGACTAGCAAAAAGCATTGAATACTGACTCAGACATATTGTTACAACATGTATCCACAAAGCATTGTGACTGGAGCTCTTGGTAAAGCCATTCATTGTGACCAGGGACTATACTTATCAGTTACAACCACATATCTATCCTTTCCCTCACCACTATCCCTTCCAGAGCTTTCTGTTAATGTTGAGAGCTTAGGGATGAACACATTTATTTTTGCCATTACCACTGTTCTGGGCCCTCCAAAGTTCAAATCCTTTCCAAAATTTTGTTACTTTAGTTTCAGCCTTCTTTAGAGGAGTACTACTTCAATTTAGATGTTCCTGCTTTCAAATTCATCCAAGTCAGGCTGCTTTAATTTGGGATTCACAAAATCTAAGCATATCTCTACTTACCAAGTTCTTCTATCTTTGTTTCAATCCTTCACTAAAATGATAGGTACAACTCTTGTCACAACCACCTCCACCCCTACCAAAATCCCAACCTTTACCGTACAAAATGTTGGCCCCTGCTATCACTGTGTTGCCTCTTAGTATACAATCCATCTATCATTTTTGCACGTCTACCTGTGTATATGTAAAAGGAAAAAGATATGCTCAAGGATCATTTATAAAGAATATATTACACTGAGGTTAACATAAATCAGATAGTTTCTGATAGTTTCAGCAAAGATTTCAAACAGCACTGACTTACAAAGTTTTTAATGTTACTTTTTGTAACTACATGTTACAGAGGTGACAACTACAACCTTTAATAAGTACTAGACAACCTTGTGACCTGTTGGGTCATCCTTTGAGAGAAAGGAAGTGCAGTGTGATGTGACCAGAATGAATATTAAATTTTAGGCTGACCATATTTTTTTTTACCCCATTGCTGGACAGTCCCATCTAAGAAGAGTATATATCATAAATAGAAAAATAATTGTAGTGGCAAATGAATTTCAATAATAAATCAATATTTACTTACCTAAACAGATAAACAGAATAACCACAGGAGGGTAAAAAAGCAGTGGGAGCGGGAGGGATCTCCGACTTCCTTCCAGCTTCCCTGTTGACTTTGCTTGTGAGAAACTGGCAGGGAGCATCAGAATATACGATCACTTGACCGTTGGGATGCTGCAATGGCCACAATTTTGCGAATAAAACTGGTCTGAACATTGTGGAAATTTCAGTTCCACAGGAGTAATGGATCCCAGATTTTTTACATATTCTTTAAATTAGTGGATTTTAGGTACCTTGATTCAAAAATTGTTGCAGTATAATGCCCTGTTTGGGCTAACTTGAGGGTACAAACAGACAAACAGATAAACACAAGGAGAGTTTTAGTAGTATACAGCTATGCAATTTGCGTCTCAAAAGCAAACTTTATGGATGACCGAACTGTATCCCAAAATTAACACCATAACAGAAATACAATACAGTATCACCAAGAATTTAGTAGAAAATGAACTTAACAAGTCTATTAATCTTTATTTAGAAGTCCAACAATGTTCAGCAGAGCTTACTCCCAATAAATATGCATAGGATTAAATAAGAGTTCAAATGCCAAGCTATTGCACCAAATATATCATTTCAGACTATCTTTTATCTATTTAGCATTTTGGAAAGATATCCATTTTAAAAAACTAAATAGTTTTTGCACAGTTAAAGTATAAAATCCTATCAATATCTTTCTATTCCTTCATAAAGAACACTAATGCACTAATAACTGGAACAAAACAATTTTTAAGGGCAACAGCACTATCCCCTACACACTGTACCTTTTATCTGAGTTTTGAAAATAAATTAACCACAGCATTGACAGCCCCTCTCCCAAACAAGACCATGTAATATGTTGTAGCAACCTCTGAAAAAGTTACCTTATGAACAATTTTGAATAACATCTGCTGTTTGGCAGAAAACAACAGTTCTCCTTTCTTGACAAAAAACAGTAATTTCAAGTCTAGGAGACCATGCTCTTATAACAGTCCACAAAGTAGATTTGGACTAATTTATTATGGAAATAAAATTCCATTTGTCATCTATTATTGTCAGCCAAAACTATCTAGTGAAAGTGTCACCAAGGAAATTATAATTCTCAGAAATGCTTATTGGATCGAATATATTTCATATTTAATTAAACAAGTTCTGTAATATGGAACTAGCAGCTCTTTAAAATTTAAACACATATAATAAAACTACTGAAAGCCAGTTTGGTGTAGTGGTTAAGGCATCAGGCTAGAAACCGGGAGACCGTGAGTTCTAGTCCTGCCTAGGCACAAAGTCAGTTGGGTGACCTTGGGCCAGTCACTTTCTCTCAGCCCTAGGAAGCAGACAAGGGCAAACCACTTCTGAAAAAACCTTGCCAAGAAAACCGCAGGGACCTGTCCAGGCAGTCTCCAAGAATCAGACACAATTGAACAGATTAAAAAATAAATAAAACTACTAGCTCTCTTTTTTCTGATGTTTAAAAAGTGTAAAATAAGAATACATTGATTACTTCTATTCCCATCCTCCATTTACACACTAATGGATACCGTTTGTCTTCACACATTGGGCTACGCTATGAATTGATCTAACAATGGTCTACTAAATAAATTAAAATGGTTGAGTCCATAATACAATTAAACCATTACCAAGCAAGCCATATTATGGCTTTGAACAATATGTGAACTCAATAATTTTTAAAAATGCTGCTGGAAAACAAATTGATATTTTGTTACTAATTTTAAATGATGGAATGCTTTTTGGTATGAGCTAAAAGCAAACACTCCCCCCACCCCTTTGGTACCTTTGAGTCAGTGTTGTATCCTGGCAACTGCCAGGACTAGTCCTTGCAATTTTCCTGGCAAGGTTTTTGGAAAGTATTTGCTCTTGCCTCCTTCCTAGGGCTGAGAGAGAGTGACTGGCCCAAGATCAGCCAACTGACTTCGTGACTAAGGCAGGACTAGAACTTACAGTCTCCCAGTTTCTAGCCTAGTGCTTTAACCATGACACAAACTGGCTCTAAACTCTCACTATAGACAATAATACCAAACCCAAATCATGTATTAAGAATTAATCTTCAGTTGCTTGATAAGGCTGAGATTCTACTACAGAAGACAGAGAAAACACTAAAGAATATAGTTTGAATATTCCTAGAGAGTAGATAAAGATACTAATAAGATGAGGAAACTGTTAATATGGAAATACTGGTTAAAGTAGCAGTTACTGACCTTCCTAAAGTCTATCAAAAATCAGACATTTCGATTTCTTGCTGTGGTTTCCATTAATGTACAAATCACATATGTGAAAAACAAATTGCTTCCTGGTACTACTGTAAAATAAATAGAGAGTTGTAAACATTTAGCATGTTCTAACTTGCCTTGACATCTGTAACTCTAAAGAGTGACCTAAAAAGAATTAACACTCTGAATTAACAGATAAGTGAGCTTCCCTCTAGGCTCAAGCAAAATGAAGGGCATCTGTTAACACCAAGATTCATCTCTTTCTTTGATTGCTGTAAATCTTCTGTGTGCTACCGTTTTCATAACATGAGCCACACTGGTGGCCTTAAGCAGTAACAACACTTATTGTAACTGCTGTGTAATATGGAGATGTGACAAGATGTGACAAGTGAATACTTGGGAGCATATCTTTTCAGCAGACACTCCCAGCTATGGAATACTTTCCTCAAAGAGGCCATCTGATGTCTATTGCTTTTAGCTATTACCTTAATACGCTGCTTGGCAGGAAAAAGTTATCTTACTACTGTACACCAACTCACAAAGCACATTGCATTTTCCCCAGATAGAAGTTTCTAAGCTCAGGAATATGCCACCAAAGATCAACTGCACAGAACTAAATCAGAAGAGCAGTGTTGCCTTAATACATACAAGTTTGATAGTAAGTAAGTAAGTAAGTAAGTAAGTAAGTAAGTAAGTAAATAAATACATACATACATACATACATACATACATACATACCCTGCCTTGAGACCCAGATAATCTGACTGACCAGTATAAGAAATAAAATTTGGACTTGAGACCTGATCAAACAGGTGTTCCTATTTTCCTGCTGAAAATCACTGCTACATATGGAATCCACTTTGTTTGTGGAAAGACTTTTTATTAAGTGGAGACTTCCATTAACAGAAAAGGGGAAAGTGGGTTTTGCCAAATCCTCTTTAATTCTGCACTCACCGTTCACCTGCTCCAGACTGTGAAGCATCTCTCAGAATATGGGAGGTAATATGAGGATGTTAGTACTCTTTATTCCAGGCTAAGCTGATTCTGCTCCTTCAACTGTTCTTCATGAGGCTTAGTTTTCAGATCCTAACCATCCTGGCCATTCTTCTATGAATAAGCTCTATTTTGACAATGTTCTTTAAATATGGTGTCCATAACTGGACTAATTATGCCATACACAGCCTGATTACTACAAAGTAGAGGGCATTATTACTCCATGTGACCTTGATTCTATGTTTCTGTTAACATAACTTAAAATTGCATTAGCTTTCTTAATACATACCTAGCTGTCCATTAAGACACCTAGGTCTTTTCTACAGTTGCCTAATATAGTAAGCTATGTCTCCAAATAAAACATTGCAGCTACTAACAAATGAAAACAATGTCTGCATCAATGACAAATACATTATAAAGAACAAAATATGGACAAGAAGCTCAAATTCAGCCCTGGACTTATAGAAGTATTTAGACAAGTCATTTTTTCAGCTTTATTTCACCATTTGTAAAAGAGAACATCAGTAGTGATGCCAGTGATGACAAGTGGCCAAGACTTGAAATAATTACAAGAAGATTCCTCCCCACTGACAGGAAGATGCTCATAAAATTGAGAGTACAGTCCAATAAAGTGGTAATTAAAAGCAAGTACCCCATAGATACAATGCTTGCTTCCACACATATCTTTGCCACACCTATTGTGTGAAGTAGCCTGCCTACCCACGTGTAGTCTTTGCCTTCCAACAAACGGACTCATCTTTTGTGAACAGTAGCCACATACCACAGACTTAATGCAAACGGAGGCAAGACGGGGTTACCCAAAGGGGGAAAAATGAGTTTTTGCGGACTCTGACACACTTTCGAAGACAAATAACCGAAGGTCCCAAGCTCTACCCGATTTCCCCATCCTGAACGTAACGGAGGCCCGTTCAATTTAATCTTGGACAGATAGCTCTTCAAACGAATCCTTCTCAACCTACCATGCCGTAACCCTAAGATGCAGAAATGTAACTTCCCTCAAGACACCTCGAGGGAAGGAATGATTGGGAAGGAACCGAAGACCTGATCTACAGGAAAATAAGCCCGGCATCTGCCGAAAAGGGAGCATCCAAGGGAGTTCAGACTAGTTAAATCAGATTATCTCAGTTCCACTAGAAATTAAAAGCCGGGCGCTTCACTCTGCTCCAGGCCAAGGCCCCTCTGGAAATTTAACATCCCGCGGAAGAAGGAGAGAGGGACCATTACCCAGGACTGCGATTACAGGGCCCGCTTACTTACCGGCTCCGGGGCGGGCGGTGGCTTGGCCCCCTCCGGCCCAACCCGATCCGCCCGCCGTTACCATAGAGACACTTCCGGCTAAGGCGGGACTAGAATGCCGCCGCCGGCTGTTCCTAGCATTCCGCCTATCTGCCTAAAGGCAATCTCAGCCTCGGGCGGAATTCTCGGTTAATTCCTCGCGCAAGAGAAAGACGGGAACTGTGCCGCTAATGACTTACAACTACCATCATACACCGCGCCATTCCGTTTCTCCATTTACCTGGCTACAGCGCGCCCTAGAGGACAAGCGAAGACTTCGGTGGTCGAGCGCGCGCCTCTCACATCCGTACTACATTTCCCAGCATGCCGCCGGAATAAAGTATCCCAAATTTCACTGGGCAGGCACTAAGTTTCTCGACGCCGAAGGGCCCTGACGGCATGACGTCATCGCATCCAGAAACGGAAGTGGGTGGGGCAAACGGCGCGAAGGTTTCCTTGTTTTGCAGAGAGGAGGGTGAGGATGGTCTGCTACAGTATTGGGGGCCGCTGTTTTCTCTTTCCCCTGATTTTTTTTTTCTTTTGCCGCTTGTGTAGATTATTTTAAGTGAACGCCGTTCTTCCTTCTTACCCTGCCTCCTCGGGGTGTTGCAGCCCTCTCCCCTCTCGCCGTTTCCCGGCTGCTGCAGCCTTTGCATCTCACCCGACCCCCCACTGGGTCATAATCATCCGTCCTTCCTGCGGATTTCTCCCGCTCTCGGAGCCCCTGGGTTGTAAGTCTCTTCTTCCCGCCAGGTGCCGTTCTTCCTCCTCGGCCGCTCCCGGAATCAGCCCCGTTGGCAGCTTCATGGAGTTCCCAGATCTGGGAGCGCACTGCACGGAGCCCTCCTGCAAGCGCCTGGGTGAGGATTTGCCTTCAGCTGTGGGGGCAAGGCGGGCTCCCACTGCTCTCGGCTGAGGTTTGGGAAGGGCAGGAAGAGAGGCACCGGGATCCGGTGAGAATCGGGACTTTTTCCAGCTGGGCCTGGTAGACCGGGAAGCTGGCAGTAAGGTTCTTCCACTTCTTCCCCAGCTGCGGGGGCAGCGTGGCTTGTGATCGAGCTTGTGCTCCGCAGCGTGGAAAGCTGGGTTTTCTAGAGCTCTAGCAACTACGGGAATTAGTACAGACTGCATTTTTTTTTTTTTACAACTGTATGAAAAGTGACCTTGCAATGTACTTCCTGAGAGAGCTTCAGAAGAGTGGGTTGGGTTGGTTTTTTTTTTGAGGGGGGTGGCCTGCTGAACTCATTATTTTGGTAATGCTTTGCAGTTTGAAAAACGTGTCATACACTTCCTCTAAGTATTTTGTAGCTTTGGTTATATGCCTTCTAATCGCTCTGCATGGGAGTACAGCATACTACAGCAGCTGCCACATTAATGATGTCTCAGTGATGACACTTGGAATTATTTCATAAACAAAGAGATAAGCAGGGGCTTCTCTATGGAGATGCACCCTTGGCATTTCCTAGCTAAAAGCTTTGAGTCCCCAGATGCTTTGGTGTTTAATGTGAAGATAAAGGCTTTATTCCCAGAAGAAATCAGGCAAGCAGTCTTTGTTTTCTGTTTTAATTAGTTCTATATTCTCTCTTGTGAACCAAGCTGTTATATTCATTTCATTCCCAATGATGAAATAAAGCTTGCCATCTTAGAAGAGCGCTCCACATTAAGAATGTAACATGGGACCTTTAGAGTTTGGAAATTGTTGCATACTTCAGATTGGAGGGATTTTATCTTATGCCTAACCCTAACATAGAATGTTCAGTAAACTGCTGGTGAGAGGTTGTGTCGAGAGGTCTGGATCCTTAGTGTGCTGCTTGATATGAAATGTAAACTCCCCAGAGTGAAATCTTGTGTTATATACTAGTAAATAAGTCCCGTGGTTGTGTGATTGAAGGTTAAATATAAATGGGGGAGTCTCTTGCCCCCCCCCAAATATCTGAAGAAGTTCCTTTTATAGAATTCAAGAGATATTTTTGCCTGATCACATTATACTTGACTATCACAATTCTGCACTGTAGACTTAGGGATTCTTACATAATCTGTCTCTTGCTATGTTTCCTAACAGACAAAGGTTAAAGTACTTTTTTTGCCATTCTGTTTTGTTTAATCCAGTTCTGTGTTAAGACATAGGGGTATGAGCAAATGTGAATGAGCATTAGTTTTTTGCTTTATATTAAGGCTCAACGGTTGCAGATAGCAGAAAGATGGTCAGTCTGGACCTGCTGCTCTACTGCACATCTGTGATGAGACTATTTTTCAGATGTGAAGGTTAAGAAGAAAAATATTGAGGGTGTTTTTTTTCAGTTTTTCTGATATTTTTCCCCAAGACTTTCCATCTCTAATCTGTTTGCAAAATTAGTTACCATGATACCTTCATTGTGTTCAAATATTTTCCTCTGCTGAAAAGGCATGTACCCTTTAAAATAAAGTCAGACAATTCTACTACCATGGCATCCGGTAAAATGCCTAGATAGTCATTTGAAAAGTTGCAGGGAAAACTTTTACAGCTTTTCATTGCTTATTGTTTTCTGCCCTCAGACTTCCTCCCCTTGAAATGTGATGCTTGTGAACAGCTATTCTGCACTGACCATATTGCCTATGCTCATCATAACTGCACTTCAGCTTACAAGAAGGTAAATAAAACTGGAAGGAACAAAATGTGCATCAGATGCAGTATATTCTTAACTTTCATAGAATATATTGACTCTATCCTGTACAAGCACAAAAGGGCAGAGACCATCTGCTCAAAGGAAGCTACTCTTTCTGCAGCCTCAGATGAAGCAGCAAGAAGGAAGGCTGTGCTATTTGAAACATGGCTTGTGATGATTACCAGAAATCACCTTTATTTGTCAAGAACAAATTTAGCTCATTTTTTGACTGGTAAATTCATTAGAGTAGTACAGTGTGAGAATACTGAATAGGTAATATATCTTGATTTTAGCAAAGCATTTGGCAAGTACCCCATGACATTGTGGTTATCCAGCTAGTTAAGTGTGGGTTGGATGACATGACAGTGAAGTGAATACATACTGAGTTGAAAAGTACGCTCATGAACATTGAACTGATGTGAGATTATTGAATTGGCTATCACAAGGTTGAATCCTGAATCCTGTACAATGAATGTTTTTATTAATGACTTGAATTAAGAGATGAGACAAGATGCTTATAGAAGTCAAATGTACCGGTGTAGGACAGGGGTACCTTGGTTAACAATAATCCTTATGAAACAGATCTTGGAATAATAGGTGACTACAAAGTGAATAAAGCCAACACTCTAGTGTGAATGTTAAAAAGGCAAACACAATTTTAGGCTGGGTCAACAGTAATATAGTTTCTGAAACAAGGAAGTAAAAAAACTCTACAACATTCGGCATTAATCAGACATAGCCTACAAGTATGTTATTCAGTTCTAGGCACCACATTTTAAGAATAATGCAGAGAAGGGTAACGAGGATGCTCAGGGACTTGAAAGGAAGTCTTATGAAGGGAGTGACAGTATTTTGCCTTGAGAAGGGAAGGTGGAGGAGATGTATAAGAGCACTTTTCAAATACCTGAAAGCATCTCACATAGAAGAAAGTTGTCCTGTCATTTGTGGTCCGATTGTAAGATATAGAATAACAAGTAACCTGAAAGCTGATTCTGACTGAATGCAGGGAGTGGGGGGGGGGGGGACACCTATAAGAGCAGCTGGATAGTTACCCAAAGAGGTGGTGAGTTCCTTCTACTGGAAAAAACAGAGGCTAGATAGTCATCTGCAAGGGATGCTTTAATTTCAGTTCCTGCACTGAACAATGATACTGGTCTCAGTAGCTGAAATGGTTCTTGCAGCTCCATGATTCTAAACCACCCATTTTGTGAAATTGGGTCTCCACAGAAGGTTACCTAAGATAAGAAAATAGCTGGCCACTGCCGCAAGATCTTTTCATCTGTGTGTCAGTTTGGTAATATGAAAAATGCCATGGGCCTTTTAATCCTTACTTCTGTTATCTCTCTAGAAGTTTGTTTTGTAAACATGGCCCTACAAAAAGGGTTTGTTAGCAGTTGTCTTATACAGGTAGCCCCTGGGTTAAGAAAACACAAATTACAGATAACCCATAGTTAAGAACAGAGCCTATTGTAAGAAAATTTGAATTAAATACACAATGATTTGAGTTAATTACACAATACTACTTATACAGTATTATAGAATAATACTGTTCCGGCTTACACACAGATTCAACTTAAGGACAGATCTTGAGAACAGAACTCGTTCTTAAAATGGGGACTACCTATAACTCTGGAATGCATTGTTGGTCCACCGGATTAAATTTTTATAGGCAAATGTTAATGCAATTTCACTCTTTATGATAACAAACTAGAGAGTGAGTCATAACAGCATTGGAGGCAAACCAGAGCTACTGTAAAAACTCAAGAGTTATTTAAGGAATCCTAAGTTTGTAGAAGTACCAAATAAATGAATGTTAAAAACTGAAGGGCAAACAGGTCTTTTGAAAACTGAGCATGTCCAGTAGCTACTGTATGCTAAATATCATGGAAAAGGTGAACTGAAAGGAGGAGAAAACAAAGATTATCCTGTTTGAAAGGAGTGGTTGGCTGGAACTCTGAACAGGTATACCTTTGTTAGATGATGGTTATATGCTGCAACATTTTGATCCAGATGATGTTGATGATGACTTGTTATATTATTATGCTGATTTTTTGCTGGGCATCACTCAGAATCTACCACAATTGGAGCAGTATATGAAATAAAATAAATACACCTGCTCTGTTTCTGAATAGGTGACCTGATAACTTTTTATTATTCAGCTCTCATAATCAGACAAAGAGGAGCTATGTTATCTTGAGGGTCATGGGAGTAGTACTCTGAAATATCTACAAGCCACCATTGTCTGTCTCTGCTGCATGATGCATGAATCGAAGGATGTGCCTACATATCACCCGATCCCTATCCTCTCCCTAGGATGTGCAGGTTCCTGTGTGTCCGTTGTGCAGCACACCCATCCCTGTGAAGCGAGGAGAAATGCCTGATATTGTGGTGGGAGCCCACATTGATCAGGACTGCAAATCAGACCCAGCACAGCGTAAGAGAAAGGTAGGAGGCTAAAGCACTTTCTGCTGCATCTGGCAGGGAGCTGCCAGAATCTGATATACATCAAAAACTGAATCATAGGCCAGTAGAGCATCCTAGTGTTGAATCAGCAGAGTTTGGTAACCAAATTCCTGGAGGCTTTAATACATTTTTCCCAAGCTGGATGAGAGCCATAATTGGGTGATACAGCACATACTTTGCCCGTATAAAACTCCCACATGAACATGGGAGAGCCACTCCCATTAATGTAGATAGTGCTAAGATCAGCCAAGCTCTCTGTAAAGTTTCCCATGTTCCAGGCAGCACAGTTAAGATAATTTTGAGCAGGTGGCTTCTAGGTGAGGATCTGTGGTGGACTAGACATCCCTGAAGGAGTGGGGATGGCACTGTGATAGAGACTGGCGGCCAGACAGTGAATTCTGGCTAGATAAAGGAGAGATCGTGAGATCGCCCACTTGCACTCCAGACAGCTGCTCCTTATGAGGAAACTGCAGGAGAGGCTTTTGCAGTCGACTTGTGAGTTGAGCGGCTGGGAGTTGAGGGATTTCAACCAAGCTCACAGCCATAATGCCACCTATATGGACACAAAGTTCGCAAAAGCCTCACTTTCTTAAACACTTTCAGATGTAATTAATTTACAGCTAAAGAGAGATTTTTCTGAGCTGCAGAATAAGAGAATTCCACTTGGTGAGTCAACATTCCTTCTGGACTAAAAAGGGAAAAAAGGGTTTTAACAACTGGTGGATTTTATAAAACAAAAGATAAAGGTAATATGAGCCAGACTGTGATGCTGACTGTAAGTACAGAGTGCCGTTTGAGACAAAAGTATTAAGGGCACAGAAAGACAAAACAGAAAAAAAAGGGGGGGCTGCTTTTTACTCTTTCCCCTGCAATTGAGACACTTTCATTTTTGGATTACAATATTACAATGGCAACCACCAGAAAAGTGGCAAAAATAGCAGAGGAGATGAGAGGATCACTAGAGCAACCTGCAGAGAGAGGAATTACACCAGATTTACTTCAGAAAATGTTTGAGGAATTGAGCAATAAGTTAGCTGAATCATTTGATACTAAATTGACTAAATCAGTGGATACTGAATTGACAGATTTTGAAAAAAGAATGGATCAAAGACTTATAAAGATGAAAGAGGAGATGAAAGAAGAAGTCAAGAAGACGGAAAGCTCTGTAAAACAAGTCTCTGGGGATGTAAAACAAATTAATGACAAAGTGGAAATCCTGGAGAGTAAGACAGAAGTTATGGACAGAGAGCTGGAAAGAGAATGTTACAGGATACAAAAGAAAGAGGAGGATTGGGTTTACCTGATTTGAAATTGTATTTTGCAGCTTGCTGTTTAGTTTGGATGAAAGAGGGGGTGCTGCTGAGAAATAGAAGGCTTTTGGAGTTAGAAGGACACAAACTGAGATTTGAGTGGCATGGATATTTATGGTACGATAAAATCAAGATTAGCGTAGATTTTAAAAATCATTATGTTAGATGTGCCAGATTGAGAATATGTAATAGATACACCCAGGTTGTGCCCGAAAACACCTTTGTGGCTCTCAGCATAAGAAGCGTTTTATAGATGAGAAATAATAGGCAAATACAAATGGCTAAGTTATAGTGAGATACTAGAATTTTGTCAACAGGAATACAAAATAATATCAACAGGAGAACTGCTGGCAGAGGGATATAGTTGCCAATGGTTTTCTTAATTACAGCTATTAGAAAGATTTAAAGTAGACAAAAGAGTTTATGGTTTTGAACATTGTAAGACTGAGTTTGAAATAGAATTATGTACAAATGATGAACATGTAATTGCTAAAATGTATAAACTTCTGTTGAAATTTGAAACAGAAGAACAAGTGAAAGAATGTATGTTAAAGTGGGCTAAAATTTTTGGTTATAATATACAGATGGAACAATGGGAAAATATATGGTTGAAGGGATTAAAATTTACACTATGTTATAATCTTAAAGAGAATCTATAAAGGCACTTCAAATACATGTTGGAAATGTGAACAACAAGAAGGGATATTTTATCATGTTTGGTGGATATGCCAAAAAGCTACAAAATTTTGGATTCAAATACATACACTGATTCAGAGGATTTTAAAGATTAATATACTATTGAGACCCAAGGTCTTTTTTCTGGGACTGATGGACAAACAGTTGGAAAAAAGTCATGGAACTTTGTTTTTTTATATAACTGCAGCCAGGTTATTGTACACACAAAGATGAAAAGATTTGGCAATACCTATGACAGAGGAATGGTTGGCGAAGATGACAGAACTTGCTGAAATGGCCAAATTGACTTCTTTGATTAGGGAAAAGACAGTGTCTACATTTATTGTTGACTGGAAACACCTTATGGACTTTTTGCAGAAAACATTAAAAAATGAACTTATGGTTTATTGTTATGATGATTAGACAAGATAGATTATAGAAAGAAGAGAGACATGTTGTAACTTTAGAGAAAGACGTAAATTTATAATTGTACTTATAACTGCTATAAAGAAGATCAGAAGCTGCTACTTTGTATCTTTTTTCTTTCTTTTCTATTTTTCTTTTTCTTTTTTTCCTTTCTTGCATTTTTAGCTTTCTCTTCGATTTCTTTTTCTTTTTTATTACTCTATATTAGTTTGTATTAGTTTTTATCTTCTTTTCTAAAAACTTTGAATAAAATTACAAAAAAAAAATTATGAGCAGGCATGTTAGGCTATTTATGGGGACTTAAGTTTCACTGGAAGGCATTTGAAAGCCTGCAGTAGCAGAAAAACTATGTGTTTAAACTGAGTAAGAAGGCAAGTTATGCCTGCTTAAGATCCAAATCAAACTCTGCAGTTTGGAGAAATTTTAATTCAGGGATTATTTCTTCACTGTTTAGAGGTTGGAGGCTTCATAGATAATAAAGGAGGCAGATTTTGTTGGTTCCCTACTTGCAAACAGGTCGTTCAACTCTGATCAAGCTCAATTGTATCCATTTTCCTAGATTTTCACCAACAAGTGTCAGCGTCCTGGCTGCAAACAACGGGAAATGATGAAGGTCCTCTGTGACCAATGTCATGGCAACTTCTGCCTCAAACACCGGCACCCCCTGGACCATGACTGCAGTGGGACTGGGCGTTCACTCTCCAAAGCTGGGTAAAAGCAGGGCTGAGAATTGTGCTAGTTAAAATTGTATAATGCTGGTGCCAACCTGTCTGTGTTACTTTTCTCCATTTTCTGGTATCTCTCTAAAAGTAATCTGAGATTGCAAGATTGTCTTGTCTTCCTTGTCCTCCTCGCATCCCCTTAAAATCTCAAGTCACATTTTTTGCTGGGCTGGTTGTCCCTATAGTTTGAGTTTAACTTGAAAGTCAAGTTAATCACGAAGAGTGGGACTTAACTGCTGAAAAGAGTCCTAAAGTGGATTTGGTTCATTTCAAGGAAAGGGAGAGAGGTGATGTGAGGCAAGGATGGGCTGATGCTGATAACAAGAGCTTTGTGTCTGGTTCCAGGAATGCTGCCATAGCGAGGGCTCAAAAGTCTGCCAAAGAACCTGTAGGCACTACATCTAGCAATGCAGCCATGAGATCTCTTGTCAGCCGACCAACCTCCAGCAGGTATAGTCATCACCTGAATCTGTGTGGTTTCCTGTCTTTTTCAGTTTGTAGTAACAGCTTTCCATGAGTACTGTTATGTTTTATGATACCTGACACTTCTCTGTCTATGGGAGGAGTAGACAACATGCTATCTTCCAGATGCTTTAGAACGTATGGATGACACTATTCCATTTACTCCTGTACTACTATTAAAATATGCTAACCAAGTATAACCATGTATCAGAATGTTGATGTTAGTATATTGTCAATAGCATATAATGCCTATCAGTGTGTGCTGTGGTGTAGTGATCATCCGTAGCTTTGTATCATGCATTGGTCTGTTTGGACATGTATAAAAGATGGAATATGTGAGACCTACTCAAAGTAGGCCAGAAAGACAGGCTTGCTTAGGAAGATTTCATCTTATGTAATGTTTGGAAAAATATCAGAATGAAGAGTTTGAAAAAAGACATAACAAGTTATGGTTCTCAGTGTCAGCTGGATTAGGCAATAGCATTCTGGTGAAAAAGTACTGGGAAGTGTAAGGAAAAATGAGGGATTGGCTAAGCTTTGTTGGAATGTATTAAATGGGAACTGTAGTCCTTGGGAGTCATCACACTGAGTGAGCATTCTGTGTGAGCATCCCAACTTGATTCTTCTAGTCTGGCCAGACAGACCTTGAGTTGGGGAAGGTATGTGTGGGTGCATGACTGTGTGAATAAGTGAAGCCTGTAGATCACAAAGAGAAGGAAAAAAAACTGATTTTTTTTCCTGGATGTGTGAGTCTCCGAGGAAAAAGAAACAAGTAGCACTGGAAGTGTTCTCCAGCCCTCAGTATGGCATTGTTGTTCATTTAATTGTATCCTCAACCTAATAACCCTGCTGGTGCTAAAGATGTTATAAAACTAGATCCCAGTTCAGCAGCTCACATTTCTCCTCTGGAGGCACAAGAACTTCCTGGGAACATTTATGTTGGTAATTTTAGGGCCTGCCAACCTCATGCATTTGGCAGCTGACTTTTTTCTCTTGCATACAGAGCAAGTGAGATGGTAAGAACACCTCAGCCACAAAACACAGCTGTACCTGTTGCTGCTCTGCAGAACGGTTTGGTAAGTCTAGCCAATATATGTAATATGTAGGTTATTTATGTTATATGTTGATATATTCCCCTCATCTGTTGAACGGCTGCAAAAGAGGCTAATTGTTACCACATCTTAAATAATGCAGTATTATAGTTGCAGTGGAAACACAGAAGAAAAATAGGCCACTATCAGTTTACCTGAGAAACCAACTTATGTAGTCTTTGCGTCTCTCCAGATCTTCCATCAGTTATCCCATTAATTGGCCAGTATTCCAGCTCTGGTAGTGGTTAGCGGGTTGACATTACATGGGGTTTTTTTTCCTTTAAAAATCCAGTAGTGCCTTAATTAGCTTTGAAATCATTTCCTGGGGTGGGGTGGGGGAGCTGTGCTTTCCTTTCTCCCCTCTGTATCCCCATTTCACCCCACATACTTATAGCTCATTGTATGATTGCTCCAGCCTTATGCCTCTGTTAGGAGACTGGAAAGAAGTTAATGCATAGTTTGGGCTGCAATGTCAGGTAGAGCTAGGGTGCAGGTAAATAATTTAGAAAAAAAATAGTACAAATTGTGACAATGTTCTCTCTGTTAATTACAATTTAATCCATGGTCCAGATTCAGATGTCAGGTCCAACCATATTATAATTTGGCAGTAGTAAAGGCCATTAATGTCTGGATGCTTTATAGCTAGTTATTTATTAGAATCTTATAACATTAAGAATCAATGCCTATTTGTTTGTTTGTTTGTTTTTCCTCTCACCACCCCATTTTCCCCTTTTGTGTCACGCCTTTTTAATTTGTAAGCAAGGGTTGTCTTATTTCTATTGATCTGAAATCCAGTATGAGAGTCTCCTGAGCTTTAGAGTACAAATGAAAGATAAGAACAAACTGCTTATGATCTTTAAATAAACAGGGAAAGAGGAGGGAAGGGCAAACTTCTATTACACTTGGCTTCAATTGCAAAGCTGAGTTTGCCAAATTTAGAAGCATAAAACAACCAAGTTAAGTTTAAAAGGGCCCGTAGGAAAAAAGGAATAGGAAGAAGCAACTAAAGAATTATGCATATTTACAAGAAGAACATTAAAATCTTAACATATGAGAGGAAAAATAAGGGACAAAAAACATGGGATCTAACAAGTTGCCTAAAACAGAAGCTAAAGGAAAATCAAAGATAAGAAAGAGAGGCAAACTTGTTCTTACTTTTAAAGGTTTTAAATGTATTCTTTAGTGAATATATAATAAATTAGAACCTAGTAAATAAAGATAATAATGTCCTGGAAAAATCTTTGTCCAGGTTTACGAATGAATAAAAGTCTTTGTTTAACTTAAGTTCATGTACTGGGACAATTTGTCAAAAGTAGTTATTGAGCCAGGGATCAAATAGGATTTGCATCCAACCCTCTAAAAATAAAACACATACATGCATAAATATAAGCAAAACACACTACTTCAATATAATGTAGTCTGATTTTTTTAAAAAAAAGGTTTGGTGTTCAAAGTTTGGTTAACAGAAAATAATGGAGATCAATGTAGCATCTTGGAATGAAATTATTGCAGAATTTTGCTAATAGATTGAGCTTGGAAATCCTGCCTGTTGACCACTATAAGTCCTGTCCAAGGCTATCCCTTGTTTTTACTAAAAATGATTGAACACTTCCATTTTTAATTTTTAAAATAAATTATATCCTGCCTTTCCCACAGAAGTGTTTGGAGCATACCTAACATTCCCTCCTTTTATTTTTCCCACAGTCAGAACCCTGTGGGGTAGGTTGGGCTAAGAGTACGTTACTAAGTAGAAAACGATCTCCCGTGGTTAAAGGTTGACTTGAAGCTGGGTCTTAGTCTAATTCTATCTTGCCTGGATTCGACGTAGGCTACTTTTGGCCCACCCAGATCTTTATAGCTTCTGGATACCAGGTCAGGGACTCTGCAGCATCGCTGATTTGGACTGGGTGGTGACAAATAATTATCACTGCCCCGGATGTAAGGTATGAGGACCCCTCCTACTGATTTTATATAGAAGTTAAAAACCAGTGGGGGGAGAGTCCAACATTGCAGCACTCTGCATTGGAGTAACTACAGGCTCGACTGCTTCTCCCCCATTTTTACTGATTGAAACCACTTGTTGAAGTAGGAACAGAACTACTGTAAAATGAAAGTTCAGTTGTGGCTTTGGGCCAGTTACTGTCCCTCAGCCTAACCTACCTCACAGAATTGTTGTTGGTGCAAATGGGAGGAGGGAATGTTATGGGATGGAGACCTCCTGAATGAAATGCAGGATAGAAAATCAGGTAAGTAAAAAATCTGCTTCATGTAGGAGGCTCTTTTTCCAACACTTTCCCTTAAGCACTACACCAAACTGGCTCTTTAAAGCTATTAAAACTATTATTTCAAGGGATGGGGAAATAAGAGCTATAGATTTGAGACTCAGGAGAGAGCAGGGAGGTCCAGCATGATTTTTTGTCATGTCTCTTGGAGTCTGGCAGCAGTTGCTTGTATGGATTCTGTAGGAACTCCTTGATCTGGTAGTTTGAAGATGTTTTCTGATATTGTGATCTGTTTTATTCTCATCGTATCTACAAAATCCCTTGTACATTAAGACAAAAATAGGTTAATGGCACAATTCCAGTCCCAAATCCTTGAAATGGGCCCAGCCATGTAAAGGTGCTGAGGTTTTTGGTTCCCCTCAGGTAGGCTGACTCTGCTTTTGTGCTTCATTTCAGAGTGAAGAAGAAGCGTTACGGCGAGCATTGGAGATGTCTCTGGCAGAAACGGTGCCCATCCAACCACAACACCACAGGTAGAAAGCAGTCGTGATAGCTACCAGAGATCAGCAGGGTTATACCACCATGCCAGACTACTTGCTGAGAAGTTACACTGGGGTGAGACAGAGGGACAGACTTCTAGGGCAGCTGTGGCCAAACTGTGTAGCCAACAGATTGCCTCTAGTCCAGTGCAGATCTGTTGACATCAAGTCCTGTTCTCTGTTTCTAGCCCATGGGGTTGGGGTGAGCATTCAAAACATTCTGCACTAATCAGGCCCTCTGAACAATAAGTGGAAACAGAGGTTCTATGAAATCACCTTACACGCACCAATCTACTAATAGTGGGATGAGTATATCAAGAAGAGGGAAGGGATAAATTACGCAGGGTGTCCAATTCATTTTGACCCTGTTTCTAACAGCACCCAGGAGGAGGAGGATCTGGCACTGGCTCGAGCACTTTCGGCTAGTGAGGAGGAATATCAACGGCAGCAGCTACGGCAACAAGTAAAGGAGATGAGGAATTTTTGCCAGTTCATTTTCTTCATAGCTGGACGTAATTCATCTTGTGAATATATCCCAGCAGGAAAGTGCTAATCCAGTTACTGGAACTCAAACTGGAACAACTGGTCTTTCAGCCACCCTGTAGCTCTTTCTGAACAGAACCTTGGAGGGTGGAGATTCTGCTGGTTCTTGTTAAATGCTTTTCCAGTTAGATGCAGTAGAACTAATTGTCCTGTGCCAGTCTGTGCAATAAACAAGTTTTTTCCCCCCAAAACTTCAGGTGAACTCAAGAAACAGGTACTGCAGTCCCAAGTACCAGAACTTTGTTTACCTTTGACCTATTAAAAACTGATTAAATTGGTCTAACTTTTTAAAACTTAAGGATATAGTCCCAAACAGCTGCAAAAAAAAGTGATTGAATTAATATTTGGAAATATGGCCCTCTTTAGACACATAAGGAAAGTGAAAGCAGCTTTAAAAAATTCATGATCAGTATGATGCCGCAAATAAACTACAAAAGCTGTAAGGACGTCTCCACCGATCCTATGCTTTTCCATTGTGGTAGAGTCTTTACAGGTACAAACTTATGAGAGTGGGTTTTTAATGTGCCTGTTCCAACAAGACTTCAGCAGGTACTGCAGTGCATGCTCACGATATGAAATGCTTGGCAGCCAGTATGAATGGGATGGTCGCAGTCTTTGTGGATTGGCTTGTGATAGCCTATGAAGATGTAAGGGGTGTGCATGTGATATAGGAATTTTCTTCTTCAATGTTATCGTAAATGGTGAACTTCAACTTTGTGGGGAAGGGAGGGGAGGGGAGGGAAGACCGTATATCCATTTCTGCTGTTCTTATCTATCTGTATATTTGTGTCCTAGGCTCGAAGCACAAAGCCATCCAATTGCTGCCTATCCTGAGCATCGCAAGAATAATTTGATCTGGAAACCATCTGTGGCCATTCCGGTGCTTCCTTTATTCCTGCTGTTTTACCTCTGGGGCATTCTCAGAAGTACTAGCAATGAACCAAAGACTGAATCCCCACCCAGACCTTGCAGAGTCTCTTTGGCACGCAATGGCTGCCACTTGCACTAAGATTGTGTCTACACCTTCTGGGAAAGACAGCATTTCTCCTACTGGATAGGGCAGCAGTAATTAGGGGATAATGCTCCCCAATCCCCAATCCTTTGGTAATCAGCTTCCAGTGATGGCTGCACTGGGATGTTTCAAGGCTGAGGATGAAGGACTTACTGCCTTCCTCCTGTCTGCTTTGGCCTGTGGCAGTCCCACTTTTGGACAGTAGGTGATGCTAAATGCTTTCAGAGGAGGGACTTTCCCTACCTCTTCCTGCTGGGCTACTTCTAGCAAGATCAGGAGGAGATGTCTCCCTATAGCTACTCTTTCGAAGTTTCCATATCAAATAAATCTCTTAGCTGCTAGTGCTGCAGGAGTAGCTACAACATTCAAAGAATGCCATGTAGAGCTGGGATTCCTGAGATTACCATAGCAAGGAAAGGAACCACTTCTGGGGTCTGATCCATGTAATCCTTTCCTTGCTGGAAATTGACAGCCGAATCTTCTCGTTTTGAGTGTCTTGAATAAGACTGTTACTGCCAGCCCCTTGCCAGAACTCTGACACTCAGCACCCTCTGAGAAAACCAGCCAAAGATCAGCCTTGAAGAAATGAGTAACCAACTTTACGCTTCCAGAAGATAGCCAGCCGCTTTAGATTGCATGATACCGAGCTGCCTGGCCCCAGGTGACTTCCATGCTTCAGTGAACCTGTGGGTATTTGTTTTCCATCTGATGCATGTTTGCTTGGGACCACCTTCTGCCAGGTGTAATTTGGACTGTCCCTCCCTCCCTCTGCAGGTCCCAGGCATTGCCCAGCATTCTGTGCCTTTGCGGTGTCACCTACAGGGTTGAAGCAGGGAAGATTATTGGAAACTGGCAGGAACCAATAAATTGAGAGATGGAAATAGTTTGTCCTTTGTTTTCATTGGGTTTAATTCACTGCCTTGCAACTGACTTCCACTTTTGCTGTGGGAGTTTGACTTCTTTCTTTTTCCTTCTGTGTGCCCCCAGTTCTGCTCTGAATGTCCCCCAACTCTCTGCAGCAATGTGGAAGTATTGGAGGGACTACAGGAAATTGATTAAATCCATTGGTAGTATTTGTTCTATACCAGTGGATACAACAAATGTTCTTTTGGCGTACATATCTTTAGAAATGTCATGGGAATAATGATTTGGATTTGTTCTGGTACTGCCTGTACTGGGAGTTGATGAACTGCAACATCTGATGAGGCGTTTCCTTACCACATGGAATTGAGGGCATTCTGCTGCATTTAAGAAACCATTCTAGCCTGGGTACTGGGGTAGAAGGGTTTCTTAAATGCAGCATAATTTCAGAATTATTTAATGCAAGGCTAATTTAACTTATCAAGAAATTATCTGATCAGGTTTTCTGATTTGAAATTCATATAGTTCCTTTGTAAGCATGCATACAAATTAGGTGCTAGAATAAATACAGTATTTTAGTTTGCAAGTAAAAGAGGCCTTTGTACAACTTAAAAACTTATAAAGACTTTTTGTCATGGAGTCAGCCCACCTTTTGCAATTGCAAAATTGAGCAAGAATCAAATTTCTCTATGTGTGTATACATGCACACACAGAGATGCTAAGCAAGATTTCTTACTGAAAGAAGAAAGCTTCAGCTTTGTACATACTGATTTAGAAAGCAAGTTGTATTATGCAATGTGGAATTTACTTTTCAATAAATATGCATGGGTGTGGATGTTAGACAAGATCTTATTTATATTCAATATACTGGGCCACTTTAAACAAAGTTTTCAATTGTACTTTGAAAAATCTAGTCAAATGAAACTTTACTTAAAATATTTTTAAATGACTTACTTACAATCTAAACTTAATATGAATGTTTCAGAATCCATTTGATAAGGTATTCTGACTTCTGCTTCCCTTGTTAGTTACGAACATGAGCAGACCAGCTGTTGATTGCAAAATGGAAGTCAAAAACAGAGAATGGCCTTGAGCTAAAACAGGGCAATTGATATGCACTGTCCCAACTGAATACAGCCCAGCAGTTGTGTAGGGCAAATAAAAAGTGTTCAAACTGATGTTTCTGGATTCCTTTGGAGGCAGGCTGGAGAGGTTGTGGGCTGCATGTAGCTCCTGAGCCCCAATTTTAAACCCTAGCCATGTGTACCTGCCCTGGTACTGTACTAGAAAACATACAGATATTACATTTATGCATATGGTTCGTAATTAAAAGTAGTGATGCATATCTATCTTTAATGAACTGGGTCATGTTCGGTGGGTTGATGTGTATGGCAAATGCCTAAAGGAGAAATCATTTGGGTCTTCATTCTTAACATTGCAGCATTCCCCAATACCATTCTGTGCAGGGGAAAAACCCCCCATGCGCTATTGGTTGATGTACCCTGTAAGATGTAAGATGTACACCTTACTTCCTTTCTAGCAGTGACTTTCAAGGATGGGACCATATAGGTTTCCAAATTCTGAACTGCAACTTCTAGCATTCTTCGGCATTTGCCATGCCAGCGTAAGCTGCTAGCAGTTGTGTCCAACATCTGAAAAACCACAGACTCCCCATCACTGCTCTTTACTCACTGTTTTGAATAAAATAAGCTGGTTTTGCTGCCCCACAGGCTACAATTTAAGTTTTTTGTTCTTTCGTATTTTTATTAGTAATGTGAAAAACTACGTTTTGCATTTCAGGCTCTTACTGAATTGGATGTTTCAGATATGGAATAGGAACTAATCCTGCATTTATCTGTTAGTATGTTACACAGTTTGATTATATTACCAATTTTGGCTCTTGTTCTTTCTTGCCACTATTAGTGGTAAAATCTCATATCCAAAAGGTTTGTGGCCGCCATGGAGATAATCAGTTGGTGCAATATCCTTATTGTGATTACAGCATGAGTACATAAATTTTCAGAGATAACTGTCACCGTCATTTTCTAACTCTAACCCATTTGGGTGGGAGGGAGTGTGACACAGCCAAAATAAGCAGACGTAATTGATTGGTGTGCAAGACTCATTGGTGAGTAAAAAAGGAATAAGAGCCCCAGTTTTACTGCAAATGCTGCATATGGTTGGATCTACTACAGATTGATGTATTTGAGGCAAGGGTTAATCATAAATAACCATACATTTGAAATGTACTGATTGGCCATTTTTCTTGAGAGGAAACCTTGAAAGGTGATTTTTTTTTTTCTTGAGTAATGTTTGAGAAGTTCCACAGAATCACTTCAGTGATCATCTGGTACAAATAGTTCAGCCTTCCATGGGCATCCACCAGACATGCAGATCAACTCCCAGAATTCCCTAGCCAGCATGACCATTGCTGAGAATTCTTGGAGATGAAGTCTACGTATCTCATCGGTGAGGTTGGAGAAGAACAAATTAGCTCTGTAATTGAAGTTCTCCATTCTAATCTTAGTAGCCCAGGTCGGAACCTTCTCTGCTTTTTATTTGCAATGTGAGGATACTTGCTTATCACACAAGATTGATAATTACTCAGATAATGTTGTCATGCACATAATACACTAAGTCACTGTGGATTGTAAAGCAAAATTTGTAGCTTAGCATACACAAATACCAGCAATTGAAGTTCATCTAATAAGCCAAGGGCATTTTAATAATGGGTTACCACAAACTCAGTCTACCCAATCTAAGAAAAAAAAAATGGAATACTTGAAGTATATGAATAGGGAGTTTGCAGCACATGTAGATAATGTACAGAGCATAGTTCTGGACCAGACTGATGTGGGTTATGGCAATGAAGGCTTTCCCTGCATTATTAATCTACTTGGTAGAAGCTTGCATATTTACAAACAGGCTGGCAACAACACACTTTTAAGAAAAATACACTGGTGGCATGTTAAAACTAATAGAGGTCTACAGTAACATGTTTAATTTACAAAGCATCACAAATTTGCTGCAACTGCATACCTATCCTTCTGGAAACAATATTGGATGTTGGTGTGATACTGATGGTTATTCAAATATAAAGAATGTAGCATTTTATATTGTGCTAAAGCAGGGGTTTTCAAACTCTGCAGCACTAGGACCCGTTAAAGTGAGAAATTAACTTGAATAAAACTAATTATCTCACTGGAGTTAGGGTTGGGCAAGAAATTAAACGACTTTAAAAGATAAGTAACGTTAATTTTACTTTTCTGATTTAGGCTCACTTTTATCAGCTCCCTTAGTAGACTGGTTAGTCATCTTTAGCTTTTCTCTTACCACTTAGCAAAATATTTTCCATTTTGAAAGCCAGCTAACATAACACAAAAATACTACATTTCATGTTCCAAAGAATACAGCAGTATTATTACATGCTACAGCAGAAGGCACCAAGTGGTGGGAAACCACCCAACAGTCATGGATTTAACCATCTCTCAAAGCTTACTCCCTCAGCAATTGCCTGTGCTGTGCATATCCGACCAACTTCTAAAAACCACTGCAACTTCCCCCACTTCCTGACTCCCAGTTTGAGAACCCCTGCTCCCAATTTTTCCCATGCATTGTTTTAACAGAGGGCTAATCCAGAAAGGATATGCTGGGATTCAGCCTCTATTAGACTGGGCCAAACCGTCATCCACTTATGAACATTGTTGATGGACCCAAGCAGTTCTCAAAGCTTTGTAGCAGAATTCCATTCTGGGAAACTCCTACTTTTTTGCAGTATGGGCTTCTTTAAAGCAACACTTCTCAGGCCAAGATGAGGGCAAGCCTGGAACCAATCTCTGTCAAGGTGACAATGAAAGATAATAAGAACACAAATAAATACAGAGTAGACTTCCATCACAAAACTTAAAGACAATTTTTGGCGGGCCACTCCTTCATCTCCCTTGGAGCCCCAAGGATATTAATTGTTAAAGGGGAGGTAGGAGAGCCATGGTAATCCTTATATGTAACAAGACAAAAGAAATTTTTAGGGCCCAACTGGTTCACAGTAATGGTTTAAGACACTTTGAAACCAGCCTCAGAGGCACTGTGGGGCTTCCATTTCCCTCACTCTCAGTCTGGGACCTGGGAAGGAAATGCAAGCCAGCCTTTGGATTGCCCTTTGAAGAAATCTCCCCCCTCCCCGCTATCTAGCCCACATGCCAGAGCTGCTGAGCTCCGGCTCAGTCAGGCTGAAACCCGCCCGCCCCCGTTTCCAAAGGGCCCTCTGCAGGCATCGTCCCACCCTGCTGCTTTGCTGACTGGCTGCAGGGATGCGCTACTTCCACGGCAGCAACAAGGAACGAATGCATCATTGGGCCAACAAGGAATGCTGGAGCAGGTGATGCAGTGCACCCACCACCCATGCGGTTTTCTGTGCCAGAGCTGTCACCTGAAAGGAACAGTGTGAACAAGCTAATCCTAAGGGCTTTTCTTTTCTTTTCTTTTCTCTTCTCTTCTCTTCTCTTCTCTTCTCTTCTCTTCTCTTCTCTTCTCTTCCTCTTCTCTTCCCTCTACTCTCCTCCTTTTATTTTCTTTTCCTTTTCACTCGATCTACCATGATTTAAGATTTCAGTAGGCAAAATTTTGCCCATTAGTGAGTTTTTGATTGCCTCTGCTTATTTCAGCTGTTTCACACTCCCCCCACCAAAAAAATAGGTTAGGGTTATGATTATTGATTGATAGTTAAGTGTCACCTTTGTAAATCTATGTCCCCATGCTATAATTGCACCAATCAATGGTATCTGTGGTGGGTTCAAACATTTCAGACCTAACACTAGTGGCAGGCAAAGGAGGAACAAGAACCCAGGGCCTCCATTGATCTTCCCAAGCTTGAACCTGCTTAATACTTGAATGAGAGACCACTACGAGATCCCATGGCTAATGGCTAGACTGGGAAGTCAGACACATTCTGGAAGTCAGACATAGCAGGCCCGTTTTGTACTGTTGCCAAGGTAACTGCATGGATGTGCCCATGTGGTTCCCAGGAATTGAACTCAACTTTGCCAGGCAGGACGGCCCCGGCAGGGTAAAGACTTCATTAGGATCAACACTCCCTCTGGAGGCTGAAACCACGAGAAGAAGCTAACCGCCTTCGGTCGTTTCAGAAGATGCTGAAGAAGCAGAAAGTGCCCGGAAGAATTCTCTTTCAAGACGGGGCAGAGCAGCCTCCTCTTCCTCACTTCGCCCCCTGATGAGGACACTTTTGGTGCTTCTTCATATAGTCCAGTGTTGTCCAAACTTGGCCACTTTAAGATGAGTGGACTTCAACTCCCAGAATTCCCCAGCCAGCATGGCTGGCTGGGGAATTCTGGGAGTTGAAGTCCACTCATCTTAAAGTGGCCAAGTTTGGACAACACTGGCTTACAGTAACTGAAAACATGATTAGACGGGGCTTCACGTCTCCTCGGGAAACAAACCATCTTTCCGGCTCACCAGCTCGGGTCTCCGCTGACTGCCCTGGCGTGATCTTATGCTAAGCTCAGGTGGCTTCCCAAGTGGATTTCCCACCATGTTTGCTTATTGATTTGTTTATATTTTGATTCGTTTTATTTCTTCCTGCCTCAGTCAAGGATTCTCAGCGGGTTACAATCTCTCCAAATGATGCTAAAACCTCCAAGGGGACAAAACAATCAAAGCAAAGCGATAAATAATTGTGTCCCGAGCACTTGCAATGTTGATGCAGCATCTTACCACCAGGACAACGAGTCTCCTAAGTCTTGCTGATCTCTCTGGCTAATAAAGTCCACTGCGGGCGAGGAGGGGGGCACCCACGACTCATCAAGCAGGGAAAAAGGTTTTCTGGAATTCGAAGGTAAACTTGTTTAAAATGGGCTGGGAGAAAGATAAAGGCCCAGCATCTGATGAGCAAGAAAAACTTGGCGGTTGCCAAGGCGTTTGATGTTGATGCACGCTGCAAGGGAAGAAAGGAGACTTCGCCACTCTCGAAAGTTCTCGGTCCCAAAAACGATTTCCACGATCTGCAATACGTTGCTTACAAGGAAGCATTAAAACCACGCTAAGGCGCAAATGGGGGTTAAGCTGTCAACTGACAGGAACATAGGGTCGTAACTCTCCTACTCAGAAGTAAGCCCATCAAGTTCAAGGGGACTTACTTCCGGGCAAAGCCATAAAGGACCCGAGCGCCGAGACGGACCTTGGCTGCCTAGAAGCCTTTCCGGCGAATATCGTGCTTGTCGATCCGTTTCTGTATCCTACAGGGGGGCAGAGCGGAGATGAAAGGCGGTCTGCGCATGATTGGAAGCCGTCTCAGTGTTTGATCTGGGTAGGTCTCCACTTTGGCTCTGCCGGGCAGGAGTTCATTCCTCCGCCAGGCTGTGGCTCCCTTCGCTTTCTTCTCCCCCTTGACCCGCGGCGCCTGCCCTCTCCGAGGGGACCGGCCTGCCCTGGATCCTCTCACTCGCCCCGTGGGGAGCAGACCTGCGCGCGCCTCCAACTCCAGCAAGCAAGAAGCCGCCCGCTCGGGCAAAGAGACGGCCCGAGGGGGCGGGGGCGGGTAGCTCCTCGCGAAGAGGGCAGCCTAGGAGCCACCAGCTGAAGGAGCCTCGCCCCCGGCGCCCCCGTCCGCAGCTTTGCCTTCGCTGGGGACGAGGAGTCCTACTGGCCAGACTCAGAGCGCCGGGCTGCGACGGGGCTCCAGTCCCCCCATGGCCCCGCTGCTGTTGACGCTGGCTGCTGCCGCCCTGGCCTGGCCCTGCCTGGCCGCCCCGTCGGAGAGCCGCTTCGCCGCGGCGCGGGTGGCGCGCTGGGCGGCGGCAGCGCTCCGGCACGTGGCGGCGACTCAGTGCCCCGAACGCGGCGGGCTCTTGCCGCGGCCGCTGTGCCAGCGCTTGGCGCGGCTCTCGCAAGGCCCGGGCCCTGCCGTCTACATCTCCCGGCCCGCCCGGCCGGGCCACAAAGTGCGTGCGCTCCTGCCCGACGGCTGGGGAGACAAGCCTAGCGCGCCCCTCGTCCTCAGCCGGAACCAGAGCGGCGGCGCACAGCGGACGGCCCTCGCCCCTGCTGGGCAAGACGCCATCCTTCTTCTGGACCCCAGTCCCGGCACCAACTTCGGCCACCCGCTCCTGCTCTTCTACGTCGACTTCAACGTCAGCCCGCGCCGGTGCCGCAGCCGCGACAGCCTCTACCTGGGTGAGTGAAAAGAATCGAAGGGAGGCGGCGGACCGGGCTGCCCCCTCGTCTCCAAAAGTCGAAGAGGGCATCCACCGCGGAGTCCAGATTAGACCTGGAAGATGTGGGTTCAGGCCACGCATGAAATAGTTGTGTCCTGCCCCTTGCCTTTTTGAGCTGTAAAGGTTTTCCTAGAAGGGAACCTACCTGTCATAAGCATAACTGTTACAACCATTTTTTGTGTGTGTCCCTTGGAGTCAGTGACTGCTGGACAGGTCCCTGCAGTTTTCTTGGCAAGATTTCAGAAATGGTTTCCTCTTTCCTAGCTTTGAGAGAGAGCGACTGGCCCAAGGTCACTCAGCTGGTTTCGTGCCTAAGGGAGGACTTGAACTCATAGTCCGTAGCCTGATACCTTAACCGGTACACCAAACTGGCTCTCACTTATCACAATTAGAATATAGCAATTTAGAAAGCGACACGCTACAGCCATTATTACGCATCAGGATCGCTCATATTTGAGGACAGGCGAGCTTCTTAGGCTTCTGTGCCAAGCTTTTGTTTCCCCCAGGGACCAAACCCGAGATCATCTGGTTGATTCACCACTCAGCTTTAACTCTTATCTGCCTCCAGATGGTCTTGCTCACAATGAATCACGTTGCTTGATATTTTATGATGCTTTCCTAAGGTGTCATTAGAAGAGTACAAGAAAGGGAGTGTTGCGTACAGTGGATCTGAATATGACCAATCCCTTTTGCTGGATCAGATCATAGACCTACTTAGTTTAGCATCCTGTTCATTCAGATGCCTCTGGAAAACTAACTAACAGAACATGGGTGCAATAGCAACTTTAACTTGTGTTCACAAACAATTGGTATTTATAGGCATAATGTTCCTAGACTGGAGAAAAGATAGTTATCATGACTTGTACCCACCAGTAACATTTATACTTCATGAATTTGACTCAGCTAATGCAGTCATATATCATTATGTCTAGTGGCAGTGTGCTCTACAACTGAATAGTGCAAGAAGTAAGTCCTTTTGTGCATAATTATGTACATCTCTTTCATGTCCTTCCTTAGACTGTTTTTTGAAAGGAAGAAACAAAAAACCTCGCGGACTGTAGCTTTTCTTCAGAGAGGAACCGATCTAGTCCCTCATAAGTTTTAATGCCCATTCTTGTAGCCAAAATTGTGGTAAAATATTCTTTTTCTGGTGCAAACACTGTACACAGTATTTCAAATGTTTGCTTTTCTAGTGATTCTCTATATTTGATAAACAGTGTTCCCTACTGATATTTTTGTGGGTGGATCTGGCATAGTCATAAATGCTAACATAAAGGAATTTCCAAACGTGCTATTGAAAGGGAAAATATCTTATTTTCCAGAAGGATTATTGAATTAGACATTTCTTAAAACAAGAGGCAATCAGTTATAGATGGTTGAAATAAAGCCCTTAAAATGGAGCTTTCAAGCAATGTAAAAGATCTTCAGATTGAATTAACAGTTTTGTTATTATGCAGTATAAAGCAATGGATCTAGAGGAGTGTTTCTCAACCTTAGCAATTTTAAGATGTCTGAACTTCAACTCCCAGAATTCCCGAGCCAGCATCCTGGCTGGGGAATTTTGGGAGTTGAAGTCCAGACATCTTAAAGTTGTCTAGGTTGAGAAACACCGATCTACAGCTTTCACAGTCAGTTGAAATAAAGACCTATATTATACATTTCTTTTTTAAAAAGTCTTCTGGGGTACCCGCAGGGAACATAATAAAAGTCAAGATGTCATCCGTGACTATGCAATTGAAGCCCAACCTTTTCTAAGGTGCATAATGACAAATGTAAAAAAGGAGTGGGGCTTTGATGACACGGTTATAGCCATTATCTTAACTTTTTTAACTCTGCTCCAGATGCCCCTGAAGCCATTTGTTATAAATAAGATTACAAATCCTAAAAAAGACCATTTGTATCTAAAATCATAGTGTTTCTCACTGAGGGAGAAAAATGGGGATAATATAAAGAAGGAGAGCTGGTTTGGTGTAGTGGTTGAAGGCACCAGGCTAGAAACCAGGAGACCTGGAGTCCTAGTCCTGCCTTAGGCATGAAGCCAGCTGGGTGACCTTGGGCCAGTCACTCTCTCTCAGCCCTAGGAAGGAGCCAATGGCAAGCCACTTCTGAAAATGTTGCCAAGAAAATTTCAGGGACTAGTCCAGGCAGTTGCCAGGAATCAACACTGACTTGAATAAATAAATAAGAGGGAGAAAAGATGCGCAAGGCCAAAACCTTTTTTCTTTTTCAAAAATGCGACATGTTAAGAGAGCATTGTAAAAAAAAAATATGATTATAATATGTTGATCTTCCTAACTGGCAGGAAAGTCATGATCCAGCTAGAACTCAGGGGAATCTCCTTTCAGACCCAGCAGGTTATCTTTATTAATAATAAGATGCAAGACATTATGAAATAGACAACCAATATAGAAAATCTAAACTGTTAATCTCATTAATTGTTCCAATAATAACTGCCTACATTTATAATTTGATGGGGATAATGGTTAAAAAAAAGTTCATTTTTTGTTGTTTAAACAGAGCTGCTTTGATCCAAGGAAGAATCTGCTTATTGTTATGTGTGTGATTTCTGTATTTCAGTTACACACTAGCAATGGTTGACCTAGTATTCTGAGCAATTCAAAATATACTACTATGCAGATATGCCTGAGAAATAAGTCCCACTGAATTCAATGAGACTTACTCCCAAATAAATGTGCCTGGGATTGCCCTCTTAACTTTGCTCAGAAGCCGCTGAGGAAGGATAGTACAGAACTCAGTTGTGATTTCAGTTTTGCTCATTTACAGTTTCTAGAGAAAAGGGCAGAGGCAGCTTGGCATAAGTTGACATCAACCAGAAAATGTTCTTCCAGTGCCAATAGCCAATGGTGTTGTGGTATTCATTTAATATTTATACACTACTTGTACACCACCCTGCTTCAGAAACTCTAGGCAATTTACAGTAACACTAAAACCAACAAATAAGACTAACCTCAATGCACTAACACTAAAAAGTTAAAAATCAAAGATCAGTGCTACAGAATCTAATCAAGACCATGAACATCAAAACCCCTATAGAAGAAAGATGTCTTTAGAGTGCTTCATGCAAGGCCAAAAAAGTGTGAACTTCAAAGAAAGCTGGTTCCAAAGCTGGTTCCAAAGCTGTCCCTGAGAAGAAGCACCTTCACCACAGTTAGTGTGGGGACCTTCAGGATGGGGTGCATCTGGCTGGAAGAAGCAGTCCAGAAGGTACATGGAGGCCAAGCCACGCTGGGCTTTATAGGTTAAAGCCAACGCTTTGAATTGACCTGGAAACCCATTGACAACCAATGCATTTATGTCCGTAAAGTAGACACCCTTTGCAGAAAAACACCTGTGGAGTTTCTCAGAGTGTTTTATATCAAAGGGGGCTTGTTTTTTTCTGTGCAGGGAGCTATGAATGCTTGACTCCTGTACAGAGAAATCACTGTGAGAACCAGCTAAAGCGCAGACCAGGACGCGGCAAGGGGCGGAGCCAGCGGTCAGCAGGACACATTCGCCATGAAGAGCCACCAGTAGGGTTCTGTGAGATACATTTTCTGCCCCTGGTAGTGGTGGCCCAGGACCTGAAACACCTGCAAAAACTGCACTGCATAGGTGGGTGTTTGCACTGGGTTCAGAGAGAGTTACAGGGCAAGGAGACTGGAAAGATTTTGTCCTTCCTTTTACAATACAGGTAGTCCCTGGGTTAAGAACACCTGGTTTATGGATAACCCATAGTTAAGAACAGAGCCTATAGTAGCAAAATTCAAGTTAAATACCCAGTGATTTGTATTTAACAAATGGTTCGAGTTAATTACACAATACTACTTACACAGTTTTATACAATAATACTGTGCTGGCTTACATACAAATTCGATTTTAGGATAGACCTTGGGAATGGCTCTTAAACTGGGGACTACCTGTAAATTATTGTCTCTGTTAATCTGAACCACATCCTGCTGCTGCTTTCCTCCAAAGTGCCATCATAAAAGATGGGTGCAGGAAGGAACATCTGATTAAGCCTAGACTGTAAAGCTAGAAAAATGGTTTGAAATTTTGGAAGGTAAAATGTGACAGACAGAATGCTGATAAATTCAGGGAGAGAATCACAGGATGAGTCAAGACTTTGGGGAAGTTAGTTCTCATTTTCCTAAATCAGACCTTGACATGCTGCCTGTGCCCTCACCTCACTTAAAAAGTCCTTAGATCGGTTTCAAAGATCTCGCTATTTCTGTCGTTTCTTTCCTTTCCCAGATCTCCGGGGGTACAGCCCATGCCCACAGCCGCTGCCTCTTGTTAGTTCTAGTTCCTCGGCTGCCTACTGTGAGCTCAACAAGAATACACGGCGGTGCCATCGCCAGCAGGCTCCGACATACAAGTTGTGCCGCATGTATCAGACATGCGACCATGCAGTATTGATTGCAGGTGTGGAGTGGCGCCTGGGGGCTACTAAGAGGTGTTAATTCCCATTTGGAATTGGTCATTCAAGGGGTGTGGAGGGATGAGTTTGAACCTATTGACCACTGCAGCAGGTGTTTTGGAGGAGGATGAATACAGGCAGGACTGTAGGATCCCTTGTTTTGTTTTGCTGCATGTGAGCTTAAGGTGCTTACCGTTGACAGTCATTCTCTTCCAGGTGGCTGGCAAGAGCAGGTCACCTATCCCCACCATGCCCAGAACCTGTTGCTCTTCTACCAGATGCTTCGACGAAATGGTTTCCGCCAAGAGCATATCAAGGCTTTCTTTGCCAATGAGGGACAGGCTTCAGGTATTAAGACAAGTGAGCTAGATGTCAACTGAAGGGATGAGGGGAGGGGGACAGTGAGAAAGGAGAGCTTCTCAGTGTTATTAGTGTTTGTGGTGTGTTCTGGAGATGGGCATCCCCTGTATCTCAAAGCAGTTGTATCTCCTTTCTCTTTCTCCTTTCTCCTTCTACTCTATCTCCCACTATTAATATATATAAATACACACACACATTTACACATATATACACTACACATACAGACACACACAACTTCCCACTCATTACCATCAGGATTCCAAGAAAAATTATGACCAGATGGCATGACTGAGAAGACAACCTAGTGGATCAATAGGTCTTTTCCATAAAGGACACATAAGTGACCCTGGAAAATGAGGGTCGTAAACAGAATAAATAATGGGAGGGATTGGATGGGAAGAAACCAATTCAAGAAAAGTAATGTCAGCTGGCCCTTCCCTATCTTCTTTCTGCAGTGGAGATGGGAAATGTGCAACCAGCCACAGAGAAGTTGGCAATCCGGTCCCACTTGGCACTTATCTGCCGTAGCCTGCATTGTGCTGACACTCTGGTACTCTACCTCAATAGTCCAGCTTCCAGTGATGGCACCATGCTCTTGTGGGATGCTAACCATAATGGCATTGTGAGTAGGGTCTGGAGGGAAGTGAGTGGCGGGGTGGATCCAGGTTGAAAACAAGGAATGGCTGTCTAAGGCCACTTAGGCCACAGGGTGGCTGGAAGTGATTCAGCCTGTCGTCTAGTTCTTCTAAGGGATGTTTTTTACTGCTGAGCCAAGCTCCTCTGTCTTTAAGTCCAGGTTGGATCCACCTGACTAGCAATGAGGAAAGGATATTTGGTTCTGTCCTCTGTGCCCATACAGCTGCCAGCCCTTTTCAGCTGAAATTTCACATAAGCAGCCAAAAGGCTTTTGTCAAAAAGGGAGCTGTGGTAGGCTTCAGAGTAATGGTTCCAGGCATGGTGTTACTGGAGAGGGAAATCAGAAATATGGGTGCATTTCCCATTCCTACCCTGATGTGTGTAAATAAGCCATTCAGTGTCTGAACCAATACCCAACTGATAATCAGGCACAAATAAAACAACTGAAAGAAATCTTGGAAAGGGATAACAGACCTTTTTTTTTGGTGAAATTCTCTCCAGTCAATCAGTGGGTACCAGTAAACTCAACTGCTGCTACAGAAGGAGAGTAAAATGTGGGGTGGCTATCAGAATGGCTTCTATAAGTAAGTCCTTATATAGGCCTCTGCTTGGTCATTTGCGAGCGATGAGGGTTTCATTGACTGGAAATGGACAGTGAAGTGAGTCAGACTTGTGGAAGGAGGAAGGGATCATCCTCACCTGTCCCAACATGTTCTGGGCAGCCCATCTGGAGGGAGAGGAGAAGCTGACAGACTTGCAGGTAGACTCCAGCCCTCTCTTCTCATCTGTCCCCTTCAAAGGCCCGTCCAGCTCTTTCATCCTTGCCTGCAGGGAGAAAGGCAAGAGCCGCTTTTGCAGAGCGTGCTGGCCCTGGCTTGCTCTTTCCAACTTAATCCAACTTCTTTTAATTCCAGGGTGAGGGAATTGCCTTGATCTCTGGACTGTAGAGTTCAGGTGGGGGAGCTGGGATAAAGGAGCAGGTGCTAATAAGCTGAACTTTCCCCCACAACAGGCTGATCCTAAAGAGCGGTATGCCATCTCAGAGCTCTTAGCAGACTTGGAAAGTTGCAATGCCCACCGGGTGTTGCTTTTCCTTGACCAGAGCTATCCAGGGCCATTGGTAAAGAAGCTTCAGGCATCACAGCACCATCCCAATGTAGTGCTGGTACATAGCACCACTGCCATCCGAAGTGGATCAGCTTTTGCTGAATTCTGGGCAGGACTGCAGCCTGACCAGTGTCTGCTTCAGCACACCTTGCCGGTAAGCGTTTAAGGACATTCATAGGGCGTAGGAATATAAGAGGCTCCATCTTAAGTATTTTGCACCATCTGCTGTCTCTTTTACACAGGGGTATCAAAGATTTAAACAGGGGCTCTCTAATATGCAAAGCATCTGCTCTGACAAATTGTAGTCTCTTAAAAGATTCTCCATCAGTTCTAAACAAAATATAAAGTTGTCAAAAATAATACTGAAATCCCATATTAATGTTGGATTTTCAGATGATTTTACAACAGGGACTTCCCCAGGGATGGCTTTCAGCAACTGGGACAGGATCTTTAACAGGATCAGATGGGATCAGGAGTTCTGTCTTCAGGGCCAAAAATTGGCTATGTTGCACGATGAAAAGTAGTTGCCATTATACAGCAAATCCAGTGCACATTGCACTTGTTTGTATAGACAAGTCAATTTCTGATCATCTTGCAATCAGGTTGGTTTTCTCTTGTGAAGCAGTATGTGTTGTATGTATGGGTGGTGGGGAGGAATGCTGTCTCAGAAGTATTTAGATCATATAGTCCAGTGTTGTCCTAACTTGGCCACTTTAAGATGAGTGGACTTCAACTCCCAGAATTCCCCAGCCAGCATGGCTGGCTGGGGAATTCTGGGAGTTGAGGTCCACTCATCTTAAAGTGGCCAAGTTTGGACAACACTGATATAGTCAAAGGATGGAGGGGTAGACTTGAACAGCAAGATAATTTTGGCAACATAATAGACATAGGCTATATTTGCATGGCACACTGAACAAAAAACTAGCTAACTACATTTTAGCTTACTGTATTCTGCAAACCTGCCAGTGTTATGCAAACCCAGAAAACTGGGTACTTGAATAAACCTCTGAAAATGATTATAATTAACAGATTGCCATAGTTCATCTGGTTTAGAACTTCTGCATTAAAAAGAAAAATCAAATGCTAAGTCTGCAGAAATATTCAGCAAAGTAGGCTTTTGTTGTGCATAGTGGCTCATTTGGATGGAGAACTTTATTACATCTTGCTTTTACAAGTTTTACTGCTAAAATTTGAATGTTCCTAACTTGAAAAAGTATTTGAATCATTACTATTTAAATTCAGTGAGTTACATTTAGACAAAGTTAGTTGCTGTACCTTCCATTGAAATCAGTGGTGGCTTAAGTCACAACTAACTTTTCTCATAGATATAAGTGGAATTTGTGCAATTAACCTTCAGCTTCCAGACAAGGAAATTTCCCTTGAAGTCTGCACAATTGAAAGCAGATGAGAGTTGATGATATTCTGACTTTCTTTACTGATTAGCCCTACAGGCTGATGATATGCAACATTGAAATCATGAATCTGAAACATCCTAATTATGTTGATTCTGAAGGATATGGTGCCCTAGGGCACTTCAGAGAAGCCCATTTCTTTTTTTGCAGGTGGGTTCATGGTCTACAGTCTTGGCCTCTGGTACTCCAGTCCAGCTGCTCAACGTCACATTAGCAGGAGCCCCATGCCATTCTGTGCCACCCCTAGGAGAGGAGGAACGCCAGCGTCGCTACCAAGGCTGCCAGAATCTTCCCACCATGTTGTGGTATCAGAGCAGGCACCAGCAGGAACTACAGGAGGATGACTGATCATGGTGGGCACTGTCTTGGAGTTGTCTACAAGACCTAGAGCCTTGTTCTGTATCCAGAGGCTCCTTCCTCCAAGGAGCTTTTTGGCTTTGAGGGACCCAGATGAAATTAACACCAACAGCTACCCAATGGGTGGATGTGAGACTGTTGCTGAACATTGCCATAGCAGGGAGAAACACTCCTGCTAATCTGTCTGCATTAGACTCTACAAAGCTATTCCACTTTCCAAGGCAAAAAGGAGAAGCCAGATGTACCCTTGATGGATCTTGTATACTGTTAAACATATACACAGAGAGATGAGAAAATGCTAGACTACAGAGTGGGGGATGGGAGTGGAAGATTCCAGCCCTGGCCATAAGTCAGAATATGGCAAGGAGGAGCAAAAGATCTCTAGGGTAGCAACTAAGGCTAGGGCAGTGCCCAGTGGAGGAGGTACAAGTGTAAATGGGTAAAGTATCTACCCTAATGTACAGACTGTGCTGCTCCCTTGTGTATATGCTACTCCCTTTGTATAAGAATCCCCGCCCCTTCTACATGCATATAGCAATTTCCCCCCCTTATTTCTCTCCATATAATCTCAAAGCATCCTGGTGAGACAGAAGTGGATGTGAAGAACAAGTTTTGAAATAATCAAGCTCTTGAATAAAGAACCACTTGTTCTTGATTTCCAACTGTGGCTGTTTCCTTGACATGGACACCTATTGCAATTAGAAGCAATACAGGTATGAATGCCTACTTGTTGCTGCAAAGGTAATCTAGCAAAAAACTTCAGGAAACAGTTTCCTTTCCTGCACAACTAGCCCATGTTTCTCTCCTTAATGGATTATTTCTGTTAAGAAAAATGATCAGAGAAGCAATAGCATTAGAAGTAATTGTTGCTCAGCCATAGACTTAACATGGCCTTTTCGCAAGTCATCTCCTCTCATTTCCCATAAAAAAAAATTAAGGGGATATAGAAAAATACAAGACTTTCATGCCCTCTTTACACTAGCCAATAAGTATCAAATCAAGTAAATGGCAACTGTGTACAACTAGCATGTATTTTATGTAGATCCATAACTGATTCACAGTAGCCACAATATTCTCTTTGTTTAGCACAGCTGCTGGTGGACTGATTTGTTGGATTCACCTAGGTCAGTGTTGTCCAAACTTGGCCACTTTAAGATGAGCGGACTTCAACTCCCAGAATTCCCCAACCAGCCATGCTGGCTGGGGAATTCTGGGAGTTGAAGTCCACTCATCTTAAAGTGGCCAAGTTTGGACAACACTGGCCTAGGTACAGGAATATTACCATTGACTTGGAAGACACTAACTACCTTGCCAGCCTTTCTTCGGTTTCTTACTGCAATGGGTAGAGATCGTAAACCCAATCCAACAGAAGAGGTGGATAAGACTGTTCTGACATAGAAGTCATTGAGAGCTGGAGGTCCTTTTTTGCTTCACATTATTCATGGTGCTTCTTGGTAGTTTGGACAGACAAGTGGGAGAAACATTAAATACCAGAAACACCCAACCATCAGTAGTTTAGTAAACCATCTTATTTTAAACTCCTGATTCACCAACATCTGGATAGTCTTACATGCTAGAGGAGAGATTGTCCGGGTAAGCTTGCAAAATAGTGGCAGGAGGTGAACAGCTTTCCATCTCTTCATATGAACAGTATTATAGGTATTAACTGAAACTAATATGCATGTAAGCGTAACTTTGGGGTAATGATTAAAGATACCAGGTTAGAAACCGGGACACTATGAGGCATGAAACCAGTTGGGTGATTGGGCCAGTCCCTCTTTCCCTCTGAACCCTAGGAAGGAAGTAATGAAAAACCACTTCCGAAAATGCTGTCAAGAAAAATGCAAGCAGTTGTGAAGAGTTAAGACTGACTCAAAGGTGCACACACACACATACATGCACACACAAAGCATGTGTGAATAATCAAACCTTGAAGGGGAAGGACTCTGATATACAGGTAGTCCTCACTTAAACTGCCCTGTTTAGTGACTGTTTGAAGGTATGACGGCGCTGAAAAAGTAACTTTATGACCAGTCCTCACATTTACCACCGTTGCAGCATCCCCACAGTCACACGATTGAGATTCGAGCACTTTGCAACCGACGGGCGTTTACAGCCATTGCAGCATCCCATTTTTTGCCCTTCACAGCCAGCTTCCAACAGACAGAGTCAATGGTAAAGGCAGCAGTAAAACTGCAAGTTGTGGTCACACTCAGTGACAGAGTTGCCAGTCCCAACTGTGGTTGCTAAGGGAGGACTACCTGTACTACTTTAGGGGAAATGTCTACTAGAAGGCTGCTCTTCCTTATTACCAAATTTTTCATAGTACAACAAATCACTGCTCCCCAAACAAATCAGTGGCCTGGTTCATACATCATGCTAAACCATCATGTAGTTTATTTGGTTCTTACTCAGTGTTTCATATCATTTCTACCAAGAATATGATTTAAGGTATAACTAAGGAAACCTTGGCCTAGCATCATGTGTGAACCCAAATGCTTTTTTCTTTGCTCAGCCAAAGATCCTCTGGTTTTCAAAATCTGTTTACTGCAAGCAGAGAAGCCTAACAACTCCTAAGCACAACTGCCAGCCTGTCTCCATTAGACCAGTCTGACAGCTTCCTTTGTTATTTGTTTCCTCAGTTGATTACTGTGCACTTTTATGGTTCAACATAAATAGAGCTACCAGATCTGGGCTGCAGCAATTGGGATGACCAGTAGATGGCAGAAAGGTTAAATGGTTCCATATCCTTTTGCTGCCATCTAGTGGCCATCCTGATTTTTGCCGCACAGGTCTGGTAGCTCTATTTATGGTAGGCTCTCTAATTCTTGTTCACCCAGCCCAAGATTACCTGCACCTTGCAATAGGGCCGCAAGTAAATAATAATGGTCAATTCCCCAGAGCCACCATGAAGGAGCAGCTAATAAGCTAGGAGACAGGTGAAAAGGCTTATTTCATCTTTCTCTATCTTACCATTTTCAGCCACCATGAATTACTGCCCTTCCCTTGTTAATTTTATTTTATGACTGCCAAATATGAATAAAAGCCACATTCATAATAATTAATAAGACCTGCACTTTGTGAATCTTGGACCTCTCACCAGCACACAATAGTTGAAAAGGATTTTCAGTCAGTTACTACTTAGTCCTTTCCTTTAACGAATGAGACTGAAAAAAATGGAATCTGCAAATTGATCTGAAAACAGATTTTATGAAAATCAAACATTTCAAAATCAGAACTTATGAAAATGCGCCTCTTTTCCCTGAGGATTCCTCTGGTTCCATACAGAACACTGGCAATACTCACACTTGTCATTTTCCTCTCCTTGCCTACCCAGTTCATCTTGTGGAAGAAGACATTTGCCAGTGACAACAGTAGTATGGCAGGGCGGCCCTGGTCCCAGCCTCTCCCCTTCACTGATAACATGTCTGGATCACCAAGCAACATATTTTGCACCCTGACAGCAGCTTGTAGGGTACTCTTTGTTGTTCTATCACTATGAGCAGGTTAAGAATAATAGAGTCTATGCTCCTCTAATTTGATTTCCATAACCAAACTTGGTGGATCTGCTAAATGTTCTAGAGACCAGAGCTTTCCCATTGTGTGATAAGTCATCACAAATGTCAAGGGCAAGGTAGCAGCCCCTTTTTGGCTTCAAGCTCCATTTTGCTGGAGACATTCAGTAGTTCTTCCAGTTGCTTGGCTATGATTCATCTTCATCCTCATCTTCAGGTTCGTCCTGAGCTTCAGGTTCGTCCTGAGCTTCAGGTTCATCCTGAGCTTCATCCTCAGACTCACCCACAGCATCACCTGCTTCTGATTCCTCAGCGCCAGCTTTTGATATGATGCTGGCCTTGCTGTCTGTGTCTGAACCACCAGGCATCTCACTTCCTTGCTGAAACCACATGTCACAGTAGAGACCACCTTTCTTTAGTAGCTGCTCATGCCTGTAAGATACAGTAAAAATTAATTCAAAAGGCTCCACAGAATGCACATCCCTCACCTACATCACTTTGAACTTTCACAGTAGAACTTTCCAAACATTACACGTCTATATCATACAGTGTACTACCATTCTATAAAGCCCATCCTTTTGTCCCAGTCTATGACAGCCTTGCCAATCTGGAAATTTTTCAGCAAGTATGGTGATGGAGGGGGCTGAAGAGGAAATCTAGGAAGTTATACAAGGGGCTCAACCTCTCAGCCCCCAAGCTTGTACAGTACTCTCCTCCATCCTTGGAATGGGAGGAAGGTATGTCAGAATCAAAATCACTGCCCCCAGAGCAGTCCTCTTACCATGCCTCAGGAATGAGGCCAGTAAAGTCAGTGCCCTCACATGAGGACAGCAGGTTCCTGCACTTGCTGCTCTCTGCAGAGCAAAGGGCAGGGAAAGGAAAGACAGCCTTTTTCTCTAAAGCCTGCCTCTCCCCTCTCCTCCTTCCACCCAATCCAATCACTGTAACATACAAAAAGAGGCAGCAAGGGTCCTCTGATACACTGAAACTGATCCAAACTGGGGTTTCAGATAGAGAGTTTTCATGTTGGAAAACCCCGCCAAATGGGTCTCACTTGCTGCCTCTATTGCTACTCTGCATTAAAGTGTCTGGGTAGAGTGCACGTGAGGAGGAAGAGAAATGTGTGGGTGATCAATGCCCAGAAAATAGTGCTGTGGGGGGGATGGGGGATAAATAAGGCTTGTGTTGAGCCAGGTCAATCAATAATCTTGCATTTGGGGCTAATACTATACTTCTGATTTAACTCTCTCGCACCGACCTTGCAAAGGAACCTATGTTAATACTAGAAGCAACAGCAATAATTGTCCTGTTGCCATGAATTCCACTGTATAATCTGAGCAGGACCTGAAAATGGGGACATCCACATTTCTGTTAATACTGGCTTGGTGAGAAGCAAAGTGGGAAGAATACAGGGAGACCATTTAATCCTTTCCTAGGACTGGCTTTCTAAACGTGAAAAAAGTGGTAGCCACAGTCTCTTTAAATCTCTGAGTTTTTTACATTTGTGGTCAGCCCCCTCTCCCATTTCACTACTGCTTTTCAGTCCCCGCACAAACAGGAGAGCTCCTTCTGCAGTCAAGGAAGGGAAATACTTATGAAGAGTAGGCGTAAAGCTGCCACCGCCTCCTTCCTGGCAGTGCTTGGTGATCAGGGACTGGCAGGGACCTTGCAGTTGCCACAAGGCGCCCAGAGTCCTAAGGTGGCAGTGGTTAATAGGAAGGAGGGAAAGCAGGCAGGCAGGCAATGGAATGGGGGGATGACCACTCACTTGGCACGGAGCACCTGCCACTGCTGTTGCTGAGACAAGCCAGCCTCCTTGCTTAGCTGCCCTCTCAAGTTCTGCAGGGCTGGCAAGCTCAGGAAACAAGAACTACTTGGATTTCTGGAAAGATCTCTATTGCTAGTATGGTAACAGAATCTTGAGAACCTACCAAAGTATCCTGCACAAGTTATACCTAGTGTAATTAAGGTGGAGTCACTGAATCTCTTTTTCATGCTCCCCCTCTCCCCTGAACTCAATAATCTGTTTCGTAATCTGTTCTCGCTACCTCCCTGTGTTCCCAAGCTCTGTTAGGGATTCCAATCCACCCTCTTTCCTGGCCTAAGAAGCTCTGGACACCTGATTTTTTTAGGAGGAGGGGGCACAAAGACACAATATTCTTGCTACCAAGAGAAGAGGAAAGAGGAAAAGGAAAAAAAAAAGCTAAACTAAGGTAATCTAAGCTGCAGGACAAGGCTGTGTTTCCTCTGGCAGACAAAGGAGAAATGTCCATTGAGATACAGAACCCCACAGCCAGATGAGTGGGGGCATGCTTTCAATAGGACAGTTGGAGCTTGCAGGTCATCAGTCTCCCTCCGGCTCCTCCTCCAGGTGAATCAGAACATCCACATACAGGAGGATGTGTTCCATTTTCCAGGGGAAAACACCTTTCCTGCTAGATCTCTTTGATCCAGCTGTACCTGGCCCTTGGATGAAGGTTCCAATATAAGGATATAACAACCTGTAAGGAGGTCTTCTCAGAACTGGGGCAGGAAGGGTGTTTGAGTTTACTTTGCTTATCTGAGTAATCTGATATCCTTGACTTGGCTCACAAGAACTATCAGAATTCATTCATGTCAGCTGCTCCTCTGTGGCTAGAGATTATGAAAAAGTGATGGTGGCTGGAATTTTTGAGTGGGAACAGAAAGAAATGCTCCTCTTTGAAAAATCCCGTACTGTACTTTTGATTTTTCTCATGTATAAAGTGGCTAAAAGGGTGCTGAAGAGCCTGTAACATTATTAGCCGTTTCTCCTCTGAAAATAGTTTTCAGTTGCCGCTGGGAGAGGAAAGAAACAGAGTTACATAAATACTAGCATTCAGTAGCAGTGCAGAAAAAGCAAAGAATGTAAAAGCTTATTCAGTCCTGAATCTTTATGAAACAAACATTTCCCCATCTCCCTGTCCTTTCTTTCTTGGAAATAAGATTCTGTAGCCTGTTTAGGATTCAAAGGTATGTGTGGGCTAAAATTTCAGAAGCCAGAGAGATAGCTAAACAAGAGAGATGGCTAAACAGGATTTCTAGTTGTGGGCTGTAAGTTTTCTGTATCCTGCATAGTTCTTTGCCACTTTCCAGGATTACCAAACATGGAATAATCTATGCAAAATACGAATAGTAGTTCAATTTTCTCGGTTTGCTTAATTTATACGGATCACATAGTTCAACCTTTCTTGGTTGGTTGCCTGGACACAGATTGATTGATTGATTGATTGATTGATTGATTTATACATACATACATACATACATACATACATACATACATACATTGTGTGTGGAGTTCATAAAGCCCTGTGGACAATTGTTTACCTTCCTCGCTCCACCACTCGGCCCTCCCGGATAACTAGGATTTGATCAGCCTTAACTATGGTTGATAACCTGTAAAGGAAAGATCATTACTATTACTCAGAAGCTAGAATGTAAAGCTCAACAGCTCTCAATAACATACAACACATGATATGTGCAGAGTTTGTCAACTCAGATATATTCTGTCCCTGGAGAAAGAACTACATATAAGGATGATACTGTCACAAAGCAGCAAAACAGTCTTAAGAGTGGTAGGTGTACAACATATGTGTAATGAGTAGAAGATTTAATATTCAGCAAAGCTGTCATAAGATGTCCTGAACTCTATTGGAATTTTAGCCATTCCAGATCCTATGGTGCTAATTCAGCCACATGAAATGGCATTCAGGTACGAGGGCTGACTATCCATAATGTATCAACCCTTGCCTTCACCATCTTCATGACTATATCTTGGGAAAAAGGGAGACTAGCAGCAAATTGCTGAGAGATCAGTGACTAGAAAAGCCAAGGGAATCTCCAGAGGTGGCTACCCCGATGCAGGATGCAACAAAGACAAAGCAAAAGAATACACCTCAACATAAGGGGCCTTTGGCAATTCTCTGCTAAATCTGTGGATAGATAACTTGGATGGATTATTTCTTAAGGGCAGGATTCCTCCCTGAGAGGAATTCCCTTGTGATGTCCTATCTTGGGATTTAATTATATAGGAAGGAAGTAAAATAGAAGGCAGGGCATCTGCATATAACTCTTGGTCACCTGATGATTAAATCTGTCCAATAATGTCACATTCCATTTATGAGAAATTCTCTAAAATTCTCCTTTGACAAAAATTCTAAAGAAAATTCTTATTCATCAAACTGAATGAGAATTGGTAGAAACAATACAAAATTTATCTGGCCAGCCCTACAAACACTCAGCTCTAGATTCATTACTCCTCCCCCTACCTTTTAAAATCTGGAAAAGATGCTGCTGCTTTCTAAATGATAGTCTAATGTCAGCAGATGTTCCTGCTTCTAAGTCCAGGCACTATTCTCTACCCCAACAAGCCCACAATGCTTCCCTTGCTATCTGCCAGATCACCTGCTCACTGAGTTCACATTTTTAAAAGATCCTTTTAATTTTAACTGGGATGCTAGCATGCTGCAAAGCAAAGTGCCAGCTTTCACTCTCATCTTTATTCCTATAAATGCCTGTCTTCCTTATGGATTACAGAAGCATAGAAGGAGTGGGTAACCAGATTACTGCTTAAAAAATGGTCAGGTTCAAAGAAAAAGAGAAGAGTAAACTACAGAAATGGCACAAAATATCCTGGGGTGAGCAATTGCAGGGGATGACCGAAAACACTGTTATCCCTTTGCCATCTGATCTGATTATGTTTTTTGATGGTCCTCTCATGAAATGGCTATTACTGTTAGAACATTCTATTAACATTTCAAATGTGGTCCATGGTACAAAAAGACACCAAAGGTTCATTAATGGAGCAGCCAAAAGATGTGACAGTTCCTGATTTTATAATCAGCTGTAAATTTGACAAATGTAAGAAAGGTCTTCCCCAAACTAGCGGGGCTGTACAATACTTCAGGAATAATTCAGAAAAAGTGCTTTGGGTATGTGGGAGCACAAATGGAGCCCTTTATGCTGATCTTTAAAGCGGCTATGTCTTTTCTCTAAAACTTGGCATGTTTGAGATATTTTGAGAATATCTTGCAGAATTCTTAGCCAGCCCCAGAGGTTGAAGTCATAGTACTTCAGGAAGATACCAAGCCTGGGACCCTGAACATTACGGTAATGCACAACAGATAAAAGAGCATCCACATTCAGAGACAAGGCATTACCAAATACCAGATGCTGGTGGTGTTAAAGAGGAGAAGGAGAGGGCTATTGCCTCTGTGCCCAACCCATGACTTCTGGATTACATGAACCTCTGGACTCATCCAGAGTGACTTCTATATTTTTCTTTCTATACAAGTTGAAGGCAGAGTTGTTTTAAGGATCCACCTCAAATGTTTTTTTTCTCAATATTTAACAAATAATGACTGCAGGAGAATGGAGCAAGTCAAGACATGCATTTGGCCTTCTTTGTAGGAAGGGATCAGATCCCTATAGCTAGGATTATGCTAAAGCCTAGTATATAAAGCTCCTATGAAATGACATTTCATCTTACCTGTGAGCCACAATAATAGTGGTGCGGTTGGCACATACTTTAGCCAGCGATGCCTGGATTTTTCTCTCCGTTTTGGTGTCCAATGCTGATGTTGCCTGTAACAATCAGGTATATCTGCACATTGTAGCAGAGCAAAGGGGGAGATAGAGGAAGGTAGTGGACCCTGAGCCAATTATCAGTGTCAAGTCACTAGTATATCAGTACCTATTAAGTCACCAATGTTGTTTTGGTGCCATGGCAAAGAACTGAGAGCTGCTCTTTGTAGTTCTACAGTATTGTTATTGCAAAGAGAACTGCCCAGGAACAGGTTACAAATGTGGGGGTCAGGGAAACACAGTTGTGAAGTATAACAGAATTGGTGATGTTACCCTCCTCCCAAATGCTCCCAGAATTCAGGCCTTGTTTAAAAAAAAAAGAGAGACATGGAAGGGCAAAATGCAAATGTAAGCTAGTCTCAGAAAGTGGGAAACAAACAGCTAAAAGTATACCTGCAACACATGGTTGCAATGTGGAGTGCTTCTATTCAGGGTTCCAGCCAATCATGTCCTTTTCTAGGCTACTCCACTGGACATTAATTAAACTTGATTATTCTGTTCTCCTCCCTTCCATCAGCAAACATCCCATACCCAATTTGCGTGCTCTCTCTAATGAATGGGCGGGCCTTCTCTGGAACTCAGAGAACAGAGACTGGTATTAAGACAATGCTTCTCCTCTGTTACCTCATCGAACAAGATGATGTGAGGGTTCTTCAAGATGGTGCGGGCAATAGCGACTCGCTGTTTTTCCCCACCGCTCAGCTTCAGACCTCGCTCACCAACCTGCGTATCATAACCTTTCAGGCATAAGCACAGAGGAAAGTAAAACACTATGTAAAAAAGGAAGGCCACTGAGGTACAAATTGCTGCTTTCTACCATTTGGGCAGAGCATTTTGAATCTTTATGGCTATTTCTAGTAGTGGCAACACCATCCAGATTTACTAACAAAGGAAATCCGGTGTCACCTCAGACACTTTAGACCTGGCTTGGCCAGCTTGCACGGGGAGGTAAGAGTTTTAATCAATCCTGGGTGTGGCTGGCGCCCTGATGTCACTCCTTCTATTCGCCAATCCCATCATTCTTGGAATGTATTTATCATTTATTTAAGACTGTTTTTATATTGTATTTTAATTGATTTTATCTCCTCTGTAAACTGCCCAGAGTCGGTTTTTAATGAGATGGGCGGTGACAAGATAGATAGATAGATAGATAGATAGATAGATAGATAGATAGATAGATAATGTTTTAAAAAATTCCAAGATTTCCTATGCAGGTCATTTAAAAATATGAAAAGGAAATAGGATTGTTTTGCAAACTGAGCTATAGAGGCAAATCCCGTTTCTTTCATTAGTCAAGATCTCGTTAATCAGTTGGTTTTATAGGATGGGTAGGATAGGGTGGGGCAGAACTGATTTGGTCTCTCATTTTTGATAACCATTGGTTAACCTTCCCCATTTGACTTCCCAGATATGCCAACCTACAATGTCCATATCCACAGAAAATGGGCTGGATGAGAATTATAGGAATTGTTCAATGCACAGAGCCTGGTCATTTGAAGGACTGCCTATCTCTCCTGTTATCAGCCCAGCTGGTTCGATCCAACAGGGTTGGCGTGCTCTGGGTTCCTTCGATCAAGCATTGCCACTAACAGGACCTGAAAGCATGCCTTCTCTATCGCAGTGCCTGCCCTCTGGAGTGAGGTTTCCCCCGAGATCATGGTGGCTCCCATCCTGATGGCATTCTGGAGGGTCTTAAAGACCTTGCTCTTCTCTCAAGCTTTAGGTTTTAGGCTAGGGTGGTTGGCACACCTTGTAGGATTTATGCATTGGCTGGATTTGCCACCTTATTCATTGTTTTTTAACTGGATTGAATATTGTTTTTTTATTCTGTGAGCTGCTCAGAGTTGATGGGAGTTGGGTGGTATCCAAGTCAAACAAACAAACAAACAAACAAACAAACAAACAAACAAACAAACAAGCCTCATTTAGTTTAGCTCAGATAGGAACACAGGAAGTGCTTTTATACCAAATCAGATTATTGGTCCACAGAGATCCAGAGCAGGCAAGCCATAGCTTACATGTGGACCACAAGTGTCCTTCCAGGTTGCACGGCTAATTACTGGCATCAAAATACAAAATGCAAACATTCAATAACATGTTTATTTTCTTCCTATCCAAACAGATGGAAGATATAAGTTTAACCTCATGGAGGTTTAATGCAGTTATTTCTCTTGAAATAAACTTTCCCCAGAAAAAAATAGGCTGAATATTTTGGCTCCTTCTCCTCTATTTACTACTATGTCCTCTGTAGCTTGTGGAGACCACAAAAATGTTTCTGGAAGGAAATAGGGGCTTAGCTGAAAAAGAACTGCCCATTCTAGTGTAGAGAGAGGCATCTACAAGACTGGAAGTTCTGACCAAAATTAGGAAAAGAGCATAATAATGATGCAATGCAAGCTGCACTTTCTTTGTATATACATGCATGTATCTTGATGGTGCAATGCTGCTTTCATCATTTGACACACCCCCTTTGATTCTCCCTCCCCCACCCCCTAACATCCATGAATGTAGATTGCTATTATTTGCACAGACCAACAGAGCTGTCAATGGTTTCAGTTCAGAATCTTTCCCAACTGTATCTGCAGAAACTAAGGACTGAACGTGAGTCCTGTGCTCAACCATCAAGCTACAATAAGAAAGCAGATATCCCAATATAATCACATGGGATCTTACAACAGTGCAGGGGATAGAGTACAAGCTTTATGGCAAAGTAGTAGATAAAGCAGAGGTGGCCAGTAGCCCTTACCATCAGGGAATGTGAGGATACGATCATGGATATTAGCAGTCATGGCTGCCTCTATAACCTCTTCATTGGTAGCGTCAATACGACCATATCGGATGTTGTTGCAAATGGTATCATTGAAGAGGACAGTGTCCTGAGGCACTACACCAATATGGGAACGCACAGAGACCTGCTTTGCCTGTGGATGCGGACAGATGGAGGATGAAGTGAGAAACAGTACAATTCACCCAGATTATGGTTTGGAATATAGATGCCATCTTCACACCCCACCAGTGTGATGGATAGTTAGCTTCAGGCAGTACCCTGGAAGATAGTCACTATGAATTATCAGGGCTTCACATCCTGCACTGAGGTGGGGGAGCCCCAGCTGACACCACCTCAGAAAGGCCAGGGTACAACTCAGAGAGTTGGCATTTCAAAGCAGCAGTTCAAAGCAGCCTTCCCCTACCAGGTTCTCTTCTCACGTGCTGAGAGTGGAGGCCTAATCTATCTGGAAGGCACCTGTTCGAAGTAAGCCCAGCTTAAGACAACCTGAACATTCTCAGCATAGCTCAAGCATTAATGTTCTCAGCTTGCAGAATGCATTATGTGATTAACGACTCAGCTCAGCATCATTTATAGCTTTCAGAACACTAGCTCAAGATTTAGAATCACATTGATGATATAAAAGGGAAGGCAGAGAACGAAGGAACGCAAGTGACTGCAGTGTTGCTGTTTTTTATCTAGAGAGTGCAGGCACTTTGAATGAGAAACCATTCCAAACAATGAACAGGCTCAATCAACTATCATCTCTGTGGAGTTTTGTTATTGTATGACAAATTCTAGGACAAAAAAAGCCTGTGGGACACTGTATTGTGAACATGCACTCATTGTAGGAAATATGTATCTTTCAGCCCTCCTCAACTGCTTGTCATCTATCCCTAGATGCCATTTTATCCATATCTCCTTCCATTGCTTCCTAGACATTTATTCCAGTAACCAGGATTGATCTGTTAAATGAGACAGATCCTGCAGGAAAGTTATAATCATAAGGGATAATGGAGAGAAAATGAAGAGAGCAGATCTGGGGAACCACGATAGAATAAGAACAGACAGCAAACAGCTGTAGCAGATATGAAAGAACCAGTTGCTATTCTATCTCCTCCCAACACTGACCTCCCAAAGACCCTATGAAATATTAGCACCCAGATGTGGCATCTAAGAATCCCTCAGATACCCTGTAGTCCTTCTCAGTGAGCTTAGGTGGCCACAGGAGAGGTGGAGGCATGCTGAGCACAAACCTTTAATCCACCTTTAAATGGAATCATATGTCTGCTTTGCTGTGGCAACAAACATGAACAAGCAATTAAGTCTTGTGGAGCTCTGAGAGGAGAAGCGTATGAAAGTGGGTGCATTTACACTCAAAGGTTAGATGCCAACTTGACTATATCAATGGGATCACTCCATACAGTAGGGCTGTGGCACCTATGGACCTCCAGGTATTGCTGATACACAACTCCTAGCATCCTCTGCCACTCTGGATAAGGCTGCTGGGGGTTACAGTTTTGGTTTCTGGAGAGCCAGTTTTTCACTCGGACAACCATTCATCTTCTGAACCATAAAGCACAGGTAGCCAAGATACTCCTCTAGCTATTTTTACTTGACCTCACATACACAGTATGTGTGTGAGGGGTTAAACTACATGTATAACCCTGGGGCCTGCAAACAAATTCTCCTTGTCAAATAACGGTTTCTCAGATGCTTCCCATTCTATCCCTTTTGTAAGATCAAAAGCTATTTATTTATTTATTTATTTATCAATCAATCAATCAACTCAATCAAATTTGTCGTTGTCCATCTCATTGGAACAACTCTGGGCAGTTTACAAAACAGTTAAAATCAATTAAAATTACAATATATAATAGTCTTAAATAAATAGAAAATAAATAGATCCAAGAATAGATGTTAAAATTGGCAGCCACTTGGGGAGTGTCATCAAGGCACCAGCCACCGCCAGGATTGGGTAAGATTGTTGTCATCCCATGTAAGATGGCAGAGCCAGGTCTTTAGTACCTAGACTTGTTTTCCTGGGGAGCTGGAATCTTCTTTCTTCTGATAGAAGACAGTATTTCTTTAGATTTGCACTGTCAACACAGACTTTTTCCCCCAAAGTCCATTCATCCTAACATTTCATGGTACTTCCTAGCTGCTCAAATAGCATTTTGAAGTGAACTTCTTCAAAATCTCCAATTAATTGCTTTAACCATTCAAATGATTTGGTGCTGCTAAGAGTCCTGTTCATTGTTAGATGAGTTTAAAAACACCAGTCTCAGTAGAGATCCTGGGAGGACATATCTGATTATACTCCTCTGCTGACTTGGCCCTGACACAGTAATGTAAAGAAGTACATACAAGCCACTGTATGTACAGATGAGGCTGAAACTCATCGTTTCGGCAATTTATTTAGACCATATTTGGGGGTACACTTCCCATCCTCCTCCCACCCCACTCCCTTTGAAATGAACCTTCTCCATGCCTTGATCCAAGATGGATGACCCTTCTACTATCAACATATCCCAATGGGTTTGTTACCTTAGAGATATCCTGCCCATCTATTCGTATGCAGCCTCCCCACACGTCATAAAAGCGGAACAGCAGGCGGACAATGGTACTCTTTCCTGACCCAGAGGGTCCCACCTAGAGAGAAAGGGAGAGAAGGCAAAGTGTCCCCATAAGTCTGTGGGAAGAAATGGAAAGTGGGGAGACTTACCAAGTTTTAACCTCTGTTTTTGGGCCCTTCTTTGGGGCCTGTCACTATTCCTAATAAATGGGAGGCAAAAGAATGTACTGTGCTATTACAGAACACCATTATTTACAGCAGAGCCATTCCTATCTCCTTACCAGCGCTAGAGTTTGCCCAGGCATTGCGGTAAAGGAAACATCATGTAAAATTTCCTTCCTGTGTGGAGAATAACAAAAGAGAGCAGTCACCCATCTCTCAACCTGTCATTGCTCTTCTGAAGCTCCCTGGTGACACCTCCCATACATGATGCCCTCCTCTGCTCCAGACACAGACTGGAATAGTCTGAACAACAATGACTATGGTTGCTCCATAAAAGCAACCTAAGTTAAGAGGGTTCATATACAGATAAAAGAAAAGCAGGTTTTTGAACTCTATATTTTACTAATTCCCCAAACATCTTTCAAGAATTATAAGCTTAGTTCCTACCTTTCTCACTCATCATAGTTCAGAAGGGAGATACAAAACATGTCTGTTTCTGAGCTTTTATCTCATCCAGAGTAAGTCCCACTGGAAAGCTTTAATGAGATAGCACATGGCTCACATTCACACTGTCACCATCACTATCCTTTCCCTTTCTTTGCTAAGTCCTCTGAGCATCTACTCTCCATGTGACCTGCCTACTGTTGAAAAAATGTTGTTCAACCCTTCCTTCCTTTTCAGATTCAACATGCACATTTGCCACCATCAATACTTTTACCTTCTCTACTCACCCTTCTACATAGCCAAAATGGACATTTTCAAATTCCACACGTCCTGCGAGAAATCGAAGATCTCCAGCACCTGGTTCATCCTTCACCTATAAATTAACACATCTGTGACATCACCTGTACTTAGGATCCTGGCTAGCTAAGTTGGGGGAGGCAAGAAGATTTGCCCCAGTGGCCAAGAAGTTGCTCTTGGAAGCCATTCACATACAGAAGCACCATTCTTGAGGTAGGGCACTTCTTTTTCAGACACAAAATTCAAGGTTTAGTTTGTAGCAGTTCCAGTAATAAAAGCTAGATAGCAGATGACAAGAAAGGCTTCTTTTGGAAACCCTGGTTAGTTGCCACCATAGTTGAAAAACTTCTATTGATGAACAGATCTGATCTGTTCATCACAGCTTCCTATGTTCCAAAGATACACCTTGGAGAGGTTCAGATACAGGTTCTAGTGGTAATATCCCTAACTGGCAGTATTATGATAAAAGATTACAAGTCTGAAAATGGAAGATGCCATTTGGCTCCTGGCTAACCCAAAATTGGCTGCCTATTTTTTTTTTTTAAAAAGACAAGTTATGGCAGTGGCCAAAATAAGGTACATCCCAAAGATTAATTTGGTCCTTTCCAATTTGCATCCTTCACAGATGCAGAGACTTCCAACTCCGAGAACTGCCAGACAACAGGTTCAGGGTGCTGTTGGAGCGTAGTTCTAAAGCAGCTGGATGGCATCAGGTTGGGAAAGGCTAAACTAAATCAAGTATGTCCTTTCTGAAAGGGGATGTTGCTGTTTTTCGATAAACTGATCAGTGCTAGTAATTAACCCTGAAGCACAGCAACAGAATGGCTGGGTTCACACGCCAGGATAATCCATAATTTGCTCCACCACAGTTTATTGAATAAACTACAACTGGCTTGGTCTGTTCCATATATGAAGCCATAACTGGGACTTATAAACCAGCATGGCTAAAATCAAACAAACTACATTATAACTTAGTTGAACATGTGCAAACAGCCCATGTGAAGAATTCAATATAACAGGAAACAAACAAGCAATGCAATGATTCCTAGAAACTCCAATTCCTGGGTTCTAATATTTACAGATAGTCCTCATTTAAAGTCCATTTGTTCAGCAACCCTTTAAAGTTACAACAGCAACTACCATGAACAAATGGTAGTTATGACTGGTCCTCGAAGTTCCAGCCATTGCAGTGCCCCCACAATCACGTGATTAAAATTTGGGCATTTGGCAGCCTGCCTGCATTTACAACCGCAGTGTGCACTTCTACTCCTCCCCCCCGTCCATCTCCTCCCCATCTCTGCCCTTTTGGCTGCCCTGCACTCTGCCACCGCCTACCCCTGCCACTCCCCCCACTGACCTTTGTTGTCTTCTGCCTCCTGCTTCTGAGGCGCACCTGGCTGAGGCAGCTGTTGGACTTTTGTGACACCTCAGTGGGGCCTTTGCGACACTTCCACAACATGTCATGGAGGTCTTGCAGAGGCCTCGTGGAGGCCATCATGAAGGGCCAGCAGTTGTCTTGGCTGGGCACATTTCATCAGCAGTGGGAGAAAGAAGGTCGCAAAGGTCAGCTGAGGGTGGCAGGGGGTGGCAGGGGTAGGCAGCGGCAGAGTGCAGGGTAGCCAAAAAGGCAAAGATAGGGGGGAGTTAGGTGGGTGCGGGGTGATGAAGTGGAGGTGAGCATGGCAGGGTGGTGGAGCCTTGTCTGACAAAGGGAGTTTGCTTGGCCCGGCTGGGGAGGAGGCAGCAGAACAAAGCCAGCAGTTCACACAGAGTAGGAGAAGCTTGAGGTCCTTACCTAATGACAGCGTGGTCCTCGCCTAACAACTGCAACTGGGACTATTGGAATTGCCGTCGCTAAGTGGTGCAGTCATGTGATGTTTCACCTAATGACTGCTTCGCTTAGTGACAGAAATTCCAGTCCCAATTAGGGTTGTTAAGTGAGGACTATCTGCAGTTTATAGTCTATGGGGTGTAATGCATAAGAAAGGGAAAATAAGCTGGTTTGCTATGATCTAAAACACAGATATGATCTCCCTCACCTCCAGTTCTTCCCTGAAGAGCTCAAACATATTTTCCATGTCAACAAATGAGGACTGGATCATTCTGAAAAGGAAAAGCAGAATCTCCATTGCACCAAAGCAACCAAGTTAAAGAGGTTTCAGGAAAGAAAAGGGAATGAAGCAGACAAGTACTTACATCCAACACAGCAATCTTTTACACCCTAAGCATGAAAGCAAACCCCATCAGTCACACCCTCCCAGCACACCCTCCCAGTTAATGTTCGCAGATCTTTAACACATGTTCACATAGTAAATTATCTCACACTTCTTTTTAACCATTTTTGATATGGGAAGAATAAAGGAGAGGGCATCTTAAATGATTACAAACAACAAACTTTTTAATGGAATAAATACAGTATATAATTCCTAGGGCTGTGTTCTATTTTCCAAGCCTGAACTCAGCTTTCTAGGCATGAGGAATTTTTATGGTAATTCCTTTCACTGCTGGAGTTGTAGAATTATTCATACAAAAGAAATTAATATAATAATAAAATGTTTGTATTAGCTTGACTAGAACAGAATACACCATTCAACACCTTTCCATGTCTTATGATTACTTTTCAGTAACCAACCAGTTATTAAACTTAGTATTTTGTTAATTACTAAAATTTTTCCCTATATTGATTAAACAATTAGCCCACTCTAAAGAAGAACTGAAATTGTATAAAATGATGGGATCATTACTGTATCTTTGCACTGTCCACATATTTGCACCTATATCAGATATCAAATTTTAATATGATTAATATGTACAGAATATCCAGTATGCATTTTACTATGCAGTATACAGCTTGTCTTTTCTAAAGTTTAATCCTAATTCAAACCTATACTAGACCAGATTTACAAATAATTTGGACTTCCTGCTCCTTCCATGCTAAGGATCTACCTTTTAATTTAGAACCAAAAATATTAAAGGGAAACATTCACTTACACTTAGGCTACCTGTCTTTCAACTCAAGGCAAGGATTCAACCTCGCCTGTGATATGCTGTATTCCGATGAGCTTTCTTTCTTATAAGATAAATAGACTCTGTTATTGGAATCTGAAGTCCATATTTCTCCAATTAGTCCTGTTTTACTTCAGGCATCTCAGGAATGGATACATTTCTATTTGCTGTCAGTCTCTGTATAAAAATGAAAGGCAAACGCTGTCCACAAGAGCTATGATGAGCACAAAATAGAGCGGTATCCACTGGTACCAATTTCCAGGTGATTTTCAGTAGATTGTCAACATTTCTGATTCAGCTTTTCTCTTTAGAGTAATTGTGGGGAAACCCTTGACTGGAAAGGTTTTTGTTTTGTTTTTTAAAGTGGGGTGAATATAAATGCACTGAAGAGGAGCAAGAAGTCCAAATTATTTGAATACATTGTTCTTTAATTCTTAGGGCATGAGCATTCACCTGAGGTGCTCAGCTGACTTGGTCCCTGCTGACAGATCTGCTTATTCCTGCTTTAGATATTATTCTTAGATTCAGATACATAATCCTTTTCTTGTTACAGGCAAATTTAAATCTGAGAAATGGGATATGGGTGCTCTGTTTGGAGCAGACTATAAATCAAACAACAGTATAAACCCAGTTTATCCCCCCAAGTTCATCAACCCACTTCTCTTTGCGTCACCCAAAATGGCTTATAAATTTACAAAAAAAGTAGCCTAATGATGAAATTACCTGTAATATGTGCCAAACCAGTTCAGCGGAGTATACAACTGAATAATGTATGTGCCAAAGAGAACATAATCGCCTACCTGGGGGAAACAGGAAGAATATATCCATTTTTGCAATAGCAATTGTCCCTCCCATACAATACACTGAAACAGTGTTTCAAGTTCAGATTTACATGTTGATTCCTGAAGATCAAGTGTCTCCCAAATCTTGCCCAGTTAACCCCATTTCCCTTGTCTTACATTTGTTCACTGAATATGGCTTCTTTTTCACTTAAGCTGAGTTATAGGTTTGAGATATTCAAACATTTAAACAAATATTATTTCAGAGGAAATGTCCTATTTATGTTCAGAGAATAGTACATGCAAACACCAAAGAGTCTGGTGAAGCAGACTGGTCTGAGAAGATACCATGTGTAATATATACATTTCTGCTCTGTCTTTATTGAAAAAAAATGAAGCTCCTCTTTGGGTTTATAAGCCTACTATAGAGTGAGTTACATATATTACACTAACCCAACCCTGAATTAGGAGGTCCAGAACAAAGACTGCAGAAGCTGAGTTTTTTGCAGACCAAGGTAAGGTTCAATGATATAGCAATATCAGCTATATCTCGGTTTTTCTGTCTTTTCCTCCCATCAATTAAATGGTAGATATGAGTGTGTCCAGACACAGGGCTAATTTGCAGGACCAAATTTCAAATTTGGGGCAGTTTAATGCACTGCCTTTCTACCATCTGATCAAAACCACACCTTCCAATCTGTTGCCCATACATAGGGTATGGAAGAAAAAGAATAAAGTAAACTTTTTCCTTGCTTTCCTTTCCCCAGATCAGGATGGCAGCCGGAAGGGAGGGAGGGAGGAAAAGAAGAACCATCTACCAATTACATCAACCTTAAGTATCTGTTCTGAATCTTTTAGATTGCAGATGGAGGCTTACGTGTCTCATTGCTCTTCCTACACTCATGGCTTGAAGATATTAGGGAACAGTTTAGGCTAGCAACTTTTCCCCTGGTTTGCTACTTTTCTCTGTGAAAAGATGCGAGAAGAGGGGAAATAGGTGAATTTCACCTAGAGCTGAGGTGCAGATTAACAATCCCAGTGACAATTAGGCTATAGTCTAGTGTTTCTCAACCTTGGCAACTTTAAGATGGGTGGACTTCAATTCCCAGAATTCCCTAGCCAGCATTCCCCATGGTTGGCTGGGGAATTCTGGGAGTTGAAGTCCACCCATCTCAAAGTTGCCAAGGTTGAGAAACACTGCTATAGTCTAACACAAGTGGAAACTAGGTTAAAAATCATTCATGCATGGAAGTAAAGATTTTTTAACTTTGTATGCCACTCAGAGCCATGTATGTGAGATGGGCTGCTATATAAATTTACCAAATAAATAAATAATGCCATAAGCAACCCTACCTAGCATGGTCAATGGTCAGGAATCATGGGAGAGCCACAGGTTCCTCTCCACTAACTCTTGATTGTCAGAGGGGAGGGAGAGGTGAAATTATTCCTTTCTGGAATCCCAAATAATGTGTCAAACTAGACTGATAATAAAACTTTTATACTTGCAGCATTCCTTGCGGCAAAAATTCATTGGTGCAATGTGGTCCAGTAATTCCCAGGGTTTTTTTGTTTTAATTTGTTTAGCATTTAACCAAGTTCAGTTTGCCTATAATTCCTACGTGACACTTTTCCCTTCATTTAGATGTGAAAGTGCCAGCCATATTACATTTTTATAGCTGCACTTCTCCATTACCTCCTCTGGTTTTAAAAAGCGCCTTTTTGCCTCCTGTCCCTCGGATTGCACTCCATGTGGGGAATGTGTTTTCACATCTGGAGTACAAACTCCAAACATCCCAATCTCTTTCTTCTGATGTTTGTGGAAACCAGCTCCCATTTGGTGAGGTCCACCCCCCTTTCCTGCTTAGATCTCTTAATTGGTGACAAATCTTTTCCAGGTTTGGCCTCTTGTTTGCAATGGCTTTTGTTCTCAAAGAGAGGTCCAATTCTCCAGTTGGTTTCATTTTAATCTTCTCCACCCTCGGCTGCCCGTTTTTCTCAGCATGACCTGAGATTTGCCTTCGGAACTCACTGTCTTAAATTCAGAAAACACTAGTCTGTAGACTACAAAGACTTTTCTCCAAAGCTCTTGACATCAGTCATCACTTTCCACAACTACATTTAAACACATTTGGCAATTTCTTTCATAGTTTTGTGTGGTGAGTTCTTCCACCTATTCAGATTACTAGAGCCCTCTGAACTCCCTTTCCTGCTTTTCGTGGCACTCTGCAGATCATCGCAAGATTTCCAGTAAGTATTATGCAGAGAAGGCTAGTGCTGCTGTTATTTCCACTGGCAATTTCATGAATGCATTTTAAACAGGTTCAGTGCCTGTTCATTTGCAAGCAGAAATATGTAGATGAGCTTGATGTTTTACTACAGAAATTTCCAAAACACTGCCAGGTTTTGTAGAGGTGCATTGCAACGGTCTAAAAAGTTTCTAACTCATGGGAAATCATTCACAAAGCCAGATGCTTCATCTGGAGGGGCTTCCATAGTAAGGATGGGTTGTAGACTGGTTCTTGTTTCAGATTCTTCATACTCAGAGAAACCCAAACCACTTATGCAGTGAGCAAGAACTTACAAGGAGTTTCTTATTAGTCACATAAGAAGCACATAGGAGGGATCCAGCCAGCAGCCCCAAGCCAATCACCAGATTCTGTGTCTGGTTCAACAGGCCCAGGGATGCATTCACTTTCCATTCTGCAACCTACCAAAAGAAAAGGAAAAAAAAAAAATCAATTGCACAATGCAATGCTAAAAATCTCTGCAGCCAACAGAGATTGTTCAACAGATCTTTTACCCTCCAACATCCACACAGCAGACCAATGATGCATCCAGGAATGGACAAGCTATGTCTTCTCCATCCCACTACAAGACAATTTAGGTCAGCCAGGCATGCTCTTCTAGAATACTCCTCCCATCCGGACATGCTGCTGCTCCTATTTACAGGACAGAATTCACTGAACTTGAAAAGGGCCTTGCTGAGTCTATCCAAACTCTCCACAATAGAAAATCCTGCCATGGCCTTGCTTGGCTATGACTGAGCAGTTTGGGTAGCATCTGAGCAGCTACACTATTTATTAACAGACTGAGAGAATAATCTTTAACAAACATGCCAGTGTTACAAAATCCCAGGAAAAGTCTTGTCAGAGTCGCGCCTTGGGCCAGTCCTTGAGTGGTCCAGGAAGAAAAACAACTGGACTCTGCTTTAGTTAAAGCTACAGATTGTATTATATACAGCTGTATACACAAGTTATATCTTACCTACTAACCTACTCCACAGCTCTTAGTAACACACACAGCAACACCCAGCCATAACCAGCAGCTCGCAGGCTGCTTATATCCCCCACATAGTGCTGAGTCGGTATCTATCAGGTGTGAGTACTTGGCTCATTAGCCCCGGCTACATGGTCTGCCCTGTGTTATTCTCACAGTAACATTTCTACTGAGTATACCTCAACAAGTCTCTGGTTCTCCGTGTCTTAACCTTCCCTTGTTATGATGTTCTTATTGATTCCCTTCCTAGACAATTATGTGCAACACTTCCTTCTCCAAGGAAATGGAACTATTCATTCCCTTCCCAATTATTGCATGCATGTGTCCATACATGAAAACATAGGAGTATACGGACATACATATCCCTATGTGCTGGTACTGAAGGGAAAAAGAAAAGGAAGGTCTGACCAAAGAACCAGTGCATTCTAATAGACACAGAAGAAACAAGTCCAAACATTGCACCTGGGTCCTTCTCTACCTGATACTTGATAATGGCATCATTGAAGCGTCTAGCCTCGTAGTCCTCTGCGTTGTAATACTTCACCTGCAACAAACCAAACCAGGGATTGGTCAGTACAAAACTGGTATTTCCTACGCTAATCACCCAGCTTTTATTCTAGGTTAACTCTTGACGAAAAAGATATTCATTGAACCTGGGGGTGTTTGTTAGACCAAAATGGAAATCTCTTCCTCCCCTAAGCCAAAATCTGAAACTGAAGCAATCTCAAGCAGTACAGGGACAAAAGGCAGCCAGACTGGCTTGCTGCCACTCCTTGCACTCCCTATTCCCACCCACCAGCTTTAGTAAGCGGAAGTCCTAAGTACCGTCTCAAAGTTGAGAAGTGAGTCAACAGCTCGAGACTTGGCCTCATTGTCACGAAGATTCATATCACGGCGGTACTTTGTTCGCCACTCAGTCATTATTATAGTCAGTGCTATGTGGAAAAAGAGAGGCCAACTATCACTACAGGCAAATTCTTGATTCTTTCCATTTCAACTCATAATCAAGACTGTAAAAAAAAATGGCACCAAGAACACCAATTTTTTAAATCATGATTATTTCAGTGTGTGTATGTATACACATGCACATTATCTTTTTTATCCTAATAAAGACAGCCAAACAACAGGCAGACAGTGATATCTCCCATATAAGGATGTGCAAATCGTTCTGAACTTTGATATGGGCATCCTTGTGTCATGAGCTTTGCCTTGAGTTCAAGAGAAAACAAGACATGTTGTCTCACTTGGAGTGTTCCAATGTCCCACAAATTCTTTTAAATAAAGAAAATCCTCATAACTATGGGGACTTAGAGTGCATTAACTAATAAAACAGGAATGATATGTTCCACTCCTGCAGCCAACAGGATGAGATAGTTCAGCAAAGAAGTTGGGCCTGAGGGCAAGTCCTATTTTATGCAAGAAAAAGATTGCACCCTACTTAATTTACTGTTGTTTTTTTAAAAATATTTGCAATGGGAAAGTAAAAGTTTATGGGTTATAATATAACATTGCCCCTGAATTTTTGAACTTTCCTTTCTGGGCAGATTTCCAAAAATTATGTTACTTGCTTCGCAGGTGGCCAAATGCCAAAGTGTACTGTGCATATGCCTTAGAAACAAACTGTCAGCCAGAAGTCTGTTTTTGGTGTTGCTCCACTTTTATGATCTATTCAGAAGCAAATCCACTCTAGCTGCTGCTTGTTTTGCTGTGCTCACGTTCTGTGGCTGGTTGTGCAGGCGCACTAAGGCTTCCATTGTATGGAGTGGGGATTTAATTTGAGCCAATTTTTCTTTATATTTGCTGATAAGTAGCACTCAGCATGAATTACTCCTGCACCTATTTTTGTGGCTGTAGGATGAAAAACAAGAGAGTCATGGGCACGTTTCACGGTCATTCACATTTCCCATTTTCCCTATGTCTGCACACTCAAAAAGTTTTTTGACTTTTGTTCTGTAGGAAGACAACTCATTAAAATATTTTAAACAAACATTCTGAATGGGACACTTTTATTTTAAGATAAGAACAAAACCTTTCCCCCCCATTTTGTGCATTTTTTCCCATTTCCCCCCCATTTTGTTTCCATTTCCCATTTAGGAATGGGTAGCTGAACAGGGTCTTCTGCTATGACTAGTGAAAAAGGATTTCATGCAAACTTACCAAATATGCTTAGTATGCATAATTTACAGGGATGCAATTAAAGTATGGGTTGGATCAAGAGAAAATTTCTCATGCTTAGCCAAAGGACAGCAATCTGTTGGTGGCTGGAGGATTAAGTTTTGAAAATTAATTGGGGTGGGGGAAGGAACAACAGAATGCCGTAACAGGCAGGACAACAACATCATGACATTACTTATAGAAGGAAATTAGGGTGTTTCATGGAGGTTAGGTTTTGTGGGGACTTCTCAATCTTGTGGCTTACTCTTAATTTGGTTTTCTATAGAAAAATGACAAAAAAAATCTTGCCTCCATTTTTCAGCAGTTTTAGTGGGTGACTTTAGGGGCTTTATGGGCCACATGCAGCTCATGGATTACACACCCCTATTTTAATCGCATCAGAACCAATAAGACAATTTAGTCGTGCCTAATTTAAGTCCTACTGAGTTAAATGAGACTCAAATAGGCAAGAGTCTGAATCTACCTCAATGCAAAGTTAGCTTATTGTCTTAGCTTTGCATAATGTACTTTATTTCAGATCACGATAAAAAGGATGCAGGTATGTCATACTACCTGGTTAGCTTCACCTCCTTTGCTTCCTAGGATCTGAAAGGAGTAGAAGAGATACAGAATTCCCTCCCAGGGCAGCTGAGGGTCAAAGTACTTCTTCCTGTGTGTCATTTACCTTGCTAAAAAGAGACCCTGCTTGTTTCAATCGATTATTGTTCAGCAATGTAAAGCATATTAACAGACCAATTTGGATCAGGACCCCAACAGGGGCAAAGTGTTAAAGTCCCCTTAATATCTAGGTTGGAAGCTGGATCAGGAATGAATCATCTGCTCTTTTTCTAAAACAGCCTCCCCAATCTGGCATCCCCTCCAACTATGTTGGGACTGTAACTCCAGAAGACCCAGCTACTCTGACCATTGGCCTTCATGGCTGGAAATTCTGGGCTGTAATTAATCAGAAAAAAAAAAGCATGAAGTGGGGGGAGGCTTTTATTAAATTGTAACGCCTAGTTCCGTTATGTCAGTATCATAGACTTGACTCTGAAGACAATGGAAACCTCTCTCTGCCCCCCACTGCTGCCCCTGGCATCAAAACACTCACTGAGATAAAGGCTCATGCAGAGGAAGATGATGAGGCCGAACCAGCCGCTGAAGGTTAAGGCGAAATACACAATAGCAATTATAATATCAGCCACCGTGGGGAAGATGCTGAATATGATGTAACTGTAGGATGAGAGGGTGGGAAACTAAGATCACACAGTGTACAATGCCCTCTCCAAAACTCCTCCACCCCCACTGGGGTCAGAAGGAGAAGAGCTGACTGCAGGAATCTCTGCCAGCTGTTGAACACTGATGGATTCCCACTGGCCAGACACGTCCACATACCTGAGCAAGCTGTTGATGCTGCTAGTGCCTCGGTCAACACTGCGCAACACCTCACCTGTCTTGCGCTCCAGGTGCCAGCGAAGAGACAGGTTATGGAGATGCCGGAGGAGCTCTACCTGGACTTCACGGCTGGTGAACTGTTGCACGCGGATCCACAGAAAGGTGCGGACATTGTTAAGGAAGCCAGTGGTTCCTACGGCAAGCACATGTATTTTTGTTTCAGTGCATGTGTTTTTGTTTCAGATGAAAACCTGACTGCACCCCCAATACTTTGAACAAGAAGAAGTCTTTCCTAATCAGTCATCTGCCAGAACTAGTAGACTTCAATTCTTAGAATCCCCAACCCATCTGGCCAAGACTGACATCAGCTGTAATTCCCCAGCCATCATGATCAATTTATATTTCCCCATGAATTCTTTCAGCTGCACAGGGGCTGAGCGCATAAGCATTTAAAGCTTCCAGCCACACAGGGTTAAATATGACCAGGAGGCACATGTCTCACGACTGCAGATCCTGCAGTCTGCCATACTACATAGGAAAGGGAAGTAGAAGAAATGCTTTTGTTCCAAAATTGCATGTGTCAGCTTCAAGCTGGACAACCACTTCCATTTCAAAAGTTCAGTTATGCTATAAAGCTGAGCTGGTATGTTTCTCGGAGGGCAAAAAGGTTAGAAAAGAAGAGAAATCTCATACATATGTTAAGGTGGAGGACAGGAGTCCCATGGGAACCTTCAGCTAGTCATATGCATCTTATAAGTTTCACACAATAACTTACCAGCCCCTCCTCCCTGGAGGAACTTGAGGATCGCGTAGATACAAATGGTCTGAAGCACTATGTGCCAAGTCACTCTCTCTGTGAGCTCATCCACTACAGGGTAGGAGGACAAAAGTTAATCTGAAAGCCACAATCCTTTAACCTGACTTATTTGCCCATCCACTGCCGATCATATTCGTATACCCTTTGCCCATCATTCCTTAGATCAATTCTTGATTGCTCCTACTTGCTTTCTTTTGCATGCATAAAGTCACACTTAGATAGGCGGACTGGGAATGATCTGAGTAATAGTTCTTCTTCTGCCCTGCTTTCAGCATGATGTTCCCAACCAACACTCCTTGGAATCCCCAGCATTGCCATCGGGGGTGGGGGATGGGGGTGGGGAAGATGAGATTAGGGGCAGGAAGAGAGGAGTTCTGTGCTATACACTCTACGAATGCCTGGATTTTTTTGCTCTGTTCCCTCTATCCTATCCTCAAGCAAGTTATGATCTCCAGCTAGCAGAATAACAGTGGGGCCAGCCTCAGGCAATAAATCTCAGAACTGAGATGTCACACCATCTAGCTCACTTTATAGTTTGACATGCTGGTCTGAACAGTGCTAGAATAGAGTGGCCTCACTAGATTTACAAGAAGAACACTTAAGATTAAAATTGGGCAGCTGTCTGAGAATTACCAAAGTGCTTCTGAGAGCCAGGAAAAAATAGCCCTAACTAATGAATCTCTCCTGGTAGGACAAATCTTTCTTGTGAAAAGAAAGGGTAACTACAATTTGGGCAGCTTAGGAGGTGTTCTGTCAAGCTAGGATCTAAGAGAAGCCACCTAGACACAACTTGAGTTGGGGAGAGACATTCATCATCAGTCATGGATGGTTAATAGGCAGGAAACAGCTTGATGAGTATCAAGTGCCCTCCTACTGGGAGTTCTTCACCTTCATCCCAGCATCCTATTCCCAAATTGCTTTGAATTCAAAGCAGCTTACTTTTTTCATCCTCCTACCCATGTGTAAAGATCTTCAAAGAGGCCTTTCTTCCAGGGTCATGGCTGAAAGAAATATATTATGTTCTGACAAAAAGAAAATGGTGGGAGGGGCCTTCTCTGTGGTGGTGCCCAATTTTGAAGCTTTTCTTGAGTGAAATATAACTAGCAGCATCCTTTTTTTTTTTTTTGGTGCCCCTATCAAAACACTGCCCATTTTAAAGCTTTTTATCTCTGTCCAACTGCTGAGTAATGTTTATGTAATTTTAGGTACACTGCCTTGAAATCCCCTGGGAGTAAGAAATATTTTTTCCTTTTGTGTTCATTTTCCAAACCTGAACAGGCAGTCCAGAACTAAAGTGTCATATTCTGGGTCAGATCCTGCTCTCCCCATATGGATTTTCTTTTGACAGTCACGGGTACTCTTTTCTGAGTGTCTCCTCCTGCTCATCCAGCCGGAGAGCCTCCAGTGGAATCTCCTTGCTTCCTTTGTTCTCCCTTTCAAGGAACTGCACAGCAACAAAAGTCCCACTCCCAACCCCCTGCTAAGCTGCTGGGAGACACAAAGGCCCCTTGTTTGTTTGCCGCCAGCGGCACTTTGCTGGGTAATCCTAACTGGCAGGGTGGGTGACCCCATCTGGCAGTGCCCCTCTTTTGCCTTTCAATCTTTCTACATGGTGGGGGGATCAGAAAGAGACCTTCTCCCCCCTTTCTATTTTACTTTATTTTGCACATGGTAGATGATGTTAAAACCATCCTGTTCCCAAACAAAGGCATACATTAAAATGGCATATACAGGGAGGGATGGTAGGGGATATGGGGGCAGGTGACCTTGAAAGAATATGTGTCACTGATTTTTCAAAACTAAGATGGTCATTCCCATTTTTTTAGGATGAAGAACTAAAGATGGGCAACAGTGAGTGTCCCAAGGCCACAAAGTGAGCCAACATTTCAAGCCAGATCTCCCAGAGTAAATGTCAGACTCACACTTCAATTCTCCATCCACTGTGATACGCCTTCTGCCCACCTCATGATGTGGCACAAAAGACACATGCCAAATTTGAAGCACAGAGATAGAGAAGCTAGATAGAGAGAAAAGTTTGACAGACCCGCCATCCAGGCAGAGGCTTTTATTGTGCATTTGCCCTGCACAACACGTAAACCTCCTGGGTTTTCCCACCAAGATACTGAATGGGAAACTGGTAGTACTCTAACTTCCTCATAACATGTGTGTCTCTTGACACACATAAATCCAGGGACATACTGCACAGCACATTACATTAAATATATTCATTAAATAACAAGGCAAGGAAAACATTTAAACAGGAGGACCAATAGGATTTACAGGAGACCTACAAGGAAAGAAAAGTTAAATGTAGAATTAAGGATTTAATTAATGTACTAAAATTTATAACCTTAGGAACAGCCTCCCACCAGAAATTCAAATGTCAACATCACTCTGGTCCTTTAGGAAACCTGTATAAAATGGAGCTATTCAGAAGGATAATTGATTAAGGTCTGTCACTGTTTATCATTTTATTTGGAGTAACTGAATGAGTCATATTATGATTTTAATATACTACAATGTATTTGTATTACTTGGGATTATTTCTAGTTTTATTGTACATCACCAGAAGTCCATGTGGAATATGTTGAGTCTGGCAGTATAAAAACGAAGGGGGGATGATGATGATGATGATGATAATTTATTAAATTTATATGCTGCCTGACTCCCAGTGACTAACTAGCTAAAAGTAACTTTACATGAATTATAGATTAATAATCATAGACTGATGTAGAATTCATCTGTGAACAAAACATTTACAAAACTCATTCCTTTGGTTTGCGAACTTTTAAGAACTGAGATCCTTAATTCCATCCCTGGAAACTGACAGGCAGCTGAATTCTGCCCCCCACCTCCAATCCATCATAGCAGTACAAGTGAGTCAAAAGAAACATAAGTATGTGGAAATTAGAGGAATACGTGGAGGATACCGATGGTTGTTAGCCTTGAGAGCTGAAAGCACAATTTCTACCAAAAATTGTGAATTAACAGACATAGGCTACCCACAGTCCTTGGTCACTCTGTCTGTACCCCATAATTGTCCAGTGGTTCTGCATCTGCCACTGGAACAGGCCATCTTTTTGCCACAGTCAAGAGATTTGAGAGTCACATTCTACCCATTTGGGCAAGAAGGTCTACGGGGAACTTTGCGAAGCACTGTAATCCCCAACACCCTGCTGGATACCGTCATGGTGTGCATCACACCAGAACTGTGTCATCCATTAAGGGATAACAATGTCACTGGCAGTGTGCTTTATGGAACATGGCTCCCTCCACTCTGCCACAGCTCCAGGCAGAGCACCATGAGCAAGAGCAAGACTGCTAGGGAGGGGGACAAGGCTAAAGTAACTTGCTGAAGAGCACTATTCCCTTTTGCCCCCTTTCTGTTTGCACGTGTGTGTGTGGGAGTGATTAAACAAATATATTGGAGGCGTGGCCATGTGCCATCTAATAGCCTCACAACTAAAGCATGCCCACCATTCCCTGCTGGCAAAGGCAGGAGGCTGAGCAAAATGGATCGCTGGCTTGACTCAGCAGGGAAAACCACGTTCTTAAGCCCATTGGTGGACAAGTGTGAGCTTTAGAATACCAGACAGCTGCACTGAGTCAGACTAAGAATAGGTAGAGAATCTGGTTAAGATCTGCAGAACATGGCCTCTTCCAGGTGGGCGTGAGGAAGACAGTATCCCTGTCCTGCAGCTACTTAACATGTAGGGCAGAGCCTTCCCTGCTCCCAGATGCCTCCCCATCAAGCCATTTTGTATGCCGTTTGCAGTTCCATGCCTCCCGCCTGCAGGGATTCTTTTGTAAAGTCTAAAAGTTAGGGCTGAAAGGCAGGTCTAGAGTCCATCCCCCCCTATTCAGATGCCTCTCAATAGCTGCCCTGAATTGGCACTCACAGTGCCCACCAGGGCATGGGAACCTGGCACACACCAGCAGCTTCTGCTAACAAAGAGCTAGCACTCCTCTCAGAAATTTAACAGAGAGTTAGTCTAGAAGCATGCAGGATAGGAGGTCACAGTGGGGCTCAGGGCTGGAGATCTGGTGAGAGAATAGGGAGAGGTATTCGGGAGAATTCAAAAAGCTACCAAATTCATGTCTTCCCAGTCAAAAGGACTAGCTTGGTCCCCAGCCCTATCAAATCAGGATCCCATAATTACCTGAATTATGTACCATAACTGTTCAGATGAAGATGCAATTTTCCATCTAGAGATCAGAATGTACATGAGATGGAGAAGTTGGAGATGGAAGAAGGGCAGGGAAGCAGGCAGAGAAAGTGGGGATAAGACAAGAGTGGTTGGGGAAGTGCAAGGTGAAGCTGCAATTTACCAAGAAAGGCTTCACTGAAGCTGTGAGTCTTGATCAGGAACAAAGATAGAACACAGAATAGGTTGATGAAAAAGAGAGCTGTTTTCTACATGACGTAAAAATGAAGTGGCAGAACTATAAGTACATTTGCGGGTAGAAATGGTGTACGCATCGTATTTCTTTTAGTATACGTGTAGCATCAAGGAATGAGTTCCACAAAATGTCTCTCTCATCTGCTATCTTTCAACACGAAGGGTACTTTTTAATCACGTAAAGGAGCAGTCAGATCTGATCTTCCCCCTCAAATCTGTAGTCTCAAGTAGTACAGCTGAGAGCCTTGTTATCCCAATCCACTCTATCACTCTTTGCAGATGCATGGAGGTGCCTCTAAGGGACAAGAGGAACATGTCTTGGCACAAAGAAAGCTCTTTCCCACCACGTGGACTGGAATCCTCCTATATGTGTCAAGCATTTCGCTGGCAATCACTCACCCTGGGGACTGAGGTTGGTTAAGAGCCTCTTTGAACATTATATTGCATGTAATGCTTAAAACAAGTGCTTAGTAAGGACTCACACCCTGGAGAGCTTCCAGATGGCTAGGGCTCATTGAGACAAGTATTTGTAACTATCAGAAAATTAATAGCTAATACCAAACAACTGAGCTAGGTTGGTTGTACTTGACCATTTTCTATAAAATTATTCTGCATCCTGTAAACAGCTGTGTAAGGGCACCCTCTGCTGGTTAGTTTTAAGCATTAATGAAAATAGAGGACGTTTCTTAGACTGTTATCCTCCCTGCTCTAACTACAAAACTTTCCCAGACACAGATCATCCCCACAACACAGGGGTGGGAAACCTGAACCCCTCCCCTGATCCTCTTTTGTCACTCTTAGAGCCTTCCTTAATTATATCACTGAGTTTGAGTTTCTCACTACTTTGACATGGGAAAAGGCCAAATCAGAAGGGTAAACCTAAAATAGGCCTAGCATAGTTATAAAAAGCAATGAAGAAAACTATTGTATTGTCACTAGAAAAAAAAAATCCCAGTTTGCCCATGTGCATGACATGGTTCCCCTCATTTTGCATCATCAACTCACCCACTATATCCCTTAAACCAGTGTTTCTCAATCTCAGCAACTTTAAGATGTGTGAAGTTCAGCTCCCAGAATTCTGGGAGCTGAAGTCCATACATCTTAAAGTTGCTGAGATTGAGAAACACTGCCTTAAACCTTCACACACATCATTAAGTGCAACTTCTGGCTAACCAAAAGTTTCACCAGCCCTGCCCTAGAGGCAGCACTGTGCCTCCCTGCAAGTTACCCACTGTTCTTACCAATATGCTTGTAGTAGATGGGCACAAAGACATTGATGGCACGCTCCAGCCCCATAAGCATTAGACAGAATATCACCACGCCCTGCAGTGGGTAGTTCCCCTTTGGCCACATGTACTGTATAAGGAGGAGTATCTTCTGGCCCATATCCTTCCACGTGGAGGTGTTCTGTCTGGCATTTGGAAGCAGGGGCTGAGATAAGGAAGAGAAAAGAAGTAAGTAAATGGGAAGGGAGGAGATTTGGGGCAGGTTCACTGGAAATATTTGAGAAGGTTGGCACCTGTTCAATATGGCAGAGACAAGAGCTGGCAGGAAGAAGGAGGAATGGACTTGGTAGGATAAGAAAAACACAAACTTTTCTTGTTAAAAGGTATAGAATAGCCTTTCCCATCTTGGTACACTTTCCAAAATCCTAGGCAACTTTCTTGGTCATTTGGAATGGAATTCTGGGAACTGTGATCCCAACTGACCAGGAGACCATCAGTTAGGGAAAGATGAAATAAGGAATGGTCAAAACATCCCATGATTTTTCAGTTACCTCATTTCAGGGGCAGAAGGCAACTTAGGAAAACATAATTAGAGTCCAGAGTGCAAAGGCATCCAGAGCAATGTTCATTAACTCTGCCAACTAATAAATTAACAAGCATATAAGCAGGAATGAGTTACAATGAACCATGGTTCAGAGGCTCCTCCTTTTGTTTCTTCCTCCTACGCAGCCAAGTCCACAAAGGCACAGAATTGTGGTTGCAATAATCTCTGATTAGTTTGAACAGTTCAACTTAAAATGAAGGTTTGAAAGTAGCTTATTTGAAACTAACCATAGCTCAATCTTTAATAAATTGCTACAGCAAAAGATACAACAAACCATAATTATCTAAAAGCAGAGGCTCCCAAACATCTACTCCCAGCCAGGGGGGAGCATGTGAGCTTGAAGTTAATTAAATTTTCTTTTTCATTGTGTGTGTCATAGTTTAGTGCAGAAGTGGACAACTGTTTGCAGGCCAGGGGTTTTGTGTGGGTCCAAGGGCTGCAGTGGAGAGGTATATAAAGCAAATAAGTGGGATTAGCTTTTTCCTTGTTTCTGGGGGAGGTTTTTTTTCCCTTGTAATGGGGTTCCTATTTTAAAACTATGTTAAGCCTATTATTATAGGGCTTACGCTACAGGTTTTCTATCACATGTGGCCCTGTAGCCACAGATTGCCTGTTTCTCTTTTGGTATCATATCCAAACATAGCTTTTGACTTCGGCTATTTCCAGATCTGACTGTATGGTGTGGAATCCTTCTTAATCCTGGGAAAGGCTGTAGTTCAGTGGAAAAGGTCACTTGTATGCAGAAGGTCCCATGTTAAATCCCAGCATCTCCAGGTAGGTCTGAAATCCCAGAGACCTGTTGCCAATTAGTCTAGAGCAGTGTTTCTCAACCTTGGCAACTCTAAGATATATGGACTTCAACTCCCAGAATTCCCCAGCCAGTGATGTGGGCTGGGGGAATTCTGGGAGTTGAAGTCCATACATCTTAGAGTTGCCAAAGTTGAGAAACACTGCTTGAGCATCTGAACTAGATTGACCAGTGATCTGTTCTGGTGTATCAGCTTTCTATGTTTCTACTTAACTGGGACTCTAATAATTTCTGTTAAACCTGTCGTTCTCAAGTCATCCTTCAGCTGAAACATGAGAATATCTGATCCAGATTCATACATATTTGATACTAAACACCCACACATCATCTGCTATATTTTTAAATATATAAACTTTATTTAAAGATTAGTTATGAGTAATAGACTTTTTAAAAAAGTCAATACAATCTTGAACTATTTCAAAAGTTACTAGATTTATAATGACATAACACATATTAATCTTCAATTTTTTTGTTACAACAGACAAATATACCTATCCCACTGAAGTCTTTAAAGTGTACTTTTAGACATTAAGAACTTGGCACTGAATTGCAGGAGTTACAAAAGTTTTTTTTTTTTAAGGCAGCTGTTGGTCTCAGGTATTTTTGTTATTAAAAACAATGGAAGTACAGTATCAACTGGAATAGACCTGAGGTCTAATTTAACACTGTGGCCATATTTATACATAGAAGTAGGATTCTCAGCTTATACCACAGAGAAGTATGCAGAATGTTAACTTTTCTTCCCTTTTCCTGTTTATATATATGGATAAAACAAATCAGATTAAAGTTTGCTGTGACATCCAATCCTAGCATCCTGCTTTGTTGGGTCCAAACAAGCTAGCAAACAATGGTTTCACGTAATTTTGTTTGTTTTCAACATGCTATGCAGACTCAGTAAATTGTAATGTATTTAGTAACAGTTAAGCATACCATGAGTTGGTCTGATACCTGAATCAGGCCAACGTTTATTGCTAACTTATTGCCCTATTTTTGGATAGCACAACACTTCCCAGGGACTGTTTGTGACCTGCAGGGATATTGCAACCAATATGGAGTGAAGCTGGAGTTGGAAAAGAGAAAGCGTTGTGGATTGCATCAACAGAGTTAGGGTGTGGCACCTGGTTTTTATTGTTTTATTTTTAATTTTTTGGTATGAAACTGTTTTTATATTATGGTTGTGAGCTTCCCAGAATTCTGGTTCTAAGATGGGCAGCCATACAAATGTTTTAAATAAATAAATAAACAAACCGATCCCTGGTTCAGTTGCAAAATAACAATAAAAGTATTTTCTCCCCAAAATCTTAGAAATTCATCAAATTTTGCAAGATTTCAGAGTCCTTGAATCTTATGGGATTTTCATGTTCTTGCCCAAGACTTCATGATATTGCAATAAGAGTTGTGAGACTTTGAACATTTTATTTAATAAAATTTAATTTTGGAATCTCGCAGGCACCATCTGAGGAGGAGGTCTTGTATACTATGCTTTTGAGCACCACCATGGTTTTGAGGACCATGTAGTAGTCTGCGTTAAGGGTAATGTAGAGAACTACTGATACAACATAATAACTTTTCCCTTTCTTGGATTTTTTTATCAACCTATGAGACAGGAGGAGTGAATAGGCTTGATGAACTAATGCATTTTTCATAATCATCCAGGATAAACTTAGCTTATTTTTATGTAAAACTACAATCTCAGTTTCTACCTGTGACCAATTAGATGCCCTGGAAAGCTAAAATAGGATATATCTTTCTCTATATAACTATATATTCTATACATATTATGTATTTTATATATATTTATAGTTTTAATGTCTTTGTAAGCCGCCCAAAGTCCCCTATTGTGGGGGAGATGGGCGGGGGAGAAATCCAATAAATAAATAAATAAATAAATAAATAAAAATAATAAACAGCAATAGATTAGTACCACATATATGTTTCATAGAAACAATGACAGGGAACAGCAGTTGGTGGTTGAGCAGGTATCTGGTATCATGGGAAGACAATGCAATTTTATTTTTTTTAAAATGAACATTACTTTTACTTGTAAAATTATGCAAATAAGAAAGTGTTTGATTTGTATAAATTATACTGATGTCATAACTCCGTTTGATATAAAAAATGTTGATTATACTAAAATGTAAGTTCAGCAAATTATAAATCAAGGAAAAACCCATACAACACTCTGCTGAAGTTCATTCACATCTTCTAGGGTTATTTTATTTTTTATCCTCAGATAGAAATAATATTAAAAATATATCAGAACTGGGAAAATTTGTAGCATTCTGTTTTAGATACCTCTACAAAAGGAAACAATCTGCTAAATTTGTCTATAACATTGGCTTTATCAACAGAATGGAGGGGAAACTCTACCTGCTGCTGGATTTCAACTCTCATAATCTCTAAGCACTGGTCTATACTGTAGTAAGATTTTACCAGGTCTAAAACTCCGTATCCAAAAAATAATATTATATAGCACTCTTCTTTCCAGAGGGAGTCCCATAATACATTTCAATGTGTTCTACAAATATTATCACAGGACCAAACTAGACATGTATCTGTTCTTAAAGCATGTTTTATCATGTTTAATATCAAGTTATCATATTAAAACATGCTTATTAAAAACATGTTTACCTATAAAGCATAGAGAGACCCTACATTTAAAATAGCATGAATATGTGGAAGAGAGGAATGATTCCTGTCCTTCCCAACCATACCTTAGCACCTTTAAACCATTTTTCTCAGTGTAGCACAAATACTAGAAGTAAAATGGATTGGTGTAAATCATTTCAAAATAATTGAATGTATCAAGGGATAGGGACTGAACCCTGATTTTGCTTCTTTCCTGGGTGCATTCATTTGATATGAAACCTAGATATCACATTGCTCCAACTCTGCAGATAAATGGACATTTATTAGATAGACATATGCATTACAAACTCAGCACTCATACTTCCTACAAGAGTCTTGAGGACCTACAGACATTATCCCCAACCTTCTCTCATTAAGCCTGGCCACTTTCTGAATAGTACATACAAAAGAGCTGCTGGAAGATTAGCCACCAGTTTGGCTTAGAGCCACTGGATTAGCCTCATAGCATGTTCATATCACAACAGACTTATACTTTTTCCTCAGCCTGTTATGTGTCTTAAATTTTTCTTCCTCTTTAAAGTCCTGGTATCTCTGATACAATACAATAGTGGAGGCTCCTGTAGAGCTGAATGATTCTGGGAAATTCAGCAGGTGTTGCTTCATCATGGGTACCCTGTTTGTACCTCATGGTAAGGGATGAATTGATTTTTATTCTAACAAACCCTGATTTAAAGCCCTTGAGCTTTCCATAGTGGGACAAGGCTGAAGAATCCACATAGTTTCCCCAAGCTTCCTTTTGTTTTTCAGAGTCTCAATCAGAAGTCCTCATTGGCTCATTGGAGGAACAGGCACTCTCCAGATGCATTAAACTAAACTCTCATAAAACCCATCAATGTAGTTAAGAGGATGATGGGAATTGTAGGCCCAGGTTGTCTAACTCTGTATTACAGGAACCATAAGTATCTCTACTGTTCCCTTTGTTCTTTGAGGCTCTGGATTTCTGCCTTATGATCTGTCAGTATATGAGGTTGGAGTTCTTGGGAAAAGGTAACATTGGAAGCTGCTTTGGAGATATCTTGGCACCACCCATAATACAGTGGTACCTCCGTTCACGAACTTAATTCGTTCCACGACTCTGGTTGCGAACCGAATTGGTCGTGAACCGAATCAAATTTTCCCATAAGGTTCAATGTAAATATGGTTAATCCGTTCTGAACCATATGTATTTTTTTTAAAACCACAAAAATATGAAACAAAGTACAGTACAGTACAGTATGAAGAGAGAGAACACTAACCTTGCTTGAGGCGACTTCTGGCATGAAGGACAGGAAGGCGGGTGGGGAGGCGGTTATTGTTTGGAGGGAGAGTCCCCCTCCCTACAGGAAGCCACGACCACATGTCAGAGCAGGGAAGACGGCCGTGGGTCGTGTTCGTCACCCGATGCAGAGTTCGGGAACGGAAGCAAAATTTTGCGAACGGTGCTGTTTGTGAACCGAATTGTTCGTGAACAGAAGCGTTCGTGAACCAAGGTATTACTGTATATGCGTTGTCTCTGATTGTGCCCTAAGCCCAATTCCAGTTCTGGCAAGATTTTCTATGGCCAGTTCATTGCCATTTTCAGAATGGCACCTCCCTCTCACAACCTACTGCTGGCAGATGGAAGGGGGGGGAAAGAGGACTGTAGGGCTGTGCAGCACTTTATCACAGCTACTTTAAGGAGTTGCCAAGGGGAGCTACATTTGGACCCCCACATGCTCCGAAGCACTTCTTATCTTCAAATCTGAAGCACTGCACAGCTCTAGCAAACAAACACAGAACAAGATTTATCCCGGACAAGAAAAAAGAAACTCACCTGGCTGTTTTCCACATCACGCTCATCTTCATTAATTAGAAGCATGTAGGGCTTTCGGGGCAGCCCTGGGGCCTTGATCCCCAAAACGAAGAGGGTGAAGGTGCTGATGTAACGCAGGAACCACAGGCTGAATTGGACCTGGGGGAGTGGATCTCAGGTCAGTGGCACTCTTCAGCAGCAGCTTCCCTTCACCCCCCCCCCCCCAAATGGCTACAAATCACGCAGTGCTTCTTCTCCAACACCCAATTCCACAGTCAAAAAGAGGAGAAGCTGGCATTTCATTGGCCAAACATAAACTCTAAAGCACTCAACCAAAGACTGGTACAACAAAGCAATGGTCAAATCACTGAAAACAATAGTTTGTTAATACTGTAGCCAAGAATAGTGAGAACTGCATCAGTTACAAAAAGCCCCCACATTTTTTGTAGCAAATCCCAAAGGCAGTCCCTCCCAGTAGCTTTAGGGAGCATTTAGTGGCAATCCTGACCCCGAGGCACTCCATTCCACTACCTGGTGGAAAGTGCTTCCTGTTGCTCCTTGACGCCTCTTCCTGTCCCGTAAGGCCTGCAATTGCAGCTCAGGGGCTCTAGGGGAGCTCAGTCATGTGACCGAGCGGGCCAGGCAAGAGAAGGGATCAGGGGCAGGAGAGGCTAGCTTTTACACGTGGGCTGTGACACAGGTGGGGGGACAAGACTCCAGGGACCCTTTCACTGGCAGTTTGCTCTCCAGTGACAACCTGCGCAGGCCAAATATTAATACAGTACAGGGAGTCCCCGGGGTAAGAACGCCCGGTTTAAGGATGACCCATAGTTAAGAAGGGAGCCTACTGTGGCAAAATTTGAGTTAAATAAGTAATGATTTGTGTTAAATACACAATGGTTCGAGTTAGTTACCCAATACTACTTATATTGTACTACTTATTGTATAATACTGTTCCGGATTACATACAAATTTGACTTAAGGACAGACCTTGGGAACGGAACTTGTTCCTAAACTGGGGACTACCTGTACTGTACTGCTGCTGCTTCTCCTTGGCTACTACTTGAACTAGGGTATCCTTAACCTACAGTGACCATACTTCCTTTATTTCAGAAAGCTGTCCTTCAGATTTATTTAATTTAAATATTTATTTTCTTGGTTTTGCTCTTGAATTTTCCTTTGTAAAGCAAAGTTATAAACATAAACAATTGTTTTTATTCTTATGAACCTCTTCAGATTTGCCCCTTTCTCAGGTTTGTTCTTTATTTTTTTCCAAGAAAATATGGTCACAGTACCTTAACCTCACACAATATGTAACAGGATAAGAAGCCAACAACTGCTACTCCAGCTCTACCAGCCCTTATAAGTTTATGGGGGACCCATCAGAGCTAGTTAGGCCCAAGTTCCCACACTTTTAAGGTGGCCGTATGGAGTGGCATAGCTGCCTACTCAGAGAAACAAGCCTAAGGTTGGCCTTCAGTAGTAATTCAAATACTGTAGGCAACTTAGTAACAGACGCAAGTTACAAGGAGAAGACCCTGTGACCCTCCAGGCATTCTTGGACTCCAACTCCCCACCATCTCTGATAACGCTAATGCTATAATGTATTGACAGCCAGATTGTGAACCTGATATAAAGTGTTTACTTTGTGATGTGCAGTAAAGAGCAGAGGTCACAAACATGGGAAGGAAACGATGAGCAACTCATTAATAAACCAGAGTTGCTTTTAAGAACGTGCGGTACGGATGGAATCACATCCTGTCTGGTTTTTCAGGTTTTAGGGCCAGGCAACCTGATCTTCAGAGAGGTCCCCTTTTGCCTCACAGTATTTCTAGAGGGGAGGAGAGGAGAATGCAGGCCCTCATCTCTTGTATATTTTTGTCAGTACAAAGAAATGAGAACTCAACTTGTGGGTAGACCTGCTTGGATAGGGAATTTGCATAGTCTCTTCCCCTTCTATCAGCACGTAAATAAGAAAGTGGCCTGCCCTCCTTGCCCTCATGTGAAACTGTTAAGCAACAATGATTCAGCAAAAACATGTTGCCATGAGCAAGCTGAAAGAGAGAAAAGGGCAAGTAATGGCTTACACCAGCAGAAGCTTCTTGCAGATTCACTCAGTGTTAGCCCAATTCTAGCCTAATTCACTCAATTCTAGCCCCTCTTCCTCTTTAATTTCTTTTCTATAAAATTTCAGCCTATAAGTAATCTCTCATAATTCTCTAACTTAAAAAAAGAAAGCATCTGTCTCATGTATAGGATGGCTTCAATTGCCTGGCAGGTCAAAAGTCCCCACTAGCTGAAAAGGAAAAAACAAACAAACCTATCTCCTGCCCCCCCCCCATTAATTGTAATACAATTAAAATGCACTCCACACCAAAGTTGGCATTTATATTACCGACAATGGCTTGTATATTTAAGGCAGCCTGTGGGACATAATATCAACATGTCTCAATCAACATGTCTCCATACCAAATCATTTCTGATTTCTCTGTCTTCATTTGAACTTTAAAGTTACGAAGCCTTGTCTATTAAAAATATGGCAACTCAGTTCTACCTACATCCAGGAAGGATCAAATGAGGCTCAAGTAAGCAATTCACTATTGACTAAAAAAAAATTATTCTACTTTCAGAATAGAAGGTTACTATTTTTCAATATAATTGATATTAGTGCACTTAGCGCTGCACGTTAAATCAATTTTTTGACTGCTAACATGAACATGAGATCCAGTTTGGTCTAGTGGTGAAGGCACCAGGCTAGAAAGCAGGAGACAGTGAGCTCTAGGCATGAAAGCCAGCTGGGTGACTTTGGGCCAGTCACTCTCTCTCACCCCAACTCACCTCACAGGGTGGTTGTTGTGGGGAAAATAAGAGGAGGATGGAGTACTAGGTATGTTCTCTGCCTTGAGTCACTTATAAAAAAAATAATAAAGGCGGGATAAAAAATCTAAAAAAAAAAAACTGATTCAGATGGGCTGGGTTCATACATTTACTGAGTCACAGCTTGAATCATGTTTTATTGAAAAGCCTTAAGGCTTAGTTCACACATAAGGCCAAGTTATAAGGCCAAGTTAGTTCACACATAAGGCCAAGTAATAGTAGAGAACATATGTTTTCCAAGATGAACAGCTTCCAACACTCTTTGCCACTGGCCCCTGCTTTAAATCATGCTGTACAAGGCAAAAAAGGTAGGCTCACTTACTGCCAGAGAAACTGTACCATCTTCCTATACCACAACATCCCCATGACCTTATCACTGAGTCATCCTACCTTTTGGTTGGTGTCTTTTAATCCCCACCACCAGAGTGGGCTGTTCCAGGAGATGAAGGCCATATTCTCAAAAGCAAAAGCTAGAGCCCAGTAGAGGAGAAGGGTTGCTCCATGGCCTCTGATCCGATCCTGCACCATCACCCTAGTGCGTTCTAGGTGCAGCAGCCCAATTGAGGTGGCCCAGCTCATGGCTGACAAGCAGGCATTCAGCACCATATATCCATTCAGTTCTTGCACACCCAGCACTTGCCACAGGAAAGTGCAGAAGGGCATCAGGGTGAGGAACAGAGAGACCAGGATTTGGGTATAGTACAGGCGGGAGCGAGGGATATACTTTGGCTCCATGGTGCGGCTGAACTGAGCATAACAGGTATACTGTAGGGCACCCAATAGGAGACAGACACTGAAGAGCACTGCAGGCACCAGCGTGAAGTAGAAGCAGGGGGACAGCCCCTCTTGAGCCCATGCCTGTGCCAGGGACTCATTTCCCTCACAATAGCTGTGTAACATCACCATCTTGCTGGGTGAGAAGCTGCAGAGACACCAATAAAAGAAACAGAGGGAGAAATTAGGAAACAAATTCAGACACATCACATAGAACTCCAACCCCACTGGCATGCCAGATTCTCTCCAACTTGTAACAGAAATGCAGATGTGAATTTTATTTCATTTATTCATTACTTATAGTTATACACCACCCACCTCCCAAGACTCCAGGTAATTTACAATAAGAGGATTAAAAATATAAATAATCAAACTATAATTAAAAAAGCACAACTCTCAGCAACTGCCAACCAAAATAAGGCAGCAGCCCCGTTGCCCCAAAATCACATCATGGGCGCAGCTATACTGGCATATAAATCTATACAGCCATGTGGCTGTCTACATTTGCTTTAGATACTATCTTATTTTTTTATATCAACATCATCATCATTATCTTTAAGTATTCTGTATGTATTGACCAGGCTCAAATTATCTTACTTCAGACACATTATGAGAAGACCTAGCTCTCTGGAGAAGACTCTAATGTTGGGAAAGGTGGAAGAAAAGAGAAGATGACCAGCAGCAAGGTGGATGGACTCAATTACAGTGGCGATGGGAGCACCTTTGGAAGACCTGAAGCACCAGGTTAGGGACAGATCATCATGGAAAAGAACTATCCATGTGGTCATTAAGAGTCGACAGAGACTTGATGGCGCACAATCAAGGCTATGTGTATGATCCCCAACCTGCAACAGAGGCCAAGCCACTGAGGAATTTTGAGAGATGTAGTCTCAAGACATTTGGTGAGCACCTGGGGTGGGAAGAACTCTGGGAACTGCAGAAAGTGCTTCTGTTATTGAACAGGAAAGAAATATTCTTAATAAACTTGTGTGGGTGTTGCTTTGGAGTCGACATGAACTATATTGTGCTACCCGGGCTCAGGAAGCTTGTCTTGTGCATCTCTTTTGACTTCTCACTGACTTCAAGAGGCTAGATTTCCCATTGCCTGAATTTCTTGCCCAATTAGGATTCTGCTGTTTTGCCTCACTATCCTCTTTTCAGGGTCAGAAACATGATCTCTGCTGCTGCTGCTGCTGCTGCTGCTGCTGCTGCTGCTGCTGCTAAGACTGATATTTTTATGCCTTCCTGAGTGCCTATCTAGGTTTTACTCCTCCCCCGTTGTTTCACTGTGTCCTTTCAGACGACATTTAAATCGTACTTGAATGTTATGTTGTTATGACTACTCTGCACGGGGTTTGCGGGCAACGCGCACACCAGCGCTTTGCAGTTTTCCTCAAGGCCATCCCCACAACAGCCATCAGCTGTTTCTCCAACGGTTGTGAACTTTCACAGAGAAAATGGTGACTCGACCAAGGACGCTCCCGGGCACTCAAGGCTGAGCCCAACAGTGGGAGCTCCAGCCCAGGCCACGTGGGTTATGGTGACAGGCGCAGGACTCCAAGCACGCCTGCTCCCCGCACGCCGCCTTCCAGGCTTGCAGTACTGTCTGACCAGCGTTTTCAGTCCAGTCTGGTGCTCTTCCACCGGATTAGGGAAAAAAACCCTCGGCGCTAGGCGGAGCAGAGGGAAATGGCACGAGGCTCCGCATCCCTACCGCAGCGATGATCCGCTGTGCTCCATCTCCCATTATCCACAGCCATGACTGGCTTATCTGAGAGTACTCTACCCGATACCTTGTGTGGATCCCGCAATCGCCAGAAAGGGCTGGCGTGGAATCTGCTGAGAACGCAAAGAATCAACCGAGGGAGGGCCGTGCGGGGAGTCGGAGGCGAGGGTCTCCGGTCAGCTGTACAGATGGAAAGGCTGCCCCTCGGCGCGGTGCCGCAGATGGGTCGCGCGTCGTCCAGGCGCAGTGGGAATTTAGGGAGAGCTCCGCGAAGAGGTGACCCGACCATTCACCTCGCCCCGTCCTGCTAGCCGGCAGAGGGACTCGGACGCTTCTGCTTTAGCCCACCCAGCCCCAGTGATTTTCAAATGCCTACCGGGTAACGTCCACTTGCTTGCGCGAGTGCCGTCCGGTGCAGCGCGTCCCCGCAGCGCACCAGAAGCCGCGGCAGGCTGTGCAGGCTTCTCTCGGGCCTAAGCACCGCCCACGTACAGTTCTTGCTAGCAGACTCCCCCTGGGTCTTAGCTGCCGCCCTTTCTCTCCTCAAACCAACCATCTGAGGATTCCGCGCGCTGCTTCATTTCTGTTGCTTTTCGACTGAAAATGAGTGGTCGGTGAAAAGCATGAAAGCAAATCCTACCCCCAGTTTTAATAATGGGCCAGTTCCGGCACCCGCCTGCCCCCTTCCCGTTGCTCCGTAATAAAAAAACAAGCACGTCAAATTTTAAGAAACAGCACGGTTTAATGACCAGAGTTAGCACGATCTAGAGAAATTAGCGTATTCAGGCATGAGTTGCATTGAACTCAGACTTATTCCATAAAGTAAACGTTCATAGCAGCACAAGTTTAAACTGTGGAAACCGTGTTTAAGTTCAAGGTGGTTATGAAGGTAAAATGGGATTACATCCTGCATGCCAGGCTGAGATCATTGGTGGAAGGTGAAAATATTTATATGATTCATGCCCAGCTGCTATATACTGTTCATTACTTAATTGAGCCAAGGGCCCAATTTCAGCTCTGAAATACTGATGAAATAAAATAACATTTACATCTGAACATACAGTGAGGGTAGGGATACCATATATTGGCTGCAAACAGGGATGTTTGTAGGGTATGGTAAACAAATTCAGGATGGCAGCCATTAACAGCATGATTGAAACTTTGCCCATTTTTTAATGTGTGTTGCACACACGGTACACATCAAAAGTAGGCAAAGCTTTGATTACATCATCACAGCTGCCATCTTGACTTTTTTTACCATGCCGAGAACAACCCTGGCTGCAAGTAATCCAGACCACCACTAGATAGCAGCAAAGAGACACTGAAACTTCCTCCCCTTGCTTCCATCTGGTAATCAACCAGACTTTTGAAACCTAGTTAAGCATGCTTAGGGGAAGGACATTTTAAGAGGCAGAATGTACTGGTATTATGCATCTAACCATCCCAAAGGATAATGTCTAATTCTATACATCTGGACTTTTAAGGAAGAAGAAATAAAAGATGACTTAATTTGTCCTGCTATACACCAAAAGGAGAGAGCTAGCCTAAGTTGTCATTTTCAGTCAACTACATAGCTGGAAATGTCTGAAAAAGCAGCAAAAGGATCCTTGCCTTCTACAAGGAATCCTATGGTGCTATCTACTATGGAATCCCCCAACTGTTTGAATCTCTTAATACTAACAGCCTGTAGATACATGTCAATGAAACTTGTATCACAAAAACCTCTTCAGTGACTTTCTTCCAGAGTTGGTGAACTTTGGATAAGTGCTGGCATTTCTGAAAATTCTGTTGGATCTGGGGTGTGCACATGTAACATGGGCTTCAGCCTCAGAGGGCTCAATATTTATAGGGTTTCCCCCCCTTACAAATGAGGTTTGTAAATCTTGGTTTAGAGATAACAGTGCTAATTTTAACAGGAAGAATGAGCATATTACAAGTTCATTTTTTGAATGCCTATTATATGAAAATGGGCTCATCTTGTATTTCAACCCAGCAACTAAAATAGTTATGTTGGTTTGATGAACATCAAGATCCTTGGCTTGATTTGCAGGATATGTCTCATAAGCGTATTGCTGTATTGCATACAGCTCCCAGTTCCTGTTCTGTGGCATCCATGGCATCCATAGTTTGTACTCTCTCTCTCTCTGCTATGATCTGCTCTAAAGAGGTGTAGAAACAAAAACAAAAAGGCACCCCAAAAAGCAAAAAAAGAGGGCACAGTTTTAGATGCCCCTTCCCCAGTGATTTCATTATGTCACTAGACATAACCCTGTGCATTTCAGAGGCTGGGTAGGGGGAAAGAAGTCATAATGCCCAGCAGCTCAGAAAATCTTTTTTCCAAACTTTAAGGAATCTGTATTTTCATCCCAGAAGGGAATATCTGATCCACATATCATACTCCATAATTCCAGAAACAAAGGCAGAGCAAAAAACTGAAAGGTGTAAGTACATGTACCTCTATACCCCCACCCCCACCCCACCAAATAATCACATTCCTTTGTTTCTACCACCAGGCCCTATTAGGACTTGTTCCCAAAGTTATTCTAAATATTCAGATTAGGTACAGAGCTGGAAATTAGCGCTAATATTCAATTCTAAAGTATCTCCATGGTGTGCAGCTATTATGCTGATCCATTCACCATTAATGTGTTTCACCATCTTTCCCCTTCACATTGTGATTACATACAAAACTAAAATCCAACATATTAAACAAACTATTGTACATCTGCCTATATAAAGACTAGCCCCAGCATTCTGGTAACACACAGCTCTGAATCCTTTGCAATTACAATCCAGACTGTGCTATATTCTTTGTACAATACTAGTTCTGCAATAGTACATGTAACCTATGTATTCAATAAGCACCAAAATCACTCTTGGTTTCCAGAAATGACATTCCAATTAATAAGGTTTAATGAAATTGATGTGCCTTTTGATCTTCTAATTTGCGCAACACTTTTGACCTTCTAACTTGTGTATCTCAACACGGAACAATTAAATGAAGAATCACATGTCTTAACCATGTCTCATTCTGCAAGCAGTCAGTATTAAGAGACAGGTTTTATGCTGAGAGACACACCTTTGAGGACAAGCGCACGGAGCAGGATACTTAAGCCCTTACAATGAGGAGGCACTTGACCTAAGCACTCACACTCGCTGTGTCTGGTGAACTCAAAATGAATGCCATGTATCAACTACATGGTTAAAGTGATTTAAGATGGCATTTGAACTGGCATGATATGGTGAGCCTGAAATTTTGGGTAAAATGTAGCCCTTGCAGGTGGCTAAAAATAACCTTCTTTTCCTTCAATTTCTAATGTAAACTTGGCCATAATGGACAATCCCACACAAATGGCCAGAGCCATCAAAGAAGAGAACATCTCCTTTATTCAGTAGATACGGCACTGTACAGGATGCTGGACAACCAGCTCTGCTTTACAAACCACTTGCATTGTTCACGTACAGCCAGGCCTCCCTAACGCCACAAATAAAAGTGGAGGTAGAAGGTGGCCATTCCATGCAGATGCAGATGGAGCAAAGATAAGAAAAATGCGCGACTGCTAGTACTGCCTCCCCCATCTATCCTTTTGGCTAAGCTACATCAAGACGGATGCTGAGAGGAGCCCATACTTGACAGCACAGTTCAAAGCAGCAATCTACAAAGTGATGCTGCTTTCTACAGTCCTGGGGATATGTCAATATTGCTGGATTCCTTCATATATTAGTAAGGAGTAGGCATAATGCTGATCCTAGTTCTATCTGTAGTTTTAAACCATCCTTCCCCAGCTTGGAGCACTACAGACCAGGTCACTGCAAGCAGGTGTGCAGGTTGTGCACTGCACAAAGGCACCATGACACCGGGGGGGGCGGGGGGGGAATGATGGAAATGGTAGTAACCTAGTGCCACACTGCAGGCCATCAGGTTGGGAGAAGAAGTCCATCCAGTTACTACTGTGCGCATCTGCGTATGCGCTGTAGAAGAAAAGGGAGAATGAAGCACTGGAAAACCACAGCTGCCATGTGACATGACTTGATGCTCTGGCAGCAAAAAACATTTTGCACAAAGGCACCTTACAGATCAGTGGCAGTCCTGCTCCAGACACCTTGGACTACAACTCCCATCACCCCAGCAAACAGCACCTGGAGGGTAGCTATTAAAAGTTGTTTTAATTCTTGGCAGACAACACCCTGTGGCTGAGGCTCACCAACTTTTCCCCACCCCATATATACTTGATAAAGCTATTGGGACAGAAATGGTGATGAGTACAGGAAAACACTGAGCCATGAACTGAAATCAAGCCTGTGGATACTGAGGATACGTAAGCTGTTTTTGTTTTCCTGTAAAAAAACCAGGAAAGAACATAGAATCCAGGAGTCTTACTTTCCCAAACATGAAACATCCCCAGGAAAGTCTGTCTTAAGTACTGGGATCCTGCACAGCCCTAGCCTGGGACAACAAAAACAGAGTATATTATCTGTGAACTTACTTTTCTCACACAAGGTAGTGGCTGTGAGTGATTACCTAAGATGCTAACGTGTTTAAAATACAGCCCCTGTGACTATGGGCTTTCCAGAAACAAATCCAGAAAGAATTTTTAGTGTTTTTTTTTTTTAACACAATTGTTCCTGCTATTTAGCAAGGCCCAATTAGTCTACTAATAATACAGAAAGGACAGAAGGCCAAGGGCAAGAATGGAAAATCTGTGTTTCTGTAGATAGTTTGAAATAGGGCTTTATCAAGTGAATGGTGGATCTAATGGACTCTTTTCATAAAAACATAACATTCGTCCCTTCTTGAGTTTTTAAGATGGCTTTTTTTTTGGCATACAAAACCCGGCATTTCCATGAGAGCTGGATAATTACCATCAAGGCACCCAAAGGAAAAAAAAATCACAAATGGGGCAGCACCAATTTGGAGAAGCTGAGCAGGGTATTGGAATTAAGGAATTACTTAAATATGACATGCCTCTGATAAGCACTGGTATCCTCCACCCACCTCTCTCTCTCTCTCTCTCATTCTCTCTCTCTCTCTCTCTCACTCACACACCCACACACACACAGCATGGTACAAAGTCTCATTCTTGATTCTGAGTCTCAGCAGGAAAACCAAGGGCTTTTGGAGCAGAGTTTCTTTCAAGGCTTTTAGGCTGGGCATTATTTTGTAAAGCTGACTTAGATCACTTCAGATCCTGGCTCAGGCAAACTCTGATAAGCATTACCATGATACACCTGTGATCTGATATGGGGGTAGGACACAAAATGAATATGGCCCCCAAGCAATGTGAAATCAGTTGTGCCCATAGGAAGGCAAATGCTGTGATAGAAGTGATGGCACTGCAAGAGGACTCCTTTCTTCTGGCCTGGCATCAACGTTCACACTGGAATGGAAAAGCAGAAGATACACTTCCTTGCTGTGTGTGACCCCTTCAGCTGAGTCAGGCTCTGTTAGTGGAGGAAGCCTGGCCCTCAATTCTTGTTACAAAAATAATCTCTCACAGCCCTTCTTTTCCTGAGTCCAAATCTACATCCTGATTGCATCTTTAATCATGTTGCAGTCTAGACAGTGGAGCAGCTCTCCTGGCTGCTGAACAGGATCCACAAGCGCGTCCTCTTCCCAACTGAAGAATATTTCAGGCAGGGTGAGCATTGCTTGTCTCTCCAATCTGTTGGGTGCTCTGTGGCATTCTGTGCAGGTCTTGGATGGTTCTCCAACATGGACAACACGTATGTAGATACAGACAATATATGTAAACACACACACATCCAGCCTATGCACAGCTAAGGTGTCACCAGCATGACACATGTCTGGATAGAGTTCTGCCCACCCCAAAGGCACCGCTGACATCATCACATTGTTTACCCTTGGATTCTGATGTCCAGGCCATGGATACTTGAGCTAACCCATATCTTCTAGGGCAGGGTAACTCACTGCTCCACCAGCTGAGACAGGCCCAAAATCTGGAACCCCCACTGGATCTTCAGCCTTCAATTATACCTGGTGGGGGGGATTGTTTAAGAGAGAGGCAGTTATTTTGACAGGAAAGATACTGATTTAGTCAGAAACAAAACCCAGTATACATGCCCTTCTAAGTTTGATGGCACACCCAATTCAGTATCTACTTCAAAATCAATTAATTTATTCCTTAACCAGACAGTTCTTGGCAGTAACATACAGCACTACATTACTATCAGGGCGACTGAACAACAACAAATGTGTGTGTCTGCTGTTATGTGACACTGGCAGGTGCAACCAGGCAATCAAAACATCACTCCTTTTCATGAACATGGGATGTACAGGATGCATGTCAATAGTGGGCTGGGCTTTGATACATTGTCATGCCAGCCATTTTGCTGTCCTTGACCCTCCAGTTAATGTGCCCAATTACTACTCATTTAAGATTCAGTATGGGAGATTCCTTCTTTTTGGCAGTGCACACACCCTACCTGCTGTTAATGCAAAGGCATAAAACAGGCTGTACCTTGTGTAGCTGAGGTGGCAACTCATCTTCTGAGCTCTCTTCTGGGACAGGCTCTGGGTGTCGAGCAGCTTGGCCATCTTCCGCCCAGCCCCCAAGTGGCAGCCGAGCAAAATGTGATGGAGCCCTATTCACTGGGCCAGGGTCTATAAAAGAACAGAAGGAAACAGAATGGAACACACCCCTTGCTTGAAGAAAGCATTACAACTTCTTAAGAAGGGAAAATAAGAGTAAAAATTACAGGAAAAAATTGTGCTTTCAGCGACAGAGGCAATAAAGGTGAAATGATTTGGGAAACTTTTCAAGCTTATGATGGTACTCTTGTTGCTCGTGGGCTAGCGTTCTGTGCTTGATTATATCCACCTATAGTTCACAATTGTTAACAAGGAACAAAAGCTGACAAGGAGAAGCTGACAAGGAGCCTTAGGGCAGCCTCAGCTTATGGCAAGGTCTGCATCTTCTATTTGATGTGCTGGCCATATCATTAGATATAAAGAAATCCTCTATAGGATTTAGCATTTAAAATAAATCCTACATTTAGTAATCTGGGAGCAATGAAAGAGTAAAGCCATAGTGTAATTGACAAACAATGAAGTTTATGCAAGTCCTACTCACTGTGGTTTGCAAATCATGGTTCGTTGTAGTGTGTGAAACATTTTCAGTTGTGACTTATTCAAGAGCTATTTCAACCTTCCTGACCAAAGAATGCCGAATGACCATGGATTTACTGCACTTTATACATACCTGAGACACCCCCATAACGGCGCTGGAAGCCTGCCTGTAGAGCAGATGCCTCGTCACCACCTTGGCGTGGTGAGGCAAAAGGATAGCTGGCTGAGCGAGGCATAGTGCTGCTAGGAGTACTCCTCTGGGCCTCTGGCTCTTCCTGGGCACTCTCGCCACTCTCATCACTCTCCTGCCGGTGCCACAAGTGTCGTTCAAGGTCCAACTGGGCATGTTGCTTGTGCAGCTGTGAAAATGAGTTAATAGACAATGGAGGACTATATTCAGCCAAGGAGAGACCACTGAGGTGATCCAAATAAATCTAGCTCCAGACCTGAAATGAGTTGCCTGTGCCCTGCAGCCCTACACGGATGTGTTGAGTTCTCACCTGTACATATAGAAGGCTCAGTTATATTCTGTTACCTAAAATGCAAATGTAAATGTAAAACTGTATGATGCAGTTTTGCCTGAGGTTTTTCAAATATGATCCAGCTTGATCTTCTTATGATGTATACCCTATTTTTCAGATCACTGTCCTGAGTTCAGTTTGATACTTCAGGATAACGCAAGTGTAATCCCTTATGCCAGGATCTTTCAAGCTGTGTAAATCTACAGTAGAACCCACAATGTATGCCCAGGGCTACATAAGTGACCCCCCTTCATGGATCACTGCCTTGTCGTGGCGAAGGGGCTTGCGTAACTCAGTGAAGCCATGAGCTATACCGTGCAGGGCCACCCAAGACGGACAGGTCATGACAGAGAGTTCTGACAAAATGTGGTCCACTGGAGAAGGAAATGGCAACCCACTCCAGTATCCTTGCCAAGAAAACCCCATGGACAATGTTAAAAGGCTAAAAGATATGACGCCGGAAGATGAGCCCCTCAGGTCGGAAGGTGTCCAATATGCTACTGGGGAAGAGCGGAGGGCAATTCCAAGTAGCTCCAGAAAGAGTGAAGCGGCTGGGCCAAAGCCGAAAGGACGTTCAGCTGTGGATGTATCTGGAAGCGAAAAGAAGGTCCGATGCTGTAAAGAACAATATTGTATAGGTACCTGGAATGTAAGATCTATGAACCAAGGCAAGCTGGATGTGGTCAAACATGAGATGACAAGATTAAACATCGACATCTTGGGAATCAGCGAATTGAAATGGACGGGAATGGGTGAATTTAATTCAGGTGACCATTATATCTACTACTGTGGGCAAGAAACCCTTAGAAGAAATGGAGTTGCACTCATAGTCAATAAGAGAGTGGGAAAGGCAGTAATGGGTTACAACCTCAAAAACGACAGAATGATCTCAGTGCGTATCCAGGGCAAACCATTCAACATCACAGTAATCCAAGTCTATGCCCCAACCACTGATGCCAAAGAAGCTGAAGTTGACCAGTTCTATGAAGACCTACAACACCTTCTAGAACTAGCACCAAAAAAAGATGTCCTTTTCATCATAGGGGATTGGAATGCTAAAGTAGGAAGTCAAGGAGTAATCGGAATAACAGGCAAGTTTGGCCTTGGAGTACAAAATGAAGCAGGGCAAAGGCTAATAGAGTTCTGTCAAGAGAACAAACTAGTCATAGCAAACACTCTTTTCCAACAACACAAGAGACGACTCTACACATGGACATCACCAGACGGTCAATACCGAAACCAGATTGATTATATACTTTGCAGTCAAAGATGGAGAAGCTCTATACAGACAGCAAAAACAAGACCAGGAGCTGACTGTGGCTCAGATCATGAGCTTCTTACTGCAAAATTTAGGCTTAAATTGAAGAACGTAGGGAAAACCACTAGACCACTCAGGTATGACTTAGATCATGTTCCTTATGAGTATACAGTGAAGGTGATGAATAGATTTAGAGGATTAGATTTGGTAGACAGAGTGCCTGAAGAACTATGGACGGAGGTCCGTAACATTGTACAGGAGGCAGCAACTAAAACCATCCCAAAGAAAAAGAAATGCAAGAAAGCAAAATGGCTATCTGATGAGGCTTTACAAATAGCTGTGGAAAGAAGGAATGCGAAAAGCAAGGGTGAAAGGGAAAGATATAAGCAACTGAATGCAGATTTCCAGAGAACAGCAAGAAGAGATAAAAAGGCCTTCTTAAATGAACAATGCAAAGAAATTGAGGAAAACAATAGAATGGGAAAGACTAGAGATCTCTTCAAGAAAATTGGAGATATCAAAGGAACGTTTAGTGCAAAGATGGGCATGATAAAGGACAAAAAAGGCAGGGACCTAACAGAAGCAGAAGAGATTAAAAAGAGGTGGCAAGAATACACAGAAGAACTATACAAGAAAGATCTTAATGTCCCTGATGTCCATACTGGTGTGGTCACTGACCTTGAGCCGGACATCCTAGAGAGTGAAGTCAAGTGGGCCTTAGGAAGCATTGCTAACAACAAAGCTAGTGGAGATGACAGTATTCCAGCTGAGTTATTTAAAATACTAAAAGACGATGCTGTTAAAGTGCTGCACTCAATATGCCAGCAAGTTTGGAAAACGCAACAGTGGCCACAGGATTGGAAAAGGTCAGTTTATGTTCCAATTCCAAAGAAGGGCAATGCCAAAGAATGCTCAAACTATCGCACAATTGCACTCATTTCACATGCTAGCAAGGTTATGCTCAAAATCCTACAAGCTAGGCTTCAGCAGTACGTGAACCAAGAACTACCGGATGTACAAGCTGGGTTTCGAAGAGGCAGAGGAACTAGAGATCAAATTGCCAACATTCGCTGGATCATGGAGAAAGCACGAGAGTTCCAGAAAAACATCTACTTCTGCTTCATTGACTATGCAAAAGCCTTTGATTGTGTGGATCACAACAAACTGTGGCAAATTCTTAAAGAGATGGGGGTACCAGACCACCTTACCTGTCTCCTGAGAAATCTGTACGTGGGCCAAGAAGCAACAGTTAGAACCGGTCATGGAACAACCGATTGGTTCAAAATAGGGAAAGGAGTACGACAAGGCTGTATACTGTCACCCTGCTTATTTAACCTATATGCAGAGTACATCATGAGAAATGCCAGGCTGGAAGAATCACAAGCCGGAATAAAGATTGCAGGGAGAAATATCAACAACCTCAGATATGCAGATGATACCACCCTAATGGCAGAAAGTGAAGAAGAACTAAAGAGCCTCTTGATGAGGGTGAAAGAGGAGAGTGCAAAAGCTGGCTTGAAACTCAACATTAAAAAAACTAAGATCATGGCATCTGGGCCCATCAATTCCTGGCAAATAGAAGGGGTAGAAATGGAAGCAGTAACAGACTTCATTTATTTGGGCTCGAAGATCACCGCAGATGGACACTGCAGCCATGAAATTAAGAGACGCTTGCTCCTTGGGAGGAAAGCTATGGCAAACCTAGATAGCATATTAAAAAGCAGAGATGTCACCTTGCCGACAAAGATCCGCATAGTCAAAGCTATGGTTTTTCCAGTAGTAATGTATGGCTGTGAGAGCTGGACCATAAAGAAGGCTGAGCGCCGAAGAATTGATGCCTTTGAACTGTGGTGCTGGAGAAGACTCTTAAGAGTCCCCTGGACTGCTAGGAGGTCAAACCAGTCAATCTTAAAGGAAATCAACCCTGATTGCTCATTGGAAGGATTGATAATGAAGCTCAAGCTCAGATACTTTGGTCACCTAATGCGAAGAGAGGACTCTTTGGAAAAGACCCTGATGCTGGGAAAGATTGAAGGCAAAAGGAGAAGAGGACGGCAGAGGATGAGATGGTTAGATAGCATCACTGAAGCAATGAGCATGAAATTGAGCAAACTCAGGGAGGCAGTGAAGGACAGGAAGGCCTGGCGCAATATGGTTCATGGGGTCACGAAGAGTCGGACACGACTTAACGACTGAACAACAACAACAACATAAGTGACCTACCAAAAAGTTGGATACAGTTCCAAAAGTTGCAGAAGTGACATGAGGAAAGTTATTTAAATACACAAGGAGTAACCATCAGAGCTGTGCAATGATTTGGCTATAACTGAGAAGAGGTGCTTTGGAACATTTGAGAGCATGACTGAACACCCATCTGTGACTTACTGAAGCAGCCACAGTGGAAGCAGCCACACTATAGCAGCTGGGAATCCTGGAAACAGATGTGGCTGTTATGAGTTGGAATCCAGATGTTGAATTCATGCTCCCATGCATTCTGAAGGACACTTCCCAGATGAATCCAAAGTACTGCACAGCCCTAGTAACAATATAAATTGTGCTGAAGCTAACTTTTAAAATTAAATGTAAAATAAATCCCATATAGTTTGTGTCCTCACCATACATCTTTCCTTGTTGTGCCTCCATTTCCTTTCTGCAATGCAGCTTTCAGCATACCTCCCAAAAACCAAATAAGGCCCTTGGCCTAAAAAACACAGCACTAGTATATGAAGACTTTTATGGCTTCAAGCCAAGACCTACATAGTCAGTGGCATCTCCAGCAAACTAGATGCCAAAGTGTCAACATGCAACATGTATTTTTTATTTTTATTATTATGCATTGTTTTATTATATGTTGTAAGCCACCAAGTCTATTTATGATTGCAGGGGGATATTAATGTGACTTACAAATCAATAAATAAAACATGCAAATACCATTACATATTCACAGATTACAGATTTACACAACATATTTACATATTAATATTACATATCTGTGCCCCAATGCCTTATGCAAGCTCACAAGTGGCAGCATCTGTATGGTGACATCTTTACACCACTGTCATTTCTCTTGCCTTCCTCCCTCCCACACACAAACACCCACCTGCATAGTTCATTATGGTCAGCTTACCTCATGCATGTAGAGAGCATGCAGACTCATCTCAGTAGAAGCATATTCTGAAAGAATTAGGCTCTGCAGCTGACCTTCCCAAGCACTGCTGCCAGAGCTTGCTGTCCTTGCATCCACCCTGCAGCCAATGTGAAGAAAAGAATCAAGATGTAGCATTATAAAAAAAACCTTGATGTTCAGAAGGAGCGTTTCCCCTTCCAGCACTTGTAACTTAAATGAACCAACTTTTTATCAATTGTATGTGTGCTTTGCAGCTCTATTCTAGCTGGGTACACAGTCATGGGCTCATGATTACACACCATCCAGAATGGGACTGCAAAACACATGCTCAGAATGCAAAGCAGACTTTTGTGAAGTCTTGGAGAAGTGACCAACTTTATGCAGCTTCAGTCATAAGAATATTCTGAAAGAATTAGGCTCTGCAGCTGACCTTCCCAAGTACCGCTGCCAGAGCTTGCTGTCCTTGCATCCACCCTGCAGCCAATGTGAAGAAAAGAATCAAGATGTAGCAAGAGGAAGGGAGAATTAAAAGGCCTAAAAATGCTCGCTTCTTTTTTATAGAGCAAAAATGACATTGTTCTCCCTCCCCTGTACCTTTACCAGGAAAAGCATCACACTAAAATTCCTCTTCAGACAACTCCCTCAAAGCATCCCAGATAAAATACTGGTGAGATGTTAGATCTCTGAACATTTTTTCAGTAGCTGCTTACTACACATAACTTCTTACCCTGAGCCTGTCATTGCACCAGGGCCCCGAAGCTGGGCACCATCAGCATGGGAACTCCCGTGTGTTGTTTGGGTAGACTGAAGAGGGGAGAAGGAACGCAAAGCAGATGCCACCTCAGAGACTGCAGACAGATGCCGTGAAGCCTGCGCATCACGGATTGCCTGGTAGCCAAGTGCTGAGGAGCCAGCAATCACGTTGGCAATCAGACTGTGTGGCTGCAGACAGAAGAGAAAGAGATTTTAGTTCTGCAGGAACAGGATTCCCTCCCCATCGCTACCAGTAGAACCCCACCACTCTTCAGCTTTAGCTCTGAACCTGTGGTGGGCAGAGCTGGAACCTCCCACTCCCCCATTTTAGAATTTAATTCATTCACTTAAATTCCAACCCTGGAAGGTACATGGGATTTCCTGGAAGATGTTACAACTGGACAATTGACTCTTTACAAAGAGAAAAGAAAAGCAAGAGATTCAGTGAGATTCTCTTGGGAATCTTTTTAAGAGATCCTACAGAAGCACCTGGTATTTGTACAAGAGTGTCAATAACAGAGATACTATGAGGATTGGGGGGGGGGGGGCTATTTCTATGGGGCTTGGGGCAAGAACTCAACTTTTTTTGGGAGACACAGGAGGCCATTCGCTGATGTCACTAGAAGATACATAGCTAAAAACCTTTGATCTATTTTTTTCATGTTGTTGAAAATGAGTGAGAATCATCTGGAAATAAAAGCAAATCACTACTGTTCCTATGCTAAAACGCATTGGAATTTGGGAATATTGTTATTGAATTGAGGCTGCATTATCTCAGACTGCTGGAAGATGTTGCCTGCAGCCCCTAGATTGCTCATTTCTGTTTTATGAAGTATGCATGAAAGATGGAATACAAGAAACAATTCAAAGCAGGGCATGGAAGATTTCAGCCTACGCAGCCTGTGGAAATGATGAGTTCAGAGAAGACACAAGAAGATACACTTCTCATAAGAAAGAGGGTCCCCTCTCATCCTCCAAAAGATGGTTTCCTGTGAACTGACTGAGATAATGCTATTCCAGTAAAAAGAGTACCAGGAGGTGTGAGGAAAATCCTTATGCAGGACTGGTCAAGCTTTCTTAGAATGTATAAAAGTGTATGGGAACTGCAGTCCATTGGAGCCATTGCACAGAGCAAGTGAACGTACATGGTTGGCATCCTGCCTTGGTTCTTCTCTGCCTGACCAGCCAGAATTTGTGAACGTGTGTCGAGTGGAGCTCTTAGTCAGAAAGTGAACCATAAAAGGGGTAAGCCTGCATTTGTTTCTATGTGTCCTAAGTCTCCCCATAAAAAAATAATAAAAAGTAGCTCTGGAGGTATCATAAAAGCCCTCTTTACAATCCTCAGTGAATTTTCCAGCTGTTGCAGGCAACACAGTTAATAATGAGGATGAAAGTTTATTCTGCAGCACCTGGAAGGATGCAGGTTGCCTTTCCTGTCTTAAGGGAAATATAATAAGCAAGAAAGCAGGCACACTATTCTTGACTTAGGTTCCCAAACAATTCCATTGTCTTGAAGTCCTACAAAGAGACATCAATCCTCTCCTTTTTCAGGGCAGAGCACAAATGGCAATAGATACATCCCAAAAAACTAGCTTTGCCATCTGCTAGTTCTCATCATCTTCTGTGTGGGTACCTCAGATTCAGACTGTAGTGACTGGATAGAGGTGAAAAGTGCATTGTCAGGCAGGACAGCCTGCTGGGCCAATGCCAGGCTGCTATCACGGTGCACCCGCTCCTTAAGCAAGCCAATGAAAGCTGTGCTCTCCCGAGGTGGTTGCCAGTGTGGATTGGTGATGGCAAAATGCATGAGGGACAGCTCTGTCTTGCCATCCTCAGCCTGCTGATAAATGGAGGCTTCTGTCTTCCCAGCTGACATCCACTGCAAAACATTCAGAGCAAAGCTCAGGAAAGTATCAGAGCTAACTACCCCCATCCTTACTTACCTGACTTTGTGCAAACAAAAAATAATACAATGGCTTCTCCTTTGAAACATTATTTTTTCCAATATACAGCTATTCCTTTTATAAAGCCACAAAAAGTTTACATCAGAGAATTCATACTGTGAAAATGAAATTCCCAAATATAGTACAGGCCTAAAATATTGATTCTGCTTTTACAATAATTTAAGGCTAAAGTAGAGAAAACACTATTTCCTACCTTGAAAACTTAGCTGACAGAGTGAAAGCAATGTAGCACCACATATAAACTGCATTTTACTATTTGATCTCTTCAATTCTGTGCTTATGACTTAAATCACTTTCAGATATGCTTTCATTCAATTTACATCCTATTGAAGATAGGTTTCCAAATGGCCTTTTCTGAGATCCTGACTAATGTCCAAATTTTTCAGTTTTGCTGGGACTTACTGCAGGATGCCCATGCTGGCGCACATCCATTTGGGCAAAGGAGCAAGTGTCTCCCACACCCACCACCTCCACTGTAAAGTTGCGGAAGAAGTCAATGATCTCCAAAGCTTTGGGCCTCAGACAGAAAATGAGAATCAAGGGAGTCACAATGGGGCTAAGCAGCTCTTCCAGAATGAACACCTTTGAATACAGAAAACAAAACCATTAAGTCTTAGAAAACGCCACAGTGAATATCATCAACATAGCTCAGGATATGACTCCAGGCATACAGTACTATTGTTCAACATGTTCAATACTTAGTTGTATTCCCGAATTTCAGGAGAAACTTTACTACATCTTGTTTATAATAGTATCTACTCAGGACCTCTCTCCACTGACAGTGCCACTGATACAATGCCCTCCCACCATCCTACCCACCCCATCTTACCGCCTTGTACTGGAAGAGCTGAGCAAACTCATCTCTGGTTTCATAACGATGGGCGTTGCCTTGCCAGTGGTCAGGCATGTAATGGATATGTGCCAGAATCACCCGAAGCAGCTGCTCTGGGCAGAAAACCAGGTGTTGGTCTGGGATGAAGGACCTGCAGGGACAGGCAGGGTGCACAGGCCACATAAACCTGAGCAAAGGAGCTCTACATCCCTTGGCAAGAAGCAGCAGGTAGAAAGCAGCTTGTTGGCAAAGGGTGCATATCCCTACTGTCTAGACATCCTTTTTTTTTTTTTTTTTTTACAAAGGATAGACTACAGATAAGGATTTTGTAGGAACTCTTAGTGCTTCAGATACAGCATGGGCAGCTTTAATCCAAGCACTTATAGTGAAGGATGCCAAGTAATCTTACAAATTTTTGTATGTTATATCCTAGTTTGAAGACTGTATTACTTTTCTGTCAAAAAGTTGTATAAAGTGCAGTGTTAGTTTACCACTAGGGTAATCTTGTAATAATTCCTCCAAAGCCCAGTAACCAGCCAACTGCCTAAATCTTAGGTTTAATTGACATGACATCGGCTGCAGATTACATCCACCTAAAGCCATTTCGAACACTGAACAACGTTATATCGTAACTCATAAAATGTCAGGCTGATTTAAATGCTGATCCACGTACAACAGTGTAAAAGAAATCTTCAACTTGCAATTATTCATATCCTATTCCATCACTTTATTTACTAATTCTTCCACTGTCTTTCTCCATTTCAATCCCCTTAAGTAAACTGGTGACTTGTCCTACAGTACTTTTTTCTCTCTGCTATAAAGCTGTAGTTTCTGTCCACTTTATGAACAGCTAACAACTCTGCCCCTGCTAGATCCAGCAAAAAAAAAAAAAAAACACAAAAAACCAACAACTGACAAATAAGTCTAGTATTGCATCATTCCTGAAAAACCAGATTCTTGTCTTCTGACATCTCAAAGTTTTATGACACATGTTACAATGAATTTGATTCCAAAGCATCCTGCCAGCATCATTAATGAATCATGAATCAATGATCTTTGCTTAACTGAGCTGAAAGACATGGATTATGAAGCTCATTTAAGTCTCAAATTCACAGTGCTCTAAAATGTCCTACGTCTAACTGCTAAAATAGGAAAGAGTACCATGGTAATTTGTCTTCTAGCATAAAATCAGAGAGAGACCAAGCATAACAGCACTTGCTGTTTAACTGTTTTTTTTAATTAACAGAATGCTTTTGGCTACTACCTGTTGGGTGTTTCATAGCGTGTTTCCAAACATTAAAAAAGCCTCCTAAACCATGAAAGCTTCAATTCAGCCATTCCCACTCACCTGCAGACAGTGACAGCCACTCCCAGGATGGTGACAGTAGTGAGGACATGTTCCACAGCTAATACATCTTCATCATAAATTGTGAGGGCAATGAGGACAGCAAGGATAGAGCCAGCAAAGAAGGCCACATTCTTTGCCACAACGGTAAACAGGGGAGAAATGAAACAGTTCATGTACTTGGAAGCTGGCTTGTAGCCTTTGCTGAGTCTTGAATGCAACTCATGGTCCAGCTCATTGAAATGTCGCAGGTAGCAACGGCCATAGAGGGACCAGCAACGAGCACCCAAGCTGCCGGGTTCTCTCTTGAGAATTTCAGTATAGCTGAAGAAAGCATAAAGAATCTGCCATATAAGTATAAGTGGACAAAGGAGAAAATTAGCAATGCCAATCCATAAGATACGGGTGCCCAATTTGTCAGCCAGTTCCATGCGATTGCTACTACGCTTGTACTCAGCCTTCAGACTCCATTCATTCTCAAACAGTGAGCCAGGGCCCCAAAAGAAAATGAGTTCGAAGTTGTACTTGAGACCACGGGTATAGAAGACAGTATCACCCAGTAAGGGAAGATGGAAGCGCACAGGCAGGAGTGATTTGTTCACTATGGCTACCATATAGTTCTTGAACCGCAGGATGCGGTGGTAGATGTCCAGCTCTGTCAGTTCCTTCTTATGAATGCAGATCTGGTGTTCCTTCTGGATTTGTATAATCCGTGCTTGTACCTCCTGCCAGGTATAGTAGGGCAAATTGGACTGGAAGCAGGTAGACAGAGGGTATAATCAGCTGTGTGATAATGGCAATGGAATAACAACTTCCCCTTTATTGACTGAAAGAAGGCAATAACTTACCACTTCCATACTAGTTGCCAAAAAAGCCCAAGATGGACATATCCATGTAGGCTTTAGGAGTCAAGCTTCACTGAATCCTCCAGCCTGATAATTATGTATAGAACATGTATTTTTGGTTCTGCATCTAATCAATTCTTCTGTCCTCTTCCTATATCCCCAATATAAAGATAACACTTCTTCACTGCCTATATAGATCCTCTCCTAAAATGCCAACCATTTCACAAGCATGTAATTCCAAAGCTTCTTGTATGTCTGCCATGGAAACTAATTCAACTTTCTTTTGAATTGTCAGATTCAAGTGTGTCAAAAAGTGGTGCAGATTCCCTGTCACAAGTATGTAAAATGAAGGCATCTAATTTTAAACCTGGAAAGGGGACACCATCCATAGCAGCAAAGAAAAATTCATAGAGAGAACTTTTCTGCTCTGCTCATTCATTTGCTTGCTTGATCCTATAATTCTGATATCATACAATTAGGCTAAACCTTCCTAGCTCCCATGGGAAGAGAAGCAAATTCGTAATACAGAGATTCAGCTTCTAACAGTGCTGGGCAAGATTCTAGAAATAGATACTGGCAAACCCAGAATGGCAGCTGTGGAGTATAACAGCCCTGCCACTCAACTAAGCAAATCAGAAGAACAAGTTGAATCAATGGGCAAAACGTAACATCCATGGGATTATCACCAGACTGGAAAAATCAGCAACATTGCACAGCTGCAAAGAAAGTTCACTAAGGAGCTGCATATAAACAAGTAAATTCAAAGAGACTAACAAGACTTATTGGGAGAAGGGTTTTTAAAAATGGAGCAAGAAAGCAAGTACTGATCTTCTCTTTGTTGCTTTAACAAGAATATATCTACTACCTTGCTGGAGCAACAAAAACATTTGTTAGCCCAGCATTCTTTTTCCACTGATTAGCCAAATGCCCCTGGAATGCCTGCAGAAAGACACTGCACTCTCTGGTAATCATATGGCCTCTAAACATAAAGTTTCACTTAGGTGCCAGCTTTCCTTTTCACTTGAACAAAACATAATCCTCAAACCTCAGTAGCTTACCATGGGAATCTTGAGAGCATTAATGTAAAAAGAATGTATTTCCCAGTAGCAGCAAATGTTGTAAATGAACTTAATCAGCCGATGAATCCAAAAGACCCCTGCAATCACTAGGATGGAGAGAAGAAAGCCATTGGCTTGGATCCTATGAGAGAGAGAAAGAGAGAGACTTAGATGGGAAAGAACAGCTACTACCTTTATGCTAGTATAGTGCTTTATAAATATGAATCAATTCTTCACTCTCCCACTATCAGAATTCAGGCAACTCTAGCAAAGACTGGAGAATGTAAAGATCAATCACCAAAACAACTGGGCTGGTAAGACTAATGGGAAGTATCAAGGACATCATTACATAAACAAATACGAAGTTATGATATTATCTGTTCACTCCCAGTCAAACCAGTCCTTGATTGTTCAAAACATAAATCAAAATATCATAAATAAAATTATAAATATAAAAATATAATAAAACCACAAATAAAATATAAAATAAATAAATAAATTAAATTTACACCCAGATAAACAACATTACATACATTCAAGCTTAAAAATATCAAAGTGGTCATTTTAAAACAGATTTTTTTTCTTTAAGGGTGGCTAATCCATTTATTGGGAACAGAAGACCAAAGATTGGCTAGCAAACCTTATTACAACTGCTGTAAGTAAATCATAAATGACTGGTTAAGATCCATTCTAACTACTATTGGAGATCCCAAATTTGCCAGGATACAAACTGGGACTATCTGTGACATGTAACATTCCATTTCCCAACTCAAACAACTGAAAACATTTCTAATTAGAAGCTACATTTCTCAGCATACAGTGCTGATGGAGCATTCCCTACTATGAAGCTGGGGAACTTGCATATCTAGAAGATCTCTTGTTAAGTCTCACCAAGATGAGCAAGGGATGTAGCTGTATTCAGTCAGGGATAACTACTGCTATCTTTACCTGGCACTGCACTCATTGGGAGGCAGGAAAGCATCTGGCAGAGTCACCTTGACTGGATCACTGGAATGCTGACTGTGATTCACCAGTTTGTTGGCAAAGAGAATGTCATAGTCAACACAGCTGACAAGAAACGTGGTAAAGGCCACAACAAAGATGAACTGCCTATAAGAACAGAGAGGAGAAATTGGAAATAATTGGATTTACTTCCTTCCCCTTCAAACAACTTGGGCTAACAGAAGGCATCAGGTTTCCTGTGTCCAATCTTGGAGCTGAGTCAGGACATCAAGACAGGATTCCTTTCAACTGAAATAGTTGGAAATGAGCATTGCGAAGTATCACCAACCCAGGTGTGATATTATTTTTTCACCTTCTGGCTGACAAACGGCTCATAGGAACATCAAAACAATTTCTACAAATCCCAGAAGCAAGGAATTGAAGCTTATACTCACATTAACTCAAAGATCTCACTGATAAGCATGCAAGTGAAGCCATTCTTCTGGTGCAGGTTATAGACGTGAAGATCACAGTCAAGGAGAATTGCCAAACTTTTAGCTGCAGAACCTCCCCCTAGTTTCATCTGTGACTTGCAAGTGGCATTTTCCTTCCCAGTTTAAACTGCCTTGTTATAAGTATTGAGTAGCTATTGGTTGAAAGAAGGAGTCAGTAACTTTGTCATAAATAATTTCCTTTGGAAGAGCATACAGTTAACATCTCTATATTTTTTGTTATCTGTGAGGAATATATCAGTTGCAGGGACCATTTCTAAATGATATATACATGTGTATTTATACATATATCATTTATACGCAAGTATAATTTAAACTGAAATACACTCCAGTTTTTTCATTTATTTACAATTATATCCTGTTGAATAAAACTAATCTATCAAGTAATTCCAAAATTTATGTCACTATGGATTGTTACTGCAATAATTTCTTAATCCTGAAGCTAAAAGGATCCTTGTAAGGAATTTCCAGTTTGGTACAACTGATCACTTCTACCTGAGGTTCAATCATTCGGTCCCTGCAATCAGGTAAGGATATACGAGAGAAAAAAAGGTCCAAATTTTCAATGTGATGCCAGGGAGCTACAAGACAGAGACAAAATGTCAAAATTACTCATTTTAACATGCAGCACAGAAGATTTTACAGGACAGGAAGAATATCTGCTAAAAAGAGAGCCGCATCACAAAAAGAGCTGCAAATACCAGTTTCACTTATAACAATCTCATGCAAAGGAAATTAAGAGGCATCTGTGTTCCCTCCAACCTCTTGGATTATGAGATGAAACATTCCAATTCCAGGTAAAACTGACTGTAAGAATAGCATTTGAAACACCTAAAAACAATTACTGGAAACCCACCTCCACTAAATTTATTAAACTTAAGATCACATTGTATAAGAAATGCAGTTTCTCCACAAATGTAGGGCAAGCTCCCACATTTTTACCTCTCACCATTCATACCACTGGAGTATTTGACACTGAGGTTAACTGTCCATCCATACTTACATTTGCTGCCCTCAGGGACATGAACGATCAGATTCTCCTCTCCAGGGGGAGAGTCATTATATGAGGCCTCCAATCGCTGATACTCAGTATCAAAGTGAGCCATGTTGTCATCTAAATTCTTATAAGCTCTGAGAAAAAGGGCAGTGAAGGACACAGAGAGGAGGGATCAGCAATTACAAGCCATCAGTCAAGTGGACAAGTCATACTTCTTTCTTTTAAGCTATACCTATGTACAGAATGCCAAACAGAGTAAAAGAAGAGGAAACTATTAGGAAACTATTAGCAACAAGTAGGCAGTAAAAATGAAAGAGCAGGAAATTATGGGTGTTGTTAGTTTTTCTTTTTGCCCCCTCTTTTTCCTGAAATCTGAGTGGCTCACCTCTCTGATCACTACTTGAGGAGAAAACAACACAGGATAAACACTTCATTTCATTAAAAGTCCTGTTCACTGTCCAGCCCTTCAACTTTCATTGCCTCCATGTTTATAAGCTGCAGTCTGTTACAAGATATACTCCTAAAACAAAATAATAACATACTACATAAGCACAGATTTGACACAAATAGTTATATTGTATCAAGTTCTCTCTAAACACAAATGAAACTACATTTTCAGCTCAAATATATATACCACTCTTCTAGCCTTCATAATGATCTTTTTCTAGTTTTATTTTCAGTTTTGTTTCTTATTACAGCATTAAAATGCACATAAGTGATAAAAAGTACATGCTAACTAATACAGAAAATAAAACTTGAGCAATGTAACAAATATATGGCATAAAATGCTGACAAGGAACCATTTTATTTAAAAACAAAGCAAAAGATTAAATTAAGAAGTAGGAAAAAAAAAACAATAGAAAACTGACCATCTCAGGAAGATAGTTCTGCCACAAATGCCAAATTCTGGGTTGTGGTGTCAACTCAAATACACCAAGTCCACAAGGAGAGGATTAATCTATAGTTAACAGTGCTGGAAAGCTAATTGATCTGTTCATCATGGGCAGACTAATAGAGAACTGAAACTCCCTGCTGGATCAGATGAAAGCTTCTTGAACGCAGCATTGTGGGTTCAATAGATACCCACAATGCTCAGATAGACCCTCTAGAGCAGTGTTTCTCAACCTTAGCAACTTAAGATGGGTGGACTTCAATGCCCAGAATTCCCCAGCCAGTAAGGTTGAGAAACACTGCTCCACAAGCAGAACATGACTGCAACAACCATTTCCCACCATTGCCTTCAGAAAGTAGGATTCAGAGCCATAGGGCTTCTGATATTAGGAAGCCAAGATGACCTGTGGCCATTGGTAGACATCTTCGTGAAATCTTAATGCTGTCTAATTTGGACAATCACTACATTTTATGGTAAAGAATCTTAACAGTTTTATGGTTTGCCATGCCATGCATAATTTTATATACCTAAACTAGATAATTTCTTGTTTATCCATTCTTTCTTGTAGAGCAGTTGCTCCGCCCCCTAAATCAGTGTTACTGTTGCTTTCTTGCAGTGTCCTTTGAGAATCCATACACTGAATTTCAAGTGTCAGCACAACACTGCTTATATCAACCCATTATTCTATCGGCAATTTTAAATCAAGCATGGAATTTTTCTTTTTCACAACTGCCACAAATTGAGTCAACTTTTTCCACTGGGCTACTCACCACAAATCCCATTCAGTGACTGCCCACGAAGACTCCATCAATGTATATGTATTTCTTCCTTTCTTTTTTTGTACTATCACTTTAGTCTTACATACACTAAATTATATTTGCCACTTTAATTCCTATGCATTCTTTCAAAGAGATCCTTTTAAAGTGCTTTACATTTCCCTTTTCTTTCAATTACTCTAAACATTACTATACCAGCCTTTCTCAGTTGGGGTTCTGTGGAATCATAGGGTTCCGTGAGAGGTCACTATGGGTTTTGTGATAGATTGTGATTTAAAAAAAAATAAATATTTTTTTTAATTTCATGCACTGAGCAATGTTAGCACTCACAGTGAAGGGAATTTTCACATACTGTGACTCAGTTGCCACCTTGCAGCTTTTCTCTAGCTGTAAACATTGTAAAACGTGGTTTGTGTAGATTAGAACTGAATGGTAGTTTTCAAATTTTTTTACGGCTTTTGTGCAGAGGTTCCCTGAGATCTTGAAATTATTTCAGGAGCTGCCCCTAGGTAAAAAGGGTGAGAAAGGCTGGTCTATACAATGTGAAATGTATTATTTATTTTAATCCTGTTGCCATAAAATAATATGTTCTTTTATTCCATCATTAAGTTTACTTGGAAGCCTTTGGTAAGAGACACTGTTAACAGCATTGGCAAAAATTATGCAGTGTCTTTCAGATCACCTCACACACAGGTATATTAATGCTAAGACCATACTATTAAAACTGACATCATGCTTTCTAAACAGTGGAATATATTCTCAGCTCCCATAACTTCCAAATGTCCTTAACTTTCTTGAACTTCTTTCAACTTTCTTTTTACTGATTTCATTTTTTAAAAGATTCCTCTACTAAAATCAAACTTCCTTGGCTATTGTTCATTTATGTACATATGCTGAATCTAACAGCATTATGGTCACTATTTCCAGTCAGTTCAATAATTTGATATTGTGCCTCATATTCAAGACATTTAGAAATCTTATAATCACCACAACTGAACAAAGCCTGCTTCAGTCTTGTGTTATCTCTCACAGTTTTTTAAACAGAATTACTCTAGTTCAAAAATGCATTTTAAATGTACAAAGCAAGAGTGCATGCTTGGAACTGATCTATGTCACCTGTTATTATATATGCGTACATTCACACATGTCTTGTTGGGTGAGACCACAATCTGTCTAGTCAAGCATTCTTTACAAGAATTGTACCAAAGGCTTGTGCTAGGTGGCCAACTGAAAATCATCAAATGGTCCATTACCAATTTTCTGATGCTCCTGCATTAAAAGGTCCCAGGAGTACGGTAGCATGGCAAATGATGCTCTTGCCTTCTGAGAACATGTTTCCATTGTTGCCAGTTCTGCAAATAAAAAGAATCACACCAGACTTTAGCTATTTCTCCAGGTGGGGTTAAGATAAAATCTGCACTTTGTCCTACAGAGAGGCAGCACCCACTCCTACAAGAAACAGCAGCTAACTTGGTGCCATTACCATTATTCTGAGAAACCACTTCAGTCTCTGGTGTGGCAAAATAAACCCTTCCCAATCCACAAGAAAAAAATGGGGCAAGAACTCACCTGTCCCATCTTGCTCTAATGCTGGAGAAATATTCTGTTTGCTTTGTGGTTGGTAAGACTGAGTGGCATGGTGGTGTCTCTAAGCCTTGAATCTCCACTGGTTTTTCCCACCTTCTAGGCTGATGTCTGGAAAAAAAACCCCAAAGCACATCTACAGAGGCGACTTTCACAGGCGAACCATTACTTAAGTATCAGGAGAGCAAGAACTAGAGCCGCCTTCTTTTCAAGAATTGCTCCAGACCAGCAGAGTGCAGACGCCGGCAGAGGCCTGTTTACCCCGGGCTCTAGCAAGGTGAGCAAAAAGATGGTGCATCCTCGGACGACCTGGCCTCTCGGATGGGCTGCGTGTGGCTGGAGTCGATGTCAGAAGTCTCCCCTACCGCGGGACCCTCTTCCCCAATAGAGACAGGCTCCCGCGAGGTTGTTTTGTTTTGGCTGAGCGAGCTCGGGTAGGGAGGAGCCTTCCTCCGAGGTTGTTTACACGGGAGAAGGGAAGCCCGGGGTACAGAAAGCGCGGGGCGCTCTCCTCCTCCTCCTCCTCCTCCTCCTCCTCGCCGGCCTCTCCCCGGAGCTTGGGAGGCTCACCTCTGCGGTTGCCCCTGGTAACCGGCCCCGGGGCGCTGCCGCCGTTGCGATTTGGGAGATTGTCACTTACTCTTTCTCCCCCGCCGCCTTTCCCTCCGTCTGGCGTCTTCCGCTACCAATCAGAGGTCAAGACGGGCCGAGGAGGTAGAATCAGGGCGGACCAATGAGAAAGCCGTGGGGCGGAGGAAGTGAGACGCAGAGGATTGTCTTCTAGGGAAGATCCACGATGACGGACGGAAGTGACGTTTCCCACCCGGTGACAGAGTTGAGGGTCTCGTGGAGCGCGGGCGCTTTCCTGTTCTGGGTGGGATAAGCGTCCCGCACTGTAGCGGAGGTATCGGGGATTGCTTTAGGTTGTAGGGCAGCCATCGCCTTTCTCCCCTGAACAGTTGTAGCGCAGGGTAGCAGTATGGCGTAGCTGAGCAAGGGCGGGGGCGGGGGCGTCTGAAAAATGTTGTGAGGGTGACAGTGACTGCAGTCTGCCAGTTGGTGGTCTGTAGGTTAAGAAAAGTGATTATACAGGTGTTTATAATGTTGCCCCCACATTTACTCTGTGTCTTGATTATAGGGAATACTAGGTACCTCTGAGACAAACAGCATGGACAAAGGCTCACAATTTCGACCTAAGTAACAAGTGTAGCTCTTCCGAGGACACTCCAGCAGTCTTTTTGATTTTGGCCATGCATCTTATCTGCTGTTTTCCCCTTGTTCTACTTATCTCAACTTTGTCAAACAGTTTTATCTAGTTCATCATCTGATCACATCACATTATGAAACTATGTGTATTTCTACTTGTAGATCATCGCCTCAAGGGAACAGTCTGTATTTGATCCAGGATTGATTGACTGGCTCTTCTTGCAGACCACAGTACTCTTAGAAACTATTTCCAGCTCCATAATTCAAAGGTATATCTTTTATTATTCACTGTTTTTTACAGCCTACCTTTCATACATTATCACTGAAAGACTATCGTTTTAACCATTCTGCTGTTTGTTGTCATAGAAATGATGTATATATTTGTGTTCCTCTCTTCTTTCTTGGGTGAGGGGGTTGTTTGTTCACCTCTCAAGGAGGCCTTGGTTTGCCCCCTCCTCAAGAAACCATTGCTGGACCCCACTATACTGGACAATTTTCATCCAGTATCTAACCTCTCCCTTTTTAGGGAAGATAGTAGAGAAGGTGGTTACACAACAGCTTCAGAGGACCCTGGATGAAGCGGATTATCTGGAGCCCTTTCATTTTCAGGATTCAGACCTGGATATGGGTTGGAAACAGCATTGGTAGCACTTTTAGATGATCTCTGGCGGGAGTGGGATGTGGGTTATGCATCCATTCTAGCTCTGCTTGACCTCTCAGTGGCTTTCAATACCATCAACCATGGTATCCTTCTGGACTGGCTCTAGGGATTGGGGGTGGGTGGCACTGTATTGTGCTGGTTCTCCTCCTTTCTCCAGGGTCGATACCAGTCAGTGGTGATTGGGGAGGAGAGATCCTGCCCTCGGCACCTACTATGTGGGGTGCCGCAAGGTTCAGTGCTCTCTCCACTCCTTTTTAACATCTACATGAAGCCGCTGGGTGAGTTCATCTGTCGCCATGGGGTGAGGTATCATCGGTACCCTGATGATACCCAATTATACATCTCTGCCCCTGGCGAATTAAGTGATGCTGTTGATGTCTTATCCCAGTGCCTGGAAGCAGTGGGGGTCTGGATGGGGAACAACAGATTTCAACTGAACCCTGGTAAGACTGAGTGGCTCTGGGTTTTTGGTCTGTCAGTTCTGGGACTATGCCATCTTTCGTACTGAATGGGGTTGCACTGCCCCAGACAGAGCCAGTGCACAACTTGGGGGTTCTTCTAGACTCACAACTCCTGCTCAAAGAGCAGATGGCAGTCGTAGGTAGGAGGGCCCTTGCAGAGCTTTGTGTTGTGCGCCATTTGTGCCCATTCCTGGATTGGAAGGCTCTGCTTATGTTCACTCATGCCCTGGTCACCTCCCAGGTGAACTACTGTACTGCGCTCTACATGGGGCTGCCCTTGAAGAGTATCCAAAGCTTCAGCTGGTATAGAATGCGGCAGTGCGGGCAGTTATGTGTGCCCCTAGAGTGGCACACGCTACACTTCTGCTCCGTGAGCTGCATTGGTTGCCAGTTTGCTTCCAGCCCCAATTCAGGGTGTTGGTTTTAACCTTTAAAGCCCTTCATGGCACAGGACCAGGTTATTTGAGGGACTGCCTCTTTCCAATTACATCTGCCCATCCCATCAGGTCTGGCAGAAGAGGTATGTTGCGGATCCCTGCTAAGGAGTTATATTTGGCAGGATCCAGGAGATGGGCCTTTTTCTGCTGTGGCACCTGCCTTGTGAAATATCATCCCTCCTGAGGTGAGATAGGCCCCATCTCTGCCAACCTTCCAGAAGTCCCTTAAAATCTGGTTGTGTCAGCAGCCTGGGGGTTGCAAGGGAGTGGTGATCTGATGAGGTGACTCCATTGTTTGTAATCTGACGCTCTCTCTTAGCCTTTTCATAATATTTTTATGCTTCCTAAATGTTTTTAAATTGTTTTTTATGGTTTGTTTGTATGCCACCCAGAGTCATGTCATGTGAGATGGGCAGCCATATAAATATGAGAGAGAGAGGGAGGGAGAGAGAGAGAGAGAGAGAGAGAGAGAAACCCCTCTTCTTTCAATACTGGCACTATCGGTGACCAGGCAGCCTTGCAGCTTTAGTTTGGACACATCATCAGATCTACTTGTGAAAATTCAGCCTTTTTCCCAGAAGGGAGAAGTTGAGGGAGGTGTTCAGCTAGCACCTAAATATTTCAGTCATGTTCATACAGCATTTTTGCTAATACAGAAGTGGTCTGTCATTGCCTTCTTCAGGTTTGGTTCTACAATTCTTTCTAAATGAACTAGCTTCCCTAACAGTCTCAGTTCTTATCCCATTGTAGAATAGTCTTAGCTTCATTCCTTGCTTTTTTGATCTTACATTGATCGATCCTTCCTTCCTTCCTTCCTTCCTTCCTTCCTTCCTTCCTTCCTTCCTTCCTGTCCTAGACCTATAAGACAAGGTACAAGATTTAAAATACAGAAGAACCCCCTAAAACAAATAATGAAAAGAGGGTACCATCCAACTTCTGCAAGTCATAACTATTACTAGAAACTTGACAACCTTTGTAATGGTTGCCCAAGTTAGATCTTACAGAAGGAAGATTGTAAACTCTTGGTCAGAAAGACAGTATTTCTGACAATTGGATTTATGAGTGCCAGACACTATGAATGGTATAATGGGCAGTTTAACAATAAATAGGTTACTGTCTCAGTCTCTCTATCTTAACATGTACACATGGTTATCGTATGGGAGACTAGTGTATTTACCTATTGCTCCATAATAAGTAGTATGCCGATTCAAGTCAAGGTAAAAAATCTATGTAGAACATGTAAAATGTTACAGAGATAACTAGGAACCATCTGGGGACAACCAGCAATTACAACATAATAAGGGTAGGTGATTTTAGCCCTATCATTTTGTAGATCTAAATCCCAAGGATACTCCAACAGAAACCTATGGTCATTCTGGCATGTCAGGGTCACTGAACCATCCCACTATGTCAAGGTAATAAGGAATAGCAGCTTAGTTATTGGATTTTGCTTAGGGCCCATAGAAATGCTATATATGGGGGGAAAAGGAATCAGGGAGAAGCTTTTATAGCACTAGAGTTGGTATCCTTTATAGACTTCCTTGTTTATGGGGTGTAGCTGAAGGGTTCTTGATAATCCTTTCCATATCCCTCAGGGAATTTCTCACTGTAAAACAGCAAATCTAGGTAGGAAATAAAGCCTTTTTTATTGCTGTATCTTACTATTAGAAAAGGGTGTAGTTCTTGTAATTATAATGATATATTAATCTACTTAGGTAACAATGAAATTGGTAGCTTTAGTCATGCTTCTTCCTGTCCTTTTGTACTGCCCATTAGAGGGAGAGAGGTAATTTGTATCACTCTCAGAAGCCCTTGTTGAATTTAAAGATGTAACAATTGTGTTTATCTTTGTTCTTGAAATTTGCTGATTTTCCTCCATCTTTTCAGATCATGCAACCTGTTGAAACCTTGTCTGTGTTTGAGGCTGCTCAGAATACAGCTTTAATGAATGGACTTTGCGTTGTCATTGAGTCAACAGGAGATATCACTTCAGTGGCAGTTCCAGGTGCTGAATTTAAGGGCAATAAATGTAGATGTGGGTGGGGAGATTTGGCCAATGGTCACTTGTTTACCCGATTTGTAAAGTTATTGAGTCTTGAGTTTTTGAGTTGAAGTTGGTTGTGTTTTCATTTTAGCTTGCTTAGAACACCTGAAAAGGTTCTCTAGAACCTGGAAAGTTAATGCTTGAGTTAGCTAACTTAATTTTATTAGGCTACAGGTGAGTACTACAAATGAATAACTGACTGCTGTTCATATAGTAGCTTGCCCTAACATAAACTTCAGACTTTGGAACATTGAGATATACTTGACATTCTTTGAAATGTTGACCTATTTTCTACTGTCTAATGCAGTTGCCACTGGCTTGTTCTCAGAACTACTGAACCATGAACAGTCAGGACCACTAGATGGCAGCAAACAGGTTGAATGTTTTGTGTCTCGTTTCTGCCATCTATTGGTCATTCAGATATTTGCACCCCGGAGCTGAAAGTATCATCAGCTTGGATGGGACCACAAGGATCATTTGCTTCAACTTTCTGCAATGTGCAGGAAAGCCAGTTAAACCATTCATGATTTAATTGATCATCATCAGCTTGGATGGGACCACAAGGATCATTTAGTTCTACCCTCTGCAATGTGCAGGAAAGCCAATTAATCATTCATGAGAGGTGACTGTCTAGTGTCTTCTTAAAAACCTCCAGAGATGAAGAGCTGATAACCTTCCTAGGTAGACTATATTGTTGTACAGATCTCACCATCAGGAAGTTTTCCTTATATTTAAACAATCCAGGTAGTTGCAACTATTATTTCTGGTCCTAGTTTTGTGTCCTTTCATGTAGTTTCCTTTATGTACCTGAAGATGACTCTTATGTTTCCCCTTAGTCTTCTTTTCTCCTGAATGAACATCCCGAGTTCTTTCAGCTCATTCTCACTGGCTGTATCTTCAAATTTCTGTATTATCCTCACTGCCCGTCTCTGAATCCTCTCTAACTTATCAATATCCTTCTGGAAATGTGCTGCCAAAAATCTACACAGAACTCCAGATATTATATCATTAGTGCCAAGAGGAGAAGAAGAATTACTTCACAATTTTTTTATATAATGCTTCTTCTAATGTAGCTCAGAATTGCATTAGCCTTTCTAGCAGCTGCCTCACATTGCTGACTGATGTTCATCTTGTTGACAGTAACCACAGCCAAGTTTTTCTCAAATGTAGTTTCCAAGCCATTGAATTCCCCAACTTGTACAGTACGCAATGTTCTATATTTTTCTTCCTGAAAGTAATACCTTATATTTTTCTCTGTTAAAAGATGTCTTGTTCATCTCAGCCTAGTCTTCCAATCTGTCCAAATTAGACTGCAATTCTGTCCTGTCATCCAGGGTGTTGGTTACAGCTCCTTATTACAGAATAGGAAAATGCCTTGTCCACTAGAGTAATTACACTATCAAAGAAAAGAGACAAGACCTGTTTGTTGCTCTCCAGACTGAAAAAATTATTTCAAATTATGGTTAACGCTTTCTGCCATAATCTCAGTGTAATCCATGGTTTGTCCGATGCTTTCTTACCTTAATCATGACTTTGTTTGTCATCCTTGGTATGGAGGATTTAATTGATGGTGAACTTTACTTTCTGCTCTGCAGATATAGGATTCAATTGTATGAGTATCCTAATGTATTTGATGGGCATCTGGATAGGAAAAGCTGTGTTAAAAGGCAGTGGGAATTTGGCATTCCTAGAACATGGTTATGTTTAATAGGACGGGCCTTTGAAATGGTCAGCATTACCAAATCCATATCTTGTACATGGGTTGCAGGATAGTTTGGCATATAGTTTGAATGAAATATAATCCGGATAGCTGAAAAGTACCTGTGCTGTCCTGAAATTACAGCAAAAAGGGCAGAAAGAGTAATTCTGTATGGTATTCCAGGGAAAAGCTGGCTCTGATGTGCCGTTCTTGGTTAATTCTCAGACACCTATATTAAGCATCTCTCTTAGAGTGAATGAAATCGCTAAAGAGTTGACCCTATGAATGACCTAATTTAGACACATCAGGAAACCACTGCTTTCCCACAATGTGATTGAACCTCAGCCAGCCTTGAGTTTCTACATACTCTTCTCATCATCTTTTTGGTGTACCAGTTAAGAAAATTAGGAACATCTATTCTCAAGATAAATTAACCTTATTAACAAAGAATGGTTTCCTTAGTTGTTACAGGAAGCTGAGGTTAATTGTAAAGGTTAGTTGAGAATAGGAAGCAAATGCTTCTGATCATTTCAGAGCATTAAAATAGGAGAACTGACATGGAGAAAGTGGAAATAAAACTGAGCCACCATCTGAAATCTTCATGATATCAGTGTATAAGTTGAGTACATTTGTTTCTTTATCAACTATTTAAAATTAATTTCTTACTCTTAAAGAATCTGTTTTCTCTTAATTGCTGAAGAAACTTTGTTTTCTACCTGGGAATATTGCAATTCAGATGTGTAAGTACTACTTGAATTCTTCTTAGTGAGCCATATGTCAGGATTGGTTTTTTTTTATCTGTTTTCATTTTAGTTTTAAGGTTGGTATAATCAATTTCTATTACAGTTTTTGTGTTCCTTTCTGTCACTGATGAAATGTTGTGTCTGCTTCTTTGACTGGATTTTGATAAAGGCATACATTCATCGCATAATTTTATATTAATGCTGTTATCGTTGCCCATTGTTCTGCTGTCCATTGCAGAGACCAAGGAACTCCAGCAAGCTAAACGGGTCTTAGAGGTATCAGACCGGATGTATTGCTCTGTTTGCTCAAAGGCTTTTGGGAATCGAGATGAACAGGTGGGCATTACTGAACTTGCTCTGTAAAAAGTATGTTCTCTTTGAACAGGACAGTATCTTTTGCCTCAAGTGAAGCCTGGGGATTTTAAGTTCTTCAGATCACTGCAAAGATCGGCCATGTATTGATGGGAATTACAGTTTCTAGGTGAAAATTCATTAAGGCATTCCAGCTTCATTAAAAGAGTCTTTGCCTACCCGTTGTACACCACAGGAAATCTGGTACATGTGTCAATCTTTTGAACTACTTACTATTTCTATTCAGAAGGAGCATTATCGGCTAGATTGGCATCGCTTCAACCTAAAACAGCGATTGCAGGGACATCAGATGCTCACAGCTGAAGAATTTGAGGCAAAGACTCAAGCAGGTGAGGAGAAATACACAGACAGGGCCATTCATGCTTGGGGATTCTGTTAATTCTTATGATTTCAATCAACTATCATTTTGGCCTAGCAGAAAGATTCCAGTCATCCAGCTGTAGAATAGTTAATTAATTAATCATTAATTAATCCCCCAAGGATGGCACATGTAACACCTTTGCTGCGAGAGCTGCACTGGGTGCCAGTTTGCTTCTGGATCCAATTCAAGGTGTTGGTTATCACCTTTAAAGCCCTACATGGCATGGGTCCAGGTTACCTGAGGGACTGTCTCATCCCCATTACATCAACCTGTCCTACCCAGTCTGGCAGAGAGGGCATGTTGTGGACCCCAACAGCGAGAGAATTCTCCCCCCAGAGGTGCGGCGGTACCCTCCCCTCCCAGCTTTCCAGAAAGGATTAAAGACCTGGCTCTGCCAGCTTGTGTGGGGCGATATGAGCTCTAACTATCCCTGGGGGTGGTTAGCACCCTGATGACGCTCCCTGAGTTATTCGCCAATTCTCCAACTTTCTTGGACTGTATTTATTATTAAAATTGTTTTTATATTGTATTTTAATAGATTTTATCTCTGCTGTAAACCGCCCAGTCATTTCAATGAGATGGGTGGTGACAAATTTGATATATAAATAAAATTAATTAATTAATTAAGATATTAGTGAAAGTGAATCCCTGGTATCACCCATTAATTCTTGTGATTGGAAACTGTATTTCAATAGATGCAGCCTAAAAATAGCATTTGTCTTTTTTGCAGTCCTATCCCAGCACTTACCCATATTATCACTGTAGTAACTGTACTATTTGAATCCTTTCTATTTGACTTTAGTGAAACTTCTGCTGAGATAATACATAGGGTTTTTTAATGTTTTAGATCAAAAGGTCATTTTTATCCAACTGAGGTCTCAAGGAGGAAATGCTTAGCTAGCGTTAATGGTATGGACTAATTCTTTAGCAGAGGCTCTTTGGTTTTTGGAAAGAGCAAAAAAACTTCCAATGATGAGATTTCTAGCTTGGTTATCTTTTTTTCATTACCTTGTACACAGATGATGTCTCCAGTATCTCTGGTTCTGATTCCAGTGACTGTGGGTCAGATAGTGAATCTGAATCACAATCTTGCCTGAACAGTGAAAGAAAAGGAAGTGGCTATTGCAATCCACGCTCTCAGCGGGTACTTTTCAGAAACTCCGAAGCCCAGCTCATCTCAGTCTTTCGCTGCATTCTGCTAAACACGACAAAGGCATGTCAGAAAACACTATGGCTAAGAGCCTATTTGGCTTGTTCCTCTTCTAGCTTTTGCCTCCTTTTAGTCACTAGTTGCCCATCAGCGAATGATATACTTGGCTTTTCAGCTGCCTGTCATAAAAGAACACACGTGACATCCAGTCCAGGTTTTAAGTAGTCCAGTGTGTGCTGCAATATCATCTTGTTTTCTGCTTTCGTGGGCTACAGCCTCCCTTCCAACCATTTCGAGACTCTGAGTAATATTATTATCTCATCCAGCTGAAGCTGCTCTTAAACTTCGATTCTTGTGGTTAATACATTAAAATACAGCTAGTCCTTGTTTAGTGACCACAATTGGGACTGGCAACTTGGTCATTAAGTTAAGTGGTCGCTAAGTGAAACCATGACTGATGTTACTTCAGCTTTCCTTTGCTTTACAAACCTGCAAAGGTCATAAATGTGAGGATTGATCGTAAACTTATTTTTTCATCACTGTTCTAACTGCGAACAGTTGCTAAACAAGGCAGTTGCTAACTGAGGACTATCTGTATCTCTCTTTGCCAGTTGCCCTAGTCTTCTGGTTGTGACTTTTCTCTGCCAGCACATTTCTAATAGGGCTGTTTATAAAATAAAAACACATTTTGTTTCAAGCTTGGAACCAAATAGTAGCCCCACTCAAAGCCATGCTAAATTGGCTGTGTTTCAACAAAACAATATTTGAATGGGTTGAATGTCACATGTTGTCCCACTTTGCCCCCAGAAATGATTTCTCCCTGCTCATGGTTACTATTTCCTAGGAAAAAAGTGTCCTTTTCTGTGGGATGAATGGTTGTGGTTTTCCAACTTCCCAAACTTCTATGGAAAAGAAAATCCACTACTTTTGACTTTTTGTACTTTTATACTGGCTTGGAACTGCAGAATTTCCCTGTCTTACAAAAAAAAAATCTTAGCATTCCTCTGCAGGCCAAGAATACCCTAAAGATCAAACATCCAGTTTTGGAATGTGTTTTTTTGCTCAATATGTGACCTTTCACTAACTGATGAGATTGGTGTATTTCTAGGGCAGTTTGGAAGAGCCTGCAGAGCTAGTGACATCCCTTCAGAGGCAGAACCCTAGAACCTCCTGGGTTATCCTGATGGCTGGTGGGGGTCACTTTGCTGGAGCTGTCTTTCGGGGGTAAGAAATGGAGGGTCTCGCTGTCATGGTGGGTCCTCTCTGCACTGTAAATGAGGTCTGTTAGAAGGCTGAAGGACACTATGGCCTGGTTCATACCTAAAACATCCTTGGTTTATTTTTCACTCAGCATAATTTCAACTAGGCTGTTTAGCTTGTTCTATAAATCATGTGGTACAAAGTTTATTCAGTAATATAACATACACACACACATCATGGACACTGGCTTAGCTTTTTCTGAAGCAAGAAGGGAGATAGAAAGAAAGGAGATTCCTCAGGTAAGCAGCAAATATGAGAATTCTCCCTGGATCGAAAAATCCTTCTTCCCCCACATATCCTTGAATTAGTTACCACCCTTATATCACTTATCTTGGGGATTAAATCAGAATAAAATGAAACCCAGTCTCACTTTCTATGGCCCAGGATTTCAGAAGTCATTTAAAAATTTTGGTCAGAGAATAAGAAGAAGGCTACTTTTTTTTCTCTTCCTGAGCTGAGGTGAGAGGGATGAATGAGGAGATTCTTTAGCATGCATTTGTGATGTAATTTACTTAGTTTTAATCTATCATCTCTCAGAGATTATCTTAAACAACTTCACTGAGATAATCTGATTCTTTGATTATCAGCAGGTTGCGATTAGCCTGAATTTTAGAATGATAGTTAGTCTCTTTCTTTTAAATGCAACATTTTATAGTAAAAGAGTTATAAAAGTTTGTTGTTGTTTAGTCGTTAAGTCGTGTCCGACTCTTCGTGACCCCATGAACCATATTGCGCCAGGCCTTCCTGTCCTTCACTGCCTCCCTGAGTTTGCTCAATTTCATGCTCATTGCTTCAGTGATGCTATCTAGCCATCTCATCCTCTGCCGTCCTCTTCTCCTTTTGCCTTCCATCTTTCCCAGCATCAGGGTCTTTTCCAAAGAGTCCTCTCTTCGCATTAGGTGACCAAAGTATCTGAGCTTGAGCTTCATTATCAATCCTTCCAATGAGCAATCAGAGTTAATTTCCTTTAAGATTGACTGGTTTGACCTCCTAGCAGTCCAGGGGACTCTTAAGAGTCTTCTCCAGCACCACAGTTCAAAGGCATCAATTCTTCGGCGTTCAGCCTTCTTTATGGTCCAGCTCTCACAGCCATACATTACTACTGGAAAAACCATAGCTTTGACTATGCGGATCTTTGTCGGCAAGGTGACGTCTCTGCTTTTTAATATGCTATCTAGGTTTGCCATAGCTTTCCTCCCAAGGAGCAAGCGTCTTTTAATTTCATGGCTGCAGTCTCCGTCTGCGGTGATCTTGGAGCCCAAATAAATGAAGTCTGTTACTGCTTCCATTTCTACCCCTTCTATTTGCCAGGAATTGATGGGTCCAGATGCCATGATCTTAGTTTTTTTAATGTTGAGCTTCAAGCCAGCTTTCGCACTCTCCTCTTTCACCCTCATCAAGAGGCTCTTTAGTTCTTCTTCACTTTCTGCCATTAGGGTGGTATCGTCTGCATATCTGAGGTTATTGATGTTTCTCCCTGCAATCTTAATTCTGGCTTGTGATTCTTCCAGCCTGGCATTTCTCATGATGTACTCTGCATATAGGTTAAATAAGCAGGGTGACAGTATACAGCCTTGTCGTACTCCTTTCCCTATTTTGAACCAATCGGTTGTTCCATGACCGGTTCTAACTGTTGCTTCTTGGCCCGCATACAGATTTCTCAGGAGACAGGTAAGGTGGTCTGGTATCCCCATCTCTTTAAGAATTTGCCACAGTTTGTTGTGATCCACACAATCAAAGGCTTTTGCATAGTCAATGAAGCAGAAGTAGATGTTTTTCTGGAACTCTCGTGCTTTCTCCATGATCCAGCGAATGTTGGCAATTTGATCTCTAGTTCCTCTGCCTCTTCGAAACCCAGCTTGTACATCCGGTAGTTCTCGGTTCACGTACTGCTGAAGCCTAGCTTGTAGGATTTTGAGCATAACCTTGCTAGCATGTGAAATGAGTGCAATTGTGCGATAGTTTGAGCATTCTTTGGCATTGCCCTTCTTTGGAATTGGAACGTAAACTGACCTTTTCCAATCCCGTGGCCACTGTTGCGTTTTCCAAACTTGCTGGCATATTGAGTGCAGCACTTTAACAGCATCGTCTTTTAGTATTTTAAATAACTCAGCTGGAATACTGTCATCTCCACTAGCTTTGTTGTTAGCAATGCTTCCTAAGGCCCACTTGACTTCACTCTCTAGGATGTCTGGCTCAGGGTCAGTGACCACACCAGCACGGACATCAGGGACATTAAGATCTTTCTTGTATAGTTCTTCTGTGTATTCTTGCCACCTCTTCTTAATCTCTTCTGCTTCTGTTAGGTCCCTGCCTTTTTTGTCCTTTATCGTGCCCATCTTTGCATTAAACGTTCCTTTGATATCTCCAATTTTCTTGAAGAGATCTCTAGTCTTCCCCATTCTATTGTTTTCTTCAATTTCTTTGCATTGTTCATTTAAGAAGGCCTTCTTATCTCTCCTTGCTATTCTCTGGAAATCTGCATTCAGTTGCTTATATCTTTCCCTTTCACCCTTGCTTTTCGCATTCCTTCTTTCCACAGCTATTTGTAAAGCCTCATCAGACAGCCATTTTGCTTTCTTGCATTTCTTTTTCTTTGGGATGGTTTTAGTTGCTGCCTCTTGTACAATGTTACAGACCTCCGTCCATAGTTCTTCAGGCACTCTGTCTACCAAATCTAATCCTCTAAATCTATTCATCACCTTCACTGTGTACTCACATGGAATATGATCTAAGTCATACCTCAGTGGTCTAGTGGTTTTCCCTACATTCTTCAATTTAAGCCTAAATTTTGCAGTAAGAAGCTCATGATCTGAGCCACAGTCAGCTCCTGGTCTTGTTTTTGCCGTCTGTATAGAGCTTCTCCATCTTTGGCTGCAAAGTATGTAATCAATCTGGTTTCGGTATTGACCATCTGGTGATGTCCATGTGTAGAGTCGTCTCTTGTGTTGTTGGAAAAGAGTGTTTGCTATGACTAGCTTGTTCTCTTGACAGAACTCTATTAGCCTTTGCCCTGCTTCATTTTGTACTCCAAGGCCAAACTTGCCTGTTATTCCGATTACTCCTTGACTTCCTACTTTAGCATTCCAATCCCCTATGATGAAAAGGACATCTTTTTTTGGTGCTAGTTCTAGAAGGTCTTGTAGGTCTTCATAGAACCGGTCAACTTCAGCTTCTTCGGCATCAGTGGTTGGGGCATAGACTTGGATTACCGTGATGTTGAATGGTTTTCCTTGGATACGCACTGAGATCATTCTGTCGTTTTTGAGGTTGTACCCCATTACTGCCTTTCCCACTCTCTTATTGACTATGAGTGCAACTCCATTTCTTCTAAGGGTTTCTTGCCCACAGTAGTAGATATAGTGGTCACCTGAATTAAATTCACCCATTCCCGTCCATTTCAATTCGCTGATTCCCAAGATGTCGACGTTCAATCTTGTCATCTCATGTTTGACCACATCCAGCTTGCCTTGGTTCATGGATCTTACATTCCACGTACCTATACAATATTGTTCTTTACAGCATCGGACCTTCTTTTCGCTTCCAGATACATCCACAGCTGAACGTCCTTTCGGCTTTGGCCCAGCCGCTTCACTCTTTCTGGAACTACTTGGAATTGCCCTCCGCTCTTCCCCAGTAGCATATTGGACACCTTCCGACCTGAGGGGCTCATCTTCCGGCGTCATATCTTTTAGCCTTTTAACATTGTCCATGGGGTTTTCTTGGCAAGGATACTGGAGTGGGTTGCCATTTCCTTCTCCAGTGGACCACATTTTGTCAGAACTCTCTGTCATGACCTGTCCGTCTTGGGTGGCCCTGCACGGTATAGCTCATGGCTTCACTGAGTTACACAAGCCCCTTCGCCACGACAAGGCAGTGATCCATGAAGGGGTATAAAAGTTACATACGCACATATACAGTAAAACTGACTTACAATTTTTTATTCTTTTTTCTTAGACCCAATGATTGAAATTAATGTAAGATACCTTCAGGCAAACATTACAATGTTTGTAAATGTTAACAGAGAGGGGTGAAAGCATTAAAAGACGACTAGAATCTACCAAGTTTCAGTAATGTAGGAGCCACTACTGTGCCTCTGCCAACCTGCAATGGAGACATTCCTTTCACTGCAGGCTGTCTGTGATAAAATGTGGGGAAACAGCATAAGTTTCCAGGCTAGCATTGATGTTGATGTCATGGCAATTCACATAAGGGAGACAACTGGTGGGATAGAAAATGGTGAGCACTTGGATATTTTACACATTTGTGTAACAAGGAAGGTTCCCCATCACCTATCTGTGAGCTAAAACCTGAATTTATTTGACCGTGTATTTTCTTAATGGTCCTAGGTATTTACTTCTGCTGAAGGTTTATATTCCCTTTGTTCCCAGGAATGAGGTGTTGGCACACAAGACTTTCCATCGGTACACTGTGCGAGCTCGACGAGGTACAGCCCAAGGAGTGAGAGATGCTCAAGGAACAATGCTGAAATCTGCTGGTGCCTCATTACGGCGCTATAATGAGGCTGCTCTGCTTAAAGTGAGTCTGCAACCAAGAGTAAACCTGCAAAGTGACAGGATTTAAGGGGTCTTGGGTCCTTCCTGTGGCCCTATTGTTTCAGAGTGACATTGCCCAGGCCTTCATGGAGAAAATACAATTAATTTAGTGGGCCTGTGTAGATTCTTGTTAGTCGTGTGTGTATGTGTTTGTGTATGTGTGTGTGTGTGTGTGTGTGTGTATATTTATATATAGAGAGAGAGAGAGCGAGCGAGCAGAATAATGGAATATAAAGAAAGATGGATCACTATAGCCTAGTTATATGGATTCATCTTTCTGCAGTTCTTGCATATCAGAGTATACGTTCTGTCAGAACATTTGAACTGTGTCTGCATTCCTGTTAGCCCTTCGAGGTCATCCAGACAAGAAGCACAAACTATGAGCACTAATGCTACCTTTATTGTAAGGTTACACTAATAGAATAGAATAGAATCTTGCAAATCTGAAAGCACTTCTCCCCCCCCTTTACTTTACTTTCCAGAAAACTAGAGAGAGTCCCTTCTGAGACACTTCCCACACCCTTTTCCTTCTGTGGGCTGGGATACCTCTTGCATGATGGTTGTCTGGGTTACGGCTCTTCCTCCTGTCTCCCAAGGTCATTCCCACACACTGTTACAATTCCCTCTCTTACATTAAAAAAAGTTCTGTGGGAGAGGAAAGTACCAGGAATCTCTTGAATAGTGGATCCTGTTTTGCATTTAAGCTGCAAATCAGTGCTCGTGATATTGCACTGCTGCTAAACTGGCTCACACCAATATTGAATATTGTGCATGAGTTGTTCCTATTGCACTTTTCTACAGGATATTCAGGAGCTGCTGATGAGCTGGACAAGTTATTTAAAAGAAGCAGAGTGCATCTTTCTTCGTGCTCCACACAATAACCGAGCTCTCTTCTTTAGTAGCAAGCATGGCCCTCTTCAGCGAGGTGACCCACGTATCCGGGGCATTCCTTTCAGCACCCGAAGAGCCACCTTCCATGAGGTGGAACGGGTGCACGGGACTTTAAGCAGTCTGCAAGTATATGGTGAGCTGTCATTTAATTTTTCTCTGTTGTTGGCTTGGCTTTTATCAGTTAAAGATACTTCTTTGGTGCATAATGCACTGCCAGTCAAATTATTAAGCTTTCTCTGGAATGATTTCTTTCTTTATTCCCTTCAGCACCACCCAAATACTTGAAATTGTGCTCTATAAGCTTTGCAAGTAGTTTTCTTAGCCTTATCCCAGCACATCAGTTTTCTGTCCTGCTCTTGTAAGTTTTCTATTCTATTATAGAAATGTGCTCAAAAATTATGCCATTGGGGTGCTGTTGGAAATGTAATCTTAAGTTGAGCATTTTAAGGGGAAAGAACAGAAGAAAATTAGAATCAAAATTACATTCTGATTCTTTCATAGGAAATAATACAACAGTGGCAGATCTGATTAGTTCTCCTCAGAAGACCTGGAAAAAAATAGCTCATAAGGATGAAGCATCTACACAGTCTCAAGTCACTAGTGAGTAGGAGAGCCATTTTTGAACCTGAAGGAATACACTGTTTTTCCTAGTCTGCCACCTTTCTGGTCAGTGTAGATATTTTCTGCATCCTTTTCTTCCGACTGCTAACTTACAGAATGAAAAGACTATTACAGGTGTTGAAGGTAACAGAGTACAGGGATTCTGCCTAGAGTGGTGAGTAGCTTTAATGAAAAGTTCCTGGAGGAAAATGTTTCAGACAGCCTAAAGTCTGCTAATGTATAGGGTGTGATCATTGCAGACTTTTATAATGACTGATGGAGCACAGGAGGATAGTTTAAACAACCAGTGTAACCAATTGTTCTTTCTCTTTCCCTCTCCCCATTCTCATCTGAAAATGAGAAGACTGAGCTATGTTTATTTTTTTACAGTCTCTGTAGCAAGGACAGAGGAGGAAGAAGAAGTAGAAGTAGGGGAAGGAAATCTGGAGCTGGTGGAGGAGACACTAAATTTACTGGATCTACGTGAATTTGAAGTGACACCAAAACAGAATTGCAAAAAGAGGAGGAGGAAACCCAAAGCACTGCCAAGTAAGTGGTTGAAATAATAGTTATGCCAAAAGACAGGTTATACCTGTTTTTTGGCATAACTGTTAGATTTATTGCTTTCTGGAATAATCTTCAAGGATAGCAACCAGAATTATAGAACTAGATAGACTTTTTGTCAGCTACTTCTTTTCACAGTCTTGCATATTGAGACAAGGGGCCAATGAACTATAGGTTCTGGGCAAAATAGGGCAATGAGGTCGTCTGCTAAGAAGTTGGTGTTGTCTTGAAACTTCATCTGAGTCATCTAGAGTAGGAGAAAAACTGTGGCCTTCAGATGTTGCTGAACTACAGTTCTTGACTTCCCCAGCCAGCATGGCCAGTGGTGAGGAATGCTAGAATTTGCAGATTAGCAACTCCCTATCTCAGGTGTAATCTCACCTGTTTTTAAATCCTATTGGTGCTAAAATGGCAAGGCGTTAGAGAGACTGATTAAAATCAGGGAATCTTCTAGTATGTGTTCTGTCACTTTTGAAACAGAGTCTAACATGAAGACTTCAGGAAGTGTTGAATCCAAGACCTCATTATGTAGAGGATCGGAGTCAACTGAGGTCCAAGAATGGCAAGAGTCTCAAGGTGGGTATAGGAATATGTGTGGGATAACAAGTACATTATATAGTAGCCATTTTGGCCTTTATTCTAGACTAGGATCCTGTGTTGACAGGTTGGTTCTGTGACTAAATGCTTTTGGATGTGTTTTGTTTTCATATTTTGTTTTATACTGATGTTTTATTGTGTTAGCTACCCAGATGGGCAGCTATATAAATCCCAATTATCTCCTCCTTCCAAATAATAATCTCAAATGCACCCTGAATACCTTTCTCCTCCTCCCAGATGCTCCCAGTACACCTGTGCAGGATGCCTTGTTCACAGCATGTAAAATGGAAGATGTGGGAGCCCTACAGCATCTTCTGGGGATGGCTGATAATGCAACAGATGACAGTGAGTGCAGTGATAAAGCCACAAAACAGTTGCTCAACACACCCCTGGATGAGAGTGGCTGGACTGTTTTGCACGTGGCAGCAGCAGCAGGAAGAAGTGCAGTTGTGCGGCTCCTGTTGGAGAGTGGGGCTGACCCTGCCATCAGGTAATGTCCATCAGGAGAGGGATATATCAAGGCCTGAGTTAACCATGGTCTTAAACTGTATTTAGTCTCTGCGTGGGATCTGCCTTGCAAACCTAGCAACAAACAGCTGAGAAGCAACAACAAGCTCCTCTGTGACATCTCCTCCAATGTCTCAGTTTCCCTCCCAGTCATTCTGTAGTCTGGGCCCAGGACTTCCATAAATATTAGGAATTAATTCTCTACAAGAACCAGAGTACTCAAAATTGTTTTGACATATTTACATGGAAGTGTAAGTCTTCTGAGTAGCAAACTATAAGCAAGTTGTCCTATTTCATAGCTGGAAAGGTTTTCACATCTCTTTATCTCAGCATTGATTACTATTGAAGGAACACCTTCTTGTATCTGTTCTATGATTTTTGGTTCATAAAGCACTGCTATTTTATACTCCAGGGACAGACAAGAACAGCCTCCATACTGTGTGTCTACCAACAAGCAAACCCGTAATGAATTCCGTAGATTCATGGGTGAACAGCCGGAGAAGTATGACTACATCCGGGCTCAGGTGAGTGGAAACAAGGACTTGAATATATGTGTGAGAAGTTGGGAAAGATCTGGGGTAAACACCAACACCTGTGAATTTGAGGACAGCTGCTTACTGACCATCTTTGCTCCAACCAACTGCCCATTTTTTCTCATTTTTATCTTGACTGATTTATATGATCTGTAATTTGTGGAGGAGCTTTACTTCTGTGTTTCTCTTATTGAATAGTCATTCAGCAAGCATTGATCTGGTAAGCTAAAGTTGGACTACATATGACCCTCCATATTTTGTTCATATACCTCCCAACCAATTTAGAAAGGGAGGAATGATGGGAGTTGACAGTCCATCAGCTAAAGGGCCACTCATTGCCCACCCATTAGTGAAGGACATCTTTAGGTATGGAGAACTTTAAATGTTCACTTCAATTGTGCAGTCTAGATTTTGTCTAGGAAGCATTCATACAGTGATGGGGAGAAAAGCTTTGTTCAGGATATAGAGAAGATTAATGTCCTCTTTAGGATCATTTTTTTCCTTGTTACTGGGATCTCCCCTATTCTGCTTGATTCACATGTGCAGTATAACCACAGGTGCCTGGACCTCTAACTGCAGAAATGGAAGCCAGACAGGCAGAACGCCGACGAGCACAGAAAGCCCTACGGAAGCAGCGAGAACGAGAAGAGCGAGAAGCACAATTGCTTCTGGAGCAAGAACAGGAAGAGAAAAGGCGTTTTGCTCTGCTCAGTGATCGTGAGAAGGTCAGGGCTTAAAGTGGCTCGAAAAGTGGTAGCATTTATAGTTCTTGTGTTTACTGAAATGTTCTGCTTCAAAATAAATATGTGTTCTCTGCTGCTTAGAGTACTCTTACATTATTATGGTTGGTCGCATAGTCAGCCAGTTGTTTCGACTGGACTTGGCATTTTTATCCACCTATCAGGTCCTTCCCAAGGACCTGTTGTTTGATGCTGTTAAAGGTATTGTCATAGGGTATAAGCTGTTTCAAGTAAAGCTGCCTTTTGTAATTGACTGACAGTGATTTTGCCAATGCCAAGGGTGTTCAAGTGGTGCTCCAGATGTTTTGGGGTTGCACCCAAGGCACCTATTATATTACTATTATTGTTGGTTGCACAGTCAGCCAGATTATTATTGTTGTTGTTCGTTGCACAGTCAGCCAGATGTTTAGCCTGGATTTGGCATTTTTATCCACCTATCAAGTCCTTCCCAAAGACCTGGGGTAGGCAGATGCTGTTGTTTGATGGTGTTAAAGGTATCATTGCAGGATATAAGCTGTTCCAAGTAAAGCTGCCCATTGCAATTGACTGATGGTGATTTTGTCAATGCCAGTGGTGTTCAAGCAGTTTTGGGATTGCACCTAAGGCGCCTGTCTTTGCTTTCTTTTGCCATAGTCATTCTACTTCTATTTGCAGGTCTTTATATTTTGTGATTTTCTCTGGTTTTTTCACTTCTATTCGGCTGTCTCCAGGTATTGCAAAGGTGCTTGTCTGTTTGAATTCTAAAGTCCCAGAGCACTTTAGCTTCTTCATTTTCTGTTACTTTGTCTGTTTTGTGGTCCCACCAGTTCTTGCTTGCAAGTAAATGGTATTTCTTGCAGATATTCCAGTGTACCATTGTTGCTACTCTGTCATGCCATTGTTTGTAGTCAGTCTGTGTGATCTTCCTGTAGCAGCTGACTAGGTGGTCCACTGTTTCTTTAGCTTCTTTGTAGAGGTGGCATTTGCTGTCTGTTGCTGTCTTCTCAATTCTAGCTTTATATGCATTTGTTCTTAAGTTTTGGTCTTGTGTAACCAGAATTAGCCCCTCTGTCTCTTTCTTCAACTTTCCTGCTCTTAGCCATTGCCAGGTCTTGTTATCTGCTTTGCCTGCTAGTTTTTTTGTGTACTGGCCATGTAATACTTTGCCTTGCTGTATCTCTTTTCTATTCTTCATTTGGTCTTTCCTGTAGGCCAGTTTGACATCATCATCATCATTATTATTATGGTTGGTTGCACAGTCAGCCAGATGTTTTGACTGGATTTGGCATTTTTATCCACCTATCGAGTCCTTTCCAAGGACATGGGATAGGCAGATGTTGTTGTTTGGTGGTGTTAAAGGTATCATTGCAGGATGTAAGCTGTTCCAAGTAAAGCTGCCTTTTGCAATTGGCTGATGGTGATTTTGTCAATGCCAATTATTATTATTATTATTTAAACTTGTATGCCACCCAACTCTCATTGACTCTGGGTGGTTCACAACAATCAAAGAAATTACAATAGAATGTAAAAAAAATAAAGAAAAAAAGATGGCAAGTGCAATGAAGTGAGGACAAACTGCCAAACAAGGCTTCACACATTAAATGTATTTTGCTCTTTTCCTGTGACCCTTACTGTATCTGCCAATCAAACATTCTGACATGAAGTTCTTCTGGTTTTAGACCACTTTAGCAAATGACTTTGATAAAAATTTAGTATTAGTATTTTTTTCTGAAGAAGATAGTTGACCAGCTATTTTTCAGTAAAGATCCACTTCTTTATTGCCTTCTGCCAGACATTCTCACTGAAATGCAGCTTATTATATCTGTTTTGCCTTTTCTTGTCTTGTCTGTGCTCAGTCATTACTGACCCTGCAGTGACTGCCTGGACGAATCCTTGCAGTTTTCAAGGCAATTGTTTTTCAGAAGTGGTTTGCCAGAGCCTCCTTCCTAGAGCATAGCCCAGCTGGCGAGTGCAGGAGGTGGGATTTCCGTTGCTTCGCGCCCTTTTCGGGCGAGCGCGGTTTCGCGCTTACTGGCAACTGGTCCCGTCTCTCTGTGCAAGGCGCTGCCAGCATTTTTCCTCCCACCGGAGTGAGAGTACCCATTTATCTACTCACGTGAGTTTTCGACCTGTTGGGTTGACAGGAGCTGGGGAGGAAACAGGAGCTCACCCTGTTAATGTGAAGGCTGGACTTGAACCGCCGAAGCGTCAGCCATTCTGGCCGGCAACTTTCAGCATCATTAAGCCGCTGCGCCACCGCGTCCCTACTTTGCCTTTTCAGAGTCTATCTATTCAAAAATACCTAGCAGTTTTTTGTTTTAGAAACGTAATTTTTCTGGAAGAGCCACTTAAAGTATCCTACTGAAGCACAAGTCTCCTTTTACTTTAGACATGACACATAGCCTTCAAATAAGTGAGGCTTCCAGTGAGAGGTAATATATTTGCTTGTCTATCCTATTTTATGAATGTTCACCATCTTGATTCGCCTCTATTCAGTAGAGGCTGGTATACCTTCACGTTTTCACCCTGATGTGTAACAGGTCAGTTGGGGCCAGGGAGAAAAGTTTCTTGTGTGGGGTATGTAAGATGTTGAAGAAATGTCTAGGGATAGCCCAGGGGCTGAAGGTGGTCATTGCACCATAATGGGAAACTGGCTCTCTCACTTTGAATGTCTTGATCCCAAATCCTCTGTCAGGATTAGCCCATGAAACTCCAGGAGACAGTACAGATTCAATCCAGCAAGGTTTATTGGCTTCACTCCCGTTACAGAAATCTTCTCAGAGTGACCCCACAAACATCCTGCATTCCTTAGGGAGGTGCCAGTCTCATTCTCTTATCTCTTCCTCTCTGCTCTGGGGATAAGAGTATGTGCTTAACCCCTTTCGCTCTAGGTCTCACATCCTCTGCTTAAATTGGACAAGGCTTTATCAAGGCCAAGGGTAGATATTGATGGAATGGAAAAGCCACAGTATGCCAGATCATGATTAATTTGTCTCTTTAGGAAATAAACTAACCTATCTAACAAAGTAAGATAGACCACCTTCTGTTCAAGGAAATCACCAAAGGATTTCCTTGAACAGAATCTAAGGCAACAAAGTCTCAGAAAAGCTCCAAAGGAAACCTGGTTAATACTAGCCACATGACAGCACTGAGAGATACAGTATGTGTTATAGCTTTTAGGAATTTTGACTGGATGGCTTCTAAGCTTGAGGTATCCTTATAGATGTGCAACTGAGCACATATAGCATCAAACCCAGAATATTAGCTTTAAATAATTTGATTACTGCTGGGACATACTACAAGTAGTCCTCACTTAACAACCCAAATTGGGACTGGCAACTCTGTTGCTAAGCGACATAGTCGTTAAACAAAACATCAAGTGATTGCTCTGCTTAATGATGGCAGTTCCAGCAATCCCAGTTGCTGTCGTTGAGTGAATCCCATGCCGTCATTAGATGAGGACCCACCCTGATCCAAGCCATTTTTGGAAGAAGGTAAGGAACTGCCTCCACTTCAACTCCCCCCCATCTACCAGTCTCCCTCCAATCTCTGCCCTTTTGGCTGCCTGCCTACCCACCACCACCAATGACTCCTGCCGCCCGGCCCTGCCCACTACACCATCTGTTGCACTGCATGCCGCTACCAGCTGGGGCCTTCTTTCATGCCACCTCCTTTCACGCTGGTGCAACCAGGTCCTCCTTTTGGGTGCGCAGGCTGGGGCCTCCTTTTGCTGGTTAGGGCCTTGTTTTGTGAAAGGAAGCCCCAGCTGGTGCATGAAAGAAGGACCTGTCCAGTAGTGGCGTGTGGTGCAGTGCACACACACAGGCCTGTAGTTCCCACCCGCCAGCTTGTGGGACATTTCCATGGTGTCTCCCCCACGCGTGGCCAAGATGGTGAGCCCAGTGGAAGGGAGGCAGACAATGACAAAGGTCAGCTGGGGGGGCAGTCATAAATGCAGGTGGGCCCGAATTTTGTTCATGTGACCACAGGGTCACTGTGATGGCCAGAACTTCAAGGACTGGTCATAAGTCCCTTTGTTCAGTGCTGTCGTAACTTTGAATGGTTGCTGAATGAATGGTCATTAGGTGAGGACTACCTTGTAGTTAGCCTACTGGCTTGCATACTTAATAATCACAAGGGATGCTCTTTAATCTCTTAGATTAAGCTCACTCCATTAGTCCATCAGATGGAAGACTGAAAATGGATACCTAAATGCTTAAAGGTTTTGACTGATCAATAAGTCTCCCACTGATCTTCCAACTGATTGGTGGCTTAAACACTTTCTTAAGAATGCTAAAACCTACATTTTAGAGTAACTAATTTCAAGTTATTCCCTAGAGCAAATTCAAATTCAAAATTTATTTACAGTCCAAGACGAAACACTCCATAGAGCAATAAGATGATAAGAGTTTAATGCACTTATGCAGACCCACATGAGTTGTGGATAGAATAATTGCATCACTACTATATAAGAGAATAGAGATGAGGTGATGGGCAAGAGATAGGGGATGAAATTCTGGCTTAGCAAAAACCTCAACAATGTCATTGATACACAAATTAAACAGTAATGGAGCAAGAATACATCATCGTTTAACACTTTTTGGGTGGAGATAGGTTCAGATAGATTGCTATTGTGATTGCCCTTAATTAAGTGGTGGGGTAGTACCATTATGCAGTGCTATTATCGATTCAAAGAGACATTGATCAGTGTAGCAGCTAGTTTCCTCCAGTCTCTCATGTACTCAGAGGCTGTGATGGAATGGGTTGGTGAAGGCCACACTCGGGGAGATAAGCATTTGCTTAGCCCCCAGAAAGAGCGTGGGAAGGTGAAGAGGATGAGACTGGCACCACCCTAAGGAATTTGCAGTGTTTGCTTGCTGGCTTGGGAATTTTGGATTCAGTCTGGCAAGATTCTGTCTTGAAGGTGAAAACTAATAAAGGCTGTAGAACTAAATCTCTACTGTCTCGTGGAGTTCCTTGGGCTGAACCTGACAGAGGCTGCCCCTAAGCCTGTAAAAGCAACGTAGTGTTTTTTGGTGTACAGTATTAGAATATTTCTCAGTTAGATGGCATAAATGGTCTATTGTTGAACATCCAGACCTGAATCTGGCCTACTCAGGGGCCAAGATATTCTCTGATAGCATCTAGTCCAATAGTTTGTAATGTAAGACTCTAGCACATAGTTTGCTAAATACAAATAAAGAACTAATTGTTCATAATTAGCAGGGTTGCATTTGTCACCTTCTAATATATTGAGAAAATGATAGAATTAAGCAAATCTTTTGGGATAAATAGTTATTTACAGTGGTAGAAAGAGGGATTAATGTGGACACCCACCAAACAAGAGTCATTTTCAGGAATTCTAATAATATTAAATCTTTGCCAGGAGTTTTACTGTTTTTCAACTGAACTATCAGCTTTTGGATTTCTGAGGGTGAAACTAGGGCCTGTGGGAAGGGGGCCATCTGGAAGGAAGGCATACATAGCACTACCTAGTGTCATTTTGAATAAGCCATGGAAGTGTTCATCCCAAGCCTTCAGAAGAATTAGGTTGTTGCTATTAGGGTTAATTGTAGCTGGTATTCAAGAGACTTAGGGCCAAAACAGCTGATTGTTTTACATATCACTCTGTTGAAGCCTGGCCTGATTCTCTAGTGCATAGTATTGCTGCTGTCCTTTAGTAGTCTCTTGTAACTCTTTTTTAGTAAATGGAAAGAATTCTACCAAGAATTGTTGTGCATATGGGTTTTGAGTCTTCCGGACATGGGAGTTGGAGTGTTTCCATCTTTGGTTCTGGATGGGGTGGCCCTGCCCCATTCAGGCTTGGTGCACAATCTGGGGGTTCTCTTGGATTCACAGCTCCCGCTCAAAGACCAGGTGGCAGCTGGGCCACAGGGGCCTTTGCACACAAATGCATCTTGTGTACTAGTTGCACCCATTCCTGGACCAGAGGCCCTACTCATGGCTTAATCACCTCCCGATTGGACTACTGCAACATGCTCTATATTGGGCTGTCTTTGAAGTTCATCTGAAAGTTTCAGTTGGTCCAGTGCAGTGGTGGGTAGTTATGGGTGCAGCTCATTACACCTGTGTAACACTGCTACTCTGCAAACTCCTTTGGCTTCCAATAGGCTTCTGGGTACAATTCAAAATTCTGCTTATCACCTTTAAAGCTCTACATGGCATAGGACTGGGATACTTGTGGGACCACCTTCTCCCAAGAACATCTGCCCACCCGCCATGCTCCCATAGGTAGAGCATCCCCCAGGTTCCCTCTTTTGAATTTTGCCACCTTACAGAAACTAGTACTATAAGTGTGCCTTTTTGATGGCTGCCTCTGTGCTCTGGAACAATCCCTCCTTACTCCCCCCCATACAACAGGCCTAAGACCTGGCTTTTTCCATAGGCAAAGTTAAGTAGCGTTCTCTTGGTTTTTGTGTTTAATTGCCATTTTATATTTATAAACTGTGTATGTTTTAGTGCTAATGGTTCTTTTACTTCACTGCTTGTTTTTCTGTTGTATGCTGCCCAGAATCACACTGAATTGGGTGGCCTTATAAATCCAGTAAATAGATTCTTATAGACTAGGGATATAGGAAATCCTTTTGTAGTTTGACTGAGCTCTGGTCTGTCTTTGGATAATAAAGTTGTCCAAATTCTTTCTTTAACCAACCTTTTGAGACTGTTTATGCATTGAACTTCATACAGAAGGATGGGAGCCCTTCTTTTTCTGTACAGTGGCCTTTTGCAGTGGTTCCTAATTGCTTGTTTTCATTCTAGCGTGCTCTGATGGCTGAGAGGAGACTTGCTTCCCAATTAAAAGACTCTGATGCATCTTTGACCAACACCAGGTACCTTGGGAGGGTGGTAACTTCCTGAGAAATATTCTTTATGCAAAACCACATGATTTTCATCTTTTGTATCCACAGACGTTGCTGGTTTTGTGGGGAATCCCTGCTGGGTTGCGTTCCTTTCCATTATCTTGACTTCTCCTTCTGCTCCACAAGTTGTCTGCAAGCCCATCGACGAGGGAAAACTGCTTCATCCTAGCTGGGAGTTTTGCTTTAGCATCAAGGGACTGTGCTTCAACAGAAATCCCTCTCTGTGACTGTTGTCACTTTAGAATGGTGAGAGATCAAGTAGAGCAGGGAAGTCACAAGTAATTGTTTCCATGTACTTCATAGGAGGCTAATATGGACAGCTGTTATTTGAGAAATGAACTTTCTTCATGAAAATGTATGTTTTTCAATTTTAAACTAGAAAGTTTAGGAACTGGGTAAAAAGGTTATTAGGGCAACTTCTCCCCCAGATATGTTGGGCCTGCCCCACCAGAATTCACTGCTGACTGGGAGTTCTGCAGGTTAAGAATTCTAATACATCTGAACTGTGCTGGTTAGAGAAGGCTGTATTAGGCAGTAACTGAACAAAGAACATAGATAAACAAAAATGGAAGAATCTTGAGCTTATTATGCTTTTTTTTTTTTTTTTGAGCTAATGCTATCTGATGATCTCTTAGCTAGTACTGTTTCACAAGTAGCAAGGGATGTCTTAAGAATCAAGATAAACCCATGGTCGTATTTAATATACAGCACAGAGAACTTTACATCTGTTATTGATGTTTTTACGTGCCTTATCACCAAGTATGTCTTCTGCGTACGTCCAGCACTTACCAGGTTCATCCTATTTTCGCTGAATCTTTTGCCAGTTTCCAACTGCATTTCTGTTTTCTGATATTAGTGAATTGTCAAGAAATAAGCACTATTACAATGCCATGCCAGGTACATGTATATTTAATTTGGTGACTAGTATTCTGCAGCCTGAGCACCTATACAGCATCAGCTGCAACTAATACTCCAGTGAAAGACATGAACACCAAATAACTGCAGTTTACTTGGGCTGTTCATTAGAGCTTAAGTTGTCGTCTGATACTTTATTCATTTGATTCTTACAAGGCAGTGATTTCAACTACATTTCTTCTTACACCATGGGTCTCACAGTTGGATAGTACTTCTGGTTATTTCATGTCTTTGTGAGTGAAGGTAGAAGTACCATTGAGAAGGGGCCGGTCAAGAAAAAGTACCTTTGGATTTGATGGTGCATTCTGCAGTTCCAGCACTACAACAGTATTGAGGACTGAGGTACTGAGGAGCACGCCAGGCACAAAGAGGGTTTGCTGGGGTCCACGAACTGGCCAGAAACGGCCCAGGTTAAAACCATTGATCCAGATCTGGCCCTAGTTAAAAAGATAAGAGTGATTTTTACCAAGTAATACTTCATCTTGATTTGGACACCCCAAGAAACTACTGCACTGATTTCATATTTTATTATCTACCCCAAAGCCAGGAAGATCATTGACAGCAAGAGAAAGTTTACTAGTACAAGGCTTAGAAATTAATTCTATATGTGTGTAGACTGCAATCCTGACTATGACTTGAATGCATAGGAAGACATAAATTAAGATGGTAAAGAGAGATTTTTCTTCTTTGTTCATGTAAGTATTATGTAATTTAAAATGCTGAATGCATTTTAAAAACATTCGTAGGGGCAACTGGCAAACATATAAATGTTTTACATAGTGCTAAAACCAGTAAATATTTATGTTATGAACCTTGTAATACGGTGTATTTCTATAACGTAATCTATTTAGCTAAATTACATAAAATTTAATTTTGGGGGGGGGCATCTTGCAATATTTTGCTTTCCCTGTTCCCCATCTTGATCTTAATGGCCATCTAATTTTAATAATATTAAAAAATAGTGAATAAAGGCAAACCTTTTACTTCTAAATTAATTCTTGAACTGTCTATAAGTACACAGTGCTTAAAGGATAAATGTAGTAAAAGAGCTGCAGCTAGCAGTTTGGATGACAGAAGCTGCATTCCCAAAGCAATGAGATGAGGCAAATAAATCACCTTGCTGCCTAATGGAAGATAAAATTGTATTCAGACTTCAGGATTGCTGTACCTTGCTCCACCCTGGAAACTTCACATAGGTGTCCTGGTTGATACCAGGTGTTTTGAAGACTCCAGTATAGAAAGTAGGTCCTGTAGTCTTATTGCTTGGTGGGACATATGGAGGCCATTCATGGGCCACAGCTGAATCAATATCAAGAGGATAGATAAGCCAGTCGCTGAGAATGGTAGAACCCAAAGTAACATTGTGGATCAGACCCTGGGCAAAAAAGAGAAAAGTGCACTGAGAGTGTGAGAAGAATAGCACACACCTAGCTTTTAATTTGTAACCCTATTGTGAGAAAAGGGTTGGCTCCTGCTGATTGGCTTAATTATCAGCCACTGTCTGCAAGGACCCAGTCTGTCTCACAGCAGGGTTCTTTAAAGGATTCTTAAAGGTGGAAGAAAGCTATTCAAGTAGCTGATAAAAGGTACATCAGAACTTGCCATGATTAAAAGTGAGCTCATTCTGCTTTTGCTTTACAGCCCATTTTTACAAGATTGCCTAATATTCCAAGTCTCAGAAAATATCCCCAATTCTTTCAAGTTACTTCAGTTGCTACTTATTACCTGGAAACTGCTTACTGTCCTGGAAAATGTTTAGCTTAGCTTAGAAGTGTGACACTTTAGCCCTCTATCCATCCCAATCCAGCATACCTCTACAAATAAGAGTGTAAGCTTTACTCTTTACCACTATTTCACCAGCAGTACCTTAAAGTCACTGTTATTTGCTCCAAAATTGATATGACCCATGTTCTCCACCAGCAAGTCCAATGAGTCTCCTAGCTGGCCAGTTATATTGACACCATTCACTCTGTCTCGTTCTAGTGTACCTTTATATTCCTCAAGGGAGAAGAAATAAAGGATTAGCAATTACTGTAACTGAACAGCACTTGTAGAATTGAAGCAAAACCCCTGTATCACTCAACAGCCTCAAGCAACCACTATGAGAGCTGGGCACATTTTGCCCTGGCAGTCAAATGCCTGGATCATAGGAATGTCTCCACTTTCCAGCTTACTCCATTGAGCAAAACATAGGCAAGGTCATGGATCCCATTTTCAAGGACAGAGAGCAAAACAGGCTGCAGGATGTCATCTGGAAGAACAGTCCGGTACAGCATAAAGCCATGGGTCTGGAATATAAAATGGAAGGTAATGCAAATGTGGACTGCAATCCAAACACCAAACAGGCAAGAGCTAAAGAGAATGTTTTTTTTCAGCTTCTCTGGGTTTTCTTGAATTTTCTAGTGGAGCTACTCTTAGCATCCCCTTTTTGCTGCTACAGATTCTTGTTTCACTTCTTACCTGCTTCAGTGCCTCAAAAGTGAGGGGGAAGGAAGAATGGAATGGCAAGGAAGGCGAAAGAAGACTTAGAATATCCAAAAAGGCCACACGCTGTAAGAAAAAACTGAAATTGTATTTATGCTATTTAAAAAGCAAGGTGCAAAAAAGTATATTTCTGTAAGTCATTTCCATTAAAAATACTAAACATTAAGCATATAGCAACATTAAAACAAGCAGAAAGATAACCAACTCATTTATAAAATGCTTTACCATATAAACATAGTACCATTTAAAAATGAGAAAAATGGATCTGCTGAATTCCTGGCGTGGGCATAGGGCACAACATCTCAGCTTTGGTGCCATCAATATAGCTAGACATGCAAAGTGTTTTATATACCAACATCTCTTTTCTATTCCAAAATCATCTATTTCAGTGCCTTTGAGTTCCACCCTATACCCTAGGAGGGAACATGTAAGATTACAGGAATAGCTTATCCACCAGCCAGTTCATGAACATCTGATGGAATATCTTCCAACTCTAACTTACCTGTGGTAAAGATACATAGCCATATGAAAATTTGGGAGTGGGGGGTGGTATTGGTCCTGCAGGCACTACCTGAAACTGCAAATTTATAAAAGGATGTCAAAAGAGGGTGACTGGAGGCCAAACTTAACATCAATTTCAGCTGATGACATCACATTCAGCAACTGAAGCACAGCAAGCATAAACTAGTTACTTTGCTTCAACCTAGCTCCTGTCAGAGAAAATTTTAAAAACTGGAGGAAGGAAGAGAACTTTTTAAGCAATTCAGATAAATTGAAGACAGATAAAAACTGAAGACTAAATGTCTTGTTTCTGCTTCTTTGCTTATCTTCAAGCAGTGTTTCTCAACCTCAACAACTTTAAGATGTGTGGACAATGCTGGCTGGAGAATTCTGGGAGATGAAGTCCACACGTCTTAAAGTTGCTGAGGCTGAGAAACATTGTCTCAAAGTACACTGGCAAATTCCCAAAGAATGCATCTTTAAGGAAATGATCCCTATTGAATTCTGTAGCATTTCTGAGTAAAAATGCAAAGCTTCTCTTTGTCTCATACGCACTTATACGGTATATACTACCCTGATTAGCACATCACACTAAGTTTGGTTCCTTTTGACTTATTACAATGAGTGATCTTTTCTAAACTATGGTTGGAAAAAATCCTAACAGATATGTGGAGTCCTTGGTGCTCTCTGAGCTTGGTTGTTGCTTGCAGTCGTTTCATTACCCAACTAGGTAACATCATCAGTGCTAGTGAGTGTGGAGTTTTCTCCCTGTTTCTATACAGTAGCTTGCTTTGCTACCTGGGTGGGGGTGTGGTTTTCTTCTTGGTAGTTCCTTGATTAGGGTATTGTTTTCTGCTTGATTGTTTGGCTTGTGTTAATCCCTGCTTATTTGGCTATAGGCTTCTGGAGAGGATGTGTTCTGGTTTTTTGTTTCCTTCTTAACTTTTTTATTGTCTCTTTTGAATGACGTGCAAATATAATTTATTTCTATTTGTCTACTGATGGCTGATTTGTCTGAATGCCAAGCTTCCAGGAATTCCCTAGTGAATGCATTTACCCCATTTACACAAGAACCATGAACAGAACTTACCTCTTGCTTATGAAACTTACTGTCAGTAATTTACTCAAATGTGTTCAGATTAAATTTAAAACTTTAAGTTGATATCCTGTCCTGGCTGTGACTGCATATGTGCAGCAGCAAAAGAGTAGGCTATTAATAGAATAAATAGTCCCTTTCAATCAGTATAAAAAGCAGCATTGCCTCTCAATGAACTGCCAAGAGTGCTGAGTTGTTACCTTGCCAATGATGGTTCGGATGGCATAGAGCTTTTCTGTAGGGTCTCCAGCTTCTGAGAGAGGTGCATCATAGTCATAGCTAGTAACAATAGGGAAGTAGTTGTCCTTGTAATCAGCACCTGAGCAGAGAAATCTATGAGAACAAAACAGGCTTCTGGATGTCTAACTGCCCCATCCCCAACTAGGTACTTCTGTTCTCCAGCCAGAAGCTAGATCTCGCAATGTTTGACTGAGACAGCAACCCAAAGGAGCCAGAAACTCACCACTCCAGTAACCAAAGTTGGTGCCACCCTGGAACATATACCTAGAAAAAGATCAGGCAGCACAGTAAGAATTTACTTTCCATCCAAGTACTGAGACAATGACAGAAAGTGGAATAGGGAAAAATGGACAGGTACTACACAGGAATGGAGAACAGCTTTGCAGTTGGACTGGATTTGCACACTAGTTAAGCCATAATGTGGCTTGTCTGGTTTTTGCTTAGAATGGTATGTGAATCCAGCCAGCCAATCATGTAAAGTAAAATAAATGGAGAGCCCAGGGTAGTCTCAAATATGCTCCAGTCTCACATCTTCTGTAGGAAAATTTTTATCAGCTAAGGAAATCAATAAAGATAGGAAGATTGCACACACACAGAAAACATCTGATGTACAAAATACCCATACAGAGTAAGATGAAGCTGAGAGCCATGACTTGTATCTTAGACATACTCCATTTCTTTTTATAATCAATTCTATTGCTTGTGTCCCACTGCCACTCTCCCATATAGTCTCACGGTTACATGTTGACGTTGGCTCCCAATTCTAGCATCTTCTGTAGGCCCTGAGTCACAACTGCAGTACTTTTTGTGGAGTGTGGCTCGCCCCAATAATCCAGCCAACCTGTGTAATATTCAGAATTCACCTAGGTGAAAAGAAGAATTAAGACTTTTATGGAATAGTAGTAAAGCTGTTTTCAACACCTGAAACACAATAATAGGATATATCAATTTGTTCCAACCCAAATATTAAAATAAATAGACCATAAGAAAAAATTAATTGATACATTATGATTTATGGTCCATTGACCCAAGTATTACAACAATATTACCCAAGCTGTGTATTATGATCAGCTGGGGAGGCTCTGGTCACAATCTCGCTTTTGTGTCCAAAAGTAAGGCGTGTCCCAATCAGGGAACATACTCCAAGGGAAGTACCTCTGGCCACTATGCTGTCTACTTTAAAATGGTAATTTAATACATACTTGTTTGGGTATATGTAGAGAAACAACTGTTAGGAGCCTTTTAAATGAATTATTTATTCATTTTGTTTTTATTGTATTTATTTTATTGTTCTTCTGTACATCACTCTGGCTTCCCTTGGAAAAATGAGTGAAATAAAATATTGTAAGGTACTTCTAAAACTCCTAATTAAGCTCTCAGAAATTCTTATAAACAAAGATGAATCTTGAGATCTACAGGTCTGGCATCACTCAAGACAGGCAAGAGAAGCTCATAGCCTGCCAGAGACTCTTGAAAACATTGGACTGTCATTTCTGTGGCTTTAGCACCAACTAACCACAGAGGCAAATAAGGATTTAACACTCATTAATACTTTTGATTCTGTTTCCTTAGCAACTCCCTGGAAGTTGCTAAGGAAAGAGCAAAATAATCAAGCAGACCAGATGAGAGACAGAAAAAAGTCAGCATATAAGGCAAAGAGAAATGGGTGCTCAGAAGAAATAAGCACCACAAAGCCATAGGTTGCTTCCTTCCTACATGGCAAGGCCAGATGCTCTCACCAGTGGCCCTCTTGGCTCAACCAGACGCTGTTGTTCAAATGCCCGTGTCTCATTTATTTCTGTAAGAGGACAAAGAACAGAAGTCAAAGGATCCTTCCTTTCCAGCTCGTATAAATTCTGTGACAGATCACTGAGCTTTGCACTACCTGGTCCAAAGTCCACAGTGGCATATAAATCCTGCAGGGTCCCACATTGCAGCTCAGATTCTTTGAGGCCATCAGTTGTGAACAGCACAACTTCTTTGCCCAAATACAAACGGAAGACAGCCAGGAGGTGACGCATATAGTCATAGTCACATGCATAATAGCTCCCATATTCATTCTCCACCTGCCTAGAGAACAGTAGGGAATTAAAAGATGGTGACTCTGAGCCCTTCATTTGCCAAAGGATTGGATTTTAATAAGACTCTGCATGTACCTCATTTGTCAAATACTGCACATGTAGCAGCTTATGCAGCCCATTTGTCCCATATGTTGGTTTCCCAAGTAGATGTGGCTGAGCTAGTTGTGAAGGAAGCAGTTTGCTCTTCCTGAAAGTCCCAAGCTCTGTGTAAGTTAGAAGGGTGCTAAAAATGTCTTTGTTGTTTGACAGTGAAAGGCAGCAAATATGTAAGATTTTGGATACTGGACAACATGATTTTAAGATCCAACCGGATTCAGCTAAACAGAAATTTGTGAATGGATTCCAGAATTCAGTTTCTATAGCCACTTGGCCCGATCTCTGTCTTTTCCAAAAATACTGTTATTTAGGGCTCACGTGTTTTAATGAAAGCAAAAAACTTGCACTCCCTGCTATATTCAACCACATGGCTATTGCAAAGTAGATATTTCACAAAGAGTTTTTGTACTTTGGATGTATTTGTATTCATGAAGCACCAAGTATTGTGCACGACTTGAAGGAGATTTTACTTTGTATATTCTGCAGCTCCTAGCTGACCATGCTCACTTCCAAAAAATTAAGCAGAGTTGGTAATTGGAGACCTCTAGGAAATTCCAGGCCTATGGACTAGATCAAGAAGTCAAAATAACTAAAATAAAAGCCAAGCAGACAAGGGCAACCATTTCTGTATTATTGCCAAGAAAACTATATGGATTATTTCCATGATGTCACCAGGAATTAAACTCAACTCCAAAGAGGCTTTATCCACAAATATAATAAGTATTATGGTTTTTTAAGTTATGCTTCATGATTACAGTTCTATTTTTCTAATTTTTCTACTAATACTTTTATTTATTTTAGGATAAAGATTTAAAGTATTCCTACATTTGTCCCTGATGAAGTTCTTTGTTTGGGCTAAAACATGTAGCGCTTGTCACAATTTTAGACTTTTTTTTTTACTGCTGTCTCAGTATATTTTTTTGCATTCTATAAATTTTATTCTTTTTTCTTCACTTGAAAGTTGTAGTGCAGCACATTTGAAAGGTGTCAGTTTGCGAAAGGCTGATTTAGGATACAGTGGTGCCTAAATGTTTGTGAACTCTTTTAAATTTTCAATATTTCTCCAAAAATATGACCTAAAACATGATCTGTTCACCACACATCCTAAAACTAGATAAAGATGAAGATAAAAATGAATCAAATCAACAACTGTTTTTCAGAGGTCCTCAGAAATCTTTGTTCCAGCCATGACACACTTCCACATACCTGTGTTGTAAAGATCAGACTTTGATAATGAATACCCAGAATTCTGTTCTTTAAATAACGAAGGACCTCCCACACTCACACCTGATTATCATCCCATTGACTGAAACACCTGACTCTGATTTTCCCTTCAAATGAACTGATAATCCTAGAGGTTCACATACTTTTGCCACACTCAAATATGTAGCTTTGGATCATTTTCCTCAATAAATCAATGAACAAGTATGTCTAATGTTTTTAACTCATTTGTTTAATTGGGTTCTCTTTATCTAGTTTTAGGATTTGTGTAGAGAACAGATCACATTTTAGGTAATGTATTTGCAGTAATATTGAAAATTCAAAAGGGTTCACAAACTTTTAAGCAGCACTGTATATGAATCCCACTTTGTATCCTCTTATGCTCCAGCTGCAGCCTGTTGTGGTGGTAAAAGATATTCTCACAACCTACCTAAGACTCACCCCTTTTGCTGAGTCCCCTAACCAATTCCAACCTCGCCGACCCCCCACATACACATATACACAAGGACCATGTAGCTGGGGGGAGGTACTTTTGATCACCACATTATCAATGTTCTTGTATTTTTGCTTTTTATCATAGTATTTTCTAAAGCATGTTGCCAATATCAGTAATAGAAATTGCTGCCCACAAAAACTTCTTCTGTGTCTACCATAAATTTGCTACAATAAGGACTTTCTACGGAAAGAAAGGCATTCTCTTAATATTTAGGGTAGCCTTGATTGAAGCTGTTATTCATTAATTCATCAATAAATATAATATTTAAATATCGTTCAGATGCTGCCACTGGAATGCCATTTGGTAGGCTGGTCCTCCAACATGATAGCAAGCACATTAAGAGTAGTCATTCTGTATTTTTTTAAAATTTCATTTACTTGGATACTGTAAACACACATGCACCAGCTCAATTACTTCAACTTGCATTTCCTTAAATAGGTACAATGTATGAATATATGAATTCTTCAGTGTATGAATCTTATCTTGGAGACCGCACAACAGGGGTGGGGAACTAGAGCCCTTCAGATGGCAGTGAACTCCCAGCTCTCATTAAGTTCAGTAAGAACTGCTAATATTTAAGGATAGTAGAAAGTAGGGCCAACTCTAGGCTAAGGCTGAGTAGGCATCAGCCTAGGGGTGCCAAATTTTAAGGGGTGCCAAAATGGAAAAGATTTCCCAAGAACATAAAAAAGCGAAAAGCAATAAGGGTGCACTTTGTGAGCCAGTGTGCCCAGTTGAGGGTTAAATATAATTTCACAGAATTGTTGCCATATGACAACAATGGGTGATGTAATTAAAATTACTTACTGTGTAAATAGGGTTAAAATGTCTAAGAAAATTTTTTTTCTGGGTCTGAAAATCCTAAGTGTAAAACTCCGAAACTTGAGGAAAAAAAGGGTGCCTGTTTGAATTTCCTAACAAAACTGAAAGATGTGCTAAACCATCCAGGGGCACCAGAATATGACTTTGTCTAGGGTGCCAAAATGCCTAGAGCCAGCCCTGCTGGAAAGCTTGTGTTCAGTAACCCTGGGGGAGACATCCATTGTCCTATTTCTGTCCTAATGGCTCAATTAAGGACTGAGGGAAAAAATACCTGAAATGGTTTATGCTTCACGCACCTGGATACTGATGATGTTGCCTCCATTTTGGTAAAGACGGGGCTTTATCTTGGGTAGCAGGACATTCAGCCATTTGTTGACAGCTTGCAGAAAACCTGAGAGCAGAAAGCAACTTGCTGAGCTAAAAAGTGAGGCTTCTCTGCTCAATTTCCCATGCAGTGCTAAGATAAGAGCTGGCGATTATGATGCTGTATACTGAGGAGAGTTCTGGAAGAGCACTTGGATCTTTGTATTAAGCTCACATAAGCGCTTTACTTCTGCAGAAGGTAGAGGAAATTCTGTCTTCTTTCTGATTCAGCTTTCCCTCTTACCTGGATCAGATGTACGCAGAATAATATTTGGTTCTGCCAACAGCCAAGATGGAAGGCCACCCTAGGAAAGAAGGTATCAAAGTAACCCAATTTTGCAAATAAGGTCAAAGAAGTTATTTACGCTCTCCTCCAGTCAGTAAAAACTGGAGAACTTTCAAAAGATGAGAATTCAAAACTGCAAAAATAGGTCTGATATTAATTATTGCAAAGTGGTTGTTTGAGTCATGAGATGAAACGTTAGCATCCATGTATAACTATAAAGCAAGAAAAATACAAGATTTAAAAATGAAAAAAATGGGTCAGAGATACAACAGGAAAATAAGGGAAAGATAGCATGTCAAATTATTAACTGCTTAAGATGAGTTGTGGAGCATTCAGATGCTGAAAATAATAACTTATCTGAATCTCTGTATAGCCCTCACCATATCCCATTCAGCACAGATGTAGGGTCCAGGGCGCAATATCACCAATAGCCCTAATTGGGCCACTAAGTCCAAGAATCCTTCCAAGTCTCTGTCCTCGGAAAAGTTATAAATCCCAGGCAGCGGTTCATGGTAGTTCCATGGGACATAACTGAGGAATTAAAATACGCATTTCAGTCCAGAACATATTTCTGAGACCGAAAAGAATTACTGTACTCATGGATAAACACAAAACCATGTTTATGTTGTGGCACTAAATCCTAAACAATATATTTTTTGTAGTTCAAGTATATCTTTCAATTTCTGTTTCTCAGCTCAGATTGACAGCAAATTCAAACATAATTGATAGCAAGCAGGGAACATTAACAGACCTTTTCTCCCCTAGTTTTAAGTTGGAATGATGAGCAGAGATGATTATCCTAATTGTAGCAGAAAGGTGGGCAGTAATTAAACATGCTGTTTTATATACACACATACATATAGATAGTGTTGTGCAGACATATGTGCACATGTTGTTCATTTTGGCCAAAAGCACAAGGTCATGTATATTCTGATAAGACCTTATGATTGAACAAAATACTTTCATTATTTGGGTCAGATCCATTTTCACTAAGCATGAGTTCCTTTGCTCCCTACAGCTTTAGGCTGTAGTCTAAAATATGGACCCTTTGCTGAGAAAGTTGGAGCATTTATGATCAGTTTAAGTCTCTAGTCTCTGTTGCAGTATGTCCCAGCTGGGAGTCACTTCTGATCACTTACATCTGTACAGCGTTGAGGCCACTCATGTACATCTTGAGGAGCCGGTCCTTCCAATAAGCTGGTGGGATACGGAAGTAATGGATACTGCCTGAGATATAACGAAACTGAACTCCATCCTTCAGGAAGCAGTTATTTTCATAATCAATGCTGAAAGAATGAACTGCTGCAGTGGTCTGGTATCCAGAAAAAGAGAAGGAAGCTTAATATTGTCATTTGCCATGCAACCACAATGCTACTTTATCTCTTTTTAGATGGATCAAATTAGGACCTTCACTCCTTGCTCCTTGGCCTTAATAGGATATAATTAGGGATCTCACTTTCTTGGCTCAAATAATATGGTTAACACTGACTTGGTCCTTCATGTATTTCTGCTATTTCTGCTTTGCATAGGAGCTTTCAGACTTATGGATACTTAGTATAAAACAATACAGTGTTTCAGCATGGAAGGACATTACAGTACAGGAAGTCCCTGACTTACAACCACAATAGGGATTGGAAAATTCATCATTAAGCGGTGTGGTCATTAAGCGAGGCATTACATGACTGTACCCGATTTTATGACATTTTTACGGCAGTCATTAAGCGAATCACCATGGTTGTTAAGTGAGTCATGTAGTTGTTAAGCAAATCATACAGTTTCCCATTGATTTTGCTTGTTGGAAGCAGGCTAGGAAGGTTGCAAATGGCGATCATGTGACGCCGAGATGCTGTAACCATCATAAATACATGCCAGTTGCCAAGTGCCTGAATTCTGATCACGAGATCACGGGGATGCTGTGATGGTCGTAAGTGTGAAACTGGTCACAAGTCACTTTTTTCAGCGGTCATAACTTCAAACAGTAGCTAAACAAATAGTTGTAAGTTGAGGACTACCTGCACTGCGCACTTTCCTGAGGTTAGTCTAGTATACCTAGACATGTCACATAATGCATCTCAAAGTTCTTTTACACCTCATGCTCATTGCTACTCCAAATCTTGCAAGTTTAAATCTAATGTCCCAATCACAATTTATACCTGAGATTTAGGTCTGCCCCTCACTTACCCACTTAGACTTTTTCTAGGTTACCAGCCTATGTAAGACCTTTTCCTGAGTCATACTGTAGAGTCACACGTCTCTTTATCTCCAGTGCTATGGTTACTCTCTGTCTGCATTTACAAACATTTTCATCCAGCCAGTCACACAAGGTTTTGACAAATAAATTATTAGTGTGCTCTGAGTCTAAAATTATTTGAACTATATACTGTTCTTTGCTGTGGCCTGAATCATATGGCTGAGGATATATAGTTGTTGAGAATTTTAAATAAGCAGAACAGATTATGCTCCATATTTAAGAATTCCACAATAATTACATCACACAGGAGCTTAATTCAGTGGCAGGGTAGTTAGCTCACTAATTATAAACAGAACATTATGAAAGGATGAGGGAGAAGTGCCAAAAAGATTTAAAGAAAAACCTGGACTGTGACAATAAGTAGAAGATTAGAAGGCAAATAGAAAAATCCCTTATATTTGCTTTAAAAAGTTGGAAGAAATCATTTCAGCATTTTTCCCCAATAAAATACTTCCCCAATTGTTTTTATATTGCTTACCTGAAACTGTAAGCCCCCCAAAGCTACCATGAGAATATACAGCCACAGCCCCATCTGTCTGACCGTAACTTCAGCCTGGAACAAGAAGCTGTAAGAAGACATCACATGACAATCTGGTGGGCAGGCCCTGGTGCTTCTTCCAAAGTAAGGGGTGGTCCCTCCTACGAGATGGGAGGGGAGAAGGAAAGGCAGCAATTTGTAATGAACTATATCCAAAGCCATGGTCAAATCAGAGGATAATACTATGATGCACCAAGTTCCTTCTGAATGCAAAGAATGAACACAGGGAACTGGAACAGAGAGCTCGTTTTCCATTATCAAATTTATAGATTATGCTAAATATACATTTCCTCAAACTAAGAGGAAAATGACAGATAATGACAGAACATAGTTATCTGTGAGATGAGAGTGGAAAGAGATATACTTAACCTAGTATTGCATTGTATAATTGTCACTGAATCAAAAGCACCAATTATTTTTAAATAATAAATTGTACATACAGGATTTACTGATTTTTAAAATTTTCCCTTACAGATACTCATGCACTTTTTGTAGATCTAATAAATATTGAAATGATCAGAACCAAATGTGGTGATTACGGAACAAGCTAATACACATCTACCCGGAGAGAGCAAAAGACTCCATAAGAATATCAAGTTTTTAAATTTTTAAATGCTGTGTGCAGCTATCACATTATATAATTATATAATCTTCGTGCTTTCCATGCATAGTACAAATCTGTTTTTATTTATATCCACCTTATTGCAACTTGTTTGTCATTGGAAGACCCCTCTGTTCACCAGACCTGTACAATCACTGTGTCCATTCAGCAACAGGAACCCATGCAGAGACCCAAGGTGACCAGTGCATAATGTCCCAGCTGGGGCACACTATCCTTGGCATCACCACATTCTGTGCCACCTCATAATGAGATATGTTGTTATAAAGTAAGGAATTATGAGCCTTATCAGAGTCATTGAATGGTGAAATTTAGGGAAAACCAATCAGGCTTTAAATGCCATTGTAGTCTAAGCCACAAAGGAGTTACTCGATCAGAATGTCAAATGTCTCCTGCCAACATTAAAATGATCATAATAATAATTCTTATTATTAAAATGATCACAATAATATTTTATTAAAACTCCCTACTGAGGTATCTGATGTCTTGAGGTGGCTGAAGCTACATCTGCCCTGAAATCCACACAGTCATAAATTTCACCAGATGACCTTGGGCTAACCACAAGCAGCTCAATTTAGTTCACAGAGTTTTTGTAATAACTTATGTGGTAGTGAATCATGAATGCTGCCCTAAGTTTTCTAGAAAAACACCTGATATTAAAAATCCATAGTGTCCCAAGAATACTCATTTACAGCCTTCCATGAGCTAGCCTGGCATATATTCACAACAGCTCTGTGAAGTACACTGAATGCATTATTCTCATGGCAGAACAGAAGACCCTTTTGGGACTAGGTTACAGGGCCATACACATTTATTTAAGAATAAGCCCCTCTGAATTCAAAGTGAGACTCACATCTTAGGAAATGCTCACAAACCCCAATCAAGTAAATCCTGAATACTGAATCTCAACACTTTGTGCCTAAACTGCACTAACTTGCTCTTGAACACCCAGACCATGACTCTCCCTTTCCTACTCAGTTCCTTCCCACCCTCTTTTCCTCTTTCACTGAGGTTGCCTTCTTCCAGTGGTTGCTAAGCTACCTCCTGGCCGCAGAGCAGTCGGCGCAGAGCATAACGTCATCAGGCAGCGCAGGAGCCCCTGTCGCGCTGGAGCTCTCCAGGAAGCCTCCAAGCTCTAGACCGAGACTGGGTGAGTGTGTGGCCCCCTCCCCTCCCTCCCCTCCCCCCTTCCCCCCCCCCCGCGTGCCTCCGCGGATGGGCGGGGCGTGAGGATGAGCTTGGTCGTGTTTGCTGTTGTTCTGTGTTCCAGAGTGCCGGGTTCAGAAAAGGCGCCGGGACTTCCAGGGCAGAATTTCCGTCCCCTGTTACTTAGTTTGAGCCATAACTCGGCCTCGGAACCCAATGCAGTTATCCACTCTAGAACAAATGACATAACAATAACAGCTACTGTGCATCTGGACATGTGCAGAATGCATTATTCTCATGGCAGAACTCTTCATTTACTAGTTCTCTCGATGGCTTTTTGATGCCATCAGTCACCGTATATTTCTGAACCACCCGGCTGGATATGATTGCTGCTCACCACTTTGCTCTCTAGCTTCAAAGAACTAATCTTTACCCCTTTTTTCTCCTTTTTTCTTACATGCCTTACCTTTTTAGGATGTAATCCAAAGGGCAAGGCTTGTCCTTTCATCTTGAATGATGGGAACCACTTTGGAGACAGTACTTACTTGAAGAGCAAGGGGAAATATAAAATAAAGAGTTTTGTCACATAGTTTTAAAAAAACTATACTTCTGATAGGCAGCTAAAGAGATATACTTTCCCTTTCCCTTTCCATGCTGTCTATCAGTTCAGTTAGTATCATGATTCAATTCCTTTGCATTTGGGAAGATGCCAGTTATGTGCAACCACAGATACGTTCCATCGTGATTCAGCTGGGAGCATGGAAGAAAGCGCTCACTATTGACTCTTCTATTCCTTGTTGAGATGAATAGTGGCATTTTGTTTTTTTCCAAAAACAGATTGCTATAGAATATCGAGTGACTGGACTCCTGCCCTATTCCCCTGTTTTCCACATAATCTTGTTACCTTTTTTCTTTTTAGAAGATTCATTGAATATATGTTTCTTGGCTGTCAATCAATTGGCATCCAGCTGACTGTCATTTTGGAGGTGATAATTAACCCTCTATTTCTGTGTTCCTCACAGCATATTTTCTTATTACAGAACAGAGAATGGAGCATTTGTCTTCAGCCAGGCTGGGTAGCCAATAATCTGTATGTGCTTCCTCTGCCTCTGTGCTTTTTTTTTTTTTGCAATTCTCAAAGCCCATTTAAGATTGCATCATCCACATTTAGTGGCAAGTCACTGGTCTAGAGCAGAGCATTTTTTTTTCTTCTTTCCAAATATATCCCAAAATAATTGTGCTAAGTCCTGTTTTACTTTTATAAACCTCACTGCCCATTGCCCACCAAAACAGTAAAAAGAAGGGTTGAAAATTCTGGCCATAGTCCTTCTGTGACATTACCAGATCATCTTGACTGTTTTTGAAGCTCTCAGAAGCTGGAGAAAAATGTTCCTGGTTTTATTTTGTTTTTAGTGTGGCTCTTACCCACAGAAAGGTTGGTTGCCCTTATAATTTGAGCTGTATCATTTCCTCTCCAGCACTAATGTTGTACCCCATGTCTTCTAAATGTTTATGATATTGGGAGAGAAGAAACTGATGGATGGGCAAGCACTTGGACTATACTCTTGTGTTCCCTTCCAATGTTATACCTTACCTGAAAGGTCATCTGTTTTAATATACAGGTAGTCCTTGTTTAGCGACTGCTTCACACAGTGACCATTCACAGTTCTGACAGGTGATGAAAAAGTAACTTTGCGACCAATCCTCACATTTACCACCTTTGCGTGTCTGTAAAATGAAGGAAAGCTGAAGTAAGATTGTAAGCACAGTCACGGTTTCACTTAGTGACCGCTTTGCTTAATGACTGAGTTGCCAGTCCCAGTTGTGGTTGCTAAGCAAAGACTACCTGTATATGTATCCATTTATTAATATCTTGAGGTAAGGCTGCCCCTTATTTTCTCAGCCTTAGGGCCTTCACAATGACTTAACCAATGTCTGGAACTTTGCTTTCTTATCCTCTGTAGGGTCTGAAGGATGTTGGAGCGACCACCATGGGCCATGCCCTATGCATCTGTTCAAGGGGGACCATCACTATCAATAGCAAACGCTATCTTTTAATCCACAGGCTTGGGGAGGGGTGAGTATTGGCCTCCTTCCAGAGGGATCTTTTAAGATGCTTTGCAGTGATTCATTTGAAAATTTCACAGAGTATCCTGTAGTTACTAGCCTATCTTTTATCATAGTTTGGTCTATGTTTTCTTTTAACTGTGATAATCAAGTTGGTAAGAAAGACCCAGAAGCAAAGCACACATCTTTGTGGGAGCTCCACAATGCTGCATTCCTATGGATTAAGGTTCAGGTTGTTGCTGAAATCTTTCTCATCATTGCCTCCCCTGCCACTGCCCTCTCTGAGACCCACAATTAATTCATGTAGTTCACCTGTAGGGAGATGCTTCGACCACAGATGTTCATGCTTTAAAGAAGTAGGAAATATGTATCTGTATACACACACTGCCGTTATTTGCCTGGGGTAGAATTATTGCATTTTCTAAGGTTCATCTATTCCAGATGTGGGAATGTTGCTCCTTCTGGATTATTCTGACCTGTATCGCCCAACATCCTCACCATTGGTCGTGCTGCATTCAACTGCCATGAGTTGTAGTCCAGCAACATGGAGAGCCATTGGTTGTCCACCCTACCTCCCATCTTCTCCAAAATATTCCTCCAGAATTGCCATTCAAGCTTCATTTAAAGATAGATGTCTTTTTTTCTTCATTTGGTACAATTCCCTCTAGATTTTCATACATGTAATTGGGTTGCCTGTTGCTCCAAGGAAGGTGATACCAAAGTTCTTCTGGACAACATATTTCATTGCCTACCACTCATTACAGTTAGAATGTTTATTCCTGGTACATAATTATATATTTGCTGCATTTTAAGTTTGCTGCTTCTCTTCCCTCAGTAATACCCTCCTCTTCATGTCATCTTTATATCTATCTATCTATCTATCTATCTATCTATCTATCTATCTATCTCCGAGCAACTGAGTAGACCGTCAGACTAACAATGTTTACTGTTTAGTTTCTAATGTTAGAAAATATCCTTAGAAATTAAGTAGAAAATAGTTCTATTTAGTTCTATCGTTGGAAGATAGAAAATGTCATTAGATACCTACAGATCTGGGTGATCTTCCCCACTAATTTCCAATTAATTAGGCATGTTTTTGGGGTATGCTTGAACTCTTTCGGATTGTTTAGCATATCCAGTTACTGGGCTGTTTTGGGCAGTTTGTCAGTGCTGTGATAAAGTGTTGGGGAGAACCAGAATACTGCTTAGTGCCACATGATACTTATCTAAACATTTTCCTGTTTATCAATCCAACAGTTTTACAGTGGTACACAAAGTATTTGTGAAAAAAGCAGCAACAGCTTCATGAAATTATAAACAAATAAGGTTATAAGACATGAGCAAGAGTCCTCTCTTGTTATTCTTCCAGTTATGGCATGCAGATATCTAGCTTTTCTGTACAATCTCATTAATTTGTCTCAGCACCGAAATTGTATGCATAGAAACTGCTAAGATGACATCAGCGAACTAGCAAACCTGTGTGGAAAACATGACACTCACTGCGTTGCAAAGGTGTAGGATGCAGATGGCAGGAGAGGAGGGTCATAATTTAGGAATAAGGATGAGCTTTTAAAGTGAAAAAAGTCATGATAGGAAACAGGGGAGAAAGAAAGTGGCTTGGATGTTGTTTACATCAGAATACTTATGTCTCTGTCCTGCCCTGCGGCTTCTTCTGTTTTGCTCTGCACAGCGGCTTCAGCTATGTGGACCTTGTCGAAGGGCTGCACGATGGGCGCTTCTATGCCTTGAAACGCATCCTGTGCCATGACAAGGATGATCGTCAGGAAGCTCTGCACGAGGTAGAGATGCACCTGCTTTTTGAGCACCCCAACATCTTGCCCCTCTGTGCACATGCCATGGTAGAGAAAGGATCCAAACATGAGGCCTGGCTCCTCTTGCCTTTCCTCAAGGTCAGTAGCCTCAAGCCTGAAGTCTTAGTTAAGGGGTAAGGTACAGACGGGTTCAGCAGGTGCATACCAAGAAATGTGTTCTTCTAGCTCAGTTTTTCTCAGCTGTGACAACTTGGAGATGTGTGGACTTCAACTCCCAGAATTCTGGGAGTTGAAGTGCTCATATCTTCAAGTCGCCAAGGTTGAGAACGCTGTTCTAGATACATTAGGCATGGAGGGAGAAGGTGGACTCTTCCAGCTTTGTACTAACTCTACTCACAATTCACATTGCTGCCCAGAGTCACTTGGATTGAGATGGGTGGCTATAGAAATTGCACACACGCATGTACGTGTGCATGCATGAATGAATGAATGAATGAAGACCACTTCTAAGGTGTAATCAGCTAGTATAATTAAGATCTGTGTTCCTACATCAAGAATACAACAGACCCCTTTTTTTGTACCATCTGCAATTGCTCCAATGGCTTCTGGATATATTTTCTTATGCAATCACATTTATTTTCCCTTTTTGCCCTGCTTGCATGACTTGTAATCACAAAGGTTAAAAATATTTTTTTTCAATGAAACAACTTAAAACCACAAATCTTCTGACATATAACTTGCAGAATGAGGGCAGAAATTAAGCCACTCCAAACATTTGGAAAAATAAAAACAAAAGAAAAAGAAGAAAATAGTTTGTATTGTTTTTATTCTTTTTAACTTTAATCTCTAATAACATTATTTAAAACAAAAACAACAATTGGGCAAAAATTACATAGAGAGAGAAAATTCTCAACAGAGTGCCAACACGTCAACACAAGGGAGCCAGTATATCCTAAGGGCAAACTGGTATTGCAGCTGTAAATGTTCTGCCCTGTGCCTCTGCCAGCCTGTAAAGCAGTGTTTCCCAACCTTGGCAGCTTTAAGATGTGTGGACTTCAATTCCCAGAATTCTGGGTGTTGAAGTCCACACTTAAAACCGCCAAATTTGAGAAACACTGCTGTAGAAAGTAAGGAAGATGACTTTGGCTGTTCTATGCAAGAACCATTATCTAGACAAAAGGGGCAGAAATATTTTAAAGTTCCAGAACAATGAGATAACATTCAGAAGCAGCTCAGAGAGACACCTCCCTAATTCAGTAGAGTAAAGGAACGGTAAGGAGGTACAGCATAGTCAGACTTGCAAGTTTCTGTTATTATAGCCAATCTCAATAAAAGTAGTTTTAGTCTTCCTGGAGAGTTGATTTCCTGATCCAGTTTACCCAGTGGGACTGACACAGCCAGAGCTCCAGTGATGATGGGACATTGAGCAAGGCCTCAGATGAAAAATACAGTGGATTGTGGGATCAGGTGGCAGAAGGTAATCCTTCCAAACTAGTCCCAAAGTGTCCAGGGTTTTATAGGTAATAACCAGCACTGGAATCATGACTGGAAATAAAAGTTAAATTACAGTACTACTCTGAAAATCAGATTTTTGGACATTTTTCACTAACTAAAGTTTGAAATGCTTTTCAGGGGCAGTGTTACACTAATTTAGTTTGGATGCAACCAAGGCACATGTAATAGAGGCTGGATCTGCTTTTTCCAGGAAAGGTGTAGCTGGTGCACCATCCCAAGCTATAACAAAGCTCTCCTGGCTAGAGCCGTCATCTGAGTATCCAGTTGACATATCTGACCTCTCAATGGGAGCACAGTATTGTGCAGAAGAGACTCCAGTTTTCATCAGTGGTTGGCTTTCTACATCAGTGTTTTTCAAACTTGGCACCATTAAAGTATGTGGATTTCAAGTCCCAGAAAAGCATACTGGCTGGGGAATTCTGGGAGTTGAAGTCCACACATCTTAAAGGTGCCAAGGTTGAAAAACACTATTCTACATGCAGTGCTTTTAAAGTCAGCTAAGATCCTCCAGTATCTGTTCCCTTTCCCTGTTCAAGCCAAATCAAGATGTTGTGACTGTAATTCTGCTCAGCTATGCTGCTTCTGCCACATTTTCCCTCTGTGGTGGCGTCTCTACAACCACAGCCACCTAAGAGTTCTAGGACAACTTTAGGGCTATATATTTAGGGCTTATGGTCAAGCAGCAAATAAATTAAACAACTCTTAGAATAGTATGGTATTCAGGGCAGCTCCAAAACTGTGTGCAGCTAGCCCTGCTCTAGATAAACTATTTGCTTGTTTTTGATTGGACCAGAAGCAACCAAACCAATATTCATTAAGCCTCTGCAGTTGTAAAGTTCAATGGCAAAGGATGGTACGTCATCCTTAGGCCAGGCTGGGCCACAGTCTCTAATACCTAGGGATAAATCTTTTTCTTCACTCAGTAAGTTTGGAGAATGTGCATACAATTTCAGCTACCAATGTGCCTGGGTTTCTTTTGCAGAGAGGGACCCTCTGGCAGGAGGTGGAAGCCCTGAGAGATAAAGGTTCCTTCATGCCTGAGGAGCGGATCCTGGTCATTTTTCATGGCATCTGCCGAGGACTGCAGGCCATTCATAACAAGGGATATGCACACAGGTAAGAAGCTGGCCTTAGAAAACATTGTGTATGAATATGGTAGCAATAGACCCTGGGTGGGAGGCATTGCTGAGGTCATGAGAAACTGTCAGTCATTGTTAGAGGGATGTTAGGAAAGAGGAGTTTGCAAAAATGAAGAACCATCCTCGGGCACAGAACATCAATGTGGCAGCATGTTAAGTAGAGGAAAACCCACAGCTGGAATATTACAAGCTTCAGACTTTCTTTCAAAGCAGGATTTGGGGACTAATGGCTTGGATTGGTGACCGGACAATTCCAGGTTTTTCTGTCTACGTTCTGCCTGCCTTTTTCCAGAGATTTAAAACCAACAAATGTGTTGCTGGATAATGAAGATCAGCCACTGCTGATGGACCTAGGCTCCATGAATCAGGCTCGCATTGAGGTGCGAAGCTCACGGGAGGCCATGACTGTTCAGGTACGAAGTTGAATCTGGTAGAAGGGAAATGGGGAGCAGCTCTAAAGATGAAGGAAAAGCATCTAATGAAATAAAGCTATTCTAACTATGAAAGTCAGGGCTTCCACTGATATCCCAGCACATTTTATTTAATGGCAGAGGAAGGAAATTGGCAAGTAGTAATATCATCTATGCATGCAGAATGATGACATGCAGTCTTTTGTGTCCCAGCATGTCCTCTCCCCTTAAAAGGAATGGTTGGGTAGATTGGGGGCAAAGTCCACACATTACGTGCAAGAGATCTGGGGAAGTGAATGGAGTCATCCACAATGACTGTCGCTGGCTTCAGAAGAGTAGTTAAGCAAAGTCCAGCTTCTTTTTAATGTGTGTCCTACACATTGCATACCCATAAAAAGGGGCAGGTCTCTGCTTGTCTGGTTGTGCCTGCTGTTTTGAAGATGATGACCATTGCTGTGGATGCCCCTGGAAGTGAGGATAGATGTCAGAGCATACAACCCTAGCAGATCCTGAATCAGAACCATTGCTCTATCTAGCTCAGAACGATTGACACTGACTAGATCAGCTTATTTGGGTTTCTAGGAAGAAGTTACGCGTGGCCTTTGTCCCAAGGCCCTAGAGATCCACAGCCACTCAAAATAGACATCAGTAATCAAATGTAGTTTCTATCCCTGTTCCTTCACCAAAACTGTTTTCCCCAAACTTTGTTGTTTGGTGGCAGATGAAACATTTCCATCAAGCAACCAAGCTCAGAGAGCACCAAGGACTCCACTGTTTTCCCCAAAGGATAACTAGCCCCAGCCCCTGCCTTGAGAGAGGGACATGATCACTGCAGTTTTCCTTTTCCATCCATATCAGTGTTTCCAGTATTGGCATACACTGCTCCAGATACGTGGTCATGGTTTCAACAGCAAGCAAGCAGAAGCAAAACAAACAAGTAGTGAGATCTGTTCAGAAGGATATATTTTTATATTATGGGATTTGCAAATCATAACCTCAAACCTCTTGAGTATTTTAGGCAGGCCAGGAAAATGAGATTTCTTTCTTTTCTCAACAGTGGCTTTGCTAGATCTCTCTTCGCCTTTCCTATTCCATGTTAAAATCTCCCTTGAACTTAGTTCCTGTGGCTGTAGGGACACGTCCGCCTAGTTTTCTTTGTCAACAGCATGGGAGTAGTTTGCTAATGCCTTCTGCTGGATTTTTTTTTTTTTTTAAATTCCCAGTTTAGTCTACAGCTCTGAAATTTCCTAGTGATCTCCCACTCAGTACTAAGCATGTCCAGTCCTGGTTAATTTTTTTGAGATCTCCCAGGTGCTGCTGTGTATTATATTTAATGTTAATGCCCTTAATTTAAAGTATTATTTCCTGTTACTATTCCCTAAAAGCAACCAGGAGGTCTGTGGGAGCAACCTGCCAGAGAGAAAGGTTGAGATACTTCTCCTCTCTCTTTCCAGACTTTGTCTTATGTACTTTTGTCTTCCCTCCCTTGTTGATCTCACAGGACTGGGCTGCCCAACGCTGCACCATCTCATATCGAGCCCCAGAACTGTTCAGTGTTGAGCGTGAATGCGTTATTGATGAACGTACTGACATCTGGGTAAGGGTCACTATTTCTGCTTAGAAAACAAATGCTTAATATTGCCGTAATACACTAAAGTATAATATCCTGTACAGGGGAGGGAGATCCTGTTTCATTGTTCCAGGGCCAGCTTTTTGCTCCATATGCTTACCTAACCTCTGCTTAGTCCTTAGGCTGTGTTCTCTACTGCATGATGTTTGGTGAAGGACCTTATGACATGATTTTCCAAAAGGGGGATAGTGTGGCCTTAGCGGTGCAGAACCATCTCACGGTGCCCCAGAATACCAGGTAAGCATTTGCTACCTAAAAGGTGGGAAGGGGGTTGTGGTTGCCCTTAATCCAAGGACAGGTTGATCTGAATTTGTTCTAAATTTCAGGTACTCCCCAGCCTTGGAACACCTCCTCTCTTCTATAATGGTAGTGAATCCCCAGGAGCGCCCATTCATTGCTGACATAATCTGTCAACTTGAAGTGATACAGCCACCTCCCACTGGACAAGATGCCACACGCATCTGAGATCACAGAAGCAGCAGTTAAAAACAGAAGCAGCTAGTGGCATTTCAGCCCAGGTGGAACCACAAGAGATGAAGTTCAGAGAAAACACTTGACAAGACATTGTGTTTCTGCTGAATGCCAGTCTCATACTTGCAGGAACTCTCTTACAGTGGGACTGCGTTAAGGATGATGCTGATCTTTGGGACTCACTCCCTTACTTTTTCACGTATCTTACTAGGCTTTGACTGCTCTGTTTGTTGGCCCTTGCCAGCTGCCTCCACAAAGCATGATGTTTCCCCAAGGGACCAAGATTCCTTTTCTTCAAGAAAGAAGATGCCCCTCATTTTGTACTTGAGTGTGGCTTTCCCTTAACTACTGTGGGCTGATGCCCTAATTGTTTTGATAAAAGCATGCCCTCAGGGCCTAAGTGTTAAATAAAATCTTTAGAATGCAGCCACATATTTTTAAACCACTAGAATGATAAAAATGTGATCCAATAATAGTGTTGTTTATTTATTTATCATGTATATACTGCTCAATCATACATTTTTCCCTAATCTGTTTCTTATGTATTTGACCACATCTTTTTGGAAAGAAAGATTTTTCTCTCTTCCAGGCCTCAAAGAACTGCATTACTTCTACATCCAGAAATGCCCGCTTTTTGGCGTTATATGTACTGCTAATTGTTTTGAAGAGTAAAGAGTTGCGTAGGGTAGGAAATTTTATTTAGTCCTTTCAAAAGTTGGTTATTTCCATAAAAATAGGTATGTGCAAGAGTTCCAAGCTTGAAATGTCTGTTTTAAGCGTTTTGAGTTTGGAACAAAATACCCATATTCTGAGAGTTTTGTCCTATTCTCAGGTTTTGTTTTGAGCTAAAACGAAACGGGGCAATTTCAGGCATGTTACACAGACCACCAGGAGGCAGTGTACAGCTAGTTTCATTTGTACTGGGACTTATCAGATGTATTTCTAGATCTGATCTAGAAATATCTAGATCTATTTCTATTGGGTTCAAACCCTCTACCAGGGAATGAACTCATGGATTATATACAATGCATTACTTGTAGGAGCTATCCAGATCCTGGCACTCAGTGGTGTTACAGGGAGGGATATATAGAATCCATATAATATTCTAATTACCATTCTGATAGAACCATTGTTGCAATTTCCCAGGAGTCTCAAATTCTGCGATTGGCTTGTTTTATACATTGTAATTGGCTTAGGTTTCTTCCCTCCCAGCATAGCTATAGAGTAACAAGGACTGCCCAACCTTGCTTCTAGTGACAGAGAATAGGATGAAGAGAGGAAAAAGCAGCAATTTAAATAATTCATGTTCAGAGGGAGATGCTGCTGCTGCTGTTGCACCTGAATTGGTTTTAGAGTCAGACCAGATGCATTCAGAGGCAATTCTGGATGATCAGTCCCCAACCTAAGAACTGATGAAGACTATGGTTAGTTGCATGTCTGCCTGGAAAGAAACTTAACTGGCTTTTTTATTCTTTGGCATGGAGAAGTTAGAGCTCCTAGACTGGATTGTGTAGTATTGTGTTGTAGCAGTTTTTTGCAGATAGGAGGACATCAAAATATTCAAAGGTATGTGCTGTGCACAGTATGTATTACTCAAGCATTGCCAATAATACTGCAGTTGTTGGTTTTATGTTGTAAAATGCAAAGGCTGTACTGTGTGGCTTTTTTCTTTTAGTTGAGCACACTGCATATGTATGCCCTCACTGAGGGTGAGCTTTCAGGCTACATGCTAAATGCCAAGACCACTGCTTTTAGTTTATTCTGTACTGCTGGCTGATGGTCAAATACAAGTTTGCCCTGTGTTTGTACATTATGAAGACAGAAAAGCTTCTTCAATAACTGGGTTATTGAAGTGAATCGTGCTGTTATTCTTTGCTGGACTTCTGTGACTCTTTGTGTAAGCAGGCTGAGAAAAAAAGAAGGCCTAGACTGTTGCTTCCATTGTCTTTTATAAGAATTAAAACATGATTTAATCTTTCTTTTAAAAATAACTTTTGTAAATTGGGTCATAGGTAGGCACCAGCAAGGACCACCTATTTGTGTGGCTATAGGGTGAAAAATGAGGGAGAAAAGGACCTTGAGTTCTCATTGCTCCCAGTGTCAGAGTACACAACATTTTTAAGTTTTATGGCACAGAACACTCAAGGCACTCTAAATGTTATTTCACTGGAATGTAGCCAACTTGGCTGTTTTGTCCCAAGCTCAAAACAAAAAGCCTTTTCTGTTTCAGATACATCACTACAAAAAGGTAGCCATGTGGCAACTGGTATTAGTGTTTTTTTAAAGCTCTGTGGCATCTTGAATTATAGAGGGATGAGTCTATTTTAAAAAAATAAGTCAATGACATTAATACCAGTTTCAAGAGCAAAACCCTTACAACCCCATCACTTTTCGGCGGGGGGGCTTGTAGCTTAAATTTCTGTGATACAGGAATGGAGGGGAAAGAAGAAAGACTGGTACTCAGCCTGTATGAGGATGGTATACAAACTCTTGCTAAATCGAGCATAGGGCCAGCAGTTTTTTTCATGCTCAGTATACTGATGACTGTAACTCCCTTTCATCTTTCCCCACCCACCGTGAAACATGCACATATCCCTATCCAACTTGAGTATGTTTCTTCTACAACAGTAGCCTCCAAAATCAGAACAGTCAATATGGTTAGCGGTCAGGAATGTTGGAATTTTAGTCCATCCTCATGAGGTTCAGTGTTGGGAGAGGTCATGTTAAGTCTGTACAAGGCTGCTCACTCACTAAGGCAATTTGAATTTATTCAGAACAGGATAATATATGCAAGTAACATGCAGGAAGTAAGAATTTAACTTTTCTAGAAGATGCAGCAAAAGCTAACTTTATCATATCTAGCTGCTCAATCAAAATGGAAACTGACCAAGGGATATGTTTGGTGAGGGCCAAATGTAGTAGACAAGAATATGCAAAACAGTTTAATACTGAAGGCAGAGTTGCTATTGCATTATTAAAGCTAACAAGATCTCAGCCCAAATAGAAACCTTGCTAAGATGTTCTGCTCTTCTTCCATTTCAATAAATAGAAATCAGATCCCTGATCAGACATGTTCATCCATGGTGGGTTTGGGCAGGTTGCTTCTTAATGGAGTGTTTGTAGTTAAAATGCTACTCAGTAGTTTGTAGGAAAGTTTTTGTAATAGTCTGTCATCCTATTCTGACATCTGCAGTGTGTGAAACATAGTATTTTAAAAGGCAACTTTTATTTCCAGAATATGTGGGGAAGTATGGAATTTCCCAAGCTGGAAAATAGGTGAATAATTTATTGTTCAGAAATAAGCTGATTGATTCTTCAGTTAATTCCATTCTTATTTAACATTACAAAGTTCTCATCCTTTGATTTAAAGTTTTGTACTAAATGACATATTTGCTTTTGTGGGGGGAAAAAACTGATGCTGTATGGGTGCAGACATACCTGTTTCATGGTAATGCGCAAAGTATATGTTGTAACCTAAGGCTTTATTACTTTGCCAAAATCACCAGTAGACATGGTGTTTTTAGGGTGTGCTTTTCAGGTTTAGGTTGCCTAACATGCAAATTTTCCTTCTGTCAAGTGAGGCAGCTCTGAGCAGTAACCATTAGATAGGACTGCTCCATGTGAATTCTGGCTATGAGACAGACACATCACTGTAGTTTAGATTAAAATCAAGCATTCTTTAATGAAAAGGAAGGTCCAAACACAGTAGAGCCTTTATACCTATTCTTCTCCCTCCTCTTCATCTTCATATGAATCAATGCCCACCTCTTCATAATCCTTCTCAAGGGCAGCCATGTCTTCCCGAGCCTCAGAGAACTCCCCTTCTTCCATCCCTTCCCCAACATACCAGTGCACAAAGGCCCGCTTGGCATACATTAGATCAAACTTGTGGTCCAGGCGGGCCCAGGCCTCAGCAATGGCTGTGGTGTTGCTCAGCATGCACACTGCCCGCTGAACCTTGGCTAGGTCTCCCCCAGGAACCGCAGTGGGGGGCTGGTAGTTGATGCCCACTTTAAAACCCGTAGGGCACCAGTCCACAAACTGAATGCTGCGCTTGGTCTTTATGGCGGCAATAGCAGCATTGACATCCTTAGGTACCACATCCCCACGATATAAAAGGCAGCAGGCCATGTATTTGCCATGGCGGGGATCACATTTCACCATCTGGTTAGCAGGCTCAAAGCAAGCATTTGTGATCTCGGCCACAGAAAGCTGCTCATGGTAGGCCTTCTCCGCAGAGATGACCGGGGCATAGGTAGCCAGAGGGAAATGGATACGTGGATAGGGCACCAGATTGGTCTGGAACTCTGTCAGGTCTACATTCAGAGCCCCATCAAAGCGCAGCGAGGCAGTGATGGAGGACACAATCTGGCTGATAAGGCGGTTGAGGTTTGTATAAGTTGGACGCTCAATGTCCAGGTTCCTTCGGCAGATATCATAGATGGCTTCGTTGTCCACCATGAAAGCACAGTCTGAGTGCTCAAGGGTGGTATGGGTGGTGAGGATTGAGTTGTAGGGCTCCACCACAGCTGTGGAGACCTGTGGAGCTGGGTAAATAGCAAATTCTAACTTGGATTTCTTGCCGTAATCAACAGAGAGCCGTTCCATCAGCAAGGAAGTAAAGCCCGATCCAGTTCCTCCTCCAAAGCTGTGGAAGACCAAAAATCCTTGGAGTCCTGTACACTGGTCAGCCTGTAGAAGACCCCAAGAGAAATTATCACTCATTGTCAGTTTATTTCTCCCAGGCTACAATGCAAAGTATTACTCCTACCTAGAAAATCTGGCCAAGAAAATAACCCATTCCCTAGTTTAGCGAATTGGTTGCTTGGAGGTCATTTTCCTTTGCCTCAGGAGATTAGTCTCACCTCACTAACTACACACAGACAAAGTCTCTTTATACTACCAAGCCAGCCATTTCATAATTACGTTCCATAATTAAGAGCAAGTAATTTTTCAAGGTTAGAAGGCAGCATCTTGTATTGTAATTGTGGCAACCAATTACACAAGTGACCAGGGCAAGCTGAGGGTGGTATGGAGAAATTTGCTAGCAGTGTATGTGCCAAGTATACCAAGTTTATATCCTTCCTGAGAACTTGTGCTTGGTTCCAGGAAGGAAGAGGCAGTGCTTGCCAACCAGCTGTAAACCACCCACCCACATGGCACTTCTTTCTCCTTCCTCCCCAGAGATTCACAGAAGCTTCTGACCACAGTTGCTATCAAGAGAAAGAAAAAGTGAGCAAGCAATGAGCAGATAAAGAGGAACTAAAAAGAAGAGATACAAGTTTGGAGGAGCAAAGGCAAAGGAAACAGCATTTGAACTGAGGATGGTTTCTTAGGAATTAACTCAGTGTTTAAGCCCAGAGAAAGGTTGCTACCTTTACAGTCGACTGGGTTGGCAGGGAGAAGTTCTGAAACACTGATGAAGAGAGAAGATGGGCAAAGCAATGCAGGGGCATGAAAGGTATAGGCCTAAGGGAATAATGAGTGCTGGAGACAAAAAGTAGAATTGGGGAAATCACATACAGTGCTTAGAATCAGGAAGACTGATTATTCTTTCTAATCAGGAAGGATGCAAGCAGGCAAGGGTGAAGACTAAAGGAACATTGGTATCTTTTAGAACTTGACGTTTAATATACACATTCTGCTGTTTATAACATTTGCTGTCACTGCATCTTTGATCTGGCAACATTAGTGCCAAGAATAAGGCAGAAAGTGATGGTTCTGAATTTCACATTCATTTGCACTGCACTCGGTATCCCCAACTTCTAAAACACAGTTTGATTGAATGGACTAATGGAATGAAATATGACTACCCACCCTCTAAAAAATCTTGCTAAAAAGTTTAACATGGCAAAAGAATGCCCAGAATTATCCAAAAAGTGGGTAATAAACCAGTAGCCACCTTAGACCCCAAAGGCCCTGCTATCTCAGCATCTCCGCCATTCCTTGGCAGAGTTCCTTCCATTCCTCCCAGAAGCTTATATCAACCCTGTTCCTCACTGAAGTTATACCAGTTTTCGAATCCTATCCAACACCAAGTCAATGATCTCCTTGCCGATGGTGTAATGTCCACGGGCATAGTTGTTGGCAGCATCTTCCTTTCCAGTGATTAGTTGCTCTGGATGGAAGAGCTGACGATAAGTGCCAGCACGAATCTCATCTGGAAAAGATTAAGAGGATGGTAATACAAAGTTTGTTACAGTGTATACTTTCAAGAGGATATCTAGTAAGCTGAAGGATTCAACAAGACACCTAAAGAACGGTATCAGAGTGCAGCCCACATCTTGCAGAAGCTTAAGACCCTGAGGTTTCCTGGACTTCCCATTCTAGAACAGAGTCACGTTATCAGGAAGCTAATTTACTGAGTTGTTTCAACTGAATGCCTTTATGGGAACTGAACGGGGAGCTGGCAAGCCAAGTCTCTTCTCCCATGAGAGCCATACTAGCTGGGAATTCTGGGCACGGTAGACCCAGTACTGAACATCTGAGAGCAGACTGCAGAAGGCTGTACTAAAGAATTCAGACTAAAACCACAACAGTCCAGTTCTGCTCTGTCAAAAAGAAGCAACGAATGAATATGAGCATACAAGGCACAAGAGTCAGAACTTCCACAGACATACTCACCAATCACAGTGGGTTCCAAGTCCACAAAGACAGCCCGAGGCACATGCTTCCCAGCACCAGTTTCACAGAAGAAGGTGGTAAATGAGTCATCTCCACCACCAATGGTCTTATCACTTGGCATCTGTCCATCTGGCTGAATTCCATGTTCCAGGCAATACAGCTCCCAGCAAGTATTGCCCATCTGCACACCGGCTTGGCCGACATGGACAGAGATACACTCGCGCTATAGAAAGAAGAGACAATTGACCCCTCAGAGTGGTATCACAAGCAAGGCGTCAAGCTGTGAGCTTGATAGAGCAAAGATGTAGCATCTTGTGTGCATCTTTGCTCTTGTGGTACTGATGGAAGGGGTTTTGCCAGGCCATTGGCTCAACTGGATATCCTTATGGTTTACAAGTCAAAGGTAGCAATTTTCTTTTTCTTTTTGAAAGTAAGAAGCCCAGAATATTTCATGGTGGAATCTTAATGAATACCACATGCAAATCAAACCTGTACTTTGGAGTGGAACTGTTTCTAAACCTGCTGAACAAGGGAGCAGCAACAATGCAGCATCAGAGGTAACAAATGCAGCTTAGCTGCCCATGGCTCCTCTGTGATTACAGGACATAGTAACAGGAACAGTACTTAGTTAGCTGCTAATTGTAATGCCAAAGTAACTGCTCAGGAGGGGAGAAAACGAGCTCAAGCAGCTATTCATTACACCAAGCAACTTAGGTTATTTCTAGATATTCATATTGTGACCATTTCAAAATGTAATGGTGGCAGCTCCTGAAGTCAGCAAAACAGGAAGCAGCGTTGTTAAGAAATCTATTACATACCAAAGCCGCAAGGAAGTTACTATAAACTGCCACCCCGTGCACTTCCACCCCTTCCACTTCACAGCACTTGTGCAAATAGCACTTTCCTTTCATACTCTATAGCCTATAAACATGCACGCACACCTTTTTAGCATGGTCATCTTCCACACCATACATAGCACAGAAATTTATTAAATTGAATAGGCTGACACCCCTCTCTCACACCTTACAGATACACTCTGGCAACACCCAAACTAAGAAAACATGTTAGGGCACAACACTTCCCCTCTCCCTAAGGCGTGGGTACAAAACTTATGGCCCTCCAGATGTTGCAGAATTTATCATCTTTTGCCATTTGCCATGCATACTGGGGCTGCGAAGAGTTGTAGCTCAGCAAGATATGGATGGTTACAAGTTCCTCTCCCCTGAATTCAAATTTAAGTCTAGTCATTTTCCATCTGACTGTCAAGTCAGTGGTGATGTACACTGCAACAGGTTTCAGTCCAGAAGCTCAGAAAGAAGCTACAGCTGCATACTTAGCAAAGTTGATTGGAGGTCAAAACAGAAAGAAACTCTGAAGAAGGAAGAGGGACCCAGTTTTTCATCCTCTCCCTAAACAGATTGGGGTCCAAAAGCCAATCCTGACCAGAGCCTCCCTGAATTAAGTGTAACCCTGCTATAAAACAACATCCTCAAGTCCACCACATTGTGAAACACAGTGACCAAAGTGGGAAAAGCCAAACAGAAATTTCCCAAGGAATTCAAAAGGTTGTTAGTGAATTTGTGCCAGCTGGTGCTTAGTGGACCAAATATTTAGAATTAGGTCAGGGCAGCTACTTGCCAAGCCATCCAAAGAGCCTGCTGGACCACCTGGCTCATGGAGCTGGTAACCTCCTTGGTGAGGCAGTCAAGGTGAGGTACTGAATGAGCCTGAATACATACAACACTGTTTTAAATTTAAAAGATACTTCCAAAACGGCCACGTTATCCACCTTTCCAAGGAGAAGTGGTGAGTTCAGAGTAAGAGATGGACTAGAAATGAACTGGCCTAAAAACTTTAAAAAAAGTAAGAGAACTATAAATCCCAAGGAGAGGCGGAATCTGAATATACGGATAGGGTGTTATGTCTGAAATCCTGTCTATAGTTTTAAAACTAGGCCTTATTATTTCTGAAGTGGGAGGGTCATATTCATATTCAGGCTGCAAGTATGTGTTGTGGGACAACTTGTGTTTCTTCCTAAAGGCAATGGGAAGGTAGTTGATTCATTCCTATTGAGAATGAGGCCTAAAACCTTATCAAATTAGATCCTACCCAGAACCCCCTTCATTGGATCCCTGCCTCTGACTCATAGAGGGTACTGATTCCAGGAAGAACATAAACCTAGGCATATGTTTCCTTAACCCTTCAAAACTTCTGGGATTTGCAATCCTAACACGTCCAGAGAATGCCACATTGGTCAACGGTGTTCTAGACTGTTTTACAGCTCCCTTTTAGAAGGCATACAAACAGAATCGTCAAACCAAGCACACATATCAGAAGGACAAGCCACCAAGCCATTGCTAAAGGAAAATAGCAAGATTGAGATAATGATAGGTTGGTTATTCCTGTCCCAAACAAGTGATATAATTGCCCCATAAAACTGTATCCAGTTTTGCCTTTATAAGCGACTCCCCCCACCCGCCCCCTGGGCAATATGAACCAGAGGCAATATGAATCCATATGAAAGTTAATTCTTGGCCATAGTCTCAACTCCACAGTAGAAGTAAGATATTACATAGTTTTGTGATAGAGTAAAATGGCACATAAGATTAAATTTGAAAATAAAATCATTTTTAGTTTTTCCAATCCCCCACCCTCCCGAAGTGTCAACTAAATAAGACAGATTTACTTCAAGGAAAAAAAAGGAAGGCACTCTTACCCAAAGCTAATGAATTCCTACTAAGCTCAGTAGGAGGTACTTCTAATATAAAAAAGGATCAGAATGCATAATTATCTTCATTCCTTGTTGTACAAACAGAATGAGAACAAAATTGCCTTGTTTTTGAACTCAGTGATGCACTGAGTGTTACCAGGGAAGACACAGGAAAGGCATGTTTTAAAAAACGTTACAGGCATGTCATTTCAAGTCTATTATTGATAATTAATAAATTGTTTTTATTAGTTGCATATTCTTTGTTCAGTACTCACCAATCAACTTGCCATAGTCTACAACCATGGCTTTGTTTTTGGTTTTTTAAATGAAATTCCCAACCGCATCCATAACAGATGCTGACAAATGCAACGACACAAGTACTATGCACCTTCAAAATTCTTCAGAGAATTATGACAAAGGTTTAGAATGTTCCGAACACAAATTCTAAAGTCAAATTTAATCTTTGCTACAGATTCACTAAATGACCTTGAGCAAATTACCCTTGGAATACTGACCTATCATACCTAGCCCATAAAAGAATTACTGAGAGACATCTCCAGAAATACTTTATACAAATGCCACTCATTAGAATCTGAGTTCTCAACACGGCACCTCTGAATGCGAGTGTGTCACCAGCATTTCTTTAGGATTCACCAGGCTCCCTGCCCCACCTATTTTTTCTTTAATCCGTCCAATTAAACAAAATGGCTCTATAATTGAGTACACCTCTCATTCTAAGTCATTATTTGGTCTGGTTTAAAATGTTGTATGGGTGCAGACAACAGTGGCTGTCTGATGGCTTAGCATGCTTATAAACCCAGGCAAATGTGCTTTATTCAGCAAACTACGGGTAAACGAACCAAGGCAGTGTGATTTGTCAACCAGATCTCTTACAGGCTCCTGATGCTCGGAACAAGTTAAGTGATTTTGCTGTGTAGAAAAGCCCTAACGCCAATGATATTGTGAGGGCAAGTAAAAGGATGAAAAAATAATTAGTGGCTCTAGCAGCACAGCAAATTTGGGGCAAGGAATTTACTGTGAGGCAGGCCAGCCAGTTCCGAGCTCTCCGAAGACGCCCTGGGGACTCTTAAATGGCGTTTACATTCGTTTCTCATACTTCTCCTTCCGAGAGTCGAATCAAAAGCCGCGATTGGCTAGCCAAAACGAATATACTATTTTAAAAAAGCTCTCTTCCGCTTTCCACACCTCATTCGCTCAGATTCACAAGTGACGCAGTAAAAAAAAAAAAAGAGGCAACATATACGCAAACGCCCCAGCCTCCAGGGAATTGGCTCCCGGAGCTGGGAGAACGAGTCTCCGCATTGGAAAGCACAGGCACCCACCGGCAACGGCAGAGCTGGCCTCGGAGGGGGCTGCTTCCTGCTCACTGAGACTCGAATACTAAATATAGGACCCCTCTCTCAAAGTACAAAGATCCCCCCCGAAAAGAAACAGGAGAGGCAATTACCTACTTTGGACAGAAGCCCGGCGAGGGCCCAGCTATTTCCAGCTCCAGGATTTCGCTGGAAGCGGGTCGGCGGAGCGCCCTGGCCCGACGCTCCCTTCCTTCCACCTGCCTATTAATAACATCTTACTCCCCTGAATCAGCGGGTGGCGAGCAGTGAAGGGGGGCGAGGGTAGAGGGGCAGGCACACCTGCCCCACGACTCCGCAGAGCGCCTGACTAGAATATTCTGCCCGCTCCCCCTAACAACCGGGGCAGGCAGCATGGCTTGGAAATGCCCTCCCCAACTTCTCTAGGTTCCTTGCCAGCTTCCCATACGAATGAGCAACCTGCGCATCAAGCCAGCTGCTCCTGCTCGTTGCACCAACACAGCACGAAGAGAAACGCCAAGCCTTGAGCGCGCGCAACTAGAGGCCAGGCCTCTTGCCCGATCCTGCCCTACAGCCAAATCCCTCTCCCTCCGCACATCCGCCCCAACGCCAGACCACGCGCCGTCAGGTAGCTCTCTCATCTTGCCGCGCGGTCTTGAAATTCGTGGGGTGGCTCTGGGTCAGCTCGTTCCCCCTCCTCTCCGACAGGCCCGACTGCACTCCGCCGTGTTTCTGGAGAGGGGAGGTGGGCCGAGGACGGGGGCAGACCCCCGCTTCCCACCACACACGGTCACGGAGCTCACTCAGAACCTTCACCTCGACCGGAGAGCGGAAGAACTCAAAAGCGCGCCCAACCTGTACCGTACAGCCATCGCCCACAGGACCGGCCACGAAACGTGCCAGGTATTGCGCAGTCACGGCATGGCAACCGCGAGCCAGGACGCGTGTCCCATTAGGATCGCAGCGAGGCTTGCTACCCTAGCAGCCCCCGGGCGCTTAAGCTAGCTCCGCGCGCGCCCGCCTATCCACGCTTGCTCCTTACCATGGTGTAGAGCGGCGGGGCTGAAATCTCACGCTGAGCCGGTGCGACGGAGTCTCGGTGAGAAGCAGCTACGCCTGGTGCAAATCGCTCTACCGCAGTGGTGTTATAAAGGAGGGGCGGGCAGCCCTGGCAGAAGGGGGCGTGCCTAAAAGGTGGCTCCTCCTGAGCCTTCGTAGTGTGCGGGCGACGCAACTTTTAGGAAGGAGCGTTTGTTCTCAACTTGGAAGCGAGAAAGGCCAAGTTGGACAGCCACCGTGCTAAAACTTTCTTTCGCTGCTGGAGGACGTGCAACTTTAAAGAAGCGGGCCAAAAGCCTCTTTTCTTCTCTATATAGCAATTCAAAGTATAGAACTGTTTTCCTCCCTTTTCTTTTAACCGGATAATTTACCGCTAGGATTAGCGAATATCAGAATAGCTACTAGCAGAAAGCAGCTGATGATTTATTACAACATCTTCATGTTAAATAAAGGTAACACTGTCTGCCATGTAATGTTTAAAGGGTAGTGGCTAATTCCATTTGAAAGGTGATAATTAAAACTTTGCCCCAAACCTCACCAGTTTCTTAATGGTAAGTAAACTTATTCCTCTCCTATGCTCGTTAAGGAGAATAACAAAGCAATAGCACCTGATATGAAAGTATCTTGCAAAGTGTGTTTCCCAGAAGAGATACCACATGGTTTTGTCTCCCTCAGAGCCTATTTTTGCAGCTCAGAGCCTATTTTCAAAATCAAGTGAACAATTCATTTTTCAATTCAATTCAACATTTACTTCTGGCAAAAATGACCAAGCCTTTCCCTGGCATCTGATTGGGCAGCAAGAGGCAGAAGGAAATGTTAGGAAGAGGCATGGATGTCAGAAAAAGTGGAGGGACAGTGTGTTAGAAATGCCGGGGGGGGGGGGCACTTTTGCCATGGGACTCACCCACAATCCAAGGGAACGTGATTCATTATTAAAAAGGTTCTCCATCTCAGTTTTAGAACTGTCATTTCTAATCTATACTTAATCCCTGGTGTTCTTTAGAAAAGCTTGACAATGGCCCTTAATATTGATGATGGAGAACAGGTATCTGCAGGAAGGAGGTCAAAAAGTCAAGATGGTGGCCACAACCATGCAGTTGAAGCCCTGCCCTTTATATGTGTGTCGTGATGCATGTAAAAAAGGGGCGGGGCTTTGATGGCATGGCTGTGGCTGCCATCTTGACCTTTTTGTCCCCCTTGCTGACGCTCCTGATCTTCAGGGTATCAGGAACTGTCTGGAATACTTGTATTTCTCCAACATGCCAGGCATAAGATAAAATATTAAATTTTTATTTTTTTAATTTTATTAATACAATTTAAAAAAATTTAAAAACCTTAGTTATTTGTAATATTGTAGATAAACTAGATAGCAATATAACTATATAAAAAAAACTGTAAAGGAAAAAAGGAAAGAAGAAAATGCTCTATACTAAACTATGCAGGGGAAAGAAGAGCATTTCCAAAACAAGAAAAGAAAGCAACTAAACAAAATTCAACCCCCCCAGAAAAGAAAAGAAGCAATTAAATTTTATCTAAATATACAGAGAAAAGACCATTTAAAAAAGAAAATGTATCAGTTGATAAATATATAACTTTCTTCAATTTCAACATTATGATTCAGTTTTTGGACAATGAATTAAACATAGGCCATCCGGTATTATATTGTCTGGAATTATCTCCTGAGAGTTGATAAAAGTTAAGTCACCTTTTAGAATCTGGGACATAAGGATTCTTCCTTGAGTATATAATCATCTTTTCTGAAACAGTCCAAACCCAATAAAGTTCTTCAGAGATTGAAAGATTCCAAATTTTGGGAATATAGTTTAATAAAACATTAACATCTTTAACTGTTAACTACTGTCCAAGAACCTAGTTCATTGCTGTGATATCTAACCCGTAAAGAATTTGAGGCATAAATGACCAGGCTCAAATTATCCTACTTTGGACACATTATGTGAAGACCTCACTGTCTGAAGAAGGCTCTAATGCTGGGAAATATGGAAGGAAAGAGAAGAAGAGGATGACCAGCAGCAAAGTGGATGGACTCAGTTACCGTGGCAATGGGTGCACTGTTGGAAGACCTGAAGGACCAGATTAGGGACAGATCATCATGGAGAAAATCTGTGTGGTCACTAAGAGTTGACACTGACTTGATGGCATACAATCTAATCAATCAAAGAATTTCAAGTGGATGTGTCTGTAACTTATGTATGAAAGTTTCTTCAAATTTATAATATTTCCACAATAGAAAGGATAAGAGTCAGTTTCCCAGTAGATGCTTTTGCTGAACTAAATAAGATTTAGGTCATAAGAGGCATATTTAACTTCCCTTAAAACCTGAAGCAGTTATTGGGTAATATTACATACTCCAATTCTGTACTCCGAATTTTTCTGTATATAGTCCATTTTTATTTTTGGTAATAATAAATTATTATTTTAGTCTCAGTAAAGGCCTTCTGTAGCCCATTCAATGTCTCTGGAGTTTCAGACGCTGGGAAGGTTTCAGGGCCATACAAGATATATATCACATGTTTTAACTGGATGTATTGCTATTCGGCTTTCTAAGTAAACTGTATTCCTTTTGTAAAATATCAGGAGTTTGAAAGTCTCATTAGTGTACTTAATAGCTGATAAAGGGTAATGATCTCATTATGAATCCATATTTCCCCCCTCCAAAAAAAAGTATTACCTGCCATTTTTAAACAAGGATTGCTCTCATGAGAGTAAAAATAAAATTTAAATATAAAAAGTGCTGGGAAAAAAATTTGGCAAGGTTGTCCATAAGCTAAGAAGGAAAAAGAAAAAGAAAAAAACATAGTGGCTGTATATCACATATGGTTTTATACAGCCATGAATGTATAGCTTGCTGAACAAGTCACAGTGGCCCACCTCAGATACAATGAAAAAAAAACCCCACACAGCTACATTATTGCCTTAGTGCAAGAAAAAGCCAAGAAAAAGCGATTATTGCTAGAGCTGTCACTTGAAAGATGTTCCACATCAACATCTGACCTTCTCTGAGCAGCTGCAAGAACATTACAGACTACTTGTAAAGCTGTAAGCTTGGAGTGCATCTCTGTGCTGCTCTACTTAAAATAAGTATATTCAGCTCAAACTTACTCCTAGTTTAAACACAGGACTGCAGCCATGCTTCCAATTCTTTGGTTGTGTTCACAAAGTGCTGAATCCGTAGTTTATTGGGGGAAAAAAGCCCATATAATTGACTGGGTCCATACAAGATATGAAGCCGTAAAGTTTGTCTGATCCTCTTTTAATTACCATTACTCTTACCCTTCACAACCTGCATTTTGCAAAAATGTTTTATTTGTGCATTATTTCCTCCTCCTTAGCTTTACTGGATTATCCTGGTTTCTCCACATGGAGAGTAGATCTACACATTGCTCTAAGCTATAATATAGTTGTTGATTTCTGGTTTAGCTTATTGTGATTTGTAAACTGTGGTATATGATTTATCATGTTGTATGAACCCAACTAATTCTATGCCTTTGATTCAGTCTTGACTCCCGGTGACTACATGAGCAAGTCCATGCAATTTTCCTGGCAGCATTTTCAGAAATAGTTTGCCATTGCCTTCTTCCAAGGGCTGAGAGAAAGCGAATGACCCAAAGTCATCCAACTGGCTTCATGCCTAAGGTGGGACTAGAACTATGGTCTCCCGGTTTCTAGCCTGGTACCATAACCACTACACCAAACTGGCTGTCAGCTAATTATACACCCAATTACACCTTCCCTCTTTATACCCCCCACCCACCATTTTTAAAAAGTCAAATAGTCCAGAAGGACTATTCCTATACTAAGGAACAGCTTATGAGAAAAGAAATAACCTTTTCTCATAAGCTGTTCCTTAGTATTTTGAGTTGCCCCTTTCGGTTCTGTAATCTTTTATTTCATTAAAACTATAACGTAACCATGCCACGTTGCTTTTGACAACAGCATTAAATTAAGTTAATGGTCCCACAGCCTCCCTAAGAAAGGGATGTTTTGGTTATGCTCTGGAAAGTCCCTTCAGATGAAGGGGGTCAAAGGAATAACCTTAGGAAGAAGTGCCATACGCTGGGCTCAACTAATGAAAAGGTCCTCTGCTAGACCCCAATAAGGTAAGATTTGGGGAGTGTTAGGACATGTAAGAGGACCTCTGATGATTGCAAAAGATGGATGTTCCTATGTGGAAAGTGGAACTTCAAATATTCTAGCCTAAAGCCAGAAAGATCTCTATAGGTCAAAGTTGGCAAAGCAGTATCTGACCAACTTTATTTCAGTTCAGAAGCCAAACAGACTCAGACTGGGCTAGTACTTGGTTGAGAAGCCACCAGGGAATCCCAAAGGTGTAGGACAGACTCAGAGCTAAAAAAAATAGCAACGGCAAACCCCTTCCATAGTGTTGCCAAGAGAAGTGCATAGCTGTGTCCTGGTGGTCATCAAACATTATCTTTTGAGGCAAAGTAGGGCTTGTGGACATCTCTCTTGGTACACATGCTTTGCAAATAAAGCAGGGATCACTTTATAAATCCTTCGGACAGCAAATAAAAGAGAGTGGAGCAGCTCCTTTGATCAGGATGACTTTTTCATAGGACAACCCCTTGTCTCCAGGGCTGAAGAGACTCCTCCATTCCCCAGCACTGTCTCTACTTAAGAATGTTGCCTATGGTGATGGCAGGCCTGGACATGTGCACCACTTTTCTTGTGCATCTCCAGCTGTGCCTGCTAGAACAGGTATTCTTTCCCTGGGGCCCAGTCTCTGCAGAAAAGACATCCTATATACAAATAGCCTGACTCTGGAGTTTAAGTCAGGCTAGCAATTGTAATTAGATATTCTATTTCTAATAATAAACAAATTAATAAGTTAATAGGGAGCCCGTGAAAAGGCAGCAAAAGAAAGGAATGGCCATGATAGATGAAGCTGTAGCAGCTGAGAACTAGAAGCAAGTTGCTGAAGGATGGCAGGATTACAAAATCAGGCTCTTGCCTGAAATACCTAAATGTCTAGGGCAGATCCTATTAATAGGACCAACTAGGGAAGCATCTTCAGGCTTTCATCCTGGTCTCAAGCCTGGTTTTAGCCACCTTTTTCAGTCTTCCAACTTCCTGAAGAAGCCAACTCACCAAAAATCCAACATCTACAATGGTTTATAGCATCAAACACCTACCAGTTCTCCAGTCCACTGGGCCAGTTTTCAGTAAAGCCATCTCCAATGAAATCTGAAGAGAAAAAGAAAATAGACTTATTAACTTAATCCCCTAAGAAGTCAGGACTCACCTGGGAAAAATTCCCCAGATGTTCTCTACCATTCAGAGAAGTTGGAGTGAGACAAAGACAAAGGCTTGAGTTGTTCTTAGCTTTCAGGAGCTACATTCCATGTGTGGGCTGTGCTCTCCTCGCCTTGGGCTCAGCATCTGCATTTCTGCTTATCTTTAAAAAAAGCTGCTGCATAGACTCTGAAATTGCCACTTAGTAGTGTAGCAAACCAGTGTGGAATGATGATGAGAGAGAGGTGGGAATAACATGATTTTAAAATCTGTAGGATTTTCTTCAGGGGATCAGGTCAATTTTGCATTGTTAATGTCTTCCCGCATTAAACATTTGATCCCCATTCTCTGCCCTCTTCTCCCTTTCTGCATATACTTATATATAATTAAAAGGGATATGATAGTCACCTTCAAATGTTGGAAAGACTGTCCTTTAAAAGATGAAGTAGGTATATCCTCTGTTGCTCTGGGAAGTAAAACCTAAACTAATGGGTTTAAATTACTGAGTTTTTGACTTCACATAAAGAACTTTCATGGAATTAGCTGTTTGACAGTGGAAAAGCCTGGGAAAGTATTTGAAAGGGGTGAGCCCTCATTTATAAAAGATGTTCAAGCAGATGCTGGAAAACCACTTAGTTTGCAGTGAAATAGATCCCTGACTTAGATAGTGGCTTGAATTTTACATTGCTAGGGATTCCTGCATTAGTTAGATCAGTTTTTATTCTGTGCTTTGATACAGCTGAATCCATATTAATTCAGTCAGATTTACTTCCACGGAAAGACCTGTGGCTTTATATTGCAGCCCTATACCTCTGTACATAGGAGTTAGAGCTACCAGACCTGGGCTGCAAAAATGGGAAACTCTAACCTCTTTGCTGCCATCTAGTGATTATATAGATTTCTGCAGCCCAAATCTGGTAGCTCTACTTGGAAGTAAGTTTGATGGGACTGTTCCAAATCAGTGTCTATAAGATTAACTACAGGTATGTTTCTCCTTGCACTTAATGCCAATAAAGCAATACAGTGTACAACACAACATATTTCTTACCATTTTCCACAAAAACATGTTGAAGGCAATTTGTGATCAAACATTTAAAGCAGAAATACAAATAGCAAGATAAAACCAGTAACAAAATCTAGCCAGGTAAACAAAACAGCTGCTCAATAGTAATAAAATAGAAAGCAGCTTTGATTTAAGGTAGGAAGTGTAAGAAAGTCACTCTGGTACCAGATGAGAGACACAAGGTGAGAATCCACAGCCTGGTGCCTTCCAGATGTGCTGGAGTGTATAGATTAGGGGAGGCTGACCTACAATAGATGAATGTTTCTTGGAACAGAGGTATAGTAATGCAGCTCAGTCCTTAGCATGTTTCTTATATATCTTACTGTGAGTACTTCAGGAAGGATAGTTATTTGTTTGTTTATTTTTCAAATTTATATGGCCGCCCTTCTCACACAAAGCAACTCTGGGTGGTGTACAATAAAACCAACAATTAAAACATTTTACAAAACCAGATTAAAACAATTAAACATAAATAAAAACAAGCATGAGAGGGGAATACATCAAGATGTTACACATGATGCAACCAGTGCGCAGGCTCCCTGTTACCAGGGGATCCCCAGGCCTGCTGAAAGAACCACATTTTAAGGTATTTCGGGAAGGTCACAAGGATGTAGCCCTATGCCTGAGTTCCCCTTCAGCTGAAACAGGATTTATTCCCTTAAAATAGGTAGTCTGCTGTACTTTTCAAGGTGAGCTACAGCCCATTTAAAATACATTTAAATACATTTAAGGATAATATTCTGAGAAATACGCAGTCTTAGAGAAAAACAATGAAAGCTTTTAGCAGCCAAGTTAATAATCACCTTAGGAACCATTAGTAATTCGTAAAGGCATTCATGCCTTTGAAAACAAATTTGCTTTTATGTGGTGGTTGAAATCCCACAGATTAAGGGAGAAAGGGTTCTGCCAATTAGACAGCATCATCTCAGAAGAATCCCTCCTTGTCCGTGTAGCCACTTACCTCTTTTCTGAAGACAAGGACATTTGCAAAAGGGTGGGGAAGCAAATGTTCCTCAGCAGAACTCCCAGGATCTGTCCCCATTGTCCTGCTGCCTGGATTGTCAATCCATTAACATCTGGAAAGCCACCAGTTCCCAATTCTTGCACTCAGGGATGAACCTCTGATGCAGAATGTGTCATCAGATCCATTCACTTGAAATGGTGCTATTAATGCAAGCCTGAGGCAAAGAAATAGGAAGTGTCTAATTCATATGAACTGGATTCAGTACAGTATTACACAAATTATATTTTGAACTATTGCAAATACCATTTGGACTCTGAATCAGGCAGCAAAATGCCTTAAGCCAACTCAGCCACAGGATCAACTTGTTCTGCTAGCTGCAACTCACTTGAATCTCGCTGTTTAATAAGTTAATAGGGAGAATATCTACAGAATATCCAGCACCATTCAGTTCAGGCTTTCTCAGTTCCATTCAGTTCACTTGTCTGTGGAACTAGAGCCCCCTTCTTTCCACTTGTTTCTGTGGAACTAGAGCCCCTAGCCAATTTGGTATGCTGGCTAGGCGCATCTCATGCTGCATAAGATTTTTCTATGAGCTGCATTTAACTAACTGCCAGGGTTGGAGCCAAACTTTTATTTCCTAGTGTCTAGACCAATGTTTCTCAACCTTGGTGGCTTGAAGATGTGTGGACTACAACTCCCAGAATTCCACAGCCAGCACATCTTCAAGTTGCCAAGGTTGAGAAACACTGGTCTAGAATCACCTTCTGGGTTAGCAATTTACAATAAAATACTACAAGTGCATTGCTACATGAAAGTGATGGGAGAGGGAGGGTTAACATCATATTGTGCATGTGTCACACTGCCCAAATTGTCACTCGATACGGCTCTGGCCACTACTCCCCAAAATGGATTATTTTTAAGACAGGTAAAAAGAAAATATCTCCAATAATTGTAAATGTGACAGTTTTGGAATTACACTGAACTCTAATTGCCAGCATAGATTGCAAATTTAAAATGACACCCCTATCTTGAGTCATACAACATTATTGCTAATTGCCATCTTTCATTTTAGTATTGAATATTCAGACTAGGCCACTTTTATTATTCATGAATGAGTATGAGAGCACAACTCAGCTGTTTGAGCCTAACAAATGAAGTCTCCCAAGGTCTAATCCTTAAGGGTTTGTCTATGCTAAATGCAGCAGTGATAGAACAGTGTAAATGTTAGATGATCCATATTCAAAGATTTTTTCTAGTGACCAAATTATGATTTGCACTTTGTATTAAACTGTGGTTTGTTAACTCTGGTTTATCAAATCAACCATAACTGGCTGGGTTCATAGGAAACCACACAAACCACAATAAGCATTGGCATGAATCCAGCCACTGTAAAGCCATCTTGCCCGCCCATTGCCCTCCTGATGTTTCAGATTTCCAGTCCCTTAATTTCCAGCATTCCTCAGTTTTCTTTTCCTTAAAAAAACAGCCAATGTACCTATGTGGGTGTGCCCGCTTATGTGTACTGTGGAGATGGCAGTGGTAGAATTTGGAGTGGTGCCATGACATGTCTACGTGGAGCTTATTCCCTTGTCTCACTCTAATGGTATTTAATCAAGTACCTTCTCTTCCCCATTGCTCTTTTAGCCTAGGAGAGGAACAAACATTGCCACTCGGTCTCTTTGCTAACTAAAACAGTGTGGCAGGTGGCCAAGGGAGTTGGCTGGGCAGGGCAGGGCAGGGCAATTGATTTAATAAAGGGCAGTAAAACATACACAGGGATTACTGAACTATGATTGCCAAGTACTTAGCAGAGCAATGAGACTCAGCCCAAGACGTGCCTTAGGCAAAAAGAAACTTAGGCCCTCTTCTTCCCTAAGGCAATCTGTGAACTTTAATTGGCAAAAGTTGCTGTCCAGATGAATCACCAACCCAAACCCTGATTTGCAAAACTTTCTGACCAGAGAGGACTTTGAAAGGAAGTTAAGATCCTCTCTTCCTTGAAAGGAGTCTCAAAGAGGCCTAGAGAAATGGCCTTTAATCCCGACCGCTTATCCTAACCTCTCCCCTTACTGGACTCTCTGTGGTTTAATGGACAGATGGACAAACCCCAGTGTTGTGTAAGCAGTTTGTCAACCATCTGCCAGCAGAGCTGCAGAAAAAACAACCCAGTTTTGTGAAAAGCAGCTTTCCAGAACTAAAGGCTTGGGCAGGCAGCCAAACACAAGGCAAGAGCTTTAAGAGGAAATGATTGGTTGGTGCAAGAATTTTGTTTAATTAACTAGCATTGCCTGTACTCACCCCTGGAACTGCAGAAATAATGAAACTGTGGAGGAAAGCAAATTGATTATGAATAGTCCAGCAAAAGGAACCTATTTAGATTGTACAGGAGTCAGCAGAGAAAATTTGCTTTGGTTGCTCAGGATGAGAAATAGAAAGTGTGTGTAAAATGGAGTTAATTCAGTAGCTGTACCAAATCAGAGAAGTGCCAGACAGTAACCATTCCAGCAAAATCCACACCAGATTTTGTACTGGATCAAGTAATAGGTGGGAGGAAAAAAGAGCTGGGAATTGGTTGGTCTGTGTTGTTCTATAAACTGCAAGATTAAATCGCCTCAGTCTGTAAGGCCACTTATTTTCAAAATTGCTAGGACAGATAGAGAATGTGTACAAACACAACCAAGACTAGTTTGTCAAATAAGCTGTGGCTAAACAAGCCATGGTTTAGCTCAATGTGCAAGCCTACTTTTGTGTGTGTTTAGAAGTGGGAAGATTTTGTTGGACTGGTCAGAAGCTCTTGATATTACAAATTATAGCAGATCACAATCTAACTTCTGTTCACTCTTGGTGTAAAATCATTAAACAGACACACTATTGTAGCATGACCTGCCAAGTGCTAATGTGGGCTAGTACCCAAAAAATACGTTGGGAGGAAAAAAATCCAACTGATGTTTGTTAAGCCTAGCCTATCTCTTGTGGCTATGTTGTGAGACTAAAATGCCACTCTATCCTTTTTGCTAAATTACTGTTTCCCTGCCTCCCCTAGCATGGTTCCTGTGCCTTTAAAAACTATCCAACATACAGAAATTTATCAGAAAAATCCCCTATTCTGGCTGTCCAGAGTAAATTGTAGTTGCTGAATTAAACTCACAGCATCCTTCACCCTTCTGGATGGAGCTGCTATGTCCTGTTTAACAACCTGCCAGGCAAGCAACTCTCTGCTACTGATGTGAAGATGGAATACATTTTACCTGCATTTCGGGCTTGCAATTAAAGACACAGTAGCAAGCATAATAAGAGAAGGCAGGTTCAGGACCCGTCCCTAAAGAAAAACAGAGAAATACAACAAGGGAAAAAAAGAACATCATAAATTCCAGCAGAATACAGAATACTGTATCAGTGAAGGGTATGTAATGCAACTTCCAGCCTTCTACCTCACCAACAGAGAATGGAAATATAGTTGAGGGTAGAATCCTGTAACTCAGAGATTCTCAAACCTCAGAGTTTTGTGTCCCCACCTGTCCATAAATCAAACAAATAATTTAGGGCGGGGGAGAGAACTAGGCAAGCAATAAATATGTTCCTTGCTTTTAATAATTAAATTAAAATCTATATATCCCAGGAGTTCTCAGACTTTGCAGTACCCCAGCCACTTATTGTGAGTGTGCACAGGCAAGGCAGGGAGCAAAGCTTGTGTGAGTTTTGACAGTATTCCTGTTTTGTGCAAGCTGGCTCAATTAAAAAAAAATTGGGACTCCCTCTAAGTCAGTGTTTCTCAATCTCAGCAATTTAGCATGCTGGCTAGGGAATTCTGGGAGTTGAAGTTCACACAACTTAAAGTTGCTAAGATTGAGAAGTACTGCTCTAAATTGTTTGCAACTCCCTGTTTGAGTTGTCCCTCACCAGCAATCATCACCCAGATAAGCAAAGGTCACCACCAGGCACACAATCAAGCAGTCAACAGATGCTAATCAATGAATTACCAGATGAGCAAAACAGAACCCCCACCAGCACTGGCAAAGCAGGCCACAGCAGATAAATAGAGAGCAAACCTCATCCCATTTTAGCACTGAAGATGTTACCTAGCCAGGTAATGAAACGTTTGCAAGAAAAGAACCAAGCTCAGAGAACCCCAAGGACTCCACAGTTTGAAAACCCCAGCTATAACTAATAGTGATCTCACTTCTCAGAATACAAAACCTTATGTTGCCAAAATACCATCTACCGATAAGAGTAAAATAAGTTTGGGGAATTCCCAAAGTTGCAGAAATACCACAGGTCTAATTGGGAGGGGAGAGGGTTGTGTCTTTGAGTTAGTGTGGACTGCTGGTGGCTGCCTGGACTAGTCCCTGCAGTGTTTTTGGCAACGTTTTCAGAAGTGCTTTACCATTGCCCTCTTCTTAGGGCTGAGGGAGAGTGACTGGCCCAAGGTCACCTGGATGGCTTCATGCCTAAGACAGGACTAGAACTCACCATCTCCTGGTTTCTAGTCTGGTGCCTTAACTACTATGCCAAACTTGCTCTCAGCTGGGAGGGTAGGGTTCGCAAAGTAATCCATTGAGGACTGAGCCTGCCTAGTGCATATGAACACCTGAATGATGCTACTGGGGGAGAAAGTGGGAAGGGAAGGGAAGGGAATAAACAGAACACTTGGAAAAGAACTTGGCTGGCTGGAATCCTGGTTGGAAATACTCTGCACTGCACTGTTTTGCAAAGGTTATGTCTTATATTATACAGAATCTTAATTGCTTATGTAAGACATGTAAGGCTTGTACCATAGAGATGTAGGATAGAGCAATGCTGTCCTTTCATTATGTTCAAACAACTAATGGGCATGTTCAGTCTCAGGTTCTGAAAGCTTAATCTTTTCCTTAACCCTGGTCCTTACCCAACATAGTTTAAAGACAGAGGTAACAGCCCTTCTTGGAAGCGTAACAACTGATCTCTTTTTAGTAATTTGGAGCTACAAAGATTATAGTTTGAGAAGTGTACACAACAACCACAAAAACCAGAGTCCCACATGGATCTCATAAGAGCATCACACTCTACATCTTGTAGCAAGCACAGGGGTAAGAAATATGTGCTTCAGAATGCTAAAGAACAAGGTTCCAGACTCCTGCAACAGACATATTGTTGTTTCAGGTGAATAGTGGAAAAGTATGTTCTCCCTTGCCAAAGGGGTATGCCAATGCCAGCCCTCTAGTCCAGTGTTTTTCAACCTTGGCAACTTGAAGATGAGTGGACTTCAACTCCCAGAATTCCCCAGCCAGCCATGCTGGGCTAGGGAATTCTGAGAGTTGAAGTCCACACATCTTAAAGTTACTAAGTTTGAGAAACACTGCTCTAGTCTGTACTCTCCTCAACAAAAGAGTTTGGTGACCTCAAGGTCCTGAAGCTCAAACAGTTCCTCATACTGCACATGCAGTAACTGTGCAGTAATATAAATTAACACCAGAGGGCATTGCTAAGTTAAAATTCCGGTCGGTTTAGCAGTGGAGCATAGAACTTTTTGCAGTGTGGAATTACAGTCTGGCTAGGTAGTTGTAAAACAAAATAAATCCTAGATATATCTATTTCTGTCCTTTTCTTCACCCACTCACTTGCAGTCTTCTTTTGACATTTTAAATTTAACTTCAACAAAAAGTTGCAAAAATAAAGAAAGGCTGAGTAACTGCTATTTAAACTCTTGATCCTCCTCAGTCTTGGTAGAACAATAATTGGCAACAGAAGCAGATAAAGAGCTAGCAAATTCCTGTCATACTCAGAGCCAGACCCAGACATTTTACTATTATAAAGCTCAAGTAGTCACTCACCCATAAGTTCTGCAAGCATAAAGGCAAGCAGAGACCCTTTGATCTCGCCCTTCGCTTCCCCCTCCTCCAGCATTGCTAAATGTAAGTTTTGAGTGCTACTAGTCTATAAAGTTATGCACCAGTAGAAGAAAAGTCAGTTTTCTCTGGTCATGCTTCGAGAACAGGGTGTATACTTGCTCCACTGAAGGCTCTAGGGTTGGGGCTTCTGCTCCCTGGCATGACAGAAAATTTCAGCTGTGATCCATCACGATACAAAGGGTGAAAGGTGGTGGACGGAAGCTATAACTAAGATCCATTTGTTTCCTTTGCTGGGAATCAATCACCGGCTTTTCCAAATTCAAACTTGCTGGAATCATCCAGTTTAAAAGAAGAGAGAAGCACTTACCCCTCTGAACAGCTCCCACCCGTTCTGCCCCCGACAACAGGCCCCTGTGGTTCTTCTCAGGCAGCTCTGTGTTCAGACTTGTCCGTTGCCTTGGAAACGATGCCAGACATTGCCTGCTTGGCTCTGTACTTTTGGTGGGCAACACTGTAACTTGCTCCGGAGTCCAAGAGGCAAAACTCTCAACAAGTCTAGACAGGTCCTATTGATATGAACTCTATTGAGGAGTTGCCCCACCCATCAGGCAGCAGATGAAACATGGTGTGTGGATGTGCTGATATGGCCTGGGGCAGGTGAGGCAGAAAATATGATGCAGGATCAACCCTGGCTTCACCTATTCCTCTCATCAGTGGGAGGGTTGTTGCAGAAGGAAGATGCTTGACCACATGGGGGAGACCAGTAGTCCCACCCCAGGGGTTCCTTTATAGAACGAAGGGCAGAGCTATGCCACTTTTAAATAGTCCTGATCAAATATATGCATGCATGATATTTCTACCTTGCCTTTTAATTATTTTCCTAGTGTATAGCTAAACTAGACAATATAAATAATGCATAGTAGGATTCATTTGACCTGCACTAGCAGTAAGCTGCTTCTTAAATTACTGCTCAGATTGTTTAATGATTTATTACAGTATGACAAAGGAATAATTTCAATTTATTACTACATTTTTCACTTAACCCAACTGAGCCTTCTGTCCTCATAGAATTTACTATGTCCTGTTTTCGTCATATCCCAAACTACAGGTTGCCGAAATCACAATTACCAACATTAGCACAACAAATAGAAAGGGTGGAGTGGAAAGAATGGGAAACTAAGTCTGCATCTGCTATTCCATGTGAGCAGAGTTTCAAGTGCCAACATAGTCTCTAAATACTTTTGCCAATATCTTCAAACTCATTTGGTTCTCACACTCATTGGCTGGATTCATAAACACACTAAACCATAATAGGTCTTCTTTGTTTTTGGCTTGGTGTGTTGGGTGAACACAGTTGTGGTGGTTTATAAACCACTGTTTGTGGCTTAGCACACTGTAGAAACACAAACAGTGATGGTTTAGCAAGGAATTATAAATCAAGCCACAGTTGACCTTACTTGCTTAAACTACATCAGGCTGTGGAGATGTTCTCTCCCAGTGATATCAAAGTGGGAATCCCCGCTTCCCCATACGTATGTTTGAATTGAGAAGTTCAAATGAACCATTCTTCTCTTTTAAACAAGACTCATAGACTGCATTTCATGGGCATAATTCAGGCAGGACAGAAGGGCCTAATGCAGAGCAGTAGACTGACTCTGCCAGCTAACTTACCTTGTCCATTCAGTGAGCCTCGCAGGGCTGAAGAGACTAATGCTGTATTTTCAGAATATACTGTGTTACCTCTTTCGCCAAGCTGCAACCAAGCTGAGAAGCGGAAGGGGTGTGTTGCTGTTCCGTATTTTCTACTCAGGCAGATTTGCTTTCCTAATGGCACAGTTTCCATGCTCTGAACTACATACAGTATCCCAGGGGTTTTCAAAGTTTTTCAAACTGAGGAAATGGTTAGGTGGAAAAAAAAATTCCCAGAACCTCTGATCAAGAGGCAAAGCTCTAGTGACAGAAAATTGGATGCCTTGAAGTGAGTTGTTTTTTTTTTTTGTCCTAAATGTCATTAGTCTCTCGCAGAACCCCATCACATTCTCACGGAACCCTGCAGTTCCATGGCGCACCTTGGAAAAACCCTGCACTGGCCTATCCTCTAGCTTCCTCTGCTAGTATAAGAGGTAATTATTTATTTTTGTTCATCTATTTTACTAGGCTTATATGCTGCTTCAGACATGCCTGATTCTGAGCGGTTTACAGATCCCTCCAGACTAAAATGTAACAGTACCAATATAATGATATAATAAAATGATAATATAATCATTAACATCCCATGTTCTGAAGAACAACCAGGGAAATTAAGCAAATAGGAGAATTAAATCAAAATACTCAATATCATGTTTAAAATCCACTAAGTTCAGCCTTGCTTCAGCCATGCATCTTGACTAAGTAACATAGTGAGATTTTTCTGTTGCCCGAATGTTCTGTATGCTCCCTCCCCAACACATGTGCACAATCCGGGTTAGTTATAGAATTGTTAGTTGTAACTAAGGCCTAGCTCTGCTTTCATTACTGATTACTTGTTGAGCTGGACTGTAACTCAGAAACCATTCTGACAAAAGCTAACCTGTGTCCGTTTCTAACAACAAAGCATTTCTTTTTGCTGGCAACGCTATAAAAGCCAGCCTTGCAAACGACAGCTTAGTTCCCATCCTTCGTCCTCTGGGCTCATCGCTGCCAGGTCAAAGAAGTTTTGCAAGATGGTGAGTCTTGCCTGGACTTGTTAGCTTCCCTGAAGGTGGAAAGGAGCTCTTTAATAGTCTTCTGGGCCGTGATGTCTCTCTCTTTTAATGTGTAATGTGCAATGCGATCCCAGTGCCTTTTCTGTGGAACTACAGGAATGCTTAGGTCTGTGCTGAGATGCATCTTAAAATGTACAACGCATAAAAAAAAGAGAGAAGAAACAAAGATTCCATAATAATGGAGGGAAGCAGCCTTCACGTACCCGAGCACTCTCCAGACGTACGGCTGTCTATTCCCAGAAATCCCGGGAAATATGTCTATTGCTAGAAATCTGGGACAGATTTGGAGGGTGTCCAGGATGGGGAAGTTGAAGTTGTTAGGTTTGTTGTTTTGTTTTCCAACTTGTCCTCTTCCCCCCACCCCCTCACTTTGGCTTAGCCTCAGTTCCAGATAAAGGCAAGGTTAACACTATATTTTTGAAAGCACTTTGGGTCAGCTGTGGATGCTCCATCGCTACACCAAAAAACAGGTTTTGGTAACCCAGCAGGTATGCCCTTGGGCATCTGGTTCAAAGAAGAGCATCTCTGGGGAAACAGAGTGCTAGATTTGCAGGCATGAAGTCAAACCCCTACCCAGCCTTCAAATATACTCATGACCTGAAACTGAATCACCACCTCAACAAGTGGTTTCTAAATACAGGGTTTTTTTCTCAGCTTAAGAAATATGGAATAAAACTGTTGTCTACAACACTCCTATGCACTAGGATTTCAGCAGCTTTCCTATACTTGGAGTTGATACCAATGTAAACAAATAAGGAAAAAAATGTATTTTCAAGCTTGTTAAGCACTGATGTAAACCGAAAGGCAAGGTATAAATTTAATGTAAATAAATAAATAAGAAAATGTTGATGAAGTTAAAGTTACCCTTCTTGGAGAAGAAAAAGAGGACATCAGTGCAACATTTTAAATATAAAGTAACATGTTATGTAAAAACAGCCCTGTGGCTTCCTTCCCATGACATGTTACCTGAAGCATGGTACTGACCCATGTGTTCTACCTATGTAGCTTGGGCAAAAGTATTCCTTCAGCTTTTCCAGATAAGGCTCAATTGGTCAAATTAATATCTTCAACCACCAGCAGAGGATAAATTAAAGGAAGGAAGATACCTTTTGACCAGTTCTAGGAGGTCTAGCAAAAGGTCTTTTTATCCCAGGTGATCTTCTACCGCTCAGTTATGTGCATGTCCTAGAAGCTTGAAAGAGGAGACCTTTCTTTCCTTATAGTCCAGATTATAAACTTTGTACCTGGATGAAGACAGAATATCTCCTAGATACTTGCTGGGATAATGCCAGGACTGAACTGTTGGAAGGGAACCAGGAGGTATGCCAGGAAACATGAGTGAAATAGGCAGAGCCAAGAAGACCTTCTTACTCAGGCAAACCCCAACTCAGACTAGAAGCCTGTAATAACCTCCCTTGCCTAGGAGGATATGATAACTAGCGTGGCTGGCAGGACCAAGAGAAACTCTAGGAACGCTTCACTGCTTAGAAAATTCATCATCCAGAAGTTTGGGCAGCTCACCCACATTCAGCAGATGCATACCGAGTTCTGTATTCTAGCTCTGATCACAGGTAGCTTCTACACTAATAATGGATTTTGTTTGTTTTTCTCAGCGTGAATGCATTTCCGTCCATGTTGGCCAGGCTGGTGTGCAGATCGGCAATGCATGTTGGGAGCTGTACTGTCTGGAGCATGGAATTCAGCCAGATGGGCAGATGCCTAGTGACAAAACTATTGGAGGTGGAGATGACTCCTTTAATACCTTCTTTAGTGAAACCGGGGCTGGGAAACATGTGCCCCGAGCTGTTTTTGTGGACCTAGAACCTACTGTGATTGGTGAGTGCTACCTATTAGGAGGGGAATCTGACTGAATCATTCTGAGATATCTCTGTATACTTTTACTGGGTACTTTCCAGAATCCAAAGACAGCCCAAACCATTGGATTTTGTGGTATAAATATAATAAATGAAAATTAACTATTATGTGCGCCCAAATCTCTGCATAATGGCAGTGGTTGATTGGATAGTTAAGAACTCTGCATCTCCTAAAAAGATTCTCAAAGCTGCATCAGTTTCATACTCTAGCAACCATAATCCCTAGCAAGCCTTGAAGGAGAGCAGCTGAAAATACAAAAAACAAACAAAAAACAGTGTACAAATTCCAGAAGGCAAGAAGAGCCAGTTTGGTCTAGTGGTGAAAGCACCAGGCTAGAAAGCAGGAGACGGTGAGTTCTAGTCCCGCCTTAGACATGGAAGCCGGCTGGGTGACTTTGGGCCAGTCCCTCTCTCTCAGCACAACTCACCTCACAGGGTGGCTGTTGTGGGGAAAATAGGAGGAGGCAGTATTAGGTATGTTTGCCACCTTATTTATAAAAAAACCCATAAAGGCAGGATAAAAAAAAATAAAATTCAAAACGAGTGACATAGTCAGAATGGGAGTGATCTGACCTATTCTGTACCTTGAATTCTAGATGAAGTTCGGACTGGCACATACCGTCAACTCTTCCACCCAGAACAGCTGATCACCGGAAAGGAAGATGCTGCCAATAACTATGCTCGTGGTCACTACACTATTGGCAAAGAAATAATTGATTTGGTGTTGGACAGGATCCGAAAGCTGGTAATTGAAGCTGATGATATGGAAAGCTGTTGTTAGGAGGTGGTTGGATTTGCCATTAGGAATATGGAAGGAGTTCTCCTTAATTTACAGGAGTGTAGATAATATATGGCTGAATGAGAAGTGTTGGATATATTTCAGTCCACTCCACCAAACTCCCTAAATCCAACTTACTGTTTCTTGATTTGTTTTCTCCATGTCTCCAGGCAGACCAATGCACAGGGTTGCAGGGATTTCTCATCTTTCACAGTTTTGGAGGAGGCACCGGATCAGGCTTTACTTCCCTGTTGATGGAAAGGCTCTCCGTGGACTATGGCAAGAAGTCCAAGCTGGAATTCTCTATTTACCCAGCACCTCAAATATCAACAGCTGTGGTGGAGCCCTACAATTCAATCCTCACCACCCATACCACTCTTGAGCACTCAGACTGTGCTTTTATGGTAGACAATGAAGCCATCTATGATATCTGCCGAAGGAACCTGGACATTGAACGCCCAACCTACACAAACCTGAATAGGCTGATTGGCCAGATTGTGTCCTCCATCACTGCCTCACTGCGCTTTGATGGGGCTCTGAATGTAGACCTGACAGAGTTCCAGACCAATCTGGTGCCCTACCCGCGTATCCATTTCCCTCTGGCTACCTATGCCCCGGTCATCTCTGCGGAGAAGGCCTACCATGAGCAGCTTTCCGTGGCCGAGATCACAAATGCTTGCTTTGAGCCTGCTAACCAGATGGTGAAATGTGATCCCCGCCATGGCAAATACATGGCCTGCTGCCTTTTATATCGTGGGGATGTGGTACCTAAGGATGTCAATGCTGCTATTGCCACCATTAAAACAAAGCGAACAATCCAGTTTGTGGACTGGTGCCCTACAGGCTTTAAAGTGGGCATTAACTACCAGCCCCCCACTGTGGTTCCTGGGGGAGACCTAGCCAAGGTTCAGCGGGCAGTGTGCATGCTGAGCAACACCACAGCCATTGCTGAGGCCTGGGCCCGCCTGGACCACAAGTTTGATCTAATGTATGCTAAGCGGGCCTTTGTGCACTGGTATGTTGGGGAAGGGATGGAAGAAGGGGAGTTCTCTGAGGCTCGGGAAGACATGGCTGCCCTCGAGAAGGATTATGAAGAGGTGGGCACAGATAGCATCGATGGAGAAGGAGAAGAAGAGGAAGGTGATGAGTATTAGCCTGAATGTTAATAATAGAGTATGGATGCTTAATTTCTCTGTAGAGCTAACTTATCAATTGCTTTACTACTTGGGGGGTCTTTTCTCAATAAAATTTTAATCATTTTATAGACTTGCATTTCAGTTGTTTTTCTCACTTTTTATTTAACTATTATCTGCCATGCTACAATCTGCTCCACGTACATACAATTTCCAGCATACTTTAAATCCAACCCACATTTTCTTCACTTTGTCCTCATCATTGGCAAACTGAAGATGAATTTCAGTACAATGTGGTCTACATATTTAGCTAATCATTATTCAGCTCAAGTTAGCCAATAGTTCAGCACAAACAATCCAATCCAATCCACTCAGGGCTTCAGCCACTAAATACACTGCCCACCCCCACCCCCACCTTCTAGTACTTAAAATAGCAAGCCTTCTCCTTTCCTTCCTATAAAAAGGAGCAAAAAAAATGTATTTCTTCCAAAGCATACACATAATGTGTTTGTGTCCATTTGTTAAGTCATTTGCAAAAGCATGCTTCCTGATAGGGTGAATTCTGAAATCATTATGAAATACACAGAAACTACAGAAGCCCTCTTTTCGCCATGCACAAATTAGCAAGTGCTGTGACACATGTTAACACAACTCTTAAATTATATTGCTGACCTTACAAGCAAACCAAGTTCATTTTGGAACTTCTCTGCAAGCCTTTGTGTGTGTGAGTGAAATGTATGCTGGGAGATGGGGTGGCATAGAAAACATAAATAAAATCCTATAAGCACAGGAGAAAGATGCTGGAATGAACATCGCTTCTGACCCTAAAGCGGGGGAGGGGGAATTTAAAAATGATGTAATCAAGAAGCAAAGTTTTTCAACATACAACATACTGCAACTGCATACTGGTTTGTTGTTGATATTATGCAATAGGCAGGGATATCTGGTGGCAGAGGCATGATACAATGATTACTGTATTGGAAAGACTCATAAATTTGGATTGAAGTAGTAAAGTAGTTTCAAGAACAGAAGCAAAGACTCAGTGCACAGAAAATATTAACTTACCAGTTCCCAAAGATTGTCTTACGTAGATGCTTTTTCTTAGATCTTTAAGGAAAGCTTAAGTTCTGATGTCATAATGACCCCAAACTTTCCATTGGCTACTGAAGCTGTTACACAGTAGGGGGAGGGAGCAGCTTTGGGGTGCTGGTAACTTCAAATGCCCAGCTAGCCAACAGGTGGAACCAAGAACATACAGGCAATCTAAGGTAAGGAAACAGCCCTGATGAAATGTTTCAAATGACAATAAAGAAACAAACTCTGCAGAAAAAAAGAAAAGTGGAATATTGGTATAGGGTAGTTTTCCTCACTCTGGTTTCCAAATGTGTTAGACTTTGGTTCTCTTAAATCCAATCAGCAGCATCTCCCTGCTGGCTGAAAATAATAGAAGATGGAAATCAACACTTCTGGAGGATACCAGGTCCAGGAAGGCTGGCCTAAGGAGGAAGATCATTTGGGTTCACAGAGTTCAAGACAGAAGCAACAGACTTTCTTGAAAACAGGAAGTAAGGCTGAGAAGCCAAAGTTGCAATCATTTTCTAGGAGAGCCCTCCTGTAGTTTCTCAAATGGAGGGCAAATCACAGTGCTCCCAAGAAAACAACATGTCCCTAGGAATCCCTTAGAGTCCCAGTTTTTTATATAAACAAATATTCCTAGGTCCCCACTGGCGCTCACCTGTCTACCCAGACTTAGCTCTCACTCAGTTGATTGCTTACAAAATAACTCTCTGATCCCCCCGATACTTAATTAAAAGTTTAGGAAGTAAGACTGATGGAATTGACCCAGCGAATGGCTTCTATCAGCCCAGATGTGTTGACAGTAAGGGTTTACCACTTCCTCATGTACCTCTCTCTCCAAGGACTGGGGTTTATTCATACAGCAGAGAGAACCAATTAGTCAATCAGAGATGTTGCCTAACTTACTATTTGCAAGAAATCAGAATTTAAAGGGATCAGTCATGAATGACAACCTGGAACCCAAGAATGCAGATAAGGTAGACACTGTTGCTAATTACTGTAGGCAGCAAAAATGGATGGTTAAGAACAAGCATGAATCTCATCCCATCTTATTATCATAATGGCTGTTTTTGCAGAAGTCTACCAGTAGTTAACCTAATTTTAATTTGTTGAATTAATCAAATTTTCAGGGTTTTGCAATGGCCTGTTAGACTAAATTGTGCCAGGGTAATTGTAGTTCATTGTACTGTACAAATATATCATAGCAATTTTTTCCCTTACTCAAACAGCCAGGCAGCTTATGCCAGTGTTTCTCAACCTTGGAAACTTTAAGATGTGTACACTTCAATTCCCAGAATTCCCCAACCAGCATGGCTGGCTGGGGAATTCTGGGAGTTGAAGTCCACACATCTTAAAGTTCCCAAGGTTGAGAAACACTGACTTATACCATTCAGCAACACCATGAGGTAGAGACTGGACTGGATTGTACTGCTTCAGTACAATGCTTTAAAATACCTTATCATCATTAACATCTGATTGAATATCTGATTGAAAAAGGTTTATCATTAAGGGGAAACTTTCTATCTCTATATGAGCTTTTATTACACCAACTTTTTTTCTTTATGAATGAGGGATCTGTAGGCTAAAACAATATATCCCATGAAGCTTTGTATTTAACTAAATGTGTAGCTGATCTTGATCTATTGGAGGTGAGAATAGCCCTGAACTAAAAATAGAAAAGGCAAAAATCCCCCAACTGGCTTGATTCACTTACAGCGCTAAAACATAGAATTGTTTATTTACTCTTAACATGATGTGGGAACCCACCAGTTGTGGTTTCTAAACTGTGGTTGATGGCCTAGTATTATGAGAATACTAAATGGGATGGTTGCTGGTTTCTGTCACCTAAACTCTCCACTAAGTTAATCTTTTTTTTCTTCCTGTTGTATGTATGTGTGTGTATTTGTGTATACACATTCTGAACATTTTATCTGATGCCACCAGATAAAAGTCGGTGCCACAAAATCAAATGGGACCTGAGACTTAACTAATTGTTCAAAATGGTAGTCAATGTATATATGTTCTGAGTACCCCCATAGCCCACCAGCAGCTTGGAGCCCCATGGCCTCATTTGTATCATATAACATTGTACATAATAGCAATATTGAATAAATGAACAAACAGCTAAAATGCCACAGCTCCTCTTATGTGAGATAATTATCTAATTAAGCCTACAAGTGCATATGTATGGCTCATTTTAGCTGGAATCGGGCATGACAAGGACATATCCATTAGCAGAACTCAGTGGAAACTGGGGATCCTATGAAAAGGATCTTCTGATGCAACATAGTCATGACCAACCCATTATCTTAGTTATGAAAAAGTAAACTTTTTAGTGGAGGGGAAAAGGTGTAACATTTTGCATATCCCAAGCCAAATTTCTGAACAATTTTAGTTTATTCTTGGTCAGCCAATTATGCCTTCTCTTGGCCAGTTCTCTGGACTGGTTGATGTGGTGCTGTAGTTTGGTCAGCGGGGGCTGATGGCCAGTTTCTGTGGCACATCATTCTACTTCTTGACCTGCAGGATCTGTTGCCACAGCACCCACCTTCTGCTGTGCAGCCAAGTGTGCGGCCATGATCAGCCCCAGAAGCAGCTCAGAGACATTGTTCCCCTTGAGGCTGCAACTTTTCTTCCACGTTTCTGCTACCAATGGCTGCTGTGCCGGACTATTATAAGCTTTTAGAGATTCCTCGGGATGCCTCTGACAACGATGTTAAAAAGGCGTAAGTCTTTTCTTTGAGTATTCTTCTCGCCAAAGAGTTTTATTCTGGAATGTAAACCAAGTTTCAAAGTTAGGAGAAAAGATCCCAAATCCCAGTTTTTACATCATGCGCTAACATTTTACAAAGTTTATTCTTGTAATTAATGCCTAAAGGGTGTCAGGTTACTAGTGGTGATGGATACTCAGACAGATATCCAGCTAAATAAGTATTTGGAGTTTTTCTAATTGGGGCTCAACTGAGGTTCAACTGTTAAAACTTCAGTTGGAAAGTACAACCACAATACTTAGTCGACGCTGAAGATGTCACAGACAGCAAGAGGCTGGATACACCATATTCCTTGGATAATTCTCAGTCAGCTAGCCAGGCAAGGAGGTGGTACAAAAGTGCACTCTACTAACTTGAGTCTGTCCTGCCTTCTGAGAAAGAGAGAGTATTGCCTCTAAATCTGTTAGCTTCTGTACTGATGGTCTATTATTGGTTACTGAGCTGTGGATATCTAATATTGCCTTCCCCTTGTCTTTTGGGGCTTTGTAGGTACAGGAAAAAAGCCCTGCAGTGGCACCCAGATAAAAACCCAGATAGGAAGAATTATGCTGAACAGAAGTTCAAAGAAGTTACAGAAGCCTACGAAGTGCTGTCAGACAGTAAGAAACTTTCTGGCTCTGTCTGCCCCATTTTTCTCACTCTCTTTAGGCTGAGCTGTAGAGTGTCCCTCATCAGCTACCTATTCACCTGCCCAATTCAAAGGAATGATAAACTAGACTGAGGAGGAGGAGGAGCTGGCTGAGGACATTTTGTCCAAGAACCTTCTCACAACCTTAGGGCTCATCCATACAGGTCCCTAGCCCAAACTTGAAGATGCCCACTTGCTTTTCATTGGAGACACATCCTCACAACACATCCTCCATCTCATAGCCAGCCTGCTGAAGCAAGCTGAGAAGGTCAAGGTATTCTGGCCTGAAAGTAGTGTTTTGCCAGGAAAGCCAAAGAAAATTCCTATGGGGGCATGGAGGTCACATGGAGGAGGAATCTTCAGTGACTCCAGTTGCCTGTTATGGGACTGCCTCTTTCCATCCAGCCAGTAGACTTTGTGTCTCTAAGGCCATTTCTGCTTTGGCTGCTGGAGAGAGCAGAACCTCACCTAGGAACAACAGTATATTCTTTTTTTTTTTTAATTGTTCAGGGGAATGGTGACCTTGAACAAGAATCCTTACAAGATCTATATTCTCACTAGTAAGCTCCAACTGGAAGAACTATTAGAACTCTTTTAAATTGACTAGGAACCATGTGCTATTTTCCAATGCTGGCATAAAGTTTTGGCAACCTAGAAATCATGCTGCATCCCAGCACCAGGAACCACCACTTGGAGAGGACTCTCATAAATCCCCACTAAAAGTGCTTTGGGGAGAGCCAGATCTTTCAGGTGTTCATTTTATCCTGCATGATAAAAATGCAGTTTATTGAATTACACAGCTTGGGACCATTGGCAATCATTTGAGGGGAGGGGGTTGGGAGGAAATACTGTAAAATAATGTTGTCAGGTGATTTGCAGGGAAGGCAGTGATTCAGAACAGAACTGTTGGCCACTTCTCCTGTGATCAGAGTGTCTTCTTCTCCATCACTCCAGATAAGGCAGGGGTTGTGGTCCAGAACATGCAATCACCCAGCATATTTAGAGCCAGGGATAGGCTACCAAGACTGCCCAAGCAATGCAGAAAAACTTGGAATCTCAATTTGAAATGAAACCACATATGTTCTTATTAGGTATAATCTCAGAAAAAAATATCATAATTTAATGAGATATATGATTACAGCAGTGAGAATAAATTTTGCTCAACACTGGAAGAAAGACACTATCCCAACAATATCTGATTGGGAACTTAAACTTGGAGCATACGCAGCAATGGCAAAACTAACAGTATACTTACACAATAGAAGTTTAACCAAATAAGCAAGAATGGTTCCCATACGTACAACACGTCACATAGCATGGTAAATATATCCACTTACAGGATGGCTTTTAAGGGGGTTTGAATGCTTACAAATATCGCAAATTAGCAAATGTTCAAAAAAGGGGGAGTCAGAAATCAATAGTTTTTTCTTCATCATCATCATCATCATCATCATTTCCATTTTTCTTTTTTTCTACTTTTCAGGTATTTTAATTTTTGTTAAGTTTGTTTCATCTATCTCTTATTTCCTTCTGTCAACATATCAATACACACACACACACAAAGTAACAATACAATGGAGATATTAATATTAAGCAATAAGTTCAAAACTGAAACTTATTATATAACTTATGTTATATTTAACTTTGCATGAAAAGTTAAATAATTTTATGTTTGTAATACTGACATCTTAAATTGCAGTTATTACTAATGGAATTTTTACTTTTCTCTTTTTATTTTCAATACTTTAAGCCTTCTAAATAATAGAATGTTCATAATTTTCACTCATAGTACATAAATATTGCTGCATTGAGATCTGCATTGAAATAATACAGTGTATCAAGATTTATAATATTACAATAAAAAAAAAAAGACCGCCCAAGCCAATGGGCTGCCAGCTGCACAATGCTCCAATCCTTCCGTTGTGGTTGCCCTGGGCCTCTTTTATTATTCATTTTATTTTGGACTTTGCAAAATATTTCTTTCCAAAATCTTTCCCTGCCATAAATTCCTATACCACCCACTAATCACTGCCCTGAAGGACACTCACAATACCGTCTGGGCAAGCAGTAACACAACCAGCCTTTCCTTCTTAAGGAGAGGATGAACTCACATCAGTGCAGGTGTGTGGATGAGTCCTAAGTCAGCAATTTTGTGGGTCAGCACAGAATAGTAATTTACGTGGGAGGTAACCAGGTACATGTCTTTCTTTTTTAGAGGTCAAGAGGGAACGTTATGACTGCTATGGGGATGGACTCACAACAGGTGAGGAGTAGCTCTTCTACCATCTGTCTCATGCACCTTCCAAAACCTATTCACTTCCCATGCTGCCCAAATCAATCCTGTACCCATAACAAGGGCCAAAAGAATTCCCCACGCCTCTTTTCCTATGATACTAAGCTGGTTTGAAGTGATACCCAGAGGACATAAGTACAAATATTTGTTAGGTTGTAATATTTATTTGTCAATGCATATTTTGTGAGTGTTTCAATATAGAGCACCCCCAGTGCTATCAATTAAAAATATTATGTCATTATTCTGTTATCCCCCCCTCTTAACATTTTTCCTGGAAATTAAAAAGAAAAGAAAAGAAAAGAATGAGCAATGGGAAACAAATGGGAGGATTGTAAACAGAAAGAGATCATTCCAGACTAACTGGAAAAGCCTATAAATGAGAGTGAGTAGCCTAAATGTTGGAGAAACTGAACTTGAAATGAGCATTGGAAGTGAAATATTAAAATAGCTTTGTAATAATCCAGCTCCCTCCCAGGTAAAAATAGCTTTGTAATAATCCAACTCCCTCCCTCCCTATGCCACATTGTTGAGGTGGTGGTGGTGGTGGTGGTGGTGAAGGAAGCATGCCTTGGAAGAATGAGCAAAGAATGCTCAGAGGGTATACCAAGAGTATAGAATCCCAGTAGGGTCACCCCAAGTCACCCCAACTGTCCAGACACTTATATTTGGCAGCAGTCATTTGGAAAGATGGTGGAGGCAGATGATCACTTTAGTGACAATGGCAAAGGCATCATTTATCCTGTGCAGGAGAAGACAATGGTAAACCATTCCTATACTTTACCAAGAAATCCACATGGTCGGACAAGATAAAGCAATTGATAATATAGTACTGGATGATGGGATCCTTAGGTCAGGTGACACTTAAACATGCTACTGAGGAAGAGCTGAGGAACTTTCAGAGTATTAATGGTGTTTATAACACAGTCTTCAGGATGTCTAATTGCTGATGTTGCCATGCAGGAAAAAAAATCCGAAACTGCAAAGGCAGAATTACAGTGGGTACATGGAACATAAGAAGAATGAACATGGAAAGCTCATTGCAGTGCAAGAAGAAATGAATTGACTACACATAGATATCTTAGATATCAGCAAATTGAAATGGACTGGAATTGGACTCTCACTCAGAAGATTATACTATTTACTAGAGAGAAGACAAAAAATAAAGAAGGAACAGTGTTGCTTTTGCAGTTGGGAAGGATATAGAAAAGAGAGCACTTGGATACAATTTGGTCAATGACCAAATAATATCAATTAGACTTTGTGGACAACCCTTTAATATCCATTGTAGTTTACTACTACCAAACTTTATGCTCCAATTGCTGATGCAGAAGAGGAGGTTGATGAGTTTTATGGTCAAGTTCAATCTGAAATTGGCAGAACATGCAAACAAGATGTGCTGCTTTTGGTTGGAGACTGGAATCCCAAAGTTGGAAATAGTAAGGAAAAAATTGTAATTGGACTATATGTCTAGGAAAAAGAAATGAAGCAGGAGAATGACTCACCACTTTCTACCAATCTAGTGATTTCTTCATTGCAAAGCATTATTCAAACAATCAAAACAATGCCTAAGTACATGAATATCGCCAGATGGAACACACTGAAATCAGACTGACTATATTATTGGTAGGAGGAGGTAAAGTTATAACAGAAAAGGCATCGCAAAGGGTTAACTGTGGAACAAATTGTAACTGATCATGTGCAAGTTTCAAGTCAAGCTAAAGGCAGAAAAACAAAGCCAACCAGTTTCCACAATATGGTCTTGAGTATATAATTACCATTTTCAAGGAGAACATCAGAAATTGCTTTAAAGTCCTGAACTTCATTGAAAAGGAAACAGAGGAACTGTGGAATGAAATTGAAGAAGTTGTTAAAGGATGGACATGAAAGGAGATTGATAAAAACCAAGAAACAGAAGAAAGCAAACTGGGTGTCAGGACTGATAGTGGAAATTGCCAGAAAGGGAAGAGAAACCAAGGCTGAGAAAGACAAAGATCTCAGGAAGGAATATCACAGAGAATTTCAGATAGCACTCAGAAGAGACAAGTTGTATTATATTGACATCTATAAAGATGGAAACAGATAGGAAAAAGGAAAATCTTCTGAAAGATCTCCAAACTCAGAAAGAGATTCCAACTTTGAATTGGTACGCTAAAGGACATCAATGGACAGATAGTAGCTGATTCATAGAGGGTCAGTAAAGATTCTAGCCAAACTATGCCAGCAAATCTGGAGAATGGCACAGGAGCCAAAAGATAGGTAGAGGTTAATCTACATACCAGTACCAAAGAAGGGAGAATTAATAGAATGTGCAAACTATCACACAATATCCTTAATTTCACATGCTAGCAAAATAATTCTTAGGATCATCCAATGCAGATTAAAGCTGTACATGGAATAGGAGATACCAGATGCACAAGCTGAGTTTATAAAAGGCGAAGAACGTGAGACATTATTTCTGATGTACACTGGATAATTGAGAAAGCCAAAGAATACCAAAATTAAGTTAGTATGCGCTTCATTGATTATAGAAAGGCCTTTGATTGTGCTGATCACATAAAGCTGTGGAATATGCTTAGAAAAATAGGAATCCCAGAACATCTCCTTGTCCTCATGAGAAACCTATACATAGGACAGGAAGCCACAGTCCAGATAGAACATGGTGAAACAGACTAGCTGCAGATTGGCAAAGAAGTGAGACAAGGCTGCATACTCTCTTGTTATTTACTCAACCTCTGTGTTGGATATATATTTGAGGGGGGCTGGATTGAAAGAAGATAAGCATGGTTTCAAAATTTGAGGGAAAAATATCAAACCTGCACTATGCGTACAGTACTACTTTGATAGCTGAAAATGCAAATCATTTGCAAGCTTTGCTAATCTTCATCCCAACAATGGAGACTGGTGTAAAATTAGTCATCACCACATTGATTTTCCTATAGCTCTCCATAGCTAAAGGTGGCTTTCTAGGGACTTTAACATGAGAACTTTTCATCTTAATTACACAGCTATTCTCTGGGAAGTGGGAGAAACAGAGACAGAGAGGAATCACCCCATTATTCTTTTGTAGAAATTCCACACTGAGAGGAACTCAAGATGTGAGTGACATGTTGCAAATATCATTATTTTCCCTTCAGTTCCTGAAGAAGAGTTGAGATTCACTTTTCGCAGCCCCTGGGATGTTTTCCGAGAGATGTTTGGGACCTCGGACTCCTATTCTGGTAAGCTTTCATCTTATTAGGGGTTTCTTTACATAGATAAGATTCAAAATTTGTTACTCCAAAGTTATTGTCTTGAAAGAATGGCCTTCTATCTGACAAAGGTATTTCACACTCTTCAACGTAACTGCCTTTCATTGTCAACCAAGATTTCCCTAATCCTTTCTTCTACTAATTGTGTCATTTGAGGCTAGTGAGAATTAAAACCCCAAATATCTGGACAACATCAATTCTCTATTATGTGAAATCATGAATTTTGCATGGTATAATATCTAACTTTCTTTCTGTTCACTTTGAGCCTTCTCTCATTTGTAGTTCACAGAGTCATCTCAGTGATTGGCAACTTCTATTTTAACTTTGCTTATACAACACTTTCTCTCTATCTTGTCTCCCCTCCATAACTGAAAAGATCTATCTCATCTGTTCTTTCTTCCTTAAACCATCACAGAACCATGGTGTGGAACCTCTCTTCCTTCCGTAACTCCTTCTGGAGAGGGATTTCCCCAGCCATGATTATCTCTAGTAGATTCTTATACACAGATGACATTCATGTGGGAAAGGTATCTGTACCTTAATAGGGAGGACATAGAATGCATTGCATTAGTTATCCCTAGTGGGGAAACAATCATCAGGATAGCCTGCTCTTCTACCAAAGTTTTTCAGTTTCCAAGAATCCATGTTGAATGTGGATCTGAATGGGTAGAAGACAGGGCTTTAAAAATAATGAAAATCCCATAGAACATAGATTATACTGCCACTAAATAATTTATTTAGGAAATAAAATCAATATTTTTGATCATTTCATATTTTTACAATCCAAGCAATCTCTGCTCTAAGTCGTAAATCAGAGAACATCCGTATAGTTATTTATTAAGAGGGAGGGGGAAGGAGATCTGGATTAGGAGAAAAGAAATAGCCTAAGTTTGTTCAGAACAAAAAATCGGAAGAACTTGCTGTTCCTTTCAGCTAAATTATCCACCCTCCTCTGCTTTTTCAGCCAAGAAAGAAGAAGAGGTCCCATGGTACTTACGAGGTCCTTTATTTTCCATCTCCATTTCAGAAGATTCAGGTAGGATGTGGCCAAACCTCTTGCAATAAGACACGGAATAACCACAGTACAGTAGTTCAGTTCATATACTGTATACTGTACTTGTATCTGCAATGGTTTATAGATCATAAAACCTAGCTTTACATACCATGGACACCCATAATCAAATAAAGCACATTACAGCTTAAGTGTAATATGTGAATCCAGCACACCCCTGTGCATTGTATTAATTCGTCCTTTTCTAACACTTTCCTGTTGTAGGGATGACCTATTTTTCTTCCGTTCACCATGCCAGGTCAGACTAGGCTGGTTACTGTGTGAATTTATTCATTAGTTTACATGTAGGGTAATGCAGTGAAAATAACCTTTTTCAAGTGATCTTCCTCCTGTAAGTTTAGGCATGTTCTAAATTTTTCCATAACATGGTCGTGGGTAGCCAAAGAAAAACAAACGAACAAAAAAACCCTAATTAGAAAACTTTGATATGAAGCTTAAGGTGCCTAACCTAAGAACAAACAAATGTAACTGATAATTTAAGCCGTAGGAAAACCCAAAATATTTCCATGAAAAGCAAATGCCTTGAAATTTAAGAAGACATATCTTTGAGCACTGTCTCTAAATTCGTAATCCTGTTCCCATCTTAGATCACAGATCACCAGATCATAGTGGCTATGTGAAAAAAAAGTTTTTAAGAGTTATAGACCGATTTACTAGTTCTCACAACAGTGGATTGGTTTTGAAAATGATCTAGTTTTATTTCATTTATTTAACATAAATAGCATATTCTTTGGTTTCCTAATAATGGTTGTTGGCACTTCTTCACCAAACTAATTTTTATTAATCTGGTCCTTCCCTTAGTTTAAGCTAGTTCACAACATTCTTTTTAAGAATACACTAATATGATCCCAGTATTTACTACCTGGGATTCCTGCCAATAATACAAGAAAAATATTCTGTGATGCCTACTGATGAATCCTTTTGAAAATTACTGCTAGGGGGAAGTAATATTTCAAAAACTTTCTAAAGATCTTTGCCACAGTAGGTGGCAACACCTAGCCAACCTTGGTTGATTCCCCCCAAGGTCAGACCTGGCCAGTATGTGGATGGGAGACTGCCAGGAATCCCAGGGTTTCAAAAAGCATTTTGGAAGAATGCAGTGGTAAACTGCATACTGTTATCAAGAAAACAACTTGGACTGTCCAGGCAGTAGTCACCAGGAGTCAGACTGAAACCTTTTAGAGGTCTACATGTGGAAAGATTCAAGTACTCTGCATGTATAAGGCTACAGAAGGTATGAATCAGTAGGTAGTTGGTATTCTGCAAAGCAGGTTGTCTTGCTGTAGAAAACTTGTCCATTTTTTTTTAAAAGCACATGCTTTTTTGTAGGGGTACATTTTAGAAACCCGCAATGTTTCCATCTTCTCACTAGTTAGTTGTAGCATCTTCTAGAGCAGGGGACTCAAACGCATGCTCCATGGGCTACACATGGCCCTCCAAGTCATTTTCTGTGGATGTTGCCTAGCAAGACCATGTATGGATGCTGACAGTGGACCACTGGAAGCATTCCAGGAAGAGGAAGACCTGAGGGCAGTTGCCTCACAACTTGCTTTGGCCTGACCTGGTGGATTTCCTGGCAACAGCAGAGCTTGGTTGGCTGGGTTGTGCAATGAGTCCTTTCACAATACCGCTCCCTGGGAACCCCTGGCCACTCTTACACATCAGGACAGGCAATGCTTCTGGGATGTTCATGGGGAGAAGGAGGAGGCAGCCACTGAGGAGGGCTGGGTCTGCCATCTCCCTGCCAGAATGGTCTTTCTACCAAGGAAGGAGTGGGAAAGATAGTGAGCAAGCAACTAAAGGAACAGGGGGGGCTTGATGGAAGAACAGGGAAACCAAACAAGAATCAAAAGGGGTCTCTACTCAACAGGAATGAGCAAAAAAGAAAAAGAACAGCAGGATTTGGGCAGCTCTTAATGGGGGGGGGGGGGTTCCCTAGATGATTTAATCCTAGAGAAGAGCTTGAAAAAAATTACATATCAACCTAGCAATAAAACCAAATAATGGTGTTTTGATGAATGAAAAATGCTACGTGGCCAAAGTGAAATCTCACAGAAAAGGATCTTTTTTAATGAATACCTTTATTTTTAATGACATATTATAATACTTTTCATTTTCTTCAATTTTGACTCACTACAGATTTTTGTACCAAGGTATGAGAAGAGTTCTGGCCCTTGGGCTAATGAACCAGTCCTCATACAGAACCCATGACTATTTGAGACCCTTGTTCTAGAGCCCCAACCATTGTGCTGATTAGAGAAATAAGGACAGTCTTTGTGCCTCAAGAATGGCTGAACGAAGCTAGAAGACCTGTTAAGTAGGGAAATGACCAAAGCAGTGTTACTTACTGTTTATAGTTCCCAGCAATTCATTTGTCACCTTCCTTTGCAGGTGTTTCAATAACTTTTGGCCCCAAAAGATCTTTATGTTTCTTCACTCTTGATCCTAAAGTCTTCAGTATAAAAAACATCATCAACAGGAAAAGGTAGGAATTTTATCTCAGCAGTACAAAACAGCAGTGCAGGTCAGCGGTGATGTCATGAGCTGGGGGTGATGAGGTGGTGAAAGAGGGATTGTCTTAATAAGTTAAACAAATGTCATGTTAACAAAGATGAACACTGGGTAAGATTCGAATTTTCTGAGTGAACCTCCAAACTAAGCCATGATTAGAAGTATAGGCTCATGTGCAAAAGACAAGTTATTTCTGCATTTCTCTACCAGCAGTGAACCATTTAGAAAGCCAAACGAAACCTCTTCCCAACATTCAACACAAAACTGAAGTCCAAGGTTGTAGTTGTTCAGTCTCTTCCAATTCTTTGTGACCCAATGGACATAATTTCTCGAGGATTATCTGTCAGAAACTGCATCTCTGATGTTTTGTAAATTATAATGCTTGTGTTATCTGTGAGAATATCTAGCCACCTTGTCTGTTGTCGGCATCTTTTTGTCTTCAACTGTTCTGGAGTCTTGTTCAATGATTCTTACCTTTGCATTATGTGTCCAAAATATTTCAGTTTTAGCTTCATTATTAATGCTCCCAGTAAGTAATTTGGTTTTACTTTATCTTGTACTGAATGATTTGTTCTTTTAAGGTCCAAGGTATTCTCAACTATCTTCTCCAGCAGCACAATCCTACGGAATCAATATTTTTCCTTTTTGATGGCTCAGCTTTCATGTCATTATATTAAAACTGAGAAAACCATGGCTTTGAAAATATGTATCTTTGTTGTGTCCCTGCACTTTAACATTTTGTCTAGATTTATAGTCTTCCTTTTAAGTAGCAAGCATCCTTTAATTTCATGTCTACTGTTATCATCCTATGAATTTTTGAATCTGTTACTACTTCAACTTCTCTGACTATTTGCATTGAGTTGGTATTACCTGATGATATTATCTTAGTTTTCTTTAATATTGTTCAGCAAACCAGCTTTTGTACTTTCTTCACCTTTCTTAAGATATTTTCATTACTTGCCATCAAACTGGTATCTGAAGTTTCTCCCAGCAATTTCAGTTCCAGTTTTCATTTGTCCTAGTTCACCGGTTCTCATGATATGTTCTGCAAATTTTACTCTGCAAAAGTAATAGTTTACAGCCTTGCTCAACTTGGAACCATTTAATTACTCCATATTCTTTTCTTATGTTGCTTCATGGCCATAATGCAAATTCTTCAATAAGCAGATGAGGTGGCCTAGTTTACCCATGTTTTTAAGGGCTGTCCACAATTTGTTATGCTCTAGACAATCAGAGCCTTTGTGTAAAGACAATCAAGTACGTATATTTAATGAAATAAAAAAATAATCAGAGGCCAAGGTGAATGGCCTCAAGGAGCTGATTATTTTTATAGTTAATTCCAAAATCTTATAGTAAAAGTCAATATTCCAAATTTATCTGGACCCTTAATCTGTTTATAACTTTCTTAGATCAAAATCTTATTTAGCTTTTTGCTGCATATTTCAAATTATTTAGGTTCTTAAGCTTATAATTATTTTTTTGTTGTTGTTCAGTGTTGAAGATAAATTCATCCGATGAAGACTTTTCAGACTTCAAACTTGTCATTTTCTTAGTACAAAGATTCTTTCTGACAAAACTTGGTTTTGGGTACAGACAACATGGATTAAGAGTTTACTATGCGGAATAAATACAATTTCCTTATCTCCATATTGAAAGAACATATAGATCATGCCATCATATCTTTCAAAACATAATGACTCCAACCTCTGAGCATAATATCTCCTTTTTTTTAAGCATCAAAAGCCTATACATGCACAGTTTGACAGTTGGGTATGATGAAAAATACTGCAGAGTCTAAATAGTCACTCTCAAAAATAAATGAGGTGGATGCTGTTTGATTTGTGCCTGGATTCTTAAGAATGATAGTTGTAACAACATGGTGTCTTCCTTTCTTCTTTCCTTTTCATGTGACATTATTTTTAAAGAGGTCCTGCAACTCTGATGTACCAAGTAAAGGATCTGATTGATTCTAAAAACACGCCATATAGGAAGTAAGAAAAGAATCTCCATCATGTCTGTCTGTCTGTCCTCTGTTCATTATTCCCACGTGTTGATATTCCAGGTCTGCAGAGAAGGATTCTGAACAAGTAGAAGGAAAGGATGACAGAGAACTAAAATCTGTTGAAGTTCCTGGTAAGGAGCAATGATATTGGGCTTCCTGGAAGAGAATGTTGTCATTTACAACATACACAATTTTATTGAAAGTTATAGAAGAAATATGAAAAAGTATGAGCCCTTGCAGTATCTCAGATACCAGTTGCACTTTTATACTCTGTATACATTAAATCTTGGCTCTGTACTCAGCACAGATGGTTTAGATGAAAGAGTTGAAACTAATTTCTCTTTTGCCACTGAAAAGTCAATTGTTAAAAGATTTAAAAGATATTATAGATAGAGAATATATACATACATGTTTTTTAGCATCAAACTAGATATTTAGAGAGAGAACTTGAGAAGGGATTGTATTTATCCTGTACTTTTAATTGGATAGTCATTGTAGGCAGGTTTTTTGTGGTAACTGGGTTATGTGTCAAACAATTCTTCATAGGAAAAGCAAAGCCATGAAGAGGGACATTCTTGAGCTAGAAGGCAGGGCTTCCTGCTTGAGCAAGTACAGATAGTCCTTGTTTAGCGACCACAGTTGGGACAGCAACTTGGTCATTAAGCAAAGAGGTCACTAAAAGAAATTGTGTCTGTGCTTATGTTTTTACTGCAGCTAGTTCAAGTAAGACAGGTCAAAACTATTAGTAAAAGGTGGATCTGCAGGCCCCAGCCAAATACGGCTTTACAGAGCCAGCACTTCGAATTGCACTCAGAAACCTAGTGTAATCAGGGTCACTTGTGCAGCGGAGGTATAACATGGCAGTATTACACATGACCACTAAGCACACATGCCACTGAATTCTGGCAGTCCCATGTAGAACAAATTACAGTAATCGAGACAAGATGAGCAACTGTTTTCAGTCTATCTTGTTCCAGATAAGAATGCAGCTGGCACACTAGCTACAACTGTGCAAAAAACTCCTGGTCTTGGTCCCTACCTGCTTCTTAAGCAGGAGTTGTGAGTCCAGGAGGAACCCCCCCCCCCCCCAATTGCTAGCCTGCACTTTCTGGGGAAGAACAATCCCATCAGTCTGCTTCTGAATCAACCACCATCCATCTTGTTTGGGTTGAGCCTGACTCCAGACTCTTGACAGTCTCCAGATACTCAGTCATGACTTCTACCATGTTTCCCAGTGGACCAGAGTAGAGATGTATCATCACATATTGATGACACTTCACCCTGAACTGGCAGATGACCTCTCCCAGCGATTTTGTGTAAATGTTGAGCAGGATAGAGTAAAGCCTGAACCATGAAGCACTCATAATGAAGTCCCTGTGGGACCAACCTCTCTCCTGCTCCAACCGCTCTCTGGACTTTCAAGTAGAAGTGGAACCACCATAACAACCTGTCTTCAATTCCCAATCCATGCAGGCAGTCCAGAAGCATACTGTGATTGATAGTATCAAAAGCTGCTGAAAGATCTAGGAGGACAAAGATGGTCATGCCACCTCCATCTAAGCTCTGCTACAGGTCATCCCTGAGGGTGACCAATACAGTTGCTCTGCCATGCCAAGAGTCCAGATAATCTGTATCCTTCAGAGTCCCCAATAAGTTGCTTATTGTTTCTTACCTCATCATATTAAGAACATTAAGAAATGTAATTACCAAAGTATGTAAATGTAAATTATGCAGTTGAAAAGCAAGCTGTAAGGGGATTGCTAAGGTGTACAATTAATGGAAAGCTGCTCAGATTACTCTTGGAAATCTACTTCTCAAACAAAGCTAGCAATTTTTAAAATTTGGTATAAGTGCAGTACAAGATCTATTCCCCCCCCCCCCCACAGGGTTTCAGGTGGGTTATACTGAAAGAGTGAGACTAGCCCACATCACCCAGGAAGTTTCTGTGGCTGAGGGTAAATTAGAATCTGGGTCCTCCTTAGTCCTCTCCTGCGAGTCCAACATATCAACAGCTACACCATACTGGCCCCAAACCATCCCAGGAGCTTCTGTGGCTGAGGTGGGAATAGAACCTGGGTCTCCTTAGTTCTAGCCCACCACCTTAACTACTACACTTACTCATTTGCAAATACAGATGCAAAAATCATAGCTGCAAGGAACCCTGAAAACCACATTGCTGAGTCAACAGAGTCAATGTTCTTGTTTCCTTGAGTCATGAAAGAAGGTAGAAAAAACCCAAACCCTTCCAATCCCCCAGCTTCCCTCGTCACACTAAAAGGTTCTTCTCTGTTCTGGGAAAGAAAGCCAGTCTTCTGCTAGAGGCAAACTGTGTAAATACTGTATTTTTCCGACTATAAGACGATACTTTTTTCTAAAATCCTTACCCTAAAAATTGAAGGGCGTCTTATTCAAGGAAGTCAGCGAGGAGAGAACCGCGTGGTGGCAAAACTGCCCATACTTTGTCTCTGCAGGCAGGCTTCCTCCTATCGCCAGCCTCCAATCACGAGTGAAATAGCTTGTCTCCCAAACAGACTTCCTCCAATCACGAGCCTTATGTAACTGACGTCAGCTGATGCTGAACAAACCAATTAGAGAAGGCTGTTTGCAGAGAGAAGCTATCAGCAGTTTCACTCGTGCTTGAATGTAATCAGTTATGCAAAAGAGCCTGGAAATAGAGCTGCAGAGAGACGGTTTGGACCTCCTCCCACCGAGTGTAGCAGGTCAATGTTAACTAATTACTAAATAAAAATGTGTTCTGCACTATCTTTAAAATATTGATTTCTTAATTTGGGGTTGGAAAGGTGGGGGTCGTCTTGTACATGGGGGCGTCTTATTGTCGGAAAAATACGGTACTTCTCTCTTTGCTTTTATTGGACTGGATGTGTTCTTGGTGCAGCTTGGACCTCACAGAAAGAGTACAAAGCTCTGGCATGGTAAGAGCAGCCTTTCCTATCATGAGTGCAAACACGGTTCTCTGAATCCGCCAATATCAAGCAACCAGTCCCCAAGAATAAAGCTTGTTCTTCCACGAAAGGTCGGGAAGTTAGTTGATTTATGGGAAAGATGAACATTTGTTTCCCACCTCTGACAGGCTTTCCAGTGGTGAGAGCGTTAGGAATGCATAAACTAGTTGCTTTCTGTTTCGTTTTTTAACCCAATACCTGTTGTGTTTCTCTGCTTACAGATGAGGAAGAAAGCAACAAGGAAGTGGTGGACAGTGAAATACAGGCAGAGTCTGAGTCTGTACCAGAGTACAAGGAAGATGATGGATGTGGGTTGGAACCTGAGTGTGAGACTCCTGATGAAGAGGAGCCCCTGGAGGAATATGAGACCTACGATAGATGGAACAGCCCCTGCAGGGGATACGAAGCTGGGAAGGAGGAGGAGCCTTATTCATATCCTTCCTCTTCCATCTATGAATCTCACTATGGATCCAGCCCCTGCACTGCTTATGGGATGACTTCTGGATGTGCATCTCCCCAGTACTATGCAAAGAAATATGGGACCCATTATACATATATCACCTCTCCTATATATGAGCCACAAAGTGCATATGAACTGTATGATTCACAATATGGCGGCGAATGCTGCCCTGTCGATGAGTCCCAATACGAATATGAATTCTCTCCGTCACCTGAGTCACAATATGTATATGAAACTTCCTTGGGGCACAAGTCTCAATATCGCTATGATGGCAATTCTCCATGTGAGTGGCAATATGGATATGAGACTCCTCCAATATATGAAACACGATATGGGGCCAAAACCTCCCGTGCATGTGAATCACCCTATGAATATGATTACTCTCCTACGTATGACTGGCCCACGCAGCAGAATGAGTCAGAGACCAAAGAGGCTTCAACTCCTGAATATGAGATCCCTGCTAGTTGGAAAAAACTGCAGAAAGATTACACATCCCCTCTAGGGAACACTGAACCAGAAGACAAACCAGACCCATCTTTTAGAAGAAATGATATTCCCCAAACAATGAAGGAATTATTGGATGGGTATTGCCCAGTAGCTGGAAGCAAGACCCCTCTGGGTCACAGTGAAGGAGCACCCAACTCAATTAGAGCCACTCCTCTAAGTAATGCACTAGTTTTACCTTCTGATGAGCAAGGCAACAGCCAGCAGACTCAGCCGCCAAATGGAGTAAGGAAACAATCATCAGACAAGCCAGATGGGCTTCTCAGTGGCATGAGGAAATTTCTGGATGGAACGAGGAAGCTTTTATGTAGAGGGAACCATCTTCCAAAAGATCAATTTCCAGAAGGAGCCAAGTGGACCAGCCAACTTCCAAACATAAACAGCTCACCCCAGAGGGGGATGAGGCCATTGCATGGTGGTGGAAATTGCCTTCCGCATGGAAGCAACCTGTTCTTAGACAATCCCAGCAAGCCCAGAAGGGAGAACCCCCCAGGCATGGGCCAAGGAATTCCACTGCCTCTCTCAAGAGGAAGCTATTGGACACGAGGGGGAATGACACCTCATCTTCCAGATATTTCAAGCACGCTCCTGGGCTCTGTAAATAAGCTTCCAGGCAGGGGCAACTTCTCTCCCTTGATTCCCCATTCCAGCTCTTCCTATAACTCCTAAACTCAGGAGAATGTTATAAATCCTGGAGAGCTGGATAGATGCTTAATAAAGGGTGGAAGTAGAAGCCTTCCTTCCAGTCTGCATTTGCTGTAATTTCATGAAAGGCTAGGATCATAGAAATAGAGTAAACCAGCAGTCCTGGAAGCTTTGACCAAGTTACTTAGAGTAGTAAAAAAAAATGTGGCATCATCTTTATACCTGTAGTCGATGTTATATTTCAGATTCTGTGAGGAGATGTTGTTGTTTGAAAAGCCAAACTGAACGCATTTGCAATTCATTAGCCATTTCATTTGTGTGACTTGTGGGCCATTTCTGTTTGAAAACTGCCTAGTTCAGAAATTGATATTGAAGCAGAAGATCATGAGAAAGATCATGAGAAAGATCATGAGAAAGTATTGGTGCAATGAGCTAGCATTCCCCAACCTTCATTTGGACCACAGTTCCCAGAATCCTGAGCCATAAAGATTACTATTGTAGAATGATAACCACTTGCACCCATTGATAATCTGCTTACTCCCAAGATGGTTTCTAAGATTGTGCAAAAAGCAGCAATAAAGACTATTGGGGGGAGCTACAAAGGCTAGGAGCTGAACTGTGATCCAAAGTTAGGCGTTGTATAGCCTGAGCCCATGCATGCTTATGCAACAGAAAAATCCACTGAATTCAACAGGATTTACTTCAAAGTAAGTTTCTATAACATAGCAACTTTTAAGTCCCACACATTTTATTTGGAGAAAACCAGTAACATCTTAACTTTCTCACCAAGATTAATGGGACATAAAAGTACTTAATGTTGACAAATTATTTTTATATGAAAATCAAAATACTCAGGATTCAATTTGCAAATTGTATCCTGTCCTTGCTTGGCACAAGCATATTAATAGATCCTCTATGTCCTTTCAGGAATTACTCAAGATACTGTAATTTTCTGAATCTGCTCTTATGAATGACATAAAAGAAACATTTTTTTTTTGTAATCAAGGCTTAAGGCCAGTAATATAACTTTATTATCTTCATAAAAGACCATCCCTGATGACAAGTGGGAGAGTGTATTTGAATAGGCTTTTCTGAATTGTATTTTCTATCTGTATTTCCCGAGCCATAGCTAGTTGTCTGCCTAGGGTTTGGTGAAGATTAAAGGGAAAAGGATGCAATACATTATGAAATATTTATTTGATAGTAGAGGGGACAAGTTGTGTTGATAATTTTCCACATTTAAATCAAAGATCAAGAAAATCAGTGTAACTTATCTCTGGAAGAAATCAGCTCACTGAGAGCAACCCATGCTAAAGATCTCATTGAAAACAAATGCTTCAATAAATAGTCTATTGAAACCCCAGATTTCTAATCATATCATTTCTATACTTTTATATTATCTACATACATTATATTAGGGTAGTGGTTTCTTTTTTCTTTTGCTTCTCTCTATGCCCCCCCCAACAATTTTCCTCTGACAGTAATATACTTTTTGTTTATTTTACTGTGCGTGGAACTGTAGCACTTCGTGGTCGATGGAACTGAGAGTTGAAGAGACTAACTTATTTTAATGAGCATTTATTTTAAAGGAAGCAGGGAGGCCTAGACGTTTTGTGTGGGAGACTCCAGGTTTCAATGTGGGATCGTTCCTAAGGTTTTTGTTTTTCTTCTATGTATCGCGATCAGATGATTTTCCGAGTCAGGTGCTGATGGACTTTGTGGTTTATGTTTGTAAATAAACTCCAGGAGTTTATTTGTTTTTTTTTTTAAAAGAAGAAATACTCTTATTTACAGTAAATGTCACTGAACACAGGACTCTCTTTCTTAAGAAGGCATTTTTTCCCTTGAAAAATAGAAGATAAGGGAGTTGACATCATTATAGTTCAAGTGGACAGGCTCCTCCATTAGCCATCCTCTTCTGTTCATGGATATAAATTTTATGGACGCCACCAGGCTGAGCCCTCATGTCGGGCTGGGCTGCCAAGCTAACTGGGGTCATCAAACTCTTCCAAATTGGGAAGCAGTGATTCCAAGAAAGGACAACATTTCCTGGGCTACAGCAATTCTACTCTAAGATGCTCCCGTAGGTCAATAATTTTCATTTACCCGGAATTCCTTGGAATACATTATTTATTTATGTACATTGTTTTTATTGTATTTTAATTAGTATTTATTCCTGTTTTATTGTAAACCGCCCTGGGTCGCTCCTTGAATGAGATGGGTGGTGACTAAATTTGAAATATAAATAAATAAATAAAACAAACTCCTGCTCCTTGTCCACTTCTAACCCCCCAAAACTGTAATCAGAACCAGCCAGACCACCAGGGGGCACTAGAAACAGGGAGGAAAGGAAGACTTGAGCGCCTGTCTCGGTTCCTTGCCTCTCTACGGCTACTGCCCCGCCCGCCTCACCAGAGTTGTGGCTGGATATAAACAAATCTATCAGTGACCCAGATGACCCATTCCTCCAGAAAATACCAATTCAACAAAGCATATTAAGCATGGTCAGGACACCCTGGGTTTCATTCTTCCAGCTCCATACAGCACTAAAAACAAGTGAAACTCCACTTCTGTTTCTATTTTCATCTGCTATATGAAAAATTTTGGACTTGACTGCAGTCTTCCAGTGCCCCCACCCCCACTCCCAGGAAAATTGACAAGTTTACGTCCATGCCTTCATTGCTCTTTTTTTTTTTTTTTTTAGCGGTGCTTAAAATAACGAATCTGTCCATTCACTAAAGATCCAATCACCACCTGCCGCCTAGCAATCTTTTCCCATCCAGAGACTTCTCTGCAGAACTGCCCACCAAACAGCATTAAAGGAGACAGTGTCCTTTCACATACTGATATATTTTCTGAAGCAGGAGGTAAAGCTCCAAGGGCTAAGCAAAGGAGTACATAAAAGCCAATCAGGATTCCTGGATAGTATGCCTGAACGGACTGTGATCTCTTTCTATATATTTTTACTGAGGAGTCCTACTATTTTCAGTGGTCCATACTTCAGGTAAACATGGATACTTTGCAATACTGTAGTTACTTATAAACATACACAGGATCGGGCTATAAGTGGGTGCAGGCATATCTGTCCAGCTCTCTTAGGTACTTGCTAAAGTTCTAACTGACTTTCACTTGCATTCCACATGCGTTCCTGGGCAATCTTTCTGGGAGATTTATTGATTCTCCCACTCGGCCTGTTTATCATGGATGTGTCTCAAACATGTTGCTCTTAGACTCACCAGTTCCGTCCCTCTAGCAGCACTAGAATGAGGCTGCACAGGGTCTCAGAACTCAGAGCAAAGTGCATTCCGTGAAGCCTGAGTGCAAGCAAGTGACGCCTGCCAGGTGAAGTGGTAGGCAGCTGGGGACAGAAGTGGTTCTTATGGATGCTGCACTGGACAGGAGGTTGGACTAGAAGACCCCCCAAGGTCCCTCCCAACCCTATGATTGTATGGTGTCCAAAGAAAAAAGAGATTGGCCCCCATGACAGAGTCTGGGTGGCATAGGCAGTAGATAGAGTAACAGTAGAGACACTTCCTACACCACCATTTCCAACCCCCAGTCCCTCAAAAGTAGCTTGAAAGCATCCCGGAAATGCCGGGAACAAGGAAAACAAAGAGGATCATTTAATCTCTGCCTACCCTGAGCTGGTATAGCTTCTGGAAAACAAAAATCCTCTTAGTTTCACTCCATACAGGAGGGGTGTATGCGGAGGGGGATGGGACAAAAAACCAAAACACCAAGCAGCCTAATGGATTAAAACAATGTTTCTCAACCTTGGCAATTTTAAGATATGTGGACTTCAATTCCCAGAATTCCCCAGCCAGCATATCTGGGGAAGTCCACATATCTTAAAGTTGTCAAGGTTGAGAAACACTGGATTAAAAGGAGGTGCCTTGAGTGCCAAAGACTGACAGAATTCTTTAAAGACATATCACCACATACTGCATCCGTTTCAACTCTGATCACTTGGCCAGGGCTATTGAAGGGAAGCTGTCAAGCTAGCCCCTTAGAGGATCTGCTAGGAGGGCAGAAGCTCAGGAGGAGGAGAAGGCAAGACTTTCTTCCATCAGGGAAACAAATTTAGTAATATGGAATCACACTGGTCTGGAGCTGCCTTCTGTTTGTCACAGAATCCTCATATGAAAGTGACCTAAAAACTCCCAAGACATGCAAGGAGAAATTCTCTGCCTTAATGAGCCTGGGCTCTCTGCTTCCAGCTATTATCCTTCCCTTCAAGACCAAGAATCAAAGAAAGGCAAAAAGTGGCCTGCCTGAACACGGCTATCTCTGTGGCAATAAGGAAGGCAAAGCACCATTACTTCTCCTCTCTCCTGGTGCTGGCAGGTTGTCGTCCAGCAGCAATGTTTCAGGTGGCCAATTCTCTGATAGGGAAGAACCAACATCAAGAGCTCCTAGCTGGCGGCTGTGATCAATTATCACAACATTTTGCTGGCAAATGCCCTCTGGAATATCATCCCCCCGAGATAAATTTGGCCCCCACCCTCGCTATGCTTAAAAGAGCCTTGAAGACCTAGCTGTTTCCCCAGGCTGTGGGTTAGAATGGGTGGTGAGTCCTGTGTGTTTGATAGTTTCTTTTCATGATTCTCTTTCTCTGGAGTTTGGAGTTTTTTAAATTATATTTTATGACTGTTTTTACTGTATGCCAATCAGAGTCATTGTACAGTTAGACAGCCTTATACATTTCTAATAAACAAACAACAAAGTCATACTCCCTCTGTTGCTTTCCAAGAAAAGATAATCCATCAAGCTTAGTAAGGCAGAGTCAGCCCCATAGCTCACTCTGAAGTCAGTGTGAAGTAGGCTGAGATAATTGGCTTTCTCCAGAAATGGAGGAAGCCCTACTGAATTCGGTGGAAGTTACCCTTGTAATTAAATTAAAATTGAATGCAAGAGCAGCAATATGGGCATAAATACATTTTTCTTCTCACTTCTCCCTGCCTTGGGATCTATGGTTAGTTTATAATGTCCCATGTGAAAAATACAAAGAGGTGACATCATAATCAGGTCAAACTTCCCATTGGCTCTTGTTGCTGCTGCTGTTTTACAAAAGAAAAGGAATTGGGTGATTGGCTATTGCCGAGTTCCTTTCCCTTTCCCTTCTGATCAGATAGCAACTGTGTGTGTGCAGGTGTGAGCTGACACCTGCAAGATCTCAGAACTGGACCCAACATGCAGCCAGGACAGTTTCTTCTTATACAATAAGGTATCCATCTGGTTTGGGTTTTGACAGGTGGACAGCAAATGTAAAGCTAGTTCATAGAAGAAAAAGGCAACCTAGTGGCAAGGCTGTGTAGAGAATTTTACATGTACCCAGCTGTGTGGATTTTTACTTTCTTCAGAGAGAAAGTAGTAAGGAATTTCACTTTCCTCAAAGTGTTCAATTCTCTTCCTTGTCGTGACTAATGCAAAGGTGCCCCTAGTGAGTCAGATCAAGACTGACAGCTCTTTCTATATGACTTTATAAAACATTGTATTAATTAGGACTAGGTACTTTCACAGTATATATTGTTAAATGTTAAATGGCATTTTCTGTCTATTTGGTATGGCAGACTTTAAAAAGAAAAAAGACCAACAACCCAAGTTCCAGTTTTCTTGAAAATGTGTTGCACAGCATGATTAAGGTTATCCTTGGTTTGTTTTATTGTGGCTTAGATTATGTGTATTCAAATAGTGTGATTCGTTTATGGCTCACTGTATTGGGTAATCCCAGAGAAATGAATTTAGTAACCCAGTTAAATATGTTGTGTGGACACAGCTACTGTGTGACTATGGAGATTAACCAACAGGAGATTCTGCTAGTAAGACTGAAACTTCTAATATGCTTCTTCAGACCGTTAATCATCCCCTTTTTCTCAGCCACACAATAACATGAAAATCTGAAGCAGCAAATTCAGCCAGCCATTGTTCTTATCTGAAATTAACGGCTTCAGAATGGGCAGAAGGAACAACTAGTACAACTGAACTACTGATAGGTACAAAAGGATGAAGGGCTTTTTACTGTTAATGGGCTTTTTAAAATTTTTAATGCAGTGATAAAGACTCACAGACAAAAGGAATTGGGAAAGGGTGGAGAGTGAAATGACAGATGATCCAGTTTATGCCAGGAAAAATGGAAGCATTTTCCTATATGTGGATGGGGATCTTTGTTTTCTCCTAATGTATCTTAATTTTTTTTCATTGTCTTCACTTGGTTTCTAAGAGATCAGCTCTAGGAAAGGTGTGGCATTGGCAGTTTTGTAATCACCTTTGCCCTTTCTGCAGACATTCTGGCTTTCTTTTCGACAGGAAATACTAACATTAATCAACAAGGCACACATAGGCTCATTTTCTCCATCTTTTTGGAGATGCTAATATATATTCAAGTAGCATGACATTTTCTTTTGTGTGTCATAGGATCAACTATCCAACCATTTGCTTCTTCGCACGGGCTTGCCCAACTTGGTGAATGGCCATGACCACCTGTAACTTCAGTTGAAAACCCAAAGACTTTGATTGGACATCTGGAGACCTCTAATATATACCTGTTTTTACTGTGTTTACATCCTCACTGGTTCTACAGAAAACATCAGTTCAACATGGTGGAGTACTATGAAGCCCTGGGCCTTCCCCGCACTGCTTCCTTAGATGACATTAAAAAAGCGTAAGTGCTTTTGACTCCATCCTTCTGTGGTCATCCTCCTTTTTCCTAAGAGGATGTCGTCCTCCAGCCAATCAGCTAATGTGGGCACTGCGAGAAATAGGAAAGTAGTTTTTAGTGAACCTCCTCTTCTTGCTATGAATATTTCAGTATCTAAGGCAAGAAGAAGTGGGTGGGCTTTAACACTGTAGGGTTTAATTAGGTTTTTAAAAAAAAAATAAATTCAGAGAACAGATATACATTTTAAGAACACTAATCATCTTAAAAATTTTGATCCACTAAAAATATGTCCTAATTTATCAAGTGGCAAATATGGAGTGTCAATAGGCATTATAAAAATGCAAAAACATATATCTAAGCAAATACAATACACATACTCACTCAGTTAACATTATCTTAATTGGATAATAGTCCTTGTTTCCTATGTAAGTGTCCTTGTGTGGAGGGTGGAGGGGAGGAAAGGCAATATTTCTGGGTTTTGTTTAAAGCTAATTTAAGATATTTTGGTGCCATAAGCAAAGTATGAGATGAACTCCCCCTGCATTTCATGTACAGGAGCCAACCAGATAGTCAGCAGAATCTTGCTTCTGTATTGGTGTTAGGAACAGGCTAATTTAGGGAAAGCAGAACAACTAAGTGGGATACACAACTCCATCCTCCAGGAAGATGGCCAACAAACTCACAAGGAAAGCTTGAGTTTTGCTATATCACCCACTCATAGCAACTTCAGTCTGAAGCGCTTCCTCATTGTGCCTAATAATGGGCCAGTCTTAATTTGCCATATTATAATGGTTTTGTCAGAAGAGCTTGAATGTCTATGCAGGAGATTTTTTTTTCTCTTGCTTCCTTTTACTTCTGGTGCAGATATATCTAAGGCCTGCCATGTGTAAAGGTATTGCTGCCTGTATTACAAAATGTTTACAAACTGGCTTGCTGCAAGTTTTTGCAAATTATCTTTGCAAAATCTGAAAATGCATGTGCTTAATGCTAAGTACTCTATTACCTGTAATAACACACAATGCACTGCTCTAACTGCTTGTCAGACTCTAAACCACTGGAGGGAGATACCTTCAAACAGTCTGAAATTAGTCTGCCTACTTGACTTCTCCTTATCTAGTAGTGACAGACTTGTGGAGAGTATGTTCAAGTCTATTTAAAAAAAATAGAAAAAAAATTCCTATGGAGCAGGAATCTGTTTCCTTTCTTGTCCCCAAAGTCAAATGGTAGAACTGCACAAATCTGTTGTACTTTAGAGCTGCTGCCCACCTTAGCAGCTTCATGGTGGTCAAAAATTATAGGGATGCTAATTCATTTTGTATCTGTATCTCTCTGTGTGTGCATGGACATTAAAGGTACAGGAAGAAAGCTCTCAGGTGGCACCCAGATAAAAACCCAGAAAACAAACAATTTGCAGAACAGAGATTCAAGGAGATTGCAGAAGCGTATGAAGTACTTTCAGACAGTAAGCATTCAAACTCTCTTTTCATGATTGCAACAATGCCTTTTGTCGCATTGTTTAGATTTGTCTAAAATTTTTTGGCACAGATCAGTGTTTGGTGCATATCACCGCTAAACCAAACTCATTCTGTGATTAATGTATTTGTCAGAACGATGGGGACAGGGACCATTGTGACGTATTGTCACAGTTACTTGTAAGTAGGTGCAGCAAACTGAGCTATAGACCTTACATCTTGTAATACTAAGGCCTTGAAATCTGGGGCTTCCTTAAAGAAGGGCTCATTTTCTCCCCCTGAAATCTGGGAAAGAAATTCAGACAGTATCAGCAGTTGGAAGTATAATTTGATATCTGTTGCATAGGCCAGAGGTTTTCAAACTTAGCTGTTAAGGTTTTTTTTTAAAGTTCCTGAATCCTTGATCAAGAGGCAAACCTCTAGTAATATAAAGTTGTGAACTTTTTTGCCCTTTATCTCTCATGTAACCCCATCAAGTTCTTGTGGAACCTTAGGATTTCGTGGAACACACTTTGAAAAGCCCTTTGTTAATCACAGACCGTATCTCCACCTCCCCTTAGTACACTTAGGTAAGTCCTTAATGCATAGGAGAGGTTTCCAAAACATAATCACATGACCTTCTGTCTTTCCTACCTGGAATTTAAGCAGTGACACTTTCAGCTTCTTTCTTAGACCCTCTCCATTTGGCACATCACCGTCTGCTTTCTTTATATGCGGGATGCCAATGGTAGCTCATTCCACCATTTATTCTAACTCTTCCAATACTTCTTGTTTCTTGTTTATTTCATGGAAGCTGGTGCCATCTACCATATTCTGGAGGGTCATTTATTCAACAAGACCCTGATTTCTGCACTGAACGTCCTTTGCTCAGATTCCTTACTTTTCTTAAGATTAAGCCTCTGGGCTCAGCATGCAGGCAGCTGTTGTGCTCTTTGTAACATGGCCACTCTGCTCAATGTGCCATTGCCCGGCACATCCATTCTAGTGGGCTTGACCTACCTTGGTTCTTATGGTTCTTATCAATTCTCAAGTTTAGCTGAGGATGGAGGAGCACTGACAGAAGCAATTGTCCAAGCCAGGCGTTTCTGCATTCATTTATCATTCCACATCATATGGTGACTAGACAGAACTGTGAAACAAAGCAAAAAAACCCAGTGTTTCTGAAAACCGATAGAAGGCTGGATAAGAGCCTACTTTTCAACATGGGTGCACAGTGCTAAGCCATAATATAGTTTGGATGAATTTAATTTAGCAAGTAGTAAGAACCTGGCTAGGGTAGTTTATAAACCACAGTCAAAGTTTCACATATTATGTGAACCCAGGTCAGCAACCTGGCTTTGTGTATATGTCAACTAGGCCTTCTTTCTTCCAGAGAACAAACGTGATGTCTATGATCTCTATGGTAAGGATGGACTCATGGGAAGAGGTAAGTGACATTGTAAAGAAAGCAAATTCAATCACAATTCTAGAAGACAACACAACTGCAGCTGTTTTTCTTTCTCAACCTTAGGAGTGCCCAGGAGACCCTGAACTTGAGAAGGGCACAGAAGTAATTATTTTAGGGGCAGACATCTGACAGAGATGTAGGGGTTCCACAGCACAAAGGGTTCTGATCAGCCCTCATCTCTTCCTGATATCTAATGCTTGCTCTTATTCTCCATCTTCATAAGAGCAGGGTATGCAAGTCATAAGGAACCTTTTACAAACTTGCAGCCCTTCCACACCACTCTGTTTCACTCTCCAATCCCCTCCTCACAATTTTGAAGCTGGAGACGTGACCCTCTTCATCACAGTGGATTTCAAAATGCATCTCCTGCCCTGCCCAATAGGTGGGAAAAACGGAATCAGCCACTATGCCCCACATTACTGTATCCCTATCTCCCCCCAAAATCACCACCTGTAAACTCCTTGGAGCTGCAGTTTTGCAAACAGAAAGATTGCTTTTTTCAGAGTTTGAATACACTGCAGCTGAACCAGAAATAAACTACTTTAGCTGCCAAAGTCACCCAACATCCAAGAACCATAGAGGTCTGGAGTTGATTCTGGAGTAGTATAAAAAGCTCATGCAGAAGTGCCCTTAAAAAAGAGTTTCAAGAGACAGATGCTCTAGTCCAGCCTGGCACTGTGATTTCATCAGGCCAGGGTCAACTATTAATATTCAGAACCTCGGTTTCAAAAAAGGGAGGGGTTCCTGCCTTGTGTTTTCCATCCACCACATCTTATATTCTGAACATCTTTTCTAGGATGGAACACATTTCAAAAACACTTTGGAACTAGCGCCTCAAACTCACACAGCCCAGCATTTCTCTGCTGTTCATTAAAACAGCCCATCTTTTCTTCAGGTCACTGTGAGTCTTAAAGCACCAGCACCCTTTTCTCCAGGTCTGTGCAGAAAAAGTCAGGCTGCTCTAATAAATACCAGAGAAGCACTTCCTCTGAATTGCGTCTGAAATGTGCACAGCCCTAATCTTTTCCATTCTTTAACATCTTACAGGTAGGCCTGGAGGATCCACCAGGACCAATGTCAGCCCTGACTATATGTTCCATTTCCGCAGCGCCCATGATGTCTTTCGGGAGTTTTTTGGGGGAAGGGACCCTTTCTTTGGTAAGTAATAATGCTGCTGAGTATTGAAAGAAACCCAAAGCCATCTTGTCTAATCCTCTTTCTGTTAATTGATATAATCTGCCTACCCCACAATATGCCACAAGCAAGAATGTGCAGCAATTTAGATCCACAGTAGAAAAGGCATCTTGGATCTGGCGTGGGCACTCTTAGTGTATTTGGCAGTAGCTCTTTTTGAAACAACCGTGTCTTTTCTTGGGCTTGTGTGGTAGCTGTGCAGTCCCAGGAAAAGATGCATTTGAGCTAAGGGGGCAGTGACAGAATGAGAAAGTGCCTTATCACCATACAACTCAAACAAGAAAGGACCAGGCACAATCTCCCCAGGATGTACAACCACCTGAGTTTGTTACCCAGCTCTAATTAATCAACTTGTATATTTGTTTAATTTAGCAAGTGCAAATTCATAATTAGCGGGCTTGAACTGAACAAATCAAATTGGAAAATAATCAAGACTTCCTAGGGTCAAATCAACTATTAGTTGAAGGGGGATGACAAATCCCGACTGTGTGTGAGAATACGCTGATGGAAATTTCTGCTACTTGCTGCTCTACCGTGGGTCGGCACTGTCCTGGCTGTTGCTTTCCAACCAGCAGTTGGGTTCACAGCCTGAAATAAGGGTTGATTTGTTTAACCAAGATTGCTTTACTAGGCCACAATTGGCTGGGTTAACACATAACAATAAATGGTAGATTCCAATCACAAGAGCTGATTTCAAACATTGTATGAAGCCAAAACAAGCCAACTACATTATGGCTTGCATAGTATATCAACCCAGCCACTATCTGTTTATTGTGGCAGGTTCCTGATTCTCTCCTCACACACCATCGGCAGCCAGGCATGCTTTGTTATGTTACACTCCAGGAAAAAACACAACACAACACAACAAAACAAAGTTCTCTGGTAGCCCACTGACTTGACACCTCCTTTAGCTTTTTATCCGTAACCATGAAAGCATCTCTCAATATTCCTAAGAAGAAAACCTTACCTGTCTTGTCCATTATTACTTTCAGGAACATATTCTATTCTCTTTCTGGATGGGCATCTACCTTGTCACAGTATCAGGACTGTGAACTTGTCTGCCATTTCTATGCAATAGGCTTTGCTTGCCTAATGCATTCAGTTGGGTCTTGGTGTGTGGGGTATAGGTGTGTTGTGCCTATTTTGAAACAGGATCAATTGATTCGTCAATTATCTGGGGGATTTAGATTTGACCTCAAACACACAGAGACTTGTTTGGAGGTAAGCCAACTCACTCTGAGCCATCCAAACTCCTTAGCTCAGATTAGGCGTTCTTAGTTCTGATATCCATGATTGAGGTGAAATGCTAGAGAAGCCACAAAGCAGGGCCTCTCCAGGCACTTTGTTTCTGTAATCACACAGATTTTCATCCTCAGAAGCCGTGCAGGGATGGGGAGGAAAATGGACAGAAAGGGGTGAGAGCTGTGAACCGTCCATGACTGCACCAAGCCCAGTTGCACTGCTACTGATTTCAAAATAACTGCTTCAGTGAAAAAGAAGGAAAAAAGGGAACTGCATTGGCTAGGAGGAATGTGAAAGATGTGTAGTACGGGAAAAACATAGCCCCAACCTGTTGCGTGTGGCTGGCAAACAAAAGTAAGTTAGATGGCAGGGCCATTGATATTATACAAACAGAGCCAAAATGACTAGCATACAGTATAGCATTGGTTCTCATGGTCGTCAGCTGAACTCAGAGCTGATCTGAAAATCCTGGAAACTGCTATTTCTAACCAGATGTTTTGGACTGAGTTCAGAGTTTATTTATAGCCCATGACCAGTCATAAAAATACATGAAATAATAAAAAGTTACAAGAAAAGCCTGAAAGAGTTAATAATGGAAAGAATGCATCAAACAATTTCTATAAGCCATTGCTATTGACATGGATTTTGCGACCTTCTTGGAAATATCTGGAAATTGGTCACAAAAAAAAGAGATTGTAATCATAAGATCATGATCATAACAACAATTAAATTTTCTGATACTTGGTAGTATGAGGCCCGTTCATCACTGAGTGCACAATGGGCACTTCAACAGCACATGTGACACTGATTCATTTTCTATGTCAGAACATACACAAGGGTAGTTTTCATAAGCAAGGCTGATATATCAGCCCATCAGATAATGCATCCATCTGGGCCTGGGAGAAAAGTTCATTTCAGAGAGGGCTTTTTTTTTCTTCCCTTAGTTCTTTGTGGAGAATGTTTTTCTTTTCTTTAGTCACTTTAAAAAATGGCCATGGGCACCCCTGAAGAACAACACTGACGCAGGAATGGTTGGCTAAGCATGTTCAGTGTCTTTCTTTTTTCTCTCTCTTTAGTCTCTTGGGGAGAGTCCCCCCACCCCTTAGTCCTCTCCACAAGGGTCTAAGGAAAGAAAAAGAAAAAAAGCCCTCTCTGTAGGGTCTAAGGGTGCTCCCAATCCTCTAACGCAGTGTTTTTCAGACTTGGCAACTTTAAGATGTATGGACTTCAACTCCCATGCTGGCTGGGGTATTCTGGGAGTTGAAGTCCACACATCTTAAAGTTGCCAAATTTGAAAAACCCTGCTCTAACACATTCCGCCATTCGCTCCTGCCTCGATGCTGCTGTTCATAGCAATTTTTCTAAGATACAGTGGAAAGGGCAGAGCTTGTCAGCTGACATTCAGGAGCCCCACCTCTCTTGGTCAGGGCTTCCCTTATTTTTGTATACATAAACAGGTCTTGTGGCCTGAAAAAGTCACCACCCTGGTCAAGTGGTGATAATCACTGAAGCCCTCATGATTAATAGTCATTGGTAACCCTACTTTCCCATCAGTCTGTGTAATTCCTCTTTATAGACAACTAAATTGGTAGCAGTAGCATCCCATTGTTGGATGATGGATGTGTGAACACCTTTTTGTCTGTCCTGTATCTTCCCTCATGTAGCTTCATTGGATGGCTGTGGACCCTAGAATCATGAGAGGAAGTGGAGAGACAGAAAAACTTACTTTTTCCACACCATGCTTACTTTTATACATCTCTGAAAGGTCCAAAAGGTTTTTTCTATGTGGAAAACCTCAAGATATTAAAACTTTTCTTCAGAGGAAAATTATTCCAGCCCACTGCTAACTTTATCTATCCTCATCTACAACTTATCCTCCAACCCTCTTGGCCATGAACATCTGGCCTTTCTCCCAGGCATTAGATGTTAGAGAAACCCAACATTCATATGCTTTTGTGTTGTGAGTTACTTATGCAGTGCTTCGGTTATTATATTATAATTATTTTTAATTGTATTTTGCTTTGTTTATAGGGGTTTTATCATTATTGTTTTTTCCTTGTGGATTAGTTTGTTAGCTATTTGTTTAAGGTGGGCAGCCATATGCATTTTTTAAATAAAGTAGTAAACTGATTTCTGAGTTGTTCCATTTGATTGTGTTGAATTTCCTTGGTGATTATCCACATAAGTCAAAAGTAAATGTAATAGCACTGTCTCCACTGTTTCTAATCAGCTTATTACAAGTCTGTGGAATAAATATCACATAAAAGTTGCCTTCAAGATGTGTCTGAGACCTGGTGAATTAATGGAGGCAGTGGGAGTTTGCTTGGGAGCAAAGTGGAAGTGGTTTGCCTTTCCTTGTACGCCCTTGCATCAAAAGGGTTGCCACATTGCCCGTGAGACTTAAATGTACTGTACCAACTTTTCCAAATTTGTACATCTACCACTGGAAATTGCTCCATGGGGAAGTAGCAAAAGGCTATTTTTGTGGGGATAAGGGGATGATGCCAATGTCATATTGAAGCCTATTACTCTAGCAGAGAGCCAGAAATTCTGATCCATCACATTTTTACTCCTATAAAGAACATCAGCAGGATTTTTTGCTTTAGATGCTAGAATAATTTGGTCAACTTTTATTATTTATCAAGTCAAATATCCAAGACCTAAATTAGCTCATTTGTTTTTTAGGTGATCCTATGGCTTTCAGTGGCTGTACTGGAGGAAAAGGGTTCAGTTTTTATTCTTCCTCAACTAACTTCATCAATGGCAAACAAATCACTACCAAAAGGTAAGGAAGGGATTATCCCAAGAACCAGCTAGAAACTCCAAACATGGCATAGCTATTCCTTTTTCCCAAACTGCTTTCATCTGTAGGCAGTGGTTGTAAATGACCTGATCCTGTGCCCAGAAAACCTGGTAAAACCACCCACACTTCCTGTCACGGCTGCCACAGCACAGTAGACTTGGGATCCAGCAGGAGAATCCACCAGTTCACTTGTCCCTGGTTCCACTTACGACTGCTTTGTTCAGAGTGAAAGTATCTACCTCTCTCAAAAGCATTATCTTATTTACAACAACTTGTAGTTTAAATAAAAGCTAAAATGGATAGATTCTGATTTTCTGAATTGTAATGATCCTGATTTTCACCTCTTCTGGCTGAAAAAGTATTATTTCTTTGCCAGAATTGTTGAGGATGGACAGGAGCGAGTGGAAGTTGAAGAAGATGGGGAACTTAAATCTGTTCTTATTAATGGTAAGAAACCAAAACATGGAGTCTTGCTTTGATCTAACAGGAGTTATAAATGGAGCTGTATTCCAGCCCAATCAATTTGAAATTGTTATACATTTTGGAGAAGAGGTGCTGCTTCCCTAAATGAATGGAGTATTTCAGATGTTGAAATTCTGCTTCTGCTCATCAAATGTATCAGAACTCCAAAGATGTTCCCACAAATGTACTGCTTGCTTACTATCCAACATTTAGGAAGCACAACTTACTACATTCCATGAAATTGCACCATTGATCCACTTAGTTCATTTTTGTCTGTGTTAATTCACAACAGATTTCCAAGGTTTCAGACTTAGATCTCCTGGCTAAAGGTTGAACCTAATGTGCTGTCATTGAGCTATGTCCCTTTCCTACATGGGCAAAAGAATAATATATTGAGATTTTTCCATTTAGTGTACAAGAAATATGTTATACTAAAGAAATGAGTGTAATACATGTGAGTGGCAAGAACTCATTGACATAAAAGATCCAGGATGCAAGAACGACCCATGGAAGATGCTCCAAATTGTTTTAGCATAAAAATTCTTTAACTGAGCTGTTGGGTTTTTCATTTGCTTGGAATAAATATCCATAAATGTATACATGAATCAGACAAGATTTCTCCTAAAATAATAGACTACTGTACAGTGTTAAGAAATTTAAAACTTTATATTTCTGGGAACTGCCAAGTTAAAGAAATAACAATGATCCCATGATTAAAAATAAATATATCTAAATTATGGCTAAAATCAGTAATGGCCATAATAAACCACATACTCTATAATGCAGCAAATCTGACTTGGAGGTTCAGTCCCTGGCATTCCCAGTAAAAATATAAGTTTTTGGAAAGAGTAGACTGTTTTATGCCAGAAGGCACAATAGTCTGACTCAAGGCAAGGCAGTTTCCTAGGTTCTAACTGAGATTTAAAAATGGGACATTTGTTTTTAAAGAATGGTATGATCTTGAGTGCTAACATCAGAACCTCCCTCTTTTTTGCAGGTGTGCCTGCTGACAGAACACCCATTAGGGAAACAGGAGGGCATTTTATTCATAGTGAGCCCACCAGGTACAGATCTGCGCCTCAGTTTACTTATGATGAATATGATTCTGAACCTATCTATGAGGTTCGTAAGGTGAGACGCATCTTCCCTCTCAAATGTACAAAGAACTACACAGCAGGAGACGAGTCCCCTGCAGAGGACAGTAATTCTCGCACAGACAGCGAGTCTCACCAAGATGATGAGTTCCAGTCTGAGGATGATGAATCCCATATTGATGAGTTCTAGCAGTAACCTGCATATAAATCAAATCCTGTATATTGGCAGAAAGTCAGGAGGAACACATCGTGTGCCTGACACGAATACTGTAAAGACCCAGATGAGAAGAATTAATCAACCAGTAGATACAAAGTGGATCCTAGGTGAAATTAGACACCAATGTGCTGGGGGAGACTGGCTAGCAAGAAGATTATCCTTAAAAGAGGGGGGGGAAAGGGACAGGAGGAGGAGAACACTGAAGGATGAATGAAACCCTTAGTCAGAGAAAAGAGTTCTTTGCCAAAGGGAACAGGATCACCCTCACATGTAACAATTCAACTCCACTACGGCTGACGAAGGTTCTTGGGCAAAATCATGTTCCTCTAAGTCTACTTACCTACCAGTATAGGGAGAATGGAAAATTATGGGATCCATTAGGAAGGAGGATAGCAAAGAGCAATGGGCTGTTTAATAAAGGTTGGGAACAGTGATTTTGTTTTCAATATTCTTATTTAATCCATGTTGGAGGAGATACTTATGTTTTTCAGAAGAAAAAAAGAACCTGGTGGTCAAGATTTCTGAGTGTGAAACTTCTTATAATGTGATGTGGAACATCAATAAAGCAAATTTTTATATGGGCTTGTAAGGTAGCCTCTAGATTAAAAATCATGGCTTGCCTAGAATAGCGTGAGCATGCTTGGGATAACACTGGGCATAATGTCAGCATGTGCTTGTGGCATACTTGCCAAAATGTGCCAAACTGACCAGAACTGCCCTCACCACAAGCAGGGAATGTTGCATGTGGCATGGGCATAATTAAGCTTGGTAACCTAGTTTACTCTTTCTTATTAAAAGTGTTATGTGAAAGCTTTGAATGATTAAAGCTATGATAGGTGGTGAAGGTCAGTATCTTGTGGGCTGTACTGGGGACAACCATGGCATATGGAAGATTACAACTTGGAATGTAAGAAGAATAAATGGTAAAGAGTCAATAAATTAAAGAAAAGAAAGAAAATAGTTATGTTACATGTTTATGATACTAGGAGAAGGATATAATAGATCTGAATGAAGGAGAACTGATCTTATGGATTGCAGCTGATGAATATATGTATGGAAGTGAGGGCATAGGTTTAATTATGAATTAAAGGGCTAAAATATATGAAGTGGTGCCTCTAGATTGTTCTGGGTGCCTATGAAGTAGGAGTTCATAGGCTGGTGATAGTTACATGGTAGACTTCAGTGAATTGTAATAATAATAATAATAAAAAACAGAGATGAGGGTTTTTTTGGGGGTGGGAGTGCAACATCCTGAGTGAATATGTGATTAAGAAAGAAAAAATGTTCTGTTCAATAAGATGAAGTGGTAAGTGGTAAGAAGATAAAAGAGTACAGAAAAAGTGATTGGGCCATTCAGAGACTCAAGAACAAATGAGAATGGTAATTTGGAGGGCAGTATCCACTTTAAAAATACATGTTTTCATGTGTTTCAAGAACATGGTTTATACATCTATTCATGCACATATGTGGAAAATATTTTTCAGCTGACTGTGACAAAGGACTAAAGAAATTAGTGAAAGATACAAGAGTGATTGGAGGTTCTAAATGTGGAACCATTATCTGATAGTGTCAAGAATAATTCTTGGGAAAAACGAAGAGCAATTGACTGCAGAGGGATTTAGCTTTCAATGGTTTTTGTATGCACAGTTAAGAGAAAGACTTAAGGTAGATAATAGGACATTTGGAACTGAGCAGCAGAAGACAGAATCTGAAGTTGACCTATGTACAAATGATGAACAAGTAATTGCTAAAATGTATAAACTTTTATTGGAATCTGAAATGGAAGAAGAACAAGAGAAAGACTGTATGATAAAATGAGCTAAGAACTGGACACTTTATTTATTCATTCATTCATTCATTCATTCATTCATTCATTCATTCAATTTATATAGCAATATGCTGATGGAACAGTGGGAAAATATGTGGTTAAAAGGAATGAAATATACATTATGTTATAACCTAAAAGAGAATTTTTATAAAATGATGTACCATTGGTATATGACTTCAGAAAAATTGTCTAGAATGTATAAAGGTACTTCAAATTTTTGTTGGAAATGTGGACAACTTGAAGGGTCATTTTATCATGCCTGGTGGATTTGTAAAAAAGCCAGAAAAATTTGGGTTCAAATACATACAATGATACAAATAATTTTAAAGACGAAGATACAACTGAAACAAGAACTTTTCTTGTTGGGATTAATGGACAGTCAACTAGAAAAGAGCCATGGAAGATTATTTTATATATGGTTATTCCTGTGAGGCTATTATATGTGCAAAAATGGAAAGACTCTGAAATACCCACAATGGTGAAGATGACAGAACTAGTAGAGATGTCAAAATTAACTTGTTTGATTAGAGAAAGATCAATAACTATATTTATCAGTGACTGGAAAGTCCTTATGGACTTTTTGCTGAAAAAAGAGAAAAATCAATTTGTGATTTATGGATTTGAGGATTAGAAAAGGTAATTTATGGAAAGAAGGAAATTATGATATAATGTTAGAGAGAGAGGGTAAAATTTAAATGCACTTATAACCGCTGTCAAAAAAGATTGGAAGCTGCTTCTTTATAATCTTTTCTTTCTTTCTTTCTTTCTTTCTTTCTTTCTTTCTTTCTTTCTTTCTTTCTTTCTTTCTTTCTTTTCTCTCTCTCTCATTCACTATTCTTTCTTATTTTCTTATTTTCTTTTCTAATATTTGTATTGTTTTTATCTTGTTAAAAATTTCTTCAATAAAAATTATATTACAAAGAAAAAGAATAATTCTTGGGAAAAATGAACATGCCAGAAAAGGAAAGAAGTAAAATGAGAATGAAATCAGAACAGTTTCAGGAAGCATGAGTCCTGTATGAAAAAGTATCAGAAGAAAGATTAATCTCCCAACATGTTGAATTGAAAGTAGATGCAAGGAAAGAGGAGATGTGGAAGCTGCTTGCAACAGAATGGAAAGAATTATAGAGTGCCACGGAGGTATGTGGAGTTAATGGGGAACATAACAGTAAATATGTAAAATTATGCTTGGTGGAATGATGAAGTGGAAGCAGCTGTGGATGATAAAAATGTGTATAAGAAATGACTACTGCAGAAAGCAAGCAAGCAAGCAAGCTATTGTATAATGTATATGTATAGAAAAATATAATTCTAAAGATAGTAGCATAAGCCCTTCCAGTTCCTGCCAGGCTACGGGCTTGCTTTCCCATCCCCTCCTACAGAACTGCGAAGTTTCCTATCCCTTTCCTTAATTTTTTTAAAAGACATCTTCTTGCTGTTTTGTTTCTATGAAGCTGAACTATCCATTCTTCCTTGCTACAAAGTTTCCATGGACCCACACAGGATTGTGGGATCCAGAGAATAACTTGTTCTCTATAGCTTTGATTATTGTAACATCAGAGCAACAACAATACTATAAGGGGAAAATTAAAAGAAAGGGTCTGTGTTAGAGTCAAAACAGATCATGTGGGAAGGGCGTGGTGTGGCGTGGTGGCATCCATGCATGCAAACATCTGGAAAAGCAAAGGCAAGGCACAGGGATTAATGAGAAGAGATAAATCCCTAAAAGGAAAAGGCAACCACTGGTAGACCAGTCCACACAGGAACTAGCCAGCAAGGCTTGTCTTCCTCGCATGGATGGAAAAGGAAGAAGCAGGGGAATGACCATCAGGTCTTATGGCATCCATAGTTCAGACTGAGCCCCAGTCCAACTTCACTGCCAACCCAGGGCGATCCAGACTGGAATTTCTGAAGCTGGCTTAAGAAGAAGCTAGGAGCAGCAGGGGGGATTAGCAGCTTAGACTGCTATGCGGAATTTCCCTTACACTGTGTTTATTACTTGTGGGCAACCAATCACAAAACCTGAATGCAAGTGATATTGCCCCTGACATCACAATCAACCTCTCCCTGTCTCATCCCAGGTAGGTAGTCTTCAGAGATTATAACTCTGCCTACATGGGAATAAGATAATACCAAAGGAAAATCTTTTGGGCCCTGCAAGGTAGGACATAGCCTTCCTCTGTTTGGTTGCATAATTTGTGAAACTACCCAAAAGTCCTAGACTTCATTAAATCATCTTGCCAAATTGCTTTTTGTCACTTGAAAATACCTGCCTTTCAATAAGCAAGGCTCCATTCACTGTCTCTGTAGGAGAGGACCTTAATACTCATTTGAAAGCATGGATGGGCAATCTTCAGCCTTCAATCACAAAACGTTCAGGGCTGTGAAGATCTCTGTTCACCTTTTCTACTGGATTACTGTACAGTGGGAAATGGATCACCGTTTTCCTCCTGCCATTAATGGCAAGAAATCAAGTGATCTGGTCCCCACCAGCAAGTTGATCACTTGACTGATAGATAGGAACAAGATCCTTGGTTATTCCTTAAAATGATAACAGAACTTTAGGATTTGTAATTTGTTGTGGGGGAGAAGGAAATTTCACTGCTTCCTCCTTCCTCTCAGAACCCCTACTCAAGATTCGTGGGAGAGATGAGATGAGTGGTATGTGAAGAGGCAAGTGCACACAGGTACATGCATATTATGTGACCTCTAGCATGGCAAATTGTTGCCCCCCCCCATCCCATTACTGAAAACAATCTTTATGTGTGCAAGGGCTTCCTGTTCCTCCTTCTAGCAATCTTTAAAATTCATTATAAGTCAGAAAAAAAAGTATGGCTCTCAAATAGGGGAGGAGAGATAAGATTCTGGCTTTTAAGAAAGAATAGGATGGCGATACTTTATTGTAGCACTTAACTTTTGAAAAACAGTTCATTGCTAATACCCTGTTTTCTGTTTATATGATGTGGCTGTCTCTGGCAGACAAGTTTGTTCTTCCAATCTGTTGAGACTTCCTCCAAGTCTCAAACTTCTCTTTCACTATTACATTACTGTCTGCTTTCCAGTTGCTTTGAGTATGGATCAGCTGCAGTTAAAGGAATGAGCCAAACTGATTCAAGACAAGTTCAGAATTTAGATAAGTCTTTGAACTTTTCCCCACATGGCACAGATATAGCCTGATAGTAACTCTTCTTCTGTATCCTCCTGATTTTTTTTTTTTAAGATTTGTATGGCCATCCATCTTAAACACAACTCTGGGCAGCTCACAACAATAAAACTAATAACTATAAACTCTTAAACCATAAAACCATAACAAAAAACCCCCCAGTACCTCCATCATCCCCTTGGGATGCCCCACAACCAGCTCCAGATATCCTCATTCTATCCCAGTGCCTGGGTAAAAAGCCAGGTCTTGATGGCCTTCTGAAAGGCTAAAAGGGTGGGGGCCTGCCAAATCACTGGGGGAGGCGGTGTTCCATAAGGTAGGGGCAGTCATGGAAAAAGCATGCTTCTGAGGTCCCACTAGATGGCAAGATCAGGGAAGGGACTTGGAGCATGCCTACCTTATCTGATCTGGTAGGACAGGCAGATACTCTCAGGGAGAGGCAGCCCTGCAGACAATCTGGTCCCATGCCATATAGGGCATTAATGGTGATAACTGGTACCTTGAATTGCACCTGGAAGGAAACGGGGAGCCAGTGCAGCTCGTGCCATAGAGGTGTAACATGGGCAAACCTAGGAACACCTGCTACTGTGTGCACTGCTGCGTTTTGGACCAGTTGTAGCTTCCAAGTGGTCTTCAAGGGCAGCCCCATGTAAAGTGCACTGCAGTAATCCAAACAGATTAGATGTTGCCTTCATCTTGTCCCTAGGCTGTGAAAGTGACAGGCTTAAGTCATCCTTAACTGTACAGGTGTTAATACTTTATAAATTTATCACCTGTTGCCTTGGAGAGGAGGCAACAGAAACAAGATAAGAGTAGGGAATGTGGAAAGAAAAAGTATCATGTTGCTGTAGTGTTCTATTGACTTGTTGATAGGTGGACAGCACTTACCATTCAGCAGTGGGAAAAGGCCTTTTGGATTAACGGATATAAAGCGTGCCCATTTATTCAAAGACCACCTAGTTTTTTTTTCTTCTCTAGGGCCAGGTATTTCCAGCAACTACCTGTTGCCAGCTTGCATGGGTCTGCCAGGACATTCCAGGGTCCCTTCAGGCCTCTCTAAAGGATGGACAAAAGATGCTATAGACTATTACAAGATCCTGGGGGTCACTCCAAGTGCCTCCTATGAAGATATTAAAATGGCGTAAGTCGGTGTTCCACACACTCTACCTTCCAGCCTTTAGTGCTTACTGTGAACAAAAGAATGTGGGTCCATCCCCAAACCCACCAGTTTCTCTATTTGGGCTGATAGAATTTCTTTATACTTTTTGGGATCTTCTGTTTTTATCAAAACAATTAACCAAATATGTTCAATTTAAATTTCAAAAGGGATAACTCTCTGTACCTTTTGTTTTCTTACATGTTTTAATAGCTTTTCCTTTCTGTTTTTTTTTTCATTCTTTTAACTAAAATTAATTAAAAATAGAAAAGGGGAAAAAAAGGAAAGTCATTTGAAGTTACAGCGCCTTAACTCCTAGCTAAAAGTCTGAACCGTCCTTTTAAAACAAGGATCAGCAATCTACCAGCTGCCATCCTATCTTGCCAACATGGCCAGTGGTGAGGAATTGTGGGCATTACAATGCAGTAAAATCTAGAATACCATGTCTTGCAAATCCTGGTTTTTAAAATTTCAAGTTAGCAAGGTTATTGGCAAGATCACTTTCTCTAGTTACTCACTGTACTCCAAACACTGAAGCTGATTAAGAATTAGGCATTTTCTCAAGTGCACATCATCACTATTAAATAGTAGGGTACAATATTAGCAATCCCCTAGTACAGGGGAGATAATGTAGTTGCTAAGAGTTGACAATAACTTGATGGCAGATAATTGAAGTACAGGGGAGAGCAGAAAATAAAACAGGAAATACTGGTAGGTGTTTGAGCAATTTATAGCAGTTTGACAACAGTTTTTAACAATGCTAAACCCAAAATAAAACTGCTAAAAAACCAAAAAGCTTGGAGTAAATGAGAGTATAGGTTTAGTTCTATTAATTAGTTAATTAATTGGATGTGTACCCCACTTTTCTGCCATGAAATGGTGTTCAAGGCATCTAATAACAAAAGAATAAAATACCCAATTAATTAAAATAAAAAATAAAGCTAGCATTATACCATAGTTAGAAAAAAAGTAGTAGTAATGTAGTAATATAGTTATTAAAACTATTCAAGAGACTACATTGAAAAGATGCATTTTAGCTTGTTTTTAAAATTCTTGGCCTGAGCCCTACACTCAGATACAGTATATTTATCTACCTGCCTAAATTTACTGGGAAATTATGCACTCCCAATCATCTATCCCAGTGGTTCTCAAACTGTGGTCTGGGGACCCCTAGGGGTCCCAGAGAAGCTTTCAGGGGGTCCACAAAGTCAAATAAGTAAATATTTTAAAATTTCTCAGTTTTAATTTCTAATACAGTAAATACCAATAGATATAACCCACATAAGCCAAAGTTCTTTGGGGTCCTCAATCATTTTTAAGAATGGCAAGGGGTCCTGAGACCAAAATGTTTGAGAACTGCTGATCTATCTGATCTGCCTAGGAATCAACAGCCCTAGGGCTCATTCATCCATGTGTGCTCTCCTCCCATCTTGAACAAAGCTGCCTCCACAGCAAGGAGCTTTCCTCCCGTGCTTTTACTGGTCTGGGCCCAATAGTGTTGTTGCCCTCTCTAATGGCCTTGTTCCTGAGGCACAGTTAATAGCCCGGGCACCATTTGGCTTGGGGCTAGATGGTGGGGACTCTCCTCCCCAGTGGCTGTGCATCCAGGTGAATGGCTTTTCCACTTTCTGGGCTACCTTGGCACTCCTGCAGCTGCAGTTTCAGTTGTTGTCCATTGCCTCCATTCTTTTCTGGCCCCCAGGCTCAGTTGGCAGGGTGGCAGCAGTGGCCCTTTGGGTTACCTGGGATCTAGCAGGTTTTCTGCACAGAATATTTAATTTTCAGAATGCGTTTAAAAACCTGATACAGGTAGTCCTCGTTTAGCGACCACAATTGGGACCAGCAACTTGGTCGTCAAGTGAAGTGGTCGCTAAGTGAAACTGCGACTGTGCTTATGATCTTACTTCAGCTTTCCTTTACTTTACAGACCTGTGAAGGTCGTAAATGCAAGGATCGGTTGTAATGTTACTTTTTCATCACTGTCATAACTGAATGGTCACTAAATGAGGCAGTTGCTAAACGAGGCCTACCTGTATTGTCCTGTTTTCCTTGGTGATAGTGGGAGTATCTGCCCAGTATGCTTAGTTCTGATTCTTGGAGACGTATTCTAGAATGAAAGGAAGCTTGGGGTGGAATTAATAGTTTGCTCAAGAGACTCATTGTTTGTGGCCTTCCCTGTAACTGAATAGGTACAGAATGCAGCTGAAGAAGTGGCATCCTGATAAAAACCCCGATAACAAAAAAGAGGCTGAAGAGAAGTCAAAGGAGATAATGGAAGCATACAAAGTGCTGTCAAATGGTAAAGACCCAGCATCTTCATCCTTCCTAGGTTACCCTCCCTTCAGTGGCACCCTTACTCTGCATTACCCGCACACTGATTTGGCATCCTTGACGGATAAGCCCTAGCGGTAAATGCCATGAGACCTTTTATATCTAATTTTTTTTTTTTTAATGGAAATTAAAAAGACAGAACCTTTAGGAAAACGCAAAGGCTTGCAGATGGAAGATGGTATGTTTGCAAGTACATAAGACGACAGGATGAGAATATGATAGTGTGTTACTTTCCTCCACTTCTTCATAATGCCATTCATAAGAGGGAGGGTAGATATTCTTTTTATCCTGTGATGTGCCTTGGACCACTCTTTTGGAAGTTCACATCAGTTGCCTTCATTTTTTAAAAAAATAGCTGAGTTCCTCCTTCATTCCAATCTACAACATGAGGTCCAGTTTAAGTTTTATAAATATATTTCACTTATATATTCTTCTTCCTTCCCATTTATTCTTTTTTACAAGTAACAAAAATACCCCCTCTGAAACCCTATTCTTTCATGATGGTAAATCACTTATGCTTCCGGAAAAACTTCCACCGATTTCTTTTTTTAAACAATTCTGGAAGTCCTGCATCAGAGGGGGGAACAACTGCCCAGTTTTAGAACTTGGAACACAAGGCTTAAAATCTGGGAAGGAATTCTGGTGGTCTCAGGGTTACAAATAATCTGTCATCTTGAAATGGCAGATATTATAAAAAAGAAGCATATATAGTAAACTTCTATATTTCTCTGGGTGGATATGTACTGCTTTAATAATACAGTTTAAAACTCTTCTTCCAAGAGAACCTCAGAAGGTAAGAGCCTCACACTCTGAGGTTGTCACCAGGCATGACAATGATTTTATTCACATGGGCTTTGGGATACGCATGGCAGACCTGGATTGCCCTTTTGGGTTGTGTGTTTTGATTTTTCATTTTGATTTTAGTTTTTAGTGGATTCTTATGGGGTGGCATTGTAGGGCAAATTCAGTTTTATGTTTTATGGAATTTTTTTTTACTGTATTAAATGATTCTGTAGCATGCACATTTATGAAATAAATACATAACATTAGATAGAAAACTGAAATACATGGTTTGGCTATAATATAAGTGAAAGGCCATGTACTCTGCTAGACCACATGCAGCTTGGCATGATATCTAGTCTATGATCCAAGAATAGAGAGTGGGATTGTGGGAAAAAGGAACAGGAACAGGAAGAGCCCTGAGAACATCAGTCTAACTAATAAGAGGCATGCTACGTAGTGTCAAAGAGGGAATGAGCAGTCAAAGCAGGGAAGTAGATCTTCCATCACATTTGCTGATTAATTGTTCTAACTCAAAATTAAGAGTGCATTTAAAATGGAAAATATGTTTTGTTTTGAAACTGGAATAAAACATTCCATTCCAGAAGTTCTGCTGCTTCATATTGGCATGGTGCAGCAGAAAAACAAATCAGAATGCTTTTGCAATTCTGGATTTTGAATGAAGCAAAATGCCTGGAATGATTTTTTGGAGTGAATAGGGCAAAGCTAATACACATCTCCCCTTCTCTCCTGCCCTCCCAGTGCAGCATACCCAATTGGCCTGCCTCCCAGCATCTTCTCTTCCCTCCCTTCCCTCAGCTGCTGTGGCTGTTCATGTGACATTTCTCTACTTAAAATCCTAGGTCATTCAAGAAAGAATAATATTATATCATTATATCTTCTCTATTTCCAAACACAAACAAATAAAACACTTAACTAAAATATAATTGCTACTCATGTATGATAGTTGTTAAATCATTTTGGTGCTACATTTTTATATGTAGACTTCCTTAACTAGTATTTTGTTTAACCAACACAATGTGTGGTTCTTCACTAATAGTCTCCGTATTTGACATCGGCGCTGCTGAAGAATTATGTGGTCATTTGAATATGCTGTAGATTGTATCAATTTCACGTCCTTTCAGTTTCTTCTGCACAAAGCTCCATTATCATCCTTAATTCAAGAATGTGGAGTTACTGTTGTTTCATTATTCCAGCATTTGCTTTTATACATTATCATTGACATTCAATTATGGTAGCAGTTTTGCTGCTTTGTCATAATATATTTTCTTCTTTCATGCCACTTTGTTTTTCCTTATTCATTTGAACCTGACACGTGACATTGGTAACAATTGATAATCTTTACACAAAATGTTCCGTTGAAAAACAACTTTGCAAAGGGATACCTTATTCTAAAAATGCTGACCTGCAAGTCATTAATTCTAAACAAATAAAAATGTTAGTATTCTGCTATATAAGTTTAATAATTTTCATACCTATTTGCCTGCAGCTATCCTGGACTTGATATAACATGCTGATGGTCTAGCCAGTGCTTATGTATTATCTTTGAGAAATTCTGGGGACCTAGTGGAGTGCCTGATAAATGGAGAAGAGCAAATGCTCCTTTTTTCCAAAAAGAGGAAAAAGGAGGATGCAAGGAATTACAGGCCAGTGAGTTTGACACTGATATCCAGAGAAAATCTTAAAGAAAGTTCATAAACATTGTTTTCATGTTTTTAACTACCAGAAGTCAGAGGTCAGAATGGATTTATGAAGAACAAGTCTTGCCAGGATAATTTTTTTGAGAGGATAGCTTCCATAATAGATTGTGGGAATGCTGTCAACATTATATATCTTGACTTCAGCAAAACATTTGACAGAGTACCTCATGACCTGTTAATTAGCAAGCCTGTTAAATGTGGGTTGGAGGGCATGACAATGAAGTACATGAATTGCTGCTTTGAAAAACTTATTTAAAGAGTGCTTCTCATCAAACTGGAGGCAGATATTAAGTTGGATGCCATAAAATTCAGTCTTGAGTTTTCTACTTTTCTACAATTTTAATAATGATTGGTGAGGAGGTAGAAAAAATATTAAGGTTGCAGATGACACAAACTTAGATGGGTTGTTGGGAGCCAGGCAGCATATAAATTTTTTATTATTATTATTATTATTATTATTATTATTATTATTATTTCACTAATCTCCTTGAAAGTAGAAATAAAATTCAAACTTACTTTGATAGGTTAGAAAATGGACTGAAAGTACTGTAACAGAATGAAAGTACTGTAACAGAAATATGAAACATATTTAGCAGAGATAAATGCAGAGTTCTTCTCTTAGGAGACAAACCTAACATGTACAGGTACGGGATGGGGGGATACCAGGCTTGGTAATTTTTTGGGGAAAAGTCTTGAAATAATAGTTAGGTTGTGAATATGAGTCAGCAGCTGACATGGCTACCAAAAAAAAAAGTATTTAATCGACTTATATGCTACCTCACTCATGGAGACAACCCTAGGTTACCTTAACAAATATAATGCTTAAATTTTAAAAAATAATCACTCTAGTTTATTCTGCATTGGTCAGACCTCATCTTGAATATTGTGCTCAGTTCTGGACACCTTACATGGATTCAGACAAACAAGCTCAGAAAAGAGCAATGGGGATGATGAGGGGCCTAGAAATTAAATCCCATGAAGAGAGTTTGAAAATACCAAGAATATTTAGTCTTGGGAAGATTGGAGACAAGGATGATATGATAGCACCCTTCAATTATCTGAAAGGCTGTCACACAGAAGAAGGTCTAGACCTTTTTCTAACATTATAGAATGCAGAGCATGGGATAATTAATTTAAATTACAGGAGGGCAAATACCAGTTGAATCACAGAAAAAATTCTCACAGTGCAGTTTGATAGTGAAGCCAATTACCTTGAAAATTGATGGGCTCCCAATCACTGGGTGTGTTCAAGAAGGGGCTAGCTGTTTGGGGTACTTTAATCTGGATTTCCGCAATGATCAGGGAGCTAGACTTGATGGTTTAAAAGGCCTCTTCCAATTTTATGAGTCTATGCTTAAATTTATAAATGATTCAAATTGCTTGTACTTCTGGTAATTAATCTGAGATCTATTTAATTATTAGAATGCCATGCATGGCATAACAACTATTTTTATTCTATGAATAACAAATCTAGTATTCAGTGTATCTCACGCATTTCTGGTTGTTCAAAAAAAATCTAAAACTAGTAAATATTGTTGCCTCTCATATTCAAATAAATCTATTGCAACATTAAACTGAAAGCTCAAAAAACATTCTTTATAGATGAGCTAGATTTAGATTTGATCATCTCTCTTTCCGACACCAACAGTCCCTTATAAAATTGTTTCTATTATAAACATATAAAACTATTGTATGGACTTTCTGCTATCCTCAAATCAAGTTGCCTTTTAGTAACCCCATGATATCCTGCAAAAACTTGTCCGCTTTGTTGAGCTATTTGCTCCAACAATTGATCAGAAGCTGGGATTAATCTATTCAGCTCATTAACATGAGTCTGATTTATCTCTTGGTCAGAATCATCCCTACCTCTAAAGAATGACTAGGACAGAATATCACCTAGAACTAACTTGCTGCCAGAGAGAGTCACAGATTTGCAATGGAAAAAATAGTCTTTGTGAGCATGGAAGTACATCTGTGAAATGTGTGTTCTTTAAATACTAGCCTGAGGCTTATGATCAATTTCTGCAGCAAAATTCCAACTATAAACATATGCATAACGGTCCCTGTATTTTTGCAGCAATGCTGTTCCTAACAGATGTTGAGATGCATTTGATATTCTATTAATACACTGTGTAGCATCAAAGTGTTTGAACAGTTAAATCATTACTGTTTCTTTGTATAAACACATGGTATTGCCCAGAATCCTGAATGATTCTACTGACCACACAATTTTTGTATCAGATAACTTCAGGGCATATTTTGTCTTTCAGACAACAGGCATAGACTTCCCTGCTCCCTCAGTGATAAACAGAATGAAACTGGTGAGTAATTTAGCAACTTAGCTGCCTGTTACACAAGTCTAGATGGAGGAACGCTACACTCATAGGTGCCTCTGTGGCACTTTTCCTGATTTATAAAGTCACACCTGAGGTTCAGGGGATACTTACAAGTGGCCACCAAAGCCGTGTGTTTCCTCATCACAACATGGTGTAATGATATTTAGTCAAAGAAGACATGAATGGTGTAATTCTGGTCAGCTTCCCAATCCCCACTCCAGTTTGTTGTCTTCTCTTAGGGGTGTTGAAGAATGCAATAACAATACACACTACCCATCCTTTTTTACTAAATATTACCAGGGAGATGCAGGTCAGTGTCTGAGAGTTTATCTCCATAGCAGGCATTTTGGCCCAGAAGCAGAAGAACTGAAATGGCAAAGTCGCTCTCATGCTTGGATCCAGCCTTGTCTTACTCCCATGGGGATTTTAAGCATAGCTAGACTGTAGAGTCCTGGATCATCAAGCCAGAAGCAAAACAATTAAAATACAAATGTGATTTGCTTCCAAATGACCTGGCAGACAAGAGAGACTGTTAAGAACACAAAGTGGTATGTTGATATTTTGAGCATATCAGGTTGTTACTCAGTTTGACTAGAGCAGTGCCTATTTTCTCTTTTTCACCACATTGATTGAAATCCATGTATTCTAAACAGTTCATAAACTGTACTTTCTGTGTTGTAATTGTGATGATCTTCTTGACTGTGTGCTCTATCTAATGATGTTGAATACACAGAATGTCCTTCCTGATCGTCCAATTTGTAAACCCTCCTTCTGGATCCTTAAAGTTGTCTTGACACTGAATATTTTTATGAGGCCTTTTGGTTTTGTTTTTAGAAGCCAGCAGTAGGAACAGGAAGAAATTGTGATATTATAAGCAGTGTATATTTATCTAGCTCTGTTTCCCTCACTGAGCCTCCAGAGTAAGTTAGAAATAATAAATGAAATCATTTCAGAGATCCTAATGTCTTTGTGCAATAGTATACTTTTCCACTTAGCCCTTCAGCCATGGAGTTCTTTCAGAGGTATATGAGTAGGCAGCCAGAAATGGCCAGGAAGAACACCACAAATATTTGTGCTTGGATGGCTGGACTTGTTGAATGTTCTGGGTTGCTGATCAATTTGTCTTTTAATTAGATTAAAAACCTAGTTTCTTCCAGGTGTGCTATCTGCTCATGAGAAACCCAAGAATAGTAGCCCAAGAGAAGAGGAATCCCACACAAAATTGGATAAGCAGAGCATTTATAGAGTTGAGTCCACTTCAGACAATGACAGCGGCTCCTGTTCTGAATACGATGACTCAACCTTTGTTTCTACCGATGAGTCATCGCACTTGGAGGATATTCTCAGTCTTAAATCTGGAGAGTCACCCAGTGAATCAAGTTCTGAGCTCAGTCCTGAAATTAGTGAGTTTTCTGAGTCCAGTGAACTGAGTTCAGACTCAGAATCTGAGTTTAATAATTCAGACCCCAGCAAGTCCCTTCCCTGTGTGCAGGAGAAGTCCCACCCAAAGAATAACAAGACAAAACAAAATACATTATCTACCAAAGAAGCAGATTTTCGGGCCAGAAATTATCTCAGGAGGCAGGAGGGAAGAAATGGGTTACAGACTGAGATGAAAACAGGGTCTGCTGTGAAAAGTGAGCTGCGTGCTAAGAACAGGAAGCCCAGTCAAGAACCTTTTAGTGAGAAAAGTGAGAATTGCAATGGGAAGAGAAAGGCTCAGATAGGAAAGAGTAGGCCGTACAAAGAAAAAATTAAACAGGATGAAAACCTAGAGATCCAAATGGGGAACCCCAAGCTACCAAAGTTAGAAACTGAACCATATAGTGGGGAGAGAAAGAGACATACCATTAAGAAAAAAGAGCAGAATGGGAAATCTGAGCTTCACAGCAAGAAAAAACTTCAGAAAGGGAAGACTGATGGCCTTCCTGGAAAGCATGAAATGCAAATTAAGAAGCCTCCAGCACGGAAGAGCAGGTCTTACCCCAAAGAGGAGTTGGATGCCAGAACTGGACAGCAAGAAAGACCTGACCGACCTGATTTAGGTCCTAGATACAAGAGATATACTAGAAAGAATACTGTTTCATTGTCCCCCCAAAAGGGAGCACGGGATGGGAAGGCAGATGTGCAATCACAAAAGAACGAGCTGAAAGTTGGTAAGGCAAGATCTCCTCAAAAGAAAGAAGTTCAGACTAGGAGAAGCAAGTTGCATGCAGGGAAGAGCAAGGTGAACATCCAGCAAAATGATTTACATGCTATAAGGAACAATGTGAATGTCCAAAAAGGGGAACTGCAGGGTGGGAAGAGCAAGATAAATGTCCAAAAAAGTGGATGGTCTGATGGGAGAGTGAGAAAAGCAGCCCCTGAGGCCAAAGAGAGAGCTGTGGAGAGCAACAGGCCACCTTACACGTGGAAAGTACCAGCTACTGTCTGGCTTGGTCCAGCAGAAAATGCAAACAGCTTTCCATTTGATGGGACAGCTGAATTACTGTGTGGCCAAAAAGCTTTATCAGATAAAAGAAAACCATACGGAACAAATCCACCTTTGCAGAGTAACCAGGGGGCAAATATCCAGGCATGGAATAGAATAAACCAATTGCATCTGAAGAAGAACTACCTTCCACACATTGGTGCTTCATTTCAAGAGGGGAAGACTTGGTCACCATATATAAATAGTCCCACTGAAAGATATACTTCAGATGCCTCATTTTCCTGTCCAAGATGTTCCCAGTGCTGGTGCAAATGGTTTCACCATAGTCTGTGAAAATCTGCCCAAGTGCTGGACACTTGTTTCAGAGAACAGAAGCTTCCACGTACAGCGACTTTTCAATAAAGGAATGGTTTGAAAGTCAAGTCTGGTTTCTGTTATTTGTTCATAATCAAGGAGATATATACAGGTGAAACTCGAAAAATTAGAATATCGTGCAAATGTTCATTTATGTCAGTATGGCAACTCAAAAGGTGAAACCAATATATGAGATAGACGCATTACATGCAAAGCGAGATATGTCAAGCCTTACTTTGGTATAATTGTGATGATTATGGCGTACAGCTTATGAAAACCCCAAATTCACAATCTCAGAAAATTAGAATATTACATGACATCAATAACACAAGGATTGGAAATAGAACAATATCGGACCTCTGCAAAGTAGAAGCATGCATATGTACTCAGTACTTGGTTTGGGCCCCTTTTGCAGCAATGACTGCCGCAATGCAGCATGGCATGGATGCTATCAGCCTGTGGCACTGCTGAAGTGTTATGGAAGACCAGGATGCTTCAATAGCGGCCTTCAGCTCCGCTGCATTGTTCGGTCTCATGTCCCTCATCTTTCTCTTGACGATGCCCCATAGATTCTCTATGGGGTTCAGGTCAGGCGAGTTTGCTGGCCAATCAAGCACAGTAATCCCATGGTCATTGAACCAGGTTTTGGTACTTTTGGCAGTGTGGGCAGGTGCCAAGTCCTGCTGGAAAATGAAGTCAGCATCCCCATAAAGCTCGTCTGCGGAAGGAAGCATGAAGTGCTCCAAAATCTCCTGGTACACTGCTGCATTGACCCTGGACTTAATGAAGCACAGTGGACCAACACCGGCAGATGACATGGCTCCCCAAATCAACACAGACTGTGGAAACTTCACACTGGACTTCAAGCATCATGCATTGTGTGCCTCTCCATTCTTCCTCCAGACTCTGGGTCCTTGATTCCCAAATGAGATGCAAAAGTTGCTCTCATCAAAAAAGAGGACTTTGGACCACTGGGCAACAGACCAGTTCTTTTTTTCTGTAGCCCAGGTAAGACGCTTCTGACGTTGTTTGTTGTTCAGGAGCGGCTTGACAAGAGGAATACGACATTTGAAGCCCATGTCCAGGATCCCTCTGTGTGTGGTGGCTCTTGATGCACTAACTCCAGCCTCAGTCCACTCCTTGTGAAAGTCCCCAACACTTTTGAATGGCCTTTTCCTGACAATCCTCTCCAGGCTGCGGTCATCCCTGCTGCTTGTGCACCTTTTTCTACCACACTTTTCCCTTCCACATAACCTTCTATTGATGTGCTTTGATACAGCACTTTGGGAACATCCAACTTCTTTGGCAATTACCTTTTGGGGCTTTCCCTCCTTATGGAGGGTGTCAATGATGGTTTTCTGCACAACTGTCAGGCCAGCAGTCTTTCCCATGCTTGTGATTCCTACTGAACCAGCCTGAGAGACCATTTAAAGGCTCAGGAACCCTTTGCAGGTGTTATGGATTCATTAGCTGATTAGAGTGGGACACTTTGAGCCTACAATATTGAACCTTTTCACACTATTCTAATTTTCTGAGATTGTGAATTTGGGGTTTTCATAAGCTGTACGCCATAATCATCACAATTATACCAAAGTAAGGCTTGACATATCTCGCTTTGCATGTAATGCGTCTATCTCATATATTGGTTTCACCTTTTGAGTTGCCATACTGACATAAATGAACATTTGCACGATATTCTAATTTTTCGAGTTTCACCTGTATAGGAAGACGATTACAGATGCAGCAATGGGAACTCTTGGTACCTAGGCTAAAGCGAAGAGGAATGAATGAATGAATGAATGAATGAATGGCATCTTTGAGTGTCTCTGTTCTCCTTGATACTTAAACCAACATTGCAATGACACTGCACTTTTTGAGACGTTGGGGTCCACACAGAAAGCTTATACCTTGAATTCTGGCAACTTGCTTCCAAGGACCTGCTTACATAAAAAGAACTAGAGAAGTGGTTTGGCTGACAGGCCAGGATCTTCTCACCCACTATCACCAATCAGAAATCCCCAGGCAGACTTCTTATTCTTCCAACTCAATTCATTCCACTGCAGGCTGCTTTTGAACTTGGATTTAGAATTTACTTCTGAGTGGGATATATTTTGTATCCCAAGTTAGAAATACTCAATTCCCTGTATTTCCTTTGGGTGGGGGTAAGAGAACAGAACAGAAATGATAATTCAAAGTGATAATAAGAACTCCATTAAGATCTATTAGGTTCTCATGCATAAGGGAATGATATTCTGCCTTCAGAAATAACTCATGTGATCCAATAGGTTCATAGCATATTCTGTCTTTCTGGTCCTTTTCTAACCATGCTCTAACTTGTATTCTGCTTTGTGGGGCAATAGCTCTGAAAAGCAGCTAATGCCTCCATTTTTGGTCTGAGAATAAGCCCTACATTGGCCAGAATGCTTATTTGCATTATAAATCTGTCTTTTGCTGTTCTCTTCTTGCTGACCCAAGATTAGCATATTTTGCATGAGAAGGGTTGAACGGGTAATTTAGTTCCACATGTGAAAATGGTGTATGAGAAATTAATGAGAAATTAACAAATGCTATACAGGTAGGTTGCAATTAGTGCAAGTTCCAATAGTGGGATATTCCATTTAGTGCAAATTATAAATTGATACCAGGTCATGTTTAATGTGAGCCAAAATTCAGTTAGCGTGAGGCTAACGTGCACGCAGCTGAGTCTAGCTTATGAGCAGTTGCCACTGGGGTTTTAGACGTTAATCATCAAGTTTGCAATATGGAGAAAAGGAAGGTTCCATTCAAGGAAAGCTCAAAAAAGAGGCTCATTTTGAAGAACTACAGCAGAATACAGGAGATAGTAGGTATGCTTTAGATATGAGTTTATCCCCTTTTCCTGTCGTACAGTATTTCATTCATAAACATATACAAATTTGTGTTTAAACATTTTAATGGCCTATTTCTATCAAGCTGGAAACAATTACCCGATGTTCTATAGAAATATCACGTTGAATAGTGCAAATCTGAATAATGCAGCCATTTCGTGGCATTCATGAACTGCACTAATCGAGGCCTACTTGTAAATTACCCACTGAATAAAAGCAAGAGATGCTTTAAGTATTGTACTTGAGAGGACCCATTGAACTCAGCAACATAAAAAGTTAAAAGAAACAGCTATTCGTTTAATCCACAAGGATGGTGCAGCCATACTTTTCATATGACAAACACTGCAAATCTAGATCCTTTAATTTTATAATGAATGCTGAGAAGTACCATTTGTACCCACTCATATGTTTTTCAAGTAATTTATTAGACTAAATCCCAGTTTCAAAGAAATATTGTCTACCTAGTCATGAAATCCTTTTAAACATTGATCAACATTTTGAGCACTCCTATACTTACTGGAAAGATGATTTTGCTACACTGGTGAAACAACTGCCATAGCCAGTGTATGTCCAGCCTGGAAGGGAAATAGAAAATAGAAAAATTGTGCAAAAATCAGACAAGTGGACACTATGCCTGAAAATTCAGCCATAACCTAGCAGTCACGTAATAACAGTCCTATGTCCCTCCTGCCCTACAGTCATGCACAGAGAAAGTCAATGTATGCACAACCACAGGGGTATGCATCTAGTACAGTGTTTCTCAACCATGGCAACTTTAAGACATGTGGACTTCAGCTCCCAAAATTCCCCAGCCAGCATGGCTGGCTGGGGAATTCTGGGAGTTGAAGTGCACATGTCTTAAAGTTGCCAAGGTTGAGAAACACTGCTCTAGCATCGCTACATAGTTGACCCCTAAGACCGCACTCTAGAAATGATCCTTCCTGGAAGGGGTTCAAACCCTTCTATCTTCCTCACAGCCAAAATAACACATGCAAAGAGAAGAAAGCACTCAACACATTACCCACTTTACTTATCTAACACTCTTGCCCGATACCTGCAGAAGACACCCAGCTCTCTTTCAATAGACGTTCAAGACTTACTCAGGAAGGGGAAGATTCTTGATAAGCACCCAAAGAAAGGGAAGGCACTAAAACATGTGATATATATTGATCTCACTCCAATGGAGATGGGATTGGGGAACAGGAGACTGGAGTTCTCCAAATCAGAAGAGGGGCAACAATCACCCCCCAGCCTGATTAATGACTGGCTAAAAAAACATATTGGGCCAAAACAAAGCATGTTCCCCAGACTTCTACCCACACACTGCAAACTCTCCTTCCCTAGCCATTTGGCTTCAGAAAGAAGTAGCAGATAAGCAGATGCATCTTGTGGCTTTTTCTCCCCCTCTAACGGAGACACCAAGGCCCTATGGGTTGCAAAAGGAGTCCTGGTCTGTCTCTAGTTCAAGTCCAAACTGTTACTGTACATGGAGTCCTTGGGGTTCTCTGAGCTTGGTTGTTTTCTTGCAAATGTTTCGTTACCCAGCTAGGTAACATCTTCAGTGCTGGAATGGGATGGGGTTTGCTCTCTGTTTATATACTGTAGCTTGCCCTGTCAGTGTTGGTGGGGGTGCGTTTTTTCCCCCCTTGGTAGTTCCTTGATTTGGGTATTGTTTACTGCTTGATTGTTCACCTGGTGTTAAACTTGGTGTTAATCTCTGCTTACCTTATAAACAGAGAGCAAACCCCACTCCATTCTATCACTGAAGATGTTACCTAGCCGGGTAGTGAAATGTTTGCAAGAAAACAACCAAGCTCAGAGAACCCCAAGGACTCCATAGTTCAGCTCTGAGCTACATATAGTCTCTTCTATTGTTACTCTACATCCCCACATCTGCCACACTTGAACCAACCAGGGGTAGTGATGTGCAGATCAGTAGAGCAGCTCACTTCATCTCACTGGCAATCCCTGTGAACTGTCTGTCCCTCATGCTCTCCCCTTACGTCTTCCTTCTGCTCTCTCGACCCACACAAACGCACAACTGTGCTCCATCCCTGTTTTGACCACAACTTTATCCCATTTCAGCCATTTTGCTACAGTTGGATGCCTGTGCAACTTGTCTGTCTTGGATTCGCTTGAAGAATGCTGGTAACATTTCTTGCCTTCTACTACTGGAATGGGGCTTCTGCCAAATCCTAGAGCGCTTTATACAACAGATTTTTCAGTCTAATACTGTGTCCCAACTTCTCATATGAAATCTATTTTTGCTTAATGCTGTTTCTGCTTTTTAAAAATGTTGACTTTTTAATGACATTAAAGTCATAACTTAGATGTACTGTATGTTCAGAGCATGTAGAAATTTATAATTTTTATTTTTGCAATTGCCTCATTTTTTAAAGGGAGGTTAAACATCATTTGGGGGTACAAAAAAGAATATAAATTGAGTGAATAAACAGAGTGTCTGTGTGACATTCTGTATGCAGAAGCAAAGCAAGGCAACTCTAGGACGTCTTTGTTAATCATGACTCTTATAGCTTCACTACCGAAATTAATAGCAGGGCATACACTACCTATTCATTATATTCTCCTATTTATTACATGATACCATCACTTATTAAAGTCTATAATAGGTCTTGAGAATATTTATGGATTTTCCACCTAGACATAAACAAGAATAGAAAAGAAGGACTGTGTTTTGTTCTTGCTTAATTTATTGTGACATAAGCTATAATCAGCACAAACAGGAAAGACTTGTCCGATTCCAGTCCAAACTTAGTTTTCTGTAGCTCACAATGATTCAATGTCTATATACACATTTTGGAACACAGACATCCCTAAAGAAAGGCCGACAACTTCTGAATCCATTTTACTACTTTCCCAAAGCACCACATTTCAGTACATTTATTAATTTATGAATGAAACTCTCCAGCTATTGTCAGAACATGCATAAAATATTCATTTAAAAATCCAGGTGGCACGGATCACAGCTGGCCTTGAAGCTGCTTGTTGGAAAGTCTTGCCCCACAATTCCAAGTGACAGTACCTCAGTTGAAAGAAAATAATACTTTGCACAGGCTCAGAGACAGCTTTATATGTTCTAGGTCCAAGTTAGGTCTAAGCTTACTGAATACTAGCAAGCTTGGCAAACAATGCACAAAATAGCATCGTTCAGTGGCACATAGTAATGTGCTACTGTTTTGACTGTTTTACAGTTTCATTCATTCCTTTTGTTATTTTGAATCATAGAGAACATCACATATTTCTAGTTCCATTTCTAGGTTGGTGATTAGGCCCTGAATGTAAACTCGTGATTAATGCAAGTTTGAATAATGCAATATTCAATGCATACCAGGTCATGTTTAATGCAACTCAAAATTCAGTTTATGAGATGCTAGCATGTGCGCAGTTGCAGTTCGGGTTTTAGATGCTGCTAGGGTTACTGTTAGTTAGGTTTATTGGCTGTTGTATGTACTTGGTCTCCTGTGAACAGAAGGGCTATAGAATATAGTTTCTCTATTCTAGAATTATTCTATTAAATATATATTCTAGAATTATTCTAGAATCTAGAATATTCTATTCTATTCTATTCTATTCTATTCTATTCTATAGAACAGAAACAGAATAGAAGGACTTCTGGTGAGATGGCGACGCAGGAGGCTGCACACATGTGAGCACCATCTGATAATTTTAAATTTTGTACCATAAACATCGAGTAGGAGGTTTTTTTAATTGAGGCACATAGCATCAGTATCAACCGTGGTTTGACTGTGACAAGCTAAGTTATTGCGGAAGTGATATGCCGAGAACAATGAATGTAAACTAAAGGTGAAACTCCAAGCGTCTTATCTCACAAAACTTATTTTAGCTCTCCCAACTATAATACAGGCAGCCAGTTAGTAAAGCTGAGAATACTTACTGCAGGAGGATGGAAGAATGACTGGGAACATAATGAGAAGGAGGGCTGTTATTATTATTTAAATACTTAAAATAGTCCTCACAAGAAGTGGCTATCATCAAGTAGGATTAGAGCCAGAGACTGCAGTAGCAGAAGATTATAAAGAGGGAGGAAGCCAAGCCAAGATCTCATATTTTTTTCCCCCAACAAGACCCTCACCTAACTCTTCTTTAGACAATGGCTCCAATACCCCAAATGAAGGCCCTATAGTGAAGTCATTTCATGACTGGTCATTAGGGCCTCACTGTATGTTTACAACAGAGCCAGTTGAAACTGGAGTAAACCTAGCCAAAGAATTTGCTCTCATGGATCAACAATCTTAGGCACTGACAACAAATGACACTCCTATAGAGAGGAATTGGACTATCCCGGGAGGTGAGGAGGCTGAGGATATAAATAACTCTCCAACTCCAGGCTTAACAATTGGAAATTCTAATGAATCATTAAGATTAGGTTTGCTAACATTAACAAACATATTTAGCAAACAACAACAGGATCTAAATAGCCTAGCCTACACTTGGGTGCAGGATATCTCCACAATGAAATCCTTTTTAGCAGAGTGTAAAGACCTACTACCAACGTTGACGGAATTGACGCTTAAAACAATAAATGAAAAAGAACATAAACCAAAAGACACCCCCAGTGGAATATCCACCAGCAGAGTCGGCCATATTTTCAATCTTGAAGGAGAAGAGATAGAAATTATAATGGGGAAACAACAAATAGAAATACCAAGGGAGGCGTTAAACTCAGGAAGAAGGCTAATACAAAGGGAAATCAAGTCAAGAAAAGTAAAAACATTAAAAGCCTGGAGTCTCGCAGATCAACAAATAAATTCAAGCTAAACAAGCTGCTGCATGTCATGGAAACTGAATGCAAAAAGGGAAAACAATCAGAAAAGTCTCTGAATAGTTCAGGGAGAAAAAAGTGCAAATACAAAAATAAGGAGAACCAGGTATCACAAAACAAATTAAATACAAAGAGTCGTAGGGGCAAACAAGTAAGCCCCATCCCATTAGAAGCAGACAGTAAATGCATAGAATTTAATAAACTTAACACACAAGTTGATTCCAGCAAAGCTTCCTCTTTTAAGAACTATCCAATAAATATTGAGATTGAACAAAATACTTGGCATTTATAACTGATCCCCATTAAACTGACCTTTATTAACTACCCCAAACCTAGGGGTTTGCAGACCCAGTTTGATTGAAAAATACACTTTGTTCATCTGATGCAATCTTTAGATGTAATTGGCCTCTCAACAAAATATATAAATAAAGTTGAATATCTATTTATAACTATATAAATGCCAGAGCAATCGTGACTTTTGAATCTACAGCAACGGCTAGTTTGGTGATGAAGAAAAAAAATGTGTTAAATGTTCGATGGGGGTAATGAGAAACTTCCAAAATTACACACACTATGAAGTTTATAAAAACAACCTGAACCAATTAACAAATGGAGGATATTGAACATAACAACCTGGCTAAAGATAGTGAAAGAATGGAGCTGGGGAAAAGCTTAACTAGTGCAGAAGTAAACCTCCCAATAACACATGAATTATCAAAAGAAAGATCTCTGGCAAAGCAACATACAGTAAACACTGTTAAGGATCATGAAGGGAGTTATACAAACTGACATAATCTGGAACAGCCAGTGATTCACTGAGCGTCACGAAATCCCTCGCAAGCTGAGATGGGTAAGACAATGAAGATGAAGAGTGCAGGAGTTTATAAGACTCCTGCAGCAGTGCACAGAACAAAGCAGCCAGAATTAGAATTGAACTCGAGATACTTCAAGGAAGCCCAGGATGCAACATACAAGTTTATACCAAATATCTCTGGGTTAAAAATAATTATGTTTACAAAGACACACAAGGAATTTAACACTTAATAGAACAAGTGAAATGGCCAGAGGATGATTCAAACACTTCAAAGAAAGGATCAGAGGCCAACAGATATGTCATACTCCAACACAACAACAATTTTGCAGGAGTAGCAGACAAAATAGTCATCAGATCCAAATCCAAATTGAGGTTAATAAACAGAGTTGACAAAAAACTAACACGAAGACATCTACAATTAAATGTACTGTATATCCTAGAACATTGCTGGGTGGGCAGGTAAATGCACAGACGGGGATTTTTTTCATTTTCTACAAGATTATGATTTTTCTCCAAGAAACTTGGTTGATGGGAAATAATGTGATAGCATTACCTGGCTATATGTGTTTTTATAAATGGGCCAAGAGGGACCAAAAGATGGGTTGTGCTAAAGGGGGTTTAATGAGCCTAATTGCAGTACATCTTGATGTGCGAATAGAAGAAATTAATCCTGGAAATTATGATATAGATGAAATTCAAATACTGAGGCTGAAATTTAAAGGAGAATGTTAATGTGTGTTAACATCTATGTGCCACCTAGGCAACAGGTAAATTGGGATAACCTGGAACAGGCATTAGTGGATATGTTACATCATCCCTCATGTAGATTTAATCGTTTGCGGGGATTTTAATGCTAGAATCGGCCCAGGTTTGGAAATATTGAACTCAAAGGATAAAGGCTTTTTTGAAATGGAGGCCATTTTCCCTCTGGGTCATATGTCACATAATAAAATCCAGAATGAGCGTGGATTACAACTACTTAAATTAATATATAAATTACAAATGGTCAGTTTACATGGATCACAATGGGATAAGTCTGAGGGTTCTTATACATCAGTCAGCCACAGAGGGGGGCTGTGATTAATTATATATTCATATTGCCCTCATTGATCCCATTAGTACAGTGTTTTGATATTATAGATAGACCAGAGAGTGATCACTTACCACTTGGTTTGGAAGCTTAAATTGGTCAAGTGGTATCGATCTTTTAAAGATGGACAAGGAATATCGTATTATTTACAGTCTCTTACATCCCATTCCCTGAGACAAGCTTTCACAGAACTACGTTTTCAGACAATGCCAACAGCCTATTTGGATGGAAGATATAAAGGATGACCCACTATACACCGTTTATGCATTTGTATTAACTCACAGGTGGAAGATCTGATCCATTACTTATTACATTGCAAATTATATCAGGAACCTAGAGCTAGATTCATCATGCCTTTGTTAATCCAACTGAATCAGTCTAGTTTAGAAAAAAAAATCTATTTTCTGTTGACTGATGTAGACGAACGTGTAACAAAGCAAGTTGCATTGCTTGCAATGGCCACGAGGAAGATACGAAAGCAGATGTTGACAAATAGTGCTGTTCATATTAGAGGGGGGGTATTGAACTGATATGGATTGTTGTAATTTTATATGAATTTTGCTAAAACCTATGGTTGCAGATAAATGTATATATTATACTATAGATACTGCTATGTTTTGTGTATGCAGAATGGAGAAAAGCAAGATTCTGCCAGAGAAAAACAGTGACGCTCAAAAAAGAAGAGGTTCATTATTAATTAGAGCAAAAATTTGATGTAATTGAATGACATGAACGTGGTCATAGCAATGGGAAAATAGGAAAAGATATTGGAATGCCTGAATTTATGATGTGCAATATTATAAAACGTGCAGGGGAAATAAAAGAAAAAGGTAAAGTTGCATCAGCTTTTTGCGGTTTGCAAACATCTCCAAGGAGATTGAGAGACAATAAAGATGTTTTTGTCGGTGTAAGCTCACTGTTAGGAATGATATTTAGAAGCTTTTTATTTTTATTTCACTTTCTATAACTATTCTGTGACTTTGTTAACAGTAAATGTAAATTATAAGTATATTCTTTTTTCTCCTTTACTGTCATATTTCATTAATATACATATACAAATTTATGTTTTAAAATGTTCATTGCCTATTTCCCTTGAGCTGGAACCAGTTACCCTATTTTCCATAGAAATATCACTTCGAATAGTGTGAATTAGAATAATGCAGCCGTTTCATGGGATTCATTAACCACACTAATGAAGACCTCGCCGTACAACACTGTGAGAACCACTTCCTGGCCTGGAGTTCCCCTCTCTCCTCCCATCTCCCGTCTCCCTTGACCATGACCAGAAGTCCCTGGATCACACCCCTGACATCACAATCTGCACAAGCTTGCCATTGGCTGCAGCACCTGCTGATCAAAAGAAGATAAAGGTGAAAGGATGATGGAGTGCTCCCACTGTCCTTTCCTATACCCAAGGCAGCCAGAGGCAGAAACAGAGGCTTTTGCAGGTATGAAGAGTGCTGGTACTGAAGTGCAGTGCAGACAACATGCATACATTTTCACTTGTTCTTTCTCCTAAAGCAAATACATAAGTTGAATGAATGTAAGCCATGGCTTAAATATCCAGGGCGATAAGTGGGAAAAAAGTAGGAACTAGAGACATTAGAATACAGGGTTGAAAAGGAAGGTTTGGTTTGGTTCTTAATAACTGCATTATTTCACCATATATTAGCAGTTCCATGAACGATGACTGTGGCTAATAAATCCAGGTATTTGCAAAGTAATTGTACAGGTCTTCAAAGCATATCCTTGATATTGTAGCAACTGAACCTGCATATTTTTATGTAAAAGAAAACCTTACTGATTTTAGCGAAATTTACTTCACAGAAATACTTACAATCAGTGCATTAATTTCTAAGAACTCCTACCTGACTTTGCAGAGATTCTGAGCCTGTTATTGTATCCTGCTATTTCTCTAACAGCCTCCCTCTACACAGTAATTGTTTCAAACTCAAAAGTGAGCATTTTGAGTTTGAAATGTTTCAAATTCAAAATGTTTTCTCCACCCCTAGCGGAGTTTCAAGACAGTGGTGTGGTGCTTCATGATGGAAGGCTCCAGGAATTGTGGTGCCTGCCTTAATTTTGAAGCCGAAAATGAAAAGTAGCACCCTACCTTGAGAGACTTTGCTGCAGAATGTTGTTACACCTTGGAATTGCTGTCTGTTCTTCTATCAGCTCAATTTCCATTTCATTTTCCTCAGGGAAAGGACTGGTGTTTTTGGCAAGGTCTCCCGGTACCAAAACCCATTTATTTAGAGTGTGAGTGTGTACTTGTATACCTGAACTGCCAGACAGCAGTGTAAATCTATGGCATATATCACAGCCCCCTCATTTTCTCTCCTGATTTACAGCTGGCCTCACCCAAAAGAAACAGCACGATGGCTGATTACTACCAAGCACTGAACGTCCCACAAACTGCCTCCTCAGACGATATTAAAAAGGCGTAAGTAGCCCTTGCTCAGAGCTCCCTTTGCCCGTCTGTAAGGCTACTGGATCTGCCTTCCCCAGTCAGATACCTTTCATCTGAGTTGGGCTACACAATTACAGCCTTCATTACCTAAAGCTAATATGCATCACTCTGTATGTTGTGTTTGTTGAGGGTGGTAGGAATCCAACACATGTGGGAGAGTTCCAGGTTGGAAAAGACTGCGCAAAACCTTTTCATTTCTAAGCATTCTGAATTAAAAGCTTGAATATGCATCTATTCTGAACATGCATCTATTTCAAGTGAATAATGGGTTGCTTTGAATGTTTTGGAAGTGTTTTGAGATTAAAACAGAGATGTCTCAAGCTCAAACACTTCCAAAGTGCTCTAAGTGGCCTGTCTGACACATGAAATAGCACTCAGAGTGGGGCAGAGTGTTTCAAACTCAAAACAGTTCAGATTTAAAACAGTTTGCACACTCCTACTACATTGTATTGTATGAGACAGGAACTATAGCATACAGTTAAACATTCTTTACTGTTCAGATTGACATTTGGAGTGAGATACAAGGGAGGCTAATGTTTAATCTTGTCTTTTTGTGAGGATGCAGAAAACTTGATTTGTAAGCTCCAAGAAACAGTAACGTTATTTAGCCATACATATGAAATAATATGTACAATGTGATTATTTTTTGTAGTGATTCTGCTTGCTGTACTTTCTGTTCTGTTTCAAGGTTGTGGGCACACACACACAGACATAGTTGCTAAGGAGCTGAAGTATTTACCACCATTTATGCAGATAACAGCAGACAGGATCATAATTCAAATGCCTAGCAGGGAGCACTTGCCTGAAAAGTGCCTATTACAATCCAAGAAGCAAGACAGTAGTCCAGATACATTGTGAGAGTCACAGAATACCAAATCAGGTAGCCAGCCTGTCCAAGGGTCACAAACAAGAAGCAGGAACAAGAGTCACAAGCTGGAATTCTGAACGGTTGTTTCCAACAAAGACTGAAAGCAAAGCAGCTACATAAATCTGTCTACAGACAGCTGGCTGCAATTACTCATGCCTCGTCCTTTGGCTAGTGAGGAACCTCACTGAGGAGCATTGCTCTGCTCACCGCTGCCTGTGTCTAGATCTGGGGCTTGGGAGTTGTGCCTCGTCATCTGACTGCTCCAGCTGAACAGGAGACGCCTGTGGCTGATCAGCCTCAAATGAACCCTGGGTTAATGATTCCTGAGGCTGACAATCCACAGGCTCAACTGGAGCAACATCCTCAAAGTCAAGGTCAGAATCAGATTCTGAATGGTGGCTCATAACACTGTCATAGTAAGCATCCTTTAACAAATGTATACATTCAGATGAAGTTGGACAATTAAAACTGGTGTAGTTATGAGCCATTAATACCTTCTGGGGAAGATTATTATCAGAGAAGCTCTTCAATCTTGGTTTATTTGGCTGCCAACTGATGGCTGTCACACTGTCTGAGACCAGAGAGTAAACTCTTGGCTTAGCAGTGAAATGGTTTATCATGATCAGCTTTCTCCCCTGGAATGTTGTAGGTACAGGAGGAATGCGCTGAAATGGCACCCAGATAAGAACCCAGGGAACAAGGAATATGCTGAAAGAAAATTCAAGGAGATAGCAGAAGCATATGAAGTGCTGTCAGACGGTAAGAAATCAGGAACCTTCTGTGTGCCCCATCCTGCTTTCAGTCCTTAGGATTGTTCTTCTCTGAACTTCTCCCTATATACTTTAGGATGGCTTCTAGCTTTCCTTCCTTGCATGACACAGTAGCCTGTGTATATATAGTAACTCATAACTATGTTGCTGCGCAACCCCCATTCCTTGATCTTTCTTCTCCCGAGATACCCATGGAGCTATCCCTAGGTCTTCTGCCTTCCCTTTGTCTCTTACTAAGGAAGGCCCAGAGATCTTTGCCAAGGAACCAGTAGTTCCAGGTTTTCTGCTGCTGAATGTTGGCTGCTGGCTATAGCCGTTGGGCCTCAGCATTGTAGTGGGAAGGTTAGATACCCTGGTGGGACTGTGCAACTTGTATGGTGAAAGCTGAATGTGTTTAAAATAGAAATTGTGTCCCCTTGCATGTCTTTCTTCCAGATTATAAACGTGACCTTTATGATCTCTATGGATTGGAGGGCCTTCTAAATCTAAGTACAGGTAAGCATCCTATTCTGAATGTTTCAGAGATAGTTGACATGAGGCTATATTCTCTGTGCATGCATTGGATGTGTTTCGTGTGTTAGTGCTGGTGATTGTCACAATTAGCCTCCTATGGAACCTATGCTTTCCCCTGCCACCCTGAAAACATGTGAGTTCATTTAGCACTCAAGGGTAGTATTCAAACTGTGCATGACATCCCATGTTTTTTCCCATGATAGGATTTTCTATCCTATCAGAGATAGAATTTATACAGTTTCACAAACATTCCTCTGTAAAAAAGCCAAACTGTTCAAAATGAAGAGAGATTTAGTATTTGATCAGTGCTTCTACAACTGTCCCCTTTGTGTGTGTGTGTGTGTGTGTGTGTGTGTGCGCATGCGCGTGTGTGTGTGATGCTTATTTTAGAGCATCTCTCCTGTCTTGTCTGGCATGACTCTGCAAGAGACACTGGCAGAAAAAATGCCCTTTTTTGAAGAGTGAATCATAAATGCTAGGAATTGTGATCTCTTAGAATTACACTCCTTTATAGTTAGGGCTCTTCTTCCCACTTTCCAATTCAGCAGAGGACTCCCTGCTTCTTCTGGCTCTGCTGCAGCCTTCTGTGGGCACAGGAATCATTCCCAGCCTCAGCTGTCTTAAGCAAATCTTAAGACTCCTTCCTCTTTCTTCCTCACTTTGGGAAAACTGTGATTTATGATGGGCAGGTGTCTGATTTGTTTTCTGCAAGGAACGGGAATATTCCCCAGCACAACAGGGACCCCTGATCTCATGTTCACCTTTCGGGATGCAGATGAGGTCTTCAGAGAATTTTTCGAAGGACAAGATCCCTTCACTGAAATCCTTGGTAGGTACAGCTAGCACATAGGGGACGTGATGTAGAAATCAGCTGTCTTGGAGACTGCACTTTCAACTCAGTGCTTTCAATACTGACAGCAGCAGATCTTCAATATTTCAGTGGTGAGGTCTTAGTCAGCCCTACCACTCAAGACTCTTGTTTATCTGGAGATGCCAAAGACTAAATTAAATGTGTTCTGTCAGAAAGGTATGTCCCCATTTTTATATATTAAAACTATTTATGCCATAGGCATCTAAGGTATGTAAAGGTAATTGGTAACTTGTGCATAATGATGTCATCATGCAAATGCCACCACTTAGATAATTGTGTCAGATGTCATGACACAAGTACATAACTGTAACATTTGTATAATGACATTATATACTTGTCATTTTAATGTCACTGGGGTTTGTTATGGATGCCTTTTGTTTTCTTAAAAAAACAGGAAGCATCCCAAGCACTGAACGCTCTTCAGCCATTGTTCAATATTTTCCAAAAGAAGAAATAGAGAGGATTTAAAAGTGAGCATGCAAAATGAAGGTGATTAGGCAAAAGTCTTACTAATGAGGAAGTTGTTACCCAAGAGTCACATACTAAGTATAAATAGTCCTTTCATGAGTCAGGCGGTAGCTTCAGATAGCAGTTGCCAGGGCAGGGGGGAAATTTGTGGTGTGAGGAGATAGCCTGCTCTCTACTCAAGACCAAGTTCAGTTCTCGAATGCAGTGGGGTGGGGTGAGAGCTACCTTGCCATCAGTTTTGAAACAAAAGCTTGGTATGGTGATGACAGCCTCCTTCAACCTTGGTGCCATTCAGATATGCCAATTTTAATTTCCAGAATTCTTAGTAGTGGCCATGCTGACTGGGAATTCTGGAAGTTGAGAGCCCCATTGAAGAAGTATTGGACTAACCCTGGAGAAATCCAGCTTAAAGTCCAGGTTTAGCCAAGAAAACTCATGAACTTGCAGCCCAATCTATTTTCCAAGGTTACTGTTAAGGGATAAAAATGAATGGAAAGAGTGTTTTGTGGGTCTCAAGCTCTGAAAGAAAGACGGGGTATAAATATAACAATTGAATAATAAATATATCAACAACCAGTCCAAGTCTACCTAACTACATGGGGAAAAAATGGGAAGCTCCAATTTACCCTTTGCTTTGGGAAGCAAAACATTTAGGGCTGGCCTTGGAACTCAAGCAAATAACAATCAACAAACAAACAAACAAATTGGAATTTTAGTGAAAACTAGACAACCCGTGACCCGTTGTGTCAATGTTTCAGAGATATTTCCTTACAGAAACACAGAAACAGAATGACCAAGGGCAAAAAAGCAGTGGGAGCAAGAGCGACTTCCAACTTCCTGCTGGCTTCCCCATTGACTTTCCTCGTAGGAAACTGGCAGGGAGTGTTGTAAATGACCATCACGTAACTGCGGCTGACCACAGCAGCCCATCGGGTCATCATTTCAGAGACATTTCCTTATCTAAACAGAGTTATCATGAAAATTAGGGGCCTTAATGCTTTTAATTACTCATTTATCATTATAAAGAGTACACTTGAATATTAGCATTTTTTGGGTACTTTTTTAATGGAAAAAAATGGATTTGACTTTTGTAAACTAAATGATGATTTGATTTTAAACTTGATATAGTAATGCAGCTTTGATTATAACTATCCCCTCTCCTGCTTTCTTGGATAATATCCAAAATATTTCACATCCAGCTTTTGACTTGTTTTTAATTTTCTCTTCAACTGAACATACAGAGGTACAAAGTGGTATGGGTATATGATCTAAATTCATCAAGGCCTCACAATCCAGAATATTTGATCAGGCAAAACTTTAAGTATTATACTAAACTGAGAGGAAGAGACTGAGATAGCAAGTGTGGACCCCCACACAGATAGATATTGTTTTATTCATTTGCATTAAAATTAAATGTGTACATTAAAACCCGCCAGAAAGCTTAAGGTAGTAATTTGTCTAATGTTTCTAATTAAATTCTATTGTAGAATTGAAACTTCTTTTTAAAATCCTGCTTTATTCCTCCAAAAATGAGAGTCATTGAATGACTTATAAAACATCAGAAGCATATATAATAGCCAGTTCAATGAAGAAAAAATATATTAAATTTGCAGATTGGAATGTAGGATTTTGGGCACAGTGATATTTGAAATGCATGTTCATTATATTTAGTTTAAATCCTGAATAGCAGAAATAAACTGCTAGAATTCATACAAACTGTTCCTACAAACACTGTCTGTATGATCTAATAAGCCTGTAACCACTTTTCCATCAATTCCATTAAATTCAGTGAAATCCACTGCTGAATACTTATTTATCTTGCTTATTGAAAACATTTTTATCATTCATGCTAATTTTTACAGAATTCCTGGAATGGCTTAATCCGCACACCCCTTTTTAAAGAAAAATGCTTTGATTTTGGCTTTTTTCAGCTCCTCTGACTGAAAAAAAAGAGTTGCTGTTTACAGTACAGCAACTGAAAAATATGAAGGCTAAAACATTAGTTTTCCAGGCTTAATACTTTTGTTTTCTTAATCGTTGTTATAAACATGTAGCATATGCCATTAAGTGCCATTCCCTTTCTCTCTGACACACACACTCACTTGTGTTGTAAATCATATTTGTATTCTGTCCTTGAGGTTGGCTTGGTGTGATATAGAGATACGCCTGCTGCAGGCGTCCCACAGTGCAGGAAGCAGAAGTCCCAGGCAGGGAGCGCGGGGGTGCCGCATGGGGGTGGGGGGCCCTGGCAGGCTGTCTGTGAGTTGGAGGGGGGTTGCTGCAGTGCATGTGGGGAAAGAGGGCACGGGGTGTATGCAAATAGGTGGGTGCACATGTGTGTGCAAGCACAGGGATGTGTGTGTGTGGGGAGCCCAGAAAGAAGAGTGCTGGTGGGTGCGTGCATGTGTGTGAGCACAGGGATGCCCAGGAAGGCTGGGGAAAGAGGGCAGAGGGTGCATGTGAGCATAGAAGCCCAGAAAGGAGGGTGCTGTTGGGTGTGTGCATGTGTGCAAACCCAGGGAGACCCAGGGAGGAAGGCACTGGTGGGCACATGCGTACATGTGTGTGGGAGTGCAGGAGGGCCAGGGAAAGAGGGAGCAAGGTGCGTATGAACAGAGAGGCCCAGAAAGGAGGGTGCTGATGTGTGTGTGTGTGTGTGTGTGTGTGTGTGTGTGCACAAGTGCAGGGAGGCCTGGGAAGGAGGGCACTGCTGCGTGTGTGCATGTGTGGGGGGGGAGTGCAAGAAGGCTGGGGAAGGACGTGCGACCTTTCCTGCTGGCTTCTCCATTGACTTTCCTTGTGGGAAGCTGACAGGGAGCATTGGAAATGATGGTCATGTAACCATGGCTGCGTATGGCAGCACAGCAGCACTAACGCAGCCACAACTTTCCCAGATTTCAATCCAAGGGGAGTCACGGGTCCTGGATTTTGGACACATTAGGTAAGCTAGCCCATGTGAGGTACTTTGGTTGAAAAACTGTTGCCCTATGATGCACATAATTGAAGGTTACAGACACGAGAGTTTTAGTGGTATATAGATTAATCAGACAGCAGGAAATCTCCCTGCTGAACAGAACTGGGAGGATGCTATTCTTTTCTATCACACAAACCTTTGGACGATGCCCAGTCACTGCATGTGATTTCCAGCCTGGCACTTAAGAATAGTTACTTTAAAATGAAGAAAAATCAAATGGGAGAGAAGGCAATGGCATTAGTCTTTCATTTACCTTCTTCTTCCTCGCCTTGAAGAAGAAAAGAAGCACGAATCTCTGCCTCTTCTCTACTGCAGGAAGAGGGAAAAGGGGGACAGAAGAATGGCAGGAGAAGAGTTGCTGCGCTTACCTTATTGTATAAAGAAAGGGAGGATCTGTGTGCTGTTTTCCACGTAGAGCAGGGTTTCTCAACCTCAGCAGTTTTAAGATGTGTGGACTTCAATTCCCAGAATTCCCCAGCCAGAATTCTGCAGAGGTTGAGCAACCCTGATGTAGAGGCTCATAAACAAGAACAGCAACACAAAATCTGGGATTCATATCATTGCAATAAACAGTGCCAATTCAAAAAACATACAGCCATTGAACCAACAAGCCATTCTGATTATAGCAGGGTCCCCCAAAGTGGTCAATATCCATTGTTCTTGTTATTATTGTTGTTACTATTATTATTCATAGTACTGTTATACTAGTATTTATTAAATTATTTTCATATAATAAATGTTTGGGGGTTGATGAACATTTTGAAACTTCATGAAGGGATCAATGAGCTGAAGAGTTTGGGGACCCTTGGATTATAGTAGCATCCCATTATTTTGCATAGGTTACAATGAAGATAGCACCAGTAATTAAAATATAATATCAGTTGTTATTTACACATTATTGAAAAATACAAGACAAGGTTGGAAGCAACTTTATATAAACAACTTTCTACTATAGTCAGCTATTAATAAGGAATGCAATTATTAAAGGCACCAAGTGCAGGAAATTACAGCCAAATTAGTTACAACTACCAATATATCAAGTGTTATCAGTCATAAGGATAGCAAAAGAGTTATCTACATGCCATATATATATATATATAGATTCATGGATCACACTAAACCACTGTAGCTTATAAATGATATTTTGTGAATCCAGGCAGTTATTTAGTGAGGCCAGCTTCTGTGGTTTGTAAATCATGTTGTGCAAACTCACCCAAATTCTAGTTTATTTGATAGACCATGTGTGGACATAGTCATGGTTTGGGCTATTCCTGATGGAAGCTCACCTGAATGGGTTTTTACAGCCAATCAGGCCCCACCTTATCTGGGGTTCTGTCAGGCCTCCATTTAATTAACAGACACTCCCATGTTAGATGAAGACTTGTATTGCAACGTATGTCGCAACTATTGCTAGAGCATCTGAAAACATAAAAAGGTCTTTGAGGTATGTGATCTCATGCACTCTTGCAACAACCGAAATTGCCTTATCGTAGCTGAGAAACAGAAGCTTAGAGAAGGCACCTTGCCTAGGAACGGTATTCACTCTTTAACACATAACCTTAAAACCAGGTCTTTTAATTAGTAGGCTGCTAAAGTTCAACTTTTCTATCACTGGATATCTCTTTTTATGCAATGTATCTATTAAAGAAACTGGCTCTTCACACCAGGATTGTAAGTCTTGAGGGTTTTTTTAGGTGACTTCTCAATTTGTGCCAAATTATATGTGAGTTCATGCCTTGATGTTACTTTGCATAAACCGTGGGTGTGTTTTAGAACACGCCCAACATTCTTTAAGAAGTTGTATGCTGCAGTTGTAGTTTGATAAAAACAGAAAAGCTGCTTTGGGGGCCATTTGATTATGGATTGCTAGTTCTGTGAATCCAGATAGCGACATGTCATCCAAGCAGTTGCAGATAGTCAAGAGCTGGAAAAAAGTGAAACTTTCTGGAAATATCCTTGATCAGTCCTTGCAAATATGGGATTACCTCTGTTACATAAATACTTCTGGATCCAAAGTTTTTGGATTTTGGCATCATCAGTTATGAGTCTTCTCCTCTACCTAAAAGCCCTGTAGAGGTATATAGGAAACAGACAGATGGCATCCAAAACATCTGATATCTAACAGCAGAAGCCTAAAGATTTCCCCCTTATTGTTCAGCTTTGTTAACCACAACTTATTTTACTTTTCTTTGGGTACAGTACTTGATCTCCTTAGCTATAGGCTTCTTTCTTTTATGCCTATATCTGAGCCCCATTCCTTCTTTGAAGGATGCATTTCATAAACAACTTTCTTTCTCTGCTCAAGCTTATTTAATATCATTGCAGATTTTTATTATTTATATATCACCCAGAAACATTGAAAGTTGGGTGGCATACAATAATCATCATCATCATCATCATCATCATCATCATCATCATCATCAGTCAATTGCAAAAGTCAGCTTTACTTGGAGCAGCTTGTATCCTGCGACGATATCTTTAACACCATTAAATAACATCTGCCTATCTCAGGTCCTTGAGAAGGGCTCAATAGGTGGGTAAAAATGCCAAATCCAGTCTGGCTGACTGTGCAACCAACCATCATCATCATCATCATCATCACCGCCTTTTGCTTGAAACAACCACATCTAGTATGTTCTCATAATATCTTCAACTTATTATTATTCTCTTTACAGAAGACTTTTCCTCCTATAATGATCTACCAGGAGGGGTATCTACATGGACCATGCCAGGAAGTGGCACTTTTTCCTATTGCTCCTATAATGCTCCAGGCCAGACAGGTAGGGGTATGCATTCCCCCTTCTCTTGCTCTCTCAAACAGCAGAACAGTCCTCCTCTGTGCCCTGGTTGTTGTGCATGGTAATTCCACAATTTGTCAGAAGCCATCATTGGAGGATGGGTTCATATATTGCACCGGGCCAGGGTTTGCTTAACATGATTTGCTGAACAATTTACAGCTGATTGAGTTTATATATCACGCTAATCCATAAACCATGGTTTCAAAACCACAATGGCTGGGCTCATATAATATGCTGAGCCAAACCAGACAAACCACATTATGGCAAAGAAACCAGTTTCTGCTTTTTAAAGCTCAGTCTGGCTCCATCTACCCTTAGGGACTTGAGTCCTGTTTTTCAATGCCTGAGATTCTCAATTAAAGTAAAATTAAATTAAATTAAAAAAAGTAAATGTAATTCTCCCATTACATTTGTATTCCTCTTTGTCTTGTTCCTTGATTAGCAAAAGATATTTCCCATTGACTTGGGAAAACTTCTATCAGCTCTTAGGGGATTATTCAACATTTTAATGACCTGGATGATGGGATTGATGGACTACTTATCAAGTTATGGAGGATAAATAAGTGAGAGGTCTGGGTAGATGATAAAACAAGATTGCAATCCAATCTAGACATGATGGAAGATTGGGCTGAGAGGAATAAGATGTTGTTTAATAGGAAGAACTGTAAGGTGTTACATTTAGGGGAAAAAAATATGGTACACCTACATGATGGAGAATATATGGCTAGGAAACATATATCTGAGAAGGACTTGGGCATGGTTATTGACAACAAGCTGAATGTGAATCAGAAGTGTGAAGCAACTGCTAGGAGGGCTAACACAGTTCTGGACTGCATCAGAAGATGCATCATATCAAAGACAGGTGAAGTCATTACTCCTCAATGCTCTAAAGTACTGTGCATGATTCTGGGCACCACATTTCCTGAAGGATATAGACAGATAAGAGAGGGTTCAGAGGAAAGGCAGCAAGGATGATCCAGGAATGGAAGACTTAGCCAATGAGGATAAGTTGAAGAAACTTGGGAAGTTCAGTCTGTAGAAAAGAAGGCTGAGAGGATACATGATGGTCATGTTCAGGTACATAAAGGGAAGCTACACAACAGATGGACAAGAACTATTTTCCATGGCCACAGAAACTAGGACCACAAATAACAGATATAAGCAGCAGCTCCCTACATTTTGTTTATAATGTTTATTTCTTCTAAAATATTTGTTTTGTTTATAAAGAAAAACTTTCTGACAGTAAGAGTGGAACAGTTTACCTATGGAGGTTGTAGGTTCTCCACCTCTGATGGTTTTTAAGAAGATGCTGGATAGCCACCTCCCATAGATGGTTAAACTGGTTTTCCTGCACATTGCAGAGGGCTGAACTAGACGATCTTTCTGGTCCCTTCCATCATGGCAGTTCTATGATTCTATATCCTCTCTCTCTCTCTCTCTCTCTCTCCCCACAGCAATAACGTTGATCCTCCTCCTCCTTCTTTTTCAGATTTCTACACTACTTTTGGGCCTGGTGCTGAATTGGGAATAGGATTCCGCTCCATCTCCACTTCTACAAAGTATATCAATGGCAAACGGATAACCACCAGGAGGTGAGGTAATGAGGATGACCCTGTGATTCTTGGGATAGCCTGTTCCCACAATCATTTCTGCTAAGCATAAATAACTTTTCAGAAAGAGTAGTAGTAGAAATAACGCTAAAGATTAGAAGCTCAAAGATACTTTTTACCCACAGGTAAGACATTTGTTCTACTGCTTCCTTCCAAAAGATAATTATTTTTCCCTTGCTTACTCCTATACCTTTTTTAAAAGGATGTTTTTAAAAAAAAAATATTTAAAAGTTATCAGCATATTCCGGGAAGCTTTTTGTGTAGGTGAATATTCTCCCATTTCAACCTTTTATCTTCTTTTAGTTTATTTGAAGATTTCTGGATGTGGACTATTTTCTGTAACAGCCAGCAGGAGGACTTCAGATGTTCAGATTTATCCTTGTTGATTTTCATGTTCTTTAAGAACAACTCAATAGAACTTATGTTCTTTTTCCCACAGTCAAATTATTTATTTAGATTACAGCCCCTCCAGCCATTCTTGGAATTTTTATATAATAAGTATGAGGTATAAACATGAATTAAAACATTACATTTATATGTGATTATAAATACATTAAAACCATATAGACTGTGGCCACATAACTACTGTAGCCAGGTCAAACTAATAAGCACTTCTGAAGAATGCTGAAAATTGGCTGATAGTTCTTACACAGAAAAAGCAACAGATGAAATCAACAATATTGCCCTTCTGCATGGACAGCCAGGGAGCTCATAGTACTTGGCCAAAATATATTGGAGCCAATGTTTCAGTTCCTAAAAAGAGTAAACTGGGCTCTTTTGCAGGGTTCTTGAGCATGGACAGGAGAAAGTAGAAATTGATGAGGATGGGGAGCTCAAAGTGGCAGAAGTACAAGGTAATAAAACTGATTTGGGGGTAACCATGAACAGACATGTACTAGGAGGGAAAATGAAAGGGGTTTGGTGTAAATGCTTGTAACGGAGGAAGAGGAGTTGCATACTTCACTCTAGACAAGCAAATCCATGGAGATAAGAGGGCACCCCATCTCATTATCTGGTGATAGCTATGCAGGGACTAGACCAGGAGTGGGCTGCATTCTCATCTCCTGGGGCCACATGCCACTCCATGCCCTCCTTCCTTTCTCCCTCTGGATCATCATATTTCTCACACTTTCCTATCCCTGCCTGAATCTGGATACACACACACACGGCTCATCCCTCGCATTTTCCCCATAATAGTTGATTCTGAAAGAGTAGGAAAAACTGAAGCGCAACAAATAGACTTGAAAGCTATAGGTTACACATTGCTGGATTAGACTGTCATGAGTCAGGTTCTCATGATATATGTCTTTCCTGCAGCAGAGTCAGGGCATCTTGTAATGGTATGTGTATCCTTCCCATTTGCTTCAGAGGCAGGTTTAGAGCCAGGGTGGGATAGAACTGATCAGATACAGATAGTTTTCTAAAATAAACAAACCTGTTTTAAAACCCCTCTCTTTTACTTATGTAACGTGTTCCTTCGTTCCTATGTTAACCAAGTATTTGTGCTATCCGATATCTTCTCCAAGTTCCACCTACTTACCTGAGAGACTTAAAGAGTTTCTAGACCCTCAAAGGGTTTAGTGTTGTCAGAATAAAAGGATAATAAAGGAAAAGACCTCGCAGACAAGGAAGATGTGTGACAGAGGTATGGTAGTCAATGTGGCCATGAGGAGGGGTCTCTAATGGAAGCACTGGAACATGGACTCAGGGTCAAATTCAGTCCTCATATTAGGCCTATTCAAGGGTAGAAAACTGTTTGGAAAAGCCCCAGACAATATCTTAATACAGATATAGTATAAAAAGAAATCTCTATTCCAACCAACAAAAGATATGAAGGAAAGGGCAGCAGGACATCAGGTTTCAGTACACCTATCCTGTGTCCAAACACATCGTCAGATCACAAGGGAGATAGACCTTCTTGGAAAGGGCAGAGACTTCAAAACAAACCACACCAACCTCACCCCCAACCCATGGGGACACCTTCTCCCACCCATTAAAAGGAGACACAAACAGCAATGACTTTCTCAGGCTTCTTGTGGGAGGGAACTAGAAAAATTCCCTAACCTGTGGACCCACATGTTAGATACATGGGTTCTAAGGACGTCTCACTAGATTACACAATAGATTTGACACACACACATGAGATTACTTCACCCCAATACAGGTCATTAAGCTATTAAGATCTTGTAAGAGGGCGAAAGTATTCAGAGCCTCATGGTATATTTTCTGACAGAATAACCTGGGTGGCAAAGCCTCGCTGATTATGATTTCCAAATGAATTAAGGCATACATCAAACTAGCCCAAAAGCACAGGATAAATTTTCCTCACAAGGAATTGTGGCAAACTCCACTAGAAGCACAGCTCCTTTGGTGCTTTTGATACAGCTAATCTCCTGGGAGGCAGCCACATGGTCTTCTTTCATTAGACACTAGAAGTTTAACTCTTATACCTTGGCCAAAGTATCCATCAGCAAGAGTGCTGCAGAAAATTGTTCCAGTAAGGACTAGGGGCCCTCCTGCTATAAGGTTCCAGGGACAGCTCTGGTGTGTCCCATTGCAGGATATCCTAACTACACTGTAGAAAACTGGTAAATTAGATTTACCATGAAAGTCCATATTCTATAACAGAGACAGGGCATCCAACCTACTCAAATAATACCAGAAAAGAGGATGGGAACATCTTGGGGCTGCAGCAATATATGCAGCTAATTATACATAGTTTTCACATGCCTCTCCTTCATTCTTACCTCTCTCAGGTATACTTTATTTAAGATGGGGAACAGCTTGTTATTCAAAAACTGGTGAAGGGGCTATTCACTCCCATCAGAAGAATTCTAAGCCCAGCCTCTAGAGGAGATTCTCTGTCTGTACCATAGAAAACAGACATATCATATTGGTTCAATAGAAAGATCCAATGGGAGCAGGATTCTTTGTTCACATTGTCTGTGAGTCCTCCTCGGGATCAAGAATGGATGGGCTACTGATTAGGTAATTGGAAAAAATCTTCTCTTGTTGCTCCAATTATAAATACTAAAAAGGAATCCCAGTTTCTCTCATTGTTATATAAATGCTACTTCTGTAACTCTATATGGTTCATGAAATCCTTTTTTTCATTTAATACTGTACTGTAGAGTGCAGTATTAGGGGGAGAAGGGCTTCCTGAACCACATAGGATAAAACTGAAGGGAATATGAAGGGATACTGTTCTTTTCCTCCCTTTGTTTTTTTTTTCTTTTAGACCCCACCAATGACTTGACAGCCACAGTAGAACCTATCCAGCAGGAGCAACCTGAGGTCTTAAGCTCTGCAGTAGACATCTGGGCCCTACCACGGCCACAGAGTGCTGGATCCTCTTTTGCCTACCCTGCCAGTGAAGACAAGCAATTGCATCGGGCCATGGCCTATAGTCTGTCTGAGATGGAGAACGTGGGGCAGTACTTAGCACTTGCCCATGGCTCCAAGAAGAGACGAGGTACCAATCGGCGAACACACACAAGAATTCTGGGACCCAGTGAGGAACTGGCTGCTGCTCCACTGGCAATCAAAGCCAAGAGTCCAGGTGCAGGAGACAACATTGAGAAAGAGAAGGAACACAAGCCACCTGAAGGGCCAAAGGTAGAAATCATTGCAGAGGTACCGAAGAGCCCAGCAGAGAAAGACCACGCTGCCCTTAATGATGTGCAGAATGTCTTTCCTGAGATTGTTCCTTCTCGCAGAGAGAGGGAATCTATCATGTGCACCATTCTCTGAACTCAAGAATGCAGGAAGGGAGCAACCTGTGTCCATTAAAGGTAACAATCTGGCTATTGGTCTTCACAATTGCATTATTCCCTGGGGAATACTAGATGTTCCTCCGCTAAGATCCTTCTAATTGGGAGCTACAGGAAATGCCCAAGCTCAGTGGAATGTATAAATTTAATCTGCGTAATTTGCCCAGAACTTAGGAGTTAGCATTTCTCAGTACACAGATCTAAAGAATTCTCAGAGAAAATGCTTCAGAGGGAATTAAGTTAAATCAGGGAAGAGTTGAGGAGTCTGGTTTCCAGAAAATTTTCCTAACAAAAAATAGCTCTGCTGGATGGAACCAAAAGCTTGTCTAATTGAGCATTTTAATCACCCCTCCCCCCCAACTTATACAAGGAGAGGCATCATCCCTTGGCTGAAATGCTATATTTACCACTGTATTGCATCTCTTGCATGTACCCCAAAGTACATTTTCCACCAATACTTTAAATAAAAAGGTTGTTTTAGATCCACAGAGAATATGGTAGTGAAAGCAGGCAATTAGTTTCCTGTATGATCTTCTCTTTTTTGCAGGGGTCTTAAGTTCAGGGTCACCTCCTTTTTTCATGTAAATTCTGTAATTAAGTGATGGTGCAGAAAATATGCCTATGTCTGGAAACAGGCTGAGTAAAAACTCAATGAAATTAAGGAGTCTAGCTGAATTTCTAATCTAGAGTCTGGCCTTCCACTTTTTTTTCACAACTAAGTGCAGAGTCTATGGACCATCACAGACAGCAAGTATGGTGTCCAGGTATACAACTGGGCAGAGTTTATGCTTTTTAAAGTAGTTGGATAGAAAAGGAAATAAAGTATGATAATTATACCTGCTAAATTTCTTCTACACCACTATTGCAAATGCAGATTCTTTCTTTCTTTGTACATCTAGCTACTCTAGAAACAAATAGGATAAGTAATTTCAGATGAACTTGTGTATAAGAAACTCCCCTATAAAGCATAAGGTAGAACTGTGAATGAAAACCAAAAACAAAAAAACATCTGTGTAAAGATTGCATAAACTACCAAGTGTGGTTTCTGTTGTGGCTGTTGCACTATAATGGGGAAATCTGACCTTTTATCCATCTGTTTAAAAGAAGGCAATAGCAAACCATTTCCATATTGTCAAAAACCCAGAAGTTGCAATCACCTTCATGGAATTTTTACTTTTTATCTACCTGTTAGAGACACCATAGTCCATTTAGCAAAGAACCATAATTAAAGGCTGAGAATAAAAATTACTTCACATTTATCTTGAATGCCATGAAATTTGTTCCTATAACTGTTTCAGGGAGATTGTTTTAAAAATAAAAAGAGGCATGTAAGTTTATATGCTGCTAAACTCCACATTCTTTTACTAGATACATGGAAAAATTGTCAGTGATACAGGGCTTGATCCTGTACATGTGTAATTACTTTTCCATTCAAAATATAAATTCAAGGAAGGATTGTCCCTGCTGATATATGACACATCAGGTCAGGAAAAGATAAATCTGTTGAATGAGTTGATACTTAATTTCCATTGTGTTCCGGAATGAAAACAATAATGGAGTTAATACTCCATTGTACTCTGGAACCAAAACAATTGTAAAGGCAGTAGTCCAGCAGACTTGATAATTTCTAATTATACTGCACTAGCCAACAAGGCTAGAGTATATATTGCAGATTGATTAATGTATCTGGCACTAACAACTGTGCATCATGAGGGATCTATCATTTATATGAGGCTTTCCAATTCTCTCAACATGCAGGTCAGACTGCTGATTGAATAAACCACAATTGACATGTGAACCATAGCTGGATTCATACAACATGTTAAACCTTCAAGAACTGAATTGTCTTATGGTTGTCTGAATCCAGGCAATGGTTTTTCTCCCACCTCCCCAGTTTTCTGGGGCATCACATCTCAGCCCTTCTACTGCTGATTTCAGTCTTACTGTGACACATGCTCCCATATTCCATATCCATTTTTTAAACAAAATTCAAGATTGGCAACTCTGACATGTCTTTGAGAACCTGACAATACTATCATCAAAAGCAGCAGCAGCAGAGTAGTAACCCAAAATGCTGAGTCACTGTAGCTCATCGTCTGCAGCCCAATCTACTACTGTACTCATATACTTGGCAACTAGCTCTTCATCTTGTTTTCACACAACCCTATATATGTTCTTAAGAAAAAGCTTAAGGAAAGAGTTTAAGGACTCTTTTAGACTATCTTGAAAATGTCGTTCTCTTGATTCAGAATATTAGATTTTGCAGGGCTGTTTGAATGTAGGGGGTACTATAAACATGCTCTAAACCTTGCTCTCTATTCCTACTTCGCATTAATGGAGTCCAGCCATCAGGCTCTGGCGCTGGGCAGCAAATTCAGAAGAAAAACTAAAACCGAGATCCGTGACCGCATTCCATCAGTTGGGGGGGGGGGGAGGCACCTAATAAAAGCTTGACAAGCGTGCAGACAGTTTAATCGGGTTTTTTCTAAAGACATCGCGGCTTCCGACTGCAAATGTTTAGACACGGTGATGCAGCAGAGATGCCCGCGTGCGGCGCCAGGTGGGGCTTTGCATGCCCAGTCGAGAGAGTTCTAGTGGGATCTTAACCAGCTGTTGTCTCTGTTGGGTTGCCTTACCTCACCGGTTCAAAGGGCAACGTCCTGACGTCACAATGGGCTGCGCGTTCTATTGGTGGCGAGCCCCGCCAATCCTCGGGCGGGCCCGGACAGGAGCCGGCCTCCCTCTCCCTTGACAGCAGCAGATCGAGGCCAGCGCGTAGAAAAAAAATCGCACAGTTGGGGCGCGTGGGGCTGCTCGTGGCCATGGTGGAATCCGGACGGAGCCTCCTCCAGTGGTAAGGTGTGTCCCGGCGTTGATACCTCCTGAAAGATGGGAAAGAATCCGCTGCCTCCCTCTCCCCCGCTGTGCAGTAGCGTTAGACAGAGCGCCCTCGAGACCTTAGCAGTATGGAGACCTCTGGAAATGCAGATCTGGTCCCCCTCCCCGAGATAGGAAAGCAATTGGAGCAGCAGCCCGGCCCCGAAGAGACGGCCACCAGCCAGTAGATGGGAGAAGCTGTTGTTCTTACGTGCAAATCTGCTGGCGGAATGACTCAAAATCACACATTCTGGATAACTGAAATGATGGCGCCCCGCCTTCCCCCCTTTCGGAACAAGGTGGTGTCGGGGGGTGGCTGGAATTCGGCTCCATTTGATGTGCTCGCCAGTGGGTGTTTACTATTCCGGGTGCACTAATTCGGAGTATGAGGAGCGTCACCCACTACGTACTAAAGGGGAAAATCCTAAGCGGGTGGAAAGGGGCTGTGGGCCCGGGTTTGCGTCCATCCCCAAATGCAAGGGCAAGAAGCCCCTGCGGCCCAAAGTAAATGGCCGGGTGGTTGTTTACTTTGCCGCCCGGACACCGGGTGTGCAGCGCCCGGCCTGGCTGGCGCGGAGAAAGGCGGGGCCCATTAGAACCCTCGAGAAGCTGAAACGCGATCCGTCTCCGAGGCCGGATGTTGTGTCTTGGTCCGCTGAAGCAAAGCAGAGCAGAGCAAAACAAAAGGCGAAGTAAGACCCGCATCTCCCTTTTAAATATCCATTCGTCAACAGGGAAACTCCCTGCAGGAGGGCGCAGGGAGCCTCGGCTCTTTCCGTCCGAATGCAGCAGGTTGCTACTCCATATTGTAAACTGGCACGAGCACGATGGAGCTGCTGCGGAGTATTTGGGTTAAAAAATATACGCTCCCTGCAGTGAAGAGTTAATTAAAAAAAAACTTTCCACTGGGAGGAACTGGAAAGACTTCTGCAAAAAATGTTTGAGTTTTGATCTCTTTTGCCATTATTATTCTTTGGGGGGTGAAGTTCCAACTCAGCAGTTTTAAAGCAAATATACATGCTTACCCAGAAGACTTACTATGTTCAGCAATTCTTCTTGGGTAAATAGGGCTGCAGTATAAACTTATCTTTTAACCACCTCAGTAATGTTAGCCAAAAGGAAAGAGTGCCATCACTGGGACAGCAAATCTCGCTTAAAAGAGTATAGTTGGTAGTGTTGAATTGCTAACTTAAAATGAATGGATTACTGCCCTCTCCAATGGATGACTAGAATATTTGCCTAATTTCATTTAGGTAGGTTAAGTATTGGAGATGTAACAGTTCTTAATATTTAAAAACCAGTTCATTAGAGAAAGAGGTGATGTGTACTATGCCCTGTTGGAATGGAATTGAGAATGATAGATGTCAGAGTTCAGTCTTGGAATTACTTGAAATCCTAATCTAAAGTTCTCCATTTATAAAGGTTTTTTTTAGGAAAATCTCAGGTTTTTAGGTTAGAAAAAGAAGTAGTAGCTTGAGAACAGATAAATTGAATGACTTTTTCACATAGTGGATAAACTATGGAATTCACTATCATTTTAAAAATCCCTTTTATATTTAAAATTTGAATTTCCCCCTTGAAAACTAGGTTTTTCTCACAGTTACTTACAATACGCTAATGTTATCAAATAAAATAATAAACAATTCTAATGCACAATAATTAAAAATACACTAAAAGAATAAAATAATGAAAGCAATCTGCATAATTAAAATGCTTCTAAGTAGCACAGATTAATAAATCAATTGATTAAGATGCCTGGGAGGATACAGGTAATTCTCGCTTGCTGACTGCCTCGTTTAGCAACTGTTCGACATAGGACGCATTTGACAGCTATTATTTTTGCCAAAGGAGGAGTTACAGATGTTTCCACCAGCCATATTCACTATTTTCTTCTTTGAATCTGTAAGCAGCTACACATAAATAGTAAATGTGCATTCATGTTTGCAGAAAAATGTTGTCTTTGTTTCATATAGAAGTTGTATCAGCTTCTGTTCACTTAGGGATTTGTTGAAGCGTGCAATTTCACCACAGCTGCCTAAACTTTTGCATACAACTGTATGTGGTGTGTGTATGCATACCTAAAATGGGAATAAGAACACAAGAGAGAAGTCTGGGTTTCACGGATCACAAAGAATATAACAGATATATGTAATTCCAACTTATTTCCTAACTTGTGAAGAAGCTCTGAGATAAATTAGTTGAAGAGGAATACTGCAGTGCCAGAATGGGTATAACTCCGTGTGCTGCTTCTAGGTTATTCACAGAATTCCCTCTTGCATGGCTTTCTGGTCCTCAGATGAGCAGTTGCCAGTCCATCTATATGAAGTGCAGAATCGACTGAGAGCTACATTGGGTGATCCGATGTTAGACAGAGATGTTAATTTGGGTATTTTATTGGGTTGGTGTGTTTCTAAACGGCTCAGGCGTCTGTGATAACTCATTCTGCTTGGCTTGTTGCAATTTATAAATGTTATTCTTTGTGTTAGCCCACTGCAAACTGTAAGAAGTGCCTTGTATTCTCTTCTGTCTCCTAATCCAGTTTCCCCACCTAACATAAGTGGACACAATGGTGGATTACTACAAAGCACTGGGGGTGCCCTGCAACGCCTCTCCGGATGACATAAAAAAGGCGTGAGTTGGATTCTTTCTATTTCTACCAGAGGCCGCCCACACAAGTGCCAAGATAACACTTTTCATAATGTTGTGCCTGGTGACTGAGTCTGTTCCAGCATGGCCTTGATAAAATCTGATTGCAAAGGCACAAGATAGCCAAACAGTAGATTATACCTTGTGTCAGCTATGAGGTTCACGCTGGAATCATAGCAGTGTGATGCTCTTAGATGGCATCCATTGATCTCCCAAATTACATTGCTGCTGTTGTTATATTAAAACTTCCCCATACCTGTGAGATTGCCAAATTTTGTAAAATCTCTGTTCCTACATGAGATTCCATGAAACCTTAGCTTTTAGATTTATGTATATACATTTATTCCCAACACATACACACACATGTACACACACGTAACCTTTTTAAAAATGGCATAGTGATGCTGTGCAAAATCTTCACTCAGAAAGGTGGCTGACCTCTGCACTAGATTAGTAGACTGTGGGAAGCTAACCAGAATGAAAAGGGTTGGGAGGACCCTGGGAGGTTCCAGGGCCAGTAAGAGAGATTCTGCCAATGAATGCCAGTGCACAGAGGAACTGTGCTGTGTTAGTTGCAATGCTGGAGTGTAACAAAAGCCTCTCTGATTAGAAGGACAGATCTAACTGTTTCTCTTGGTACAGGTTGAAGGGATCCTAAAGCAGCGCTAACAGGTTGGAGGTATCCCACCAACTGTTAAAGTAGATTATCAGATGAGCAAATAACCAGGCTGCTTGCCTGTCCCCTTTATAGCCCTGTTCACCACAACCTTTGAGAAATGATGGGCAGCTCCTTCCCTCTCCTGGCTGCACAAGTGGTTGAAGTGAAGGCTGGTAGCAGGGTTATTTACAGAGATAATCCTTTGGACACACGCACATGATTTTACGTGGAAGTGTTTGTGTGTAGAGCTAGGATGCCTACTGCAGAGAATTGTGATGTAAGGCTGGAGACTGGCTCTGTGCTTATAGCACTGGGGCAACTAGGAAAGGGATAGGGAGAGGCTGCTCACTCTTGCTTGGATGTTGAATTGAACATATGAGGGGGTACCTGAATAGGGCATACGAGAAGCCTTGATGGAGAACTGTGGCCCTTCAGCTGTTTCTGGACTGAGGTTTCTGTGATCTCTGTCCTTGACCATATTATCAAGTGGATCCACTGGGAATTGGAGTCTTAATAGCATTTAGAGATTCATAGCTTCCCATCTCTGCCATAGAAGAGCTTTTATGAATCATCTCCGGAAGTGCTGTATTTAAGCAGTGGAAGGGGATGTGAATGGGGGTTTATTATCAAGGACTGGCAATGGAGTGTTAACTTTTTGTTCTCTTATGGAATGAAGTAACCTCTAATGAAAGACAATAGTGTAGTGATGGAGAACTGGGCTGTTTGGACACCTCCCTCAGAAGAAAGGGTCCAAGGATGCTTCCAAACGGAAGTCTTCTGGCACTACCAATCAGAAGGCCCTGCGGAGCCATCCACTTCCTGAGTTTTTTGTGTCAAGAAAAAAGATGAAAGCAGCCATGGTAAAACTTGGGAGAGTTACAGACAGAAGACCGTTTTGATTTGACCCATTCTCAGCCTCAGTAAAATGGCAGGTTTGAAGCAGAGCAGTTGCACAATATAAGCTTCAAACAAGCAAGGATCGGCTCATTCCACCTAAAGGGAATGTCATTCTCATACAAGTTGAATGCCCATGACTGCTAGCAGGAAGAAGTCACAGAGAGCTACAGCTGGGATGGGATGATTTTCAAGCCATTTTGAGTCTCATGGAATGGGATCCCTCACAAGTATATACTACCCTCTGTCTTATTATCAACAGGTACAGAAAGAAAGCCCTGCAATGGCACCCGGACAAAAACCCAGATAACAAGGAATATGCTGAGCAGAAGTTTAAGGAGATAGCAGAGGCCTATGAAGTGCTGTCTGACAGTAAGCCAATGCTTTTTGCTCTCTTCCCTCATTCCTCAGTCATGTTGACTGCTTTGGTCCATCCAAGATATGTGGGACCATTTCTGCAGCATAAGGAGATCTTAATTTTAATTTTATCAGTGAAAAACAAGTTAGAAGTTAATAGAGCTTGTGCCCACATCTGGTTTGGGGACTCCCATTATTAAATGAAAGAAACAAGTGTGTGGAGATTTTGAAGGAGAAAACTTCCCCATGACCCAATTTACAAGTGGAGACATTGCAATCTGCTTGAGCCAAGTTTATTTGAACAGTGTTAGGGATAGTCCACAAGGTTCTGCCCACTGAAGGAGGGCACAAACAACCTTTATATAGTCGTATAAAAAATGCTGGCCAGCAATGATGTCAATGGGTTAGATTTTCTGCTTATTGTGAGATAAGCAGAATAATAAAGTGGAGGTTGGCGCTAGTCAGTGTTTGTGGTTAGTTACTTTCTAGTTCCTGTTTAAAAATACAAATGCTGATTTAAGATAACATGTGAGCCAGCATTTGCAAATGCCTAAGCAAGCTATTAAGGAGGCTTACTTGAGTTCAGGGACCTTGGTAGTTTGGAGGTCTTGGTCCAGGTATTTGTTTTACTCCTCCAGTTTTAAGTGTGCTCATACTCTAGGAGACCTTTGACTTTGGGCAATGTGACTGAACAAACGTGGGCTTTTTTTTAATGGACTGCTTTTACATTTAAAGCTCCATTTGACCAACTTCTCTCGGTTTCAGTTCTCGTCTGCACTATGGTTCTAACTATGCTGGCTTTTTCCAGGGTTTCATGTAAGCATTAAGGTAGCATAAATTCTCTTAGCACTATGTGAAAAGACCATAATTACTTAAGACAACTCGGCTTCCTACTATTTCTTGAATGAATATCTTGGCTTTGGCAAGAGCTCAGCCAAGTTTAATCTCAATAATATTCCTTGAGTTGAAAGTGATATGTTTGACCTGTGCTCATGTTAAGGGAAGAGACCCTTGTCCCAGCCCCACACCCTTCTACAGGAGTGATTGTTAACTCAAGTGCTTTCTTCTTTCAGAGAGCAAGCGTGAAGTCTACGACCGATATGGCAAAGAAGGGCTCATGGGTGCAGGTAAGGACTGGGGTTTTGTTGGGCTAAGACGAATGCAGTCTGGGTGCTTCAATGCCCGGTTGATTTAATAATAATAATAATAATAATCATCATCATCATCATCTGTACTGCCAAGAAGGTTAGAGATTGATGGGATGAGAGTTCAGCAAAAGTTGAAGTAAGAAAGTTGTGAGCCTAGTGGTTTGCAAAATCTTTCAAGTCCAGAATGTTTGGAACTCAAAACATCCTGTTTTAAGTTTGAAATGGGTTGTTTGAAGCTTATTGAAGGTGTTCAAATGCTGTTCTGACCATTCCGGAATGGCTGTTTCCTCCAAACATATGTATATCCAGACAGTACACATATGGCAAACAGCTATTCATGTGCACTCATGGAGGCAACCGGGGAAAACCTTCAAAGCAGCTGCACTGAGCCTTCTGGTGGACGCAGATGCTCTAGCACTTCAAGGAAGAGTCTTCATTTGTACAGCTATGTTTGCAAAAGCACACCTTTCAAATGTCTTGCGTAGCTGTTCTACATGGACCTAGCAGGTTGGAGAACAATTTTCTCAAGCTGTGCCTGAGTCTGAGCCTTGGGAGCATAATATGACAGAGGTCTTGTTTGGCTGCTGGGACTAAACCAAAGCGGTTTGGTTGGCTTTGGAAAGTTTGGCTAACTAAAATCTCATTGTGCCCAAGTGGTTGCTGTGGGTTATTAGCTCTCCATTTTGTGTAAAATGGATTTGTCCAACACTAGGTTTTTGCCTTGCTCTTGGCCTACCAGCTACAGGTCACTGTTTTTACAAGCTATTTACCCGGGCCTACAAAAATGGCAGGCTGCAATCCACTGCTGGTAAACGTGTGGGCCATGGTGTAATGATCCTAGTTTTCTAATACTTCAGCATCTCTGCCTTGGTAAATGTTACAGCTTTGTCATCATCTTTCTTTGCTTTTTAAGCAGACTAATACTGTTTTCCACTTTCATTTTTCCCAGCTGGTTCCAGTGGTTCCAGGGCTCATCCAGGACCAGAATTCACTTTCACTTTCCGGAGTGCCCACGATGTCTTCCGGGAGTTCTTTGGAGGGCGAGATCCATTTGCTGACTTTTTTGGTAAGTGCTATTTGTAATTTTCAAGCTAGTATTGAATGAGAGAGAAAAAGCCTCCTATTTAATTTTTTCTTGACTGCATGGCTAAGAGGACAAGAAGCCAGTTCTGAAAGAAGACAAGGGATTATAGCAAGAAAAGAAAAAGAAATTGACTGGACCAATTACACCAAGAGCATTGAGAATACTTTTCTTGTTTCCTTCCTGGATCACTATTATATAGATTAATTTTTCCTATAGTGTGGAGGAATTATCTCACTCACTTCAGGTCTCATAAAGCGGAGGGCTAAGGAGTTAATTCCAGGAAACGGAGGGTAGAGTTCTGTATGGGTTGAGGAGGCTGCTCTGTTGTGGAATATCCTGGGAGCTATGGATGAGTCCACCTCTTTGTTTCATTCCAGATGATCCATTTGCAGACTTACGTGGATCTGGACCCCGGCATCCTGCAGCAGGGCCTTTCTTCTCCTCTTTTCCTGCATCATCGGGTAAGAAAGAACAGCTGGAATAGTTTCTTTCCCCTTTTCATCTCACTGGGTTCTCCAGTTGTCACTTAATGGTTCTAAGCCCCATTTATCTCTCTAATAGCCCCAGCCATCCTGTTTGCCTACCCTGGAATCTCAAAAGAAAGCTTTGTGTATCATGTACCTGGAGTACTTGCTGGAGTGCTCCGTTTTTTTTTCCTGGTCCCAGTGACAGCTGTAGCATCCCTTGCAAGTTACTCTGGCGCTCTCTCTTGTAGAGTTCTTCTCTTCTTCGCTCGGACCGGGCCTTAATGCTGGAATGGGCTTCCGCTCTGTCTCCACTTCTACGAGGTTCATCAATGGCAAGCGCATCACCACCAAGAGGTAAGTTTAACTTGCCGTGTGTGTGTGTGTGTGTGTGTGTGTGTGTGTGTACGTGTCACACTGGTGGGCCATCCACTCTGGGCAGTGAGTCTCATTGTGTCCTAGAGTTTGTGGATGTTTTAATCTGGTTTGCTCTTTGTCTACCTTTCTGCCATCTTCTGGTCTTGTGGGACAGATTTGGGGTCCTCTTCAAGGATGTTCAGGCCCATTGCTCCCATTATGTTCCTGGAGCCTAACCATCTCTGCTTCATTTCTACTGTTTTGTATCTGTTTATCTGTTTTCTTCTTATAGAGTCTCACATTACATAGCTAATCCCTTTTCCATAGTGGAGACTTACTGGTCATCCAGTATAGAAAACCTGCAGGGAGATACAGACTTGTTCACCCATTCTGCTAAGACGTAATGTGGCTTGTTTTGTTTGGGCCCCCAACAATTTAGGTTTAGGGTGCTATAGTGGTCTATGACCATAATAAAGATTTGATTTGATTTGATAGACTTAGGGTGCTTTGTGCACAATAGTTTACATTGTAAGTCATTAAATAAACCATGACTTAGTGCAGTGTGGAATCAGGTCATATTGTACATGTTTTTATTGACTTGGACCAATACTGTTGGATACTGGGATATACAGTAGCTGTATTTCAGAGATGGTGTGTGACACTTGCCTTGATCAAGAGCTGTCCTCCAAATATCTTACTCTTTTACTGTCTCATGGCCTTTGTGTTCAAACATTTCAATATTTTGGAATTTAAAACATTATGGAGTGGAAGGAAAGGGGAGACAAGCAAAACAAGGGGGACCTGAATTGTGCATAGCTTCTTCCTTATGTGCCTCAATTTATATGTAATGTATACTTAGAGGTGTGCAGCGTTCAAATCCAAAATGACAAAAGTACTTGGATGTGGCGTGGGCCCACTCCTGTATTGTGAGTTGCTCCATAAAGGAGCCATGCTCAGAATGCAACTGCATGGGCTCAGGAAGAAATGCATTTGAGTTGAGACCCTTGTCCTATTTTAGATCTTAGTACTCCATGTCTCTAATACAAGTGTGAAGTATTGTGACTTTTTCCACATTGTGCCTGGGAATACCATTCTGTATTGGGCTGCAATTGCTCTTGAAAAAATTATGTTTACAGTTTGGGTGTGCTCCTGGATGCTGACATGACAGCTGGGACCAGGAAGGCTTTTACTCAGCCCAGCTTTTCTTTTTAATAACAACTGCATGGTCTCATTATATCAGAGGGCAGAAGATAGGATTACAAATGATTACAAGGCATCCTAAGCTTCTGAGTAAGTTTTTCAGTTAAGACAATTGACCCTATTAGTCAGCTTTACAAAGCAAAAAAGAAAATATCTTTCAATGCTGTACAGTTTTGACCTCGGTCACATTTTTAACCAGCAATTAGGAGGCAATTAGGAGTTTTTGAATCTTGTAGGGTTTCAGTGGTGTGTTATGCCACTGGTGTCACAAGTTTAAAAGTTGCTTCTCTAGTTTGAGCAGACAGGGAGGAGTAATCTCCTTGGGCGATTGTATCTCAAGATCTGTTTCCCAGGTCTGCTGTTATGTTTTTAATTTTTGTGTTGGATAGATTGTATGTTTTTTCTGTGTAAGTTGCTGAGAGTCCATTTGATTGCGGCAGCACAGAGATATGGTTTATTTAACTTTATTACTAAAGTTTATTCATTAAAAGTGAAGTTACTTAATGAAGACAGCACATCAACCATTTTACACAATGTTGAGTTTATTTGTTTATTACATAGACCCAACATGGCTCAAAGCAGGTTGATGTGCTATCTTCATTAAGTAACTTCACTTTATAGCCTCTCTCCTATTTTCTAGGATCATTGAAAATGGACAAGAGAGGATAGAAGTGGAAGAAGATGGGGAGCTGAAATCCATCCAGATTAATGGTGAGCAGCTATAAAGGAAGAGAGCTCTGAGTATTTTTAGAATATGGAAGTGCAGAATATTTCTGGCCTCCAGGGGCTACAGGAGATTGATTGATTTAAACAATTTATACGGCTACCCATTTCATAGCAGTGACTCTGGGTGGCATACAAAGTTAAAACAAAGCGATCCCAATAATAAATGTCTGAGGTTGCAAACAACAGTTCCAACTTACAGTAAAACAACATCAACCAGCAGAGCAAACTTAACCTCCTGGCCCAAATGCCTGGGGGAACAGCCAAGTCTTTAATGCGGTGTTTCTCAACCTTGGGAACTTTAAGACATGTGGAAGTCCACATGTCTTAAAGTTCCCAAGGTTGAGAAACACTGCTTTAATGCCTTAGGGAAGGCTAACAGGGTTGTAGCTGATGACACGATACCACCAAAATGAGCAGGACTGGAATTGTCCTTTGGGGTAATTGTATGGGGCAAAAGGCTTCATGTTAATAAAAGCTTTATTAAGCTTTATGTTAATGTGCCTGTTTTGCCCCTTATTTTAGCCTCCCACCTCTCCTGAAATCAGTATTTTTGCCTCTGAATCTGGAGGTGTGTTCTACTAGAGCTCTGGGGAGCGCAGCACAGGTGCTGGGGAAACTCCCTGGTTAGCTGCCTATGTAGCAGCAGCAGCTTCTGCCATTTCTGATTCTGCAGATCATAGAATTCAAGCCTGCCTATTGCCCAAATCTGGGGCCTTTCTGACAGATTGGATGTCAGCTTCCATATCCTCACATAGCTATACTTGCTGGGGAATTTCAGGCATTGTAATCCAGCAAAGATTTCCTGGGCTTCTGCCTTTCTGGGCAATGCTGTGTCAAGGTGGGCACAATCATGTCATCATATACGGAGGGAAGGGGATCCTGGAGGGTGGCTTCCCCAACTGTCGACTGAAACACCTCCCTTGCAGGGATTCCAGACGACTTGGCACTAGGCTTGGAGCTGAGCCGGCGTGAGCAGCAAGCGCTACAGAACCGCAGGTCGTCGGCATCTCCTCCACTGACGCCACCTCAACGCCCACCGCCCAAGCGCCCATCCCCGAGTTCCTCCCCTGTGATCTTGTACACAGACAGTGATGAGGAGGATGAAGATCTGCAGCTGGCTATGGCCTACAGCCTGTCTGAGATGGAGGCCAAGGGCCAGCACAGAGCAGGTGCGAGAAGCCCCACAAAAAAGCAATCCAAAGGAAAATCACAGTTGCCACAAGGGAGTCCTGTCACGGACAGCCAGGCGGGTGGCCCGTCCAAGAGCCCCGCGGGGTCTGTGGGAGGGGATGGACGGGGAAGGGGCAAAACCAGAGACCCTTCACCTAAGAAGAAGAAGGACACGCAGTGCCACCTCCTGTGAGCCCATCAAGACTGCGTTCCATTGGCTGGTACGCTCAGGACCTTGGCCAATGGAGGTGCGGGTGGGTTCGTGAGGATGGCTCTGATTTGTTGCTAACAGGATAGCCTGCAGACCCATCCAGTCACAGAGCTGGTACCGCTGAGTAAAGGGCAGGAACAGATTCTGTAACTTGGTATGTGTAATTTGGCACCGAGGGGGATTGTCCAGGCAGCTCCTGGACTACAGAGCCCTGGTTCCTTGTGCAGATTCAGGTTGCACCCTCTGCTTTGCTGTTTTATCGCATGGCTTAACTGCATGGTCTGATTGCATGGCCCTGCTGTTCTGCTGTACCAGAGAGATTTGTCCTGGGGGGTTGTTATTGGCTGCTGCTGCTTGATTACTGGTATAGTTGATTCCTGGGCAACATGGGAAGAGAATGTGGTGTTCTGCCCCAGGGTTTTGTAAATTTGGTGGGAGTGACCCAGTTGGGGTCCATCTTAAATGAGGATTCTAGGGCATACTTAGGGGTTGGGGATTTTTTCTGCCACCTTCTCCTCACCCCTACTATCAATACTGTGCCTTCCTTAACTAACAACTGTGTGGTTGTGTTTGCACAAAATGCTTAACCAGGTCATTTAAGGACCTAGTGGCTGCAGTAGCACATGGTAGACTTGATTAGTTCTAATTGTAGTTTCTTTAGTGCGTCATGTGCGAACCCAGCCCATTTCACTAGTTCATTGCGTGAATCCTGAAAATGGATTAAATTTGTCATCATGTTAAGTGTATTGTGCAGACAGAATTGTAAAGTACAGTATACAGGAGGTAGAAACTCAACAGAAGTTTGCTTCAAAGGCCATCAAGGATGTTATAAAATCAGAGCAAGCATTCTTTGCATGTTCTCTGCAGTCTCCCCATAGCCCAGTTTGTGAATATTTCTGCCTTGGACAATGGGGAGGGGAGGTGTGGTGGTGGTGGGAGCCAAGGCAAGAAATTTGTCCTGCAGATCCATTCAGGTTGCTGGTATCTCCCACTGCAGTTCAGTCCCATCTCTTCTTATTTGAACATGGGACGAGGAATCACAGAACCTTCACTGCTTGTGTGACCTTTCTCCTCAAATTGTAGTCTTCAAATCAAACCAGTGGTTGAAGAGGCTGTATTTCTTTTCTTTTATTGGCATGACATTTTCTCCTGCAGACACCAGTCAGTCACTGCTCACTCTAACTCTGCTTGTACTCTAACTTGTACTCTAGCCTCCCATCTCCTCCTTCCCCCCCATCATCTGTTGCATAAGGGTGGGGTGAAGACATGGGATCTGGTGGGTTTGCAGTCCTTTGCCTTTCTCTCTCCTTTTGTCTACCCTTGGTGGCAGGCCCTGGAAAAGGCTTCGGTGGATGCTTGATGTAGGAATGTAACTTGTTGGTGCCCTCTTTCTTTCTCTGCTGCTGCCGTCGCCGCTTGTCTGCTCACCTGCCCATCCCTCCCTTCTGTGCTTCCCATGCCACAGACCCTGAAGGACAGGCATATTCTGTCTGACACCCCTCCATGCTGCCTCCCTGCAGGTAACCCTCAAATGTTCATTTTACCCGATCAGTTGAAACAGCATTCAACAGCAGGGCTGTGTATATTTCTAATACCCTTGGCTTTGACCATGCACATAGGCTATGTGATCCTCTTCTCTCAAACCTTTAAAGAAAATTTCAGGTTGCAGGACCTCTATGAACTTTCCTTCCATTCTTTTTTCACTTACCCCTGTTTATGATTTTAAAAACCGATTTTGAAAAATGCCTTGTAGAGGAAAGAAAAAAAAATACAAAAAGAACATTTGCAGAGCCATTTATTTGTATTATTCTGGTTGCAGATATTTGCTTGGGGAAAATATAAGAATATACACAACCCTGATCTTTTTGATTTATGGGACTCAGCCTTGCTTGCCTCTGCGCAACTACCCTATGCATGTGTCCCCCTCTTCTCCACTGTCACTCTGACAAAGAGGCAAGAGGTTTGGGGAGGATGACAGAGGGAGAACAAATGTTTATATTGGCCAGGGCTATCCTTTGCTATGTTAGGCCAATTCACACAATCCAGACAATATGAAGGCAAGACTAGAATATATGTTTATGGCAAAATAAATATTTCATTAAATGTTTCTGAAATACTCAGGGATGCACAGAAAGTAAATCAGGATCTAGCGAGTGATGTTAAGACATCTGCTGTCAGTTGGGAAAGATTTCTGACACCTCTTCCAAAATAGCAACAAGAATGTCTCTTTTATTAAATTATATAGCTAAGATGAAAAAAAAAAGCTTGAAATCAGTAGTGAGTAAACAGGAGGGTGTGTGTAGACAAACTGTGAGCTCTGCATAGGCAGTAGATATATATGGGTGGGTGGAGTGAGCCTGTTTCCTTGGTATGCTCATTACAAGGCTCTATGGCACAAATGCAGCTCCAACCAGCATTCTTATTTCTATTTGTTGGGTAAACTGCATCTACAATTTCACTCATTTGGAGAACGCCAATTGCAATAATTGGAGGCCTTGCTGTCTTCTTCCGACTCCCATTGTAACAGAATCTTGGTAGAGCACATATTATAATCAATAATAGACAAGGATTAGTAGGAGGTGGGGGGAATGTTATTTACCATGAATAGCTCATTAATACTAGCTCTTCTGGTGTAACATTCCCTATTTTGCATGCTCCAGTGCACTCCTTCCTTGCCACACACAGGTTGAAGCACAGTGGTTCTTGCATGATGTTACGGGTTTGCAACAGCTGTCTTGATGCTAAAGTATCTCCTTCCCCTTCTTTGGGGAATATGTCACAGCTCAGGCACTGCTTGCTGCCACCCACTTTTCACTGTTGTCTAATTCACAATGTGTCTGTATTTTTCTCCACCCCTTCCCCCCATTCTGTCTCCGTGCTTGTTTCCTCAGGTGTGTTCTGATCTGGAAGAGCCATGGGGATTGCCTCTCCAGCATTTGTGCTCGATGAAGGCTGCTCAAGCCTGGACCTCACTTTCTGTTCTCTCCCTGAACCTGTGGGGGGGACCAGCAGGTGCTGAGTGTGTGTTTTTTCTCCCTTCTTTCTGCTGCGTAGCATGTAGTGCTCACTGGCTCGTGAGGCTCAGGCAGGCTACAGCCTCTTTGCTGTAGAAGTAGCTATCCTGCTGCTCCAGAGTTAACACTAGAGCCAGGGCCTTTTACACTTGTTAACCCCCTTCGTTGGTGCTCACTGCCCTCTTAAGAGAGCCTGGCTAAAGAGTGGGGTAGTCTTGTCTGTCAAGAGAGGCAGTGGTTGATGGGTCAAGAAAGCCAGAAGCTCCTCGGCGGCATGGGCTGCAGCATCCTCTTTAACTGGCCAGGGACGTATTGGTCTCAAGAAAAATACCATTTGCGTTTGGAGAATTGTATCAATGGGAACAAAGGAAGAAAGTTTTGTTCAAGAGCCAGGGCAGACTCCCTTGTTGTGCAAAAGGCAGCCTTGGCACCTTCCCCAACCTGCAGTCATGTACAGCTGGGCTGAACTCCCAGAATTCCTAGCCGGCATGATGGCCGCTGTGAGAGAATTGGGAGAGTTGCAGTCCCAGCACGTGCGCAAGACTGCTCTAGAGGCAGGGGCTGGACATCAGTTTCTCCCCTAGAGCAGCAGGGACTCTTCCAGACCAGTCACTGCAGAGAGAGTAAGTCAGACTCTCTTGGTAGCAAGGAGAGGGCTGTAGGCCTGTGGCTCCGGTCCCCCCCCCCCAGCAGAATTCTCTTCTTGAAATAATGGCTACAGTAAACACAAACCTGTTCAACATGTCTGTAACTTGGAGTGGATCTGGTCTCTTTTGTAATGCAGAGTGCTGGCCTGGTATAAAATGGAAGACATTTATCAATAAACTTATTTGCAATTAATGCTGTCTCAGAAATGTCTGGAAAGAGGTTAGGGAGGAATTATTTTGATCTTTCTCAAACTCTGTAAAAAGGCTGTCAAGAATAGGTAGTTCAAATTCTCCCATTTGGCAGAAATCATATCCTGCCTGCTTCCGCACAGGACGAGTGTTGTATTTCACCAAGTTGCAGTGGTATTGAGGCTGTTCTTTTTTACCTCCTCTAATTTATTATCCTCTGAACAGAGGAGAAAAGCAAGCCTGGGTTGGATATTTTAAAATATTGTTTCCGTGGTGTTTAGGCTTACTGTCTCCTATACACTTACCTTTAGATAAATCTTACTGAGAGCTACTTACAGCTTCACGGTTGCAGAATAAAATTAACTAGCTGCAGGAACTGCCTGGTGAAAATATGTGGAACGTGCTGAAGTCTATTAAAGAGTTTAGGTATATGATTTTTAAAAAAATCGCTTCAAGTGGTGGGATCTAGAGTGCTTGGAAAACTAAGTGGCATCCTTGAAAGGCATCGACCCGTAGCTGGGTATGGCAGAGGGACATTGATGGGTCATGGACAGCCTGGTGACTCAAGGGCCAAGAGGAACCTGCTCCTGTGTGCACACCCCCCATTCCTGACCACAAGCATCCTCCCCAAGGTTATAATCCTATGGATGCATACAGGGGGGCAAACGTGAATGAATTCAGCATGACTGATTTCTCATGGGATCTACTTGAAATTGTGTTGCGCTCCAGAGGGAGAAAACAGTTCCCCTGTAAACTTAGATACATCACTATTTAGTTCATGAGTGTCCATACCCATGCAGTCTGGGGGAAAAAAAATCAAGAGAAGGGGGCCGGAAAAGATGGCAAGGCTAGTGCTTAGATGGGATAAAGGGTGAGCAGAAAAGGCTTAGGCACAGCCAGACTAATGCTTGTGTTCTTTCTGCTTGTGAAAGAGCAGCAGATAGAAGGGCAGGATGTATTGTATTGTTAAGCATTTTAAAATTAGCCTTGTAGATACAGACAGACAGTAGATAGATAGATAGATAGATAGATAGATAGATAGATAGATAGATAGATAGATAGATAGATAGATAGATAATCAAGGGGATTCTTGGGGTACCATTGTACCTCTGGGCACCACAAAGGCAACTCTGGATTCCTCTATATGTAAGCCCTCTGCAGCTATTCTCCTACCTCCAGGAAAATACCTGGCATTCCATGTGGTTACCTATAAAGCTCTTGGCATGAGCAGACAAGGCATTTTGCTGCCTGGTTATACACAAGATGGGGAGGCTGGGCTGCAGCTGCACAAACGCGACACAAAACCTTTATTCACATCAAATACAAAATTAGATTCTCTAGAAATGTCTCTTTGTGATAAGTAACACCCAGGAGAAAGTAGGGAGACAACACAGCAATTAGCAGCTGTAGGGCCATCTCCCTGTGACGTACCCTTCCTCCCTTTGGGGAAGGGAGCAAATGGCTGTGACTAGGCTTGGCTCCAGGCCTGCAGGGAACAGAGAAGGGGGACAGACGTGGGACAACAATGAGTTCAGAAGCAGTTTAAACTCTTCCCCTGCTGTGGGCACAGGATCAGGCAGTGAAATTTAGAGAGGGAAGAATGGAAGAAGGATGAAAACGCAGTTGACATAACATAGCTTCTGCTAAGGCATTACCATTTCTACTCATTCATTTGGGCACTAGGGCTAAGCAGGATACTGAGAAAAAAATAGACATGGGCCCACAGCCCTCCCACTGCAAATTCACTTGCTTTGACCAATGGCCATAAACATAAAGTAGGCACTTCAGAAAACTGGTCTTTAATGTATCTCACAAGGGGGCTAACTCTTCTTTGGACTACAGCCCCGGTATTGCTCCGTGGCACATCCTCTCATGTTCGTACTCAAGGTGACTTGGCTGTCTAGAAAGGGACTCACTCTTGTATCCACCAAGGGCTGCTTCCAGAGAGACCAGGGTGGAGTAGGCCTAGCAGCATGAGGAGGGTTAGGATGTTGAATGGATGAGACCCAGTTGGGCAGGTAGGCAAGGGGCCAACGTTTCCACAGGGCAGTTAAATGCAGCCATGGTGAACAACATGGAGATGAGACATGGTGAAGGGAGAACACCCCAGGCAAGAACACGGCAACAGCAGAGCAAAGGGTCAGATTGGGGAATCACCAAGTTGGGGTACGCTGAATAAGGGCTTCATTGTGGCAGCGCCTTCAGGATGGCATTCACTTCCTCTGCCACAGCTGTCAGTGCAAACTCAAACTGGTCCTGGGAATACAAAAACAATTGTGTAAAGTAGCACAGGCATAGGCAAAAGTACTAAAGACATCTGTGTCCCTTTTTTTCTCTTTTCCACCCTGCTTCCCTTCTTAGAAGAGAGAAGCACTATCCCCTCTAGTAACACGACTGTTCTAAAAAAGCCCAGCTTCTTTCTAACTTTAGTCTGAACCCTTTAGACTAAATATGTAAGCACCCTCTCTCTTCTGATTGAGAGACTCCCCCTCCCCCCAAAAATAGTATAATGCACTTAAAGACAATATCTGACATTTATAAGTAGCCAGGACATTGATTTGTTGTCTCAGACTACGTTCCCTTGAGTAGTCAGCTCTTCCATCAAGAGGACTGCATAGAATTCTTGTGAGCAAGGAAGCATCAAGAAATACCTTGGTCTGCACCACGCCTGGCCTCTGGTCTCTCACGTGCTCCAAGGTGGCTGCAATATCTATCTCCTTCACACCTAGCATGGAGGTGAAGCAGTAAAAATCAGAAATTGGTGAATAAGAAGAACTGTACTTTGTGTGCTTCGGGGGTACTTGTATCCATGCATAAATTCCACATTCTCTTAAGCAAAGCAGTCAAATTGATCATTTAATATGAAAATATCTGAGTAGACACAGAAGAGATTAAAACAAATGTAGAGTAGATGTGTGATGGAAGACATGAGTAGGGAGGATTCTGGAATGGAGCTTCAAGGTTGCCGGGAGCAGGAGGAGAGGTTCCAGGGAAAGCATCTCCTCAGCCCCCAGCCAGAGTGTGGGAAAGTCAAGAGGAGGAGACTGGCCCCTCCCTAAGGGCATCATAATTATAGTTGCTGTTGTTGGGGATTAGAATTAGTCTGGTGAGATTCTGTCTATTAGGTGTAAGCTAATAAAGGAGCTGAACTGATTCTGGACTGTCTCGCTGTTCTTGGGCTGAACCTGACAAGATGGCAGATGGAAAGGATGTAGCCTTCAAAGCATAATTTGAAGGGATGTGATCATTTAATGATGGTGTATAATATCACACTTGCACTCCTTTGGAATTGGCATGATAAACTCTTGTGAAAAAGAGTCACAGTAACAACAAATTCAGCCAATATACAAGGCCTTCAGTTAGTAAATAATTTTTCAGCTACATAAACCAATAAATACCTACTTTATGAAGATAGAATAGTATAGGGGCTATCCAATATATTAAGTGGAGTGTTACATTGCCTGCTGGACACAAGTTATGTATGATCGCCAAGGAACAAGTTCATTTCTAACAAGATTGCTGACACCAAAAAGTTGAGAACAACAGAGAGGTTTATGGCAGATGCCTTTCCAAGGTCTTTAGAAAGTTCATCTGCTGTTACAGAGAATTAGCCTCTTGTGAAAGAAAAGTGTTAGTCTGAGGAAGAGGAAAATAATCAGAAGGAATCAATATCTTGGGAGATAAACTAAGGAATATTGAAGGAGGTGTTTGTTTCTATTTCAAGAACACTATATCAAAATAGACATTTCAAAAAGAGCAGATTCTTCCTAGGACTGCCAAAAATAATCTGGTATTGAAAGCACACTACTGCTTAGTGTGCTCTTATATTTATTTTGTGTATTTATTAAAATTGGGAAATTTTTAAGGACATTGAAAACAAAAAGTTCTCTAGAGGAGCATGTTGAAGAGGTGACTTCAATTCTTTTCATATAGACTGAACAAACTATTCTGATTGTGACAAGTAGGTTATATTTCTGGATATCCTAAATTAGGGGCCTACAATTTTCTTTGGGTTGAGGGTTTAGACTTGACCTTCAAATGGCACATCAGGAGCTGCACTCCAAAAAGTGGATGGGGCCAGGAAAAAAAATTAAATTGATGTAATTGAAATGTAAAGAATTAGGTGCAATAATATCACTCTGCAGTGTGACAGTTTTCCAATTCTGTTAAATTAAAAATTACATTTCCCAGGCAACTTTTGAAGGGCCAAAACTGTGAAAGGCACATGCAGAGTGTGGCTAGCTGGTCATAGAATCAATCAGTGGGAATGTAATCTTTCACTGTCAAAATAATACCTCTACTCAGGTACTAGAACATAACATTATGAATTGTTTAGACTTTATATGACTGTAATGCCCAGTATTAGAATTTAAGAGGATTCAGAAAAATCTTATATAGCTACCCTAACCCAAATCCAACCTGAACATCTGTTTGGTAGTAAGCATTATTAAATGAAATATTATCAGAAACAGAGGAGGACCCAAGTTGAACAATATTCAACTTCTGAAATGGGAAACCCATTTTACTAACCTTTGAGAGTTCTTTCACAGTATGTGAATAGGGAGGAAGCAAATGAAGATTAATTGGATTTTCAAATGTTGGCTTTTTGGTTTTTTGTCAACATTCCTCTCCAAATTCTCCTGAGCAAACTTAGCAATTAAAGAATAAGAGAATGGTCATAGTTATGGATCAGCAACTGGCTATGCAACATAAAGTATAGAATAGAAATAAATGACCAGCTTTTGTGATTCAAGGATGTCAACAATGGAACCACAAAGGACCTCCTGCTGGAGTTCATGTGGATTAGTCTTAAATAACCAAATGTGAAGGAATGAGCAGTGAGATTGTAAAGTTTTTTTGATAACCACAGATTATTTAGGATGATTGAAACAAACAAACGAAAAGCTCTGGAATAATATTTTTATGATGTTAGTGAAGGGAGATTTTAAACTTAGAAAAATGGAAACTATGATAGAAATATACATACATATGTGAGGAAAATACAGAGGGAAGCTTTTTGACTCTTATAATACTAGAATTTGGGATCAGCACTGAAGTTAAGTAATGGGAGGACAATTAATGGAAACAGTTCTTTACATAATTAAACTACCCACTACAACAGGATGCAGTAACGCCCATTAATTGGAGTAGCCTTAAAAAGAGCTGGAATTAACAATCTTGCTTTGGACTTCTCAAAGGCATCAGGCTGGTTGCTATGGCAACAGGCTAGGTAGGCCATCTACACCAGCCTGGACCTTCTTAGGTTGAATGGACAAATTGTTTGGAAGAAATGGCCCTGTATAAGTCTCTTCCTTCCACCATCTCACCTTTCGCCATTCGGTTTAGAACCATGTCAATAAGAATGTATGTTCCAGTTCTTCCTGCACCATCACTGTAAAAGATAAGGAAACACTCACACTTGAGGATTCAAACAACGCTGGGCTACATTATCTTCACTAAGTTCAACATAGGGAAGATCTGCTCACAAAAATCTGATCTTTTGTAACTTCAGTTATCAGCCTTCAGTTTTGACAATGCCATTTAATTCTTGGGTGGGTGTCTGTGAAGCTGAATGGCAAGTTAACCTGCTATCCCTTTCCTGACCAGATTTTTGAACTTCTGGAGCACACCTGGCTGTTTGCTACAAGGGACAAAATGCTGGCTCTTTGCCTTGCTCTTTCACAACTCTTTTCATAACATTTTAATTATTGATTTGAACTTATTAGCTGCCCAACGCCAATGGACTCTTATTCTTGTCACACTCCCCTGGCAAAAGATCTCACATTCCTCATCTGCTTGTAAAGTCAACCACCACCACAGAGTACTTTTTCCCATGACACCTATTCAATCCTCTTCCATTGCTCCTAGATCCCCTTCCCATTATCCCCCCTGGACAGGTCATTACCTGCAGTGTACGACGATTGGGCACGAGCGGCCCCGGTAGCATTTGTTCACCTTCCTGCCGGAACAAGGAAAGGATGGGATCAGACAGGGTTTCAAGTTTGCTCTTAGGGAACAGCCACACAGATTAAGCCCCCTTTTTGTCCCTGAACAGCCAAGCAGGAACAAGTGGTAAGGAAGACATCCAGGAACTGAACAGTATTTCATTTATAGCCAGTGGCTGCAATCTAACATATGAAAGTTGCATGCATGTGGAACATTATAAAGTCACCTGGAAGACATTCATGCATCACCCAGATGGAGCAACTAGAACAATATCTAAAATGGCCAGATAACGTATGGGGTGGAAATCCAACAGGAGGCTAAGGAACTAAGGCAAAATATCCCAGTCTTCAGCTCCTTTCCAAATATACCCAGTGTGGATTTTCAGTGCAGTTTATCACACTGGAGCTCATGTTGTTCATACATAAGAAATACTTAAAAATGCCAAATTGTCTACTGAATCAGGGGTAAATGATCCATGTGTGAGCCAACCTTATTTTTGTGAACCCTCTGAAATTTGCCAACAAGCTGAATGGATGTGTGACTTCCCATTCATTCTCAGAGGAAAACAAAACATATCTAGGAAAAATGTGTGTGTGTGCTTGCATGCATACAAACTCTCTAAAGCAGAAAAAAGGGTTGATAATACCATCCCTTCCCTTGGGATGATTCATTATGTCACTTCTTGTTTGCAGGTTTTGGCTACCAACATCATATTAAAAAGAAAATATTGCTCTTGGCTACCAATATGTAACTTGCTCCTGTGCTAAATGACAGAATCTACAGTAAAAAACCCTGTTCTTTAGTCCACCTGTCAATCCACTACCAATCACCTTTTGTGATAAGTTCCTATTTTCAGGCATGGCAGCATGGTGTCCCCTAAAGAATCTGGTGAGCTGACTCCATGCCAAAAAGCTTGAAGAGGCAGAAGTCATATTTTATTTCCCTGAAAGCTGATCTGTTTAATTCTTTCCATTCAATAGCTTAACTGGTGAAACCTGACAATGCCTTCAACAGGGTGGGGAGGGGTTAAGCCACCAGATATCGGCATCAGAGATGGAATATTTTTGCTTGATTGACTGTTGCACTGCCCAATGTCCCAAAGAGAACCTCCACATTCTATAAAACTGGGAGGTGGAAGAGAGAAACAAGAAAAACCTGCCTATTAACATTCAAACAGAAGCCTAATTTAGTTAGGCTGCCTACACTAATTTTACTTGGAATTTGGTTTATATCATTGCTTGCTTTCCCTCATTTTTCTTGTACTCCCTCTCCCAATAACCTTCTTTTCCCTATCTAGAGAATTGGCTTCTTTAGTTGAAAAAGTTTCATTGGTTTCCCACTGAAAGCTTTCTTAAATGCAAGACCGCATGGGTGGATAACTCTCTCTGCTTTTCATAATGTTCCCAAAATTACGTTAAGATCCAAACTAGACCTGTTTTCCTTGGAGCTGGACTGAATGGAGGCCCTTGGAGGAAGAGCTAAGAACCTCCCTGCTGAACAGACTACAAAGCGATGCATCAGGAAGGGTTTAGTCTGACCAATTATAGCCTATTGTAATTATTTTTTTTGCAAAACATGATGTAATTATTTTGGAAGAGGTTTATTTACCATCCCTCCCAACAAATGTAGCAATATGAAAATTAATATGCTCCTTATTATAATTTATACAATTTGATACAACCCAGAGAACTATTAAAGCTGTTGGCATAAAATCATCTATTGTTAAATAACAAAAATGTTTTGTTTATGGACACAATTTAAGTGAATAGTGTTCTATTTCAATATCAAAGTGCCCATGATAGCGCTAATGATTTATTTGTGACATACTCTGCAGGCTGTCAGAATATCTAAAAGCTCAGTGGGTGTAATCAGGCATGTGCAAAACCTTTTATAGTTGAATCACTTCCAGAACACTCAAAATTGCTTGTTCCAAGACCAGAATGGTCCATTGTGAAGTCAGAACATTCTCTGACAGAACATTCTGTTCACCCCAGGGGCGACTCTGCTGATACCACATGCCCTATATTCCTATCATGTTCTTTGCTAGCAGGCTGAAAAATTCTTTACCTACTGAGAAGGATCTTCCACACATGCATCTGCTGGGAATTGTCAGCTCACCTTATCAAATCATATGAACAAGAAGGTATATATTAAATGAATCTCAGAAAAATATATGAAAGTGATATTTAAGTTGTTTGACTGCTGGTTATTCTGGGACAGTGGTGGCAGGGATGAGAAAGGGATGCTTAGTTCTATTGTACATTGTTTCAGCGGTTTGACATCTTTTGAGTGCTCTGATGTAAAAACAGTACTGACATTCTGGTGTAGCATGCCACATTTTAAATCCAAAGATGGTCTTCTGAGATATTTGTAGAACTATTATCCACAATAGCTGAAAATATATGCAAGCTTTTGAACTACCTACGTTGCTGGTAGGTAGGCTATAAGAGCAATGGACCAACTCCATGTCACTTGCTTTTATAGGGATTCAGAGTTGGGCTGGTGGAGAGTCCAGGGTTCTTTGCCCACACAAACACACCCTAGGCTTCCAGGGCATCTGCTGCTTTATGGCTTTGAACCTTCCTTCACCCCCAACTGTTCTCCAGTGGAAATCTGCATAAGGGATAGTACCAGGATCTCCCCTTTGGGCCCTGGTGGACAAGGGAGGAGGTGGCAGACACAACAGCAACCCGGGCCCTCTCCTGTTCCATGCCGCTGGCACAGCGGCCAATGATCACTTTTGTGACTATGCAACTGGGCCAGGATTACTAGCTGCAAATCACAAAAATGACACTGGCAGCTGTGAGAGAGAGAAAAAAAAGAGAGGAAGAGGAGGAGGAGAGAAGAGGTGGTGAAGGGGAGAGAGCATGGTACAATGCAGGCAGAAAGAGCTAAGACTGCCCCACAGAGTATGTCCCACAAACCAAGACTTAAGAGGAAGAAGCACCAAGAACTTGTGGAGGAGGGATGTAAAAAGAGCAGCAGTTAAATGAAGATCCTCTGATTTCAACTTGCCAGGTATGTGCCCTGGGCTCCCCAAATGCTCAGAAGGAGCCGTTGCACCTCCCATGCCACAAGGTCCTCTCCAACCTATTATATCCAAACCTTGAAAGTCACACACACACACACACACACACACACACCATTTCTAACTTGTTGCAATGCCTGGAAGTGACATTAAGTTCCAGAGGTACTTCTTTTAACAGCTGCCTAATAAAATAAAACAGCCCTAATCCTCGCCCAATCCCAGCCTCTGCCTGCCTAGGTATCGAGCCAGTTGCTGGCAGGAGGGTCGGGGGGGGGGGGGGACAGGTGAATCCAAGAAGAGAAGGAGAGTACCTGGAAAGGACAAGATAGGGAATAAAAGAGATTAGAATAGTTTTGAAAACGTAGGAAGCTAATGAGAGACCAACCCTCCAGCATTTTATTCTAGGTAAAACAAAGAATTCCTGATCATGTTTTTGTACCTTCTTGTCTTATATGCTTCTTGAAGGTAACACAATTAGAGGCTTCTTGGGCAATGGGGACCAAGATTGCTACTACTGTGATCTTGCAGGAATCCTCATTGGTATGTTACATATCCCCTCACCTCACCATTCCCTGTCCTCCAGAATCTTGAACATTATATACAAAATTCAAATTATACCTCCCCACATGAACATCTTCCGAGGTTCCTTTTCTCTAGTATTACTATGGTGGTATAGCATCTATATCACATTAAGAGTCGTGTTATTGAGTATGTTCTTTAGTGCCTTTGTTTAATATGGTGTTTTGTGATGCCTAATAGCCATAGCATAAACACTGTACAACTGAGCAGTCAAGAGTTCTTCATCTGGGAGAAAAACCAACACCAGCTCTGATCTGCCCGCAATAAAGCATGAGGGCAATACATCTACCCACCCTGCAGGGGCTCCAGCCAGGAATTCACTCAGCTCTGTAGCAATTGCCACTTCAAAGCAGAACTAAATTAACCACAAGGCATAGTCCCAGGGGGCCTATATGTTCTGGCTATTACTGGGGCTTCCAGCAGAACTGATGCCCAGCTGGTCGGAAGATTTTTTACAGCAAAGATCAAGCTGTTGCTTCAGCTGCTGATGGTTAAATGAAAATCACACTGAGAGCTTCAACAGCAATCCATGGTTGGATGAGACCTCAGAGATGGGAGTGAGGTCCTTCATGGCTCTGGAAAGGGTAAACAATGCTAAAAGGGCCTTTGCGGCAGCCTCTGGGAAGCAAGGAATGTTGGGGGGGGGGGGTAAAGCAAAATGGGCATCAAACTATGGTAACGCCGTGGATGGGGAGAACAAACCCTCACCTTATACTAGGGAGAGCCCCAAATTCATACCACCATGTTATCTCTAAACCTCACTGAGTCATGCCTGCATCAAAAGAAAGGACTCAGCTTCTCTTCCTGGCTACTTGTTTTCAATTACCCAGCCCCCCCATTGCTGCCTATCACGGGCCAACCTTGGGGTTTTCTGTCCCCGTGGCCAGCTCCTCCTTCATTTTACAGCAAGGCTCCCAATATTGCCTGGGATCCTTTCCCTGGCTATGTTTTGTAAAAGGAAATAAGCGATGGGGCCCGGGGTATCTTCTGAAACTCAGCCAAATTCTCTCCAACCTCTGTCCCTTTTGCCAATCTATACCAGAGCACTTGCTTTCGATCCCCACCCCGCCCCCACAAATCGTGTCCCGGCTCCCAATAGGAGGACAACGTTCCGTACCTGCGGAAGTCCAGAAGAGGCCGAGTGGTGGTGGGGATGCCCTCTGCCGGCCAGCTCAGGAAGTGAAATTGCGTCAGAGTCCGTGTCTCCTGAGACTGCACATTCTTCAAGTAGAAGCTGCGCACCAGGAAATCCTCGCACCAGATGTGCTCTGAGACCAGGTTCACCTGAATGGAGATATCGGGGTTTGGAAAGGGAGAGAAGTAACATGGGATACTTGCAGCCAGCCAGCCTCCTTCACATAATAATTCTTACCATCTACACCACAAGCCATCCATTCCCCAGCTTGTTTTCCTGTTCTCTAAACACTTGATCTTCCATTTGGTCAGTTAAAATGCCTTTTCTGCTTTTCTTTTCATAAGGCTAGAGAAAATAAGGCTTTGTACGTGCAGGAAAACAGAAAAATAGATGCAATGTGAGGCCATAATTATCCTGCCCACAGCCAGGATTCACTGTGGCTTATCTATATCATCATCAGGATTCAGAGGCTGCTGCTTTTGAGGCTGCAGTTTTTCAACGAGGTGTGGCCATTCAGGGTGACACCTTGAATTAATCCTCCTCTTCTATAGAATGGGAGATTCTGGTCACTGGGATTCCATAATCATATAAGATGTCTAAGAATATAAACGTCAGAACTCTTCCTGCTCTCTCCATATCACGAGGAGCACCTTCACAATTTGATACATATCCCATTTCTGGCCCCCAACACTGAATATAAGAAAACAGCTATACTGCCCAGGAAAACTTTACAATTTGTATAGATGGCTGTGGAGGCTCAGGGAGGGGACTGTGGCTGCAAGAGAAAGGGGAAAAGAAATGTTTCCATGGTTCTTTGTGGAGTGCCTGAAAGTGAAGTATTCACAGGAGCAAGGAGATTTCATTAATCTTCCACAGAGATTCAGCTTCCACACCCAGCTGAACTGCTCACATTGCTTGGAGATGCATGGGAAAGGACATCACTGCTACCTCAGATATGACACCCATCTCACTGACAACCCCACAATAAGAGAGGAGCAACCTTTGCTACTCTTTGCTGAGCATTGCAAAGACATAACTGGTCAGCCTTACCTCATAGATGTGGTAGAGTGAAGATCCCTCATCAGGCCAGTAGCGGTCACACTGCTTGACACCATCCTCCACTAGGGGGGTCAGCATGACAATGACCGTGCAGCCATTCTCCCATACCATCTACATACAAGGGACAGGCAGGAGCAGAGCTCCCAGTCACAACAGTGTACACTCCGACTTCTTCTCCATATTGAAAGAAGTCACCCCAGATATGAAAAGAGGCACATGGGAAGAGAGGGAAGAGAACTTAGTCCATGGAATGTCTCTGCCTCCAATTAAAAACAAAGTAAATTTAAATTCCTCTGGGCTGCAAAGTCAGCTTGGGAATGTATTGGGTATGTCTAATAAATTCTGAAGAGAAGAACCCAGCAGCCTCTCAACATCAAGTGTGGCAACTTGTCTTTCTGCTTTCTTACTTCTTACCCATTCATAACAGAAATCAAATAAACTGTACATTCAGACATGCATACATTGAGGAGTTTACTAACATACATCATCTAGCCATGGTATTTCATTCTGTTGATATGGAGTACAAACCTGCCCTTGGCTCAGAATGGGAAGATGCACTCCATGCTCTTTATTGCCTACCTGCCCCTCTTCTAAAGGCTTTGAATATAATGCCAGAGGTAGCAGAACCCCCCTGTGCAAAGAAATGTCAGTCAAAATGCTCTATCAGGCAGCACAGGAATGTGATCCCTTTAGGATAAACATCTCCCTGCCCCATTTTACCTGCCAAAAATCAGCAATGGTGTGGGACAGTGGACCTTGTGTTGCAATGTATGCTGGCATCCGTGGATCATGGTCAATCTGCAAAGAAACAGAACATGAATTAGAACAGCGTTCCTCATCCTGGTGCTCCCTGAAGGAATAGGGACCACAATTCCTAGTTGATCTATGCTAGCTGGGAATTCTGGAAGGGAGGGGACAGAAGAGAATTAGACTTGATAAAGTAGGCTGAAGGGGATGAGCTGTAGATGGATCCACACTGAAGATCTGTTATCAGCCCAGTACTCTCCAGATGTTTGGGCACATACCCAGTCATCTCTTAAGTGATATGGAAGTTGAGGTACAACACATCTGGTTGAGCAAAGTTGTTTGATTTTGCTTATCATGATCATTCTGGAGAAAGATATTGGATCTTCAGAGCAACCAAACTTGGCCGTATGTTATTAGAAGTATAATGTATTACTACAAAATGGCATAGCCTATGGTCAAATTATCCACAAGCAGCAAGTCAGGTGATCAAGATGAATCTAAATTAATTAGACTGAAGAATAAATAATCACGGCCATGTTGAAGAGGAGGGGGGGGGAGAGTGAAAAAAATCTGAACCAGTGAAATAGATGCTGGCCTATTACACCCAACTGTTGCACTTAACAGAACAGCACTTGGAGAGACACAATTTAAATACCCTATCCTTGATTGAAGGTAGGAAGAAAGAGGCACAGAATATCTTTCTAAGGTGAGAAAATATGCAGACAGATTGAAAAGGGAAAGATTAGTTTAATAGATCAGATGTCCAATTGGGAAGTGCAAGACTTCACACCAAGAAGTGAGAAAGTCTATCTGCTTCTAGAAGGCAGGTGAGAGACAACTGTGAGGCACTGCTGAGAAATAAGTCCTGTGAACAGAATGTAGATCTGATGGCTGAAGAACTCTGAGAGGAACAGATGGCATTATACCTTAAAAAAAATGATGAGTGTGGCACGTGTAATCCAAAGTGGCAGGGCTGAGGGGACTTTGGGAGTGTCTTTTCTAGCTGAGCAATAGCTGCTACTAGACTTGGCAAGAAAGGTGGCAGAGGCAGCCTCTTAAAAATGGGCCAGTGGGACAGTATTTGGTGGGATACCAAGTGTAATAACAAGGACAGGAATCTGGGTCTCCGTCACTCACAATGGGGCTGGCATTAATGAAGTCACTTCGCGATGGGTTGCTTTCCATTTTCAACTTGATGCGTGCATGGTCATCTAGGAACAGCAGAAAAAACAAGGAGCCTTTGGTCTAGTCTGGCTGGAGCAGCCAGAAGCTGGAATTCTTGTGAAGCTACAGCCCCATCCCCCAAGGCCAAAAGACACCGAGTCATTGGTCACAGAGATGCATCTCTAGACCAGGGTCAAGGAACCCATGACCCCAGAGCTTCATGTGACTGCAAATCCTCTCCAATCTATTACTGAATTTCAGGGATGCAATTGCTAAAAAATCAGTAATACGACTGTGGCTTCCATCTACCTGTAGGTTGAAAGCTCATGAAAAGAGCATTACCCCTAAAATAGGCTGAACTTATTTAAGGAAGAAACAACCCACCCAAACTCAGAGAAAAGCAGAAAATACTGGCCCTATCCATCTTTTAATGTGACCCTACTCACTTTATGTACAGACCGTTTTGTACTGTTGTTCCACATACTGCAGCTTTGTTACACCCCTCCCCCCTGCTGTTAAGTAGGTCCTATAGCCACCACTGTAGAACCATGCACTGGCCACACTCCACAGCCTCTGCTAAGCCAGCAAGGAGTAGGGGTAAATGGGAAAAGCTCCATCCCCTAGTGACCACAGGCAGTGTTTGTTATGGACTCACAGGGCACATAAACTGAGTTGCGGTTCTTCTTGACATTGGCTTCACACTGGGCAGCCTCACAAGTGTTTGGTTCTGCTTGGTATGCACACAGTGCTTGCCACTCTTTAGCCAACCGATCACGATTACGCAGATGGTCCTCCATATATGCCTGTGGGGGCAACAGAGCAGTTATTACCTCCTGGAGCTATATGTTAAAATTATACCCCTCCCCCTCCCTCCCTCCCTCCTCCCAAAGAGATTATTGAGATCTATTGAAAGCAATCTCTGACTTGATGCCTTCAAGATGTTTGGGCACTGAATTCCCAGAGATGACAATCTCAATACATCTGAGGAATGTCACGTTGCCGTTAAGATCTAGGACAGCGTTTCTCAACCGCAGCCTTCTCAGTTGCTGTATGTCTTACATGTCGGCTGGGAAATTCTGGGAGTTGAAGTCTATACATCTTAACGTTGCTGAGGTTGAGAAACACTAACCTAGGAGAAGCAAGAAGAGCATGCGTAGCGCTGTTGTTTACTGCCTAAACTTTAGAGGTATGATAAGATGCAGCAGTCATTCCCCCTATGGGTTTGCTTACCAGGTTTTAATTTCACTAAAAAAAAAAAAAAGGAAAAAGGTAAATTCTCCTTAAAGTCAAGCTTGATTCCTGATGATCTCATGAACACAATCATGCGATCATCAGGCAGCAATATGGAAATACTTTGCCCTGGCTTTTGACTTCCCAATCTAGCCTATAGCCTTAGAATTTCCTCATGGTCTCCAGTCAAAGCTGTCCCCAGGTGCAACCCTGCTTAGCTTTCGAGATCAGCCCCAGTTGGCTAAGTGAGGCTGTTTAGCTGGGCATTTCACTTCATAAATGACGCGCACAACCAAGCACCTATGCCTGCGGTTAGGCTCTGTCTGGCAAGCTTGCAAACCTCCATCAAGCCGTCCCATCAGCACAAATGTGCAGGGTGCCGGTGCTCCTCACCAGAATCATGTGCCCAGTGGAGATATCCATGTTGGACTGCACAGGCTCTTCACACCAAGATGGTGTGCTGCTGTGGGAGCTGGGGCTGGCCTGGGGTGCATCGCTGAACTGTGAGGAAACACTGCTGACGCGGGAGTTTTCGGCAGGAGCAGGGGGCGGAGGGGCTTCTGCACGGCCAAACAGGGACTTGGCAGCCATGTGCTGTCGGCAGAGCTCCTGTGGGAAAGAGGACCCGGCTACAATGACCATCCACACCGGTCACTGAGGCTGGACAAAAGATAGGAAAAGTTTGACCTCGCCCAAAAGCGAGTTTGACCTCGCCCAAAGCATTCCTATCGTCCAAATGCCCTTAATTCTTCCATTCCATTCAGAAATGCTATGCAAAAAAAACAGGATGATGAGAAGGCACAACGGACTTCACCTTGGTCCAATCCTCCCGAAGGAGCTAGGAGCCATGCCTGGCAGCCATCTATCCAGGACGCTTGAATTTGTATTCTGCCACTGAATGAGAGGCTGGAGCCTTTGAATGTTAGGAACGTGTTTGCCCAACACCCCTAACCAGGCCAGTTAAAGCCTTAGTGGCTATCGCTGCATAACTTGCTAAGCTGGCTAGGGTTTACTTGGGGCTCTTGTGCAATCTCAGTCAATTTTGGGGAACTCCAAAAATGGCTTCAGTAAGTAAACAGAGGGTGCTGGGCACCCCGGCCTAAGATTTCTGGTGAGCAGTGGCATGAAAAGTAGAGATGCCCAGTGATCTTGGCAGACTCAGCGATGCTGAAATCTTCCCCCCACCATCAGATCTGCTGGTACCTGGTATTCATAAGTGCTGTCGGTTGCTCCCTCTGGCCCCAGCCCTGCCAGCCGTTCTTTCTCCCGCTGCTTGGCGTGCTGGCGCAGACAAAAGACCACAACAGCAGCAATAACGATGCCAGCCACACAGGCCAGTGACACAAAGGTGAGCAGCACTGAGCGGAAGGTGCTGCCGAAATGGGCGGGATGGGGGTAGGTTGCAGCCTCATTGCGCTGTGGAAAGACAGGCATAGAACAGGTGAGCTTATGATAAATAAGGAAGCGACCTCCACGACCCCTTCGGATGTGGCTGGGATCTAGTTCCCAGCAGCCTCAGCCAGTATGGCCAATGGGGAAGGGAAGCGTCAGTTGTAGTTCCACCGCTGCTGAAGGGTCACAGCCGTCACCAGTTTAAGCTGCATACTTTGCTGTTAGTTGCCATTCCATCATCCTTGCATTATGGAGCGCTGTCAAAATTGCTACTGCCCCACTGCTGTCTTCTACCATTTCCCCACGCTCTGTCCCACCCCGTTGCTAAAATCTGGAACCTTTGCTGAATTCTCATTCTATTCTTTCCCTATTGTGCAGCCAGTAGCTTTCCTTTTCCTTCATGCTAGGAGCTGAATGGGCCCTCTCTTCTCCTGGTCCCAGGCCTTCCTTAACTCAAAAGCAGACTTTCCAAACAGGCAATTTGATGGATTGGCTTGAGTCAGAATTCTCAGGACTTCTCTCTTGGCCAAACACTATAAAGCTTGAAGATGCCATGAGGCAATCACAGCCAAGTCTTACCTGTCCTACACCCATCTGTAGGATCTTTACTCCCACCTCCGATTCCAACTCTGACTTCACCAGGGCTAGAGGAAGGATAGAAATGAACAAGCCACACTGGAGGACTGAACTTGGGGACATGCAAAGCAGTAATTGAATGCAGAATAAACACAGAAACTGGGAGAGCGTGACTTCAGGATTGGTCTTTTTTTCTGTTTGGCTTGGAGGGTTTACTACATGAGTAGAAAGGACAACACTGTGATAGAGGGAGCTCCTCTGCCCCCCCTTTTTTGTGGACCCTCAGAGCCATCTTTTCAGACCATATTGATTTTTACCCAAAAAAAGGAAAATAAACACCATAACAAACAAAATAAAGCAAAACAGACAAGCAAACTTTCTGGTAGGCTGCTCTTTTCCTAAAAAAGGGAAAATTCTAAAATAATAATATTTGCAGTAATCGTGATACTGATAATAAAAGTAATAAAAATAGTAATAGTATGGCTCCAGGCTACAGAAAAGCATGTTCATTCCCACTATAGCATAGAGCAGTGTTGTCCAAACTTGGCCACTTTAAGATGAGTGGACTTCAACTCCCAGAATTCCCCAGCCAGCCATGCTGGCTGGGGAATTCTGGGAGTTGAAGTCCACTCATCTTAAAGTGGCCAAGTTTGGACAACACTGGCATAGAGGGTATCCTGTACCTATTAAACAAGATAATTTAGTGTCTTGTTAAGTCTAGGAAACAGAATTTGTATAACTATTGTGACTATTAATTTGCTCTCGACTTACCAGCCCTATTGGCAACATCATTCAGAGACAAGTTCTGGTGGTTTTGACGGATGCGGAACGTGAGAGCTGGGCCCAACACACTGCACGGGGAGAGATCTGAACTTAGGATTCTGCTTTCACTAGCCACATTGTTCACTCAACAAGCGTGCCTTCTTTGCCCATTCCTGCAGGATGCCTGTTATAGCTATCCATCACCATTCTTTACAATGCTCCTTACATAGAGTTATCTGAAGACTCCTCTTCATTCAGAGGTCGACAGTTTTCACTGAACGTGAAAGATCTCCAAGCTGTGCCTTAAAGCCCAACCTAGTTCAAAATCCATTGCAAGCACATAGCTGCTGGAAAAGGGTTCCTGCTCATATGTGCAAGGGTTCCTTATTTAGGAAAATAAGGAGTCCAATCCCATTGGGATAATTCCATCTATGTAACAAAGCAAAGACCTTGTGTCATCCACCCAACAATGAGAACTCGTCAGCATAGGAGATACAATTTATCCCCAAGAAGCCAATATGGGGCCCTGCCAGTATGTTGGGATAGCCACCTGGCTAAGAATTCTGGGAGTTGCAGTCCTAATGCATTGCGAAGCACTAAATTGGGGCAAGCTATCTCAACAGTACAAGGAAGACCCTGCGGACCTGCTCATTATAAGAACTGCATCACACTCTGGCTGGCTACGTTACCAGTACTTCCCCCAACTGTATCTCACTAGAGTCCTCCCCTTCCAGAACCACTCCAAACAACAGCAAACTCCAGTTTCTTAGGGATCCCCAGACCTCAACTATGCTACAGCACTCGCCTGATGTTGATGAAGCTGGCAGTAGATAAGTGAACACGTTCAGCCAGGATCTCAAGGAGACGAATGCCAGCAGCAAGACTTAATGGCCTGCAGGTTGTAAAAATGCAGTAGGTCAAGACCCATTGGAAAAGCATAGAGGAGAAAGTTGGCTATCAGACAGCAGGTAAATAATACCATTAGGTGTACCCTCCTGAATATTAATCATCACCTGGCACATACATTAATCAACAGCTGCAATTAATAAGCCAAGAGACAACCAGGCCTTAATACTGCAGTGGACTACTCTATAACCAACCATAGTTTATTTACTGATTCTCTCTTCCATGCCACACCAAACCAAAAATAAACCAACCATTTTATGGCTGAACATGATGCATGAATCCAGCTATTGTACAGATGCAAATGAGAATAACTATTATAAGTATCACCCTACTATCTACTGGAACTTGTCAATGTGGAGCTCAGCTTTCCCCAGCCTTGTTCACTCCAGATATGTTCATTTTAAATTAGGCCCAGCCATCCTGGACAAGCAGCCAGTCTAGCATAGCCTATCTTTGGGGTGATGTAGTATGCATTTGTCTGCTCCAAATCTGGATCTCATACAGGTATTATACAAGGGCATCCACATCTTGAATAAATCAAACAATATGACTTGCTCTTTGGCTCCGCCCATTTATCCCCCCCCCCCATTTCCTCAGACACACTCTGTCTCTTACTTCTGGTCAGTGACAATGTAGCCATATTCCTCGGCAGCCAATGGCGTCTCTTGCTGCTCCTCATCCCTGTTGAGTACACCTACTGCCATGCGGCTCTTCTTCACCATCACTACCTGCTCCTCAGGACCGCTGGTATCACCTTCCCCAGGGTGTAAGGGCTTGTGTGATTCTGGAGGAGATGTTGTCATTGCCACGTGGGCTTCGGTTGAGCCAAGTGTCTCTCCCTGGGCCTGAATTTGCCCCTCTGTGGGAATAACACTGATGGAGTCTTCCTGAGAAGGGAGTGGCTCCAGTTCCTCCCCATGTTGCATTTCTGCTTCTGTCACCTAAATGAAAAAGGAAAAGTCATTCATCAGCACTCAGTACTTCAAACCAGCAGCCCACAGCTATTTGGGATAACTCCTGCCTGTTACTACAGCCAGTCTTGTAAATTCCCTTCTCAAACTATGCCTCTCCATTAACAGCCTCAGGTTGCTGGTTCCATCCTTATGTCTGAATTTGTAATGATCTGTTCCCTTCCGCTTGACAGGAGCCACCTATATAAAAATTGGCCGTGGAGGATTGCAGTCTGATGGTGTGGGCAACCAATGGCCTAAATGTGGCTCCAGAAAATCCTCAGAGCCCCTACTCCAAGTGGAGAGGGCCAAATGTTTGGCCTTGTTTCAGGGGGAGGGAATGAATGGGGATTCTGATAGGTGTTTAGATCAAAAACATCTGTTGAGCTCTTTGAACTCTTCCCAACCCCCTACTAAATTAGGCAAGCCACCCACTCTGGTTATGTTCAGACATAATTGCCATCACCACATCTCCTGTGGCTTTTGGAGACCAAAAACCCCTCCCCCAACCCCAAAAAACCAGAAGTAACTCTGCCCCATGTCCATGGTAGTTGCCCAGTTGTGTATTACGACAAGAAAAAAATCAAGCGCGGCTTAGAGGAGCCTACTTCTCAAATCCAGATGTTGGCTCAACATCCAGGTATCACGTATCATCCAATGACTAATAGGAAAGGACATTTCAGTGTTTTGGGATGAGAGATTTGAGAGTCCCGGAGATTTCCACATATATCAAGAAGCAGGTGAACTTACCCGCTTGGACTCCAGAGTTTCTTGTTCAAGCCTACCAGCTAGGGAAAGAATTAGAGAAGGAAGGTGCTTACTTTCTAAAGTGAGAAATCTTAAAGCTTAATGTGTTTATTTACAAAGTAGTGAAGTAGAAGTTAACACTCTATAACTTTCCTCGTGTTGTCAAAGTTTCATCAGCCTCAGCCAGCCTGGCCAATGGTCATGGCAGTCATAGTCCACCATGAGAGAGTTACTAGTTTCCTCCCCTTGCACTTAAGGGAAGACATTCTCTGTAGGCTCAAGCATGTTCTCTGGTTGCCATGTCATAGGCTCCAGAGCTAAAATACCAACAGAGGAAAAACACATTCTGGGGTGAAGCCAGCACAAATGTAAGCCTGGATTGCATGAGCTAGCATAGGGACAGCACAGAATCTCCAGATTCAGTCCACCCAGCTCCTATTTTACCTCCAGACACTAGCTTTCCTCCTATCTCTCTCCTCCAGCTACCACTGTCCCATCTGCCTCTTCTCTTCCAAGTCCTCATACCCACTCACCATGCTTATTGGGACTCTGAAGGAACTGGATCATGTCCTGTGGTCTAATCCCGTAGTTGGCAAGTATTGCTGTAAGCCTCTGAACAAGCCTATCTGTGGACAGAAGGGAGGGGACGGTGTTGCTTCTGTAGCCTAGTGATCATCAAGGCTTTGAAACCAAGATAAATAAGCTAAATGATTCTTAGAGGGCCACTGAAAAACAAATAAGAAAAGTCTCACCTGGCTCCGTCAAGTGCGTTTGAGACTCTGCTTTGTTTTCAGGGTTGTCACCATCATCTTGAAGAGGATAATCTATCTTGGAATCTTGCTTGTTCTGAGCCCTATTTCTGGATTTACCTGTCTGCTCCTGGGTTAAGTAAAGTGCCCCCAGGTCTTGGAAAAGTTGACCTCCATCCAGCCCCTGCTGTTCCCTATAGAAAGGAGCAGTGCTGGCACCCATCAGGACCTTGGAAGCAGCTGCTTGGTCTAAGAAAATGGGAGACTTCAGGTTGTGAGCAGTGGAACTGTCCTGGAAGGTGCCATCTGGATAGCTGAACTGAAGCAGAAGTACACAGAAAGGCAATTTAGAAACACATGAAACCAGTTGCCTTATACTGAGTCAGAATACTGGTCAATCTAGCTCATTGTTTCACTTGCAAGGGCTCTCCAGGTTTCTGATATGAAACCTCCCCAGACTTTCTTGGAGGTAGCAGGAGCTATGTTGCCAAATTAAAGTTCTTTTCACGGATCCTCAAGTCACCAATAAACTATATTGGCATAAGACTGTCACTCTATTCTTTCTCCACAGCCTCTCTTCTGGCTTTGTACCAGATGGTGGTGCACTGATTTAGCTTTGCAGGACATGTTAAGCAAAACCACTGCTGAAACCCTCTGGCTTTGCTGCCCTCCCCTTTGTCAATGTCACCACCCAGGAGGAAACCATCTGCCAATCACAACACTGCTGCGATTGGTAAATGGTTTTGACAGATAGCTAGACTTTAGCCATCTGTCAAAATCTGGTACTGAGACAGATGATCTATGAGGTGACAGAGGCTGCCTGTTAAAACAGGAGAGGCTTCACTGGGCAGCCCCCACAGCCGCAGGGTGGCACAGGCTGACACACTTCTCCTGCCTTCCTTGTCAGCCCTAGTTAGGTGCAAATAGGGAAAGGACCTGACGCTGGCTTTTCAGGTTTCAGACAGGAATCTTTCTGAGTTTTCCTTGAGAATCCCAGGAACTGAAGTTGATTTGTTGGAGCACCATAGCTCAGTTACAGAGCATATGCCTTGCATTTATAGGTCCTACATTCAATTCCTGTTATAAAGAAGGATCTTAGATAATACCTAATTAGAGCATACAGAACTATGAGATTGTCCAATCAGTAGCCTGGCTCTTTGTTCCTGTGTTCTTGTAGGAAACAGCTATTATTTTAATGGAACTGTTTTAAAAGGAAAAAAAGCAGTGGTGAGGAACCTATGGCCTTCCAGATGTCGTTCATCTCCAACTCTTAAAAGCCCCACCCAGCCTGGCTAATGATCAGTGCTTATGGGAATGATAATCCAACAACATCTGGAGGGCCACAGATTTCCAACCAATGTAAAATAAGCAAGTTCTGGAGCATCATTCCCTAACTCAATGCTCTCCATGCACATTGAATCCAATCCATTCACAGCCAGCAAGCGGGCAGAGGCTATTCTACTTGATGCTGAGCAAGTTTGTTGAAATACCCACCTGGTAATGAGGATAAGAAGACAGAAATGCATTCTTGTGGCCTAGCTCAGGCTGAGAGGCCAACAGCAACTCCAGATACCGTTGCAGGAGTGCTGGGGGGAGAGGAGGCTGGTGGGCTCCCTGAGGGGAGGAGGGCTGAGATGACAAAGAGGATCTCCTGGGAACTAGGTGAAGAGCTGGGAACCTGTAAAAGGGACATTCCAAGGTAAAATGTCCAGCCATCCACCATTTTGGAAGACTCTGAGCAGCTTGTTGTGATGATATATAAACCGGGGATCAAAAGTTCTTATTTCCAGTCCAACAAGTGACCATTTTGCATGCTAACTTATGGTCATACCCAAAGCGCTAGCTGCTTACTCCTGCTCTGCCAGTGTATCTTTTCACCCCATCGCACTCAGGGCCAAAGTATAATGGGGTCTGCCGAGTCATTCCGGCTGGAGGGCACGATTTTGTTGTGTTTTATAAGTAGCCAACAAAAGGGCTTTGACGCAGGTGTGGGGATGTGAGCCATAAAAGCTTTGCTCCTCCCTCACTGTAACACTGATTAGATTGTGGTCCAGGCACCAGCAATGTGTAGTTCAAACATCCGGTGAAACAAAAAGATTATTTTCTGGCAGGTGCAGAACTGGGACCACAATAGGGAACAAAGTAGGAACTCCCCCTATTTTCCATCCAAGTCCTCACCTTGGCAATGTGTAAGAAAAGAAAAAAGGGTTTTCCCTGGGAGATCCATCTGCCTCTGACATTCTCTGCTTTCTAGAAAAGTCTGAAGATGGAGCCTGGTGCCATGTATTTTGTCTGGGATTTATTTGTCGCATCTTCATTGTAGTTTTATACCTCGTTAGCTGCCAAGAGTCTTATGATTGCAGCAGCATACAAATTTGATAAGTAAATAAAAAGGAAAAAAATGTGCACCAAGGCTTGATAATATATAAGGCGATTCTTGATGTTCTTGTTTCAGTGCTCACTTTTTGGATAGCCCAGAGAGAGCATAAAGGGGGATCTTCCATTTTATAGCCTTTGTTCATTTTATATTCTGGTATTGCCTATTGTTTCTTTGTTCATTTTTTTTATTTTTAATTGATTACAACCTCCCCCTCTCACCTCCAGTTGATGTTTGCTTCACATCTTGGTTGCTTTAACAGTATAATCCAGTATAATCCTACCTTTGTTCAACAGTAAACTCTACTGACTTTGGTGGAACTTTCTCCCAGTTAAGTATACAGCAGCTTATCCCAAGCTGGATGCCCTTCAGATGTGTAGACTTCAACTCCCAGAATTCCCCAGTGAGCATTGATGGCCATTGATGAAAATTCTAGGATTTGAAGTCCAGGCATCTGGAGGGCACTAAGACTGGTGAAGGAAGGATATGGAGATGCCTGGTTCTTGGCTTGATGGTCAATACATTAGAGCAGTTTTTTAAACTATCTTTCCATATTGCTGTTTTTTTTAAAGATCATTCTGCAGAACAGACAGGTGGTTGTAGAAAAGAAGACAAGGGAGTTGGTTTGCTGTTCAGTAGAGTGTAACCATCCTAATACTAATCAGCAGGTATTGCTCAGAGATAGCAGCAGCTACGTAGTGAAAGTACATCTCAATGAAACTATTCTTCCTACCTATCCTCAGCTGCAGAATTCCATGAAGATGGAAGGTAAAGCCTAGGGATGTGTTCCATCTCCTGGGAAATCACATACTGTGTAAGGTCATCCTGCCACGATAAACCTGATATGAAAAATAGAAAGTTAAAATAAATTAGTGCATGGCCACAAAAACCAAATATTGATTTGAATGCTGAAAGGATGCATAGAGGATATGCATAGAGGATATGCATAGACTCAGGAGCAGGCAACCCAATAACCTTGAGATGTCTTGGATTATACCTTCTATCTCTTGCTGTTCTCCATGCTGGCCAAGAGTTAAAAAGTTCAACTCGTCTGGGGGAAACTAAGTTGTCTAACCCTGCTCTAACTCAGCACTGAAGAAAGCTGAACTCTGGATATGGCAGACTAGCAGCTTGGAGTAAACATTTTAATAAACGGCATACATTCAGACCCAAGCTTTACAATAAAAGAAGAGGGATTTCCAAAAATAGGTGGCAAAACAGGGACAGTTTTAGCATGTCAGAGACCTACCTCTGCAGCTCATGAAAGCATGTGCTTTTTGACAAAATTTGTTAGTTTGAAAAGGTGCCACCAGATTCCTCCTGGCCTTTGTGTTACGAATCTGATACAGAGAAAAAATGTTTCTGACTAGTATTAAAGGTATAAGAAGGCACCCATCATCTTGCCTGGTGCAGAGATAGCTCACTTCCCTATTCTGTCCTTAGCTCTTCTCCTCTAACTGCTGACATTCACCTTGTGCCATAAGATGCCGGAGAATATCTTGCAAACGCTGGAGCACTGGTGCAGTGACCTGAAAGTAGGGCCGGTCTCGCAATGAACTTTCCTGGCACTGGCCAAATAAACCATCTGGAAAGATAACAAGGTCACAGGATAGTTGTCTACATAGACCAGAATGGCAGGGGTGGGGTGAGGAGGTGAAGAAAGGAAGCGCACAATAATGCCAGGCAACTAGATATAATTTGGGTTGGGATTGTAGCTTCTGTATGTGGCCCTTCCCTGACAATCCACTAAAAAGCTAAAACGGGTTGAACAAATTACACAATTCCTCAAGCTGTGAAGACCTGAGGATGCAGACTTTTCCAGGAGTAAGCCCTCTTGCACTCATAGGGACAAACATTTAAGTCAATGTGCACAGTAATGAACCACTAAAAATGGAGAGCCTGGAGCTGAATTGCAACCCAGAGGAATGCTGGGATGAGTAGCTCAGCCGTGTTGGGAGGAGCACAGATTCCCCACTCCAGGTATACTGTGAAACAGAAAAAGGGAAATCATGTCTTCAAAAGCTAAGCAGGCACTCTTGGCCCCTACCCAGGTAGACTGATATTTCCATATAGCTGTAACTAACTTAAAAGGTAGATGTAATATCAAAGGCATCCATCAACACTGAAAGAGGTTGAACCTAATCAATGGGTAGAAGACCAGACCCTACCACTGACTTCCCCATCCATGCATAAAACATCAATCCGTAGACTCAGGAAGGGCAGTTTACATCTTTCCCCAGCAACAGGCAGGGGCTACCTTCCCTGCCACCATTTTAACACTTTTGATTGTCTTCTAGCCACCCCCCCCTCCCCGCACTACATTAATTTACCTTGCACACAGACTTCCTGCTGAGAGCATAGCCTCCTGTCAAACAGGCAGCCTATGGAAAAAATAGAGAGAAATAGACAGGAAAAGAAAGATATGAGATTTTCCATAAAATGTGGATAGTTAATTTATAAACAAGATTATTTCAGATGACTGCCATGTCTTCATTAAGGGCTGAGCTCGATTAAGTAAGTATCAATACTTAGTATTAATATTAATACTAAGAATGTGTTAAGCCTTGCTTTTGGCCCCAGTGGTACCTTAGAGCGTTCAGTGATGCAGTTTTCTGCAGTTTTGTGATAGAAGTACACAAAAAATCTAGTGTAACCCTAAGATCCCCAGCTATCTTCCAGAGTCCCCACCTGACTCTATTATTTAATTTTTTAAAGTTTAATTTTAGTTTTAAAAAGAAACTGGTATGTTGCAAGGCCAAACATCAGAATCATTTCCAAGAATATCCTTTAATTTCAGATAGGACTCATGGTATAATAAAATTGGCCAGTGTCTACAGGCCATCTGTTTGTTTGTATATGTGTCCACATGCCCATATAGCCAAACCTAAGTTGCAGAAGTAAAGAACATTCTAGAAGACTAGAGAGCAATAAGGAAGACATGGCATGTATGTGACTGGCCATTCTCACTGTGGCAGCTAATCTGTACATCCTCGTGGCAGCCATGGTCTCTGAGTACCCACATATTTTCAAAATGTCAAAGGTGACATTGGTCCTCCCAAAATGATATAAGCTCTAAACAGGTTGAACAGAATTAGAAAATCATAGAAAAATGCAACCTACTCCTAAAACCCTGGAAAGTCGTAGCTTGTCCATAAGTAGGACACAACACCATCAACCTTGGACAACCCCTAGGGAAGCTGTGGCCCTCTCAAAGCTATCAAATGTTTGCCTAGCCTCACTTGAACCAATGGAGATCGCAGAACACATATGAACCTCAGGGGGCTCCGCCCATTCTTTTCAGCTGTGGAAATGCCCCTACTGCACAAACCCCTGTGCATTTATCCAATGAGAAGTGAGAGTTTCAAGCTGCCCTGTTCATTTTAATATTGAAGTACCTGGATGAAGTTCACTGAGACATAATCAAAGAGCTGCTTCTGCAAAATCTCAGCATTGGCAACAATCATTCAGAAAAAGAACTAGAAATTCACATCAATCTCTATTACAGACTAAGTACTGAACGTTGCAGAAACTGACAGATGAAGCAAGCAGAAGAAATTGACTTGCACTCTCAGTTGATGGAAATATATTTCTTAATGGAGGAATAATGCAACAAAATAATAAATAAATAAACAAATGTCTGCACGTGCACACACACACTTTATTTTTTATATCAGTTTGATTTCTTGTCCACAAAGGGCAATATATCTATCAACCACACAAGGGTGATGAGCCACATTTAGTTAGCAATATATATTATTAGTATACAAAACAACTGACTTAGAAGAAAAAAAATTGCTAAAACGTATAAGTTTCTTTTGGGGTTTGAAATGGAAGAAGAACGAGTTAGAGTACATGATAAAATGGGTTAAGAATGTTGGTTATAATATACAGATGGACCAATGGGAAAGAATGTGGTTAAAAGGACTGAATTTCACATTGGGTTATAATTTAAGAGAAAATTTCTGCAAAATGATGTACTGCTGGTATATGACACCAGAGAAATTATCTAGGATGTATAAAGGCACTTCTAAACATTCCTAGCAATGTGGAAAGCATGAAGGGACATTTTACCATGCATGGTGGACTTGTGAAAGAGCAAAAAAAATACTGGATGCAAATACATATGATGATGCAGAGAATTTTAAAAATTAACATTCCGATGAAACCAGATTTTTTTCTATTAGGATTTTTTTTTTTTTGGTCTGCGCTCAGTCATTACTGACCCTGCAGTGACTGCCTGGACGAATCCTTGCAGTTTTCAAGGCAATTGTTTTTTTTTCGGAAGTGGTTTGCCAGAGCCTCCTTCCTAGAGCAGAGCCCAGCTGGCGAGCGCAGGAGGCGGGGTTTCCGTTGCTTCGCGCCCTTTTCGGGTGAGTGCGGTTTCGTGCTTACCAGCAACTGGTCCCGTCTCTCTGTGCAAGGCGCTGTCAGCATTTTTCCTCCCACCGGAGTGAGAGTACCCATTTATCTACTCACGTGAGTTTTCGACCTGTTGGGTTGACAGGAACTGGGGAGGAAACAGGAGCTCACCCTGTTAACGCAAAGGCTGGACTCGAACCGCCAAAGCGTCAGCCATTTCTGGCCGGCAACTTTCAGCGTCATTAAGCCGCTGCGCCACCGCGTCCCTTCTATTAGGATAGCCAATTAGAAAAGACACATGGAAGATTGGTCTTATATACGGTAAGCGCAGCAAGGTTGCTGTGTGCGCAAAGGTGGAAAAATATAGAACTACCCACTATGGAGGACTGGACTGTGAAGATGACAGAATTAACGGAAATGGCAAAACTGACCTGTTTGATCAGGGATAAAACAATAAGTACTTTCTTAAAAGACTGGAAACCCTTTATGGGCTTTTTGCTGAAAGCAGATAAAAATGACTTGATGATTTCTGGATTTGCTGATTGAAAAGGGCTGAATATGGGAAGAAGTTAAACTATGTGATGTAACCTTGATGGGGGAGGAGTGACAATAAGTATGTTTGTAACTGTTGTAAGGAAGGTCAGAAGTCACTTCTTTAAATATCTTTTCTTTTTCTTCTCTCATCTACTGCATTTTTTCTTTATGTGTTCTCTTTTTCTTAATTTTGTTTTCTATTTTTTTCTATGTTTATCTTTTATCTGTTTAAAACATTTCTAATAAAAATGTTGATTAAAAAAAGAAAAACAGAGAAATAAACGGCAAATAATTGCTTATTATTAATTTAAGGCATTTATCATCAGTTCAAATATCCTTTTTCTCTTGTTACTGAAAATACCCCCCAACCCTTAAAAAAACTTCATATACGGGGGGGGGGGACTAATCTTGCAGAGAAAAGAATGTCAGGATAGAAGCATCTGAAGTAGCATATTAAAAATGATAAGAACTCAGAAACTAAGTTCAGTTTTTGAGTTTTATGGAATTTTAAAAGAGGGTACTAGCACAGTAACTATCTGCAGTTCCTAATGAGATATTAAAATACAAAATGAGTCAATAAATACCTGACAGGCGCAACCCAAAGTAACTTTGCTTTTAAGCTAAAGAAGAACAAGTAAGAACTATTCAGCTGTGCCTCCCTGGGATTATCCTGTTAATAAACCAGGATAACAATGTAAATCAATTTTAACAAACAGACTTTTAAAAATGGCCTCAATCATATGAGCAGACATCAGAGAGAATACAGCTTGGCTTGGCGCTTGACAAATTACACCGTAATCGAAACTCTGGAGAATATTAAACATTCTTACATTGTGCTGAAATCGGTTTTCACAGATTTCCCTTAAGTTTCCCATTTCCCCTGCCCCTTGAAACTCTGCATTCCCTAAGATAGGAACAAGGCAGGATGGGACAAAAACCAGTGAAAACTACTCAAAAAGGGGGGAGATGAGAAACTTTTCCTTCCATTAACTTCCTAAATCAACTAATTTCACAATTCACACTGTATTTGTAGTCATTTTCCCTTCCCTAATAGCATACCATCTTATCTCACGTAGGTCAGAAGTAACTTGGTCCCAACTTCCAGATAGGCTAGGAGACACAGAGAACTGCAATGGGAAAGTGTGGACAAACCAAATTTCCCACATGACTCCCTATAACTCAATCCATTATACATACTAACTGGTTTGGATTTTACTTGAGCTCTTAAATGGTTGATGGATCAGTTGTGCTGGCTCTCAAATGTGAAGCTTAAACCAACTTTTTCAAACCGGGGCTGTCCAGATGCATTTGGATTTCAATTTCAGAATTTTAGGGGGATACAGTTGGAAGGTGCCATTTTGGAGAAGAATGTTTATGAATTCAGCAAATTACTTATGGCAACTGGATCTCTTTTAATCCATCAGGCACCTGGGGGAAGAGAAATCAGCCTCTCTGTACTTAGGTATTGGAGGTTTCCAATTCAGTAGTTCAAAGCAACCAGCCAAATACTAATTTAACACCGGTTCCTTGTGAGTTAGCTGCCTCCAAGCAGCATCAAAGGGTTCTGATTTGGGGGGAATATGGTCCATCTAAAGCAGTGTTTCTCAAACCTGACAACATTAAGATGTGTGGACTTCAACTCCCAGAATTCCCCAGCCAGCCATGCTGGCTGGGGAGTTCTGGGAGTTGAAGTCCACACATCTTGCCAAGTTTGAGAAACACTGATCTAAAGGAACTGTCCAGCCATTTGTGATTTCTGACAAATAATAAATTTTCATCTGCACAAGTATTCAAATATCAAAAAGAAAAAAACAAAAGTGGCGTCCTAAAATAACAAGGTGGGTAAATGGCATAGAAAATAGTCACAATATCCCCAGAGCAGTAAACTGATTTTGTATGCATTAATTCATGACCTCAGAGCAGGAGGCAGCACATATCACCTATAAACCACCAGTTCACACAATTTTTTAAAAAAACATGGAATTTAAGGATGCATGTGTAATAATATTTTAAATAAAGGTACGCTATCTTTTGATCTTAAGGGATACTTAAAGCCTACTGACATCAGGACAGTTATATTTTCAAAATTGTAACGTTACTCCTGCTTGGGAAACAATATGAAGCTGCATTAAAACTTGCAAATTCAGAATAAGGGGCAGCTATTTTAACAGCAGAATGAACAGGAATAAGAGCTAAAGCAACCAATGGCACAATCTCATCAGCAGCTTGGAGTGTGCTCCAAAATGCCCGGAATGGTTACTGCGTTATATTGGGCCAGGTGTACATTTCTTTATATAGGCTGACCTTACAGCCTTGAATTATGTCTTGAGCACTTTCAGTAGTCTGGATAGATGTTGGAAACAATGCTACTTGGAACAATTTAATTAAAATGACACTTTCCATAGCAGCTCTGAGTGGCATACAAAATTAACAACAGCAACAACAATAATCAGCACACTCTCAATATACAGCACTTCTGCCAGAGTCTTATCACCCAACCTAACCCAAGGCCTGGGGGAAGAGCCAGTTTTTAAGGGCAGTTTGAATGAGGCCAGGCTAGGGGCCATCCAAATCTCTGGGAGGATACTATTTTATTTTATTTTAAACTTTTATTAAAGTGGGAGGATACTATTTTAGAGGGTAGGTGCACCTTGACACAACCCACCCACATCAGATGACTGGACACTATGTTTGCCCCAGCTAACCATTTCCAGTCTATCATAAAAGCAGCTTTACATTGGGACTATAAGCATATAAACTCCAGAAGACGGCCAGGAAAAAAGATGCGTCTATTGCATGAGAGAGGGAGATTTCTGCCATCCTCCATTAAAATATCTTTAAAATGTATTGGGTTAAAATTCCCAGCAGCTTCAGCCAGTGCAGTCAATAACTAATAATTAGGAAAGCTGAGGTCCAAAACATTGAGTGGCACCACCGATGATGGTAAAGGATGAGGGGAGAGAAACAAACTCTCGAAACTTTATGTCAAGAAGGCTGGATCTAAACTATTTGGTTCACGGAGATAACAGAATATTAAATATGGATCCTGTATATTTATTATTGAGAAGCTCTTCTTAGGTCAACCTTTGAAGTCTCAGACAGGTTGCTTCCACACTAGAGGACTTCCACACTGCTGAATGCAGAATTAAGATAATACCACACAGTTCTTAACGTAGCCTCTGATCAAAATCTGGTAATCTCTTTCTCTATCTCCCCCGCCCCCCGCCCATAAGAATCCATAATAAATAACTGAGCAGTCATCCCAGTCTCCCTGCAAATGTTTTCTAATTAGTAGCTTCCCCTGATTTTTTTCCTTTTTAAAGGAGGTGATTGTTTCTCATTCGAGTGATATGGAAATTCTGGATTGTTCTTGGTTGGTTCTTGTTCCCTTCAGGGACAAGAGGAGGAGATTATAATTACTGGTTTCCTCTCTGCAGTCAAAACAATTTCTTTACCTTGTAGGATCACAGTTTTCAATCTCATAAATACAATACAAATAATTTGGAGAAATTACTCTGGTTTATATAGAAATAGCCAAAATTTTATATCCCTTCCTCACAGGAAACAGGAACACATTAATTAAAAGCAATTTAGGAATACCAGAGCAACAATCACTAAGACTGAACATGAATTATTTACTATTTATTATTTAGTCTCTTTTTATGGGAAATAAGAAGAAGTTGGTGTTTTTAAGACAAATAAACACTTGCAGAATAGATAGAAAAAAACAGAAAAATGGAAATGCCTTGAATGCAACATTTTGGCACTGATGTTACCTGTATTTCCTTTTAACACTGAGCAGAGAATAAAAACTTATTCTAAGCTTAATTTACCAATAGTTGGGTGAAAAGCCAGCCACAAGATGACTGCCAGGAGCTAACCATGGTGCTGAAACCAATTTATAAAACTGGAGCTAGCAAAAGATGCTCAGTTACAAAGAAAGAACAGATGCCCCATTCCTAATGATCTAAGAATAAGTCGAAAAAACAGCTCTGCAACAGCTAGTAAACCTGGGGCAACACTGACATCTTGGCTGGGCCTTATCACTTTTCTTTCAAAAGAAAAAAGAAAACAATAAGGGGTGTACACACGACAAGATATCTGTGCAAATTTTCTTGCAAACATATCTGTTGAGAAGCCTCAAGCCCACAGCCAAATTCTTGTCATAGGGATGTAGAAAGCAACTGTTGGTGAAGGTAAAGCCAGTTTTGGCTTCTGTGTCCTTCTCCTATGCTAACCTGGCAGTTTCCCACTTCTCTCCCCAAGATGGTGACACAATTTTCTATCTGTAAAATATAATGCAGGTGAATAGCGACCAAGAGAGAGAAGTGGAAGAAAGGTGGAAGAAAACACAGACACAGAGAAAATTCATTTAAGGGTTAATGGATGTTCCGTGGAACAAATGTTTGCCGAGTGTGCACTGATGTCTTTCAAACAAATACCATAAAATGTAAAAAGGGCTCCCTCCCATCTATTCATGTTCTATTTGCATACCCACCTTCTCTTCACAGTTTATTGCACTTAGAAGGGGAAAGAGTGCAATATAACTGATGTATATGTTTGCAACCTAAAATGTGAACTAGTCCATGGAGGCCTCTGGGTATGGCACTGGGTCTGGGAGAGACTGCCAAATGCATTGGTCATCCAGCAAAAAGTTCAGATACTACTATGCTAATAATCAAAAGCTAATGTCTCTAACCATTTAGTCTCGATCGGAAATTTAGTATAATTTCTGCTCCACTTTTATTCATTCCTTTTGATTCAAAGGACAGAATCTCCACAGTGATTGCTCCAAAGATCTATTCCCTAGAAAGCTTTCTTCATTTCTTGCTCCCTACATTCCCATCACTGCTGAAAACCTTGCTAATTCTAAAGGTACCCGGAGATGGGGATTTTTGAAAAAAAGTATGAACAATTACTGGTTGTGTTTTTGTTCTGCTGCTGATGCATCTCAATGTTGCAGGCAAAATCTTTTTGTTCATTTAATTAGTTTCCTTATTTATTAATATACATATGCCTTTTAAATTTTGCAAGCTGCCTTGTTTTATTAAAGAACAAAAATGCTTTAAAACCTGCACGTGTACATGACAGATATGATCAAAACACAAAATCAAACCCAATTCAACTGTAATACACAATATAATGAACCAACCAGAATAATGAATAAAAAATCAAATTAATCGAGGACAACAATCAAAAGAGAAAATTGCTTCAACTCTCAGAAAAGCAATTTCCCGGAAAAGCCAGCAAAACCAAGGGAACAAAATGGGTAGACTTCCATTGGAAGCATGGAGAAATATGCTCAAAATACTTATAGCGTCAAGGTCAAGTTGTGCCATGTGCTAGTCCCACTGCAGTTGTGGTTTTTCATCACCAGGATGTTCCTTATCAATCAAATTAAATAAAAAAGATGACGGATAAGAAGCAGGCCCCAGGAACCAAAATAAAGCTTACAGAGCAACATATAAACAAATATTGTTTATTCAGATGCACGGACTCTGTTTCTCTAGATGGCAGGAATAAAACCAACAGGCGGAAACTTCAGAAGCATATTTTAGCTAAAGAACCAGAGTAAGAGTAAGAGCTATAGAACACTCGAACACTTTGTCTTAAAAGGTGGTAAAGCAGTGTTCCTCAACCTTTGCAACTTTAAGATATGTGGGCTTCAACTCTTGAAGTCCACATATCTTAAAGTCGCAAAGGTTGAAGAACACTGTGGTAAAGGATTTTGCCTTGCTGGAGGAACGTAAGGAGAGGCCAATCTGCTTTCTTCTTGGGATGTGGTAGTTGCAGTAATTCTTGCACTGAATGGGACATTTCAGAGAGAAGGGACCACTCACAGGGTTTCCACACATGGGTAGACCCTCCCCTTCTCAACTGATACAAATGGGGAAGGATTCCAGATTTAAACTCCTTCTTAAATTGCATTAAAAGGGAAAGAGTTCCAGACTGCCCCAAGAACCTTGCCCTTATATCTCAGACTTTAAAGTATTTATTTACTTCTGAGATTTAGAGGCTGCCTGACTCCAAAATGACTCCAGGTAGCTTACAGCAAATAAGAACAATAAAGAAAACAATTTAAAAACAGCAAGAAAATCCTGCGTGTCCAGACAACCTCACTCTCTCTAACACAAACATCGCCTACAAGTCTCCCAACCAAACACCCAACCCCAAGGCCTAAGAGAAAAATGTGGAGAGGCAGTTCCCAAAAGGCCTCCCATTACACATCCTTTGTATCGCTTGCATCCAGCTTCGCCAAGCATTGCTTACAGAAAGATCAAGCAATGTCTAAACAGCACTGGGCAACTAAAAAGCTCCAGTTCCACCCAGCTTTCTTACAGGATTCCAAGAGCTGCTCTTCACATTGCAAAAATTAAGAGGGAACAATCCAAATATAGGACATATCTTGGCTTATAAAAGAGAAGGTAACCTCAGAAGCAGGCCAGGAATGTATGTTCATCTAAAATCCTGGACACATTTACTTAATGTAACTATTTCCCCTAATAAAATATGAACATCCAACTTATCAGATGGTAAATAAGAGAAAGTTTGTCCTATACTAAAAAGCAGCCCAACAGTAACATGGATTCATTAAGGCTGACTTTGTAATGTGCTGTCCTTTGTAACATTGCTCCACCCCAGCAATGTGTTGCTACGCAGTGCAGGCCTTTGCTTCCTGAATCTCTGTCCAGAAATATAATTGTGAATCCATGTTACTGTAATTATAACAGTTTATTCATACTGATGTTTTCCAAGCAGGTTATGACAAGAGTTTCTTCCTCTCTCCATAGCAGTTTGACTTTTTTTCTTTTAGGAAAATGTCCCTATTTTTTCTTTTTAAAAGGCTTCTGCTGTTTTTAAGACTTTGACCCACCTTTTGTGCAGTATTTCAGATTATCCGTGCATGTTTTGAAGTAAGGTATAAATATTACCATTTCTATTGTGAGTTCAAGATTAATGCAGCCACAGCTTTTGCTGGCTGATACTTCCTCTTTGTTAAAAAAATATAATTTTATTGAAAGTTTTAAAAAGAAGAATAAGAATTAATACAAACTGAAATAGAGTAAAAAGGAAACAAGAAAAAGGAAGAAATAAAGCAGAAAGCTAAAGTGCAAAAAGAAAAAAAGAAGGAAAAGAGGTAGAAGAAAAATAGAAAAGAAAAAATGTATTAAAAAGTGGCTTCCGACTTCTTTACAGCAGTTATAAGTACAATTATAAATGTACTTCTTTCTCTAAAGTTACAACATGTGTCTCTTCTTTCTGTAATCTATTCTGTCTAATCATCAAAACCATAAATCATAAGTTCATTTTTTCTGTTTTCCGCAAAAAGTCCACTGGCTGATACTTTCTCCATTTATGTGCTGTTAATATCGCAATATTGAAAAACTGTTGGTAGTATGTTCATGCACACATTTAGTGTCACATGAAAACAGATTTAAGGTGCTAAATGCACCTTCTAAAATAATCTAATCTTGATTTCCTAAATATACCCCACTCCCACACCACAAAGATTGATAACTTCAGAGTATAAATATGACAGTTTTATATTTAATTTTTAAATAAAGAACCACCTCCTTTAGCCTAGCTTCTACAGTTACTGTTGTAAACCACTTTGTGAAAGCTTGGCCTACAAGGCAGGGGAGAAACAATTAAAAGAAAATAATAAATAATTGCCCCAGAGGTGCTGCCTCATAGTGAGAATGTAAGCTATTCCCATTTCTATTACAAGCTATCCCAAAGGGAAACTGAAAACTATAAGCAATGTGATTTTATTCAGGTTTTTTCTAAGCATTTCTACCCTTCTTTCTTATCAAGAAATAATCAGAAGAGCTATGAGTCATATGCTGTAACTGTGAGAGTGGTTTGATATTCCTGTCATTCCAATGTTTCAAAATCACGCAGCCCATATTAGCTGTCAAGACTGGAGAAAAATCTGAGGAATCATTGAATCTATCGGGATGAAACCAGAATCTCCTCAGATTCAACATGTACAAAAGCAGCCTGCCTTGGCTGTGGAAGACCAGTTTACTGCTTCTCTAGGAAGCTGTGGCTCAGGACAGCAGATACTTTCGGCCTACAGCCCCAAACACATATACGTAGCTCAAGGCATTTAACCCCGTGCATTTATTATTTCATAAAAAATCAGAAAAGGCAGACTACAGAATGCCAGAGAATAAAAATAGTAGGTCTTTTCTCTTCAGCCACATCCATATGGAATATTGCTGCGATCCACTCTCTGAGTCAGAGTGGGCTAACATAACATACGTTGCACCTCCTCTGACGTCTTTATCAGTGTGACTCAGAGGTCTCCAGAGGAATAGTATTCTGCAGCCAACCATAGCAGCATCTGTGGCTATGTCAACTCACCTATGAGGCAAATTCTAGCAACATATTCAGCAAATCAGGTTAATCAGGATGCACCTGAGAAAGGATCAGACATAGCAATGGCCACCACTTGCAGTTTAACCAAAAATACCAGAAGATGTTGGGCAATTGGGCAAAGGTTTCAAATGTTCAGATGATTGATGGATGTCATGACCACCCTCAAAATCCATCTGCCCACCAGGAAGATTAATTTGGTCAGCCTGAACAAGGACTTGGCTGATTTTTAAAATTTATTATTTAATTTTATAGGGTTGCCCAATTGACTAGTGGCTCAAGACAGCTTATAAACAAGGACTGTTTTATTGATGGGAACTGAAGCAAGCCAACCCTGTCAGATCTTATAGGATGGGCAGAGATAATGGACATCCACAATCCCACAAATACCAATGGCTATGTAGTTGACCACCAGCACTTTGAACTGTACTTGGAGGCCAACTGGCAACCAGTGCAGTGCGTGAGCATAGTTTTGGATAGAGCTACACTTGCCCCATAACTCTGCACCACCTACAGCTTTCAAGTGGTCTTCACGTGTAATCCCAGGCAGAGTGCATTGCAGTAATCTAAATGAAAGATGATTAAGGCCTAAGTGATGATAAGAAGGGCCTCCCAATCCAGGAATGGATGCAATTGGTGCACAAAGTGGATTTGTGCAAAAGCCCTCCTACCTATGGCTGTCACTGCTGTTTTAGCAGGAGCCAAGAGTCCAGGAGCTCCCTGCCCCCTCCAATTGCATGCCAATTCTGTCTGGGCAAGTATAGCTCTATCCAAAACTAAAGCTGGAGAGTCTCTAGTGCGGGGTGGTCCCAGATGCTTGATTCAGGGAAGGAAATCTCTAAGACTCTCTAAAGTTGGTAAAATGGTAGGAGTCATTTCTCAATACAGTTTTGTTCCAATTAATCCCCATGATTTTCATCTGCCAATTGATCGTGCTGCTTTCAGTCATAAAATAAGGCTAAAAGACATTGATGCTTCAGTACAGTAATGCAAGTATAAGTAAAATAGTCTCCGAGTTTCATGTAGCATCAGTCTTGTATTTTTCAACTGCCCCCGAAATTTCCTGTTTATTCACTAATTTCAATGGTGCCATAATTTCTCTCTTGGGATTCCAAGTGCCTGCAGCAAAGCTGTATAAATTCAAGCAAATGGGAATTGATACATACTATTTTTGGTATCCCCAAATGCCCACAGGGAATCACCATGATCACATTAAAGAACATGCTAAAGCCTTCCACCAATCAAGGTTGTGCTTTGTGGATCCCATTCACACTTTTAAAAATGAAGTTGCTCTGTACTGCCAATTATTAAATTAGCATATTGGATTAATTTCAGCAGCTTGACCAGGTAATTGTCCCATATCAGATTTGCAGAAAAGAAATGGGCTTTAAGAAAAGGTCCCCTAAAAAACTGATGGCTAAAATGAATGATGGAATAACTGCAATAATAACTCATTTGGGAGAATAACTCGCTTGGGAAAAACATCCTCTTCATTTTTGCTCACACCAATAAAATAGGATATCATAACAAAGCTTGGGTTTCCTCTTTCCAAATTCTGATATCCACTGGCACTGGGAGAACTCAGGGCTAGAGAAAAGAACCTCCATCTATAGAATGGTGAGAACTGGTAGAGTGCAGGAACTCCTGCTTATTGTATCCTCAGTTTCCCTCTGACTGCTGGAGCCTTCCAAATCACTAATGAAAATATTTATACACAGCAGGGTTTCAAGGCTCCTGAAGCCATGGATTGCTGCTTTATTTGGGCACTCCAGCCTGAGCTCTTTCCCTCCACGCCTGCAAGACAGAGTAGCAAAAGGCCTTTAGGAACCCTTCAGTGGATCTCCCAGTATTAGATCCCTTTGCTAAAACCATGCACTCTTAAAAAGTAGATGGAATTTCCTGTTTTAAATCTAGTCCTTCTGCTAGATACACAATCCACTGTAAAGGAAAGGAAACCAAGGCAAGACACAGCATCAATGTAGCAGCATAATATTATAGCCAGCCTGCTGTTAATACATACATAACACATACATTAATACTCATATTCCTTAATGATAGTTTCATGCAACCACCATGTTGAAATGTAAATGCAATAGCATGTATGTGAATGTGTAGGTGTGACATTAACATAATTGCAGCCAATGGATTGGAAACAAGGTATGGCTTGTAGTCAAAATGTTGAAGGTCATGATAGTATTTACCAATGTTTGATTAAGGTATAAATACCTTTCCTTGGCACTAAAGAAAAACACTTGCTATTCAAGAACTAGTCATCATAGAAGAGAGGGAAACTGGCCTGGTTACAGAATAATAGTGCCACAAAGAATTAACATCAAGGTCCCATCAATGAGCCATTCCAAGAAAATTTACTCAGTAAGAGACCTGGCCTAAGGACAGCAAAAGTGTTTACTCTCTTCAGAAGAGTATAAAATAAGATTTAGAAAAGTAAAAAGTGTCTCAGCCATCTTAGGCTAGAATAATACTGTATGAATTCTGACCAGAAATCTTTCAACAGAAACAAAAGGTATGGCTCTGCCACATTCATGTCAAAACATTACTGCATGCTGCCAAAAGTTCTTTCATTTATAACGTCCAATTTTCCCCCCCAGCTATAGTAAGGTATGCAGAATGAGATTGTAGTCAACCATGAAGGTTCATCATCAGTATTATTGTACTACTTTTAAGCCAACTATACACTCATTAGGCAGTATCATCAACAAATCTGCCAAAGGCAAAGAAATATTGCCCAATTCTTAGTTGTATTATTATTTTTCAATCTAGTTTTTGGCTGCTTTACTAACCTCAAAAAGAAGATTTCCATTTCTGCAAGAGAGAGTTTGGACAGAAGCACAGGTCAGTTTCTCTGCAGAAAAATATAGCCATACATGTTCACCCACGCTCCTGTATTGCACCAAAGCTGATGATTAAACTTCTGGATTTATGGGAGGGAAGAGACCAAATGGGACACAAATCTTCCCACAAGATCTATTCAGTAGTTATATTAATGAAATGCTTCAGCTCTTGTATATTTTACTTTTAGAAGCCTGGTCCTTTTATTTCTCATACTCGAGCCAACTTCTGTAAGACTCTCATAGTGGCTCCTCTTGTATTACTGACCAAATAATTGGAATCTGTTTCATTACATGCTGTGAGATGAAACGTATTTGTTCTTCAACACTTCTCTCCATCAATACACAATTTCCAACATAGCATTCTACAAAAAGGATTGTACTTAGCATTGAAGTAGGACTTTAGGGTTAAGTATGTTTGATTTAGTACATCCTTCCTGAATATGAGCTTAAGCCCCATCTGCTAACATTTTCTTTTTTGGCAGACAAAACTTTGCCCTCTTGCTAATCCTAAAATTGGACTCATAATCAAAAAACCATTTTGAAATGGTTTCTCAAGAGTCTGTACCAGTTTCATATAATGGTGCATCCATGCCTCTTCAATCATAGTCACTTTAGCGCCAAGGTAAGGGTAGAGCAACTTGGTCTCTCCAGAGATTTTGGGCTCCAGCTGCCACAATCCCTCCCCATTGTCTGCATTGGCTGGAGCTCATCACAGTTGACATTAGAAAACCCCTGGAGTGATGCTTTGCACTAGTGACCCAGACTGAAGAGCATGGATCTGCCTGCCACACCGCCTACTGCAACCTCATGCAAGGATCCTGGGGATCCATTGTGGAAATAAGAAGCTATCAGTAAGGTGGCCAAGATCAACAATCGGACCTGGAAAAGGACCAATGTCAAAATCCCTCAGTGTGCCATAGGCACTCTGGCATACCTGGGGAAGGGAAGAGATGCAGAACTAATTCCAAGAAGGAATTCCCTCTCAGCAACTGAGCGATCTCAGCAGCAACAGCAAGAGCGGGAGGGAGGAAGCCCGGACAGCTGATATTTGCAACAGGCAGCTGGGCCAGGCTGGAAAAGTGGAGGAGGATGAAGCGAGAGCCCATCAAGAATGACGTCAGTGAATTGAGCAGGAAAACACGGCTGGGGGGGGCGCCTTGGAGGGATCTGCTCTGTAACTGAATACAGAAAGCTGCGTGCGGAGGGGCTATGGGAGACACGCAGCTAGCCAAACCTGACAACGCTGTGACGCGAACATGACAAGCTGCCACGCAAAATGGTGACAATATCCCTTTGGGGGGGGAGGGGGCTGAATCCGCACTTGGGAAAACTCGCCCCAAAAGCGGAGGGGAGGGGGAGAGTACTTGCCTATACAACAGCAAAAAGGAGAGGAGAGGTACGGGGGGGGGGGGGAGCTCCACCGTGCAAACTCGCCTAGCGGGAAAAAAATCCAGTATTCTGAGTCTTCAGGGGCAAAACAAGATGGAAAAGGGGTGGGGAGACAGCGTGGGGTTCAATCCACCGGGGCCGGAGAAGTGGCTCGGTTCCGTTTTCAAGGAGCCGGTGCCGGATCTTTTGACGGAGACATTTTTTTAACAGAAGGAAGGTGCCCGTTTGCCGCCGCCGCCGCTTCCAGGAACGCAGCCTGCGGAAAGGGGAAAGGTGGAAGCCTTCCCCGCCCTTCTGCCCAGCGAACCCCTTTTCCCCAAATCCCCACCATCTTTAGCGCTCAAAAGCACCCTTTCATCCCGCACAAGAAAAGATACTTCCCTAGCCCCCCAAGAGGAAGAACCCCCCCACCAAGTTTATTTTGGGGACACAGAGAGAGGGGGAGGGAAAAAACACCTCTGTCCGGCGTGCAATAGATAAGGGCGTGCAACTCCATCCGACCATATGGTAGGAAAGGAGCCCTGGCCAGCCGCTAGAAAGGGCAAGAAGCGGAGACATTGACCGGGCAACTGCAGATAGCCCAAGGCCCCACGATTCACCCCGCCGATTCCAGCTCCAAGCATCCCAACGAAGTCGATCCGTTCCCCTTTCGGAATCCTCCCTCCCGCCGGCCCCTTTCAATACGCATCCTCGTCCTCGGTTCTCACCGTGCAGCACTTGCAACGGGCGGTCTCCAGCAGCGCCGGCCGCAAAGGACGGAGGCGGCGGCGGTAGCAGCAGCAGCAGCAACAGCAGGAAGAAACCGTCCAGCGCCCGAAGCAGACTCCGCCACCGCCCCATGCCGGCTGGTGCCCCAGCTCAGAGCCCGGGCAGCCGCCACTTCCACGGCCGCTGCACCATCCCCGATCAGCGCCCCCTCCAGACGAACACCGGGACACCTCCTCCCCGCAAGCCAACCAATCTCAAGACCCATGCAAAATGGATTCTCGGCCCCATCAGCCTATCACAACCCAGAAACAGGACACGCCTGAATTCGAAACGCTGGGCTTCACCATCCCTGGCCACGCCCGACTTTTAGGGTTACGCCCCCACATTAAAAATGAGGCCTCACCTCTCCCACCTGCTGTTATACCTAGTGCGTTCCCGAATCCTCGCTGTGCCTCCTCCAATCAATTGCATTAACATTCTAAGTGGACGCCCCTCTGGCTAAGGATGCTTCAGCTTTGCATCAATCACAATGCAGGGAGATGGTTAAATTATACCTCCTGCGGGCAGGCAGGCAAACAGGCAGGCGTTAAGCACAGCTTAGGTTTTGCCTACCTACTGAAGCCTCCACATACCTGCTACAAACCTGCAGCTCTTCTAAGCTTATGCAGCCCTGAAGGTCAACAGCATGTCACTTCTCACATTGCACACAGCTAGAAGGTGAAAGTCTTGGTTTCAGGCCCTAATACTGGAGCAACACCAGAGCAGTATGCTTATTTCTTTGCTCACATCTGGCAGAGAAACCTGGTAAGTACATAAAGCAAATCCAACCTTTGAGCTATAGCATCACTTCTTGGAGAAGACATCCCAGTGACAACTACATCATACCTGGAAACACTGCTGTCTTATAGCACCCATTCTTATCCTCCTGTCAAAAAGGGTGCTAATGAATTACTACCACAACAGTAAAGCAGAAAGCCAGTAATACTCATTGGTGCTCCATGGTTCCTCCTTTGCTCTGCAATTACTTTTAAAAAAATTGTTAAAATCACAAGGGGTGACTTTCACGATGACACTTCTACAAGAGTTATGACTAGTGCAGCTGGCTTTCTCCAGCCCAAAAGGGTGCAATTTTAAGGCTCTTCATAAGGGACACAGGAAAGGACGTACAGAAACAGGAAAGAGGTGCACTTGTGGGGTTCATGGTCTATTATTTCACCCTTTTTTACTTCAAATGAAAGAGCTATGCAGGCTCAATGTAGTCACCTCGTTAATCTGCCAGAGAAGCCAACACAACAGCCTACCCAGTCTTCACTCAAGAGGCACATTCAGATTCTGCTTCTAGCTTTCAATAACATCCACATTAAATGCACTAGGTCTTAAGATGCTACATCCTGAGACGGTGACAGATATTGAAATACAAGGATGCATATTTTAACATTTTGCCTACATGTAATCCTTGATAGGTTCCCTTGTGAATCTGCTTCCTTTTAAAACAACTGCTCCTTTATCTATTATGTTATCTTTATCCATTTAGTTTTACAGGTTAATTTAGTGATTGAGAGGCAGCTGGAGGGAAGTTTTGTTATCTTCAGATGGTCCATCTTATATGATGCAGGAATAAAGCTATCCTCCTCAGTTCTCTAGGTCAGTTTTGCCATGCCCTCAATTTATGTTGGATGATAACCCAATTGCAGAGCACCTGTTTCTCATTTACACACACACACTTAACAAAATGATAGAAAACAATTGGTGGCATTGGACAAGGTCTTTTGGTTCCTTCCAACTGAAACTTCAACCATAGCAGAGATTTTCCCGATCTAGTCAGTCTTGAAGCTAAGACGACAAATCCCAGTTCAATGTTAGGAGACTCATTCTAACTCTAAGAGGAATTCTAACAACAGTGGAATTAATTACTGAGGACAATAGTGGAGTCCTTGGGGTTCTCTGAGCTTGATTGTTCTCTTGTAGACATTTTGTTACCCAGCTAGGTAACATCTTCAGTGCTAGAAGGAAGTGGGGTTTGCTCTCTGTTTATATACAGTAGTATATAAACCCTACTCCCTTCTAGCACTGAAGATGTTACCTAACTGGGTAATGAAATGTCTGCAAGAGAACAATCAAGCTCAGAGAACCCCAAGGACTCCACAATTCAACCCTGAGCTACATGTATTCTCTTCTATTGGTACAATAATCAGTAATTATTGGGACTAGATGGCCACATGACTCCTTCCAGCTCTGTGATTCTAAAAGCTTGATAAGTAGCTATCAAAACAAGGTTCCCATACAAATTGATTTCACCTTGAAAGGCAACAAAGCCAGGGGTTAAGAAATCCTCATAAATCCTGAAAAGAGTTGATGTCTAATCCCATGCATGTGTGGATCATTTATTCTTGTGGCTGTGAATTCTAATGGTGCTAATCTGAAATAATGACTGAAAGTAGACATACTCATCCAAGTAAAAATGTAATGTAGTGCCTACAATATTCGCTTTTTACTCTCAATGGTGGAAAAATAAAAAAACAGAAAGGCCACACATCACCTTTTCAGCAATTGTCCTGCAATCTTGTATGCCACTTAATGCCTTCTAGACATAATTTTGTTCTGCAGGACCGATTATAAACTGGTTGTAACGCCACTACTTTGTCAGCAAAACTGTAACTTTGCTGGCTAGAGATCTCCAACACATCTCAAGGGTATCAGGCTGGGGAATGCTCATCTGTGGTGGCAGATGAGAGCAATGTGGTGACGGGGAGGAAATGTTCTGCCAGCATCTTTGCAGCATTACTTCCACTAGTATCAGGCAGACTTGCGACTCTGGACTGCTCCTTTCCCCATATACTGTATTTTAAAATCCTTGAGATATGCAAAGAAGTACAATATGCAACAGCCCACCCTCCCATTATGATCTGATTGCAGACTAAAAATGGTCCTATAAGAACATAATCTATGTGAAGCGCTTCTGCATGTGTGACCTTTGTATGCTACTTGATGAACCAGCATTGCCTTGCTGTCTCACACAGCCTGGTAACCAAGCCGAGCCCAACTGCTGTGCAAGCAAGGGATGTGGGAGTGGAAGGAGAAATTGAGGTTTGCATCATTTGGCATTTACCAACACCAGAATGTCATCTGTAATTTTACTTCCCACTTGAAGTACTAAGATTATTCTGGGGCCACTGTTTAAATTTCACTGTCTTACTGGTGACAGAAAAAAGGGTTCAAAGGTTATTTTAAGGCACTGCCTCTGAGGCTCAGCCATAATAGTGTAAATATGCCTAAGAGGTAACTTCTGTTCTGAAGCTAGTTGATGAGAGACTGGGGGGGGGGGGGGGGGGGGGGACTCAGCAAGCCCCTGAACTGCACAGAGGTCACTGGATTAAAGCTGCTTTAATTATTATCCAGCCTAAGGAAAAGGGAGAGCCTCTTTCAGCATTCAGGCTGCCCATCAGCTGCTCAGAAGTGTGTGATCCAAGGTGGGAAACAGCTTGAAGAAGCCCTGGGAAGGAGACAAGAGAGAAGTCAGGGTCAGAGGGGAGGCAGAGAACAGCCCTCAGAAGGAAAAAAGCAGGCAGCTGTCAATACACACAATGGCGTCACCATGGCAGCCAGAGAATCGTGAGGCACAATGTTACTATAGAAACCCATCACTGACTCAAGGCCACCATCGTTGTCATGGCAACATAGAGACAAGATTACAAAGAAGAGCTAGAGAGTTGAAAGAACCAGAGCCCAAAACTCAACCCAGGAAGTGGGAGTGGAGGAAGGCCAGGGATTAGGACCTGCTCCTATCTTCCAATGATCCCTTTCGTTTCTTCCAAATCTGCTAACCAAGACCTAATCAGAGGGTGCTTATTTGCAAGAGGGCTGTGCTTCCCTACCTAGGTACTTCAACTCAGTATATCTGCTTAGCTCAACCAACCTTCACTAGGAGGTGAAGGGCAGAGGGAAAGAAGAGGCAGGCTATGACTCTGCATGCCATCTTCAGCCCCATTCCCAGTGCAGAAGCACCCAAGCTGCTGCCTACCTTGAAAAGAGTGATGGTCTGAAGAACCCCCGAAGTGCAGCACATCTCACGAATGGAGTGCATAGCTAGCTGGGGGCAACCCATATCCAGCACACGCAATCCAAGGCGGGAAGCCAGGATGGGCCCAATGGTTGTGCCACAAGGAGAATCATTTCGAACCATGAATTCCTGCAACCAACATGAGGAAAAAAAAGGGAGGGGCAGTTATTGCTTGCTCTTTGATAGCAGTGAAGCAGGGATGGAGGGGGGAACCAGATATGGAACTGAATCCTTTAAGGGGAGGTCTCTGGGTTTCTCAGGTCCTTGGCACTGGCCAGTCCAACTCAACTATCAAACATCAGCTGCAGAGCTGAAGTTTCTAATGTGGATTGAACCATTATATGAAAATGGAGAGGGGAACATCTTTGGAGGGAGAAGCCCTTTACTTAGCATTTAATTTTAAAGCCCCAGTATCCCTGGTCTCATCTCCCTGGCTCCTAGGAGGTAGGATGATTTGCCCCCAGTGGACTGTACAGTGATGCAGCACAGTGGCATTCCCTAATGGTTGCAGCACAGAGCAGCACTGGCAGCATCCAGTCAACCTTCTTTAAGCTTGGAAGTTAAGTGGGGTCAGGTCTGATTAGTACTTGGACAGGAAACACCAGGGCATACCAGAGATACAGGACAGACTGGGAGTCGACCTCTGTATTGCTACCCATAAATGTGCAGGGATGCATCCATGAAGTCAAGCTTACACGAAGGGAGCCTTTACTTTTTAAAATAATGCTTACTTGTAGAGGAACATTCACACGACTGGCAATCTCACGAATCAATGCCTCTGTGACAGCAGTAGAGGCATAGCGTTGGTTGCTGTTTACTTTCAGAGCAGGTCCCTGCACAGAAAATCACCAGACTGAAGAGAAGATTCCCCACATTGAAAACCAGAGGAATTTGTCCCATCCATCATGGGAAGCAGGTCTTGTTCTTGGAGATAAGAAATGAACCCACAAAAACCAAAAAAAAAAAAAAGCCACTAGAAGGACGAAGCCGCTGCTATTTCTGCCATCTTTCACAAATTAATTTGTTAATTCTGCCTGGAATTTCTTGAGATGTGCAATTGCTCCACCCTAACAGGAAGGGCTGGACTTACGCTTCCCACCAGACTCCAAAGTTTTAAAATGATACATCTCTTCACATGAATAATTTACTGACGTAAGATACAAAATCTATAAAAAAAGAGCTTCCATCCTAGAATGCGTGTGCTTTTCTCAAATTCTCCCCCATCTCTTTATCTGAGCTAAGCACAATTGCTTTGTCCTGTATGTGCTCAACAGGAAGTAAGATATAGCTCCCGATAATCAAAATAATTACCTTTAGCATACTTTCTCATATCTAGGCCACCAAAGCAACAGCATAATCTCCAGAAAGTGCTTTTCCACAAGTCATGTGCCATATGGAATATCTCCCCTGAGCCCACCTGTTCTGAATCTATTCAAAACTGTTACCACCGAGAGCACTCCCACAACTGGCTCTCAAACAAGAAAAAGAAATCTCCATTTCAAGAATGAGTTTTGCATCTGCCATCTTCCCTCAGTGAGTTGTTCCTGTGCTGCTTGCTGAGACTCCTAGTTTTCAAGAACACGGTGTGGTCAAGTAGTCCACATTACCTACCATGTGAAACTGTGGCCGGTGGTTCTTATCATGCTTGTCCCTGCAAAAAGAACAACCTTCTATGAGTGTGCTTCTGCTTGTGCCTGAATTTCAAAGATCAGAGGACTGAAGAAAAGAGGTGCTATTGCTGTAATGCATTCAAGTCATTTTTTTAAAAGATGAGACAGAGTAGCACTTTTGACAGAACCAACAAGGAAGCCTGTGTGCAGGGATCTTGCATCCGAACAGAAAGTCCGACTTGGAGAGAGAAATGCTTTAATGATTAGAATAAAATTGCTTTATTTTGTAGCACATCAGCAAGATGATGAAGGAGACCATCTCAACGGCACTTCTGAAAGATGCTTCGAGCTTGAAAGCACATTGTATGTAGGTCTGCATAGACCCACTTGCACATTCACTTGATTTTTTATCATACCCTGCTTTTTGGCAACTTCAAGGCTTTGGAAGACAGATGGCTTGCTCAGAATAGCCCAGGACTCTGCCCCAAATCCTGGCCCTGTCCTTTACAAAATAATAAATCAGTTCTAAAGTGTTAGCAACTTTCAGAGGGACCAAAGCTCAGGAACAAACTCAACTATACTGGGGAATCATCTATAATTTGGGGAGGAGTATTAGTCAACTAACCTGTGATTTACAAGTAACCCCAAAGTAACAGGGAGATCTTTGAAAATCCCTTCAGCTTTTCAGATAGGGGAAACAGTACAACAGATAGCTTACAAGAGTCTGATGGTTTTATTGTTCAAGCAGCTTTCCCTGTTAGATTCATACGATCTGAAGGATGGAATTGTGGGTAACATTTTAAATGAAAAGAAATTCTTTGAAAGCAGCAGCCCCCTTGTGATGAGGTATATGTAAGGATGCCCAATATTTAATGACATGCTTGCCAAGCCCTGGTACACTATCTCACACTGCCCATTGGCAACATACTCACGCATAATTGGGGTGCACCGCATGAGCCATATCTGCACTGATCATGCAGGATTTGGGCACTGCTTCCTCAAATGCTGTAAGGTTCTGGGGTGAAGCTGAGATGCGGCGAAGAATTAGCTCAGTGAGGAGCGATGCAGCCCCTTGAGCACTTTCTGAACCAACCTGCCAGAGAGGTACATTCAAAAGGTGAACTATCAAGAAGCCTTTTATTACTAATAGAATTTTAACTAATAGAAGAGAATAAGTGTAGCTCAGGGTTGAACTGTGGAGTCCTTGGGGTTCTCTGAGCTTGGTGGTTTTCTTGCAAATGTTTCGTTATCCGGCTAGGCAGCATCTTCAGTGCTAGAATGGGATGGGGTTTGCTCTCTGTTTATATATTGTGGCATGCCGTGCCAGTACCCCCCCGCCCCCCCACCAACACTGGCAGGGCATACAAGAGTATATAAACAGAGAGCAAACCCCATCCCATTCTAGCACTGAAGATGTTACCTAGCTGGGCAATGAAACATTTGCAAGAAAACCACCAAGCTCAGAGAACCCCAAGGACTCCACAGAATTTTAACTGCCATCTCATTTTGGAGAGCAGCTTCAGTTATCCCCTCTTACCACTTCCAATTCTGCTGCTACTTATCTAGTTTATTTTGCCCACAATCCCCCAATCTTGTGATTGGCAAGTTACTGTGGGCAACACGCCACTCTTTTCTGACCTCCACCTTTTTTTACCTTTTTTCAGGATAGGTGGCTTCAGACCTCTCTTTTTAAATGCCCCCCATCCTCCAAATTGGGACAACCTGGGAATGGTTTAAGAGACGAGACTTAAAGGAATCCATTTCATTCCTTAAACTTCCACTCCCCCCTCAATGCCACTTGGGCTAAAATTTTGGCCCCACTCTAGTTATCTCATAGCATCACCAGCCAGGACCTCTATCATCTTCAGATGTCTAAACATTTAAAGGATGGCCTTCAGCCTCAAAAAAATCTCCCAACCCATGTTATCAGATTTAACCAGCTAAGTATTCCTTCGGATCAGAATAGGATATGGTCTTTCCACTTCCCATCCAGAAAAAGAGCTTACCACTAACCTCTTCATTGTCATAGAGTGCAACCAGGCGCACATTTGGCTCTTCGGTAAGAGCTCCAGGTCCATCAGTAGATTCAATCAAAGCCTGAAGGGACAGACAAGGGGCCAAGGTGAATTGAGAAGATTGGTAATGCCTAAGGATTTTCAAAAATACTTTCTGCTGGCTTTCTCCCTGGCATATGAGTTAGTATTAGTAAACAGACCGCCGGATCTTCTAGGAGCTTGAAGCCTAGGACAGGAAGGATCTGCAACCACGTTCATAGCTAGATCATTCATACAAGAAGAAACTTGAATTATACCTCCCACTCAACAAGGAAGTCTATTTGTAAGCCCTGACTAAGTGTTCCCTCAAAATATCCATCTGGAAAAATATACCAGCCTAGGAAATACAAGGTTTTGATTTCTTTCCAGTTCCTCTACGCCCTTTGTAGCTACAGCACAGGAACAGCTCCTGTAAGACCAATTCTTAACACTATCCCCTTCTGTGTCAGAAATCCATTGTACTTGTAGAAGAAAGAGGGTAAAAGAACTGATAAGAGGTACTAATAGCTAAACATGCTAAGCTATATCTAAGTTGGCCAACTAGTTTTGTTCAATTCCTCCAAATCTTTCAATCTGTAATGTTCCCTTCCTATCCTTCTCCAAGATGTGTAATGCTGCGTATGTACATGCAATCAGTTCCACTTCCACATGTAAAATGGCAAGATCATTCCCTTTTTTGTGCTGTTTCCCAGAGTAACGTGTTTTTAATATCTGTTCAGAGCATCCCAACCTTTGTGGGATGCTCTGATGGTCTCTAAATATTCAACCCTTTTGGATTTCATGGACATCAAGAATGTGTTTTTGACAGGAGTGCATTCCATAATTTGGGAGGGATACTGGAGAACGTTTGCCAGATGAGCGAGCCTCTTGACTGCACCAACGTCTTCAGAAGGGGGTCTCCTGAAGAACTGAATGGCTGGATAGGTTCATAATAGGACAGGCAGTCCCTCAGGTGAATCCTACTTTTTTTATGGCTTTAAAGATTAACATCATCACTTTAACTGGTGTTTGGCAAACAACTGGAGCAGCAGAGCCTTTCTCAGAATGTCAGCAGGGACATGATTGAGGGTGACTCTGTTGACATTGTCTATTTAGATTTTCAAAAAGCCTTTGAAAGAATTCTTCATCAAAGGCTGTGTGTAAATTTAGCGGCCATGGGTTAAGAGGACTTGTCCTTTTAGATTGCTAATTAGTTAAAAAAGAGAAAGCAAAAAGTAGAAATGCATCAACATTTTCTTAGTGTAACTTGATAAGAAATGGAATCCCTCCCTCAAGGATCTGTATTGGAACCATTAGTTTTTAACTTAATAATCAATTATGACTTTGAGATAAGCAGTGAGTGGCCAAGTTTGGAGGCAATGCTAAACTGTTTATGGTGGTAAAAAACAAGTACCTGTGAACAGCTCCAGAACATTTCTTTACACTGGCTGATGGTAAATCAATTCAAGTTAGAGTAAAATGATACACAATGGGGGAAAACCCCACTAACCTCCCATATACACTGATGGGGCTTGAGTGGTCTGTAACTAATCATGCAAAAGATCTTGGAGACACAGTGGATAGTCCAATGGAGATGTCAATTCAGTGTGCGGCAGCTGTGAAAAAGGTAAATTTTATGTCCTGGATCATTAGGAAAGAGCCCAAAAATAAAAATGTGAACATCTATAGAAAACTGTAGTACATCCAAGTTAGCAGTAGTGAACACAGCTGACTCCCACACTTGAAAAATGGTGAAACAGAGCTAGAAATAGCACTGTACAGAAAAGGGCAGCCAAATTATCAAGGGGCTTGAATATCTTTCCTAACAGTATAGGTTAGAATATTGGAAGCTTCTTAGCTTGGGAAAAAAAGCAATGGGGGGCAACATGCTGGGGCTTATAAAAAACATGGGCAGGGAGAAGACAGGGAGCATGTCCTTCCCACCTTCATCAAAATACCAGGACCAGGGGCCATCTGTTAAAGCTGACTGGAAGCACTTCTTCACACAATACATAATTAGCACAGAATTCATTACCACAACACATATGGCCACTAACTTGTTTTTTAAAAAGCAGGATTGGAAACATCCACTGAGGAAGGTCAATTGGACTGGGAGGCTCAATTCCGCCCCCAGGTTGGGGGAAGCATTCCTCCAAATATCAGTTGTAGGAATACAACAATGAAGAGGACCATGTTTCCACCTCCTGCTTACAAGCACTGCAGAGAAACAAGATGCTGGAGTAAGATGAGCCTTGGCCTAACCCAGCAAGGCTGTTCTTATGTAGAGGGGATGTACACGGATCAGGAAGTGCGTGATGAGCCATCCCTGGACCCAGCCACGTTTCCTCCATGCACAGACCTAGCACAGGGTATTTGGTCCATGCATGGATCTGAAGCTCTAGAACAGGCAAAATAGGTAATCCAAGGCCATTCCAGAGTTCCTTCCCATCAGAAAGAGACTGTGGAAAGTAGAGCAAATGTATACTAATAACATGCATAAACTGTCCTGGCCATCCAAAGCAGCAGCATGCATTCAAAACCAGCTATCTGTCCTGAGGAGCAGGGGATCCTGTAGATGTTGACATTCCACCTTCTTGCTGTCAGGTCCCAGCCTGCTACACCATGGAGACAAAGCTGGGCGAAAGGAGTTCAGCTAGGCTTCAGTGAGGCACACTGGATGTTAGATGTTTTATCAGCAACTGACCTGGCATTGAGGAGCAGGACTTTTTGGTTGGAGGGGTCATCTTCACTGTCACCTTGACTTCCTTCATTAGACTCAGTCCGAAGGAACTTGATAGGGAGGCCAATTGGTGGCTTACCTTTCCTTGTGCCATTTCTCCCCTTCTAAGTTAGTTTATAGGACATTTTCCACTCTGCATTCCCCTGCACCTATCCACCTGGCCTGACTTTAAGCATGAAGCCCAGTTAGAAACAGCAGTCCAGATTCCTCCCCAATTACAAGCCCTTCCTGGCACTCAGATGTACAAAACGGAGCGAGTTGATCTCAGCTCCAAGGCTTTCCTAAGAGGCTTCAAGAGCAGCAACCTCCTTCAGAGTGACCCCTTGGCAAGGAACCCCCAGCCCCAGCTAGAGATCAAATTGCCAACATTCGCTGGATCATGGAGAAAGCACGAGAGTTCCAGAAAAACATCTACTTCTGCTTCATTGACTATGCAAAAGCCTTCAATTGTGTGGATCACAACAAACTGTGGCAAATTCTTAAAGAGATGGGGGTACCAGACCATCTTACCTGTCTCCTGAGAAATCTGTATGTGGGCCAAGAAGCAACAGTTAGAACTGGTCATGGAACAACTGATTGGTTCAAAATAGGGAAAGGAGTATGACAAGGCTGTATACTGTCACCCTGCTTATTTAACCTATATGCAGAGTACATCATGAGAAACGCCAGGCTGGAAGAATCACAAGCCGGAATTAAGATTGCAGGGAGAAACATCAACCACCTCAGATATGCAGATGATACCACCCTAATGGCAGAAAGTGAAGAAGAACTAAAGAGCCTCTTGATGAGGGTGAAAGAGGAGAGTGCGAAAGCTGGCTTGAAACTCAACATTAAAAAAACTAAGATCATGGCATCTGGACCCGTCAATTCCTAGCAAATAGAAGGGGTAGAAATGGAAGCAGTTAACAGACTTCATTTATTTGGGCTCCAAGATCACCGCAGATGGAGACTGCAGCCATGAAATTAAAAGACGCATGTTCCTTGGGAAGAAAGCTATGGCAAACCTAGATAGCATATTAAAAAGCAGAGACGTCACCTTGCTGACAAAGATCCGCATAGTCAAAGCTATGGTTTTTCCAGTAGTAATGTATGGCTGTGAGAGCTGGACCATAAAGAAGGCTGAGCGCTGAAGAATTGATGCCTTTGATCTGTGGTGCTGGAGAAGACTCTTAAGAGTCCCCTGGACTGCTAGGAGGTCAAACCAGTCAATCTTAAAGGAAATCTACCCTGACTGCTCATTGGAAGGATTGATAATGAAGCTCAAGCTCAGATACTTTGGTCACCTAATGTGAAGAGAGGACTCCTTGGAAAAGACCCTGATGCTGGGAAAGATTGAAGGCAAAAGGAGAAGAGGACGGCAGAGGATGAGATGGTTGGATAGCATCACTGAAGCAATGAGCATAAAACTGAGAAAACTCAGGGAGGCAGTGAAGGACAGGAAGGCCTGGCGCGATACGGGTCATGGGGTCACGAAGAGTCGGACATGACTTAACAACTGAACAACAACAACAACCCCAGCCCCATTCTTTTAAAGCTCTGGGAAGCTGATCCACTCTTGAGCTGAGATCTCTGCCAGGAGCACAAAGTGAAGGACACATAGCCCTCTTAAGCACCAGGAACTTTTGGGAGACCAGCAGAAAAGTCGAGAGGGTGTGGCTTACGATCCCTACCTCTCCTGTGGAGCTCAACCTGCAGGAAGGTGCTGGTGTGTACGGGCCTGCAGGGCAACATTCTTTTAAAGCCAGATGCAATGCATAGCAGAAGGCCAGACAATGCACGGAGAGCAAATAGCATCTAACTAACATGCAGAAACACAGAGCATATTACAGCATAGCCCTTTCCTGGGCATCAAGGAAGCACCACAGCACAAGAAAACAGCACTGCCTCCTGATACCCCCTCACTTGAGTAACTCACCTGCAGGGCACAGTAGCAGCTGTGGAGGTTATCCAGGCGAGGGGAGAATATGAATTCATTGAAGGCACCACCTAGTGTCTGTTGGGAAGTCACGGGGGGAAAAATAGAATAATAGAATTGGTTGGGACCTTGGAGGTCATCTAGTCCAATGTTTGTTTGTAGGATCTGCTAAAGCACTTTGGCCTGATGGCTATCTAGCCTCTGTCTGAAGACCTCCAGTGAAGGGGAACAGACCACTTTATGAGGTAGCCTATCCCATTGGCCGACTGCTGTTACTGTAGGAGATTCCTCTGAATATCTAACTTGAGCCTATGTCCCTACAGGTTCAACTCAATGGTTCTAGTCCTGCCCTCAGAGGTGACAAAGAAGTCCACTTGTTCCTGTATATGGTAACCCTATGGACTATTATATCTCCTCTCAATTTTCTCTTAGGCCAGTTCTGTAAGCTGCCTAGAGTCTGGTAGGTTTTAGACAGTGGACAAATCTCATAAACAAACAAGCATTCCTCATAGGACTTGGTTTCCAATCCCCTCACTTTCTTCTCTGAACTTGTTCCAGATCCTTTTTGACTACGGTGCTCAGAACTGGAAACAGCACCCTAAATGGGGCATAACTAAGGCAGAGTAAAGTACAAGGATTATTTACCATAATCTGGACTCTATGTTCTTGTTAATACTTTACAAAACATGAGTTACCTTTTTAGCAGCTGCATCACCGTATCTTGGGAAGTGTTTTTGTCCTTCCCAGTGTGCACCCATCTACAGTGCATTCGGAAAGTATTCAGACCCCCTTCACTTTTTTCAATTTTGTTATGTTGCAGCCTGATACTACAATTGTTCAAATCCATTTTTTTCCTCATTAATTACACTCAGTACCCCATAATGACAAAGTGAAAACAGAATTTTAGAAATGTCTGTAAATTTATTAAAAAGGAAAAACTGAAATATCACATGTACTTACCGTATTTTTCCGTCAATAAGACGCCCCCATGTACAAGACGACCCCCACTTTTCCAACCCAAAATTAAGAAATCAATATTTTAAAGATAGTGCAGAACACATTTTTATTTAGTAATTAGTTAACATTTACCTGATACACTCGATGGGAGGAGGTCCAAACCGTCTCTCTGCAGCTCTATTTCCATGCTCTTTTGCATAATTGATTACATTCAATCACGAGTGAAACTGCCGATAGCTTCTCTCTGCAAACAGACTTCCTCTAATTGGTTTGTCCAGCATCAGCTGACGTCAGTTACATAAGGCTAGTGACTGGAGGAAGTCTGTTTGCAGACTCAAGCTATTTCACTCGTGATTGGAGGCTACAAATAGGAGGAAGCCTGTTTGCAGAGACGAAGTATGGGCAGTTTTGCCACCACACGGTTCTCTCCTCGGCTGACTTCCTTGAATAAGACGCCCTTCAATTTTTAACATAAGGATTTTAGAAAAAAGTATCGTCTTATAGTCGGAAAAATACGGTAAGTATTCAGACCTTTTACTCAGTACTTTGTTGAAGCACCTTTGGCAGCAATTACAGCCTTGAGTCTTTTTCGGTATGATGCAACAAGCTTTGCACACCTGGATTGGGGGATTTTCTGCCATTGTACTTTGCAAATCCTCTCAAGCTCAATCAGGTTGGATGGGGACTGTCGGTGGACAGCCATTTTCACGTCTCTCCAGAGATGTTCAATTCACAGAGTTGTCTGTAAGCCGTACCTGTGTTGTCTTGACTGTGTGCTTAGGATCGTTGTCATGTTGGAAGGTGAACCTTCAGCCCACTCTGAGGTCCTGAGCGCTGTGGAACAGGTTTTCATTGATATTTCTGTACTTTGCTCCATTCAGCTTTCCCTCAACCCTGACCACTCTCCCAGTCCCTGCTGCTGAAAAACACCCCCACAGCATGATGCTGCCACCACCATGCTTCACTGTTGGGATGGTATTGGGCAGGTGATGAGTGGTGCCTGGTTTCCTCCAGACATAACATTTAGAATTGAGGTCAAACAGTTCAATCTTAGTTTCATCAGACTAGAGATTCTTGTTCCTCACAGTCTGAGAGTCCTTCAGGTGCTTTTTTGCAAACTCCAAGCAGGCTTTCATGTGTTTTGCACTGAGAAGAGGCTTCTGTCTAGCCACTCTACCATAAAGCCCAGATCGGTGGAGGCCTGCAGTGATGGTTGACCTTCTGGAACTTTGTCCCATCTCCACACAGGATCTCTGGAGCTCAGTCAGAGTGACCATCAGGTTCTTGGTCACCTCTTTTACTAAGGCTCTTCTTCCCCGATTGCTCAGTTTGGCCGGGCGACCAGCTCTTGGAAGAGTCCTGGTTGTGCCAAACTTCTTTCATTTGAGAATTATGGAGGCCACTGTGCTCTTGGGAACCTTCAGTGCAGCAGAAATTTTTGTAGCCTTCCTCAGATCTGTGCCTTGCAATAATCCTGTCTCTGAGCTCTGCAGGGAGTTCCTTTGAACTCATGGCTTTTGCTCTGGTATAGTATGCATTGTCAGCTGTATAGAGGTGGTGTGTGCCTTTCCAAATCATGTCCAATCAATTTAATTTACCACAGGTAGACTCCAAGCAAGGTGTAGAAACAGCTCAGCAACGATCAAGAGGCACCTGAGCTAAATTTCAAGTGTTGTTGCAAAGGGTCTGAATACTTATGCCAATGTGATATTTCAGTTTTTCCTTTTTAATAAATTTACAGACATTTCTAAAATTCTGTTTTCACTTTGTCATTATGGGGTACTGAGTGTAGATTAATGAGAAAAAAAATGAATTTGAACAATTGTAGTATCAGGCTGCAACATAACAAAATTGAAGAAAGTGAAGGGGGTCTGAATGCTTTCCAAATGCACTGTATGTATCTCTCATACTGCCTGTGTGTGAGCAAATAAGTGGAAACAAAGCAGCAGAATATGAAGCTGGGGTAAGTCTCCCCTTCTTTATAGATCTCACTTAAGGACATTTCTATAAAATCAAGCTATACTACAGAAGAACATAATTTCATCTCTTTCAACCTGCCCTCCAAAATGTAGGATTGTCTAAAAACAAGCCACCAGAGCCTCCAGCCTCCAATCCACCGAGTAGCAATGCAAAAATTGAAACTCTGCTTACTGGGGGCTGGGTATCTACTAGACACAGTTCCATTCCCACCAGTTGCTCAGGTTTCACTTCCAGTTCAGAGCAGAGAAGGGAGAGCAGAGCTGGAGCATGGCGACTCTGTTAGAAAGAGAGAGGTTAGAAATGTGCAGCACCCTGGAGAACACGCTACAGTGAGAGAGACAGTCTTTCTCCCACTTGTTCCCTCTTGCTCTCAGCCCACACAGCCTATGACTGATGCAGACCGATCAACCTACTGCACCCCCCATCCAATCTATCTTACCTGGAAAGATGAGATGCAACTGGCTTCTACCATGGGAACTTCCTTCTCCAGTGTCTCCTGGGCTTTTGTGGCCAAAATTGGGACCCTGTGGAAAGCCAGCAAGTTGCCTGTTATAGTTACTCCCTGGAGAATCTCAGAAGTGAGAACCACAGAGCCAGCAGAACTCAGAGCTGAGAAAGCAAGTGGAAAATCCTTACTCCTATATGTAGCTAATGAATCCTACACTTGTCACCTCCAAGCAGATAATGTCCAGAAATGCTGGACTACATCATTTATTATTTTCAATCTGCAAAATACTTGGGAGACATGGGAATCTATTCCAACCCACCTGAAGGGTGTGTAGTTTGGAAAACTGCCCTAGATATTTCTCTTATTTTTCTTAGGATGTTCTCCCATCACTTCATTACATTTAGAGTACTCCTGAAGCACCCAAAAGCTAGAGAACAGCCTGGGTAGCATAAGAGGTCTTGTTCACCATCTCTAGTCAGAACAAGGCTCCTTTGTGCTCAGATGCAGCTTTTCTGAAAGGAAACTTGAGTGTGGATGTTTTCCTCCATCATTGTGAGATGAACTATTCTCCCCTGGCAGACTCCATCCTTCTATTCAGTTACTACAAATGCAAACAGAGCCCTCATCAATGTCAAGTAAAAGACAGAAGGTCATGGTCAGGTCCTGAATCTGCTTAGATGAAAGAGCTCCATCCCTTTGTGAGGGGTTTCCAAGCCAGAGGAGGAAGGCTGCTGACTGACTGGAGGATGAGACAATCTTCATCACATTTCCCCTGTCCTTGTAGTCTTCTATGCCCACCTCAGTATCTGTTCCAAGGGACTGTAGGCCCTCTAGTACAGTGGGAGAGGTTGCAAGGCAGGGAGATGAGAAATCACTAAAAATCGCTTCCATCAGTGGGAGCATTCTGAGCCAAAAATCAGCAGAAAAGTAGTATTCAACCCATGCAACCAATTGCCAAGAAAGGAGCCAGCCGTCCCCCCACTCCTTTTTAGAAGTCTTTTAGCTAGGTGCTCTTGAATGAGGACCCAGCTAAAAGACTGAGCCAGGATTTCCTGCATCAAGCAGGGCATCGGAGAGAATGGCTTCACTTATACTCCACTGATTTCAAGGAATCTGCTCTGAGTAAATCTGGACCAACCTTACAATTTTACATAGGTTTATTTTAAGGTGAACTCTACTTTAATAGCAACTACCTTAGTAAAGAGAAATCGAAGTGGCTCACAATAAAAGCAAACTCGGCGTTCTAACAGAGTATCATATATATTGAAAGCAGAGAATTCATACTTCATTTGCCAGATTATTTTTTTTTTTAATTAAAAGAGAAAGGATAGGATGGAAGGAACAGTCTTAAGGCAGATCTCTTGAAAAAGAATTTACCAAGTCAGAATGCCACAATGGCAAAAGCCCTCCCTGAATCCCACTTAAGAACTTTGATATAACCTACATCTTTTCTCCAGAATCTTATGCAGTAAAAGATTAGTTAGTGTGTGTGTGTAACCAATACATCTGAAAGATGGTAGATTCAGGACAATCAGAAGAACTTTTGCCCACAGCATAGAGTTAATCTATGGAATTCACTGCTGCAAGACATAGCAAAGGCCTCCTCCACAAGAGGAGAGTGCACATACACATTTGAGAAACAAACAAACAAGGATGTCAATACCAGTTGCTGGGGAACAGTAGGGAGACTGGGCTATTACGCTTGTGCCCTGATTTTTGTGAACTTCCCAGAGCCACTTAGTTTGACAGTGCAGGAACAACATGCTCCTTTGCAGCACTGCAGCCCTTGCTAGAAAGGAAGTAGATAAGCACAGCTCATGGGATTGCTTTTCCTAAAGACTGACTAGCTAGACACCAACATCACGGCTTTACAGAAAGGCTTCTAGTTCGAGACAGTGCAGGGAAAGGACTGTTTACACTCTCACAGGTGTTGCTCAGTATTTGGTCCAAAGCTCTCATTTATATTGCGCTGGAGATGAATGGCCAAATGTGGGATGCGGAGAATGGGCCGTTCCACCCTCACCAGCTGTTGATCCAGACGCCCCGTGAACAGGTCCTGCAATGAAAAGAAAGGGAAAGCAATATAAAACCATTATTGTTCGATCTCAATTATTAAACCTCATGATGGTCATAATGAAAAAAAGGACAGTATAGAGGAAAGCTACAAAGTATCTTCAGGAAACAGCTCCACTGAGTAATTCTGCCTTAGTGGTTGTCAAAAGAAAATCAGCTCCAATGGCCTAAACAAATGGATCTTTCAACTTTAATTTAGAATAGATGGGGAATTTCAGGTGCAAGATGACTCTGATTTTTATCAGAACAGGTTTTTTTAAAAAAAATTCCCCAACCCCACAAGGTTTAGTATGGCTGCTAAAGAGGAATTGTAACAATCCTTTTCTTAACAGTGCTGCCAAATAAGAAACTGGGTGATTTGATGACAGATCCTTTGTATTACATCTATTTCAGCCTCAAGTGCTTTTCAAGATGAACTTTTCATTGACTGATATTGACCAATGAAGCTACAAAAATTCCATGGGATTCTATTTTTGTTCAACACACTTTATTCCTCAGAGGAGGTCAATGGTCTGTTTAAGGAGAAATACTCAAGATGGCACATAATGAAATGTACGCTGGCTTTCAGCATAGGTAGAAATATCAAGTTTAGAACCAATCTTTATCCATCTCCATTCAGCAAGAACATTACCATATTTTTTGCACCTTCAGCTCATCTGGAGGACATCAACTGTTTAATAAACTCTCCTTATAAACCAGTTTCCCATTTGGTAATCCAGAAATACTGGGAATAGAGTTCCCACAATTTTCAGCCATCTTGATGGCAGGAAATTCTGGGAATCACATCTGGAGAATACAAGGCAGAGAAGGCTGATATAGATTATAGCTTACACTTGCAGGCTTTTTATCTGCATATATTTATAGCTGGCATGCTATGTGCTAAGCTGTAACAGGGCTTCTTTGGGTTTTGCTTATCATGTTGCATGAACCCAACCATTATGGTTTGCAAACCATAATTTATGGCTCATCATCATGCGTGAACCATGTTTTTCAATATATCCTGATTCAAATAACGTGATGCATAAACCTGCCGAACTCTCTGTATGTTTGCTTCTGCTAAGTGTGAAGTCCAAAAGACTTGGTTCAGTATCTTCTCCTTCTCCACATTCCTTATGCGTATCGAAAACCTAGTGGTTTCAAGAGTCCCCTTCTCCCACAGCAGACCCAAAGAAATAAGAATCCAGTATGTACCTGGGAAACTACATACCAAGTACCACAGGGACAAGTGCTGGCACACGGAGACTACTAGCTCACTGAAGACATCCTTGCCCGCTGCTGAAATCTGCTCTTCTCCCACCCTAGCCTTTTAGTGTTTTGGGGAAAGCTATGGGTGTGCAGCACTTTAAATCTGAAGCAGAAAAAAGTGTTTGGAAGGGGCAAAGGGGCTCATACACAGTATACACACCCGTGCCCCCTTCTGCTTCCCATCCAAAGCCCTGCACATCCTTAGTGTAAACTGTGAATGTATTTTCCGATGTATTAAAACCATGAGAATGAGGAACTTTTGTGAATAAAGCCAAATTCATTTCATAGTCTGGGAAAGTTGCCAATGTGTGCAAGTCTTCTCAGAAGTAGTCTGTTTATAATCAACAGGTTCTGGCTACAATTTTGTTTTCCTTATGATACTCCTAAGAGAGATCTGATAGGACATGGGCAACTTTATGCAATTTATCATTAGACTTTGTACAGTGTGGATGGAATGTTCTAATATTAAACACACAAATGTGAGTCAAATTATATTTTTGAAAACTCCCAGTCTCTTCTGTTGCAGACAAACCACAGATATTTTAACAATAATTTGTTAAATAAATTGTTGATAATATTTTTATTTTTGTAATTACTTTTTATCTTTTTATAATTATTGTTTGTTATCTACTTGCTGTTTTTTTAAATTGTTGTATGCCACCCAGAGTTGCTTTATGGGAGATGGGCAGCTATATAAATCTGACAAATAAATAAAATGTGTAATTTCCTGTACTGACTTTTCAAACCTAAATAGATAAAATTAACTTCCCACCAATCCTCCAAGAGCAATCAAATGCAGCCTTGCTGAACTTGTTTTTAAGATGCAATAAGGAGATTTCCTTCTCCTTTTCCTCTTGAGATTTGAAATCCAAGCAACATTTGACACTTCAGGAGCATTTCTCAAGGCAGAATATATGTTTTGCCTGTCTGAATAACATGGGAAACCTAATTTTGGAAACTAAAGTGGGAAGCTAGAACTAGAGAGAGGGCACTAAATGGCAAACACTTTAAACTTTAAGTTTAAATCTTTAGTTTTAATTAATTCCCAGGATGTCACATACTAGTTTCAGAACTATACCTGACAGTTACAGCAGTTTTGCAACTTTAAGTACACAAATTACCTATCTACAGGTATTATGGATTTATTAAGTATGCAGATTTTATTTTTAGAATACCCCTTTTAAAAAATAGAATCTTTAAAATCGTAAATTTAAAAATGGGCATTCCAAGAAACAGGAATTTTTTTTAAGAAAAAAAAAAGTATCTGGCACCTGATTTCTATTTTAATATAACTTCAGAAGAACAATTTTCTCATCCCACTCAGACAGAAAAGGAACAGCCATACTTTTAATTCTGTCATCTCTCCATATATTCTAAATTGCAAACAGCAGCAGAAGCCATTTTCATTTCCAAGCGCATCAAATAAGAAAGAGAACATTAACCAAGGATCTCTGAACATGTGCAAATACCATGTTCCAGGACATTAGTAATTGTACCTATATCTTCCCACCCTCGTATCAGCATGTCTTACTAATGCAGTTCTATACAAAAGTAAAATCTACTTTGTTTGAAAGCTCTGCGCTCAGGTAGAGGTGGACAGATCTGCAACACTGTAAGAAGTAACATCAGATTTTTAATTTCTTAGCCACTTTGGTTTTCAGTCCTATTCAAACAATATTACAGTTTGGCCTTGCATTATAAATACTTAAGGCCAGAAGCAAAATGCTGCATAGCACACTTTGAATGATTCTCTAATCATTTACAAACAAGGTTAGGCAGCCAGGTCCTCTGAGCATACTCAGATTTACCAGGATTGAAAGCCTGATCCAATAATTCATAAAAGTGCCAAGGCTTAATCCCATTCTTATGGGCTGTCTCTGTAATATTAAATGCTTCTACTATAGCACTTCCAATTAAAGAAATGCATATAACACAACTATTCTACATCACAAGACACTGGAAAATCGATTCTATAACACAAACACTAAAGTTTTGATGGAAGATTAAATGCTAACACACAATGATACATGTTGGCATTTAATCCTCCATCAACTTCAGTCCAAAAGAACAGTGACTGTTTCCAAAAGCAAATGGTAAAAAATAAGAAAAATCATGTTCTTATTCTGGAAAGCCAGATTACTTAACATATAGCATCCCAAGGCACCTGTAGACGGGAAAATTGCCCCATTACCTTTTCCCCATGGGATATCTGGTTTTTGTTTTGTTTTTTGAGGTGAGGGCTATGGGAAGAAGCCCACTATAGGTGTTGCCATGCTGTTGAGATAATCTAAGAATATAAAGAGAGAGTAATTCAGACAGGACCAACCTTGAAAATTACTCTTCCAGCAACAGAGAGGTCACGGTCAAACCAGGTGTTCCAGATGCCACCTCCATATGTTTCCACAGCCACCTGGACTGTACCTTCCTGGTTACATGCTGAAGACCGTTTCACCTGGAAGAGACACAACCACATTCTCATGTCTCCCCAAGAGTCATATCCAAATATCATGTGGCATCTTAGTGTTATTTTCAAAAGAAATAGGCTGTGAATACAAAGCAGAAATCCTTCCAACAATGATCAGAGGTAGTGCGGCCATATAGAAAATCGTAGCTGTGAAGAGGGGAAGGAGATGAAGCTGTACTGGTTGAAACACGCTTAAGGACGTGATGGCGGGGAAAACTGAGATGATCAGAAGAAGTAGGAAAAAAATCCAGCCAAGAGCAAAAATCTCAGATAAGGATTAGGTGATTGCTTACCCGCAGACAGGGACTGTCAGTGTGAGCTCCAATCAAGGTGAAGCCATTACCTGGCTGGAACTGCCCCCCCACAGCAAAAGCAACCAATGTTGAGAAGTTTCGGGTCACAAAATACTGAGGTGGAGAAAGAGCAGAGAAAGGGATAGAGACATCAATATTTTGCTTAGTCCCTCAGGGAATTATCTGGAGGGCCTTCCACCCTGCCCTCCACCCCTTTCAAAATAAAGGCAACACAACCACAAATCAGAAGCAAGGTACAGAGAAGTAGATATGCCCATCCTTCCGCACCTTTCTGTCAGGCTGAATATCCCAGTGTTCGGTTTCTTTCAGTTCCTGGAAACCAGCCTGAAGCAGGCGGTTCCGACATTCAGCAACCACTGCAGGAAGGAAGAGCAGAAACAGTCACAAGAGGAAACAGCAAAGGCAGCTGAAGCTTGCTGTAAAACTCCTCCAGAGATGCACAACTCTGAGTGACCTCCAAATTAGCAAGATGCAATGCAACTCTATGGGTGCTGATCAGGCTATGAGAACCGTTTGACCCAGTTTAGGGTCAGATGGCATTGTTGTGATTGCCACCTGGCCACCCTCAGGCAGCCTTACCCCACTTGGGCTGGGACTGCAATTCCCAAACGGTCACCCAGCTTTTGGCCAGGCTAGTTGAGAATGCTGAAAGCTGCAGTCCCAACAAAATCGGAGGTCAGTAAGACTGGAGGGCTCCTTTAGGGTTATAATTATTAGGAAGGTTGTCCTGAGACTGTCAACACAGTCTTGGCCCTAAGTCCTCCAGATGTGATCTTCCTCTGCAAGTCTACAGAACTTACTTTGGTTTATTGCCCTTTGGATTCCACATCCAGACAGAATGTACAAGGTAATTATGAAAGGAAATAGGATAATTACTTAAGAAACAAAGAAGCTACACAGAAACAAAGCTGTTACGTAAGAAATATGTGTGTGTACACAGAGATGCTTATACATACAGTACAAACACAATGTATTCTGCACCTTGGATTTCTAAATGCATTTCTCATCAGCGTGGAACCCCAAAATTTACTCTGGGCCTTGGATTAGAGAATTTACTGCTAGAAGTTCTTCCCCAATTCCCCCCCCCACCCCCAGAATCTCAGTGCCCTAATCCAAGATTTAAAAAATATATATACTAAGAACTGAGCCTTTTATATTCCAATGACTCTCTGAAGTCATACTTTAAAAAGGTAAGGATTATTTTAATACGAGAGAGAGGACCTTAATTAATACCACTGGATGCCTTTACACAACATGCTAAATCACTCTGGGTATTTAATATGAATATCTACAGTGCCATTTCCACACAATTCCTTAATCCCAATTGGTGGCTTTTCTGTTAAGCTTCCTATCTATTTTGAAGCAGATACTATTTCTGGTTAACATCAGTTGGAATTTGTATTTGGAATGGCACACTCATGTTAAAACCGTCTGAGTAACTTGGTGTGTTGTGTGAATGTGCCTACAGTCAGAGGTGTCTGCAGAATCTGATACGTTTGTCAAAATGATGAAAGCAGGTATTGTACTGCAAGCTTCACCCTTTTCATACGTTGTGATGGCACAACGCACATACAAAAGGGGGGGGTACACGCAGCATGACGCTTTCATCAGCTGATCCTTCTGACCTCCCTTGCAGATGCTCCTGCCCACAGTACCTGTATAATATTCATCTTATGTTTGGCTAATGGAAGTGGTGTTATTTTGCTTCAGAGGTTACAGTTCTGTAATTCTGTGATGCAGGTACAAAAATTAATGTTAAAAGAGAACATTCCACCAGCAACTCATGAAAGACAGGAATAATAACATCTGTCAGCAAAACACACATATAATTTCTAAACTTTTTTTTAAAAAAAGGAGAGAAAAAAACAGCAAAGAGAGTTGGCAAAATTAGGAATTTTGTTTAAATAGTCAAGGGAATTTGTTGTTTATCATCAAGGTGGACCCTAATAAACCTACTACCAAATTACAGTAAATGCTATGGGCATATGGAAGGGAAGATTAAGGATATTAAAAAATTGTCTTTACTGTCTCTGTATACTAAAAGAAGTGTGAGCTTCTGCTTTGCAAAAGTAATTAAGGTGCGCTTAATGATTAAATCAAATTATGCTCAGTTTGGCTTGCAGATAAGACAAGGAGCAAAGTTCTGCAAAAAAATTTATGAAGGCTCAAGAAGAAATAGGAACATTAACCTTTAGTCTACCCATGCTCACCATAGTATGATAAAAGACAAGTTAATACAATTTCTCAGTGCAGTGGAACAGAGGAGTTGGGACACTAACAAAAAACAGTATTGTGGGGGGCGGTGGAGAAAGGCAACATTAGGAAGAATACACAGGATTAAGAAAAAAGTAATTGTGTCAATACTGGCAAATCATGTGGGAACATCCTCAATAAATTTGCTTCTAATAAATTTTTAAAAAATGAACTTTCATTGCACTATTTGTGTGCCTGCGTGAAAATTCCAATGCCGGGTAGAAATCTGAACGGGAGCCATTTTTTAAAATCAAGTCCGTACAGGGGTTTTACATTTGAACTGTGCGACCATGCCTAAGATGCAAGAAAATCCGGGCAGAATCCCGGGCAAGGGCGCGCAACAACCTCGACAAGGCCTCTGCTCGAGCTCCCAATTGGTGACACCGGAGCCAGGTCTTTCCCGGCGACAAAGCTCCCGAGGTGTCCGAGATCCCCTTTCTTACCATGGTAAGGGGACGGGCCGCGGCTCACAAACTTCAGTAGCTCTTGCGCCGCCGCCTGCACCGCCTGCTTGGAGCTGGTCTGGAAACGAAAGCGGAGCCGGATTAGGCGGGGAACCCCTCCCCCGTCCCTCCAAACGGGCCTCTCCGCCCCCCGAGGTCTTCCGAGCGCCTACGGTTTCCCGCAGCGAACGGCCTGACGCCCGAGCTGCGGGCGCAAAAGGCGCCTCCCGCTTCTCCTGTACCTGCATGGTCCACCGGCTCCGCACCCCAGAACGAGCGACGCGCCGTTGCTTCGGCCACGCCTGCCTTGGAAAGAGCGCGATCGGCTCCACCCCGCACCGCTCGGCCTGCTGGGGGCTCCGGCGGGGAAGCTGCGGGTCGGAGCCCCCTGCGGGTCTGCCTTGGTACGACCGATGGCCATTACAGTTGATCAAGGAAGGAGGTTCCCGAACCTAGGCCCGTCTACTTCTTCTGAGTGCATCTGAACGTGTGATTCCTGATGCAGGACTGGTTTCAATTCAAGGTTATCGAAGCTGGCCGACCTTGGCTGATTTCAAACAAGCTAAGCAGGTCAGACCTAGTGCGAATTTGGATGGGAGGCCACCAGGATATCCCAGGGCTGTAGAAGGCCAGTGGCAGACCACTGCAGTATTGCTGCTCCGAAAGCTATATGAAGTCATGAGGAATTAAGCTTGGCTCAATAGACATTTACAGTATAGCCTGTTTTCACCTCCGTCCCATGGTGGATCATGAAACAGCGCATTCTGAGTTCCCTAGAGGCCTCTAAGTCATGTACAAATTAAGCCCAGCTTAGTTTCAGTAGCACTGCATTCCTTCAAATCAAGGGTAGGCAACATATTATCCGCTGCCCAAACACCTCCCTTTGTTCCTACCAGTCTCCCTGCTCTATCTGACCTTTATAAAGACTATTTTAATTTTTTAAATTGAGTAGGAAGCTGCAAAGCTGCAAAGCAGAGCACCAGCTTCTAGGGTCATATTTAATATCAGCAATGCCATGGGAAAAAGTGTTACGGAGGGCTTCACCTTCCAATTTAAGCAAGTGTTTTGAAAGTGCTCACCTTGGTTAGGGTTAGGGTTCACCATGGTAAAAGACTTGCTTGTCCTCCAAATGCCTGTGGCGGCCATTTTCATAGTTTGCCCACCGCACATTGTCTGGCCCCAAAGACTGCTTATTCCTACTTCCAAAACTTTTTCTGTATCTGCTCTGGTCATCACATTTGCCACTGTGTTCACATTTATTATGTATTCTCACCAAGGACTTTTAGGAGCATCTATAATGCTTGATTCCAGCACTTGTGAATTTTTGTGCAATACCCCCTCACCACAGGGTCTGTCTCGCCCAAGTAGGAAGGCCCAAGGTGAAATAGCAGTTATTGTCTTCTACAGGTATTCACTGCAACCACCAGCTTCTTTTCTTCTCCGCATCAGGGTTATAGTGGCAAGTCCAAAAGAAGAAAAATTCTTTCCCCTTTCTGTTGCATGAGAAATACCAAGATGCATACCTGAAGCCAATATCTGGTACTCAGTGATAGTCTGGAGAGGCTTAAGCCTTCTAAGGCATGTTATCAGTTTACAATACTCAAAGACACAAACTGGCACCAAAATTGTCTTTTGAAACAAAATGGACAAAATTTGGGACTATCCCCTCAAAAAAAAAAAATATCAAACTTCTAATGATTGATTATAGACTTCAACTAGGAATCTGAGTGTGTGGAATTCCTGAATCCTGGATGACTTCACCTTACTTGGAGTGGGCTTAAATCCTTTTCTTCCGCATAGTCAGCTACAGCTCCTGGAAGAATTAAAAGAGGAAAGTGCCTAACAAATTCTTCCCTTGCTATTTAGAGAAATAGGAGACTACCAGCCCACGGCTGATCCAAAGCTTGCACTGCTAGAGGTATCAGACATGGTTTAGGAAGACCCTAACCCAGCTATGTTGCTGCATCGAATAGATCAGCACCTGGATTGGATTGCCAGTGCCTTGGTGGGACCTTCTCTAACCCTCTCCCTTTTCCCAACTGAAAAAAAAAGTAATAACTGTTTTATGATACCTTATTGACTAGCATACGGTCTTATGTATTATAAATGGTTAAACCTTCACAGTGCTACAAGATTATGCTTCCTGCAGTAGATTAATATGACTACCTTTCTGGAATTAAAAAAAAAAACACGTTTATGTTATTTACATTGAGTCAGAATGTAGGCAATTGTAAAAACCTACGTTACCCAAGATGATAATTTCTATTAGAAATGTTCTTAACCTTTAATAAAGGTTGCATATTCACATAAAAAGGAAGGAGGGGGTAAAAAAATGCCGTTCACTAATAAAAAGAGTTAATGTGTTTAAATTTCAGGCTAAAAATAGAAGACGTGGATGTCTTGGTATACAGTAATTAAGTCAGAACAGATAGTAATTTTTTCTAGGCAATGCAGGTTTTACCTCCATATTCATAAGTCATAATGACTTGATTTTGGCATTTTCTGCACCTAAAAAGCAGTTGTTTTCCTTCAGAGGAATCTGTCCACCCACATGCCCCAAATCTATGATCTAGGTCAGTGTGTTCACTCCTGAGTGCTAATACCATATAAGGAGGAACTGGCTTATGGCACGTGCATTCTTATGTGGCGGGTGGGCAGCGTATGGATACACTTGAGCATCCAGGGCTTGTGCCTCAGTTCTCTGCAGCAAATCAGCACTTTCCCCTCTGTAGACATGATAGAAACAGGTCATTGGCTTCATTTTCTGTCAAGCTCGTACTTGAAATCAGAGTAGTCAGTCCCATTCGTGTCAAATGGAATGAACAAGTTAAGAATACAATAATACTTCCGGACCCCAAGTCTGTAGGCCGAGGGAGCAAGAATATCTGTTGGGTGGAGGAAACATCTGAATTTCCTCTTATGAAAGCTTAATCATAGTAGCACTTTTTCTTCTTATTTATTTATTTCATTAGATTTAGACACTGCCCCACTCCAGAGTGACTCTGGGCAGGTCATAGTTTGAAATAAACAACAGTATACAAAATACAGTATGCAAAACCCAACATATATCCAGGCAACACATCTTGAGCCTCTTCATATACGATTTGTTAAAAGCATACTATTTCACTACTCAATAGCTTAGGGAAAATGCTAGAGTGGCAGCATATTTCAGGGAAATCTGGAGTAGAGACACAGATAAAAAGATGAAAACCATCCTATACAGAATCGCATTGGGGAGAGAAACACCACTGCTATGCCATTCACAGCTGAGTCTGCCAGAGAATTGCCCCATCTATGGGATCTTTTCTTCTCCAGCTGCCCAAATATTTCTTCTGCCCAAATTCTAACTTGTAACTAGCCATGGGGATTGTAACATAGCCTTTTGGGGAGAACCTGTTCTGAACTTCATGAGTTTGAAGAGGAGAAGTTTATCACTGCCCTAGGTATTTTGCCACTTTTAGGGGAATCAGTAGGGTATAATGTTCCTCTTTAAGACCACCATTTTGGAAAATAACTACTCAAAAAGGCTGTATGTTGGCACAACCAATGCACTCTGATAGTTTTTTTCTGTAGAGAAGCTCATAGCCAGAGCCAAAATTCCTATCTTACCTGACTTTTCCTGAACTCTGTCCACGAACAGAATGCCTACTTGTTCACGGTTTCAAAAGAGAGCCTTGGTGACAGACAGACAGAGGTGAGGCAGCAACATAGAAACACTGTTGAGCTCCTAACGACTGCACAGCTTGTGACCTTTGACTAGCCTGTCAGCTCCTTGTGTGGCAGGATATTGAACCGCGTAGGTAGAGAACAGGGCAGGAAAAGACGATTGCTGCTCTCTAAAAAATTAGACTACTCAAACAGAGCTCATTGTAAACAAGAAACCCTCAACCTGCTGAAAAAAACTTAATGGGCAATCTGAAGGGTAAAGTCAAGACAGGACTTGAAAGTCTTTCATTTAGAGCAGTGATCTCAAACTTGCAGCCTGCAGACAGCATGTGGTCCTCCAAATAATTTCTTGCAGTCCTCAGTAACTCTCCAAGTGCTGAGGATGCTGAACAGATGTGCAAGCTGCGCTACGGGGAACAGTCCAGAAAGAGAAGTGGCTTGGCTGCTGTGACCTCATAACTCACCATCGCTTGATTCAGCAGGTCTCCCAGCACCAATGGGTCCTGGCTGGCCAGGCCACGCGATCAGTATCCTGAGGCCTCCTACACCAAGGAGTATTGCTCTTTGGGAACTTCTGCTCAGGCTCTGTGGTGGGTACTGTTTTTGAGGCAGCACTAGGCTGTCTGGGGAAGGTAGGCCTGGAGGCTGCAGATGCCCAAGGGAGGGAAGGAAGGAAGCTTCCCCACGGCAAAGATCTGTCTGCTTGGCAAGGAGTGGGAAAGACAGTGAGAAAAGCAAGCAAGATTTCTCTCCTAGAGAGGGAGGGAGGGAGGAAGGAAGGAAGGAAGGACACTGCCAAGCAAGGAGAGATAAGAGAAGCAAGAAAAAACCAAAGGAAAGAAATATTTCATTGCAAAGGAAGAAGAAACAAAGTAGGATTTGAGCAGCTCTTATTTGGAAGGTTTCCTAGATTATAGATTATTTTATGATTATGTACCATAATCATAGTGTCAGCTCTTAGCAACTGCATAGCTGGACCTTCTCCAGGATAGTGTGTCCCCAACCTGGCCCTTCAGGTGTTCTAATAGTGTACACATTGCTGCTGGTCATCCTCTTCTGTTTCTTTCTACCTTTCCCAGCATTATAGCCTTCTGAAAAGTGCTGGGTCTTTGCAGACTGTTTCCAAAATATGATAATTTCAGCCTGGTCATTTATGCCTCGGTTGAGAATTCTGGATGTTCTATGATCCATTTGTTTGTTTGTTTTGAATGCCTAGGGTATTCTCAGGAGTCTTCTCCAACACCAAAAGCATCAATATCTTTCTATCCTGCTTCTTCAGAATCAGCTTTTGCTGTCATAGGAGTGTCACAAGGAAAACCATTGCCTGCATGAATCTGATCTTTGTAGGTAACGACACATCACAGCATCTGAATATAATTTGTTCCCAAGGCCTTCATTGCTACACTACCAAGTGCTAGTCTACGGCATGTTTCTGACTTCTGATTTCTTTACTATTGATAATCACTCCAGAGGGCAATTCTGTTGCTGTACCTGTTGTCATTATTTTGGTCTTCTTTATAATTAATTAGTTCGCTGTGCTCCTTGACTTTCATTATTAGAATTTGAAGATCATTTGCATTTTCAGCTATCAGAGTAGTGTCATCAGCATAGCAAAGATTATTGATGGATCATCCTAGATATGATCTTGAAAAAATATTACCTATCAATCCAGTAGTTAAGCCAAATATTGGCGCTCTGATTAATGAAAAACACTGCCAGCTAAGTAGCCCAAGGGGAATGGCACTGTTTCACAGGAAAGTTTTGCAGTTTGTTTGTTTTTTATCCGCACTCAGTCATTACCGACTCTGCGGTGACTGCTTTGGATGAGTCCTTGCAGTTATATTTTTTAAATTCAATAAATGTATGTTGAATGCTATATCGTAATTCTCTTCATTTCTGACCGACTAAAGAGATTTCTATCAATGTAGAGAAGGCTTCAGTATTACAGTCCTCAGGCTAATGAGCTAGTCCTCATGTGGCACTCACCATGACAATTTGATTTAGAAATTGCCTCTGCAGTTTGGTGGTTCACTGTGTGGAGGAACAGTGCAGAGAACCATCGGCCTTGGAAGAAAACCCACTGTGGGAAGGAAGTGGCTTTTCTAAGCAAAGCAAAGGAAGAACTTGGTCAGGCAAAAGGAGACACCATACACTGAATCTTGTATAGGGCTGGAGGTACAGAAAAGTCTAACTCTGCTGCCATCTACTGCTAACTGGATTCTTGCAGACCAGAACTGCTAGCCCTATTCTAGGAACCCCCCCGCCAGAAAAAGGGTATGTGATAATTCCCCATCGCTTTGGGATTTGCATGGTCAAACCAGTAACAGCAGCAGCAGTAAGGGCAAAAGAAAGCAAATGCTTCTGATTCAAGACACATTGTCAGAACCACTGCAAGGCAGCTCCTATGCACTGACCTACAGAACTGAGCAGAAAATAGAGATATTAGACGATTTGTTGCCAATTTTAATTCTTAATCATATATATCTTGATTCAGGATCTCCATATGTTATCTTTGGTCAGCAGAAAAAGCAGCATACCCAGGGAGGAGGCTTCCAAAAACTAAATTGGATTAACTGAAGCAACTTCAATTTAAATTTAATTAATAAAATACAACATGATGACTCCCTGTATATTAATTCATTTTCTCTTTTGGTCACATTAAAAATTATAATTCTGTGGCAGCTTTGGGATGGTAGCAAATGAGGGGGACACTCAACTCTGGCATCAAATGAGCTGCAAAGCTACAGATGTTCTGAGAGCTGTTTAAGAAATCATTTTTCCAATAGCTTCAACTATTGGGTGGTTTAAAAAATTTAATACTGTAAATAAAATAAAAATTAAAAATTGCTGCTTCTTCCCTGGTGTTAGCTCTAATTCCCACTTGGGGGAGCTGCTGCTGTAACAATAATTTTTCCTGGTGATAAATTCTAAGAAACCGACAGTTCTGCTTGCTCTTTATATCAATCTAACTTTGATTTTGGATACTTTACTGGCATAATAAGCAAATTTTGACAACTTATATGGAGAGGAAAAATCAATAATCCGAACACGTGGCCCAGAGAGGATAAGTTGTTGGAAGTATGTGTCCCAAAGTCTCCATTGTTTCTCCTCAAAATTCTTCTCTCTTTCCCATATATACTCAAAGCTGAAGTGCAGAATTTACATTTTGCAAGTATTTTTTCAGCCCTCTTCAACCCCAGCAGTGAGTAGTCAGAGAAGTTGTTACAAGATAAGGCCATTTTGTAAAGCATCCTGTCCACTTCTGAATGCCTCCAGACTGTTTTGAAACCAGCCTATGTTTGTCTCCACTCCTGATGACCTTGGAACACTGAGAAGAGGCAATCTTCTCAGTGTTTCAGCAGACCAATAGGAAGATAAAAAATTATGATTTAGTCAGTGCCACGCCCTCTGAGTTATTTCAGCTCTAGAAATAACAAAAATCCCCTCATCCCTGGGGAAAAGCAAATAAATCACACACACACACCCCTTTATGATGTGTGTGTGTGTTTTCATTTGGCAGTTTCCCAAGAAATCTAAGCTGTTGGTATAATGGGAAGCCTGTCTGATCATTAATCTGCCATTCTTTCTGTACATAAATTCCCACTGAATGCTGCAAGGATGATGTACCAACATAGTTCTGCAGACAGCATTTTTCCCCTTAACAGCTGCAATCATGGCTGTAGGTTGCAGTGTAGTGTCTCTACACTGTGTGTGTAGTAGTATAGAGAAATGACTTGCTTGAGTCCAAAGGCTGTGAGGTGGGGTGAGTCTGGTGCATAATGTTGATTTAAAAAGAGAAAGTCCTGTTGGGTAGTTTATAATAGGAAATGTAAAACTGAATAGAAAGGTTGCCTCACCCTCTGGAACAGCATCCCACAGAGAGACGTGTACAGGTAGTCCTTGTTTAGCGACTGCTTCATAGAGTGATCATTCACAGTTATGACAGTGATGAAAAAGTACCTTTGTGACTGATCCTCACATTTATGACCTTTGTGGATCTGTAAAGCAAAGGAAAGCTGAAGTAAGATCGAAAGCACTGTCGTGGTTTCACTTAGCAACAGCTTTGCTTAACAACAGAGTTACCAATCCCAATTGTGGTCACTCAAGGACCACCTGTAGTGCCCACTAACCTGGGATTCCAGAAGGCCCTTAAGACCTGTCTCTGGTCCCAGGCCTGGAGCTAGTATGTTTGTCGTGTTTTTATATTGTTATGGTTGCTTTTTAGTCCAGGCTGTTATGTTTTGTTGTTATGTTTTTAACTGTTTTAAATGTATATTTTGATGTTGTAAGCTGCCCAGAGTCTATTATTATTATTCTAAGTTGCCCAGAGTTGTCATTATTTTTATTATTTAAATAAAAATAGCTGATGATAGGGTTGACTATGAAATCTCCTAAAGAAATCTGAATTCAGGTATCAGAGCAGTAGGGTAAGATAAGAGGTCCAGCTAACAGGAAAACAGCCTGCCTCCAAGTCATAGGTGTCCATTAGAAATCACTAAGATATCATGATGTGATTATTGGATTTGCATCAGTCACATCCCACAACTGATTCAAATTGCATAATTGCATCATTTGCATGATGATGTCATGATGCTCATGATATCAGTTCCCACCCGTCTGGATACCCATGCTCCAGCTCCATATTGCTCAAGCACTGCAACTTGCTATAGAGAAGTTTAGTAAATTGAGTTCAGCCACAGCTGAGCCATTGTTAGACACAATGGTCTGTGTGGCATTGATGTGAGACTGGTACAAATGCGACATGCAGAAAGACTAAAAGTTTCTCTCGAAGGAAAGCTCGATTGTATTTGCTTTCATGATAACCTGTTTACTTACAGATAGATGCCCTTCCTGTCTGTTCTGCAGATGTTTTGGACCCCATCATTCCCAACCTATGCTTGTTAGCATCTTTGGAGGTTAAACCAAAATATCTGGAAGTTCACAAAAGCAAAGAAAGTCTGGAATAGAGTACATGAGCTTTTTCAGTTGCTGTAACTCTCATGCCACAAATCTTAACCCATCAGCAGCCAAGTTCAACTTTCACTATTTAAACAACAGCACGTGCAATGGGTTTGACTATCATGATTTCAGTATGGATACCACAGTTCCCTCAAACTGCAATTCACAAAGGGTGCCAGTGGTTGAGAAGGGAATATTGGAAATGATGGAGAATTTAGGCCCTCTAACCTGGATCTAATACATGCTAAAGAATGTCCAGCATATCTGGGTGAATTCACAGAGAATTAGTAATATTTTTCAGGACTCAAAGGTTGACCCACCCACCCAGTATCCTACAGACAGTGGGTGAATAAGAGCTGATGTAGTATTCATTTGCTTCTCGATTCCCAATTTTCTAATTGGATTAAAGAGGGCAATCTGTAGCACAGAAAAAAAAGTAGGATGTTGACCTGGAGTTCAGGCATTTCAGCTCCAAGAGTAGCAATTCTCACCTCATTAACTTTCTGTTGTCTGTCCATTCAAAGGGTGCCTTAAGCTAGCTCATCTGTGGTTACCCCTTTATAATTCCCAAAAGCTAATGGTACATTTAAGTCAGGAGAGAAGCAGAGGGCAAAGTGCCACTCTTTGAAGAACTCAGAATAGCAGACCAACCCTGAAATCCAATCCATTTCAAGCTGAGAAGTCTTCCATCAAATGTTGGAAACAGCGTGTGCACGCGCGCACACACACATACATGTTATGCCCTGCCAGCTTCCATTCTCTGGGACATCCCCTGCTGCCACTCAAGTTGTCATTTCAGCTGCTAGATCTCCATGACAACTAAAGACAACCAGGGCAAACATCAAAGAGACAGAAATAGGCCACACTGCTGTTCATTGCCCGAACAGCAACCAGTGGGCTCTTTCCTTCTGAAGAAGAGGAAGGCAAGAGTAGCAGAATATGAGGGTTCTAAACAACATGGCTAGGACTGAAGGGTGAAGAAGCAGGCCTTCCCTCTTGCTCCAACCTCTGAGCAGTCCTACAAGTGATGCTAAGAACAATGCAGGTCTTTCTTATGCCATTTGTGTATGAATGTACAGTGGTGCATGAAGTGCTAAAGATTTGATGAAATCTGAGGGCACAGCTAGAAGATGTCTTTGTCTTCACAGTAAATGTTCACATTCCAAAACCTGTTTTAGTTAAGGCTAAAAGGATGCAACTTTGGAGAGATGCTTGTAGATACTTTGCTTAGATTCCTCTTTGCACCTGGGTCCCTCTCTTGAAAACAGGCTTGTTCAAATTATGAAGAGATAGGTTGGGGCAAACAGAAGGGAGGGAACACCATATACTGGACTTTAAAAGCACTTGCATTTGTGATTTAAACTGAACTGCTGATTCCTGTAACAGCTGGAAAAGCCTTTCTCTCTTGGAGAAAGTTCTCTTGGAGAACTCATGCAAAAAACATTCATGTCAGAGTCAATATCCCTTGGAACTCCTCATTTGGTTCCTTCTGCAGAATTGCTGTGCTTCATGGTTCTATAGCTTGAGAAGGGGTGGAATATAATCCTTTGTGCTTCTAGCGTTCACACCAAGTCCTTCAAATGCAGCAAACAGGCAAAACACAGTCAGGCCTTCAAGATCGATGTCTGCCCTTTGAGGTGGGCCAGGTCAGGAAACAGACTCCGTAAGTTTGACAGGAACTGTATTTATTGATGCAAGCAACAGAAACACAACTTTGAAAGCCTGGCAGTGTTCTCCCTTCCCTCCCTCTTACATAACCCAATAAACTGGGGTGGAACCAGTCTGAGCTTCTTTCTAACCCTTTCTCTTTTTCCCGGGCTTAAAGGATGCTTTTATTTTTGTAACTGCTTCTGCTGATTTTTTCAAGTTCATCTCTGTGGCTCTCTACAGTCCTTTACTTCTCAACTACTACCTTCCCTAGTAGTGGAAACATCTGTAATGTATCAGAATATAACAAGGGCTTTTCTGCTTCATCCAGAGAGGCATTTATTCCAGCAACCTGACCTGCAGTAATCAACATAAGATACAAGAGGTTATGTTGTATTTTAAATTAAATTAAATTAAGTTAAATTAAATTGAATTGGTGTTGTAGCCACTGCAGGATCTGAAACCTGAGACAACAGATCTTCAGCAGGCCCACATCCTCATAACTGCTTAGTAATACATGTCAGGTTTGCACGTTAATCCACTACTAGTTTGTGACTAGATGCAGTTTTATTCTGCACAGACCTGGTGTTTACCAGCAACAGTTTGAGTCCAAGGCAGTCTACCACCTGTGTGCAGGGTTGGAGCAACTAGAAGGTATTGTATCACTGTGCGGGCTCCTCTTTATCCTGCAGTGGTCTCCTAAGTGGACATCATTGAAACGTTTGTGTGTGGGGATATTGGAGATTGAACCTGGGACCATTTCTGTGCAAGGTGCTCTCCTTTTGAGCTTAGACCCTCTTGCCTATGGCCCCAGAAAGCTGAAGCTGAGGCTCCCCAAATGTATTGGTTAATCTTCTTTAAGACCAGCAGACAATAAGGTTGGACCTTTCTAACTCTTCATGTCTGAGCTTTGGGATTTTCTATTCCGGAACCCTTTCCCAAATTCATTGTTGGATGAGCTAGAGTGCAACAGCATTTGTTGACTAATGATTTTGAATTGGGGATAAGCAGTGGTTGTAATCAGGAGGGAGGAGGGTAACATCTCCAGATTCAGTGCAAGCTTTAATACCCTGCAGAAGAGCTAAATGGGGAATTATAAATTGTGAGGGACGAGAAGCAGCTACATCAGCCCCAAGTGAAAAGGAAAATTCTGGAAAGCATTGGGTAATTGATGGTGGGCATTGTCTCTAAGATCTATATTGTACTGTTTTGTACAATGGCTTCATTTTATGCTTTAAGGGTTTTATTGTTTTTAATTGATTTTGTATACTTACTGTGGATGTTTTAAATCTGCAGTGTGGCTGTTTTATTATGGAAATGTTTTTATTGTTGTGAATCATCAGGAGTCCTTAATAGATTACAACGGTACAAAAAAATGTAATATATAATTAAATAATAAAATGAGCTTCCCTTCCTTATCATCCCTCTGTTGGCCTCGGGATTATCCCTATTTGCTGACACCTTTTTTTGAGAGTGGAGACACAGTTCAGCCACTTTTCCATAAGCAGAGGAACAGCTGAACCAAAAATAAATGGTACAGAATTATCTTTGTCTTAAATTATGCAAATGTCTCATAATTTCTGCTTTCAATATTAATAACTATAAATAATGTTTCTTATTTAGTCAGTTACAGATTTATATGCCCCCCCCACTTCAGTGTCTCTGCGTAGCTTTCTATATAACCACTGTAATATGTTTATAATTTCTGCAACTAACATTAATTAGATTTAAACACTTTAAAACTCTAAAAAGATTTAAACACTTTAAAACTCTAAAAGTTCTGGATGAAAAAGAACAGGCTTGATCACCTTCCTAAACTGTAATAATGGGGGGGGGGGGCAGTGAGGAGGGATGGGGTGTCTCAACCCCAACAGCTATTTATTCTGTGGAGCCCACTATATTAAAAACTAAATTTGCTGTTATATTAAACAGTATATTAAATAATTTGCTGTTTGTGTTACATCTATCCATGGTGGCCCCTGCTGTGACTGAGAATAAGGAGACAGCACAGAGGGATGGAACAGTCCTGCATGTAATGGGCCTAAGATATTTAATGCTTTATAGACCAAAATGTGTCCCTTGAATTGGGCTCAGAAAGCAACTAGCCATTTCAGCGTGGAGGCAATATACCACTCACCACTCATGCGGCCACATTCCAGGCCCGCTTCTATTTCCAGCATATCTTCAAAGGCTGCCCCATGAAAAGTGCATTGCAGTAAACCAGCCATGAGTTTACCAGTGCATGCTTGAGTGAAATCAGGTCTCTGTCCTCCAGGTAAGCTGATGTTGGTAAAAGCCACCCCACGCCCCTGCCACTGTTGCCATGTGGCTGTCCAGTATCAGTGCTGGATCCAGGAAGACCCCCAGCCTGTGAAGCTGTTATTTAAGGGGGAGTCAACCTTACCTAGGCATACCACCTGCCCCCTGAAGTCCAAATCAGCCACAGTTCTTCTTGTCCAAATCAGCTTCAACTTGTTCTCTTGTACCCAGTCCTTAACCATATGGAGACATGTGCTTAGTCTTGAAACATCCAGCCCTGACCTCACGGGAAAGAAGTACAGCTGAATATAATTAGTGTTCAGATAACAACTAGCTCTGGACCTGTAAATGATCCTTCCCAGCAACTTTATGTAGATTGTAGGTAGCATGTGAGAGAAGATAGAACCTCGCAGGACCCTGGGGCCTTGCACGGATGTTTCTCAGTATCACCTTCTGATAATGCCCAAAGAGCAAAGAGACAAGCATGGAATCACCGCAAAACAGCAACCTCTGCTCTCAATCATTTGAGTGCTCCCTAAGGACACTCTGATCAATGGCGTCAAAAGCCATGGAGAGATCCAGAAGTGTCAACTGGGGCGTGCTCCTCTGTATTTCTCTCTCTCTTGGCATAAATCATCATCCATTGGGATGATGAAGGGCTGAACTACACCTTCTGCTTGCCCCAGTGTGAAGATGGGCCACCTACCATTTTGGGAGAGTAGGAACAGATGACATCATCCTCAGCCCACTCCTAGACTATTGGGAAGGTAACCTGCACTTGAGTTTTCTTCAGATAAAAAAAAGTGGTTTTTTTCTGCCAGCACAATGACAGCTGTCTGGTCTACTGGCTGTTCTCCATTCCTTTCCATGTTATGTCATGTGCCTCCCTACCAATTGGCTGGTATGTGCTCTGGTGGGTATGACCCACCCAGTCCTGGCTCTCTGCCCTCCATGGCCATTTCATACAGAGTTGCTGGGTGCCTGCCATGAAAAGCTAGACAGTTTTCTCCCAGATTCAGTAGTGGAAGGGTGAAATGCTGACTGTGAAATTGGCAAAAGTTCTGCAAAGATTCCCCTTTTAGCCTGATATAAAACTGTTGTTGTTTTTATTGGTCATTGAGAGACATATCCACAGAACGGAAAGCCATTTGCACTTGCTTTCCTCGCATGGATGGAAAGGGAAAGGATGTAGGAGAATCCACCAACTGGGGGACATGTTTTCTGGACAGAACACATGGCCAGTGCTGTGGCCAAAAGTGGAGGAAAATGTTGAAATCCAGAAAGGGATATCTTAAGTTGGCTTCATTTCTCGTCAGTTTAAGCATGGGAGACAAGTGGCTGAAGGCTGCCATGCAGAAAAGCCTCGCAACTGTCTCTGTGCCAAGTCTCCATCTGAAGAGGCTCTAGATAATCAGTTCCTGGAGCTTCTGTGCCAATTCCTTCGCCATCAGGTTGGCTAAATATAGAATATTGGATACCAGCCTATAGTTGCTCAAACTGGCTGGGTCTAAAGATGACTTCTTCAATACTGTAAAGTCCACCACCACCACCTTTAAGATTGTAGGAAACTCTACCAGTCTCAGAAAATGTTAATAATGTCACAAATCATTGGCAAGATAATCTTTAGAGGCTCTTTTAAGAGTAGTTGGGCAGGATCTAACAGGTAAATATGGTACAAATTGATATTGGGATTGTTCAAAACACTAGAAAGAAGTGGTTTGCAAAATGCATTATGGTGAACTAAGCATTTCTTTCTGAAGCATTAAAGCAGCAACATCCTTTGAAAGTTTGTGAAGCTCCTTTGAAGGCTGTCCCTGACTGTCTCCACAGGCAAGCCCAGACACTCTTTCCGCTGACACTACCAGAGCAACAAAGCAGCTGGACATGAATATGCTGTGCAGACAGCCAGGGACAATCTTCAAAGCAGCTGCAGCAGCTTTGCAAAGGATGTGGCTGTTTTAATGCTTCAAGGAAAGGTGCTTCGTTCACTTTTCGTTCATTTTGTGAAGCACCTCTTTAGAATGCTTCTAATGTTTATAGGTATATGATTATTTGGAATTTTCTGAGCCTGCAATGTATTTCTTTTGTATTCACTGAAATGAGTTTGCTTATCAAAGTAAATCAGATTCATGGTTATTAATGACTTTATCATAATTTGAGAGTTATGTAATAATGTATATGTCACATTTATTAACTTGTACTTAAATATGCTATATTATCTGCTGAAAGCATGAGGGCAGGACCAGATACCCATGTTACCTGTCTCTAGTATGTTTTTTTTTTACTGCTGACATCAGTCTTTAGTGGGGTAGTGCCTCTGATAGACCTATCCAGGGAAATTCCTTTCTCCACTATGACTTTCTGCTCAGTGTGATAGCCATGGATCTCTCTCTTGGGAGCCATTAAGCTCCATTCTCCACCTGTTGTTTTAAAAGATGATTCTGATCAAAATTAATGGGATACAGGCATGCTGCAAGACATAGCTCTGACCCCCAGTTTCATCTTTGCTTTCAAGAATGCCTCTGAGTCCTACATAACTCCTTTAGATATTCTTAGAAAATAAAAATGGCAGATAGCTACAGCCCTCTATTTTGTTTGGAACTGTTCCCATCTGCCCCACATCTTCAAATAAAAAGTAAGCCTGGATAAGAAAACTGAGTAAATTACAGGTAGTCCTCATTTAGTGACTGCCTCATACAGTGACAGTTCACAGTTATGACAGTGATGAAAAAGTAACTTGTGACCAATCCTCACATTTATGACCTTTGCAGGTCTGTAAAGCAAAGGAAAGCTGAAATAAGATCGTAAGCACAGTTGCATTTTCACTTTGTGACCACTTTGCTTAACAACCAAGTTCCTGTTCCCAATTGTGGTCATTAATCAAGGACTACCTGTGGTATTTTATGACTAGCCATATTCACCAATGCAGCCATATTGTGAGAACACCCATGATAGGTTCTCCAAATTTCAAATGTATCATAGTCACATTTGTAGAGCTTGCCTATATAGCTACCAGTCCTCAGCTTATGTCCATTCATTCATTGACCATTCAAAGTTATGGCAGTACTGAAAAAATGGACTTATGACCAGTCCTTGAAGTTCTGGCTGTCATAGTATCCCTGCAGTCATGTGATCACAATCTAGGCACTTGGGTGCCCAGCTCGCAATTACAACATTGCAGTGAGCTACATCACATGATCACCATTTGTGACCTTCCCTGCCAGCTTCCCACAAGCAAAATCAATGGGGAAGCCAGCAGGGAAGGTTGTAAGTCATCCCAGTAAATCACTCCCACTATTTTTTCTCTCAAGGAGCCCACTAAGGAGTATAAGATCCCAGGGATCCCAGAGATCCATAGCAACCCCCACCTGCCCTCACTCTATAGGCCTCTGCTGGCCCTCCCATGGCCTCCACCAGCCCTCCCATGACTTCAGTGACCTGCCCACTCTCCCTAGAGCCTGCCCACACCACCACCTCATGTCACCCTCGCACCCCCTCTGTGTTCCTTACCTGGACTCCTGCCTCTTCCTGCTTAAGGACCTGCGCGTCCTGGGTTACAATGGTAACCACAACTGCTGGGATTGCTGTCACTAAGCATGCAGTCACATGATGTAGTGCTTTACAACCGCATCACTTAGCAATGGCAATCCTGGTCCCAATTACTGTCGTAACCCGAGGACTACCTGTACTTGATTTCTGACCCTTGACGTGGTAATTAAGGCACCCAAATGAGTTGAAAATGAATGGTCTTGGCAATGAGGGATTGGAGGAGAAGTTTATCTGGGTGGTGGTGGCTCTTGGAGGGAATTCCTAGAGTCTGCCTCTGAATGTCTATTCAATGACTTGCTGATTTCCAGGTATAACAATTCCAATGGGAAAGTCTATTTCCGGGGCTCTACCACCCTGGGTTGATTGGCAGCAGCTGCTGCAGCCTCTCCCTACCCCGCCCCTGCCCTGGCAGCTATTTTAAGAATGGGCAAAGGCAGAGAAGCTGCCCCCACCTCCACCAACCACGGCTGTCCCCTATCTGTCACTAGTCCAGAGTCATCCAGAGACCCCTACTGTGATTCTGAACAGGCTAGCTAACTACCCAGAGGGACACTTCAGTAGTGCTTGAAACAAAATAAGGGGGGGGGGGGGTCCATCCTGCTTTATGGAAGTGGTGAAATAAGGGACACCTGTTCAGCAGGAAGATAAAAGGTATCTGGCAACTTCAGCAGTTCCATGCACATACGCGTGCACATACTCGCATACCAGTTTCCAAAACATAGCTATCACCTCACATAGCAACCGACTTCTCTGTGTCCTTGATGTCCAACTTTTATCGCTTCTTCCACAGGCTGTTAAACAGAAATTGCTTCCAGGAATGCCCTCTCCTGCTCCTCCACCCACCCAAAATAATCGTCTGTCTTTAGATTATCCTTCCTTGCTTGCTCACTTCAGCTTTTTCATTGTCTGATGGACCCCCTCCTAACCTAATGCTGGGAAGATGCTTTGGACAAGACATTCATCATCCCTGGCCATTTGCTGATGGAGTTGTGGGCTCTTCCCAGACTGAATTTGGAAAGAGAAACGTGTGCAAGTTTTGTACAATTTCCTACCCTTCTGCTGCCCACTTGTCTCCCTGCCCAGTCCCTTTCTTCTCCTGAACTTTTTCATCTCTACTTTTTCATCCATCAGAAAGAGGAACATATTCTTTTCTTCCCACCTCAGATGGCAGTGGTGAGTCCCACCTATGTGCCTCTGGAAACCAAAGCCCCCCCCCCCCCCGCCCCAGTGAAGCAGACAATTTCTTCTGGTTCAAATCCATTGTGGTTTCCCTGCTTGATGCAGCAGAAATATTTAGGACTTCAAATCTCTTGAAGTAACCAAATCTCTTGAAGTAACCAATGAAGTCTGTAAAATGCGCTTTAAATCCCAGAACACAAGGAGTTTAATATATCAGAAAACAACAAATCAATCTTACTAAAGCAATACAAGCTATGAAGTCCTGGACAGCCACAGGTCAGAGAATCTGATCCAGGTGGATTCCAGGGAGAGAGAAAATACAGCTGTACTGAAGATGTGAGCAAAGCAGTTTGCAGACTAAAGCAGGACATACTTGAACCAAACAGCTGCGAAGCGTTTCACAGATTTGGTGGGTCTTCTGCAGCCTCTGGAATTGTGGCAGAGAACGCCCAAATGTCGTAGCTTCACTTTCGTAGAGGGAGGACAGGTTGCAGGATGCAATGGGCTCTCTGTGACGTGAGCAACCAGAAGCCAATTTGTTTAGCGCTTCACTGAATTCTCTGCCTCAGGGTTGTCTTGTGGTGGGAAGGCCGGCATTACTTTGGGCTTCATTCATTTTCTTGGCTGGCAACTTCTTGAATGCCCTCTGTTGTCCTAATGGAATGTGACACTTCTGTGCTGGTTCTGCCAGCACAGCTGGAGTTCAACTCATCTCTCACACTGAATACAGGCTCAAGACTGATCAGTGTGCACTTTTATTTAATTTTATGTATATTGTACTTCTACCCAGCTGCAATCAAATGACTCTTGGCAGCTTACAGGCTGTATAAACAGATTAAAAGATCCACAATGAGGTTAAAACCAGTCATAACAATGCTAATGATAACTACATCAGCCCCCACCTAAGGACAGAAAAATTATAACAAGGAATAAAATAAGAAACAGAAAGATGGTATCACATGCAGACTCAAGGAAAAGCTCTCCAAAACAACTCAGTTTTTAACATTTTGATTTTGGGGTCAAACCTTACTCTTTTATCTCTCTTTCTCTCTGTCACCAAAGACCAAAATATCAGATTCAATCTCCTCCAGTCAAGCAAGGTAAGACATTCCACACCATCTCAAGTGGCTTGTTAAGAGTGGAGTCATTCAATCGAAACACCACGGATGATGCAAGGGGTCATACAGAAAGGCACGAGAAACAGTCTCAATTGTCCTGTCTGAACGTGGAATCTTATTACCTCTTCCCTCTGCTACTGTCAGCCTGGCGAGGTAATCTGGACAGGAGGCACCACCAGATGGACAAATTCTACTTTATTGTTAGGTTACATTAACAGGATCTTGCAAGTCTGAAAGTACATTTCTCCCCCCTTGCCTTTACAGCCCAAGAAACTAGGGAGGGCCCCTTCTGTGATGTTTGCCACACTCCCATTCCGTTTGCGGGCCAAGCTGCCTCTTGTCCAACTGCTCCTCTGGCTGTGGTTCTTTTCCGTGTCTCCCATGGTCATTCCCACATACTATTACATCTACTTATGCATTCTGCATATCTGGGCAGGTTTAAAAATGAGGGAATGTAGAGCATAAGGTTTCAAATACCTTTTTCTTGGTGCCAGTTTCTTTCTCATTGCCTGCCTAAGCTTTTCCTGCATGCCCTCTCCAGCCTGGCAGCCATCAAGTGATGGTGTGTGTGTGTCTCTGTGTTAAGCAGCTATCCCAACTATCCTGGTATTTCACAACACCCAGTGATCAGAGGTAACAAAGCTACACCATTTGCACAGGTAAGCCTGCCCCCGCCCCCAGCAAATGGAAAAAAACCTTACTTTTTAAACCTTTCAAACATTTTTATTTTTAAGTTGGAATAGGACACTTTCTGCTTGATTGGGTAATTTGGAGGTTGCTGTGCTACCCTATTTTCATTTTATTTTGCCCCAAAGTGAAGCAACTGCAGAGGTTTGATGCTTCCTTATTACAGCCTATGGCTCCTTTTTCCCAACTGAATCTCAGATCACCTACAGTGCTCAAATAGCATCATAGTGTATCCAATAGGAACCTAATCAAGAATGAACCCTAATAGTGGATTATCTTAATCTATTTTCACAAAATGTTGGTGTTTTCTGTATCTCTTTGCTGTCAGCCAATCATCATCCAGTTTTCTGCAACCCAGATTCCACGGTCCTAAAGAAAAACAAAGGTAGCCCTTTCTTACCTCTCTTTCGTGTTCTCTGTTACTCTCTCACACACTACACACACATAAATGGGCATGCATACACATAGTGGGGGGAAAGAATGACCCAATTATGCAGAGTATTCTCCGGGATACTCAGTTTCGGAAACCATTCTCTTCCAGACACTTCCATTCTCTTCTTTCCTATGGAACGAATTTCCCATCTTACAGCTCTCTAAAAAAGAGATGGAATTTCAATAGCTATTTACTATTCAATACTACAGTACTGTATTTTAAAGCTCACTAGCCCTACTTTAGAGGAATCTAGACACGATCTGATTTGGACACATGTCACAGTTGTTCTGGGAAAGCAGATATAGAAACTCAAATATCTACTTAGTTGGCCTCATGCCACATAATAATCAAGTCACATTTTCCAAGGCATAGTATTTCAGTTTCATTATCCATAATAGTTTCTTCAGAAACATAACTCAGTGAGTCAGTCGAACAGAATCCATCTCTGGCTAGAAGTGAAACAGACTTTTCCATATCACAGGAAAGGTACATCATGAGCTTTGGGTCATTTGATACTTCAAGCATAAGATCTTCAAATAACATAGGGTGTAAATTCACAAGTCATTCAAACAAAATGGCAAGTTCAGAGGGGCTGGGATCTCATGAAACCAGGTGGTTTGTGGCTAGTCAGAACCCATTTCCAATAAAGAGGAAGCTTTCTGGTCAATGACTCTCAGCACTACCATATCATGTTCTGTGATTTGCCCTTTTCTCCTTAAGATATTGTTTTCTGGTTAGAAAGAAGATGGAAGAAGCAGTAGGTAAACAATAGAGGATTAAAAATGGCAGATATTATCTGGACTATTTATAAATTCTGTGTTTGAGGCTGGATGATTGCACAAGAAAAATGTTGTCCAGGGACTCTATCGCAACCAGGTTAAAATATTATCACCAAAAAAATTATAATAGCATAAAAATTTGCTGCCTCCATTGGTGAGCCATATCCCACCACAGGGATGATGCAGACAAAAGGTGTTGTCCTTATTTATGCTGTACAGGCATAAGGCTTTGTTTCCTTACCAGCCAAAAGGAAAACATTCACCAGTTGCTCTCCTTAGCGTGGGATGGGTCTAGGGCAGGAGGTGAGTTTTGACAGGTGGCAAGGCTGGTGAGTTTAGCCATTTGTCAAGATTTACTCTGGTTTTGCACAAATGTTTCGCATGGGTGTGTTCAAAGGGACCTTGACTAGTACTTCTAGAAGAATACTAAATTCATCTTCAAAAGCAGCCCAAACAACAGCTGATGTGCATGTGTCTCTCTTTCCCATTTCACCATGTAGCCCTACCACTGCTGGTCAGTTGCCATTCAGGCTGAGCTGGAGATTGGCTTGGAGACCTGGCAGGTGTTAAGAGAGAGACTACTTTGAAAGAAACTGGACTTTCCTGGTGCTAAACCAGAATGTCCTTGGAGGAGAGTACCCAGGGACCAGGGGAAAGGGGGCATGTCCACACCACCCTAAAATGGTCAATAGACACTGGCCTGTTAGTCACCTGTGTTAGTTACAGAAGGGTTAATGAAGTATTACAGATTGTACCCACTGGAAAAATCATGTCACGATAAGAGGGAAAACACTACTTTAAAATCAGAACATCTAAGGGCTTGAAGCTACCCCTTGTATGAGTTGAAGACCAGATGGTGACATCACACAGAAAAGAGGTTTCCAGGGCATGCTTATGCTGATGAAGTGCAAGTGAAAAATGCTCCAGAAGCATCTCGTGGGAATAACATTTAATTTTTTATTAAAACAAATATTGAAAAAAATATTCAAGCTGGTAAATAATAGTGTTGTGCTGTACAGAGAAATGCATTGGCATTTCAGCAAACACAGATCTTGTTCTTAAGGATGTAATTCAGAAGATGGAACATTAATTCACATAGATGAATTTGGATTTCTCCTACTCTGGACATATTTTGGGCTGAAATTAACAGAATTGTCAACATGGTTTTAGAGTGACTGCTGTTTGCAAAAACATGTATGTTCTTCTATATCTTCTATGACAGGATTCCTCAAGTTCAGCAACTTTAAGATGGATGGACTTCAGCTCCCATGCTGGCTGGGGAATTCTGGGAGTTGAAGTCCACCCATCTTAAAGCTGCTGAGGTTGAGGAACCCTGTTCTATGAGATATGACTTCTATGACTATATCTCTAATATTTGGTATATATCAAGGCCCCCTTTATGCATGGGAGATGGACAAAATAATATTCATACATCAATGGAGAAGTTAATGATTTATTTGGTAATATGTGAGCTTTGTTAACGTTTGAATTTGTTTTTACCAACAGAAAAGCAAGGAAGAGGACTTTTAAATAAATTGGTAAAATTTTCTGGAGTTTTGTTTATAATATAAATTTCCAGGCCTTCTCCCCTTTCTTTCTTCCCCATTTTTCTTTTTCTTTTTAATTAATGTTATATTATATAGAGGTCATTTGTCTGAAAGAATTGAATATGCATGTTCATATATCATTAGGCACACTGTTTGCATTTTTAATACTACTGTTTCTTTAAACGTGCTTTTAAAAAATGGCAAAACAGCCTACACAGGATTAATTCCCATGGAAGCTTGTTCATACATGAGCAGAATCAAGGGTGGGGCAATTTGTGACATTGACCGAAGCTTCTTCCTCAAGCAGTTTAGAAGCAAGTTTTGTGCCACTTCTTGGCCACCACAAGTTCCTGCAGTTTTCTTGGCAAGATTTTGGACATAGTTTGCCATTGCCTGCTTCTAGGGCTGAGAAAGAGTGACTGGCCCAAGGTCACCCAGCTGGCTTTGTGCCTGCATTGGGCAGGGCATTGGACTACAGCAGCGTTTCTTAAAGTGTGTTCCGGGGCCGCCTGGGGGTCCCCCAAGGCTGCCTCAGGGGCCCACAAAAGCCAACCTATGTTGAAAAATAATACATATTAAAATCTCATCAAACAATTTGAGCAGCAGCAGCAGCAGCGGAGGAACAATGGAGGTGGGTTGGTGAGCCAGCGGCAGATGGCAGATCTTGACATCAGGACCATGGAATGGTGTGGTGGGCTGGTGGTGGAGGCTGGCAGGGCAGCAGATCAGCTGTTTTTGGTGCAGCTGACTGGTGGTGTTTGGCCAACCCTTGAAGGTGCAGCGGCCCAGTGAGGTGGAAGTTGAGTGGACCGTAGCCTGTTTTCCATTCTCCATTTTGTGGTTCACTCTGGGAATAGGACGGCAGTTGGCTGAGCTGTCTGTCTGCAGTGAGGTAGCTGTGGCTATGGCCCTGGGAGTAGGAGTCCTGGCTGAATGGAGGACTTGGATGCTCAGGTAGATGGCAGCAGTGGCAGCAGGAGTGAATGGTGGTGCTGTGGGAGAATTGACATGTGTCCTGTGGCTGCCACCTGTCCAGCCACATGGTCCAGCAGCCATCTTAGTAGCTTCTTCTTCCCTCTTTGTGAGACTCAGGACTTGGATGTGATGAACCAATAGATGGACTGTTTTGATTTGATTGTGGTGGCTGGTGACCTGAAAGGAAGACCTGGACCATTGAGGATATGGTGGGTTTTGGACTGTTTTGTTGGAGTGGGGCCTGGATGGGGTTGGTCTTGCGTTCTTCCCTGGATGGGAGGCAGTGGCAGGAACCAGTCCCAGCCTGCCAGGCCTATGAGATGTGAGATTCCCAGTGGCCCCAGTGAGAACAGGGTGGGGTGGGGGGCTAGGGGAGGATTTGTGTGGGTGAGGGGTGGGAAGCACTGCTCAGGTTAGGTGTTGAGTGGTTTCAGAAGCACTGGTAGCCTGGGTGGGATCTAACTCATCCCCTGTTGTTTATTGTTGGGTAGGGTGGGCTCTTTTAGCTTGGGGATGGGGGGAGGTGGGGAGGATGATGGGGAGTATGTGAGGGTGGCGCAGTTATGGGTGTTTCACATTTGCTGTCAGCCCTTCAAGGTAGTCCAGACAAGAAGCACAAATCATGGATACTAACACTACCTTTATTGTGAGGTTACAGTAACAGAATCTTGTAAGTCTGAAAGCCCTTCTCCCCTCTTCTGCTTTTACTTTCCAGAAAACTAGGGAGGGTCCCTTCTGAGGCACTTCCCCTGACCCTTCTGTTTCTGTGGGCTGAGATACCTCTTGCATGCCAGTTGTCTAGTCTGCAGCTCTTCCTCCTGTCTCCCAAGGTCACTCCCACATATCATTACACCTGCCCATATTTTGCCACTTTAATATAAATCTTTTAAAATAAATAAATATTCTATGAATGCGTCAATTTTAATTTTTATTATGATAAGTATCAATAAATATAACCCACACACATACAAAAAAAATTCTTTTGGGGTCCTCCATAATTTTTAAAAGTGGGAAGTGGTCCTTGGAAAAAAAAAGTTTAAGAAACACTGGAGGATCCTGTCGCTTTCTAGCCCTTCCATTCTATGACTCTTGGTTCATAAAGCTCCTTTCTGGCTTTTGACCACTTTCTTTCTGAGATAAGAGGCAGCCACTATGATCTAAGGGCCAGGATTTAAAACTTCTGTCATGCTCCCTAACAAGAATGATGCTTCTGGCTTATTTAAGCTGTATGCGTAATTTCAAAGAGATGGAACATCGGCCTGCTGTCTTCAAACTTGACTTCTTTTCAACTCCTGGTTTGCATTCCTTTTAGAGACATGAAAGTACCATTAAAATTTCCCTAAGTTGGAAATGTCTCTGCTGCCTTGTTCTCTCCTCATTATTGTCGAAATGTGAGAGTCTCTGAAGCCAGAGGAGACACTAGAGAACATTTCCCAGTCATTCTTCCCTGCAGAGTTTCCACAAAGAATACTGTCCTCCCTTATTGAATGAAGGGGTGACTACCACTTTACCTTCCTGCATGGGCAGAAAAAGAAAACAGGATTGGTGATCATACTTTTCACTTTTCCTCATTGATTTAATGATTGGACCATTCAGAGACGTCTGCAGGATTGTCATCAAAATGACAAAGGCAATGTCATGCTGTGAGTTCCATCCCTTTTGTATGTTATATGACAGGGTGGAACCTGCATCATGATGGGACAACTCTGCTTTCATCATTTGCCCCCTCCTTGGACAGCTCTGGATCCATCTATGCTATGTGCTGTTTTGAATTATCTGGCAAGGAGAACAATTTTATGCATATTAAACATTATATTCACTCACTTTGATGCATATTTAAAGGTCAACACAAATGATGGAAAAAGTACAGAAACAACATCTCTAAAATGGAATAGTAGTTGCAGCTAGAGGCTGTGGTGGACCTCAGGTTTCACAGCTCATGCAAAGGACTGTGAAATATGAATCACTAGGCGCATACTAAGAGTGCTATGCTGCAGATGAAATGATACTTTAGAACCATTTTCCCCAATCTTGTGCCCCCCAGATGTGCTGCAAATACAGATCCTAGAATTCTCATTCAACATGGCAAAAATCTAACGTCCCTCTGTCACCTGTTCTTATCATTAGAAGTTTGTCATGGGGTAATAGAGTAATGCCATTACTCCTAGCCAACCTTGGCTGGTTGTGAAAAAGCTAAGCAGAATCAGGCTGTTTTTTTACTTGGATGGGAGATCTTCATGGAATCCCAGAGCTGTAGACCACACCGGGAAGCTGAAAAACTTCATGGAAGAAGGCAATGGTGCAGTACTTCCATCCTTTTGCCAAAAACCTTACACGGACATGCTCATGACATCACTAAGGGTCAAGCTTGATTCCAGTGAGTCATTCTTTGCTAATAGAGTGGTAAGCCATTGATATTGACATGGTTCTCCCATCCGTTGGTCCTCCAGGGAGCTTAGAGCAGAGAAGTATTTATTCTGTAAGCACAAGGAAGAAATAGTTTCAGTGGTTCTTAATGTAATCACTTGCATATTTTGTAGGTGCATCACAATTCTTCCATCGGACATCTCCTCCGAGTTGCAGCTCTTAATCTGCCTAGGTGGCAGCTCTGAGGAGTCTGAGGCCTGAAGTCATGGCCATGGGGTCTATTAGGATATGCCACTGCTAGCAGCAACTACACTCCTTGCAGCATTTGCTGGCTGTCATCCCATTATACCATCCCCAAGATGGGCACATTAATCCTTCTCCACAAATCAGCCCCCATCCTCAGCTGAAGGCAACCTTTCTGCCTGGTACTGGGACCTGCTGCTGGGAAGGGATTAATTCCTCCTAGCTCTCGTTTCAAGCCTCTCTCTTTGCCACTTCTCACAGTCAACCCTTTCACACCTCTTGACATGTCAGCTTTCTCCAACCCATCAGGGGAACAAAAGTAGAGTTATATAAGGGGGTTTACTTCCATCTCTCTCTCTCAATAACCTTTCTAGCTTCTTGGGATTCTGACACCCCACAAACTTTTGCTTTTCTTAAAGGGCAGCACATTCTATCCTGTGTTTAAAGATACTCATGCCATTTGTGAAGGACAACAAAAACAGCAAAAATGGTGACTTTCGGTCACTGGCCTATATCTAATTGGGCAAAGATAATGCCTCCTTTTAAATCAGAGCTAAGATAATATCAATAGAATCTAAAAGTTATACCATACCACACATGCTGGCTGGGGAATTCTGGGAATTGAAGTCCACACATCTTAAAGTTGCCAAGGCTGAGAAACACTGCATGAAATGAGAATGGGGAAATTCACAGAGAGGGTTGACTATATATTTTTAGATATATTCAGGATTAAATCCCACCACCCAGTGCTGTAGTAGTGTGATACAAAATCCTTTGCCTTTATATAACATCTCACAACATTTTATATTATTACCCTATTTTGCAGGTAGGGTTTGTTGTGGCTGGGAAAGAAGGGTGCTGAGGCCTTTCCCCACTATTGAGTTCCTGCTCTCAGCTCTTCCTGGAATCAGAGTAAACACTGCTAGCCTCAAATGCACTGTTCCCATTGCTACCCCCTATCCTGCCTCTGTCCCATTCATTGATGAATGGGGCGCTGAACAGGAAAGGCAGCAATGGTGAAGGAAACAACCAACCGCTTTGCTTATCATGCGCTGTGTGTGGATAATCAGGTAGCCCCTTTGGGCAGTGTCAGAACCAGTGCAACAGAGGCAGGAAAGTTCATGCTGGTGTAGTTTTAGAGCAAGCAATCTATCATGGATATCAGAATGGATAACATTGCCTAATAGCAGAATATCAACTATAGAAGGAACAGGCTTAGCTAATGGGCTTCACAGATACTCATTGTATAAGGAAACCAAAGAAGATAAGAATCTGAAGGGACAGATATGTGAAAATCAGTAAAAAAATTGGAATTCCCTAAAAGCAAAGGAAAGTCCACCAATTTCACCACTAGCATCACCATCAAATGCTTTCTGCTTCCAAGATAACCACAGTAAGAAAGATTGTATTACATATGCCAACATGATACATCTGGATACAAAAAACAGATTAACAATAAAAATTGCTTAATGAAGGAAGAAATCTACCATGATTAATATATTGGCAAATAACTGGGAAAATACAAAGCAATCTTAAAGAAGACAGAGGGACCTTGAGGAAGATAACAGAATGCGAAATACTTATACAGAATCAAGTTCATTTATTAGGATGTATTTACAAATTGCTACTTAAATATGATACAGAGACAGAACAAGTAAAAAAAAAAACTGTATGATAAAATAGATGCAAAATTTCAAAGAAGCAATAACAGTGGATCAAAGGGAATACTTACAGAGTGGCATTTTAAGCCTACCTTCACTCATGGGTTGTGAGCAACATGAGGACATCACCATGAGACCCAGGGAGAAGATTGGAGTTATTCTAAACTGCAAGGGGGACAGAGTCAGTTAAGGGTAGAACTCCCACATCTGTATTGCAAAACTCCAAATGGCTACTAGATGGCAGCAAAGAGCCATAGACTTCTAATTCTTTTGCTGCCATCCAGTGGACCTCTGGATTTTACAGTCCAGAATCATATAAAGGAGTTCATAGTAGAACTGGGATTTTAACTGAGAACTTTCTGATTAGAATCTCGGTCTCTGCATGTCTTTGCTTCACTAACTTTTAACGCAATACCTTTACAAGCATTTCTTGTACTTCTGAACCAGAAACATAACTGCTACCAAGAAGTAATCTATGATGTAAATTGCATATAGGAAAATAAGAGGAAATAAGGAACCATCAACCCAGCCTTCCTAATAATTCTCTTCAGTACAAACCACTCTGCCCAAACTAATTTTCTCATCATGATGTTTAGAATTCAACCATAGAATGGGGGATAATATAAATATTAATCAAACAAAGAGTCTTAAAAATATGGCTTAAGAAAACTAAATGATAAAAGAGCAATCTGTTTAAAAGAGACAACTGTTAAAGTCCATACAAGGCAATAAAATTAATTCCAAGAAATCAAGTCAGAATCTCCTTTCATGTACATAAAATCCTTTATTTATAATTAAACAACTCCTTTTTGTTCTTCTTTTCTAGGTTAGACTGGTTTTCATTGCCTGAACATTTAAATGTGGTTAAATCATTTAACATATCCAGAACTTGTTGCTTAGGTATGCATAGTGGCATTCAGCAATATCAGAGGAATCCATGACGGTACAACTTAACCAGCACATAAATCATAGTGGGAACTGCAACTCACAAATTAATTACCACACATCAATACTATTGCCTTGTTTAGTTGCATCTCTTTGCTTTTGTGGCACTGAGTAATGAAAAACACCAAGAGCATGAGTGCTGGTAACTATATAAGGATGCATTTTGTTGTAAGGCAAATAATAAACTTCCATCAACTCTCTCATGTTTAACCAGTGTCCCAGCTCGTATTTCTTCTGAAAGATTCCCTTACTTGTGAAAGCTGTATTATTAAAAACAATGGCTATCTGATCTTTCAGACCTGTGATTTCTTATTAGAGGGACTTGTTTTTGGAGCCTAGAAGAAGAAAATATGGTAAGGGGGAGGTGAGGAATTTTAGCAAGAGGGCATGCAGAGGACAAGGCTTGAAGGAGCTTGTGGAGAAAGAAAACATCATGGATGAAGGGAAGGGTGGGGGTGTTCATGGGAGTAATTTTCCTCCATCTCCATTACTTCCACCTCACATACAATGTTGGGATGAGGCCGTCCTCATTGGGAAATACCTTCCCTTTTACAGTAAGGAAGAAGGCACAGGCTGCCCCAGGGGGATGAGCTTAATCTTAGCTTTTCTCTGGAGGTGCTGTAGTTGATGGAGGAGAGAACCAGAGGAGTCAGGATGTGAGGAGGCAATTAGCAAAGTGTCATCGCCTCCTCCGTCACAATTGCAGACATAAGGGAGAATGTTAAATATGCTGCAGAGGCTGGGCTGATGCACAGCACTCGCTCCACAGCTCTTCTTTTGAGAAAATGGCAATATGGAAGATTAATCCAGAACTGCATTAGCAAATTGTACAAAATCTTTGCTAACATATTGACTCTTCACAGTGTATATTGTAGTCTTTACCTCTCTTCTAGGTTTTGTTGGGCAGATCAGTGAGGAATACCTCCCAAGTAAGCAACCCTAAACCTCTTTGCTCAAATTACCAGTTTTGGACATGTTTTCTTGAATAGCCATCTTCTTCAGAAAATGGGGAACTGAACAATTCATTGGATATCACAAATACAGAGAAGCAGAGAGAATACTTCCACGTAGCACTGTTTCTGCTCCAGATCCCCCCCAAACATTTCAAGCAGTCTTGATATATATAGAATAGCAATTCTGTAACTGTGGGTTCGGAATCCTATGGAAAGTTGCAAGCATAGTTGCAAAGGATTCTATTTGAACCAGCAATAAAAATAAAATAAAATAAAATAAAATAAAATAAAATAAAATAAAATAAAATAAAATAAAATAAAATAAAATAAAATAAAATAAAATATGGGAATACTAAGTGTGTGGAAAGACCAATGATCCAAGCTTTCATTGTACCAGCATGAATTTACTTAGTGGAAGATTTGATCTTGATGCTTATGAACTGGGACAGGCAATGTTTGGGAGCGTCAAAGGCTCCTGTCTTTCTGGATGGGCATAGGATATCTGATGATATGGTGACATTACCAGAAAGAGCAGCTTTTTTTCCCCAGTGATTTTGGGGGAGTTAATTATGTGAATCAACCCTTCAGGCTGAAATTGGCCTGAAAAATAGTGATTTCAACCCATTTTGAAGACCGTGGGAGTAGTTTAAGGATTGAAATGGGAAGAGTGTGTTGTCACTCCCCCAAAGCCTTCACCCTCAATCTTACCCTTAATTTTGTGAAGCCCAACAAAACAAAATCCATGTTGCCTAAATTCAGCCATTTTGTCCATGAACCTCTGGGGCATGACCTTAGAGTGCTGGCAGGTGGGGTAATCAGGTTGCTGGAGGCCACAGGCAACCTGCAAATTACCCCCTCCTGTTTATGAACACTGTTTATCCCATATGCTCTTATCTACTGTCTTCTTCCACTACAACTATCATCACTACAACTTCCACTACAATCCATCAGCATATGCTACATTTACAAAACAAGCTTGCACAATCAGGATTGCTCAACAGAGTTAAGGTGCCAAATAACCTTGTTCTTACCTTGTTTCTTGAGACTCTCAGCACTTATTAGTTCACACCAAGATAACCTAAACCATCTTCTTTTCATTTGCAAGTCTTTGTATGTATATATATGCATGCCTATATATATGTAGGCATGACAGTGTGATCGAAGTTCCACTCCTTTTTTAAAGTGTGTTGTACATGTAAAACACATAAAAAATAGGCAGAGTTTCAATTGCTCCATCATGGCCGCCATCTTGATTTTTTTACCACATCCCGTGGATAGCCCTGGAGGTATGTGTAAGTTGCACCTTTTAGAGCTTAGAAAACTCCACACTGTGCTGCTGGGACTCCACACTACTGACTGTGGCAAACTGCTGATATGACACTGAGTACAGTTTGAACACCATAGATTGTTCAGATTATCATCTCTGAAAAAGGATACAGGTAAAACCCAGGTTAAAAACACCTGGTTTAAAGATGACCCATAGTTAAGAATGGAGCCTATCATAGCAAAATTCGAGTTAAATACACAATGGTTCAAGTTCATTACACAATACTACTTATACACTATTATACAATAATATTGTTCCGGCTTACATACAAATTTAACTTAAGGACAGACCTTGGGAACAGAACTCATTCTTAAACTGGGGATTACCTATATTGTAAAGCTAGAAAGGATTCATAAATTTTCGTCCAGTCTCCCACCTCCCCTTTTTAGGGAAGGTGGTAGAAAAGGTGGTCGCGCGGCAGCTTCAGAGGATCCTGGAGGAAACGGATTATCTGGACCCCTATCAGTCAGGATTCAGGCCCGGTTATGGGACAGAAACAGCATTGGTCGCACTTCTAGATGATCTCTGGCGAGAGCGGGATAGGGGGAGTGCATCCATCCTTGCTCTTCTTGACCTCTTGGTGGCTTTCGATACCATCGACCATGGTATCCTTTTGGGTTGGCTGCAGGAGTTGGGGCTGGGTGGCACAATGTTGTGCTGGTTCAGCTCCTTTCTCCAAGGCCGAACCCAATTGGTGTTGATAGGGAGCGAGAGGTCCAGCCCCCGGCCCCTACTTTGTGGGGTGCCACAGGGGTCAGTGCTTTCACCGCTCCTATTTAATATCTACATGAAACCGCTGGGTGAGATCATCCGGCACCATGGGGTGAGGTATCATCAGTATGCTGATGATACCCAATTATACATCTCCATCCCAGGTGCCTTAAGTGACGCTGTGACTGCCCTCTTGCGGTGCCTGGAGGCTGTGGGGGCCTGGATGGGGGACAACAGGCTTCAGCTGAACCCTGGTAAGACGGAGTGGCTGTGGATACGGGGAGCCTCAAGATCTAGGAGTTTGTCATCTTTGGTTCTTGACGGGGTAGCACTACCCCAGACAGACCTGGTGCGTAATCTGGGGGTTCTCCTGGACACACGACTCCTGCTCGAAGAGCAGGTGGCAGTCGTGGCTAGGAGGGCCTTTGCACGACTTCGTGTTGTGTGGCAGTTACGTCCCTTCCTGGATCGGGAGGACCTCCGCACGGTCACTCATGCCCTGGTCACCTCCGGGTTGGACTACTGTAACGTGCTCTACATGGGGCTACCCTTGAAGAGTATCCGGAAGCTATAGCTGGTGCAGAATGCGGCAGCGCGGAGAGTTCTTAATGCCCCTAGGAGGGCACGTATAACACCGCTGTTGCGTGAGCTGCATTGGTTACCAGTTTGTTTCCGGGTCCAATTCAAGGTGTTGGTCATCACCTTTACAGCCCTTCATGGCACGGGACCAGGTTATCTGAGGAACCACCTCGCCCTGGTCATTTCAGCCTGCCCCACTCGGTCCAGCAGAAGGGGCAGGTTGCAGACCCCACCAGTCAAGGAATTTCGATTGGTGGGGTCTAGGCAGAGAGCCTTTTCTGCTGCAGCGCCTGCCCTATGGAACATCCTGACTCCTGAGGTGTGGTGTGCCCCCTTCCTCTTGGCCTTCAGGAAAGGGATCAAATCCTGGCACTGCCAGAAGGCCTGGGGGCCGGAGGGGCCCCCGCACCTGTGGAGATAGCTGGTGGGGTGATGGGTTTGTCCCCCCCCCCCAGCATCTTACAGGTTTTTTAGGGCTAAAAATCAGGAGGTTTTTAGGGCATTTTTAATATATGTTTTTAAATTATTTATAGATTTTATCCATGGTTGGAGGAACTTGTGTTTTTTTCTTCCTTTTTATTATTGTGAGCTGCCCAGAGTCACCCATTGGGGGAGATGGGCGGCATACAAGTCTGAAAATAAATAAATAAATAAATAAATAAATAAATGTGCACCAACCAAATGATGAAAGTGCTGGTGCAATTCCTATTTACAAAATGTGGGGTTTTCTTTTTCTCTTACATTGAGGAAATCCAGTAAGAGGTGAAATAACTGCCAACTAGATGTATTTAAGCAGAAGTCAGATAGCCATGTGTCAGGGATAAGGCATCAGCAAATTTCCTGCATTGATACAGAGTGAACAAAGTGTTCCCTTCATATTCTGTATGAATCCTGTATGAGCAAGATATACAAAATAAGTGCAGCAAGAGTGAATGAAGAATCCGTAAGCCATTCCATGAACTGAAGGGAAGATTCAAGGCCAAGTAAAAGGATGTACTTTTCCATCCATTTCACAGACAAATTACAGGATTCACTTTCTTGAGGTGTGGTGAGAGCTGCCAGTTTTGCTGGCCTTCAAAAAAGGACTAGGGCCCTTTGTGGAGGACAGGGAGGCTTCAGTTCTGGCCTCAGAAAAGCTCCTCAGTGGTAGCTCTTGGCTAACCTCTTGGATCCACAGAACCAGAAAAAGCAGTGGGAAGAGGCCCTCTTGCTTCATATCCTGTGAGTGGGCTTAAGTAGGAAATAAGGGGCAGAATGATGCTGGGAAGCAGGGAGGGAGAGAAAGCAGGGAGAGGGATGGGTGTGTACAATGTGAAGGGGGATGCATGAATGCCTGAACCTCAACAAGCTGAGCAGCTGTCAGGGCTGAAGCGGTGGCATCCTGAGTCGTCCTATGAGTGAGGAGCAGAAAACATTGCTCCTTCCTCCTGGCTCTGAATAGCCTCTGACAGCTCAGGGCAGCAGCTATTTAGGTCTTGTGGCTACTACCTGGGAGAATGCAAGGAGGGGGAGATTCAGGAACTTCTGAATTGGCTATTCGTCAGGCTCCATTCTGGATGCATGGATAAACAGGGTGATACACCTCAGCCTCCAATGATCGTGCTGGGCGATGATCAGTGGTTCAGCCTCCCTGTAAAATTGCTCCATCTACGAATGGCATTACAATGTGTCCAGGAGGCTTGGGGGTGGGGTATCCTTCTCCTGCTTGCTGGAAAAAGCTATTTCAACTGTGGTTCAAGGGTAACAGAAGTGCCTTTTGCAGATATGTGCCTCCCACCACACAGAGGGCACACCAAGCCAACCTTAGCTGATCAAAAAAACCTAAGCAGCATCAGATCTCCTTAGAACTTGGATAGGAGGCCACCAAAACATCTCAGAAGTGTAGGCTAGACTGGTAAATCAGAAGGCAGTGGCATCATCATTTTTGACAAGCAAACTACCCAGAGCTATTCATAAGTCTGTAGCTTATTTTACTCATCATCAAAGAAGTTTACTTACTCTCATTTCAGTTCCACCCCAAAGCCTGCCTAGGAGAATGTACAAGTCCAGCATCCAGGATAGGCACTGGTTGTCATCACTCTGTAGTTAGGAAATGGTTGCAGAGGCCCATGTGCTCCATTCTTTAGACTTGAGCTATATGTATATTTGCTGGGATTCAGCTTTTCTGGAAAATCTTTATTCTGTGTCTTTCATAAATACGTCTCGGTTTGGCTTCATTCCAGCAAAGGAGAACTTGTTTGCCAGCCCAGTCCTTTAGGGGGGGTCTTCGTGTCTGTGTATGCGTGTGTGGTGTGTATAGAGATTTGTTTTGGTTGGCTCTGGAGGACTATAAATGCCTCTTAATACATCTCCTGCTCCCTTCTGTCTCCAAAGCATGGGCATTAGGTAATTGTTTTCAGATCAAAAAAGTGTTTCCATTTACCAAGGCTATCTGATTCCTGTAGCGATCTCTCTTCCAGCCCCTTTCCACTTTTCAAAGGGAATTTTCTATATCCCCAGTTTGCCCCTTCATATCTCTTGACCATCAACCCTTCTGGAGCTCTGAGCCAATTTCTAGGCCTGAGAAAGGACTAGCTGCTGTTGCCAAGCAGAACCAAAGAGTGACTGAGTCCCGTGATTACTTGCTGGCTGCTACCATCTATCTCCCTCCTCCCTCACTCAACAGAAGAATCTACAGCTGTTCCAAACTGGGAGCTGGAGCTGAGAGAGGGGAAGGAGGGGGCAGTCGGATGATGTCAAGACTCAGGGATACAAATAGACAGAGCTCCGACTCTCGTCCCGACTCTAACTTCTCATCCGGAGCAGCTGTTGCCTTCCTGCCTGTCCCATCAAGCCGCCACCATGAGCCAGTCCTTCTCCACCCAGAGGGTCTCCTCATACCGCCGTACCTTTGGCGGGGCAGCTGCGCCTTCCTTCCCACGAGCTTCCTTCGGCACCAAGGGCTCTTCTTCCAGTTCTGTCTCCTCTCGGGTCTACCAAGTGTCCCGGGGTGCTCCAGTGCCCACCCTTTCTAGCTTCCGAGCCAGCTACTCAGCCCCACTGCGTTCGGCCTATCAAGGTGCCGGCGAGGTCCTTGACTTCTCCCTGGCTGATGCTATGAACCAGGAGTTCCTACAAACCCGTACCAATGAGAAGGTGGAGTTGCAGGAACTCAATGACCGTTTTGCCAATTACATCGAAAAGGTCCGTTTCCTGGAGCAGCAGAATGCCCTCATGGTGGCTGAAGTCAATCGACTCAAGGGCAAGGAGCCCACGCGCATTGCTGAGATGTATGAGGAAGAGCTGAGGGAGCTGAGGCGCCAGGTGGAGCTGCTGACCAACCAGCGATCACGTGTGGATGTGGAGAGGGACAACCTGCTAGATGATCTCCAGAAGCTGAAGCAGAGGTGAGACTTAGGTCCATGACTTTCTCCCATATTTTTTTCTCTAAGCTCATCCTTGTCTATTTACATTTATTGTAAATCTAAGGGTTTTTTTCCTAGCCATGAAGAGGTTCACTTCCCTGAGCAGAGATGGAGTAAACAGGAAAGGGTAGCACAAATCACAGCAAGAGGGAGTGCTCTTTCAGCCCTGACTTCCCAAATAGCAATGCAAAAGCTCGCTTACCAAATGTCATATTTGCCAGGCCCTGGATAAACATGCATTGCCCATGCCACTGAGCAACTTTCACCCTGAAAGTGCACTTCTCTTCAAGCTTCTTGCGCTCTGCCCTGATGTTGCCACCATGACTAACGCTCAGGGGATATTCTCTCTCACTGGGCCTATGACAAAATGCATTCTTCAAACAAGGCTCAGATTATGCCCAATCACTTCCCTGACACACCATCCTCTCTTTATAAAGTTTTCCATCTTTAGAAATTTAAGAAAGCTTTTTTGGTCTAAAATAGTCATCTTAAAGAGGAAGGCTAGTAAAAACCTAGCACTTAAGTCTAATGAGAAAAGATTTGTAAGGTTTATTTTGGCACAGGGAAGCATGCTTGTTCAGAAGTCAATGTTCAGTAAGGTCATCAACCCAAGGAATCCCTGCCTTTTTAAAAAATTGGATTAAGAGACTACTTTATACTTTATACTTGTCAAACATTCTGTTTAGACTTGGACCTCATGGAAAATTAGGCACATGTAATTTTATTTTATGCAAGGAGTCGATAAGTCTTCATTATCAAACACTGGGGTTTGGTTTAGATCGGAATATCTTTAGCTTAATTCCATGCCAGTTATGTCTGTTTTTCCTTTTCGGTTGCATGGGGGCGTGGGGGGATGGGGTGGGAGGTCTGATACCCTAAACAATTGTTTGCAAGTTCCTATCAGATCACCTCCTGACTTACCTTTTGCTAGGCTGAGGACTACTTATGGTTGTCTCTTTCCATGAGGTCACTCTGGATTTTTTCCCTGCATGATGCAAATTGTCTATTTATGTCCCAACTAAGCCCCTGACTTGTTCAGGGTCTATGTGCCACAAGCATATGATGATGACCTATCTCTATGAGTTTGTCTAAGGGCTAAGTTGAAATAAAGAAAAATGATATTCTGAACTTTAGGGATCAGGTGGGTTCTAAAACTTAAATTAATTAGCTCCAAGTGAGAGCCAGAAACCAAGTCCCTTCTGGGGCTGGACATTAAATATATTAAAATATATTAAATATATTAGTGGTTTGTAATAGAATCCCTCTTTTATAGTGCCTTCATAATTTAAAAAACTGTGCAGTAAAGAACTGAAGCAGGTGCAGGTGTCAAGATACCATATTATCCAGCACACCTTCCAACTCTATAAATCTTTGTCCCAGAACTTCTCTTCTACTCATGAGAAAAAAATCCAGTTTCGATTTATTAGGAAAAGTGGCTCTCCTGGAGGTCATTTGATCCTGGTCTTCTCTGTATGTCAGCCAAGACCCCCTACAGTTTCTACCAGTATAGTTACAGCTATCGTAGCCCTAATGATTATCCTCAGCTTGATTTACGTAATAGCTGGGTTCACGAATCATGCTAAGTCATGGTTTGCTTTCTCTGGAGGGCTCAATAGTTGGGTTCACAGGATGTGCCCTGGCACACCTCATACTAGCAATGGAATGGGATTAATGCTATCACAACAGGAGAGAGACGAAAAGAATTCAACAACTTGTGAAAAAACAGAATTCTTCAGTAGGAGGGCTCTATGTATCCTGCTTCTGGAAGGACAAGACCTAGTTCCTCGCTCTGTGGCCAGTCCTCTTTGAGGCTTTCTCTTCTCCTCCAGATTTAGCTCCCTTGTGATTGACAGGGCACAAGTGGACCCTGCCGGAAGAAGGCAACAGTGAGACAGCAGGGTTGAGCATGTTGATAGGAAGTGCGGGTAGATAAGAGAGGAGAAATTCAGACAAAGAAATCTGAGGGGCAAAGTCTTTTAACCAGACATCTCTTGAATCTGTAAGCAAATGTGCACTGAATTTGGGAATCATCATTTTAATCCTTGGTTCTTTATAGTATACACCAACTGTGATCTTTGACTTGAGTGTATAGTGCTTGGAGAGAGTTACCTATGAAGCAAAGGAGAGCTTTGGATTATAGTAAATTGAGGGTCCCAGGCTTATAGTGATGTAGCAAATTGCATCACTTGTCCTTTTCTTGTGCTCTTTCCCACCAAACCACATAAAAAGAAATGGAAATGGCTACCAAAGAGCCTTTCCTAATTTTGGGTCCTCAAGATCTGTAAAGACCATATCTCTCAACATCCTTGCCAACTACTAGACATCAGGGAGGCATAAGATTGGGTAAAGCTGATGCAAGAGTCCCATCTAGAAGACTGCCTCTTCAAGCCTTATCACAAGATTACAACAGCTAGAACTAACTGCTGTTGAAATTGTAGGTTCCAGTCTGGTTTAGGATGTGAGAAGCTTGGACAGGTTAGGATTGGAGGTTTGTGGGTGCTGTGTTTATAAACACAAAAATGCAGGAACAGAGATATGGAATACAATAGTTGAGAATATGGAAACCTGTGACCGGAGTTCCAGAACTCCAGGGCCATGATTCACCAGCCTGTCTTTAGTATCCAAATCCCCTAGCTGATCTTTCCCAGTCTCAAGCCCTACAAAAGCATTAGACTGCAGTACCTATTTCTCCAGCAACTATGACTAATGACTGTTCTGGCTGATTGTGATAAGACTTGTAGTCTCAAATTCTGGATGGCCCCTATCTGAGAAAGGCTGGCCTAGGTGATGCCATACTAGTCCCATGCCAAAATATCTGGAAGACAGATCCTGCATTTCAGCATCTTGGTAGCATTCCATCTGTCTCCGATCGCCTTATACTGTATATCTTTCATATCACACCATCTCCAGAATCCTCCCAAGAGTTTTCTTGCTGCTTCTTTGCAAGTCTCTGGCTCCTGCTCCAGCTTTTCTCGGTAGAGCAAAGCTCTGCTACCCTAAAAGGGAAGGGGGAGTAAGCATTATCCATCAGTGAGCTCATGCCTTTGTGCTTAAGGCTTTGACTAAAACAGGCAATGAGAGGACGTGTTCCTGCTCCATTCCCAGCCTGGCCACCAGCCAGATCCCACCCCTACCCCCTGGAATGTAAGAGAATTGCCCATTCCTGGTGCATATCTTACTCCAGTGGCTTGGGAGAGTGTCAGAGGTTTAGGGTAAAGCACTGGCCTTGGACTTCTAAGGCATGTGAAAGGCAATGCTGTTTATGTGGGCCGGTGAGTGATTTACCAGTCTGCCTAATACCTCTTTTTATGTCCCATTTCACAGGCTGCAAGAGGAGATTCATCTCAAAGAAGAAGCAGAGAACAACTTAGCTGCTTTCAGAGCTGTAAGTCCAGATATTTCCTCCAGTGTGGCTGGGAAAGTGAGCAAAAGGCTTGTGAAAAAGCGAAGTGAATATCACTTTTCCTTAAATTATGGGTTCTCTCCCTGAAAGGTGCTTGCTTAGCTTTCTTTGGCCACTTCATACCTGACAAAATATACTGTTTCTTTCCCCCACCATTTTAGCATCTTCTCAGGTCATTTCCAAAGGGGTAGACAAAACTGGTATTTGGATTTCAAAATATAAACCCTAGACAGCATCTTCAGCTATTGGAATTATTAGGATTGTAGTTCAAGAGAAGATTTCTGGAGAGCATCAAGTTGCCAGCCTTCTGCAGCTACTCTGGAATGATTGTAGTGCCCCTTACTGTTTTGTACATAATGTTGTGTGACTTAGGCACATATGATCTTTGAGCATCATGTAGCTGGTCCCTCTGTTCTAAATGAGATGATGTTTTGAGTCATTCATAATAGGATGCGTATGGCACAGGGAGTGGCTGAAGTGCTCCTACAGGGATATATACAATGGAGCAGCATTTACCCTGAATTGCAAGGAACTTGGAATTGAGGTTCGAGCAACTGCTTTGCCATTGGCATGGCTGCCAGAATCTGGAGGGATGTTAGAAAACAATAGTAGCCCTTTTGTTCAAGGGTCATGTGAACTGGTTCTCAGTGGGGTCCTTCCCACTCATTTCCTGGGCTTCCGGAACTTCCCGTATTGTTTTCATTGGCCAGATTCCCGGATGATGTTGGTCAAAGATCAGAGGGGGGTAGTTGCAACCTCTCAGCCTTTTCAGAAGCACACAGTTAAATAGCAGTTGAGCTCATTTCCCCGTTCAGTGCAATTGTGCTCGTCTCATGAGGACCAACCTCTTGCATCTATTATTCCTGCTGAGGTCATACTCCTCTTTTCTCTGCCATTACAGGATGTTGATGCAGCCACTCTGGCCCGTATTGACTTGGAGAGGCGTATCGAATCATTGCAGGAAGAAATTGCTTTCCTCAAAAAAGTGCATGAAGAAGTAAGCAGCTGTCTTGTACATGTGTCTTAGTACTTCTCAAAATGATGGCTTCCAGAATGGAAGGAGGGGTAGGCCTGCTGTGGGGGATGGTGGGAATCAAGCCCAGAATTTAGCTATAGCAGCAGCTTTAATTAAAAAATGGAAGATGGCATAATGTATCAGAGGTTTCATGTCACCAGGCCAGCCTTCTCCATCTAGGTTGCGCCACATGTTTTGGTACAATGGCAAAAACTAATCAACCACAAGTTTCCTAACGTGTTGGGCAAACCCCACCAGCATGTTACGTAAACCAAGCTAGTGTTGTTAGTTTATGGTTCAATGTGTTGTGTGAACTTGGGGAACTAGCTTAATTTAGTCAACCAATGGTTTAATCCATGATAGATTAGTGTGTTATGGGAAATAGTTTATAACTTCCTGAAAGATCACGCTGGAGAACATCAGGTTGGAGAAAGTTTTGTTACAACAGAAAGCCATTTTTTGCAATGTAGTGGTTCCAGATATTTTTGAGTACAAGGACTTTTGTGCCTAACCAGTATGGATTAGGGAAGGTGGCTAGTAAGCCTCTCCCTACTGCATTGGCCTGATGGCACACTATCATTGGCTTCTCCAGGAAATTAGAGAATTGCAATCTCAGCTGCAAGAGCAACAAATCCAGGTGGAGATGGACGTGTCGAAGCCGGATCTGACAGCAGCACTGCGTGACATCCGTGCCCAGTATGAGAACATTGCTGCAAAGAACATCTCTGAAGCAGAGGAGTGGTACAAGTCCAAGGTAGGGTATAACAGCAGCATCACTTGACTAAAAAGCTGGGGGTGACTGGGATTGGTCTTCATTCATGGGATATTAATCCACATGTGTGCTTTATCTGCTCCTCCTCCCTCTATATACAGGTGTCTGACTTGACTCAGGCGGCAAATAAAAACAATGATGCACTTCGCCAGGCCAAGCAGGAGATGATGGAGTACCGGCATCAAATCCAGTCATTCACCTGTGAGATCGACGCACTCAAGGGCACGGTGAGCTGCTACGCCAGATTAATAATGGAGTCAAATTCAGAATACAGTTCTTTGCATTGAACTATTTTAGGGAGGAAAAATGTTCCTCTTCCCTGTGCTCATTGATACAAATGCAAGGGATGTATAGACAAAGCAAACTGCCAAGGGAGGGGGCAGCTGTAGTTCTGCACTGCTGTCAGATGGAGATGCCATTCACAGTCTCTCAGGGACGCTAACAGAAGATCTGTTTTACCTAGAGAAAGTCCCATGGCCAGCTGAAGATCCTCATGTAGGCTGACTGGTAAAACTTCAGCCTATGGTCTGAATCAACATGAAGCAGTTTCTTATGTCTCTCTGGGTGGACTGGGTGGACCCAAAAAAGGGGCTGCAAATCTCCTCCTTTCTCTCTCCTCACTGTTTTCCTCCTTTTGGCTTCCAGAACGACTCTCTGATGAGGCAGATGAGGGAGATGGAGGAGCGCTTTGCTGGCGAGGCTGGCAATTACCAAGACACAATCCAGAGGCTTGAAGAGGAGATCCGGCACTTGAAGGATGAGATGGCCAGGCATCTGCGTGAATACCAGGACCTGCTCAATGTCAAGATGGCTCTTGATGTTGAGATTGCCACTTACCGCAAGCTGCTGGAGGGTGAAGAGAGCAGGTAAGCACCGTCTATACCTGTGTGCCTTGTAAAGTTCGCTTAATTCCATCATGGCTGATGGATATTTGTTTGGGGTGGGTTTTTTGGGGGGGAGGGAGGGATAATAGCAGGATTTTTTTACAGCTGACTGTGAAGCCCTGGTGTATCACTGCAATACAAAGTTCTACCACAATTCTGGACTGTGTTCAGACATCTCACTAGGCCAAAAAGTGGTTTGCTTGGTTTTGATTTATTGTGAGAATTCAACCATGGTAGTTTAAACCATGGTTTATGGTTTTGCTTGTTGAACCTAGCCAGTTTATACAAGAAACCCTAGTAAAACAGACATGGCTTATCACAATGTCTGAACTCTGCCTTTGTGCTAACAGCAGAAGAATAACAAAGAAGGAACTGTATCTTTCTGTTGTGACATCTGATGAAATTAATCTTCTTTTAGGAAAGAAAAAGACCAGTGAGTCCCTTGGAGTCAAATGTTATTTTTTCTTTTGTCTGAGCAGTTTGGCCTAATGGGACCTATGTTTTACAATAATGCTGAGTTTGCATGAAGATGCAATTTTAGAATTACAATAAGACTAGAATCAATGCTTCAGGAAGCCAGCCAGAAGAGTACAGTTTGTTCAAATTTAGTTTTTTTTTAAAAAAAGGACCACAGGGAATAACGATGGTTGTTGGGGGGCTGCTGTAGAACACAGAAAATCTGAAAGCAGAAAAGAAAGACCGGGCTATATTAACCTTCCTTTCCCTTCCCTTCTTTACAGAATTTCACTGCCCATTCAAACATTTTCTGCAATCAACTTCCGAGGTAAGTGACATGGATCTGGCCTATGTGGGTATTGTGTGAAAAAAGCAGGATGTGTGTGCATGTAAATCACGTGGTTATCTTGTATGCTAAAAAAGGAGCAGGAATGGAGGGAAACCTGTCCCCCAAGTTTCACTTTAGAGTGGTGATTCAAATGAGGATGGAATTACCTGTTTCATGCTTATCATAATCTATTCCGCTTGTTCCCAAACAAAATCTTTTTGGGAAGAAAACAGGGTTTTAAAGGAGGCCATTTAGAGGCAGGGGAGAAAGAGGTTGCTTTTGAATTAAAAATGGTGCCCTTGCCTATAACTATCCTTCCCGCCTTGGAGTTTCTGAAATGGGCCTACAATGACAAATGGGTCTGAAACCCCACAACTGGAACAAGGAGGGCTCGGTTCAGAACAAAACAGTCAGAGAAAGGAAGGATTGTACATCCCAGCCTTCTTCACTCCAACTCATTCCCCTCTGAAGCTGTCTGTCTCTACAGTTGGTTCTTAGGTTTGTTTGTTTGTTTTTTGGCACCAGGCATAATATGTAGTTCCTTCCAGAAGTGTATAAGAGAGCTGAATGGGTCCATCCCTCCCCTTAAGTTTCTTTCTAACATGTTTGTTGGGTTGAGACATCACAAATGGATACCATTTAAAAAATGCAGTACGGTGAATACTGTAAACTAGTGTTTCTCAACCTTGGCAACTTGAAGAGGTGTGGACTTCGACTCCCAGAATTCCCTAGCCCCCAGCTGGCTGGGAAATTCTGGGAGTTGAAGTCCACACCTCTTCAAGTTGCCAAGGTTGAGAAACACTGTTCTAAACATACATAGCAGTAACAAAACCAAACAGGAGAGCTGCTATCTTCTCAACGTTGTATCAAACAAGAACAAACTCTTTCTCATGTCCAAAAAGAGTCTTATAAGGCTAAGGTGTAATGCAATCAAGTATTTCCTAAGCCTAAGTATTATAGCTGCTGTAATTCCAGTTCTGAATCCAAGCTGTGCCTTCATGAAAATGTATCTAGCAGAGCTGAAAAGCAGCTTGGAAAATTGGTTTACTTTGACATAAATGCCCGCTACATTGCAGACACTGTTCAGTTAGGTTGGCAAGAGCCCATGGGCTGTGGAGGGGGGCGGACATGACGTGGACACGGTACCAATCTTCTCCTAAGTCTTGGTGTGAGCAAATGATGGAGAACAGCGAGTCTGTGTTAGGAGGAAAACATCCATAGCCACAGGGCCTGTGCTCCAAATTCTTTGGGTTCTGTGTTCTCCCGTGACACACATATCAGAGCACACCCATCATCAACGGATGCCTCTTTCTGTCCTACAGAGACCAGCCCGGAGCAGAGGAGCTCTGAGGTCCATACCAAAAAAACAGTGACCATCAAAACCATTGAGACACGTGATGGGGAGGTAAGCTGACAGCCCATGGGCACTAATGGAAATCAGGAGGGGCAGCGATATTGCTGCCCAATAGAAAAGCCCAGGAAAAGTCACCTAAGATGGGCCTGAATTTATCATTCCTTACCATTATGGAGCAGGGGTAATATTCTAAGTTGGGAACAGCTGACCCTTTTGATGCAAGACTTACCGAGAGTAAGGAATGGGAGACGCATCTGCAGAGGCATAGCTGGCTGAAGCTTTCTTCTTCTTCTTTCTTCCGTCCCTGTAAAGCAGAAACAGGGAAGCAGATGGTGGGAGCAAGCAAAGGGCCCAACTAGTTGGGAGCAGGCCCAGGAGGGTGGGACATAGACAGGGCGTTCCTTAACTGAAATCTCTGTCTCTCTCCAGGTGGTCAGCGAAGCCATGCAGCAACAGCATGAAATGCTGTAGGCCGCATAACTCCCAGAGTGGCCTTGGCCCATCTCAACCCTCTCCTTCTCATGTGCAAAGATCTGGGGATGCTGGTTCCCACACCCTCTCCTGCACACCCCTGTTGTAACAGCACCACTGGAGAATCTCACCCGCTCAACTGAATGTACAAGAAGCGCTCTGTTCCCCAAAGCCTCTCTCCTTCAGCTCCCTTTCTGCTCTTCCTATCTCAGGAGCAGGCAGGGGGAGGGCAGAAAGAGAGATGCAACTCTGTGTGTGTGTGTGTGCGCGTGTGTGTGTGGTGCGTGCATGCATGTGTTAGAGGTGAGGCTTCCTGCCACTGTACAGGGTCTGACCATTGCCTGAGAAGAAAACTCTCATCTGCCTTTACATGTGTCACGCATGCCCTGAGTCACATATATGTGCTCTGATAGTCATGTGTAGCTACAATCCCAACCTGAGTGTGGGTCCCTGCCCCTTCTGGGTCCTTCCACTACAGCAGTCATGAGACCTACCTGCAGGCCATGGACAGACAAAGGAAAGTGGGAGGAGACGTAAGCATAGCCCAGAGAATGAGGCTGAGTCACCCACCAGCCTTGCCTCGGGGACCAAAGCTAGAGAGTTGCCCCTGCCCCCAGGGAGCAGGACTCCTTGCTTGGGGGTGGGTGGGTGATGCTTGCACCTCTAAGCTGAGTGATTGTCTGTCCCTCTTGCCATGCTACTGAAGCTTTTTGGACAAGGTTTCCCCCTTCCCATCTAAGTTGGGATTTCCTACAAGTGTAGGCCAGAGCGTTGGGACAGTCAGGATCCCTAAAGGAGAAAGTGAGTGAGGCCACTTAGAAGACTTGGGCTCAGAAGGGGACAAGCCCCCCATGCCTGCTGTGAAGTGAAGCTCCTAGTTTGGGAGGTGGGGTATAAAGGCCTCCAGGGAGAGGAGCAAGATGCCAGAGGGCAATGCACCCACTAGTACAAGCTTCCCTGCCTTGGGTGTGATCCTTTCCCCACATCCCAGATCTGTCCCACAGGGACTGCTGAAAGGGGCTGTGAAAGACTTGTGGACAAGAGAAGAGAAGAGAAGGAAGTGGCAGGTGATCAGGTGATGGATATATGGAGAGAGAGAGAGAGAGCGAGAGCGGGCGTGAGCGGGGGAACAGTTTGTAATTGTGAGTGAATGGAGAGAGAGGAGATGGAGAGAGACTGAATGCTCCTAGCCCTACACCCCAACACGTATCTGGTCCTGCGAAGAGATAAATAAACTATGCAGCACAAAACTGGTTGTCTATATGTTCTTCCTTTGCTGCCCCTGGCAGAGCAAACCTGATTCACTTTATTCACTCCCACACCGAGGAGGAGGAGGAGGAGGAGGAGGAGATGATTCAGTGTCTGGTCCCAACAGGCTTCTATGCGTTGTGTAGCAGAGGCATTTCTAATGCGTCCTGCTTCTCTTCCATTTCTGTGGTATGGTCTTCATGATCCCATTCTAAGCTCTCCAGGTAGCGCAATGTCCTGTTTGCTGTACTGTATGTCCACAGCTGCATTTTGGAAACATGCTACCACCACAGTCCCTCATGTATGGAAGGAGCTCCTGTACAGATTCCGCTTGGTGCTGGCTTGGAAACCCAACCTCCTGTTGGTGCTACAGAAGCAGGAGAAGGGGCACTTAAAAGTGGTGCCTAAAGAGTCATGAATGTGTTTATCTAAGCATTGGCTCTCTTCAGCAGACTTAAATTCTCTTCAGCACCAAAGACATCCCACATAAACCCAAAGAGGTTGCAGCTTTGTTTCCCCATCGCATTTACGCCCGTGTTAACACAGCCAGAAGTAACCAGTGGTCCTAGCCACACACAGTCACACTGAGTATGCCTCGTCCACATTCTTGCTTGCTACCGCATGAGACTCTGCGCTGAGCGATTACTGGTAAGTAATAGGCAGGGATCTTTTAACTAAGGCCTCATGCACATGTCCCTCTAACTGTGGCTTGAAGATGCCTTGCTAACCATGGTTTAAGATCCTCTGCTCATGGTGCTGCCCTCATCTCATTCCCAGCCCAAACCTGAGGCTGGCCAGCTGATCCTGTGTTGTGGGCTCTGTCTTCTCCTGACACAAGCTTTGCTGCATGCGTAATGTCTGGTGTTTGAGCAGCAATCCTGGAGAAAACGAGCCAGAAGCTGAGATCTGCCCAGCTCCTATTGGCTGCAGCACTCACACCCTTCCCCTCCGTTTGCAGGCCACTGCCCTGCGTGGCCATTTTGAGCTCCTCTGCTGGGCAGACATGATGCCTGACTTCTGCAGGCAGCCACGTGAGTGTACTCATGTAACTGGTCCAATTAAAATATCACTTGGCCATCTAGTGGTTGTCTGGATTTTTGAAGCACAGTTATGGTAGCTCTGCTCTCTGTTTATTTATTTAATCTCCTATGGGATTAATCAGTCTGGTATAGTGGTTAAGGTACCAGTAGAAACTGGGAGTCAGTGAGTTCTGGTCTTTTTTTAGGCACAAAGCCATTTGGGTGACCTTGAGCCAGTCACTCTCTCTCAGCCCTTGGAAGGAGGCAATGGCAAGCCACTTCTGAAATCTTGCCAAGAAAACTGCAGTCTAGGCAGTCACCAGGCGTCAAGACTGACTTGAAGGCACCAAACCAATTTGAAAAATGGGATTAGATGGGTGTTTTCCTCAAAGGCATTTTCAGTTTAAGAAGGATTTCATGGATTCCTACAGAACTAGATTAAGAGAAATGCATGTCTTTATATTTTCCCTTAGTTCTCTTTCGTGTTATTCTTTGTTTTTTTTTATTTACTGCACCATCTCCTTGGACAAGATGTAATAATATTAGCATTCATGGACAGCCTTGAAAGCATTTTGCATATATCGCTTGATTTCACACACCACACTTTATTTAACCATGATTTACGAAATAAAGCAAAGTACACTGGCTTTGCACAATACATTAAGCCATAAACCATGATTTAAAAAACACAATAGCTGGGCTCACACTTCGTGGTATGCCATCGGCAAAGCAGATCATGCTTGTTTAACCACAGTTTGCTGAGTCAAGGTTGTATCATATGCTAAGCTATCAAGCAGTGTTTGCAACTTCTAATACAGTAGCTGGGCTTAACGTTAAACCCAAATCAAACCACATTATGGTTTAGCATGACGTATGAATCCAGTATTGTGCCTAGAACCCAAACTAATAACCAGTGCAGGGGTTTTAGTATTTGTGCACTGACTACGGTTGGAAATTTACCCGTTGTATTTTATTTCACCAACTTCCGGCTTCCTTATCGGTGTGCTTGAATGAGCTTTTCACAGCTCTGTTCAGCCGCTTGAAAGGCAAAAGTTCTCCTCTCCAGCAGGTGGCAGCATCGTTCAAATCTTTCCATGATCCAGCGGTAAAACATGCAGCGGAGCTCCACGATGTAATTCTTGTTGGTTTGTCTTTTAATGGATAATGTCAAAATGGTTTTTCTCTGAATAATTTATAAGGCTGTCGGCTCTCCTGATTCCGCTGTCTAGAGTTTGGGGTTGCAGAGCGCGTAAGCCCAGGACTGGAAATTACTTACTCTATCATTCTGCCAGGGTTAATGCAACTCATCCTTTGTGTGATCTGAGCCTCAGGCTCCCCTGATTTAGCAGAAATGGTCAAGTCTTTAGGCCAATTCTAGCTGACAACTTTTCTCATACTGTGTTTATCTTTTTCTTCAATTCCACTGGCTTCTGCAGTCTTCCATTTTTCCCCAGACCTTGCTTGCTTCTCTTACATACTGTAAGCATGCTGCTGCTCCGAAGAGCTACAATTAGTGCTTGCGGTTCTCTCCCATTTATTCAGCCATCACAACAACTCTGTAAGGTGGCTTAAGATGAAAGAGGATGACCAGTCCAAGGACATCCAGGGAGCTTTGCAGCCAACCGTAGATTTGCATCCATCTGTCTCCCCAGTCATAGACGGACCAATGTGTTCTTTTCCTGGGTGGTGGTGGGGTCTTTCTTATCTTCTTTCCTCCACACAAATATCGAACCAAGACCACCTTTATACATTTTGCTTCAGACCATACCATCCTCCCCCTCTCCTCACCTGGACACAAAGACCTCTGCTACCTAGAAGCCCTCCGTCTGGGGTGCTTGGCAGGATCTTCAGTGCGGATAAATGTTCCATTTGTCCAGCAGAAAGCTGGCCCTGCCTAAATAACTCTGGTTATTCAACCTCAGATCATACTTTTGTCTGTTCTACGTTCTCTAGATCCCCTTTACCTCACCCCATGGATCTTGGAGAATATTTGGCACAACTGTGTATGAGAGCCAGTCTGGTATAGTGGTTAAGGACTAGGAACAAGGAGATGCAGGTTGTAGTCTGTCCTCAGCCATGGAAGCTCACTGGGTGATTTTGGGCAGTTGCTCTCTCTTTCAGCTCAGCCTACTTCATAGGGTTGTTTTAGGGAAAAATAGGAGGAGGGAGCACTATGTACACTGCCTTCAGCTCCTGTTACAAAAAGTGGGATATAAATCTAGTAAATACATTTTAAAAAATTATATGGAGAGAAAGGTGGACTTTGTTTAGAATTTGGGAAGAGATCATTTCTTCAAATATTTGCACTGAGGCCATGGAAAGGAGCACTTTATCTCCATCTTGCATTTGAAGTGTCCCCAGCATGAATTGTCTAGAAATGAGGAAGGGAGGACCGAGCCTAAGAGGCCCTATGCCCCTCAGTCCTAATTTGGAAAACTGTAACCCCACCACCACTACCACCACCACCAACTTTTATCTTTGCTAGAGGATCTGATCCACTCCAGTCCTACACCCAGCTCTTCTCAGCTTGGGTCAAGGAATGTGACATGTCAGAAAACAGCTGCTACTTGGGAGGAAGTGAGGGAGCGAGAAACTGAATGGGGGATGGAGACTTTTTCACTGTGGGATTTCTCTTCCTCTAAAAGGGGGGATAATTCGGTGGAATGAGGAGTAGTGGGACCATTAAGAGCCAGTCAAGATGTTAGGAGTCGCAGCATGAGGGCCTGGGTGTTGAGTGAACTGGGCAGACTGTGCCCTCTGCAAAAAGCCTAGCTCCCTCAGTGTGTTGGGATGGGCTGGCTGCAACCTGAGACCATCCTAAAAATAACCCCCTGCCTGGCAGCAAAGCAACCTTCTGGGACTTGTCCGGCTGGGTGGGCAGGCACCTGGAGCAGCGTCAGTGCCCCTTGGCAGATGCCCAGCAATTGGGGGGTCTCACACAGAGAGGGTGAACATCAAGGAAGGGAAACAGCTGCCGGGGGGCTGTGCGGGGCCCTATCTGGCTGAGAGATTGCAGAGTCCTAGGTCGGGGGGGTCTTATGCAACCTCATTGCAACCAAAGGCCGTGTAAAAGCCAGCGAGGCCGTAAACCATGCAGAAAGCTCAGGGACAGAATACTTTCCTCCAGGGCACAGAAGAAGCTGGGGAGACGAGATGGGCCCCCGGCAGAGCTCCTCCAAGCCCTGCCATTCCTCCTAAGAGAGCCAAAGTCACAGCGGAGAAGGGAGGCCCTGCAGCTCCAGTGTTTCTGCAGGGGCTGAAAGACACGGCTGTTAGCATCGGCCATGACTTCCTGCTGAAGGTGGTCGTGACTGGCAACCCCCAGCCGCGCCTGACCTGGTACAAGGAGAAGGTCCCTCTTGCCTCCCTCCAGAAGAAGGACAAAGAGGAGGAAGAAGAGGACTATGGCAGTCTCCAAATCCGCAACAGCAAGGTGGCTGACGCTGGAGTCTACAGCTGTGCGGCCAAGAACGAGCATGGTGAAGTTGTCAGCACAGCCACCGTGACGATCACCGATATGGAAGGTATGGAGAAAGTGGGACGGGGGTCTGGTGGCGCTGCAGGCGCGTGCCTGAGTCCTACCTGGGCAGTGGCTGCTGCATTAGCAATTAACACTATGCTTCCCAAGGGGGAACAAGCAGCCCTGCTTTTCCGAGGCACCTAGTTCTTCAGCCCTGAGAGCATCTGATTCCTATTTAGCAGGGCTGCAAAGCAGCCTGGTTTACACGCCAGTGCCAGCGTAGAAAAATAATCACTGAATGCCTCTGACTGTGTATCAAATTCATCGCCCTGGTCAGTAGGTAAGTGTGGCTTCTCCCAAGGAATCAGAGAGTTGCAGGTTATTTGGTCCTTAGATGGATGCGTCTGTACTTCTTTCCTTGAGAATTAACCCCTGGCATAAACCAAGCACAGGGCAGGAACAGGGGCTTCTGTAGACCCTACCCGACTGAAGACTTGTCATTAGCTAAGCATGGGGCCTTGTGACATGAACAGAATTGTGGTGCTGGGAGGGGAGAGGAAAACCTGAATGCACACAGTGCCTGGGCTTAATTCAGCTGAAGACTTAGCTTGAGAATCTCTACCCTTAATCTCACCCCTCGCCTTTTATTAGAGAACGAGAATTAAACGTAAACAAGTAAGTGGAGAATTACACCCCCATCTAGCAGAATCACAACTGCTTCTTAGGATTAGGGTAAAAACCTTCAAAGCTAAATGGGACCGGGGAGTCCTCTCCGTTTTGAAATTAGGGATGGCGTGGTGAGGCTGTTAGGGTCCTTAGAAACAGGACGGGGATTACATAATGTAGGTAATAGCAAAGCACACCTTTTCGTGGCACAGAAAATGGGCCAATACGAGGGGCAGTAGCCAGTCACATTCTTCCCACCTTCCCAAGTTAGGGCAGCAATCGTTAACATCTGAAACCTGAGTCCTTTCAGGAAATTAAACCGCCTCCTGTCCTGCCAGCGCACTGCCACAGAGGCTGGTTCTTACTTTGTCATCTGAATCATCCCCTCTTCCCACATGGATTTCACATGATCTGGTCCTGCCATTGTGCTGAGGGCGTGATAGAAACTGCGACTAACCAACCAATGGCCCCTTTCCTACATACTTGCAAATCTGTTTGTCATTGTATACAAGATGGTGGAGGCTTCAGTTCAGAGGGACAAATTGTAAGGTGGAAGTCACTCCTGATTCAGCATGGTCCAATGAGAGACAGTGGGGACGCTCTATTATTCTGCGTTACCTGACAAACTTCTGCCAAAATCTAGGGCTAGATTATGAGACTGACAGGCAGAGGGAGTCCTGTTTCTCAAATCAATAACTAAATAGAAACAGAAATATTTCTGGGTGTAATTTCTTCTCTCAGTGGCACATAAAACAAGAGAAGACGTTTAAGTTGACATTTCCCTCTCCAAAACAGAAGAACCCTTGTAAGTTCAACCAGCCTAATTTTGATCTGTTGGTGAAGCTGCTCCAAGTTTGGCCACCTTGGTGTATTCCATTCCTTCCCAGGGGTAAATCTACAATATGTGTTGTAATGCATTTGGATTTAGCACCCACTCAAGATTGTATTTCTCTGAGCATGGTCCAATGAACCAGAGAATCACATGGCAGCATTTTTTTTTTCCAAAATGGAACTGACAGTCATTTTGTCAAGCAGGTGAAGGTCATATCCTGTATGGATGCAAAAGGATCTGAGCTGGAAAACCCTGCCAGGTCTAAGGACTGTATTTGCATGATATGCTGAACCACAACCAGCCTAACATGCTAACTATAGATATGTGTGTTGTGTGAACACAGCCAATAGGTTTCAGAAGGCTATTTCTAACAAGGATATCATGGGCTCGTCTACATGAGAGCCTTACAAGTCTAATCTATGTTTAGTATTTGCAAAGATAACTACTGTAAGATCTGAACATTCTCAGATTGTCTCAGGGCCTTAAAACAAGCAAAGTTCAAATCCTCAAATCCTCACTGCTTTACGTTTTATGGAAAGTTTAACATTGCAGGTGGCTTCTCAGGCCCAACTTTTATTTCTACATATGCCCAAAACTTGGAGGAGAGGGCAACCATGCAAACATGGCCATCTAATCAGAATCTGAGAAATTCTGGTTCTATGAACATCAGCAACTGATTGGTTGAATACAGCCAATTCATAGAATGACTAAGATAGCCTTTTCATAATGAAAGGCTGTCATCTTCACCATCACATGTCTAATGCAATCCCAGCAATCCATAGAAGGCCCAACATACCCAATTGCTTCCCACTAAAGAGGGAAAGATCATGCAAATTATAGGACTACCAGATCTGGAATGCAAAAATTCAGGTGCTCATCAGATGGCAGCAAAGAGACACGGAAAACTCCACTCTTGCCTGCCATCTTGTGGCCCTCTGGATTTTGCAGCCTGGATCTGGGAGGCCTAATGCAACTCCTCTTAGAAAATGAAGAGACTTGTAACTCTTCATCTGTGTCTTGCATTTTTCATACATTATTTTTAATATATGATCCTGTCTCATGAATTCATGATATGGTAGGCAAACAGGGCAGCTACACTTCCTTTGCTGTTCGGTGGGAAACCTGTATTCCCCCCCCCCCCCCAAGATTTCTGGACAGAGATATCTGCAGAGGTGAGGGATCAAGGAGGCAATGATGAAAGCAGTTGTGCTATAAGCTCTGCCCCATTTGTATACAGGTAGTCCTCGTTTAGTGACTGCCTTGTTTAGTGACCGTTCACAGTTGCAGCAGTGATCAAAAAGTAACTTTGTGACCAGTCCTTACATTTACAATGTTCGCAGGTCTGCAAAGCAAAGGAAAGCTGAAGTAAGATTGTAAGCACAGTTGCAGTTTTACTTAGCTATCGCTTTGCTTTACAACTGAGTTGCTGGTCCCAGTTGTGGTCACTAAATGAGGCTATCTGTATGCACTAAGACATCACATGCACATATGAAAGGGGTGGGGTTTGTGTTGCAATAGTCCAACACTACTTTCATCATTTGGACAAAAGGCTCCAATCCTGCGGATGCCTCTGTTCCCAAATTTGTGTTGCTGAAACATGGCTGCGCAACTTTTTATGCTGAAAGACGGAGAATTAGTGAAGGAGGATAAATGGCTGATGAAAAGTCCTGATTTTAGGAAAGACTATTTTTGGCAGTGTTAAGAGTGGATCTTGGGAAAAATTGGACATGGAAGAAAAGGAAAGAAGTGAAAAAAACTACAGTGAAAGTAGAACAACTGCAGGAAGAGAAAATGAATCCTGTATGAAAAAAAATAGTAAAAAATAGATTATGGAATGAATGAAAAATGGAAGTAAGGAACATGATATGGACGCTGCTTGGAACAGAGTGAAAGAATTATGTTATGAAGTGCCACAGAAGCATGTAGAGTTATGCTGATAGAAAATATGAAAAAGGATGCTTGGTGGAAAGGCCATGGATTAAAACTCTGGACAGTTTGTCCATTACGTGTGTGGTAGAAGAAGCATGGACCATGTCCTCTATCATTAACACAGACAACTGTGGATTCGGTAAATGTGATGCAGTGCAGAGTTGCTGCATTCTTAGCTTATAAAAATGTCTTCAGTATGACTAAAACCTGCAAAAACCTGGACAACCAGTTAGATGGTGTCAAACTGATACACTCTTGTTGTTGCCATCTAGTGGTTATCTGGAGTTTTGCAGCCCACATCTAGTAGCCCTAATGTTTGGGATGATTTAAATGCTCCAAGTGGTGAAATAGTGTAAGAACGCTACTCTTAAGATAGAGTAGCTGCTTGGCAATCTGACAAAAAGGAAGCTAAGAACATGGAATTAACGTACTGGGTATATCATAAAGCAAATAATATATCTCACTATTAAAAAAAACTTTTTTTAATGAACCTTACTGTGGTATGTACTGTATGATACAAATAGTGTGCATGAATGTGTGTTTGGATGATAAGAAATATTTATTTCTGTGAAATCTATTCTGCTACCAATGGAGGCAGAAATAGTGGAATTTGGTATTTTCTGATGTCTAGTGTGAAAAGGATTAATTTATGTGAGCATGATTTTCTTTTGCCACTGACTAATCTGCAAATGAAGAGGCAATATTTAAGGTGACAGCACTGCTCCCCATTTGCTTTGGTCCTAGTAGACAAAAAGCTATGGTCACTTCCAGACAGGAATGCAGGGTCAACAAGGGATCTTGATGAACCTTCTCCCCATCCCTCAATGATGCTGTCATTGAAAGCAAGACATTCTGATCTTGTCCTCTGCAAGGGTGTCTTTCTCCCGGACTGATGGGGATAGAAGAGAGCCCTAGACCTTCTCTGCCTACCATGGGGCTGCACTGGCTCATCTGGGTAAAGGAACCAAACATGCTGCAATACTGGCATGCTGGTATCTGCAGTTTTAAGAGGAATGGAGACAGGCAAGGGCATGACTGGCACAAGTTTATTTTCTTTGACTTCTCTAAAGAGGGGAAAAGGGTAAAGGCACAAACCTGGGGAATAGAACAATGCCATCAGTTACTGCCTGGCAGCCAAGAGCTGATTGACTGGTACTCCTTTGTCCTCAGCTACCCACAGAAAAAAACCCTTTAGGACTGACTGGCTGCTGGTTCCCTGCATGCAAACTTGATCCATCCTTGTAGCATCCCAATTGCCAGAAAGGTCTCAAAACAGCTCAGAACAAGACTGAGTGGGGTACCCAGTGGAATTGGAAGGGCTTGGAGGCAACAAGGTTCAGCAAGGACAGGGAATTTGTGAAGTCAGATGATGGAGCAGCAGGTCCACATCAAAGTTCATTGATAACAAAATCAGCTGGCCTTTATGGTGCAGTGGTACCTGTTGGGCTTTGGCTGTGGTTATGAGAGGCTGCACAATCCTTGCTACATATCCTTACTAAACTAAACATTGAACTGAGGAAGTATGTGCAGTAGTCTGTTCCTGAGATCATTCACATAATGGTCCTATACAGGCATCAACACTGCTATTAGGATAACATACTTAGACTTTTTCACATTTAGCCATTTTATTTTATTTTATTTTATTTTATTTTAATTATTTAATTTCTATAGCCACCCGTCTCAACCAAATGACTCTGGGCAGCGAACAATTCTAAAACAATAAGAACAATTAAAAACAATGTATGTATGTATGTATGTATGTATATCAGCTGAGAAAATTATCATTATAAGACAGGGCCTGTGATGGAATGGAATTATGAAGGCCAGGCTCAGGGAGAAAAACATTTTCTTACATCTCCTGAGGAGCGTGGGAAATACAAGAGGATGAGACTGGCACCTCCCTGAGGAATTCACAATGTTGCGGCTGGCATTACTTGGGAGCTGGGGTTTCAGTCTGGGAAGGTTCTTGCTAGAGGTTGTAGCTAATAAACATAACTGGACTGAATTTACATGGTCTCTTGGAGTTCCTTGGGCTAGGCCTGACAGGACCCTTAACATGTTCGTGGCCCCAGGCCCGAGCACATGTTGTTGTTGTTCAGTCGTTAAGTCATGTCCGACTCTTCATGACCCCATGAACCATATCATGCCAGGCCTTCCTGTCCTTCACTGCCTCCCTGAGTTTGCTCAGTTTCATGCTCATTGCTTCAGTGATGCTATCTAACCATCTCATCCTCTGCTAAAGAACAATATTGTATAGGTACCTGGAATGTAAGATCTATGAATCAAGGCAAGCTGGATGTGGTCAAACATGAGATGACAAGATTGAACATCGACATCTTGGGAATCAGCTAACTGAAATGTACGGGAATGGGTGAATTTAATTCAGGTGACCTGAGCACATAGCCAGGTCTTTAAAGCCTTACGATAGGCCAACAGGGTTGGAGCCATCCAAAACTCTGAAGGGAGGATATTCCAAAGGGCAGGGGCTACAGCAGAGAAGGTACATCTCCTGGTCCCTGCCAGCCTACATTCCTTTAGTTATTTTCTACATACAGAATATTAACATGAAGGAAGGGGCAGCAAGATCAACCTGCTGACTCCAGAGCTGATGTCCTACATTGTGTTAGATACGCTCCATGGACAGGCTTGCTTTGCTGCAGAAACCTGAGTGGGGCTGGGTAAGGTACACATTGCATAGAAGCCTATATGGGGACAGCTTGTAGGCATTTTTTATGTGTGCACATAAGCACTCATATGGACCATAAGAGTATCCTCAATAATGCCTCCACATTATGCAGTGATGGTCACAAATCTTGGGATGACCTTATCCTGTCATTCATACCTCCACCCGCAATACTGAACAAGTAAGGTATCTAGAAGAGCCCACTATGGCTCTCTGTTCAGAGAACTCCTAATGGCCAAAAAAGCATTTGAACCTTAAGCAAAAGCTGAAGAGAAACAAGCGTTTCTAATGTCATGATAGCCCAAACGTAGCTAGCAGTAGCCTCTATAACCAGCAACTACTTTTTTGCCTGGAAAATATCTACATTCATACAGGGAAGGAAGGCCATTCTGATCACAACCGTCAGTCAACTCTGTAGACCAGGATATGAGAGAAATCTTGCATGTAAAATTCCCAAGTCCCCCCATCAAAGCCTCCATAGAAACAGTGAGGAGATCAGTGCATACAGAACATCTGCATCAGTATTTACAATAGATGGTGAGAACAAGGATCTTCAAAGTTAGCTACACAGAAAAAGGAAGAATACACGGGGCAAGAGTAAACAGATTGGTTACAGGGTTATCCTCTACCCACCTTGTATCCTATCCCTCCCACCACACCACCTCCAGGTCTTGCTGCTGCTGCTGCTGCTGCTGCTGCTGCTTCTCCTTCTCCTTCTCCTTCTCCTTCTCCTCCAGGGACCTTTGGCTCATTGTTGACTCCTGGCAACTGCCTGGACTAGTCCTTGCACTTTTCCTGGCAAGGTTTTTTGGAAGTGGTTTGCCCTTGCCTCCTCCCTAGGGCAGAGAGAGAGTGACTGGCCCAAGGTCACCCAGCTGGCTTTGTGCCTAAGGTGGGGCTACAGCTCATACTCCCCAGTTTCTAGCCTGGTGCCTTGACCACTACACTAAACTGGCTCTCCTTGCCTCATACAGCAGCCATTTTAGTTCAGAGAGAAAGCTACTTCAGATCAGTGGGCAGTTCAGATAAAATAATGCTCAGATAAGAACCTGAGAACTCATTAAAGAGAGATGGTAAGTAAGGTTCAAAGATAGTAGTCTGTCCTCTATGCCTTGCTCTATTATCCTCATTATAAATATAATAGCTTTGTGGAGCTGTAATGCTAATGATGTATCTACTCCCACCTTGCCTACTGAATCCTACATTCCTAGGTAAAGTAGAGAAGGCTGGAGATTATTAGGTGAAGTTTGCAGAATGAGGAGTGGAGGCGGGACTGCTTTACAAATTGTGTTCGTGCTTGGCAAGGAAGAAGTGAATAGACTAACAGACTCTTTTCCTGCTTTTTGGGTTGTAAAGACTAGCCCTTCTTCCCAGCCTTACTGCTACAACTTCATGGTTCCTTGGCTGACATTTCTTTTACACTGATTCCAGCACCTTCATTAAAGGCCTCAAAGCCATTAAGACAGCTTATAGAAGGTCACTGGGACTCTGGTTTTGTGTGTGTTCTATTTAATACAATACTCTGACTAATAGCTACCGCTTCACACATGGCTTGTTTTATATAGGAGATTGCATCTGTGAAGGAAATTGCTTCTATACAACACCATTCGTGGAAACAAAGGCTCAGCGTTCTGTTTTGCAAAGTGTGTAGGCAATAGCCCCAAACCCCATGGCCACCGCAACATAGATTATTCTGAAAAACACGCTCACATATGGCAATGCGTACACACTTTGACTGCAGTGTGCAGTGTTAGCTACGTAGGAAATTACTTCACACAGAAACAGTCTTAAGTGCCTTTTCTGGGGCATTCATAATTTCCACCCTGCCTTGATCTATACAACAGAAGACGCGCTATAGGAATGCACACCCTACTCCACAGGTTTAAATTATCAGATGGTCGCGCTTAAGGGACGGGGCTTCTCTCACCTTTAGCAAAGGATTACACTACCTATTCTTACTACCAGATACTGACTCCCACAACGTGATGGCTACTAGTGGTCCTCTGGATTTTTGCAGCCCAGATTTCCTAGTCCTATTCTGGAGCATCCATGGTTTGAACCAATTTGTAGGGATCAGAAGGAGGGGTTCATGGAGATGAAGTGCCCTCCTGCCACTCCTCCCATCATTCAAGAAGTTCCTCTCTTCTTCATATTTGGTCTTCCCAGAGTCTATTAAACATCTGTCAGTCAGGAAAATCCTTAGACCATCAGCTCCAAACTGTTCTATGGAGCATCAGTGTTCTGCAGGAGCTGAATAAGTGCTCTGTGAAAAAGTTAATTGATTCCCTGGTCGCCTGGCAACTGATCATTTTGGGTGGGTGCCTGAATATAAAAGCCTTTCTCTGTACTAACATGCATCTATTCCAACAATATATGCAAAGCTCCAGAATACTCAGTGGCCAGATAAATTTTGAAAAAGCTACTTTATATGATCTGCATATTTTCTCATAACTTCATATGTAAGTGACATTTTTTAAGACCCTTCAGCTTTGGGAGAGTGTGGAATGAGGAGGTCTTGTTTTAATTAGTGTGGTTATGTGTTTTACTTAAAAAATATCCTGGGGTTGGAACAATTTTCCATCTCATGCCAGACTACTTTATTTAGAAAAACTATTCAGTGCAGAAGTAACGTTATTCTCCTGGCTGCAGGCAGAAACCTGGCTTACACTGATATCACAGGGGTAATGCTGAAGGTTCATTGATTGTGCAGCAGCACACCATTTATTCAAGTGTAACAATTACTTTCTAAATCAGGAACATTTAGTCTGGCAAGGTAAATTCATTTCCAGCAGAGGATACTCTGATGCCATTTGAATCCAGCAGAGAAAAATAACTAGCTGCTGTTGCACACACCTTTCACTTTGGACCCAGAGAAATAAAAAAACTTAATTTGTGGAAGATACAAGCTTCAGTTAATTCTTAGCTATTAATATTTCCTGGGTATTCCAAGTAAGAGTGAAACCCATAATACGTTATGTGTTAGAAATCTCAGTATTCTTAACAATCTGATCACTACTGTTAGCAGTAAACCCTTCTCTCTATAAGAAAATACAAATATCTCCCACAGTCATAGGAAACACAGAGCAGAATTAAAAAAAGAAAAAAAAGAAAAAATAACTTTATTAGCACTTCATTAAAAAAACATTGTAAGTGTATATATTTAACCCTAATCCTAATAATAAAAAACCCACTATGTCTATTTCACAAAATTGTGGCTGTGTTTGCATGACACTCTTAACCAGAACAGTTATAGCCCCAGAATCTAGGTTTATACAACACATTTAACTAGGTTACTGAATTGACCCAAGTTCATAGTTTGCACAGTACTTTGAACCCTGAACTAACTTCCCCAGATCATCTGATACCAGATAATGAGATAAGTTACTTACCTTGGTTCCGGCCAGGTTAGATCAGCTATGTTGTGTGAACATGGCCACTCCTCTAGACAAATGATCTCCTCACCTTTCTTTCCCTTGTGAAGTCAAATATCCTCCTAGGGGACCAGTCAACTCACCTCAGTTATTTCTTCTTTGTGTGTTATATGTGAGCATGTGACCCAGGCAACTGAGTTTCCATCGCTCTTTCCGTTTATTTATATGACTTGTATGCCTGCCAAATCAGAAAGTCTTAAGGTGGGTTACACTGAAAACTCAATAAAAGCAAACAGTCAGGATGCAAGAGGTATAAAAACGAAATGGCACTATGGGGAAGTACGTTTAAAAAGCAGTCGCAGCCATTCCTCACCAGTCGTTGCCCGAGAGGATCACCAAACACCTTAGGTTTTCAATGCTTTTATAAAGCAGAGCAAGGATGGGACCTTTGGCAGGATGAAATGCTCCATGCCAACTCATTCATTCTCAGATCTTTCTTTTTTGTCCTATGATCTGGATTCCCCATTATACCCCATAGTCCAGTGTTTCTCATGCTGACTGGGGAATTCTGGGAGTTGAAGTCCAGACAGCTTCAAGTTGCCAAGGTTGAGAAACATTGCCATAGCCACTACGTTCTCCCCCTCCCCCACCAGCATTCCATATGTTATTCTAGTGTAGCACTTTCTCCCAATGGATCTCTGCTCCTTCATGTTCTCTCTTTCTTCTACTCTTCCTTCCATGTCTTAGCTCCTACTTTTTCACATTTCCTGCATATGAATAGTGGAAACTGGGAATATCATGGTCATTCGTTTAAAATATTGATTTGCACAAATAATATGGTGCCAAGGGAAGCAACTGGCATGGCAGACACAGGGAAATCCTCTGGGGCAGCAATGGTATTCATGGGTACCATGCTGGAAATTCTTGTGCAATGTTTCATTGTGAGCAATTTATTTTATGGGGAAAAAATCAGAATAATTGCCCCATGTTTATAGTGTTATAGGGTATCATCCCAGGATTCATAATAATATACACATAGTCCAGGTTAGGGTGTACACTGGAAATGAAAGTTATATAAGCTCCAGATGAGCTACAGTGAAGCACACAGAAGGCAACAAGCTGTGAAGCTAGGAGTGCCAAAGGAGGAGGAAGAATTGTAACCCTATGAAGGGAAAAAGGGCATTTCCACATGGGACTTTTGTACTACTCCAGAATAATCTCTGAACCTGTGTTGGAAAGTGTGAGGCTCAAACTCTCAAGCCTTATATAGCTTTTCTGATCCTAGTAGGCCAGCCTTACAAGCATCATTTAAAATTTGTCACGTTGGCCCTAATAACTCACACCCTCTTCTGTTTCAACCACCGAACTCATTTATTTCTGGCTTAGCTGCAATGTCTCTGAATTGCACTAAAGGCCATTTTTCTGTATGAAACATTGAAGCTCTGCTGAGGTGATGGTGGGTTTTCCCTTTTTCCCTTTGTCAAGAACTGCCTGCCTTGCCTTGCCTTGCCTTGCCTTGCCTTGCCTTGCCTTGCCTTGCCTTGCCTTGCCTTGCCTTGCCTTGCCTTGCCTTGCCTCGCCTCGCCTCGCCTCGCCTCGCCTCGCCTCGCCTCGCCTCGCCTCGCCTCGCCTCGCCTCGCCTCTTGGGCTGAATCTAGTCTTGTCCACCCCTCTTTCATAGACTTATGCTGAGATGCTATTATTTCATAGGTCTTTGAAGAGTAACAGAGGAACCAGTTAGACAAGTGCATATCATGTAACATGTAAACTAAAAAAAAACAGATGGGCCAGGGCATTAACTAAAGATGTGTTTTGCCCTTTCTTATTGGTCAGCTGGAGAGAGCCCTGGCTGTCTCATTTTCAACATTCAAAATCAATAGCAGTGCAGATGGCCATTGGTTGCCTTCAAAAAGCTTTTGAAGGATTGTACAGTAGAAACTAGGGCAGTGTGGAAGTGCCTTGTGACTTTAGCCAACTTAGCATCCAAGTTATTTATAAGTATCCTCATTCAGACATAATGTCCTCATTCAGACATAATGAATAAGGGCAGGGACTCTGGTCTTCCACAATATATGGATTAGTGAGACCATGCATTTAATTGTATTTAATTTTTTTTCTAACATTTTAAAGTATCTAAGCCATTTCAGTTACTTAGCAATTCTTAAAATAAGTTTATTATAGGTTGGAGAGACAGTGGTTTAATGAATATAGAAAGATGCCTTATAAACAACCATGAGGATGTGCAAAAACCTACATTGTAAGAATGTTGTAAGTTCTGGAGGACTTTGGAACATTCTGTTCCTCCTCCAGACCGTGCCAATTCAGCTGTCCTGGGGTGGTCCAGCAGTTTTTCAGAAATTAACCCTCTGAATCAGAACTGGCATTCCAGATATGGTGCAGTGCTAAAACAGGCTTATTTAATCTGGAACAGTTCAGGTTCAGAGGATTAAGTTCCTCAGATGAAGAGACTAACCCAGAACAGCCAGATTGGTGTGGTCTGGAGGAGGAGTGAAACGTTCCAGAATTCACCTACCTAAGCAACCAGAATCTTTGTCAGGCCAGCCCATTATGATCTTCTCTGATTGACAGTGAGTCTCCAGGTGAGGCTCAGGTTTTTTAAATCTTAAGAGGACATCAGACTGAAAGTGGGACCTTCCACATGCAACTCAGCTGCATTATCACAGAGAACCAGACCTGACATAACTTAACTGTGTGGTTAGTAACCATTCTGCAGTTTATTAAACATAATACTCAGTATGGGGGAGGGGCGATTTTCATTGGGACTACAGGATGTGTGCAGTAGAGATTTAACCCTTCTTTCTCCTCCATGATGATGATGTTTTCTAGATGAAAATCTCTCCTGTGCAGACTACTAAATTAAAAGCAAAATAGGCTGAAGGTTCACAATGTAGATGAGATATTGGCTCATTTGGCCCATAACTATGATGTCTCTCAATAATTAGGTAATCTAAGGAAGCCATTGCCTGGGTGAAAAGCAAGCCATGGGAGGCCTTCCCTGGTATAGTGCTCCACACCTCTTCATCTTAACTGAGTGGTTAGCAGAATTATTTTGCTAGATCAATATTTTTAAGCTATTTTTCTGTCTTTTCTATATGTGTGCTCAACCTCTCACTGATCTATGGCTCCACCAGCAATAGCTGATGTTCTCATTTTGCCTCTCTGCCTTTTCTTTTGCCAGGACTCACCTGACTTTTCTTTTTTCTCTCTTACTTGGTACCCAGCCATTGGATCTACTCATTCAAGTACCATCCTAATGGGCAAACACTGCAGAAACACCTAGTCCCGTGCTCGGTCCTTTCAACCTTCACTCTTCACTGGCTTAGTTTAAGAAGAGGGGCAGGAAGCAGCTGGCATGCATGCTCATCCTTAATTCTGCACTCAGGACCACAGTTCTTCCTAATATGCATATCCATGGGAAAAGAGATGATTTTGCTATCCTATACAACAGAATGGCAACATTTCTGGCAGGATGCAGAGCTTCCATGCCAAATATAAGTTGATCTCCTTATTTCAGTGTTTCTCAGCCTTGGCAATTTTAAGATGTGTGGACTTCAGCTCCCAGAATTCTGGGAGTTGGTCCACACATCTTAAAGTTGCCAAGGCTGAGAAACACTGCCTTACATTCTTGCCATTGTCCTATAAGCTACCTTAATGTGTGCATGTATAGTGGAGGGGGGGGGACACTTCCTCCACCTGCGTTTTTCAGGCTTTAGCAATGAGTGAAAGAGAGAGAGAATTTTTGGAGCATAATACTGGAGTTAGGTAATTTTTCTGCCTCCAGTGGTTCCACGATCATAAATGAAGAATATATCATTGGACAGTTGCCAAGTTGTGGACAACTGCCAGCATAATAAATCCTGCAGGTTTTTGCATGCTGTAAGCAAGAGATAAAACAAACACACAGACATTCACAATATGTAAATATATACGCACAACTGCATACACAAGGTTTTTTTCCATCAGGATTAAGGATTTAACTGGGGGGATGGGATCTACTTTTGAGGAATATCTGTCTGCCTTTCCCTGCTCGGATAAAAAACAAAGGCCTCCATTACTACTTTAAAATATATAATTTTAAAATGTGAGATCCCATGATAAGTATCCCACACCATGGGCACTTCCAAACAACCAGCCTTTCTGTCTCCCAGGCTTCCTGAATTCTGCTTAGAACATACCAGTGATGGATCTGGGCTGTTGTAATTACATTCACATCTATTTAGACACTGGGATACTATGAGTGTGGACACTTTGCAACAGTTGCAGGTCTGTAGAGCTTGTAGAAAATACCAACAAATAAGTGTTTGTGCTTTCTAGCTCAGAGCTGAGCGCAGAGAACTGTCAGTCCATCAGACCTTGCTTGTGGGCCAGTACCTGAGAGCCTCATCCTGATCCCACAGGTCTGTGGGCCTACTTACAAACAACTTTTCCTTCTTCATCCAAATAATAGAGGATAAAATGCTAATATTGTCTCATGTTTCTGAGTTTGCAAACCTCCGTTGCCTTTAAGATGCCTAATGCTCACGTGCTGGTACCTCCCCTGCCAGCACAGATGGAACCCCAGGAACAGTGAGGTGAGGTGAGGTGAGACAAGAATACCTCCCATGACAGAACCAACCCCCCCGCCCCCCACTTCAAGCCCAAGGCAGTACAGTACGGTACCATTTTTGAAGCAGCAGTGGCAATCTTGAAATGGCACTTCCCTCTCCAGCCCAAGGACGTGTCAAATTATTTGCAGTTGTAACCCGCCCCCCCAGCAACTTTCACACCATCATAATTCCACCGTTCCGCAAAGATAATTTGAAGCCAGCTGTTTGAACATCTGATCTTTGACTAAGCTAGAAGGGCTGAGAACTGGCACAGGACACCCTAAGCCCTGGGGCATTTCCTCGAGTTGACAGGAGAATACAAAAAGTGGCATTCAGTCACTACCTCCAAACTGCGGCAGTTCCTACCATGTTAGTAGCAAAAGTAATCTCACTCCCATGCAGCACCAAATGGGGGGTGGGGGGAATGCTAAAACCCTCCCCCCTCCATGTTTTCAATACATCTATGTCCATTTGCAAATTTTCTGAGTGGTTGCTATGAGGGGAACCTACCCAGCTGCAAATATGCTTTTCCTTCTGTTTCTGTTTAAAAGCCACTGGAAACAAAGGAGAACGTGTTGTCATTTTTGCAGCCAGGTGATGCTCAGGATACTTCTAAATGCAGATGTTGCTGCAGTAGCAGAAGTGGAGGAATGTTGCCAGAATTGATCTGGATCTTCTGACACTTTGCAGAGCCCTGCAATTTTTCCCTTCTGCAGCAGGGAATCAGCTGTCTTGATGCCCTTTACATTGTTGTTGAAAGACTGCCAGAAATACATTACAAACTGAAACTCTGTTGGAGGCTTGAAGGTAGGAGGACAGACTAATGGTTGCATTAATTTCAGGTCGGGGTGGTGGGGTGAGGCAAAGGTTTCTGCTAGTGGGGAAGCAAGACTGCCCCCAAAACTTCACATTTTAAAAAAGTGGCAAAAGAAAATACATGGTTTACGTGACACATAAAGTCAAAACCAAATACTCTAACTATATTATAGTTTTGTGAAAGGTAGTATCCAGGCCAAAGTTGCTTGGCCAAAAGGCAGTTACTTTTTCACAAAAATGCACTAGATCCTCAGATCCCACTGTTAGCTGCTCGACTATGCTCTTGATCTGAGATTTTAACAGGAACTTGTTGCTCACTCTGCACCCTACTGGGTACAGTGATGCTTATCACAATATTGGGAGGAGGTCAGGAAAAATCTTTGGACTTTGGAAAGGTTGATGTATTTTAACCTCAAAATCCCTATTACTTGATCTTGATAGAGCATCTTTATTTCTTTTTCTAAAGCAAGTTTCTAGAAAACTGCATGGTGTATAAAATACTACGAAATAATAAACCAGTCTGATAATCCAATCTACTCAAATCCATCTCAGGAATTCCCTCTAAACCGATTGGATTTATAATGGCATTCATACAGTATGCTTAACCCATTTACTAATTTAACCCTTTTTCTAGGTTCCCACAATATGTTGAGCAATGAAATCACCAAATGGCTTAGATTCTAAGACATTAACCAAGCTTCACATATTGTGCAAATGCAGTCACTAGGTTTGTAACTGATCTAGCAAAATCTCTTGCTTCCAAATGCATGATATGATATTTGGAAAATACAGTCCCTATAGAGATTATGCACCTTTATCTCAGTCAGTCTATCAATAGGTTGTTAGATCCCATCATTGCATCAAAGGGAAACAGTTATGGGATTAATAGATTTCTCTAGATTTGAATTATGAAATCCCTTCAAATTCACTTGGGAAGTGAATTGCATCATCAATCACTTGATAATGTGCCTGGGGACTATCCATAAAATCTTCCTGTGCTTTCTAAATTTCTTTTTAATTATTTGCTTACAGTTTGGAGGTTTTTCTTAGTTCAACAAAGGCAACAGCTGGGGTCCTTGAAAAGCTTAAAGCCAAGTTCTTAATCTTCAATTATACACATCTGTTTATATCTATAGAGAAAGAATAGGGAACAGAGGGCATGAATGACTTCAAATACAGAACTGTGGTGTCCTGCTCACCAATCTATCCGTGGCATCAAAGGGCACTTTCCATTGTGCTAGCTCCTGGCCTCCCCCTGGCACGTGGGCAAAATTTTGTGCCAGTGGAAGCTAGGACCTAGCATGAGAAATTGGTAGGTGAGGGTAGCCACAGATCTCGTACTGCACATATCTGAAGCCATGTCCAGTAATGCCCTCTGCTTCCTGTTCTTCCCTTATAGACAGGCAAAGACGTAGAACTAGTGATTAAGAACTTGGCTTTGAGCTCTGCAAAGGCCTCAACTGCTGCCTTAGCTGAACTAAAGAAAACCTTCCAAACTGTAAGTGAATAATTAAGACTAGAGGCATGGTGAGATTTTTAACTTTTCTCCCATCAAGATGCCTCATGTAACAGAACTGTGGGTTTCAATAAATGTGTATGTAGTGTGTCACTAACATATGTTTATGCGTGGGTGCCCTGGCATATGTGCTCAGCATTTTTGTACAAGAATGTGAGGAAGTTTTATGTGCATATGTCTGAAAAAAGGAAAAATAGGTATAATTAGGAAGAGAGGAAAGTGTTGATGCTGATTCTCTTACTCACCCATTTTCTGTGGGTGGGTGGGTCAGGTTGTCTATGTATAATACCCTTTGCCCAGAAAATTCTGTCTTCTAATCCTGGAAATATATGGGCTTGTTATGATTGTTTTGTAGTAACAGTAGGTAATGTATGCATGGTTAAATATGTGTTCTTTATTATAATATTACAGGTTAGGTTCCAGGGCTGAGACTTTTTGATCGAAATATATTTTAATTAGGGAGCTGCTCAATAGGCAACAGATTAAGGCTAGGCTTTCTTTCATCTGCCTCTCTGACCTGCAAACTAAATATTTCACCATGAAGACTGTTTTCCAACTCTTAGATTCACATTGCTTATCTTGGTGCCTCTTGCACTATATCAGTTTTGTTGGTTTAATATGGTACAGTTTGTCTGACTAATCTCTCTCCAAAAAATTCATATCTGTGTATGTGATATCAGAAACCAACATTAGCAAATGTATTAGATTGAGTATCTCTAAGAATCCAAACTCCACCTGTGGAGATTTCTACTAATAACTTACTTGACCAAAGGTGAGTATAGAATATAGTGTATACATAGCCTTGCCTGGAAAATTCCTAATTCCAGGTGGATTGTGAAAATCCAGAGAGGACGAACCAGTTCCACTGGAGAAAGGTTAACGAGATTTATATTGTTTACTCAAAAGAAAAACAATTAAATAATTTACTTTTAAAAATGGGAAGCTCATTTTAGGATTGTGAGAATACCATTCTGGAGGCAGATAATTTCTTTCTGACTAATCTTCCATTTGAAGAAGGTTCATTTTAAGTTCATGGCTGTCTTCCTTTTGGATAAACACAGTATGTTATCTGTATCTATAATTTTTAAAAGTCATAAAATTGTGTAGCTGGGAGGGAGCTTGGAGTCCATCCAACCCCCATGCAGGGCAGGATCAGCACTGCAGGATGCAACCATAGCATCTCTGATAAATGGCTGTCATGTCTCTGCTTAAATATCTCCAGGTCCCACGTAGAAGCATCTGACCCTTCTCTTCACAGTGCCATCCTCCAGGTTCCCCATGTGTTCCTATACTGTGGGCTTTAGAAGCTGAGCCATATATTGGTTCAGTCATGCTCCAGAGGAAATGTTGCAACATTTCCTGTAGAGCGACAGACAGATGTTGGCAGGACACCAACATTGTCCCCTTCCCAACAGGAGATTTCTTCTCTCCTGCCATGTGATAGAGCACCATTTCATCTTGCCGTCATTTTCCCCTATCAGCTGTAGTGTCTTCAAGAAGTATCTAGTCAGGGATTTTTTTTGCCTTGCTGCAAGAAACAAGAAACTGCAGCAATGGAAGGACAAGGAAGGGAGTGGGGTAATAACTAATAGCCTTTTCCTCCTTCTTATGCCCCAGTGAATTAGGGTGGAGCCAGTCTGAGCTTCTTTCTCATGCTTTTTCAGTTTCCCAGGCTTAACTCATGCTTTTGTTTTCATAACTGTTTCTGCATATTTTCTCCAAGGACATCTCTGTGATTCTCTACACTCCCCTAGTGGGCACCTGCCAACTTAAGGAGAGAGCACTGGCTAACTCAAGCAGGGAAAAATGAGGTACCTCACAGTGATACAAAAATGGTGCTGCGGGTTGGGGTGGGAGTGAACCTGATGGCTGAGGTGAAGGGACCTCCATCGTCTTCAGATTTTTCATGAAGCTCTGGCGAACAGTTTGTCCACAGCCCTTGTCACAGCTTGGAATGAGCATAGGACAGGAGCCTTGGACTGGATCACACCCATGTGGACTCTCTGTGGCGGTGTTCCTCAACCACAGCGACTTTAAGATGTGTGGATGTCAACTCCTATGCTGGCTGGGGAATTCTGGGAGTTGAAGTCCACACATCTTAAAGTCACCAAGGTTGAGGAACACTACTCTATGGCCATGGAACTTGTAGAGTACCATGCTGTACTGAGGAGCTCTGAGAGATGAAGCAACCACTTGGGAGACCATCCGGAAGACCATCCAGAATGTACATAGTGGCACACGCAGTGTTGTGTGCCCCCTTGCTGCTATGTCAGCTGCACTGGCTCCCAGTTTCCTTCTGAGTGAAATTCAAAATGCTGGTCATCATCTTTAAAGTCCAGCATGGTCCAGGATCAGGTTATTTGCAGGATTGCCTCTGCCTGAGGGTATCTGCCTGCCCCACCAGGTTGGATAGAATGGGCACAGTCTTCCCTTAAATGTTGCCATCTAGTGAGACCTAAGAAGCATGCTTTTTCCATAGCAGCCCCTGCCCTGTGGAACACCCTTCCCCCTGGGATCCAACGAGGGATGGATCTGTAACCCTAACCCTAACCCTAACCCTTTGAGCCTTCAGTAAAGAGCTGGCTCTTCCCCAAGGGCTGGGATATGTGAGGTGGGAGCTTGTAGATGGTTCTGTTGGATTCATCCAAGGAAGAAGGTTGAAGCACCAGGTTTCTGTTTTTGGTCTTATTATTTTAATTGTTTTTCTGGCTTTTAGTGTTGTGAACTGCCCAGCGTTGTGTTCTCAAGAGGGAAGCCATGCAAATATGATAAATAAATAAATAAATAAATAAATAAATAAATAAATAAAGTCGGCAAATGTAGCTTGTTCCATTGTCAAACAACTTCTGGAAAGCTCTGTGCAGTGTTCAGTATTCTTCCCTGCAACTGCTAGCATGCCATCGCTGTTCTGTCTTTCTGAACAAAAAAAGAATATTAGTTTTCAGACATGATTTGCAGAATTCTATACAACAGCTCTACAAATATTCAGAAATAGCCAGTGTGTCCCATTTTAATTTTATCCAAGCTAAATGCATCCAACCTCTCAGCTTTTTTTCAGAGAAATTGGGTTACAGATTAATTGTGGTTCTAGTTTGCCCATCTCTGAAAATTTAGTTTGCAAATGCACTGGTTGAGAAAGAATGAAAAGAGTGACATTGTAATACTGTCTTACAGTAGTATGTAAAGTGAGCTATGGCAGACGGAGTGCAAGCTGCTAATCACAGAGATCTGTATTCAAATTTCTGTACAGTCAAAGATGTATCTGAATGATCTTCTTTGGTCTATCTGCCTCCTAGGTTCAATATGAAGATAAAATGGGATAATTCCATGTTTGTCATCCTAGATATAAAGTTTTTTACTACAGTGCAGTGCAAAAGTGGCTTACATTACAACTTAATAATATATAACAGATTTTTAAAATAAGATAAATGTAAGTCAAAATGGAGTTAATTAAGAAATTAAATATATAGTATTCAAAGTGCCAAAAGAGTTTTGATTTAATTCTTTGTTTGGTTTTGGTCTAATTTTTGGGGCAATGTCTTGCTCAGCTTGAATGGTGGATTTTAAAACTAATCTGAAAGGGCAGGGCGGGGAGTCCAACAGCCAGAACCACACTTAAAGCGTAAGCCCCAAAGCAGCAAACCTTACAAGGAAAGAAGGGGTGGTCAGAAATACACCAGGAAATGCAGGAGGCAAACTAAGAAGGATACACTAAAGGGCGGAGATGTCTGTACACTAATGCACGAAGTATGGGGAGCAAACAGGCAAAACTTGAAATCCTATTCCAGGGGGAAATATGACTGTTGGTATCACTGAAAGCCCCTTCATGGATCACTGCCTTGTCATGGCGAAGGGGCTTGCGTAACTCAGTGAAGCCATGAGCTATACCGTGCAGGGCCACCCAAGACGGACAGGTCATGACAGAGAGTTCTGACAAAATGTGGTCCACTGGAGAAGGAAATGGCAACCCACTCCAGTATCCTTGCCAAGAAAACCCCATGGACAATGTTAAAAGGCTAAAAGATATGACGCCGGAAGATGAGCCCCACAGGTCGGAAGGTGTCCAATATGCTACTGGGGAAGAGCGGAGGGCAATTCCAAGTAGCTCCAGAAAGAGTGAAGCGGCTGGGCCAAAGCCGAAAGGACGTTCAGCTGTGGATGTATCTGGAAGCGAAAAGAAGGTCCGATGCTGTAAAGAACAATATTGTATAGGTACGTGGAATGTAAGATCCATGAACCAAGGCAAGCTGGATGTGGTCAAACATGAGATGACAAGACTGAACGTCGACATCTTGGGAATCAGCGAATTGAAATGGACGGGAATGGGTGAATTTAATTCAGGTGACCACTATATCTACTACTGTGGGCAAGAAACCCTTAGAAGAAATGGAGTTGCACTCATAGTCAATAAGAGAGTGGGAAAGGCAGTAATGGGGTACAACCTCAAAAACGACAGAATGATCTCAGTGCGTATCCAAGGAAAACCATTCAACATCACGGTAATCCAAGTCTATGCCCCAACCACTGATGCCGAAGAAGCTGAAGTTGACCGGTTCTATGAAGACCTACAACACCTTCTAGAACTAGCACCAAAAAAAGATGTCCTTTTCATCATAGGGGATTGGAATGCTAAAGTAGGAAGTCAAGGACTAATCGGAATAACAGGCAAGTTTGGCCTTGGAGTACAAAATGAAGCAGGGCAAAGGCTAATAGAGTTCTGTCAAGAGAACAAGCTAGTCATAGCAAACACCCTTTTCCAACAACACAAGAGATGACTCTACACATGGACATCACCAGATGGTCAATACCGAAACCAGATTGATTACATACTTTGCAGCCAAAGATGGAGAAGCTCTATACAGACGGCAAAAACAAGACCAGGAGCTGACTGTGGCTCAGATCATGAGCTTCTTACTGCAAAATTTAGGCTTAAATTGAAGAACGTAGGGAAAACCACTAGACCACTCAGGTATGATTTAGATCATATTCCATGTGAGTACACAGTGAAGGTGATGAATAGATTTAGAGGATTAGATCTGGTAGACAGAGTGCCTGAAGAACTATGGACGGAGGTCTGTAACATTGTACAAGAGGCAGCAACTAAAACCATCCCAAAGAAAAAGAAATGCAAGAAAGCAAAATGGCTGTCTGATGAGGCTTTACAAATAGCTGTGGAAAGAAGGAATGCGAAAAGCAAGGGTGAAAGGGAAAGATATAAGCAACTGAATGCAGATTTCCAGAGAATAGCAAGGAGAGATAAGAAGGCCTTCTTAAATGAACAATGCAAAGAAATTGAAGAAAACAATAGAATGGGGAAGACTAGAGATCTCTTCAAGAAAAGTGGAGATATCAAAGGAACGTTTAGTGCAAAGATGGGCATGATAAAGGACAAAAAAGGCAGGGACCTAACAGAAGCAGAAGAGATTAAGAAGAGGTGGCAAGAATACACAGAAGAACTATACAAGAAAGATCTTAATGTCCCTGATGTCCATGCTGGTGTGGTCACTGACCCTGAGCCAGACATCCTAGAGAGTGAAGTCAAGTGGGCCTTAGGAAGCATTGCTAACAACAAAGCTAATGGAGATGACAGTATTCCAGCTGAGTTATTTAAAATACTAAAAGACGATGCTGTTAAAGTGCTGCACTCAATATGCCAGCAAGTTTGGAAAACGCAACAGTGGCCACGGGATTGGAAAAGGTCAGTTTACGTTCCAATTCCAAAGAAGGGCAATGCCAAAGAATGCTCAAACTATCGCACAATTGCACTCATTTCACATGCTAGCAAGGTTATGCTCAAAATCCTACAAGCTAGGCTTCAGCAGTACGTGAACCGAGAACTACCGGATGTACAAGCTGGGTTTCGAAGAGGCAGAGGAACTAGAGATCAAATTGCCAACATTCGCTGGATCATGGAGAAAGCACGAGAGTTCCAGAAAAGCATCTACTTCTGCTTCATTGACTATGCAAAAGCCTTTGATTGTGTGGATCACAACAAACTGTGGCAAATTCTTAAAGAGATGGGGATACCAGACCACCTTACCTGTCTCCTGAGAAATCTGTATGCAGGCCAAGAAGCAACAGTTAGAACCGGTCATGGAACAACCGATTGGTTCAAAATAGGGAAAGGAGTACGACAAGGCTGTATACTGTCACCCTGCTTATTTAACCTATATGCAGAGTACATCATGAGAAATGCCAGGCTGGAAGAATCACAAGCCGGAATTAAGATTGCAGGGAGAAACATCAATAACCTCAGATATGCAGACGATACCACCCTAATGGCAGAAAGTGAAGAAGAACTAAAGAGCCTCTTGATGAGGGTGAAAGAGGAGAGTGCGAAAGCTGGCTTGAAACTCAACATTAAAAAAACTAAGATCATGGCATCTGGACCCATCAATCCCTGGCAAATAGAAGAGGTAGAAATGGAAGCAGTAACAGACTTCATTTATTTGGGCTCGAAGATCACCGCAGATGGAGACTGCAGCCATGAAATTAAGAGACGCTTGCTCCTTGGGAGGAAAGCTATGGCAAACCTAGATAGCATATTAAAAAGCAGAGACGTCACCTTGCCGACAAAGATCCGCATAGTCAAAGCTATGGTTTTTCCAGTAGTAATGTATGGCTGTGAGAGCTGGACCATAAAGAAGGCTGAACACCGAAGAATTGATGCCTTTGAACTGTGGTGCTGGAGAAGACTCTTAAGAGTCCCCTGGACTGCTAGGAGGTCAAACCAGTCAATCTTAAAGGAAATCAACTCTGATTGCTCATTGGAAGGATTGATAATGAAGCTCAAGCTCAGATACTTTGGTCACCTAATGCGAAGAGAGGACTCTTTGGAAAAGACCCTGATGCTGGGAAAGATGGAAGGCAAAAGGAGAAGAGGACGGCAGAGGATGAGATGGCTAGATAGCATCACTGAAGCAATGAGCATGAAATTGAGCAAACTCAGGGAGGCAGTGAAAGATAGGAAGGCCTGGCGCAATATGGTTCATGGGGTCACAAAGAGTCGGACACGACTTAACGACTAAACAACAACAAAAAATCACTGAAAGCTTGTGGGATGGAACTCAAGACTGAAATACAGTACAAGAAGAACATAATCTGTTGGAAAGAAAAAGGCCCAGCAAAAGAGGAAGTGTGTGTGTGTCTCATTATACATATGGACATTCATGATTTCATCAACTGGGAATCAAGCTGTGCAGCAAGAGGGAGTACCAGCAGGTTCTTGACATGCCTTGCAGGCAACTTCATCATCCAAAAGATGTAGGAGGAATTAGGAGATCAGCTATATTGGACCTAATCCTTACTAACAGACTGAGGACGTGGAATCTGCAGAGACCGTGAGAGACAGTGACCATGTCAGCCTGGAAATCACCATATTACAGTCAGGGAGAACTGAAGGAAGCCAGAACAGTGTTCTAGAATTCAAGACAACTGACTTCAGTAAGCCAAGGGAAAAAATAGGAAGGATTCCATTTTTACTGGAATTTTTATTGAATTAAAGTCCAAACACAAACAGTATCAAGGAGAAAGAAAAATGGGAGACACCGAATTAAACCAGTGTGGCTGCATAAAGAACTCTCTGATAAGATGGGAAACAAAAAGGACAACTTTTAAAAAAAGGAAGAGGAGCATAAAACAAAAGCAGAATATCAGAGAATAGCTGAATCTGTAAAGATCAGGTCAGGAAAGTTAAGGCTCAGAATGAGCTGAAGCTTGCAATGAACACCAAAAATAACAACAGTAATAAAAGCCTTCTTAGCATATGTGTAGAACAAGAGGAAAGTCAAGGAAATATTCATTTGGAGAAGATGGTGAGATGGTGATGGGCAACAGAGAAGGCTCAACTGCTTAATTCCTATTTTGTATCTCTATTTGTGTAAGGAAAAAGTGGTCCAATCTGTGGCCACACTGTGGGGGATAGAAGAGAATGCAGATCAAAATAGATGAGCAATTGAGGAGGGAACACCTAGCCATTTTGAATAAATTTAAATCTCTAGGAACATATGGGTTATATCTCGGATGCCAAAGGAACTAAGAGATGTGATCTCAGAGCTGTTGACTACAACTTCTGGAGAACACAGAAAGTGCTGGAAGATTGGAGAAGAGCTAATGTTCTTCCAACTTTTGAAAAAGTGGGCCCAAGAAACTACAGATTCATCAGTTTAACATCAGTACTTAGGAAAATCTTAGGAAAGATAGCCAAACAGTCAGTTTGCAAACACTTATAGAGGAACAAAGTGATCGCTGGACTCCAGCACAGGTTTGTTAAAAACTGGTCATGCCAAACAAATCTTACTGCTTTTTTTAAACCAAGTAACTAGATTTATAGTTACTTGGACATGCTATACTTAGATTTCAGTAAGGCATTTGGTTGACCATAGTCCTCTGATTAATAAAGTGTAACAATGTGGGATGGATGATCCCACAAGTAGATGGATTTCCAGCTGGTTGAACAGCCATATCCAACATGTAGTCCTTAATGATTCTGTGTTGGCATGGAGGGAGGAATATAGTGGAGTATCTCCAGGTACTGTCCTGGGCTAGTAGTATAGTGTTGGGATCACTATACTTCTGCTGAACACTAGTGTTGTGGTCACGGGAACTGATAGTTCCACTCTGCTGTGCACTGGTCAGACTATACCTGGAATCCTATGTCCACTTTTGGTTGCCATAAGGATGCTGAAGAACTGGAAAGAGTGCAGAGAAGAGTAATGATGATAGTGAAGGGCTTGGAGGGTAAATCCTATGAAGAATGGTTAAAGGAACTGGGTATGTTTAGCCTAAGGTAGAGAAGGCTAAGGGGAGACATGATAACAGTCTTCCAATTTTTGGAAGGATTGTCACAGGGAAGAGAGTGTGGATTTATTCTCCAGATCTCCTGAGGGGAGGACAAGAACCAGTAGGTGGTAGCTTTACAGAGGGAGATCCAAACTGAAAATAAGGAGGAACTTCCTGATCATGAATGCTCTTAAGCAGTAGAACAGCCTTCTTCCTGAACTCAGCTCTATCACTGGAGGTTTTCAAGCAAAGGTTAGACAGCCATTCATCTGGGATGCTATGAGGATTCCTGGCCCAGGCAAGGGGTTAGACTAGAAGACCTCTGAGATCTTTCCAACCGCATGATTCTATGATTCATGTACAGGGAGACCAATTTTAGATGAAACAGTGATAAAACTTTACAATTTCCTTCTCCTGCCAATGTGTGTGACTGATTGGGGAACAGGTTCATTAAACCTCCTCTATTCCATCTGGTGGGCCACATAATCCATTTCAATTGCCCTTCTGCAAAGTCTCAGAGCTCTGATGAGAAGACTGTGCCTCAAGGCCACAACATGGAAAAAATACTTTATGTAATGTCTCGACATTTTCAAACTTAACTTATTCACGTCATTGGGAAGCATGGTTCTTCTTCTTTTTAGAAGCATGGACAGGTATGGGGTTTGACTAAAGAGCCTCACCTCCAGTCTAGAATGGTCCTGGGGCATAGGGGATAAAGTGGAGTCCTTTTGGTGCTGTCCGTGAGGAGGCCCTCCTGCTTGGCCAACCACAGGCAGAAATGGCAACGGGTTGCTCTCTGAATGAGGTGGTGGGAGGTACCAAAGGCAATGCGAGTCCCACTTTCCCTCTGAGGACTCTGTCTGGTACAGCTGTCCAGTCAGTCAGCCTCTCGCTTGGATTTGGGTGGTTATTTTTGCTATGGAATGTGCCAGCCCCTTAGATTCTAGTAGGGCCTTCAGGTCTTGTGTTACACATCAGGCGGAGAGCAAGTGTCAGGTCCAGAAGAGGAATAAATATAGAGCTTACATTGCAACATTGTACTGGGTCTTCAGGCATCTTGGCTTTTCTCTAAGTGCCCGGTCTGAGAAAAGGTCTGCCTGCCCCCTCCTCTACCCTCCTTGCCCTTGACTGTGCTCTTCCCTGACTCTTGCCACCATTTCACTACTTTCAGTCCTAGGAGAAGAAAGGTGTCTGCATCTGTCTACATCTAGAAGGACCTAGCAGGTAGCAACAGTAAGATAGTGGGATGTCCATTATCCTAACCTCTTGTATCAAGTGGCAGAATGACAGAAAAATAAATGGGGATTGAAAGCATTGGCCCTCTTTCGAATAACTCAAATCTGCATTAGTGAGACACGAAAGAGGTCTGTGCTAGACCCAGAGGATGGAGTTTTGCTCTGGAAGCATGGGGGCCAGGGGGCCACATTCAGTGCTTTTTTTGCAAATATGTTTGCACTCAGTCTTGGAACACAGAAAAAGCCACGGATGGTGTCACGGGTTTGTTTAATATCCAAGGGTGGATTACCCAGACTCACCGAGATATTCCCAATGAGACACTGCACACACAGACTTTTCTCTCCCCTTTTTATATTGGGGTTCCTTTACTTATAAAACCAATATTCACAGTACCAAAAGTGTTCTTTTTCTACCCAGGTGTCCCACTAATACAGTTTTCACCTAACCTATATTTCTATCGCTCAACTTACTCTTATACTACTCTAACTGTTAAACACTACTGCTATCCCTAGAATATCTATTACTATTCCCAGGTACCAATGCTCCTTTATAAGGACAATTCTCCTGGCCTTTCCACAAACCTTGACTACTGCTCTCTCCCTTGCTTCCTTCTGCCTCTCCTCTACATACCCAGCACACTACTACTACCACTACCACTACCACTACTACTACTACTACTACTACTACCACTACCACTACCACCACCACCCAGCTGTTCCAAATGCAGGGCTTTTTAAACAATCTGTCCCCCATCTGGACACTGAGGTGCTTTAGAAATAAAGGGGAAGGTACGCATTTCCAGTTGCCTACACTCTTTTTACAACCCATTCTTCCCCAGATGGATTCTGCATTTGCTTTGCACTTTGCAGGTGCTGCTCAGCAATTATGGGGGAAATGCCCACCCCCTCAATTACCTGAATAATATAAAGTTTTGGTGCTTTGTCTGCCAGCAGTAGCAAAAGAAGGCCAGGCCTTCCTCTCTGCCTATGAGAAAAGGATTAGGGCTTCTTGTTCTGATGGTCCCAGCCGCCCAGAGGTATACATGTAATGCTGAAATAAACCTTAGCCTTGGAAATGCATAATCCCTCTGATTCGTCTGGGCTTCTGAGGTTCTTAGAATAACTTCAAAGCACAGAACACCTGCAAAAATGACAGCCTTGATATTGTCCCTGTCTTTGCACTTCAGAAGCAAGGCAAAAACCCAGCCCTTGGGAAAGGAACAGGATTTTGCAATCAGCCCTTCTGGTCTGTTTCCAAAGTCAGGTGCAAAATGGCAGAAATGATATCAGATTAGAAAATTCAGGGTCAGTAAAATAAAAATTATTCCAGATTACTCCCATTCCAATGTGCAAATGTGAAATGTAAACAGAAGCAAGGTGTTGACTTGGAATTGCTTCTTCTTTTCCTCCTCCATCATAACATACATTAATACAGTCAGAAATGAGTCTAGGCCAGTGTTTCTCAACCTTGGAGTCTTGAAGATGTGTGGACTTCAACTCCCAGAATTCCCCAGGCTGGGGAATTCCGGGAGTTGAAGTCCACATATCTTCAAGTCGCCAAGGTTGAGAAACACTGATCTAGGCTGTCAACAAAACATGATGTTGAACACAGAATTCTCTGCTGTATTTCTTTTTTCATCCTAAAGCAAGATCCTAACCCTTATAGTTTGATAAATTGAACAGTTCTAAGGACAGCACCAGTGAAATATCAGAAGTTGGAAGAGATTGCTGTGAATCTGTTAGCTGACTGATACTTGGTTGTGTTAGACCAAGCGACATCTTCCCTCTCCATCCTGGTGATTGTGAATGCCATCAGCGGAAGCAAGGGCTAGCGGAGCAAGGCTCCTTTAAGAGAAAAACTAGAAAGCTGAAACAGAGTTAAGCAACCTTTTGAGTCAAAAGACTTACTTGGAATGTTAAGAATGCGTCATGGCTGCTTTCACAAATGGGTCCCAAGGTGGGGAGTTGAAAGCCTGCTTATCAAAAATATGGCTGCTATGGTGAATGTGGCCAGACCCAAAGCAGCCATTTAACATTAGGCAGACTGGTGAGATTTCTCTTCCTCCACTCTCACGTCTCCAAGATGTCGTGCTTTGTAATCCCGGACTTTCTTCCCAGACAAGGAAGGGGACTTCTACACAAAGCACTGGACTGCAGCTACCCACGTCTTTCTAAGGATGTGCATGGAAACACTCCATAGCATTCTTTGAATTAAGGAGGGTACCATCTTTCTTTACAGCATGTGAGTTTCCTACTTTGTTGGTGGTGAGGATGTTTTATTTAAAAGAATGTGGTTTAAAAAATTATAAACTCGGGTGCAGCAGGGAGCCTGGCAAGTGCCAAGGAAGTATCCATGGCACAGATGCCATGTTGCTTCTTCCTGGGCTGGCAGGAACAACCAGAAATACATTAGAGGTAAAAAAAATGTGACCAGCAGCTAAGAGAGAATGGGAAGAGCTAACTGGAAAGTTCATGAAGATGGAGGGCTCTTGTACTAAAATGCAGTATATATTTTGTTTTCATGTATTAATGTTTCCAGCATTGCTGTATAAGAAAAAGAACAAAAGTAGTAAATCTTTTTTTCCAGATAATACTGCTATAGGTGTGTATGTATGTATTTAAATGTTCCTTCTGAGGATCAGGGGGAACTACTACACACCAAAAAAGCAAAATGTCAGTGAGAACACTAAATCAGAACTTTCTCTTTGATACGTTACTATTATGCGTATGGAGACTGAGGATATTGTAGTTGGAAGAGTATTCAAATGTGTGAATTCTCCATCTCCAACTACTCATTCTACAGAAGAAGCCTTTGTCATTTGATTAGGCCAGCGTTGTCCAAAGTTGGCCACTTTAAGATGAGCGGACTTCAACTCCCAGAATTCCCCAGCCAGCCATGCTGGGTGGGGAATTCTGGGAGTTGAAGTCCGCTCATCTTAAAGTGGCCAACTTTGGACAACACTGGATTAGGCTAAATATACAAACTGGCCATACTATGAGCCTCATGGCAATTGTTTGGGGCAGAAGCTGACTGAGCGTCTCTCCCGCTTGCAACTAACCATGGCCCAGACTTGCCCTGGCAACATTTTTTTTCTGCTTTCATCTCATCCCCAGACCCAGAGTAAGACAGCCTTAAGGGTTCTTAGCCGTACTGGTATTCAAATACTATTTTCCTGCTGAAGCTGACAGATCCAACAGCTGCTGCAAGGTGTATAAAATCTGCTAGGTCTTGCCACTTGTTAGGCAGCAGGCAAAGTTATGTGCCAGGAGTAGGTGGGATCACAGCAGGGCTTATCAGCTGGTTCAGGTTGATATGAGTATCTTCCCTCCCTTCTCCTCCTTGGCAGCCTCACAGGGTCTCCTTCTTCTGTTGTCTCCCTCAAGGGCTGTGCTGATGGTCTATTGGAGTTGCACAATAGCACTAGATTGCTCAGCTGGCAGTACTGTAACGGCTTAGCTGTGGTTGTTACCAATTTTTCATAAGGGTGAAATAGCAAGACAATGGAATGATGTGTCTGGTCCCACCATTGCCTCTCAAACAGAGGAATATAGAATTTGGCATGTGTTTCCTGAGAAAGAAAGAAAGAAAGAAAGAAAGAAAGAAAGAAAGAAAGAAAGAAAGAAAGAAAGAAAGAAAGAAAGAAAGAAAGAAAGAAAGAAAGAAAGAAAGAAATTCTAATTAAAAGTGCTATGTTGTGAATGAGCTCCCTTCATGATTCCTAATATGTATGTATGTATGTGTCTTGGGTTATGACAAAATGATGTATAGGATAAGGGACACAGGAAGAGTCTAGCGATGACAGGCAGAGGGCTCATTCTCACATCCCTCTAACCGTGGCATAAAGATGCACCAGTAACTGTTCTCAAAGGACATGCTGTCCTGACACCTCATTTCATCCCCAGCCCACCACAGAGGCCATATATATTAGTCTTTAGCTATTCTAGCTTAAAAGTAGTGTTTTCCCTCCTCCTGACACATATCTTTCCATGGACACAATCTAAGACACTTCATCAGTAATGGTGGTGATGATACTTTCAGGGATTGGAATCTGACTAGCTTCTGATGGCTACTTTAGGCTGGTGTAGGCACTCTGGTCATTTGGCACTGCCCTCAATGAACATTTTGGCTTAGATTGCAGAAAAGACCAGATATCTGGTTTATGTGAAGGCATCTGCTGGTGTACTGACTGAACACTTGTCATGTGTTATATAGGATCCTTATATGGGTAGTCCTCACTTAGCAACTGCCTTGGACAGTGACCATTTGCATTTGTGACAGTGCTGAAAAAGTACCTTTGCGACCAATGCCCACATTTATGACCTTTATAGCATCTCTTTCTCGGTCACGTGTTTGCCATTACAGTTGGTTAGTATGCGTTGTCCTGTGTAAAATTGTAAGCACAGTTGTAGTCACATGGTTTTCCACTTAGTAACTGCAGTTGCCGGTTCCAATGGTGGTTGCTAAATGAGGACAACGTGTAAACCCAAGTTTACCATCCTTTTGAAAAAAAAAAAGTAGCCTTTCTTTGAAAAACAGGAGTAGCAATCTCTTGGATATCTGTGCACTTGTGGCTTAGCCAAGCAGAGAAATAGACCAGATAAATCGACAAGAGCTACAGTCTAGGCCGGTGGACCAGTGTCTTTAAGTTCTCCCCCTTCCCAGGTTGAAATCCATTTGTGAACTCTTTCCATGCCAACACCTTGGTCTCCAAAGGGGAATGGAAGAACCAATACACATTTAAATGCAGAAGAAGAACATGCACACCCACACACCCTACCCCCCTTCATAGGATTTGTCAATACTGTGCTCTCTCACTCCTGCCTTTTATCCCCTTTTTTAAAGCAGCCTGCATTTTTTCACCACTGAAATTGACTAAGCAGCCCTTCACCCTGGATGATCCTTCACATTTCAACTTGCAACTGTCACCCATGTCAGCCAGTTTTTCAGCTCCTTTCAAACCCAGGTTTAGCACTGTTCTAGAAGAGCTGTGTTGTGGAATAGTGCTGTAACCACACCCGTCAGAATGTGTCTGCTCCTCAGCCCCACTCAGTCCCAAATTAAGAAAAGTGATTGGTGGATGCTTTTCCCAGTGGCTGGGGACATTTGATGGGAGAGCAAAATCCATCAATTGCTTTTCTAAACTTGTTCAAATCAAAACTGTAAGGATATCACCACTCTTTGTGGTGGTAAAGCTCCCCAAGGAGGGCAATGCAAAATATCCTTTTCTACCACCTCAAGGACTGGAAGAAAGCATTTTAATGTGCCTGTGAGTTGGTAGTCAAACTCAACCTATTGCTGCTGTAGTGCTGTGGCTGTCAGATTTTTCCCTCCAGCTGGTGATGTGCAGAAGAGGAGGACAGCCAAGCCAGACAACTCAACAAATTGCTCTGGTTGTCACATGTTGCATGTGCAAGATCAGAACGGCATCTTTTGGCAATGAGTCAGAATAGACACAGTAACTGCAGGATAGGGATTGGCAACAGGGGCTGCACATTTCATGCCAGTAGGGCTTTCCGCTGACTCAAGGATGGGTAGTTAGCACTTTAACTCATCAATGGAGAATGGTCTTTAAAGCAGTTAGGCCTCAATTAGTACTCCCACTGGCATAATATAATGCAGGCAGAGCACTTAATTGCACACTTAAAATTAATAACATTGTTCAAAAGATGAAAAGAAAATCAGAACAACGTGGGCATGATTGAAAGTGGTAGGGAGAAGGATATATCTTTGATTACTGTACTTGTGGTGCTTCGTGAAGTAGTCTGAATTACCTCTGATGGTATTGGAGCTGCTGCTTATAACAGTTTAAAGCAGTGTTTCTCCAGTTTGGCAACTTTAAGACAAGTAGACTTCAACTCCCATGCTGGCTGGGGAATTCGAGGAGTTGAAGTCCCTATGTCTTAAAGTCACCAAGTTTGAGAAACACTGGTTTAAACCATCAGCAATGATTTTCAGGTGCCAAAGGACAAAATGTTGGTTTTGAAATAACAGAGTAAGGTTTTATGATTTTTGAAACTGTAATTCTACATGTACAGGAATTTTGGTATCCGTGGCACTATGACAATCTTCAATCATATAACAACCACATGAGTTAAGACAGTGTTTGCTGGAGGAAGTACTGAATTGTACTTCCTGTGACAATATAGGTGTTATATATTTGCTGTGACAATATAGATGTTATATGTTCACCCTGTGACAATATAGGTGTTATATATTTGCAAATGAGAAAGTGCTGAAGCAGCATAATAACAAGAAATATTATAGCATTAAAACTAAGAAGAGCCTTTCTAGATCAGACCAGAGGCCTATTTAATATTCCGTTCCTAAAATGACTACAGCGATGCTTCAAGGAAGCTTGCACGCACAGAGCCTAAGGATGATGGGAATTTCCTACTCCTGGGCCCTACCCATTGGTGTTATTTAGAGACATGCTGCTCAGTGGTGGAATGCTCTCAAAATGGTATCTACTGCACAGTCCACCTTCCCTTAAGCTCTCAGAAAGGAGAGGTACTGGTGTTACATTATGCCATGCCCCCTGTATGGTGTTTTATGTGACTTCCACACACCCCCTCTTGAAGGGAGGGAAATTTCTTTCTTTTTTACACAGCGTATATCCTGGGTAGTGTCGTCAGTTACACCGACCAGCAGGAGGCACTGTCTGACCAGGTTCGCCCAAGGTCCCAAATTCACTCCCTGGCCATAGAGGTAGAGCTTGGAAAAACATGCCTCAAACCCCAAAAGAAGATTGCAGAGTGAGTGGCCATCTAGATATTGGTGAAGCCTAATTCCTGTCAGCCCTAGATGGCTTAGCTAATAATGAAGGAGGAGGGGGGTTGGCAGCTCTGAAGCAAAGGAGGGAAAAGTGGAGTTGGAGTGGGGAGAAACGGAGGAAAGATAGAAAAGATAGTGGAAAGGATGTGTCTGGGTATGTGAAAGAAAAGGGAAGAAGCAAAAACTGGGTGGCTTTTCTAAGCCCTACTGCCTTGGGGACTAGGGAATTTAGTAGGGTCCCTGGGAATAAAATGATTCTTCATCCTGTCATAGAACCCAAGGCTATCTCCTTGTGTGCGCATGTATCTGAAAGTCATTGCTAAGGCAGCTATATTGGGGTTAGGATTGCCCAGTTTTGTTTTAGGCTCTCTTTTGGCCTAGCACTCAATGCTTTTGATTGTTGCACGGCAGTCCGGAAATACAACAGCAGGCATGGGATAGAGATGGACTGCTAGGGAGAAATTCTGTCTTAGATGCAGCTATTTCAGGAGTCTCTGCCAGAAGAAAAAGCAGTGAACAAGTTCAGCTGGCACACTTGATGCCTTCGTTCTTGTAAAAGCAGCAGGACAACAAGCTGTTTCTAGAGTCATCTGTTGACAAATGCTGATGCCTCATGGGGTTTTTTTCCTTTGTTACTACCACTGTGATGAAGAAACACACCTTTTGTTCACTTTATAGATTCACATGTGTTACATACAGAGTAAAATGGTTCATACCTACAGCCCAGCATTAATGACACGAAAAAGAGAATAGTTCTTTTATGTGAAGCATCATTCTGTGGATTGTGTGCATGTTTCTTGTGGTTAAGAAATATGGGAAGTCACGACTTGAGGTTTAAGCAGTGTGGTGTTATGGGCACCAATCATGGGCATTCATGGTGAGCGGGCAAAGGACAACATATGTGTGATGACATTTACAAATGCCATGACTTAGATACCTGAGTCATTTGTAACAATGCAAATATCATTGCAATGTTTGCATGATGATGTCATTGTGTGTGTTATCATTTTGGCATGTTACTGCTGGCACCAATGTGCCTGTGAAGCACGTGGCATCCACAAAGCTCCTTGCCCACCTGACTAACATTTTAAACATTGTTTTAATTTTAAATAAATTAAATGAGAAGCCGGCCTGCTGAAAACAGAGTGCCAATCTCCGGCATCAACTTTGCTTCCATGAATACTCTGGGCCCCACCATTTCTGGGATGAGACAGGACTTTACAGGACAGCAGATGCCAGGCAGGGAGTTTCAAAATATGAGCAGAACTAAATGTATATTTTAACTCCCTGAAGAAATTTGTGATGGCATCTTGCTCCACCCCAGCCTGTGATGGGCCCCAAAGATCATGAAATCCCAATAAGAAGAGGCTGCACTATAAGGAAGCCCACCTTGAAGAAGTCTTGTTATTAGTCTAGTGAACAGGAATCCAGAGGGCCAAAGAGGACAATCAAGTTTGTTTGCCTCTGTAACTGGTGGTTTCCTAGGGCTTCAGCGTCACTGCCAGATAGATCTTTCTCTCAAGAGCTAGATAGAGAAAATAGACCCCAGTCAGGCCGAGCCTTTTCTCAAGAACATCTAACAAGACAATCAGCCTCACCTTGGCTCTACAGTAAATAGAAAATACAGCCCCAACGTGTCTTGAGGGCATCATAATAGGGAGAGCTGATATTTGAAAATACTAGAAGTCGCTTCTATCTGAGATCCCTTAAAATTGCTGTCAGCTTAGAAAACATCAGCCACTTACTTTGAATACAAGAAAATCATATTCCTAAAGTCCCTAGCTCCTGTTTTGGTTCCCAATAAATAATGGTCCCTATTTGGAAACGCTTCAGGGTGTTGCTTAAACAATATGATTGACTGATTGATTAAATCTATATCCTGCCTTTTCTCCAGAACCTCACGGTGGCACGCATTGCACTTCCTCCTCCAAATCTTGCCCTGTGAGATAAGTCAGGCCAAGAAATGATGACTGGCCCAGATCACCCAATGAGCTTTAATGAGTGTGGGTGCACTTGAACCTAGGTCTCCCTGGCCCTAAACGAATACCACAACCATTACACCTTACTGGTTCTCAGTAACTAAAAACCAAACATGCTTTTAAAATGGCATCAGCATTCATGGATCAGTGCCCGCTGTTTGAGGTATGAAGTGTTATTCCCAGCTGGCAGATACTCTGGGGAGAAACTATGAACAGTGGGACTGGTGGCATGAAATGAAAAAGGCTACCTCTCTGAAACTCTGTCCAAAGCTTAAGTTAAGTGACCCTTCACAACACCAATTCTTAATTATTACCATCATCCTAGGCTTGTTACTTCAATTGATATTTCTAGTGGGACAAGAAACTATTATTAAAAGTTGTGAGCTGATTCTGTTGTAATTTCTCAAGTCAGTTCCTTCCCCTGACTGGTACACTTTGTCTCCAGTATGCTCATGTGCAAATGCATGTGCAAACCCAAGGGACATAAAATAAATAAATAATTGGCTACATCCAGTGTTGGCATGCCAGTGGTTCTTTCCATCTTCTCCTTCTCCAGCCACTGCCTTTCCCACCTGCCCCCAAAATCTTCTCCAGAAAAGAAAAGATGGCTTTGCTGCTTCATTGGAGGAAAGGTTAAGCTTTATCCAGTCATAGCATAAACACAGTGTACAAATGCTGCTCTGTGGCAGGGTTAATGCTTTGGAATAGCCTCTCCGCAGGGATCAGGTTAGAGCCCTCTCTGATGATGTGAACCCTTCGAGGTAGTCCAGACAGGAAACCAACCTGTCCTGTCTCCCAAGGTTATGCTTACAGCCCATTAGAGGTGATCATCCAGAAAATGTTAAAAACAGAGTTATTTCGGAGGGCATTCTCATAAGGTGAGCACTGTGCCATCTTTTACTCCTTATTTGGTTTATTTGCTATTTGTGTGTAGTTTCCATTGGGGGAGGAGTTGATTTTAATGCTGTTTTTAAGTGTACTGCGGATGTTTAGATCATTATATTGTGTACTCTGTAAGCTGTTGAGGAACATTTGATTGCAGTGGGGCATAAGATAAATACAGGCAGTCCTCATTTAGTGACCACAATTGGGACTGGCAACTTGGTTGTTAAGCGAAGCGGACGCTAGGTGAAATCATGATGGTGTGTACTATCTTACCTCAGTTTCCCTTTGCTTTACAGACCTGTGAAGGTCATAAATGTGAGGATTGGTCACAAAGTTACTTTTTCATCACCGTCGTAACTGCAAACAGTTGCTAAATGAGGCAGTCACTAAATGAAGACTACCTGTTAAATAAATGAGTTAAAAATCCATAGGAGTTCACTTATCAAAGATTAAACAAACTTTTTTTTGTCTGGCACTAAAAAGACTATAAAGTTGTTTCCTCCACAACTACCTAGTAAATTTTGCAAAATGTGTTATTGTTATTTTATTTATCAGATTTATTTATTTATTGAGTTTATATGCTATTTGGAATATGTTCTGGAATAAATACGACAGTAATAATCCAGACATGCAACAATATAGTACAATAAAAACAAAGCATGATCCATAAAGCATCATGACATTCACTGACCTGGTGCCAATGGCCTCCACAGCAATTCAGTCACTGAAGGCCTTCTGGAAAAGCTGGATTTTACAAACTTCAAGGAGGCCCCAAGAGCAGAAGGCACCCTCACCTGGAGAGGCAAGCTGTTCCAGAGCCTCCACCCACCCACACACCCCAGTTCTAAGGTTAAGGATGTTATCCTATCTATATTTGTTAGAAGGAAGTACATTGAAAACAGGACAAATCTTTGAGTAGACATACTGTATATAAAATTGCACTTTTGTTTTATTTTGGTGCCTTCAAGTCAGTGTTGACTCCTGGTGACTGCCTGGACAAGTCCCTGAAGTTTTCTTGGCAAGATTTCAGAAGTAGTTTGCCCTTGCCTGCTTCCTAGGGCTGAGGGAGAGTGACTGGCCCAAGGTCACCCTGCTGGCTTTGTGCCTAAAGGAGGACCAGAACTCCTGGTCTCCCAGTTTCTAGCCTGATGCTTTAACCATTACACCAAACGATAAGTATTTTAATAAACATTCTCATACTTTAAAAACTCTTCTGGTCAGTTTATTTATATATATAATTTCCCAAAGAGTACAAGGAGGATCTCTATGACAGGTGGCAGCATTAGCTGATCCCGGGTTAGGATCTAGTTAGTACTTGGGACACCATTAGAACATCCCAGGGCTGTAGGGTAGATGGGGAAGAAATAAAAAAAAATCCAGAAGAAGAAACAGGCAAACCACTTCCGCATTGTTTCCACAAGAAAACAGCATGTCTCTGTAGTCACTTGGAGTTGAGCTTGACGGCGGGGAGTTCTGGTTTGAGAATAACAAATGCCTAATAATCTTTTCATTCATGAATGTTGGGTAGTACAAGAAAGAGGTGATGTTGCTTGAATCTGACGTGTTGCTTGAATGAACATGGAGTATTATGAGGAGAAGCGATTAGGGCTAGATAAATATTGATTGTCATTATCCTCTTAACACCGATGCTAGAAGTGTTGTTTTCAACCAGCAGAGCACTCCACTGATGACAGTTTTGTCTAACCCACATTCTCTGGGGACCACATCAAAATGTCTTATGGGAGTGCCTCTGAAAGCTTTTCAGCCTGCAGAGATATATTTTCCTTATCAAGTCAATCTGTTACACTGTTACAAAAAGTGATGGGCTGTGAAGTGATTGACTTTGAGAAGTTTTGTAAACAAGACCATAGACAGCTCACACGTGCCTGATTCTTTTTATCTGTATTTATCTATATGAAAAGCGACTCTATTTCTCCTATGTAAAATACTTCTAACATCAAAACAATGGCCACTATTACATTCACCCTGGTATGGGGCTATCAAGACACCATCTTAAAACAGAGCAAAAATAATCAAGATGGCTTCTTGTGGCGGGAGGGGGGAACCACATCCCACATCCAATTTCTGTAATCGGGAAAAATACTCTCCTTTGGCATTTCCTGATTTTTTCTTTAGAGATGGCTCACCTATACATACACGCACACACATACATACAAGTGCATGTGTATATTTCCATTTGTTGCAACCTTATTCTGAAGTCTGTGATTGGATACATTGTGATAAACCATAGTTTGTTGGATAAGCCACAATTGGTTAGGTCCACACATTAAATTAAGAAATGAATGATAGTTTACAGACTAAAATGGCTGGTTTCATGTGTCACTCTAACCTAAAAATAAGCCATGTTATGAATTTACATGATGTACAAATCCATCTTCTATGACATAGCAGACTCCCAAACAGAATTCATGGTCTGTAGACACCATCAAGGCTCCTGCAAATGGAAAGCCCACTAGATCCTACCGTAGAAGCACCACAATCTATTGCATCCTTCCCAAAGTAGATCAGGCCATTGCTATTATCTCCATCATCTCAGCTAATTCAATGGATGCAAGCTGACTGGGAAATATGGTGATTAGAGTCCAGTAAGTCCAGTAAGGCCGGAGGATACCAGGATGCCAAATTTGGTTTGGCTCGTGTGTTCTCCATAAAAGTATTCAAAGTATTACACCCTCTTGCAGTGCCTGGAGTCTGTAAGGGTCTGGATGGGGAACAACAAGCTTCAGCTGAACCCTGGAAAGACAGAGTGGCTGTGGGTTAATGGCTCTTCTGGATCCGGGACTTCGTCATCTTTGGTGCTGGATGGGGTAGCACTGCCCCAGACAGACCCAGTGCATAATCTGGGGGTCCTCCTGGACTCACGGCTCCTGCTCAAAGAGCAGGTGGCAGCCGTGGCCAGGAGGGCCTTTGCACAACTTTGGGTTGTGCATCAGTTACACTTTTTCCTGGATCAGGACGCCCTTCGAATGGTCATTCATGCCCTTGTTATCTCCCAGATAGACTACTGCAATGCGCTCTACATGGGGCTACCCTTGAAGAATATCTAGAAGCTTCAGCTGGTCCAGAATGCAGCCGTGTGATCTATTTTTGGGGCCTGAAGAAGGACCCGCATAACACCGTTGCTCCACAAGCTGCATTGGGTACCGGTTTGCTTCTGGGTCCAATTCAAGGTGTTGGTTATCATCTTTAAAGCCCTACATGGCATGGGACCAGGTTACCTGAGGGACCACCTCTTCCCCACGTCTTCAACCCGTCCTACCTGCTTACACAGAGCGGGCATGCTCCGGACCCTCTCAGCAAAAGAACTCCGACTAGTGGGGTCCAGAAGGCAGGCCTTCTCTGCTGTAGCCCCCGCCCTTTGGAATATCTTGCCCCCAGAGGTGAGATTGGCCCCCTCACTCCTGGCCTTTCGGAGGGATCTGAAGGCCTGGCTCTGCCATCTGGCCTGGGGCGGGGAGGGAAGTCATCAAGTGTGGGGTTGGCTAGCCCCTTAGATGCCTGGCGTTGCTGCTCTGAACCATTGGCCTCCTGGACTTTTTCCTTCATCTTTTGTAACTGTGTATATAGGCTTTTAATTATATACTTTGTTTTTAATGAGTTGTGAGCCGCCCAGAGTCCCCATTTGGGGGGAGATGGGTGGGGACAAATTTAATAAATAAAATAAAAATAAATTAATTAAAGAGGAAGAGTTGCTGATCATTTAGCCTCAATAATGTTCTGTGTAAGCAATTATGTGGCTCTTGGTGCCCTGAGGCAGCAATCTTATAAAAGCCAGCCCATAATATTTTGCTGCTCAAGGCAGAGCAGCAAATGGTGTCCTGTGCTCCCTTTGCTGAAAAGTGCATTATAGCAATTTATGCCAGCCACATTATTTTGGCACCTGAGACAGAAACCCCAATTCATTGGCTCTTTCTGTTCTGGACAGTAAAAACATAATCATGTCAAATAATGAACCACTTGCAGATTTTTCCTCTCACTAATTATATGAACCTAATTATTGATATATTTAATTGGGAATGAGACCCATTTAAATCCAAGAGACTTAACTTTTAAGTAAATATGTATGGGGTTGGCTGTGAGAATAGTTACGTATGTAATGAATACAGTCAAGATTCACAATAGTAGAATGTATAAGAAATACATGTGATAGAAGAGAAAGAAGGCAATAAAACAGATATTTTAGAAGTGTATAACTTTATTCTTACTTTAAATGGTAGCTTAGATGATAGCTCACATTATATCTGAGATAAGCCAAGTGACCTAATCCTGGACTGATTTAAAATAAAAATGCTTTATGTACTTTGTAAAAGAATAAATTCATTTTATTCTCTATGGGGCTAGTATGAGTTTATCAGAGACTACACTGCTACCCAAAGTTAAGCATATATATTTATGCCCTCTATGAACTTATACAGGTTACCCCTCAGTTTCTCTTTTCCACAAAGAAAGGTCCTTTTTCTGTACTTACATAAAATTCTTGACTCACGTATTCTTTGCCAGATCTGTTTTACACTTGTCTTTCCCTTCAATTATTTGTCATCAGCATCTCATTTATACTATATTTGGTTATGATAATGCTGTTTTAATCTGAAGGCAGTAACCATGGCATAAACCTTCTTGAGTGGGTTTTGATATGGGAGCAACCTCGTTAGCTTGTTGTTTTACCTTTGAAGTTAAAAGTTCCTTTGGAGGTAAAAGTTATTTTGGAGATGTTCACCCCACCCAAGATACCTCACAAGAATGTGCAGTGCAAACTGAATTTCTTGGGCAAAAAGAGGCCTGCAGGAACTGTTTTCTTTCCATGGAAGAGAAGGGAAGGCTGATCACCCCAGTCTTCTTCACGTGACCTTATTGCTAGGTGGACGTTACTGATCCCAATGCTCTGGGCATGTCTACATGATAAACTTGTGTAGGTTTTATCTATTTAACTATTTGAATTGCCATGGCTTTCCCCAAGGCATCCTGGGAATTGTAGTTTAATGACACATCTCTGGAAGTTGTAGCTACCTAGTTGTCAGCCCTTTGAGGTAGGCCAGATCAAGAAACAGACAGTGCTGGGATTCTGGGAATGCTCTTTATTGTAATAAGATAAAATAACAGAATCTTGAAAGCCTGTTCAGGTTCTAGTTCCTTTTCTTGCCTGCCACTGGTGATAAAATCTCAGGTCCAAAAAGTTTTTCCTGACAGCAGATGAATTTGCATGTGCAGGTTCTAAAAACTTTTATTAATGAAGAACTCATTTACATGAATATTGCACAGCTGTACCATGTAGAATGCCTTCAAAGATATTTGTGGGCAGACACTTTTTGGTGAGCAACAAAGGAACAAGAGATTCTGTCCAAAACCTCCTGTGCTTCTCCTACAACAGTCTCTTTCTCACCCTTTCTATTTCCCCAGGACTGGGCCACCGTCTCCCCTCTCCCTCCCCTTTCCCAAGGCCTGAGCTTGGTTCCTCCACCCAAGTTCCCTTCAGAGAACTCCAGTTCCCTAACAATGGTCAGAGCCTCTGTGAGATGCTCCTGAACAGTTTCCCCCTCCTCTTCCTCCAAAGTAATCAGGGAAAGGCAACATTGTCTCTGGATATGGAGGTGCCATTATTATGGCTCTGGCTGGCTGCTTTCCATATAGCGGTCCTGCCTTCCCAGGTGAGGTTTGGAAGAGGCAGGAGAGCGAGGAGCAGGGCAAAGTCAACAGCAGTGCTGCTGCCCGCTGGATCTCCGGGTGTTTCCTTGCGCAAGTATCACCAGGCCACTTTCTTCACACTCTCATCTTCCAACCTCGAATGGCTCCGAAGGGGTACCTCGCCGGCTGCAGGAGAGGCAACCATCACCCCTTCTAACCTCGCCACCCCGGCTCCTCCTTCCAAGCGCTCCCTCCAGCCCCTCCTTCTTCTCGGCACCCCACCTCTCCGCCTGCGCTGTCATTGTCTCGGCGGGCGAGGCTCTGGGCTGGCTGGCACCTCCGCGAGCAGGTCCGGGGGAGGCAAAGGGACGAGCCAGGGGCCGCCGCTCGTGCGGAGGATGCGCCTTCTTCCCCGGCCGCCCCCATGCTCCGGGCCCGGTAGCCGCGTGGCCGCATCGCGCTGATCTTGGGGCGGGGGCCGCCCAGGGCGGGAGACTTGGGGGAGATGAAGAAGATCTGGGTGAAGAAACGTCTCCAGGTAACGAATCCCACCCCGGGGAGAGGGAGGGACGGGTCACTGGAGGCCAGACCGGGTGCCCCCAGGGCTGGCGGGAGGAGGGCAGAGGGAGTGCCCGTCCCGGGGGCAGCCACGGGGCCCGAGCGAGGCGCGCAGCCAAGGTGGAGCCACCCGGGCCGGTTCCCAAGGTGCGATTCTCGCCGCTTTCCCTACAGGGCTTGCTTCTCCGCTGCCGCTCTGATGGGTGGGATTTACCACAACATGGTGCGTGCGTGTGTGTATGTTTGTGCCAGGGAAGGGGTTATAGACCCTGCCCATCCGCCAAAAGCGCAGCTGGCTCCGCTGCTAGGCAGGCAGGGTGGGGTTTGGTGGCAACGGAGGGGTAGGCAGGGTCTGGAAAAAGTGGAAGCAAGCCGGAGCACGGAGGGAGGACCCGGCTCTTCACCTCAGATGCCCAAAGCGGAGGAGGCAGGGCAGGCCGTCCCGCTCAAGCCTACAGCCCCGGGGTTACGGAGGCTGAGCACCTGCGTCATCGGGTCCCGTGCGTCAGCACCTGGCAGGAGCGCGGCTTCGCGTGGCGTGGACGTCACTCGGGGCCTCCAAGCCGGGGGGGGGGGGCGCTCCCTGTTGCTCCTGAGATGGGGATCAAGCAGGCAAACCGGCGCCGTCGGGGCATGTCCGCTTTGCTTTCATCTTATTTCACCTCTTGTTACCCCTCCTTTTCCAAGCCCCTTGGCTGTTCTACCAGCTTAGGTGCCCCTCCTCTTCAGGGGAGCGCTAAGGAAGCAAGGGTGCCTGTGCTGACCATTTGCCTTGGTGACAGCTTATGAGATTCCCAAATCGCCTGATTAGCAACTAGGCAGGCTAAGATGGGTAGATCTTTTACCTGATGTGCCCAGAGTTTTGGGGGGGGGGGGGGTCGTGGAGGAGCAGAAGCAGCCTATAGCCAAAGTAGGCTGAGGTACTGCTAATCTCTTCCCTCAAAAATGCTGAGTTTGAAGGCACCCCCAAACCAACATGTAGAAAAGGGATTGACACATACTACTAGGTAAAATGTGAGCCTATATTATCTGAGTTCGTTGTCCCTTTCCAATGTGAGCTAAGTAATGAAGGTGATGTGGGTGTTGCTGGTAGATATGTCCAGGGTTCAGAATCCTGGGAAGACTCTCACCAAGCAAGGTCAGTGAATGCCCAACCTGTGTCTGCCTTAAGGTAACCTCAAGCACTTCTGTCTTCAGTGATGATGATACCTTTCTTGTCCATCCATCAAGCCTATTTTCCCCCCCTGCCTTCTCTCATTTTAGTATTGCCTTAGTCAAGCAGGGTCTCTGGAGTAGGAAGGTGGCCACTTTAATTTTTGGGTAGCTGGGGTTATTTCCCATGAAATGGGTTTATTTTGCTTGCCCAGATGCCTCATTTTCCAACGTTCCCGTATTTGAACTGCAAGCAGTATGTAATCTTGGAGCCAGGGTCTGCTCCTGCCATGTGCCTGACTCATGGGGATGCCAGCCAGATACCTGTTAATGGCTGTTGATTGCATTTTCATTTCTTGATGGAGGAATTATCCATCGGCAACAGAGCTTGTCTATTCATATATCTTCCTGGCAAGGCACGTGGGCTGCCAGCCAGCAGCAGCAGCCTCAGTGGGGGCAAGCGGGCTTGACCAGAATACAAATCCAGCTGGAGCAGACCCGATATTGCATCTGTGTCCTGGGAGCAGTTTGTTCTTTGGGTTGGAGTTCATGAATTGGAGACTTTCTAATCCAATAAATCAGGCATCTGGTAGTGCTTTTTCTGATGAACAAAGCTTTTGTGAGCTTATGTCTTTTAATAGAATGTGTCGGTTGCAAAAGGTGCTACTGGACTTCTGATTTTTTTGCCACCGTAGACTAACACAGCTCTCCTCCTACAATTTATAACCCAATGAACTCCAGTGGAAAAGAGAAAGAGGAAAAGCAGGCACTATGTGGTGGGTGCAAGGTGTCTGTGTGGATGTTCGTTTCTCTGTGACAGCAGCATCCTATCTCTCACTTCTCACTGACTGATGCTGTCACTTTCCTTTTATTCACTGTTGCCCAGAGTATTTTACTTCAGTATTAGTATCATGGGAAAATCAAGTTAGTGAGCAGATTTGTTGGAAGATGGAACAGCAGGAAAGCTGGAGAGTAGGTGGCTCTGTGCCTGAGCTGTTCTGCGTGTGTGCATATGAATATGTGTTTACAAGCACATACGTGCTGTTCCATCACTATTCCTCAATTACAAAATCTGCCCTTTTCCTGATGGAAAGCACCAATGGTTTGTCCTTTGAGCAGTCCCCGGAGAGTTGCTAGCCAGTGCTGAAATTCTTTTCCACCAGAAGTCTGGCACTCTTGCTTCCTTGTGGAGATCCCTACAAGAACTTCTTGGCAATTGGAGGGAGGGGTGATTTTTATCAAGGGAAGCCTGATTTTGTGTGCCGAGTGTCTGTGACTGTGCCTAGAAAGATAAAAGGAACAGAGGATAAGAACTTTGGGGGAAAGTAATGCTTCCTGGATTTGGGACGACTGTGCTGAGTGGACTGGAGAGACAAGAGCTTGGAATTCTACCACCTGAGGCAAGCTCTCACTTGCTCAAGACTGACCAGAATGCAGCAAAATGGTAGTTAAAGTGGTCTAGGGAGGGTTTATCCAGGGCCTAGAGTGGGGCTCCACTTGTTATGCTGGAAGAAATGCGGTAGGGAAGTGACGCAGAAGCAGAACCGACTGGCTCTGTTGGGCTTTCCCTGAGGTTGCCCTTATGCTGGGACTTTGGTCTCATTGGGAATGGGCTATTTTTCCATGAGCCTTTCTACGTCATCTCACTTCCAACCTGTCTCTTCAGCTCAATCGGCCCATCCTGGGGTAATGCTATCTTTCTCTTCTTTTTCCTTTGCAGAAAAGTGGTCACTCACGGCGCTTTGGACGCTTCACGCATGGTGCGTTGTATTACTTCTGCCCCTTCCTCACAATGTAGTCCATTTTGGGGTGGATGAGGAAAAAGAAAGGTGGCTAGGGGCCAGATGCAAAGGAAGGTGCAGTTTTGCGCCTTTAAATGTCTGTGCAGGCACACTGTATCATGCCACTTGTACTTACTGCACAACTATTAAAAGTGCAGGGCCACTCTTCTTTTTAATACCTCTCTATCTTAAAGGAAGAGATTAAGTAGGAAAAGGCTCTAGATGGGTTTGAGGGCCGGGAAACATCTTGCCTTAGCAACCTGCATTGGCTATGTTTGCAGAACACAGTGGACCTCAAAGCAGTCAAACACATTTTCACCTCAGAGGCTGTCCAGTCTATGGGTAATTACTTTGTAGTTCAGCATGTGTGTACAAATCCATGAGTTAATTAAGTGGGTTAATTCAGTAAGCCCTTGTTAACTATCTGTATTAGTCTGTGGTATAACAGAGTGGTGTTTCAGGAAGCAAGTGTATCTGGGCTGATAGGAACATCTATTCAGCTTCAGCAGAACACAAATGTTTAGGAAAACATTGGTCTAACGACCACCCCAAATGTAATGAAATAGTGAGCAAGCTTTTGAGTTCTCCAGAACCTGAGTCTTAATAAAGGTATTTCCATACTATAGAAATTGGGAGGGGGGGGTCCCTTTTATGGGCCAAAATGATTGCTTTTTCTTTCTATGTAGAGTAACATTAACTTCCATATTCAACTTCTAGATGAAATTAAGGATGTGGAATCCTGTAGATCTTCAAATGCATCACCATTCCCTAAAATCTGTCTGGAGGGCCAAAGGTTTCCCACTTCTAGGTTAGACAGTTTCAAAGAAGGAGATCTGGTTATCAGTTATAATAACCAAAAATAGAACCCACCTAATGAGCAGCAGTGTACTTTAGGTTATCAGATGTTGGGGATCAAATACAGAGGCTGGTTCTCACCTTCATGCTCTGTCCATGAGTTTCATCATAGCATATGGTTAGCCAGTATTGGAAACAAAATACTAGAGGAGGAATCTGGTTTGACCTAGTAAGTTTAGGCTATAATCCTATCCTCATTAGTAAAGCGTCTCACTGAATCAGTGGAACTAATTTCTGAGTTGGCACATAAAATATTCCATTAGTCAGAAAATGTGAAGGCAATCACCACTTCAAGAGTGGCATTTACCCTGTCCACATGGCACTCTCTTGCTGTGGATCTTGAGAAGAGAAGGGTACAGACTGTGGAAGAGGTAGAAATGGTGTGAGGGAGGGAAGAATATGCAACTCGTATAGGTACATTTGAATCGGCTTTCCAAAGCACTCAGTGAATTCTTAGGGACATGTCTTTCAAACTTCCCCTTCTTTCAGCCCATGTCTTTTGGGCCACCAGCTTCCTTGTTTTGTTTTCCCTGAAATGAGCATAGCTGTTAACATCCTATTTCCCTGTTTCCTTATATGAATACGTGTCTGGGTTTCTATACATTGCATCTGGGCTTCCTCTTGTTATATCTATATACCTTGTTCTTCTAGTAATGTCCCCTGCATATAGAGCATTCCAGATTTCTTTGAGGGTTACAGGACATATACATTCCATTCCATCACATTTTGGGATATTCTGGGCCTGGGCTGGTTTGGCAATCACACTTCATTGACGTGTGTCTCTCTTTCTTGCTGCCCCTATGGAAGCGAAGTTTTCCGCTCCTGCAGAAAGCAAAGTTACGGTAGGAACCGTGCTGTTATCCTAATTTGTCGTTTCATAGTCTTTTAGCATTTTTTGAATGCATTCTTTGGGGGGAGGGGAAGGTAGAGGAAGATTTGTATGCTGAACAGGCTGTGATAATATACCTGTGGTCATGGAGCCAACCCTTCTGGCATCAGTTTCTCATTACTTTGTTCACGATCTAAGGCTGATGATTCTATCAGCAAGAGAGATGAATAAATGCTGTGTTTGCATGATGCTCTTAATCGTAAATGAGGCAACTACATTTTTATTTACTGTATTATGCAGACCCAGCCCACAAAAATAGTTTATGGTTCCATGTGAATTTCTGGTTGTATAAACCATGGGTAAGCATCTTGTGCAAATGCAGCCAGTGAGACCAAAACATGTGGCATACTTTTTATCACCTTTTATCAACAAAAATCAGGTTTTTGGGGGGAATGGTTGAGGGAACAACTTGACTTACTTCGTTCTTGCCATTATTTGTTATAGGTACCATAAATGTTCAGTTCTTGATCTGACTGCAGTTTACTTCTATGGCTCTTGTCACTGCTGAGCAATCTGCTGCCACCCTACCTATCAGTTATTTAAACTTTTCCATTGTGAGTTCTCATTGCTCAGTTGCACAGTGGAAGGCATTAAGCTACAATTGCCAGAAAAATGTATTTTTTCACACAACTCACTATGCCTTAAAGGAGTACCAGGACTCTGCAGTTTACTCAGCCACATATGTTCTTCAACTTTTGAGTCCAGCATCTTAATAATTCTTCCAGCTCTTCTCTGGAAATGTGCAGTGGGCTTTTCTTTCCCACCTTGAACTTGGAGAGGAAATGCCTATTAAGACTGCACTGAATCTCCTTCACTAACCTTCTAGACTTTTTGAGTTGGAGAAGGAAGATGAAGTCAACAAGAATGGAGTCATATAATAGGTATATAGTTGGACTTTCCAAAAGCATTTGATAAAGTCCTTTATAAAGGCTTCTGAGCAAATTCAGGATATGAAGACAAAGTTTTTATGTACTGGCTACTGGCTAAAGAATAGAAAGTAATGAGTAGGATTAAGTAGATAATTTTCAAAGTGGAAACACGTTCAATGTGGAGTTCATCTGGAATTAGAGTTGGGATCCATACTTTTGAATTTGTATAGAAACAATCTGGAGTTAGGGGCAAGCTGTGAGGAGGCCAAATTTGCTCTTAATATAAAACTGTTCAGGGTGATGAAATCAAAGGGGGATTCTGACTCTCCAAAAAGATCTAACTGGATTAGTAGCTGTCAAAGTAGCAAATACAAGTTTACTGTAAGCAAGTACAAAGAGAAGAGTGTTACCTCCACCCACTCCCCCCAAAAACCACTGATCAGGAAAGGGATCTTGGAATCAGGATGGGTAGGTCAATGAAAATGTGCTGCATAACTTCCATAAAAAAACCCAGCAAATTCCATGCTTGAAATCCTTAAGAAAGGGACGGGAAATTTTATCTTGTTTATGGTGTCATGCCATAGAGAACAGTGGAGGACAGCTATTACCCTCCTGTACTTGTTTGTGAGCTTCCCATATTCATCTGGTGGGCTGCAGCATGTGACACCGCATGCTGGACTAGACTGATTGTTGACTGGATCCACCAGGGGTTTTATGTTCTTATGTTCTCTGAAATTGCTGCTTATCTAAAGAACAAGCTACGTGTTCATGTTCCATGTCATTTTCCTCTGGCTTTTTTATACAAATAAAGAAATATCACAATGGACTACAAATGGAGCGGAGGAAAAATGGTTGGAAAGGACTTCATCTATTTCCTGCCCCTTATTTTTCTATTCTCCAAAAATTCACTGCATGGGAAAAGTATATGGCCCATATTTTTCTTCATCCCCTGATATGGAAGAAAGAACTTTGGTGTGGATTTGAACTGAAAAATGACAGGGAAAAATACCTTTTAAATCATCCACTGATCCTCTGATTAAGTTTATTCCAGAAGTGAAATGCTATGCAATCTGTCCCAGGAGTAGCTCTGACCTTGTGAAAAACCTTTAAAAGGTAATGATTTGGATCTGAACAGATGCAGGAAGAAAGGAAATGACTAAGCCTTCTCCTGCTAGAGATTTTCCTCTAAAAACTTCCCTCCTGCTGCTTTTACATGTTTTGCTGTTCTGAATTCTTATTTAATGTGCATACTGTTTTGGAATTTTGCAGGAGATGGACATCACACACATTCTTACGAGGATACTTGCTAAGGAGAAAGGGCCATCTGCATTTCTTGCAGTTTAATTTTATAGTTTCACCCCCTAATCCAGTATTTCTCAACCTTGGCACTTTAAGCTGTGTGGACTTCGACTCCCAGAATTCCCCAGCCAGCATGGCTGGCTGGGGAATTCTGGGAGTCGAAGTCCACACAGCTTAAAGCGGCCAAGGTTGAGAAACACTGCCCTAGTCAGTCTGAGATGCAAAGATCCTAGGAAAGGGGCAAGTTGCTGAGAGTTGGAGCACGGACTGTAAGACTGCCCTTCATCCTCTAAGGCCATTTCCTTGTCTATGGAGAATGCCAGGTGGTTGTTGTTGAACATGTTTCAAAACGGGGCAATTTAAAATAAAAATGGAAATGCCACAGTGACAATAGCAGAGCCCAACTCCTGGTGGGGTGCATTGATGTGGACAGTTTCTGCCACTACCGTTCAAAAAGTATTGCACCTATCCTATCTTTCCCTCATTAAGATAGATCACCTGATGAGGAAAAGGACATGGAACTTTTGCAAATGGAAAATGATGCCGTTTTCTCCTCCCTGCTAAAAAAAAAAAAAAAAAAGCCTTTCTGGAAACAATCTTGGACTTTCCAGATCAGATCCTGAATGACGAGGTACTTGACACTATTTCATACGGGCTTTTGTTTCCCAGAACTACTTTCCTTTCTGCTGCTGCTCAATACTTCATTAAAACACTCAGAGAAAATAGAAAAGACACTCAAAATAAATAATATGAACATTAGTTTACAATAATGAAAAACAATTGTATATAAATTGGCCTTTACAATGTGTCTTCTCTACATAAAATCAATAAAGGAGACAATTTAATTCAATTAATGTTGACTGCTAACTCTTAACTGAACATACTCTGTAGGTTTTGACATTTCTGCCAGCTTCCCACTATTCAGCCAGCCATTCTTTTATAAAGGCAGGAGAAAACTTTTTCGCTGCCAACATTTCAGCTGTGACTACCAGATTCCAAAATAGTTTTTGTTGAACTTGTTGAATTGATATCAGAATTTCTGAGCAGCATTAGGATGAGGAATTACGGGATAATTTAACATTAATCCTATAACAGCTAAGAAGCAATTTTGCCACCAAAACATCTTTTATCATTGGCAGTAATGATAAAGTGAAAAAATATCACTTTGCAATGATCTCCATCTATGTGTCCTTATATCTATCTATGTTTGTCTGTGTATCTATCTTTCTGTAGGTATTCATGCTTATTTGTGTAATACAGCCTTTTATACATCCCATATACCATATGCTGTCTGAAAATGATGTATTTGATGCATTTTCCCACCTAAACAAGAAAGAATTTCTGTCTTTTGTTCCATGCTTATTTAGATAGGTGTGTGTGTGTCTGTGGGTGCGTGTGTGTATGTATATCTATATTTATCTTATTTATCTTACAAGTTTTGTATACCACCCCATCACAAGCTGGCTATCTGAAAACTGTAAACCTAGAAATCCTAAATTGATTATTTAAAAGTGTCTATATAATCATGTATTCAAAAAGTGTGATGAAATTTAAGAATTCTTATGATTTGCTAACAGGTGCTTGGATCTCTCAAATTAATGTTTGTCATGCGTATTCTAGTTATTTGCAGAATTAGAGATTTCTCTTTTCCTCTCATTTTTAAAGTACTAAAAGCTGGACTTTCAATATAATATCAAGGACATCTGAGTCACATGGACTCTCTTTATAGCTGTTTTGTCTAGTTGTAATAAATCAGATTGGACACCCAGGATGAAGACATATAACCAACTTCCCCAGCAAGGTCCTCCATTCACCTAGCTCTTTTTCTTGCTTAGACTCGGAGCCGGGAGAAGATGATGCCAGCAGTACACAGGTGACCCAACGCAGCCATCTCCAGGATGAGACAACCTATAGTTCCCCTACAGGTGAGCAGAAGCCAGGCAGGGAGTTGCAAAGTATTATGAGCAGAACTAAAATTATACCTGAACCCCCTGAAGAAATTTGTGCTGGTGTCCCAGGCTGCCTGCCACACAATGCCATGGTAATTCCAGCCTGCAACCTCCCTGTTATTCCCTTACGATTTGCATAGCAGTTTTGATGTGATTTTCACCTCAAAATGAAGTGAGACACTGACACCTATTTTCATCAGTTATAATCATACAAAAAATGGGGCTGCAGTTCTGCATGCAGCCCTGGGACCACTGGTTTCCATCCAGATTTCCATTCCTTGTCTAAAATCTTTTTCTTGAACTCCTGGGAGATGGAACTTTAAATATAAATTGCAGGCTACACAGTGTCTACACGGAGAAACCATACTTATTTGACTTGTCCACCACAGACAAAAAGGATGTGCAAATCACTGGCCTACTTTTGTCCCTAGTATCCAGGTTTCTTGGATCGTGGGCCTCGGTTCAGCCTCTTGCTGATCACTACTGCTGAAGCATGAGAACTACTGCTTCCCTGTGACACTACTAGCTTGCCAGCGGCTTTCCTCAGAGCCAGGGCATATTGATTGACACAGAACTTTAATTTAATAAATAAGGTGATTTGATATCAAGGCATAAGGGTACGGTAAAAATCAAAGGGGAAGATCACGCTATAGCCTCCCTGCGTTCCCTGCAGAATACCATCACTTCACATACCTCCCAAACATCCTCTCCAGGATGACAAGGAGAAAAAGAGTGTTGGAAAGATGATTACACATCCTAGAAAGGAATTTGTTTTTAACCAGCCTTCTATTTTGAATTAAGCAAATTGTCAAACCCCACACAGCTGGGCAAGATCAAGGAAGCAAGAACTACACCAATTTCAGGAAAGTAACTTTAATGCTAGTCTGGCATAAATATAGAATGTTGGAAACTGTAAGAGAAATTTCCCACCCTCTTTTTTAATGAATTAATTAAGGCAGTCTCTTTGAATGATTTGAAATGTGAAAAACTTTAGAGAGATTTCTGTCCCATTCTCATAATATGGGGAAATCCAGAGTCATCCATTGGAGATTTTAGGACTGATAGAAGGAAGTAATGTTGATATAGGGAATTTGTAATGATTAAAAAAGGAATTTTGTAAATTCATGGAAAATAAAATTATCATGGCCTGCTTGTGGATTTCTAGAAGGCATTGGATGGTTAACTATTGGAAAAGATTATCTTTAGAAACACACAAGATCTAGATGCTCCAATGTGCAATTATATTCTTAAGGGACAAGGTTACACAGATAGGATTTGGTTTATTATCAAATCAAGGGTTGAGACCCCCAAAGTCAGGTATCAAACTTAGTTGCCAATTCAATGTTTCCCTAGATAGCATATTATTATTTTTGTGTTTTGCTTTTCCTTTTCTTTTTTGTTATTAATTAAAAAGCAATAAAATTGTTTTAAAAATGTTTCCCTAGATATATCCATACGACTGAGTGAATGGGCCCCATTCATTATTCTTAGGAAAGTAACAGTGTTGTCCCCATGGACTTTGTGGTTGAAGCTTGATTTCCTAAAATTGGGAAATCAAGTATCACGCATCAAACTGTTCTGGATAGAGAGGTGGTATATAATGCACGAGCAAACAATATAACTAAGCAAATGTTGTGACTTTCATCAACGAGAAGGACCACAGCCAGTGACTGAACTTGTTTTTGCATGAAGAAGATCCCCCTTTCACTTCCTAATATCTTCATTCAAAAGGATTAGATAGTAAAGGATGGAAGAGAATTTCTATCTGAGATTTTGGAGAGCTACTGCCAATGGGAGGAGAAATCATGGTCTAGATCAGTGTTTCTCAACCTTGACAACTTTAAGATGTGTGGGCTTCCATTCCCAGAATTCCCCAGCCAGCATGCTGGCTGGGGAATTCTGGGAGTTGAAATCCACACATCTTCAAGTTGCCAAGGTTGAGAAACACTGGTCTAGATGGACAGATAGTCTAATGTAGAAATAGTCAGTTCCTTTTCCCCTTATCTATGTTCTTATCTATACCTGGAAGCACAAAATTCTGCATCCTGAATAAACCTGCAGGGATTCCTTCTGCTGTTATTATTTTGCAGAGTTAATTCTTGTTTTGCTGGTCACAGAGAGAGACAGTGAACTCCCTCACTGATGGCATTAACAAATAAAAAACAAACAAGGGCTTTGCTCTCAGATTTGGAAACCAGAGTCCATATTTCTATGGGGTATGATCCTAAGCATGGGCTAAGCAACCAGAAATGACTTGGAAAGAACATCTTTTGGCAAGCATAGTTACTGCTGCTTTTTAACACAGTATGATGGGCTACTTGTTTCTTTAAAGCCTTAAATGCTTTTGGATGTACATTCAAAGAGCAAGATCATACAGACATTCCTAGTAACAGCTCCATGATAACGGAATTTCCTAAATTAATTAATGGGCAAGTTTAGCCATCTACATGATTAAAATCCATGATTTCTTATAATAAGAATAGTTCCTTGCCTCTTTTTGGATCAGTCCCCTTGAAATATTTTGAAGACGGTACTGCTGTTCTTTCTCAGTATTCTTTTTACTGAGCCATAATCGGTTATAAGAGAGGTCTGCCATTCTTTTCATCATTTCTGTGCCATTTAAAAAAATAGACACTCAGCAAAATAATGCCCAATGCCTAGTAGTGTGTGATTAAATGGGGACTGAAGAGTTCTCCCTGCTGGGTTCAATTCTCTACCTAGCCAAAGTAGATAATGTTGGTAAGGCACTCACAGTAAAGAACCTACTAATGGGTCCAGGCCCTCCCAATACCACCTCTTCCTTTTGGTCCCACAACTTTGCCCTTATTTCACCCTCAATCCATGAGGAAGACAGCTTAAGCCATCATTAGCTGCACTGATATAAAAGTGATATATTGTCTATATATTGTATAATACTTAGTTTAATGCCGGAAGCTTAACTTTGTACTGGCGCTGCATTCTGCTAGAAAATAAGAGGTATTCTCCTGAATGAAGCAACACCTGTAAAATCACAAACTATTACAGGTCATTCTGGGGAAAAAAAAAAGAAGGCATTTATCTCTTAGCTCTTGCAGCTCTACCAATCGGCGCAGTGTGGTACCAGCTCCGGCCCTCATCCATGGCTATTGGGGCTTCCCACTTCTAGCCCAACGCTGCGTTGTCCCTCAAAGGGAAGAGAGTGCCCAGCCCCATCGACCAGGTCTTGATTGTCTTTCTGGCAGGGGAGTCGGACACGCTGGTGGATGCCTCCATGAAGACGACGCCGACCTCGGCGCCGGGTCTGTCCCACACAGATGAGCAGGCCAGCTGGTCAGAGAGCCAGACCACGGTACTGGAGAAGGATCCAGAGGCTGGGCCCCCGGTGAGAGGACCTTACCTACACCCCAGCATTCCAAGGCAAGCACCTGCCGAGGCCCGGCACCTGGGGGTGGAGCCGCTGGTACGGGCGTCACGGGCGGAGCTGATTGGTGTGGCCCCGGGGACCGAGGACAGCCTGTCTCTGGGGAGCGACCCTTACGGCAGTGCCTTCAGCCTGTACCGGGGCCGTGCCCTCTCCCTGCACGTGTAAGTAGCCATGGGGCCGTGGAGTGGGGTGCAGGGGCCATTGTGCTGGGACCATCATTTTCCCTAATCCCCAGTCATGATCCCCAACTATGCACCACTAAACCCCTCCTGAGCCCCTTCATCCTAACCCCAATTCCCCCGTCATAGCACCTTCCTTTCACAGCCCTGACTGCACTCTCAACCTATTGAAGCCTCCTATACTCTGATGTCATTTATTCTGCTACTGCCTCCTCTGTTGCAGTCTCTTTCTTTCCCTCTACAGTCCTGCTATCACTCTTAAAGTTTGTGGTTGTAAGGCAAAAAATTAGAGGTAGGTATTGCCATCCTCCCCGCCTCCATCCCTCGCAAGCCTGCAATCTCCCATATCAGTCCAGGAAGCAGTTCCTTCCACCCTGGCTCTGTTCCTTCGCTTTTGTAGTTTAGGTGCTGCATTATTATCATGGAACCTCACATACTAAACTTAAAAGAAGAAAGGAACCAAGAGTGCATTTAGTACACATATCTATAGAACAGTGGTGCTATCTTCTGGTTTGAATTCAGGTGTGGTAAACTACCTTAATCTTAAACTGCATGATAATAGTGGAGGGAGCTAGCAAAAACATTGCCATGACTAAGTGAGCCATTTCAATTTACAAATTCTGGACCAGTGTGTGTGTGTGTCTCTCTCTGCACATGAACAAACACACAATATAAATTTGTATCTTAGGCAATATTAAGTACATAAAAATTGCTTGTATTTCATACAAAATCTCCCACATTTCAGTGGAATTTATATCTAAATTGGGTTGATCATAAGTTTAGTTTGGATAGGATAATGCAACAAGAGGAAATAAGTGAATTCTGTCTCAAGAGGTCTTTGAACTACAGCTCTGTTGCCACTATCCACCTATTATTAAACATTTTCAAGTGTATTAACCTGGCAATACCTTAGGAAAAGGGAGATAGGATCAGAGAAAGCGACACATTTCATCAGGATTAAAGCTTTGTTTCATCTTCTCCTCCCCATCCCTTAAAAGCTCCAGATCAAGGGCAGCAAATTGGAGTCCAGCAGATATTTTGGACTGCAAATATTATGATCTGAGATTATGGGTTATACTGGCTGGGGTTTATGGAAGTCTAAAACATCAGGAGGTCACCAAATAACCTTACCCAGCAAATTACAATGTATGATAAATCAGACACTGAGTTCCCAGCCAAAATCAGGAATGAAATCAGATAACATCTGTCAGGGAATAAAAATCCACAAATAGGAAAAGAAACAAAAAGAGGTATCATTTGTTATGCATTGCCCTTATTTAATATTAAAGATTTGAAATACAGTATTCACGATTCTTGAATTGCACAGAGTTGGCACTGACCCTTTGGATAACATGTATCACTGATCTTTCCCTAGAATGTAGAATGGCAACTCTTGATCATTCAGACTGAGATTTTATTTATTCATTAGGAAAAATTGTATGTCTGCCTGTATTATATAAAATAATCCTAGGTGGCTAACAAACAGATATACAAATAATAAAATGCACAAAATTAAAAAACACCCTCTCAACAACCTTCCCTAAAAAGGGAGGCTTGGAGACTAGACAAAAGTTGTCCAATACAGTTGGGTCTAAGGATGTCCTCTTGAGGAGGAGGTGAATCATCACCTTTTTCAAGGTAGGCAGAACACATTCTACCCCCCCAACACAAAGGCATTAACTTGGCCTTGACCAGCCAGGAGGATCATGGGTTCAGGATACAGGGGACAGAGCTCAGAACCACAAGGACCCTACCTACTTCCTCAAGACCAACTGGCTGAAACTCTGCCCAGATAACTGAGCAAAGACATACCACCATCATTCCCATAGGACCTGCCAGCTCGAGTCCAACTCAAAGCAAATCCAAGTGACTTTATCCAACAGATGCCTAGAATAGTCCTCACAGCAGCCCACAGCTGGCCCCAGAAAACCGCAAGGCCAAGAGGGAATGTGTGTCCATGACAAGGGATTGATGATAACATCCCCCAACCCCAGATCACATTGTCATAGCCTAACCATCTCTGTGAACTGGGCCCCCAGTAAATTGAATCAGGTCCATAATTGCCATGGTGGCCATGAACTCCCAAGCCATCTCTGACTCTGGGCAAGAGAAGGCAGGTGGAGATCCCCTAGAACCATAAGTCTAGGGAACTCCACTGCCAACTTGGCCACAGAATCAAGGAGCTTTGGGCAAGGAATAGGCAGCTATGTCTGGGGCAGCGCTCTTAAAGGCCACTGGAGACTTCTGGATGACAACAGCCACACCCTCACCCCTACCATGGAGTTATGGCTGATGCCACACTTGATACCTGGAAGGAACATCTCCAAGAGAAGGACATCCCCGCCCCCACCCCATATGCCCAAACAGGTTTTGGTAATACACACTGGGTTGGCCCTCTCATCCACCATCAAATCATTTTATAGAATTTGTGAGACTTGCCATCCCACCATCCAGCTGATTTTGAGCACATACCCAAGATACTGTAAATAAAAGGTACCATAAATCCATGTTTCCTTCTGGCCAATCACACCTGTAAAGAGATGACACTTTTTGGATTGAGATGGGAAAGGAAGGAGAGAAAACTCTGTAAGAAGAAAAACACGTGCTTGTTTTTCTCATTGCACTGTGGAGAGGTTTGAATTTTGTTGAGCTGCCAGTGTGCAGCTACTCTGCCCTACAAAAACAAGAGTGGAGAAACAAGTGTTCCTGAAGTAACGGGAGAAAGCTAACCCTGTTCCTCCGAGGGTGACCAGCTGCCTGGGTTCTTGATAGTTTGCAGCAAATTGCCTGTGCTTTGCAGCTGGCATCAAATGAGCCCCAAAACATCTCCTGCAGCTCACATGGATTATTCTCCCTGTGTGGTAGGATGCAATATGCAAATCAAGCATAAAGAAGCATTCCCTTGAAAGAGGTAAACTGGAATGTTACAGGACTAGAAGAGATGGCATTCACTACCTGAGGGATTTTCCTTCCCCAAATTATTGCTATCATGGCAGGCAAGCCTTGTATGTCCATCACAACTCATCCACCTGCTTGGAAAACTCCTCTTGCCCTAAGCTCACAAAGCTTGTGAAAAACAAGAAGAAAAGGGGGAAGAACATGGAAAGGCAACAGTTGCACATAAATAATTCTAAATAAAAACCAAGGAAATAAATATCTTTTTTGAGGGGGGTGTTTTCAAGTCAGTGTTGACTCCTGGCAACTGCCTGGACAGGTCCCTGCAGTTTCCTTGGCAAGATTCCAGAAGTGGTTTGCCATTGCCTTCTTCCTAGGGCTGAGAGAGAGTGACTGGCCCAAGGTCACCCAGCTGGCTTTGTGTCTAAGGCAGGACCAGAATTCACAGTCTCCTGATTTTTAATCTGATGCCTTAACCACTACACCAAACTGGGTCTCTAGATATCATTTATCAGTAGTTAAATGTTAGTCACTGGATTTCAGATGATGGTCAGATACAGACCTCAGGAAGACACAGATTGAGACAGACATTGCATATTTATCAGGATCTGAGATCATAAAAGCAACCCTTACTGATGCTTTGCTGAATAATATATCAACTTCCATTTCTAGTATCAACATTCACACTAGCAAATCAGAAAATGATGTAATGGCTGGACCTCACTTTGAATGATGCTACACATATGATTAAAAAGGCTATTTTGACTGGATAACATATTGTGGAAAACTGCTTACATTTTGGATGAATACTGAGATACAAAAGCAAATTTTTGCTTTTTGTTATCATATTTAATATTTGTATTTTATGCTGTATTATTTATGTTTTTATTGGTTTTAAATTGTTTGGTTGTGAACCACCCAGAGTCCCTCCTTGTGGGGGAGTTGGGCAGTGATATAAATTTGATTTATAAATAAATAAATAAATAAATAAATAAATAAATAAATAAATAAATAAAAGCAAATTTTGCCTATTCAGGATTTTCAGCATGATGGCACCAATTTATCCAATGCTGTATGGAGCACTATTGAGCTACATAAAAAATAGGGGTTACTCAAGATTTAATGATTCATGGACCTAGGGCAGGATGCCCATTATATATTTTGGATTACAGTTCCCAGAAGCATCGATCAGTATGCATAATAGTTAGGGATCATGGGAATTCTAGTCCAAAACATCCAGAAAACACCACATTGCCTACTCTTGGCTTAAATGAAATAAATAGGAAATTCTATAAACTTTGAGAAAGAAGTCTTTGATGGACTTCTTGTTGGCTGGCTGTTGGTAGTTAAAAGATGTGACTTGATGATCTTTTTTGCTGTAATCATGATACTTTAGCTATAGTTAGTATAGGCTGGTTATAGTTAAACACAGATTTAAACATCATGCCAGAAAGGTAGCAAGGTAAGGAAGCAAAATCAAGAGTCCATTAGGATGGAGAAGAAGCTATGCTGAAAGCCAGATTCCTCTCAAGATTCCCTCTAACTTCTGAGCTATTAGCATGTGCTGCCCACAGATTTTATTCTTCATTACCCTGTTATAATGAGAAACTCAGTGCCAGCTGTTTTCCTTAAAAATGAAAAATGAGATTCAGTGGGTTCTGAAAATGACAGTAAATCTCCTGCTGAACTGCAGAGGTAGTGAAAATGTAGCTAGAATCTAATTGTGGGTAGGGGCAGAACTAAGTTAAGAGCTAAGCTAAGAACTAAGCTAAGTCCCTAGAGGAATAAGTGACCCTTAGAGACTCTTTCATTTGCCACCTCTTCCTTCCTAAGGTTGTTTTCCCCACCTTTTCCTCATGCTTATCATCAACACTGCCTGCCTGCTGTTACAAAGTGAAGGAAAGGCTGTGATTACATATGCACATGAACCACTGTCCTTGTGTCTGTAGGTCTGTGTGTCTGTGTATATCTGAATGTGCCTACATTTCTTAGAACAAATTAAGATGCCATTGGAATGAATGTCTGCTTGTATGTATCGTTGAATTAATTGTGTCTGTAGGAAAAACCATGTTCCAGAAGGATGTAGCTGTGTATTCTCCTCCCTTCTGTTGACTTTCTGGCTACGCAAGGGCTTCCTATGTCTCCCCACTTTCCAGCCAGCTCAACCCAGCCTCACCTTCAGTAACTTGACATATCACTGCTGACCTGACTGATTCCCAGATTTTTTTTCCCCACCTTGATTGCTAACTGGATGTATTACATTTAGCAAGTAAGACTGACAGATGGATTCTCCTGTCGTCAAAATTTGCAGCTTTTCCCTGGATTCAATCTTGGAATGATATTGTTCAAAAGGAACAAAAGGTCTGGTTAAGAAGCATAACCTATCTATCTATAATTCAAATTGCAGTATGTTAAATGTGGAAAGAACAGACCTTGGAGATTCACATAGCTGGCTAAACCACATGCTACAGAAGAAGCCAAATAAATGTATCCCTTTTTCTACATACTTATTAGGGTCGTGCAGTGCTATGTAGTCATTTCTAAAAAGGCGTTTTGGAGTGGATATAGGTACAGATGTAAGATCTGCCTGAAATTCTTTAAAGCTATTGCATCTTTTCCTGGAATCACACAGCAGTCAGGAAAAGACATGGTACTTTGCAGACAGGTGCTAAATTCACTCTTCATGTGCACCAAGGCAACTTTATAGAATTTAATCTGAAGCACTGCACAGACTTAATGAATATTCAAATGGCTCCAAAGCCACAAGGATGCTGTGGAAAAATTTTTTCCCATAGAACTAAGATTTCAGTTTAGGATAGCAGTATTCAGGTAAGATATACAGCTATATCATAGCTCCTTTTCTTTCTCAATGAAGTGAAGAATTTCCTTGCCCCTTTTCTCTTTCACCTAGGTAATTTAAACTTAGGTATCATTACAAGCCCTGATCCTCATGACCACAGTTCACTGCATAAAGTATCTGATCCTTTTTGCTCACTTCCCTTGGTTTTTGTAGGCTCTCCTGCCTTAGCAAACTTTACCATATCTTATTTTCCAACCCCAGCAGCCTCCCCCATGGTGGATATCGGAGGGATGATGTCAACAGCAGCAGCAAAACCAGCACAGATACTCTCCACCCACCTGTACAAAAACCTCCACTTCAGCGCCCAGTGTCCCCCCGAGCAGGGCAATGCCCAGTCCAGCCACCTGGGACCAGCCATGGTACCACACCACCTGTGGTTCCCCGCAGAAAACTCTTGATGCCCAGTGAATTCCAAGACACAGCATCTGAGGAATTTGATGAGAAGTTGAAGCGCCCTAAATCTTCTGGCTACTCTCAGGTTGGCACAGGAGAGTCACGGCCCCAGACACCACTGAGTGAGGCTTCCAGCCGTGTGTCCATCCTTCGCCCATCCCCCAAGCTGCCACGGTCAGGCTCCAAGATCGTTGACAAGCTCAAATTTTTTGAAGAGCGGCAGAAAAGTCTGGAGCAGAATGATAATCCTTTTGCAGGCCACACATGGCAACCTTTACGCAAGTCACGTTCTTTTGATCAGGCTGGCTTTGATGATGCCAGTCCCTTCATCTCAGCTGGCTCTCATGAAGACCTTCAAGAGGATACTCGTTCAGAACTTGGAGATGTATTTTCTCGGCGTCGGGTCTTCCATCAGAAGGCAGCCTCTTTGGATGAGCGTGGCCGCTTCTCCAGTCATGTGCATGACCTGGAACACAAGTTCGCTGAGGAATTGGGGCGCATCAAACGCACCGTGTCTCAACAGCAGCTGCGGCGATCCCAAGAACTATTTAAGTCATCCACTGCACCTACCTCCATTGATCCATCTCTCCCCAAGGTCCCACCACCACGGAAACCTAAACCAATGAAAGTTTTCCCAGTTACAGAAAATGCCCATGGTGTAAAGCAGCTGGTGCTGTCCAGTGTGGGATTAGTGGGGCCCAGAGATGAGCCCAAGAGAACCCAAAAGGTTCTGTTGAGGAGTGCAGCCATGACTGAGGAGATGGGAGAACAGAACAGAGGTCAAAAGGAACCAGAACTGAATGGGCAGGATCTGCGGCAGAAGGTGGAGCAGTGTCCCCTCTCCCGTGCTGCTCCAGGGGGGCAAAAAAACCTGCTGCAGACATCACCTGTAGATAGCCAGGACAGCATGGATGGAGGCTCTCTGAATGTAGCAAAAGTCAGCTATGAGCCAAAGGGTCTAGGTGAAGCCTCACATGGCCAGAAACAGGAATCAGGACAGGATGGACATTCTCTGCCCTGGGCCAAGACAGAAAGTGGCCCAGACAGAAGCAAGGCAGGGATCCAGGGTACAAGCAAAGAATTTGACAGAAAGATTGGGAAAGTGTTAGAAAAAAAGGACAATGCATTGCAATCTCAAGAAGGGAAGAGTGCACGGAGCAGAGGCAAAGGCCGACGGTCCCGGCAAATGTCACCAGAACCAGGTACGGGATAAGAGCACGTTCTGCGGGCCTGTTGGGAAAGAACCTGACAAAGCCATGCAGAAATGCTCTCACTACCACCCACCTTCCCACACAACATAAGGAGGCCCTAGGTTCCTGAATTCATGGCATCCTAACTACCTAGGATGCACTTGTGGAAAGAACTAGTAAATGCTCAGGATGCATTTGCTCTCATCTCATCTCTTCCCTCCCTCCTCCTTTTTTCTCTTTCCCATCTGACCCTCTTTTTTGGATCCTCTATATACATTAGTGTACTTGGACAATACTCCCTTGTTTTTAGCTGCCTCCATGAAGCTTGTCTTGAGTCTAATTTCACTTGAACTGTTTATTATAAAAAGACAGTTTTGCTGGCAAGGCCCTTAATCTTCTTGTATGAGTGAGGGTGAAAAGGTTTGTGCCATGCTAGGCTCCCTTAGTTATTCTCCGTTATTGCTAATTGTAATTCAGATTTAGGGAAATGGTAGTTCTCCAGAAATTGCCGAATGCTGCTCCAAATGGTAAGAGGAACAGAGTTCTGAATCCGGACACAACCCATCAATTATGTGGGGACCGGAGGCAAAAGCAGGAAAAACCCAGTATTGTATGAGGTAGCTGCCACGGTGAAGCAATAGCCAAGCATATTGCCTAAGGCAGGCAAATTGTCTGGCTTAAGGAAATGCAGTAACGGTGGCACGGATCAGTTGTTCTGCATTTCTAGAATGAATCCTTTTCTTTGCCTTGCTCTCCATTTTAGATGCTAGCATACACTGCCGGAAATGATCGCATGCCCCTCCACATCCTTAAAAAATGATGTGTAACTGAACATTAGGAGGTGATAAGCCAGCTTTGTTGCTTTTGGTGACCTACTGGTTACATCAGAGTGGGGCTCAGGACTTCTCCCACAAAGCCATGTCTGTGTATACTGCCTGCCAGTAGAGGCAACTGCTCAATCCTGGGTTAATTTTTCACATGCAAATATCAATTTGATATTTTATCTGAATTTGCTATTGATCTGAAGAAAAATAACAAATAGCATTTAAATAATTTCCAGTAGCAGTTTCTAGTCTCTAAATAAGAATGCTTTACCCTAATATACCTTATTTAAAATTTACATTAATTAATTGAGATCTATAGGCAGTAATTGGCCTAAAAGCAAAATACAGTAGATGCTGAAAGTACTATGATAATTTGATTAAAAAGCATACTCATTTAATTTGATGTGCTGGACCTGACATCTGTATAACTTTTAAACTAAGAGACCTGGCCATTAATGGAAGATGGAGAAAGGAATATAAAGGTTTGAAAAATGGGGGTTTATACATAGGCATTTGGTACAAACCATGTTGACATCATATGCATGATGATACCTTCTCTACTGTGACATCATAACACGTCTGTTCCACCTTGTTCCCCTGCAGACACCCACATCTTTATTTTGCATTTCTGATAGGGGCCTAATGCAGATGACAACTTCATGAGGGAAAATCAGGAGCTCTAGAAACAAAGATTATGTGTGGAAAATGCAAGGCATGATGCAACATATGCCACAATTAATTGTAAATTTTTGCACTGGTTATGTGTTACAGGGAATTGTAGTGTCCTGATAACTTGCTAAGGTTTTGTGACAGGAATTTCCATGCACAGACATGGAATCGTGGAGCACCTTCAAGGCTAACTTATTTTATTTTATTATTTTACAATTTTACATTTTATTCTTATTCTTATTTTATTTATTTTTTGTGCCTTCGAGTCAGTATTGACTCCTAGTGATTGCCTGAACAAGCCCCTGCAGTTTTCTTGGCAAGATTTCAGAGATGGTTTGCCATGGCCTCCTTCCTAGGACTGAGAGAGTGCGACTGGCCCAAAGTCACCCAGTTGGCTTCATGCCTAAGGCAGGACTAGAACTAATGGCCTCCCAGTTTATACCTTCACCATGACACTGAACTGGCTTTCAGAACCAATTTTATTAGGCATAAGCTTTCATGAGCAGCAATCTGCTCATAACAGCTTATGCCTTAATAAAACTGGTTAGCCTTGAAAGTGCAACCAGACTCCATGTGTTGTATAGACTCAAAGCTCTTCCCCCCTACATGCACAAATAGATGTTGGCTAAGATTAACTAGACTTGTTCTTTGGGCCAGTGCCTATGACCTGACCATTTGCCTAAAATTTCTCCAATATGTTCCTCATAAATTCTTGCCATAGTCTTGTAAGAATGATAGATTAGCTTTACTATTGCCATTTTGCAGAAATCAAATGCATAATAATAATCCATATTCCAGGATACTGCTTCATTGGGTTTCCAATTACTGATCGAAATCTAAGAAAATAACTTATTTCTAGGCATTCTTAGCAATAAAAAAAATGCCAGCATTATTATTAGATTTATAGCCCATCTTTATTTTGTACAAAATAGTCATTCACACATTTGACCACATGTATGCCTGATATCAACATTGAATTGTACCCATTTTATGAAGGGGTTCATCCTTCTTAGTTATTCTTTCGAGGTCTGGGATCATGGCTATTAGTATTAAGGCAATGTAAGCTTTATCCTGCAGGAGAGCTCTGCTAATCCTTGGGTTTCAGAAGGGTAGCATCATATCAAAAACTATGTTTCAAAAAATGGAGACATATTCAAAGAGATTGTGGGCTTTGAGCAAAATAAGGATTCCCTCAGGATATTATTTTGGAAGCAGTCCCTTACCTTCATTATTGTGAAAAGATGCTATGACTTAAACACATCCCTCATCCAGGGGGAGTGCAAAATCTGTCTGCAGACTCCTAGCCCTCCTCCTTGCAGGCCCTCTAGTAACTGCTGTTTCTTCATTATTTTGTGCAGAATCTTCTGATGATTCCTACATCTCTGCGGGCGAAGACCCCCTGGAGGCTCCCATCTTTGAAATCCCAATCCATGATGTGGCAGTCATAGCTGGGACTGAGGTGCTGTTCAAATGTATCATCACAGGCAACCCTCCTCCACAAGGTAAATGCATAGGGTACCACACATAGAGCAAATTATGAATCTTTGAAAGCTGGAACAATATCTACTCTAGCTATGTGACTGTCTCTTCGTCCCCAGAGTTTCCTGTTTTCATAGGTCTAAGAAATACTATTTTAATTCAGTCAAGATTTTAATATAAATTATACTGCCTAATTTGCATTGATAAGGATCCTGCTTAGGAACATGGCTCAAGGTGATCTGACCAAGTTCTTTGCTTTTCTGGTTTTATTTTTATTTTACTTATGTTTCTGAGCTATTTCCAAGGTACACCCCATCCTGCATCACCAGCTACATATGAAAACTACTAGACTTTGTCTGTTGGGCTCCACTTCTGGAATGCTCTTGGTTTTTCCTCAAAATGCAAAATTACTTCAATTACTATTATTACCATTGTTATTATTTCAAGAGGGTGTAATTCTTACAAAAAAGTAATATGCTGAGAGAGCACATACCCAAACCTGTGGCAAGGGTTACTTATCTGGCGGCAATAAGTTGCTGTTGTTGATGTCCATTAAAATTAAATTCAGCAGTGTTAAGAACAGATGTTGGGGTGAGGAAGATAATCAACTGATGAAAAAAGAATGGATTTTTTTTTAAAAAAACATGTTTTATATTCTGTGCACCCCCACTTTCTGTTTTGATCATTCCTAATTTTCCACTTGCCTTATTCAAGTTCAGCTTTCCACATACCTCCACAAAGTCCACATGGGGCCCTCAACAAAAATCATATGCCCTGTGACACCACCTTCATGAGGACATGGAAACATTCTAGGGAAAAGACAGAAGATAAACACATTGGCTGTCCCTTGATGAAAGGCAGAGAAGGCAGAACTGGGCTTGGTTTCATAACCAATAGTTCTTAGACAACTAAAAACTTTTGACAAATGTAGAACAATCATCACTGAATTTCACTTACATTAGATGGGGATGGCAAAACATCTCCCCTACTCTGGTCTCTCCTATCTGCTCACCCCCTTTCCACAGTGTCTTGGCGAAAAGACGGCATCCCGTTTCGGAGCAGCACAGCTCGTCCCATCAAAGCGGAGGGCGAACGCCACACTCTGCTGGTTAGGAGTGCCCGCGTGGGTGATGCTGGCCTCTATACCGTCTGCGCCACCAATGAGGTGGGCGAGACCTGCTGTAGCGCCATCTTAACTGTGCGACCAGGTAAGGGCAAAGAGCGGGAGGAATGTGGCCAGAGCTGCCAGTCTGCCACAGTGCCTGCAGCCGGGCCAGTGCCTTAAGGCCAGAGGAGTTAAAGCGGTGTTTCTCAACCTTGGCAACTGCTAGGAAATTCTGGGAGTTGAAGTCCACACATCTTAAGGCTGCTAAGGCTGAGAAAGGCTGAGTTGAAGGGTCACATTGCCACATCAGTATGCGAGAAGCCGGGTCGGCTTGCTTCTTAGTGTCCTGGATGGGGGGCGCTGAGGCCAGCGCTTCTGCTCCTGCTGAGTAAGGAGGCATGAGGCTGCCTTTACCCTACAAGGCTCGGTTTAGGCCAGCCTGTCTGACGAACAGCTAGCAGGCTTGGAAGAGGGAAGGAAGAGACGGACGGCTCCAACGGAGCAGAGGTGGTGGGATGGGGAGGGGCGGTGATGGCTGCATCCCGGCGCGCGTCTTTATCGGTCCTGGCCCGCCAGCTCTGCAGGGAGGAGAGTTGCCGTTTCTGGGCACGTGCGAGTAAACTTCGTGAAAGGATGCAAATAGGGCCCTCCGTGGATTGGTCTGAAATGTGAGGGAGGGGGCCGGCGGGGCTGGGCTGGTGGTCTGGAGCGCGGACGCCGCCCTCGGCTGTGGAGCGAAGGGAAGGGGCTGGGCGCGGGCTGCTGGCTGCTGCCCCGGCTCTGGCCGCTCTCTCCCGCCCCGTTAGCCGGATCCGCTTCTCCCCTCGTGGCGGAGATCGCCTATAAAGAGAGCTGGGGGTTCGGTTCGGAGCGGGGAGATAGGAAGCGAGCGTAAAGGGGCGATGTCTGCAAGAGTCTGCTTGCTGCGGGAATGGCAGGCGCAGGAGGGACGCTCCGTCTCTTTCCGGTGCTCTTGCCGCAGCGCAACCCTCTGCACGTTTTCACGAAAGTGAGGCCCGCTGGGTTAAATGGCGTTTAACTCCAGGTAAGTTTGCATAGTATTGCAGCCGCAATTAGAGGGAGCTTAATCTGGGGCTGGATTTTATTCACTGAAGGTAGATTTACGAAGTCGCGGGAAGGACCGAAGGAGGGTTTATTTTGTTTTCATTACACTTTTGTGTTCATCTGGTCGAAGGGAAGAGTGAGGTGTCTGTGGTAGCGATATGCACATCCTATAAATAGAAAGAAATGGGCTTTTTTCCTTTTGATCACCGTAGTAAGTTCCCAAAGCCTTCAGTAAGAAAGCAGCATATTCTATCTGGAGCACAACATACTTAGGCTGGGTGAAAGTGGATTTTCTTACAGAATCTGTTACCTTAGCATATTGTTGTTTAAACATAGCTGTCATGTTAAGCCAAAATATCCCTTTTGTGTGGGCAAGGCATGTTATGTGAACAGAACAACTGTGGTTTCTTACTAATCTCAAGTTTAGGGCATAGTATGCTGTGTGAATTGAATATTTTATCCTGCTGTTGGGGCACATCAAATTGTGAGAGATTCACAGTCAAATCTTTACCTTGTAGTGAAGAGTTGGGGATGAAAGAAATTACAGGACAGGCTTCTCCAAGTCACAAGGGGGTAATCTTCCTCTGCAGAAAATACTCTGCTTTCGGGTCAGGTTTTTTAAAGGGCTGAGAAACCATAGTTTAGTTCTTGGATCTTGGGCAGAATTAGTATGTTCCTCCTCCTTGTTTCTTTGTCTCTATAAAAGATGATTTTGTTTTAAATAATCCCTATCTATTTTTATAGGACAGCATTGGGTATTGTTGCCATGGAGTATCAAGATACTCTGCTTTCTCCTGGTCTGATGCCCCCGGCTGTATCCACTGAATTGGGCTCCCTTGTCAGGATCTGGATCAGTACCAGCCCCTCTGCCCCACCAGTGGTGTACTAGTTTTCATTGTCCCAACTATTAATGTCACCTTGGCCCTGTTCATGGACAGCAAGCCAAAGATTCTTGTGCCAGCATGGACAGATAATGTTAACATCCGAGATTGGATTGCCCTATTCTTGGCTGATATCTCTTTCTTTGCTGATATGGTTTGGCCATAATCCCCCCTCCAGCCATGAATAATGGGAACCCCTGAAAGCGTTGGCTGTATTATCTTTTGAAATATTTTACAAGAAGGTGTTGATGATGCTTAACATGTTGTTTCTTGCATAGTGAAGGTCTTATGGCAAGTAGGTTTTATAATTCAGCGGATCAGCTTTTTTACATTTGTTCTAAACAACTGCTGCTTTATGCTGAGTTGTAATTTGATCAAATTGGATTTTATTGACTAAGACTAATTCATATGTGTATCTCTGAAAGGATGACATTTTCACACAATGCGTTAGCCACATCAGATTTACATTAGAAGTTGTATCTCATTTTATACTCATGCATAAGGACTGACACCAACAAGGCAGGATCTATGGCCAGATAAAAGACTGTTGTGGAAATGCTAAGGGGATGTTGACCTTCAGGGTTGAGAAAAGAACAGCTAAAATGCAATACAAAAAGGCAGAAAAAAAAAAAAGGCCTAGGATTTAAACCCTGACTCTGACCTTTCACTCGATCTTCACACACAAACACACACACATATTTGATTCCTGTACCCCACAGTAGGCTGATATTCTGCCATGTCTGATTTCTTTTGTACCTACAATAAAAAGCTACTTATTTTGCTGTGCCATGTCTTTGAAGCTTTTGCAGTTAGCTACTTAGTGTGCGTCAAATCTCTGCTGGTGTGAAGTCTAACGTGATGAGTGAAAATTGGCAACTATAGTATTGTACACTTTCCTGAATACATTGCTTGGGGGAACTTAGGATATTGGTCACTCTCCCAATACTTTTTAGTCCTCACAGCAGCCATCCAAAGGTCTGACTGAGGAAACTTCACTTGTTGAAGAGAGACTTCCTGGTTGGTAACTAACACTTTGACCTGTCAGTATTCAGATGAGAGTCTGAATTCATTCACAAAAAAATGGATTGATAAAAATGAAGCCACGTGGATGAAATCCGCATAAGGACTTCATCACTTCAGACAAAGGTCTTATTAGGAAATGTTACAGTAAAGAATCACTTGAGAATCCAAATGGAGGAAATGGCATGTTTAAATGTATTCTAGCAAAAAACCCGCTACCTGGTTGTGGAAAGCTGGTATATTTAGGAGGAGGCTTTTAGCTTTAGCTTTCTCTCTGAAATACAATTTTTCTACATATGTGGAGAGATTATTTTCCAATGGGGTAGCATTCTAACATATGAGCATCTCAACTATGAAATGTCCAGGCCTTGGGAGGATTGCATATCATATATAATGTTCCTGATTTTGTTGTTCTGCTTCACATCAGCCACTAGGCTTCTTTTGGTAGAAATGGAAATAATCTATTAGAGATAGTGTTATTCGTGGTAGTACAATGGCCTGTGGGGATGTGCTTGAAGTTGGGCATTTTTCCCACGACATACGTAATTGCAGACTAAAACTCAGTGGAATAGTTCAAAGGAAAGAAAGGGAAGGATTGCTAAGTGGCTTGGACAGAGGTAAAAAATTGGCATCTAACATCCAGGAAATGACAAAGTAAAACAGCAACAAAGCCAATCTAGCCTAGGCTCTTCAGGCCAGTGTTTATGTTAAGAGCAATTGTTATATTACACTGTGGCTGCTTTCCTGACTTTCTCTCCATTACAACTCTGGTAATAGTCAGATGGGGAAATTCACATGGGAAGTGTTGACAATATAATAATATCCCACATAGTAAAATAGGAAACTATTGAGGACACATAATTTTCTCTTCATATAATAAGGAATCTCACAATGTATGAGATCCAAGCAGATCCTGCCTTAATTTTCTTATGGTCGAAGAACAATACATTTTTTGAAGGACCTGTTCCTATGAATGACTGTGGACTTTCCCTACGTGCACCTAATCATGGCACCAATGTTCCTGGCAACATATTTTTCTCTGCCATGCCCCCTTGATGCTGCCTTGAAATCCAGAGTTCATGAATGAGACAACCTTAAGTTGTCCTTAGCTATACTGGTGCTAAATAATATTTCCCCCCTTATTCCAGCACTGTCTTGCAGTAGGCTGAAAGCATGCAAAATCCATAAGGCATGGAGGGAAGTCAGGTGACTGCAGTGACTTGGAACAAAAGCAGTAGTGTCAAGATACAGATCAGCAACGGGGACAGCAAATTTCCTCCTGGTATAATTTTCTGCCAAAGCGGAGAGCATTTTAACTCAGTAGCGGGGAAAGGTGCTGTTGTCATTGTGAAGGGTCGTGCTTGCAGAAGAGGTTTGCCCTTTCTGGTTAATCGTTAAAGATGTTATAAGCAAGTATCCTTGATATGATGAACTCGTGTTGCCATGTGGAAACATTATTCCTCTAGTTACTTCAAAAGACCCCAGGCAGGCGAATAGTCCCTCATTTGCTTTGTCAGTCTTCATGCTGTTTTAGTAAAGCAAGGCAGACAGAGACCTTAATTCTTAGAACTGTAGCATGGTGGGGGGATGGTGCTGTGGGATGTCATTTAAGAAGTCAGCTTTTGCTTGTTGCATATGGCTGACTCAGTTGCCTGCTGGTAGGTTGGCTCTGTTTTGGCACAGTTTTCCCCTTAACGCCATCTTTGCTGGCCTCTGCCCAATCCGTACCGTTACATCCTTCTGATTGTCTAGCTCCCCCAGAGATCCACAGCAGATTGGTGCCCCGCCATGAACTCAGCAGCCCTGTCACCTCAGATGAAGAGTACTTGAGTCCTTTGGAAGAGTTCCCTGAATCGGTCACCCCTCAGCATCACCCTGTTATGAGAGTGCAACCCCGCTCTGAGATTGGCCCCACCTCAGCACACGCAGACATTAGCTTCAAGGCTGCACCATGTTTTGAGGTGAGTAAGCAGTGAGGTTAGAGGATGGCATGAGAGTAAAACAGAACTGACAACTTTGACCTACCTGGATAATAATCCTCCAAGGATGTAAGCAATACTCCTCTGGATTGTGAGCGGGGTAGAATCTGAGCCTATTTATTGCATGTGGCAAGAAACTAGCCTGTTCTATTCCACTAGAAGGAAGGGAGAAAGGAAACCTGATCCCGGGTGCTCTCTTTTGCAGATAGCACTAAGTGACCAGACGGTACTGGAAGGGCAAGATGTGGTCCTGCGCATTCGGGTGCAAGGAGAGCCCAAACCCATTGTGCACTGGTAAGTGGGCCGTGTGTTTCAGTATGAATTTAAAAGTGTTGCTGTCCTGTCATCCAGACACTATTTTTAATGGATAAGAGGACAGGGATGGGAGTTGCTCCAATCTTGCAAAATAGCAAGTGCCTTTAGGCATTTAGCCAAGGAAGCTTTTATACCATTTTTCCCCCTTCCCATCCTGCCCATTAGTGTTTCACAATTGATTAACAGCTATATAATGTGTCAGTTGACATGATATTTTAAAAGATTTTAGAACGACATTATTGGTTTTCCATTTCCAGAAGGCACTAACTCACAATAGGAAAGGTTACTTTATATCTGTGTGGTGGAAAGGCAAAAGGGAAGTAGATTTGGAATGTCTTTAGAACAGGGATGAGCCTGAGAAAGACTTGGTGTGATCTTGGAGTTCCTGTTGCTACTAAAATTCAACAATGGTGCTGAAATGCCACAAAAAGGACATTTTTAGCATTCAGATTTGTTGCTGCCAGCAACAGCAGAAATGCAGATATCTAATCTGTATTCTTCCCTCTTGACCCTATAAAAGAAGCCAAAACGATCAAATTTCTGCTGTTACTTATAATGGAAGCATAATGAGGTCCTTCTCCTTCGCTCTGTCTTTGTGAGAGGTGGTGGGTGGGTAGAAAGGGTGTGAATGTCTTGTGCTCCTGGAAATATGTGAAACTGGACTGGTACCTGGTGGGGCACGAATGGTAGCCTATCCCTATTTTTAAGAACATCGGTCTCAGATCTGAGACAGAATAATTAGGCTAGAATAAAATAGGAGAAAAAAATGAGTCTCTAGTCTTCTGGCTTGGACTGCCCTGAATGAATTATAAGGAAAAAAAATGTAGCAGAACAGTGGCTGGTAGAGGATAATGGCAGAACCAGAATGCCCAATATTTTTCTGGGGTATGCAGTGGTGGAGAAGCAATAGTGAGAATTACCTCTTGAAACTGGGTGAAATGTTAAGCGCTGCAGGCTTTCAGACTTTCTGTTCTGAACTCTAGGTTGAAGAACAGGCATCCAGTAAAGTATGGGCGACGCATTTCTGCTGTGGAGGAAGAGGATGGATCATTTTGCCTCCATATTCGCATGGCGGAATGCACAGATGCTGGCTATTATGCCTGCAAGGCCATAAATGAATATGGCACCAAACAGTGTGAGGCCAAGCTTGATATACAAGGTATCTTTGGGAGCTCCACAGCATGAGAATTAATGCTTTGCCAGTCATGTGATGATCTAACAGATCCTGCCTGCATGTCTGCTTCTTCCTTCCACTCATCAGCCATCCTGCTCCCCCATGTGAACATGCTTCCAGTTTGCCCATAATCTTGGCATTATCTCTCTAACCACCAGTAGCTGCTCCATGGCCGTTGACTAAAGCCACATTTAGGGGCAAGGATGAGGAACACGTGAAAGCAAGGAAACACCCAGGAGTACAAACTTAATTGCATTTATAAAACAGTTTTGAATATTCAGGGCATTTTATAGAATAGGTCTGGGTAATCTTCACACCAGCCTTGAAGATTGCTCAGGGTCATCTCCATATTGCACTTAAAGGCCTAAGAGGTAGTAGCTTGTTTTTTTCATAAGAGTTTGTGCTTGTCACCAAAAAGAAGATTTGAAGCAAGAATTGCTTTATTCATAGGTCAATTTCCATACTGTATTACACATATATTGTAACTTTTTTATTGTGCCTTCAAGCCAGTTTTTGACTCTTGGTGATTGCCGGACAAGCTCCTGTAGTTTTCTTGGCAAGATTTCACAAGTGGTTTGCCCTTGCCTGCTTCCTAGGGCTGAGAGGGAGGAACTGGTCCCAAGTCACCCAGCTGGCTTCATGCCTATGGCGGGAGTAGAACTCACCGTCTCCTGGTTTCTAGCCTGGTGCCTTAACCACTAGGCCAGTCTGGCTTTCTATATAATGTAACTACATCACTGTAACTGACACTTTTTGGTAGTGCCTTCTATGTCAGCCACAGGAGCAACCAGTGAGCTCCATTTGCAACAAGAAATGGCATGCATAATAGTCTCCCTGACCCCATAGTCCCACCATATCTTCCCACACCTTAGTAGGGTTTTTTCCCCCTGTTCAGCTTATTCATTGTTATTTAAGATATGGGTGCCAGGTGTACATCCTCCTTCCAGTTAACACCCATCAGGAATTAGGTGCTTAAGTGTGTTTCCATGCCCCTCATAAAGCATCACCTTCATCGGGCAAGGGAGCCATGAGCTTCTTTCCATGTGGGCTTTACTTTACAAAACCTGTCAGCCTCAAATTGGGTGCAATGGGGGATGCATAGCTGCCACTGGTCTGGCTCTTCTCATAGCTTCTGGTAAAAGAAGGTTGGCTTCAGGTCACCCAATCCCATATTTGGTTTAGGCCTGAGCCATAGCAGTGTAAAGAGGAAGGAGCTGGATCTGCACTTTTCCAGCAATTGAGCAAATTCGATGTTTGCACTATCTCCATTTTGGAGTCATTAACCAAGTAAAAATGCAGGGTAGAAATATAAAGAAATTGTAACTGTTCCTACATGAAATTATAAGCTGTCCTTTGAGGATGTCCCTGGTCTATTTTAACCTGTTTTCTTGCTGTCTCCTTTTGCTGGGTAACAAGTTGGTCCATAGTTCTGATTGATCCATTGCATCAGTCCTGGGAAAACAGAAACAAGCTCCCTTACAAATACTTGAACAAAAGTGCTTACTGGATGCATTATTTGGATCTGTGAAAAGTTCCTAGATGGCATGTTTTCCAAGCTAGCAAAAGGGGAATCTGGCATTCTGCCCAGCTTCAGTTTGGGGTTGATTTTTATGAACAAGATGATACTATGAGATAGGCGTGAGAGTTTATGTGTGTAACTGTGTTATGTTGATGCATTTGCTTTTGTCAGGCAGTATCTACATATGTATTTGTGCTGTGGTGAACATCTTTTGCTTAGGCCAGGCATGTATGAATTTGTCTATGTTTTGCTTTTATGTCCATCATGCTACACTAACCCTTCGCTTGCTGACTGTGTTTTTGTCTGTACAGGGAGAGTGAGCTAAGGTACTCCTGGCCCCTGGGCCACTCTAGCCAGACAACCTGGGCAGTTGCCTCTACTCCCAGCACGACTGAACAAACCAGGCTGGCAAGGCTTGGCTTCTGGATGGCCAGCGCTGAGACTCACCTTGGATGCAGAGCCTGGTTGCAGCTAGGGGAATGGGACACAATGGGTGGGAAAGTAGTCTGGGGCTCCCTTTAGCTGTTTGAGCAGTTCTGAGCTTCCTGTAGCTACATGAGCTGAATTAATCTATGGCATCTCCTTAGTGCTTGGGCAGGAAGCTTGTATCCAGGTGGGTCTCCGTATGTTCTGTGCTAGGCACAGAATCTCAGAAGTGGACACCCTGCTCCTGTACCAGGCATTCCCCATCTAGGTGCTGATGGTGTGCAGTGCCCATTCTGGCCTCCACTGCTGTCTGGCCTGCACTGTGGCCAGTGTGCGGTGCTCTCTGTTTCCTCCATGTGTCCTTGTCTCCTTGCCTTGGTTTGCCCACTCCTCTTCCTGGGGGCTTAGAGCAGAATGCTAGCTTGTCCTCTCCCTGCTGGCCTCTGAAGAGGCTTCTGCTCATCCATGGAGGCCACACACTGAGGTAGCTTTGAAAGGAACAGGCCACATCTCGACCTTGTTATGCCTCAAATCCAAGACTTCTTGGGCAGAAGGCCACATAGCTTAAGAAAGCAGCATTCTTATCCACACGTGACCTCTGGACAGCAGAAAGTGACCAGGAAGGGAACCTTTGCCCAGAACTGTGTAGGATGGAGAGGGGTTTTGGAAATAATGGGAGGCCACCAGACTTTGATCTCTAGGCATCTTCAGTGGAGGCCAAGGATGCTGTCTCTTACCACCATTGTGCTCCCACTCTGGGAGGATTTCACAGGGGCTGGGCTATAGAGAATCCTCTTTTTGTAGATGAAATAAAGTCTGTTTGTTTGGTAAAAGTACTGTGTGGTTTGTTCTTAGCACAGATCCTTGTCTCTCTTCTCCCTATGTCCCCTTCTTATCCCATATCATGCTCTTGTGTTCTCCATACCCCATCATGGTTTCCCATTCAGATTGAGTTTGCTTTGGATGATGACTGCTTTGTCTCCACTCATGTCCTGTTGCCAGCCAGCCTGAGAGAAAGCCATTCTAACTGAATGGTGCATTTGCATTTGAAGTGTGGGATAGAAATATTGATCTAAATAAATAACTCTGCCGCTTTTCCATAGCTGTACAATCTGTTCATTTGTAGAAAAGAAAAGTCTTGTTTATAGCATTTAACTGAAATATTGAAAACAGAGTACACAGATAAAATGTTGCTCTGCTTTGCTCTAAACCTGCCAGTTTTGAAATTTGCAAGTTGGCTGTTTCCTATTGACTTAGGAAAGGCTTCACTGGAAAACTGACAAACATTTTCCTTTTGTGAGGTAGACTTAGTTATTGAACCAGGATGCAGGATTCCAATATGATAGTCATATTTTTCCATTCGATCACAGAATGGAATGGTAGCTTTGGATATTTAAGATCTAGGAAGAAAAGGGTGCATAGGTTAAATATGCTTCCTGTTTCTTTGCATTTTGAACATCTAAGGTCACCTATTGCAGGGGGATGTCAGCTGTTTTCCCAGCTCTTGCTAAAGGTAGCCAGTCTATAAACATAACTTGTAGGATCATAGATTTCTGTCTCCATTATGTTTGTTGAAGAACAGACATTCAGCATTCCCGGAAATGGGACAAGTGAGGGGTCTGCAGCAGATGCAAGAAAGTAATTGTGAAATCCAAGTTTGCATGTAACCTCCTTATGAGAGCACTGTGTAATATTTGCCAGAACCCAAGCCTTTACTCTTACAACATCACAAGTCAATAAGGTTGTGGCAACTTGGCAATTTTATTTAACCATAAAATATCCATTACATGCTTTCTGCACCTTATCCTTTGCATCCTCTCCCGTTTTTGTTCCATTGCTCAGAGACGCATCTCTTTCTCTCTTTTTCCATTTCCTCTTCCCGTTCCCTCCTTCTCCCCAGTGCACCCTGAGACACAGTCCCTGGCAGTGCTGACCCCGCTGCAGGACGTGGTGGTGGGGGCTGGGGATGCAGCGATCTTCGAGTGCCTGGTATCTGGCCCACCAGATGTGGATGTGGACTGGCTGTGGCGGGGGCGCCTTCTGCAGCCTGCCCTGCTCCAGTGCAAGATGCATTTCGACGGGCGCAAGTGCAAGCTGCTGCTTACCTCTGTGCATGAAGACGATAGTGGTATCTACACATGCAAGTTAAGCACAGCTAAAGGTAAGGATGCTAGAAATGCTGCACAAGCAGAGGTCACGAAGACAGGAGAAAGAATCTGGGTTCACACACTGAACTAAGCCAACCTTTGTCTTGATCATGATTTGTTAAATAAGCCATAGTTGACTGGGGTCACGCAATATGTGTAACTCGGGTTTCTGTGCCACTTCAGTGCATAGTGTTAGTCACAAATCATAGTTTGCAAATCACAGTGGTTGTATTCATATAACATACTAAGCAAAACTCCAGGATGGCTACAACTGATGTATTAATCCAGTCACTGTGACAAGCCATAGAACACTTGGAGATAGGAGTGCTAACTTCTCATCTAACTTCATTAAACCTGTCTTTTCCATCTGTCTGATGAACCAATATTTTTTATTTTATTTTTAAAAAGTTTTACTGCTGATTCTCCACTTCAGGTTCCCATTAATGGCATAAGAGCAAGCCAGGCTGTTTGTTTTCTCTTCCCTTTCTGTCAATGTGCAAGCTTATTTGCAATAGATTTATTGCATCGTGAAAAATACGCTGCTTTCCTAAGGCTTATGCTTAAGAAACTGAAACTGAACACACACTTGTACACAAATCTCTGAAAGTTAGCAATAAAGAAACATCCCACCTTATGGGACACTTCTCTAGAATGCAACCAGTGTTTCCAATGAGCAGGCTAGTGCAGCCAGCTGTTGATGGATAATAATGACCATTAAAATTGTAGGACTCTGAATTACTCCTACTGGTCAGAAAAGCCAGTGTGAATAAATGTTTAGGTTTGTACAGGCTGCCAGGATGAATCATGGCTTTCTGAATACATCGCAATAGCTTCATACAACTCTTCACTAACAGTATTATGGCTTAGTAAGGTACGTGAACCCAGTTAATGGGGTAGACGTCTGTTTTCTAAGCATGTAAAATTGGTGCTAAATCTCACAAATGGCAAAGCTTCCAAAAGGCATTTTTCACTTGGGTGTAAAAGAGAGCCAGGTTGGTCTGGTGGTTAAGGCACCAGGCTAGAAACCAGGAGACGGTGAGTTCTAGTACCACTTTAGGCATGAAAGCTGGATGGGTGACTGGGTCAGTCACTCTCTCTCAGCCCATGATGTCAGGCTTGGGCAACAAGCCGGTAGGTCAATTCCTGTCGCAACCAATGGATTAACATTTGGTTGATCTGAAAAGCGGACCCTGTACCTGTGGGAAAAATGCTAGGAAGAAAAAAAAGCTAATTTAGAAATACATAATGGCTGTACTGTGGTGTGTTGTTCTCCATACAAGTAAGGCAGAAATGGAAGAAGCTAAAAAACTAGAAGGTATCAGACCTGGAGTCAGGATATTGGTTTTGCCGTTTTCCATAATGTAACGAATGCAACATTAGAAGACTTCAGCAGTCAAAATGGTTCTGGGTCTGGTTTCCAACAACTAATGCAGCCACTGAGCATTTGTTCAGGAGGTCTTCATGCCTCAAACCAGCCCTGAAGCAACCCTTCAATTTGTCAGAACAACTGAGACTTTTTGATGGTGGTGGGTGATGGTGGGAGGGAGGAGTTCACCTAGGAGATTATACCAGTCCTGGAGAAACAATGCTTGGCCCCTGCAGAAGAAGGAAGATATGCTGGCAGTCGGAAACTCAGTATAACTAGCAACAGCCTGCTCTAATTTCCTGAGATGTACCCCAGCCCCTTGAGCAGCTTGGGATCAATTTATGCCCAATTTGTGCTTATAACTAATAATATTCAATGATACAGCCTTCACTGGTGTTGCTTGAGAGCAGTTTCCTCCTATCTATTTGTGGGAATCAGCCTTCTTTTTCCGAGGTGGCAACAGTGACGGTTTAAAACACACACCCACGTATACCCACATCACCTTTGGAATGCCAGTCATTAGCCTGGGTCTGTGCAAGCGATGGAGAGGAGAAGCAGCTTGTGAGTGTGGGCAAAGGGAGAAGCTCCATCAGCAGATCATGGGAAAGATGCAGGGTGTGTTGGTAGAGAACCAAATCCTCTCCAGTCATGCTGGGCTACAATTCCATCATTCTTACACTACAATGTTAGTGTAATTAAACCGTGCTGTGGTTTAATGGATATAGACGAGGCTATGTTGTGAAAGGTTGTACTGCAAAGATGGGGAATTGGAGCTGGGAACATAGTTTAGGAACACCTGGAAGACCACACATTCCCCATCTCTGCGATACTGTTTATTTCAGTTTATTATGTCTTCAGCTCTGCCACATCTAACCTGCTCTTATTCTAGAACTAGAAGGTGGTTTAGGGCAGTGCATCTCATTCCAGTATCTCTTAATACTATACACCATTTAACTCGATCATGAAAAAGGGGTAAACTGAGAAGAGAGAAAAGCAAAATGGTTTGCACAGCCAAAAATATATTTAATTCATTATTTGATGTTTAGATGGATATTTCTGAGGTTAAATTCTTGGGCACATGTTTCTGTAGGCAATCATTGGCTTTTGTAATTCACTGGCTTACACTAATGACAAGGCAGTGTCTCCATTGAGTCGTGCTCAACTCCTTGTGATTTCTGGAGCACGTCTGTAGTTTTCTTAGTGTGGAAGTAGCTTGCTGTCCTCTTCTTCCAGGATGTTTCACCAGCTTCCTATTCTAGTCCACAACCCTGGGATTTCCTAGTGGTCTCCCATCCAAAGACTACCCAGGTGTAATATTGCCTAGTTTTTGTTTGTTTGTTTAATCTCCAAGGCCAACCAGGTGCTGCCACATTAGCAGAGTCTAGAGTTTGTACTGACTGCATTATTTATTTATTTATTTATTTATTTATTTATTTGATTTGTCCCCGCCCATCTCCCCTACAATGGGGGACTCTGGGCGGCTTACAGTTACTAAAATCACAATACATCATTAAATTATAAAAAGTTGAAAAATTATAAAAGTTATAAAAACGAGAAATTTACAAGAATAGAATAGAAATAAAAAGCTAAAAACTCCAAGAGGCCAATAGGGCCCCACCCGGCCGCTAAGGGGCCAGCCAACCCCATTTCTGATGTCCTCCCTCCCCGCCCCAGGCCAGATGGCAGAGCCAGGTCTTCAACTCCCTCCGAAAGGCCTGGAGTGAGGGGGCCTGTCTCACCCCCGGGGGCAAGATGTTCCAAAGGGCGGGGGCTACAGCAGAGAAGGCCCGCCTTCTGGAACCCACTAGTCGGAGTTCTTTTACCGCGGGGATCCGGAGCATGCCCTCTCTATGAGATCGGGTGGGACGGGTTGAAATCGTGGGGGCGAGGCGGTCCTTTAGGTAGCCTGGCCCCATGCCATGTAGGGCTTTAAAGGTGATAACCAACACCTTGAATTGGACCCGGAAGCAAACTGGTACCCAATGCAGCTCGCAGAGCAAAGGTGTTATATGGGTCCTTCGGGCCCCAAAAATTGCTCGCGCAGCTGCATTCTGGACCAGCTGAAGCTTCCAGATAATCTTCAAGGGTAGCCCGATGTAGAGCGCATTGCAGTAGTCTATCTGGGAGACAACAAGGGCATGAGTGACTGTACGTAGGGTATCGCGATCCAGGAAAGGGCGTAACTGGTCCACAACCCGAAGCTGTGCAAAAGCCCTCCTGGCCACAGCTGCTACCTGCTCTTCGAGCAGGAGCTGTGAGTCCAGGAGGACCCCCAAATTACGCACTGGGTCTGTCTGGGGCAGCGCCACCCCATCCAGAACCAACGATGACAACGTCCCGGATACAGAGGAGCCATTAACCCACAGCCACTCCGTCTTGCCAGGGTTCAGCCGGAGCCTGTTGTTCCCCATCCAGACCCTCACAGCCTCCAGGCACCGAGAGAGGGCGGTCACGGCATCACTTACCTCACCAGGGATGGAGATATATAGTTGAGTATCATCAGCATACTGATGATACCTCATCCCATAATGGCGGATGATCTCGCCCAGCGGTTTCATATAGATGTTGAAAAGGAGCGGAGAGAGAACCGAACCCTGCGGCACCCCACAATGGAGGGGCCGAGGATGGGACCTCTCGCTCCCTATCACCACCGATTGGGATCGGCCCTGGAGAAAGGAGGTGAACCAGCACAAAACCGTGCCGCCCACCCCCATATCCCTGAGCCGTCCCAATAGGATACCGTGGTCGACGGTATTGAACGCCGCCGAGAGATCAAGGAGAGCAAGGATGGTCGCACTTCCACCATCCTGCTCCCACCAGAGATCATCCATAAGTGCAACCAATGCCGTTTCCGTTCCATAGCCGGGCCCGAAACCTGACTGATAGGGGTCCAGATAATCCGTTTCCTCCAGGACCCTTTGGAGCTGCGAAGCCACCACTTTCTCAACCACCTTCCCCAAAAAGGGGAGGTGGGAGACTGGACGAAAGTTGTCCAGTACAGTAGGATCCAGGGAGGGCTTCTTGAGGAGGGGGTGCACCAACGCCTCTTTAAAGGGCGCCGGAAACACTCCCTCCTGCAAGGATGCATTAACCATCGCCTGGATCCAACCACATGTCACCTCCCGAGCTGCTTTCACGAGCCAGGAGGGGCATGGGTCCAGATGACAAGTGGTGGCCCTCACAGTCCGGAGGATCCTGTCCACTTCCTCAGGAACCACAGGATCAAACTGTTCCCAGATAACAAGGCAAGAACGATCCCCTGGTATCTCCCCAGACCCTGCACCACGCTCGGAGTCCAATTTGGAATGAATCCGAGCGATTTTATCCTGCAGGTGCTCTGCAAATTCCTCCGTGCGGCCCTGCAAGTGAACCCCCAGATCCCCCTTACCAAGGAGGGACCTGGTGATCCCAAACAGGGCTGCCGGGCGGCACTCTGCAGACGCAATAAGGGCAGAGAAGTATTGCCGCTTCACCGCCCTTATCGCCACAATGTAGGCCTTAATAGCGGCTCTAACACGTGTTCGGTCGGATTCCGTCCTTGTCTTCCTCCAGCGGTGCTCTAGGTGTCTCTTAACCCTCTTCAGCTCCCTCAGCTCCTCCGTAAACCACGGGGAGTGTCGGGGCCGACGTGGCAAGAGAGGCCGCAAAGGCACGATCCTATCCAAGGCCCCGGCTGCTTCTCTATTCCAGGCAGCAGCCAGGGCCTCCGCTGGACCGTGCAGCAGGTCCACAGGAATATCCCCCAGCTCCCTCTGAAACCCTGGCGCCAGGGGCAGACCAATCGCATGGGTCCAGCCTCCCTGCGGAGGGGGATGGCATAGGAGAAACTCAGGGTCACCAGGACGTGATCTGACCATGACACCGGGGAAAGCTGTATATCTCCCCTCAGATCACTTTGCCATTGCTCAGACAAGAAAACTAAATCCGGCATGTGGCCACTATCTCGGGTTGGGTCCTGCACAATTTGAGACAGGCCCATGGCTGCCATGGTAGCCATGAATTCCTGAGCTGCCTCCGAGGACCGTCCCAGGGATGGCAGGTTGAAGTCCCCCAGAACCATAAGCCTGGGGAACTCCACCACCAACCCCGAGACAGCCTCCAGCAGCTCAGGCAGGGAGGCTGCCACGCAGCAGGGAGGCTGGTACAGTAGCAGCACTCCCAACTGTTCGCGGGCACCCAACCTAAGAAACAGTGTCTCACAGCCAGACACTTGTGGAGCAATGCCCCTGAACGCCACTAGAGAATCTCAGATGACAACAGCCACCCCTCCTCCCCTGCCCTGGTATCTCAGCTGGTGCCACACCGTAAACCCAGTTATGGTCTCCCAACACATCCATGGCCAAGTCTAGGTAAAAATCCACACACAAACATCTACCAACTTCCTCCCCTCTTCATCTAGGAAATTATGTATCTGTCCTTCCTGGCAGTAAATCAGTTGGTGGGCAAAAAGTAGACAGAATGTCATGATTAGAAGTCCTGTGTAATAGAGTTCAAAATGTATTTTTCTGGCAACTTTTTATTTCATTGAGAAAATCTGGAATGAAAAAGCACTATTTAGAACTGATCTTGCACTCTTGCTTATTTCTGTTTTTTTAAACTAATATTATTCCACTTTTTAAAACTAAAACCATCATAAGACAACTTACAATCATGTATACTAAAAACAGCTTACGTGTGCATACACACCGAACATGTAAGGTCTTGAACTGGAGCTTTTTCAGTGGTGATCTCCATTTTCATGGACCCCCCCCCCCCCCCCCAGGAATGTATATTTTAAATTATTTAAATAAATAAGCTTGTTTTGGTAGTGTTGGCTGTAATGTTCCTAGAGGGAGATAATTTACATTTTATTTACATTTGACTCCAAGGCTGAGGGAGAGAATATTGTAAAGCAGAAGGCTGGAAGGGATCTGGCAAACCTGATGCCTGTCTATCCAAAGGGATGGTTGGATCCTGTTAACTGTAGAAATGGGACCAGAGTTGCTCCGAATTGGGAGAAATGCCACTTAGTTAGTTCTGATCTGGCCTCAATAACAACCTGCTATGCAGACATTTATCAGGTAATTCATTCCATGTGTCAGGAAATGTGTACAAGAGCGGGCTTCTAGCCAAATGCCAATCTCTGGAATTCCATTTCCAAGAAGAATTAGGGATTACGAGGCAGGAACAACATTTAAGAAGGGTGCAGAAATGTAGCAAGAGCAGTTTCATTTCATTTCCAGTTTCTGAATATCCTCACCTTTCTGGGGTGTTTTCTTCTCCCAATATCCTTCCATACTTAAACATATCCCTCAAGACCAGGAACAGAAGAAGCCAATTGCACAGTCAGCTGCTTTCCTTGCCCCACAGTCTTGCTAGGCCCCAAAGCTTTTAAAGACCAGGAAAAGGCAGATCCCGCGGGTTTCTGGGCCGACAGCTGACTATCCACTGTGCCTTGCAGATGAGCTGACCTGCAGTGCCAAGCTAACAGTATGGCCCTCGCGCCAGCCCCTCTTCACCCGCAAACTGGAATCTGTGGCTGTGGTGGAGGGACGGACAGCACGGTTGGACTGCAAGATCAGTGGGGACCCCCCACCAACCATCGTTTGGACCCACTTTGGTAATTCTCCCCACCTTGCAGTTTAGAGACTTTGGATTACAGGATGTTCTAAGATCAGCCAGCATGGCTACGGAGGGAGGGCCAATATCTATGGGACTGTTGTCCATTTATTCGGGCCAGGCTTGGTAGTGCAGAAGCAGGAGGCTGCAGGATCTAAATCTTACCATTCTCTTTCAAAAGGCTGTGGGAACAGCTGTGGGAGAGCCAGACTTGCAATAAGCTGCCGCAACTGAAATCAATATCTGGACTCCTAGTAATCAAATGTATCTGTAGAAAAGTAGCCCTGACTTCCGTAAACAGACATCACTGAGCCTGAATCCCACCAGAATCTACTGAGGGCAAGAGTCCCCCACCCCACCTACATCCACACCTTGCAGCCTTCCCTTCGCTGTTAACATGGCTTCTCGCAGTGGTTTTTCTGCAAAGCCATTTCCCAGCAGAGCTTGGCCTCCGTTCTGTGTGGTGGGACACATGTTAATTTACCCGTTGCTAATGAGAACATTCTCGCACACTAACTGTGACAGCAGCTGCAGGAAAAATATGGTTGCTGCCATGCCATACAGTTCAATATATCTCTCTATCCCTCAAGGACGTGGAAAGGGAGCAAGAGGGTTCTGCTGGCCGTATTCTGGCAGTGGTCTTTATTGCGGCCCAAGACCTAGGGAGCTGCATCGTATTATCTCCCTTGTGGGCCTTGATTGCTAGGTTTTAACTTTCATATAGACTGGAACCCATCTGTGTCTTCTCCTCCCTTCCGGGTCAGACTCTGACTGTGATGTGTCTGATGCAGGCCAACCTGTGCAAGAGGGGGAAACCACGCGTTTACAGCAGGACGGGGGGCTCCACTCTCTGGTCATCCTGCATGTGAGCTCCGAGGATGAGGGTCAGTATGGGGTGAGTGCCAGCAACAAGCACGGCCGAGCTGAGTGCACCGCAGAGCTGTACGTGGAGGAGCCACGGCCGGCAGCTAGCTCTCAGATGTGAGTGGAAGGGGGGGAGGAGGAGGAGGAGGAGGAGGAAGGGCTGAGAGGGGATTGGTTATGGAAACATCCAATGAAGATGTAGGAAAGTCCTAGAGAATTGTGTGCATTTGAGTATGCCGTATAGTCGTGACATTACCAGAAGATGCATCCTTAGTTATGGCAATGCACTTATGGCCTCCTCATTCACCTGATCTCCATGTGCAGGGCTCTGACTCTCTTTGGTATTTTAAATTCTCTTAACTAAAAGATGAATGTGCTTTTGTTTTTGTTTCTATTTTGACCCAGTGACATCTTTTTCCCATCTCTGCTTTTACGTTAGCCAGTGAACCGCTGGAAGGTTCACACATTAAAATAGGCTGCTGTATTGACACATATAAAACGAACGATGGTCTTTTTCCTCACCTCTTGCCCTTGAGAGAATTAATAGCAACCCTGTTTGGAAACAGAATGCTTGAATCTGGGAATCGCTCTGTATTCATGAGAACCAGATTTAGCCGCTGTTCTGATTTGCAGTGTCTCATGTGCATTTCTGGAAGATGGGCTCCATCATGGCCTGGCTGCTCGCCTTAAAATATGTAGCTTTTAAATGCACACATACACCCAGAGACAGACCGTCAGAGGTTGTGGAACAGGCTTTGTTTGTGGGTTTTACCAGCCTTCTCAGAGGATTCCATTCCCATTTTCCAGTTCCAGATTTTATAGATGCACGTATGCTTCAGAGCACAGATCTTCTGATGCACCAGCAAACTATAATTAGCTTGCTTGAGACCAGGGACATTAGCAAGACAAAATAGAGACATTTTCTATTAAGGCCAATTGAACCGATTAGACGTAATATAAAAAGGACCCTGAAGAGTGAATCAGTTATTGTCGAAAATGTCCTTGCCACTGCCTAAAAACAGAGGTTTTCTGGGGATCCTAGATAATGGAAAGTATTAGTCAGACAACCAAGAAGTTGATTTGATAGTACAATCCTCTTATCCTGTATTAAAAATGAATGTTTTTGATTGACAACTGTTCCCATTTCCAATGTGGACAACAATCTGAAATCATTTTGGTGTCATAGGATCTATGTAATATATTACCTGAGACTGCCCTATGGCTAATTGAAAACAGCTTCTCTAGCCATATATTAGCGATTGCTCCAGGACAATGTGGAGATGCTGACTAGTGTTTCTTATCTTAGAATACTATAATTTCCCTTTTTTGTTTGTTTGTTTGAAGAATTGCTTGAGAGGAACATCAGCACTGACTTTACCTGGTTGATTTTTCTTTTTCTTTTAATTTAATATCTTTGTTTTTTGTAACAAAACAATACTTAATCATATAAAAACGAATAAAAAATTAAAGTTACAAACTAAGAAGGGAAAAAAATCTGTCTTATAATTTATACTTATCAATAGTCACTGGTTTACCAACGAATTCACTACTATAATATAAACAATAAAAGATATTATTGTAAGATATCACAAAATTTCTGCCATAATAACACATATTTCTACATCCTTTGAGTGGTAGAAAAATTTGCCTTTTCCAAAACAGATAGATCACACATTTCCAACCACCATTCCTTGATATCTGGAACAATATCATTTTTCCAATTTTTTAATATAATTATTTTTGCCACACACCCGCATGCTCAATACAACCACAATTCCTGATAAGCAGTCAAATTCCAAAGCTGTGGTATATAATTCAACTTTACATTAATGTCTTTAACATTTAAAGATTTTCCTATAAATCTGCTAATATACATTAATGCACAATCCCAAACCTGGTTGATTTTGATTGTCATTCTGGATATCTTTGTACATAAGCTGCCAAACAAGTCCGTTCCACATAGTTCCATTCCCACGTAGTCAAACAGGGTAAGATTTATTTGTTTATAAATCATATTTATAAAGCCACCCAATTCACAGTGATGTTGGGCAGCATGCAGGTTAAAAACGTGCAATATAACCAAACAAATAAAAGAAGGGGATAACGAGGGAACCAACTTATCTGATAGAAAACAGAATAACACTCAGGGGACACATCCTCCATCTAGCCCAGAGGTTGGGAGAGAAGCCAGGCCTTTATACTCCATTTAAAAGACAGGATTGATCCAGCATATTTTCCCTGCGATAATATCATAACCCACACTTACTTGCCTCATACTCAGTCCCTTTGGGATTGCTAGAGTTTCCATTAACCATGAAAAGACTTTCAATTTCTTTTCTCTTCATACTTTTTCTCCTTGGGGAACGTTTGCAACAGTTTCCCCTGTGCTTTTTCTTCTTTTTTTGCAATGATGTATTTTAGAAATACATATCTGTACTTCCTGTGTTTGTTCCTCTGAGGCACAGTTGCGGCTTGCCCATAGGAGGTGGCTTTCTCTTTGCTCAAAGGAGAAAGGGAACACCACACCTGTGCCTAAAGCCACAGAGTTGGAAATGACCATAAGGATCATCTTGTCCAACCCTCTGCAGTGTGCAAGAAAACCATTCAAACCATCCATGAGAGGTGGCTGTCCAGCCTCTTCTTAAAAGCCTCCAGCAATGGAGAACCACTCCCTCCATAGGCAGATTGTACCACTGCTGTACAGATCTTACCATAAGAAAGTTTTTCTTTATATTTAAGTGACAGATAAATAAGATATATATGCAGAGCATCCCATTAGCTGAATTGGCTGATGCACTTGAGGGATCTCCCTTTTCCCTTTGTCTTGCAGATCCAAGCTAGAGAAGATGCCATCGATCCCTGAAGAGCCAGAACAAGGGGAGAGTGAAGTTGAACGCTTCACCATGCCTGACTTCTTGCGACCACTGCATGATTTGGATGTGGTGGAGGCCAAAGAAGCTGTGCTAGAGTGTCAAGTGGCTGGTCTACCCTATCCAACCATTACCTGGTTCCACAATGGGCGGCGCATTGAGAGCTCTGAGGACCGTCGGATGACACAGTGTATGCTCCATCCCGCAGGTTTCTTGCACACTTGGAAATTCCCACATGAAATAGGGTCAGTTCCAAGTTTTGGGAAGGCCCTTGGGCAAACAGCCTCCCAAGGGCCCTGCCATCTATGGCAACAACAGCCATCAGATTTTCTGGATACTCCTGGCCCTCAGCTCTACTGCCTGCTTGCTTCCTTGCCAGCTGGTTGGGTGTGAATGAGCAGACAGTAGCAGCTGCTTCTTCACCACCATTTTTCTTGCTTACTCCTGGCTGAGTGAACAGCTATATCCACCTGCCAATTCATACACTGCCTTTTTTTACCTTAAATTTCTAACCTCTTTTTAGGGTCTCATCGGCTCTATCCAATCATGACTTTCTCAGCCCTCCCCTTCCTCTTGAGCCGTTCACTCTTCATTCATAAATATGTCTGCTCCTCATTCATTCTATCTCTCTCACCAAGTACAGTCCTCACTTGTGTTCCATACTCATTCTGCACCCATTCTTGACTTTATCTCCTTCTTTTACCACACATACACTTCTCCAGTACCCCATTCCCACTGCAGTCAATTTACTTCTATGTTTCTCTAGGGTACCCTACTTCCACTTTCTTATACAAAGCGGGCAGAAGCGTGCTTTTAGAAATTTAGTAAATATTCTATCAAGTTACACAAATTAATCTACTTGCTTAATATATTGCCACTTATGTATAATTTGCAATTGTTTATTTCAATTTCCTGTCCATATAGTTTCCTTGTTTTTGATATATTAATTTTCAGATCCATATTCTTTGATGCATCATATAATCTATTTAGCATTCACTGCAAATCATTTGAGTTCTCAGCCAACCACATGTTATCATCTGCATAGAAACATACACAAAGGCATCTCTAATGTCACCCTAAGCATTTTTAAACAATCTTCCATAAATCCGTTAAATAACCAAAGGGTGTCAAACATCCATGTTTTACTCCCTCCTCATTACTGAACTATTCACTAAATATTCCCTTCGTCCCCGTGTATGCTTTATTTCCATTTATCACATACAGGAACCAACCCTCAACTCCATATTTACACAGGCCATAATTCAAGCCTACATGCCTTATCATAGTCTTTCTCCAAATTGACGAATGTAGAATGAATTTTCTTTTACACATTCATCCATTTCTCAATGACCTGCTGAACAACAAAAATCGAATCTGCACATTTCTTGCCTGGCATAAAACCACACTCCACTTCCTAGATTTGCACACCTTTCCAAACACAAACACCTTCCTAAGCATACTTTATAAATGAATACTTCTGTAATTTTTGCATATGTTCTTGCTTCTTTTCCCTTTGTATAAGGCAGGGTCCTCAAACTGTGAGTTGTACCCCTTTCAGGGATTGCAAGCACATTTGAGGAGGGTGACACTTGATCCCATTCTGCCTGGACATGGGCGGCCTTTGACAAAATGCTGGTACTGGACCAGGCTGTATGCAGCATCCAGGAGCTGGGGTTCTCCTTCAGTGAGAAGGTACTCATAGCAATGGCTTCTGTGACAGTCTCAACACACTTCTGAGTACCTGCCAAGGCCACCTTCTGAATTAGAAGGCAGTAAAGAGGTGGTGACAGTCACCATCTTGTCATCAGTTCCTTAATTCAAATATATGTTTCTGATCTCACGTGGTTCCTTCGTAAACCCAGGAAAAGACACGGCTCCTTTAAAGAGCATCCAGTAAGTACAGTGAGGGAGCCCATGCTGGATCCAAAATGCTCTTGTCCACTTCGGATCTGAATATTGCACACCTCTAATTATCAGTGTTCACTGGAGTTTAACAAACAACTATCACCAACCTACGAATCCCTATTTTCTTATGCATCCCCGATAAATTAGGTGATATATCAGTTTATATTTTCTGATATAATTTAGCTCATTCATTCATAATTAAATTTATGCCTTAACTTCCCTGTGTATATCCATCAGCTCCATTTTACAAGATTAGGCTATCTTCCTTCATATCTATTACATCCTTCCTCTTTCTCTAATTTCACAGATACAACACATATCTATTTTTTTTTCTTTTAGTTAGTTAGTTAATTAATTAATCCTTTACCAATTAGTCCTCTTGCTTTCCAAGCCAGTTACAATCTTGCATATGCCATGGCTATTACCATAACAGAAATTTACTGCCTTACCAAGATGCCACTCATCTTGGCTTTTTGATAATATAGAAAAGGCGTACTCTAGATGGTCAACCTTAGTTGCACCTCAGTCATGTGCAGCATTCCTTGCTAATGGGAAGGACATTTCTGGTCAGTTTTACACATTTTGTCTCGTGACCCCCAAGCAAAAGCCACACTGTACCCAGTAGAAAATAAGAGCAGATGGGAGGGGGATGGAGGACTGATGAATGCTATTCTCTGCGTTCTCTGATTGGTCAGTTGGAGGAAATATTGACCGGCAATTCTGAAAATGTCAAGATTTGGCCACAATGAAAATGACCACAGGTAAGCTTTAAACTATTTTTGAGGAATGAGGAATGGAAGTGGTGGTGATGTGGAAGTGTCCTTAATTTTTCTTTTTGCTCCCTTCCATGGCATTCAAAATTCATTGCCTGAGCTTGTTGCTGCTACAGCTTGCTTCAGGATTGGATGAGGGATGGATGGGAGAGTAACTTAACACACTGCTCTGTATCACCTGATTCTATGTTTCACCTTCCAAATTTATGAAGAAGCATGCCCTTAAAATAGTGCTGGAGATATTCCATTTTCCCCAGCTTGCCTGTATATACTTCATCGGTTATTCTATTTCCTCAGCAAACATATCAGTCTCTCTCTGTCTGTGTGTTGACCGCCTACTCCTAAAAATATTGGTGCTCCACTCCTACAAATATTGTAACCTCATTCTCTGTTTGTTTTTTTCCCCTGCCCTCCACCTCTCCATCTTTCTTTCCTTTTGCAGATAAGGACATACACCGTTTGGTCTTCAGCTCTGTCAGTCATTCCCATGCTGGAGTCTATAAAAGCGTTATTGCCAACAAAGTGGGCAAAGCCACCTGCTATGCACATCTCTATGTCACAGGTAAGGATAGAAGGTGGGGCGGGGGAGGGGCTCCTAGTCATTATCGACAAGATTCTGCTTATGCATTCCAGGTGTGCCAGGGTACAACTGCTACCACATATGGTTATATCAGCTAGAAATTATGGGAGTTCTATACAGTACCTGTGGAGTTCACAAGACTTGTGAAGACAGCCTTAGCTATAAATCTCAATTGTGTTAGATATCTGCAGCATTTCATTTACTTTTTTGTGGTGGGTGGGGGCAAGGGCACGGAAACAAAGGGTGCTATAATGACATATGGCAGACTGGGTTTATTCATATTTGTGCCTCATTGTTCTGACTGGAATTGAGAAAAAAGATTTTTCACATAGATCTACAACTGGATATTTATCATGCAAGTGTATGTGTCTTCATTCAGGAGCAAATCCCCTTATCTTTAATGGAATTTACCCCAGGTAAATATGAATGGAATTGAGACTAGGATTCCACACATGGGAACTAGAACTGCAGGTCCTTGATCCCAAGAATGATGGTGATTATTTGGAGCTATTCCATATGTTACCCATGGCTGGCTGGGGAATTCTGGGAGTTGAAGTCCACAGATCTTAAAGTGGCCAAGCTTGAGAAACACTGTGTTACACCATAGCTCTGGCTTTGATACAAAGCATAGGCTGGAAGAGGGATTTTGCCAGCAATCTTAATTCTTGGATTAATGTGATTAATATGTTTCTACGTGTTTACGTATATGCTTTTTTTCCTTCAAAGTTAGGTGTCTGTTTAATATTGAAAGGGTAATGTGCAGGATGGGTAAAAATAGGGCCTAGTTCAATGTTAGTTGACCAGAGACTAGGGTTACCAGATATCTGGAAAAGCAAAGGAGGACAAGGACAATCGGAAAGGAGGAAATAGGGGGGAAAGGAGGACACACTAACTGTTTAACTTTCTTGGCATCAGTGAAAAAATTACAGTGAAAAACTGAAAAAAAAAGAAAAGAAAAGTACTTAGGCCTACATGTATATGAAATTACTTTTTCCAGCATCAGAAAGACTGGTTCTTCAATTGCAGGGATGTGCTAGAGCCAGTTAGGAGGCAAAAGCCTTCAGCGTGTAACTAATTAAGGTCTTGTTAATTTCAGGCAGCAGTGCAACCCAGCCAGAGGGTACTAATCAACTAATTAAGGTCACAGAGCTGAGATTGTTAACTTACACTTAGCACTTATTAGGGAAGCTCTGTGGGTGGAGAAAAGCTGCTCAAGAAGAGATAGCTTATTAAGATGTTCAAAAAGTTGGACCATATTTGATTTTAAAGCTATGCTGGATGGAGGACATGTGGACAAAAAGGAGGACAGGTCCTCCTTTTGCAGGAGGTCTGGTAACCCTACCAGAGACTATCTTCCTATGGGCTGTAAGATTCTGGCTAGCTCTCTATTTCTTGATTCATATGTGTGGAAAATCACCTAATATCCTTGAGCCTAGTAAATTGTTGAGAAAAGTGGCTTAAATAACAATAAAACCACAGATCTCAGAATTATTTGATATAGCTGATGAAGGGGGGAAGATCAAAGGAATTCTGATTAGAAAGCAAAGCACACTATCTCTTTCCCTTTCCTTATGTTTGTCTTTTACAGATGTGGTACCCACACCTCCTGACGGTCCACCCACCATAGCAGCTGTCACTGGCCGAGCTGTCACACTGAAATGGAACGCACCGAAGTGGCTGGATTCAGCTATCGGTAGGCAGGGTGTCAGGTTCAGCCCAAGAACAACCGCAAGACAATCCAGAACAGTTCAGCTCCTTTATTAGCTTATACCTAATAGACAGAATCTCGCCAGACTCAATCTACACCACAGCAACAGCAACTATAACCATGAGGCCCTAGGGAGGGGCCAGTTTCATTCTCTTGGCTTTCCCACACTCCGGCTGGGGACTGAGGAGGTGCTTCCCCTGGAATGTCTCCCGGCAACCTTGAAGCTCCATTCTGGAACCTTCCCTGCTCATGCCTTCCATCACATTAGGCCAGGAAGGCAACAGGGATGCAAAGGAGCACTTGGGAAATTTTTACTCCCAGATTCCACTGCTCTAGAGGATGGGGATCTTCAAAGGCAGGCCATTCCACATGCTGAGGAAATAGGCAGTTGTTCCTGGCACTTGTGTGCACAATCTGCTGCTCTCTTTATGACTAAAGCCCCCACATTTTAACAGCTGCCATTGACATGTGTTTCGCAGCCCACTCAATCTGGGGACTGCTGATAGGGAAAGGGCATTACTCAGCAGCATAAATTAATTGGCAAATATGTTCATATAGCATTGAGTGGTTTTTGCTCTCCAAAATCATGCCTTCTGCAAGGGTAAGATCTTGCTAATATTCTAGACTTTGCTAGACTTGAAGGTTTCAAGAAGCATATGGGCAAGGGTGATCCGATAGATCTGTGCATTTGGACTCACAAAAAGCTTTTGATAAGGTTCATCACCAAAGGCTCCTTATCAGACTCAGCAGGTGTCTGAGGGATCCTGAGGGGTCCTGCCAGGATACATGTTAGTAACTATATTATTTGCTTAGAAATATTTTGGAATCAGAAGTGAGTAGTAGCAAAGCAACCAGGTTTGCTGATGATACAAAACCATTCAGCATAATAAAATCAAAACAGGATTGCAAACAGTGTCAGAAAGATCTCCCTAAACCTGAGAAATGCCCATCAAAATAACAAATGCAGTCCAATGTAAGGAAGTGCCAAGTAATACATGTTGGTGAAAAAAAAAAGAAAAATCAAACTTCCCAGATATATTAATAGGATGTGAACTGTCTCTGACTGATCAGGAAAAGGGTTCTAGGAGTAGAAAATGTCAGCCTTGTGCATGGCTGCTTTAAGAAAAAAACAAATGCCCTGCTTAGAATGATTAAGAAGAGGAATGCAAATAAAACAGCCAAGAGAGCGTTGTTCTACATTAATGTATAGCAGCACTGCCATGGATGAAGTTCCTGTCACCTTACTTAGCTGGAAAAGTACAAAAAAAGGGCACACAGAATGATTAATGGCTAGATCCTAGGACTAGATACTCCCCCCCCCCCCCCCCCCACTGACTGGGCCCAACCACAGAGAGAGGAGGAGAACCACTGCAGACCAGTGCCCTCCACTCCCAGCCCCCTAAGCTGATCCAAAAAGATATCATGTGAGTTAGTACCAAAAGCCACTGAGAGATCCAGCAGGGCAAGGATGATGCACCACCCCTTCCCCAGTCCCCCAAAAGTCATTCACAAGCACAGTCAACACTATCTCAGTACTATAACCTGACCTGAACCTGGCTGAAAAGGATCCAGAAAATCCTTTTCTTCCTCTTTGGAGCTGCATGCCTACCGCCCTCTCAACAACCTTCTTTAAAAAGGGAAGGTTGGAAACTGGATGAAAGTTGCCCGATACAGTTGGGTTCAAGGAAGGCCTCTTGAGAAGGGGGGAACCGCTGCCTCCTTCAAGGCAGACAGAACCACCCCTTCCTCCAGGGAGACATTAACTGCTACTTGCATCCAACCACATGCTGCCTCTCAGGAGGCCTTGACCAGCCAGGAGAGCAGGGGTCCAGGACACAGGCGGCCAAGCTTACTGTCAAAAAGACCCTGCCCACTTTCTCAGGATCAACCAGCTGGAACTCTGCCCAGATAACCAAGCACAGATGTGCCTCAGTTGCTTCCATAATACCTGCCCAGCTGGAGTCCATCTCAGATGCCCAAAGGAGACAACATGACAGACATATAAAAAAACCATGAACAGCATGAAAAATGTGGATAGATTTTTGCCCCTCTTTCACATAAAGGAAGTGAGAGTCACCCATTAAAACCGAATGGCAGGGAGATTAAGGACCAATAAGTCTTATTATACACAATGCATAGCTGAACTGTGGAATTCACTGTCATCAGATATGATGGTGGCAACCTAATTTAGATGGTTTTAAAAGGGAACTGGCAGATTCTTTGACGATTGGACTGTCAGTGCTTTCTTAGTTTTGCTGCTCTAGACAGGCGGTTGGATTAATCCAGGAGGGCTTTTCTTATGTTGTTATGAATTTTGTGGCCTGTATAACGTAATACAAATTAAGTACATCTGCAATATTTATATATTTCATGCAATTTATGGTGCCGTTAACACTGTTCTGCATTTTTATTCAGGTTCTGCTAGTTATAGGAATGGGCAAGGCTGGCTAATAAACCTAATTACCAGAAATCTTGTTTAGCTATCTTAATATTTCAGTAGGTGTTCACGTATTTCTAAACATACCTTTATAGCTTGTATAACTACTATAAATTCATTGTTTTACCAAAAGCTGGGGTTCATAATGATCTAAGGGGTGCTGATTAGGTGAAGGGAGATGCTTTATAGCAGTGTTTCCCAACCTTGGCCACTTTAAGATGTGTGGACTTCAACTCCCAGAATTCCCTTGCCAGCCATGCTGGCTGGGGAATTCTGGGAGTTGAAGTCCACACTTCTTAAAGTGGCCAGAGTTGGGAAACACTGCTTTATAGAGAATAAGCATTGTGCAGTTTCTCTCACGCGCTGCCATATTGCAGACTGTTGCAGGTTCCCACTCCTGAAATGATAATCTATGCTGTGTGTTCCTGTGGGCAATAGAGAAGTCTAATCCAGAATGTTCTCGCTTAGGGCCACAGCCTCACTGGCATCTTCCTTCCTCTGTTCTTAGACCCCGCTTCTGTGACCTATATTCTCCAGCAGCAGATCCTGGGGTCCAGCCACTGGACCGTTGTTGCTACAGGCTTACATCAAACCAGCCACACCATTCTGGCTCTAAAGAAAAGCATTTACTATATGTTCCGTGTACTCACAGCAACGGCTAAGACTAACAGCAAGCCTTCTCCCCCCACAGAACCAGTGCAGCTCCTTGATCATGGTAAGATGGCACCAAAGAAGAAAAGGGGAAGGGAATGGCTATTTTTCATTACAAAGTAAAATCCTACTACAGGTACATCACCTGCTCCCTAGAAGCAAAGACAGTTGAGCTAACGAAAAACAAGTACCCTCAACCACCTCTTATCTCACCTCCCTCCTCCCCCCCCCCCCACTTTTCTCAAATCCCCACCCTTTCCCCAACAGTGCAGCCTTAAAAAGAGAGAGCCGGGTTGGTCTAGTGGTGAAGGCTCCAGGCTAGAAAGCAGGAGACGGTGAGTTCCAGTCCCGCCTTAGGCATGAAAGATGGATGGGTGACTGGGCCAGTCTCTCTCTCTCAGCCCAACTCACCTCACAGGGTGGTTGTTGTGGGGAAAATAGGAGGAGGAAAGAGTATTAGGTATGTTGCTGCTTTGAATTATTTTTAAAAATATTTAAAGGTGAGGTAAAAAATCTAAAAAAAAAAAGTCCACACAGATGCAGGAATCAGCGGAAGTTCACAAAGGAAACCAAAAGGAATAATCCAGTGACATATGGTCCATGCCTAAGTAACAGGAGAGCCCAAGATCAAAAATGGGGCCATTTGGCAAAAGGAAATTGTTCCTTTTCTGCCCCAGAGTGAGTCTGTGGAAGAGGGCCAAAATGTGGGGGAAGAGGAAGGAAACGGGGAAGAGGTAGTCAATGGAATTGGGAGGAGGAAGAGGTATCCTCTCCTCTGTTGCCAGAATTACGATTGAGGGTAAATGATGTATTGATGGCTAGGACAGGAATTTGAACCCAGGAATCACAGCTTCTTGGCTGACACTCTAATGATTACTCAATCTCTTTAGAATCAGGAGGAGCAAATAGTCAAAGGCATTTATAACAATTGCAGAAAATGTATGTTTCTACTTCTTTGGGTTTTTTTTCTTAGACTATGGTTGTAATTAGACTAAAAGATTTTGATCAAGTTCCAGTTCAAAAGTCTGCTGGATGTCACAGTTTGTTCAGGATTCATTTAAAAGACTGTGAATGCTTTCACCTTCAGGGAAACTTGCTCATTGTTTCTTTATTGAAATATAAAGCTGATAACATTACTCAATTTTTTTGAGAACTCTTGTCACTCTGAGAATCTTGGTTTTATAGGAAAAATTATTAGTGACTGGAGGCTCTAAATCTATAGCCACCATAAGCAATAAAACAATTTATGTTTGGCTTGCCTCACTATGGTCCAATAGTCAGTCTGAAGATAGAAAGCTTTCTTTTCTAGCCAGGAAGGTGAATGTTAATTATTTCTATTCGTGGAATTTATTCCTATGGGTAGCTGAATTTTAAATTATCAAGAGGAGCGATGAGCATTACAAGCAGGGGCTTCTTAGTGGTAGCCCATTATTTCTGGAACTCTGTCATAAATATGGAAAATATTGCTTTTAAATTGACTTTTAAAAAAACATATTTTCCTAAAACCAGATATTCTAGCATTTTCCAAGTGGTACTCTTCAAATGTGTTGGACCACACCTTCCAGAATTCCTAGCCAGTGCAGCCCCAATGCATCTGGAATGTGTCATGTTGAGAAAAGCCATGAAAAACAACATAGGCACATTCTTCATACAGCACAAGTTTTATATAAGAACTGTAAGAGGTCTCTCCAGCCGAGCACTTGGTTGGGATGCTATCTAAGAATACCTGTGATACAATCTGAGTTAAGAGAGATGATTCAGGCCCAGTAGCTAAGAAGAAGCAAATATTGGAAGTGGTCTCCAGGATGAACTTATATATTCTGAGTTCCTGGTTAATATGGCTCAAGAAAATCTAGCTCAGCTAGCTGAGAAGTCTGAAATCTCTCCCTGCAGTGATAGTCTAAATTTCTTGGATCTAATGTGATGGGCTGTGCTGTGGCTCTAATGTGATTGGTTGTGCTTCTAGGTCTGTATATGGCAGAGGCCCCCATAATCCTGGACAAGCCAGATGTGGTGTATGCAGTAGAGGGACAGTCGGCTTCCATCACTATAACTCTCAACCATGTGGAGGTTGCTGTCACCTGGAGGAGGTAGGCCAGCCACCAAGTGTATTTTTAAGTCTACTTCACACTTGCCCTGATGAGGTGTGCAGGAGGCTCAGAAGCTGCTAGAGTTGGCAGAACAGCTATTATGCGTCTTTGCAGAAAGCAGGAAAAGATCCAGAGAAAGATGGTGCAATAGAAAAGGTGCTTTTCAGGATCTTAAAATGTAGAAGAGTCATGAACTGTGTTCTTACTGCTGAAGCACCTGGCTTTGATACATATGAAGGTTCAAGCCTCTTCCACATTGTTGTTTGCCTCCTTACTATAATAACCAATTTGGGGCTGCTGTGAAATGCTTAGCAACTGTCCCCCCTTCCCCTTCATGCAGTAGCCAGCACTTTATCCAGCCAGTCAGAAGGGGAGTGCCCAAAAGAGGAGCCAGCTGCATCCCACACCTGTTTTCACCCTTTACCTCCTTTTGTTAGTTTTTTAGGGGAAGGAAGGAATAAAAGCCTACCTCTGTCACTCCTCCTCTGTTTGGCACAGAAATAGGGTGGAAGTCAAGGTACCGTGGCTCCCTGGCTTCTGGACAGAGAAGAGAATCCCAGAGGCAGGAGATAGGATAAGACAAGGCTTTTCTGCCAGTTGGAAGCTATTCCATCCCACAGCTCCAGAGGAGTGCTGTGAAGCTATTGTGCAGTGTTTCTCCATGAGCATGGACCAAGTTAGTTGTGGAATTAATTAGATTGGCTTTCCAAGTGGCTGGAAGCCCTGCATGTTGTGGAACATATGAAAGGAGCCTTACAGACAGGTTCCAGAGTCCCAGGTCAAGTTATGGTATCTGTTGACAAGCCGTATTGGTGGAAGCCTGTTGTTGTGGAAGAGGTTCATCAGTAGGATGCATATTGGTGGATCCCAGCTCTCTGTCAAAAACTCTTCTTCCTTATTCTTCCCAGGAGTGGCATGGTGCTCAAGGATGGTGACCCCAGCTGGGAGATGAGCATGCCTGATGATGATCAGCACACCTTGCGATTCCTCCGGGTGGGAAGGGGGGATGTGGGGGAAATAACCTGCGAGGTGAGCAACCAGCATGGATATGACCATGGCTTCATCAGCATGGAGCTGGCAGGTATGGGAGATCACCCCACGTCACTCCCTCTGAAGACTGCCCCATATCCTTTTTTATCAAGTTATTAGGAAATGGCTGCTTTTCAAAATACTCTTTAATACAGGAGAAGGGTTGTGGCTTGCACACCCTATAAGCTCACATCACCAGTACAGAGTAGCCAGCTATGAAAGGTTCCTGATCCTGTTAATTAGCAAATCCCTGAGCTTTCACACATTGCTGTATTCAGCAAAGCTGGGAATGAGGGCAGGACAAGACTCCCCATAGAATGGAGTGAGAACTTCTCTGACAAACTTTGCTGGAACATATTTTTTTGCTTAATCACAGAGCTGAGTGCATTTCTCCCTGCTCCAACAGAGTATGTTTCTGTCCCCAGAGGCACCCCGTTTTGAATCAATCATGGAAGACATTGAAGTTGGAATAGGCGAGACACCACAGTTTGCAGTGGTGGTAGAGGGCAAGCCCCTTCCAGATATTATGTGGTACAAGGTGAGTATGTGTCCAATCTTGAGGAGACTGCTGACGTTAAGAATACCTGCAGAAAGTTCTCAGATTTCAAGAGCTTCTTGTTGGTGCTTCTCAATGTTAACTAGAAGGGGCTGTCTCCTTCCCAGATGAGCTTATATCCATTAATCTTAGTTCATTCCAGATTTTCTTGGATTGGCGTAGTTTTGATGTTAACAGCCAGGCTGAGCTATTTCCTTACCTATCAAAATGCCAGTGCAGAGGAAGTGTTATTTGGTTGGTTTCTAATGCCCCTCTCCCCTGAAATGTGAATAATGAAACATTAACAAAAAGATCCTGGTCTTCCAAAGGAAGAAGCAATGGAGCAAAAGATCAAAAAGCCTGTAGACAGTGGGATTTAAGGAACCTACTTCCTGCATCTTCCTAAGGAACAGCAGATATGTAACAGCAAAGCAAACCAATATAAGAGTTTGATCTTCTAGATTTTTTTTTTGCAAATCCTTTGTCTCCCTAATCTCTGTCTCTTAGAATGAGGTGCTCCTGACTGAAAGCAACCACCTGAGCTTTGTATATGAGGAAAGTGAATGCTCTTTAGTTGTGCTGAACACAACAGAGCAGGACAGTGGAGTCTACACGTGTACTGCACGCAACCTGGCTGGAGAAGTATCTTGCAAGGCTGAGCTTGTTGTTCGTGCAGGTATGTGATATCATACTAGCAGGTATGAGCTTCCAGACATGAGCTTGTAGGAACCCCTGGGCACCAAGAATAGGCAAACAGCTTTGTTTCCTACTTGCTCCTGGACCATGGTAGATATCAGGCAAGACTAGAGTTTTTGCTGCTTTAATCAGACCCAGTGTCTTTGAGGTCAGTTACTGAAGCTAGATGCTCAGGGCTGGAATTTGGTAGGCAAAAGTTCCAATTATTTTGATTAAGGACAGAAGATTAGGTTTCTGTAGAAACATCTATACATCTTAGTTTTACCTGCAGAATGACTGATGGCAGCTCTCTTACATATCAGACAGAATTCTTTCCAGCCTGACCAGGACACCGAATGATGGCCTTTTCTCACTGAAATTTAAGCAAGTGATAAGATTCATAGTTCTAAAGCCAAGTCCCTGATAATTAACAAATTCCCTGTTGAGGAGTCATGTCATCCCTATCCCATTCATAACTTCTCACCAGTGTGTGGTTTTAGGGGGCTAGGATTCAACTGAATGTAGCTGTAATAGTAGGGGTTAAAGATGTCCAAGAGAAGCAAAAAGGAGTTGGAGGGAAAAGTCCTGGGCTTGTGTAGTAAATGTTCTCTTTTTCTTCTCTCTTCTTCTCTATTACTTTGATGTCTTATTGCTCTCCAGCTGTACCAGATTCTGATGCTGCACGAGCAGAAGAAGAATCACATATAACCCGCCGTCTGGCTGACTATTACGATGTCCATGAGGAGATCAGCAGGTGAGAGAAAGAGGGAAAGAAGAGGAGAAGATAAGATAGGCAGCATCTGTGACTACTTGGGTTGGGACTTTTTTTAATGGATGGGGACAGGGACAGGTTTAGGCTAAGGATGAGTAGGCACTGACCTAGGACTCCAAAGCTTAGGGGGTGCCAACGCCACCCCTCCTTCCAAATCATTCTAAAAATGCAAATCTTCGCATCATTGAGAGGCAGTGCTATCAGTCACTGTGGCTTGGGTGCCCTATACCCCTGAGCCAGCACTGGATAGTGATAGTGTGAGGTCCATCTCCATCTCTGTTTACACATAGTGTAGATGTTTTGCTTAGCAACTGTGGCATTTAGTGACCGGGTTGCCAGTCACAATTGTTGTCGCTAAGTGAGGACTACCTGTAGTATTTCCCCCCTTCTTGTTACACCATCCAAAGCCAGCCTTAAAGTGTGTAAAATCTGCTAGACTTTGACATTCTTTACTTTGGAGGTGAATCAACTGTTTGGCAACGACTTAGAACAGAGCCAAAAGTGGCAGGATAGAAATCAGCAATGGGGACAGCCAGTTTGGTGTAGTGGTTAAGGCAGCAGACTAGAAACCAGGAGACCATGAGTTCTAGTCCTGCCTTAGGCATGAAACCAGCTGGGTGACCTTGGGCCAGTCACTCTCTCTTAGCCCTTAGAACAAGGCAAGAGCAAACCCTTTCTGCAAATGCGTTGCCAAGAAAATTACACGGACTTGTCCCAGCAGTTGCCAGGAATCATGACTGACTCAAAGGCAAAAAAAAAAAAGGGAATGGAAAACTTCATGCCTATATAGTTTTCTGCTGAATGAAGGATAGCTAGAGAGCATCTCGGCTTCTATAACAAATTCTGGCAATGCTTCATAGCTCAGCCACTGTGCAAGTAGAGCTGATCTCTGCAGCTACTAACGTGCTTTGTAATATTAATAAATGTGATACATTGGAAAGAAAAATGTTTATGTGAAATCTTTCAGCTCAGAAGTTTCTTAGTAAGGGCCAGGTAACCTGATTTTGTTCTCTTCTAGGTAATGCTCCTCATTTCTGTATCATATTTCCATCCAAACTGAACATAATGTTTTGCTAAGCTTCCCCATCTTTTCACTTCATCTTCTACTTCATTGGCATGGAGTCAGAGCAGAGTGACACAGCTTAGCAAAACAAGCACTGCATAAGGAATATAGTTGGCTGATGTTTCATGATGACCTGTTTTCTAGGGGAGCCTTCTCATATGTGCGGCGAGTGACCCAGAAGACCACTGGCTTGGCTTTTGCTGCAAAGTTCATCCCATGCCGGGCCAAAGCCAAAAAATCAGCCCGTCGTGAGCTTGGCATTTTAGCTCAGTTGGACCATGAGCGTATTGTTTATTTCCATGATGCCTTTGAGAAGAGGAATGCCCTCATCATCGTTATGGAGCTGTATCCTCTTTCATTTGTAGGATCTGTCTAGGCAGTGCAGTAGCCTGTTTTTGTGTCATTTGTGCAGAAGTATGTGGAGAACTCCTGGATGCTGTTTTTCAGGTCCTGACATTTCTAGGAATCTATAATTTAGGATACTGCTAAGGGAAACTCACTGCATGGGGTCTCTTCTGTAGGAAGCCACTGATTTTTTTGACCTACTGTTTCCTTTAATGGACGCTTTAGCTGCACTGGAGAGGAACTGCTTGAACGCATAGCAAGGAAGTCCTCTGTGAGCGAATCTGAAGTAAGTGCCAGCTCGGATCATCAGTACAGACTCTCAGAAGCATTTCTACCTGTACATTGTCCTGAGATTTCTTAATTAAAAAACAAGTTACCCCAATCTTTAGCCAATAAATCATCCAAAGTAGTGTACCTTACATTGAAAATACAAAACTGCCATTGTGCCAAATCACAATACAAACAATGCAGATAATGTTTTTATATTAGAATATATTCAGGATTATAGATCTAATCAGCAAGGGCAAATTAAAAAGATGTTTTATCTTGTGCAAAAAAGAGAGGGAGAAAGAAAGCACTAGGTGTATCACTGTAGTGCATGTAGCTCAGAGAAGATCCAATTTCTGAACACCACCTGCTCTCCTTTCAGTGCCAGAAAGACCCGGACAAGAGCCCAAGAAGGATCTTAGTATTTGGTGTCACTTTAAGTATCCAGAGCTGTTTAGGTCTTAGGTTTTGTTTGGGAATGCATCAGGAGTCCTTGGAGTTGTTTTAAAACTGGCAGGGGTGTGTGTGTGTGTGTGTGTGCATGCGCCTTCGAGTCAGTCTTGACTCCTGCCAACTGCCTGGATACATTCCTGCAATTTTCTTGGCAACAACATTTTTGGAAGTGGTTTGCCATTGCCTCCTTCCTAGGGCTGAGAGAGAAGTGGCTGGCCTAAAGTCACCCAGTCTCTTGGTTTCTAACCCAGTGCCTTTCACCACTATGCCAAGCTGGCCCTTAAAAACTGGTAGTACATATTGCAATAGTTCAAGAAGATGTTACTAGAGCCTAAGTAACTGCAGTAGGCTATCTCTGCACACCAAAGGCTCAACCTGGTACCCTCATCTACTCTCACTCAAGATTATGAATGTGATAAGAGGAACTGCAATGCCATCTAGAAAAGGCAGAATGCCATCGCCCAGACTGAAGGAAGTTCCCACCACCATAACCTCTGCCTTGTCATGCCTGAGGTTCGGGTTGCTTGTTATTTGCTGCTCTGTTACTGATCCCCGACAGCAGTTCAACTTTCTGGGGCTTCATATGAATTACATCATATGAATGGAAATTTAGAGATGCATGTATTTAGTATTACTGATGACACCTCACTTTGCATTTGGGCCAGAACAGCAATCCACTGACACTAGTTTTGGAGCAGCCTCTCCGGACAGAACCAGAACCAGAATACAGTGTTCCTGCTCCAGTTGTGAGCAGCTTGTCCAGAAGAGTAATAGTGCTGAAAGCTGATGAGAAGTTCCCCAAAAATAAAAGCAACACCTAATTCTCCTTCTCCTTCTCCTTCTCCTTCTCCTTCTCCTTCTCCTTCTCCTTCTCCTTCTCCTTCTCCTTCTCCTCCTCCTCAGAGAAAGGCTTTCTGCTAGGCAACCAAAGCAAATTCAGCACCAGTCTCACCAAGGAATATTGGATGAGTGAGGGATAGGAAGGGGAGACACCTGCTTGCTTGACAGTGAACATGGAGTTACGCTTGATGGTATGGACCCCTCTAATGCCATGATTTTTTCCCCTTATTCTCCTTGCAGGTACGCTGCTACATGAGACAGATCCTGGAGGGAATCAGCTACCTCCACCGTAATGGCATCTTGCATCTTGACATTAAGGTGAGTCTGTTCCAGCACGCTTGGAGCCTCGCTTGGGTTCTCTGAACATTTAGCCTACATTGGCATGAAACTGTAACAGTCTTGCTAGCTAATATGCTCACTGTGGGTTATGTGCAGCACTATGTAAGAATTCAGTGAGTGCAGTTCTTCCCTGTGCAGAGGCAATGGAAACTACCAGCTAAATCTTATTTTGGGTTGGCTAGCATCCTTGAGGCTGGCCACACATAGAGAAACCTGTACATCAAACTGGACATGCCATAATGCTCCATGATGCCAGCTACAACCTAACAGCAATGCATGGCAAGTACACAAATAATCCAGCTGCTCAGAAATATCTGGAAAGGCTTATTGCATCCCTAAGCTTTTCCTTTGGGATTGCTTCTCTTACTCTTTGCTGTTCAGTGAAAGGGAGAAGTAGGCTGGATTTACTCTCAGTTGGGGACACATCACTTTTCCACCAGATCTGTCTGCAATAGGTTAATGCAGTGTTTCTCAACCTCAGCAACTTTAAGAAGTGTGGACTTCAACTCCCAGAATTCCCCAGCCAAGTCCACACATCTTAAAGTTGATAAGGCTGAGAAACACTGGGCTAATGAATGGTCTGTAAGGAAGTTCTGATCAGCATAGGAAATAAAAGCCAGCTGGAGTCTTAACTTGTCCTTTGAAAACAAAGATTCCAATGCTAAAGATGGGACTTTGCCCTTGTACGAATAATTGCACATAAATCAGAATGATGGCTTTCTGTTACTTCTCTGTTCTTATTTCAAGGGCTATATTGCCTCAGGTATGTTGTGGTGGTGGTGGTGGTGGTGGTGGGGTGTTGGGGAAGTGAGTAGGGCACAAGCAAAGCCCAACTGGGTGGTTTACATTTTTCCTCCATTTTCTGACATTCTTTTCCTTTGGAGCGTCTTCATCTCCTCTTAGTGGGTTACTGGGGAAGGAACAGAAGCTCTTGCTGCTAGAAGTATGAGCTGATTCCTTGCAGAGGCTTCTTAAATTAAGCAAAGAGAACTACAATTTCCACACCCCTGGCCTATCATTTTAACAGGGCTGAGCACACTGCTTGCTGGGAGTTGTAGTTTGAGAGGAAGCAAAAAGAGACAGGACTTGAATGGCTGGGAAAATCAATTGAGCTACTATTGTACAAGCTTTTGCTTTTGAAATAAACCTTATTGAAATTTTGCCTCACGTATTTCAAACAGAACAAAGTGGGCCTTCAGGAACAGGGGCACTCCAGTCCTCTTATCATTTCAAGAGGGCAGCCACTTTTACAAGCTCCTGCCTCGTGTTACATCGCTAAAGGCTGCAGGGAAGAGCTCAGTGGGTGCGCGGGAGGAATTACGTGCTCTTCTTTGCCAGTCTGGCTGCTATCTGAAGTATGGTAGCACTGGAATGGAGTCACAAGGTTACTCACCCTTGCCGCGTTTTTTTCTTCCTGTAAATGTTTGTAAGAGGACAGGATAACATAGAAATGGCTCTTGGTATGGTAGGCACTGATGTGGGTTTACTGCAACATTTCAGGGAGTTCTGGAAAATCGGAATTCATGCAGGTTGAAAACAGGCCTTAGAGAAGGGAGTGAGCCAACATTTCGGGCTCGTGGACACATTTGGAATTTTGGGAGCAGGTTGGAGAATCACTCACAAAATGGCTGACATATGAATACAGCCAGGCATAAAACAAGTGCTTCTTGGAAGTCAGTGTTGTCCAAACTTGGCCACTTGAAGATGAGTGGACTTCAACTCCAAGAATTCCCCAGCCAGCCATGCTGGCTGGGGAATTCTGGGAGTTGAAGTCCACTTAAGGTGGCCAAGTTTGGACAACACTGTTGGAAGTAAAACTAGGCCTTTTTTGTCTGCTACCTCATTACCGTTTTCCAGGTTTTCTTGCCTCTGGTACAATTCACAGCCTTGGACATTTTCCTCCCCATTATCTGATTTTTGTGATATTACAGGGGGAAATGGTAGTGTGGATTTGGAAAGGTTAATTGGCCCTGAGGCAAGCAGAACAAATTGTTCAAAAGCATTTTTGTCAAATTCCAGGAGCTCCGATTGTTTAGCATGTTGGGGAGCAAATGAAAAGGGCCTTGACAAGGGAAATTCGGAGGTTTTCTAGAGAAAGAACGTTTGGTATTAAACGGCTTTTAAGGAAGATATGGAAGGAACAAAATCAATGATAATTTCTGTTACTTTCTCCAATTTTGAGCAATAATAGAGATTAATCAAGTGGTGAGGAGATAAAAAGGAAGTAGAGTTTCTTTTTCTTGTAAATACCTGACATTGGCTGGACTCCCATCTAAGAAACGCACTTTTATCAGAGTCCATGTGCTGAACAATGCAATGATGGCTGCGGGGAATTCTCTGGAGAAGAAAGTAACTGTGATAACCTCTGGCCAGCTAACAGGAATCCAAGGCCTAGTTTTGCCTGGAATGCTATTTTACATTTTTAAATTATTTCCATTTTGTTTTTCCCCATAGCCTGAAAACTTACTGCTGGCTGAACCAGGCAGTGATCAGGTGAGAATCTGTGACTTTGGCAATGCCCAGGAACTGACTCCAGATGAGCCACAGTACTGCAAGTATGGCACCCCTGAATTTGTTGGTCCTGAGATCGTCAGCCAGAGTCCTGTGTCCGTGGTCACCGATGTCTGGTAAACTGGGGCAACTATATACTGTGATGTTTATCTATGTGTGCATCCCTGAATATAGATGTGGAGAAGGGACTTAAAGAGCATCATCCAGAGGTTATAGGATATTGGAAAACAGCCATAGCTAAGAAATGATTCCGGGGCTATGATTGCTTAGGGCAATGTTCTTGCACTTCTGCTGGAGATTGCTAGCTTGCAAGAAGAAGAGCTGGGGTGTGTGTGTGTGTGTGTGTGTGGAGGAGGTAGGAGAAAATGCCAAGGTGGCTCAGTGCCACAGTTTATACAGCATCCATAATTTCTCCTCCAAGGGGGCATAAATCAAGTTTTTATGTCAGAACTGAAACCACCCTGGGGATGTGAGGCCAGATTGTGGAATGAGATCATGCTACCCAACTTTCTTCACCATGCTGGAGTGTTCTTGTTTGAATTAGCAGTTGGTGCTTTTTCTTAAGAATCCTTAATAAATCCCTGAACTTGTAGATCCTGAGTGTATATTGATCAGCTTTTTTGATTCACCAGGTATAGATGCCATCACTAGATGGTCTATCAAAGCAATGAAATTCTCTCTCTCATCTCTCTTTACAGGCCAGTGGGAGTCATGACATATCTATGGTAAGCCCCAGGTTTGGGAAGTTAATCTAGGACTCATCAGACCCTTTCCACCTCCCGTACAATAGTGAATAAGTGGCACAATGAGCAAGGTTGGGATTTTCCTTGTTAATCTTACTCTATTCAGAGCCAACATCCATTTCTCTTTGGATTGTTCCCATGCTGCACATTATGGCCTGAGGAGCTTTGAAAAGCTTCTCCAATACACTGGCCCATTTCTAGAATTGTTTTCTGTATATGCTGAGCAGATAGGGAAGCCCCAGACTTTGTCCCAAGAATATCTTCTGAGTGCCTGCTGAGGATTTGCTGACTGTTCCCTCTCCTAGTCTCACAGGGATCTCCCCGTTTGTGGGTGAAAATGATAAGACCACACTCATGAACATCCGCAACTACAATGTGGCTTTTGAGGAGAGCATGTTCACAGGACTGACCAGGGAGGCCAAAGGCTTTGTTATCAAGGTGCTGGTTAATGATCGCCTGTAAGTAATAGTTCCTGCAGGGGACGTGGTGGCATATGTGTGCACGTGTGTCTCTGTGTGTAGAGGTTATAAGTTGTATCACTTCCCCATATTGGTAGCCAGGGGTTGAAAGCCATCTTCTTCCTCCTACTTTTGGAAAGCAAGTAAAAGCCACAGTGCCACAGGTGAAAAAACCCAACCCTCTGAGTAGGGAGAAAACAAAATCTAGTCATCCATTACAAACAATTTGGAGTTAAAATCCAAAAGAAAACAAGTCTGATCCCCTGATACTTTCATTGCAACTTCCTTGGTCACCCATTAACAAAAAATTATATATCAGTACTTAATGTACTGTATTTACATATTTATTTATTTATTGCCATTTGATCTGGTCTCTTAATAAAAAACTAGAAACAAAACTCAGGGTGTTTCAACAAGATTTATCACAATTGTCCCAAACTCTGTTACTTTCAGCTGCCTTAAAAAGGCAGAGACCTTCTCATAAAGTCAGTTGGTTAGAGCCTCAGGAAGGAAGGAATGAGTATATGAACTTAGTTTTCTTTCAGTTTTTTCTTTTTATTTTTTGCAAATGATTGAATTCAGTTCATCAATTTTGATCTTTTAAAAGACATTTTGCTAAACTGAATGAAGTTTGATTAATATTTCACCAAATTATGTGCATTTTGGCAGGCAATCTTGCCTCAGATGCATAATTCTTGTAAACGCTTTACAGACTTTTCCCTAATACTTTGGCAAACAGTGTTGCAAAATTTAGAACCATGCATATTACGTTCCAATTCCAAAGAAGGGCAATGCCAAAGAATGCTCAAACTATCGCACAATTGCACTCATTTCACATGCTAGCAAGGTTATGCTCAAAATCCTACAAGCTAGGCTTCAGCAGTACATGAACCGAGAACTACCGGATGTACAAGCTGGGTTTCGAAGAGGCAGAGGAACTAGAGATCAAATTGCCAACATTCGCTGGATCATGGAGAAAGCACGAGAGTTCCAGAAAAGCATCTACTTCTGCTTCATTGACTATGCAAAAGCCTTCAATTGTGTGGATCACAACAAACTGTGGCAAATTCTTAAAGAGATGGGGGTACCAGACCACCTTACCTGTCTCCTGAGAAATCTGTACGCGGGCCAAGAAGCAACAGTTAGAACCGGTCATGGAACAACCGATTGGTTCAAAATAGGGAAAGGAGTACGACAAGGCTGTATACTGTCACCCTGCTTATTTAACCTATATGCAGAGTACATCATGAGAAATGCCAGGCTGGAAGAATCAAAAGCCGGAATAAAGATTGCAGGGAGAAATATCAACAACCTCAGATATGCAGATGATACCACCCTAATGGCAGAAAGTGAAGAAGAACTAAAGAGCCTCTTGATGAGGGTGAAAGAGGAGAGTGCAAAAGCTGGCTTGAAACTCAACATTAAAAAAACTAAGATCATGGCATCTGGGCCCATCAATTCCTGGCAAATAGAAGGGGTAGAAATGGAAGCAGTAACAGACTTCATTTATTTGGGCTCGAAGATCACCGCAGATGGAGACTGCAGCCATGAAATTAAGAGACGCTTGCTCCTTGGGAGGAAAGCTATGGCAAACCTAGATAGCATATTAAAAAGCAGAGATGTCACCTTGCCGACAAAGATCCGCATAGTCAAAGCTATGGTTTTTCCAGTAGTAATGTATGGCTGTGAGAGCTGGACCATAAAGAAGGCTGAGCGCCGAAGAATTGATGCCTTTGAACTGTGGTGCTGGAGAAGACTCTTAAGAGTCCCCTGGACTGCTAGGAGGTCAAACCAGTCAATCTTAAAGGAAATCAACCCTGATTGCTCATTGGAAGGATTGATAATGAAGCTCAAGCTCAGATACTTTGGTCACCTAATGCGAAGAGACGACTCTTTGGAAAAGACCCTGATGCTGGGAAAGATTGAAGGCAAAGGAGAAGAGGACGGCAGAGGATGAGATGGTTAGATAGCATCACTGAAGCAATGAGCATGAAATTGAGCAAACTCAGGGAGGCAGTGAAGGACAGGAAGGCCTGGCGCAATATGGTTCATGGGGTCACGAAGAGTCGGACACGACTTAACGACTGAACAACAACAATGTGAAATTAAATAGTCACATTCCAGTGAGAACTAAAGCAATTTCTCTCCCATCCCTAGACAGTTGTACAAGGAGAAATTCTCCTTTTGGTAAAACAAAGAAGATACTTGGCTAGGGATGATCCAACTGGGAAGAAAATAATTTTATTTGCTGAAGTGGATCCGTCTCTAACTATGCCATTCCCCTGTGCTAATGAATGCCACTTCTGCACATTAATTCCTTCTTACTTTTTCCAAATAGGAGGCCTCATGCAGAACAGACCCTGGAGCATCCCTGGTTCAAGGTGAGTCCGATTACAGTAATAATGCCTCTGAGGAAAGAACTGGGGAGCCCATTCTGGCTTTTGAGGAGTCTCTCTCTCTCTCGGTCCAATTGCTTCCCTCTTTACCACCCATTTTCTCTTTCAGACACTGGCCAAGGGCAAGAGTATCAGCACAGATCATCTCAAGCTGTTTATATCTCGCAGGAAGTGGCAGGTAAAGAAAAAATATCTCCTGGCAGCTGTCAATGTGGTGGCAGTTCTTTGGTTGATTGATCAGAGCTTACCATTTTTCTCAGCCAAAAATGACAGGGAAGGCATGAATGAGACAGGGGGGCTCTACTAAGCGTAATTCCAACAGCTCACGGGTGCTCTTCCAGAAGAAAATGAGTTCCATTTCTAATGTCTGTGCTGTTTTCTTAGAAAAATTCATACAGTGAAATGGAAAAACTGAGAAATCCCAGTAAATTGTGATGCTTTGTAATATTTGCGTTTATTTACAAATATATAATTTATGAATGCATAGCAGAGGCAAAAAACCATTTGTTTCTCCTCCCTCCAACACAATTTCTCACTCGTACCCTAACTGATACTGTAGGAGTAAGTCCCACTAAATGTAGCAAAACAAACTTCTGAATTATGTTTTATTTATCACTAAAATATGTAGTGACAGCATTCAGAGTGCTGTACACTAAAAGTAGCTAAATTTCATATAAAATATTATAAAACAATAAATTGAAACAGTCAGTGGATAGCCACTAACTAGCAAAGTTCAAAATACAGAATTGCATTGTTAGCTGGTCAACGACCTTTAGTTGCAAATCTAACTTCAGATAACTAAAAGAGCCAAGACAGATCATCTACTTTTTACTGTCTATTCTATATCACACTTCTCATATGTTTTTCATGGACATCTTTAGAGAATGTTAATGCAGAAAAGGTACAAGGGTGGTTCTACATGTCTTTGAATACATGTTTGCTTTTTCCAAGGGTGACATGGAAAAAAAGAGTGCCACCGAAATTGTGTTGTTATAAGAATGGGCAGCTTGTTCCATTTAAATGGGTTCTGAAAAGTTCTTTTAGCCTAGCAAATATTTTAACTGCTTAGCCCAGTGATGCCGAACCTAAGACACACGTGTGAAAGGTGACACGCCACAATGTTTTGGGTGACCCACCAGCATTCACCAACACTCAACAACAACTACTCTCCCTGCTTGAGTTACCAAACAAACTGAGTTTGTTTTACTCATATTTCATTTTTGTAATTATTTGATGTTTCTTTATATAATTTATTACAATTATATAATAGCACCACACATGATTGGACTGTATTTTTTTTTTAAATAAATGAATATGTAAAGAATTGTTTCTCTTTTGTTTGGGGAGGGAGGGTGACATGCCAGCAGAATCAAGTTAGGCATTTTCCAAATTTTTGACACGCCAAGCCTGAAAGGTTCACCATCACTGGCTTAGCCTGTACAAAACAGGATGGGGGATACTATTACTGGACAGGCACAGCAACCAGACCTATGAGGTGAAAGAGATGGGAGATTTCTGTGTCTTTGTCTGAGTTCCAGCATATTTCTTCTCTTTGTCTTTCGTATACTTTTTCTACACAGCGCTCCCAGATTAGCTACAAGTGTAACATGGTGCCAAGACCTATCCCTGAGCTTCTAGAGGACACGTCCACCCACTTATCTATTGCTGTGCCACGTCTCCTAAAGGAAACATCAGTACTGTCCTCTTCTTCTGATTCTGATGATCCTGAAGAACTGCCCTACATTCCCATGCCCCACCAGCCTGAATTTTCTGGTTCCCGCATGTCCCTCACTGAGATTCCAACAGAGGAGGAACCTGTGGGTCCAGATGGGGCTCTGCTGGAGGAGGAGGGTACATCCATGGACTGGCAGGATGAAGAGCAGAGAGGTACCACGGCTCCCAAGAGAAAAGAAGATGTGGAGTCATCTGCAAGGAAGCATAAGAGCACGTTGCCCCAGAAACGTTCTACAGAGGCTGAAGCGCCGGGCTCTTCTGATGAGGAGACTAGTGAAGTGCAGAAAAGGCCAGAGAAAAGGAAGGCACTGAAGAAAGGCTCCAGCCTGGATTCTCCAGACAAGTCCCCATGGAAGGGGGAGCTGCGCCGAGGCAGTTCTGCAGATAGTGCCCTTTTGCTCAACCTTCCCTCAGATGAAGCTGAGTCCCCCTCCCGTCAAAGCTTGACCAAGGCAGCCTCCATGGAGCTGCCTCATCGCAGCCCCAGCCCCGGCATGTTGTATCGTAGGAAAGGTGGCCTGCCTGAGGAAGAATATGCCCAGCGCTTGGAGCTCATGCGCCAGCGCTTACTGCGTGGCAGCCCTGTGGACGGCAAACTGAGTGGCTTGCGGGGGCCCCTGTTGGAAACCCTTGGCCTTGAGAAGAAGGTCCTACGGCCGCCCCGGTTAGAAAAACAGCTGTCCCCAGGGCATAAGATGGTGCGTGCAGCCTCAAGTGAGACAGCTCCACAGCACTTGCCTCCAGAGGGGCGCCTCCTCCAAAAAAGTAGCTCCTTCAGCCAGGGTGATGGGGAGCCCGTCACCCTGCACCGGCGTTCTGGAGCACCATTGGAGATCCCCTTGGCACAGGCAGAGACCCAGAGACTAAAAGAGACCCCATCCCTTTCAGCACTGAATGAGTCCTGGCCTCACACACCACATGAAACTCCCTCCAAACCACCTGGCCTTGAGATGGAGGTAGGAACAAAGTCCCTCACTAGGTCTAGCCTGAGGAGACCTGTCCCCAGACAATCTGAGGAGAAGCCATCAGCCAGATTTGCCAAACCTGATACTCCAATGGCTGGGAAGGCCATGGCCCTCAAACGGGAATCAATACCACCTATGCAAATCTCACCCACACCCGGCAGCTCTGCACCCAAACGTTCTGCCTATGCTGAGGTCATGCAGTCCTTGGTTGGTGAATCTTCCCAAGGCCCTTGCAGGGAGAGCGCCAAACTTTCCATTGCTGCTCCTAAAGGCGTGCCTCCGCTCTCCTCCACAGAGATGCCACCCTCTGCTGTGGTCTCTGGCAAAGGGATAGCTCAGACGCCGACCAGAGAACTTCCCTCCTCAGCCGAGCGCATTGCGGACATTGACTCTGAAGAAGTCTTTGAAGCCAAATTCAAGAGAGGCAGGGAAGGCTCCTTCAGCAGAGGCCGCAAGCTGCTCTCCAAATCCGAGGAGCGGCACCTGGCCAGGCCCCTGGTGCAGGAAGAGGGCATTTATCGGCCAGGGCCAGCGGGTGCGCCACTAGAACTTTCCAAGTCTACGGCCCCCAAGCGCCTGGGAGCTCGTTCTCGTTCAGTGCAGGATCTGCATGAAGTGGAGAAGGAAGGAGGCTTCATTCGCAGGATGTCGATGCGCCTGCGCCGCACACCCCCTGCTGAGAGAAGGAAGGTCAAGGAGGAGGACGTGGGGGGAACGGGCCAGGGGCGCAGGCTTTCTTGGGGCCTGGTTTCCAAGGACAAAAAGGACACAGAGAGCCAGAAATCCGAGCCTGGCTCCAGTGAATCCCCTGTCATGGCCGTACGCCGGAAGATCGGCAGTACCGTGGGCCGCCTCTCCACACACCTACGCAGCCACTCACAGCAACAGACTGATGATGACCATCCCGTTGCTGCTGGCGACCGTGTCAGGCAGCCTGAGAAGAGAGCCCCCTTCCTCTCTCAGCTACGTCGTGCAACTTCTGAGGGTGAAAACCTGCGACAGGTGGGCATCCCACAGAACCAGCTGGCAGCCCAGTCTGCTAAGGTCCCCTCCACAGAATCTTTCCAGTCTGAGTCATCCACAGGCAACGGTGAGCTACGAGTCATAATCTGGGATGGGAAAGGAAAGAGGAAGGGCTGAAAACTGAACTTATGGCCAGGCAGGTCCATGGCTAAGATGCCTTTGCTGCTCCACTCTACATTTTGTAAGATGTGTTTGATAAGATTCACATCCTACACCGTATTCAAATATTCTCTATTCCTAAAGAACTATTAGTGAGGAGCAAATGTAAGCAACATATTAATTTTGCATATATAGGCACTTTTTGTGACCACATTCAAACATTTCCCAGCCATGTATACCCTTGCAGACTGAAATGATATAGTCTAGCAGCCAACATTGTGCCTTAGTGCACAACACCCTAAACCTGACTGCTGAATTAACCATTTTCTGGGTTCAAACAATACATTGAACCATAAATTCACTATGGTCGGTGGCGGTTCACAAAAACTAGCCACGGTTAACACTAATACACCCAGCACTTTGTGCAAATGCAGTCTGATAGGCCTTTACCTGACCTGCATAGGTGTTTTGTTTTATTTCATTTGGTCACCTGGAGTTTAATAGACCACCACGTGCCCTTTATGTGTTTTGCACTCTATCCCATAAGCTCCAATCAGCATGAAAGATAGTCAACGATTATCCTAGTCCCAAAAGTTTGGGAGGGCACAATCCAGGATGAGAAAAGAATGGGAAAATGCCCCTGAGGACTTTTGCCCTTTGGGAATGATGGCCACGGTATACAATTAAAGAGAAGCTCACTTGGCCTGCAGAAGAGACTCCGACACCCAAAGGAGGATTATGAGTAGCACCTCCTTGTCCTGTGATTTTAGGGAAGCCACATCTCTCTGAGCTGAAGGGCGAGAGTGAAGAGCTGGGTATATAAAGATGAAAGTATGGCTATGGTGGGGTAGAGTACATGTAGCAAGTGTGAACAAGCCTTGGTTTTGCACACTCATCACAAGGAAAGCCAGGTCTGTGACAAACAGACTTGCCCCCCTCCAAAAAAGTTAATTCTGTTGTGTTGGTCAAGAATGAGCTAGCCTACGTTTGTTGCCTCTACAGTTTCCAGTGATGGCCACCGACGCAGCTCTCGCTGGGAACGCTGGAGTTTGTCCCGTGCCAAGAAGGACAAGGTGGCCTCTCAGCCCAATCTTCCAGCCAGCCTGAGAGGGGAGGGTGTTGTTATCGTCAGTCAACCTTACATGCTCAGTGAATCGGGTATGTTTATGTCCTTTGGTGTTGGGGGGGGGGGGGGGGAAGGGGAGCACTTCTGAGTTGCTTGCTCCTATTTTGTTGTGTTAGGAAGTTTTAGCAGTTGCAGGAGGCCCCACAACAATGAAGGCTCCAGTCTGAGGGTTTTTCATCTCTTTCCTCATCTGAAACTGTACAGCAAAGGTGGGGGTTTTTTTTGTTTTTTTTTGCAGCTGAGGTCTGCACTTTTTAAAAACATTATTTTCAGCAACCAATCACTAGGGGAGAGGCAGGGTAGTGATGCTATGATGTCACATGTTGGTGGAGCCATTTTTGTTTTCCTTTTCTTCCGACCAGTTTTAAGGACTTACAATTTTTTCTGTTCTTTCTTTCTTTCTTTTTTTTAGCTATTTTAGGTGCAGTACGTTTGCCCCAGCACACTTTGCCACTTTAGTTTTTCCTATCAGAAATTGGCAGGAAGCTTCATTGCAATTTTGTATAATTTGCCACTTAATTTTAGGGCTGCAGTTCAGGAAAGGGTGTCAAAAAACAAAGTTCAGGTTTATAGATTGCCGACCCTCACTCTAGGGAATCATTCCTAGCCTGGTAATAAGAATTAAATGCCTGCCAAGTCCTTTAGTACCAACCAGGTGGTATTTCACAGCCTTTTCCAATGAATACCTTTTATCTGTTTTCCTACCAGATTTCCCTCCTGTTTTCCACATAAAATTAAAGGACCAGGTATTGCTGGAGGGAGAGGCAGTGCAACTTTGCTGCCTCCCTGCTGCCAGCCCTGCCCCTTGTATTCTGTGGATGAAAGGTAGGTTCTGCACCATTAGGAGAACATGCATCCTGCATGCGGGCTATGATAGACGAAGCAGCTGTCCAGCTCCCAAGATCAAGAAAGGGGGAATCTGATAAATTCTGAGTTGCCTTGTAAGGACTATCTCATCCTTCTCCAAATGTGTGGGAGCACAACTCCAGTCACCCTCTGCAAGCTCTGCTACTGCCTATGGTGCCTGTAGGTGTTAGCAGTGCTCGCTGAGCATAATAAGATTCAGCCTTGAAGCTTTATCACGGAACTGAACTTTATCAGAAAGGGGACACTGCAGCACAAGTAGATGAAATGGCTCAACGGTTAGTACTTTATGGCACAAGTCTTAAATCTTTGGCCTGAACTGCAATCCCAATGGCTGCAGAGAGTTGGAATCTGGAATTAAATTGCATTAAGGCAAGTCCTTTGTTGGGTTAGACCAAATGTGTGTCAAGTCCAACTTTCTGGGTGTGTTTACACAACATGACTAGCTCATCCTCTATTACCCCTGGATAAATTCTTTTCTCTGTGACGTGATACATGATCAGTGGAACATAAATAGCCTTTGTTATATGGAGAGCAGTCATCTTGTCCAATGTCCTTGTCTCTTTAATGCTACTTGTAATCTTCCTTCCTGCCTGCAGTGTTGATGGCAATTTCACCTCCCCCCCACACATCCCTCTGTATGGATGTGTACACCTGTATGTGGGTACACATGTGTGTGCATGTAGGATTAGAAACAAAAGCAACTAAAGCGATACCGTAAAAAAGAGAGAAAAACTCCATTCTGTAGTGCTGCAAGGCTTCTAACTCTATGTGGTGGACAGGAGAATTAACCCAATCAATCAGTCATCTGAGTTCACATGATACAAATTAGCTAGTTTAAGAAAAGTTACCTGGGATTGCTTTAGGTTATTTGAGGATTGATCCTGACCTAGAAATGACTCTGTTAAGCATGTCCTGTAAGCCTGCCTCTGTAGTCACTCAGTGATAGGCCAGATCCACCTGGGAAACTCAGAACCAGATGATGAAGGGTGTGGGGAGGGACATGTTCCAGCTTTAGATCAAGCTTGTATGTTTGAATACATTGTTATCAGATGTGGGGAGCAACAGCAATGTCGCATAAATTTGAGAGGCTGATGATGGGCAGTCTGTATCACTGATGTCCCTAGTGCAGTTGAGTAGACTATTTTCCTGTCTTCCACAGATAAACGTGCCCTGGTTTCAGAGGGAGTTCTTAATATTGTGGCATGTAAGGATGGCCGTCAACTACTTACCATCTCCAAAGTCTCCAAGAAGGATGCAGGCCTGTATGAATGCAATGCTACAAATGCCTTGGGCACTGCCACTAGTTCCTGCACCATTGCTGTGGCACGTAAGAATAAATAAAGGTTTTCTAAAGTTTCCCCCCTTGCTGAATCAACATTGATACCTCTGTCACATACATACTTGCTGTGTCATGTTGCTCAATTCATTCTCCTTTTTCAACCCACTTGGAACAGGTCTTCCTGGGAGACCAGGCACTCCAGAAATTCCGCAAAAATACAGGAACACAGTCCTGGTGCTGTGGAGGCCAGCAGACAGTCAGGCGCCCTGCACATACGCGCTGGAGCGCAAGATAGATGGTATGCACCTACTGGACGTGGCAAAGTGTGTCAGCTGCAGAGATTCTAAAGGGCAGCTGTTCTCCTCAGCTCTTTGTGGACTACCTGAAGCATTCTTGTTTTTATCTGAAGAATTCTGTTTCTTCCTAATGAGTCTGTCACTAATCACTTGCCCCCTCCTTTCTGCTTTGATTTTTCTCCTCATTTCCAAACAGCTGATGGTACAACACAAAGAAGAGAGGATGTGTTTCCTAGGCTCCCTTCCCTAGCAACTTGCATTCAGTGTAACTCATCTGTTGTAGGGAGGAGCAACTCTTTGATGGCTGGAAGTCGCACCATTTTGAGGGGTGAGGGGCCACAGTGAGAAGAGCAGTGACACAAAATGGGGTTGTGCCACATTTATTGGAGGGAGAATTAACCCAATCAATCAGTCATCTGAGTTCACATGATACAAATTAGCTAGTTTAAGAAAAGTTACCTGGGATTGCTTAGGTTATTTGAGGATTGATCCTGACCTAGAAATGACTCTGTTAAGCATGTCCTGTAAGGAGGGGTGGATTTTATTCATTTGGGGGATGTGCTTCTTTGCATTTTAAATCAAATTGTTAGTGAACTGCCTGTTGCATTGCAACTTAGGTGTTTTCTACTTCAGAATGGGAGAAAACCATGCTGTCCATTTTTAGCAACCATGCTTCTGAAACTTGGTGACAGTCAGAGAGAACTCAAGGGGGTTGTCAGTCATCGCCCCTGATTCAATGGACCAAGTCCAAGTCTGAGGACAATAGGCAAAAGACAAAATCCATCTGCCTGGAATGCTGGACATTTCTGAGACTGGACACATTTTCCTGCTTGGCACAAGCTCTTCACTTCCATTTCCAATGAGCCTGTGGAGGAAGCAAGAGTTGACCACCAATACCTGGCTCATATTCCCATTAGATCTGCAAAGCAAATTATATGAGGTTGAAAATAACTGAGGTACAAAACATGACAGCCAAGGTCACTCTGCTTTTTTAAAGATGTAACTCCTTTTTCTCTCCCCCAGGGGAACATGATTGGAAAACCATTAGCTCAGGCATTGCTGACTGCTACTTCAACGCAACAGATCTTCCTGTTGGAAGCACCATCAAGTTCCGCGTTGCCTGTGCCAACAAGGCTGGACAAGGCCCGTATAGCAACCCTTCAGGGAAAGTACTCATTGAGAGTGCAGGTGAGAAGGAGGAAAGCCTCGTGTTAGATTATGTTAGGTTACATTAGATCTTCAGCTAAATATAGTTTTCAGAGCAATTTACAAGTATGCATAATAAAACAGTCCTTACCCTCAGATTTACAGTCAAAAAGACTTGTCAAAAAGGGCTGAGAGGGAGGAGGAAAAAAACATGATCATGGCTGACTCCGTTATCAGGATGGATGGGAATTTACCTGTTCTATATTTGATTATGCTCATGTTAAAAGTCACGATTTGCATTGCTTCTCTCTTTCTGAACTGACACTTTCTCTTCTCTCCTATCATTAACACGATACCTTTGCTTTCCATTCATTAGCTTAAGCTTAACCTGCATCCTTTTCTCCCCGCTTCAGAGTGATACAGTTCTTGAGAAATCCTTCTGGGGGTAATTCAGAAAGCAGGAGGCAAAGGGGCTGCCAGTGGGGGTTGTTTGGTGGTTTCTCATCAAGCTTGTTTCTTATAACAGCCAACCCCCCTTCCATCTTGTGTGGCTAGTGCTTGCCATATAGTTCCACATTCTGTATTATGTCTTCAGCTGGCCGTATGTACACCCCATGGTATCAAAATGCAGCAGCCTTTTAACAGGGAGAATATTTCTTCCTTCACCTGGTTCTATCATAATTGGCATTCCTACTTCGGAGAGGAATCCAACTCAGGATTCTCCCTGGCTTTTGGGAGGAAAGAGAGCCTAGAATCTTTCACCTTTGTATTTTTCTTCCCATTCAGAACTCACAGCTGCCCATTCAGGCCTCTCTGCCAAGAAGAATAGAGCAGCTCCAGAGAAAATGGCTTCAAGCAGATCCACTCAGACTCTTCCTGATCAGACTCCCCAGCCAATGATGAAAAGTCCAGGTCCTCTATTGACCCCTGAACCAGTGTTAGGACAGGCTCCTGCTGTGCCACAAGTGATTCAAGCCAGTGAGGAGACTTCTGTGGCTTCAGAGAAAGAAAAGCTCCCAATAACAGCCCTCCTTGCATCTTCCCAGGACTCCACCTCTTTGGAAGGTCCATCCATGACAAAGACTCCTGTCCCAGAATCAACATTAAAGCCTTCCAGGACAGCATCTTCCCTCAGCACCCACAGTGTCTCAACTACCACCAAGGTTTTGCTTGCCCCAGCATCATCTCCTGACTCTTCTGCCTCCAAGTTCTCCCTGATCTTGCCTGCACTTCCAACTTCCACAGTGGACTCACCAGGAACCATCTCCCCTAAAACTGTCCCATATGTTGCCACCTCTTTTGTCTCCATCCCATCAAGGGCACCTTCCACCACAGATGATGCCCCCAGTCCCTCAGTCACCCCCACCACAGAAGAAACGCCTTCCTACACACACTTTCTAAGGCGGACCATTACCCCCAGTAAGGATACTAGTAGTGGTGCCCGGGGCAGTCTCACTTCAAAGGATGAATCCTCATTGCGCCAAGGAGTTCCTCAAAAACCTTACACCTTCTTGGATGAGAAAGCAAGGTAAGGAAACATTCATATCAATAACAAAGCTGCCTTACACTGAATCATACCTTGGGCCATATAGCCCAGTATTCTATCTTGCAAGTGGGTTCTCCAGCAGGTTCATAAGATGACATTTTTCCTTCCTCCTGGAGCTTCTTGGCCAGAGATCCCACAGAATGAACCTGAGATCTGGTCATGGAAACCATGACTGAACTATGATTTCTGCAGTATGATGTTTTAGATGGTATGCAGCCTCAGGCCTTTGTGAATAGCAACAGAGATTTTTATATCATTGCCACAATGGGCTGATTGAGCCTTGTAGCCCCTGTACTCAGGTTGGATACACTGTGAACTGAGCTCCAGAGAACTTCCCCCTCCATCTTTATTTCATGGAATCATAGGGTTGGGAAGGACAATTTGGTTCATCATGTTCAGTCCCTTAGCAAATGCAGGAATCCAGATTAAAGTATTTGACGGATGTCTATCTAGCTTCTTCTTGAATAAATCTAGCAAAGGATAACTCAACACCTCAGTGGGTAACTGGGTCCACTGTTGGACTGCTTTACCCAGTTTTTCTTAATATTCAGTGGGAATCTGCTGTTTCATAATGTACTATGATTTCATGTCCTGCACTTTGGGAAGGCAGAACAAGTCTTAGTCTTCTTCTTCTGACATCCTTTCAGGTACTTGAAAAGCATTCTCACATACTTATTCAGGCTTTTCAAGGCCAAATATACCCATTTTTCTCCTTGGAGGATTTATAGGACTGCAACTCCCAGGCTCTCAAGGAGCTTGTGAGTAACCATGTGAAATCTGTTCCTAATCCCTCAAGGTCTGTAGGCGTTGTTGATCCTCACCTGTAGTTCTGTATTCGAAAGATGAATTTGCAAGGAGCTCATATGATATGGTGCATAATCACATTTTCTTTGACTAAGCATCTTTCGTTAGTAGCCCTTCAACCTTGTCCTTGAGCAGTAGTGCTCAAAACAGCTTCAGGTGTTTTTTGTGGGAGAGACCAAAAAAGCAACTTGCATTTCCTGTTTTCTGTTTTATGTAATCATTTATAACATCCAGAACATAATTATTTTTATCTCCACCTCTGTAATGGGCTGTGTGGTCTTACACATTCATCAGGACATCAAAAAAAGTATGGATAATAGGATGCATGATTCACCCTTCTTGTTTTTCTAGCAAGTTGTAATATCAATTACAAGTGAATCTGTTCAAGTACTGATTCACCACATTTTAAAGGGAATGCCCCAGATTCTTGATTGATTGATTTTGCATTTGGAGGTTGTCTTAGCTTTCACTAAACAGCATCCAGCCATGCACTAAATGTACGTTACGCGTGTCTGTGCAGGGGCCGTTTTGGAGTGATCCGGGAATGTAAGGAGAATGCCACTGGCAAGCGTTTTATGGCCAAAATTGTACCCTATGAGGCAGAAGGCAAGCAAAGTGTCCTGCAGGAATATGAGATCCTTAAGGGCCTGCACCATGAGCGCATCATGACCCTCCATGAAGCCTACATCACGCCCCGCTATCTGGTGCTGATAGCGGAATATTGCACTGGGAAGGAGATCCTCTACCACTTTGTTGACAGGTTTGCTGGGGCAAATGTTGAGGGTAAGACTTCGAGTTGTTAGAGAAGCTTTGTGTCCAAGAGAGGCAAGCAAGGATCTACAGCAGTGTTTCTCAACCTTGACAACTTTAAGATGAGAATGACTGATCTAGAGGATTTGGACAGCAAGCAGAGAATTCCATAAAGAAGAACCAGGCCAAGATTAAAGAGCTTTGAAAGAATATGGTCACAACATGTTGGTTATTGCAGCAAAGCCTTTGCAGCCTGAATCAGATTTCATTGGCAGGGAAATTTATAGTGGAGATGACCTGGACCAGATTTATTCAAAGCAGGGCAATTAAATAAGATGTTTATACCTCTCAGCCACTAAATTGCAGGGCAAAAGGGAAATCCCTGCTTGGTCCAAATTTGTAATCATATATGACATAAACTGATTAAACTGATGTTCAAGCAGAATTCTAACAGGATCATAATTTGAAAAATGGGGAAGCTTCCCACCTCAGGAAGGCAGGAAGGAGCATCAGATTTACTTTAAAATAGTTGTATATGTTGACCAATTTTAATATGATGACCATGATTGAACAACATTACGGCAAGGTTCCCCAACTAAAGACCCTCCAGAAATGTTAGGGTTGCAGACTGGGAATTCTAGGAGCTGTAGTCCTAGCATACTTGAAGGGTATGAAATGGATGAAGGCTGGAAGAAAATCTCCATTGTGTTTATTTAGGGCTAATTATTTTCAAGGAGGCAGTATAGTATAATTATACTAAGATAGACAGCTGGAACTGATTTTTGGATTCCCCTCCATCCCCTTAATTTCATTTCTATGCCTACAGGTTCCGCTACTCAGAGGATGATGTGGTGGCGTATATAACACAGATGCTTCAAGGTCTAGAATATCTTCATGGACGGCATATCATTCACCTTGACCTGAAGCCTGAGAACATCATTGTTTCCCCCACAAACTTAATAAAAATTATTGATTTTGGTAGTGCCGAGACTTACAATCCAGTGGTGTTGCGACAACTAGGGCGCCGTGTTGGCACTCTAGAATACATGGGTGAGTATATGCATGTATTATATATATGACACATATATCATGCAAGAGGATCAGGGAAGCAAATTGCTTGTGGAAGAGGTGTGATGTGAAATAAACCTTTGAGATACATACTGTAGGTTGGTCTAGAAATGTAGGTAATGGATTGGAGTTGCAGACAATCAAATTGCTAAGGAGACTGAGAGCTGAACAGGAAGGAAGGAAGGAAAGAACTACAAAACTTAGCTATAGGGTATTTGGTGAGACCCCAACCCTAACCTTGTCCCGTCATGCACAGGGCAGAGATGAAAATCCTGTTCTTCTGCATGGCTGACACTGGGAGATGGGGGCAGGACTTTACTTGGGCTGCCAATCAAATACCCTCCTGCTATAGTTTTAGGTATCTTCCTAAAGCCAGAAATCTCAAGGCATGGAAAAGCCCACAACTCATATAAACATCTTATGTTGCTCATAATAAATAATTGAGAACCAGTGTGGTGTAATGGTTAAGTGCTGGACTAGGAGTGGGGAGATCCAGGTTCTAGTCATGGAGGCTCACTGAGTGACTTTAGGCAGTTGCTCTCTCTCACCCCAGTCTACCTCACAGGGCTGCTGTTGTGAAGAAAAACAGGAGGAGGGAACACTGGAGCTCCTGTACAAAAGGCAGGATATAAATTTAATAAGTAAATAATCAATGGGATGATACTCCTTTGAAGGTTGATTGAATACCTGTGCAAACTGGCTGTAGCTGTACCAGCCTTTTTGTGATCACTTTTTACTAGGTTATAGTCCATATTCTTTTTTACTCTGTCACCGACTGGATTGACCAAATATTTTTGCTCTGAACTCTCTTCCTCTCTCTCACCCTATAAAGATGGACTGGCTTTAAGATTTCTGATCCGTGAGGCTCATATCTTCCTTCTTGTTGCATAAAGGCTATTAATACGGCAATAGTAAGCTTCCTGGTCTTGCAAAGATTTAGCCCATCTCTGTATTCGCAGCTCCAAACGTAAAGCTGTTTATATATTATACACAGCTTTGTTTGCCACTTGAGGTGCACTAAGGAAGCAATGAGATGTGACCCAATTAAGCTGATGAGTTTATTCGGTATATTAAGTGAAAGCCCTTCTGGGAACAATATGGAATCTGGCATTGCATGTCGTCTACAGAGAAGAAAGAAGTGGTTCTTTCTTTTCTTTGCAGCTCCAGAAATGGTGAAGGGGGATCCTATTGGCTCAGCAGCTGACATCTGGGGCATAGGAGTGCTTACGTATATCATGTAAGTATGGATGAGGTGGATGATGGTAGGAAATTGAGTGCATCAAGTAGAATTAAAGGTCTTTCTCTGATTAATTCCCTGCATTAAGAGTACACCAAACTGGAGCCTATAGTCCTATTTCCTTGATATTCTCCTGCCTTGTGCAATAACATGCTCTGTAAAGCTTTGAAGGCACCACCTCCCTCTATAAACCTCTAATAACCGTGGTCACACAGAGATACCGCATTTTGGAATGTCAGCACCACAGACAAGCAGATCATGTATGTTGTCCATTCCTTCCGTTGTCCATTGTTCCCATCAGGCTCAGTGGCCGCTCACCCTTCTTTGAAGCAGATACCTTGGAGATAGAGAGCAGGATCCTTGCAGGGCGTTATGATGCCTTCAAGCTCTATCCTAACGTCTCCCAGAGTGCAGCTCTCTTCATCCGCAAGGTCCTCTCTGCCCATCCATGGTGAGTGAATTGCAGGGAAAGAAAAATGACAAAAGCTGAGAGCAGCATAGATTTGGTCAGCATAACTGAGCAGCATCTGAAGCTTATCTTGATTGAGAACTCCTAAAAGCATCATCATGTAAGCGTGAATGCTATAAAGGTACTAGAAGCTATAGGATAATCACAGGGCTTTGCTTGGAGGGTTGTGATCTTAAAAGAGGGAGCAAACACTTATTTATTTGTTTATTTATTTACTTACTTAAACTATGTATATGGCTACTCATCTTGCTACTGTGGCCCTAGGCAGCTGACAATGAATTAAGACTACAAAGCCAGTAAAGAACCCAATGTAATTTTAAAAAAAGAAGCTACAGCAACAACTAAGCTACCATGTGCCAGAGGTCCAAATAAATCTTTCCATCTTACAAATCAATAGCAAAGAGACAAGCAGCAGACAAGCCAACCAACAGGGTTCCCAGCCCAAATGCCTAAGGGAAAACCAGGTCATTATCATCTTACAGAAGGCCAATGGGGTCAGGGCCATCTGAATCATGGAGGGGATGCTGTTCCACACGGCAGAAGTTGGAACAGTCACTAAAGGTGATTGATAGTATAATTCTGCATATTCTTTCCTGCAAATAAAACCCATCATGTGTACATTTCACCAGTGCTTTTCTGGAATGGGAGTGATATGGCATTAGAGGAGCAAGATGTTGGAACTGCATTAGTCCTGCCTTATTTCTGCTGCTAATTCTGGATGCATCATGTTTGGGTTCAACAACAGAGTCCATAATTTATACAAACAAGGTCTCAAGTACAGTCTGAGGTATCTGTAGGTAGAGGGCTGAGAAAAGTTCTGGTTTGAAACCCTGGGTTGCTGCAGCAGCACATCACTGTAAATAACACAGAGCTAGATGAAGACCCAACAGTCTGAATTAGTGTAAGACAGCATCCTGTGTATTCTCCATTCCCCTCGACTTTCAGTTGGGGCTTTTATCTCCATCTTGAGCATAACAACGGCTCTGGAAAGCTTTTCCTAATAATCTATCTCTTGTAGGAGCCGTCCAACTCTCAAGGACTGCTTTGCCAATCCCTGGCTCCAGGATGCCTATCTCATGAAGTTGCGGCGTCAGACCCTCACTTTCACCACGAGTCGCCTGAAAGAGTTCTTGGTGGAGCACCAGCGTCGGCGCAATGAAGTGGCTACCAAGCACAAGGTCTTATTGCGCTCCTACCATGGCGCCAGCAGCCACGTGCCCTAGCCGCCTGTCCTGCCGGAGGAGCCACAAAACATTCCAGCAGGGGGCGTAATGGGCCAAGTACCTGTCCTCCCAGCCAGGGTGGGACCGGTTGATATACCTCATGGATGAGAATGAGTCATCAGCACTGGCTGCTGATCTTCCCCTTCTCCCACAATCCTCATAGCAGGGCAAGCTGATTTAGAGGGAATGAAACAGTGCCTGGTGACAGAAAACTTCACGACTTGCTACTGGGGGGTTGGGTTCAGAAAGGGGTGATGTGCTCTGGGAATTCTGAAAGGGGCAAAAGCTCTGCTCATCACAAAAATCTTTGAAATCTTTGAAGAGGCAAAAGCAATCCTCATCACAAGAACTGTTCCTTGGAAAATTCAGATGGCTCCTTCTGCACTGTGCCTAACGGATGACCTCTGTTCCCTGGTGTATAGCCCTGAGGAACACGGCATTGTTATGTTTTACAAATTAACCTGAACAGAGAAAGAAAAAGATGGATCAGCCCTGCTAGATTAGGTTTGTGTGAAGGCACAACAGGAGGGCGAAACTTTGCCCACCACCTGTGTTATCGATACGCAGTGCAGTCATGGAATGGTTTGTCATCATCATCATGGGTGTTTCTGTTTCCCAAGGCAGGAGTTGGGGGCGGGGGCATGCATTAAGTCTACATCTGTTAGAGACACTTTAATTTGTGTTTCTGCACTGAGCAGGGCTGGATTCAAGGGCTTCAGTGGCCTCTTCCAACTTTATGGTCTTAGGATTTTACAGCAACCCAATGCAAGTTGGCTGGGGGATTCTGGGAGTTGAAGTCCACACATCTTAAAGTTGCCAAGGTTGTGAAACACTGATGTAAGACACCCATTAGCAGATCTTTCATCTTCAGACTTTCACAGTCTCACTATATATATTCTTTCCTGATCTCTCCTTGCATTTTGCACATGCTTTTCTGAAAGTATAGTCCTTTCTTTTCCTTCAAAAGTCGTGCAGAAGACAGACCCTTTGTCTCCCTACCCATGAATTAAGTACATACCTTCTACACAACTTCCCCTTCCTCAAAATATTTACATTTATACATGATTCTCTCCTTAGTGCTCTTTCGCCAAAATCTGTCCTGGGACTTGCAGAACACACTGTCAAACCAGCAGAGAGCTTCCACGTTTATGCAGCTTTTCCTTTTGCAGTTGGCTTTCTCAGGATGTACAAAACTGTGGGTCAGTTTTATTGTTGAGGAAGGAAATGGAGTGGCCTCTATGCTCATCTTAGCTTTTTCCTTGTTAGCCTTGCTGTGGTGATGGTGGCTGACTGTATCTGTGCTGTGACAGAAACTCACTAATGAAGCCACTTACATAGTCAGGAGAATGTTTCTCCCTGTCCCCCTCCCAAGAGAATGAGGATATAGGCCCTTCCTTCTCTGCCCTGCCTGGCCTGTATGGTATCCATAGCAATCAACCTTTCATGTCCTGCTGAAATGGATGGAAGCCATTCTGAACTTCAGAATCTACAAGTTCTCCTATCTCCAGAATCTCTGGCACACTGGGGATAGAGAGGAGTTACAAACCTAGATTTGGTAGGATAGTGGAAATAGGATGTTGACTGTTGAGCAGAAGAGAAAGTCGAACCCAGGCCCAGCATTTACTGCATGAATGCAACTATCCTGTCTTGCCTTGGTTGTGTAAATCCATGCCTCTGGTCCCCCAGGTTCATTTCTGACCCTGTCCAATGTGTTTTAAATGTGGAGATGATGCACATTTTCCCTCTTGCACAGGAAAAGCAAAACAACAAGGCTCTTCCAGATGGATGGTTTATCACAAATCAATCACTGTTCTTCTCCTGCAACTATAAATGGAACCACACTTAACTTTCCACATTATTATGGATATTGCAGTCTTCCTGTAAACTCATCTCACTATTTTCTACGTATATCCAAGGCTATGGCATAAATGCTGTAGATGGGAAAGAGAAAAATTATATTCACCAGAGCAATCGTGGGGGTGGGGGTATCCTAGTAACCTTTTTAAAAATTAAAAAAAGAATCATTTATTTAGTGCTAAGTGCTTCTTACTTACTATACATGTCAAAAAAAGTTTGGAAAGGTTTTTTTTTTCTTTTTGAAATTAGCATTATAGTGATATAATCTAATCTTTTCATTTAAATAGTATTTTAACATTTTAAAAATATATAGTCAGAAAAGCATTTTAGCACTAATTAAAAATGTTTTTTTTTTAAGGTTTACAAATGGATGCTTACCACACAGTTTATATTAATGGTATTCTGAGATGTAATGGGTTCAGCTTTCCCAACACCCCATCACCCAAACCAAAACTAGGCCTCCTAAAAAAGATAAAAAAGGCATCTATACATTTTGAGATTGTGCTAGTCTTTTTCCTCAAAATAAATAAAGGCAGAAACAATAGTGGGAAAACATGAAAAGATTACAAACGTTTGAATCCCCCCCCCAAAGTGTGAGTGAAAAAGGGGGTTCTGCAATAAACGCCTTGTGTGGAAGCAGTTCAACAGTCAAAATAAAGGCAGAGAATAATTTCAATGGCTTGATGTGATTCCTGGAAAAATTGGGAGCTTATGAAAGAAAGGTATTTTGCATTTTCTCATAGTAAAAAGATCGAGCTGGTTAATCTAGGTGTTCTATCAAAGAGAAGGATGAATGCCATCAGGAGACTCCTCTTGGGATGTGTTTGGATTTATCTAAAAATATGAGTGGAGTTGCTGTGGAACTATTTTAGTTCTGATGCACATTGCTTCCCTTTTGGGTTCAAACTTAGAAAAAAACTGCATCATGTTTTCTTAGAACGCTTCACCGAGGGTCTACATAGTATTGAATTAATTTTAAACCATGACTTATGGGGAGGAAGGAAGCAAAACTAATTTTCATGTCTCCAGTGTGGAAGTGGGGAGGCTGTGGGACGAACAGGATGAACCCTTCCAAAAAAAAGTGGAGACAGAACTTGGATGGTCAATAGTAATGCTGGACCTACAAAGAGAACCAAAATTGATGTCTTCAGTCTGCTGTGAAAAGCTTCAACTGATCTTTGAAAATCTTGTTCAACATTAAACAGAAGATGGTGTGGTGGTGGTGGTGGTGGTGGTCTGTGTGTGTGTGTGTACGCGCACACGTGTGTGTAGTGGTGGTGTGTGGGGGGGGGAGGCAGTTTATAATTCTTCATTTGTTCTCTACCCATTCATTAAGGTTAAATTACCACTGAATGTGTTATTACACTCTTTCTATTGGTCTCCTGGTTTTCAAATTCTCCACTGTCCTCCCACACCAATAATCCCCATTTCATGGTCTGTTGAACATGCTTGTTCCTCACTGCATTGTTTTTGTCCTCACTCCCTCTCCTTTCCCTGAACTTCTGAATATCCACCACATGCAAAAGGATCTCACACAAGAGAATGAGGTGGTTGTACAACTGCAAGGTGTGGCCTGATCCACATACCATTATTCTTCTATGATTCTGACCGTGACTCCCTATGCACACACACACTTATACCACAGACTAAAACTTTTCAAAAGTTCTGATTTAAATTAAATTGGGTTGAAGGTACGCAATGATCCTTGCCTTTGAGCTAAGGCGTAAGTAAAGGGTTCTTTAGCCCTACCTCTCCAGAACAGAAAGAGAACAACACAGTTGGCAATTCTTTTGTTACCCATTTCAGTAATTCACTAATTTTGTACCAGCTTCTTCCCATGGGAGGAAATGTAATGACCTTATCCTGGCTGGCTGATATGGAAGAAAGGCTTTTGAAATCAAGCTCTGTGCTGGGGCCAAACAGGCAAATAAGGAATAGATTTAGGCCATGAGCTATTATTCTCTCTACCTTATGTAACTTGATCTGGCAAAGTATTGCCTTACTGAATCCTTCATTTGTCAGATCAGCATAAAACTGGTTAAAAAAAATCAGATTAATATTAGCTGTAATCCAAGTCAGATTTAGATGTACAGTAATCCACAAATTGATTTTAAAAGGTACTGTAGTGAAACAAATAGCCTTTGCATAGACTCTGGATGAATGAATCAGTTACGCTGCTCTGCTAGTACAAAGTCCAGAATCATATTCCTAGTACATTTCATTTTCTAGTCTTCATCTGGCAGGGGTTCCTATTATTCCTTAAGATGCCACTAGAAATCCAGGGGAAACCTGTGAAAGCTGAAAAGGTAGGACTAATTAGATAAGTATTGTGGTGTTGTAAAACAGTCTCTCCTAGACAAGAATGTTTTTTCTGAGTGGACTTTGTCCTGTCATTCCACATATATGGGCTCTTCCTGATGGCACTCAAGCTGGTCCCTTGTTCTTCCAGATATGCCAAGGGAAAGAGAAAAGATATTTCATGAGTTAGCATTCACACAGTTTTTCTTCTATGGGTAGATCTCAGAAAGTCTAAGAGATTTCACACTTAGCATGTGGAAGTTCTCAAGGTTAATCTCTACTCTAGACAGACCTGGGCCTTAAATTCCAATCTAAAACCCTGGAAAAGTTCTACTAGTTAGTGTAGATAATGAGCCTATTGCTTTTGCTTATTTACAATATCAGCAGAAGAGTCTGGTGTTCCCAATTTTAGCCATCCTGTCTCACTCCCAGGCCATGATTTCCTTAACACTATCCTATTTTCTGTATCACAAAACAACAACAGCAAAACACAGACGAGAGTAAAGAAGTCAGGACAATGTATTAGTATGCTAACAGCTCTTTTTATCACTACATTAAGAATTGCTAATCAGAAAAGTTCCATATTAACTAGCTGATTCAAAACTCTGACTCAGTATAAGCAGCTTCCTACATTCTGGTGATCATGTTATTTGGGCATTAACAGCTGAACTACTTGTTATCTGGCTCCAACCTGTACGTAACTCTTCTACTTCGATGAGTAAATCAGAGGTAATCTTCTAAGTCCTAGAAGCTGTATCCATAAGGACAGATGGAATGTGGCTCAGATGCCATTCTGGAAATTTGGTACACTCAACACTTTTCAAACACCTTCAAGACGTTTGAACTATTGTACATTCTTTACATTTACTTTTAAACCAACTAACATACTGGGAAGTATCAGACAAGCTATACTGAAACTGCAAACTAGAGAAAAAGTCCTCTTAAGTCAAATTATTTTTCTTTTTATTTAAAAAATCATAATTAATCAACTGCCTCATAGCTCATACAGTAGTTATTTCAGAACAGCAGCTGCATTCATCTGTTGTAGCAAGTGCAGCAAGGGCTGGGCTTGCACAATAAGCTTATGTGAATCAGTTGACCAAGTGGTTGAGATTGCACACAACATGCTCAGCTTGGTTAGTCTTCGGCTTTTCCTTTTGTTTTTTGTGCTTTTGTATGTTGGGTGAGCTCAGCTTGTATGGTTATGCTGTGGTTCAACATACTGTACAACCCCCACCCCCCTAGTGGGTTAATTCAGTAATCACATTAAGCATGTTGCGGAGGGTTGTAGCATTGTGAAAGTCAACACATTTATTATGACATTGGCTTTCTTGGATTAGAGTCCCCTTCTATGCTGGACCAACAATGGAGTGTTCCCTTAATTTGGCAGGTCAGACGATGGTGATGAGTTGGGGGAGGGCTGGAAATGTGTAGATAAGTCAGTAGAGCTCAGGGACATCTCATCCTAAAGTATCTTGGAATGAATGAATGAATGAATGAATGAATGAATGAATGAATGAATGAAAATACACACACACATACATACACTAACCATAATGTTTTATCAATAAAGTTAAAGTTTTAGAATTTACTTATCTTTCAAAAGGCACCTTTAGTCTCTTTTTTTTAGATACTTCACTTGATGGCAAAATGGATGCTGATTTGTAAATACGATGGCTGCATGCCACACAATATGATTAACCATGCTGGTTTTTTAAAATAGTGGCTGCATTTGCACAGAAGGCTAAGCTTGCTTAGGCTTACCCTTGGTTAGGCTTACCCTTGATGTGTAGATTCAGCCCTTTTGATTTGTCTAATCAAAATAAGGAAGTGGTGTGAACACACCCATGTAATTCATTCAGAACGATTTATTTCACTTATTTTCAATTTTAAGGGAGAACATAATTCGGCAATGGTGAATGTATCTGTGTTTGCTTATGTATGCATGTTATGTATGTCTATATAATACAGATGCATATGTGTATACACATACACATACAAACACACATATATGAAGGTACTGTCCTAATTGGGCAAAGATATATGAGAATATTCTGACTTGTCTGCTAAGGCCTTCATCCATTAGCAGCACGTATTTGGCCGCTACTAAAGCAGAGTATTTATTTTATTTATTCATGAACCATCGATTTGCCTCTCCATTTTTTTTTGTCCCCCTGTGGTGAAGTTGGGGAGCCACTTTGCATGGGGACCTACACCCTGGAACAATGTAGGTACTGATGCCATAACAGAGTAAAACAAGAATAGGAGTATTTTAGCAGAAGAGTAGCACCGATTCAATTTGCAGTCAATTTCCCCACACCCTTTTCCTGCCTCCTGGCCATTCTTCCCCTCCCAATGGAGATCCAGCACAGCAAAGCCTCGTTACTCTTTTAAACTGAGCAGGAAGCCATCTTAGTAGCCAACTTTGATAGATTTGGAAAAAGCTAAGCACAGTCAGACCACTAAGAAATCCTCAGACAGAGTTGGAAGGCTGGGAAAACTTCCAGGAAGTAGGCAATGGCAAACCACTTTGGTTTTATTGCCAAGAAAATAATATGGCTGTGCCCACATAGCTACTTGGAGTAGGATGAGATCTGAGAGAAAAGTCATCTTTTTAGCCAAGTGAATTAGCTGCCACAAAGTCAACCAAGTTTCTACTGGCAATTTAAGAAGAGACTTATTGAAGCCCTGGAGGACAGACCCTCCTTGAGCACACATGCTCTCCTATGTCACTCCACGCCATCACTATTCCTGCTCCACAGTCCTTGAAATGAAGTCTTTTATCCACCAACTTTGAAAAAGGTGACATCGATGCTGCCCCAGGTGAATTTCCATGAGGAAGCAGAGGCCAGGAGGCAGAGTGAGGCAAGAGTTTCCATCAAGGGGAGAAGAGATTGCCCCAAAGCTCTACTGAACTGCAGGGCTTCAAGGAAAAGCAATACAGGAGTTTTGCCAGAATTGCAGACCCCAGCAGCATCTGAGCCAGCACTAAAACAACTCCACTCTTGGGAACTACCAGGGTCATGAGAGTGGTCTAGAACTGATTCTGAATTGGTGCAAAGACTCTGTATGGAAACGCCCTCCATTTAAGAGCCGAGTACAGTATTACATGACTGGGAGAGTTGCAATCGCACAGCTATTACCACTGGCTGAGGCTGACTTGTCCAGTGAAGTGGTTCAGTGTGATGAACAGAATGCAAGGTTTGCGTCCATTTTTGTGTGAAAGGCACATTTCAGTAGTTTTTCCTGACCAGATATGTACCTTGGAGAAGAACTCTTGACTCTTACGAGCTGTCTGGCTAGCTCTTGATCCTCATACCTGGTGCCCTCTCCTGTCCAGTGTTTTCTGGTCCTCCTACAGCAGCATGTATTGGTAGCAAGCTGGACCCGAGTGTGTGTGTGTGTGTGTCCAGTCTGCCACTCCTCTTCTCTGTCTCTCAGCAGAGGGCAGGAATGGCGCAGCTGCTCCAGTCCCTCTGGGCTGGTCAATCTGATTACACAGCACTGGGCTGCAATCAGTGCGGCCCCAATTCTCACAGGTACCTGGCAGCAGGCTATATAAGGGAGTGCCAGGATTCCCCTCTGAGCGGGGGGCACACTTGCCCCCCCCATCCAAAGAAGGAGATGCCTGAGCAGGAATGCAGTTGGAGGCATGAACAGACTTGAGATCTCCCCTCCAGAGATATAAATTTGAGTGGGATGAGGGTCGTGTGGCCTTTTCCATCCCAGCAGAGCTGCGCTGGTACTATTCACGGTAAGAGACTTCAACTTGTCTTGTGGAAAGAATATAGATCTTTAGGACTACTGCCCCAGCTTAACGCCCCTCCCCCAAACAATACCCTATTTGAGGACCTTCCTCTGCGATTGGGAGGCCAGGATGAGTCCCTGTCTTGTCCATCTGCCTTGATGTGTTTTCTTCCTTGCTTCAAAGGGAGCCTTTGCCCTTGTGATGTCTAGGAGATGGATGGGACCCTTAGCAGCTTTGTCTCATGCAAGCCTATACTGAGTTGGCAAAAAGAATGCCAAGGGGAAGCTCTCTAGCCTGTCACACCCTTCCAGTTTGGCCAGATTGATGATTTTGGAAGATTCTGGATCTGTGAGAGTAGCACCTGCTGACTGTTGCTCATGCACTCTTGGCAGTGCATGGGGGACACATACTTGGAAATGTCCTCCTGAGACAGTCAGGAGTCTTATGTAAAGCAGTGGTGATGGAAGCAAGGAGAGTACCATTGGCAGTGGGAATTTTCTCTCCCATGTTAACCTGTCATTCCTCCTCCTCCTCCTCCTCCCCCCCTCTCCTTTGTACTGCAGATGTCAAAAGCTGCACCCAAGAAGTCAGCAGCCCCTCCCCCACCAGGATGCTCCCTGGACATTAATGATCCTCAGGTGCAGAATGCTGCCATCCGCATCCAGGCCTCTTACCGTGGGCACAGGTGAGCAGGGCAGCTAGTGGAAGGGTGACTCATCTTCACTGGCTGCAAGAAAAGGGGTTCTTGAAAGACTGTCTGGGAGGATTTTGATTGCGCGTGCTCTCTCTCCCTCTTATTAAAAAAAAAATACAGTAACTCTAAGATGCATTTTTAGGCCTGGATGGTGCTACATAAGTATTTTAGAAATGAAGAAACAACTCCAGGGCAAGCTTGGTGCTGCTTCTTAACGTCCTACAAAGTTCGGGACTGTTTGCCTCCACCTTAGCCTGCCTGTATGTTAACTTGTAACTTGGAGTTCCTCCTCTAGCACTCTACCACCTGGGGTGGGCTAGGTGGCATCAAAAAAAGGAGTCTTCTCAATGGAGCCATTCCAGAAGTGAAACATCCCAGCCCATTGCTTGCGACCCATTGCTTACTTTGTAGCCTTTTCAGACTGTGGAGAAAGACATTTATATCTGTGGGTCCTTTGCAGTCCTTCAGGAAATTGGGTTCATGCTACTTTTATATGCTGTTATTAGTTTTTATCATTTACAATGATACTACTGTCTTTGTATGAATTCTACTCTGTGGTCTCAAAAAGTAACTTGGAAGCAAAACCAACAAATACAAGACACCTAGAAGAGGCATTTAGAAGAACGATTGATAGCCTGGTGGGTCTCTGGATGTTTTGGTCTGCAATTCCCATCAGCTATAGCTAGCATGGCCAATATTCATGGCAATGGTAGCTGTCTGGAGGTCATCAGGTATCCTGGTGTAAAGCATGGGCCAATTCTAAAACTGAGAAAGTGTCTTTGTATGTTACAAAGATAGCCTGGAAGTAGTTGGAAAATTGTGAGATGTGGCTGGATGTTGAAGGAGTGCAAAAGAGGTGGTGATCATGAAGTAGATGGGGAAGGGTTACTAGAGAAGTAGTAAGGAAAGCAGCAATTAAGACTTTTCAGAGAACAAGAGTTATCATGACTGACATCCATGATTCCTGCCATGAGCAGAGGGTTGGACTAGATTATTTCCAAGACCCTTTCCAACCTTTCTATTCAATTATTTTATGACTGGTGTTAGAGATGTGACAAGAAGGACATACTCTGGTTGGAATCCAATTCAGTTTATTCTCCTGAATCTGGGATCCAGCTGCACAAAGATTCTAATTTTTTCTTGTTAAAGGGAGATCACACAGAGAGAAGATTACATATACCTTGCTTCACTTGGACATTTAGACCGAATACTTTATTTATAATGCAGCACCTTGGTGAAGCCCTAGAATCCAGTTCTTTTCATCACACACCCAGCCCTTTTGCACAATCCAGTGTTTTAGTTACTTACAAACAAGCACCCAACATAATTGTTGAACATTGGCTTAGAATTATACATAGAAAGTAAACAAACTGGGCCATTCCATTTCAAGAGTAAGCTCCAGTACCAGCAAAATTGAAGCTAATCTACTTCATTAATAATGTTTCCACGCATAATTTTATTAGTGTTAGTTCTCTGCAGCAGGGAAGAACAGGGATCTAAAAAGAGGAATTATAATTAGTCAGATTTTTCCCTCTTACACCTAAAGCATTCACTGTCATAATATTGTTACTCAGTTAACAGCAGCATAATAATTCTAATTTCTAAGTGCAGAGAGACAAGTTTCTTTATTTATAAATCAAATTTATATGCCACCCATCTCACTATATAAGTGACTCTAGGTGGCTCACAGATAAAAGCCATAAAAACAGTAAAAAACTACAAAAAACAAAGTTAAAAGATAGAGAGAGCATCCTCAAGTCACCAGCCACCCCCAGTGCTGTTGATGTCTAAGTGCTCATTCCACACCCTCCAAGCATTTCATTATTAAAAAACTGTTCACATAATTTGTTTTGCCCAGGAACTGTTATCATTGGCCTTTTTTCAGATTTCTCTTCATGACAATTGGCTATTGCCTTGTTCATGAGAATAAGAAATGACAACAGAGTTTGGCAGCAGATTACCCTTCAGATCTGTTGAGACTACAACTCCCAGAATTCTTAGCCTACAGAGCTGATGATCTGCTACTTGGCAATTCTGAGAGCTGCAATCTTGACTCATTCAGAGATCACCAGATTGGGAAAGGTGGAGCTATCAGATTATGAGCAGAGTTCTGCATGTCTGCTGTTCCCCTTCCTTCTCTCCACTCTCAGGTCTCGCAAGGAACTGAAAGAGAAAGGCCCTCCACGGGTACTACAGAACCTCAAAGATGTTATGCTGATAGAAGGGAGTGCAGCCAAGTTGGAATGTCGCATCAGTGCCTTCCCTGACCCCTTTATCCGCTGGTCCAAAGATGGTGTGGAACTCAAGGATGGGCCCAAGTATCGCTACATCTTTGAGGATCCTGACATCGTGGCATTGGTGGTGCGTGATGCAGCCCTTCCTGACCTAGGCAAATACACCATCTCCGTGAAGAATCCCTTTGGAGAGTGCTTTGACTCAGCTCGACTCCTCGTAGAAGGTAATGTGGCCCTGTTCCCACATTCCCTGCTAAACATAGAACCATACATCCCCTGGGCAATGAAGACATTCTAGTGAGTTTCTTCTCTAAGAGAGGGTTTCAGTTTGGCACACTTCATTGGGGAAGGTTGCTCTGTCTGCTCTACTGCTTCAGGTTGTAGCCCTGCCCATTTTCTATTCATAGGTCTTGTCTGTTTTGTGCAAAAAGCCAACCCCCTTCTAACTCTGTCCCTGCCTCTGCCAAGGCAGAGCCTGCCTGCCTGCCTGCCTGCCTCCCCTCTAATAAAGTTATGCGGTTTGTCTAGCTAGTCATGATCCTGTAGAGATGCAGGACAGGCAGTGGCTGAATTCTCTGTTGAATTCTCAGAATAGTTATAGTCATCAAGGGAGGAGGCTGATTTTTGAGATTGATATCTCAGTGAGATCTTGATTTACTTGACTTACCATTCTTCTGCTCGAGTCAGAAGGGGACTTCATAAGCAACACACATCACGTGTTTGGGTGCATTTATTTACACAAGCTGATTCTTGCAAAGCATGTAGATCCTCTAATGTTCTACTTCCCCAACTCTATGCATTAACTGAAGAAACTGCCAAGTAGTCACACCTTGCGCTCTACATGAGTAAAAGTTGTCCAGATGCTGCACAAGAAGAGAAGGCAGCTGCATCCAGTGTTTCTGCCTCTATACTGTTGCACTGAACCTGAAGCCTTGGGAGCTCCTTGGTGGACACATCAACAATTCAATGGGAATCTTTATTACTCAGGAAAAGAATATGACCAAGGAAAGGGAGTGATAATCTCAAGAAAGTATCCTAAATTTTAAACTCCAGATACTAGGGTGCCCTAACTATATATCCCAAGAACAGTTTCTCCATAATCATACATGTATCTATTGCAATGGATGGATGAATGGAGGGATCGATGGAGAGGAGCAATAGGGCTAGGCAAAGAGACTGCAGAATCCATCTTTCTAAGATGCCAAATAACTTACAATGGCTGCAGACCGATTCAGGTCTGCAAAGTGGCCCAAGGTAAACCAGTCTGCCCTAAAGCATCCTAGAAAAAAATGGAAATAGGATTTATTAATTTACTTGCCCTCCACTGCGGTCTTCAAGAATACTTAGTGGGAAAAGCAGCAACCCCAGAGCAGAATTCCTGTCCTGCCGTATCTTTAGTAAAGGTTACTCTTTTTCTGATCTCTTTCTTTTTTCAAACCTTTTTTTCTGTTTCTTTATATTTTATTCTTTGCTGAAACTTAATAAAGTTTTTCTTGGAAAAAAAAAAAGTAAAAGTTAGTCATGCTCTAAAGAGGAACCCTTTTGCCCCAGGACAAGCTTAGCAGAGTTGCTTCTCACAACCCCAATAACCTCAGAACTACTTTCAGATAGGCCCCCCAAATATTGTCATCCGTTACTTATCAGCCAATGTCTTATTTCTTCCTTTTTTCCCTTTAACAATTTATCAGGAAAGGCTTGAAATAGAAGCACAATTCAACAAATGGTGTATTTTATAGCAGTTCCACTCTCATAGGATTTAGACGGAGTGATAGGAAAACTCATAAATCCGTACTATATTGAATACTTGGATTATTTTACACTTTTGGAATGCTAATTAAATACTATTTTTAAAAGAAGAGTACATAGGCAGCGCATGGATAACCACCCACCCATGCCTGTGCCTATAGCCACTATTGTGTTCAAGGGAGATAGCTGGAATTAGCTGGAAGTATGTTGAGATCTTTTCTGATTGACCCACTGGGTAGTGGCTACGGCAGCTCTCTTGGCAGGTTAATCCCTAACAGGACCAACTTCCATGGATGCTAAGTTACTGTGCCTCAGCAGTAACACCACTACAGGAAAGGCAGTGCCATCATGTTGAAGAAGACCCACATCTGGACATATAGCCAAGGATTAAATTCCCGTGTCCCAGGACAGGTTCTTCCCAGGCAGAAGAGGTCTGGGGAAAGAGCCCTGCCCTGATTCCACCTGTCTTCTCTCTTGCAGTGCCTGCCAAGATAGAGAAAGGCCCTGACAACTTAAAGGCCAAGAAAGGCAGCACAGTCAATTTGACAGCTCACATCAGTGGGGAGCCAGCCCCTGATGTTGGCTGGGCCAAGGATGGGGAGGATATTGAAGAGGATGATCGGTGAGTGAAGCCCACCCCTGGGTATTAAGCAAGGATGGGTAGTTAGAACAGCCATAGAGTTAGGGCAAAGATATCATGAGAACCCCTGATGTTCCTTCCTCGATCACACAGGCCCCCACAGGTCATTTTCAAGCACAGAGAAAAAGCATGGAAGATGCCGTAGCTTGAATGTTTGTATTATGATATATAATGTGAGCTTCCGATAATATAATTATTATTCCTGCTCCTTCTCCATTACTTTCACTGGTGATTGTCAGGGTAGGAAGAGCTTATTACTCTTTGAAAAGAATCCCTCACCTTGACAGGGCATGAAGTAGAAGGCAACCTAGTCTACCTAACTGGTGCTTCCCTAGTAGCCAGCAGCCTCATATGCTGCTGATAGAGAGAAGTCAGAAAGAAACTTTGACCCATTGTGGGGCTTAAAATGGGTCCCCAAGTTCTGATTCCCTTTCCTTCCTCTGCAGAATGTATTATAACATTGGCAGTGACTCAACAACTCTCACCATCAAGAAGGTGACACCAGCTGATGCTGGGAAGTATGAGGTCTTCGTGGAGAACAGCCTGGGCATGGACCAGTCCTTTGCACGCCTTGATGTGAACTGAGCTCCCGTCTTCCCGCAGTCTGATCCACCCCCAAAGAAACTCTCCATCCCATGTTCCAGAATATTGTATTGCCTAACCAGGAACCTGGCTTGACAAAGGGAATGCAAATTAAAGGGAATGGTATTATCCAGCTTTCACAGCTGGGGAATGCAAATTAAAAACAAACGGGAGCAAGAGGGTTATTTCGTTCCCCTGCAATACCCCAGAGCCCAGTTACTTCTCTTACTGCTGCTTTGGCTCTCTTACTCACATAGTACAGCTTCAATGAGGGTACAACTTTTCCCCAACTTGCTGGCAAGAACAACTCCCCCATACTCTGCTCCAGGGCTCAACCCATTTCTTGGGCAGGCAGGGCTATCAGCTTACCAGTACCTTTGCCATAAATGCATCACAAGTAGTGGTCTCTGAAAAGCCATCTAGGTGGGGGCATCAGAGGGGTAGCACGGACATTACTCGCCAGTGGTCTTTCCCCAGTGCTGACAAGATAGTCAGCCATCCCAGTAGCCTCCAGATTCTTCTGGACCCATTTTTTTTGCTCGATAAACTAAATAAAACAAAATGATTCTATAGAGTCTTGTGGGTTTTTTTTTTATTATTATTAAACAACATTTCCTCATGATCTTTGTCTCAGCCCATGCCGGATGCAACTGAAATTCATCCTTAGCTGTTCCAGTGCTGATGTAGCATTTTTCCTCTTTTCCTGACATAATTTTTGCCATGGATACAAACTGGCATGCTTCCTTGACCTTGTGATTGCAGATCCAGAGACTGGATCTGCCCTGCTGCTAATAGCCTAACAGCTGGGGCTGGTATCCTATGTTGCATTGGGCTATAAAATGGTTTGATTTTGGCTTTATGTAATGTGTCAACCCACTGTGGTTTGAAAAACATGGTTTTGTGACTTAGCATGTTGTAGGAACCAGACAATTAGGATTAATAGACTTTGCATAAATGCATCATGGTTGACCTTATTCTGCAGCTGAGATTTCAACCTGTTTTGTGGATAAGCAACCCAAGCACTCATCAGAACGCCTTGCAGTTCCTTCCGGTCCATATTCTGTGTTACGCAGTCTTTCCCAACCTGATGCACTCTGGATATATGTGCTGGGGATGATGGGAGTTGCAGCCCTAGCATATCTAGAGGGCAAGAGCTGTGCATTACAGCATGTTCCTGGAGGCCAAAAGCATTTGGAACTTCTCAATGAAGTTCTGGAGGCCAAGATTCTACCCTCTTTTTCTTGGCAAGGTTGCCTCCTGCCGGTGCTCAGAAACACTGCAGGATCCCTTTTTCAGTCCACTGCTCTGGAGATATAAATAGCTCTTCCTGACCATATTGGGGATTGTTTCAATCTTCCAACTTCTCCTCGTCATCCTATCCATGTGACAGGGCACAGAAGAGGGGAAGCGGAGTGGACAATCTCCATTCCTTCCAAACTGTGTGTGGGTGCTCCTTGACACAGCTTGTCTTCAGGAAGCACATACTTCCAGATGGACAGCTTCTCAATACCGCTAATTCAAAGACACAGCAAAGCTACTCCATCTTTCTCTACTTACAGATTTTCCGGGGACAGAATCAAGAAGAAAATACCCTTACCAGTGGAGAACCTAATGATCTCTGGCCTCCCCCCACCCTCAAAAAAATTCTATTTTTGCGGAGTGGTAATTGCATAATAAAAGCCTCATCTGAAAACACCCTGCATCTCCCTCACATTCACAAAGCTTTACTGGACTCTTGGCGGAATGGGATTTAGTGTTCATGACACACTTCTAGATTGTGTCACTATCCAATGGATGATCTGTTACAGATAATGCCCTGCCAAGTCTTGAAGAGAAATCAGTCCTAAAGGCTTGATTTTTAAAGATGTTTTAAAGATGACTTAAGCCCCAGCACCTAGGATTTATTTCTGACATTTCAAGACGGGCAAAATGGCACATTTGTTCCTTGTCCTCTTGCAAGTTTTTTCTTCATTATTCTTGACATCACATGATCTGTCTTGCAGGACAGCCTAGATACATTCTAATATCTGTTCAAACCTATTCTTCTCTGGATGTGAAAACTTACAAACAGTTCATGAGATACTGTAGTAGGAAGCCTACTGAAATCCCCATATTCTACCACCACTCCAATCCTTTAAAGAATGGGAAAAACTGGGAATGAAGTGGGGTACCCCAAGAAAACAGAGTGCTGAAAATGTCCTTGGAATGCTGGCGGGCTGGTTGGGTGTGTGTGTGAAATGGAACAAGGGTCTGGCACGAAACACCCTAGAAAAAGGACACAGCTGGCTCCCACTCCCGACACTTTGTTGCAGGCCCCACCTCTTTCCCCAAATCCCACACATGGTGGAGGTCAGCTCTCTGCAGCGCTAAACATGGCAAGGGAAAGCCATTTGCACATGCGATTCTCTTTCTGGCTTCTGAAGGCTGAAAAGTCAAGCCAAGGGAATTTATTCTTCATTCTGCTCCCCGGCCAGGCATTAGAAATCAGCAGGGTCAGCAATCATGCCCCAACCTGACAGTACCACCTTTGCTCCATGCCAACCGATAAGTCCTCTAGAACGGGAATCTACAGCAGATGGCACCACCTACCCTACCTGGGCTGAGCCCAAAACATGTTCAGCAGGGTCATTCCTGATAAATACTTGGATGGGAGATCACCGGGAAGCCCCAAATTTACAGGCTAGATTAGAAGTCGAACACAGGCAAAACCTAACCACTTCCATGTTATTGTTGCTTGAATCTCCGGGAGTCGAGGCCGAGGGAAACTACCTGTAAAGCCGAAAAAGAGGGAGAGCGGCCAGTGCACGCACTGCATTTTGGGCAAGCCGGAGTCGTGGCAGGTGCTTAGTGCTGAGCCCGCCGCGGTCCCGGAACTTCGCGGGGAGGTGGATGCAAAGGCGGGCGACGGCAGCGAGCAGGAAAAGACGCGGATGCTGTTAGCCGCCCTTGCATTGCAGTCGGAGGATCCCGCCTCCGCCGTCCCGCGCCTCGGGCTTTAAGGCTGCCGATCCGCCTGGAGCCTGAGCTCGGATCCACGGGGAGGCGGAACCGGTGACGTGGCATTCTCACGTGCTCGGAAGCAGACGGCCGCGTTCGAGCCGGGAGGAGGTCCCTCTGCGGGGTCTTTCGTGTTCTCGGGACAGTGCGGAGGGGCCCATCTGACGTAGCCTTCCCTGCCGTCCGGACACCAAGCGGGCAATGCTGAAAGCCGTGATCCTAATCGGGGGCCCTCAGAAAGGTGAGCTGATGCCCCTCGACAGCTCCCGGAAGCTGGTGCCCCTTCGGGCTGGAGGCGGCAGGGCAGCCGAGTGGGCATTCAGCTCTTTGCTGAAATAAAAGCGAGTCCACGATGTGCCGATTTAGTGCGTTTCTTTAGCCAACAGCTTTTACGTGTAAGAGTGTTCTTAACCTTTAGCTGGCCCCTGCCTCCCTACCCCTCCCGCCCCTTGATTTTCCTCCTGCCCAGAGCAGCCGGGCCTCTTCTTGGGGAGGATCGCCCTTCAGACGGCCATAATGTCTCTCTGGAACAGTGTTTCTCAACCCTGGCCGCTTGAAGATGTGTGGACTTCAACTCCCAGAATTCCCCAGCCAGCAAGGCTTTTTGGCACTTCTCTGTGTCAGACTAAAGATTCCCAGCTCCTTCAACCCTTCCTCACGGTCGTGGATGGATAGGCTCCCGTTGGTTAATGGGCTCCTAAAACGTGGTTCAACCTGTCCAGTGCAGAACAGAGCAGAACTTTGATTCCCACAGTCCTGTTCATGCTTCTGTGAGGGCCGCCTAAAAGATGCATTTTTCTTAGCAACGATGCCTTGCTCCCTTGCAACACGTTGTAATCCAGGAAGCCATCCTGCTTCCTGTTCTGCTCATCTTATGCTTGGGTCTTCGATTTCTAAGGGCAGTGCATCGGTGTTGCGTTTAAATGTGTTGGTTTGGGCCCATGGTTCCAGACACTAGGATTTTGTAGCTCAGATTTTGCTTCTGATATATGGGTTACCTCTCCCGCTCCTAGTCTTTTGCCACTTTAATATGCACTGTTTTTACATCCTCAACCATGACTTTATTAAAAAGTCTGAATGCCCGGGTGGGGTGTGTGTGCAGTAGATACCTGGCTTTGCACTTCATATAATGCAGGGGCAGAGTGGAACTGGCATGACTTTGCCAGTTTGTTAATGGGCTTTGCCAGCAACCAGAGGGTTGCTGCCCATCATGTGGGTGTGAACAGAGGTCAGGGACCCATGCTGCTGAGCCTGGAAAGGGCAGCAGCTTTCAGCAGAGCCCAAGGTCACAGTAGGCAGCGTAAATTCAGGAAGCAAGTAATTTCAGAGTCTGGGCTGCAGAGCAGGGGGGTTAAGGATTGTTTTCATCCATGGATACTGCAGAAGCACTTCCCTCAACGCAGAGGTTTTTTCACACACACCCCAATCCCCCCCAGTGGGCACTGCAAAAGACTGACTGACCAGGCCAGTTCAAAATGGTGGGGGCAAAAAACAGGTAGGAAGGAAAATCAAACAGTGCTGACAAAATGGAGGAAAAGAAGGAAGTGTCAGAGGACTGCTAGGATGTCTCCCTGCAATTCATCCTTGATTATTGAGACTGCTTTTTTAAAAAAAAAATGTAAAAATAGATTTAAAATGAAACATTGGAAATAAAAATGGAAAGCAAGAGGAAGGAAAAATAGTAAGGGGAGATGGCAGCGGGGGCCGTGTGATATAAGCCTTGCCCCTTTGTTACGTCCATTGTATTTATGTCACATGTAAAAACAAGGTGGGGCTTCCACTGTACAGCTGTACTTTTTTCTCACCCCCACAGACACCCCTACACATGTATATATTCCCATGAACAGAAGAAGTTCTGGTTGCATTTGCTTACGGCTTCATTTTTCCCACTGCACAAGCCTTTATCTGAGCCAGTGTTTCTCAACCTTGGCAACTTTAAGACATGTGGACTTCAGCTCCCAGAATTCCCCAGCCAGCTGAAGGCCACATGTCTTAAAGTTGCCAAGATTGAGAAACACTGATCGGAGCTAACTGTGACTGCCTGCTGTTTGGGAATTTAGCACGATGTGCCTAACTTTCTGTTCTCTGCTCCTAGCAGAACATTACCAGAAACAGGAGGGGCAAATTCTGGGGACAGTTGGCTCCTGATTCAGGAATTGTCTTCCTCTTTCAGGGACCCGCTTCCGACCCTTGTCCTTTGAAGTGCCCAAGCCCTTGTTCCCTGTGGCAGGGGTTCCCATGGTGCAGCATCACATTGAGGCATGCACTAAGGTAAGGGGGTTATTCAGATTAAGTTTGGAAAGGGGAGGCAGCACATTTCAGTTTGTCGCCTTACCTTAATCATAGTCAGATAATGAAGCAAGCAAGAAAGTGAAGTCTGCTCAGCCTGATGCTTTTCCTGCCATTTCTAACAGGTGCCCAACATGAAGGAGATTCTCCTGATTGGCTTCTATCAACCTAATGAGGCACTCAGCCACTTCCTGGTCTCTGCCCAGCAAGAATTCAAGATCCCTATCAGGTGGATGACCAGTGGATATCATGAAGGAAAAGGCAGGAGGAGATCCAGCCCTGGGATCTGTCACTCAGGGACTGGTTCTGCATAGCCTGGCCTTTTAAAAAAACGCCCAGTTGCGTTGGCCAACACAGCAACATCATTAGCATCTTGCACAGTTTTTTTGCAAACATCTAAGCTCTAATTCAACTTTTCCTCTCTTAGGACTTTCCAGATATACTAGGCCAGATCTCCTGTCACTCCCGGGAGCTGAATTCTGTTTTACCGGTTAATTCCATGTTTTCACATTCCTCTGAATGTGTCCATGTGTAATTATCCCTAGGGACTGAGGACTATGCCTCGTGTTGGATGAAATAGTTGTAGTCCTTGAAAGTTCATCCTGTAATGAAATGTAATCTGTCTATAAGCTTCCCCTATTTGGAAGCAGGGGGCTTCAACAGGCATCTGATAAGGTGAATATCTAATTTCTGTAGGTATCTGCAGGAATATGCAGCGCTTGGCACAGGTGGGGGTATCTACCACTTCCGTGACCAGATCCTTTCAGGTAACCCTGCAGCCTTCTTCGTGCTCAATGCTGATGTCTGCTCCGAATTCCCCCTCGATGAGATGCTTGCCTTCCATCGTCAGCGTGGCAGTTCCGACAGTTTCCTCATGCTGGGCACTACGGTAGGAGACAGTCCCGCCTTCCCAAGCTGAGTCAGTCATGAGGAGGTGGCTGGAAGACAGAGAAGTCCTGGGGCACCAGGCAGAGCCTAGGACCTTCTTTAGATCTCCTTTTGAAGCCTCCTGGCAGCTTCAGCGTGTCTGTCCCCTCAATGCGTCCATGCCAATCTTGTTTTCTGCAGGCCAATAGGAAGCAGTCTCTGAACTATGGCTGCATCGTGGCAAATGCCAACACACACGAGGTATGAAGGTATGAAGGCAGGCGGGAGGGGGGCCTGGGAAGAAGGCAGGCCCCACTAGGGAGCAGGCTCTTCTGTGAGTCCTACCTTCTGCATCCCAGATCCCAGGTTTCCCCTCAGGAATCTTCCTCAGCACTGTGTGCTCCATGGCAAGGCTCTTGTCACTCCCACCTATGTGCCCTTTTCTTCTCTAGGTCTTACACTATGTGGAGAAGCCCAGCACTTTTGTGAGCGAGCTCATCAACTGTGGTATCTACTTATTTACCCCGGCCATCTTCCATCACATTGGGGAAGTCTTCCATCGTAACCAGCGGGAGCTGCTCTTGTGAGTGTCTTTCCCGGCAGTTTTTGTGCCCTTCGTGCTCTGGGCAGTGGCAGGTCACTCATCTGCCATCTCTCTCTCTTTTCTCCATCTCCATCTCCTCCTCCTGCCATCCTTTGCCTTCATGCAGGGGTTCATGCCTTGGGTAAGTGTCCTCCTCTCCCTTCATCCTGCATGTGCCTTTTTCAAGAGTCACTGGTGCTCTTCTGCTCTGTAGAGTTAGGCACTTAGATGGAGATCTAGTTTTTCAGTTTCCCAGTTGCTGGAGGAAGCCGTGCTGCTCCCCTATTCACGCTCCCTGTGGCTTGAGAGCTTTCTTTTTCTGGTTGGGATTGTGCCCTCTTTCTAGACAGCAGTATGCTGCCCCTCAACTTGTCTTCGTCTCTTTCCCACAGAGAGGAGAACACAAATGGTTGGCAGCGGGCTGAAGCCATCAGGTTGGAGCAAGACATCTTCACAGCCCTTGCCGGGCAGGGACGCCTCTTTGCCTACAAAACAGAAGGGTTCTGGAGCCAAATCAAATCTGCTGGGTAAGAGAAAGGGATGCGGCTCTGTCTGACACCCAGTGGCTCCAGGACCAAGCTTAGGCAGGCAGTGGTTGCAGACTCCCACTCAGTGACCCGTGGGATGGACAGGCAGCAGTGGCAGGATGTGCCCTGAAAAATATATGTTGCAATGGCAAGAGAAACTGTTAACCTTGTTGGAAGCAGCAAAGAGGCAAGTCAGAGCAGATGGGAGACTGAGCCTTGCTGCTCATTTCCTCTCCTTGCCTTTGGTTTCACAGGCTGCAGCCCCTGTAAATCTCTGTCCGGCTTCTTCTTCCTGTTTCTCCAAGTCATGTCTAAAAAAGGAGGCGCATCCAAATGTATTAAGATGTGCATCACTATAACCAAAGTTGTGGTTGTTTTGTAGTTTAGCACCCATCAGGCTTAGACCTATGGCTTCTGTCAGATAGATGGCAGGACCCCAGCATAAAAGAAAGAGAATTTGAATATTTTGGTTTAAATGTGGGTACTGTGCAAGGTGGAATGTCATCTTCTACTATTTGTGTGTGTTTCTCCTGATGAGACAGCCGTTTGATTTCTTGTTTTGTCTCCAAGAGGTTGGTGATATGGGATAAGTGCTGTGCTTGAGGGTTGGGGCCAAACATGATACCCCCATGTTCTCTTTGCCAGCTCTGCCATCTATGCCAATCGTCTCTACCTGAGCTGCTACAGCCAGTGTCACCCGGAGAGACTTGCCCAGAATCAACCTGGTGGGCCCAGCATCCGAGGTATCTGCCCTTCCTCCCCATACTGTGAGGCAGAAACACCAGTACGTTCTGTTGGCAGGAATGAGGCACACTCTTTGCGTCCCTGCGGGTAAAGTGTCTCCTCATTCAGCTCCAGCAGTCCTGTAGATGTCTTACTGGAGAGACCTTAATAGCAGATCAGTTCCTAGGCCGTCATATCTGTCCTAGGGATCCAAAATGGCAGCAAGGGGCTCCAAAATGTACAGTGTATCTCCTTCAGCCCCCGGGGGTCAGACAGAGGTTTATTTATTCATAATATGTTGTTGTTCGGATTATTTTTGATGAGAAGTTTTTGAAAGCATTTTTGCCCAGGTTGGGAATTGTTTTGTTTTCCCTATACTCTTGGCTCCAGGAACTCCAGAATTCTGGAGAGAACCTTCCTTCCTTCGTCACAAGTTTCGGCAGCGAGGTAGTAATTTTAGCCCCTGCCCCAGCGTGGGGAAAGGTATTCAGGAGGCAATGTTGAGTTGGATGTGTCTGGGGATCATGAGATACTCAATAGTAGAGCTGGAAGCCCATATGGTAAAGAAGTGAACCTCCTCTAGCAAAGTCTTCAGAAGAATGGAAATGACTCATGGAGGACAGAGGAGAGCTGAAGTAATTGCTGCTTCTTTTCCATACAGGGAATGTCTATATTCATCCAACAGCCTCCGTGGATGCCACTGCTGTGGTAAGTCTGCGGGCTGGGCAGTGTCTGCCCCTTCCCACAGCAGAATGGGGAAAGCCTTTTGTTCCCAGGGCTGCAGTATCTTGGTGGGCTTCATGCCAATAATGAGCAAGGCCAGAGCCAGGGGTATAGGATAGGCCTGCCATCTCCCTTGTGCACAGATATTACACGTGTGTGTTTGCATGCTCATAAACAGATGAGTTTCCCCCCCCCAAGCTTAATTGCAGTACAAAGGGGGGGATGCTTTGAGGGGATTTGGGGGGGGCTGTAATGGGCTATGAGAATGACCTTGGGAGACAGGAGGAGGAGGAGCCTAGAGAAGGTCAAGCAAACGATATCTCAGCCCACAGAAGGGATGGGGGCAGAGGAAGTGCCTCAGAAGGACCCTCCCTAGTTCTCTGGAAAGTAAAGGTGAGGGAGGGGAGAAGGGCTTCAGACTTACAAGATGCTATTATTGTAGCCCTACAATAAAAGTAGTGTTAGTACTCGTGGTTTTGGGTTCCTGTCTGGACTACCTCAAAGGGCTGACAGGGAGGAAGAGATGGTCTTTCCTTTACCCTCCCTTTTGCCCCTCCCAATAATTGGTAGGATTTTAAAAATTCCTGATTTTTAAAATAGAGGGCACTGATAGAGGGTTTAAAGGGGAAAAAGAGCCTCAGCTGACACTTGTAGAGGTTTCTTAAAAAGAATCCCCTTCACCACCCCTTGCTGTACCGTGTTGGGTGGGGCTGGGTTTTAGAGCCTGTTCTATTTGGCCCGTGTCTTTGCTCCTAAGGGTGAAGGAGAGCAGGGGGCTAGGGAGGGACACTTGCCTGCCAGTTCACTTACACAGGTCCCCCTCCCCTGGTTTTTCCCTGCAGCTGGGTCCCAGTGTCTCCATCGGAAAAGGGGTGACCATTGGTGCAGGAGTGCGAGTGCGAGAATCCATCATTCTGCATGGAGCGTCTCTCCAGGTGGGTGTTTTCTGAAATTCCAGGGGGCCGTAATCTAGTATTAACATGACTTGCATTTTTAGTATCATAAATATGCATTCGTTTTATATCTTTGTTGCTGGGGATCTCATAAACTTCCTGCAATTCAAATAACAGCATTTCATCCGTGGAAAATTAAGTCTGTACTCCTCAGTCTAATTCTTGTTTAATCTATAGCCGCGTCTTTGTTAATTATAGAATGCTTGTCCCATTGATACTTAAAAACAATTTTATTAGTGTGTTTTCTCATCTTAGAAGCTGAGCCTTCTTCTATGGACTCTTCAGATACTGGATCACTTATGAAACAGATAATACAAAAGAAAGACATCTCTATTATTAAACAAGGCTCTTGTCTTCTCTGCAGCAGTGCAATTTCATTTCCCCACTTTTCATTTCCTCTGCACATGTCCTGTTTAAGAAATGGGGGAAAGATATTCCATCATCTTCCACTTCTTATAGAACAGGGGTTGAGTGAAATGGTGCTACAAGTGCTGGCGCATTCTCCTTTGAGCCCTGCCTTGATGCTTCCAACTGAAGTCGTTGAGGGTGGCCACCACCCCAACAAAAATGCCTCCTGAGCACAGCAGTATGGAAGAGACATTGCACCAGATGCTTGATCGAAAGCAAAAGGCCCCATCACAGCTTTGCCCAGGCTATTACATGCCAGTTAGTACAGGTAGTCCTCATTTAATGTCCATTTGTTCAGTGACTGTTCAAAGTTACGACAGCACTGAACGAGGGGTACTTACAACCGGTCCTCGTAGGTGTTGCCATTGCAGCGTTCCCACGGTCACATGATTGTGATCCAGGTGTTTGGCAACTGGCTTGCAATTAGGATGTCGCAGCATCCAACAGTCACATGATTGCAATTTGCAATCTTCACTGCTGGCTTCTGACAAGCAAAGTCAATGGGGAAGCTGGCAGGAGGTCACAAATGGTGGCTGTGACTGTGAGATGAGATCGTGCAGGAGTTGCTTAATGACGGCAACTGGTTCTGCTGGAACTGCTGTCATAGGTCAGTGCAGTCACATGACGTCACGTCTTATAACTACACCACTTAGTGACGGAGTTCCTGGTCCCAATTAATGTTGGTAAGCAAGGACTACCTGTATTGGATGCAGTTTTGTCATTCCCAGCCATAGGCAATGTCTGCTGGAATTGGTAAAATTCAGCCACAGTTGGTCAAGTCCATACATAGAACCAATACAGTATAGAATTGAAAGTATGGCCTGGGATCATTGAGACCCTGGTTCAAGTCTCATTCAGCCATGGAACCTGCTGGGTGACTCTAGAATAAAATGAAGAGAGACTCACAACCGACAGTGCCCTGAAAACTCAGAGAAAAGATGGGATATTAATAGAGTAATCACAATGATATTCCCTTGCCTTGTATTACATGGGGATGCTACATTGGAGTTAGTACTGTCTCTAACAGGCTTTCCTAACTGGTCAACATACAGCATTTGCTTTTCATCTTTTTCTTGTGGCCAGCAGGTGGTGCTCCTATGCTGTAAATGTTCAGTGAGAGTACTGAATGAACAAAAGAGAGTTTTGTTGGTCGTCTTCAAAGCTAACCAATGTATTATGGCCCAGGTCCTGTGGGCTACAGCCCTCAGCATCAGATGCATGATCTTAGGGAGTGGACTGAAGCCCTTAAAATGTCTGCTTCTGCTGCTTTTTGAGGCTGGAATCTCTTTCGCATGTGGGGGGGGGGGGCATTGATGAAGGCTGAATTGCTTCCCAGCTGCATGATGACTGCAGATGTGTGAATGATTCCTCCTCCTCCTTCCCCTGTGGCTTCTGTCCATTTTGCCTCTGTTTCCTTTTAAATGAATCGTTACAGAGTTGACCCCTGTGCTGTTCCTTAAATAACCAAGGCTTGCTGTTCTGGTTGCCTTTATATGGTCTTGGGTTGTGGATGAAGTCTGAAACTTGATGAAATCATCCCTGGTCCCTCCAGATTATATTAAAAAAGAATTTTAAAATGTCCCAAATGTTGGTAAGGTAGCAAATTCTAATATTCTTTCTTCTACAAGATCACTGAAATCTCATGTGATGTAGCCCTTCCTGGGAGGCTTCAGCCATTTGTAGTCCTTTAAAAAAGGGCTTAAAAAAGAAAGAAATTGGGGGTGGCTGTGGTGCTCCTGTCTTGCGGGAACGCTGAAGCTTTGGCAGCCCTGGACTCTGTGGGGCTGACTCCCCATGGAATGCCCCACTCTCTTTTCCGTAGGACCATACCTGTGTGCTCAACAGCATTGTAGGCTGGGACAGCACGATTGGACGCTGGGCTCGTGTAGAGGGTACCCCCAGTGACCCCAATCCAAATGATCCCTATGCAAAGATCGACAGCGAGACACTCTTTCGAGATGGCCGCCTCACTCCATCTATCACTATTCTGGGTAAGCTTTGTATCCTGTTTTCCCCTTCCCCAATAAACAATTGGGACCTTTCTTGGGACATATGAAGTAGGAGTCCCTTGTGGGATTACACCTCCTCCTCACCCTGTTTTCTGAGCTGATCTCTTTTTTGATTCACCCCCCACCCCCACCCCAAACAGGCTGCAATGTGACCATTCCTGCTGAAGTAGTCATCCTGAACTCAATCGTGCTTCCCCACAAGGAACTCAGCCGCAGCTTCAAGAATCAGATAATTCTTTAATGGGCCATGAACTCACCTCTGTTGACTTCCAGATAGAAAGTTCAAGAACCTCATAATAATGTAGCTTGTGACTTCATCAGACTTATTTTGAAGCCTCATTCAATCCTTGCCCTGGTAGGCCAAGATCTATGGCTTTGGTATCGGCTGCAATATCCTTCTGGGCCTTTTCAGGGAATGGGAATATGAGCCTCTTTCTTAGGCTGGAAGGAGTTGAAATGGCCCCTCTCTCACTGCCAGAGAACCTCCCCGAGGAAGAAGCCTGCCAGAACCTTGGGGCTACCTCACTAAAGGCCATTGACAGGGAAAAGTGTGTAGCTTTCTCTCAGTCCTAAGGGGACTTGAGACATCTCTGCAGGATTCTGTGGCTTTCAGATCCAGTTGAATCCCGTCAGCCCCAAGAGCTCCATTCCTGATGCCACCAATGAAACAGAGCGGGGCAACTGCAACTTCAGATCAAGTACTGCAGCTCACGTGGCCAAAAGACCTGTAATTCCCCCTTCCCCTCCATGTAGTGCCCCTTTTTCCCCCTGGCACTGCCTTTTACACTTGTACACTAAGGAATTTGCCAGACAATGGCCCCATACCTGCCTCTGGTCCTTTATAATGAGGAGGAACTGATTTGTTTCCATGTTCTAGTATGATGCAAGCCAAGCTGAAACTTTGAAATGAATGAGAAAATGTTGGTAAGAAATCACCAATAATAAACATGTATTGTGGAAAGTGTTTGGATATGTTAGCTCCCTCCCAGTGAATGGAATAGTTTCCAATAAGGCCTGGAACAAGAGCTGCTGCCATGCAGAGGCTTTTGGGAAAGGAAGCAGATAGGGACTTCCACGCAGGAAATTTCCAAATTGCAGTTAGATTCATTTGGTGCCCAACTCTCTCATTCAATTCTCTGGAGAAAGCAGTCCTTATCCATCAGTTTTATCCTTCAATAAAAGACCTGAGATTGCAAAGGCAATGCACTAGCTGTCTTCTTTTTTTAATTATTTGATTTTATTTTTTTTTTTACTATTTGAAAAATAGAGTGGCCAGGGTTGGGAGCAATTTATCTCTTCCCTCACCACCCTGCATCACCCATTTTCTGGGCAGGGGAATGGAAACAAACGTGCCTAGAAAAGCCCTGTTTTTGCAAAGATTCTCTATGCTCTCATCTCTGTGCTAGCAGTGAGAAGAGAAGATGAATGAATGGTCACCCTGGGTTAACCCTCGCCATGTTCCATGTCATGGCTGATGGGGGAGGCTAGTTTAACCCTGCACCCTCTAGGGCTCTTCTGGGTTAAATCTAACCCGATACTGACTGGCTTTTTGGGTCCTTGTGATAAGCTAATCAAAGTCTACCAACCATCCCAAATGTTCTAGGGTGGCATTTTTCAAAGTGATATTTTGTCGCAAAGTCTTGCTTCTACAGAATCCTGGGTCCCAAACGGCTGAAATCAATACACGTCTTTTGAACAGGTTTGTGCTGATCCATCTCTGCTGGTTTTTCTTTGAGTCCCATTAGGGAGTTCCTGGACATGTTCATCGGATACCCATTTATCAAGAGAGGATTTATCTTTCTCCTGCTGCTGGAAGCGTGATCTTTTTGCAGCTAGTTAATGGCAAAGGCAACCTGATAATGGTAAATTAGCAACTTCAGCTAATTGCTTCCTGTAACCTTCCATTGCCCCCCGCCCCCCACCACCCAATCTGCAGTATAGCGCTAACTATCTTGGTGGCCAGGAATACCTATCTGATCTCATTTGGGCTCTGAAGCTAAGCAAGGTCTAGTCTGGTTAGTACTTGGATGGGAAGGTGCCTGGGAAGCCTAGACTGGGAAATCAGAAACCATCCCATAAGGAATGCAATTTCTGTACTGCTGTCCAGAATCCATAATGGAGTTGGGCTCAATTTGAAGGAGATTCCAGTTTCTTTTCTGTTTGCCCCTAAGACCTCAGAGCTTAAGTAATGGCCAGAAACAGAATAGAGAGATTTGTGAATGAGCCTAGCAATCAAGGGGGTTTGATGCCTGCAGCATTAGTCACGTGCTGCAAATGTGTTTTTCCTGATGATGTTTTGTTTTGTAAGCCAGTCGTTAGAAGGGGAGATGGTGGTGAAGGATGTTATTTTTCAGGAGCTGCAGCAGAGTTGTAAATATAAATAATGCTGTCTGATTCTGCTCATGTGGTTTAATTCTGTTTAAGAAAGAACTTCTACTACATTTACGTGATAATAATTCAACTCAGTTGAACTCACCTCTAAATAGATTGTGTCATGCGAGTAGCAATTTCTCTGAACTTTCTCTAAGAAAAAAGGAGCTTCATAGATGGTTTTGTACTGGCTGGAAGAATTGGGGAAGGAATGATGCAAAGACCTGTAGCTTGTAATTTGTTGAGGTTTTTTTTTCTTTTAACTTTCTATAAAGGGGTCACAACATGCTTTCCTGGAAACTGTGCTGAAACTAGTAAGGCTTCTGAATATGTTTGCTTTTTTGCTGCCCTGGCTTACTTCTGAGTAGACCCACGCAGAGGACATGCACGTGCAAATGATGCTCTTGATTATTTCAGGATACATTCATACGCACAATACCCACACACCTAGCTGCTTTAAGTTTGGCCTCATCAAAATGGAATGTGGCCCTCAAAACATTTCTCAGAACCAGTTTCTAAAAGATTCCTTGTCACTAATAACCATCATGAACATAATATGCAATCCCCATCTTATCCACATTTATTCTGATCATCAGAATCAGAATTGTTCACAGGTCATCCAGGATAATAATTACATATATAAGAAAGAACAGCCTAAATACCTGAATTAGCTAGCGTGGTCCAGTGGTGAAGGTGTCGGACAGGCATCGGGGAGAGTTGGCTTCAAGTTCCACCCACAGCCGTGGAAATCATTGGGTGAGTTTGGGTCAGTCACACACTCTCTCAGCCCAACCTACCTTGCAGGGTAGTTGTTATGGAGGGCAATTGTTGGTGACAGAAAAGGAAGATGGGGGGGCTTTGTAGGTCTGCTTGAGCTCTTGAACATTTAACAAATGATAAAATCATGGCTATGTTGCTTTAGGCCTTGAATTTGAGACAACCATATCCTCATTTATTTCTGAGAGTGGCATGACCCATTCACACCTGTTGTCCAGACAGAGCCTTTGGGTCCTTGGTTGTGGAGTTTGGCCTCGGACCCTCCCCAAATCCATCTGGCCCCTCTTCTGCCACCTAAAGAATGCCCACCCCTGCCTTAGTGGACAGCTGGCCTGCTTTAATCCTTTGTTCGCTGCTTCTGCCCTGCTAATGGAATTGTGAATTTTATCTTCCCTAAAATGCAGGCTTCTGTAAAATGGAATGGGGACTGTCTCTGCTGGACTGTGAGACTGGGTGGGGGGAGATTATAAAGTACTTAACACACCGCTAAGGCTTAGAGCGGGCAGGAATTAAAAAAAGAAAATGCCAGGGATTGGGCTGGGGTGGGCAAGCATTTCCCTGCTCTGAGCTCTGACCACGTGGCAGATGGTTTGCTGTGCACCCCGGGCTACCTGGGTGCTCCTGATAATCAGGCCAAGCCTATATGGGCAGGCCAAACCTGGGGGCGGGGGGGGGGGATGGTGATTGTTTTTATAAACTGATACAAACTGACTCCAGGTGCAAAATCTAGCAAGTGAGGAAATTGCAGAATTGAAGTAAGGCGAAATCTTGGATCAGGACCTGGCTGAAAGCTTGAGAGAACGTCAGTAAATACACGGGGCAAAGATGTGTATAATTAGTCTTTTCATAAAACAGGCTGTATCGTCCCCCATCAAAGGCCCCTGTATCAGGTTAAGTCGTTCTGGCATAAGCGGAGACATCCTTTTGAGGATAAGCAAGTGGCTGAATTATAAGAAATAGAAGGGAGGCATAAATGGTCAATTTGCGCAGCGGAAAGAGATAAACTGTAGGGAGCCTCAGAGATCTATAATGGGACCTGTGCTTTTTTAACACATTCATTAATGACTTGGAAAAGGGATTGAACAGGGATGTAGCAAAATTTGCAGATGATAAATTATTCAACATAGTTAAATCTAAAGCAGATTGTAAGGAGTTCCATGGGGATCTTATAACAGTGGGAGAGTGCATAATGAAATGCAGAGTTGATAAATTCTGCACAGTACATGGGGGCGGGTGGGGGAAGGAGGGAACAAGTTCAGCTACTGTGTTTAGAACTGGCCATGTCCCTTAATAAACAGGAAAGCAGCGCTCAGGTCCCAGGCATATTTACGGAGAGTTAAGTCCATGGCTCATTCCAGAGTCCATCAAGATGGGGCAATTTGTCAGCATCCTGGAAAAAAAAAAAAGCATAGGGATTTCCAAAGAAGCTGGGCAAAATAAAATGAACAAATAATATCATTCAAATAAAACCAGCAGCCTTGTCTTTGGTTTTTGTGAAACAAAACCTAGAAAGAGAGTAGATGACTAAGGGAATGCAAGTTGCCAACTGTAGTTTCCTCCACCCGCTTCTTTCCACTGTGAAGGAGAAGGGGGCAGCTTATGAAATGGGCACAAGTCTCTTTCTCACACCTACACCCACACACACACATTAACATTGGCAATACAGTTGTATGCAAACGTTTAGACACCCCTCATCAATTTGTATTTCAATGACTTCCTAAGTCAACAGTAGCTGACACAACTTTTCCACTGTACAAAATTAATCTCAATATCTTTTTGTAAATGTGAATGTCTACTTGACTTTGTGTGCATTTAACATTAAAAAAAAAAACAGTGAATACAGCAGGTACAGAAGTTGGGATCTGTCAGTCCCCACTTTGTAACATTTCCTTTGGCAGAAACAATAGCTTCCAGATGATTTGTGTTTCCAGATGAGAGTCATTCTAGCCTTGCTTTTGGGTTTTTTCAACTCTTCCTTGCAGAACTTGTCTAGCTCAGAAATATTCTTGGGTCCCCTTGCATGCTCTTATCTTTCTTTCTTGTACTACATGGTTGATTTGAAGGTATGTTTCAGATACTTGTCCTGCTGAAATATCCAACCTTTTTGCAGCTTCAATTTCTTCACTGACTATGGGACATTAGATTGAAGACTAAGAAAAATCTCTGCCAGAATTGCCCCCAAACTGGTCATATCAGCAAAAATGGAACTCATAAATCACAGGAACAAACTGCTGAAAAGCTAACAATTGAGTAGTCCACAGGTTCGTAGTACAGGTAGTCCCCAGTTTAAAAACGAGTTCCATTCCCAGGGTCTGTCCTTAAGTCGAATTTGTATGCAAGCCAGAACAGTATTATTGTATAATACTGTATAAGTAGTATTGTGTAATTAAATTATTGTGTATTTAACTTGAATGTTGCTACAATAGGCTCCGTTCTTAACTATGGTCCTCTGTAACCTGGGCATTCTTAACCCAGCGACTCTCTGTACAACATTGCTTCTACCACAGCGATCTTCATGGGAGAGTTTTCAGAAGGAACCCTTTTCTCCAATCTCATCACACCAGTCATTGTCTAAAGTATGCAGAAGAAAACCTTAGTAAGCCTGAAACATTTTGAAACAACACTTTGGAATGATGAAACAAAAATTGAATTCTTTAGCTACAACTACACAAAGCCCTGGGTATTTGCCCTCCCCATTTCATACTGAACAATTTTTAAAAACTCAGTTCTTGAGGGACAAATGTTGCTGATTTGAGATGGGATATGTTTGTAGGAGAATTGTAGGAATCTAGGATAGGATCAGGGGCAGCAATGCATGATTGTGATAGGGGATTCTGCATTGAATAGGGGATTATGCCAAGCAGGCAAACAGATTTCTTTCTCCTTTCCTCAGACTCCCACTTGTGTGTAACGCAGAATCATTCGTGTGTGTGTAAATATAGCTCAAGAAAATCACATTAGGTTGCAAGAAACCATCAGTCCAGTTCTGAGTCAGTGTCTGTCTCCTGACATTGTCTCCGTACTGGGGACCAAATGGCATAACATGACTTATTGCTACATAATTGAACTGCCTTGTTATGGCCAAGAGCTGTAGGAAAAAGCTAGCAAGGATGGGAAACTTCTCCAGCACTGCCTGTCTGCTAGGAAAAGCTGCACTCTTGACTTTCAGCACTTCTTGAAGCTTCTAAAGGCATTGGAACTCATATATAAGAAGGAATAAATTGATCTTTCTCAACAAAAACAGTGCAGGAGAGAACTGTTTGACTCAGCTTAGTCTGTGGGTGAATCTCACCCCACTGCCACAATATGGAAGGTTGTAATTCTGGCCTTATAGTTCTCTCTTCTGAAATGGGAGGAAGGAAGGGAGGCAGGCAGGCAGGCTGGCTGGCTGGCTGGCTGGCTTAGCACTTTTTCCTGAACTACAACAAAGAAGTATAGTGAAAGAGGTAAATTTGCATGAGGTTCACCTGGTTTCTATAGTTTCTTTTTCTTTTAACAGATGATGTTTGGGCAAGGAATCTTGAAACTAGAAATCTGAATATGTTCCCACCCTTTACCTGCAGAAAAACAAACAAACAAAAACCAGGACTATTATGCCAGGTTAAGCAACACATTACTGAAAAACAAATAGAGTAGGGAATTCTGAAAAAATTAAATACAGAAAGGAAGATCAACAGGTGGGAGGGGAGGAGAGGGGAGGGAAAGGTGCTTGGGAGAGCATTAAACCTGAATGGGCAAACGTGCTTTCCTCCAACAAGGTGGTTGACATGCCTTCTGGGATTCCTGCCGGGCAATTCATTCCCCAGAAGAGATAGCGAAGAAGCAATGTTCCCTTTTAGGAGCGAAAGGGTTGCCCTGGTTCATAAGCAGCTTCGGGTTGCAGTGCTTTGCAACAAACCTCTGTCTTGAAGCAAAGCAGCCCTTCAGAGTTTTGCATCCCATTCACATCTATCCATACACGCATATAGGATCATGAGGAGAAATACAAGTATTTTTAAAATCCTCATTCAACATTTCTATTTCCCTATTGTACTGATGAAGGTAATTCACTAAGAAAACGATCATTAATGCAATTAATAAATATGACCAGTTTTGAACAAAATTATCCTTATGTGTAGGATTTTTCAAAGCTCTTTCTTGTGATGTCAGTTTTTCAGCTGAAGCCATTTCCAACTCTATTAAATACCGCCAAAGCAATGAAAGACGGATCTTGGGGGTTTTGTCCTGATGTTGTGGTCTTACGCTGCTCCAGACACTGTTCCATCTAGTTCAGTATTCTATCCACCCAAGATCTCCAACCTGGTGCTTGCCAGGCCAGGGTGAGATTCCAGCCCTGCTTCTCTTTCCTTTGCCAATGAATGAAGGGTTTACCATCACCCACTTGAACTGGGGGACTAGCATCTTTTGCTGCCAAAAATGGTCGAGGGAGAAGCCGGGACTATCGTGTCCGTCCCTTTCCCTAGTAAGGATATTTGGGTAAGAAGTCCTTGGCGTGGGGTACAGGTGTCTTCTCTTCCAGCTCTTTTTTCCCCAAGCAATGTTTAAAAAATTGTTGGTGGCACGATTAGGCCAGCACCCGCCCCTCTCAATTTATCTTTGCAGTATTTACCTGGAAGACACCTCCCACAAAGGACAAGTAGATAGAAGACTGATCTTCTGATCTACCAAACTTTCCCTCCTTCGTGGGCAAGGGCCAGCTCCCCCACCTGACCAAGATAAAGTGACCATCTTTAGCTGAAGCCAGTCTCTGAGCTATTCTCTATGTATAAATTCCTGCCAGAATATACTGTAAAAAAGGGGAGAAAAGAATGACTCTTGATTAAAATCAATTGACTACAAAGTAAAACACCCCATTTACATAATTAATTGATTCCCATCTGCATATGCTAACCAAACTCTCTGGCTTACAAACCACTTGGAGAAGAAGGAAAAATAACAACCAGGCAGAGATGTAGGGAGGGAAACGGAAGCTGCGCTGAAGAGTGAAGGGAAGAGAAAGGAGGGAGCCACACTGGATGAAGAGAAGGAGAAGGGGGCTGGAAAATGGAAAGGGGAGGAAAGGGGAGGGGGAAGTTCTGTTTAAGTGATACAAAAAGGGTTTAATTCATCTGGGAAGCAGTTCCCGCCCCCCACCGCCCGCCCCATGTCTAATTTTCAGGCTAATCTATGCTTTTCAGCAGCGACTTACAATACCTGCCTGTTCCTTTGTCTTCAACAATTTCTTTTGTTCTTATCTGAAGAATTCCATTCCATTCTATTAAATTCACCTCGATTAACAGGCAAATGCTTTCCTATCTAGTTCATTTTGCTTCTTTTCTATCTTTGCTTTTATGTTCCAGATGAGTTCTAAACTGGGTTTGGGCTGGCAGTGTTACATTTTGCCAGCGGAGGGCAGTATCACCCTACTAAGATTTTTAGTTGCCAATTTGCTAAACATTAGATTTTCTGTTGAGTATTGAATTTTACTTACACAATAGCATAACACAACCAGCCTGCTTCTCTTGTGTGTGCGCGCTCTCTCTCTCTCTCTCTCTCTCCCTCCTTCCTTCCCTCCCTCACACACACACACAAACCCCACATGCTATTTCGCTCCTCCTTGGTCCCTGGTTTATATGACAATTTGCTGGGTCATATTACTAGTACTCTTAGAAGGTATTATTTAAGAGTGAGGGATGGAAGCAGACATTTTCCTCAGGCACACCCTCTAATTCCCATACAGATTAGTTATTCCTTAACACACTTTAACTAGCCTGTGGTATATTCAAGATGATTAAGGAGTGCTAAAGGACTGTATTTCTCCAACTGGACTCTCTGCAAGTGATTGTGAGTTCAGAACTACACAATGGTAGTAGTCATCTGGTATTAATTACTATGGAGGAAAAGCGGATGACCTGATGTACCCTGATGCTCAACACTTTTGATGTCACAATTTGAGGCTGGGGGTTGGGTGGGGGATGGGTAGTTCAGGCTGACATTGAGAATGGTTTGGCTCCTAAATGCCTCATGTTCCCATTCCAACCTTTAACCACACACATACACACACAGGTCCAAACAATTAGCCCTCCTGGCCATGGCACTGTGTCATTAGAATGCTTCCTGTAGTCCTCCAGCTGTTGGGAACAGTGAGGTGCCGCCCTTGACCAGCCCCCAATTTCCCATCTCTTGTGAGAGTTTGGGACCATGTTCATGAAGTTGGCCTCTCTCTCTCTCTCTCTCTCTCTCTCTCTCTCTCTCTCTGTGTGTGTGTACCAACTCTATCCATCCTCTAACCAACTGCAGAGAAAGACCTTGAGCTCCAGCTTGGCCTGGAAAAGCAGCGTGTGGCGTGAAGGACACTTGCTGAACTGGAGTGGAGGGAAGCTAGGTCAACCCCAGGATCTCCCAGCAGAGGGCAGGCCGGCTGGTGAGAGGTTCCATCATGGAAGGCAACGAGACAAATGCCCTTGCTTGGTGTCTGGAGGAGAGGTTGTCCTTGGAGCTGAGTATTGTGTTGGCTGCCGCACAGAAACAGTGCGTGCTGCCCCAAGTGAGGCTGGCATCTCTGGGACAGGCACCCCTCTGCATGTTAAGTGGTTGCATGAAGGGACAGTAGGACAGGATGGGTATATACTGGGAATGGTGAGGTATGACCCTTCCATCTCTTCCAAGTTTCATTCAGATTCTTCAGATTTCCCTTGCTGTGCTCTGCCAAAATGTTTCTCACTTCAGTCCCCCTTACTTGAAAGATGAATGGCGGATAGTGGGTAGAAACATTGCGTGCCTTGGCCACAGTGCAAGGTGTGTTCTGTGTGACTCAAAGAAGTCCTGTCCCATCCTCTGCTCTACAGTTTCAGCCGTGAGGGAAACTGTCCCAGTGCGGAATAGGTAATAAGTCATGGGGGGACCTTTCCTCTTCCAACAAAGAGCAGTTCCATACTTCCCATCCAACACATACACAATACCCCACTTTTGAGCCCCCCATTTGATGCCTCTCTCAGTTGTGGATCCCTTGCCTGCCCTTGGGGTGTATCCCTCTTTGTTGGCCTCAATTCCCCCATTTGGGAAGATGCTTTCCCTCACAAGTCTTAAGAATGCTATGACTCACTCCAAATTAAGATTTTAAAAGAATGGCTCTTGGGAGAATTTTGGATGAGATTCCCCTCAAATTGTTCACCATCCATGACATCTCCTGTCAGCTTACTTTTGTTCCAGGAGAACTCTGAACTCTTTCTTAACACTAAGAATCGAATTCATGACATCTTTGTTCCTTTTGTCAAAAGTCACCTCTTTTTTTAGCTGGTGCTCTGTGTTGCTGTCTTTCAGAGCTGTTCCACGTGGGGCGTGTTTCCCTGTGGGTTTTCAGGAGCATTCATATGAAACAGCAGCAGCAGCAGCATCAGGAAGCATGGTTCTCCTGAAATAGTGGGCTTTTTCATGACTGTGCAATTGGCAACAGCTCTTAAAACCGGGGAGCCAGCTTGTCCCTGAGCACAGCAAATTGTTCCTTTTCAAATCTACCTCATAGGATTATTGTGAAGATAAACATTCACAACCATGAGCTCCTCAGAGAAAAAAGAGGATGTGGATGCAATGATCACAAAACACTTTGCAGGCAGGTAAATGTATGTAAGGACCCATAAGTGCTTTTCATCCTTCTTCCTGTATAATTTGTGACTATATAGCCTGTAAAGCAGACCTGGGTTCAGGGCAGGGGGAAATAAGGCATCTCTCCTAGCCCATGGGATTCAAGGAACATAAGCAACCATGCTGATGTTTTCCAGAAAGGAAGCGGTTCCCAAAGCCTTCTGTCTCAAATAAAAACCATAGGCATAAAGCCAGTATTCTGGAAATCATGATCCAGGAGTTGTGGAAGGCTTGCAGGAGCAGAGTTAGGTCATGCTTCCTGCAGACCCAAGGAAACCCAGGATCAGCTTCTTTTCCCCTCCTCCCCCAGTAGACAGAGGGTGTTTCGCACACACCCCAAACTGCAGAAGGTTGAATGCGAGCAGGAGTTTGGAGCGACTTTAATTACTGCTGGATCAATAGGCTCTGCTCAGCAAAGCAGAATCCAATAGCCCACCCCTGGGGGCTGCCTGGGCCACCACTAACTGGAACAGAAGGCATGGGGGAAGTCGTGGGGCCCCTGTTCCCCATAGCCCAGGCTGAGAACCCTGCCAGAGGACTGCATCTTTCAGGAAAGGAAAAGCCTCTTCAGTTCAGCCATTCCTCCTTGCTTGCTGCACCCATGAATAAAGGTGGAATTCTGGAAAGTAGAGTAGCACAGTCCACTTCACTGTGGACCCCATCTTTTTCTCATTGCAGTAAGCACCCCCTGCCCCTCGAAGAGCCCCTGCTACCTCTGCTTGGCACTAGACCCTGGCCTTCCATACATGGCCAACTTCGGCTGACTTTAGCCAGATTGGTGGTGGGGCCAAGATATAAACCTGAAGGAGGAGAAGCCAGAGGCTCACAGGTCTCCCACCCAGAAGGTTATCTGGAGGTTAATGGCAACAACAGATCAAACCAGGCTCTTGGCTATTTCTGTGATGGGAGGGTGGAATGGAGGTATTTGTGGCAGGAAAAATGGCAGTGTCAGAAAAGGGGTGGGAGGGGGGAATCTACCGTCTATCAAGCAAAGCAGCAGCAGCAGCGAATGAAGAAGAGAGATGTGAAAGTGAGGGGTGCCATGATGGAAGAACCAGTTCACCATCCATGCAAGTTAGTCCTGCCTGCTATTCCACTGAATGGAGGAAGTCACCCATTTGTGTTTATGCACAATGTTCCTGTGGAGCCATACTCTTGAGAAGTTAGGTCAATCACTTCATTTCACTTTTGAAAATGAGGCCCCTTAGATTTCTGCCCCCAATGCCTAAATTTATAACACTACTGATCTGGTAAGATTTCACACATGCTGGGTTAGTTGTCTGCTCGAGTGCTGGGTTAGTTGTCTGGGACAGGGTGTTCACACAACACACAACCCCTCCAGCAGCATCAGCCGCAAAGCACAACGACCCCCAGTGGCATGCATGCGGTGATGTCATCATGCAAATGCCACCATTATGGGCCTGCATCTCCGCATCTGATCCGATGGCATTTGCATCATGAATGTTTTGTCATTTGCCCACCCCACAGATGCCCATGTACTCCCCTCCTTGCGATCCAGTTAAACATGTGAGAAAAAGGCTAATGTGCAAGCCCATTTTCACTAAGCAGTAGGTGTGGGCACATGTGCATGACTTAATCCATGTGGCTACATTGTGTATGTGCATGTGTTTACATAGCTTGGAGTGTAGTGAATGCTGTGTCTCCCAGCTGCTTTCTTTTATCGATATACATTGCACCAGCAAACTCCCACCTAAAGCTGCCTAGGCTGGGGAATGTTAATGAGGCACCAGCCACTGCGTTTATCTCCCCAGGAATAATTGGGGCACTCACGCTTGCTCACAAATAGAGTTCCCAAGCCCAATTCAGCGCTGCCGCCACTGCAGGCCGATAAAAGTGCAATTCCTGGCTGGCACTTGGCACAGAATGCAGATGAGTTAACCCTTCGGGACCTGGCCGTGAGCAGCTGGGAATCCCTGCCCGGAACAGCTCAGCTAAATGAGTGGGTCTCACAGTGGAGCGGTGGGTCCCAGCTCTCTGGCCGCCGCAGAACGCCCTTCCTGAGGAAGCCAGAGCCAGAGAGGGGAGCCTTTTGATCTGGCTTCCCAGGAGGTAGCACATTGCTCCCGATGCTGATGGAAGTGGCCTGCAGCGGGTCTTCACAAGCAATAGTTACCAGAGATGATCACCAGGACGTCCCCTGATCGATGGGCCTGCACTGACCCTGATGCTGGCAGAGGCCGGTTGCCATGACAGCAGGCAGGGGGCATCAGACTCTGCCTGGACAAGCCGTGCTCCCTGGGTGATTTTGTGCACTGCAAGCCCCAGTTGGGGCTCAAGTCAAGGGCTTCATATGCAGGGCTGGAAAGGATGCTGAAGTTTTGACTGGTTCACTGGAAGGGGCAGACCCCCCTGCCCCACTCCAGGGAATGAGAGGTGGAAACTGAGTCACCCTTCCCAAATTGCACAGAGGTCATGACCTCGAAGCAGGATTGCCCTGGTGGTGGTGGTGGGGGGTGCGCTTTGCATTTCAGAGGTGGCGGGGGGGGGGCATAGAAAAAAGGGAGAGACCATGGCCAAGCCGCGCCCGTGGGTTCCTCCTCCGGCGGCCACCCCAGCAGAGCAGCGCATCCTTCAGGGGATCACTTGAGACGGAGGGAGGCTCCCCAAAGTTATCAGCGCCCAGCAGCGCGTCAGCCAGCCCATCTCATCCGACGCCAGTTTGCCTGCGCCGGGCTCCGGGCTCCGCAGCACTCGCTATCTGACGAGCTCTCGTTTCAAGCGCCCCCCGTCTGAGCCGCCTGCCTTCCCGGCTGCCGAGAGGACCCGCCCGCGGCTGTTGCCAGGGCTGGCCAAACAGCTGGAAAGGAAAAGCGGGAAGGGTCGAGCAGGACTTAGCGCAAGTAGAACCACGCTGGAAACAAGGAAGGGACGACGACGCCTCCCCTTCCAAGCCCGCTGAAGCGGCGGCGGCGGCGGCGGCGGCGGCGGCGGCGGCTGTCGTGCGGTGGAGACTCCTGGCAGCGAGGCTGAGCCGCGGGCGACGGGGAGAGAGCGCGCCTGCGGCAAGGGGCGCGCGGGGCAAAGGGAAGTGACCCCAAGGAGCCCTGCCCCCCCCCCAGGCCAGCACCATGGCTTTTGTCGCAACGTATTCAGTGTTTGATACTTCCAGATGTGCAGGTCTTGCTGGATTAAAGACAGAGAAGGAAAGAGATACTAAGGAGAAGCCATCCTTGTCTACAGCCCCCCTAATTGTCACTCTGGAAAGGGAATGCTTGTTGTAGGTTAATAATTTTAAAAACAAGCCCCGTGTTCTCTTTTTTTAATCTTGCTTTGCGCAGAAAATATAAATACAGTAGGTAGAATTCTGTAAACTTCGAAACCAACAGCTAGCACAGATTTCAGATAAACATCAAATTATACTCCATCCCCCTGACCCCATAAATACACAAAGTTGTATTTTTTTACCCAAGGTATGCCATGTTGGACACAAGCCGCTACCTGAGGTAAGAAGCTACATTACCTTACATTATAAGCTGACCTAGGGTGATTTTGAAAAGATAAACAGACTCCAACCCAGTTAGGACCTGAATGGGAGACCACTAGGAAATCTGAGGGCTGTAGTCTAGATAGAAACTGGGAAAATACTTCTTAGAAGAAATGGCAAGCTGCTTACATCTTGTGGTGAAGAACATTACATGGATATGTTCATGAAGTCCCCACCAATGATGTCCAACTCAAAACAAGTTTATTTCTGCTTTTATTCCAAAAGAGTATAGAGCTACACATTTCCCCTCCTATTTCATACTCAAAACAATTCAGTGGAGTAAATTAGTTTGGATTTGATTCCAGGCCTATAAGGCTCTTCATCTGTATTTTCATCAAAATTCTTTATGGCTGAAGGTCTTCATAAGGAAGAAAGTGTTCTCAGATATTGCACATTGTACAAGAAGCATATTATGGCTCTATATGTTCCCGCTGCTCCTGAAATTAGAAGAGAGCAGACCATCTTACCGTGCCATGCTTTTTTCTGTATAGTACTTTCTGAAGCAGTCAAGCTATGGGGGGCAATGAAGCCACAAAGTCACAAAGCTGGCATTTCCAAGTGATTGTGGGGTGTCTTTATTTTTTAGATTTACCCTTCCCAGAAACAGTAGGACATTTCACTTCAGTTCATTGAGGGTGGAGAACCTCAGGGGCTTTGGAGATCATAGAAACAGCCCACAGCCTCTGGGTTGCCCACTCCTGAGTTAGAGGAATGCAGAATCGTTACAAAGGAGGAACTGAAATGGACATTGATTAAATCAAGTGAAGAATGGATAAAACGCCTTTCAAATTTTGATATATTGTATTATTTATTTTTGTGTATAGCACACCATCCAGAAGCAGGGAACAGAGTTAAATTCTGCACTACTTGCTTTCCTTCTCACCCCTGAACAAGCAGAGTTATTGATTCTCATCATCCCTCACATAATCATGAAATATAAGGGAACAGCCAGATGGCTGAGTTAGAGTGCAATTCACCAGTCCTTGAACTAATTGGCTGCCCCAAATTGTGAGTCCTATATTGCCTCAGGAATAAGGGCAGCAACTGATGCTATTTTACTGCTTAAATGTGGAACGAGTTAAAGGAAGCGATTGGTGGATTCCTCAGCTGCACTTCTTCTCACACCAAGGGTGGCTTCCTGCGGAAAAACAACCCCACCATGGAGCGGGTCAACACTGGCAAGGGTAGGGGGGCACTTGGAATGGCCTGTTCTGCTACTGGTCAAGTTGCTGAGCTAACAGCTGGCCATGCACAGGACCTGCCAGTCAGGCTATTTCTGAACACAGGCTTAGCACTCTTCTGAAAGAGCACTGAAGCTGTGTCCAGACATAGCCCGTCTCACAGGTTGCAAGTGCAGAGGAGGGGCACAGGGCAGGGTGGGAGGAATCAATCAATGCCAGGCAAGCCTTGTCCTCAACTACAAGGGAATGGCAGTGGCCCAGATCTGTCCCCATGGCCGGCAGCACTCAGAAGCAGCCTTTGGAGGGCCATGGAACCAGGATAGGGTAAGAAAAAGGATGTTCCCACCAAAAAAATAAAAACAGTTTTAAAAATGCCCAAAGAGCACTAAACATGTATTTACAAAGTAGGTCTTGGGCTTTCTCAAAAGATGGTGCTGACTGTTCCATTCTTCAGCCTCCCTCCCTCCAGGTCTTGTTCCATTAAAAAGGCCTCAGTAAAAGCTGGAATGAGCCAGAGAAGGGCGAATGGAGAAGTAAGTGCCTGCCTTTTTCTCTTGGCACCAACAGACACTTTCAGTGCAATCCTATGGACGCTTACCCAGAAGCAAGCCGTCTGCCATTTCATGGCACAATATCTGAGCAGTGGGTATGGGATGATAACCTCTCTCACGTTTTCTGATTTAGCTTCTCTGAAATGGGACCTTCAGCTCTCTGGTTCATCTGAGATAATGATAAATTGTTGATGGATCTTGATAGAGCTCTGATGTGGATGTGGATTGTTTGATGAACGAATAATGTGATTTGTAGGGGCCTCAATCAAGTTTCTTTTTAATGGATCTTATAGCTGGTTTTGATTTCTGTCCACCACCCAGAGTTCCTTGGGTAGACAGGGGGCTATATGCATTTCTTAAGTAAGCAAACAAATCCACCAAAGGGTAGTTTCTTTTAAAGCAACATCTCAGTGGCACTGATGGAGCTGCTGATCTTGCAATTATTGTCCGGATGGTATTTTGTTCCCTTGTAATCAAAGTGGTCCACAGCAGTTATGGGTGTGGCTGTTCATTTATTTGTCCAACTTTATGGTAAAGTGTGATGGAGCCAAGGTCAGGAAATATGTTTTGAAGCAACATTGGATGAATAAAATATTCCTAAAGTAAACTAGTCATTAGTTGACAACTGAGCAGATCTAGAGGCTTATCCTCTGGCCTTTTTCTTCCTCCTCCTCTTCCTCCCCCCCCCCCCCCCCACCATCATCTCTTCAGTAGCAGAGTGTGAAGAGGGCAGAGGGCCCAAATTCCCAAATATCAAACATAGCTCAATTCTCCGAGAGTGTAGAGAACTTTTTCCAAGAGCCTGTGAGAAGCAGGCTGCCCCCAGAACTGGGGGATGGGAAATATTCCCTGCCTGCATATGACACCCATCTGTGGAGCTGATTCCTCTGGGGCTCCCTCCCCCCACCCCAGTAGCTCTGTCTCTGCATTAGGAACCGCACTGGGAAATGTCAGCACTTGACCTTTGCAGCTTCTGGATTAGCCTTTCTAAACAGCGGGAATGCGTTTTAGCAGGGAACAATTACCGCTGCTATCGACTGATCCCAGCGGAGTTAATGGAGTGGCAGCCAGAGGCGGAGGGAGGGGTGAGGAGAGAACGAGAAGAGGGAGCTCCCTGTTTGTTGCAACACCACGTTTCCTCCCTCTTAGGACTAGACTAAGACCCCTTTCACAGGTACCAGCCTTGATGTGGGAGGTGCTTCCCCATGGTGAAGAACCAGACGTGTAAAGTTGTGAAGGGGAAAGTGCTCAGGTATGACATAGCTTCCAAAACTTTTGGAAACTCACCCCCTCACATCTCCTCTCAGTCTCAACAGTTTGGCCTTCCCTTGGTTTCCTACTTACTGTCAAGAAGAGGACAATGAGACATATGGGTGTCGAAGGTATATTGCAGTGTTTCTCAACCCTGGCCACTAGAAGATGTCCGGAGTTCAACTCCCAGAATTCCCCAGCCAGCTATTCTGGGAGTTGAAGTCCACACATCTTCAAGTGGCCAAAGTTGAGAAACACTGGTATATTGAATCAGTATTGATGATTCCATTGGCCTTCTATATCAGGATGAGTGTGAATGAGGAATATGAGAGCAATTTCAATCCCTTGGTCTTCAGAGACTTGCTGTCTGAAATACAGGTCTCACCAAGACTGAAGGAATGGAAAACACACCACAGCAGCGACTGAAACAAAAAGAGACGTGGAATCTGACCATGCCATTGATATCACTTTCTGCATTTATTACACTTTTCCATTATTTATCCAGTTATTGGACACTTGAGAAGGAGGAGGAAAGATCCACTTCTGATTTGTTATATACACTTCCCATTGTGGCATCATAAGAAAACAGATGGAAAAAACATATAGGAGTATCCAAGTTTGGGTGTGCAGACAGGCATATGTGTTGGGCAGACGTGACTATTATAAATCTCATTTACTTTGTCCATTGTGGCCTGTAGAGATGAAGCACGAGGGTGGATCCCTCTTATTTTATTGCTGTCCAGGAAACAGGTTGTTTCAATTTCACAGGGGCTGGCAATTGGCCAGAGAAAGTGGTCATATATCACGTTAGAGAAAGAGATTTCGTCAACATCTTCAGTATTGTGGTAGGGGAGTGAAGGCCTTAGCCAACTGTTTAATGATTAAATAACAAGACACCTCGAATGCCCTCTGTATAAAAAGATCGGATGAAAGTGAAATTAAATAAATAACTAAAAATAAAATAAATAAAAGTGGGAAGATAAATCCTTAGAACAGTAGTAGGCAAATTGGTACTCACCAGATGTATTAAGCAACTGTTGCAATATGTAGCCACTGATGATGCTCATTAGAGATGATTGGAATTCCAGTCTAAGTTGCCTCCCCCGTCCTAAAGGATTGTGCTTTGATTAGGGGGGTGCGCAGACTGGGTGGAAAGATGAGATGGAAGGAAAAAGTGATCCAGAGGTACGTGGCCACAGATCAGAAAGACCGTTACCCCACATGTCTTGGGCATGTCTTCTTGACTGGATGCAGGTAGAATATCCCCATCGGGCGGCTTGTATTTTTTGTCACAGGCAAAGTCAGGATATTACCAATTTCCTATCTTGGTAAGTTATTAGGTGAAGACTTGAAAGTCTTTGTGCATCTGAATATGTTTCCCTGGGTGGTGTGTATGGGGATTTTGGGAGCAAGGTTTGAGTGCAACATAGTTCTCCCTTTTTCTATACTATTTGTTATATGTTCCCTGCTGATGAATAGTGCACTATTACTCAATATCTTCCTTTTGGAAGAGGGTGTGTTTGAGTTCATGCATCTTGTAAGTCTGCTTAGCCATAGTTTATTAAACAAACTACAACTGGTTAGGTTCATACAACATGCTAAGCCAAGCCAAACCAATCCCAGTACTACAATATGTGATACTGCCTTTCTGCCTCCTTCTGAGGAAAGCTGTCAGTTATTGTTGTGCATTACCCAATTCTTCACCAGCAGTTTGGCTGTCCGTGGAGTAACCCATTTACTCTCCTGCTTTTCCTGTTCTCACAGCCTTTCAAACAGCTGTAACAGGCTCCCGTTTGCTCTCCTGACAGCATCAGGACTCTGGGCTACAAGAACCTTCTCTCTGGCTTTGAACAGGCATACTGGTCTCCTGGGAAATTAAGAGATCCTGCCCCAAATAGAGCCAGAACCTGAACTGCACAAGCAGTATTAAGAAAAGGGCCACTTCTGTTGAAACTAAATATTGGTCACTTTACTAATACTCTACATTATATATTGTTCTCTTGTAACAATATTTTAATCAGACCTCTGTATAGTGCTTTTTTGGGGGTAAGTGTGTGCCCTGGAGTCAGTGTTGTCTCCTGGCAACTGCCTGGAATAGTCCCCACAGTTTTCTTGGCAAGATTTCAGAAGTGGTTTGCCATTGCCTCCTTCCTAGGTCTGAAAGGGAGTGACTGGCCCAAGGTCACCCAGATGGCTTCTTACCTAAGACAGGACTAGAACTCACCATCTCCCAGTTTCTAGCCTGATGTCTTACTACTACACCGAACTAAATCCCTCTCCCTCTCCCTCTCATATGATGCACAATATAGGATTTAGATTACACTATCTGTGTTCTCTTAGCTCAGGTATCAGTTTCAGACTGGGAAAGTAGAGAAGAGCTCCCTCTTTCTCACTTCCTCTCTCAGCTCTATGATTTCAAGGCTGAAGTCACTTGCTCTTGGTGTCTTGAAAAGGGGAGTAGGAAAGTTGGTGAGCATAACAAAGACAGTGTTATGGCTTGGGGGGCATTTGGGGAGGCCTTTATGGAAATCAGTGTGCCTGCCGCAGAGTCCCCAGAATTAAATATTCTTTTCCGTAAAAGATTTGTGGCAAAATAAAGCACACCATATTGACTCTTAGCAGCTGTTCTTGGCACAGCTTTTCCTCCATGCTGTTGAAATGTAGTGTCATGCGTTCAGAACATCTATGAAAGATTCCTTTAATCTGATATTGCTTTGGGATATGCACATATGTGAATTTGTTTGCATGTATGAATTAGAACTTGCATAAACAACACCAGCATCCCGTTTTTTATCCATACAATAGATAAGCTGAGAAAGAGCAGCTGGTTGCAGAGTCACCGGCTTAGCTTTATATCTGAGACAGTACTCAAACCTGGCTTTTCCAATTATTTATTCTAATGTTGTTAATATCAACATTGCACTAGCACCTGAACATTAATTTTGTTCCTTTGTCAGCTCTTTTGCAAAATCCCACTTTCAATCCTTCCAATTGCTGGAGCAATGAAGGCCAGTTCCTTGTTCCAAAGGTGTGGGCAGTAGAATAAATTTATAAAAGGACTTGCACAGGACAAAATGGCTGGCTTCTTCCTTCTGAATGGTTGTCAGACCCTTAAGAGATAGAAGAACTATTTAAGTTAGGGGCTGTAAAAGCGACTGATATGAGGACATGGGGATATTTTTTATGCGGATGGTTTTCTGGCTTACCCAGCATTTTAGAAGACTGCTGTGTGCAACATTGCCGACCCAGCAGTGATTGATTTGGAGGAGGACTTTGGGACAAAGGCCCATGGTTTCACTCAGCAGAGTGAACAGCAGGGACCCAAATGTAACAGGTCTGGCTGACTGTATTGCAAATTAGGTGAAGTAATACAAATTATCATCTCAAGAGGGGGAACCTGCATAAGACCATGGAGTATAAAATGCCCTATCTGCGCCACTGCAGTCAGGCCAAGATCTGGAGGCTGCTTGTAGATGTAAGAGCCTGAGACAAGAGTGGCAAGGAAGCATTAGGGAGTAGCAGAAGCCGGTCCTCACCTACCCCAATATCACTTGTGTAGTAGAATGAGCTGTGGATGCTTGTATCAGCCAAATAGAAGAGATCTGCACCTTGACTGTAGAATCATAAACACCGAGGCAATCTTAAAATGAGCCACTGATATGTTCTTAGATTTACGTTTCTGGAGAAAGCTCTAATGGTGGGAAAGGTGGAAGGAGAGAGAAGAAGAGGATGACTGGCAGCAAGATGGATGGTCTCAATAACGACAGCGGTGAATGCCCCACCGAGAGACCAAAAAAGCCAGGTTGAGGACAGATCGTCTTGGACAAAGTCTATATGGTCACTAAGAGTCGACACTGACTTGATGGCACATAATCAATCAGTTAATCAATCAAAAATTGATGACTCTGATGGCAAAAGGAGTGAAGTAGACATTTATTTATTTATCATTAAATTTATATGCCACCTGACTCCTAGTAACTCTGGGTGGTTTACAAAATGTTTAAAAAATTTTAAAACAAGAAAACAACATAAAACAAACAAGCAAACAAAAAAAGCAGGTTCCTGCTCCAAGGAGCTTACAATCTAAAAATGAGAAGAGAATGGGGTGGGGGGTGGGGAGGGAAAGGGAAAACATGGATGAAGATAATATGGACAAATAGAACAACATCACCATGCACAGAAAACATGACTGGAGTTTGGAAGGAAGATTAAAAGGACAAGGTCGGCAACCAGGACAAAGAGATGGAGGAAGAGACTGAATTTAGAACAACAGAACAATGAGGGATGGGGACAAGGATGAGAGGAACAAGAAAAAAATGATGTGATACTTGTTCATTTTGCATATGTTTTGTCTGCTTCAGATTAAAAAGTATTCTGCTCTGGAGCTAAGCAAAAGTGTCTATGTACGATGCAAACAGCCAGCCTAAGCCATCCAGATGTTGCTGAACATCAGCTCCCCAGTTAGCATGGTCATCTGGAGGCCTCAATATTATTTAGACAGAGCTCCTCTGTCTAAATCAACAAACCAAGTGAGGTTGCAAAGAAGGAGAAACTCCTCACCTTGAGACGTTCCCAGGGCAGGTGCGATGGAGGGGCTCTTGCCATCACCTGGAGTCTTAAGTCTATGGCCAGTTTTGTTTCACTGTAAATCCTCTTGCTGAAGAGGGTGTAATAACTCCATTTCTTTCCAGGAAACTAGGTGCCAGATGAGCCCAAGAAGTGTTGTAATAAGGAAAGCACTCAATAAAACCAAGCCAGGTGAACTCACATAGGTAACAGATGGACTAATTAGAGAAAGAGTCCTTTGTAGTTTAAGCAGCCAGTCAGCCGAAATAAAGGTAAAATGAAAGGAAAAGGACAGCCAACTGCGTTTCCCAAAGCACAGCCACTGCATGCTGCCCAGGAGCCCAAGTACCTCTTGAGCAATGTGTGGCCAGCCATAAGCACAAGAGAGTGGGAGAATCCCAGTGGAGGGAAAATGTTTGTCTACAATGAACACGGATTTGCGTGAAAAATCTCCCTCCAGGTTGACAAGAGCAAAAACTCTGCATTGCTGTGTTGCAAGGTCAGAGAATTCCTGAATTTGAACATCAAGCCATTTACAATGAAGCCACCTATGAATCAAACAGCAGAGATGAAAAGGAAAGATAGGGGTGGGTTTCTGAGGAAAGTAATAAAAATATGCTTTTGTAGCTAATCCTGATACTATGTGATCACTACAGCATAGCACTCTTTCCAGATTTCAGAAACCAGGAGGCTGCAGCCCTAAAGGCTTCCAGATCTGAACTGCAAAAGTCTCAATGACCACTAGATGGCAGCAGACTCTTGGACTTTTCTGTAGGGCTTTGTTTTTGCTGCCATCTAATGGTCATCTTGATTTTTGCCACCCTTTTCTGGTAGCCCTAAATGAACTGTTTTACCAGATGTTTAACAGGATAAACACCAAAACTAAGCAAAAGAAGGCCAACAATATATGATTAGTTAAAAGATGACATGGATATAAGCTATTTTTGGCACACATATCTATGTTTTGTAAGCTGCAATAACCGTTCCCATTACACAAAGGAAAGTCTCCCTTGAATCAAGTTGTCCATACAAATTTCTTACAATAATATGAAAGGGGTTTGCCACTGCCTTTCCCATAATGTTTTTTTAGTTGCCTGGGATGTCCTGGTGATCTCCCATCCAAGTAATAAACAGATCTGGCCCTCAACCTGCTTAGCTTTTCAAGGTTACCCAAGATCAGCTAGATACTTCCACCTATTGTAGACCAAAGCCATAGTCAACCGCTTTGCGAATTAGTTTCACATGTTATATAAACTCAACTAAAAGTTCTTGTTTTAAAAATTAAGAAGCTAAAAACCTAGAACTCACCCAAGATGCCCAGAAGAAGCTGGTTTTTAGACAGAAGCATTTACTGGTTGAAAGAACTCTTCATTCCTTCACTGTCACATCAGAAGTGCTCTAGGCTGGCACTCTGAGATTGAAGTTTCTTTACCTTCTTTTCCTAAATTGAATGACAGTGATTACAGCTTCGTGATGCTTCTGTACAGAGCCCAAGAAGCAATGTTTTGAATTTTAGCAAACCAATCCTCACGTCTTAATACTTAATTGATGGCCCACTGGGAAAAAAATGCATTAATTTAGAAAATGGAAGGACAGTGGAATCCTGGGTTATGTGTTCAGGCAATGAGTGTGGAGAAGCAGAATCAGTCTTGGGAATTATTTTCATTAACATGACAGAGAAGTACACATGGAAGTAAAAGACACAAACACTTATTCGAAGTTGTAAAATCTTTTACATATACCGTATGCACCCCAACTTGGGAACTATATAGAGATTCATTCCTGATTCATTTTTCAGTGATTTTCTCCTTTGACCAGTTTTTACATGCAGATTCTATCTCCTGTGCTCCTTTCATCCATAAATCTGCTCTGACCTTTTTCCAATCAGTGCAGTTGTGATCTGTGGTTAGGAAAACCCAAACATTGCCTATTTCATTGCCAGTAAGATATCCAAAATTGTACTTCTACACTTGCGGAATGGGCTCATCTATGTTGGTGTCCCTTAGCTTCCCACTAGCAGAAGATTCCTTAGCTTGAGTAACAATGCTGTAATTTACCCTACAGCCTAATACTCATCAGATGTGCTGATTTCAATTTCTCATGGCCATGCTGACTATGAGAAGTCTAACACATCTGGCAGACACTACAATGGAGAAAGGTGCAGAACTCCATGTCATTGCAGTGGGTCAAAAAATCGGGGGAAATATTATACTGAAGAAATATTTTAGCAGGAAGGGGCATTTCTACTGAAGTCTTGAAAATAATAGTTATTAAATGATGGGATAGGATTGGAGGTCCAGGTCCTGCTTCAACCCTGGAAAGTCATTGATGACTTTGGGCCAGCCACTTTCTCAGCAACATAGCGGTCACTATGAGGAAAAACTGAAATTGGGAGTACTATGAATATTGCTTTTGGCTCCTGAAATGAACAAGGAGGATATAAAACTAATAAATAAATGAGCACATATAAATCTGCATTTTTATCTAAAAAGAAACCTGTTGAATGAAGCCAAGGGCCCAACTAGTTCAGTATTTTGGGGCCCTTAAGAGCTTTCTTCCAGGTGAGAACCTGCTTAATCTCATAGTCAGTTGAATTCCTTTATTCCTCACTCTGCCCTAATTAACTTGAAACTGAGGCAAAATTGGTTCTCCTTTTGAACTGCTGTGAGTCTTCAGAGCTTGTGGGCAGTCTGAGGTCCTGTGGAGTCCTTGGTGCTCTCTGAGCTTGGTTGTTTGATTGCAGACATTTCATTACTCAACTAGGGCATCATCAGTGCTAATGAGTATGGGGTTTGTTCCCTGTTTATATACAGCAGCTTGCCCTGCCAGTATTGGTGGGGCTGTGGTTTTCTCCTTGGTAGTTTCTTGATTAGGGTATTGTTTTCTGCTTGATAGTTTGTCTGGTGTTAATCCCTGCTTATCTGGGTGTCGGCTGCTGGGGAGGATGTGCTCTGGTCTTTTTGTTTCCTTCTTAGCTTTTTTATAGTCTGAGGTCCTATCAGTGGGAATTCTTGCATCATCCCTCCTCCTCTTCCCTGATAACAAAGCTGCTACCTACTTTCTACCCTCTTGGATTTAAACTTGGCACTTTTTCTTGGCTTATCAGACACTCCACTTTATGCTTCTCATGCTCTGTGCTAGGTGGCAGGTGATTATTGACATTTTCTGCATTCCTGCCCTGAGAAACCCTAACTCCCAAGTTATCTCCCACACTTCATTAAAGCAGCTTGCAAGTTCTTTTCCCCCCAGGCTTCAGCAAGGTGCTGTGTTCACCCCTCAGGCAGGAGCCAAAGTACTTATTCTGAATCTTTCTGAAGTTTGCAGTCTTACCACCTTATTTTCCCATGCTGGCTAGCTAGGTGCTCCTGGGAAGATCCCAAGTGGGACAGCCCTTTCTCCACCCCACTGTTCTACCCAAACAAATTGTATTGAGGAGTATATTTCCTCTGACCTTGCAGGTACAATTTAGCCATAATGACCAGCTATCATGGATAGCTCTATAGATTTGTTAAGCCATGCAAGGATACAAATCTTCTTATTCAATCTGAAGATGTTTAAATATGCAAATGGCATCCGTTTGGGGAGGAGGTAATAATGATTGGGATCCTAAGAAATTTCCTCTTTTGAAACTAGTATTTGAACTGGAAGAAGATTCTTCCTCCCACTGTCCTAGATTCCATGCCAATGCACGATTTCTTCCAGCCTCAAAACAAATACCAGTTTCAGAAGATAAATCCTCCCAAGGCCATGTGAGGTGCTGAAGAAGTTAATTTCCTTCTCCATACTGGCTAGTCCAGATAATGATTAGTCTATGAAATGCAAAGACTCTCTCACTTAATTAAAATGCAGTTTGGCCCTAAGTTGTTGGCTTTTGTTATACCTTGCATCCTAAGAAAGAAAGAAAAGCACCACAGGTGGGTACTCTGTATCTTGACCCTTTCCTTTTCATTTGCCTGGAATCTCCCTTTATTCTGTTTCACTGAATGAAACTGAATACTATGAGAGAAGGAGAAAAACTGCTGGCTTATTCTCACCTCCCCTTTGCCATCTTATTCTAAACTAAATCCCTAACCCCGTGGTTCCTAAACTGTGCACAATGGTGCCCTTGGGCCCTGCAGTGGAATTACAGGAGCACCACAGAATAGCACGGTGATACTCAACATCTGTCAGATGCTGTGCGAACTACTAGCCTAGGTGCCGTGAAACAGTTACTGAAACACTAAGGGTGCTGTGAATCAAGAAAGTTTGGGAGTCTCTGCCCATTATAACTTCTGCTTATTTTACTGACTGCTGGACTCACCCACTAAACTCTCATTTTCCTCTAAGCCATGGTTTGTTTGACATGTGTAGAATAATCTCCAATTGTCTGGGCTGGCCCATCGCACTAAACTAAGCAAGGTAGCGTAGAGCTACAGAGCATGGTTTCGGGAATTCTTCCCAGCCCAACCCCTTTCCCTTCAGTGGCCAAGGAGGAAGCATCTGTGTTTTCTTTGGCATTACAAAATAACATCTCCCTGTGTGTGTGTGCATATGTATTTTCTCCTCAGGGACTAATCAGGGTGTGTGCATATGAGTTGCCTGGCCTATGTGAATGTTTGTTTAAAGATCTAATTAGGGTGAGTGCAGGTGTGTTGCCTCTGTATATATACATATGGGGGTGTCATTTTGGGTCTAATCAGGGTTACCTGTGTGTGTTGGAGAGAGAATGTGTGTGTTTCTGTTCTCCTCTCATGTCACTTCTGTATGTTTTTCTGTCTGTGGGAAGCATACTTTCTTATCTGGTTCACATGACTGGGACAGAGGAGGGGGACTTAGCATGGAGCAATTGCAGCGTTCCAAGCCGCCGCTCAGCTGCCTCTCCCAGAGGGAGGCGTGAGGGCATTTTCTGGGCAGCCCAGTCTTTCTTTTGCCACCCCACCAACACCCAAAAGTGGTCCTGTTCAGTTATTCTGATGGTGGATGGACAGATAGACAAAGCCCCTTTACGTAATTTCTTCCTGAAATGCCACAGGCAGGGCCGGGTCCAAGCATTTTGGTGCCCTAGGCAAAGTCATATTCTGGTACCCCCAATGGTTCGGCTCATCTTCCATTTTTGTTAGGAATTTCAAAAAGAGGCCCTCTTGTTTCTTCTTTTCTTTGAGTTTTTGAGCTTTACGCTTACAATTTTCAGCCCCAGAATTTTTTTTTTCTTGGACATTTTCACCCGATTTACACAGTAAGTATTACATTAGCACCCATTGTTGTTATATGGCAACAATTCTGTGAAATTATGCTTAACCCTCAAGCAGGCATGCTGACTGATGGAATGTGCTGTTACTGCTTTTCACTTTTTTACTGTGTTTTTTAGAAGGCGTTTCAATTTTGGCACCCCCCTAAAATTTGGCACCCTAGGCTGGTGCCTAGTTGGCCTTAGCCTAGAGCTGGCCCTGGCCTCAGAGGTGGGAAGAATGAAAAGCACAAATTACAAATCAAAATGGTGAGCTGACAACACGGGACTGCAAACAAGTAAAGCATATTATGGTTTAGCTCAATGTGCGAATCCTATCCAAGGATTATATAGTTAAATATGTTGACATGAGAGAGCTAGGTCTGGAAATTTCAGAAACAGTCTGAAATCAGACAAGTCTGTTCCAATAACAAGGGACAGGTGCCAAGCCTTTCTTTTGTCCAAAAATAGGGCTTCAAGAGCCCATCGCACTGAGTGGGCAGGAGAAAAAGCTGCAAGAACTGAACCATGAATTCACTCCAAATAAGGCTTGTATGTTATACCTAGCACTCACTGGAATCCATTCTTAATGGCTTTCCTAGTCTTGCAATGAACTGGCTTATCAGAGATTGGTATCCTTGAATCACTGTCTGTGCATCTTCCAGTTCTAGTATCAACCAAGGGAAGCCTGACATCCTGACATTTTGCAGAATCTGCAAAAGGAGTCTCTGCATGTGTATAACACACAGACTTTAGAATACAATCCATGTCAAATCCATGGATATTAGGGGATGTAGCTAGTAACCAGGATCCTCCTCCAATTATATACTGACCATACAGGTAGTCCTCGTTTAGACTGCCTTATACAGCGACTGTTTGCAGTTATGACAGTGATGAAAAAGTTACTTTGTGACCAGTCCTCGCATTTATGACCTTTGCAGGTCTGTAAAGCAAAGGAAAGCTGAAGTAAGATCATAAGCACAATCATGGTTTCACTTAGCGACTACTTCACTTAATGACCAAGTTGCCAGTCCCAGTTGTGGTCACTCAATGAGGGCTACCTGTATTGAAAGAAATGTAGGAACAGGATAACCCTAACAGTATTCACAGCAAATAGCAGAATGAGTAATGGAATTGACAGTGTTCTTTTAGACTTCCAAGAGGTCACACTTTGATGTTCCCCTGTCAATCAGCTAGGACAATGGCAAAATGTTCCCTGTAAGTTAAAAAATAAGTACCCTGAAGAGAAAGGTTCCACCATGTCCTGAGTCTTTTGTCCTATCTTTCTATTTTCCAGGAGATTTTAGCACCTGGCAGCATTCAGTAACATGGTTCTCCCCCTCTCATTTCTGCAGTTGAAGATCGTGCAGGCCATTGGACTCCTTCAGTGTTCTACCATCTTGCATTCTATCCCAGCCTTCTCCAACTTGCTGCCCTCCAGATATGCTAGGATCTCACCCCTCACAATCCCCAGGCCACATGGTTGTATCTGTTGAGCAGTATTAGATGAGAAACGGGAAGAAGCTTGCTACTGAAATCTTGGCAATAGTCAGTGATTTCAATTGTCCTATAGCTTCCCGTCCCACCTAATGCAAACCCTAGCTCCCTTTCTTGCTTCCCTGCTTTATTGCTCATCACCACTCAGATCTTGCTAGCAGCACCTCTAGAGCAATTGCAGACTTGATTGTAAAATACATTCAGAACAGAATCAAATGTGCCTAGTTTTCTGTGTCTGTTCTCGGAAGTGAAATGGGCTTTTCTTTGGATACTGAGCTTCAGCTCCAGCCTTAAGAGGGGTTTTTTTGCAGAGCATTCTGAGTACTTTAGACAGAACATCTTCACAGCTAGTATCCCCAACCCCCAAAAACATTGTTCTTCCCATATACTCCTGGGCTAGAATATCTTATAGTAGTTTTTCTCAACCTCAGCAACTTTAAGAGCATGGCAGGGGAATTCTGGGAATTGAAGTCCACGCATCTTAAAGTTGCTGAGGTTGAGAAATGCTGCCTTATAGGATGGATATGGCATATATCCAAGATGCGTCTCTCCATGGAAAGATAGCCAGATGAAGAAGCTCCAGTCCAGACTTGGTATCAAAGAAATTAATCCAAAGCAGGACATGGAAAAGCAGTTTCCAGATGAGATTTTGCATGGAGGAAACCGAAAGCTTGGAACCTGAAGGGAGAAATCAAGAGCAGAGTAAGCAACAGCTTCATCTTGGAGGCCCCATGGGACTGGCCCTCATGCGTGTGTGAGAATCTCTTTCTGCAGCAAGTATGAGCTCAGCCTTGACAAAGTCATTCTGCCTGGATTTGGCAGCTCCAAGACAGGCAGCCTCACAGGGGAAAGAGTCCAGCTGTTTGCATTTGGCTGAAATGCCTCTTTGTGAAGGGCCCCTGCCCCTGCTTTGAAGTGTCTGAATCAGAGCAAATCTTCTGCTCCTAAAACAACCTGTCTTGGTGGCACAGGATACTTTGCTAAATAATGAGCAAGGGAGGTATACGTGTGTGTGTGTGTGTGTGTGTGTGTGTGTGTGTGTTTTGTTGAGGGAAAGAGAAAAAATGGAGAAAAAAAGCTGCTTTTTAATGGGACTAAATTCATCTTTTGGTTTTTTCCTCTCTACTGTTGTGCTCCTTCTCCTTCCCCTTCCACCCCCAAAGCAACTAAAGATTAGGGGTTGTACATGTTGGTTAATCTGGGACTCTTAATGGATACATAAAAGCAGGATCAATGTTCCCCTTCCAACCTAATCAGTTGAAGCATCCTTCAAAGCCTAACTTGGTTGACAAGTATAGCTTTGGCCAGCTATGAGGTAGGCATCTTGAGTGAGCTTCTCAGCCCAGCATTATCAGGACAGTCTTCAAGCCCAGACAGAAAAGAGTTGATGTCCACACGTCTTAAAGTTGCTGAGGTTGAGAGTCGCTGCCTTATAGGACGAATATGGCACACACACAAGGTGCGCCTCTCCGGGGAAAGATAGCCAGATGGAGAAGCTCCAGTCCAGACTTGGTATCAAAGAAAACATATTGTCCTCTGCCTGCATGGCAATGCTGACTGGAGATGAGCATTTTTGTCCAGCTCATCTGGGGGCTCCAGTTGAGGGAAGGAAACTATGATCTTTCCTAACAGTGAAGCCACTGCACCAGCTTCATCACTTTCTGAACCCAAAGCTTGCCCAATTTCTATCGTATTCTACAGCACCTAAGGGGTTTGGATGGCATACACTGCTCCCCACCCCCTGCAACACATACACTTTAAGAAAATTAAAATACGCTGAGATTTGACTAGCAAGCCCCATTATTTAGATAAGCTAATACAGTCTTTGATCCTATGAGAATATGAGTAATTTCCATATGTTGCCAAGAGTTTAGGGAGGGGGAGAAAAAGTACAAAGCTAGCTTTGATACTTTGGAGCAAATTATTTTTTGCAGTCTTGTTTTTGCTAAAGCATAGGCTAGGACAACACTTCTTTCTTTCTTTCTGCAACTTTTCTTCTCATTCTAATTGCAAACAATGCACTTAAATGCTGCTGCTCCCAATCCAGATGCTGCTCTACCAGTCTGGCTTTTCTGATTTTGGAGAAAGATTGCTGTTTCTCGTTTGATACTTCGTAAGAGATAGGCTTGTTAGCTCTGAACCTAGACCACCTATGTTTTCTCTTGCAAATTAATTCCATGAAAAACGGAGGCAACAGAGATAAATCCTTTGATAACTTTACATCAGTGGCCCACATGAAACACCAAAGAAGACAACAATCTTAGCAAAGCTGGTTGGGTAGGAAGTTGCAACTGAACTCAGTGGGACTTCTGTATAAATAGGTTTAAAGTGTGACTGTAAATGCTACTCACATCAGTTCATCACACAGCCTATTTCTTCTGATAAGCATTCAAAAGTCTGCCCAGAGAACTCAGGCATGTTCATGCATCGCTTGACCACCCCTTACATTCAGTAACTTTCCAGCTGCCCACTTGCTTCACTGTCTTCAGCTTGCCATTTTCTCCCTATTTCAAGAAATAAGGAAAGGAAGGCTACGCTTAATCAGGTCCAGAGGCAAACCAACTTGCAGCAAAAATGCTAAAAAATATTGTGGCACCTTAAAGGCTAACAAAACAATTATGGCATGAGCTTTCAGCAACTAAAATCCACTTCATTAAATGCAGGAAATGCTATCCCAAGCTGCCTGTAACTCAGCATAGAGAAGATAGATAAATGTGGATAAAGATAAGTTTTCTCCCTTCTACACAGTGCTAGCACTCTATTAAAACTAAATGCAGGGAGATACAGGACTGACAAAAGGAATTACTTCTTTACACAATGCATTGTTAAATGGTGGAATTTGCTATCATCAAATGTAGTGATGGCCTCTAATTTAGACACCTTTAAAAGGGGCAAGAACAAATTAATGGAGAGGGCTATTAAAATTCTGAATCACAGAAAAGGCAGAACTACTCAACTCCTATTTTGACTCTGTATTCTCCAACCAAAAAGTATTTGTTCCACTAGGCAATTGTGAAAAGCAGAATCAAAGAATGGGGCTGATGCTCAAGATTGATAGAAACATGTTAATGGAATACCTATTTATTTTGAATGAGTTTCAGTCTCCAGGGGCAGATGAATTGCATCCTAGGTTACTAAAAGAAACTTGTTGATATGCTGGCCAAATGTCTGTCCATTATCTCTAACAACTCCCAGAGAAAGGATCCAGGGCCAAATGACTAGAGGATGGCAAATTTTTGAAAAGAGGGAAAGGAGGGTCAAGGGACCCACAAACCAATCTGACACCAATACCTGGGAAGACTTTAGAGCAGATCCTTGAAAATAACATAATTGCCAGAAGCCAGCATGGGTTCGTCAAGTACAAAACTTGCAGGACCAACCTTATCCTGTTTTTAAATTAACTTCCTTAGTAGAGTGATTTCAGCAAAACACTTGGTAAAATACCCTTGATATTCTGATTAGCATATTAGGTATGCAGACTGGTAGGATGACAATTAAGCGGGTACATAGATGGCTTGAAAATTATACTCAGACTGTTCATAAGTGGTTCCTCCTAAGCTGGAATGGGATATCAAAGACTTGGATGAAGTAGTGGAGGGAATGATACAAATCAGGTGGGATAGCTAGACTTAATGTTATTTAAGAAATAACATTCAGAACGATATTGATAGAAATGGGCTGAAAATACATAATGGAATGAAATTTAACAGAGATAAATGCAAACTCTTTCACTAGGGAACAAAAATCAAATGTACAGGTATAGTGATGGCTTGGTACTTACAAAGAAGATTTTGGAGCAGCAGTTAATCATAATGGAATATTAGTTAGCACAATGCTATAGTTGCAAAACAGGCCAATGCAATTTTAGACTGCATCATAATACTTTCCACATTTTGGGAAGTAGTAGCTTCATAGATTCTGGATTGGTCTGATCTCAGCTCATGTATTATGTCCAATTTCGGACACACATTTTAAGAAGGATTCAGAGAAACTGGAACAAGTTCAGAGAAGGGCAACAAGGATGATCAGGGGGCCAGAAATTACCTCCTGTGAATTGAGATTGAAGGGAATGGGGCTGCTCAGCCTTCTACGGTGTGGGGGTAGAGTAGTACATTTCAGATTCCTGAAGGGCTGCCACAGAGAAGAAGGCCAAGTCCTGTTCTTTATTCTTCCAGAGCTCAGTACAGCAGGAATGGATTTTGGTTATAGATTCCATTTGAATATTATAAAATAAAAGCTCCTAACAGTAGGAGCAGTTCCACATTGGAATGAATTGCCCACAGAGGGGGTGAGCTCCCCTTCAAGCTGAGGCTAGACAGCCATATGCTGTAGATCCATTAATTTAGATTCCTGCTCTAAGCCATGTGACGGCTTAACTATGATTCTCTCTCAAATACCCTCTGCTAGGTGAAAGACTGAAAGAGGCTTGTCATCCTTCATTGTATGATTCTGACCTTCCTGGATACAACAGGTTGGCCGCAGGACGCTGGAGGAGATGAGCTTTTGGCCTGACCCAGCAGAGCTCTTCTTGTGGTAGGATAGCCATGTGCCACGCACAGGCTCAGCCTGAGGGGTTTCACTGCCTAAAGCGAAACTGAGAAATGTTCCTCCGCAGACAACAAAGGATGAAACACTTCAGACCAACCAGGAAATGCCTTTCAGCTCTGTGGCAATAAATGTACAAAAATAATTTGTACTTGTTTTCCATTTTTCCTGGGGACAAGATATTGTGCTAACGCAGTTGCTTCAGTCACTCTATGGTAGGCCCAGTCCTGCCACACGCTGGATTCCAGGTCACAAAATCTTGTGCGATATATTTCCCTATCTTTCCTTCCAGGCAACCTGTTGAAGCTGTGAGGCAAAGAAAAAGGGAATCTTTGAAAACGTAACGACAGGACGCTTTGCTTCTGCCAATCACAAAGTCTGAAGAAACAGTGAATAGCCCGGCACCATCTGTCAACAGAGAATTCCAGCCTTTTGAAAAGAAAAGGGATAAAAATCACATTGCCGGGAACTTGTATAGATTAAGGATGTTTTCTGAAGCTCTAGAGTATCTCGCCCAATAGTTGCTGAAACTCTTATCACACCAAGACATGAAAAATGCTTTTTGGCTGCAGTGCTGCGCACTAAAATACCATTGGCTTCAATAAATTTCAGTGTTCTTATCCTATGTTGAGCTACAGCCTTTATTAACTTATTTTGAGTCTTCCCCATTGTGTATTTCATGGCATTTCCAGACTATCAGTTTTTACATGCAAATACGCTGGACGCTTACTCAGGCCTTGCGCAGAGGCCAGACGTCTTTCAGGGCTTCATTTCAGTTGCAGAACAACTGCATTTTCTAAACATCCGCACTTACCTTGGGTGTCATTCTTCGGCAGAGGTGAGTAATAAAGCCAGCCAACCAATCACCTACTGGCCTTTGCCATATCCTGTGGCGGTGAGTCCCATTAATGAATGATGCATTGTATGAAGATGTTATTTTTTTCCCCAGAGTTGTTCTGCACACATTGCCAATCAATTCTGCAGAATAGGCTTGAGTTCTATTGTTATAAGAGAGGGAATAACATCTCTCTATATCTATCTCCTCCATTCCACTTGTTTACTTTTAAAAAGAAAACTTGGCATGATTCCCTCTTTATCTGACTTGTTTCAAAATTAAAAGACCATAAAGTGACAAAAACACTCAGATTCACAAAAATCTTGACTCTTTGTGAGCAGGGTCTGGTACACTGGACAAGATATTGCCATCTTATCTTGGATTTGTTTTGGATTTTGAAGTGGTTGGGGTGCTCTCTTGTTTCACTTCTACCACATGAAGTTTAGTTCCTCCCCCACCCCCCACCGCCTGCCAACCCCTTCAACGATCAGGTGGGAGCATGGGAACATAACTGGCTGGATCCAGGAGACTTCAATGTTTTCTTGCAGGAGGGTGATGTCTGCAGCTTTGAGGCTTCCTTAAGAAGCCCACCCTGGCTGTATTTGGCAATTATCAGCCAAAAACCAAATTTCCCTCTGTTGAGAGGATGGTAGGAATCTAGTTATAGAATAACTTAGGAGAAATGGATTATCTGGACATTTTTCAGTCAGAGTTCATGGTTTAGAAACAGCATTGGCTGTGGTGGTCAGCACCTTGATGGGGCTAGGGCACCCCCTCTGTCAATTAACCCTCCCATGAAGCAACAAGGAGAGGCCATCCATCAGATTGGAGTGTAGCATCATCAGTACCTTGCCACCTGGGCCATGCTGGTTATGTCATGGAAGACTTCTTGATGTCTGGAGGCTGTATGGAGTCTGGAAACAGGCTGAGACTGTACTCAAGCAAGACAGAGTATTGTTTGTTTACTGGAATCACAGTAAGTCTCAATGTTCTTTCTCAGTCAGGTGGCACTGCTCCTGTTGGAGCAGATGTGTGACTTCAGGGTCCTTCTGGACTCATGGCTACTGTTTGATAGACAGGTGGGGCCATGGTGCACCAGCTGCAGTCCTACCTGGAGTATGAGGATTTCATAGCAGTGAGTTATGCCAGCATTATTATACAATCAGATTACTCCTCTGTATGGGTCTGCCTTTGAAGACAACTCTGAAACTGTAATTGGTACAAAATTGTGGTGGCCCAGTTACTGGCATGTGCATCAGGAGCACATTACACTTGTATTATGAGTCCTGCAATGGTTGCCAATAGGTTTTTGGGTACAATAAAATATGGTTTTGATTTATGAAACCCTATTATGACTTGCATCTTGGTACCTGCATGACCACCTTGTCCAACCAGAATTGGCTCATCCAGTATGTTTATCTTGGTTGGAACCCACTTTGATGAAAGGGGGGAGCTGAAGGGGAGGGGCTACTTTTCTGTCATATCCCTGGCTTTATGGAATAGTTTCCCCTTAGAATTTATTTATTTATTTATAAATCATATTTCTATGGCCGCCCATCTCATAAAACATGACTCTGGGTGGCGTACAATAAAACCATAAAATAGCAATATTAAAACAATGTCATTAAAAAACATTGGTGTCATTATTAAAAAAGGCTAAGTGAGAGTGTTAGATATTATGAACAGTGGAGCCACCTCAGGAGATCCCCATTCCCTTGAGACTCCCCAGGCCCGTTGACACAGCCAAGTTCTGAGGGATTTCTGGAAGGATGAGAGGAAAGGGGCCGGTCTCACCTGGAGGGGGATGATGTTGCACAGAGTAGGTGCCATGGCTTATTCTGTATATTGTTATTACTTGTTATTTTGGTCAATGACAGCTCCATCAGTATGCCACTATTATTATATTTTTAAACTTATATTAATCTTACACTGGCTTAATTATTATACCGTGGATTTTTAATTTATGCTGTTATTCTTACCATGAATGCTTTAACTGTGATTATGACTGTAAATTCCTGGGAGCCTACAGTAGATTTCTTGGTATGTAAATAGAATAAACAAACAAATAAAATTCTTTAACTTTTTTTCACAGGAAATATGGTCCAACTCTCTGGCCGTTTTGGTTGCCCTTCTCTGCATTATTTTCTCTCAGTCCAGTTCTGTAATATTTTCTTTTGAGAAGGCAACTAGAAATGCCACAATATTCCTAATGTGGCCGCACCGCCAACTTCCATAAAGACATTAAGGCACCCGCGGTCTCATCTTCAACGCTTTTCCAAATAATTCTTAATGTCAAGTTTGGTTCCCCACCACCCACTTTAATGCAACTAAAATCACAAGGAGATGCACAATACAAGATAAATCCTGCCCAAAGGCTTACAATCTAATTTGAGGATGGACACATTAGACAAGAAAGAGAAAGAAGGCAAAAGGTAAAGAACGGTCAGCGAGGGTAAAGAGATTTGTCGTAAATTAGTGCTTGGATGTGAAATTAAAGGAAGAAAGAAAGATCTGAGATGGAAGTGCTTTTTAATGGTAGGGATCTGCGAGAGAAAGTTGCAGAGAAACAATAATTAGGCCTAAGTAGAAGACTGGCTTTTGCAGAGAGCAAAGGGCCGCTGCTGAGGATATAACAGTGCTCATATTACAGAGAAGAAGGAAGACCTTTAGGGAATGAAGGAAGCCTTTTGTAGACCTTTGTTAAGAAACCTGGGATGGGTCAGACCAAAGGCCAGTTTAGCCCAGCAGACTCTGTTCACCCTCATGGCTAACTTGATGTCTTGGGAAGCCTGCAAGCAGAAGATGGAGTATACTAGCACCCATCTACTTCAGCAATTGGTATTCAGAACCTAAAACTTCTTAGACTGGAAGTGATACATAGCCACAATTTATTTATTTATTCAATTTCTACAGCCGCCCATCTCAATCCAAGTGACTCTGACTAGTGGCCACTGATTACCTTATTTTCCATGAATTAGTCTCATGCCCTCTTTAAAGTTTTCCACATTAGAGACCGCCACTAGCTCTCGCAGCAGCAAATTCAATAGCTTAACTAAGTAATATGTCAAGAAATGCTTCCATTTATCTGTTCTGAATGTCCTTTTTGGAATACCCCAGATTCTAGCCTTATAAAGAATGAAGAAAAACTCTCCATCTCTTTTTTCCACAGCATACATTCACTTCTCTCGCATTCTCCCATACTCACCATGTTTCTAAGCTTTAAAAAACGCCATCGATCATTTTAGTTGCTCTTCTTTGCACTGTTTCTAATACGACAATACAGTACTGCAGTACTACATGGAAAGAGAGTCCGAGAGAGAAAACAGAGGCTGTATTAGATCTCTCTCAAATTTTAGCTGTATCATGGAGGTCAGTCCAGTTCCCTTCTGAAAATAGCAACCGAGCAGGCTGACATAAAAGGGAATCAGCCTTCCACTCTCTTTCATGCCCTTCAGCGAGGGGGGGGCAGCTAGGGGCCCTGGCCCCAGAAGTGCATGTGGCTCTCAGGCCTCTGAGCCTCCTCTGACAGGGATTGCCAAAAATGAACGCAATAATTCCCTGCATTCTGAAAAAAAACATGGCATATGCCCTAAAATGGGTATATTGCAGGAAAAAAAGACACACCCCCCTTCTTTCCCTAAATAAGCACCGCTCATATATGTCATATGGTTGTATCCACACTGGCCACAAAAAAGTCCCCCCCACCGCCAAATCAAGCCTAGGATGCAGAAGGAGGTGGAGGAGGAGGAAAGTATAGGAATAAGATCTGTTATTATCTGGGTAAGTGTTTAAAGAGAGGGAGTTTCACAAATAAAGTATAGAAACATTTTCAATAAAAATATATTTTCTTTTTTGGGTTTCAGACCATGCATGATAATTCTACCAGGTACCCTCCTGTGCCTGAATTAAGTGAAAGGGTGAGCAACTATTCTCTGTTCAGCATATAATTATGCATTCTTCAATCATAGTCCTTCTTTTCAGTCTATTTTCTAAGTTGCCATGCTAAACATTTTACCTTTGTCTTGCATGGAGAGCAAATCATTTCATGTTCCACACAGTACGTCTTTATGTTTTCTCCCACAGATTTTATAAACAGGATGACCCAGGTTGACAGCATATTCAGTATGAATGCCCATTCATTTATATAAAGTTATTCCTATTTTGAACTAGTTGCATTTCCTTCCCTAATAATTCACAGTGTTTTGTTTCTATTTTCAATAGCTGAGGCAATTTGTGCTGATGTTTCCAGGACATATCCACAGTAATAAGTCACTATACTTCTTGGGCACCCAAAAATCCTACATCGTATGCCATATTCAATTATGTGTATGTGTTGGGGAGAGGTTGATGTACCTAAGAGCACTAGATAATAGCAGTTGAAGGAAGGGAAGTAAATTTAAAACATTAAATCTCTTCAGCAGAATGGGTACTATTTGTTCAGTCCATTTTTATAAAGATTCCACATGATACTGTTATCAGAACACTCCATTCCATTGTTTTCTGTGTGGTCTTTTACCCTCTTTTTTTTTTTTTTGAGCTGATTTAAAAAAAAAACAACTTAAAATGCAATGGATGTGTCAATGTGTCCGATGGGGATTTGCTGAGACATGCCTCCGCTCCTGGCCATTTAATTAGTCAATTCCTGGCCAAAAGAGGCCCTTTCATTTTTCTGCTTGTAGCCTGAGTGATCCTACTGTTTGCTCCCTAAAATGAAATAAAGTATTTTCTGTTGGCTAGAGAAAAAGCAGCTGTAGGGAGCTTGTTTCCCCTCCCTTCTCTACCATAACAAATTTGGCACCAACTGACAGTTGTGCAAGACTAAAGGAAAGTGGGGAGTCCAATTCTGGTTTCTGAGCCCAAGAAGTCCAGGACTTTTTTCCAAACAAGATCACTGGCAAAAAACAGTCTGGCCCCCAGCTGGGCATAAATGCCTGTATAAACTCAACATTTCCTCTGGCATTGTCAAACTGATCTCCCTCCTCCATCACTCCTTTCCTCCTCTCTCTTCTGTGACTTACTCCTTTAGTTTGAACGCTTTGCTGCGGGAACACAGAAAATAAAAGTTTTTGGGGAAAAAAGGAAGTCTAATCGGGGGAACGTCAGAAACATCCTAAGGAAGGCCAGACTGTTCAGTGGCTATAAAAAGGGGGCTGATTACTGGGGAGAATGATACTCTGGGAAATTGGAAGGGGGTGGTTGGAATCTAGAGTGGTGAGGCAGCATTCCACCTGGCGACATTTTGCTGCGGGTTCCAATTTTCAGTCATGTAGCCATGAAGCCAGCCTGCTGTTCTTGGGTGCCTCATCACCTGATGATCCCAGGCCATTCAGTTCTTTTATCTGAGAGGCAATGATACAATATGACTCTGTGAAATTCTTTCTTGAAGCTACATTAAGGTCGTGGTTATAATTAGCCTTTTTTATCAGCCATGTATCAGCTGCCAATCAGCTTCATTGGATGACCACAAATTTCAGGTTTGGGGGAGGGAATCCCCAAAGTCATGGAGTTGGAAAAGAGGATGTAGGCCATCCAATTCAACTCCTGCTCAGTGCAAAACCCACATTAAAGTACTTCTGACCAATGTCTATCCAGCTTCTGCTTGCAGACATCTAGTGAAGGGGAATCTGCCACCTCCCTTGATAACTGGTTTCATTTTATGACATGTTATGATGTCATAAAGCCTCTATCATCTCACTTTCCATCTCTCTATTTGTTTGTGCCTTCGAGTTAGTGTTGACTCCTGGCAACTACCTGGACAATTCTCTGCAGTTTTCTTGGCAAGGTTTTTCAGAAGTGGCTTGCCATTGCTTCCTTCCTAGGGCTGAGAGAGAGCGACTGGCACAAGGTCACCCAGCTGGCTTTGTGCCTAAGGGAGGAGCAGATCTCATGGTCTCCTGCTTTCTAGCCCCATGCTCTCTTACCGCTACCAGTACCACTACCCCAAACTGGCTCTCTTATATTCCACTTAAAGCTGCAACCCTAAATACATTTATCAGGGAGTATCACTGGCAGACTGAAAAAAAGACTTACTTCTGAGTAAGTAAGCACATGCTTGCACTGCATGTCTGATAACATCTATACATCTTCCTTCTTGCACCTTTGGAAAACAGTACACGAGGCACTTAATTATTCCTTATTGACTGCACTTTAAGCAAAAGGCTCATACAATACTTTCAGCTATTTTAAGAATGAAATGTTAATGTTGAATCCTGGAATTTGCTCTGTTTTTTAGTGAAGACTTAGGCTGAACTACAGATCAATTCTCCTACCTTATTCTTTTGTAATAATTACTTTCTGCTGCTCTTGCAACCTTTCTCTCCAGCTAGCACTAAGAAATCATGTCCACAATGTTTCTGTGTGTACACTCAACCATGTATGTTCTAGGTCAGTGTTTCTCAATCTTGGCAACTTTAAGATGTGTGGACTTCAACTCCCATGCTGGCTGGGAATTCTGGGAATTGAGTCCACACATCTTAAAGTTGCCAGGGTTGAGAAACACCGTTCTAGGTGCATATGGATACCAGCACGTACTTTCTAGAAGCAGCTGTTTACCATCGTCCAATTAGCAAATCTTCCTTTTCTATTTACTCTGTCTGAAAAGCATGTATCTTATAATTATGGGAGAAGTACATAAAACTCCTTAAATGTAAGCTCAGCTCCAGGTGATTTAATAGACACATTCATATTGTCTATGAAAAAATATGGTGATGATGTGGATGCAGTTTGTTATCACTTGTTTTCCAGGATGTTTTTTCAATTTCTCAGTCTCCTCCTGCTATTTTCTGATACAGTAGTCTTCTATCTGAGTACTAACCAGGTATAACGCTAATTTAATTAAGTAATTAATTAATTAATTACCTACCTACCTACCTACCTGGGACCGTGAGAAAGCAATAGCTGCTAGAAGGGCTATCTTTATTTGATAATCAATCATCCTGCAGTTGCAATCCCAAATTGCTGCTGTGGGGTGGGGAGGTTTTTTGGCCCAACATTCTGTCTGCAGTATGAATGGATTCCAACAATTGTTTCTTGATTCCTGTCTATGACCACAACTGGGACCAGAACTTCCATCGCTAAGCAATACAGTCGTTAAATGAGTCACACCCGATTTTACGACCTTTTTTTGCCATGGTTGTTAAGCAAATCACCATGGCTGTTAAGCAAATCACATGGTCGTTAAGCGAATCCAGCTTCCCCCATTGACTTTGCTTGTTGGAAATTCCCTGGGAAGGCTGTAAGTGGTGATCATGTGACCCCAGGACACTGCAAGCATCATAAATACATGACTGTTGAGAAGTGCCTGAATTCTGATCATGTGACCACGGTGATGGTTGTAAGTGTGAGGACTGGTCACAAGTCACTTTTTTCAGCACCGTTGTAACTTCAAACGGTTGTTAAATGAACAGTCATAAGTTGAGGACTACCTGTATTTGATAGTTTTTTGTTTTTGTTTTTTTTTAAATCAATCATTTCTGCTCTCCCGTTTTCTGAAGCAGGAATCAGGCATTTTTATTACTGTTATTATTATTATCCCAGCTTTTTCATATATAACTCAAGGCAGCAAGAATATACAATGTTCCTGCCTCCTATTTTCCCAACAACAACAGCAGCCCTGTGAAGTGGGTTGGGCCGAGAGAGAGCGACTGGCCCAGAGTCACCCAGCCGGCTTTCACGCCTAAGGCAGGCCTAGAACTCAGTCTCCTGCTTTCTAGCCTGGTGCCCTCACCACTAGACCAAACCGGCACTCATTTCTCTTTCATCCGATGTCTCTTGGTGTGTTGTCCATTCTCAAGTCAATTCCCCAAACCAATTTCATGAAAAGAACCCAGTCAAGTCCATTTATAATCCCTTAGTCATGTTCACAGTGCTAACCATCCTCTCCCCACTTGGCTTTCCCTGCTTATAGTCATGTGAAACAGGTAAAACTAATATTACCACAATTCGCTTTACATTGTATTCTGTGGTGCATGGAAGGTCTGATTCACCTGAAGACACTTTTTTAAAATTTGAAATGTAAATCCTTTGTTTATTTGCTGATATTTTATTCTTCCTCCACCATGTCTTTTTACTTTGTTTTTCTTTGTGTAGTTATTTATTCTGTTCTTTACCTGTTTTAAACAAATTAGTAATTATAAAAAAAAAGGAAAAAATGGCAACAACAAAAAGGCAGCAGCCATGACCGTGAGATTGAAGCCCTGCCCCTTTTTATGTGCATTCTGCATACTAGGCATGCAAGTAAGGGGCATGGCTTTGATCACATGTTTGCAGCTGTCATCTTGACTATTTTGGGTGCCACTCTCACCCTCGCCACAATATAACACCACAGGTCACTTCACACTTAAGGAGATGAGTTTTACAGCAGAATAAGTGCTACCCAAAGTGGTAGGAGGCCAACTATGCTTAGTAGAACTGACCTGTTGCACATCAGTGGTTGCCTTCACTGCTTGTTTCTTGGAGCCAGCCAGAGCCCAGCTGCATTCATTTTGTCAAGTTTCCCTAGTTGCATGTGTTCCAATCAACACCTTAAATAAAAGACCGCACTAAATTTGGGCGTAACATATACTCACAGGTTATAAGCAGAGGAGACCTTCCAAAAAGTCCTTCTCATTACAGAGCTCTCCCCCATTAATGGTCTCTTGATTAAAAGAGGAGAACACTGCAGCAATGGGCGGATTGTCCTTTCTCCTGCAGAGAACGCTATGAAGGACACTACATGGTCATGCTAAGAGATAGGGAGGATTCCAAAGAATTGCCTCTGTTGTAGCTACTGCCATGGAGTTTTAGCTACCTAAGAGATCACTGTTGTACTCACCTGGGTGATCAGGAGGGCTGTGCTGTGTCCACTAGCAAAGCAAAGTGCCAGATTTAAGTGAACACTGACAGCACAGGGTCTTCTGGTGGAGCTCTCCAGTTCAACTTCCAACACTCGCGCTCTAGCCATTCTGGTGACATGGCACCTGGCTCTCCTCCAAGTGCAATGATACTGGATTATGCGCTAGCTGTTTCAAATGAGCTAGTAATTATCATAATTTGGTAATTCAGAAAAATCTAATTATGCAAAGCTAATGGATTTAAAGCCTTGCTGAAGGGGTGGGGGGTGATGAGGGAGGTTGATCTTGCTGAAGTGGAGCATTGCTATCTAGAGCCTGTGTCTGATGGAGCAAGCCCATTCCTCTTTGCATGACTTAGCATTAGCTGAAGGGGGAAAGTATCTTCTTTATCAAGGCATCAAAGGATGGAGGCTGGGCTGGCACTACTCTTAGGCAGAGTGAAACATCTACCTTAGATATCAATTGCTGGGGATGGGAAGTGGCAGCAAGAGCCATGAGCTGCCTTGCCCCCCATAAACTAGGGTGTGGCTACAAAGTGCATTGGGAGCTGTCAGTCTGACCAGTGTTTGTTGATGGCTTTAGACAGCCAGGTGTGCTAATACAGCTATTAGATACTGCTAACTTGGAAATAAGTACATTTAGTAGGAAAAGCTAATACATATTCAGTGAATAATGAATGAATGAGCAAGGATCTGTTACTATGTACCTATCTAGCAGACAAATGTTTTGCTATAAAATTTTTTTTAACTAGAAGGCATAACAGATGCAGCAGGGCCATCCTGACTGCTGTTACCCCATCATCCATTGCTTTTTAGTTATTTGGTGTCCCACTGCACTAGGAAGTCTTGATTTCAGGTTTGAGCTCCAGATCTTATTGCACCCTTGCTGATCAATCCTTCTCAGTTATTGGCAGGTGAGAACAGTCACTGGTCAACACATTCAAGCTGCAATATAAGCATAGACAGGTGAAATCGTGATGGTCACTGTTGTGGCCACTAGCCCAGAAGGTTCCATAGAGATTAGATATTAGTTGCAAGACAGCTGGATTTGGACAGGGCTGTCACCCTCTTATCTTGCTCAAGAGTTTCCCAGATGAACTTGCTTGATTCTCAGATTTTGTCTCCAACTGCTTCTGCCTAACCCACCAAATCTGACAGAATAGTCATTCTCTGGGTCCTTCTATGAAGCAAGGCCACCTAATAATACCTAGGAGAAATGCCTTCTCTGTTATAGCACCTGTCCTATGGAACAACATCCCCCCAAAAGCCAGATGGCCTCTGTCCTGTTGGCCTTCTGTAAAGACTTAAAGACCTGGCTACTCCCCAGGCCTTGGGCCAGGAGGTTTGATGAGCTTGGTTTAAATGATGGTTCATATACTTTGAGGGGTCTAAGTCAGACTTTGGCAGCATGTCATTGTATTGGTTGTTACATTTTATACTGCATTACTGCTTGTGTTTTTAACTGCTGTTAGAATCATGCATTGAGGTGGGTAACCATGTAAATCTTACAAATAAAACAATAAGCAAGCAAGCCAGCCTTTGGCCTGACCCAGCAGATCCTTTCTGATGTTCCTTGGTGGTGGTTGAAGAAGAGATTCTTAGCAGCTGTTTAAAAAAGAGAGTAGATAGAGTTGGAGACTGTACATCTAAGACCCAATGTGGGGGCAGTGACAGGAAACTTTAAGAGTCCCTAAATAGCAGCCTTTGCTCAATTTTACCCCTCTTCCAGGAGCTGCATTTAGGTGAGCTGGCTTTCCCTCTGATTTGCAAGCTCTGTAGATTACCAGCTCTGTATAATAGCCTTCCCTCAAAAGCTTTCAGCTTTTCCTTTTCCTCTTTCTGAGACACATTTCTTTACCCCCTGCCAGCTCCTAGTTTAAATCAATTACCTTTCACCCATCAGATGAAAGCATGTTTGCTCATTCAATTATGGTATATGCTCGGTTCACTGTGAACTAAATCAAACATTCATTAATTCTACTTTTCTTTATAACCTTTACATTCTGAATAAGATTCCCTTTGGACCATGATTTTGGGGTCCCTTTAATCTGATACAATAATAATTCAGACATATTTGGATTTCATACTGTTCTTTGGTCTTTATAGTCATTACATCTATACCAACTCACTGAAAGAATTTCATGTTTTAAATAGCATTTTTCACTCCCAGAAATTGAGGCCTCTTGGAATTACTGTTTCCAAACCCATTTTTCTCCATTTTAGGTGCCCAGACTTTCCCCAACATCTGTATCTGTGACTGCATGTTCGAATGCATGTTGGCGGCAACAGTTAAAAAAAAAAAAAGATTTAGCCTAAAATAAGGCTGTGCACTGCATCTGTTTTCTTCCCCACATTGATCTGTATTTAAACATACTGTATGAATATGTTTGTTGCCTTTCCTATGTTGAGCATAAGTCACATATCCTTCAAGAGAAGAAGACAGCATTCTAGCTTTCAGGCAGCAGGCTCATAAGCGAGGGACAGTTCGTGGATATGGGTATAGATGTGCTTGGATGGGACTCACTGCCAAAACTGTGGGGCTGTAACTTACAAAATGCTATGCTATTTCCTTGAATCATGGTCTAGGTGTCAAAATAACTCAGCCTAAGGTCATAATTCTAAAAAGAGTGGTAGACAACATCTCTGAGTTATCAGCACATTTGGAATTTGGAAAGCATGTGTAGTGTGTACTCAAAAAATGACATGCAAGGTTTGACTATGTGTAAAATGGCAGCCATCATGGCCACAGTCAGAAATAAAACATCTGTATAGTCTCAGGACACTCTCTCTGACCCCCAAAAGCATTTCTGCAAACACTTAGGACGCTAGAGGCCAGCGCTTTGCTTTGTAGCATACAGTTTCCTATTGAATGCTTTTAGAATAATCTTTTTCGTCTTCTTTATTAACATCAGGTGGGACAAGCAACTTGGTGGACACCAACGGTAGTGCTTGGGGACCACACATACCTACAGACACCATATTACTCCCCCCTGCCCTAAAAGGAGTTAGAGTTTCCATTTTGAAATCAGGAGTGGAAAACTCCCTTCCCATGAAGACTTGAACTAGACCATACTTCTTCCCCTCCCAGTTCAGATGTTTATTGAACTCTCTTGCATTGAAAGACTCAGGCAAAGCAAGTCCTGCTCCTCTGGACAGTTCCTCACATCTGGGTAGGTTTGCTTTTACTAAGTGCTGAAGGGAATCAATGATGTTTCTGGCTAATCAGTAGCCCAAGCTCTGGGGACCAAGATGGACTTAGCCTGTGGTTTGTAAGAAAAGTGTTTGCTCCCCCACCTGGCAGCAGCTCTTCCGGGATCTGGCCGTGCTAATTGCCCAGGATGAGAATGTTTACTGTCTTCAGACTCCCAGGAGGGGCCACGGCAAGGCATGGGGCCAGACTTCTCCCCGCCCCTGCAGCTATTAACATCCGACTGTGTGTCAGCTCCATGACTAGAGAGAGAGAAAGGCCCTCTGCAGTGTTCTGTAGCCCATGCAAGCTCTGGAGTCCACCAACAGCAAACTGCAAACCTTAGCAGAGTCTGCACCTATTCCCTGTTCTCAAGAGGGCATCCAATTATGCCAGGGCCTGGGTGGCCAGAAGAGATGCCCTCCTGGCCCAGTCTCTGCACTCTGCCCAAGGCAGTCCAGCATATTAAAGATGTTGCCCAGGTGGTGCACCCACTTTCCACTATTCCATCTGCCCCCAACCTGGAAGAGTTTGCTAGTAGTTCAACGCTCCATGGCATCAATCATATCTTCCATCACGGTCGCTATACAGCCCGCAACTTTCTGTGGACAGTGGCCTTCCTGAGCTCACTTGCTTTTCTCTTCCATGTCTACGTCGAACGAGTGGAATTTTACTTCCAGTACCCACACGCCACCAAATTGGAAGAAGAGACTCTCCATAACATGACTTTCCCAGCAGTAACGATCTGCAATCTCAACCCCCTGCGCTTCTCGGAAATCTCTGGCCACGACCTCTATTGGGCCGGAGAGTTCCTGGGCTTCTTGGACAGTTCCGATCGGATTGTTGCACCTCAAAAAGCAGATGCCGAAGTTCTAAAGATTCTGAGCCAGAAGCTGCAGCAAAGCAAGGGGGAAAGAAACTTGCCCTTTAACTTTGGGGAACTCTATGATCGTGCTGGGCACCAGATGGACCAGATGCTGATTGAATGCAAATTTGGCAATGAACTGTGCAATGCCAGTGACTTCAAAACAGTGAGTCAGTGTCTACCTATGGGGATTTTGAATCTTGGGAATGACCCACAGATGTGTGGAAGGGGTGATATGTTTTTGTCTCTGGGCTACAGATAGTGAGAATATGAAGCAAATGGATCAGCTTCTGTGCCTTCTGCTAAAAAGAGATGCCACTCACAAGAACCATTTCAAAATGCCTGAAACGTCCCATTCAAACTCAGCAGGGGTTGAGTAGATGCTCAAATGAAGGGCCATCAGTTTCATGGCTTGGGGAATGTTTTGCAGGTGTTAAGGTGAATAAAGGGCTCTTGTACCAGCTTCAGAGCATCAGGAAGAATGTGTTGCTTTGACAACTAAGCTCTTGTGAAAGAATCACCCACTGTGGACTTTCCTGGAACAAGCAGTATTTCTTGTCTATCATTCTACTTCTTCTGTCTGCCACAAGATGTGCTTGCTTGTTTCATGTGCAAGAGTACCTTTTCGGCTCAACCATAAGTCCTGGGTAATTATGGCACTTTAAGAAAATGGAAGTGTTTTAGCATTCCTCTAATTATGGAGCTAATCACAGAGAATATGTCATCCCATGCCTCCATCTCTCTTTCTCTCCATATGATATGGTTATTAGTGCTTAAGTTTTCAAACTGGGGGTCCATGGCTTCTGGTTCCTCCATTTTGTGTTGCTGATCCACGGCTTACACTCAGAAAAAACTTGTGTTAGTTTTAGTTGTCTCACCATGCAACAATATTGGATGATACATCCATTTTCTGGTAGCAACAGGGTTGGGGGTAAGGATGGAGAAACAACCCCGTTTGGTGCTAGTTTTGATTTGTTCTCAACAATGATGACACATTATGTTCTGATTTGATAGTTGGGATATCCTTGGAACTGAGCTTTGCTGCTTATATTGATGGCAGAGGTACCAGATGCAGGTGCAGAACAATTTAAATCATCATCATCATCTTGAGTTGGGCTGGCTATTTTCTGCATACAAAGTGAAGCCAATTCCTCTGCCTGAGGAAGTAAATCTGTGATTGTCTCCTCGGCTTGCCTGCTCTCCTGCCAGTGTGCTCCTTCCCTCAGTGTTGGCTCTAAGAGAGAATACTTCTATTTCTTGAGGCAAATGCCATATTTTGCCTCTTCCTACCCTTTCACTTTTCCCTTCCCATCTGGATGAGATGCCTGTCTTTCAAATGAAGGGGAATTAAATGCCTGAAGAAGGGAGGAGAGAAAAATTTGACCTATCCCAGCATGATGCTGGTATGTGGTGCAGAACAGCCATTCTATTATCTCTGCTTGCAGAACTTCCAATACAATTAATACTGTTAAGCTTTACCAGACTCCCGCTGATCAGCACTCTAGGTCAGCTCAGCTCCACAGGTATGGATTGTGATGTGTCCTCCTCAATCATTTCTTTGTGTGCCCCTTCATTTTGGCACTGCATATTTGGGGATACTTGTTTGTTTTATTTTTGTAAAGGGGAAAATCCATTTTTAAAAGGAGCGTTAAGACCATTTCAGCTATGAGAGAAGAGAGGTTTTGATATCCCAAGTGCCAACCAATCAGCTGTAGGTATGCACAGCCATTTTCTGCTGAAAACTGGCAGAACAGCTTTTCCCTGAACTCCGTTTTAGACAAGGAAGTATACATCTGTAAGTATGCTGTTTCAGCAAGAAGATCTCTCAAGAAAAAGTCATCTGCACTTTAGAGTCTGTGTATGCCTACAGTACAGTACATGCATACAAACATTCCACGCAAACCATCCTTGTTCTCACCACATCCATATATCAATTATGTTGACTTTTGTTATTTCACCTGATCGCCTCTATATTTTTGAGGAGCTCATCAACTTCATCCAACCACTTTCTCGATCTTCCATTTCCTTTCAGTCCACTCATTTCTCTTTTGTACTTTTGCTTTGGGATTTGATCCTCATTCATTCGCTCTATATGGCCAAGCCACCTCAATGTACTTCTTTTGTACCATTCACTCTTGTATTCCATTCAGCACCCATTCATTCTTGACCCTGTCTCTTGTTCTACCACACAGGCTACTTAAGTATCTTATTTCCATTGCATCGAACTTTTATGTTTCTCCTGATATATCCCGCTCTGACTTCCATATAATGAAGTGGGCAGAATAATCATCTCATACACAGCCATTTTCATTTCTCTTGACAAGTGTTCATTCCTTGCAATAGATCACATACTGCCCATTGCCTTTCTACAGCATTTGTACACCATTTCTCTATCCATTTCCCATCTTTAGTAAACATTCTACCAAAGCACACAAATTCAAATACCTGTTCTACGTAAGTCTTTGACATTTATGTATAACCTGCAATTGTTCAATCCTTTTTCTCTGTCAAATGCAACTACCTTGATCTTTGATACACTAATTTTCAGATCTATACTTCTTGTTGCATCAGACAATATATCTAACTTATGCAGCAAATCATTTGGGTTCTCAACCAACAACATGGCATTGCCAGCATACAAAAGTACAGGTACATTATTATCCCCACATATCAAGCATTCCATATACTTTTATCCATAAACACATTAAACAACTAAGGCGACATCACACATCGTTGTCTTACTCCTTGCTCAGTGTTGTACCATTTGCTAAGCATTCAATTTACTCTCATGCATATTTTATTTCTGTCAACTACCATCTTTATTGCATCCAGCAACTAACCTTCAACTCCATTGTCATGTGACATATTCCACAATTCAAACTAATACTTTCACTTATCATATACTTTCTCTAAATCAAATCAATAACATATAATCTTTCCTTCCTTCCATCATACATTTTTCAGTGATCTGTGGAACAGCAAAAACACAGTCTGCACATAGTGTTCCCAGGAAAAAAAAACTGCATTTCACTTCCCAAATTTTGCTCATTATCACCTCTTGTACCTTTTCAATAAGAATGTAGACAAATATCTTCCCAGTCAAACTTAACAAAATCTCCCTGTATTTGCACTGATTTTTGCTACTTTCCTCTGTCTAGGGCAGTGTTTCTCAACCTTGGTGACTTTAAGGTGTGTGGACTTCCATTCCCAGAATTCCCCAGCCAGCATGGGGAATTGAAGTCCACACATCTTAAAGTTGCCAAAGTTGAGAAACACTGGTCTAGGGGATCAATAATAGCATTCTTCTAATTGTCAGGCATAGATGCATTCTTCACACATATGGTAAACAAGTGGCACAACCACTCCAGCCTTATGCATTTTTTTCATCAACTTTTTTTTGTACTAAAGTTTCTAGCATTCATTTCAGTTTCATTCTTCAGCTAATCACTATCGTCCCCAAAGAACTCTCTAAAACACTTCTTCCAGAATTCCCTCTCTTCAGTTTCCCAAATTTTTTCATCGCTTTCATTTAAAATCCCATTCACTCTGCTGGAGTCTCCTTGTTTAGCTTTCTATGCCCCCCAAAACAATTTTTAAAATTTCCATAAAAATTACCCTGTATTGTTCTCTGTCTTTTTAAATGGCAATCATTGACTTGCTCTCCTTGCAACTCAAATACCTTTCTCACATCATCATATTCTACAGCAATCATTCTCTTATATGTGTTTTTCCCTCATTCACAGCCTCATTCACTTCATCATTCCAGTAAATATAGGCATGCATGGGGGGAGGGGGAGAATCTGCAAGGTGTCAGGTGTGGTGTTGTGACTGAAGCCACACTCCTTCTGTGTATGTGTATGACATTACCACATATGCAAAGGGTGTGTGGGGGGGGGGAGACTTTAGTCATGAAGCTGCACCCAGTATCTTGCAAATTTTGACCCCCAAATGGGATACTGTTGCCACAGAACATCCTTTTTCATTTAATTTATATTATTACCCTTACACTAAATCAAGGATAGATCTGCAAAGGGTCTACATCATTCCTGAGGCACTGCTGTATCATTGCTGGGTTTACATTTTTCTCACATGCAAATGATGCTTGGAGGACACAGATGTGGCACATTATCTGCCCTGTTTATAACTTTATATGTTCTAATGTATCAGTATCGATGCACAATATTTCATTTGTGGGAGAAGAAGACAGAGCTAGAAAGATAATGTGATTTTACCATCTTTGTGTCTTTCATGAACACATGCCACAAACCAATGATAGAACTTAAACTGCAAGAGAAATAGCAAGTCATGTTACTCTTTTGGGTAGTTTTTAATAATTAAAAAAAGAGTTTGCTAATGGCATATGGAATCAGTAGTTCCACATCTGTGCAAGAACACAAGTTGCTTTGAGCGAGCAATTTAGCTTCCATTACATTATAATGAATTCAGTTTAGTTTCCCCTTTCTGATAGAACCAGTGAATACATTGTTTTAGTTTTAATTTTCAATCTATCTTGTTGCCATTGTAGGTGTAAATAAAAATATTGCATAATTTTTATAGCCCTGCCTTAGCAGAAAAAAAAAACTATCTGGATTTTTTGAGGGGAGGCCTAGAAATTCCTTTATTTCTATCCAGGGTCAAAAAAGAAAGTGGAGAAAATATTGCACAGCATATTCTACAGCTTTTCAAACAAACTTTTGGTGAGAGTTATAGCGTTCCTGAGTAGAACACAAACAACCCTGTAGCTAGGAGTAATGTACATTTCATACAATTTCTGAAAATATCATCATAAAAATATTGGGTGGGGAAGAGAGAAGAGAATATAAAGATAAAAATAGTATTAAGAGAATAGATTTGGGAATGGGTGTTTTGTTCCTGTATGAGTAAGCCAGATGTCACATACATACATACCCATCACACAATTCCTTCTCATGGTAAGCAATGTTATGTAAAGTGCAGAAATAGAGTAAAAAGTAGTAGGTGAATAAATTGGAGATGAAAGGAAATCTTACTGAATTTAGTCTAGAGCAAGACCATTCACTTTACCTCTCCATATCTTTCTATCCGTGCAAACCATCCTTGTTTCCACCACGTTCACACATAGATTCATACATGGCTTTTCATTCATTAAATGTTTCACCTCCTTCTTTTTGAGGATCTCATCCAGTCATGACTTTCTCTGTCTTGCCTTGCCTTTCATTCTCTCATCTTTCTTTCTTTCTTTCTTTCTTTCTTTCTTTCTTTCTTTCTTTCTTTCTTTCTTTCATTGACTAATCTCACTTTCCAAGTCACAGTCTTCCACACACCATGGTCGCCACCAGAAGGGCTCAGAGGTATGACCTCCACTGCTTATCATCACTTTGGTCAATCAAAGCTTTTGCATAATGCTTTTAGTAATGAACAGAAGGGGTAGATGACGTTACCAGCCTTAGCTGTACCCATGCCACTTGCAACATCCCCTGCAAGCGGTAAGAACAGTGAGGCTCAGTTTTGGCACAGTTTGGCTAGGATGTCACAAGTGCCACCAAAGCCCAACTTTACCTGAAACATATTCATGCCATTCCATGTAAGCTAGGATTTCTAGTTTAGAGACTGCCTTGCAAGTCAATAGATTATGATCCACATCCCATCAATCAGAGGTACAGACAGTGATTTCACTCTGAGTACCACAGCACCATGATAAAATGCTAAGATAGATAATGCCCTCCAACAGCTATTACACTTAACTACAAATACGAATATACTCCCCTGAGGGCAGCAGCTAGTAGTAAAAGACAATGTAATATTGGGGGATGGGGGAGAGTGGTTGAAGTTCTGCAGATTATTTACAAAGCAAAAAGACTGGAACTCTCCTGAGAAAATTTGAAAAGCATGCAGGATTCATAAATGCACAGGTGAAAAGAGATGTGAAGAATAACCTTATCTTATCTGGGGTCTTGTGCTAAGGCAGGTCACTCTGTATTTAAAACAAGAGGTGCTTGTCCTTTTAACTCAGGAACAATAAATCAATAAGCAACAACAAAATCCAATGAATATGATAAATCCTCCTTCTGCACTTTCTCCCCAGCACCGAGTCTTGTCCTGAGTTCATCTTAAGGTCAATATATCACAATAGCACATAATATTAGATGTTACTTTCTACAAATCAGTAAAAACCCTTTTCTCCTTGGCTCTTGATGCCAAGTGCTGGTTGAAGTGACCTGGAATGGGTGATCACTTTGTGTGTCTACCTTTCTGCTTTTAAGCACCACATCCCAGTTCTCTTTTTTACTGAATAGCAGAACTCAGTGGTTTGGTTTGCACAAGATGTCAACATGGTTATTATGGACACTTCCATATACAGAGTTTCCATCTCCCAGTTCCTCACTAACTAGCTTGAAACTGACCTGTAATTGTCTTTACTGATCTTTAAAAGGCAGAGGACAAGTAGGGAAAACCGCAAGCCAATCAGTGTTCAGCTGATCAATAGGGCAAAAAAGATCATTTGATTAGTGTCCTACGTATCCAAAACTTCTGCAGATCTGGAGCAACAAAATCTACTCACCTCCATGCCACACAAAGAAAAGAAAATAAATGACTGACAGGCATCCTACCTCACCCCTCTCCATGTTTCCAGAACATATTGTGCACATTAGTCTGGTCATTTGCAAAAACATTTGAGTAGTTGCTGCAGGCTGCTAAGCCACTAGTTCACTGATGCATTTAAATATCTCTTACTAGGTGTGATAGCAGCAAGATAGTAATGCTGGCAGCTGCACAGCCAGTGAGTCTTCCTAGTAGCTGTAATCATAGTTTCATGTGGCTGCAGAAATGGCTGCATCGAGAAGAGAGTGATATATATTCAAAACAAACGCCGAGAATTAAGTACTAGGAATAGGATATTGAAGGTTGCCTGTGGACAGTGGGAGAGAGAAAGTCTGGAGTAAAAGAAATCCCATCGTTGTCTCAACTCCACACAAAAGAGAAAGAAAAGAAAATGCTACCTCCACTATCCATTTAGCTGTGGCTTGCACACTCACCAACCAGCACCCTAGACCTTGGCATATCGGCTCCTTCCTGGGAGAAAACAAGGGAGAAACAAATGTCCCATTTGCCCCTAATCATGACTTAAGCATGCCCTGGCAACACCTATTTTTCTCTTTGACCCCTGATGTTGCCTCCATCTTGTCCCCAACCCATGTGTGAAAATGCCTTAATTATCATTAGCTGTATTCATATTAAAATTAGTATTACACCCCCACTCCCATTCTGACATGGTCTAAGGATAGTCTCAAGGTACATAAAATCTGTTAGTACTTTGCTCTCCATTACTGCCCCAGGAGACCAGTTGTGGGTTTTCAGACTGATGGGGGCATGCATACCCCTTCCCCTCTAGTCCCTGATCACCCTCCTTGGCCGCCCTTCTGCTACTCTCTCCCCAAACAGCTGGACAGAGCTTGGTGTGTGAAATGTCAAGAAAATGGCAAAGTAGTTTTGTTGAAAAGTAATGATGCTATGTTTGACTTGATGGAGACTTTACATTACTATTTAAATGTAAACAACAGGTTGGAGTGCAGGCCATTACCATGTCAACAGCCAACTAGATTAATGCAACAGTAATTCTAGCAGTTTGCACAAGGCTGAAATAGCTCAACAGTGAAATGACTAGGATAAATCCTAAATAAAACTGCTTCCTCTCCCTTATGGCTGCTGGTGATTCAGGTTCCTTTGTGATTCCTTCGTGCTTGTTCCCCCCCCCCCCCAAAAACTTTACTCAGTGTGTGAAAACAGACCCCATCCCATTCCTGCAGCAGAATTCTGATGGTGACATGCTAGATCTCCCTTCCCTTCCCGATTTGGGATTCACTGTTGCTGAGGATGAAATCAACCACCAAACATAAAGGGAGCTGATTCTGGAGCAGTGCAAAGACTAAATGGGAAATGTCCTAAGTTAATCCATTTACTGTTTTCTCAACTAACCAAATGAGTGCAATACACAATACAAAATGTTCTGTGAGCCCAGCCAATGAGTCTGTAAGCTCTAGTCCATCAGAGGACACAAATGCAATTCTCCCTCTGTTCTTTCAGTAGTTTGTCCTGTGCTGACCAAGTTTAAAGTGAACAACACTTCGGTATCCCTTTGAACACTTCGCAAATGCCAGGGAACCCTCAGGGCGTGAAACCAACACCAGCCTCTAACTGTGTGTGTGCGCTTTTGCTTATGAATGGGATCAACCAAGCAAGGAAGGGCTGAAATCTCTACCATGCAGGAGACAGAGCTTGTTCAGGAACGGAAAGAAGCACGCGTTTAATTCAACCGTATGGGTTTCTTTAACTGCACCAATTTATTCTTCCTCATTCAGCTGCATTGGCATCCATTGCCCAGATTGGCATCAAACACTGTTGTTAGAATTATGGCTTTTTAAGCTGGGCTTTAAGAGTTACCTGAAGTGGTGTTTTGAGTGCCTTCCTTCCCCCAGGATCCTTTGGGGGTCCTCATGTCTGGGGGCAAATTAGCAAGAGTTAGGAGACTAAGCTGACCCTTTGGCTATAGCAGTCAAGTCCAAAATCTCAGATCCTGCCTTTCAGAATATGGCCAGCTGGGGCTTTTCTCTATCACCAGAATACGGCCAGAGACAGGAAAAGCTGTCACAGCTGGAGTGCTCCACGCTGGGCAAGTCACAGAAGAAGAGCCCTCACCTGGGCCACTTACAGTGTACCCTCCTACACACATAGATGGACTGGCTGCCCCTCTCAGTGCCAAAGGGTGAAAAGCTGTCTTCATTTAGGGCATACAGATCACGGGGACTGAGTCACAGGTTCTCGAGAGCCTCCTCCAAGGAGACTCCGTGCTGGAAGTGGAGGCAACTGCTCTACAAGCTGAAGCTCGAAGCCTTCTGGCTGGAGGCAGCGGCATGTTCGGCAGCTTGGAGCTGTGCCCAGGCAGGGCCTTAATTCAGTGCGACAGCTCCACTCATTGCAATAATGAGAACAAAGTGAGGCTGCTGAGCAGCACCGCACGCAGGTGCCAGGCGACCGGCGTTCATCACTTTTGAGCATTTCAGTGACAAGCAAAGCCTGGTGTGAGGTGTATGTGTGTATGAAAGAGAGGTTACCAGCAGGGAGGGGGTTCTGGCAGTCAGAACCAAAGGCAGCATTCTCTGAATACCATGGTTCTTTGAACCAGAATGCTTGGGGTAGCACCAGCTGCCAAAAGCAGCGACAGGGATGCTGGTGGATTTACCTCCCAGATCTGCTTCCACTGGCGCCGTGAAAAGGGGAAGCATGCCATCTGACCCAACACATGGCAGGCCTGAAGCTGCCACTTTAGCCCTGACCCAGACGGCACTTGGGCATGTCACAAACCTGTCGAGGGCACAGCCAAAGCTATCCGTGCATGTGAGCGCCACCTGTTTCACAGCATTCATCCAGGAACGCTTTCTGGACAGAGGTGCAGAAATGTTTGCCAGCCTGGTGAAGTAACCGCCAAATTAAAAAAAAAAAAAGCGGGGGGGGGGGGCACAGCTAGCCTAATACTGCCAAGTCTACCCTATGGGGGTACATGGTAGCAAGGAGATGCATGAAAGCATTCTGCTGAAATTCCCGGGCCTGGAGAAATATACAGCCATATATTCTGTTACCAAGAGAGAAGATAGCAACCAGGTGTATTTTCATAGAAGCCATCTTTCTGCCCTGACACTTGTCAGGCTCTGAGAAAGTAAGCTTCTTCCACACTGGCTTCTCAGAGCCTCTGAGAGCAGCAGCCAGGACGGGCAGAGGGAGTCCGCATTTGCAGTATGTCATCGCTGAGAAGAAGGAGTTCCCCCTGCCTCTCCTTCTTCCGACTGCCCTGAGTCAATGGGGCGAGGATTATGAGCCATAAAGCTAGTGATCAATGGATGCTGGTGGGAATGTTTCCAATGAATAAAGCTGACAAATGGGAGGAGAGGAAGGACTGAAGGAGGGGGAAGGGAAGCTGTTTCTTATAGCTTTATCCTATAAGAGATAGGATACTACAACCCCGTGGACAATACAGGATTGGGCTGCGGAAAATGGAACTTTGAAAGGTCTTTCAGATTGAATCCTGGGTCAGTGCCTGTATCTGGAGGCAAAACAGAACGTTGTCCTTGTTGGGGTGGGCTGGTGTTTCAAGCTGGGGACAGGTACCTGGGGGTACTAGAAACCTGAGGCATAAGTTACAGATCTCTTTGAAATATGGCAAAGCAATTTTTGAGGGCTATGAGGCCCACTTGGATTTGGAGATCGCAAACACTCTCACAAAATGGCCATCGTGGGGGCTGGCACATTCACAAAATGGTTATTAGAGTGGTGTGTGTAGCCTGTCAGAAGATAGCTATACCGTCTCCAGCTGACCACTTTGATTATATGCCATCAAATTGGTGTCAACTCTTAGTGACCACATAGATACATTTTCTCCATGACAATCTGTTCACAACCTGGCCTTCCAACAGTGCACCCATTGCCACTGTAACTGAGTCCCTCCACCTTGCTGCTGGTCTTCCTCTTCTTTTCTTTCCCAGTATTAGAGCTTCTCCAGAGAAGTAGGCCTTTGCATAATGTGTCCAAAATATGATAATTTGAGCCTGGTCATTTGCACCTTGAGTGAGAATTCTGGGTTGATTTGTTCAATGATCCATGTGTTTGTTTTCTTGGCTGTCCATGGTATTCTTAGAAGTCTTCTCTAACACCAAAGTTCAAAAGCGTTAATACTCTTCCCATCTTGTTTCTTCAAAGTCCAACTTCTGTTTCCATAGGGTGTCACAGGGAATATCGTTGTTTAAGCTGTTCTAAACTGTGTAGGTATAGACACATCACGGCATCTGAATATCTTTTCCAAGGCCTTCATGTCTGCTCTACCAAGGGCTAGTCTGTGGCGTATTTCTTGACTGCTTGTTCCTTTGCTGTTGAAGGTTGCTTCTAAAAGGCAGAAGCTATCTATCACTTCTATATCTTCACTGTCAGTTCTAAGACTGGTTGTTGTACTTGTTGTAATTAGTTTGGTCTTCTTAATATTTAATTGTGATCCCATTTTTTCACTGTGCTCCTTGACTTTTATTACAGGAACTTGCAAACCCTTTGCATTTTCGGCTATCAGAGCAGTGTCATCAGTATAGTACAGGTTATTAATGTTTCTTCCTCCAAATTTAAAACCATTCCAGCTTCCCTTAATATGCATTAAGCATGTTTGTGTGTGTGTCAGTTCAAGTCAGTTTTTTGACTCCTGGTGACTGCCTGGACTAGTCCCTGCAGTTTTCTTGGCAAGGTTTTTTCAGAAGTGGTTTGCCATTCTCTCCTTCCTAGGGCTAAGAGGGAGTGACTGGCCCAAGATCACCCAGCTGGCTTTGTGCCTAAGACAGGACTAGGACTGATGTCTCCTGGTTTCTAGCCTGGTGCCTTAACCATTACACCAAACTGGCTCTACATTCAACATATACATAGGTTGAATAAATAAGGGGAGAGTATACAGCAGCCTTGTCTCACTCCTTTGCCAATTGGGAACTAGTCTGTTTTGCCATGTTCTGACTGTGCTGTGGCTTCCTGACCTGTATATAGGTTTCTTATGAGGACAAGGAGATGTTCTGGGATTCTCATCTTTCTAACACAACCTACAGCTTGACATGATTGACAGAACTGAAGGCCTTTCTATAATCAATGGATATATTGACTTCTTTTTGGTATTCTCTGGCTTTCTCAATTATCCAGCGTGCATTAGTAATAACGTCTCATGCTCCTCAGCCTTTTCTAAAGCCACATCTGGCACGCCTTTTTCTAATCTGTGTTGGATGATCCTAAATTGACCTTTGCAATGTTGGTATTTTTCCTAACAAAGCACGGGTCTGAAAATACCATCCATTTTTTAAGAATTCTTATGGGCTGAAAGGCATTATTAGAAATAAAATGATTCTAAAAGTTGGCACTTGGCATGTGCCAGTCTCCTTTTAAATAAATAAATAAATAACATTTAGAATTGGAAAAGGGCAGGGAATCTGGCAGATACCAATATCCATGGGCACATTAGTACCCACCAACACCATGTGACCTTTTCCAGCTTTGGAACATGTCCCTGAAATCTCTTTGGAGCAGCTTCCTGCAGAACGTCACTGTGTCTGGTTCGTGTGTCTAGGAGATAAGCAGACATCCCAGGAGACGGAAGTTCCAGTGAGGCATAGAGATTCTCAGCACCTGCCAGGAGGTTAATGTAGAAGAACTTTAGTAAACTTCGTGGCTCATTGGCTTTGCAGAAACAGGGCTCCTAATGGAGAAGAAATATATGTTGGCCTATACAGAACTGATTGTTCAAAACCATTATTCAACCCCACGTTTGCTAGCTTGAGTCTGTTTTCACTTTCCCTTCTAGTGTGACAACCTCCTTTCGTTCACACAGATCTAGGCTGGCTCTCTTACTTCAGAAAATATTCAGGAGCAAAGCTTCTATTTGCCCTCCCTTGGATGTTAAGGCAAGATGCCTGAATCACGGGGAAGTTTTTGTAAGGCGATCACTAGCCCTTCTAGAAAAGACGGCAGTATAGTATTTTTTCCTTTACATGCTTTAAGGCACACATGAGAAAAATAAAAACATTAGACACAGAATCCTCCAAAGTTGACAAATTTATCTCAGTCCCCCACTGTTATACTAGACAACATGATACTCCGTGCTTAATTAGAGTCAACAAAAATAAGCTATAAATGTATAAGGATAATGAAAACAGTTAGATGAGGTGGGGGGGGATGGAATGGTTAGCGTGGAAAAATGAAATCTAAATACGTTATTCGTCTGTACTCAGAGCATGCAATGCAAACAACAGTAAGTACTGTAGTTGCTGGTGTCCCAGACAGCGGTGAGGGGTTCAAGGTTTTCTCTGGCTTCCAAGTGTCTTGTGATTTATATAAGCTATAAAAAGAAAATACAATAAACTACTCTAAAAACTCTGTGTGCATCCTTCAGTTTCCTGGCCCCTTCCTTCTGGGTTTGGCAAATTGATTCTACAGATTTCTCTGGGTAAATTCCCCGGTCAGGCCTATCATCAAATTTCTTACCTAGCTTTACAGAAATCCACCTCGTAGCTTGGCGCATGGTAAAGGTATTGATCATCACCTTCACGTTTTTGTCATGTTGTGCATGTAGCAGCTAGAAGAACACTTGTTTTAGTCAATCATAACAGTTCCGGCAGGGGGAGGGGTAGCCCTTTTGTCTGCTGAAGCAAAAACACAACAAACAAACAAACCAAAACAATAGCCCTAATGAGGCCTTAAAGGCTAAGAGATTTATTGCAGTGACTACAAGCAAGCGTCTTCATGTTTGACAGAGCCTTCCCCTATATTTACCTTTCTTATTTATTTGTCTTATATGCCACCCCAATCAACCCTTATGTATCTTATTTTCATAAATTAGGTTTAAAAGGTAAAAGGTTAGAAAATAAACAAATCAGGAACAACACCACATAAGAGTAGAAATCAAACTTTAATGCCAGAGATCCCTAATATAACTTAGTTTCATCCAATTCCCAGATTATGAGGTGGGACAGTTCACAGTCTTTTGGGCCTCTAAGGCAGTGTTTCTCAACCTCAGCAACTTTAAGACGTGTGGACTTCAACTGGCTGGCTGGGGAATTCTGGGAGTTGAAGTCCACACGTCTTAAAGTTGCAAAGGTTGAGAAACACTGCTCTAAGCCCTGCTGAAAAGTTCAAATTTAAAGGCCTTTTTCTAAAACCGATCAGGGGAAAGGCTGTTCAGATCTCAGGGGGCATGAGTCAGCGATTGAAAAGCCCTTGCAGATGGCATTCCCTATGTAAAGGGAACCTGGAGAGAACGACTTCTGTCTGATCATGTCAGATGGGCAGAAATAGTTGGGAGAAGGTGGTCCCAAAGACACCCAGCTCCTGAGCCATCAAGGATTTTAAAGGTGATAACTAGCACCTAAAATTGCCCCTGGAAGCAAATTGGTAGCCAGTATTTAAAATAATGGTGTTACAGGGGCAGATTGTGAAACATTGACCACATCTTGAGTAGTTGCATTCTGGAGAGTTGCAACAGTAGCTTCTGAGTGGTCTTCAAAGGCAGCCCCATGTAGAGCGCTTTGCAGTAGTCCAAATGAGTGCTGACTAAAGCACACGTGACAGACAGAAGGGCCTCCTGTTCCATGAAAACTATACTATAGCATCAGATGGAATTGTACAAAGACCTTCTTGTTACAACTGCCATCTGCTCATGAACAGAAGCTGAGCATCCAGAAGGACCCCCAAGTTACTAACCACTTTGGCACAGGGAAGCACAACCCTATCCAGAACTAAAGATCATGATCCAGAAAGCAAGAATCACAAAGATTTCAGTAAGGAATTTTAATGCAAGAATTTGGGGTAATGTATAGAATCTTGGAAAGTGCAATAGGAAATTCCTGCCCTGTTTAACTTTAGTGATGATGTGGAATCTCTCTGAATGTTTTGGATTTCTTCCTCCCAAGATTTTAGTAGCTGAACTAAGCTGCTGTTTGTGAGATAAGCTATTAAGTTCCTCTCCTCACTGTTGGTTCTTTATTCCTAAAGTTCCTCCTGTTATTTTCTCAGCCTCCTCACAATCTCTCACAGGAGTTGGATGGTTTCCTGAAGTTGGATGGTTTCTAATCTCAAAGCCATTTTGTCTTGCTGGGACTGAACTTAAGATTGTTTCTCCCTATCCTGACTCTAACAGCCTCCATACACTGAGACAGAACCTTGACCATATTGCCTGTTCAGCCTATGATACATCAGCATGAAGATAACATCTGGACCCATGTTGATGGACTACCTCCCCCAGCAGTTTCAGGTAGCTGTTGAAGAGGAATGCCAAACCCTGTGGCACTCAGTATTCAAGACACCTGGGTTTGACCTCTCCCTCCCCATGACCTACTGGAATGCCCCCTCAGGAAAGAGAATGACTGCAGTATATTGCCCCAAACACCCAACCTTTGGATGTGGATACCATAATTGATGGTATCGTAAGCCACTGAGAGATCAAGCAACCCAAGAGGGGTCACATTCCCTCATCCCGGTTCTTGCCAGAGACAATCCACAATCATAGCCAATGCAGTACTGTACCCAGATCTAAGCTGACTGAAAAGGGTCCAGATAATCTATTTCCTCCAGGATCCATGCAACTACAGCCCCACCTCCCCAACAACTTTCCCCCAAAAGGAGAGGTTAGAGACAGATCAATAATTGTCCAGTATTGTTGGGTCAAGTAATGGTCTCTTGAGGAGGGGTACACCACTGCCTCCTTCAAGGTAGACAACATCACCCCATCTCCCAAGGATGTATCCACCACTAGCCTTAACCAACCTTTTCATGAACCAGGAAGGGAATGGATCTAGATTATAGGTGACTGAGCTAATGTCATACACAACCCTGTCTACTTCCTTGGGAGTAATTGTATCAAATTCATCCCAGATAGCATTACAAGATGTTGACTCAGTCACCTCTAGAGAATTTGCCCAAGCAAATCCAAGGGGTTTTTATCCTCCAGAGTGAAAAATATTCCTCACAACAGCCCTTTTACTGTCCATCCAGCATGTTCTTCTCAAGTAGGATCCATGTCACATTAAACACAGGACAGCAATTCGTGGAAATAATAAAATGAAGAAATACTGATGTTTCACCACAGCTTTCACCAAGTTATAGGCTCTAACATATGTTCAATCAGAATTGCTTTTCTCAACAGTGCTGTAGGCATTTTCTCTGCCACTTCATCTTACAGAGTGAAGCATGGATCAGTGAACAGGGCACTCAGGCACAATCCTATCCAAGTCTGTGGCTGCCCCCTCATTCCAGCAGATGACTAAAACCTTGGAAGAACTGCCCTCCAGACCTAGGGAAATTCCCCAAGCACCCTCTAGAAACCAGGTGGTTCTGTCAGACATCTGGGGTGGACCCTCCACAATACATCTATTCCCCAACCAAATCAAGTGTGTGACTTCCCATTTGAGTCAGGAGTTCAGTGACCTGGGATAGGTCCATAGTTGTCATGGAGGCCATGTCCTCCTGGCCTACCTCAGACCCCTTCCCCAAAGAAGTCACATTGAAATCCTTCAGTATCATAAATCTGGGGAACTCCATCATCATCCCAGCAATAAGGCCAAGCCCCTGGACAGCAGGGAGGATGGTACAGCAACAGCAACCCCAACTTTTCTCTAAAGCCCACTTTCACAAACCAGTCCTCACATCTGGTTATTTGTGGAACGGTGCCTCAGGGTGCCACCAGAGTTTCCCAGATGACAATAACCATCTTGTCCTGGGTTTATCCCACTGAAGGGCTTTATCTGAGCTAGTCGCTTAGCAGCCACCCTAGCCAATCCATTCCACCAACTTCCAATCAATAATTTCAGCTCTTGATTTCCAGCCTGTATAACTATTCACCGTGGGTGATGAAGTTCAACATTTCTGAGAGGGACCAGATTGGTGAAGATGCTTTTAGAGGTCACACGACCCTTTGTTTATTTAAACTACCTATTGCTGCACTAGAAATGAATCTCCCTGGCATCACAACAATATATAGAGCTAGTAGGTAGAATAGAAATGTGGATTCTAGCCAAGAGACTGCTTCAAGGTAGCTTGTTGAGAGATTTGTTATCTCAATTAGGCACCTTGGAGAATTCAGCAGGACGGTGACACGTTTGATGTCCTTCCTAAAAATAAAGCAGACCCTTGCATTTGTGGCCAAGACTGAGAAATGTATAGCAGAAAAGCTTTAATGGACCCATAGAGCAGGCATGTAAAGTAATATCTGCAGCTGGCAGGTGATAAGTCTCTCTATACACCTTCACAGGAAGACAGAAAGGAGCAAGAATGCTGCTGCGGGTGGAGATGTTATCAACCCAGACCAGAAGGAATTGTATGCTTGTTCACAATTCTGGTGAAAGACGAAGGATCTATTTAGAAGAGTCAAAGATCCAATCAGAGTGGGTGAGCAGGATCCGCAGCCAGGGCTGGGGAACATTCAGCCATTCAGATGTTCCTAAAGCACCACACCCAGCAGTCTAGACAATATGGTTCCTGATGACAGATGCTAGTTCAGCCACATTTTGGATAGCCACAGATTCCCCAGGCCTGACAGGGCACTGGCAAAGCAGCCTTTCTTGATCTAACAACTTCCAGGTGTGTTGGACTATAACTCCCATCAGCCCCAGCCACCTACCTGTAAAACCCCAGACAATGACTTTCTGCAGTGTGAGCTACTCTTTGCCTTTATCAAGCTCAGGTGTAGTCGTATCAGATTTATAAATGAGTTCCAGCTTCATATGGGGGGAGGGGGGCTTCCTTTGCAAACTTTTAGTTGAAATACAACTTCAAACCTCTTGTTCAATTCTCAGTGAGACTGAAACACCACATTTCCACAGTGTGTGTTCAGACTGGGCTCTGCCTAATGTGTTTAGTGTGTGATAGAGACCTCAAAGCCCTTGCTGACCCTGTTTCTCTCCATTATGCAACCAATGAGTAGAGAGAGGCCAGGTGGCCTTCTCAGATCCCTTGAAATCTCAACACAATCAGGTCAAGAAAAACAGGTTAAGAGGTATTCTAGTGAGCTGTGCTTCAGGCAATTTGAGGGTCCTTCCTGGGCATATTCTACTTTCTACACGGCCCCAATGGTGCCAGTATGGCCCAGACAGAAGCTACTTCATTTGATTCCCGGACAGGCCCCAACCCACCAGTGCTAGGCCCTCAATTGTATCTCTAGCCCCTATGTAACTGTAATGCTGCAGGATGAGGAAGATGGGAGCTTGGCACGTCTCAGGAAAGGTCTCCACAGAAGACTTCTAGGAAGGGAATGTTCAGAGAAGGGAAGGAGTTAACAGTCTCCTCAAACTTAGAAAAATATTGGGGAGGGCTGTTACAGCAGCGGCTCTTTATAGAAACAGAGTTTATCCAAGGGTCATCATGAAGCAAGTGTGTCTGAAGGGGGTGTAAAAAAAAGTCAAGGTGGATGTGGACCCCCGTCACGGTCTTAAGCCAGAGGCCCAGTTCAAATCCCCTCTGAACCATGCAGCACAGTGGGTGACTTTGGGTAAGTCAACCTACCTTACAGGGTTGTTGCGGTGGGGATAAAATATGCCCCCTATACATGGTCTTGAACTAACAGAGAAAAGATGAGATATAAATGCAGAAATCAATCAATCTCATTTTCCATTAGCATCCCAGGCACCCTGCTGCCAAACTGAAGTTGAGGAAAGCCCCATTCATTTGAAACATGAAGACTGTTGAGATGCTGCTGTAGGATCCAAATTTAAGAACTCCTGCCTGGGTATTCACCTGAAAATCTTTGTGCAGGGCTGGTGTCACAAGAACTACAGCTACCCCTTTGTCCATACTCAGTCATTGTTCATGGGAGTAGCAGCTGGGTTATTTAAGACATTCATTCAGCTGGTCCATAACTCAGCATCACCAGGAGTCTGAGCTACAAAGATATTAAGGTTGGTGTTGGCTGAGACTCTCATGCCCTCACATCTCCTCTACATTTTGGAGGCCCCAACAAGGCAAAAGGAGGAAGGATTCCTTGGGAGCAGTTCATAGACCAGTCCCGATCCTAGTTCTGCTCTCAGCAAGTGATGATGCCTTCTCCAGGTCTTACACAGGCCCTAGCAGGTAAATATCAGGCTATTTTTAGCAGTTCCTTCAGTGTGTGCTGCAGCTGTTCCCTTTATTCAGATGAACAGATCTAACTCAATTTCACATCCAAGTGAGGCCTATGCCTAATCTCCCAGAAATTAACCTTTCCTGCTTCCCAGAATGTCCCTCCCCTGGGCCCGGCTGCTTGGAATCAAGGACTAATCTCCCCGTAATGAGGTGGAACCAGAGCTGACTGTTGCCATATTTGCTGTGGCATGCCTGGCAGCTTCACCCCCCCCCCCCCCAGGGGAGCTACTGCCTTAAGTATCCCCTGACCCTTGGGGGGAGAGTAGCTTTGTCTAAGAGGACACCAAGACTTCTGTTATCCTGGAAGGAGGTGGTACGAGTCTGGAGGCTAAAAACTTGACTTGTTCTCTTCATTCTCCTTTCTATGTCTTATGAAGCTGAAGCAAAGTGAGCTGAACTAGAACATAAAAACATGATTTCACTGATGTCTGATTCTGAGAACATGGTTCTCTAGCAGAAAAAGCAGGGTGTGTGGTGCCTAACAGATCTTGTCCACCACTGGGTGCTCAAGTGCCAGCCTCTGTGGGCAGCCTTGAGCTTCTGCCATCAGCACACATGGGGCATACACACCTCCTCCACTGAAAGCTGAGTACACTGGAAAGAGCATCTCCAAGGTATGGCTGTTCCCCTGCAACTAATTTGGGATATAGGTGAGCCACGCAGGCAACTGTGTAAGGCATTTTGCTCCAGTCTGGCTCTTTGTAGATCTCCTGAGCTCTATACACACCAAAACCTCTAGCTGGCCTTTGGCTAATGCAACTTTAGAGACAGAACAAACCATCTCTTCTGCCACAGCAACACTTGAAGGGGTCATAATAGTTTGATCAGCATTTTGTTACATTTTTGTTAGTCCTGATCAAGATAGTACCCTTCCATGATTTTTATTTGTTTCCCCCAATGGGGAGAAGTATATTGCCAAAATGCAGCAGCAGACTAACAAGAATCAAAGGCATGGTTTCCTACCACTTTAAGATTATTTTATCATTTTAAGCATTAGGGCTTCTGTCTGTGTGTGTGTGTGTGTTTTATGTGTAACATAATACTGTGTGTGTGTATGTATGTATGTATGTATGTATATATATATATATGTATGTATGTATGTATGTATGTATGAAACTTTACACAACAGTTTTAATAAAGGATCAGCGTATTGCATTATAACCATCCATCCATAAGCTACGTCTGTAAGCAACTTGTTCATCAGTTACTAACTAATATCAGGTCTTCAGTCCTCTGAGTAATTGGGGCCATAATTTTCATGTTATTGTTTTGCTTCCCCCCCCCTTTTTCCTCTTTTTCTATTTTTTTTTTTTGTTCTATTCTGTTAAATTATTTTAATTATTCTTTATCTTTAAAGATAAATATTAATTAATATTAATATTAAGCTAACAATATAATACCTCCCCACCAAGTAACACCAACAAAACAGGCCTGGAAAATCTAGATCCCACCCAGTACAGACTTTCCCAGGGTAATCCCTGGTGCAAAAATAGATCAGAGGGCGAGAGAGGCAAAAAAAGAGGAAAATATAAGTCACTGGTCAACTATATGATAGCTCACTCTGGCCTAAGGTGTTAGGCCAATGTTAGACATTCAAGAAATATACTGCTGTTTTGGTGCTGACCAAATTCAGGGTCTCATCTCCTTTTATGGTACTAAATCTTCTATTGGACCAGTTGCAGGCATATATATGTTTTAGATTTAGCCAAGAGATCTATTTCAGTGAACTGCAGCACGAAGCTGAAAGACTGTCAAAATAGGGATGATATAATTTAGCCTTCCCAATCTATTCCTCCATCAAAGTAATGGGACTACAATCCCATAACTCTCATGCTGGCTGGGAATTCTAGGCATTCTAGTCCCAACACATCTGCTCAGGGCAAATGACTACCACTTCCTTCTTAAAATTGGAGGGCAACTGATCCACGAGTCTCCCTTAGAAGCACATTCCCTATTTACCATTCTGCCACAGAGTAAACCCCGTTCTTTGGCACGTCAACCATAGCGCCAGCTTCAGAAGCGTCAAAGCGTGGCCCGTCTCACTAGCCAGAGCAAGGCTGTGTAGGATGACCGCAGACTTGGAGGACTGAAACCAGCTTCTCGAATCTTCTCTGGAAATGGCAGCTGGTGCAACTTCATCAGCCCTGACATTACATGCTCTCTCTGGTCTACCCCGGCAGCCAGCCAGCCAGCTGGAGCTGGAACCAGCTGCACTTTCGAAACTCTTTTTAGTGATAGTCCCATGGAGAGCCTGTTATGTAGCAATCAATTGGAGAAGTTGCAAACACAGGGAGGATCGTGGCCATGTGCTTGTTCTTGAAGAGGGGTTGCAGCTGGCATATCAGCCCAAGCAGGAAAAGAGTTTGCTCCCCATCGTCTTTCGCACTGCCCCTGCTGCTGGGGTGTGTCTCGGCAGCCCCACTTAGTGCTCCAAGCTGACCCAAGCCCAGGCTGCCATGCTCCTCCACCCATTGTGCCAGGGGTCAGAAGAGCCCCGCTGGGTCAAGCCGTTTGTCCACCTAGCCCAGCATTCTCTGTTGCACAGGAGCCAACCAGGTACCTCTTGGAAGGCCACAAGGAGTTATTAGAAGGGGTAGTCCTCTCCAATGGCTATTCTCACAGCTGCTGTTTAAGGCTGACTGCCTGTATTTCATGTAATATGCAGTCAGAGGAGTAGCCTTTGATACCCTGATCCCTATAAATTTGTCCAGTCCTTATTTACTTATATGTATTTATTTAGAAATTCAGAAAGTACAGATAGTTCATAGAAAAGTTTGCAGAGTAATCTAGGATAAAATTTAAAAAGATACAAACTATTCCATTAGAAGAAGTACCTCACTTTTATCGGCCTGTATCAATTTGGGTTAAAACAAATATACCGTATTTTTCCGACAATAAGACGCCCCCATATACAAGACGACCCCCATTTTTCCAACCCCAAACTAAGAAATCAATATTTTAAAGATAGTGCAGAACACATTTTTATTTAGTAATTAGTTAACATTGACCTGATACACTCGGTGGGAGGAGGTCCAAACCGTCTCTCTGCAGCTCTATTTCCAGGCTCTTTTGCATAACTGATTCCATTCAAGCACGAGTGAAACTAGCTTCTCTCTGCAAAAGCCTTCCTCTAATTGGTTTGTTCAGCATCAGCTGACATCAGTTACATAAGGCTTGTGATTGGAGGACGTCTGTTTGGGAGACAAGCTATTTCACTCGTGACTGGAGGCTAGCAATAGGAGGAAGCTGCCTGCAGAGACAAAGTATGGGCAGTTTTGCCTCGGCTCACTTCCTTAAATAAGACGCCCTTCAATTTTTAGGGTAAGGATTTTAGAAAAAAGTATCATCTTATAGTCGGAAAAATACGGTAATTTCACAGCAATTTAATACTTTAAAGCTTTCAAAACTTTTGTATTTACGATTATCGAGATCAATGTTTAGATCACTAGCTAAAACATCTATATGACAAAAAATAGACCATCCTGGTAAAAAAGTTTAGAACCTTAATTCTAAGAGAACCCCACCTGAGGGGCGACAACAAGGCACGTGCAGAATCATACTCTATATGCAGTTTCCAAGTTAAAGGGAGGCAAACCTCAAACTTGTTTCCAACCTCTTTTTAAAACTGTTGAAATAGGCTGCAATTGCTATGCCTGATGGCAACAAATTCCACAACTTAATTATTATATTTTGTGTGAAAAGGTGCTTGTTCCTCAATCTCCTCACATTTAACTTTGGTGAATGGCTACAAGTTCTGACAGAAGGAAGAAAACTTCACTCTCCATTTTCCACCTGATGCAGAGTCTCAGACATCTTGAACATGATCTCCTTATCCATCTTCAGCCTAGACCAGTGTTTCTCAATCTTGGCAACTTCAAGACGTGTGGACTTCAATTCCCAGAATTCCTCAGCCAGCATGGGAGTTGATGTCCACACATCTTAAAGTTGCTAAGGTTGAGAAACCCAGATCTACTGTAGATCCAAAGCTGCCAATGCTGTTATCTTTTCAGAAAGGGAACTGTTCTTACCCCCATTGTATTTGAGATAACAACGGAGGGAGAAACAGTTTCCACTAATGTGGAAGGGGATAAGGCAGGGGATAAGTTTATTTCCCACACTCATCTTTGAGGAATACACTCACACACAAAAATGCTACATTGTGCTTCTGTAGATTTCCATCTGTATGTTTGACAGTCCATTCTTGTAAATGCAAGAGAGGTGTCCTGGGTGTTCAAAGAGCAAATGGAAGTTGGGATCTGAGAACAAGCTAACCCCTCACTCAAATCTTGCCTTTGTGACTATGTAGTGGACAGAAAATCATTCTCTCAGCATTGCAAGAGGCAGAAATTTCCAACCTGCCTCACAGCTCTGCTGCAAGATGTCTGGAAATGCTGAGGACAGTCTGATCAATGCTAAGCCTTGTTCCTTAGTCCTACTGTACTGTTGTTTATTATTACTGTCCTCCAGGATCTAGCTTTCAAGAATAACATTGCCATGCCGGCAGCTCTGTGCATTCAGTGGAGAAAGAGACTTGAAGCCACCTGAGAGCCACAACTTTGCAATCTGTTCTACTTCTGTGTTCCGTTCCTCGTGCCCAGGCAGTGCCAACCAACTCCCCACCAGCTGGCAGCTCTGTAGAATTACCCCCATCCTTCATGCCACCCCAGCAATGCAATGGCCTACAAAGCATTCTGTCTGTCCCCCTTTGGCTGCTGAGCCCTTGGTGATTCTCTCTTCTGTTCTTTTCCCCTCTGACAGCAGCGGGCAATCAGTAAGAAGGGGAGAGAGGGCCCAGAGCTTTGCCTTCAACATCAGCCCAACTGAAAGGGAGAGATTGTGCAAGGGCCCACTGGGTGCACTCCCTAAATCTCTGTTGGAGGTTAATTTGATAGACAAAGGCTGCTTTGATCCTCAGACATCTGACGGTATCGTGGGCGTCCGAGCGGACACCTTCCCATCTCTCACTTTCAGGAGGGGGAGAGGGGAGATGCAGCACATGGACCAGAGTTTGGCAGAGGATGGGAAACTTCTTGTATCCTGACAGCTAAGCTGACAAAATTCAGGGCAGGAAATTAGCACCCCATTCAGCTTCCACCAGCAAAAGAAGGAACCTCAGTACTGAGTGATCCAAAGCTTCAAGATAAAGCACAGGACCTCTGCCAGCCCTGGAGCAATTTCAGACTCAGTGCTGGGATCTCCCTGGTGAGCCTGAGACAGAGTTAGCACCTGATTCAGGCCTGCAAGCCAACCCCACGAGGCTATTGGCCCATTTGCTGTATCTGGTGCCAGCCAGCAAGCAGAGAATCCCAAAAGTGCAAGGGGGAAGCTGCCTCATATACGTCTGGAAGAATTAAAGGCTGCTCCGGAGGCACATGGGTCTGGCGTTCTCTCCTTGTAATATTTATCGGGAATAATCACTATTTCCTGGGGGCTGCAGGAGGTGCACTGCAGGAGAGGCCATCACTCACGGCTTGCACATTGACAAGGGGGCTGGCATGGCAAGCAGAGTATGCACTGAGCGATCCCATTTATAATTGCAGGGATTGCTCAGGGGGAGTGTGGCCTGTCATTAGAGCAGCATTGCCAGACCATCAATAACCCTCTCCCTGGGCTCCAAGTGCAGCAGCCAACTTATTATTTATGCCATCATATGTTGTGCCAGGCACGGCTTGACTACCAGCGCTGCTGCCCAAGAATGGTGCTGCCACAAACAGTTGGCTAGGCCTCTGTGGAGTGGGTCTTCTGTTTTTTCCCTTGGCTATACCTCCAAGGTCTTTTCTCTTTTTTAGCCTAAGAGAAGCCAGGGATGCAGCTCCTGCACGTCACCAAGTCTCCTTCCGACTTTTCTCTTGTCTTTTCTCAGCGACTGTGTTCAAATGAGCTTATGAGTTTGCTTGGACATTTACTAGAACTTCTTGCTTTATAAGTCTTCCCATCGTGCCACCCTCCTTGTGTGCTGCACTGTAGAAATTCCAGCCAGCTGTGCAACAGGCATCTGGGCTGAACATCTTGAAGGATGTAGTTTGATGTACCTGAATGTCACCAGCTGGTGGAAGGCTGCATCAGAAGAGCAGGAATGATAGGCCACATGCTACATGCCCTTTGAACACCAGAACCATCTTCCCCTTTTGGCTGTTTTCTAGGATACACTTTCAAGTTGGGGTGGAGTAATGATAAATTAACTAAGCCTGATTAGTCTCTGGGCCCTCTGACAGATGCTCCTGAGTAATGTAAAGAAAGCTTGAAAGCAGCTGGTTTAACTGAAGATCCTTTGTGCTGCTTTTACATTGGCTGCACTGGCTAAGAGGCATGGAGCTGAATTCAAATTTGAAACGTACCGAATTGGGGGATGTTATTGTTCAGACTGGGACACGCTTCTGGGGTGTTTCATCTCACACTGGCTGGGTTCAGGCAATGTACTTAACTTGGTCAGATCTTTACTGCATTCACGGATACTAAACTGAGCTACTTGTGGAGTCCTTGGGGTTCTCTGAGCTTGGTTATTTTCTTGCAAACGTTTCGTTACCTGGCTAGGTAACATCTTCAGTGCTGGAATGGGCTGGGGTTTGCTCTCTGTTTATATACAGTTGCTTGACCTGCCAGTGTTGGGGGGGGGGGGGAAATGTTCTCCTGGTAGTTCCTTGATTAGGGTATTGTTTACTCCTTGACTGTCTGGTGATAATCTTGGTGTTAATCTCTGCTTGTCTGGATGATGATTGCTGGTGAGGAGGTATTCTGGTCTTTTGTTTCCTTTTTATTGCCTCTTTTGAATGGTATGTAGATATTGTTTAACTCTATGTACCTATTGATGGCTGCTTTGTCGGAATAAAAAAGATAAAATAAATTAAAAAAATTAAAAATTAAAAAAAATTAAAAATTATTTTTTTAAAAAAAATTAAAAATTTAAAAATAAAATAAAAGAGGCAATAAAAAGGAAACAAAAGATCAGAATACCTCCTCACCAGCAATCATCACCCAGATAAGCAGAGATTAATACCAAGATTAACACCAGACAGTCAAGCAGTAAACAATATCCTAACCAAGGAACTACCAGGAGAACATTCCCCCCCCCCCCCCCAACACTGACAGGGCAAGCCACTGTATATAAACAGAGAGCAAACCCCAGCCCATTCCAGCACTGAAGATGTTACCTAGCCAGGTAGCAAAACGCTTGCAAGAAAACAGCCAAGCTCAGAGAACCCCAAGGACTCCATAGTTCAACCCTGAGCTATACATATTCTCTTCTATTGGGCTACATGTTTTTAGGATTGAGCGTGTTGTGTGAACATCACCTGTTTGCTTGGTTGATGATCCTTGGAACACTCCAACCTACTGGATTTGCAACATGTACCCAATTTGCCTCTGGTCAATCCCACTTCGTGCTGCGCTTTGGCAAGGAGATGGGAAGGGGGAGAGAGAATATTGAAGCTTGAGTGGGGGAAATATCCTCCTGGTTCTTTCATTGCTCTATGTAGAGTTTTGTAGTAATTTGAGCATCTTGCTCGCAGCTGCTCTGCTCTCCAAAATGAAACAAGAAAATAAATATCTGAAGACCAGTGCCAGAGGTTCCCTGATCATGACTAGCAGCCAAGTTTTTATTTGTTTGTGTTTTTTGTTTCCCCCTTTTTACTCTGAGATGGCTCTGCTTTGCAGCTGGTGTGCCATAACAGCAGTGAGGTTATGGCTGGGGTGAAGGCCACTGGGTTTCTACACATTGGGCAGGCATCTATGATTCCCTATATTGTATGAAGCGAGCAATGGGTTAATTCAACAACCAGGCTAAGCATTGTTTGTGAACCCGGCTTTGGACTGGCCCATTGGGAAGCCAAACATGAACCCAGGTCAGAAACCTGTGGACTTTTTAGGTGGGACTCTAGCTCCCATCTTATCACCATCTAACATGATCCATAGCAAAGGATGGTAGGAATTGAAGTTTAACCCGCTTGGGAACTACAATCATCTCACTGCTGATAGATGAGAGAGAGAGAGATGATAGAAAGATATGTTCACCTTTGTGTTATGACCTCTGAGCAGTTCCCAAGGGAACTGAAGTTGTGTGGCCTATAGCAATTGACTTCAACGTTATGCTTTTGAGATATGTAAGGGCTGCAGCTCCAGGATCTCCAAACCATGGATCAGGAACTCTGAGAACTGTATTCCCAGCATATCCAAAGGATCCCAGTTAGGTTGGGGAAGGGTCATACACTGAAGGCCTGACCATCATCCAATCACAGAGCATTCTGCCATTATGTACAGCCCCCCCCCCCCGAGTTCTTCCTTTTATCACACGCCACTGATTTCTTCATGTTCCAAGGTGACCTTGGCTGCTGTGACTTTTCCATCTCTTTGGCGAACATGTCTTTTTTTATTCTATTAATAGTTTTACCCCTTAAATTATTGATCTGTGTTTACAGCCAGAGCAGGCACCAGGCGAATGGTGCTTTGCCTGAGAATAAATCTAGTCTGACACAGGAAATACTTGGGGTTAAAGTGATAGGGGCTGAGAGTTGAAGCTCAAGTGCAGGAGGACACGGCTGAGACAGGAGAGGAGGAAAAGACATGGGTCCAAATGGGTAGGTTGTGCATTAGAAGTCAGCAACCCCCCTTTCAATTTTCTTTTCCTCAATCCTCTCATTTTTGTGTAAGTTTCTTCTGTTGTATTTTTTCAGCAAGTGTCAGCTTACATGTATGTCCAGGATATAACACCATGGTCACTGTTCCCAATTGGTTCATTATTTTTAGGTGTTTCTGGGCACTATGTCACATATTCTGTTCCTAATTCCTTAACCAGGTGTTCCAAAGCACAATCATCTAAGGAATCGAAACATTTCTGCTGTCCAGCCCATGCATTTTCCCAGTCTAAATGAGAATGACTAAGTTGCCCATTATTATTACTGCTTTGTTTTTCAGATGCCTCTGTAATTTTATTCTCCATCTGTAGGTCAGCGTTAGCCTATTGATCCGGGGGCAATAGCACATCCCTAGTACTAAGTAACTTTGGGAGATTGATATGGATCTTAGGGCTCTGCAGTGCTTTGAATCTGAACTCACACATGTTTTGGCAACTCCTTAAAGCAGCTGTGTCTTTTCCTTGTCATCCCACAAGTACTTATTTGCAGGATTGCAGGAAAAGATGCTTTTGGTTTAATAAGTTGCTGATGGGTGCTGTGTATATCCTTACTATTCCAAGGCATTTTGAATCCAAAGCATTGCACAGTCCTAATGCACACCCACAGTGATTCTGCGCAAGTGTTTGCTTCATTAGGGATTTCTGCTTTATGGAACTCCATGCTCTCTTTGACATACAGCAATTCCACCTCCAATGCACCTTCATTTTTTCCTTAGAGCTTATATCCAGAGATAACCATATTCTATTAGTTATTTCCTTTCCTCTGGGCTTCTGCAAGGCTTACTCATATCTATATTTTCTTCAAGCATTTCAGCTGTCTCATTTTGGTTTGAAAGCTTCTGGCATTTGCATATGAGTATATATTCAAAGTTTTACCATAGGATTTCTACAGCAGGCGCTTGGCGGGGGGGGGGGGGGGGTGTCTGTCCATACTAATTTCCTAGATGTAAACTACTGTTTCTCAACCTTGGTGACTTCCAGATGTATGGACTTGAATTCCCAGAATCCCCCAGCCACTATAGTCACTGCTAAGAATTCTGAGAGTTGGAGTCCACACACCTCTAAGTTGCCCAGGTTGAGAAACACTGATCTAGACCATCCCCCATTGAATGGTTAGAAACATTTTCATCCTCATCCTTCAGAGATAATTTTCACCAAACCAGATGTTCCTCACATCCCATTGGTTCCCCCCTGGAATTCACTTAAAAGTTGTTCTATCACTCTTTTGCTGCCTGGTACCTTCCTGGTTGAAGTGCAACCTGTATTTTTTATATAAACTTGGCTTCTCCCAAACCAATACCTCACAGGTTGAAGTCCTCCTCCCAGCACCATCACTTCATCTATGTTTTGAGATTATTCAACCCTTTCTGTCTAATTAGCCCTGCATGTGGAACCAGTAGCTTTTCCAAGAAAACCACCTTGGAGGTCCTGGATTTCAACAGCCTACATAACAATATTTTACTTCCATGTTTATCCACTTACTTTTCTTCAGATCACTGGTATCAACATGTATCATGACCACTGACTCCTCACCAGCATTACCTACTAGATTATCTAGATGGAACATGATCCCTGAAACCTTCAAACCAGATGGCTGGCACATTTATCACACATTATGACTGTTGGATATCCTGGTTTGAGCATATGTCTCCTTCCATCTTCTCGCCACCAACTGCTTGCTCCTTCACACTTGATCATGGAGTACTGCTGCCTTCAACGATACCACCTTCTTTCCCTTTAATGCTCTGAGCAAATGACACTAAATGTGAATGGATTAGTCATGCCAGTACTCACAGGTGGCAGAGTAGGATGGGAAATAACCACATTATGGTCTGAGAAAACTGTGAGTCATCTGTAAGCGTGGCTTTGGATACCACGAACTAGGCAGTCCTATTTACAGATCTTTTATATCCTATTTTTCTGAGACACACAACTTCCTGTGGTTTCCCGCCAGTGGTTGCCCCTATCTTTCCTCCCTTCGTTTTACCTTCTGTCCTCTCTGCATCATCTGGCCTTGTTTCCAGGACAAGTATTCCACCCAGTTGACAGCCTTGTCCTGGATTTATGGCTGGCGACAGGTGTATAAATTTGAGAAGATAACTGCAGGATGCGGGGGAAGGAAGGTAGACGTAATTTAGCTGGGGAATTGTGGAATAGGACCAAGGGCCATTGGCAGAGGTAAGGGAGCAGAACTGAAATAATAAGAATGGGATTTCAGGACTCCAAATATGAAGTCATTTCCTCCCCCCCCCCCCCCCCATCCTAGATTGGCAATTAGTGATTCTCCACAGTCCTAGACTCTCCACTTTCCATCTCTGCTGGGATCTATCAACTTTTCACCCACCATCCTCCCCCCCCCCCCCGCACCGTCCCCGCTTCCTCTGCAGGCCCCAGGGAAGCTACTATCTCTGCAGCTCAGGCACTGCTTAGACTCAGCATCCAGCTGCCTCCGGGAACATCTATGTTAGGTTCACATCGGTAAATTATTTAAAGCTTTCTCTGGTGCAGCGTAAAGATAATAAAGCCGGAAATGAAAGAATCAATAGCACGAACTGAAACGGGGCTGGGAAAGTCTTCCCTTGTGGCTCCTGGTGCAGGTGGAGGCAGACCAGGGCAGCTGGTGGGGGGTGCCTGCAGAACTGGCAGGGTCCTTCTGCCGTTTTCTTCCATACAGAGGCCTGGTGGGAAAAAATCTAGGAAATTTTAGATTCAGACCACCACGAGCACAAGATAAATCAGATTTAACATTTTGGGAAGAACAGTAAAGGCCATTCAAAAGCATCCTCACTGCTGTTTCTCAATGTGTACTTCTTTTCCTTAACTTGGGGCAAATTCTGAAAAAAGGGGTTCTTCACATCTTAGGTACTACAGTTTGATGTGGGGAAAGCTCACCGTGCAGGGGTATCTGCAGGGTGTGGTCAAAAAAGTCAGGATGGTGGCCATGATGGGGCAATCAAAGCCCCACCTGTTTTTATAGATGTGGCCCGCATCTTGCTTTTTTTTTTAACCTCACTCTATGGATATCCCGTTGTTGCAAAAGGCAATTGGTGCTTTTTTCACTCACTAAAATAGGTTTTGATGTTTGCAAAATATTTTGGATCCACTGAAGGATAAACTTTTATGCCGCTAAATGCATATACATATAACCCTTCGGTTTGACTACCTATCATCTGATAGGTAGCCAAACTGAAGGGTTCCTTGTAACTACTGTGAAATTACTATGTTCATACTGACTTTGACTTTTCACAGCTACCGTCCCTGTATCTTCATGCCTTCCTACTAAAAAGATTTCCCTGTATATTTCTACCATGGACCATCTCACAATCTGCATTTGATGCTTTTTCCACAGCAGATTTGGTCTTGCTCAGGGGTGTCCACATGGTATGATCAAAAAAGTCAAGATGAAGGCTGTGATACACATAAATACATAATGCACATAAATACAGGTCGGGCTTCGATCGCACTATCATATCCCGCACCTTGACCTTTTTTACCATACCCTGCAGTATGTTTTGCTACTTTCAGTGCACCAGGGTTGATTGGCAGAAAGTAGTATGTGACTGACAGAGGCATGGCCTGCAGTAGACCCAAGGTATAATCCTTGTGTGAGAGACCTTTGTGACTAGGTCAACGGAAAATCCAGCTCATTATGCTGTCCTGCTAGAAAGGAAAGGTACAATGCAGACCAGCACCAACCAGTTCCCTCATATTAGTTGCTAGATTTGGGCTGCAAACATCTAGATGGCTGCTCGATGACTGCAAAGAGCTTTTAGAAGTATCTAGTGATTGTTTGGACTTTTGCAGCCCAAATCTGATGGTCCTATTCAAATCTGTTTTCCTCCTGACCATTTAGACCTCTTTGTACAGCTTCAGGACAGAGCCATGCCCAAAGTATAATCCCTGAGTCAGTAATAGGTCTTTCACTCTGACGTTGGGGCCCTACTCAACAGAGAGAGATTACATATGGATTTGGGATTAGCTTTCAAACTCCTGGTTACTACTGCTGCCTGTAACCATCTCTGGTTAGAGCCCAGTTTGATTTTTGGAACTTTTTTTGCCCAACTAGACTGTGTCTTGACTCCAAGACTATTTCTAGAATTTGTTTTGGGGGATTCTTATTTTTCCTGAAGATCTGCTGCCTATTTTGAGCACTTGCCTGATTACTCACCTTGCTTACAAGTCAGTCTACTCTTTAGCCTATTGCTACTTACTGGGGATACTACTGTTCTGGAACCTTGTCCCCACTGAGACATCACCCATGTATTTAAATAACCCCTTGGGTTTTTTGTTTTCCTAGTTTTTAACCCGCTTGCTTGATGAAGAGTTCTTAGAGAGTTAGATGCTTGCAGCGACATAGCTGCATTCTTTAATCAGAATGCCAGGATTGTAGAAAAGAACTGCATGAACCAAGAATACGGGACAAGTGTTTGGATGCGGTCCTCAGTCAGGAAGCAGAGATATTACCACTAGATGGCTTCTCTTAACCAGATGCCAGAAGAAGAGGGTATTATAGTGCATGCATTATTATGAGAGGAAAAAGTTTGATGAAGGATGTAGGACTCCTTCATAAATGCACCAAAGGAATTGATGGGCTAAAGAATCAGAAATTCTCATATATTAGCAGAGTAGAAACTTGGGTCTTTGCAGTGAGCTTGTTTGCACCTTTCCAGAAGTGGATTCTTCATAAAATAGGATTTCAGTACTTGAAAATCATGTCAGTGGTTGGACTGAAAGCTGTCAATTCAAGTTCCTTTCCAGGGGAAAGAAGCAGGTCACAGTCATATATCCATCTTAAAAATAGTTGCCAACATGCTCAACCAAAACTTGCCAACCAAAACTTCCAAATAGAGGTGGCCTTCACATGGCAGGTCCAGTATGTGTCCTGCCATTATTGACATTCCAGATGTCACAGTGGCAACCATGTGGATAGACCTATACAAATGCTCTGACATCACTTAAATGAGTTCCTACAGGAAAGGGGTTATGCAACAAAATAGTTTGTCATGCTGATCTTTTCTCTTGGCATGACTATTTTGCTTTAAATTGGGCTTTGGGACTCCTTGATTCTGCTCTAAAAACATATTTTTCATCTAGATACCAGTAAACCATCACAAACTTTTGCTAATCCAGTTTGGGAGCTCTAGTTCCATCTTCAAATTTAGTAAAATGTGATGTGGTTTGTGGGGAGCAAAGGAATTTTGATGCCTACAAACCATTTGGGGTGGAGGGGAGTGTTGAAGGGAGGGTCAGGCTAGAAGCCAATATAGACACACCCACAGCCAGTAGTTAAAGAAATGAGGGATTTTATTACCTGGACACTATGGCACCTATATTAATGAAGTAGTGTGATCTAATAATATATCCAAGTGAAAATATTATTTACAAAACCACTATGTTTTTCTATGCATGTATAGAATAATATAAGAAATCAAGTCTTAACTTACCTAATTTTCCTCCCTTTTATGTCTCTGTCTCTCACTTTCCGCTTGTAATTTATAATGTTTTCTTCTCTTCCTCCTTATCTCAACTACTGACACTGGAATATCTCTGAGTTTTCTCCTGGCTGTCTTGCTGCCAAATAAAGCTTTTACTCACAAAGTTCCATTTCCCAGCCTCTGAAGCTCCATACACACAACACAGTCTGTCCTCCTGGTCCTCCTGCTCTCACAAACTGGTCCAAGCTTTTCTTCCCAATCTCAGGGCTGGAATCTCCATACTTGGCAGGCTGGGACATTCCTCCACTCCATTCCACATTAACTAGGTGACATCTTCTCCAGCAGCATGTCCTACAGCATCTGAAATATAAACATACCCCCTCTGCTTTTCCTTTCCCTTTATATATGGTATATCTAAGACATGTACACTTTACAGGTACATTCTTGCATTTTCCTCTTTTCTGCCTACATGTTTTTGGTCTTGTGCTGAGCCATCTGCCTTTCCAAAAAAATAAATAAATCCATGACCTTGGCATAGACCCAATCATTCCCTTTCAGCTGGCACTTCACCCTGCCCCTGGGAACACAGGAGACCAAATGGCCTTGGTACAGGTGACTTCTGTGTTGATCTGGCATGGTGAAGGGATGACATTTTGCTGCAAGTGGGACCCTGGTAGGGGTCGACTCATGCCTAGTCCATTGAGAAAGCAGCTGGGAGCCAGAGTGTAATCACAGACATCTCCATCTCAGGGCTTTGTACCATACAGTGGGAAGGGACCTTGGAGGGGACCTTCTAGTCCAACCCCCTGGCTGGGGCAGGAACCGATGTGTGAGAGCTAGAGCGGAAAGAGTTAAGCGCATTCTCTTATCCCCAGAACAGAGAGGTAGAGATAAGAAAATGCGCTTAACTCTTTCCGCTCTAGCTCTCACACGATGGAATGTATCTACAAGGAGGAGGGTGATGTGGGAGATCAAGGCTATCAGGAGGGAGGAGGTGCATTCCAGGAGGGGAAAGGAGGCAAGAGACAACCCAGTCCTCAAGGGGAGTATGGGAAGTGAAAGAGGTTCAGGATAGCCACTCCCTAGAATCCCCCAGGGTATATCCACTAGTTGCTGTAGTATAGATTTAGTTTGGCAAGATTCTGTCTATAAGATGTAAGTAAATAAAGGAACTATACTTGACTAGACTGTTTCACCATTGTTCTTGGGCTGGGCCTGACATCACAGTTATCCAGCCTTTGCTTGAAAGCCTCTGTGGCAGAGCAGCCCCATCTCTAGGAAGCAGGCTGTTCCATTGCTTAATGGCTCTCACAGCTACCAAATTCCTTCTTATTTCCAGTGTGGATCTCCCTCTGCAAAGCTTCCCCCTACTGATTCCTGTTCTACCCTTGGGAGCTACAGAGAATAAATCCATACTCTCTTCCCTGTGACAGCCCTTCAAGTATTGGAAGACTGCTATCCTTACCTCTCCTTAGCACTAGTATGGAACTAGTTCCAGGCCTATCCATAGTTTCTGAGAGCTGAATAAGGTTTTGGGGTGGGGGTTCTGCTGCAGTTTGTTTGAAACCGGAGCAAAGCTGATGTTCTATCTGCAGTCTTTAGTTCTGTGGAGCTTGTGGGATGTTCAGTTTCCAGTCAGGGGAAACTTTTGACTCACCTTGCTTCCAGGCTCCCGAGTTCTCACCCAGCCTCACTACTAATTTCCTATCATTTCACCCTTGGAAGCTTTTGAATGCAGTGGGGGAACGGTAGCAAGGCAGCTTGGATGTTGACAAATAACCTTCTCTTGTTGTATAGTTGCCCATAATATAAAAAGCTGAATAACCACTGTAGATGTTAAAGTGTTGGACCAGGAGAAGGGAGACCCAGATTCTCCTCCACCCTCAGCCATAGAAGCTCACTGGGTTTTTGTGGGGAAAAACAGGAGGAGGGAGCACTAGGTACACCACTTGGATGAGCTCCTGATTGAAAGATGGGACATACATCTAAGAAATAAGAGCAACGTGGCTGAAGGAGCATTAACAACTTTATTCCCCTTCTTTGCATGGGAGAGAAATTTCATTTTTTGTTTTTATTTTTCTTCCAGGACTCACAATGGTTCAGGGGGCAGGACTCTGAATGACCTACTCAGCTGGAGGAGCTCTAATTGGCTCATGGTGAAGGTTTCATCTGCAAAAGTGAACATGACCTTGGGTTGGCTTTGAACTGCTCTGGAGGGATTGGCAATGAAAACAGCAATGATGTGAAAGTACATTGGGTCTGGTAAATTCTGCTTGGGACAGTTGGTTTGCCACTGAATTTTATCTGAATTCAGTGGCCTTTGTGCAGCCTTAACTCAAAGTCTGTACATGACCTAAAAAATCCTATCTGGAAGCTCAGCTGAGAACAGTCAGGACAGCAAATTGGAGCTCTGAGATCTTCTCACCTATCTATAATTTCCCAATTAGTGCATTGCAGTTAAAATGCAAAAATATTTGGTGTTTATCTAGTCAACTTCTGAAGTGGAAGGAATTCATATCAGTTCTTCTGCAGAACTAGCTATTTTTAAATCTGTCTGATGAGTTTCATGTTTCAGCTGAACAGGAACATCCTCTGGTTTTGTCTCTCCCCTCAAATCAGAATGTTTGGGGTGAATTTTCTTGCAAGTTGTTTTTCAACTAGTTCACATCAGCCATATTCTATCAGGTTACATGGGTGCCTGGCCTTCTCCACACTATAGAGATTATAATGGTTTCACATTTGCTTTTTACATGCCTAGCACAATTAAAGAAGGATGCCCCCCTAAGCAACTCAGTTAACTAGCAGTGTCAAAGAAGCCATTAGTTTGGGGGGCGGGGTGGAGGCTTCCTTCAGAAAATGGAAATCTTGCCAAGGCAAGCAGAAAAAGGAGTTATGAAAAGCTATTAAAAATATAAGCCAACAATGAGGGATGCACAAACACAACTCCCCGTGAATCCTACTGTCAGCAATCCCTTTTGTAGCTCTTGGATACACTAAAGTGGTGCAGATTACAGGGAGTGTCTTTGCAAAGTGCAAATTAGTCCTGGTGCTGAAATAAAGTCCCTTGGGGTTTATTGGAATGTTTTTGGGGTGCAAAAAAGGTAACTTCATTCCCTGGTTCTGTCTTGTGGGTGCAACCCGAGCCCGCTCTGAGTTCTGTACTGCAGCCTGCCTTCTGATTGTGCAGATTTTCTGCCTCATTCCTCAGGCAGGGCAGGCAGGGAGCAGGAGGGGCGAGTGGCTGGAGGAAGTCAGGCACTGCCTCCTGCTGTTGGTTGCAGTTCCATCTGGCAGGAGATGTAAAATCCTCATAAATATTATAATTTAATTGTCACTACTAAGGCAGCCTGGGATCCAACAAGCTGGAGGTGGGGATGCATCAGTTTTTCCCAAACTGCTTTAGGGGAAGAGAGTAGAGAACGAGGGAAGACTCTTCTGAATCTGAAGGTCCCAAATCTAATGTATTCCCAAATCCATGTCTTTTTTTTTTTTAAAAGCAAGACATTTTTGCTTACAAATTCATTCCAATTTTCTAAGGCTTGTGGTGACCAAATTCCTTCCAAAATTTGGGAAGCTTTCCTTTCCTGGCTGGCTCATGCCATATATTCAGAGTCAAAATCACAAGCCTGCTATAAGCATCGAAGATCCTTAATTCAGCTGTTCCCAAAGGACAGCGTGGCACTAGAACCAGCAGCGTTATTAACAGCCAGGATCTGCAGTAAACTGAAACATCTATGGATGAAATGTTTCTGAACCAAAGTGGAAACAAACAAGTTTGTAGGAAACCAAGATCGGTTACATACAGCTGTGCTATAAAAAAGCAGTCTTCTCCAGCTGCCTCTTCTATCTTTCATCAAGATAGGCTGTTTTCCTTTGCTAGTGATCTTATGTTTCCAAAGTAAACTTCTCTCAACTAATCTATGCAGTTGCAAATTTTTTTTTACTTTGACTTGTTTTAATTGAAAAATAACTTTGGAGGGTGCGACTAAAAGTGACAAAGTGTGCAGAGGAGAGAGAGAATGCTCAAGATCCACATTTCCCAAACCATTTATTTTCCTCTGTAAGGAGGCTTTGTATCTTTCCTCCCTCTTAGGTATTTGGACATATTCTCAGGGAAAGAAAAAGTTAAGCGGACTGTTCCCTTGTTTCCTCAGCCGCCCATCCACTTCCAATTGCAGATTCTAAGGCTGCTTTTTGGGGGGGGATAGAAAAGAGACATGCATGCAATGTGTAACTGGGCTGTATGTTTCTTTATTACCTTTTCTTCCCAAAGCTCTGAATTGTCCAGAAGTTAATTCCAGTTCACTGATGGCTGGATTAATCCAAAATTTTAAATCCAAAATCCAATTTAAATGTTAGTTCCCCACCTGATAAACCAGTAAAACAAGATAACTAGTAAACTAAAGAAATAATAGCATTGGGGGTATGTGTATATATACTGCATATGTATACGCCTGTATGTATGTATGTGTGTGTGTGGGGGGGTGCTCTCTGCAAACAGCCTTTCTTGTTTGACCTTTACTGGGCTGGCTGGAAATTCTGCAAGTTGCATTCCCCAACATATCTGGAGGGTTCGAAGTTGCAGAAGGCTGGTGTTGAACGTAATAATATTTTGACATAGGAAGTATTCTGAATGAAAGAAAGTCCCTTCTCCAGCCCTAATGGCAGAAAAGGATACCAGAAAGTACCTACTGTATCTTTAAACCCTGATTCACATATATCTTTAAATTATGTTGGCATATTTCATATAGATATATAGGTTTCTAGGCATCTGGTCCTTATTCTTGTTCTGTCCAGCTGTTCTTCCACTCCTCCCCCCCCCCCCCCCCCCCCCCCCCCCACGATTCTGTTACCAGACACAAAGCAATAGCAAGTTACCAGATACAACAGTGTTAAATTGATCAGCTTTGGGTTTTGGAGTAGGTGACCAATATCTCGCCAGCTAAACAACCCACCACTTGTAGGGACTTTCCCCTCTAATAAATTCTTCCTTTTAACTGAAGATTGATGATGATGTCTTTATCATGTGGTCTAGATCAGATAGTCTGGGGAGACAAGGAATTCCTCTCCTAGGAAGCCTGATCTAATAGCACACGATCCACAGTTAAACAAGGGAGCTTTGTTTCAGATCTCAAGGCCGTTGCGCCTGCTCTGCCCCAGAAAACAGCACGGACACAACCAGTCCTTCCGGATTACATGCAGCCTGCAGTGCCTTGCACTGCTGGATGGTTTAAACCCAAAATGTCAGCAGCTAGAATACGGTCACTACAAAAGGTAGGCAAATTGCAGAGCCGAGAGAAGGAGGAGCTGATGCCCTCTTGCTACTGGCACACCTAACTGCCACTCAAATTTTTTTACCTATGTTGAAGGTAAAAATAAATGACCCCCCCCCCCCGCCCAGCAACAAACTGCTTCAGAGCCTGTTCACCAGTTTGATGGACTATTAGAATGTGTCAAATACTTTTCAGCTGAATAGCTTTCAGAATGGCCTACAACGCATGAAACATCTATTTGCAATAAGCAAAATAGAACAATATAAACAGCATATTAAAAACACACAACAGTTAAAGATCTGTATAATAAGACCACATCAATTAAGCACTTTGCACAAGTTGTATACGAATCATTTTATTTTGCCACATGCCTCCTCCTCCTCCTCACAGTCAGCCAGATGTTTAGAATGGATTTGGCATTTTTATCCACCTATTGAGTCCTTCCCAAGGACCTGGGATAGGCAGATGTTGTCTGATGGTGTTAAAGGTATCGTCGCAGGATATAAGCTGTTCCAAGTATATTATTATTATTATTATTATTATTATTATTATTATTATTATTTCTAATAAAATGTTAAGAAATCAGCTGAGACAGGGATCTTAGCCAGTGCTACATTGGGGATCCCCATCTTAATGGTGAGCATTTCCATAGGTTTGAATTGAATGGATTATCCTTCTGGTATCTTTAACCCAAGTCATAAAAGGCTTTAAAAATTAAACACAATGTCCAGTTGTTACGGAAAGATTCTCTTTTGAGGAGACACAGGATCTAGCCAAGAGAAAGGGGGTGTGCCACCAGCAGGTCTTAAAAAACATGATGTGGGAAAGGATAATGCAGCCAGGCTAGCTGAAGATGGCCTTATTAGAGACTACCCCATTGACAAGGCATTGCTTGGAGGAGGCTAGTTCAGGAGGCTTTCAGACAGCCTATACCAACCTAGTACAGATGTTTTAGACAGCTGCTACTTCTACTTCCCAATCCTTCAAAAGCAGTCTAAAGGCAATCCACATTAGCTTCAGTCCTACCAACTTCATTAAGTTTAGAACAAGGATCCAAAATTATTGTCCCCACAGACTGTTGCAACTCTTGCAGTCAAAAAAACAAAACAACAATAAACCCGTCCTTCACTCTGACAACAACTCTGATATTTCTATCTCTCCCTTCTTACATTCTTATTTTGTGTTGGGTGCATTTGTCTCACTGTGTGTGTGTGTGTGTGTGTGTGTGTGTGTCTGTGTGTCTGTATAGGTGTGTGTGTGTGTGTGTGTGTGTGTGTGTGTGTGTATTCCTAGTGTTTCCTATGAGTGAAAAGGGCATCAAGATATCCTTTCCCTTAAAAGACCTGAAGTCCAGATGTTGGGACACAGGTTGATACAGGAGTTCCTATAAATAAGGAAACAGGCTGCCCACAAACTCCAGAGCCACAGCTTGCATTTATTTGTCACCAAAGACAAATTCCTTGTTTATATGTTATACTTGGTCATTAAAGTATTTGTATTGTATTGTATTGTATTTGTTTATTTTTCTGTAGCTTCGGTTACACCCGCCCTTTGGAACATCATTCCCCCCTAGGTGGGATTGGCCCCAACTTTGTTGCCCTTCCAGAAGGCCCTTAAAACTTGGTTTTGTCATCGGGCCTGGGGATCCCGTGGAAGTGTGAAGCCCATTAAATGGTTGCATTGGGTTTAAGTTTAAAATGCACTCTCCCATGTTTTTAATTTAAAAAAAAATTAATTAAAAATTATTTTTGTTGTTGTTGTTGTTGTTCAGTCGTTAAGTCGTGTCCGACTCTTCGTGACCCCATGAACCATATTGCGCCAGGCCTTCCTATCTTTCACTGCCTCCCTGAGTTTGCTCAATTTCATGCTCATTGCTTCAGTGATGCTATCTAACCATCTCATCCTCTGCCGTCCTCTTCTCCTTTTGCCTTCCATCTTTCCCAGCATCAGGGTCTTTTCCAAAGAGTCCTCTCTTCGCATTAGGTGACCAAAGTATCTGAGCTTGAGCTTCATTATCAATCCTTCCAATGAGCAATCAGAGTTGATTTCCTTTAAGATTGACTGGTTTGACCTCCTAGCAGTCCAGGGGACTCTTAAGAGTCTTCTCCAGCACCACAGTTCAAAGGCATCAATTCTTCGGCGTTCAGCCTTCTTTATGGTCCAGCTCTCACAGCCATACATTACTACTGGAAAAACCATAGCTTTGACTATGCGGATCTTTGTCGGCAAGGTGACGTCTCTGCTTTTTAAGATGCTATCTGGGTTTGCCATAGCTTTCCTCCCAAGGAGCAAGCGTCTTTTAATTTCATGGCTGCAGTCTCCGTCTGCGGTGATCTTGGAGCCCAAATAAATGAAGTCTGTTACTGCTTCCATTTCTACCCCTTCTATTTGCCAGGGATTGATGGGCCCAGATGCCATGATCTTAGTTTTTTTAATGTTGAGTTTCAAGCCAGCTTTCGCACTCTCCTCTTTCACCCTCATCAAGAGGCTCTTTAGTTCTTCTTCACTTTCTGCCATTAGGGTGGTATCGTCTGCATATCTGAGGTTATTGATGTTTCTCCCTGCAATCTTAATTCCGGCTTGTGATTCTTCCAGCCTGGCATTTCTCATGATGTGCTCTGCATATAGGTTTTATTTTTACTTATTTTGAATATTTGGGGTTTTTTGTTTTTTGTTTTTTGATTGTGTATGCTGCCCAGGGTCACAATGTGAGATGGGCGGCTATATAAATTAAATAAATACTACTTGCTTAATTACCTGCTCAGTAAAAGAAATGGCTGGGGTTCTCAGCTCAAATTGGCCGGAAGGTGTATGTGTGCAAATGCACAACATTTGTGATATTTCAAGAGGAAAAACATGCTGTTTAATCCTCACTGTTGGTGATTTGGAGATGGAGAGGGTTATATGGTTCAGACATTGCTAGCAGAGCGTTACCCACGAGTAAGCTATGATCTGAAGGAAGAGAACCACTTGTTCAGACAGAAAGGAGATTTATATTGATACTGTTGTTAATATTTGTACTTCTCTATGAATAAATGTATGACCGTGTTAGGACATAACCTCCATTTTTAAGGCGGGAGGAAAAAAAAACACATTGTTCGCTTGCTCAAGTCAATGAGCTATCAGTCTCGTAATGTTTTTCTTCCTAGAATATCAGGCAAAATCAACATTCTTTTGTTTTCTATTAGGAGGAAAACACCTTCCCAGACAGAGCAAATGCTTTGATTAATGACTCCTTGAATTCCTTTCCTTCCATCCTGTTCCTCCTGGGAAATCAATTAAAATAGTAATTTCCTTCGTCATAATGGTCAGCCCAGCTTCTGACTCATGAACACATTCAGACAGAAAGGGATGGGATTGGTCCCAGACCCTGGGGAGTGAGATCATCCTTCTCTTGTCTCTAGCCACAGGACTTCCTCTTCCAGTGGAACAGCTTTCTGGAATGAATAATGGGGGCAATTTTTTCCTGCTTTTCTGGATCTCTGATATGTGTTACACGCATGCCCTCCTGGACGATAAAAGGATTTGAACATGATGGCCAAGATTGCCTGATAATAGCCTTGTACAATTAACTTTCAAAATTCTAGCACTGATCATGTATCCTTTGCAGAAAAGCTTTCATGTTCAAGCTGTCTGTCCTTTATATTACTCTCATTCCCCACTGACTGAATTTACCTTTCTGGTGAGAAAAGATAGCCGGTTCACCTGGGTGATTTATACTAGACTTCGGCCCAATCCATTTGGAGCCTGGCCTTTTAACTTTCAGTGATGTTAAAAGGAGGAGAGGAAGCAGTGAACTTGGGAAAGATCCAGGATGAGGCACTCTCCTCCTCATCCCTAGACAACATCCCTAGACAACATCTTGCATTACAGAAGGACTTGCCAGGGACCACAGCCTGGTGTGGAAAGATGAATGAAAATCGTATCGAGCTGCCCCACATTAAGCCAGACCTACTTGGTCCAAACTATTGTCTCAGCCTCATTAAAGATCTCCAAGATCTTTCCCAGACCTACTACCTGTGAAAATAAATGAGTAAAGACCACTGTGGAGACTCTTTCACGTATGAGGTACTACAGCAGCTGTAGTTTTGCAAAATACATTTACTGCTCATCAGGCACTTGACAAAGAGTCCAGCACAATATTCACTGGGTTGAGAACATTTGCACATGGCATACCTTGTAACCACAGAGGAAATAGGTGCAAGAAACACCTCCTATTTAGAAGACCAGTAGTGCTAGATGCTGCTGTGCGGTGCACGCTTAGTCCAGTTCTCTGTGACACACACAGGTTCATTTTTCCAAGGCATTGTGTGCAGTTTCATTTTTTTTCAAAAACAAATTATTGTCCACCAGTTCCTTGACTCAGAGAGATATCAGGGAAGGGAGAATCCTCAGAACTGAGCCTCTTCTCAAGTCACTTTCATAATCTGACATCACCAGATCCAGTCTAGTTAATTTCAGAAACCTTAGTTGGTTTCATAATGCCAAAGATATCTTCCTTGATTTTTCTCTTGGCATCTTCTTTCAGGGGATGACATTCAGATATCCCACCCTATCTTGTATGTCTCCATATCTACTCCACAGAGTAAACAGCAGGTTGGAAAGGATTTAGAATAAGAACAAAGCATTAAAAAAAAAAACATTAACACCCCTTCTCTAGCCCATCTGCCAGTCCTAATTTGATTTGGAAGCCCTACAGCTACTCTAAGTTAAAAAGAGAAATTAAAAGTTAAAAAGAGAGAGAAATCCATTCCAGTTACAGGTTTCTCAATAGATACTTGTACGTAGCACCATTTTCACCGTCCAGTCCCTTCACTCCTGCTGGCTTCCGAATGCCAGGCGAAGGGACAGAACACCATAAGTCAATCCGTGCTCCCCCCAGTTGATCAACAGGAAAGTAGAAAAATACGTTTTTAGTAGTTATCCACAGGGGAGATAAAGGGACAAGCAAGTGGCAAACTCTGCCCATTATGTACTTGCTTCTAATGTTGCAATGCAAGTATGAAGAGCTGTAGCTTGTGTCTTAACTTCATGATGCACATTTTGTCATCGCTGTGGTTAGCAAGGGGTGCCTTTGGTAAGTACCCCGCATTATGAGCTATGTCATCTTCTAAAGTGACAAAAATCTTTCTGCACGCAGAAAGGAGGGTGGGGTGAGGTGGATATTCCTATAACCTGCCTTCCTGATGTTTTTAATACCTGTGTTTGATCTTTTTCCAAAAACCTTTGAGCTGTTGGTGTGATGGGAAAGTTGCTTGGCCATCAAGACATCATTCTTCCTGCATATAAATTCCTGTTGAAAGCTGTGACGATGGCAAGCCACCATAATTTTGCAGTGTTTTTCCCAACAGCTGCAACCATGTAGCTGTAGGGGCTGTATTTGCATAGTGGGGTGGGAAAGTAATCTCTCACTTCAACCCCACATCTGGGAGGCTGACCAAGGCAAGGGTTCAGTGCATGATGATTGTTTATGCAGAAAAATCAAACCAAATGTTTTTCATAGGCATTGGGAAACTAACTAGTAGTAAGACTGGGTTTGCTGATAAGATTGTCTGTGATGTCCACTAGAGCGCCACATTGAAATGGCAGAAGGTGCCACAAATGGAAAAGCAGCAGGCCACCAAACCCTACAAAGCTCTGGTGTCACAAATAATAAAACAGAAAATCTGCACTTTGAGCTCCACCATAGCCAAGTCAGAAGAAAATCAGCCTGGTTGCCCAAGGATGGCGGCATATGGTCAGAATGGGGTTGGACCAATGCCATGTGTACAAGAGTCCAAGATCTAATTTAATTTGCTTATATTATAGTCTTAACTGTAATGCAAAGAAAGGAGCCCCAGAACATCTTCATGAGAACAATATGGTCTGCAGTTGAGCATCTTAACTCAGAGGTTCCCAAACTGTGGGTCATGACTCCCCAGAATGGACACAAGCAATTTGGGGGGGGGGGGGATGTCACACACTTAAAAAAAAAAACTGATTGGGGTTGTGCAGGCACAGCAGGAACACGGTCAAAATGTGCTTCAGAGTTTGCTCCCTGTTTTGCCTGCAGTTATGATACCACAACCCCATGAAATCTGGTTTGAAATGTAATTTTTAAGAGTAAGAAGTATATTTCTCACCCAGCCCTATCCCCAATGAAATCATTCCATTATTCGCAGGAGAGTCACATAAATCCATCTACAATTTTAAGGGGTGACAATTTGAGGAACCCTGCCTTAAATAAAGGGGGATATAAAATTCATGTTGGAGAATGTTCACCCAGCACATTGGCTCTTAAGCCTTTACCCCACGGTTGTTATTCCTGCTGACTAAGCATAGCTGTGAGCACCTTCAGGGCATAAGCATTGAGATGGCTGGTTGGGAAAAGGAAGGGGCACGAATAATCTAAAATGGGAGAACTGGGATGGAGGTACATAACAGGTACAAAGTTACTTCCCAGGCGAGCAAGCACTTACCCCTTCTCTAGATGGAGTTTAATCCTGCAGTGCAAAAGCATGTGGTCTGCATGAGCAAAAAGACTGGACTACCTATTAGGTAGTATAAAAGTCCTTGTAGCTGTAAATCCCCATTTCTTAATGTTTATATCAACCAATTAGTATGCATGTTTGTTTAGGAATAGCTGAAGTACAAATGGGAAACTTGATTTAAATCAATGATTTAATTCCACCTCCTCTTGGTGATTTAAATTACTGATTTAAATCTCCTGGATTTAAATCAGTGCTGGGCAATAAGACTCAGCCAGGAGGATAACAGTGGCTTGGAGTTATGGGGACAGAGACGGCTGGGAAGGAAGAAGCAGAAGGAAGGTGCCAGGATCCTGTGCTCAGGGGCCCATCTTCTCCATAGCATAACTGGGACGTGCCACAAGGACAATGAAACAATTCCAGAATCTGTGCAGTGGAGGTGACAGCTAGGATTAACCAACTGGTCCCTCTTGGAGATGCCTTTGCATTTGAGAGGAGATAAAGCAGGAAATAATGAATGCAAGTGTGCAGCCTGTTATTTGGCAGTCCCAGCTGAGAACCAAAACAGCTCCTTTAGCCCAAATATGTTCAGTTTTACCCCACGTCTAAATGTCTTTCATGCATGCCTGGTCTTCGGCAGTTGGGAGAATGTAGACTAGGCTGCATGAGCTATGAATGTGGACACCCCTATAATGCTGGAGCCAGGAAATTGCTTGCACCATATGCTGGCGTTACCCTGTGACTTGGCACACTACCCAACCTCCCTGGGGAAAATAAGGGCTCACTTTCTCAGCTCTCACACCTTCTCCTCCTTCCCTTGTATTTATTTGTTTCTAGTGTTTTGATCCCACCCTCATTTCAGGAATTCATTTTGAGCCCTTCAATTATATTTTCACAATAAACCTGTGAGATAATTTGCCCTGAAAAGTCATGACTGGTCCAGAGTTACCCAGGGACCTTCATAGCTAGATGGGACTTGAAACTGGGTATTTCTGACCCTAGTCTGATACTCTCACTACTGTAGCAGAACGATGTAGCTGCAGATAGATAATCTCAAGATGAAGGTCAACTAAGGACATGAATGGAACACGGGGGTCAAGGACAATTTCACTTTTCCAATTGAGACCCACCAACTGGTTATGGAGAAGTTCTCTGCTTACAGAGTAGTATCATCTAAGGGATGCATCTGTTGGATGGTAGAGACAGAAAACAAAAGTGGGGAACCATACGAAGCCTTTCTCTTGCTTCTCTTCTCTTTGGGTGGGGCTTTCTCCTAGTTTGGGGAATAAGGCTTGTTTGCTTGTTCAGCAAGATCAGATGAGAACCGAAAAACCACTGGCAAAATTCTCCAGACTCGGCCATTATTTCCAGTTTTCAGCAGCAGGCAAAAATTGAGGAAACTCTGGAACTCTTGACATTCTGGAAAAACTGGACCACAGCTAGAAATGGCTTAATTATGAGTGCTCAAGTCACAGAAGGAGTCTGGATAGCTCTCTGAATCAAGTGTCCCTTCTGGTCCCCTTTTGCCCTGGGAGACCAGGCTGTCACTGTCCCCCAAGTGCTGATGCCCCCTTGGCTTCCTCTTGCTCGCTCTCCACCCCCCAATTTTGCCTATGTTTCTTTAGAATAACATTCCTGCTAAAGACTTTAATCAGATTAGTAGCAGTGTCTGCAGTGCTGTTAAATCAATGTTCCCCAACACGGCTCAGCGGATGGAAATCAATTACTGTTTAAGCCATGCCTTGGTCCCTGGCCTGCGATCAATACACCAGATGTATTACTCTCTCCAAGTCCTTCCGACTAAAAACCTTTCATTTGTGTAACAGGGGCTTAAGAGGGAAGACCGCCCCAGTGCTTCTTCCAGGGCAGCCCCCACTATTCTACCTCTCTACCAGGAGAGAGTGTCGCCTCGGGGGCTCCGGGAGAAAATCAATATTGAAGAGAGAAGGGGCATCCCTAAGTTTAGGCCCCTCCAAGCTTCACTCATGACAAGCGCACATCTTGCCTCCTTTCTAAAATGGGCATTCAACTGTGTGTATAGATGGGCATGCACCAGAATTCTGAATCCAACCCCCAGCCCCGCCCCAGCACTCCTCCTTCCACCAGATTTAGTGCTTAGGCCACATCTCATTTTGTCCCCTGCCTCCCTCTCCCTCTCCCTCTCCCCCTCCTTGGGGCATCATGTGGCATTTCTCCAGCTCAGCCCCCACCCCAAATCCTGGCGAGCCAAAGACCTCCCCACATCCAGGCACCAGCTGGTCAGGCGTTGAACTCCTGCTATGTTCCCACTTCTTCCAAGGGCTTGCAGTCTCTGATCTAAGTATGTAGAATAAGCAGAATTAGTCACGATAAGGATCTTTAATTAGCCGTGAATATTAATGGATTGCTGTGTAATTAATCAGGCTCTCTGGGTCAGGGCTGGGAGCTTCTCTGCATACAGAAGGACAAGATCGTGAGCTCTTAACAGGGGCCTGGGTGAAGGTTCAGAGCATCTTCCAGATGCTAGTATCTTGTCCTTTCTTTGATTTGTGCTTGAGGGCAGCAGAGTCAGAAAAAAGAGGAAATTCTGCAATGCAGACCAGATAAATTGGGGATGGGGTGGGGGTTACTCAGGTTGCAAACTGGAGATTTCCACTTTGCAATCCAAGTACCCTTTTTTCCTCTTTAAATGGCTCCATAGCCTGTGCGTGTCTTCCCCTTACCACCTGCACATTTGGAATTCTGTTGTTCCAGCAGGGAAGGGTAGGAGTAACTATAAAGGTAAAGTGGGAGGGTGTGGAGGGTGGACCTTCAAGGTGCAAGCTGGTTGGAAAGTGGATTGGCTTTGACCTGCAAGATCTGTGCTTTCTTCTCCCTCCCCCCTCCTCCTCACAGAAGTTTGAAACCGCTTCACCTCACCTGCCTGCTCCTTTCTGTCCCAGGAACAAGGTTATATTGTTGCCCTAGCGGGTTTTTGTTTCCTCCCCCTAGAATGTCCAGGAATGATGCTGATAGCTTTTTGTCTTCCCACAGCTCTTATCCAAACCCTCTCTTGCCATACAATACACAGACTCCCTCACAACTATCCAAGATCATTAACTCAGGGTGATTAGGACTGTCTGTAACCCCTGCTGATCAATGCATCACAATTTGTTTGAAGTGAGGGAAGGTCATTCTTTATCTGAAATGATGAAAATTAATAACCAGCCACCTCCAAGATCCTTCTGTCAGTATACTTGATTAAGGGGGGTAGGTGGGTGTGGAGGGATTCATATAATATTCAGTTCTAGAGTAACTTACAAATATGAGACATCCCTTTTCCTCAATGTAAGAGAGGGTATGTGATAAGGAGAAAATGATGTATTAAGCAAATACATGCATTTAAGCAGATTGTATTGACCTTTACCAAGTGGGGGCTTTCTGGATGTATTGGACAACAGTTCCCATCTCCCTCCCAGCCATCATGCTTGTGGGCTGGGGGAGGAGGAGATTGGCATTTTAGTGCAACACATCTGGATAATCCTGAATGAGAAAACATGGGACTCTGTGGTACACAAAACAGATTCTTTTTGGGTACGATCTAAGTTTCAAGAAAATTGCTTATGGAGCTCTTCGGTATATTTACAGGAAAATGTAAATTCTGGCAACCACTTTGCTGGAGACACAACATTGTTGAAGTTAAATATTGTTAGTCTCTTATCAGTACAGTGACCATACCTCCTTTATTATAAAGAACAGTCCTTTATTTCAGAAAGCTGTCCTTTCGATTTATTTAATTATTTATTTTCTTGGTAAAGCAAAGTTATAAATATAAACAATGGATTTTTTTTTATCCTCATGAACCTCTTTCAGATTTGCCCCTTTTTCATGTTTGTCCTTTATTTTTTTCAAGAAAACATGGTCACTGTACTTATCAGTAGTGGTCAAGATTCTCAAGTTTTCCTAAAAGTTGACTGTGCTTCCCCAAGGATTACTGCAAAGAGTCCTGCAGTCACAAATCCATAACAGTTTGGGGAGGCGTAAGTCAATAATCAGATCAAATCAAATCTTTATTACAGTCATAGACCAGCACAGTAAGTCAATATAATACATTTAGAAGGGGAGCAGAATTTCATAACTTTGGAGAGACAATGCTTTAAGGTATGTTATTTGATTAAAGTTTCAATTTTTCCTTCAAAATTCTCCCATCACTGTCCCCAAGGTCATATCTGTCCCACTGTACCTGGAACAGCATGTATAGTTCTCTTTCTGTCCTTTTTCCTTCTCTGCAGCTTGAGTAAAGCTCCCAATTACGATCCATCCAAATAGTTAACTGACCTTGACATACAGGTATCATCCTCCCCCAGATCACAAAGATATTCACACACATTGATTTCCCTCATGTCTCCTGCATGCTGTTGACAATTGTTAATATGCACTGTCAATCTTGGGGCCTGTGCTGTGATTAGCAGTCTGGTGGTACCTCTCATGTGTCACAAGAAGTTTATACCATGAATCAGCATTTTATATCTGGCAGAATGCTAAGACATTCACTGTTACAATTATTTGCAGAGTAGAGGCTGCGCATTTGTTCCAGCTCTAAAATTTATGGCAACCTCCCCAACTTGGTATCCTCCAGATATAATGAACAGTGATCATCTCTGATCAGCGTAGTCTGGGAATGATAGTTATTCTGACATTTGGAGGGCCCAGGTAGGGGAATATTATTCTGAATTTGCCATATCTTGAATTCTGTTTAGGTATGATCTTGTGCCATGAAAAAAAAAGTGGAAATGGTTTGTGCCATTCTTAAAACTAGAATAATGATGGTGCATGGGGCATTCTTGATGATATCTCCAGATGTATTTTTATTTAGAACCAGCCACAGTTCTAAATGTGATTAGATATTGTTTAAACCTTCTAACCGCCCCCGCCGCATTATTTAAGATAAATCTTACCCACCCATCCCCCTTACAATTAGCTCTGGTATTGATTCTTAGACTCTGGTTTTATGAAATATTATTTGCATATAATCCCCACTAAACTCAGCATTTCTTCTGAGTAAATTGCCTAGCATTGGAATGGCATTGTTTACTCTTATCCAAGTTTCCTTGGACATTATTTTCACTTGATATTGTAAGATTACTATGAAAGGTAGACCTGGTATTACACTTGCACAGAAAAAACACTTACGAGTGCCCTTTTTTCCCCTCACTAGTGTACATATGGCCTTAACAATGCAAGACACCCCAAACTGTAGCAGGGAAGGCTTTGCTCAGCATCGGAGTTGACCAATACAATTTTAAAATTACTTTTCAGCAAAATGTAGAAACCAAGTTCTCGTTGAAGTAACATTTCGTGGGGCCTCATAATGACAGCGGTTGTGACTATTTGTGTGCGTGCACTCTGTGAAGCAATCATCAGTATACCACTCATGTTAGAGCTATAGCTGACAATGAGTCTCTACGAGGCCTGAGCCCAAGAGAGTGTTGGAATGAGGTATCCTGAACTAAGATTATTAATAAATATTTCCAAAGTAAGGGGCAAGGTGTAGATGTCGATTTCCTCCACGAAGATGCATGAGGCTATAGTGCTCTGCAGCCAAAAGTTAATCTGTAGGCCCAGAGCACTTTTTACAAGCAGTAAGAGTAATCTCAACAACTTTCCACTGAAGTGGTCTGCATCGTAATTCTACACACAGATTGCAATAATGTCTGGCTTGGAGCTTGCTTTGATTTGTTTGCCTTACAATTTATTTATTGCTTCATCAACAAATGTTGATGCCCACCAGATATGTTGGACTTCTGTTCCCATAATTGTCAGTCAACATGATTATTAGTAGTTATGGGATTGGAAAATCAACACATCTAGAGGCATCAGGTTGGGAAGATTGCCCTGTGTGCTAATACCGCTACTTAGTCTACTGCACCAAGCTACTTATTGGTTAGACCAGTGTTTGTCAATCTCAGCAACTTTAGGTTGTGTGGACTTCAGCTCCCAGAATTCCCTCAGCCAGAATGCTGGCTGGGGGAATTCTGGGAGCTGAAGTCCACACAACCTAAAGTTGCTGAGATTGACAAACACTGGGTTAGACTATCAAACAAAGCTTTACCTTGGATTTGACAACTCAAATTAACAACTACTGGAAATATAAGTAATCATATTGCATTCTGATTTATATCTGAAGTCTTCTAATATAGCTTGCTATGTCCTGATTACCTCCGAGTCTGTAAGACTTCAATGCCCATAATCCCTAGTCAACATGGCAGTGGCTGGGAATTAGGAGGGATGGAATGCAACACATTTGGAGGACAGCATCAAGTTGGAGAAGGCAATTCCAACATTTTGTGGTTCACAAAGCTTTGGGCTTTCTTCAGCTAACGCTACAAGTATTGCATCTTTCCATATGTTGATTTACTGCAAACACAAGCTGAGCAAGAGACTGTTTATATTTTCACATAAAGAGGGAAATTGTCTCCAGGTGTTTGGAGTCCATGGTTCTACATAGATTCAACCAGTGTAACCATTCAGAACAGCTGACTTGCACAATTTATTTACCCAATACAATGGGATGGATGGTACACTGAACCGTAAGCCTGTTTACTTGCTATGATTCTCCTCCCCTCTGCTTACCCCATTAGCTTTTCTGTAAGAAACTGTAAGCTCCTAGATAGCAGGGGTCTGTGGTTCTTGCTAGTAAAACCTTTTAAAGCTCCATAAATGCATGGACAGTACAGGATAAAAAGTACTTGACAGTAAATCTAAGTGTATTCAGTGGGGCTTCTTCCAAGTTAGGGCAAATGGGCTGCTGCCTTAATAGAGCCAGAACCAGCTGCTCTATTCAGGGGTCATCCTGAATTTATGCAGCTCCTTGATGGCACAGGAGCCGAGACCTCACACATTTCTTATTATGGATTTCCATCATGATGTCCTCTCTCTGCTTTCATACGGAATGAGCTAGAGCTTTAGAGATAAATGGGACAAATGCATTCCAATAAAGAGCCTAAAATATCAGCCAGAACATAAGGAAGTGGCATCAATCCAGAAAGTGTTCCAATCACATCAACAGGTCTGAATCTCCATAAAACGGTCCCACCTCGCCAAACATTTAGAAGAAATTGCAAGAATACAGAGTACTAGTAGGGTCCTTCAGGTCTTGTCAGTCATTCATTTCATCTGCTGAAAAATGGTAAGAGTGAAAGAGAGGGAGAGAAACTAATTTAACCAAATTAGATTCTGTTGCAAAGGTAGCCACATATCATTATACTGTAATCTAAGCTCCAGCTAAGAACCTTTGTGTGTGTGTGTGCCTGAAATGCAATCAGAAGAATGCTTACATTCTTGAATGGTCTTTTAAACATATTTTATACATCCAATAAGCATCTACATGCCTTTAAAAATGTAACTGAGTATAGCTGAACTCCTTGTGACTTTATGGATACATCTGTGCAGTTTTCTTGGCAGCAGTACAGAAATGGTTTTGCCATTGCCCTCTTCCTAATTTTTTTCCCCTTCACAGTCTAGCCTCCAACCCAGGGATTTCTTGATGGTCTCCTATCCAAATATTAATCAGGTCTGACCATTTTGTTTTGTTTTGTTTTGTTTTGGGTGCCTTCGAGTCAGTCTTTAGTCCCTGCAGTTTTCTTGGCAACATTTTCAGAAGTGATTTGCCATTGCCTCCTTCCTAGGGTTGAGTGTGTGTGACTGGCCCAAGGTCACCCAGCTGGCATTTTGCCCAAGGTGGGACTAGAACTCACAGTCTCCTGGTTTCTAGTCTGGTGCCTTAACCACTACACCAAACTGGCTCTCTGACCCTGTTTTAGCTTCCCTGAAATCAGCTGAGTTTGGTTCGGTGCTGCCATCTAGCTGGACTCCCCATAAAAAGACTAATCCCATCTGTTCAGATGTTCACTCAAATCAAACCTTAGGATTTAGTCAGAGGAGAAAAAGGAACACAATAGGACTTTCCTAATTGTACCATGCAGAGCAAAAGCAGAGAAAATGACCAGGAAAAAAGAATGTATAATTGTAGTGTTGTAAAGAAAATGGAGATGGTCAACTAGTTAACACACACCAGTACTTGCTCTGGAAAACAAATCCAAAATACACCTTAAACCAGTCTTCCTCAGTCTAGGACCCCCCATCAGTAAGTTCCCAGCAAGCATGGCTAAGAGACGATGGGATCCAAACACATCTAGAAGGCTCAAGGGTGGGAAAGGTTGTTCCAGTTTATAAAGTGAGGTTGGACGTATTCTACATTTATACCTGTATCAAGGAAAGTCGGAAGTTACTCTTCTTTTTCTATGCCTTTTCTTTTCTGATGTTTCTTTCCCTTTCTTTTTGACTTTTTTGCATTTTAATCTTTCTGAAATGTAATAAAATTTATTAAAAAAATAAAATAAAGTGAGGATGGAAACAATTATCTAAGTCAGTGTTTCTCAACCTTGGCATGAATTTCCCCATGCTGGCTGGGGAATTTTGGGAATTGAAGTCCACACATCTTAAAGCTGCCAAGGTTGAAAAACACTGGTCTAAGTAAACAAGGGGGAAAAAAAAGGATTAGGGACATCTGTCAGTTTTTGCACAAAACCATGGTTTACTTAATCATGATTTATTGCATTAACTACAATTAGCTACAATATCATCTTAAACTATTAAAGCTTGGTTCACAAAGAGCATTCGCTAAGCCAGGAAAGCAAAGAACAAGCCTTTGGTTGCACTGAAAAGGGATATAATTCAGTGCTAAATTCTCAAAAGCAGGAATGATCATCTTCAGTACGGTTGTGTTTTACTGATGCAGATACAATTATGTCAAATGTTCTAATACTGTCAAGCCAACACAGCTCTACTTCCTCAGCATTACATCTTTTTTGGAGAAAAAAAAACCCTCTAACCTTCTTTGTTCATAGAAACTAAGGAGTTGCTTTGTAGTAGGTAATGTCTTTAGCCATCATAAGACCTGAATTGCCTACTCTGAGAGACAGCAGCTCAGCAGAATTCAGATACAGATGTTTCCTCCCCATCCTCCATTTTCCAACAGGCATGAACCATATCAGGGGCCACAACTCATCCTTCTGATCTTCCAGGGGATCACAGAATGCCATTCAGTGGTATCACTGACAGTTTTGGGTCCTTTTTATGGTTTTGAAGAGTGGAAATGAGAGCAGGAGGGCTCCTGAAGGGAGATTGCTTCTCCTCCTACTTTTAAAACCACCAAGCCTAACCAGGGATGGTATGGTCTGAACTTAGATGTTCTGCAGGTTCATCAAATATTCTGTTTTGGCGGCATTTCAAGCTTTTTTTGCCTATCATCTCCTACACACTGAATGTGTAACAGCCTTTTGGAACCACTGATACCTTGGCTTTAACCAACATTTATGCAAGTTAGTCTTCTCCTCTGATCACTTGACATCTTCATGTTGAGTCATAGTCCCACATCTTCCAGTGCAAAAGGACATGAACCCTAGCACTAAAAGGTATGGCAGTAATCTTCAAGGTGTGGGCCCAAGGAAACAAAACTCTGGAGTGGGGAACTTAGAGAAGCTATAAAAGGGAAAGAATATATGCAGCATTAAAAATTTTTTTAAAAAAGCCAGACAGCCAGTATGGAGAACAGTCACTGCCCCTAGAGAGCTGAAAACTGTGTTATTAAAAAATACAACCCAATCATGTAATTTAAGCTATTTTTTTATTTTGCTTTGTGCCTGGCTAGTCATCAATAATTTCCGACAATTCATATCTGATATAGAAATTTGTGCAACAATTTGTGCAGTATATTTTAGTTTTATTACAGAGAGTTATGTTGTGGCTGATCTCCAGATAAGTTTTGCCTTGGATCTTTGCAGCCCTCTGGACAGATCTGCAGAAAAGATGTTCTGCTATGGGCAACCTCTGATGAACTGTGGTTGGATAAGGACCACTAAGTCCTGTACAGACTGACCTGACCAATTCCTGCAGTCACTGTGAAAGAAATGCCTGGTTAGGTAAGATCTTTCTTTTCTGCTCGCTACACTTCTATTGATTCAGCTGATGGGGGAAAAAAAACAGTTATGCTTCTGAACAGCAGGGTGTCTAATTGCCACTGGGCATGATAGAATCCTGGTTGAAAACTTAGTGTGGCCAGCAGATGATTTCCCTACTTCCCCATTATTATATATGGGCTTGATTTACTTATGAAGCCTCTAAATACAAGTAGACATCATACAGACTTTAGAAAAACAAAGAGTTACAGAGTTACAGTCTAGAAAATGCAGTACAGAAGCTAAAGGTATATAACTACAGTCATTTAACAAGGATTAGTTAACCCTGAGCACCCTTTAACTACCTTGTGGTTAATTAAATTAAAACTACAATTAGATTTGTAACAGAATGTGGGTTATGGATGAAATGGGGATTCACGTAAGTGCCTCTTGGAGAGAAACAGGAAACAACCATTCCAAAATTGCCATGAAACTTTAACAGCTGTGGTCTTCAAAAATCTTTATAGCCTAATCCTATATATCATATATATCAACTCAGACGTCTGCTCAGGTAATTGAGTATAGGATTGTTCTAATCTCTTGGTTCTCTACAATACCTTGTTTGCCATTATTTTAGAAAAATCAAAATAAAATCAGGCTCCCAAATATGCAGTAACTCAAAATTGCAGTACAGTGGGTGTCAGAAAGAAAAAGAATGAGTTAGGCAACCATAGCCAAGGCACTTTTGGGCCTCTAAGGCAGTGCTTCTCCACCTTGGCAACTTTAAGATATGTGGACTTCAACTCCCAGAATTTCCCAGCCAGCCATGCTAGCTGGGGAATTCTGGGAGTTGAAGTCCACATATCTTAAAGTTGCCAAGGTGGAGAAGCACTGCCCTAGGATAACATTTCATTAAATTAAAGTTATCAGTGCAGGTGTGGGGAAGCTATGGCTCTCTAAATGTTGCTGAACTACACCTTTCAGAATCCCTTCCCACTGATTGGCACTGCTAGAAATTGTAGTTCAGTGGTATCTGAAAGTCCGGATTCCCCAATCCTATATCTTTCAAAATCTGATCCTGAGATTGCCAGTTAACAGAGCCTAGTGTTAATACTCAGGTGTCCTACAAAACATTGCAAAATGTGAACAAAAGTGTAAGAAACTCTGCTGATATCCTTCAGGCTTTCCAAAGTTGCCAAGGATATGGTAATACCAGGAAGAAAACCTTACGATGAGCAAACAGAAGGCAAAATAGAGCCGTAGGTAGGCTGTTGTATATTTTAAAAACGGGGAAAACTCATCATCCACTCCTCTGGGTATGCACTGAAAAACATGACAGCAATGCTCCCTGTCCCTGGCTGGGTCCATCTCATGAGGCTGTTCTCAGAATCTCTGCCAACATCACCCAAAGTGAGCAAGAGATCGGCCATTGCTTGTGGGGACCTGATCAACCTCAGAATTTATGGATTAGGATAACCTTCCTCTACTTGGTGCTTCCAGATATACACTTTCAGTCATGTGGCTGCAGATGGTGGGGGGTTTTGCCTGACACATTTGGATGACTATATTAGGATATACAGTGTTGTTAGAATCATATCTTGGTTCAAGATATCTTGGGTTATTTTGAAGCAACTGGGCCATCAGTCATGATGAGAGGCAGAGTTGGATTTCCCTTCTATATATTCCTGCCCGTACCCATCTCTCTTTGAAGAAACCATATTTGTACTGTTGTATACAGTGTTTCTCAACCTTGGCCACTTTAAGATGAGTGGACTACAACTCCCAGAATTCCCCAGCCAGCATGGCTGGCTGGGGAATTCTGGGAGTTGAAGTCCACTCATCTTAAAGTGGCCAAGGTTGAGAAACTCTGGTTGCATAAAGAAGTTGTTCATTCTCGTGTATCCCCAAAATCAAGAATATCAATACAAAATCATGACACCTTAAAGACTAACCTACTTATTATCACATAACTTTTTGGGATCACAGTCTATTTCACCATGGCACAGAGCAAGATCCTGAGAAAGAAGCCATCTTTGTCAAGGGAGCAGTTTGGAATGGGGAAGGGAAAGAGGAATGGTGAAAGCAAAGAGCATAGGTAGTGATAAACAACAACAATTTCCTCCCATCTTTGAGAGTATGTTGATACAGAAAGTGCAGCTTACCTTGGTTCCCCTCAGCAACTGCCAGTGCTTGCTGCCTTCAGACAGTGGGATATGGGATAGTGTCAGGGCAGTGATGGGTGACTTCCCCACAGTCCTTTCCCCTTCCACCCAGTGTCATCTGCTGGTGATTAAGTCAATTATAAGAGTGATGGCCCAAACACCCAACTGTGTCTCATCACACATTCAGGAAAGCAATTGGTGGTGTAGGATAAGGGATGAGACTGTAATATAATAAGAACACTTACTCTCAGTTTAATCTGTGAAATGGTGTTAAATCTTATAATGAATTCCAGCTGTTCAAAGCCATGTTCCCATAATGCAGCAAGCCACAAACTAATCAGTCATATTTTATCCTACTATGTTGTGTGAACGCAGCCAGGGTGGTTTGTTCAAACCCAGAAAATGGGGGTAATTCAGTAGATCTTGGGGTAAGCACGTGAACGTGTATAGGCTCCTGCAAAACCAAAAGAGGGGCACGGCAGGAGAGGCAGTTTTGAAAAAACAACTTAAGGTGCTTCTTAATTTTTAACATGGGGAAGTGGTCAGGAACTGGGGGAAGAGCAAGGGTCTAAAGGAGAGTCTTAGCATGGAACACTGGCAGTTCTGATTCAAAGGATGTTTTACTGCGCAATTAGAATTGTAAATCAGGAAATTTGCCTGCCTGCTCCAACTGTTACAGTTTTCAGAAACCACCTTGTACAATGCTTGAACACAGCTGTCAGTACAGATGAAGTGCATATTACAGGTGCCGCAAACTGGCTGAAGCGTTCAGGGCAGACATGCTTTAGCTGCTGAGGGAAGCCAGGCAAGCAATAAGAGACCGACTTGGTGCTTTCCCCCAAGCTGTCTGGAGCTGGAGAAGTCCCACCACGAGACCAGATAGGGAAAAGCCACAGGCCATGCTCCATCCCCTCAACACGCTCTCACGAGATGAGAAGGTGGTCTGCAGGCAACAAGCTGTGCCTATGTTGATACCACAGGCTCCTGCAAAGGAGAGTTTGCTTAAACTGTGTGACTCTAACAGCTCCCATTACCCTACTGATGAGCCCCATAAAGTTTATGGCTCTGAGTGTGCGGAAGCCATGCTAATGGTCCTTGCCATCTGGAAAAGATGGCTCCACAGGGGCTGTAGGCCCCCACCCACTGGAGCATTCCCCCATCTCCCAGCTGCAGCAAGGAGGAGGATGCTGAGGCAGCACTTGGAGAAAGCATCAAATGCTCAATCCCCCATGCAGGGTAGGGGGGTCTCCAGAGAGCGGGAAAGAAAAACAAAGGGAGGGAATTGGCAAAGCCTTTGATTTGACAGCAAATGTTTTTTCACCAAAATATATCTAATGGGCCTGTTACAGCAAGGAGGCTCATCTGCTCCCGCCTTTAGAAATTAGGAAACAGACTACTTAATTTGGATCTTATCTTCCTGCCTATTATATGCAGATACACCAGTTGTGGAGTGTTAACTTTTAGGGCAGAGGTTCCCAAACTTTCTCAGTTCAGAGCACCCTTAATGTATCGGTAATTTTTTCACGGCACCCCACGGTTCCCAAACTGTGTGCCAGGGTGCCTCATAGCACTTTGGGAACTGTGGGCTGAACAGAAATAGGGAATTCACAGGGGCACTGCAGGATATTTTAAATTTTTGAGGGAAACCCAGCAATATGAGGCTAGTCATTTTTGCAGTGTCTGACAGTTGTCAACACATACTGTAGTTTGGGAATCACAGTTTTAGGCAATGCAGACTTCCAACATGTACAGGTGAAACTCGAAAAATTAGAATATCGTGCAAATGTTCATTTATGTCAGTATGGCAACTCATAAGGTGAAACCAATATATGAGATAGACGCATTACATGCAAAGCGAGATATGTCAAGCCTTACTTTGGTATAATTGTGATGATTATCCCAAATTCACAATCTCAGAAAATTAGAATAGTGTGAAAAGGTTCAATATTCTAGGCTCAAAGTGTCCCACTCTAATCAGCTAATGAATCCATAACACCTGCAAAGGGTTCCTGAGCCTTTCAATGGTCTCTCAGGCTGGTTCAGTAGGAATCACAAGCATGGGAAAGACTGCTGACCTGACAGTTGTGCAGAAAACCATCATTGACACCCTCCATAAGGAGGGAAAGCCCCAAAAGGTAATTGCAAAAGAAGCTGGATGTTCCCAAAGTGCTGTATCAAAGCACATCAATAGAAGGTTATGTGGAAGGGAAAAGTGTGGTAGAAAAAGGTGCACAAGCAGCAGGGATGACCGCAGCCCGGAGAGGATTGTCAGGAAAAGGCCATTCAAAAGTGTTGGGGACTTTCACAAGGAATGGACTGAGGCTGGAGTTAGTGCATCAAGAGCCACCACACACAGACAGATCCTGGACATGGGCTTCAAATGTCATATTCCTCTTGTCAAGCCACTCCTGAACAACAAACAACGTCAGAAGTGTCTTACCTGGGCTACAGAAAAAAAGAACTGGTCTGTTGCCCAGTGGTCCAAAGTCCTCTTTTCTGATGAGAGCAACTTTTGCATCTCATTTGGGAACCAAGGACCCAGAGTCTGGAGGAAGAATGGAGAGGCACGCAATGCACGAATGCTTGAAGTCCAGTGTGAAGTTTCCACAGTCTGTGTTGATTTGGGGAGCCATGTCATCTGCTGGTGTTGGTCCACTGTGCTTCATTAAGTCCAGGGTCAACGCAGCCGTCTACCAGGAGATTTTGGAGCACTTCATGCTTCCTTCCACAGACGAGCTTTATGGGGATGCTGACTTCATTTTCCAGCAGGACTTGGCACCTGCCCACAATGCCAAAAGTACCAAAACCTGGTTCAGTGACCATGGGATTACTGTGCTTGATTGGCCAGCAAACTCGCCTGACCTGAACCCCATAGAGAATCTATGGGGCATTGCCAAGAGAAAGATGAGGGACATGAGACCGAACAATTATACCAAAGTAAGGCTTGACATATCTCGCTTTGCATGTAATACGTCTATCTCATATATTGGTTTCACCTTTTGAGTTGCCATACTGACATAAATGAACATTTGCACAATATTCTAATTTTTCGAGTTTCACCTGTATATGCATATAAATGTACATCACTGAGAACGCAAGTAGAAAAATTGCCCCCAAAAGGATGTACAGTGTGAGGCCCCTGTGGAATCGTACTGTCTAGCACTGGAGGCAGCCAAGAGAACTTACTTCCCTATCCCTATTGCATCATCACAGAACAGGTTGGCCCCCTTGTTCTCTACTGTGTGGTAACTCCTTTAGCAAGATGTCGGAGGGAGGAAGCTGGAACTCTCAATTGCGTGCTGTGAACAATTTGCATTGCTCTTTGTCTTTTTGCAGACAAAATAGATTATGTCTGTCTTGACGTGGACTCCAGAATTGGGCAGGTCATAGGGATGTGACCTATGGCAATCACTGTTCTGTTATTTTTGGATTAATTTTAACTTTCAGATCTCTAGGACATGGACCAGATAAGTAGAGAAATGAAGGCTACAACCTGCTTACTTACTTGCATCAGATGTCTTTTATAACAAACTAGGCTAGAAGTGAACAATCCAAAAGACCAATCTATCTTTCCTAATATTTATTATGTATGTACAGATGTATGTATGTGCCAATTTGGTGTAGTGGTTAAGGCACCAGGCTAGAAACCAGAAGACCGTGAGCTCTAGTCCTGCCTTAGGCATGAAACCAACTAGGTGACCTGGGTCACTCTCTCTCAGCCCTAGGAAGCAGGCAATGGCAAATCACTTCTGAAATCTTGCCAAGAAAACTGCAGGGACTTGTTCAGGCAGTTGCCAGGAGTCAACAATGACTCCAAGGCACACACACACACACACACACACAAAGTATATATGCTGTTAAAACAGCTATAATCTCACTTTCTTTCTTGCCCATTTTCAGTGCAGTGGGGAAGAAAGCTGCCTGGCGGGGGTGGGGGGTAGCTTGCACCTCAAAATATTTGGCAAACAGTCAGTAGCTGTCTAATCACTGTGAAACAACTCTCACACCTTGAGACTGGCCCCATGGTTCAGGGAGGTGATCAATGCCTCCCAGCAGGAGAGACCTGTTCCATCCCATCTAAAGAAGAGAATAACAAGATCCTTATTGAAAAAGTCCTCCTTTGACTCAGAAGATCTGTACAAATGTAGACCAGTCTCCAAAGTGTCATTCATGAAAAAAGTGATCAAGAAGATGGTGGCCTTCCAGCTTCAAACACAACTGAATCATACTGGGTTTCTGGATCCATTTCAACCAGATGTGAAGTTGGGATATGGTAGTGAAAATTTTATTGCTGGGGTGGATGGCTTGCGCAGGAAATTGGATGGGAGGAGTGTGGACCTACTAGTCCTCTTTAACCTCTTGGTGACTTTTAGTACCATCAAGCATGGTATTTTTCTGGACTGTCTGACAGGAATGTCAGATTATTGGGGAGATTATTTTACAATGGTTACACCTTCTTGTCAGGCCATGTCCAGAAGATGCTGACCTGTGATGTCCCACAGCTTTCATGTTGTCCCCCTGTGCTGTTCAACATGTACACGAAACAGCTGGGGGAACTCATTTGGAGTTTTGAAGTAAGATGTCACCAGTGTGCTGGTGATAACCAACTCTATTGCTCTTTACCTGTCAGCCCTCCCAGGTAAACCAGACAGAAAACACAACCAGAGGAGCTAATTCTACTTTATTGTAAGGCCACATTAACCGAATCTTGCAAGTCTGAAAATACAAATCTCCTGCCATCACTTTCAACAGTCTGATATATTAGGGCAGATCCTTTTTGAGTTTCTTTCTTTGTCCATTATTCAGCTGAGGGCTTCTCCCCCTTTATCTGATCATTCCCCGGGCAGATTTCTTCCCCTCATCCCTCAAGGTCATTCCTACACACCATGACATCACCATCCAATTCCAAGGAAGTAATTGATACCCTTTTTTAGGTACCTTTGCCAATTGGTAACATTGCCTATGTGTGGTAATGGGCAGGAAGAGAGACCAAACTGAAATTAAATCTAGATAAAACAGAGGTGCTATTATTAAATAGGAAAATGGACTTGGTGACTGAAACTTAGCCTGTGTTGGATGGGGTTGCATTCCCCTGAAAGAACAGGCTGACAATAAACAGCAACTGGGCTACTACCCTGTGCAAGATGCAGGGGTCATGTGACTGACTCTGTTCATTACCCCTTCTGATGAAATACCTCTCCTTGCTTCTGTTTTGAACCCTCAGCCTCCAACATTCCACAGACAAAAACGGGAAGCTTGTATTCCCTCTTCTTGTATTCCTGCATCTCCCTACTACAAATCATTATATATTGCTAAAGGCTCTTCCTTGTTTGCTGGTTGTTCAGTGGATTCCATTTTGCACTGCAACATCCTGTCCTACGTCAGCTTCTGCAGTAGTGTTAGTAATCCAATTGTAACAGTTTGCTAAGAATACCTGATTGAACGTTAACCTCACAATGGCTCTACCTGTACTTAGTAAAGAATAGTGCTCAGCAACATTTATTATCGGAATATAGGCATTTGAGGTGGAGGTGGAAAATGAAAGGCAGGCTATACTCACTTTGCCTATATCTGCATGTACCTCCACACACTTATGATTAACAAGCCAGATCTCTCTCCACAGATGTTTAACTTCCAGAGACAATCTTAAATCTGAAAAAAAATGTAGTGTATGTTGTTGCTGATCAGCACTTCCCTCCCAAATTTAATAGAAGGCCAAATGTTCACTGGGAGCAGGTCAGGGGAAGAAAGAATACCCTTTCCCATGTACCATGACACACACACACACACACACACACACACACACACACAAGCACTCACAACAGTACTTCCAGAGATGCTTTGTCATTTAATGTAGTTTGGTCCACTAAAAATTATCTCTAGCAAGCAAAATAGGGACAAACTAGAGACAGCATTTGAATAGGGATATAAACCAGAGAGAAAAGGGATAATTAAGAGCAGAGATATGAACCAGAGAGAAAAGGGATAATTAAGAGCCAAACTAGACTTAAATGTAAGTGCATCTTTGCATTTAATGTGCATGTTTTAAAAATGCAAATCGGAGCTTCTGGGACAGGGGGAAGGGTAATAATTATCAGGCTTGCAGCAAATGGGGAGGAGTATTGACACTTTCCTCTCCTACTGCTGTCCTAAAGAAAATTGCTCCTTTGGATTTGTTTTGGGGTAGTGACGGGACATCTTCTATTACAGGCATGTTGTTGAATTACAATTCCTAGAAGTCCCAGCCAGCTAGCTAATAAGGGAGGTTGGAGTTATAACTTACTTATATGTGGAAGGCCAAAGGTCCTCATTTTGATAACTATATTTTTCCAAACAAAAACAGAGCAAGATGCAATTTTCAGTGTGGACTTCAGCAGAAGAAAAGGTTAAAATATTTCTCTTCACTACATTAGTCTTCTTGATCATTATCAGCCCCCTCCCCAAGCTACTGCTATTTGCAGTCTAGAAAACATTAATGTTAAAAGCCTTCCAAAATACCTACATTTAATAATTGTATCCAGTTTGGTTTATGTCCCCATTCATAAACCAGGGCTCAAATTCTCCGAATATCTATCAGCTGAGCCTGAAGAGCTATTCTGCAAATGCCCCTAGCAAATGAGAAAGATCCAGGCAGTTACAGATGAATGAATTTGACCGCAGGCAAGCTTTTTATTTATTTCATTTTAAATTAAGTTATTTTCCCAGACGTTTTAGCCTTATGTTCTTTTCCTGCTCTTACCCTCCTGTATATTATCTATCTATCTATCTATTTATCTATCGGTACAGGTTTCATTTATTTTTGTTTTATACTGGGATTGCTTCATTCTCTATCGTTTTGTTATCACTGTCTTAATTATATGGTTTAAACATTTTATTCAGAAGCCATTATTTGATGGGCAGTCTACCAGCACTGTTAATCAATGAATGCCTATAAAAATCCAACTCAGAGGAGCACAACTGTTTGGAATCAGTCAGAGGCTGTAGGTCTGGCACCTGAAAGAAAGCATCTGAGCCTCTGCTTGGAACCAGGTGACTTGGGTCCGCTCTCCTTGGCAAAATTGCTCCCCTGCCTGAATGCCTTGAGGCTTATTATTAGAAGGTGGCACCCATCATGGGCACAATTTGGGGGGTTGGTCATATGCCTAAGGTGGGCAGGAGCAGTGCTCAAGCTGCCATCTAGAATTCATGCGGCTCTTCATGCTTGAATACTCTTCAATAGCCTCTGCTCACGCTCCTCTATTGTGCCCAGAGAGGAAGGCAGTTTGGGAGCCTGGCATAGCTATTAATCTCAACAATGTACCTTTAATTGGACTCTCTGCTGCTTATACAGAAACGCTGGCACGTGCCAGTTAAACAATGTCTAAAGCAGCATGTATTCTGTATAGGCAAGGGAGGAGTAGCTTCTCGGTGCTCTGGCAAGGGTTGCACATCAATTCACACACCCCTTGTTCATAAGAGCAGATCAGCTAAGCCCAGGAAAGTATGTGCACATGACATGCATTAAAGTGCACTGTTTCATGTTGCATGCCTGTGTGCCTTCCTCTTTTTCAAGCATGCACATCACATGGACTAAGTCATAACCTTCTCGGAAGACACTGCAACTTGCACTTCTATCCAATTTTGCAGCTGCATGCCTGTATGCAGCTGAACTGGGGGAGAGACAGCAACTGGGGCAAAATATGTCTCTTCTGGAGTGCTTTCAAATTTGGGTTAAGATCACATCCTTCCGCTGTAGCTGGATGCTGGGGGTAATGACTCAAGAAAGTATGACTTAGTTTAGTTCATTGCTTTGGGAACCAGCAGGATTATGTACTTAAATCCTTTGGGCCATTATTTCAAAGTATTGCTACTAGTTCCTTTTCTGCCCAGGGAATGAAAAAAACTAGATCATATTGGAGAAGGTGTTTGCACACAAGCTGTGGGTTGTTCTTGTTTATGTTCTCTAGGATTGTTTGGTTTCACCCACACAATTGCAACTGGGATATTGTGCTAGGTAGTTCACATGTGTTATGCTGGGCAAATATTAGTCCCTTGTAATTTAAGTTTGCTATCTGGGATGTGGATAATTGCTTTAGTGAATATGTGAGTAGAGGGGTTTTTTTCCCTATTGGCTTTTTTGACAAGATCTTGTTCCATTTTAAGCTGTAATGTCCTGCTCTGCAGGGCATCTATTTTTGATAATCAGTTCAAGATAGGTTATTTTCTCTCTCTCCAAATGTGTTGAAAGAAACTTAGCAAGATTAATAGTAGACCTGGCCTGACAGGCTGAAAGTAGTAATACCAACTTTAAATTCATTTTTACCATGGGATCTTGGTGTATCCTTTCCTATACACTGGAGTGTGTATTGTAGCATGATGGGATTTTGATCTTGTCCCAGATGATTAAACAGTAATAATTCTCAAAAATGAATCAGCTACGTATGGGCTATATTCATATATCCCGCTTACTCATGGCTGAATTAACCATGGCTTCTTCAGTTAACCCAATCCATGACATACTGAACTATAAGCTAACCACACAGACTGGTTTTACACAAGACTCTAGATTGAAATGTGAAGGGCTAGTTTGTGGTTTATTTAAGCTCGCCCATGGTGTATTCAAAAGTGTTCCATCTGTTGACTTCTGTGGTATGCATGTGATGTTTCTGACCACCAGTCTGCTCTCCCCTTCCTTCCCCTTCTAAGACTGCCAGAGGCCTTGCGATGCAGAGGGATACTCAGATGACAAGGCCAATTCCAGTTCATCAGCCAGCACAGCTTTTTGTTTGTTGATGGGCTCTCTAGGGAGGAAGTTGATTCCTGGGAGCACTGAGAGCCTGTAAGAACCCAGCCTGGATCTCCCGGAGGGTTTGTCACCTTTCTTTTCTGATCAGAATGCCTGTCATGCTGGCAGTGTGATGGAGATGTCAGGCTGGCCTGGTGCACTCCACTGGGGGAGAAATCACCACCAAATGCTAATGCAAACTGATGCTGCCTCCTAGCAAGACACTACCGAGCCCCTCTGCAAGATGGATTTAAAAGAGTCCAACTGATGCAGGTAGAACAACAGACCCAGACCTGGCAAAGCTGGCAGGAAAGGAATTCCATCTACCCATTTCCTGTCAAGCCCAAACAGATGCACCTTCATGCGTATACACACGTTCCAAATACCCTCCTTCGGGTCAGCTGACAGCACCAAAGGGCCTTATTGCCATTCACAATTCCCCATTCTGGGACAGCTTCTGCACTGAAGAGGAGTGGGATGCTCCCTACATTTCCCCTAGTGAGAAGCAGCACTTTGCAACTGGAATGGATTAGCCCTGTGAGGGCTTGTGGGAGCATCAGGACCCTGGACCCCTAAGAACCAGTGCAATGTAGTGGACCACATGTTAAATCAAGACAAAGGTAGAAATCCCTGTTTATCCTTCAAGCTCCTGTGTAACCTGGGGCCAGGCACTGGTTGCATTCACCATCACCCTAAACCATAAATTATGGTTTACAAATACAGTGGCTATGTTCCCCTAACATGCTTAGCCAAATTCAAACAAACCACACTCAGATTTAGTGTAATGTGGGAAGCCAGTCACTCTGTCTTATCCTTATTTATTTATTTATTTATTTATTCAACTTACATGTTGTTAGGTTGGACTGGAGTAACTTCCATGGAAACTACACTGTGCTTCTTGGAGGAGGGCAAGATAAATATGCAGTATATAAACATATCCATCATAACTCATGTAAATGGCAAGAGCTTTTCCTTGGTCTACCCTAGTGGCTGTCCTACCTCAGTTTCCAAGGAGACACTTATGCAGTGTTCTCAGAAGCTGCTAACACTATTAGTTTACCTGCCTGCTTCTTGCTTAGCCCTTTGAGATTCAAGGCATGTTCTGATCTTAAAACATATCAAGTTGTTGTTGCATTCTGGGCTGCACCCTCCCTCCCTCCCTCCCTCCCTCCCTCCCTCTACTTCCCGACCCAAAGCAGAATTTTCCTGGGAAACAGCTGGGCAGCTGAGGTTTAGGGCATTGTGTCTTTTCTCTGAAGAATTCCAGATTTACAGTGGATGCCACTAGATCTACCTTCCACTCAGCAGGTAGCAGTAGTAGTCAATATTTTTTGGGCTCAGAAGGCAAGCAGAAACAGGCCTAGTACTTGGATAGGAGACTACCAAGAAATCCAAGTGGTTTAGGTTACACTGGGAAGTTGAAGCAACATCATGGAAGAAGGCAATGGGAAACAATCTTGCTATTATTGTCAAGAATACTGTCCATATGTACAGAAAGTAGGGAAGATAACCTTGATGGAAATATGCAGGAATTGTTACCTAGGCAAAGGGCTTGAAGCATTTTTTAAGCCCTGAGAAACAAGATAATATTTGGAAGCAGCTCAGACAGACGCTGCCCTGACTCACTGGAGTACAAGAAGGGGGAGGAGGTGCAGCACAATAAGACATGCGAGATCCTGTTATTAAAGCCAATCTCAATAAAGGGAGATTTAGCTTTCTATGGTGCTGATTTCCTGGCCTGATCTACCCAGCGGGGCTGACAATATGTGACCATGCAGTCACCAGGAGTGGAGCTCTCCTCAAGCTGAATGGGCCCAACGGTAGACAGTGAAATCTATTCTTGCTGCAGCATTGTGATCTGAGGAAAAGCCTCTGGGAAGCCACGTCAGTCCCTGTATTCCTCACTCTCTCTAGTCCTTTGAGTTCCTGTCACATAGTATAAGGACAACGGGACTGAGTGATGGCATCTACTGATACCACCAGTGTAAACAAAGGAAGCTAATCTCCCCTGGCCTTGTCCATGCTTGCTGCATCCCCGCAGAGAGTAGAACCCAGTACCCAGTATCAAGAATAGGCAGACATATTACTCACCCTACTTTGGAATGTGGCACCTTCTGAGCTGCACCCAAGGGTTTATTCAGCTCAGCATGGGATAAAAGAACCTGTCTCATTGGCTAACATCGGGGGCTTCTTTGTGTAGATTCTCAAGCTGTGGTACTTGATTCCTTTCACTCCAGATGGAAGGGACACAAGAGAAAAGATAACCAAAGCAGTTTTGGTATTTGGTATGCCATGGTGGTAACACTTCCCTTTGTTGCCCTTGAACTGAACTTTGTTTCAATCCCATTAGGCAGGATTTTTAATCTACCCACCAGAGGCGTTCAAATATAAAGATGGAGCCCTCAGAAAGAATCTGGAGTAAAGGGGGCCTTGAGCTATTGTACAACATATCAGGAGCACCTTACCCAAGTTTTGGGTAGTAGGATTTGGCATCCACATTGCCCTATTACCTGGGACTAGGAAATAAACATCAATGGTTGTGTAATTGCAACATGTTTGAGTAAACTACAGCATACTAATTTACCTCGACCCTCTGCTTCAATACATATACCAGAGACTAGCCAATCACATTTTAGCATTGTATGGTGCAAACCCAATTAATGTAAGGTTCAGATAGTAACCTCAGTTTGGCTCCAGAGGCCTGAGAACTGCACAGTCATGAACATATGGAGAACACCAATCTGAGGAAGTGAGATGTGTGCCATAAAATTTTTGATTTTAACACATCTAGATAAAATGAAGCGGGGCGGGGGAGAGATTAGTATTATGCCAACTGTGATTTGCCTTGCAAACAGGCCACATGCAGCGTGATCAGGGGAATCCCAGCCAGGGTCATTTTGCAGTCACTAATTTTTCATTAACTTGATTCCATAGCAGTGGCGGGTCATTAAACCATTTGGAGGAAACTGCTCATCTTCCAGATTAACAAAAGCAGCTCTTCACATCTGTGAAAAGAAACATGGATCTCACAAGTAACAATTAGAGGCAGGAAAGCTCAATTCCTGCATTCCACCATCAATCTCCTTTACCTACAGCTCCATCCCACCAGTAGTTGCCGCCTTCTTCCTGGAAAGCAGTTATTGACTGCTGTATATTGCATGCCAGTGAGAGTACCTGGACAAATGTGGCTGATCTCAAAAAGACTAGCCAGGATTGAGCTTGCTTAGTGCTTAGATGGGAGACCACCAGAAATCCCACAGCAATCTGTAATCTAGACTGGGTGGTCAAAAAAAACCCTCCCGGAAGCTCATGGCAAACCATTGTTATAAAAAACATACATATCCACACAAAAGAAGGACCTATCCGTATAATTACCAGGAGTCAAGCTTGACAGGGAATAGCCTTATCTTCCTAGAGTGCCAATGTGGGTGATAATTGGCAGCTTCCTCCCTCCCTCCCTTTCACAGCTATAGCCCATGCGTCATAGATAACTTCTAATGGTAAATTGTTTACAACAACTTCTAAAAGAACTGGCAATTTTTTTTTCATCTGGAAAACACAGGCAATATTGAGGCCATAACAAAGAAACAGCGATGCCCAAACAGATGCTAGGATTCTGTGGGAAGAGAATAGATGTTTTGAATGCCCTCTGAACCTCTGCCTTCCCAAGGATTGATGACCTCAAACTGAAGATATAATCTTTGCTATTCTAGGAGTTGGCTAATGGATAAAATCTCCCACTCCATGCTATATGGTGCGTTCTCAAAAAATAATTTAAATGTGGTTGCAAGAAGCTATACATAACCACTTTATTAATTTATACATTATTAATTTGTATATTAATGGTTTCTGGTTGCAGTTGCCCAGTTTAAATATCAGGAAACATTCCTGCTGCAAGCTGTTATTGGGAACTAGCAGCATCAGTATTTTGTGAAATCTTCTTTTTTAACTATTAGAAGATGCAGGCGTACAATTTACACCACATGCAAAATTTGTGATTTTCTGCCTCATGAGGTTGTATTCAGTGTCTGTGTCTAATATTACTATTGTACATAGATCAAGATTAAGAAGGGTTAACCTTTGACTTGCTTTAATTCCCTTTTAATCTAGACCATCTATGTTCATACTTATAAAATATGGGTATATAACATGGCCATTCTCATGTTTTGTTTCATGCCCCCCTCACCATGCACAAGCCAAGTCCTTAAGAGAAACCAGCTGCAGTAACAGGCTCTAAACTCTAGCCTGGGAGCTGGGAAAAGTCAGACTTCTGTTCCTTTTGAGGGGACACTGCTGGGGGCAGTTCCTTACCTTGAGCACTGGCAGGGTTAAACAGACAGAGGTTTCTTGTACAGCTCTGCTTACAACTGCACACAGACATATGGACACATACTGGAGTGTGAGACCCAGGAATTAATTGTGACAGGAGATTCACGCTCCATGAGCACTAGACACCTGGTGATAAATGTGGCAGAAGTATATTGGAGGGAGGGGGAGAAAGGGGCTTCCCCATGTTTCCTCCTGGGGTGTGGGTACACAACAAGCTAGGAGTAAGGAAACAATAGGTGGCAGCAGGTACCACAAGTAGGAACAGCCTTTGAGAATGGCACAACCTGGGGAATGCAAGATTCTTCCCTTTAGCAATCCCCCAGGTTTAATATCAGGAATATCTTTTACTGGTCCCCATGTCATGTTTTATGGAGGGAACTTGTACTGACAAATTTAACTCAGCAGGCTAATTCACAAAGCCTCGTTATGGGCTTATTTTCTGCCTATGGTGACTTCCTTTTTTAAAAGAACAGATACTGGTTGTGAAGGAGGTAAAGCAATCTCTCCCCACCACAGCTCCACAAGCTAAGTTTTGTATGGTGTTGCACACACATTGATGCTTGGAAACTTAAAAAACGTTCTCCTGTTTGGCCTAACAAGGTGGGATGAGCTATAAACACCTAAGTGATAATGTGAATCATTGTTTCTACTTTGATTACAATCACACAAAGTCCATACTGTACTTGGTTTGCTCTAAAATACTTGGTTGACATGGTCACCAATTCCTCCTTCTATAATCTATTCATCCCCTTTGAGTGCTTCCAAAATTGATCTTTATTTTTCTTGGCAAGGTTCCTACGTCATAAGAATGCGCAACATAACAGACACAAATCAGCAGGAGAAGATTATTTCAGAAAAGAAGTGCAATACTAAAGAAAACCCATTCTCTGTTCTAAAATGCTGTGCAGCTTTTTAAGCATAAAAATCTTATCCAGGATGTGCAAACCATACAAGAGTTTCTTCACTGCAAGTTGGGACTAAAGGAATATTTTGGATGCTTCCACACAAGAATTCAGTAAAACATTCACCTTGTTTCAAGTGCTAAATTTTAAAGGATCCAAATAGATAGATTGGGTCCCAGAAGTTATCTTCTGTTTGTAGCTTTCCTAGAGTTCCTTGTTGTGTCTTTCCCATTTTCTTATCACAGATAATCCATTGAGGAGAGTAAGAGGGAGCTGCACAATACTGTAATTCTGATACTAAGACCACCCCCACTATTGCCTACTCTTCCCTGAAAAGTGTCTTGCCCAGCTAAAAAGCAGTATCACAATATAAGAATTGGCTTTGGGTAGGTGATTGGATGCTTGGGATGCATGCATTTTATTTATTTTATTTTATTTTATTTTATTTTATTTTATTTTATTTTATTTTATTTTATTTATTTTATTTTATTTTATTTTATTTTATTTATTTATTTATTTATTTATTTATTTTTATTTATTTATTTATTTATTTATTTATTTATTTATTTATTTTCATTTATATCCCACTTTGCATTCAGGAGCTCAAGGTGCCCTGCATAGACTCCCTTCTCATTCTCCTCACACCACCACCAGCACTGTGAGGTGGATTGGCTGAGGAAAAAGTAACATGCGCAAAGTCACTCAGTGAGCTTCTCTCCAGAGGATGGATTTCCACCTGGGAAAGTCTTTTTATTAACTTCCCTTTATATGGCGTGAAGACCCAACTCTCTGGTGAAACCTTGAAGGCTGGGAAAGGTGGAAGGAAAGAGAAGAGGTAGACCAGCACCAAGGTGGATGGACTCAGTTACATTGGTGATAGGGACACCATTGGGAGACTTGAAAGACCAGGTTAGGGACAGATCATCGTGGAGAAAAACTATCTATGGGGTCGCTAGGAGTCGAAAAGGACTTGATGGTACATAATCAATCATATGGGGTGAACATCCCATTTTTACACTCACACCTGTGAATGCCAGAATAGAGCCCAAATGCCTTTAAGACAAGGTTTCCTATTGCCAGTAGGCCACCCACCGGTCTCCCCAGGGAGGCTCCGTGATTTTTTGACCTCCCCTACTCCACACGCCGCCTACCAATGGCTGGCGGGGGCGCGGGGGTGCTTGGCGGCTCTTCCACCCTGGGCAGTCAGCTCCCCTCCATGCCGAGGCCAACGGGGCAGCAACGTGCCAAGTCCCATCGGCGCCCCCAGCCCAGAAACACAGCTATCTATCTTTGTTGGACGTGAGCCACACGCGGCACTAAATAGATTTGATGGGCCAAAATATTCAAATTAATTTGGGATCGAGTGGAGGCCTCCGGAGCTGCTTTCCCTCTGCTGGCGCTCCCGCTCCGTGCAACACCCGCCGACTGCGGCCCCAATCTAAGCCTGTTGGAGAAGGAATAAATCATCCGCCGCCTCCGTTTAGCAGGGCACTGATTGCCGGTGTTGACTCACCGGGGAAATCAGGTGAGTGCCCCGCGCGCTCCCGCGGTCTCGTCGGCGTTTAGCCGAGATTTATTTATTTGATTTTCCAGGCTCTGGGTTGCTTCCCCCTCAAAAGGCCTCCGGGGAATTGCAGGCCTCGCAATATTAATGTCGGCGAGGACGCCGCCTCATTAAAGTGTCAGGCGGCAGTAATTCCTGCTTTGCTTATCACTCCCTCGGGAGGCCGAGCGCGCTGCGGGGGCGCCGGAGGGATACACCCTGCAGGCTTCTGCGGAGGGATGGACCCAGGCCCCGGCGGAAACCAGTCGGAAAGCAAATCGAAGCCAAGCAGATGATTTTAGTGTTTTCATGGTCCTGGAGAAATTAGTGCCTTGGTTTAATTTTTTTATTTTTCTAAAAGTTGCCGATGTTTTTATCCTCCCTGTTGTTACGTCCTGTTGAATAACTTGTAATGACAAGAGGATGTACTTTGCCATGCTCAGAGACAGTCACCTGTATTTTGTTATTGTACCTCCTATTTCCAGGATTGAACTGAAGTCATGGAAACGAAAAAGTCATCTGCTGGTGGCCTAAGAATTGGTGTGGGTTTGGTGGGTGAGAGAGCAGCACTTTGCTGCTGAAGAGAAATCAGTGCTCTCCCCATAGAGGTTAACCCAATGGCAGAAAATGGGGAAAGAGTTGCTATAAACTCTGTTATGCTCCTGATGAATGTGTGGATTGCTTTGACACTGGGAAATGATAATAATTATGAGGATGATGATAAGGCTGACTGTGCGACCAGCAATAACAACAACAATAATAGTAATAATGGAGTTTGGACTGGACAAATGTGCCAGCCTTACCACCAACAGGGGAAACATAGTGAAAACTGAAGGAATCAAGACGCCATATGGAAATAACATCACTCCAGGCCTTTCAGAGGGTTTTGAAGACCTGGCTCTGCCATCTGGCCTGGGGCGGGGAGGGAGGATACCAGAAATGGGGTTGGCTGGCCCCTTAGCAGCCTGGTGTGGCCCTATTGGCCTCTTGGAGTTTTTAGCTTTTTATCTCTATCTTATTTTTGTAAATTTTTAGTTTTTATAACTTTTATAACTTTTAAACCTTTTATAATTTAATTATGTATTTTGATTTTAGTGGTTGTAAGCTGCCCAGGGTCCCCCGTTGTAGGGGAGATGGGCGGGGACAAATCAAATCAATCAATCAATCAATCAATCTCACTCAACTCAGAAGGATTTACTTTTGAGTGAACACTCATGATCAAGAACTCAGGAAACTGAAAGGATTCAGGAACAGAAGTGTTATTTCAGCCCTTTCCAATCTTCTAAAAAGCTGACAGTAATACCTTTTTTTGTTTTAAAAATTTAAAAAGAACACTCACCTTTATGCTACAGAATGATTCTGTAACAGGGGAGCCAGAAGGAAAAAAGATTGAAACGTAAACCAAGGACATAATGCAGGGATCATAATTTCTAGTTGGCAAGACTAAAGTCTACACATGTTTTATTGAAAAACCACTGCTATTTGCTCTTACAAGAACTTATCCCTCCAGAAAAAGTAGCACTGGCTTGATACTGCCTGCTCTAACTCAACAGTTTCAGGAAGTGCTGGCAGCCCAACTCCTAACACCATCTCGGCTAGCAAGACCAAGTTGTGCAAGTCCACTCTACTATCTCATAACAAAACCTCTTTAATTAAACTTGAAAGCCTAGAGCTTTTTTTACCTTGGTTCTTCAAGTCTTCATTTGTACAATATGGGCCAATGTCATAGGCTTGGTGTATTAGTATTATTATTGTTACTGTTGGTTACACAGTCAGTCAGATGTTTAGACTGGATTTGACATTTTTACCCACGTATCGAGTCTTTCCCAAGGGCCTGGGATAGGCAGATGTTGGTGTTTGATGGTGTTAAAGGTATCGTCGCAGGATGTAAGCTGTTCCAAGTAAAGCTGCCTTCCGCAACTGACTGATGGTGATTTTCTCAATGCCGATGGTCTTCAAGTGGTGCTCCAGATGTTTTGGGATTGCACCCAAGGTGCCTATTACTATTGGTACTATCTTGGATTTCTTTTGCCACATTTGTCCAGTCCAAACTCCATTATTACTATTGTTGTTGTTGTTGCAGTACGGGTTTATTTTACCTGGGAATGTGGGGACAGTTAATAAGGAAGCAGCCTAAAGCAGCCTTTCTCAACTGGGGTTCTAAAAGAGGTCGCTAGAGGTTCCACGAGAGATTGGGATTGAAAAACCTCATTTTTTCAACTTTGCGTGCTGCTTTGCTGTTGTAAACATGATAAAACATGCATTGTGTAGATTAGAAGTGAATTGTATTGTGAAGCTTTTGTATTTTTTGTGATTTTATGCAGGGGTTCCCTGAGACCTGAAAATTATTTCAGGAGTTCCTCCAGGGTAAAAAAAAAAAAGTTGAGAAAGGCTCCTCTAGAGAAATCAGAAAAGAACTGCAGGATCCTATTTAGTATTCGTGTTACATGGCTACTTTCATTTGTCCCAATGACTGTAACAAGGAATACAGAATTGCACAACCACCCACACGTTCATAGATGTTTGGCTTCAGTTGTTGGCCTCTCTTATACTACAAGGCTTTGGCTGAGTCAAGAGCATATGCCCTGCTTGTGTGCTTCTTGCATTCTTTTTGTTTCCAAAACGATATATTAAATAAATTCCTTTTTAGTTCTCCCGCTACTTGGATACAAGTCTTACATAGTTGAGAGCCGTGTTTCTTTACTGAGTTGGTAACCTGGTGCTGAGATACTGTTGTTCACAGCACTTTGTGTGTGCATTTTCAGGGAGGATGCAGCTCAGACAAATACGCAGGTTGGCGATGGGTAGGATGGTCGGCTGCTTCTTTGCTAGAAAGGTAAATCTTATACAACCTGCAGGAGATTGCTTGCTACTTGGAACTGTTGGATCAGAAATCCAATATCACAGCTGGTGAACATAGGCCTTTTTTTTCTTCTACGATTGCCATGATCAGAGGAGGCAACACGGCTTTCCAGGACGTACCATGTTGCCACAGCGTGAAGATGTACTTTTAGTCAAATTTCGCTACAAAGCTCTGACATACATTTCAAACTAACTTCATGCAGCTTTTTGGTTTTCTTCACCCTGACGGAGTTTGCTCCACTTCATAATTTTGCATTCAAAATCCAAAGTTAGCGTTTGGTAATTTGGTAGCATCCTCATTTTAAATTTGCATAAGTTTCCATAAAAATCTAGATGCAGATTTATATAACCCTCATTGAATATTCACATGCAGTTTGTAATTGTGGGTCCATGTGGCTTGTGTGAAAAAGGAAGCAGCAGAACACTGTGTGGGAGGAGGCAGGAATCCCACCACTGAATGTGAATCAACCATGGTGCCAGGCATAGTGTGGGACCAATTATCGTTAGAGCCAACATTATTACCATACGAATTGCACTGAAGATTTTTTCTGCTATGCTGAGGAGTTAAAGCTTGTGGTTGCCACATTGTTCCCGATGCTGCGTGCTCCAATAACCCATCTGTGCGCTTTACTGCACACTTTGCTGGAAAATTATCCAGCTGCTGCATATCCTTTGCCTGTGCCTCTCTTGGGAGAGGGTTGTTATCACTGTGCAGCTGGGGAGAGGTCATAGCAACAGCCGCAGGAGGGAGATGGCAACAACTCTACTTCTGTTCAAGTAGAGCAGGAAGCAAGATAGTACTCAAAAAGGCCCTCCAAGAATGTATGAATACCCAGCGTTTCAACAAATAGAGGAGTTTCCATGCTAGCCATTTTCTCTCTTTGTTCTAGAAATATTCTTCACTTTTTATATAACATCCAGTTGATGTGATTTCTGGGCCTTTGCATTCCAGTCTTTTCTGTTATCCATCTGAGTTTTCTCTAGACCTGCTTTGTGGTAGGTTTGAGGAGTTGTGGTGGTGCTAACGGAAGGAGAAAGTTGATTAGTACAAACGGGTAAGGCAGTACTGAAATCTTTCAAGCCTTCTCCTCTGCCTTTAATTAGACATTTTCAATAGCTGCTTCCTATTGAGCAGGGATGAAAAATTAAAACAGGCCTTACCATGGGAAGGAATGCTGTTAGGACATACAGTGCAGTTCTCCTCAATCTTGTATTTGCCAGGTTTAAGGACAGCTCCTAAACTTCTCAAACAAAATACTGTAGTTAAGAACTGTAAAGGCCCAAGGTTGAGAAAGGCTGACATACAGGCCTGGTTCATATATCACACTAAACTATAATGTACTTTGGCTTTAATTCATCTTGTAGCATGAACCTAGACATTATGCTTCAGTAAACATGGTTAAGTAAACCATGGCATAATATGTTAACCTAGTCTCACATTTCTTGCATTTTTTTCTCAACTTAAGTAGACAACCTGATGCCTTATAGTTGTTTTGTATTGCGACTCCTGTAAATTCCAGTAAGCATGGTTAAAAGTTGAGAATTCTGAGGATTTATGTTGTCCATTACTTCTGGAAAACATCTGATTGCCTATCCTGTTCTAGGTTGCTCTCCTTTTGAGAGAACAAGCATCATGGAATTAGGGCTCACCGATTCCTAAGAAGGTACAAGTTCAAGCTTACCTGAGTGTCATTCTTTCTAATATTTAGGCTTTCTAATTGGCCATCTTAGTTTTGAGTGAATCTTGTTAAATTCTTTCCCAGATAGTCCTCAACTTTCCTTGTAGAGTTACTGAAGTACATATGAACGTTGTGCATTTCAGTCTTCTGTTGTGATTTCTCTTTCCATTTGTGTACATGAGATCAAAAAGCCTATAAAACTGAATGTCAGACATAAATGTATGATTGGAGCATGTTGGAGAAAGACTGGAATAATTCAGAGCTGAGGACACATTTCAGCCCTAGATCTGAAAGGCAACCAGGGCTTTAAAGTAGCAATGATCTGCTCCAAAAGGTAGTGTTTTCTGCCATATCTGCCTCAACCAGAATACTGCTGCTTTTTCTACCTCAGTCACGTTATATAAATCTTCCCATATCTTATGGGTATGATAACTGGCTACTTTCTAATCATTACAACCACCGCAGGTGCCATCAGCATGGCACTTCTGCTCACGCAAGTACCTCTTACCTTCAACTTCCTTCCATTACATCCAACCCTGTCCAACAAAATCCAACACAGAGTGAGGACCATAAACTAGACACCATTCACTAGTCATTGACTACTCCCCACCTATTTTCTCACTGCAGGTACAAGCCCATCTGTGACCAGCTAAATGTCACCTGAGCTAGCCATCTCAATCCAGAATTGCACATAATATCACTGGACTAACAGCCCCTTTGGAGTAGTGTAGTAGATAAACTCCATAAGAGCATCCCTCCCAACATTTCTAGGTGTAAGAACCGCTGTACTCAGTCCTCAATGAATGCAACTCTCATCAAAACCAGTGCGTGTTCAGAGACAAGTAGATTTATTGAGAAAACAGTAGTACAAAGATCTAAGGCACAGAGAAATAGCTGGAACTAAATTCCCCACGTGCTAAACCCCAATTTGAAGTCCACTCATTACTCCCTCCCCCTCAATCAGATTTCCTCTGTTGCTATGCCCTTAATCACTCCTGAAGATTCGGAAATGGCTCATTGGTGCCTAGCAGTCCTCACTCTGACCTCCCCACCCCCATCTGCTGGAATGGCAGAACCGCAGCAAACGAAGCAGTCATGCGAAGGAGTGCTCGCAAGGATTCTGACACTAGGTCCCACAGTGTGGCTTGCCTGGCTCTGGGCCCCCCATCAGCCATAGTTATTCCTTTCCTGAGTACCTGGCCTGACAGTGCGTTCTGAGTGCTCCTATTAATATCTGCAACACTCATCCACATTTCTCCGGAGGTCACCATGATCTCTAGGGAGATAACTACCTCCATCTCTGATTTGTTCTTACTACCTTGGAGGACATTCATAAATATAACCCGCCAGCTGTACATCTGGCTGCAGAATCTTCCCAGTCCAATCCAAAAGTGGCAGTCACCATTTGTGAAATAACAATATCTCACTCAAATCTAGGTCTTGTCTTCAACATGAATAACTGACTGCCTTTCTATAAAAGAAATGTTGATTTGATAGATGTGAGACAGGCTTTCTTATTATGGTGTGCTTAATTGCTCAAGGAGTTGCAAATTCTTCCCTCACTCATGTTTGGAAAGTGTTTTGACTGGGCCCAAATCTATTTAAACGTCACCACAAACCTCAACAGAGAGAATTTTTTTGTTTTTTTGTTTTTACTGTTAACTTTAAACCCAATGTAGATCCTTCTTGTATCTTTGATATGCTTGTGCCCGAGTCAAAACAAAAGTAAATATTTAAATAATTTTATTCTCTGACTGGGAGGGGAAATGGAGAGGACCACCACTTAAAAAAACCCTGCTTAAATGCCACTCAGACAAACCTTTACAATATTACCATGCATCAATTCAGAGAGTATGAAAGCATACCTATAACAGTTTTTCCAAGCAGTGCAAAATTTTCAGATTACTACATTTTATTTATAATCATTTTTGGCTGCTATGATTATGTCATTGTTTGTGCCAAACTGAATTAACGCTATGGAACAGGGTATTACTGTAAAAATAAATCACATTATCTTCCAGACTTCTTGGAACAGTCAAGCATGCTGCTTGGATCCATGTTTCTTATGGAGCATTGCTCCAGTTAGTAGAATAACTGGCAAACTGACACTTGGGTCATAAGCATTTGTTAGTCAGAACAATTTAAGGATTCTTCACCTTTCTTGGAAAATCAGCCAGTAGCTAATTTTGCAACAGGAACAGGTGCTGGGCACTGACCAATAATTGCCCATCTCATTGTTTTGAAGCCTATGGATTCCCAAGCATTGGGTTGGTAATTATTGCTTGCTGAAAATCAGTGGCCTAAGTTCTTATTAGTTGGAGGCAAGAAGCCCATGAGAACTATAGTGTTAACCCCAAAATAGACTTAATGTCATTTAAAAAGCAAAACAGTCCCTCAAATTTTGCGCACAAACCCAAGAATAAAATGAGCACTGTCCATGTCTATGACATGGCTCTGCCTATTCCATTTTATTTCTTTATTTTATCATGGACCCACTGCAAGTCAATTACCTTCAAAGGGTACAGAACTGAGAGCAGACAAGACAAAGGCATAAAAAATTAAAACATGTCAGCCCTACATGGCATGGGTCCAGGTTACCTGAGGGACTGTTTCACCCCTATCACATCAACCCATCCCGCCCGGTCAGGCAGAGGGGGCACGTTGCGGACCCTGTCAGTGAGAGAATGTCGGCTGGCGGGGCCCAGGAGAGCCTTCTCTGCCGTTGCCCCCGCCCTGTGGAACATTCTCCCCCCAGAGATGCAGTGGGCCCTTACCCTCCTGGCTTTCCAGGAAGGATTAAAGACCTGGGTCTGCCAGCTTGCGTGGGGTGACAATCTTATCCAATTCTGGGGGTGGCTGGTGCCTTGATGACACTCCCCAAGATAAGGCCAGTTTAACATCTATTCCTGGGTTGTATTTATTTTCTATTTATTCAGGATTATTTTATATTGTATTTTTAATTGATTTTAACTGCTTTGTAAACCACCCAGAGTAGTTTTTTAACTAAATGGGCAGTGACAAATTTTATATACATGCACATGTATGTGTATGTGTATATATGAATAAATAGTAAGGTTAACATTTCGATAAAATCATAAAATCAAATTAAATAGAAGTACTATCAGTTACCATAAGACTCAGAATAAGTTTTTAAAAGTTTCCAGAAGGCTAAAAAATGTAGGAGCCAGCCTGGTTTCTAACAGGAGACCAGTCCACCTCAGTCACATGATATAAAGCGGCAGTCGTGAGCCTCCACATGCAAGTACTTTGTAGAAGTGAGAAATGACCAATAACCTCTCTTGGGGTGCATCGATCCGGTGGGTTGATTCTGGTTGGGGGAGAAGGAGGGGGTTCTGCAGGTACCTCAGAGCCAACCCATATTCTCAGTATAACAAACAGAAAATGCCCTTCTGCCCTTTGTCCTGGACACGCTGGCCACCCCAGCCCTGCTTCAGAGAAAAGGGTAAACTTCTTTAAATTTATACTGATCAAGTTTAATCTGTGCCCTGGAACACTAATTTCTAATCCCCAAGTAAGCTACATATAGTTATCAGGAATATGAAGTAAGCTACATATAGTTATCAGGAAGGGGAACAAGGACACTCAACAGATACTGTAGGAAGGGGACTTTTGTGATTCAGGTAAGTTAGTTTCTGACCATAGTGACATTTTCAGAAGGACCTCCCCTGCAGCATTTAATGGTAAAGCAAGTTCATAATCTTCAGTCAGATCCGATCCTAAGATGCTTGGAGCTTTAAAGGTTAAACACATTGCTCACTTGTATTCAGTAAGCAATTGGTAACCAGTAGAAATCCCACAGCAGCATACCACACTTAACACCTGCAGTGTTAGCAATCATGGTGCTGCATTTTACATCAACTGCAACTTGCAGGAATGTTTTAAAGGTGGCCCACATAGAATGTGTTGCAGGGATCAGATTGAAACATAACACAGTCAAGGTGTGGTAACTTGCCAAGTCCAAATGATTTAAAAGCTGTTGCGGTTAGTGGGAATAAAGTGCACTCCCTAGATTGTAGGCCTTCAGGGTGGATGCAGACTCATCCAAAAAAGGGCTGATCTTCAGTCCCTTGGTCTGGTTTCCTATTCACCAACAGCAGTTCTGTTTCATTTAGGTGTAATTTCAATGTATTCTTTTTTAATCTGCCTAGTATCAAACTTGGATAACGTGTAAAGGATTGTTTCCTTAGAGTTAAATGGCAAGATCTTGATGTAATCAGCATACCAATAGAAGCCTAGTCCAAAATTCTGGATGACCTCCTCCAGTGGGTTCATTTATATGCTAAACAGCATGAGGGGCAAGACAGAATTCTGTAGGGCACCATAAATCAGTGGCACGGGGTTCAGACAGTGTTCCCCAGCACCATTTCTGGATATAGAACTGCTGCCATTTTTGTTGTTATTGCTCCAATAGCACTCATCCAGTTTCCAGTATCAGTCGGTATCCACCAAGGTGACCAAAGCATTCTGAGTACCAGATCCCAGCTGAAAACTCAACTGAAATGGATCTAGATAACTAGCATCAGCCAGGTGCATCTGTGTGGGAGAGAAAATGGATTGAAGTAAACACATAGTTTCATTAGTGGATATATACCTCCCGATTTTGTCTGTCCTTGCAGATCTTCATGCCCTTTCTTTTCAATATTTGCTATTTTAATTTAAGGCATTGACCTGATTGCTCTTAGGTGTTTGTTTTGTTTTGTTTTGTTTTATGCCTTCAAGTCAGTGTTGACTCCTGGAAACTGCCTGGACAGATTTCAGAAGTGGTTTGCCCTTGCCTCCTTCCTAGGGCTGAGAGAGAGTGACTGGCCCAAGGTCACCCAGCTGGCTTTGTGCCTAGGCAGGACTAGAACTCACGGTCTCCCGGTTTCTAGCCTGGTGCCTTAACCAGTACACCAAACTGGCTCTCATTGCTCTTAGGTATAGCACTCCAATCCTGGTGCCCTCCAAAAGTGTTTTTTAAAGTGAAAGCTGAAGTCCTACACATGTGAAGGGCACAAAGATTGAAAAGTATGAGTTAGAGTGACTGCCAGGCCTACGATTTCTGCCTTCCTCCTTTTCTTCTGTACTTGTCTGTGACTCTATAAGGCACAAAGATGCCCAGCTGCCACATCTGGCTTCTTTGTGGATTACTTCCTTCTCTCCTTCTATTCTGTGCTGCTGAGAACTCAACTGTGTTGTCGGAACATGCAAATGGCACACACAGATTTTTATTCCACATTAACATAACTCCTTAAATGTTCCAAGTGCAGTAAAAAGCACAGCTAATTTTCCCTGAGCTATTTTTTTAAAGCTCTTCATTACTCTTAATTGTCCAAACTTCTTTTCTTTTCTCTCTGATTAAAAGCAGATTTTAAAAGAGCAATTCGGCACCACAGCAATTTTAGTCAAATGAAGCCAGCCCCCCCCCCCCCCCCCCCCCCCAGTTATTAATAACACTAGTGCTGCTTTTCCCTCAGGTGTTGCTGGTAAAAGCACTCAGAGTAGGAGGTGACAGCAGCTATCTTTCCATCCATCTCTGGTGGTGCCAAGTGTTGTCAGGAAAAAAAAAAAAGGAAGGAAGGAAAAGGAGACGGGGAAAAGGAACCAAACTATGTAAGAGATTCTTAACAGAAATGTTTCCAGAAAAATCAGAGGTTCTATTATTGGAGGAACAGACTACTTAGCATTATGAGATATAGCCTGTTCCATACATAGAGCCTATACTTTTCCTTTTTGGCCTCCGGTTTGCATATTTTGTTTAAATGCTGCAGGGGAGTTAAGTAATCTGAATCTGATGTTATTCTCTCAGGATGGGCCGCCACTTGTCAATTCTTCTTACGTTAATGCTAATATAATTTGTCTTTATTTTATTTATATCCCATCGTTGTTACGTTAAAGTGGCACACAGTCTACAAATCAGCATTGCTACTCCCACCCAAAAAGGGGAAAAATCCCAGCCCCAGTGATTTATATGACAGAGTGGAATCCATTTTGCATCATTGCCCTGCACACTGCATCCTTCCCTTAAACAAAAAGGAAAGAAAAGAAAAAGAAAAAATCTAAGTCCAAATACTGAAAGAAATCTATCCTTTTTATAGAGTTATTAAATATGCTTACTGCATATACCATATGTCACAATCATGAAACAGTGTCCCAGACATAATTTTTCAGATATACATATACCCTGTTCAGCTCCAGATAGGGCTCTTCAACAAAATATACCCCCCCCTTTTTTTAAATAGCCGTCTGCGTTGACTTGCAATGTAGTGACCTCGTAGCTTAATTAAAAAAAAATTCAACTAAAGCACTCCAGGACAGTTTCACTGAAGTCAAGTGGTCATCCTTGAGCAAAAGAATTACAAGAACTAATTTCATCATGACAGGGTTGAACAGATGCAGTAGATGATTGAATGTTACCATTAAATACGGGCAAAGCTTTCTTATATTTCATATGTTGAACAGCTCATCAATGCCAGAATGATTGGGTCCCCCACTTTTGTGAATGGTTATTTTCTGATGGTAATTTTCACTCTCTGCAGCACCTGCATTTAATTCCCTCCTGATTTATTTTGCTACCCCTGCCCTGTTCTCCACAACCATTGGCAACAGAAGCAGTGTGTGTGTATATATGTGTGTGTGTATATGTATGTATATATATGTATGTATGTATATATGTGTGTGTGTATTTCTTACAAGATAATGTCCACTAAACAATTTTTGCTGCAAAAGACAAGTCAACTTGCTCCATGGAAACTAAACAAAATTTTCTTTCTTTCCAAGAATAAAGTTGTTTTTGAAATTCACAGGTCAGCCAGTGTAATAATGTTAAAGCTTTGGAATGAATAGTTACTCCCAGTAGGTTTTGTCAAAGCTGCTCAGATTGTATGCAGAGCTTTGAACAACTTAGTCAGAAACAACAGGCTTGTTAATTAGGTAATCAGAGTTCTTTCTCTGGCTATCAAGGAAATGCTTATTAGGCTGGCCTTTGTAGTTCAAGGACTACTTCATGCTCCAATATCAGAAAGGAACATTTTCTAAAGAGAAATTAGGTTGCAACACAGTCATCTCAGGAATATTAGCTTTTGGTGCAGACACTGTACCTGAGAGTTTTAACACTCTTCTGTTTTACTGCTCCAAAAAGTAAACCTCTTATTACTGAAAGATATTGGTTGTGATGCTCCTCCCTTTTACAGTAATGGTTGTATATAAGGATTCCAAGTAGGACTTCCTTAGCAAGGAAGAATGAGAGGCAGAAGGCATGCCCCTCACCCCCAGCCCTCTATTTCAGTTCAAATTCAAGGCCTCCATATTAGGCAGGAGAATTTACAGTGCAATGCCGTGGATATTTTCTTGAAAGTTAATTCCATTTTATTTAGTTTTATTCCAAGAGAAGTGTGCATTAGGTTGTAGAACTTTTATTGGTAGCGTGCTTCTCTTAGGAAGAAGCAAATGGTAATTGCTTTATGGAGATTAAAATAGTAATTAACCTTGTTTGCACCTTAAAGACAATGTTAGTACTGTATAAGTTTTTGTGGATCACGGTACACCTTATCAGTATTGCAAAAGGTTATATAATTGTAATATTTCAGGTGCCTCAAGATTCTTTCCTGGTTTTACTGCAGAAGACTAAAGTGCCTGTGTCTCTGGAAACTTATCCAGGCTAGGCTATCAATGACTTAATGTAGTAAAGGGGAGCTTCTTGTTAGCCTTCAGGCAAACCACAGGAGTTGAATGGATGGCCTCACTGAATTCCTTCTGCCTTTGAAGATTTAAGCAGTTTGGAATTTAGCAGGCTGAAAGAGGAGAAGTGAGCAACTCAGCTGCTTTACAAAGTTTGGTGGCAAATACTGGGAAGCAGAACTCCATGGGGGAAGCATGACATTTTATGCATTCCCTTTTGGCAATTTAGGAGCCTAGTGCCTTCCATACTTTCTGCAGGCCTCTACTAGAGCGAGCAGCAGTGATGCGGCCAAGAGGGCTCCTTGCCTGTTCCCTAGCCAGCTTTGGTTCTTATCTCCCTGGCTCAGCTGCCAGTAACACCACAGGCTGTGCTTGTGGGGATTCACTGACTCCCAGACCTTGAGATAATCTTCAGAAGGATTAAGAGCTTAAATGTATCGGTGTAATTGGTGGACTGTTTTCTATTGCTTTAGCAAAGTGACTGTCCAGCCTCTGAGCTCCCTCTGGGACAACTCCTTTCATGCCTATTTGAGTGGGGGCAGGTCCTGGAAACGCACTCTTCCCTTGCGGCTTCCTTGCTGCCTCTGGCTATGCGTCACAGAGAGAGGGAAAGCTCAAACAAAAGAATGTATTAGCAGGAGTTCCCAGCAACACATCTTAAGCTTTGAGGGTTTGGAGTTGTGAGCTGCCCAACACAATCACAACTCCCCTGTTGTACAGATTTCCTCATTCCACAGTGGCACCATATATGAGCAACCTTTTCACTTTGCAGATCAAAACTAGTGTAATTATGTCAGAAGTACGTCTGTATATGTTTGAACGTTTTTAAAATAAGGTAGGGTGAAGCTTGCTTTATCTGTGCGTGTTGATTCTGGTTCATTCTTGCCCCAACCTTCCTTTCAGGTCAGATTTGGGCTTCTAAAATGGATTGTAAATCTGACCTTGGATTGTGTTGCTGCTTCTCCTTCTTTGGTCCAAACTACATGAGATGCTTCCCTCCTCCTTTCCCATAACTCTGCTTTTTTGTGTGTGTTTTGGGGGGGGGGGGGATTTGACAAAAACCCCTTTGCTTTAGCTACAGAATCATATATGCTTATGTGTGTGTTTCTCACTTAGTGCAGTTCCTAGTGTATTCAGGACTAAATAAATGATGAGAAGTAGCAGAAGCTACAAATTTAGAATCTGTGTATGTAGAGAACTTCGCTTAATTTCAGACCACAGTGGCCAATGCATCAAGTTAATATGAAACAGAGAGACATTATGTGCATAAAAATTAATTTTAAAAACAAGCTATTTGTTAGCATTGCAGAGTTCTCAAGTGAAATAATTGTGCTTGCAAGAGCAGGCAGGTGGAGGCAGACTGGCCATCTGATACCTCCTGAAAGAGGAGCTACCTCCCCTTAAGACAACATTAGCTTTTTCTGCTCTGTGTCACATATTTTTGCAAAAATTGTGGCAAGGTCTCCAGAAGGAACCTCTGTAAGAGGTTGTCCCAGGCTCTGCATATCTTGTCTTTCAGGAAGACAAAAGTCATGAAGGACAATATTGATTTGGCTATATAGATTTATTTAAATGTGAGCAAGAATCATCTTTCTCCATAGTGTAATGTTAAACCTATGTTTTAAAAGCTGATATTCCCGCTCAGTAGACAGAGGACAGGTTTATTAATGGCTCCTAGTCTTGATAACAGGATGCTGCTTCCAAGCATAGGGACAGTGTGCCTCTACATATGAGGTGTACAGAAGCAATGATGGAAAAGGAGGGGTACCATCATCTCCTGTTTGTGGGTTTCCTCAATGCTTCTGATGGCCCTGGGCAGGATGGAGTGCTGGCTAGATGGGCCTAGGCCTGACCTAGCACAGCTATTCTCATGTTTTCATGTTCTCCTACAACTTTGCACTCTTGGAGATTGTGGACTATGCTGGAATGAAAGGCATTTTACTGTGTATGAGAAGTGTATAACCTTTCCCCGTTGGTGCTAATTTGGATGGGGCTACCTCCATCCAAATAGCAGCTAACTAGAAGATGTTGACATACTACGCTGATTATTAGGTGTAGAAATAAGAGGAAATTTTGATAGGCAGTACTTGATAGCATGGATTCTAGGGAAAATAAAACAAGCTCTGTGGGAGAGAAATTGTTATTTAATATCGACCTGAGAATATCCTGAAATCTAAAACTTAGTTGTAAGATAAGATAGCTCTTAAGTCATCATGCACATTTCAATGATGTCAACCTAATCTTAATTAATAGCCAGATCCTGTTTTATTGTTTTAGTAGATATCTATTTCAAATGGGGCTTAATTCCATAGTAAGTAGGCTTAGGATTATAAGCTTCTTATGCAAAGCAAACTTGGAGTTGCCATAGTTCAGCGTTGACATCAGAATCCACCCTGAAGAAAATGATAGGAGTTAGAGATTTCTTAGGCTAAAGCTGATTGACCAGCATGCTGAAAGAAAACATCATGTTGATGTTTATATTATACAGATGTTGCTATTTGCTAGATCTCTCTTTTTTAAAATCAGGATAGAACCATTTAGCCAGTGTCCCTATTCTAGAATAGACTTGTTTGGTGAGGGAACTTGGGTGCTTTTAGCTTGCTCTCCATGCAGGCCTCTAACCCAGCCTCTTTCCTCTACCTGGATGTATGAGAATTTGTTTTCCTCTTCTTTCCTTGTTCCCACCACACTTACTCTCTCTCACACATTCGCACCTTGTCTAGCTAATGGTCCCTGACATTCCAATGAGATTTAGTGCCTAACATGAGCACTGAATATTCATGAGGCATCGGCCCTTGACAGACAGCTTCATGCTGTGCTGCATTGGCCTGCTCCTACGATTCATAATTTGTGTTTTCCCCCATTTTAACATAAACCTCACCTCCGCTCACTACTCCATGTCCACAGCTAAAGGCTTTGTACTCCAGCTTTTCTGAAATAGAAGCCTGAGAGATTGGAGGACCTGGTCTTAACCTCTGTGACAAATCTCTATTTTTGGTATGGCTCAGCAGCCAGGGCCCCTCAAGTGGCTGATGAGGCGACCTCTTGGCAAGGGGGCTGAATAGATGAAATTCAGCTTTTGTTCTCCAAAACAGCCACTCCTGTGTAATCCTATTTACAGTGCATTCGGAAAGCATTCAGACCCCCTTCACTTTTTTCAATTTTGTTATGTTGCAACCTGATACTACAATCGTTCAAATTCATTTTTTTCCCTCATTAATCTATACTCAGTACCCCATAATGACAAAGTGAAAACAGAATTTTAGAAATGTCTGTAAATTTATTAAAAAGAAAAAACTGAAATATCGGATTGGCATAAGCATTCAGACCCTTTGCAACAACGCTTGAAATTTAGCTCAGGTGCCTCCCATTTCTCTTGATCATTGCTGAGCTATTTCTACACCTTGATTGGAGTCCACCTGTGGTAAATTAAATTGAGTGGACATAATTTGGAAAGGCACACACCTCTCTATAGAAGGCCTCACAGCTGACAATGCATACTGTGTCAGAGTAAAAGCCATGAGGTCAAAGGAACTGCCTGCAGAGCTCAGAGACAGGATTATTGCAAGGCACAGATCTGGGGAAGGCTACAAAAAAAATGTTTGCTGCATTGAAGGTTCCCAAGAGCACAGTGGCCTCCATAATTCTCAAATGGAAGAAGTTTGGCACAACCAGGACTCTTCCAAGAGCTGGTCGCCCAGCCAAACTGAGCAATCGGGGGAGAAGAGCCATAGTAAGAGAGATGACCAAGAACCCAATGGTCACTCTGACTGAGCTTCAGAGTTCCTGTGTGGAGATAGGACAAAGTTCCAGAAGGACAACCATCACTGCAGCCCTCCACCGATCTGGGCTTTCTGGCAGAGTGGCTAGACGGAAGCCTCTCCTCAGTGCAAAACACATGAAAGCCCACTTGGAGTTTGCAAAAAAGCACCTGAAGGACTGTCAGACTGTGAGGAACAAGATTCTCTGGTCTGATGAAACCAAGATTGAACTGTTTGGCCTCAATTCTAAACGTTATGTCTGGAGGAAACCAGGCACCGCTCATCACCTGCCCAATACCATCCCAACAGTGAAGCATGGTGGTGGCAGCATCATGCTGTGGGGGTGTTTTTCAGCAGCAGGGACTGGGAGACTGGTCAGGGTTGAGGGAAAGCTGAATGGAGCAAAGTACAGAGATATCCTCAGTGAAAACCTGTTCCACAGCGCTCAAGACCTCAGACTGGGCCAAAGGTTCACCTTCCAACATGACAACGATCCTAAGCACACAGCCAAGACAACATAGGAATGGCTTAGGGACAACTCTGTGAATGTCCTGGAGCCCTGACTTGAACCCTATTGAACATCTCTGGAGAAACCTGAAAATGGCTGTCTACCGATTAGTCCCCATCCAACCTGATTGAGCTTGAGAGGATTTGCAAAAAAGAATGGCAGAAAATCCCCAAATCCAGGTGTGCAAAGCTTGTCGTGTCATACCAAAAAAGACTCGAGGCTATAATTGCTGCCAAAGATGCTTCAACAAAGTACTGAGTAAAGGGTCTGAATACTTATGCCAATGTGATATTTCAGTTTTTCCTTTTTAAGAAATTTATAGACATTTCCAAAATTCTGTTTTCACTTTGTCATTATGGGATACTGAGTGTAGATTAAGGAGGAAAAAGATGAATTTGAACGATTGTAGTATCTGGCTGCAACATAACAAAATTGAAAAAAGCGAACGGGGTCTGAATACTTCCCGAATGCACTGTATACCCAAGCACAACTGTGAAAGCTAGACTGCATCTCTGTAATTCCATCAAGGGTCCTAAAGAAGGTGGATTTAGCCCTTAGAAAATTTCTGTTTAGAGTCAGGACATAATAAATGGATTGAGCAAAGCAATAGTGAAGTGAAAATCGGCCTCTTTGGGGAGGCTGATCTCCTACCTCTGCAAAACTCAGGATAAGAAAGGAAGAAGAGGAGGAAGACTGCCTATTTAGGCCCAGATGATCTTGAAATGAAATTGTGCTGAAATCCAAGAGGTTATTCAAGGAAGTAATGAGTATAAAAATTGGTTTAGTTATGCTGACTATGTTGATTTTTATTTAGAATTCTGAGAATGTGATTATTGCCTTCCCTTCTTTTCCCTGTATTTCTCTTTTTCCCAATAAACTCCTTTTTCATATCTGGGGGTTTGGCTTTCTTGGTTTTAGAAAGGAAGTTCTTACTAAAATAACTTTCCCCATGTGCAAGATTGCATAATTACATAGCTAGCTCCTGTGTTTAAGATTGCCATGAAGTTTGGTATTTCTGGGCTTTGAGTAGGAAGCTAGGGCTGGGCTGGGACGAAGGAAGAAATCCTTGATAAAAGGACTAACAACTCACCAGCTGGACAGACTAGAGTGTGCCAGGAAGTTCATTCTGACTGGTGGCAGGATATCACAAATAGTTTTTATTAGGGAATCTTTCAAGAAGTGGTCTGCAGGAAAGCACCCCTCCCTCCTGGTTTTATAACAGCCTCACACTCTATAAATAATAATAAATTTGTGCTTTCAAGTTAGTCTTGACTCCTAGCAATTGCCTGGACAAGTCCCTGCAGTTTTCTTGGCAGGATTTTTGGAAGTGGTTTGCCATTGCCTTCTTTCTAGGGTTGAGAGAGAATGCCCAAATTCACCCAGCTGGTTTTGTGTCTAAGGTGGCAGAACTCTCCTGGTTTCTAGCCCGGTGCCTTTAACCCTTACACCGAATGGTCTCTCTCAGATTCTGTAAGGTCGCATTTTTCTCCCAGACCTGAGAAATCAAACTCCATGATTTCTTATCCACTCAGCATTGCTCTTCATTTGGTCGTGTCCTTTATGCTCCTGTTTAATCTATAACAGCCATCCCTCTTGTGTGCTCTTCAACTCCCATTGTTCCCAGCCCCATAGGCTTTCAGGGAGCAACATCTGATGCACATTGCATTGGAAAGGGCTACAAATGATGCTGTGTTGGGTAGAGGTGATGCTTGCTATGTCAAAGAGATCCAAGGGACAGGAACACGAGAAATTAACATGATGTATTACTTAGAGGGCACACTGCTTCCTGTCTAGCTCTCTGTGATCATGCCAAGAATTGTGGAAATGTTTTGTTTTTGATAGAGTGTGGCATTTGCATCCTCCTTAGAGGAGAGGAGCACTAGGCAGGAACACATAATTTCCTCTTGCAAAGTAAGTTACATATGGCTATTTGACACTTTTGCTCATTTCTTTTTCTCTTTGGACAGCTGCCTCAGTTGCAGGAGCATAGCTAGCTTTAGTATATATGTAGAAAAATCTCTTAAGAATTAGTAAGTTTACTTTACAAAGCCTGGATGTAGAATAAGCTGATCCTACCCATTTAGGAAACCATGCATAGTTCTGCAGGATCTAACTGAAGAGTAATGGGCAAATTTGTGGTATGAGGAAGCTGCTTAGTTCATTGATAGATTCAGTCCATACAAAAGTAAGATGCAAAATGAGGCAGGGGTGTTTGTTAAAAAATAGGTTGTATTAGAGCATATGCTCATTTCTTGTATGTACTAGAACTGAACTGACAGTCCCTTTTGCGCCTTAAAAAAATCCTGACCTTCCACCTCCCCATTTTGTTTCAACACATTAAGGTAATAGGTGTTTTGGTGCTGCTGTTGTTCAACAGTGGGAATTGGAAACTCCTGTTGATTTGCTGTTGCTGCTGCAAATCACCCTGATTTCTACCAGTAGATGCTGAACTTCCTGCCTGCCTCTAACAATGGAATTGATCTAGTTTTAGCTATGCTGTTATTAAGGAAATTAAGCCCAGAAGTGAGATTAAGCCTAGTTGGGGGTTCAGGGGAGTACATTTTGAAGCTCTCTTAAAATATCTTTTAACTTGAGCAAATTCCTAAGTACTACATATACAACCAACATTTTAGATACGAAGGATTTGTTTATGTAGATACTCCTAAAACTTCACCATCCACTATTTATTTCTTTATTTCTTTATTTATGTATCGTAATGAGATTTGAAGTTATTTGCTTATAGGATATGAATGGTATGATGATAATTTTGAGTACTTAGAGGACTGGGCTTTGATTTATGGTTGTTTTCCTTTTGTCCTGTGAGCACCACTGGCAACTCAAAGACTTCCTGTGGACAATTATTGTTAGCATTTATCTGGTTAAGCCATAATGAGTGAAGAAACAACAGTTCTTCAACAACAATAATGCATGACAAATAAACATTGCACAGGGTTGCTTGTTTCTCAAGCAACCCTGTGCAGTGTTTATTGGTCATATATTATTATTTAATGTGTGTGTGTGCGCGTATTTCTGCGGATTGTGTGTTGTTCTAGAAGTTGTCTATTTGTTGAGTCATTGTCCCCCAGGGCTGCTGTGAATTGGTTTGATTCCTGAGAGTGACAAAACGGGATTTTTTTTTTCACATAAAAAGGAAATGAGGAATGGCATGTGTATTTTTCCTTAGAGAGACTTCTTTCTCTTGTCATCCAAGATCAAGTTTTTGTAACTTGCTTTAGGGCAGCCCTTGAAGTCCAGTACCTTCCAAGTGTATTGGGATTACCGCATGTGGAATTCTCAGCTATAGCCACGCTTCCTTGGAATCCTAGGATGTGTGGTCTTAATGTATCTGGAGGGCATGGCATGGAAAAGAAGAGGAGGTTCTCCTTGGTAATAAAAAGTAAGAAATTCTGTAATACAGTGGTACCTCAAGATACAAATTTAATCCGTTCCGTGGCTCTGGTCGCAAGTCGAATTGGTCGCATCCTGAAGCACGTTTTCCCATAGGGTTCAATGTAAATACGGTTAATCCGTTCCACCCTCTGAATTTGGTCGCATCCTGAAGCAAATTTCCCCATAAGGTTCAATGTAAATACGGCTAATCCGCCCTCCGAATTTGGTTGCATCCTGAAGCACATGTCCCCATAAGGTTCAATGTGTCAGCCGGCGTTGCACGGCTAGGAAATTCCCCAGGCGCGCTTTAGTCAGCCCTAGCGCAGAAAAAGGAAGTGCTAATGAAATCTGAGAAAGGCTCCCGCGCGCACAGCCGGGAGCGGGAGCTTCCCCCCCACCCCCCGCGCTGATTCCTCTTAATTCCGCGCTCTTTCCTTTGTGCATAGCCCTTGGCACGCGCAACAAAAGCACAGTGAAAGCAATGGGGGGGAAGGCTTATGTAGCGCGCACAGCGGAGCGGGAGTTTCCCCCCCCCCGATTCCTCCGCACTGTTTCCTTTCTCCATAGCGACAAAAGCACAGTGAAAGCAATATCAGCGCACTGGGGGGAAAGGCTTATGTCGCGCGCACGCACAGCCGGGAGCGGGAGCTTCCCCCCCCCCGCGCGCTCAGATTTCATTAGCACTTCCTCTTGGAAGCCGCGACCACGTGGCAGCAGGGCAAATGGCCGCGGATCCGGTTCGTAGCTTGAGGCGGAGTTCGCATGTTGAGGTAAATTTTTGCGGCCGGAGCTGGTCGCATCTCGAAATTTTCGTAAGGTGGGGCGTTCGTATCTTGAGGTACCACTGTATGTTGGATTCCTTTTACAAACTACACAGAGAATTCCAGCCTGCTCATCCATTCTCCTAGTAGTTGGTGGGTCCTCTCTTAGAACTGTTAAAAAAAAAAAACCTCTAGTCAAAAAGTTGTCAAAAGTAGCATGTTGAAAAAATTGGGTAAGAACAGTACCTGTGAAATTTCTGGCTACTCAGAGGCGTAGAATGCTGTGAGACCAGCCCATCTGTTCAGATTGGATATGATATAATACAGGCCTGCACTCCTTATGATATAATACAGGCCTATACTCCTTATTTGTGTCTGTGTAAAAATCTTCTTTTTTAATCTTTTTTTTAAAATCTGTGATTATATTTTTATTCTAATAATAACTTTTTATCTTTTTATAATGCCTGTTTTTATTCACTTGTTATTTTAATTGTTGTACGCCGCCCAGAGTCGCTTTGTGCGAGATGGGCGACTATATAAATGTGATGTATAAACAAATAAATGCGTGTGCATGTGCATGTTTGAGCACCCAGGAATCCAGCTCATGGCTTTGCAGCCTAGAGATGTTTATACCGGGCTTCGTGTTTATGCTCCTGTGCATGTGCATATTTATGCCTGCCCATGTGGGAGGAAGAAGAGACACATCTCCAAGTGTGCAGTCTTGGGTGAGGTGAAGCTATGCTGACATTTTCTATTGCGCTCACGATAGTGTTGCTGCTCTGGTAGTTCTTCACAAATTGCATAAATATTCATTGGCAAATGTAAAGAAATTTGACTGTCCCAAATGATTACACGCGCCTGCCCTGAAGGGCACGATTACTCCCAGACTTATAACTTGGAGGGGCTGGGGCGCACTGCTGAGAGAGCTAATGCTGGGCGGATTAAAGCAGCAATCTAGGGATTGGGAGCAAAAGGCCATCCCAGCATGGGGTGCAATCCTGCAGGAAGATCCTGATGAGTCTGTCTTCCTCCCTCCCTTACCCTCCATAACCCCCCAACCAGAGCGATAAGTATATAACATATGCGCATACCAAATAGGAGGTGGTGGCTTATGCCCTGTCTTTGCACAATTCAAGGCTCCTTTAATTTGTTTTTTTTTTTGTTTTTTGTTAGCTTAAGAATTGGCTAACAATGTTTGTCTCTTTTATGTGCCTCATGTTGTCCCTTCAGGATTCCCCAAGTCTTTGGAACGTACCTGGAGGAGAGGGGACAGTATGGGCCAGGCAACTACTTGCTGTAGAAAGATTTGAGTAATTCCCATCTCCCTCTTCCATCCCAAAGATTCTTTTCTTAAAGTTTTCCAGACTCTGCTACATGTGTTTGTAGATGATGTGTTGCTAGTTTCTTTAGTTTGTATAAGCTTCTATTTTCTTATTGCATACAATGCCGAGTATTTTATATAGCGCCAGTATATAAACATTAGACATACAGTTGGATCAGGGTACTATGCATGTTGTGTGTTTCATATGGAGGGTGCATTTTTGTAGAAATCTCTGCTTTTTCTGTTAACGGAAAAATTCTTAAGAAGGACCCTGAAGCCTATAGGAGTAACAATCATGATTATATCATAACAGGAAAGCATTTCTGAGTCCTCTTGCATTTTTACATCATGTTCAAATAAGGAAGCTGTAAGAATAACTACTAAAACAAACTCAGTTTCTTGGGGAAATGAGTAGAGTAAATGTTAAGAATTGAATTGAGCACTGTGCTCTTGCTAGCTACTGTACTTGAATATGGCAGTTTCTTTTCAGGGAAAACTGGTTTAGATGCTGTTATTAAATCTTCATGTATTGTACGTTGTGGTGTAGACAGTGCTTGATATTCCAGGCCCACTAAAGTCCAAGGTAATGCCATGTTCCCCCCTAGTTTTGTCTCTTATCCATGGTTCTGTCACCTACTGTCTTGGTAACGGGAGAAAATGCAATACAGTAAAAGAAATCCACCTATTCTACCCCTGCCATCTTGTGTAGGAGAGAGGTACACAAGCATCATTAAAAATTTCTTGGCTTGGAAGTCTATGGGACTATGACCATAATGGTGTTTTTATTTCTGTCTCTAATTTTTAAAAATCATTGTTTTGTGTTTGTTCTCTTGAATTTTTGACATTGAGGGCTTTTCCTTCTAGTTTCTAGCATTCCAATCAGGAAGTAGTCAGAATCCAGTCGAGTGGATTCTGTGATAGCCTCTTTTTTGCCCAGACCTCAGAGTGAATGGCTAAATGAAAGTCAGGCATTGAGAGGAAAGAAAGAACTGGCATGGATAAATTGCAGAAGAGTTGATCAAGGTGTTGGAGAAAGAGAAGGAAGAGAATGCAGTTTCATTTATTCTTTTCTGCTTTTTAGCACGTGAGGTTTCCTACTGTATCCTCAACAATCTCATGCATAATCTTATAATACTGTCCCACCATGCACTCTTTGCTTACTGCAGCTGCTCACCAATGCAATTTTCCTATGATATATGGGGAATATAATTGAAGTATATTTGAAAAAGTATTGAGTGTTACTACATGCACAAACCAGGATTTATTGGGGATATATATTTTCCAGTCAGTCAGTTCTGAATGCCTCTAGGGATACCAACAAAAGGGAACTACCTTCAGTTGTACGTTCCAAGGGATTTACCCAGTTGTGGGTGGAAATAATCACTTTTACACAGGGGCTCAAGTACTTCAAGTGGCAGGCAGGCAAGCATGCCATCATGAAAATACTTGGCAGATAGGCACAAACTAGGAGTGGGCCAGAGTTCCGTGTCAGATTTCTGCTCCCTTGCCAAAATGCTGTTACAAGTCTGTTGTTGAGGACAGCAGTAGAGAACCTAGAGAACACAACTGAAGTAAATTAGGTCTCAGGCACACTGTAAAGAGGATGCCCTGACTAGCGGTATTAACTAGAAAAAAGTTGTTCAGCCAAGTTTCTGATTCATATACAAGGGGGATTTCTTGGCAGGGCCAGGAAGATGACTGGAAGCTGGCCATTTCACTTCATTTTTGTAGTACCACAAATGATAATAGTTAGCAGTTCTGAAGATCACTTCCCCATATGAACTGTCAACAGAAATCAAAATTAATGGCTTCTTAGAGTGGATTCCGTAAGTATTGTCCTTAACATTATTCCTAATGTCTAGTCTAGCTTTTCTGCCCAGTGTCTCTGGTCCAAAACTATAGAATCATTTTAATTTCATTGATACTCTCCCTGACTGTTAGGCTCATATCAAAAGTCTTAAATTTACAGTAAACTTCACACCTGGAGACTTCACACCTACCAAAGTTAATTTCCCAATAAGTATCACATTCTTACATTATTCATTCTTACTGCACTGAAACATCTCTAAATCATTTCAGGAAAGCATCATTAAAAACTTCTTGGCTTGGAAGTCTATGGGACTATGACCATAATGGTGTTTTTATTTCTGCCTCTGATTTTTAAAAATCATTGTTTTGGGTTTATTCTCTTGAATTTCTGTGCAGGTGCACACATTTTTGACATGGAGTGCTGCCCCTTTTTTTCCTTCTAGTTTCTAGCATTCCAATCAGGAAATAGTCTAGATGTGTTCCAAATGTCACGAGACATTTTAAGAGAAGTTGGAATCCTGTTCTGAAATGACTGATGACCAGTTGACCTATCTGGGTTATATACATCTTATGTCTGCTATTTGCATAATGTTAATGTTATGAATGGAGTAAGTATTGGCTAACTTACAAGTCTAGCTGTGTTGAGGTTTTTGAAAACTAGTATTGCCTTCTGCCCATTTATGCCCATCATTTTTCCCTTAAGATTTGAAGGTACAGAATACAGTCTTTTTACAGGTTTATCTTGTGCTGACAGAGGAATTTATTTAAAATTTGCATATTACACAGAAGTCCTCCTTAGCTCAGGAGAAGAAGATAGCTGATTCTGAACCAAGTAGGGGGCAAAGTAGCTTACTGAAACAAATAATTCAAGTACAAATGTTTCCAATTTGTATCCTCCTGATATTCTGATATACAGTACCGAATCATGGTCACAGAACACTGCTGAAGCCCCCCCATTTTTGGGGTGGGACAGTTTTCTAATTTGGATTTTTAAAAAAATCAGTCTAGGTGTTCTGTTGCATATTTCATTCCTGTTTTCTAATCTGTTCTTGGTTGAGAACAATAGGTGCATTCCAACACATTTGAAGTCATGGCTTAATTGATTGGGTGTATGTAGAAATCATGACAAATGGAAAAAATTAATAATGAACATGTATAGTGTACTTACAGTTCTAGCATCTGTCATAGAAATTCTTTACTAGCAAACAATTGGTATACATATCAAGCCCATAATGCAGTAGAGGAAATCCATCTTTTTGTAGTTTTAGATCATTGAGATTAATTAAATTAAGTGGTCCAAATTTTGAAACCTCCTGTAGTGTAGTGGCTAAGGTATTGGGTTAAAACCAGAGACATCCAGATTCTCACTGGGGATCCCTGGTCCTAGTGGAAGCCGACTAAGTGACTTGGGATCAATAGTGCTCTCTTAGCCTAACCTACCTCACAGCACCTACCTTCCTGTTAGGATAAAATGAAGGGAGAGCTCCATGGAAGCTGCCTTCAACTCTTGGGGAAAATGTGTGGTATAAATCTAATACATTAATAAACAACTGGAATGATTTACGAATTAAAAGCGTACTGAAATGAAAAGCAGAAATGGGTGCATAGGGCTGACAACTGATATGCATGATTAAATAAGTGACTGTGTATTGTAGTGTATTGTATCTGCTCTATGTTCACATTACTGGGTCGGTGTGAGATTGTCAACTTTCACAGTTTGAATAGATGAAACTTTTATTTGCATGTGTATACATTGAAGCAGAGTTATTTTTTTTCCTTTTAATTTTTATTCACTTCTGTTCTTGAATGCATTCCTGAAATCATCAGGAGATGAGCCTGACTTGAAGGAAACTCTTTACGGTACATTTACTGTTTAAGAGGCATAGGAACAGGCCTCTTAAAGAAGCTTGCAGACTTGAAGGACCAATAGGATGAAGGGCTAGGCAGGCCTTGAAACCTACAGGATATTATTTATTGAGTCAGTGATTTCTTTCTCTTCCTGTCTGCTGGCCTTAAGATTTGTGACTTAACTATTCACACTTTTCCTTCCATACACTCATGCAAAATAATTTAAAGCAGAAATAATTTGAGAAGATCTACAGTCCCTGGAATGAATGTATACATCTGCATGCTGCTTATTTTGGGAATTGCATGTACTTGCACTTTACATCTGGTCCCTACAGTAGACATATGCCTGCCTTCATCCCATTTTTTTACTTCATAGGTAGGTTGGATGATTGGAGGATCAGTGTTGGCTATGCTTTTCATGTAACTGACTTCCTTCCTGCAGATGGCACTGTGTGTGAGCATGTCTTTTGGAACAGTGGTACAAAAAGTGTGGCCATCGGGTTTTTTTTTTTTTTGGTGGTCTCACAGCCTTCCCAGGGTGAATGGGGTCAAAACTTCAGGCTCTTATTTTTTGGAGGGTTGGGGGGGGTCTTAAGAGGCAAAATGGGTGTGTTAAAGTTTACAAATATTTAGATCATTGTTTCATCTATTAAAACTACTCAAATCTTCTCCCAAAGCAGAATCTGGCCCTGCCAGAACTGTTTTTGACTAGTTAGGGGAAGCCTGCTAAGATGTTGCTGGGTTGGGGGCTTTTGGGAGGTTAGAAGCAAAACACAATGAATTGGAGAATGAGCTAATTGGGGGGAAACTGGCCCAAAATAGATGGCACAATTCACTGAAGGCAAATCCACACTTTCTGCTTGCTCCATCACAAGTGCAGGCCACCTGCTGCTCCTTGAGTGCTGGAATGAATTATGTCTTCCACCCATTCCCAGCCCATCACAAATGCACCCCATTTGTGTTTTGAAGCTCCACTTCAGAAGTGCTGTATTGTGTCCTAAGCCACCTTAAGCCCTTCCAAGTGGACGGCCTGCATTGTTGCCTTCTGATCTAGCAGTAGCCATAGCTCCAGTTGGCTACAGCATCTGGCAAACCCTCTCACCTTCAGCAGCTGGTCCCTGCTCTGCGCAGCCATTTCATCTTGGGATGCCAAACTCCTATGCTCTCTACTGATTGGCAGCTGCCATTTTTTTTATTGTTATTATCTTGCAGTTGATCCAACAGTGGTCCATTGTCAATGAACTTTCCTCACCCTTAGGTCTCCTAGCTCTTTTAGAACCTCATCATTTCATTCAACTCTTCCCTCTCTCTTTTGGTTTCTGTGCAGGCTGAGTGAAGCTCCCCTTGCTTTCCCACCCCTTACCCACAGTAGTGCAAAGCTTCCCTTTGCTTTTGCCCCATTCCCCACCCCAACTTTAAGTTGCAGTGCAGGCATGTTGGAATGAAGCTACAAAGTTTAAGTGAAGACAAAGAGAAAAACGGAGGCTAATGAGAGAGCAATCCACAAAAGGAAAAGGCAGGCACTGGAGACCTGCATGCCTACCCTACATAGATGGGAAGAGCAGGGAGTGGGGGTAAAACAATTGGGCCCTGCAGTGGCCATAAACTGAACGGAATATCTGGCTGGCCCCGTAACCAATCCATGCAATCCAGACTGCAATTTTTAAAGTCACTGAGAGCAGAATGGGAGACGAGGAGCTTAGCTTCTGCCATGCAGAATTGCTGTAAATGGTAGCCCTGATACAAAAACTGAGATGCACAAACTCAGGCCCACATGAGCTATTGACAATATTAGCACAAAGATATATGGAGGGGCCTTGTGTGTCTGAAATGAATGGATAGAATTAGAAGATGTTTAAATTCCCCACTTATATGCGTGCATGCACACAGTGATTTACTTAGAGTAGCAAAATGTCTGTGAGTGCTCAAATTAATCCTTACTTCATATATGCCATTTCTTATTAAACAGCTAAGACATAACTTACATTCTCAGTCATGCTTAAACCAACCCTGAAGGGTAGACTAGTGTTGTTTGTTATGGCTGTGCACAGAAATGGAAAGAGGCATTTTGGAGCGCACCTACTGTAGCCACTCTGCAAGGGCAACTGCACAGTCCTGAGAAAAAACACTGCTGCTTTACAGAGTTGCTGACAGATACTGTGTGAGTAATCTCTTGCCCCAAAGTGCCTTTGTCCTTTTGAATTCAAAGCAATCTTGCAGGCAAGGATTATACGCAGCCCGTAAATTGTATTTAACCATTACCCTACATAAGCTCTCACCAAAACAGTTGCTTTTGAGCAACTTAAAAATAGCTAAGGGTTTCTTGCAGTCACATTGAATATATCCATCCATTTTCTGTGATATAGAACTTACCCTCTTCAAGTTTCTGTCTCTCCTACCTTCTCTTGGGGACCTTTCTGTTGGTCAAGATTTACTCAGATACTTTAATTTGCAGCCATACTCCTATATATTTAGCCCAGGTGTATTCCTGCAATCATTGTTCAGGTGGGACAAACTTAGACTCTGCTGTGAGAACTGAAGCAGCTTATTCCTAAATCGTTCCCTGTTTGGCCTTTTTTCCTCCTATCCTGTTGCAGTTCATTTTCAGAGTTACTTGATACCAGTGCCTAAACTCTGACATACTGGAGCTCTTTCCTTTTCATATTTACAAGCAATGGAAATAAATGTAGGGACCTTGTAAATGGTTGCCCATTTGAGATACGACTGAACTGAAGATGACAGCTGAAGTGAGCATCTGATTCGCGTGGGCAGGTATCAAAGGCTACCTTAGTAGAGGTTGCTATCCTTTGGTGGAAGGGTGCAAGTCTTGGATTTTGGGTGAAATAACAAATTATTTGGAGCAGACACAGGCTCTTTCTTACTCAGTTGTTTTGACAGTGTTGACTCCACTTTTTACTCCCAGACTGGTCTAATAATGCCCTGTGTCAAGAGTTAGAGCCCCCAGAATTTCATTGTTTTGTTCTCACGCAGAGCGTGTCTCCCTTGGAGGGAGGAGGGAGACCGTAGATGAGGTGGCTCTTGGAGGTGTTGCTGGAAGCATGAATCTTTCATTTCCTGCCAATATTTCCAGCCACTGTTGGGTGAAGAGTAATGCCAAAAGCACTGAAATGCCAGCTATGATTACTAAGGGTGGTAGAGCAACTCAGTTGATAGCTGCCCCTCTTGCTGGGATCCCAAGTGGTTTTTCCAGACATGGAGGGAGGGGTATGCTCTGAATGCGACATGCCAGAGGCCTGGTATCTGGTTGCAATGGAACATACTGGGCTTGTGACATTCCTGCTGTTCCAGATAAGTATCTTTCCTAGGATGGCATTGTACTTCTACCTGCTACCTGAAATTCCAACTGATTGGCAGCAGTTCTATACCCCGTTCCAGATAGGAAAATGAAGGAAGGGCCCTGCTTCTATTACAAGAATGTTGTGTTCTCCCAGATCAACAACTTCCCACTCAGTTCATCCAAGTTGGGCTTGTAGCATTTGGCAAAGTGTGTGGGGAATCATTTTGACATTTCTCCAAAGCTGTCTCTCCTGAAAGGAATTGCTGTGCTAAGCTTGGATGCTTAGGGAGGCAGGGCCTGTTTGAATGGTCCATTGCAGACCCCCGGTGGACTCACTTGGGTTCAAAAAGCACCTTGGGGGTTGTTCCTGGGGCTCTGGCACACAGTTTGACTGAAGCTTTTGTTGCCACTTGGAATGAAAAGGCAACTTTGGCTTTCATTGGATCATGTCTATACAGACTGTGGCACATGGATCCTGGAGGGCCCCCTTGTCTTCAGAATTGCTCTGGATGATGAAATGGCATGAGAGATGCCTAGAACGCCACTGGAGGAAAACGAAGAGTGAACCTGACCAAACACAGGTAAGAGCCTTTCTTAAGGATTATTTTGTGGCAATAAGGTCAGCAAAACATTATTATTTCTCCACCCTTATTGTGTCCTCAACCGGTAGCCCTGTTCAGGGTAACTCTGCCCCTTCTGGGTAAGAGGAGACCATGAGAAAACCTGAAGGGCCTCTATGAGGACTGCTCTAGGCATCTATCAAATGAAGTTGCTCAGGTTTGCTTGGAGTTGGAATCTAGCTGTACAGGTTGCTTGAGGCACAGTCTGACTTAGTTATCTGGGAAGAGTTCAAGCCTGTTAGCCCTGATGAAGTGGACAGAGATCTCATTGCTGTGAGTTTGGCCACCTGTGTTTTAGATCCTTGACCCTCCCAGTTGATTAAAGTCTTCTGGGAGGCGACAGGTGATTGGGTCAAGGTGGCAGTGAATGCTTCTCTGCAGGAAGAATGGTTCTGTCTGCCTTGAAAGAAGCAGTTGTCTATTCCCTCCTTAAGAGACCATTGTTGGATCCAACAGATCTGGACAATTTTCATCCAGTCTTCAACCTTCCCTTTTTAGAGAAAGTGGTTGAAAAGGTGGTGAGTTACAGCTCCAGAGGACTCTAGAAGAAACAGATTATCTGGACCCTTTTCAAGTCAGGATTTGGCCCTAGTTATAATATTGAGATGGTATTTATCATGCTTGTTGATAACCTCTTGCAGGCTCAGGATAGGGGTAGAGCATCCATCTAGCCCTCCTTGATCACTCAGTGGCCTTCAATTCATGGTAGACTTCTGGCCTGGCTTGGGGGATGGGATTGGGAGGCTCTTTGTTGGAGTGGTTCTTCTCCTTTCTTCAGGGCTGGTTCCAGTCAGTATTGTGGGAGGGGAGGGGCAGGGGGGAAGAGAGATCTGCTGAGCAAGATAATCCATCAGCAAGTAGTGCTGTATCATTAGTATGCTGATAATATCCAGTTGTATGTCTCTATCTTGGGCTGACCAAGCAATACTGCCAAGGTCCTGTCCTGGTGCCTGGAGGCTGTGAGGGTCCAGGTGGGGAATAACAGGCTTTGGCTCAACCCTGACAACACTTGGTGGCTGTGGGTTTTAAGGTTCTCCTGCTCCATTGATTTTCCACCTTTAAATCTGCCCGGAGGTGCACTTCCCCAGTCAGAGTTGGTGTGAAATGTAGGGGTCCTTCTGGACTCATGGCTCCTGCTTGATGAGCAGGTGGTAGCCATGGCTGGGAAACCTTTGCACAGGTTCACCTTGTGTACCAATTCCACCCATTCCTGGACCGGGAGGCCTTGCTCATGCCTTAGTCAACTCCCATCTGGATTAATGTAATGCACTCTCTATGGGGCTCCCCTTGAAGACCATTCAGGAGTTTCAGCTAGTCTAGAATGCAGCAGTGCAGGTAGTTTTGTTGTGTTTCTTATTATGCTCGTGTAACATTGGTGCCATTCAAGGTGCTGGTTGTCACTTATGAAGCTCTACATGGCATAGAGCTAGGCTATTTGCCTCACTCCCATTGTTTCTGTTCACCCCACCTGGTATAGCCGGATGGGCTTGCTCTGGGACTCCTCTATCAAACAGCGTCATCTTGTTGGACCCAAAGGTCATGCTTTCTCTGTGGCAGAACCCACCCTCTGGAACAGCATCCCCCGGAGATCCGGATCACCCCGGACCTGTTAGCTTTTTGCTAATCACCAGATCCACTAAATATGAGTCAAGAAGCCATGGATTTATAATTAAACAAAGTCAGGTTCACATTCACCATTAGGAAATAGCTCTAAAATCTTAGGAGCAATTGAATGATGAAATCTCTAGAGCAACTTTTGGGTTGCTCAAGGTATAACTCAGGGTATTACTGGACAGCCGTTCCTGTTGCCTCCAAACATCCTGATCACTGGGCAAAGTAACTGGAGATTGTGGGAATATATGAAGGAGATTTGGTTGGAGAGGGTTATGGAGTTGTGGGATTTCCTTCTTTGGAGATCTTAATACAAGGATGGGAAACGTGTGGCCTTTTGGGTGCTGATTTCCATCACCTTCATATAGCAGGAACGCTGATGGTAATGGGAGCTGCAGTTTAACAACATTAGATTACATTTGCACAATATGCTCAACCTGATTGTTGAGTAATTAACTATTTTTGTTGGGGTTCCATTGCATAAACAAGCCAAGGTTGAAATGAACCAAACGTAGCCCGTTGTGTGCATGCAGCCATTACTGTAGGCCTTTAATTAACTCCTTAAGGGCAAATACACCTGTGGGATGCTCAAGGTCCCCCTCCCCCCACTTCTCCAAAAGTTTCTCAAGGGGAAATCTCCCCCTTAGGAGTAACAGTACCATCTCTACTGAAAAATTTCAAAGAGAAGAATTCATGTCTTTCCTTGGAATGTAACTGAAATGTGGAAAGCCAAAGAGTGATGGTTGTGCAATAAAAGGTGGAACAAATACCTCGTCACCCATCATGAACTGAAAAGTGTTAAGTCCACCATGTTTTGTTCTGAGAATATCTCCAAAGTTCTTTTCTTCTATGAAAAGATTTCTAAAGCAAATTCTTTCATTGAATTGAGTGAGAACCGATAACAACAACAAAATATGGTGAAGAACTTCTAGACCCGGTCATAGATCAGATAACAGATAATGCTTCAGATGTAGTGTGTCCTATGAGATTGTTTTATTGTTACTGGTTTTAGTATCCCAACTATATGCAGCATCAGTATAACTGAAGACAATTTGGCTTGTCATTGGAATGTTGATGGATTTATAATAAAGTCATACTTATTGTGCTATTCTTCCTTATTCAACAGAATTTGTAGGTTTTATGCAGTGCTTCAAAAACCTGCAAAGCTTGTTTGACTACAAAAAACATTGGATTAAAAGAAACAAGGATTTACATCCCTGGTAATTATGGCTTTATTGTGCCATTTTCAATTTTATTTTCCACAAAGGATCCACAGGTCTTTGAAAATGACCCAGACTTCCTGTTACTTCTAGGGATTTCTCTTTCCATCATCTCCCACCTCCCACACATTCATGATTTTCAAGGTGCACACCCATGCTATGGCATTCACAACATGGTCCCCTTTTCCCTTTAATTGTCTGTCCACTACTGTGTTCTTTCTTGGAAGGAATTATTTCAGAAGTCAGTCCATGATTTCACTTCTTTCCCTCTTATCTCCATTCTTGTGTCTGATTGAAAACAGCTATAAATACCAGCTCTTATTTCTGGCACTGGGATCTGGATGGGAGCAACAAGAGCTTGGTATTGATTTCAGATCTGGGCATGCATGTATATGTCCCTTTGTTTATGCTGGCATCAAAGGCATAATTACAGAGCACTAGCTTGAAAGAGTCAAGAAAAGACAGCCATTCCAAGTTCAGGGTTGCAGTCAACAATGCTTCTGGGCTTGGCCAGAAGGAAGGAGTTTCCATACATGCCATAGCTTAGCAGACACTCTTCCCATTTGGCCGATACCATCTCGAGATGGAAGGTCCCAGATGTGGGGCTGTCCAGAACAGTGCAGGAGTGGAAGAGAGAAAGAGAGACTGGGGAAGATAGGAAGATCTACATATGTTCATTAATGCAGTCAACATGGGTATAGAAGCAGAGGAAAAAAGCATATCATCCAGCCTTTCCCAATCTTGTACCTCCAAATGTGCTAGGATGTTATCTCCCAGAATGGTGGGAGCCCTAATACATTTGACAGGCACAAGGACAGAAAAGGCTGAAGCTGCTGTATATCACAGAGGGACCTAAGAGCCAGTTTAGTGTACTGGTTAAGATATTGGACTAAGATTAAGAGCAACTTCTAGTCTACCCTCAGCCACAGATGCTGGCTGGGTAACTTTGAGCCGATCACTTTCTGTCAGCCCAACCTATCTTATGGGGGTGTTGTGGATAAAAACAGAAAGACGGAGTACTGTGTATATTATCTTGAGCACCAGAATGAAAAGTGGAATAGAAATCTCATAAATAAATACAATGAAAAGGAATATACTACTCCCTCTGAGAACCCTTTCATCAGTTAATGTGGGAGCTTTGTCATCACGTGGTATAAAACTCTCTCTCGGGGGAAGTTTACCTGCCACTAATTTGGGGAGGGTGCTCCTTAAATGGACATGATCCAAATGATAAAAAAATATTAACGCCCAGCGACTTCTCAAGGAAGGAGTTTTTAATGGCAGTTGAGTGCCGACTTTAATTTAGTAAGCAATCTTGGGAAGGGAGGTAGAATGAAAACAAGTAACTTTTCCAGAGTGCAGATTATTCTGCACAATGTACCCAGATAAGTAATGAGTCCTCCAGTAAGGACTGAGATGGTGCATATGTGATGGAAAGTGTGTCTTTTTGAGTATTGGCTAACTATCTACAAAATGTGATCATTTACACTTATGCCTTTGAGCAGCTGTGAAGATGAATGATATTTAGTATAAAGCTGTCTTCATGGTCAAAACGGCACAGAAATATTTGAAATAAAAGTACTTAAGGTTTACATCACATTTTCCAGTGATCAGAGAAGAATTCCACATGTACCATCATTATACTCCTTACAACAACCTCGTAAGGTAAGTCATTATTGTTCCCCATACTTCAGACAGGGGACTGTAATAGGAAGGGAGAAGGACAGAGAGAAATCCTTGCTACTGTGGTGGAAGCCAAATCTGAACTAGGGACTTTTTGATTTATAGTACAGCCTACTTTAGGTCTACACATTATACTTCTATCTGTCTTGTACTCTAGAATAGCTTCCTCTCTGTTTCATAGCTTCAGAGCCAGCAGTTTTTGTGGTTCCAGTGGGGGGACACAGGTAACTTGGGGAGTCACTTGGTTGTGAGTGGAGATGCAGGTAAGGAGAGGGGAGCAGAGAACATCTGCCCACTGTGGGCATATGGGTATGTGGAGGATACTGATACCCCAGTTTTCTCCCTCTGCTAGAAATGATGCTCTCCTGTGTAAGGAGTTGCTTCTGGATTTCACAACCCTGTTGAGCCTGTGGCCCCAGTCATACCATTTACAGCACCCCTGTGCTCTATTTCCACCTTGAGAAACCCCAGCTCACCCTAAAATGGTCTGAAATCATGCTACCAGGTTTTAGCCACTTTTCTGCCAACTTTCAGCAGCATAACTTTGATTGGGGAAGGGGAGATTCAAGGGTGGAAATGGGAGTGGTTTGCCTCCCAGGCCTCCCATCTCCTACTCCACTTCTATTTTGGAAAAGAAGGACATCCAGTTTGTTTCAGGTCAGATCCAAAGATTTGGCAACAGCTTGACCAGTTTGGCTGCCCCTTTCTCTGTTGTCACTGACCCTGCTTCTCCGGAAGCCATTCTGAGGATTGGGAGGCTGAGCCACCAACAGATCTTCCCGTCTTAAAACAGCTCGGGGACAGTCGGATTTATTAAGGGGAATTCCCAGCATGCCAAGAGGCCTCTTGGCTATAAATAGCTGCTGCTGGATGGTGAGCAGGGAGAAGGGGTTTGGGAAAGGGGTTTGTGATTAGGACAAAAGAGTCAGCAGGCAGTTCTGCGCTCTCCCTTCATTAGGGAAGGAAGGAGGACAGGACCGGATGCACTCACAGCTGCTGGTGTCACAGGCACTTGCAAAAGTAGTTGGAAATAGCCCAGAGTTTCCTTTGAAATCCCAGCAGGAAAGGAGGGGGGAGGGTCTGCAAAGGTTTTCAAGGAGAAGCGCAGCCCCCCCCCCCTTTCCTCCAGGGCTGCAAAGTAATCAGTGCAGCCCGCTTTCTGGGCCAAGACTGCCCCCTGCTGGATTCTAGAGGGGCCTTCCAGGTGTGGTGGCATTTCTACTACCCTGGGTACTGGTAGGTACCTGCTCCAGGCCTTGGCATGGCCATGCCTTGGGGCTTCTTTCTTTACCTCACTTCTGATTGATTCCATCCTGCACAAAAGGTCTATACAATCAATCAGATTCTCCTCCTCCTCCTCTGCTCTGGCCAGAGGCATTATCACCTGTCCCCTCCCATCTGATGTTGCAACATTTGCTTGGGAACTGTTGTGCTATTACCCAACAGAGAGTCCCTTTTGTTAGTCCGGGTGCCCCTGTTTCATTGGTGCCTTGCTCTGTAACACGCTTGTTTTTTTGTTAATCTGTCCCTGGCTTGAAGATTTTGAGCTCTGCTGTAGAATTCAGAGTCCTCTTTCACATTTCTCCTGGCTAAGGAGCCAAGCTCATTGGCCTTAGTCTCTCCATGTCAAAAGCCAGTCCCCCCCTCCCCCAGTTACCTAGTTGCCATGTAAATACAAATTAGCCTTGACTTCATGTTTGACTGAAGGTGTCCTCCCACCACCTTCCTTGAAGGCTTTTTAGCTCATTGGTTTGTATCATGAATTCTTCCTTATCTTATTGCTATAATTGCTCATTCTGTTGCATAATTTCTCCTGCCCTTTTGTGTTCCTCTTGGGTAGCCAAAGAGAAGAAGTTCCTAATTTTAACAAAATATATTTGAATAAACACTGTATTTTCCCCTCCTCTGATAAGGCACCACCCCCACCACCCCCTTACCATCCCTCAAGTTTAGCTCCTCACAGCTCTTTCTATTTAAAGTTTCACTGTCTGTCTCTCTTTCCTTTCCAAGTCTCCCAATCTAATCTCATCTCTGTTACTATAAAAGTTGCTGGGGATCACAGCAATGGCCCAGTGTTATGCTCCACAGCTTGGTTCAAAAGATTTGAGAAATCCAGAGAGGGAAGGAATAGCAACTTCTAGGAGTTGCAGAGATTAAACTAAGTACTTCCTCAGGCTAAGGCTTCTTCCTAAGTCTTAATTTGCTAAAGGCCAGAAGTGATCAAGAGGGGCCACTCCTGCACTGGGCTATTTCTGTGTGGCTTGATGTACCCTCCTATGACTGCTGCCAAATGAAAGGATGAAGACAAGAGAGCCCTCCTGGGACACCTTGGGCTCTCTCCAAGCTAGTGGATCCATCTGTAAACTATACCTAGAACCACAAGGAATGCCTTGTGCTATCCACACTTCATTGTGTGATTGCACTTTCCTACATTGTGTATAAGAAAAATAAGCAAGTACTAACTCTCTCCAAATAGCAGTCATTTTCACAAAGTCCTGAGTATTCCTTTATTCCTCCTCCTAACTTTCTGATCCTTCCCCCCCCCCCCAATTTTGATACATCCATTTATTATAGAGAGCTCACTAATTTCTTCCATTTTGCAGGAGAGAAGATGGTTTCTGGCCTTGTGAGGATCTGAAATTACTCTCCCCTCTTTCCTATTATTTGCACAGCATTAGTGTGAAAATTGAGCACTGTTGCCTTATATGGTTATTGTGAGCACAAACTACTATAACCCTGGCTTTTTGAATACATCTAAACTCTCAATTGACAGCATTCAGCGCAGCAATCTGTATTTCATGTCCAATTATAAGTATTGAGAGACAACTGAGAAAGATGGAGTTGGAAGCTGAATCTTGATTATCTAGTGCTGATGTGGCCACACTGTCCCTGTGGAGGCCAGCAATATTATCAGATTGTGCTAGAACTGGTGGTTAAAGTCTTTTCGCTCCTGTGACACTTCACTTACTCATAGTGCTTGGTTGTTGAATGCATTGGTCCATTCTAGTCTCCCCTTTTCTATGTGGTCTGTAGTAAAGCAGAAGATCCCTGCTGAATACTGTGGCATTTCCAGGCCACGTTTGACAAAGTATCTGAAACCATGGAAAGCTACTGCCAGTCAGGGTCAGTAATGAACTAGATGGACCAGTGATCCCACTCAGTCTAAAATAGTTTCCTTTGCTCGTATGTGAAAGTAGGAGGAGCACGTTTGTTCTTCAAGTTTGTAAGGGGCAGCAGAGACTACATAGAATTTAATGGAAGGCAAAAAAGACTGCACAGCATTACACAGGGATGTAATGGCCTAGAAGTTTCTCCAAAATTCTAGTTCACTCTCAGGCAGAGGCACCTTCAGATGTTTGAATGGAAAGATTGTGAGATGAATAGGCCCAAGGAGTGTATCCTTCCCTTTTTAAAAAGTAGGGTTTGATTTGCTTTCTTGCTCAGTTTCTGGACTCTGGCAGAGCTCCTTTTGTTTGAATTTGAAAAAAGAGATGCTGGCTTGATCTCTGACAGTCAAGGAGATTTTTTTTTTTCTGTTTAAGCTAAGCTAAGCTAAGCTAAGCTAAGTATGTGCAAAATCTATATTGAAGCAATACTTTTTTTAGGCCAATTCAACCTTTGCAAAACAGCACACGTGCTTTCAGGTTTTCAGGAACTCTGTCAGGCAAATTGATTTAAAAAAAAAAAAACGTGGGAGGAGAAATAAATGTTAGAGTTCATGCCATAAATACACATTTGCACCCATGTCGTTCCCTATGTCATGTTATATTTCTGCTTCACCTCCACTTACATGGAAGCAACAGTGTGTTCTGCCTGCACACCATGTTTTGTAGGAGTTTGGAAATGCTGTTTGTTTGTTTGTTTGTCACATTTATATAGCCGCCCAACTCACACAAAGCGACTCTGGGCAGCGTACAACAATTAAATAAAATAACAGATGAATAAAAACAATCATTATAAAAAGATAAAAATGATTATTAAAATAAAAACATCCGTTTTTTTTTTAAAAATTAAATTTTAAAATATACAAAGCCAACTGAGAGAGTAGAATATCAATCATAGTGGAGCCATCTAAGAATGTCTCCAGTTCCCAAAGACCCCCAGGCCTGATGACATAACCATGTCATGAGGGACTTCCTAAATGGCAGCAGGGAAGGGGCGAGCCTGACTTGGGGGGGGGGAGAATGTTCTACAAGGAGGGAGCCACGGCAGGGAAGGCCCCCCTCCTGGGACCCACCAAATGCAAGTCACTGACCATTGGAATGCATAGCATACTATCCCTGCCAGATCTAATGGGACAGGCTGATGTGATCGGGGAGAGGTGGTCCTAATGCTTAATACTATGATGCCATCCCACATCTCTGCTTCAATAGATGCTATTGGGAAAGATCCAGTCTGGTAATGGGCATGGTCCTCATGGTTTAGATAATATCCAAGTGAGCTTATAGACATCCTTGAATTGGGAGATTGGCACAAGCAAGTTCTTGTGGAATGCCTATAAACATATTCCATCTCAATTTACAGTACACATATTTGCTTTGGAATACACATACGCATACCCTGCACTACTGGACATCATAAACCTGACGTGTATCTAAAAATTTTTTTAAAAAATGATCTGCGACAAATCTGAACTTGTAAACTTGTAGATGTATACTCATGAAAGTTTCCAGTTTTATATCTGTATTACATGTGTAATAACCAAGACAGTCCTTCAAGTTACAAGTAACAGGTTTTATTTTCTGCTGTTCTCTTCCCTGAAGCATCTAAACAAAAATTACCCAGGAAACTTTTTTTTGTGGACCTCTGTGCTAAGCCCCTTAACCGCTACCCAGGCTCAGACAGAATTCATGTACTTCCCAGTGCACTCCTTCTCTCTCTACTCACAGACATAAATACCTGGCATATGCCATTTTGTGCTAGATGGCCCATTTGACACAACCCCTGGAGCGTTGACTACAGCTTGGCATCGAGCTGCTCCATGCCCCATTCTGCTCAGCATTGGGTGCCCGCGGGGTGGGTAATGCAGCAAGGCAGCTGAACAGGGAAATGGCTCAGTCAGCTGAATGCTTGTGCATGGGGTGGGGGAGGCTCACTGCTGATGAGAGCACAAGGGGGTGGGGGGCTTTGCTGAGGAAGAGCAAACGGCTTTCCAGTGCAGTCTTTGGGCGCTCATTTGAGCCTTTGTGTTTGTATTATTGTGAACAAGACATACACATGCATCCTCACTGCAGGCAGGCAGGCAGGCAGGCAGGCAGGCAGGCAGGAAGGAGGGTTATCTCATGTTTTGTAAATTTTGAAAAGCAAAGAAACAATATCCCCAACCAAAATAAGGCAAGTCCATTCTTACCTTCAGGCAGAAGTGGGGATACACATTTAAAAAAAAAATGTGAGGAAAAGATAAACAGGTCCCCAAGAACTCCAGTGAATCTACTCTGCTTGTTAGTGGGGATAGTCTGTAACATAAAAAATACTAATATGTTCCCATTTTGTGACTTAGAATCAGGGAACTGATTGAGCCTTTCCTTTTGACCTTCTCATGGTCTCACAGAGTATTCTCCCTTCCACCTACTCACCCACTTTTACTGGGAATCATTGATTTACATCACTTGATGGTAGTGAGAAGATGCAGAATATTAAAAAGGCCCCAAGAATACCAAGTTTTGGAATCCCCCAAGATGTTGGAAGAACACTCCGACCATAGGATAATGTAGTTTTAGAAATGAGATGACTGTAGAAATGGGATCTCATGCTAAACAGGGCCTGAAAAGAATATTCTTCCATGTTTCATTGAAAGATAGATGCCTGTTGATTCTATAGACACTCTACCCAGTCATCTCCCCATTCTTGGGTCTCTATGGAGCCAGGTAGGTAGGTCCAGGCTGGGGCCCTCTCTTTGAACATTCTTATAGTAATTTGTTCCATATATAAATGTAGAACATGAGTGAGATACAGATTCTGACTGCCATCATATGATATTGACTTCTGTTCCTTATCATAGGAATCCACTCATTTAATTTAGAGCAGCCCTCATCAAACTACAAGTGCCATATTTCCTAACTCATCTGCTGCAAGCCAAGTTGAGTTATCCTGCTGCCCATCCTGTCCTATCAAGAAAGTCTGTAAACACCTAGTGCTGAGATCAGTAACAATATCTTGGTTAAATGGGAAACTTTGGGATAAGAACTTTGTACATTGAAATAAATAAAGGGAAGGTATGATTTTCTTCACTGAGTTCAAGTCTATGCTTTTATTTCTGAACACAGTTTCGTCATAGCCAGTTTCTGCCTAGAGATAGGTAGAGATGGGGAGAAACTTGGGACTTCCAAATATTAAGATATTTTGTCATCTGCTAGTCTAGACAATGTTGAATGCAAAACTGGGTGCAAGTGTTAGCATTTAAAGTTCAAGTTCTTCCACACTTCTGCATTTGAGTTGTTTGTGCAGAGAAAGTTCCTAAGTCTCCTCCTGAAGACTGCATGGTTCCTGCTTTTTTTAAAAAAAATTTTATTTTCATGCATATTGGAGCTTGTATTGATTTTTTGTGAGAATTTATTTTAATGTTTTCTAGCTTACTATGGAAAAGTAAATGGCCAACTCTTTTAGGCAGAGATTTGAGGTTCTTCATTTCTAACTTTGATGTGTTGTCTTGGCAGCTTGAATATGCACATAATAGTTCCCTCGTTAATCCTTTGCCTTTCCAAGATTTTTGTGCCAGTTGTTAGCAACTATGGAATGTACTGTATAAGGTTTTTGCTAGAACAGAATCAGAAGAATCCATATTTTCAAATATAATTGTGGAAATATTGCCCTCCTAGTGAAGTTCAACAGAACTGGTCCATTGAGGCTTCAGTATATCTAGCAAAAAATGTTGCTTTGTTGGGATAGGTATTTGAATGCTGCTGATGACACCCTCCCCCCCTTTTTTTGAGACTATATCCGTAACTACTCATTTCCTCCCTATTCACTAAAAATGATGCCTTTATTGTATAATGACAGTATTCACGTGACTCATTGATGCAGTCTGCTACTACCTCCACATATACAGTCAATATACACTCCCATGCACAATCACAGGTGCTCTAGTCAAACAGGGAGTGGCCATCTTTGATGCTTACTTATGGCCATAGCTTATCTTCCCATGCTTTGTCCCCCCCAAGTGGCCACAGAGAGTGAACCTAAAGTGATTGAGAGTAAATCTGTAGAGCAGTCCTATTTTGGGGAGTGGGCTGCACTAGGACTTCCTTGGTAGCTGGAAGAGAAGATTAAATTGGCGTGCATCACCGAGACTTGGCTGGCACCAGAGAGCGGAGTAGCCCTCTCGGAATTGTGCCCAGCTGGGTTTAGGGTGTGGCACCAGCCGAGACCCCAGGGCAGGGGAGGGGGAGTGGCAGTAGTCATCAGGGAATCCCTATTGGCCTTCAGGGGCCCTGCTCCACAAGTTGCTGGATGTGAGACCCTGTTCCTGAGGTTGGGCACACGGGATCAGTTGGGAGTGCTGCTAGTGTACCAGCCTCCCTGCTGCATGGCAGCCTCCCTGCCTGGACTGCTGGAGGCCATCTCGGGGTTGGCAGTGGAGTTCCCCAGACTTATGGTCCTGGGGGACTTTAATCTGCCGTCCCTGGGATTGGCCTCGGAAGCGGCTCGGGAGTTCATGGCTACCATGGCAGCCATGGGCCTATCCCAGGTCATCAATGGCCCGACCCGGGACAGTGGTCACACTCCAGACATGGTTTTCTTGTCAGAGCAGTGGCAGCGTGATCTGGTGGGGGATTTTATATTATCCCCCCTGTCATGGTCAGATCACTCCCTGGTGGCAGCAGGATTCTCCTATGCTGCCCCCCTCCGCAGGGAGGTGGGACCTATTTGAACGGTCTGCCCCCGGCGCCTGATGGACCCGCACGGGTTCCAAAGGGAGCTGGGGGGTGTTCCTGAGGCCTTGCTGCACGGTCCAGCAGAGGCTCTGGCCGCAGCCTGGAACAAGGAGGCGGCTGGGGCCTTGGACAGGATCGCGCCTGTGCGCCCTCTCTTAGCCCATCACTCCCGGCGCTCCCCGTGGTTCACGGAGGAGCTGAGGGAGTTGAAAAGGGCTAAGAGACAGCTAGAGCGCCGCTGGCGGAAAACTGGGGACGAATCAGACCGAACACGGGTTAGAGCTGCCATTAAGGCCTACCTAGTGGCGGTAAGGGCGGCGAAACGTCAATATTTCTCCGCTCTTATTGCATCCTCAGAGTGTCGCCCTGCAGCCCTGTTTAGGGTCACCCGGGCCCTCCTGGGAAAAGGGGGGGCCGAGGACTACTTGCAGGGTCATGCAGAGGAATTTGCTGAACACCTGATGGATAAAATTGCTCAGATCCGTTCCCAGTTGGAAGCCAAGCGTGGAGTAGGTCCAGAGGAGTTGCCCGGGCAGCGTTCTTGCCCAGTTTTCTGGGAGCGGTTTAATCCTGTTGTCCCTGAGGAAGTGGACAGGGTCCTCGGAGCTGTCAGTGCGACCACCTGTGATTTAGATCCGTGTCCCTCCTGGTTAGTTAAATCTACCAAGGAGGTGACCTTAGGGTGGGTCCTGGCGATGGTTAATTCATCCTTGCAGGAGGGGGTGTTCCCGAAGCCTTTCAAAGAAGCTTTGGTCCACCCACTCCTCAAGAAGCCGTCGCTAGACCCCACCCTTCTGGACAATTTTCGTCCAGTCTCCCACCTCCCCTTTTTAGGGAAGGTGGTAGAAAAGGTGGTCGCGCGGCAGCTTCAGAGGATCCTGGAGGAAACGGATTATCTGGACCCCTATCAGTCAGGATTCAGGCCCGGTTATGGGACAGAAACAGCATTGGTCGCACTTCTAGATGATCTCTGGCGAGAGCGGGATAGGGGGAGTGCATCCATCCTTGCTCTTCTTGACCTCTCGGCGGCGTTCGATACCATCGACCATGGTATCCTTTTGGGTCGGCTGCGGGAGTTGGGGTTGGGTGGCACAATGTTGTGCTGGTTCAGCTCCTTTCTCCAAGGCCGAACCCAATCGGTGTTGATAGGGAGCGAGAGGTCCAGCCCCCGGCCCCTACTTTGTGGGGTGCCACAGGGGTCAGTGCTTTCACCACTCCTATTTAATATCTACATGAAACCGCTGGGTGAGATCATCCGGCACCATGGGGTGAGATATCATCAGTATGCTGATGATACCCAACTATACATCTCCATCCCAGGTGCCCTAAGTGATGCTGTGACTGCCCTCTCGCGGTGCCTGGAGGCTGTGGGGGCCTGGATGGGGGACAACAGGCTTCAGCTGAACCCTGGTAAGACGGAGTGGCTGTGGATTCGGGGAGCCTCAAGATCTAGGACTTTGTCATCTTTGGTTCTTGATGGGGTTGCACTACCCCAGACAGACCCGGTGCGTAATCTGGGGGTTCTCCTGGACTCACGACTCCTGCTCGAAGAGCAGGTGGTAGTCGTGGCTAGGAGGGTCTTTGCACGACTTCGTGTGGTGCGCCAGTTACGCCCCTTCCTGGATCAGGGGGACCTCCGCACGGTCACTCATGCCCTGGTCACCTCTGGGTTGGACTACTGTAATGCGCTCTACATGGGGCTACCCTTGAAGAGTATCCGGAAGCTACAGCTGGTGCAGAATGCGGCGGCGCGGACAGTTCTTAATGCCCCTAGGAGGGCACATATAACACCGCTGTTGCGCGAGCTACATTGGTTACCGGTTTGTTTCCGGGTCCAATTCAAGGTGTTGGTTATTACCTTTAAAGCCCTTTATGGCACGGGACCAGGTTATCTGAGGAACCGCCTCGCCCTGGTCACTTCAGCCCGTCCCACTCGGTCCAGCAGAAGGGGCAGGTTGCAGACCCCACCAGTCAGGGAATTTCGATTGGTGGGGTCGAGGCAGAGAGCCTTTTCTGCTGTAGCGCCCGCCCTATGGAACATCCTGCCTCCTGAGGTCTGGTGTGCCCCCTCCCTCATGGCCTTCAGGAAAGGTATTAAATCCTGGCTCTGCCAGAAGGCCTGGGGGCCAGAGGGGGGCCCGCACCTGTGGAGATGGCTGGTGGGATGATGGGTTGTCTCCCCCCCCAGCATCTTACAGGTTTTTTAAGGCCATAAACCAGAGGAGGTTTTTTAGGGTTTTTAATATGTTTTTAATTATTTATACTTTTTAGCCATCTCGGTGAGAGCTGTGTTTTTATTGGGAGCTGCCCAGAGTCACCCATTGGGGGAGATGGGCGGCATACAAGTTGAATGAATGAATGAATTGAATGAATGAATCAATCAATCAATCAATCAATCTCCAATTCTCATTCAAAAGTCATGGTTGATTGGGGCCAGTTTGGGCTGAACTAATATCTTCTATCCACAGTGTTAACTGGCTTAGTGTGTTCTGTTGAAACACTTACATATGACCCAATTAAGTGTGTTGTGTGATCACAACCAATGCATCTTGGACTGCAGAACAGAGAAATTATAATTAGGACTGTTATTTTAATTTTTTTTATATTTTAAATTCTGCACCAAGAAGATCTGAATTCTGCAGCATAGCTAAATTAAGAAAATTAAAACATTCTGTGTAATTTATTTTTGGTTTATTTGCTGTCAGAAGAGCTCAGAAACCAAGAAATGCAGTTCATTGCCTCCTGCTCCCAACATCTGAAAATCTGGTTTAGCCACTTGTCTTCATCCTAGAGTTTTTCAGGATGTCCATGTATTTAAACACACCATTTTGCATTTGTAAGCAATAGAAGGGGGAAAAGCACTTGACATTTTCAAGAAACTGTCCAGCATATCTCACATTCTTGATATCCTGTAGAATTTTTCTCTCCTGGTATGTTTGTTCATTGGTATATATTTGATCAATGTATAGGCCATCTCAATTACTGTAGCAACTCCAGGCACATAGAACAATATAATAGCAACAATTAGAAGCAACTACAAAAGAAAAACAATCCTCCCATAGCAATTAAAAATAAATAAATAATGACCTATGTCAGATATCATGAGCAGGGTCACAAATTACCCTGCCCCAGGGCCTGCTGAAAAAACTAAGTCTTCAAGGCTTTCCTAAAGAACAATAGGTATGGAGCAATACAGACTTATGGGGAAATGCTATTCCAAAGGATAGGTTCTGCCACAGAGAAGGTCCATTTTCAAGGATAGACATAGAGCATGCCAACCCTGTCAGGTCTCACCAGTCAGGCAGAACCAATAGGAGAAAGGCAGTTCCACAGGTATCTAGGCCCTAAGCTAATGAAGAGCTTTCTAGGTGACCAATAGCATCTTGAATTGCACCCAGAAGCCAATGGGCATCTAGGGCGGCCCAGTCAACCATGACTTTTGAATGAGAATTGGAGATTTAATCTTCTCTTCCAGCTACCAAGATAGAGGTACCATATGGGTGAAATGAAGTACGCCCATAAGTACCTGGGCTGCAGCATTCTGGACCAGCTGTAGCTTCTGAGTGTTCCTTAAGGGCAGTCCCATTTAGAAAGTGATGCAGTGATCTAGACTAGATATGTCTAACACAAGTGACTGCAAGAAGGGTCTTTCAATCTAAGGAAAGGGCATAATTGATGCACCAGATGAATCTGGTTATTGCTGCCACTTTCTCATCCAATGAAAGTCTAGGAGAACCTCCAAATTACATACAAGTTCTGCCTGGGAAAGTGCAGCCCCTTTGAGAACTAGAATTGGAAAGTCTATGGAAACAAGGTTAAAGTGAAGAAGACTTCCTGTAACTGGGATTAGAAGAGTTTCCTACTTGGCACCTATGTAGGTCCCAGGATAGCAGTCACATAACTCACTGTGAGTACTAATAGGAGCCATCTACAGATAAATACCAGAGATAAGGATTATCTGACTCTCCAAAGCCTGCTTTAATGCTTTTTGACATGATGTCATTTATGTCTCGCTGTGTTCTGGATAGCTTAGGTTGTACTTGAGTATGGCCTGCAAGATGCTTTCCTGGCTGATGGGGGTGGATGGTGTGTATTAGCCAAGCTCTTAAAACAACACAGCAGCAGAGAGAGAGGAAAGATGGCTTTGGCCTGCAGCAGACATGATGCGACTCGATTAAATTTTCTTTTTTTTGTGCACATTCAAGAGCATCAGGGAAAATGTCATATTTACATAAAAATGATACTGCTTCATTGGGAGAACACAGGCAATTACTGGCCCATTCCGTCTCTGGCACTTTCAGACAGTGGGCAAACGTGCCTAACCGTACTAGAGGTTGGCCAGTTAACACCTACTAAATTTGAACCAATACATTTCTCTGGTGTTCATGGATATACATGCTGCTCTGTCATAATAGCTACTCTTACCTGTCCCAGTAGCATGATCCATAAGGGAGTTGATCCATCAGGGAGTTGAGTCCTAAATTCCTGGATGTCATAAGCCTCTGGACGTGTCCCTTTGGGTAATGGTATGCCTGATCCTTTCTAGTGTGAACATTTTGTGATTGTGTTAGCAAGCTCTCCTGATAGCCTAATATGGATTAAAAGACCAGTTAGCAGCAGCAGTAGGGAGACCATCGCATCTGTGCCTCCCTGGCCTATATCTGTTGTGCATTTAAACATTCATGTCTGCTGCTTACCCTCCACATGTTTTCTAGTGCACTAACAATAGACACTAGCAAGTATAACTGCTACCCACATGAAATTATGTTCAGAGGTCGTGCCAGGGACTTTTCTGGGGAAGTAAGCATCTTCCCAAGCAGATGTTCTATGTTCTCTTACTGGTACTGTTCCTCCAGCTGTAACTTTGCTCAGCCTTTTTACCCCATCAATTTTGGGAAGGCAAGTAGACTTGCTTCCTAAATGGCACTCTCCGCTACATCATCTTTTAATAGATCTTAATGCAATTCAAAATCATGGTGGCTAAGAGCCATAGCTATAGCAGACAAGCAATGGAATAAAACTTCAAAATTTAAGGATATTAATAGTAAGGAGGGTCGAAAATAAAATTTTATTGTAAAGGTGAGATTGGGATGATGCCTGTAGGTAATGTCACCCACAGTTCTGGGACCACAGATGCATAACAGTGTTTTTAACTGTAAGAAGTTTTAAGTAACTCTAAGAAGTGTCCTAGACTGGGAAAATGGGAAAAGTCTAAATGAGCAAGGTGAGCTTTGTGCAGGCAAAGGGAACCAAATCTTCATTAGGAAGAATGTGATCTAGTTTATGTTCTTACAAAATAAGCAATAAAATAGAACCATTTCAGGAGGCAGATGTGTGTTTGTGTGTGTGTGTGTGTGTTCGTATACACATATTTGAAGGTATCCCACAAAGGGAGGAAAAACTTCAGAGAAAACTAGGCTGAATCCTTTCTTCTCTCGAGCTAGCTTTCTATATGCAGTGATTTTTATTATTATTTTTTTTATAGAATATATCCAGCTAGTAAAGGTACAGAGAGCTTTTTATGTACTACTTGAAGCTGCAGAATATATAAATGAAAACAAATTGTTATACAGCAGTTGGAAGCACATCCTCATGTAGGTAGCATAGAAATGTTGTAAATAAAGTAAAAAATGTTATGTGGGCAGTTCACGAATAAAAAATGAAGTTTAAAAATAATAAATATAGCACAGAAATGTAGAATCTAAATCAGATAAAAGCACTAGAATAAAAACAGAATGAAACAGCATCAGCAAATAATAGCACAAAGAATTTATACAACTAAGATGTAAGAAAGCTTAGGAAGGTATGAATCTGGCCCTGAAAACGCATACCTGGGAAGCTACCGGGGAGAGGCTATTCCACCCAAAAAGCCCCTCAGAAATCAGGTCTTGGAGCCATTAAAAAAACAAAAGCTGACTGAAAAAATGTTTTTGAATATTCCACAGCTCAAGCTTCTTGTACATGTAAGATTAACCAGTTTGGTGAAAGGATCTGAAAACGATTTAAGACGTCCAACTCACAGATTCTTCAGTGGAGGGAGAGAGAAGAGGGAAGTGCATCTCAGTGGGAACTAGAGTTCCAGTTGCAATTGATTAAGAAACATGATGACATTTTTGATTTCCTGAAATGACAAAGGGGCTTTTTTCTCCCACTGCCTTCCCATCAGCTGGTACCATTGCATCTTACAGTATCCTGTTCCAGAAAAGTATAATTCTCATAGGGAGTGTAAGAAGGTCCTTCTGGTGATCATGCTGATTTTTCTGTGCAGGTAGCTGCTACTTGGACAATTCCATCAAAAATGGGAACGGCCAGATCCAGAATCGGTGTAATCAGTAACCTTTGAATTGCCTGCATAATGGCCTTGAGATACAATGGCCACATTACCACATAAAGATTTGTTCTCACAAATCTTTTCTGTGTTCCAAGTGAAAATGCTGGCTTTTTAAAAATTAAGCTATCGTAAGCAAGCCTTCTGCTATGGCCTTAGTTTAATTCATCCTTAAAATGTGCTCTGCTTAATATACATCTTTTGGCATCCAGATTCTACATTCAACATTTTGGAAGTTTTGAGGGCCAGCACTGTGATTCAGAGTAGACAGGGCCTCCTCACATACACACATGGTTGGGGGGGTCCCCGTTTTTTTTCTCAGGTGAAAGGAAGGATTTTTCTTTGATTCCCAAGTGAATTAAGCCTAGAGTTTACTCCTATAGTTTTCTCATTCAGGGTCGTAAGTTGCTCACTCTTGATGTAAATTATAGAAATTGTTCAGAAATAAATGCTGTCTTAGTTACTGAACATTAAAATCCTCCTGTTTCCCTTGAGACAGAGACCTCAACCCTGTAGAAGGAGAAATAGAAATGGGCAATGATTTTATGCAGCATTAAGGAGCTGAGAAACCATTTTCCATGGCTGCAGAGATAGGGGTACAACACCTACCAAGTAAGAGGTCTAGTTTGGTATTGCCAATTTGCTACCACCATTTGTGGAATAATTGGGTTGTTTTTGTGAATTCTTGAAAATAGCAGAGTGAGGACTAAATCTGTCCAACCCAGACTGAATAAGTACTAATATCAGTAATTATTTTAATCACCCATGATATATGCAGGTAGTCCTCGCTTAACAACTGCCCTGTTTAGTGGCCAAAGATAACACAGTGCTGGAAAAGTAACTTTAAGATTGGTCCTCACACTTACAACCATCACAGCATCCCTGTGGTCACATGATTGACATTCAGGCACCTGGCAGGCGTTTACAACCGTTGCAGTGTCCCATGGTCACGTGATGGCCATTTGTGCACTTCACAGCCAGTTTCCAGCAAGCAGAGTCAATGGAGAATCTAGGAATAAAATTGCAAGTCATGGCCATATGATGTCTCACTTAATGATCGCATCACTTAGCGACAGAGTTGCCAGTCCCAAATGTGGTCATTAAGTGAGGACTACCTGTACAGTATACAGTGCCTAACGATAACGAAATCATGTAATATTCCCAGCCAATGGAAACAACATGTTTGCCTCACTTTTTTCCTAGAGAACAACTCATTAACAGCCCAATCAGGCATTTTACAGATGAGGTAACTACAAGTTCCACTATTCCTGTCAGCAGAGCTGGTGTTCTTGCTAGTGGTAGATTATTAGAGTTATAGTCATAGATTGTCTGGGGGAAATGCTGGCATAAACATATTTTATCCTATGGTCCGTATCCTTTTGCAAGATACTTTGTATTTCTATAAATAAATATGCATAGATACCCATATTCTTTATTTGTCAGTCTTTGCTCATTAAGATCTAATAATCCTTTTTTTTTTTTGTATTGGGGATTTTACTCTGTAAGCTGCCCAGAGTCACTGTGTGTGAGCTGGGTAGCCATATAAATTTGTTAAATAAATAAATCCTTAGTTTTGCTCCCTTGAGCGCCTGTGTTCTGTTCCGTCTGCCTGATCCTTTTACTCTCTTAATTATGGCCAGGGTGGGCTTTGTGGACGGAGAAGGGTCTTTTTCTGTGTCGTGATTTATAGGCATGGAAGAATATCCTTCTACGGGAATCTAAGAGAATCTGTGAAGTTGAAAGATTCCCGGTCAAAGGCATTCTCTGAGAACGATGTGTAAAAGGGACGTTCTTTGGAAAGGGACTGTTTCTCTATCCTCTGCCCACACGCAGGCACCCACTGCTGGGACATGGTATGAGGAAGAGCAGGTTGAGCAGGGAGTCCCCCCTCTTGCTCCTCTCGCTGCCCAGGATTTATTTCCTGCCCTGCAGTTCCTTCCCTGCAGCGTTTATGGTTACATTTCTATCCGTGCATCACCCGCGATTGATGTCCCCCTGTACGCAGGCAGAAGCTGTAACTCACCCCTGTGACTCGGGCTCCCAGCTCGTTACTCACAGGTTGGTGTCAGCCCCATGAGTTACAACCTCACTGTTCGGAGAAAAGTGCATGGAGCAGACCAGTGGCCAGGCAGGGAGGGAGAAAGAGAGGAACTGGGGCTGGATGGAGGAGAAAAGAATCCTTTCCTCTCTATTTCTTTCTCCAACAACCAACACCTTCCTCATATTTTAGCCTGTAACCTTGATATCTCTTAAGACTAGAAACATGCCGGTATCCCTCAACTCGCTGGGTCCCTGTCAGAGGATTACGCTGAATACCTGTCCTTTATTTCGAAATGTCCCTAGCAAAAGGGGAAGTCTCATATTGCATGTAAGGGCCACGTGTTAGAATTTAATGCCCAGCATTCCTTAATTTCCAAGTGTTGTAAGCTAAAGCATTCCTTTAAATCAGTGTGTTTCAAACTTGCAACTTTAAGATGCGTGGACTTCAACTTCCAGAATTCCCCAGCCAGCATACTTCTGGGAATTGAAGTCCACGCATCTTAAAGTTGCCAAGTTTGAAAAACACAGATTTAAATAACGAAAACAGCTCTACAGCATCCTTTCTGAAATATCAGTCTGGCAGCTTTAGATTTATCAGGAAGGCATTACCCGTTGTAAAGTAAAGCCAGTTTGTTGTAAAGACAGCCAGTTTGGGGTAGTGGTGAAGGTGCTGGCCTAGAAACCAGGAGATGGTGAGTTCTAGTCCTGCCTTAGGCATGAAAGCCAGCTGGGTGACTTTGGGCCAGTGGCTCATTCTCAGTCCAACCCACCTCGCAGGGCTGTTGTTGTGGGGAAAATAGGAGGCAGGAGTGTTAGATATGTTCACTGCCTTGAGTTATATATTTAAAAACGGCGGGATAAAAATCTAGTAATGATAAAAGCCACTAGCCTTTGCTCCAAATCTGAGTTCCCAACTTTTCCATGATCTTCTTGTCAAAGCCAGCTGATATACGCAGCTGAGCATGTGAATTCTATGAAAACTGTGTAGCAGCCTAGAGGTTGCAAGGAGAGAACAGGGGCCGGAGCAACGGAAGTGCAAAAGTGGCTGACGCTGATTTGTGCCAAGATGAACGCCTGCCGACATCTGAACATCTAAAGCTGGCAGATGTCTCCCTGTGCGTCTCTTCTAAAATCCCTGCCTCATTGTCACTCATGTTTGACAATGCTGAAAATTAAACCGAAAAGGAGAGGAGGTGTGAAGAAAACAGACTTTCAGTAATTTATATTTCTCTTAATTTGAAATATTAAATAATACTATGAAGATGTTCCCATATGGGCATATTTTAAGATTGAACAGTGGGCTAAGTGTTGTTATTTTTTTCTGGCTGTTATTCTGCTCAGTTTGCAACTTCTAATATTAAAAATTATACAGCTGACCACTTGCAAATTTTATCATAATTAAATCTGCATCAGAACAGAACCGTTGCATGGAACTCTGCTTGGCTCTTGCTAAACTAATCTGTCTCCTGACAGAATAAGCACTTGGTCACATATTGATGAGGTAATGTGGGAGATACGAATCTATCCTGCACTCTTTCCAAAATGGATAATTTTTTGTGGGGGGAGGTAGGGGATGGAGGACATGGCCTACTACTAAGGCAGGAAGAATCAAATGCTAGATGGCATTAAAGATAAAGTCTTGTTTGAGTCCATCTGGTTTTCTGTAGGGACATATCATCCATGTAGTTTTTTGGGCAACAGTACAGAAGTGGTTTGCCATTGCTGCTTCTGATATGGCTTGTTGGCTTCCCAGCTGAGACCTGGGATGTCCAGATTGTCTCCCATCAAAGTATTTACCAGGCCTGGCTCTGCTTAGCTTTATAAAGATCAGACAAATTCAGCTATGTGCTGCCACCTGCTGTGACTAGCTAGTGACATGGAGGATGACATAGGGCAAGGTTGCAGGACGTGCAGGAGAAATACTCAGTTGTGGTGCAGGTCAGTCCCCACTTTTGCGATCAGTGCTTTTCACTAAGTTGCCACCCTAATGTTTAGGCTTCTACCACAGGTCCACTTCTGACTTAGCTGATAAACATCAGTGACAAGCCTAGCAAGCACCCACTTAGTTGAGATTTTCCAACGCCTTATCTGGAGGGTCTTCCTGCTAGTGTGCACATTAGAACAGGGAAATGCTGGCAGGCTGTTAATTACAGGTGCTGCTTGGCTGGCGCGGCAGTGTCCCATTGCTCTCCTGGCAGAGCTGCATGGCGAGTGACAGACTCCATGATAAATTGATATCCCGTTTAGCATCAATTTTCCCTTCTCTAGTGGCAGACAGCTGTGCTAATGGGAAGGGACAAGCGCAAATGAAATTACAGGGGCTGACGGAGCAGGTGCCCCTCTTGTGAAACAGACACACGGGTGCCAGGAGCAGGAGGTGGGAAGGTGGAGGGCTTTGGCTCAGGCAGCCCCTCCTTTCGCGGGACTAAGGATTTACTTTCCTGAGATGCAGGGAGGGGAGCAGAAGTGATCTGAATTTGAAATCACTGAGAGGGAAGACACCGTCTTCTAACTTATCTCTTGTGATATCAATCACAGATGCTTGCTCAGCTTGTGATGGAGGGCTTCTCCACTGCCTCTTGAGAACCGAAAGCTTCACAGATGGAGATTTTGTTAAACCAACATTTAACTTAACTCTTACTTTCCATCAGCCTCCCAGCTTCAAGAAACCACATGCTGTTTGAAAAACTCTTATCATCATCATCATCATCATCATCATCATCATCTTCATTCTTTCATTTATTAATGGGTCTGAATATGCTTGTCCTTTTGAGTTGACCTTGTCTTTTGCTTTTGGGGGGAAGGCTAGTGATTCATTTATCCCCAGTTGATCCATCACTAGATGTGATGCCTAATTTAAGACTGCTGCCTGCCTGGTGTAATTCCTCTGGACATTTTAACCAATAAATTTAAGTATATGAAATTTCACATGTATGGGTAAATAACAGTACACGTGTGTGCAGGATCCAGACAGTAGAGAAGGAAACTACATAGCTCTGGCTAATTCAGAATCTCTTTATTTTCTCACCTGCCTGATGTCATCATGGCAGAGGGACATGGAGTCACTGAGAAGTGACAAACAGTGGTTGGAAATCCTAGTTGCAAAGCTAGAATGGCAGAACAAATCAGGTACAAACCAGTCATGTCACCTGTTTTCTAGGAACAGAATGGCTAGATTCATGCATCACCCTAAGCAACTGTTTGTTATGACCGTGCTTTGTGGAACATGCCTTAGTGGCTTGTTCTTATATAATGCAATGCCATGAACTCAAGGTACTGGTTATTACCTATAAGAATGTACTTGGCTCGGAGCCTGGGTATCTTAGAGACTGGCTAGCCTAACTAAATTCTGTTTGCCCTTCCTAGATGAATACCAGTGGGTATAATGGGAGGGGGCATGGAAGCAGGGATTCTCAGTGGTTGTTCCCCCCCTTTGGAACAGGTTACCCTCCCAAACAAGAATGGCCCCAACTCTTATGACCTTCCAGAGAATAGTTAAAACCTGGTTTTTCCAGAAAGCCTTTGGTGATTAAGCAGCCAGAGGAAGATCCGTAACATTATTATTATTGTTTATTGTTTTATTATTCCCTGTGCTTTGATTTTGTAGAGTGTTTCCGGCCCCTGGGGTGAGGTGGTATATAAACCTCATAAAGACACAAATTGTGAATTACAAACCATAGTGGCTTCACATGAGTCTCAGAAAAAGCCAAATGAACCACTTTATAGTTTAGCGTGATATATGAAGTCAACCAATGATAACCAAATGAATACTCAAGTAAAGGGGTGTAATAATTGTGCTGGGCTGTCTCTAGGGAAGGGAATGCCAGGATTACTCTGAGGATTATATCTCCCAGGTATAATCGCCAGCATGAAAAGATCCAGAGTAGCAGTGCTGCTGGGAAAGGCATCTGCTGAAATCATGGAAAATTATAGCAGGAAACAGTGAGACAGATGATAAATGCAAGAAATTTGTAATATGGAGATGATGATGATGATGATGATGATGATGATGATGATGATGGCCTTCCTTGCAGAGTTGGTAGTAAAAATTTCAAGTTGATGTTTTGACAACTTAAAAAAACCAATATGTAAATAGATCCTTGTAATTTTTAAATAAAGATTGCGTAATAGTTGTTGTAGCAATGCTGATCATGGAGTTCCTTGACTCCTGCCCATGCCAGCCAGAAGTTTGTATTCTGATGTGAAGTTCCAATATGCAGCAGAACAGTGAACCTTAAATGAGTAGATATGGCAATTATGATACAGATCATGTTATCTTTGTTTTGATTTATTTAAAAAAAATTTTTTGCTTTGCAAAACTCAGTGGCTCCCAACAGATTAAAATAACAAAAATAAGTTAAACATAACCACGTGTGATTGGAAATACCACACAAGGTGACATGATACCCACTCACTAGCCACAGATCCTTCAAAGAAATATGTTTAGCAGGGCATTCTCTTCAAAATTCATAAAATTTTATCGCCTCTTAAACTAACCTCTCCTCCAGTTTAAGTATCACCAATCTCTACCTTTTTCCCTTGACATATATATTTGAATGTCAGAATGAGCCTGAATAGGGTGAGCATTAGGTAAGTCATGGCCAGTCAGAAACTTTAATGAAAGAACATTAATATTTCTTGATCTCTTGAAGTCTCTTTCCTTTACCTTTGGAAAGCAGCTGTCTTCAGCTGCTGGAAGATTCAAAGAATTAGTGCTGCAGTTCTGAATTTGGGGGAATTAAATAGAGATTTTGGCAAGTGAAGTATCTTTGACCACAGTGAGACTCTGGGAATTTTGCTTCCAAGATTCCTTTTTGAGCATCTGTAAATAGATAGTACTTTAAACTATCAGAAGCTGCCTGTGTTCTGTCATCCAAAGAAAATTAAACCCTATAGTGCAACTGCAGGACTTTCATCATTTAAAAAAAAATGGGGACCACTTTACAAAGTAAGTCTGTATGCTCACAATCAGGCTAAACTAAAATATGATGAAGGAGTGAATTGTTTGTGTGGACTGGTGACTGAAATCATCTTTTATGATTTGAGTATAGGATAAAAAGTTCATAATCAATCCTGCATATGCTGGTATAAAGATGCTGCTTTCATATGTGATGTAAAAAATGTTTTAAGTCCCTCTTGAATTGTTAGCGAACACAGGTGAAAGTTGTTAAAATGAGATGGAAAAAAGAAAAAAAGCCTTTTAGAACTGAATGTAATTCCAGCCAATAGATCTTTTGCATTTGCATTACAGATGTATGAAATGCGAAATCACCTTTATTGTTATTTGTGAAAAGACCATAAAATGATGTAACTATCTGAATCTCATGTGTCTGCTGCGCCAGAGAGCATGTTCACACTACTGTGCTTGCTAGGGTTCCTTGCCACACAACTGGAATCAGCAGAAACGGGTGAGCAGGGCACACACCTGTGGTTTCTATAGTTGTTTGTTTGCCTAGCTTCACAGCAAGGAGGGAGCAGAGGGGTGTGAGTGTGATGGTGCCTTGCAGGCTTTGTTAGCCCAGTACCTGAGATTATTGAGACAGACACCCAGCCTCTGTGGCTGCTGCGTAAGACTGAGGCTTTAATCAGAGGCATGTCAGGCAATTCAAGGAGATGGTTCCCTTGGCAATGCTAACTCTGCCCCGCTTGTACTACAATGTCTGGGTGTCTCCAATGGGCTCCGTGTATTTCTGAGCTATGGCTGTTCTGGGATCCATATCTCTGGATTTCTCTGCTTGCATAAATTCAGAATCTTGACAGTAAATGTTGGATTAATGGGGCTTTATGACTTTGTTTTGCTTTGTTGGGTGGGGGACGGACAGGAAGAAGCAAATGGGGGAAATGTGTATATGATGTGTGTGGCACAACAAATGTAACATTGGCAGAAGGCTTTTTTTAAGAACAGGCTGTGTTTCATGTGTGTACATGTCTTCTGAAGGGGGCACGTGCACATCTGGAATGTGGGCTGAGTCCTTTTACCTTACTCTTGATCATCTTGACCCATTCTCACCTTCTACGATTTAATCTCTGCCTCAGAGAAGTCCCCATCTGGAATGTGCCACACAGTCTGGTGCCTTGAGCTTTGCTGTAAGAATAGCTGAGTAAGTCTCTCAGCACACACGCTGCCTTGCATTTGCATGGTCTATGCCATCTCTTCTTCTGTCTCTTCTTCTCCTCCCCTCCATGGGAGAGAAAGAAGTAAAAACAACTATCCTATGATGGGACTGCAAGGCATAGCAATGACTGGACTAGTTGTTGGTTGTGCACTAAAGCATGGCTGCCTGCATCTATGCTTGTGTTTAAATCAAGGGGTATTACTTGGCCTTTGGATGGTGTATCTGCAACTAGACTCCAAACCATTGGCACGGCCAGGACAAAGACATAGGTGGGACCTAGGCAAACACTCAATTGATTTAATTGAATTTATAAGTATAATTAAAATGGCATAATAATAATACTAATTAAATGCCCTAATATAGTTAGGGTATTTCTCCTTTTATTGTGTTTGAAATTGGGCAACTTTTAAGAGGTATTGGGAGTTTCACTGAAGGCATTTTGGGGCTATATGAAAAGTCTTCAGTGAAACTACCAGGACCTCTCCAAAGGTGCCCACCCAATTCCATCTGTGCACCTGCAGGTTACATCCAGGTAAACATGAAGCATCGATATCCACAGGCAGAGTGGGAAGCAAGTGGTGAAACAGGCATTATGTTGCTTCAGCACAGCTCCCCTGCCTTAAGTCTCTGCATCTGACATTGGGACGCAAGAACAAAAAGCTGGGGTTTGTGTTATGACATATTTTTTTCATCCTTGTGGTTTGTAATGGACAACAGTGTCATGAATCCCATGTGTTGAGAGCAGCTGGATATGAAAGGGGTAGGGAAAAACTGTTCATAATACAAACAAATTACACTGAACTCTCCGAGTTTGTACTTCTGTTGATTCAGCACTGCAGTTCACAAGGAAAACCTTTGTGATGAAGTCTGATATAGGAGGGAATCACAGAAGACTTTTGACACTGGCTGTGGATAAGGCAAGTAGCTGGCTGCTGCTTCTGAGCTGTTTTGTCTTGGCCAACTTTTTGATGTGAAAGAAAATCAGTCTGAAATTGCCAAATGTGGAATGTCTTCCAGCTTTTGATTTTGTTACTTTCTGGCTAGATGATTTTTATTTTTATTTTATTTTATTCTGAGGTAGGGAAAACTTGATTTATGTGGGGAGGAAAGAGAGTTAACACTGCCATCTTCCTGATGAAGAATCTGCTCTTTTGACAGCCCTCCCCTCTCTTGCTAGTGACTCAGCAGGTGCATAAATGATGCAGGCTTCCCATCTGTCAATTCCCTTTTTCCTCCTGGATCTCCCTGTCAACCCCGGGCTCTGTCAGCAGAGCAACCCAAAGTGGATGGCTGCAAGCAGGTGACCTGTGAAGGCCCAAGGTGGAGAGGACTATTTTCATTCAAGTTTTACATCTCCTCATAAGAGCTAATAAATTCAGTAATAGGACAGCCAGAGGTCCAGATCTGGCAGAATAGCTCTGCAAGGAGGAACAAAGCCACTAATAATGTATCTCTTCTAAACCGTATTAGGATTACTACAAGAGTCTGTGGTGCTGTTAGCCTTAAATGTTCATAAAACCCTATGTAGGTGTCAAGCTGAAAAGAAGGCATCGCAAAAGGGAAGACTGTTTGCTATCTTTGGGGGACAAGAATACTCTCATGAGAAAAAAAACTTGATGGGTTAGTCCCTGACTTGGTACAAAACGACTAGGACAAAATGAGGAGCTTTGTGGTGAAGCCCATTTTATGAATAGAAAATTAAATGATGACGTTTTGGTATAAATTGCATGAAGTATGTACTTGTGCCAAATACATGTTTGTCAGTATATTAATTTGCCTGTTCTGTTTCAATTACGGTATTGTTCTGTAGGCAGTGCAGCCTTCTGCTAAGACAGCCATCCCTAACTTAGTCCCCTCCAAATGTATGGATCTCAGGAGCATGGCTAATGGCTGTACAAGGGATGATGGTGTTAGGGGCATTCGTTCATCATGTTAACGTTTGCTTTAGAAACATGCTTCCTCGTGCTTATTTACTGAAAGTGAACGAGCTGTGGTTACACGATGCACAAGCATTACTCACCCTGCCAAGGAATCCCTCCACCTTGTAACCTTTTCTATTGCCTCTGCACTTATCTGTTCCCTGCCTTCCAATTTTTGTTCACTTTCTCTCTTCATTGGTGCAAAATTTCCTATTTCTTAATGGCTTTTTTTTTACTTTGGTTCCATGGCCTGTACTTCTGCTATGGATTTTTTAAAAACTGGGGAAAGTTCCACTTTTTTATTTAGCCTTTCTTTCCCATCTACCTTTGGTACAGACAAGACAGCTGATTGGTGGCCTTTTAAGCTTTTAATAAAAGGGCTCCGTACATGCTGTCATCTGTCTCCTTCAATTGATCGAGCAAGGCTGTGATTAGCATGGTGCAAAGATTTACCAAACACTGGATTGTGACTGTTTCTCCCCTTTCCATGACATCTATTCTTTTGTCTACAAACCACCCTGCAACATCAGTTATACTGGCTGCGATCCCATGGAGAAGTCCTGAAAAGTTTTGAAATATTGAAACTAGCTTTGTTATAAATACTTATGCCTGAGTATCCAAGGAGGCAACTTGTCCAGAAGTTGCTTTTCTATGTTTTGTTCTCCTCTTTTGCCATATAAGTATCTACAAGGAGACACTTCCCCTTGAATATTAATAAGCACTAAAAAGGCCACAATGGCCAGTTCTGAACAGGGTGATTTTGAGATCTGAAGAAGGGGACATTTTCTTTTGTGTAAATATGAATTTGGCAACATCCTTAGCAGAAAGATCACTGGTTGCTAATTGAACATGGGTGGGAACTTCTGGGATGTAGTTGCAAACCTGGCAGTAACAGCCAATGGGCAATAAACATAATTATTAAGCCATAATGGAAGGGAGTCCTTGTCTATGATAGTACAGCAGCTGAAGTGGCAAAGAAAGACTATAGGCCTGCAAAGGCTGACACAGAATCTTACTGAAAATAAAGAAAAACAAAGGGGCCGATTTAATTGCTAGTCATCTGGCTGATACTTTCACTGGATTCTTGGAACAGCTACGTTCATTTATGACTGTAGTAGCATGTAGAATGGGAGGTGGAACTGAGAGCCTAATTCTTGCCGCATATCTCTGCCACAAGTGCAGAAGGAGGAGGAGAAAGCAGATTTGACCAATAATCTGTCTTATCCCCCAGTCTAACCAAAAGCAGTGAAGTGCATATAGCTGACAGAGGTCACTCCATGGAGGACAGAAAAGTGCAGGCTTTAAATGACTCTCTGTAAGTATTCTGGATGAGTAAACATCAACACAAGTAGGAGAATCTGATGGCAGCAAAAATTGATTGTTGGATTGTGTGCATACATTCCCTTCTTTGTTGTTATTGGTTTTTACATTTGTAATATTTCAGTGTACAACGCTGTGCCATTATCTTGCTCACAAATCTTAATAAAGAGCTGTGGGGGGGGGGTAGAAACATAATATGACAAAATACAAACATGGTTTATCATAAAAATATTTTTGAATGAAAATATTTTTGCAGTAAACTATCCATGCAAGGTTGAGTCTGACTTGAGCCCAGTAATAAAACAGTGCATGAACACCTAAGCAAGGGTCACCATGGACGCACTCCATTCCAAATTTAGAATGGTGGGCACATTCCAATCTAAGTTTATTTTTTATAGTGGGAGAAATTGTGTTTCCTTAACCAGAGGAAGGAGTTAATAGGACTAAATTTAGTTTGGATTATACTCAATAATCTGTTTGATTTTTATTCCTAGGCAATAAAAGGCATTCCACATGAGTTAATTCTACTTGCTTTTTTGAAAGCACCCAATATTTTTAAATGGGTATCAAAATAAAAACTGCAAACTAAAAAAAGCCACTGTAAGTGAGATTGCCTTACTTACTATAAATAAACCTTGAAAACTTGGTTTTAATATGTGATATGGATTATTACTTCCAAAATAATGAAGCCAATTATTTCATTCCTTTTAATCTTTTTTTTTTTCTTCCAGGATGGCCAACAGCAACAGAGTCACTGGGACCTCAGTGGCCCCAACGCAGTGACTCCAGTGCCCAGTTTTGTTTTGCCAGAGGCCCATTCTATGCTATTTCATGCTAGGCTGTTTGTAAAGGGCAGCTTATATGAACTGGGCAGTAATTATATGAATAGATCATTGCAGACTTTCAAAATTGGGGGTGGGGAGCAGGGGCTTATCCCTTTTTAGTGCCCTCAGTTCCCTGAGAGTGGTTTTACTACTCTACTGAGGAACTACTTTTAGCTTCTTCATCCCATTTAGGGTGACAGCTCTGAGCAGCTTGTGGACAGGGCAACAGCCTTCTTTAATGTTGCCTGCAGAGATTTGCTTCAGAGTGCAGAGTTCCAGGAAAATATGAGAAACTCTATTTGTCTCTCATAAAGGTATGTTTAAACCAGGGCAGGTTTTCCAATATCAGAGTAAGCTCAGTTTCATGGTTTGTGCAGTGCTGTGAAGTGTTGGAATAAATACTTGGAGCAGCACTTTTATCCCATCCTATTATAGACAGAAGCATCCTTAGAGGTATGTTTTCCTAAGGAGATTTCTATTCATGAAATCCTGGTGTTGTATGTGCCCCATCATTCAGGGTTCAAATAAACGTATTTCTTTTGAATTCTTGTGCACTATGGATTTAACTGTGTATTCATTCATCACGAGTATGTTTGCCATCCATTCCTCCATTCCTCGGTATGGTTAAAACCTGTCCCATAGTCCAGGATTGTTGCAATGCATACTATTCTATTTCTGCTATGCTTCACATGCTTATCCTACAATATAGCATTCATCTTTTCATGAATGCTGATGGTCATCTCTTTTGTAATTGTCACATCATCTCTTCTGTGCCACAGCCAGTAGATGCAAATATGTTTCCTTTCAGACCAAAGATGTTTCCCTGTGCTTTAAGACAAGGCTGATTCTATGGTGCTAGTTTTACCTGGGTTCCAATATCTTCACTATTCCCATTTGCAACAAGAATGGGGAAACTGCCTTTCTCTTGTGCAAGAGGCACTTGCCTGTGACAAAAAATATCCTATTCCATTCTTACATTCTGTAGCCAGAATTGTTTTGGTGAAACACTGTACTGTGAGAATGCATAGGGTAGAAGCTTGCCAAAAACCAATGTGTTGCTGATCAGTTTGTGTTTAATCCATACTTGAAGAAATCTATCTAATGGGGAAATGCTTTTTCAGGTGCTTTATGCCTGAAATATTTTAATTGTTTTCCTTGTGCAGTAGCAATGGGAGGCATTTGAACTCCAGCATATACAACATGCAGAGGTATATAACAACACAAGCATACATATCAGTTTGAAAAACACCCAAATTACCTTAGCACAAAGGACCAAGAGAAACAGTCCAACAGTTTTCTTATATAGAGGATATAGCTTCATCCCTGAAGCAGGATGCTACATCTTGGATCATATTAGCTGAAGCATAAATACTATCCAAGCAACAAAATGAGACTCAGGTATTAAACATACATATGCATACATATGCACACTCACACACAAACATGCAATACCTTTTTGTAATAAAGAGGCACATTGCACATCACAATAAGAACATAAATCTACCTGGGCCTGGGTTACTTCCTTGGTGTCTCGTGTGTTAATAGAGCTTAATGTGTATTGTAGTTCAGAGTCTTGCTTTACGCTTGTCTAGTAAAATAGCTGTGGTGCAGATATGAGTGTATGGATATCCCATTGCCTCACTATTGCTGCAGGTGTTAAGATGTGGGCGCATCCCGTCTTTTTTCTTTACTGCCTTTTCTGCTTCCAGCCATCCCATTGCCAGATGTTGCTTCCTCTTATCCTTCTATGCTCACGAAGCTGAACAGACTGCAGGAGAGCCAGCCATGAGGCTGCCCCAGATCCTTTGATGGCACATGCATAATTGGACTGGACATCTTGTCATCCCAGATGTCCCAAAGACAGAGTGTGCCTGCCACCCTCATTGTGAGCCTGACCTGCCTGCTACAGCAAGCACCACAGGAAGGGCACCAGCCCCCTCCTCTCTGCCACAAGTTTAGGGCACTCTGCTTGATGTAAGACTCATGCTTTAACCAGCTGGGCTTTACAGCTACAGTCCCTTCAAGTAGATTAAAATTAATGATAGTCCAGATTTTATTTCTTCTAAACATGTGGCTGGGCATGCAGCTGGCAGGGTCTGAATTGGGATAGAGGACCTAGTAAGTGGGGGTGGTGCCAGATCCAAGGTGGCACAGTGCCCAGAGCCACAGCTCAGAAAGTTCCCTGCTAGCTCTCCCTAGTGCTGCCACTGGCCAGTGCCTTGAAGAGGGAGGGATGTTTCCCTGAGTGAGCACAAGGGGTCTTTCAGGGGCTAAGGGGGACACGATGATTTTAGTCAGGTTTAACAGCTATATAGATGAAATGTGTATCTTTGACTACCAACAAGTCTCTTCACTGGCTGTTTTCTTGCCTGCTCTGTCACTCTTTTATCCCAAATTTCCTCAGCTTGTGCCTCCAGATGTGCTGGAACTCCAGAATTCCAAGCCAGCATGGCTGGAAATTCTGAGTGTTGTAGTCCCAATATTTCTGGAAGTGCTAGGTTGAACAAGCCTCTCTGTCTGGGAACTCTGGGAAAAGGGAAATCACAGTTGATGGCAGGTGGGGCACATTTATGACTTTCAAGCAGATTCTGTAGTGCTTTTGTTACTGGAGAGGCCTCTGTTGCCATGCTGTGAAGGTTTCATCTTTTTGCTAACAAATCCAGGGCTGCTTCATCTGTATCTTATACATCCATGCCTGGTTTTAGGTATCCTTGTAAATGTAACATGTATATTATACAGATACAATATGTTCATGAGGGAGCTAATGTCAACTACAGCTTTCTGTAACGTGTCTTCTTTCTGGATTGTGCAGAACGTGTGAAGTGATTCTTGGTCCTACAGCCACATTTGTTCAGTCTCCATGCAACTCTGAAACTGCTGGCACAAGTAGAAATCTACTCCAAACTGCGTCTCTCAGCCCCCAAACTTCTTGCATTGTCTTTGTGTATATTACTTTGTTTAGTGTCTTAATTGCACCTTAAGGATATTTTGCTTGAAAAGATAGTGGGGAAGTCTTAAAAAAGAAGAGATGATGGAGATGGAAATGGAAATGGAAATCGAAATGGTCTTTTATGAGTTCCCTAACTCAGTGAGATGTTCAGAAAGAACTGTCAACTGATAGATCAAAAAGATTGATGTGAGATTGAAGGAAGCCCCGAGAACATGATTTAATTGGTTTAATATGGTTTGAGTACTAAAGTTCAGTGGAACTGTGGAGATGGGCCTTGGTATTGTAATCAGCTGTAGTCAAGCTTCAAACACTTTTGCCACCCCCAAAATTGGCAAATTGATGAATATTGGGAGGCAATTTCCTGCCGATTGTGGTGGAAATCCAAAGAAATAAAATGATGAGTTTTTCAATGAGTTCAGTGTATCTAAAGTAGTAAATACATTTTGAAGGAAAAAAAGTAGACTCATCCACTTGCCTGACCTGATCACCCTACCACCTGCAGCCACCAGCCACCAAAAATAATTGGGAAAAAGGTGCACTTTTCCAGCTATCAGAATGTTGCTACTCGTAGTGTAAATACCAAGGTCAGCCTGCTGTGTAGTATATATAACTTAGATTAAGCTAAGATTCCTAGGTCAGTAGCCATCATTCAGAAATTAAAGCACCAATCTCTATTATACTAGGCTGTGATAATCTGGAGTCAAGAACAGTTGACATCTAAGAGTCATGCTGAGAGCCCTTGTTTCTCAAAGACTTAGAAAGATGGCACACAGTTTCGAAAAGATGCTGAAGTGCTTTCAGCCTCAACCACTTGGTCTGCCGCTACCAGTATTACAGTGTACGACTTTCGCACTGTGCACTGTGGCAAGACCAAGCAGGCGTGTGGTGCCTTCTGAAGAAGGCACTGAAACGTCTGGAGCCCCTTCCTATTGTTCGGCCTCCACAGTCCTTAACGCTGATCGTCCCGGTCCGGTCCGCCTCATCGGAGTAGCTCCATCCCGTCTCCCGATTTTCTGCCCCTTCCACCCTCCACCCCTTTCCAGCTGGGCAGAGCCATCTCGGCCTTGGGCACCGATTAGCGCTTCCTGTCCAGAAGGGACTTCTCCTTCCATCTTAACCCGCGGCGACATGTATCCATTCCGTGCAAGACGATCTCGGGGCTCGAAGACGGGCGGACGAGCTCCTCGGCCGTATCTGGGGTTGGCATTGGGCCTTGCCTGCCGCCTAGGGAAGCTCGCGGTGACGGGCAAAACCACCCGGGGGAGAAGGAGTTTCGGACTGTGGTCGTGGGAACGTGGGCGCGGCGGCGGCGGCAGGATATCTCCTGCCGAAGGGCCGGATTCTCAGTATGTGCCGGCGAAAACCCCGCCAGTGCCCCAAACGAAGGGGCGGGCGGGCGGGAGGGCGGAGAACCTCTCGCAGGAGGGAGCATCGGTCAGTGGCCTTGCGCGCCGAAGCCTTCAGTAGCCAAGCCTGGAATCTCCGTGCCGAAGCGCCCCGAGGCCGCAATCGGGAGAGCGGCTGGCCAAGCAGAGCGCTCTGGGCTCGCCTCGCCTTGCCTCGCCTCGCCGGCGCCTGGGCTCTGAGGACGCTCGCTTCGTAGAGCCGAACCCGGCGATCGCGTGTGGCCTGGCCCGACTGCCTCTGAAGCAAGGCGGGCGTCGCCTTCGTAGAACTTCGGGCCAGCCGGGGCAGCCGTGCCTGCGGCTGCCGCCCGCCTCCTCGCAACACCTGCTGGGCGTAGTTGGCGAGTCTGCATTTCCTGCCGGCGTCCTCCTCCGCCTCGGCACTGCCCGGCTCTCCCACCCCGCCCCCCAGGCGTCCTCTGTGCATCACGCGGGCCGGAGCGCTCCGAGCCCTGGTCCCGCGCCAGCTGCAGCTGCCGGTGGGCTTCCCCTGCCCGGATTTCACTTGTCAGGCAGGCCGGGGAGGAGGAACACAGATCCGTTTGGAAAAGCAATTAAAGTGCCTCCGAAGCAAACGGAGGCAAGAGAACCAGTGATGCAGGAAAGGAGGTTGTGCTGCAGGCTGGGTCTGGGCAGTGCCGCGGTCCCGGCTGCGCGGCGTTCATTTTCCGCGGAAAGCGCTCACCTCCTTCCCCCCACACGCCCGCCCGCCCGCTCGCGCCTGCCTTAATCCCCAGCAGCTGCGCTCCCTCCCGCCGATCAATAAGCCTTTCACTTTTTGCCTCTTGTTTGTTCCGTGGGGAGCGGGATCAATAGGAGGAGGGGGCGTCTCCTCCTTGCTTCCGCTCTCCTCCTTCGGCCGCTCCTTCTCCAATTAGACAGTTCTCGAGCCTGCGGGTGGGGTGGGGGTGTAGTATATGGCGCCGCTGTTCATTGGACCCGGTACCAGCCGACGACACGCGAGGAGCTCGCTCCTGCCCCTCTCCGTCCCTCTCAACTTTTCCTCTCTTCTTCCTCGTCGTTGGCAGGGAGGCGTTGGAAGGTCCACGGAGATGGAAGGTAGGAATTAGCAGGGCAGCTGCTTTGGGCACCTGAAGGGACTCCCCCGGAGGAAGTGGGTGTCAGGCACGGAGCGAGAGCCAGGGAGCCTGTCTGAGAAGCTCCCGCAGCCGACAGCAACAGCAGCAGCAGCAGCCGCCGCAGCCTCAATCTCTGGCTCCCTTCCCTCCTTTCCTTGGCATAGACTTTGCCAGCTTGCGAGTGATTCAAACAAGTGGCTCTAGCATCACTTTGGAGTGGTGGCTCTGGCAAACCAAGCTCCGCTTCCAAGCTCTGGCTTTCCCGTTACTGCTCACTATCTTCCACTAGCTCTCCCCCCTGCCCACACCCTGCTTTAAAAAAAAAAATGAGGATGAAATAATGTTGACATGCCTTGAATTATTAAGTATCCCCTGGATTTTATTAGCACATGATGCCTAAATGCTGCCTGTATCTGGTGGGGTCTTAACCGGGCGTGCAGAGGAGCGGCACACACAGCGGCACAGGGAGCGGCGGGGAGCTCTGACAGCTGGGCTTGTGCAGATAAGCAAACGGAAGCACCAGAAGATCACTAGTGAGACAAGAGGCAAGCTGCGTTCAGGAGCTTCTGAGAGACTGGGGCCCGATTCCCCAGTCCTCCTCCTCCTCCTCCCTGGTTGGGTTTACTAATTTAGGGGCGTCCTGCAGCAGCCAGGGGTGAGCGGCCAGTGCGGGGCACCCCAGGCTTCCACTGCCTCCCCTCACTGGGGGGGTAGCGTGCTGCCTGGTGCCTCGGCACAGATGCCGATTGAGATTGTCTGCAAAATCAAATTTGCAGAGGAGGATGAGAAGCAGGCGGCGAAAGAGGAAGGGGACAAGGAGAGCTTGCTAGAGGAACCTAGCCGGCCACACCATCGTGACCTGGCCGCCTTTGCTGGCACCAGCACCCTGCATGGCCTGGCCCACATTTGCCATTCAGGGCAGTTGGGGGTCCGACAGGCCCTCTGGGCACTTGCATTTGTGGCCTCTTTGGCCTTTTTCCTGTATCAGGCAGCCCGGTCAGCACTCTTCTACCTGGAGCATCCGCATGTCACCACCCTGGACGAGGAGGCTACCCAAAAGATGGTCTTCCCAGCCGTCACCATTTGCAACATCAACCGCTTCCGTCATTCGGCACTTACAGATGCCGATATCTTCCACCTAGCCAACATGACTGGATTGCCACCCAAGGACCGTGATGGACACAAGGCCTCTGACCTGCTCTATCCTGACCCAGACATGGCCGACATTGTCAACCGCACTGGGCATCAACTCGATGACATGCTGAAGAACTGCAGCTTCAGCGGTGAGAATTGCTCTGCAGAAAACTTCACAGTGGTGAGTATCTGCTCTGCCTTCCCCATGTTCTTCTTGTGCTCTTTTGGAATTAATGTGTTGTCAGTGCCCAAGTTTATGCCAGGGCTGAGGTTGCACCTTAAGTATCAGTCTGAAAAAGAAGAGTGGATGTGGTGCGTGTGCTGCCCAAGCATCTGGGAACATGGGACGTTGGATGAAGTGTGCACTGGGTAATATACAAGAGGAAAGAAGGATGACACAGGCATAAGCAGGCTGAACGTCCTGGATAACTCTTACTTTGTTTGAGTAGACAGCCACTGAGCATGAGGAGTGGGGCAGGGAGCAGGAGCTGATGAACTTGTAACTTAGGAGAGGAAGGCCATAAGGTCCCAGATACTTAAAGAAGATAGGAGATGCCCAGATGGATCCTGCATACACTTAGGGATTCCTGCATTTTTCCAGTGGGCTGCTGCTTAAGTGCTTTCCCCAGCTTCAAGCAAGCTGTACTCCCAGTTCAGTGCCCATTGTAGAACTACCATTGTCCCAGCAAAGGTGGCATGGCAGTCATCTTGGCACGTTCTGGCATGATACTGACTGCACTATCAAGAGAAGCTTCCTGCTGGGTAGAATGAGCCAGTCCTGTGCTTGCTTGATATTGGGTCTGAAAATCACAAACCCCTGCTGTGGTTTGGGGAAATAAATGTGCTGAGCGGGCGGAATACCTGATGGGACCCTTTTCAGACCATAATGACTCTGGAAATGAGCTGCTTCTCTCCTGCGGATATGGGAGGCTGTTTCGCCTTCTGATCACTGTATGTGTGTGTGTGTGGGGGGGGGGTGTTAAAAGGAGGAGTGTGCAGAACAAGAAGAAATGGAAATGGGGAGAAAATGACCCACACATATGCATAATAAACACACATGATAGGTGGGTCAAAGATCAGCTTCTAGGCTCCTGCTGCTGTTGTCTTCTGGTCCCGAGTTTCTGCTATGAAAGTGCATGTCAAACTTGGCAGAGGAATACAAGGCAGGGGAGCCAGGAGCTGGCCAAAGACGATGACAACTTTGCCCCACAGCTGGCAATGGTTGTCTAAAGTGCTTGGCTGCATGGGCTCCATGTAAGTTGTATCAGAACCCCAGGCTGGAGTGGGGAACAACAGGCGACATTAAGTATGAAGTCTACTCTGTAGATGCATCGACCCGCCATCAAAATACTAAGCTGAAATTCCACAAACTATATACATTAGTCAGATTAGCTCTGCTGTCTGGCAACCCGCTCAGACCACCACAATGCCATTCCTGAGGCTTCAAAGGACCAAATTACATTTGCATCTGGATCTCCTGATTTTTTTTTTTTAATGGCTGTTGTTCTTGAAATGCTACCACAGAGTCTGCCAATTTCTTCAGAACAGCAGTGAGAGAGGAGTGCCAACAGGGTGTTTAACACTCCTCTGTTCTGTTTTCCTGGTCTAGATTTGCCCCTCAATCCAGCTGTTGTTGGCTCCACATAGGAAATATTCAGGCATGCATGTTCCCTCTATGGGGCCGACAGTCAACCAGGAAGAGTTTTATTCTTTTTGTCTTTCTTTGATGCAATGGAAAGAATTAAGTCCCTCCTCCTTTCCCAAGCGCTGGTCCAAAGAAATTGGCAGTTCCTAACACTGCATTTCATTAAAACACCATCAATCAATGAAACAAACAAAACTATTATTAGGAAATCTAGTCATGATTCTCCTAGGTAAGGTGTCCTTTGGCCCTGAGATTTAGATTTCTGATTCAGTACTCATGTCTGCTCTATGCAGTAGAAGACTGTAGGCAGTCTTGGGGGCACTGCATATTGTGGGATTGAGCTGTTCACGGATGGGGATGTCCCATCCGTGGACCTCCTGCGCCAAAGACAGGGCTTTTATGAGTAGCTTCAGGAGGACAGCTAGGACAGCTATGGGGGCAAGAGGTTCCCTTTACTTCGTTGGCCATTCTAGCAGGAGTACTGATTTCTGCTCTTGGTCATCTGGGGGGCTACGTGTAGAAATGGACAGATGTAAGGCATGGGGAAGGTGAGTAACTGAGCATGTATCTAGTTGCAAGGCCCAGAAAGGTCACTGAAAGGGCTAGCCTGGGTCCAGTTTCCCTTTGGAAAAAGCGCAGCTGCTGCTTCTGCTACTTCCCATTGCTGTGACCACTTTGCTGCTAAGCTGACTGCTGCTCCAGTCCTTGCATCTCATGATGAATCCCCTTTAAAGAACCTGTAAGTAAGAGCTGCGCTTGGTAAATGATCTCCCTCTATTTAGCGTCACAAATTCACATTCTTTATGGGATGGCAAATTAAAGAGCCGCTGGGAAGATTCCCCAGCGTAAGCATCTTGTGTGCAGTAAAGCCCAGCCGGCGTAGTAAATCTTAGCGGGCTCTTGCCCGCCACTGAGCCCACTGGCCGCCTGTTCCCTTAGATGTATGGCGGATGTATAGCGATGGAAGGGAGACCTCGCCACTACCCCGCACCTCTTCTTCCCTGGTGATGTTGTGAATGTATCTGTGTGCGAACCCAGTGGCTTAGACTCCTCGACTGTGCTGAGCAGAGTCGTTCCTCCTGCAAGCGCGCGCACACACTCACACACACACACAACCGCTGCTTGGTCTGTGCCGGGAAAATCAATTGGTTCTTTGTACTCTGTTGGACAGGAGATTCCCTGGCAGCCGTGCACTAGCTGAGGGAAGTGCTGGTGTGTTCTGCTTTGGTCTCATCCTGTCCCAGTCCCCATACAGCAGCAAAGATCACAGGCGAGAAGGCAAACATTTGGTTGAGCCATGAGCCCCTTCTGTATCGGTTTGGAACGCTTTCCAGCCAGCCGCTTTGGTTGTTATGGTTTGTACGCTCAGTTTTCTAACCTTGATTTCTTGCCCCTGGAAGCATCCATATTATGAGTGGAGCTGAACCTCATCTTATTCATTTTCTTAAATAGACGCATCCCCCCACTCAATGACCATCTTATTTACAGGACAGGCAGTCTGCTCCCCGTTGGTGCTAGATTTTGCATTTCAAGCCATTTCTCCTCTGTGGAATGCTGGGGTACAAAGCGTCTCACAGATACTAGGTGGAGAGGCTATCAAGGCAGAGCACAAGGAAGTGCTAAAGGGGCAAGTGCAAATGAAGTTTTATGGAGACAGGCTGGAGGAAATAAGCTCAGCCACACCAAGTGTGCACACTCAAAAGAACAATTACCCAGCTGGCATCTGCTCTGCAGGGATTCCACTTCCAGCACTTGGAGGGGAAGCTAATGTGTTTCTAAAAAATTGGAGTCAATGTCAAAGGTTCTTTGGCAAGGACAACTGTTTTCTTTGTAGATTTCACGCCACTAGTCTTATCTCCCTCTCTGGAAGGGATTGTGAGGTGCAGTAGATCGCCACTTTCCCCTTCACATCCTGTTTCTTTGACCTTGGTATTTGAAGGCAACTGTTCCTGGGCGAGGGGGGGGCACAGTAACTGGGATATGTGACATCTAGCCACAAAGGGAATGGAAGTAGGGAATATGCTGGAGCTATTTCATCAATTTAATTCCGCAAGGCAGGCTTGCATGGCGTCCAAAGGGTTGGATGAGAACATGAATTGAACAACAAGGAGGGCTGCAATTCTGACCAAGGAAAGCCATCAGTTAAAGAACTGAGCTCTCAAGAATTTCAAAAGAAGTTGATGGTGATGGTGCTTGATGCAGGAACTCTCTTTGCTTGGGTTTCCTTAAGCAGCCTCTTGATTGAGGCTTGAAGACTGAGAAGGTGGATCAGGGTCAGAGAGGATGTAGGCAGATATTGATATGGAGGCATCTCATGTGGATCAGCAAGAATCACTGCTGGCGCATTTTAGGCTCAAAGCACCAGATAAACCAACCACAATAGCAACACCCAAACATACACACATCTCTGTTTCTCCCCCTGCCCCCTCCCCCCAACCGCTGTTGTTCAGCCTGGCGTTGCTGCCTCATTCCCCAGCTGTATAATCAGCGGCACCCCATCTTGGTGCTGGGGCTGGCGATGACCTTTCTTCCACAATTGTACTTAATAAATGTCACATTTTCCAGCCTATTTTTACTCCGGGTAAATGAGTTTCCTGTTCTGCCTCCCCCTCCATCTGCTGTCTCCTGCTTGCCCATTTGTGCAGCTCCTTGGCCACCACTGTTTGAAGGCAGCACTGCAATCCATTTCCCTAACCCCAGCCTGCATAATGGAAGAAAACGTGAGAAAAGGAGCCTGTAGGCAGTCCAGCCAGTGTGGATGGATAGCTGGGAGAAACGGACAGATTGATTCCTTCAAGCCAGAAGAGGAGACAGATTGCCTAGAGGAAACCACCTCAAAGAATATTAGATCAGGCAGAGGCAACTTCAGTTTCACATGGCCCATGGCCTATATTTCTACCAAAGTGGTTTCAGGGGAACCTGTTGCTCTCCTCTTATATTTGGAAGTCCCACAAAGGGAGGAAATGGAAGCGGGAACAGGCTGTTTTATGGCAGCCCATCTCTCTTGCATGAATTCTGTCCTTTTCACCATTCTATAATCTCTTTCATATAATATAATCACAGATTTTTGTCCAGTCCTTTGATTGTTTCAGGAGTTTGCATTGCTACATTTTGCTTTGCCACATTTGGTTCATTGTCTCTTCTTTCTAGATTTTTTTTTGGGGGGAGGGCTTATTTTGTTAACCCACACCAGCAAAGGCTGATGTTGATATCACTTATACTCATCTCTCTGTGTCCCATCAAGGTTTGCTTCTTCATTTCATATTTATTTCTCCATTTTTCCTAGGAACTCAGGGCAGCATACATGGTTTTCTCTCTCCTGCATCCCATTTTACTCACACAATTATCTTTTGTGGTAGGTTAGCTTTTTAAAATTTTATTTACTTTACTTAAAACTTTTATATACCACTTCCTGTTAAAAATCTAGAAGTGGCTTACAAGATTGAAAGCATCTGATTGGTCCAAGTTCATGTCTCCATCCTAGGTTCATAGTGACATATGACTGGTGATCTTGCAGCAAAAATGCTGCATGTCACTTTATAGGTGTACTATATTTATTGCAGCATCAACCCCACTTCATCAGATGTACAGCATGAATTCGTCCACCCTTTTGATGAAGGCCTCCTAAGCACCAAAAAAATAAAAAAAAACCTTATGCCACAATAAATTGTTATCATACCATGGATATTGTTTGTGTCCATCCTGGGACAATTACATGAGATCTAATTGCAATTAAGACCTACAATTTATTCATTGATTAATGTGATTGCGTAGCTATACTGTTAACTATTCTAACACATTCAGTGTTCTGTATTTAAAGTAGACAAAAATGTATCTTCCCTCTTCCTCCTCCCACCCTTTAAACAATAACGTTTTGAACACCCTAGATTTTTGTGCTGTGTATCACATCTGCCTGCATTCATTCACATTTGCATGTGTGTACCACTGGTTATTCAAGCCTGATAATTCTCATTCTCAAATTGGTTCCTTGATTGGAATTCAGTCATAGAGTGATATAAAGTAATACAGTGGTACCTCAAGTTACGAATTTAATCCGTTCTGTGACTCTGATCGCAACTCGATTTGGTCGCACCGCGAAGCAAATTTTCCCATAGGGTTCAATGTAAATACGGTTAATCCGTTCCGCCCTCCGAATTTGGTCACGCCGCAAGGCAAATTTCCCCATTAGGTTCAATGTAAATATGGCTGATCCGCTCTCCGAATTTGGTCGCGCTGCGAGGCAAATTTCCCCATAAGGTTCAATGTAAATACATACGGCTCTGCATTTTCTTTGGAGCCATGCTGACAAGCACACCAAAAACCTTCCAAATGCCACAAAACACACCAAAAGCCTCACCGAACGTCTCCTTGCTACCGCGATCTCGCCCACAGGAAGCCGCGGCCACGTGGCAGCAGGGCAAATGGCCGCAGATCCGGTTTGTAGCGCGGGGCGGAGGTTGCACGGTGAGGCAAATTTTTGTGACTGGAGCTGGTCGTATCGCGAAATTTTCGTAAGGAGGGGCGTTCGTAACCTGAGGTACCACTGTATAAACCTTCTCTGTGTTTCAGTTACTCTACAGTAGTTTCATTCACACAACCAAAGCTTCTTTGGCTGTATGATCAGCAAGTAATGTTCCCACACAAGTGAGCTTTTCTTTTGGCATAAGAGGCAAGGATACATATGGCTTGTGCTTTCTTTATGTTTCCTCCCTTCCCTGCAATTCTTGCCCCGTTCTTGTTTTGCCTTGACAGTCAATCGCTTCTGACAGTTGTTGGGTCTTGCCAGATCAGACCAATTTATTAGCCTCACATGTGCCATTATTTTGCAGAAAAGAAAAGGTGAAGAGGCCACCATCCTTATATCTAGAGGCTGCACCTTATCTGCCCCTAAGCCACCACTCAGTTATTTAGGGAGTGGGGAGAGAAGGAGACAGCGAAAGGCATCAGAGCAAAGCCATAGCTGCAGAAAGGTTCCTGGCCTTGGCTCTGCAGTGAGAGAAGGCTGTGCTCCATCCATCAGAGCTGCCCGCAGGCTGGAAAATGCTAATAAGAACCAACAAAGAGAGGGAATCTGTGTCCAAAGCATCTGAATAAGTAACCAGTCCCAGGAACTGATGCAGCCTCTAGGCCTCTGCATCCCTTTGCTCAGCTCAACTAATCAATTTTGCTTCTCTGAAAAGGTACTTTCTAGGTAGGGAATGTTCAGGTTCTGTTTCTGACAACCAGGAAAGCTCTATATGGCCCAGGGCTTCCCAAGACTTCCCAAAGTGCAGAGAACAGTTTTTGCAGTTGAAGTGTCCCATCCCTGTCACTGGAGAGTTGCTTTGATTTCAGTCTCTTCTCCTGTTATTTCATACAGCTCTGCACCAATTGTATTCCAGCAGGTTATTAGTAAATACATTCTGAGGTCTTGATGTGGACTGCTGAAGGAGGCTATGAGAGATGCAAGGCTGGTGTCCAAGCCACAGTATTTTCAAACTTTGCCTTATCTTGAATGTATCCTATCCCTGTTCATGGTTCTAAGGGTTAGTCCCTTGAGCAGGAAAGGACTAAAGTGTTTTGTCTGAACCCCAAACAAGACTGAAGATTAAGTGTCCTACTTTTGAGTTTTCTTCATTGGATTTCTAATTATGTCTAGCCTTTTTCCTATTCTGCATATCATAAGACAATGGGCAACCTAGTCACAAATAAGTTTGTTGCTACAGTTGACTGAGAGCCTACACTTCTCTCTGGACAACCAGGGAAGTGGTTGCCACAGACAACAGGTAGAGTCTGGGTGTCAGAACATCCTCAAGACTTTACTAGACCTATTTAGAGATACACTGATCATCACTTCATGTCTAGTTTAGGAGCAGCAAAAATATACAGTGCTGAAGGCTGTCAAGAGCTTCCCTTCAAGCTGCATGGGACTAGCTGGGCTCTCCCTTTCTTTCCCCCATTTCTACTGAGTAAAAAGCTGGCATGGCCCCTATCTCCTGACAGATATGAATTGTTCCCCAGGAGCAGTTAATTAACTGGGGCAGGAGTGCAACCAGCCTTGGGAGACCAAAAGCCTCATTAACTTCAAGGGGGGAGGGGGGAAATGGTTGGCTGGAAATGTTGGGGCATTTTTCTTCTAGGACTTATGTCTGCTGGGTTAGAATGTGCCCTGTTGGGCAAGGATCCAAGTCTTTGTCTATGACAGCAAAATAGAAGAGGCCACTGCTTTTGTCCCTCCATTCTGTTTTCCTTAATCTCAGCCACACATGGAGGAGAAATCTCAGGCCTAGAATAGGAGATATTTGATCTTGAAATTCCCTGAGGAATCCAAGAAAAGGACAGGACAGAGATCCTGGACTGGCTACGAGTTTTGACTTAAAGTTTTTGGTGCCTTTGAGTCCATGTTGACTCCTGGCGACTACCTGGACAAGTCCCAGCAGCTTTCTTGACAACCTTGTTAGAAGTGGTTTGCCATTGAGTGACTGGCCCAAGGTCACCCAGCTGGCTTTGTGCCTAAGGCAGAAATGGAACTCAGAGTCTCACAGTTTCTAGCCTGGTACTTTAACCATTACACCAAACAGGCCTTCAAGGAAGGAATTGATGAAGAATAATTCCTTGCTTGGTAACGCTAGCCTGGACCTGGAATAAGCACAATTGGCAGCAGAGATGCCAGCAGGCATAGCACCATGCCTATGATTGAGATCAGATTGCTGCCATACATAAAAAAGCTATCTTCCTAATTATATTTAATGAATTGACTTTAAAAGCTCTTATGCTGTTATCTGGGTTAATTTAATATTACACACTTAATAAGCCTGTCTGTAATACTGTCAGGGCGTATATGAGTACTGGGCCCAAGGAGCCTCCTTTAAGCCACTCTTTCAGCTCTCTCTTTGAGGACAGTGGGCCTATGCAGCTGTGTTTATCTGCCCACCCACTGGGGTCCAGGAGCAACCTGAAGCTCTAGCCTGGAGCTGATGTCTCTGCCTTTCTCACTATTGCCAGAGCTTACATTTTGCTTTTGTGGGGATGCATGCAACTCCCTGGTACATGGTACAAACAGTGCTGTGAGACAATTAGGCGACAGGGAAACTGGTAAGCTTAGGATGGTTCTGAGAAGGTCCCTAGTTTGATTCTCCCTTAAACTTTTCAAGGAAAATTTCTCTGAGGAAAAATATATTTTGCAACTTCATCTCTGCAAGTGGGATAAAACTACTCAGATATTTTTGGAGGTCTGTTGAATTCTTCACTGTTTTAGCTCTGGGGATTCCCTGCTGTACCTAGAGCAGAATCTGTTTTCTTACCAGAATGGCATCAGACTCCTTCCTCTGGTTCCCCTGGGAATCATACTTGGTTTAAGACTTGTGGCTTGGGGATTTTCTGGGCTGAGTGTTATTCCACCTACTTGACAGTGTTTTTTTTCTTTTGTCCTAAATTAAGGGAGGACAACTTAAGTCCCTCCCAGTGTTGCTGAACTATTCCCAGATCCTGGTCAGATGCTGAGAGTAATTATGCAGCTTGCAAGGGGCTACAAGTTACCTATCCCTGCCCCAAACCCAGAAAGAAGAAAAAAGTTACAAGTGCACAATGTCTACGGGTAGTCCTTGACTTACAACCATTTGTTTAACCACTGTTCAAAGTTATGATGGTGCTGAAAAAAATGGCTTATGACTGGTCCTCACACTTATGACCATTGCAGCATCCGTGAGGTCACATGATCAAAATTAGGGTGCTTGGCAACTGACATGTATTTATGATGGTTGCAGCATCCCAGGGTCACATGCCATTTGTGACCTTCCTAGCTGGCTTCCAACAAGCAAAATCAATGGGGGAAGCTGGATTCACTTAATGACAGCATGATTCACTTAACGACTGTGGGGGAAAAAGGTGGTAAAATCAGGCGCAACTCACTTAATGACCACATCACTTAGCAATGGAAGTTCTGGTCCCAATTGTGGTCATAAGTTGAGGACTACCTGTACTCTCTGTAAACTCACTGTCTTTATTTTTAGAAGATGAAAATCCGAGAAGTCCAGAAAATGTCTGCATAGGTCTTCTATTCACAAGAAGTGTTCTTTTAGCCCCAAGACAGCTTTCGAGGGCCCATGGTATTAGACCAGGTTGTCCTCTGGATCACTTTCTAGCTTGGTCAGCTGAGTATTTTGTTGACTAGCTTGCTTGCTTACCCTAAGTAGTTTCCCATGCATCCCCATCTCTTTTAAGTTGCCAGGGGAGGGCCTAGTGTTCTGTCTTTCTTGGCAGCTGGCTGCCATCTGTGGTCAATGTCAGAGGCCTCAGGTTACAGAGGCACTGTCGCTGCATCTTCTGCTGGGCCACTTAGTACATGTCAAATGCCAGGAAAGCTGCTTAGGATGGACAACTGATGCTGTTTCAGTCTTAAAGGAACAATAAAAACACCATTGCTGAGAACAGGAACTACTTGGTCAAAAGTTGGTACATCTCTTGTCAGTGTAGAGAAATGGTGATGGAAAGCCACCTCCAGATAAATCGGAAAATGATGCCCCTTTACAATACTTCAGGAATTGAAAAAGAAAAAAGAAAGAAAATACACAGCCAATGAGGCTAGAGAGCAGTTACTAGAGATACTGAAAGATCTAGTTCCTTTTTTACTTCCCTCTCCTTTTTTCCAGCTTGCCGTGTCACAATGGCAGGTGCTCAGGGCGTGTCCAAGGGGATTGGCAGTGGCTCTGCCATATGTGGCATGAGTAATTTTGGGAACTGCCAGAGTGAATGCCATGAAGGTTGCTGTGCGTTCCTGTAAGCCCAACCCAGACTTGAAGGGATCAGAGCAGACAAAATTAGATATTCCTTCCAGTCATATATTTTTGCATGGGCTAAGGTGGAATGGAGCCACGTTTTCATCTGAACTGGATCAGATGTGATGCTAAACTGTGGTTTGGTGATATAGGAACAAGCTTTAAAGGTTTTGGAGCGTAGGTAGACCTGCCTGTTTCTCTTTTCCTTGTGTTCTATGATTCCCTTCTTTCCTGGTTTGCAACATATTTTAATTTGTCCTTTCAGATTTGAAACCATCAGTTGTATTTGTCCTACAAAGACTGAAAATCACACTTTGATTTAGAGGATGAAGGGAAGAAAGAATATTTGAACCCCTTTGCAACTCATTCCTTATGTAATACCAAACTATGGTTTGAACCACTGCCAGATAGAGAAATCCTTCTGCATTTTTCCCTACCAGTTTTTATTCAGGTTGATGAAAGATAATTTGCTTAATTATCTTTTCAAAAGAGAAAATAATTTTGGAGAAATTCCCATGGACAAAGTGTGGTATTTTTGCAGTTATTTAATTGTGAGGTGGCCAAGGAATGTGTGTGAAACCCTAGCTTTCATTCCACAGATCTCTCCTATTGCTTCTCTTGTTTCCCCCACTTCAGCTAAATCCCAAGGGAAGGCAGCAGAAGAGAATTCCTCCCACTGGGTTTTTTTAGCAATAATACTGTCACTGCTAAGAGGGAGTCTTGCCCTTGAGAAATTTATAGGAGTTTTGAGAAACATGGAACATTTTGAAAGGACAGTTGTTTCCAGCTGTAATTTGAACCAATTAATAGCACTAGGTCACTAGCCATAATGAAACACTAGCCGTAAGTTAAACCTGCTGTGTTTCTCTGTGATTTGGATAATTATTTATTATCTTTTGTAGTTCCGTGACATCATTCCACAATGCTGTTCAAATGTGTAAAATAGGGGTTGACAACCTGTACCCTTCAGCCTAATTTCAAAGCAAGTGACCAGACCTCTGGCAAGAATAATCTCTCTCTAGAAGCTGGTACGACTTGGAGGAGGGTAGAAAGAGAAACAAGGACAAGAGGAAAGTGCTATCCACTCTGGACCTATCCTCTGTTGCTTTGGCTCTGTCCTAGCCAGCAGACAACCACAGCAGATTACAGTACTTCCAAGAGAAGATGAGCCTTGGCAGAAAAGTAGGTCTCCATCCCTGGTTTAAAGAGTGAGCATCAAATAAATAAGTCAGACGTATGTGGAACCTTTAAACCTCATTGTGGTCTTGTCGTAAGAAGTGATGATCATATGAGAAAAGTCTCCATAGTTTGTTTCCCTTAAGTGCTGAGTGATTAATAGCATTGTAAGATCAAGCAAATTACTCCCATTCCCCTGCTGTAATATAGAAACATGTTGTGGTAAGATATACATACCATGATTCTGGGAAATAAGCTTGCAACTGGGTAGCGTTCATTTTAAAATACTGTATGTCATGTGTGAGGTCTTAGTGGAGAACTGTTAACCTAATGTTCACTGGTCTTGTGACTGGGGAGTGATTCATGACTTTTGTATAATTTCCTCAGTAACCCAAAATTAATTAACTGAACTTTGTTTAGTCGCACAAGATTAAAAGATTGGTGCAGATTATATTAGTATGTTATGTTATGTTATGTTATGTTATGTTATGTTATGTTTTATTTTTGGGCCTTTTGGCCGTAAATAAATTGATTTTGATTGTATTGTATTGTATTGTATTGTATTGTATTGTATTGTATTGTATTGTATTGTATTGTATTGTATTGTATTATTTATATACCCATACATGCCCTCGAGTCAGACTTTTACTCCTTGTGACATTTTCATTTGCCCTTGCCTCCTTTCCAGGGCTGAGAGAAAGTGACTGGCCCAAGGTCACAAGACTGGCTTTGTGCCTAAGGCAGGATTAGAACTCACGATCTTTTGGTTTCTAGCTTAGTGCCTTAACCAGTACACCAAACTGGCTCTCCAATAACATATTAAAGCATTCCAAATAAGATACATTGATTGCATTGGAAGAAGGCAACAGGTACACATTATTGGTGACTAGGAAATGGCCTGAAAATCCACCCAGGCCATTTCCTAGTTACCAATAATGCCAGTTCACATAAGCAGTTCCATAGTGGGAAAGCTATCTTTTATCTTTTCTCTGGCCAAGTGATCTTTTGAAAGTGCCCTGAATGATAAAAGTGCAAGTTACTACCTTTTAAACATTAGCTTCTGGTGATTTTTCTTTATTTGGATCTGTATGGAAGTTGTATGTATGAACCATCACCCTTCTTTTCATGAATATACTTCTTTTAAAGCAAACTGTTTGATGATCATAGTGTGCCGATCTATGGCTGATTCTCACAGAAGCAGAGGCAGTGCAGAGGAAACTGGGAACAGGAAAGTGGTCCAGGCCCTAACCTGATTCAGAGGGGAATGAGTAGTCTGTTTGTCATCTGGGGGAATGGGGGAAATAGGCATTGAGAAATGTTTTCTGAGAGTGTATCTGTATCACATGGAATTGGTGCCAAATGTCCCAGCTGCAACTGTGGGCTGAATTTTTGGACTTGGGGCTTCTTGGCTTGCTTTTCAGGGTGGATTTCGGTGCCAGGTGTCACAACTTGTAAATGTGTGGGAGGCAAGCACGTTTCTGAACTGGGGGTTCCCAAAATCCCAGAACTGAGTGTGCGGCTGTGTATCTCCCGTTAAGCACTCCATACAGCACTGTATGGAGAACAGAAGGTTTACAGAGCTGCACTAAATGACACAAATGGTTTGAGGGCTGTAAAGAGGGACGGTTTTATGTCAGACGACTCTATAAAGCACGGCTGTTCTGCCATTGATGAGATATTGGGCTTTATTTATAGAAGGCCATGATTGCGCTAGAGGCCGGCATGCTCTGAACATCAGCCAGAGCCTGGGGATAAGAGGGTAACTCATTTCCATGCAGCTGCTGTCTTCGCTTTCACACATTAAAGGGGAAAAATTAACAAGTTTGCAGCCAGCCAGGTGGAAAAAAACAATAATTGTTTAAAACTGTGTCCCCCCCCCCCCCCCCACTTTCTGAACCACAAATTGCTGGCAACTTCTCACATACATGCAACACCAAGATAACAAAAGGTCAAAAGGTCATGCCACAACCTAGCTAGCCAGTCTATATTGTCCCCTCTTCTTTCCTCTTTTCTTTTTTTCATTCAGGTTGTGTAGAGTTTTGGTGCTTTGGCAGCCCATGACATGTGCAAAGGAGAGCGTTCTTGATTGCACATACGTACACATATATGTTTGTGCAGAATCAGGGGATCTCAGTAACAAGCCCTAGAATCATGCCGTATTACCCAATACTAGGGAAATAAAGATTCAGGAGCAATCCTGGGCATATGTTTCACCCACGGTCCTTCAAACCCTGTTAAGAAAACAGTTTCCAGTATCAGAGTAATGGTTCCTGCACCTCATGGCATTTAGGAGGATGAGGAAAGCTTTATTTGCTGCACATATGAACAAAGAGGGCATCCAGGAAAAGCATTACTGTTATCAGTGGCTTTTCCCCAGTTCTCCCTTTGAAGCTCATCCAAGTGGGATCCATGCCTGTGATGTTTTCTTTGGGAAACATAATTATGTATGACCCTTAAAAAAATAACAATATCTACTCCGGTCTCAAGGAGCAGAACAGCTTGTATAAACATCATTAAATTGCATGACCTCACCTATATCCTACATATTCCCTTATTTTGTGCTAGGCTATCAGGGATTTTACAGAAGTACCTAGGATCTTTTGAATGCTTCACCTATTAACTGTCATGCTATCCTTTTGTACACGAGGTAACATGAAGTGTATGTATCTGTAAAATATACCGCGTTTATATTTATGATAATCAATATTGATATCCTGCTTTTCTTCAGTCGTGATATATTCAGCATTCACAGGCGTTGACCACCAACTTAAATTCACCCATGGGATCACACCATACCCCTTCAAATAATTCTATGATAGAGCTATCTACATTTATTTGTTCATTATATTGGTATCCACTTTTCCTCTAAGGAATTCAGAATGTCATACGTGCTTACTTCACAAATTGTCAATATTTGATCAATGGGTAGGGAAGATGCTCCACTGTCCCCTTCAATGCAAAATAGATTTGGATTTAAACTTGTAACATTAACAAGACTTAATCTAATAGGAAAGGACAGAGAATTCTCTGAGCACCTCAGTTTGTTTCTGTCTCTGCATCAGCCCCTCCCTCGGTCCAGCAATTCATTGACCCATCTAGCCTGTTAGCTGAAAAGCTGCACAAAGGCTACTTCCAAGTCAGTTGGATGGCATTGGAGGGGTATTACCCAACACATCTACTAACTTCTCAGGTAGTTAGTAGTAGATTTACTTTCGTCCAGCTTGTATTCAGGCCAGGGTCCCATCTGCAACAATTCCCCATCTAGAAGTCCTTGCCTCACACATGAAAGGATTCTGAGAAATCTTTGCACTGTTTGTCTTCTTCCAAAATGAAAAAAAAAAAAAAATCATCATTTGTACAGGTAGTCCCCAGTTTAAGAACAAATTCCATTCCCAAGGTCTGTCCATAAGTCAAATTTGTATGTAAGCTGGAACAGTATTATTGTATAATATGTATAAGTAATATTGTGTAATGAACTCATGCCATTGTGTATTTCACTTGAATCATTGCGTATGTAACTCAAATTTTGCTACAATAGGCTTCGTTCCTAACTGTGGGTCATCTGCAACCCGGGTGTTCTTAACTTGGGAACTAACTGTATTATTTGACTTCTAGGGATGTTTGCATCAGTTTCCAACTTAGCTGGGTTACAGGTTTCTTTAAAAAAAACACGAGGAGTGAGTTCCTAAGATGGTTTTTTAAAGAGTGAAATTATTTTTAAAATTAAATGAATGAAAATATCCTGCCTTTCTGTTTCAGTTAAGACTGCAGCTCTTTATGTCATCTTGTAACCCCCCTTCCCATCTGTGTTATAAAAAACATTTAACAACCAATCAAAAATAGGGAGATTAGATCTCATTGCTTACTCCCAGTGGGAGATTTAGAAGTTCTGGGGATCCATGTAACGATGAGTTATGATGAAAAAGTAACGAAAGCTGTGGTTCCTATCACTTTGGCAATTATAAGCAATGAGGAGAAGGGTGGGATGCTTTGACGGAGAAGAGCGGATTCCAAGAGAGAATTTTTCTGACCTCTGCCCAATTCTCACTGACCCAGATATCACATTACCCTTTGAATTCACTGATGGCAGCAGGAGCCTTCTAGACAGAGTTTGATAACGGAAGATAGAATGAGAGAGGCAAACCTGATCCCAGAATGTTAATGATAAAAACAAAAGGACCTAAAATTGTCAGTTGCAACATATTTTGTACTTTAAATCTCCTCCCCCACCCCCTCAAATGACCCTAAGATAACTGCAGGTCTAAAGCCGGTCTTTCAAGCCTCAAAGGGCTTGGCTTTTTCATGTTGTTATTTTGATTCATGTTTAGTTTTTTAAGATTGGTTACATTGTTTTAATTGTTGCTGTGTTTGGATGCTACCCAGAGTTGCGCTATGGGAGATGCATGGCCATATAAATTAATTAATTAATTAATTAATTAATTAAATAAATAAATAAATAAATAAATAAATAAATAAAAGAGTTGGTTGTTTATCTGGAAAAGCCAGTTTTCTGAGATGAACAAATTCTATTCCGAATATGACCAAACTGCCATTGTTCCTTGTCTAAAAAGCATCCTAGAATGAGGTAGATTCTGAATTATTCTGAAATATAACTGTAGTCGCTAAAATTCAGAATCTAGACAAATTCTGAAGCCCCATAAGTGCATAGATACAGACTTTAGCTTCCTGAGAGACTGGGACATTTCTGTGATATCGCCCACTGGCCTGTGACGATTGACTTATTTCTATTGTTATCAGTTGTGCAATACGTTCTGACTTAACTGCTTCTTTCTCATCATTCTAGAAAATCATAGAACAAAGTCTTGTTAAAGTTGTTCCAGTTCAAGGTACTGTTTTCTCTGTTGAATTATCCTATAGCAGTTTTATCCTGTCTGTCTCTTGTATAAATTGATCTTCTAATACTATTCCTGCGTTCTTATTGTTACTAAATTTATACCCTGCTTTTCTGCTTATATAAGCACTCAAGGCAGCTCTCAAATTTAAAAAAATAATACAAAATATTAAACGCAACAATAAAGGCAATACAATTCCAATCAAAATTAAAATCAAGTCAGTTAAAATCAGTCTAGCAGCTACAAGCTTGGCAAAAGAGATTAGTTTTTGCCATTTTCCTAAACACAGGGACAGTCAGGGCCAAATGTATTTTCTTGGGAGAGCGTTACATGGCCTAGAGCCACAAAGAAAAAAGTCCTCTCCTATGGACCAAAAGGCTACAGTGTCTAGCAATGGGACGTCTTCAGAAAGGCCTCTCCTGCATCCCCGTGACTACTGTTCAGTTGCCCTTCTGTATACTCCCTCCCTCCTATCCATCCATGTTTTTGTCTGAAGGAGAGAGGAAAAGATTGCCAAAGCTGTGCAAGAGGATGATGCATGTGAAGATGCCATTTGCTTCCATATATACACAGTGAAGCTCATTTTCTAGGTTGTTATTGTTACTATTATTCTTTATTCCCTTCCATAATCACTCCAAGCATCTCAGCTCCTTTCAACAGCTGCAGCCCATTGATCTGACATTTTCAGTGGGCTAGCCACAAGAACTGACTTAAATCCTTTTCCTGAGTGGGAGCACTGTTATATATAGCCAATCATAACTCTTACTCTAAAGGACTACTTTATCCATGTGTCTGCATCTGCATTCACTGACACTAAACTCAATCTGATGCATCATTGTCCCCTTTCCCAATTTTATGGGTTCCTTTGGGAAAAGCTCCCTATGGTTTGCTTCAAATGGTCTTAGGTAAATGTGTATTTCTCTCCCCCTCCCCCATTTCTCTCTGTTGCTGTTGAATTCAAACCTTTGTAACACAGTGTTTACCTCTTTCTGGGATGGAGATGACCATAGATCCTTGTCCTTTGTATCTTATCTTGTAATCAGTTGCTCCTAAATGAAAAGGGCTGTTGATCCTATCTCACACAGCTACTTAATTTTCTTAAAAGCTTTCAGTTTCAGGACTTGTCAGGAGAACTTTTGAGAAAATTGCTTCCCTGGTAGCCATTCTCCCATCTGTTTCTCTTCTCCCCTCCCTTGGGACCTTATTCGACACTCATTTCTTCCTTTGTTTTTGCTAGTTCTGCACACCAGCCAGAGAGGCAAATGCTGGTGCTACAGTGGATGGTAATTCCTTCTTACTTGGCAGCGGGTTGCTTTAACTAGTCGTAAGCACAGCTAGCAGGCAGCTGAATTATATTACACTAACACCCTTGTTTATGTAGCTTGGTGAAGTCTAGCTTAGTGTAAACAACCAACAATTTTGACAACACTGTTCAGCAACACCCAGATAAACAGAGATTAACACCAGACAAACAATCAAGCAGAAAACAATACCCTAATCAAGGAACTACCAAGGAGAAAACTACTCCCCCACCAAAACTGGCAGGGTAAACTACTCTATATAAACAGGGAGCGAACCCCACACTCAGTGGCACTGATGATGTTACCTAATTGGGTAATGAAATGTCTGCAAGCAAACAACCAAGCTCAGAGAACACCGAGGACACCACAGTTATTCACACTTAGCATATCCTATCCACGCTTTTTGAAATAAACTGTGCTACTTCCTTAATGCCCTTTTGCAGACAAGTGTTTGAAATTCATAGAAAAATTCTGAGTATTGTCAAATGAAACCTACATTCTCTAAATTGGATTAATTATAAATGTTGGGAAAATATGCCAAGATGTGCATTTTTTTTTCAGAGCATTTTCTTAAACATTTTGAAAACCAGCTTTGGTTTCAGGCGCTGGAACAACAGGAAAAAGCAAAAGAAATCTAGTAGAATTGGTGAATTATCAATTATTTTCAGTGGAACGTAGGATCTAGAATTCTATGCTTTCTATCATGATGATATATTTGATATCCTGTAGTCACAATCATGCAGGTTGCCAGAATCCTTTAAACATACAGTAGTTGGTTGTGCAAATGTATTGTTATCATTGTAATTTCTGCAGACTGTGGTCTCAAAGTGAACATGTAGTATAAAGAATGGGGATGCTTTGAATGTCCATCCTCATGTGATACTTACAATGCTTAAGTATCTGCTGCCTCCACTTTGACTAAATAAATTTAACGGCTTTAAGTATTCAGCCTAATTGATGTTAACATTTTCCTTCTTCTTCCACTCCTTTTTTTCAAGGGGGGGCAACATCAGCCTGAAGAAGAGTTCTGGAAAATTCAGAAGCTTGCACACACTTTGTTTTGTTAATAAGATGGATCCTACTAAGAGAATCAACAAGTGACTACACTTAGGTGATCTATCTGAGCTCTGAAACTAAGAAAGTTGGGCATGTTCAGTACAGGGCTATAGGCTAGTTGTGGGAGTCAATAAACATTCCACAAGAAGGCAACAACAAACTACTTCTGTATGGTTGCTAAGAAAATTAAATGGATATATCCATGAAATCTCAAGGAGTCAAGTTCAACTCTAATAATAGTATACCCCCTGTATTGTATCATAGGGATTTGTGATTTATCTTCAGGTGTATGGATCTCTTGAGAAGGGTGATTGCCCCATACTGTCACTCTTATGTGCGCATTCTTAGTCCCAAGGTCTAGCTTTGCCGATGCCCATATTGAAGACATGGAAAAGGTAAGTGGGAGAGATCTGTCAACCCTGTCTGCTGACAAACAGGAAGTATCAGGTCTGAGATGGAGCAAGAGTCTCCAGTCTATGATTTGTCAGAATACTTAATCTAATCCTACTTGCCTTCAAGGGACAGCAGTAGATGCGACAGGGAAGCATTTATTTGTACTCTTTACCACCTTCGTGAACTACATTTGAATCGAAGAGAAGGGCTGAACAGGACAGCCTTTCCATCTCATTGGAATAGAGTGGTTTGGGTTGCAGAGGAGACAAGCATGAGCCGCTTGGGAACGGAATTCGCTGGCCGCATGCTTGGTGAGATCAGTGACCCCACGATCAGGAAGGAAGTCATCTCAGCTGCTGCCCTGCCCTTGCTTCCAATAGCAAGGAGAGAAGGGGCAGCCCTGTTAGAGTAGAGGGATGCAAATGGGGGCATGATTGATGCAACCATTAATCTTCCCCTTTCCATTCCAGGCTTTCTGGGCCACAGATACTGCCAAAATAGCCTCAGCAAGAGAACGGTCCTTGCTGTGAAGCCCTATCGTGGCCTCTTGACTTCCTGTTCTCTGTGCCCCTCCTCCCCATTTGCGTCTGTCCACAGCCTGGGAGCTACTAATAACCAGCTCTCTTCTGCAGGGAGCACAAGGGTGATAAATAATCTCCAAACAGAACAATTAAGGCTGCATGTGGCGGACTCTCGCTCCCCACCTCCCCCTCCATATTCCCACCAGCTCTTGCGCGTGGAGTCCAAGACTCCTAAGGCGGTGAGAATCCCTCTTCATTAATCAAAGATCAGCTACAATTACACTCACTAATTATTTGCAAAGACTCTTTTGTATTTTCTGTCTCTCCAGCAAAATGCTGATTGGACTCTGCAGAGGCTCCACTGCCCTTGGAGAATGAGGACAGAGGAATGAGAAGGGGGGTGGAGAGGCTGTCCAAAAGAGCCCAGTTCTGTGGTCTTAACTCTCCATCTAGTAACAGTGCTGAAGTAGGCAGGTCTTCCTTACACGCGTGGACAGATCATGTATATGTGCATATCAAGCAAGCCCTTCACAGGCTCCAGGCCAGGATGAGTGCATGTCACAGCTAGGAAAAGATTGGTGATAGTATACTAATTAAACTAACCACTTAAAACTATTTATTTTTGATAATTTTATTTTTCCTTGTGGGGTTGAAAGATAAGCCGTTTGGCTAATGAAGTCTGCTCAGTCACTATTACTTATTGAATGTCTCTAAGAAATACTTACGCATTTTCACACTAACTTCCATACTCATTAGAGCTAAGAGCTTCTTTTCTTCTTAAAATAAAAACAGAATCTCAGGGTATGAGGGAATCTGGTATTGCCCCAGTTTATTTATATACAGGCTCCGTCTTTTCATGTATGTGTGGAAGTGTATTTTTCCAGACATTAAAACATTCTACTAAGTGTGCAGAAAAGGGTAACATAAATAATCCTAAAAAGAAAGACTAACACACTTTGGGCTTTTTTAATTTATGAGGAGAATGTGGTGAAAGTTTTTACAGGTAGGCATGAAATGCACGATGCAGATTTTTCTCTCCTGCCCATAATGCTAGAACATTAGTTCATACTGTAAAACTAATTGGCAGCCAATTTAAGCAGTGAAATAACTTTCCTCTAAGGCATAATTGTTAAAATTCACTACCGTGAGATCACCACTGGCTTAGCTGGCTTTAATGGGAGGTTGGACATATTCACGGATGAGAAAGGCTGCGAAACCTCTTAGGTATGACAACTTAGCAGAAGTTCCGTGTTCAGTATGTTTACCGTCTGTTGCTGGGGGATAGTAACAGTGGAGGACTATCGCTTTAATGCCCTGTGGACCACTGAGAAAGAGGATACTGTCCTACATTGACTTGTGAGCAGATCCTGATGGCTATTTTTAAGTCTATCTAAACCAAATGGAAGCAAAATAATAACTTGTGCTTCTAAGAAGACGGACTACTTCGAGCTTTCACTCTAATGGAATTGCTGTCCCCAGTTATGGTTTGGTCTCACTCTGTCCTGTAGTTCGTTCTGGGCTTTCCATACACACTTATGGGGGATCTAAATGCCTGGCGTCTTGCTCAACATTGCCATTTTCTGATAACATCACATGTTTTCCAATAACAACTCCACCAAGCATTCTCTGGACAGAAATTGTTTCATTATTTGACTCAGGAAGGCTGGTAATGACTGAATGGAGCTGTGACGGATTTGATGTACACTATAAGCTAGGTAACACACCAGCCACCTATTTCAGACAAGAAAAATAGAGGAGAATGTTGCCCAAGTCTTTGTGAGTTGCTTTGGACATTTATTATTTTGCTTTGAGCAAACATTCAAGTATGGTGGGTATATACCCCACACACACACACACACACACACACACACACACTCCTTCTAAATATGGCCAGTGACCATAGCAAGAGATGCTTTCTGTTTGCTTTCATGTCCTTGTAGCTATACAGTGTTTGTTATTTTTTTAGTCCACTGTTGCATCCTTTCAGTGTTGTCCAGCAGAGGTTTTCCAAATGGTTCAGGATCTTTAGGGATTTGGCCCAGCTAGAGATCATCTAGAATACTTGGTACTTCACTGTGACATGTTGTGGGACACTTTGAGGGCAAAACAGATCAAATTTGTCTGCAGTTTCAGCAGCTCAGTCTGTATATTAGTGCCATGTATACGTGGGATTGTCTTGGAAGACCATTCAGAAACCTCAGTCAATACAAAATGCTGTGGCAAAAATATTGACTAGAACTCAGAGATATAAATACATTATTAGAGTTCTTTCTTATCTCCTCTGACTTCCAGTTTGTTTCCAGTCCCAGTTCAAGGTGCTGGTTTTACCCTATAATTATGAAACCCTTCATGGCTTGGAACCACAATATCTGAAGAAATGCCCTTATATTCCTACCCATACTCTAAGGTCGTCTTGCTTTGGATGCCATCTCGTGCTGAGTTATGGTACCTCCATTATACCCAGGAGAAAGCCTTTTCAGTGATAGTCCCTCAATTTTGGTATGTCCTTCTCAGTCTCGTATGTTTGGCACCATCCTTATTGTCTTTTTGGTGCCAGTCAGTCAGTTTAATAATGTGTTAATGCTGCTGTGATGTTAATGTATGTTTTGATTAATTGTTTTAACCTAATATCTTCTATATGAGAGGGTTTTGTGTAATTGAAGATAATTTTCATATAATTCTTTAATCATCTTTGCTCTAGGCTAAGTATATCTATCTCCTTCAACTCTTTCTTATACAGCTTGGCCCTTGTATCTTCATTGTCATCCTCTGTATACATTCCAGTGGCCAGTATCCTTCTTAAACTGTGATGCCCAAAACTAGATGCATTAATCTAAGTTGGCCCTTGCAGCAGCACAGTTGAGTTATACCATCACTTCTGGTGATCTGGATATATTACTTCTGTTGGTGAATTCTTGAATTGCATTTACTGTACCAGCCACATCATACCTCTGATTCATGTTTACAGTAGTTTGTTGTTTATTAAAATCCACAGGTTTTTCTAATTTATTTCAAATTGCCCATCTTATATAAATGCAGGCCTTTATATTTCCTCTGATTAAATTCATTTAGTTAATTTGGTCCAGTTGTCCATTATGTTAAGTTCATCTTGAATCCTATTACTAAGGTTTTAGCTGTCCCATCCAGTTTGGTGTCATCTGCAGATTTAATGAACATTCTCTTCACTTTCTTCATTCTCTTCAAGTCATTTGTAAAGATATTGAAAACCATTTGGGTCAAGATAGAATTCTGTGATGGTCCACTTGTCACTTCTATCCAACAATGACATAAAACTGTTGTTCAGCATTCTTTAGGGGTGGTACATTCACTAGGTGCACATTGACTTAATATTAGCATCGTCTAGCCTACAAGTTAACACCTTTGTAAATAGGAGGATCTTATCAAAAGCCTTCCTGAAATCAAGGTATATTACTCCCTCAGTATTTTCCTGATATATTGGGTTAATTAATGCACACATAGTCTAGCATGTTTTCCTCTTGAAAAATCCATACTAGTAATCAAAACATTTTTGGGTAGGTGGGTTTGCTCAAAGACTATATTTAATTATTTGTTATATAACCTTTCTAGGTATTAACATCAAGCCCATTATTCAGCAATTTATTAAACCCTAGACATTTAGATTCATTTAAAATGGCATAGCTGATATATTTTTGCCTGATCTAACACAGTTTTCACACAAGTAGGAATCAATCTATCTCCTGCTATCAGTCCTCCAAGATTTCAACTTAAAGCAGATCTGCCTTGTTCTTCTTGTGATGGTGATGGTGATGATTACTTTACTTTTCTGCCTAGAGGGGATCTAGGCAGCTTTTACTCCCAAAGACAAGCTTATTCTGAATTTTGGGTCTCCAATGAACTGGAGTCCTGTCTTCCAGTTTGTAGTGCTCAGTCTACAGACTTTGATAGGTTATCCTTCCCATCTTTGGCGCATGTCTATATAAATATATTTAGGTGCCTTTTTTGGGGGGGGGGGCTTACTGATTGGTTCACGATTGTGCACTGAACATGATGATTTTTAGAAAATATCCACCAACATCTTTTGGGCGGGGGGGTTAGTTGTGGATTGTTTATAGTCATGCACAGTATTTCTTTAAACTTGTTGAAAAAAAGTTTTCTGAAGACTAGGATATGATCAGCTTTTTCTTTCCTTAGTTTCACGATTCCCAAGATAATGTCATTTCCATTCAAGGTCCCCACTTTATGAACTAGTTATTTCTTGTCTGCGAAGATCAGGTTTAGGTGGCTAATCCCCTTATCTCTTCTAAGCCTTGGCTTGGTTATAAGCAGTTATTACCTGTATCAATATATTAGGGTTTGGGGGGAGTTGTGGTAAAGGCTTCAGAAGAAAGATGGATTTTGAGAAGGAAATAACTGTGTGAGGTGTGTTTCCTGGAGACATTCAGGGAGACAGTGTTAATCCTATAGAATCGTAACTGTGAAAGCACAGAGGTGGAGAAGACTGGTGGAACCATTGGATCAAAGGTGAAGAGCAGAATTTAATGAGATTTAAGGATGGAATGATAAAGAAGATGAGGCTATGGAGGCCATTCAGGTTAAGGGAAGGGGGGTTATAATGGATTCAGGAATGGACAGAATGCAACTTTAAGAATTTGAGGAACAGCATCATCTGATCAGAGCAATAAGAAGAGTTAATATTTTGGGGAGCACAGTGTAGATAAATGTAAGGGGTCACAATGAGAAGACAGAAGACTAAAGATAGTGATAATCTTGACAAAATTATCAGACCTTTAAGAGTTTTTGCTGAAGAAAGTCCATATTTTGCAATGTATTGTTTCCTACAGACCAAATATGGGGCACAGAAGAAAGGATCTAGAGGTAAAGCCATGTTGACTGATTTGTTCAACCAAGTCGATAGTGGAAATGTCAGTATATGAGAAAGTATATGAGAAAAGCAAGTCATTGGAAGAAGGATGAGAACTTATTTATAGAAGTACTGAACTGATGTGACAATGAAAAATTTAATCAAACATCAGAAAAGCAGCAGAAAATGCAGAAATAGAATGTGGAGGAAGGAAAGTTTGGGAATAAGCCTGGGCCACACCTTAGTATAGATAGTACTGAAAGCCATAAAGGACAGAAGGATCAGCTTCTGAGACAGGACCAATAAGAAGAACTAAAAACCTTGGCACTTAGAGAAGAAGAAAGCAATGGAAGAATTTTGATTGTATCTTCCCACTATCCATGTGGGCTCACTAGCTCATATCCAGAGCTTAAAATATGAGCAAGATTGCAGATAAATTTGCATTTCATGACACAAATCTGCATAGAAGACAGAAGTAAAGATTTTGGTTTCCTCTTTCCATTATAATATGGTAATCTCATGTTAGTCTTTGCCCCTTCAGTGATGTGTACTTTGTTTCACCTTAGCACTGACAACAGTGAGGCCATGTACTTGCTCTGCAGTCTGGAAGACCCTCGATCACCCTGGTATTAATGGCACTGATTATATCTCCCAGTCTTGCAAGCATGTGGCTTTAGCAGACTTCAGCTCAGCATTGCTACCTCCTCCCCAGTCCAGAGCCCCCCCACTTTCCTCCCCTGCTCCACGGGTTCTTTCTCCAACATCCTGTTCTCTTATCATCTGACATGGCCTTAATTAACTTCAACCTGATAATAGACCCAGCTGCTTCTGCAAAAGCACCCACCTAACAGACACACACGCACACACAGACACATTTACTTCAGGCCAATCCTTCCAACTGGCTTAGAGAAGCAGGCTTGTACCGTCCTTGTTGAGCGGAAAAGTCTGCTGGGTTTAGTTGTGATACAGATACTTACCTGTGCACAAATACAGGAAGCACGTATTTGCAAAAGAAAAGAAATTGCTTGCTCCACATTTCATTGGTATAGTTATGTGTAAAATCAAAGATGTGTGAATAAACAGCCTCATAACTGAAACTGATAGTGCAAACATTCATTTTTATTGATGTACTAAAGCCTGTTAGTACACTGTGGGGAGGCCTCAGTCTCCAGGGAAAACAGAACATACCTTTGCTGAGCATGTAATTTTGAGAGCACTGCTCCCTGATGTGCATCCCTGCTGCCGTTGGTAGATTGCAGTGGGCGTCTGCCGTCATCATGCCTTAAGAAAAGATGAGACCAAAGGCCCATCAAGTCCAGCACCTTGTGACCACGTGGGAAGCCACCCGCAGGAGATGAGCATGGTAACATTCTCCTGCTCGTGTTTCAGCAGCTGATATTCAGAGGCTTACTGCCTTGAATGCTGGATGTAGTGCACAGTCATCATGAATTATAGCCACTGATAGCCTTATCCTAAATAAATGTATTACCACTCCCTGAAGTCATCTGAACTGGTGGTCACCGATAAATTCTCCAAACACTGTAAATGCTCTGCATGGGCAAATTGCTGCAACCCCCTAATTATTTTGATTGTTCTTTTCTGGCCCTATATACACAGTACTCTGGTTCTTCCACAGCACTGTGGATTGCATACATGTGTAGGCACTGTTGCTTATTCAATGTGGAAGCCTGATGCACCAACACATGTATATCATTCACACTGCTGTAGAAAATTCCACAGTAACAGCAGAATCCCCAATAAGAGCCAGACCAGCTCTTATTGAGCTAATAAGAGATAATTATTGGGCTTTACACAGATTCTAAGTATTCCACAAGTGGGACTTTATATTTCTGTGATGGTACCTTATGCGGTGTTCCTAAATTTGCTCAGCTACAGCTCACATGTCAGCCCTACAAGGTAGACCACACTAAGAAACAGACACTGTGTAGACCTAAAGCTATTTCTGTTAGAACAGCTATAGTAACATGAATCTTGCAAGTTTGAATGTGCTTCTCTTCCTCCCTCTTTTATCTTCATGTGAAGGGGGCGCAGTCTGAGTTGTTCTCATAAAACACTTTCTTGGCCTGGACTCAAGCCTCATTTGATTGTTGTCTTGGCAACAGATTTTCCCTCTGCCCTTCAAGCCCATCCTCTATACTCATTACACTGCCCTACCACTACATGTATTTATCTAAGAAGTGATTCCTGGGACAAGCATATACATGGCACATAAATTTGTGAGTATATCTCACTGGGTGTGTATCTCTTTGCAGGAAGTGATGAAAGTAATGGGGAAAGAATGCAATAGAGAGTATGGACATATTCAGACAATGTGGATGGCAGATCTCTTCTGAGCCCACAAGTTCTAGCCTTTGGACGTTTTCTACTTCCAGGCATAAAGCATATTTGAGCTGCATGGTTCATTCATATGGCTTCCTTTGAAGGGGCCATAGTAGTAAAAGAAATGTGAGTTTGCAGCAGATCTAGACTTCTCAAAGATAGGGCAATCCTGCTCTATAGCTGTTTCTGTCCTTGACTCGTCTCTCTTTACCAAAGGAATTGCCGCTTTTGGGGTCTGGCAGATTTCTAAGGCCAGGAGTGGTGAATACCCATTCTAGGCATGTGCCTAAGAGTTCTGCTGCCCGAGACCTTAGTCCGAAGCCCTCAGTTTTCATTCTCTCTGTTCCCTGTGCAGGCAGTTATTATGTCAGGGGTGGCAATCAAATAGATTCCTGGGACTCAACGATGCTTGGCAAATATTAGCCCAAGAGAGATTATTTCAGAAGAAAGTTTGCTGATGGGAATCTCAGCATGGGTGATCTCCTCCGGCTCTACAGAGCAATTCTGCCTACTCTCCTAGCTCCCTTTGCTAAATAGCAACAAGATGAGTACTATTTCTGTGTCTGTGTTTTCCACTTATGGGGTGCAGACAAATTATTTGGCTATCTACAAATGCATAAATATCCCCTTTTACATCTGTGAATTCTATTCATGCCTTCAAATATTCACGGTTTGAAACCATGAATTAACTTCAGAAATCAAACTGATCAGTTGAAGCATTCAAATAACCAATAAAGGGCTTCTTTTGTTGTAATTCCTGGTCCAAAAATGGAATTGCATCTAACACACTGAAGATGGGGGGGAGATGCTGAGCATGACAGGCTTTTTAAATGGGGACATTTGGTATGATAGGGGTTCATCTCTATGCAGAGTGGACATTATCTTTGCAGACCGTATGGTGTCCATATATTTGTTGGTTAATGAATGGTTTGTAGCTTTGCTGAGCAAAAGGAGAGAATGGTATAGGTTTGATTGGTGCCTAGAGGAGTGTCACTGACAGGCCCTTGTAAGCCTCTCTTGAGTTTCTTAAAGAGCAGGTTACCATGAAAGAATAAATATTTATATTATAACCCCAGAGATGGAATCTGGAGGGGAGTGGGTAGGAAACAAAACCCAAGGAAGACTTTAAATAGGCGAATTCAGGCTTGGGTACACAAGGCAGAGGTGCTTTACAATGCAAAGAAGGGGAAGTGAGTCATTTCCTTGGTGCCATTTGCTGCCTCCCCATCACCATCGTGCTGCCAGTGTCTTCGCATGTCTTTTAAGGATGGCAAATCCATTTTTCAAAGATTACAGTATTTTTCATTATTTTTAAATATAATAAGTAAACTTTAAAACATTATGTAGCAGTTTCAGTGTTTTGGATGTGCTTGTGCTGGGACACTTTCCAGGAGATACCAAAGTTGGGACTTTGCACCAAACTTTCAAGAGGAGGAATTTTTGCAAGTTTGGATTAGCCATGGAAAGCATAGGAAACAATTAGGTGTTGAAAAGGTTGTGCAAAGTCCTTATGGAGGGAAGCTTCACAGCAGTGGTATTGATAAAACTGCCATCCTTTCTGGTAGGCAGGTTTGGATGGGAGATGCTGCTGAACAGGGGTGGTTTAGGGGATACATTAGCTGACCCTTGATAATCCTTTCCATGTTTGCCTGCCTGCCTGCCTGCCTGCCTGCCTGCCTGCCTGCCTGCCTGCCTGCCTGCCTGCCTGCCTGCCTTCCTTCCTTCCTTCCTTCCTTCCTTCCTTCCTTCCTTCCTTCCTTCTGCTGTAAGCTCCATCTTCTGTTGTCTCTTGGAGGAAAGATCAGTGCTGCTGCTTGGGGTGCCAGCTGCCCCAGAACTTGGAAGATACTTAATATTTATTTAGGATACATTATTAAATTGTTATATTGTATTTTTAATTAATATTTACCTTTTCTGTAAACCGCCCAGAGTTGTTTTTTAACAAGATGGGCAGTGACAAATTTTATATATAAATAAATAAAAGAAATAAACTTGCCCATGGCCGGCTTGTCAATGGCATTCAGTGGGATGCAGTGGATCTTGGAAAGCCAGATCCTATCATGTCTGTTGCATTGATTTAAGCACCGCTGAAAAGGTTTTAATCAGCTGTTAGCTGCCTGCTTAAGCATCAACAACAAACCCATCAGCCAAGAGAACCACAAAGGGCCAGGCCCAGGGTTGGAGCTATCCCAACTCTTTAAAGATGCAAATTGGCAATCAAAGATCAAAGCCGTGAAGTTGGCACAATCTTCCTTAAAAGGGTTCCATTATTAATGAGTCGGGCTTGAAGCTCAACCTACTTCACTTTGCAGCTCCTGATGAGGCTGCCAGATTGTGCCCTCCCATCACCACCCCTCCTTTTCTTCCTTCATCTGCAGGATGGAAGAAGGAGAGGCAAAGGAGTGGGAAGGTCTCATCCTATTTGTTTTTCTCCAGTCTCTAATGTGTTGGAATCAGATTTTGCTTGACAAAAAGAGACAAACCTCAAAACTGAATTGCAGAGGAGTGAAGGACAGAAAAGATTCCTGCAAAATTGAATATGATGTCTTTCAATTCTAAAATAAGAAGGAGAAGCCACTTAAGGTTGTATGCACAGCTGTCTCCAAGGTGGTGGTCTCAAAGTTAGTTGAGGCTAATGTTATCAGGATTCTTATCTAAAGCGGTTAGCAGTGATGCTGGCAATAGATTGATAGATGGTAATCCCACCACATATGGAGGGTATCGGTTTGGGAAAGGCTGGCTTGCTAATCAAGGTTATCATACTCAACCTTAGACACTTCATTAGCCAGCCAAGGGTCCAACTCCTTCTGGTGTCTATGTCTGAGTGAACTGAGGATCCTAATCTGTAGCAATGATTTATATGATGCCATAAGATGGATAGTTAATTCTATATTAGTTTTTCTGACAATTTTGTTTGTTGAGTCATTACTGGAGATTAAATATATGAAAGGAAAGACAATGAAATATACTCAGGTGGGTATAAATAAAACACAACAAACAAAAACGGGTGACTACAACTTACGGAAAGCTGCAAGATTTTGCATGCTATATGAGGTGTAACTGAGGTGGGTTGTTGTGCATTATAGGTTTGAAAAGAGGTGGCTAGTGACTAAGAGCATAAGGAAGGAGCTTTTATGTCGTATATGGTAAGATATCACAATTTTTGTCTGCTGCCTTTACTAGTGCTACTTCTGTCACTTCCTTAGCAGAATTGCATGGATTAATCGGCCATACACTTCTTTCCCTGGAAGTAATCTTTGTAGTGCACACTAAATTAAGAGCTGTTAAACCTTTGTGCAAGCAAGCAAATGAAAACATAGAATGTATAACTGAGAACTGGAGATGTTGAAAGAGTAAGAGCTAGCTCAAACCAGGATCGTATCTGACAGTGGGAATGAATATAAATGACTAACATACTGGGGGAATATATTTGAGGCCGCATGCACATAGGTGAAAATCTGTATTATATTTTACTTAAGAAGAAGCAAAGTTGGGGTAGAATGCTATTCCATTTGGTAAGAGTGCTCTGTCTATATTGTAGAGGACTGACAAATTTGTGCAAAAGAGGGTCTAAGACAAGGTGCCCTACAGCTTCTGATATAATGATTCCTCCACTCCACTGTCTCCAAATGTACTTAGCAGCATTGACTTTCAACTCATAGCTGATTGCCTTCTTGCTATCCTATCCCTGAGCAATTCATTGCATTGTCTGAGTGCTGGTTGTTTAAACCTATCACTGAACAAACGTGCAAGAGGACAAGTTGGACAAACAGAGAATACTCAGTGCAGGGAGAGGATTGCCTTACTGATCACAAGCGTGTTGGTCCTGGACCTCGTGTTCTTTTTTTCATTTCCATTATGCTATGCTTATTCCACCGTGTATCAGGATGGGCAGCCAAGTTATAAAAGGCAACGTAACTCCTTGCAGTGGGAGGGGATTCTCAGTGCTGGGTACGAAAGCAGAAGTAAGGGCCTGTGGTCATTCTTCGGGGACTCTGATAATCCCACATCCCATGATTTCATGCTGGTCACAGTGTAATGGTGCATTGGTTGGAGAAGAGGTTGGTGTGATCTCCTCCTCCAGGTCACAATGGGCAGGAACAGTGGTGTCCCTCAAACTGCAGAAAATGTGGATACCTGTACTGACTTAGCAATGGAGGGAAGAAGAAGAAAGAAAGCTGGGAAGGAAGGAAGGAAGGAAGGAAGGAAGGAAGGAAGGAAGGAAGGAAGGAAGGCAGGCAGGCAGGCAGGCAGGCAGGCAGGCAGGCAGGCAGGCAGGCAGGCAGGCCGGCCAGCCGGCCGGCCGGCCGGCCAGCCAGCCTTCCTGCATGTATAACGTATAGTATGCTATATGTCACTCATTGCCTATCCCTCTCTTTATATTTTACTGAGGACAAGTACTTGTTTTGAAAGATATGTTTGCATAAATGGAAATCCTAGCCAATGGCTAGACACATGGAAAGTCTATTTATCACATGTCACATGCATGCACATTAATGCCATAATAGGTGCCACAACCCTGGCCAGTTGATTTCCTGTTCATATGCAGGACACAACTGACCTGTTTTGATTGAAGCCTTGAAGTCCACGCTATGCCACTGGATTGTGCCGGGTAGCCCCCATTTTTTATCCTGCCTGCTGAATTGCCTTTCAGTGCCGCCTTTGCTGCTAACCAAGCATGGAAATTCTGGAACCATCATGGGAGGGAGCTGGTGTGACAATAAATCTTATCAGCAGAAGCACATCCTCTCTTGGAGAGATAGGGCCTGCTCCACACGCCCTGGAACACAAGTCTCGCATCTGCACAATGTCACCGTGAAGGATTTTGTAGATAACGCACTCCGGCTGGATAGCAGATGGATCCTCTACCAGTGCCCAGAAGCCTGATAGGGGAGGACGCCTTTTGTCTAGGTCTTTCCTCTTCCATAAAACCACATTTCCTGTGATGCAGTCATGCTATGGTGGGCGGGGGTAGCAGAAAATTAGTTTAGGAGAACCACAAAGAAACACAAAAGGCAGAGCTAAGCCTTGCCTCCATAGCACAAAGGCTTGGCTCCAAATGCATAAGCAATGAGGTTGTTAGAGGTGACTTGGATCTCACAGTGCCTGGCACTCTAACAAAGAATCGAGCAAGGAACAAGTGTTTTATGTGATTGAGACAGTTCCCTAGGTTTTTTTTAAAAGCGAGTTTCTAGTCTTCAAAGTTGCAAAAGAAGGTTGATGAAAATAAGCGTGCCTCCAGTAGAAGCCATAAATCCGACCACATTCACACATGCTACCCGCGGCTGCTGAAAAGGCGGGGTGAGCTGGTAACGGGGGGTTCTCCGGTGCCTCTTCTTCGCCGTCAATAGGCCTGAAGAGCGTGCTTTTTCCTTCCACAGGAAACGAGATGAGGGGCTCGGTCCCCGCGCTCAGGTCTAAGCACCCGTCGGGCGTGCGATTCGTGCGCGCTCGCGCCCTTGGGTTCGAACGGAGGCGCGGCCGCGCGCGTGCGAAGGCCCGGGGCTCCTGGCAGCCGGGCAGGCAGCCCGCCCGGGGACGGGGGAGTGAGTTCCGCAGGCCTGTGCCGGCGATAAGCGTGCCGCGGCGCCGCTTTGGACTGGCGGGCCTCGGCTGCCCGGGGCAGGTCTTAGCCGACTTTAGTTTATACACTTGCTCGCGCGCGCGGCCGGCATGGGCCTGAGAGCGGTAATGAGATGGAGGCAGCAGAAGGACGGCGCGATAAGGCAGCCAGCTCTGCCCCAGCAGATTAAATGCTGGGATTAAGCAGGCGGTGCCAGCGCGGCTGGCGTTTTATCTCCGCGGCGCTTTCCCCTCTCATTCTCCCGTTTGATAGCGAACATTTCCAGAGCTGTCAAGAGAAGAAATTGCTTGTTAACCCTTTGAGAGCCCATCTTGGCCCTGGAGCGGGGGAAGGGGGCGGGCGAGGACCGGGGCTTCGAGCTGCCGAGGCGGGAATGGGCTGCCGCAAGAGCCAGGAGACCGCAGGAAGGGTCCTCGGATCCTTTAGAAAGCATTCCGACGCCTTGACCAAACCCGACTCTGAAATTAGTACTCTTTCTTAAACTGGAGCTCAGATATTTTGACGGACCTGTGCCCCTTAAGCAGGGCAACTCTCAGGTATCCTTCTTTGAGGCCTCAAGCCAGAGTATCCTTTTTAAAATCCAGGGACTCCCTGCCCCATTTTTTGACCTCCCTTAGCAGGAAGATGCTTTGCCTGCCTTCCAATTTTATGGGAGCAATTATAGTCTATGAAATGCAAAAAGATGGAACATTTTCATGCCTCAAACATGCATTAAAAGAATTAAAGGCAGTGTATCTTCTCCTCTCCCCAAACCCCCACCCCAGTTGGGTTGTCTGCATAATGTCTAGACAAGTAACTATGCAACAAGCAATTCTGAGAATGTTTAAAAAGGCATCAATATTAAGAACAGATATACATTTGGATTGAGACTGCAGAGAGGGACAACATTGCTAAATGTGTGAGTGGTGTCTGCCTTGCGCTCTGGATCAGGGTCACTCAGTTGTGTCTTCAGTTGGTGTAAGGGAAAGGTAAAGTGATTACAGTGTTTGATAGGGAGACCCAGGTTCAAGTCCTCAGCCATGGAGGCTCACTGGGTGAATTTGGGCCAGTTATTATCTTTCAGCTGAACTTGCTCCAGAAGGCTGTTAAGAGAAAAATTAATTGGAGGAGAAAGCGTTTCATGCACTACCTTGAATTTCTGGAAGAAAGGCTGGAAAGCACTTCATGAAGAAAGAAACTATAGACGCTGCCTCTCTTTTTTAAATTAATGCTCCTCCAGCAGTGTATCTCGCATTCCTGACTCAGAGAGGTCTCGACAATGGCATTTTCAAAGCCTCTTTTCCTCATCCCCATCTGTACAGAGTTGAGACTCTTAAAGGCAGGCATCCCCTTTCAAGCAGAACCATTCTTATCACTTTCACCCAGTTCTTCTTCTCTAATTGTGTTTTCCCTTTGCATTTTTTACCTACTGTTGCTCTTTGAAGGGTAGGATCTCTTGCCTTTCTCCCAGAAGTACCCAGATCCCATTACTTGAAGGCTGGCAACTGATTGTATTTCTGCCCTGCCTCATCTTCTCTCTGGGTCTCCCCCCTTTTGAATTTTCGGTGTCCTCATCCATTCCTACTCCTCATTTGGCTCTCTCCCTGCCCCCCATGATTTTCTCCCATAAAATAGGAATGCTATTTTTCTGCTGTTTTCCCATCTTTCAGCATCCCTGGCCTGGGGGGGGGGGGGGTCTTCAGGCATCCCTTTGCCAGGCTGAAAACGGGACCGTTTATCTCTGTGTTTATCCCTTCTCACTTTTCTGCCTCAGTGCTAGTTTGTGATCCATGAAAAGACTTTGCTCCTCACTCTAGATGGCTCCATTCTCTTTACAGACTCTGCCAGGGAGAGGCGTTTATCAAAGGCTTTGTTGAAAGTCCCAATAAATTCCTGCTCCCCCTCTGTGCAGAAATCCTTCTCCTTGGCAAAGCAGGGCATCATGCTTCTCTCACCAGGGAACTGAGGCTCGTGTCCAGCTCTGATGTCTCTCCTTATCTCGATGAGGAAAGTGTGGGTGACTGTCTGTTTCAGGATTCCTTCCCTCTCCAATATGCTGATCCATCCACGTTTATCCCTGAGGCCCTGGTGGGGTGGGGTGGGGTGCAGGAAGATGCCTCCCCTAAGCAGGGAAAATTTGTGTGGGACTATAGCATGAAGGGAGTAACATTTGGTTTGCAGGAACCCCTGTGCTCCCCAGTTCTCTTGGTGCTCAACAGTTTCCCGGATCCATATTATTTTTTTAAAAACAGTCTTTTAATAAAAAAAAAAACAGAAAACTGGCATGTTGCAAAGCATCAAGTTCTAGAATTGAATTTGTTTACAGTAATGCCTTTAAGGGCCATGAGGAACCTCAAGATTCTGGGAATTTAGTATTTTGTGACTGATTAGGCCCAGGGTGATAGCTGTTTTGTGAATAGACACCCATAACAGCCATTTTGCTAGTGGTCCTTCCACATGCTCTTGAAATTCCAGATATGCCTCCCTCCTCAGCTCCCCAAGTTTGCCAACCCCTGGGCTACAACTGTATAGCAGCTGATGACAGCCCTAAATATCAAGGCCCAAAAAAGGCCCATTTCTTTCTGGGCTATTCTTTACTGTCCAGAATGACCCCAAATTTGACAAATATATTCGTTGTTACAGCCAAATGGATTTAAAAAGCATTATCTCATATTATTTGCATCCTTTATTATGAGATTTATTATATGGTTACTAGTGATCAGGGTATTTTAGCAATCACTTTAAACAGAAAAGTTAGTCACCTGCAGATTTCTGAAATCCAGGGGGTTTGCCTGTAGGATTGGGCCATTTAAAATACTCCATGCTTCCTTATGTTATGAGCAAGAAAAGTAAATTCAATCAAAGACCATGCTGAGTGGTATTGTGAGAGCTGATAGCCGACATGTCTGAAAAATATCAGTTTGGGAAAGGCTGTGCCTCACATACTTCTAGAAAACAGAGCAAAACACATGCAAGAGTGAGAAATGGGAATTAGGAGTGGAGAACTGGTCTGCATCTGAGTATCTCTAGCAGATAAATAGAGCAGGTTTCACGGGGGAAAAAAGCCAATCTTATACTGTATAAAATCAGGATAAGTAGTGACCATGAGGGTCTCAGGTCCCAATTGTGGAATCTTAATTTTTTTTTCTTCCCCATTCAGCACGGCCAAATACATAAAGAGTTAATTCTTCAAAGCAAGAGATGTGAGGAATCTGGTATGCCAGGACCCAATGCTTTCTGAATAGGAAAACCTTGTCTTCTGTTGCCAAGTATGCAACAGTGGGTTAAATTGTAGTTTTTAGACTATAAACATTATGCCCTGTGTTTCAGACATTCTTTGTCTTTGTGAGTCATGTTCCATCAGGGTTGTACAGCTCAAAACAAGTTGAGCCCCAACTCAATTTAAACCTTGCTTCTGAATGTTCCAAATCCCAAAAGCTGCTGCTCTTTCTTTTGCCAATAAAGTATCTTTGAATCAAATTAAATTAATTGTGTGAAACTCAGCAGGGTGGCTAGGGAGGATTAATTAATGTTGCATCAACGGAGTGCAAATTTCTTGGGATTAAGAGACAATTGCCCCAGGCTTTCATTCATGGCTAAGCATTGGTCCTGTAGCTCAGGAGTAAATGTTAGTAAAAACTGTTAATAAGCCATAAAAGAAATTTCAAGCAAAAATCCTCTAAAAGGTTGTCACTTGGAATCAGAATAAAAGAGAAAGTGAGGTAAGGCCAGTCAATTTACCCAACTTCAGCCTACCTGTCCAGCACAAGGTGAGCCCTAAGTCCATAGAATCAGATTTCTTGAGAATCCTATGCTGGAAAGGGACTGAATGAGTTTTCTAATGAGGAGGAGGAGGAGGAGAACCCACTTACGTGTCGCTTGATGAATGGGTTTCAGAGCAGGGAAACACTGCTGGCTGATGCTAAAGAACTGCCTGTAACTTTGGTGGATCTACTATTCAGATACGTGCAAAAGCTACCTCCCCCCTCCCATCCAGATAAATGGGCGGCCCTGAAGAGGTGAGATTCAAGTCAGAGCCATTTTCTCATTTTCTCTTAGCCATTATTGCTGCATGATTTCAGTCATTACTTCTACAGTATTAGCTCCATTGCACCTTCTCATTCACTCCCAACTTTTCCGTACCATCTCAATCTGTTCCTTCCACACTTCATGCACTAAAGGTTTCCCTAACTGCAGGACTTTCTGGCTCATGAATCTCAGTGGAGTGTCTCCTGGTGGCAGATGACAAAAATGAACAGGGCTCTTAGTTCCAAACTTTATCAATGAAAGTGCTGGGAGAGAGGAACATTTCCTAGGTCATGGGAGGTTTGAGATAATTCATCCATCTGCTAGTAATGGATATCGAGATAATGCAGGATAAACATTTGTGTTGTGGATAAATTGAAGGGATCCTAGCAGGGTTGGGCTGCTCTAATCTCGGGGGATATGCTGTTCCAGAGAAGTGAGGCAGTAGTGGAGATGGCCCAGCTTCACGGTCCCTGATGACAACAGTGCTTATTGGTTGGGACCTAGAGCAAGCCTTCTGTTCCAGGCATTATCAGATGGACGGATTCCACTTGGTGTAGCTGGTCTCAGAGATACCCAGGTCCTGAGCCATGTTGCGCTTTAAAATTGACAACCAGCATGTTGAATTGCACTTGGAAGCAACCACTGCAGCTATTGAAGTAGCAGTATCCCATAGGCATATCAAGTTGCACCCATGGATACTCGAGCTGCTGCACACATCCTATTGTTTCAAAAGCAAATCCAGCTTAACCTTCCCTATTCTTGGAATTCTGGAACTGAGCAATGCCAGTCCATGTGTGCTGTGTGTAAAGGAGATAGGAAGAAGCCTGTTCCCACCAACTCCTCCACCCCCGTCCCCAGTTAGGTGCTCAGGTGCTTTCACCTCCTTTGGATTTCTCAAAGGATGTAGCGCTGCCCTAGATTAAACAACAGGAAGCACACCAGGCTGCTGCAAAAGCCTGCCGTAAAGGCCAGAGGACTGGAAGGAGAGGAATCAAGACTGGGTGTCACCACAGTGCAGCTGCTGGTCAAAAAGAACTGGAGGCCTGCAACTTAAAGGCAGAGGCAGGAGCTGAGGAGATTCCAACAGTGAATCTTAAGCAGGCTGTTTAGTCTGGTAACTGATTGGAAGCAGCAGGAGCCCATGGCTGGGTTCATATTGTGCCCTGGGTGTAAGATGCATGCAGCATAAGGTTGTGAGATAAAAATCAAGTTATCTGGGACAGGGTTTAAGACAAGGGAGGAAACTGATATGGTGGGGAGGGAAGTGAGAGGAGGCCAATGAGAGAGAGGAAGTAGGTAAGAAGCAAAATCCTATCCCACTGGGTTAGAAAATTGCTGCAAAATCAAGCTTGAAATGAACTGAAATTGCTGAATCCAAACGGATCTAATATCCTAAGCCAACAGCAGTGGAATGCTGGTTTCTATCACTGTGCTTCCCTCACAGAACAAACAAGTGGAGGGTGTCAGAATGAATGATGGAACTGGGGAGTGGAGTTACATTTGGGGTAAAGGAGGTTTAAGGGGAGAAGTTATGCTGTGACGACCCATTGGACTCGGTTGTGGTGTGGGACGAAAGGGCATTTAGATGCTGCCTGTGAACTTGTGACAGAGAGGGGGAGGAAGAGAGATTTGGCCCTTGGGAAAACTCTTGAAACTAGGAAACCAAGCCGTGCTCCTCATCTGACTTTGCCACTTACTGAAGTGGCAGCTTCTGCTCCTGTCCCCATGTCCCTAGGCCATCTCCCTTGGCAACGGGCACTTGTGTGACTCTGGCTTAGCACTCTCACTTAGCAGGCCCTGCTTCTAATTTCCACAGTTATTTTAATGGATGCTATGTCTGCTTTCTCCATAGCTCCTAATCTGTGTGCCTTGGTTCTAGGCAGGAAACCACACGTTCCAGGCCCTGGTAGGCACTGGGATAGCCAGGTAACTCTGGCCCAGGTATTCTCACTGCAGTTGGTAATGAGTCTTATTTGGGCCCTGCTGGTAGTCAGAGGTAATGAAAGGAGGAGGTGGACTTGGTTGAAAATGACTCACAAGGCTGGAAGATCAAGCACTGAGGGCTAGCAGAATGTATGATGGTTGAAATGCTGGCACAGAGACAGGTTTCTTTCTGCAGTAAGAAAGCCCTTTCTTGCATATCATAGATTGAAACAAGCAAAACCCTGGGTGTAACCAGTTCCTAGCAAAGTGTGAATAACCACTAGCTGTTGGGGCTGTCAGTAAAAACAATGCCATTAGATTGTTTCTAGACAGGCCAGTGTTTGTGACAAAGCCCCAAGGGACTCAAGTATGAGAGCTACAGATTTGTGGATCATCTACTTTCCCTTCCTCTCCCTCATGTTGTAAGCAGGGGTGGCACTGCGTCAATTACATCATGTACTCAAACGCACAGGCACATGCATCCTACTAAATGTTTAAGTGCTGTCGTATGAGCTAATGCCAAATCTACATACACCAGCCTTTCAGCCAGTCTGATTCATGGAGATAGCTCATAAATGCCTATAGATTAACTGCACCTCCACAGTATGCCTCATGGGATAGCCTTGAGGGAATTATCTGAGGAGAATGCTGGATCCTGAGCACGGCTTATTCCCCAGCTGCTCTCCCTGTCCCACACTCCTTAGCTATATTAGCCATAGCAGAGTATAACCGTTTCTGGTGAGTCCCATAAATGTCTTCTCCAGAATATCATACAGTATTGGCATCCTTCCATGATAGAGGTCTTTGCTGACAGAGGAGCATAGTTTTGTGGCAGGGTATAGAAAGTCACAGGTACATTGCCATCCAGCATAGATCATAGTGTGCTACACAAACCAGCAGCTTAACATGGGAGAAAATTAAAGCTTCACATGTTGCATGGAAATCCTCCATATTCTGCCTGCCATATATATTGGGGTGTAGCTCTTATGGTTCTAGCATCTGCCATTTCTACATGGTGTAGGTTGGCAGCCTCAACTCTTCACCTGTCACTTTAGGAGTCATTCCCTGGCTCAGAAAATGCAAAAGAGCCTTTCTTGTCCATCACTGTTGTTTTTCTCTTCATGTTCTAACCAGAGACTTGCAAGGGCCATGCCAACAAAATCTGTAGAACTAAAGAAAGACATTCCTGAGCTGATGATACATACAGGTTTAGATTTAAGCTCAGTAAATCGGCAGTAATGCTAGCCTACTTGGAGGCTGAAGCTGTGTGATCCATAAGCAAGGAAACAACATGAGTAGAGAGAAGTGAAAACCCAAACTGCGCAGGCATCTTTCCATGCATAAATTTACTTAAGAATATGCAATTGTTTAAAATAGTCATCAGTTCATATGTAGCTAGCATATTGGTTAAGCTTATAAGGCATATATATGCAACAAATCCAAGGCTTGTTGACAGTCGGTTTGGATGCCAAATATATGGGTGCATTATCTCCAGTGGGACATATTCAATCTGTTAGGGTGGGGATGGAGCAGATGTAAGACTGTGTGTGCCATATTTCTTGCAATGAATATGAGAATGCAGGCAAGGCCTGGGAGTTTGTGGGTGGTCAGGAACTATATAGCTGGGAACAAAGTTGTCCACTGATGCTGAACTTGAGTAATTTGAGTGATTCCCCTAACTGGAAATTGTGGTCTTGAACTGGAGCTTCCAGGTAATGCTGATTCTCAGGCAGAACGGCATAGCAGTTAGAATTAGAGTTTCTGGTTGTTAAGCTAGGTTTTCTCTGTCCTAGAGAAGTGTGTGCAGGATCTGCTTCATTCTCTCTTCATTCTGCTTCATTCTCTCAGTACAACTCACACAAGGGCAAGTTTCTCCCATCAGAATGCCATTCTTTCCCACCTTCTGGTGTACATAGTGACTCACAGAATGAGGTTTGCATTTCTACTGGGGTTGAAGAGATGTCTGATGATGGCTTATGCTACAAATGCCGAGCTACTTCAGTCAAGGTCAAGAGTGTAAAGAGTTGGCAGATGCAACAACGGCTTTAAAGAGCAGGTAAATGAGGAACCTCATGCTATGGGTTCTCCCAGACACCCAGCAGCTGGTGATCCCAAGCAATCTAAAGCTCATATGGAGATGGAAGGGAATGACTGGGCTGGGTCACTGAGGGATGAGGGACTGGACCATGAACCAGAGATAGCATGCGTATAAACTGAGCAGAGATAAATGGAAGTAAAATGGCCAGATATGCAGGCAGTAGGTATAGAGAAAGGAGAGCATCATTCCTGATTCTCCTGCTTCCCCTCCCCTTCCGCTTCCCCATACATGGGGACACGTCTCACCCTTTCATTTTCAAAAGGTAAAGAATCAGATGGGACACATCCTGAATCTACCAATATCGATACCACCACATCATTTCCTGCCATGCCTTATTCAGACATGGTCAGTGATGTCAGTGATCCCTTAATAGGTTAAGCCTTATAGCACCTCCGGGACACGTTGAAGATACCTTTCCTTAGTACTGCCACCATTCTTTATCCAAAAAAGCCCAGAGCATAAAGCTTTGGAGAAGATTGACTAAGGATATGGGCTTTTTTGCAGCTTCATAAGAGGTCTTGGGAGGGTAACACAGTGCTGAGACTTGAGGAATGTATATGGGTACCATCAGAGACATGAGCCAGGCCCTACTCCCTGATATCAGGTCTCAGATTTCACTTTGCTGCTCCTTCCAGCATTCTTTCCACACATATATCAGTCTTCCTTTGACCCAGTTTTCTATCTTATTTAGCTTCTCAGACCTTCTCCTTTCTCACACTCTGCTGCTCTCATTTCTATTGTTGTCCCTCAATTTGTCTTGGCTCCCCTGGGACTGCTTTCCGTCCCAGGTGTTCATAGATAGGCAGTTGTAAGGTCCTCCCACCTACCCCTCCATAAGTGAAAGAGTTTTTTCACCGTCATGAGCTACCACAATGCCCGATCACTACACATTGGTGTGTTTTGCTTTAGTTTGCCTCTCCCTAAGCCCCCTCCTCCTAATCTGCCACATTCCCCAGATCTATGGGCTGCCCTTTTCTGACATAAATCTCCCTTGGCCATTCCCTGCCCATATATCTTTCAGCTGCAGCTCTCTGAGCATCACTCTTCCTGACACCTGCCCTGCCCTGGACCATCCACACCCCCTGATTTAATACCAAGCAGATTTCATTACTGCAGTTTGCTCTCCTTGCTGGAGCGTTAATGAAGATGTTAAAGGAGAAAAGCCCTGCCCACGACCTTGTGCTCCAACGCATGTCCTGCTCTCAAGTGCATCCACTGCAACTCATCAGTCTTCCGCACCCAAGCCGCTCACGAGAAAGGGTGTGATGCCACCCCTCCCTTTCCTCCAGCAGGCTCAGACCACTCCAAAGGCTGGTGCTTCTTCTCCAGGCCTTACGTTGCCTGAGTTTTCATCTTCTTTGTCTCACATGACTTAGATGCCCTCTTCCTTCTGGCTATGGTGGCACTCTCAGCTTTCCCTAGAATAAGAAACATATTGTTCACATGCAGTGTTTGTCCTGTACGATATTCTATTTATCCTTTATGATCTGCTTATGTTTTGGATTCCCATGTAGACTTGCTGGTCTGGGCACATTCCAGCTTGCTTTCAAGTGGACTCACACAACTCATGACCAGTAAACTGAATGCAATCCACCAGCAAGCTCCTCTGCTCCATGAAGGCTATGCGTCTTGCTGTTTGCTTAGACTACAAAATGAAAAAAAGTTGTGAAGTACTTGAAAGCAGATAGCTTAGCCCAATGGTTTGGAAATTTGGACAAGTTAACACATACTGTATTAAAGATTAATGTGCTTTTATGTCAGCAAGTCCTCCATTATTCTTGGGATCGTCAAATAAAGTTTTACTTTACATATTTTAAAGATTAGAAATGAATTAAGTGTGGAACAGGGACTTCCCACTTTGCTTTTTTATAATAGGTGATGATCTGTTAAATATCTTTCCCAGAGCAGCTCACCAGAACTCATAATTGCAGGTTTTCTAAACTGGTACTTGGACTGTAAAAAGTTTTAGTATTTTTTCTGCTTTAGTGGGGTTTTTTTAAATAGTGTACTGTACTGATATGTTGTGCTTTTTAATGTTTCTTATAAGCCACCTTATTATACTTCTTGAAAAAAATGTGATTTTTGTTTTTGTTGTATTGAATGCTAGCCAGTTTGATTAGCATAGTAGAAAGTTTTTAATAAAGACATTCTAAATACATGTAAGTGGATCAACAAAATTAATTTGAAAAATGCAGCAAAACAAAAGAAATTATTTTTCACAATTCCATATCCTGTGTCAATGAGTGTAACTCAAGATTCTCTTTATATCTTTAGATTTATCAATGCCTCTGGAGATAAAGCAGCAGTCTTTTATGTATTCCATTTCTTCTTTTTTTATCAACTATGTAACATGCCTTAAATCCTACTCCTGGGCTTCACAAAACATTTTCTGAGGCATGGATAAGAGAAGTAGCAGCCCCCTCTAATCGAGAAATTTAAGGCAGCAGTTCTGCGCATTTACCAGACTCAGAATTAAGGGCACAGCCAAATGGCCATGTTAAAGCACAGCCCACTAGTCCCTGACCTGGCAGAAAAGCCCTGTTCTGCCTCAGCAAGGGATGATGTTCTTTGGAAAGCTCCAGTCAGGCATTATACAGGCAGATGCCTTGCGGAAACCAGGTGCCCAGTCTACCCTGTGCAGCCCAGCCTCAAATGGCCATAGAGGGCAGTGCCGAACAACTGAAGAGGAGAGGGTCATGCCCACAGCAGACCAAAGGGGCCAAACAGCAGCTGGACAAATCCCAGACACTGACTGCATCATCAGTGAAGACCTTAAATTAAATCCACAGTAAAAATTGCATCAGGCAAAGAGGGAAAAATTACTGGGCTGAAGATTATATTAAGCTGCCTGTTTTGTGGGCTAAAGATGAGACCAAGGCAGTGTCATGAGAGCGTGTAATCTAAAAATGCTTTATCTGGGAATGTTTCTGCCGTGGTTAGAGGGATGTGAGGATGAACCCTAAGCACCACTGAGCACATTAGACCTTCCTTCCCAACAAAACAGGCCACATAGTTACACAGTGGATCCCTGATGATCTCAGCTCCACAGAAGACGTGAAAACCGATGCCAAACATAATGTCTCTGAGTCTGTATGGGCCAGACCTTGCCTTACCAGGAGAAATTAGGAGCCAGGGCACTGTCCAACCCAGCAATGAAAATGGTCCTTTAGCAAGAACTAGGCTCTAATTGAGCAGCTTTACAGATGATTTTGTGCTTGACCCCATTCTGACTTGTCTTTCAGCCCTTGATTCAGAGCACTTGAAGGTACTTGATGTCCTGGTCAAGTGGCTGCCATGCTTCTGCGTTGGCCTAAATCTGAACATACTGCTGCCTCTGTTTCTAGGGTGTCTGGAGGTAATTTTAGCAGGCCTGAAGTGGGACAAAGCAGGACACTTTTAATTTTCCAGGTCCTCATTAAATAGGCCATCTCTCAGTTGTTAGTCTCAGGAGGGCTGTTGGCATCCTCCAACTCCTCTAGTTTCCTACAAACGGGGTGGGGTGGGGTGGGGTGGGGTGGGGGTGGGGGGATAGCAATACAATACTTGAGTTCGCATCTTTTTCTGGATTGGTCCAACTTAAAAGGTTCACCCCCAATACAGACTTCTAACAAAAAGCCTTTTCCTCCTTTCTAAACCCAATGAAAGCCCTTTCTATTCTGAAAAGAAATGTATAGGATTGATTGTTGTCAATTAACTTCTTTTGATTCCTCAATTTAAGTTCCTTGTGTTTCTAGTTGCCTGATTAGTATGTATAATCAGACTGTGACCATATGGCTTGTATGTATACTAATGATATAATTATATCCTTGCTCTGCATCTCCATCTTTCTGAGCTTTGGCTGATTAGGATGCAAGATGGGGCCTTTCCTGTTGTGGCACCCGAGCTGTAAAACATCCTCCCTAAAGAGTCTTTGTGAGCACTGTCCCAGGCTTTCCTTCCACTAGCTTCAAACTTGCTGTATGTCCTACTTTTATTTTTTTAAGTACATCCCTTGGGTGGGAGTCTTTTTAGGCCTGAAAAGTGGGGAACAAATTATCTTATAAATAACATTAATCAAACAATCTCAGTTTTGTATAAGAGCATACCAGCAAACTTGGCAGGTGGGAATGAGACAGTGATGGTCGCGTACCTCTGTCCTTTTCCAGGTCCTTTCTTAAAAGAAGCATTTCCCTTCCATTGCAAGCAATGGGAAACACAGTATTTAGACCAAATGGCTGGTGTAAATTTATTTCTATGCAAGAGAAATTTGGGAGTAAAAGGGCTGTAGAGTCCTTTGGATGCTTGGCCCCTTCTACACTGCACCCTACTTAATCCTTGACACATCCTCTTTGGGACTTCCTAAGGTCAGAAGTCCCACAGCCTTGGAAAACACCAGCTATAGAAGCTGGTAGGGAGGCAGTAGGGAGGAATTAATGTTGCCCCCGGAATTCCAGGCTACATGCCTGAAATACCAGCTGCTGGGGAGCAATAGTGAAAGAAGACTGTTTGCCCTCTGCATATGTCTGTGACCTTCTTGGACTCATCTGCTTAAGCAATTTATGATGCAAAATACTGGAATAGCTGAGCCCTCATCAGCTCTTCTGATATTCTTGTAAGGAAATACCCATATTCTCAGCACATCTAAAATGACTGTCCTACTTTAAAGATACACTGTTTAGAGGAAAACCTCATCCTTCTATTAGGTAAGTACAGGGTCTGGATACCCTATATAAGTACAGGGGAGTCATCCTGAAGCACAAGCCTCAATTTTTCCTGAGATCAGCCTCCTCCTCACGGTCACCATCCTCAAGGTAACAGGTTCTTTAACATAGTATCCTGAATAGTTATCCAATCCCATGTTCAAGGAAGGAGTATTCCACTATTTGGAGGAAGGAAATGTGGGATTTCTACTACTAAAGAAAGATTCAGCAATAGAGGGCAAAATGGGGTCTGGAGAACTACATTTTCCAAGACTTTGAAACATAGGCAAACTATATCAGGGTTAAGACAGAGAGGAATTCCTTTGCAAGGAAAAGTTACAACACTGATAGCTATTTGATTTAAATAGGGGGATGATAAAGGTGTATGCATAGCGTGAAGAAAATGGATAGGGAAAATGAATATTCCTTACAATATTCGAACTCAGGTGCTCTAGAAAAGCTGCATGATAAGAGATTCAGGACAAATAAAAAGTACCTCTTCACACAGCGCATAATAAAACTACTGTATGCTATTCTTTTCTCAAAATGTAGTAATAGCCATCAAATTATTTGAGTGAGTGAGTGAGTGAGTGAGTGAGTGATAGATCCTCAGCCACAGAAGCTCATTGGGTATCTTCAGGTCACTTACTGTACTTTCTGTCAGTCCAGCCTACCTTATAGGGTTGTTGTGGGGAAAATAAGAGGAAGGAGCACTATGCACACTACCTTGAGTTCTTTTGTGAAGGGTGAGATATAAATCTAATAAATAAAATAGCTGTGCAAAGCATTCAGAGGGGGCTTTTGTGAAGAGTGCTGGCTTGAATGAAGTCCCTCCCCGAAGTAGTGGCATCTTCCAGACGTCTTAGCACAGCCACTTCATAGGCTGTCCTGGTCATTGCTACGGGCACATGCTTGCACAGCCCTTTGCCAGCAGCCTGAGTGAGACTCATGCCTGCAGACTACCTGGGAAAGCTTCCCCAGCAGCCATGTTGAACCTTCCAGAGGATGTAGTGGCTTCAATACTTCAGGGAGTGGTGTTTCACCACACCAGTGCAGCTGTATGATGGGACAAATGCATTCCATCTAAAAAGTAAGCAAATGAAAAGAACAGAAACAAAAATTAAACCATTCATATGGGAGTATACAGGGAAAGGCCATGTGAAGAGGTCAGTCTTAAGCACATGCCTAAAAAAAGTGATTGTAGGTGCCTCGCAGATTTCAGGAGGGAGAATATTCAAGAGGGAAGGGGCCACCACTGAGAAGCCATCTGGGTGAATCAGTGTTTCTCAGCCTTAGCACCTTTAAAATGTGTGGACATCAACTCCCAGAATTCCCCAGCCAGCATGGGAGTTGAAGTCCACACATCTTAAAGGTGCTAAGGATGAGAAACACTGGTATAAACGATACTCTGCAGTTTGATATGTGCAGGACAGGAGGATCTCTCTGGACGTTTTGAGCCGTCAATTTGATCTGTACTGCCAAAAGCAATTGGTCAGGTATCCCGGTCCAAGTGGATGAAGGTCTTGGGTATCAAGAATAACACCTTCAACCTGCCTTAGTTCAAGGCAGAAACGGCAGCTGCTTCAACAGGGTTCTAACAGGGAAAGGGTGAGCGGGCTTGCTTAGCAACCTGGCTACTCCACCACTTGCAGCTTCCACACCCAGAAGGGCGTAGTCAGAGTGAGCACATTACAGTAGTCTAAACATGAGGTTACCAAAGCATGAGCCATTCTAGCTAGAGAATTAAACCAGTTTGCAGAGAATAAAGGGAGCAATGGCCGCTATGCCAGCAGCATCAGAAGCAAGAGGCCTCTGAATATCATTTGCTGGGGAGAAGCAGCTAAAGAGGGCTGCCAGGTTCATGTTCCACCTGTGACCTTCACGATGGGGAACAAGGGACTCACCTAGGCCTTCAGTCTGATTCAGCCGATGCTCTAATCTAGCTGTTGTACAACACAGAAGAAGCAAAGGGAGACATGGATGGGAAAGAGGAGTTTGGTCTCAAGGCCTTTGCTTCTCCTCCAGTAGCTGGCCCAGCTCCGGCCTCCTCCCACCCCAGAGGCCCCATTTGAGTAAGCACGGCTGCCATGAACATTGCCCACCAGCGGGGTTAAATCAACCCATTAGGCCGAAGCTCCTGGCCAAATGACGTTTCCTTTCACCCAGCACAGCCAGGAACCACCACCCTCAGCTCTGAGAAAAACTAATATAAAGCTGCCCTTGTGTGAAGGGCCTGATGGTATCAGGGACGACGCAATAAATCTTAATGGAGAACACGTTCGCTGAGACAGGCGCAGCCTCAGCCACAAAGCGACAACAGCTCAGCTACTCACAATCCCGGGCTTTCGTGCTGCCGACTCCTTTGGAGGCTACCGAATCGCTCTCGTACCGACCATGTCGCCCCCCCACACACACACACGCGAGAAACAAAGCCCGCTCCCAGCAGCTGCACTAGTGCGTGTGGCTACTCCTGGCACACTGCTCTGCGCTCCTGGCACGCAGATAATGTTCAGATATAGCCTTTGCCCCAGACCGTTTTGCGGCTCTGGAAGGATGAAACCCCAAATCCAGCATGGGAACGAGTGGGGAAGAGGCCAGCATACCTCAAGGGGAAGGGGGAAAACCTTGTTGATTTCCTGGCTACAGGTAGTTTATCTGTAGATTTGGTGGGGGCGGCACCTTGGCTTAACTCCCAGGCAGAGATCACCCATGAATAGATATAATGCTATATTTCTACCCAAGTATTCCTTCCTCCAGCGGATCCCCCAAAAAAGCATAGCATTGGCATACAGGTATTTCCCTAGCATAGACACCATATGTTTATGTATATATTGGTGAGATTTATATCCTGCCTTTCATAGAGGAAGCATACATAGCACTCTCTCGTCCTGTTTTCCCCACAACAACCACCTTGTGAGGTAGACTGGGCTAAGAGAAAGTCACCCAGTGAGGTTCCATGGCCAAGGTTGGACATGGGTTTGCTAATTACACATTATACCACGTATTGACACGAATAAACATATAGAGGGTGAGAAGACTATTTCAACATACAGCTGTAATCATCATACACATGACCATTACACATTATGTACATTCTCTGGGCTATTCCTGTTTAATATATGTCAAAGACATCATAGTTCTGGCATTCCATTCAAACCTGAATCCATGTGTTCTGCTCTTGTCCCATCGTCAACCCATTTTAAACAGATATTTTCTTCTGTTATGTGTGGTATATTCTGTGGAAATGCGACAGAAATCCCCACCGGTAGAACTTCGTATGTTTTTTCTTCTCCTCCCTGGCTTTCCACATGTAGTCAAAACTCTTTTTGGGAGAGATTAGAAAGCTACTGATCTGGTCAGTGTTACTGTTTAAGAATCTGCTGAATTTATTTATGGCATAGAAAAAGTGGGCTAACTGAGGCACAGTTAGTTGCGACTCTTGGAACAATTGATCCGTGTGTGGGGAGGCAGCCTGCATAGCTTTTATAGACGTAACCCTGTATGCTTCATTTTATACCTATCTCTACACACACACACACACACACACACAATCTTAATGCCTAGCATGTTAGAAGGCTGTCATTCTGCAGGACATGAAAGGGGGGGGGGGTTCAGTCTGTAAACATCTACAATATGTAAATTAGCAGTGCCATCTACTAGCAAGTACTGCCACCTGCTGACTAATGTAGAGATTTTGTATTGTGTGAGCCCAGGTTATTTTTGCCAGAATCTGAAATTAAACAGGCTGTAAAATGAGTTAGAAAGGGGCATGCAGAATAGCAGTGTGGAGTTTGTTTTCATGATCAGTCAAGGAAGTGTCACAATCTCTGTATTTAGTAATCCATCAATATTTGTTCCCCTCTGCCTGGTTTTCTCACATAAACCCTTTATGTCAGAAAGCCATATGTTCATTTTTGGGCGTGTGTTCTCTCTGCACTTGATCAGACAAAATGTGATTGGAATTCTCACTGTAGTTTTCTTCTTTAAAAGACAGTTGTAGTTTCTTTGGAGTAATTATAGTGGGAGCCATTTGGATCAGGATGTGAGAGGGAGAGAACTCTATTGCTCTTAGCTTGCAGTCCCACTGTAATATTCATATGGCCAGAATTCCAGTACATGAAATCATGCCATCACTATGCACTAAGACCTAGGACTTATTTGCATGTTGTGTGATAACAAAGAGGTCTCTCTTGAGTCAAACTTGACTTACAGTGATTTCACAGACACGCCCATGATGTTTTCTTGGCAACAATGCCAACACGGTTTTCTGATCTTCTTCCAGAATTTTTTTTTTTTCAACTTCCCAGTCTAGTCTACAGCCCCAGATTTTCCAAGTGGTCTTCCATCCAAATACTAGCTAAGCCTGCTTAGCTTTTCAAGATCAGCCACTAAGCAGATTTAGACCTGGTTTCATACGTGGATAGGGGACCTTCAAGGGGTTTCAGGGCTGTAGACAAGACTGAAAAGGTGACAAAGCTAATCAGGAGACAATTACAATTACAAACAACTTTCATTAGACTACCAAGAAAATTACACGGATACAGTCATTAGGAATTGAGTTCGACTTGAGAGTTTCTTTAATTACGGAGTAGAAAATATGGAGGTAAATGTTTAAATAAGATGCAGAGCAACTCTGCAGGATTCTAGTGCCCTGGCATCACACACAAGGGATTCCTAACCCGTGCATCTCTTGCACGTAGTGCTAGTATACTAACAATCTGGTTTAGGAAGTTGCAGAAAAATGTGTCTCTGTGTGAAGGGGTCAATATTCTGGTTACAAATGCTCTTAGACATGACGTGGGGATACCAAGAAAAGGTTTTATGTATGCCCTAGGTATGGCATGTATAATAGATTACTTTAAAAAGCACACACTCAATACGTAGATGTTATTTTGGCTTTTTAGTCTGTATGGGAACCAATACCAACTTCCTATTAAATCTGATATAAAGCCCAGTCTGAGCTAGTGTAGTGTAGTAATTACTAAGGATTGAGGGCAACCTGTAGTATTTGACCTGGAGGCCCCATCCAGTTCTTCAAACCATCCTTGACAGTAACAACCTCTTGGTATTAGGATATGATCACTCTAGTATCATATCCTAATATTCAGTTTTATACATGAAACACAATAAATAGACACAAGAGTAAAACTGTGGGAAATATAAAAATAATTCAATAAAAACTCTCTGCATAATGGACATTGTCTTGCAAAAATAGTAAGCTTCTACTATATTGATACAAGAGGTTGAATTTTCAAAGTCCAGAAGTCCTAGTCAAAACCATCTGCTTCCGCCTTGTTTTCCAAGTCATATCATGGATGCAAATGAACAATCCCTCCCGAAGGACGCATCATAGTCATAGCCACAGTCCATTAACAAAGCCAGTGCTTTTGAATATAAGGCTTCTCTTTCCTTCTAAAGACCTCAAAATGTAGCATGAATGGATGAATGAAAATTTCTAACTCTAATCAATCACAGGTGTTGAGCATTCAAATGTTGAGAAAGTAAACCACCAGATGCCTGATATCCAACCCATTTAGGGTTCAAACAGTTTGGTTAGCACTGCAAAAAGGAGATCTGCAATATTATGGACAGTTGAATAAAGCAATGGAACAATCTATCTAAATACAAAGCTATCAAGGAAAAGATCTGAATTTGATGGTTCAGCATTAAGGTACAGGGTTGCCGGTATATAGCCATTCACATTTGGCAAATAAAATATTCAAAATGTGCTCATTATTAAAATGGGAATCCCATATAAGAGACTTAAACTTAAATACATGTTTAGCATTGCTGGGCCCTCCATTTGCACCCATTTAATTGGGTTTCTTAAACTTGATTCTCCTATTGTGCATAGCAAAATAGAACATAGCCAACTTTTAATAATTAGTACAATTATAAAATTATGAATAATTAATATAATTCCATCTATTATTTTTTCTGTGATCTTGGATTTGTGACTACCTATAAAAGGAAAGTAGACCAAGGGTGTCTTGAGTTCCCCTGAAATTTTGAAAATCCTAATGGGGACCCCCCTCCCCATTATCTTAGCGAAGATTCAGTGGCAAGAAATGATAATTGAGTGTGTTGGAAAGAACACTGACAAGTGTTAGAACAAGAAAGACACAAGAAGAGATAGAGAAGAAATTACAGATGTAAAAAGGACAACATGAAGCGCTTCATTGTCTGGATAGGTCATTTGCTGGTTTACATGCTGACAAACCATTTTAAATGCCCCCAGAAATAGAACTGAATCCCTTATAAAATCTCAGTGGAGATTTTAATGTAGCAGTAATATAGTTATTTACCCCAGACCAAAAAGTACCCCAAAATAAATACCATACTGATTTTTTTAAAAAACAAAAAATAACTAACCATTTCACATGGTTGTCTGAACCCTATGGTCCTTTTCAATGTAGATCGTATCAACTTTATTATTATTATTCTGTGGATTCCAATATGAAAATTCAAACAAAAGACTCATACTTGTAATTCCAAGAGGAAGAAATAAATATAAATATTAAATACAGAAATATTAGTACTTAGACACAAATGGATAGAGAAATGAAAAGGAATCCAAAAACACAGTTGGCAAAAAGTAGGTAGTATTCAAGAATTTGTTAGCATTACTTTATGCTCAAATACATTCTTTCTCTGCACACATACACACGTGCTACTACTAGTTTTGCTGCTTCTGAGACTTGATAGTGTCTGACTCAAACAAAAGAAGCATCACATGGCCGTCTCAGAGAGAGTTCACATTATGTAAAAATGAACCCAGTTTGCCATCAAGTATACACTGATCAGGAAGCTAAAGTTAATTTGGTTCCCTGATGAGTTTACCTATATGCTATATGACAGTGCCTTAATAATATCCTTAGAAATACACTAAAAGAGGCATAAGGCGATTAAGAGTTCCACTACTTCCTATTTGATGACTTGCATCTATCCTTTTTTTTTTTTAGGATTAGATTGAAAGTAGGATCCCCAACTTTTGTTTCTGATTTTAAAAAAATAAATAAATAGTTGCCTGCCTTTAACAGCTACCTAACAGGTCTGGGAAGCAAATGTGTTGAAAGCACAGGAACCCTGTCAGAAATAAAATTTGGCAACCCCAGGTGAAGAGCTTGAGTATCTGGCAACCTAAAAAGCCGGGGCAGATTTTCAAAGCAGGCCCTTGGCCTAACAATCTGTATATGTCGCTGACTCCTTATTAGGCAAAGAAGGCACCTGAACAGCTCATTTGTATCCAGGCTCCTTGTAGACCTCTGAACCTGGAGGATTGAAATGCTGTCTCCTACAGCTTGAAAGGGAAAAGAAGGTCAAAAGCAGAAGAGGCTGGTGCTTCTGCAATGCTTAATTACTGAGAGAGATCAGCTCCAATTGTTGGCTGTAATCAATATTTATTAATTACCACAATTAATTGTGATGCAGAATTAGGGCGGTAATGAGTGGAGTATGTAATCAGGAAGGGCTTGTTAGGCAACCTGCAAGCTAGACAGGGGGCACGCTGGCAGGCAGCCACTTCAGAGCCCCCAGGAGTGACAGGAACAACTGAAAGTGACAAGAAGGGCTTTGAGCAGGGAGGGAGGGAACAGGGTAGCACCAGCAGGCTGCTGTACAAAGAGGCTGTGACAAGTGGAGTTTGTTGCTTTTTTCATGGTGCTCTATGATCCATGTTAGGCACAAAGCTGCCTGCTTCATTGGCACTCTCATTTTAGTGAAAAAGTCAGATGTAATAGCCCTTCATCCTGTCAGGTTGGGAAGAGCTGAGCTATTGACATTTTTGTGCAACGTTACATGAGAAGCTTTTAATAAGACATCTCTGGCAGGCTTTGTCTTCTCTGTTCTTTATGAAAGAGAACATGGGGTCTTCTGAGTCACAGACCCTTTTTCAAGCAGAGTGATGGTGGAGTAGTAGGAGTCAATGTTTGTAGTAGGAGTCAATATGGCCACATTTGATGGACCGTATCAGCTCCAAGAGTTTCCAGAGATTCAAGTACATACCCACCATGGCCAAGGATTTGGCAGAGATTTCTAGGATGGCATAGCAACACCCAGACCACAGATTCCTCCAAACTTTTCTGGTGTATGAATATCATCTGTGGCTCCGTGGCCTTTTTGATCAATCATTATAGTCTGTTGTATCCTTTTGGTCAATTTCTATTCTGTCCCCCTGTGGGCAATAAAAATATTTCCCCCTCTAATAATAAAAATATTTCCTAAACTGGACCTTTCTCAGATGTTGTCAGCTTTCTCTCAGGGATCTGTTGTTAAATGCCAGCAGCCTTGCACCATTCTGGTTTGGGTAGAGCAGGATGGGTTTTGTCAGGGAAGAATATATGGGCAGGAGGAGGTATTTAATCCTTTTTACGTTGTCTGGTTTTTGTCTCACAACTTCTTCTTGGGCAGTTTCTCTGGAAGCCAGCTTCAGAAGAGAACTGATGTAAAATTTGGGCGTCCTCCTGAACTCACAACTCCTGTTCGACTCTTTGCACAGCTTCTGCTTCGCACTTTGCACTGCTACAACTTGTACACTAATTATACAGTCACTCGTGCCTTGGTCACCTCCAGAGTATATTACTGTAATGTGCTGAACATGGGGCTGCCCTTGAAGAACACCTGGAAACTCCAGCTGGTCCAGAATGTAGCAGCACTAGGAGTTATGGGCTCACCTGGGTATACCCATGTTACACCTCTGCTTCATGAGCTGCACTGGCTTACAGTGTGCTTCTGGGCACAATTCAAAGTGCTGATTGTCATCTGTAAAGCCATTCATGGTGTGGGGCTGGGTTATTTGTGGGACTGCCTTTCTCCAACTGTTTCCACCCATCCCACAAGAAGGGGCACGCTCCAGGTCCCATCTATCAGGCAATATCATCTGGCAGACTTAGGAAGCAGGCCTTTTTGGTTGCAGAACCTGTCCTCTGAAACACCATGCCCCCCAAGATCCAGTTGGCCCTGACTCTGCTGGCATTTTGTAAAACCTTAAAAATGTGGCTGTTTTCCCAGGCATGGAGGTTGAGAAGTTAATGGGGCTATTTATTTATGACAGCTTGTCTTCAGCTGCCTTGGTGTATATTTATTATCATTGTGTATCTTTATTATTAATGTCTGGCTGTATTGAGTTTATAATCTTACCTTAGCTACCTAGAGTGCTTGGGCAAGATGGGCAGCCATATAAATGGATTTAAACAAACAAACAAACAAGCTGTTGGAAACCGCTGTAGGCACTCTTGGTTTTTGCCAGGGAGAATCAGTTGTGCCCTATAAGTGGCAAAACAAAAGACAATAAAGAAGGCTGAGTAAAAGGGCTGGCAGATAAGTCAGGAGTCTGTTACATTGGGCATTGTCACGGGGCATTTTATTTTATGAAGGGCTTGCAGGATCAACTGGAGCCAACAAGAAGGGAATTTCATACTTAAATCTAGCAGTTGAGATGCAACCCATGGGGTGGGTTATCTGAAAATACAGGACACAGATGCACTGTCAGTTCTGTCTGTGAAAGTCCCTTGTGTAATTGCTGAGTGTGGAACCTCAATGGAAGGTCAATCTAGGCAATTCAATGGACAAATCATTGTCCGTATGGGATGAGGTGTGCAATTGTCTCTTCCCCAACAGCACTCACTCCCTGTTATCACTTTCAACCCTCTGTTACCCAAGATGTGAAATTATGTTTGAAAAATAAAGGGCAATGGGAGAGTGTTGACACTGGGACATCTTCCTTCCCTTGTTAATCAGAAAACAGCTGGAGGCATCTGGCACAACTTGTATCTTGTGATGGAATGAATCATGGGCCCTCTACAGAAAGCAACACACTACTTAAGCCAAGAATCATTATTTCTTTCAGGTACAGCCCTGGAGAAGATCTGGGACACTTTAGCTTAGGGATCTGCACTACCTGTTGGTATCTGTTGAATTGTTCTGAAGATGCCCTTATCCTGCTGCCCAAATGGATCCCTTCTTGCATCTCGCTTAGATGGCTCCATGGCCCTGACCACTATCTGCTTCTTGTGTGTGACGAAGCTACATGGGCTGCTTTACAGGAGCTTGCACTGGTAGTCATTGACACAGATACCTAATGTGGAATGGAGTGCAACCTTTTTAACATCAGTGGCATTGGTCCACTGAATGCAGTGCTTGCATTAACCTCTATTGTTTAACATCTATGTGAAGCTGTTGGGGGAAGACATCCATTGGTTTGGTCATCCAACTGTATATTTCCATCCCATGCCACCTTGAGGAAGTGGCAGAAATCCTGATGTCTGGAGGCTTTTGTGATCTGAATAGGAAGAAACAAGCAAAGGCTTAATCCCTGCAAGAAGGAGGTGCTGTTTGTGCAGAAACTATTTGGCACCTTACTTGTCCCAGCAATAATTGTGGGATGTGTTCCCTTGAAGAAGGTCAGTGATCTAGGGGTCATCCTAGAAATGGCTATTGCTGGATAGGCAGGTGGAGGCTGGGGATAGGGGGATCTGTCCCCAGCTTTGACTGGTGTTCCAGCTGCAGACCTTCCTGGATCATTATGGCCTCACAGTGATTACCTGCTTTGTGAAGTGCACTTTACACGGGTCTGCCTTTGAAGACTACACAGAAGATGAATGTGGCATCCCATTTATTAACTGGTATTAATGTTAGTATTTAATAAATAGTATTTAAACTGATTTAAACAGAATAATACCTATCTTGGAGGAGCTTCATTAGTCCAATTCAAGGTGCTGTAAAACAGTGCCTCCAACTCCTAGCCATCATAGACAATCTCAGAAGGATACCATAGTTGATGTTATTGAAGGCTTCTAAGAAGTCTAAAAGGTCCAGGAGAAGCACACTGTCTACATCCGTTTCTGGCACAGATCATGCACTAGGGTGAACCCTGACTGAAACGAGTATGTGCCATTAGAAAAGGGAACAAATGAAAGTATGGATTTATTTTGCTCAATCTCCATGTAAAAAACATCTTTATTAGATGTTGCACTGGGGTAGAAAGTTGGTCATTTGATTTTAGTGACATAATCTAGAAATAGCAAGTCTCTTGCAACATGCCCTAAAAGAAGAGGGATAAGAGGACAGATTATTTTCTAGAAGATGATAGCAGAGCTTTAGTCAGTTGTATATCTGATTTTCACTTCAGTCCCTTCCACTGTCCAATAGAGTACTTAACATGTGATCCAAGCCATTGCTGGTTCTCATTGATCATTAAACAATTGGCTTCAAGTCTGTACAGTTGAGCTGCAGAAGATGCACGTCACTGAGAAGAGCCTGAAGCTTTTGCAGTGAGGGAGTCTGCTGCCCTGAGCCACTTGGTCTTTACTCCTACGTGATGTTGTAGTTGGTCTGAGGTAACTGGGACACTGGGTGGAGAGTTGCTTAGAATATGTCTCAGAATCTTTTCAGTATCAGAAATCTTGCTGCAGATTCCTTAGTAAGAGCTTCTTTGTGTTACATTGTCCTGCAGAGAGGATATTGGAAAAGCACTGTCTATCCAGGAACAGATAGCCTGGAGCTTCCAGAAGTTTTGGCCACATCCTTGTGCTCTCCATTTGTTTGTGGCTGAGGCTGATGGGTACTGTAATCCAAAAATGTAGAGTGCACCAAATTCACTATCTCTGTTGTAAAGTATACAGAATCAGCCCAAGCGGGAGCTTATTAAGAGGGGGAGTGAGAAAAATAGCAGAGCAATTTATATCAGTATTAGGGAGTGGGGCTGTCCTGCCATCATTTGCTGCTGGTCCTCTTCCAGCCATCCAAACACTGGCATGGATATCTGTCCTGAACAAGCCAAGAATTGCATTCATGAGACTGGGATTCTCAATCACTTGGCAGACAATGGCTCAATCACAAAGAAGCCTTACATATGAGCGGACGTTTCTCCTGTACAGAAGCCACATCAGTAGGTAGATGGTTGTGACTGGACCAGCAATGTCCCTGATGCCAGGCCAAGAGTACAGCACAGTTGGATTCCCCAGTAAATGTGTTGTGTTGCCATTCATGAATTTTAGTTGTGAATGGGATTCATGTGGATGCAAGTTCACAGCATGGAAAAGTGGGCATTCTCATAGAACAGGAGAGGAGGGAGAAATACAAAGGTTGAACTGGGAGCACAAAATATTTGGAGGGCTGCGTGGGACAAACTTATTTATTTGATCAGAAATGGCATAATGTTCATTTTGGAAATAAATATACTTCAGAGTCTTGTGGCCATCAACTCAGAATGATCATTCTTATAATGAGGTTCTCTCCTTTCTTAAAACTTCTTCTTTTAACATAACGTTGCAGTTATGAAATGGTAAGATGAATATTTATTCTACCTCTCAATTATTCAGAGGAGCAACTGATTATAAACAGTTAAATTTTTATTTAGTAGTAACATTGTATGAACAGATAGCATATAACATACGTTTCTCTTTTCAGAATCACATCAATGAACTCCTCTGGACTTATTTACAGAGCAAGGGCTACCAATGTCCACCTTCTGTGTTGTTTTATGTGTACAGGTTATCTGCTTTTAGTTTCCCTTTTTTTATTCTGTGCCCCATCAGCTGAATTTTCTGTTAACCTCCCTCTCTAAGTTCCCTTAGCTCTCTGCCTTCCTGCCTTATAAAGTGGCCAGTTAACCTTTACTTGTTTTAGCAGAATGCAAGTAATCTACCCTTTCATCACAGGCTCCTGTTATTGTTCATTCTGAAATTATGACCCCCTGTCCTGGGGACTGAGATGCTATGAATTCTAAACTTGGGTCTTAGGACATGACTTAGATTCTGTGGCTTAGGAAAAAAACCCCATGAAATATAAGCTCAGCTTCCATTTCAGTTCTGTTTTCTTGGCAATCGATATTGTTCTCTCCCTAGTGTCTGAACAGCATTTCTATTATACCTATTATCTCTGTTAATAAACCACCCATTTGTTTTGACAAAAACTACCGTTTCTGTGTGGCTTCACATACTGGGATGATCAAAGTATTCTGTGTATCTTGATTCCACAGAAAATAACAAATCCTGAAATATTTCTGGTAGATCCCAAACAGTTCAGAGATCTGGAAGATCAGACTGATGGTGTCTAAGGAAAAAGGAAATTGCTCTAAAGTGTTTAGTATTAGCATCCTGATTGTATCTGATGAGCATCAAAAGAAGGAGTGGTTTCTCCAGTTTGTTTAAGGAAGCGGTTGAACCTCTTGAGGGCCCAAGATAAAGAAGCAACCAACATCACACCTTGAGGGATATCAGCTGCCAGATTTCATGTTGGTTCCCCTCTGATTAGTGTCCCTCCCAGACTTGCTATTGAATTCTGGAGATTGCTATATTCTTTGATTTCCAGCACCATTTCTCTCCTCTTCTTCACCCCCAGTCTCAAAAAAATCAAATAGTTGCTCCAAAGTATATTATAAAATTACAAAAGCTGCTGGATCACATCAAAATCCTTTCTAGTCCCATGTTTTGCTTCTCAGTGATCAGCTAGGTGCCCCTGGGAAGTGCACAGTAAACATGCCCTCTGACTTTCTAACGACTGTAGTGTTCTTTGTCTCTTGTGTAGCTATATAATTTCATTCCTCTCTGGATTGCTATATCCATCTCTCTTTTATGCTGGAGTGACTTGTCCTCTGATGTGATGAAAGTAGCCAAGAAAACTTTATCAGGCAGGACAGGGGCTCTCCAGAAGTCAGTCAGTCAGTCAGTCAGTCAGTCAGTCAGTCAGTCAGTCTCTCTCTCTCTCTCCTTTATTAAGTGCTTTTTTAAAAGGAGAAAGTGGGGGAGGAAAAAAAGAACAAAAGTTTCTTGATTATAGCCTCCATCATCCTTGACCGTTAGTCATATTGGCTGAGGCTGATGGGAATTAGAATCCAGCAATATTTGGAGCATCCCATTAGAACAGCTGAAGGGAAATTTCAGTAGTATTGCTACAGACAAAGGCAAATTTTCCCACTCCTGCTAACCGTACTGATCTGTGCACTATTTGTTGACATCCTCAGGATATTGGTCCCCTTTGAACTGTCCTTTCTCCACAGGTCTACACACGCTATGGGAAATGCTACACATTCAATGGTGACCGAAACAAACCACGAGTGACTCGCCAGAGTGGGATGGGGAACGGGTTGGAGATCATGTTGGACATCCAGCAGGAGGAATACCTGCCCATCTGGAGAGAAACCAGTAAGAGCTTGCATGATACCAGGAAGAGACCAAAGGGATATGATTTGCTTACATTGTTAGTATTAGTCCAAAGGCCGATCCCTGTCCTGGCTCCCTGGTACTATTTTTTCCCCTTCTATGCAAGACAGATATTGCTTCTAGTTCCCAAAGCCCAGAAATATTGATTAAATGACTATCTGCGGTAGGCTGGAAGTAATTAAGATTCACAAACATGTTAGTTTTAATAGTAAAAATTCTGTAGCAACTTTCTCCACCTTGTTGTCCTCCAGATGTGTTGGGAGTTAAAGACCCAAGTTCCCAAAGTTAGGAAAGCTGTTGTACACTCTACTCAGTACCTGTATACCAAAAATATCGCTAATGTCCAAGTGGTTCAGTTATCACTACATACTATGTTTTTTAAACAAGGTAGGGAAAGTATGTAAACCACAGCTTTTAGAATTCTTTCTAATCCCTTAATAATAAATGTGATCTGGGTCATGTGACTGGGAGGATGGCGGGAGTCTTAGAAAGAGGAGCTGGCAACTCCTTTCCAACATTTGGTTGGGTTGAAAATAATACAAAGATTAATTGTCAGGATTACGAGGGTGCATATGCCACCATATCAGACTCATGAAAAAATAAAGCGCTTATATGTACCAATTCTAGAGATCCTGGCAGCGTACCTGTGATGTTTTTAGAAGTTGTAATATATAGCAATTATAAAATCTATATGAATGCTTTTATTATTTGATAACTAATGAATCCCCTTGACAAGGCAAGAAACAACACAGTCATAAGGGCAGAGAAGATAGAGAAATGTGCCTACAAAGGGTAGCATGGATGCATCATCATGGTAGTCGGATGAATGAATATATTCCATTGATGTCTAGCCCCCCCGCCCGAAAAATCCTAACAACAGCACCACTACTTCTTGTTACAGACGAGACATCATTTGAAGCTGGAATTCGGGTACAGATCCACAGCCAGGATGAGCCACCCTACATTCATCAGTTGGGATTTGGAGTCTCCCCTGGTTTCCAGACCTTTGTTTCCTGCCAGGAGCAACGGGTGAGAGCCAAGGGAGAAAGTAGAAGTCCCTCTAGCTTGAGGAAGTGTGAATCAGGACATTATTTGGGAGAATCTGAGAATGGTGGGAGGCATGCGAACAGAGACCCAGAAAGCATGCCTTTTCTGCCATAGCACCTGGACGCCATTTGGAACCCCATTTCCCCCAAGCTTATATTGGCCCTGACCTGGCTGGCTTTTTGCAAAGCCTTGAAGACTTGGATGTGTTCCCTGGCATGGGGCCAGACTGTTATTTGAAGCCCAGGAGGTTCTTGTTTATCTGTGGCAGATTGGCTTTTACCTTGGTTGTTATTATATGTATTGTGATTTTATGTTATTTATATTATGCTTTAAAATGTTATCAGCCACCCAGAATTGCCAAGGTGAGATAGGAAGCCAGCTAAATCAAAAGGAAGGAAGGAAGGAAGGAAGGAAGGAAGGAAGGAAGGAAGGAAGGAAGGAAGGAAGGAAGGAAGGAAGGAAGGATAAATTAGTCTTCCACAAGCAGGTCCTTTCCCCAATGTGTTTGTTTCAATTCCAAGCTGACTGGGAACTTTGGAATTGTAGTCCTGCACATCTGGAAGGTATTAGACTGGAGAAAGCTGTGATGTAGCATCATGTTTCTCAAATGATGCTCGTCCCTTGAGTCAGGTATGAGCTGTTATAGGTGAGACCAATGTCTGGACTATAATAACATTCTGGTGAAAACATTCTCAAAGGATATGATCTTGAATGTCATCATAACAGAAATATAATACCCTAGGACTTCATAGGACTCTTATTTGATTAGTAAGACTAGCTGGAGGAGAGGAAGGATTGTCAATAAAAAGCATAGTCACAGTTTCATTGAACCAAGATCCCTCCCAGCCAATTCCAGGCCACATCCAGAAGCAGGTGCCAGATGTATACTACTACAGTGAATTCTACTCAGGAGATCCTACTGTGAGTCAAGCCTGGATATTTTAATCAGGCTCTTGCTTGCAGAGGAGTTAAATAAAGCAATAACTCTTCTAGCTGATAGCCAAAAAGACAGCAGCAGAACACATTTTCAGGTTATTCAGTAAGTTTTGCAGTTTTCCAACTCTACTGCAATTTGAAAGAAGACACTGAAATACCTGCCAACCTGCCATTGTTGTTTTCCTTTTCTAACCTCTTCTAAAATGGGCCAATATTTGTAAGATACTTAAATTGGTTTAATGCAGTGTTGTCCAAACTTGGCCACTTTAAGATGAGTGGACTTCAACTCCCAGAATTCCCCAGCCAGCATGAGTTGAAGTCCACTCATCTTAAAGTGGCCAAGTTTGGACAACACTGGTTTAATGGTTATTCAGTTTCTCCAGGGAACTGTGGCAGTTGTAGTGCTATGGGACAGGAACTTCTAAAAAAGAAAGCCCAACATTTCACAGAACCACAGTTCCCAGGATTCTTTGAAGAAACCATGAGAGTTAAAATGATAGAAAAGAAATGTAATTTTGTAGTGTAACTATGTTCCACGAAAAAAGAAACAGGCAGCGTTATTTAAGATTCTGGAGCTGGTGCCAAAATAACTCTGCAGACATTTGAGTCCCAGGAAAAACCTGAGAAGGTAAATACAGTTCCTATAATCAGAGAAAGCTGTGCAGGTCTTAAAAATATCTGACTCAAAAGCCATTCCAAGAAATATCCTTGTATTAAGCATTATTATCTTAATTGTACTGAACAGGGACAATCTAATGTCTCTGTTCCTACTCCACCCCATTGCAACACACTTTCCGATTAAATGTCATTAATGCCACCTAGCTTTCTTTGAATTTTAGCTGAACCTCAGCATAAGGAAGGGGTCAATTTAAAAATATTCAAATGTATCAGTTAATTGGTATATACAGATGAACGGTCCATCTTCCCTCCAGCCAGGTGGCATTAAAGAAAATATTCATAGCAAAAGAGAAGTCAAAATTTGTACTCTGAAGTTTCATTTCTTTGCATTCTGTCAAACTCACATCACTTTTCATCACATTATTTTCTCATTAGATTCTGATCTTGGGGTTAGCTACATTCTAGTCCTTTACCATTTTAATACCAACGCTCATCCATAGAAGCTCTTTGTGGGAGTATGGACCAGTCACTACCTCTAAGTTCAGCCTTGCTGTTGGGAGAATAAAATTGGAAGAGGAAGTACTCTGCCGTAACCTCTTGGAGGAGAGATGGGATTTAAAGCCCAAATTAATATTACAAGATGCTGCATGCGTCTCTCACGCTGGATGTTATTCAAAGCCTAATCCTGCAGGATGGGGAGGAGAAAGGGTACTGGAGCTGTGATAATAAAGACTGTTTGTGTTTTAAAGTAGAGATTTCCTCAGCTCAGATTCTTAGCTGCTACAATGTGTAATAATTTAGAAAAGCAAATACATGAGCCTGAGATGTTAAAGAACCCCATAAAATCAGAGGCAACTGTAAAACCTTCTAGCCTTAAGAATGAAATTCATGGTTAGTACTTCAGGTTTAGATTGGAGAAAAATGGGTAAAAGTTATTTACAACAGAGGTTGCTGGCTAGTGTGCAAGGAGAGGCCTCGAAAAAGGGTTTCAGCAGGAAAATATACTCCTCAGGCTAGAGCCATGGCCCAAAGGAGAGCATTTTTTGTACAACTGTCCAGTTCTGGAATTTCTTTCCTCTTCATTCATGGATTTTTAGGTTTCCAGCACCAGCTTCAGATATACTTGTTCACCTTCTACTTTTTGTTAAACCGCTGCTATGATGCCTTTCTGGCCTAGTATTGTCCATGTTTTCAAGTTTTTCAGGTTATTTTTTTTTAAATGTTTGGTAGATTTTTCCTTTTATTTTTTTAATTGCTTTAAACTAGTTATGTACTTTATTGCATCCTGCTTTGGGACTGTTTTTAATGATGGAAAAGTGGGATAGAAAGTCGTATTACAAGAGTTCATAAGTAAGGAGAGGCTTTTCAGATAGTGTCATTGGCCAACACAGCATCTCTTGACGTTGAGCTTGCTCCCCTTCTCCTGCAGCTGACATATCTGCCCCAGCCTTGGGGGAGCTGCCGGGCCAGCATGAAGGAAGAACAGATCCTGCCTGGCTATGAGAGCTACAGCATTGCTGCTTGCCGGCTGTTGTGTGAGAAAGAGGCTGTGGTGCAAAATTGCCAGTGTCGCATGGTGCATATGCCAGGTAAGGCAAGCCTTCTCAGCCCTCTGCCTTAGTTGCCTGGAGTATCCACTACAGAAACGTGTTTGCCATGAACCCGTGGGGCTAACCTTGGCTTGGCTCACATCTGCTCCTCACATCTGTGCCAGTGTTTTGAATGTCACAATCTGACACTCAGACACAAAGCTGGTGAAACTTTTCCCTCCATTTGTTTCCAGTTCCAGAAAACTTTCACCTGATCAATATCTGTTTGTCAGTAATATCAGTATTAATAAAGATACAGGAATCCACACAGATATGAACAGAACATCTGTATACCAGTCTTGCTCAGCCAGGTACTCTCTGACTATGTTGAATCACAGCTCCCATTATCCCAAGAGCCATCCTTTTGGGAAAGGACAAGACTGGAGGGGACTGCTTTGCACCTTCCCTGTCCTCATACTTTATTGTATATCCTGTGCTGCAGGGAAAAAAATAATACCTGACCCAGCCCCCTTACTTGTTCTACAAGCCCCTAGCCACTATGAATCAACTAACTGCAGTTTAGAGTTTTGCCCTGAGTCCAATCTAGTGGGTCTGATATGCATTTTTTTTTCTCCATAGTGATTATTGTCTAGAATTTGGGCATCCTAAGTGGGAAACTATACTGTCTCATACCCTGGGATATGTAGGGCTGGCAACAATCCCACTTGGGCCATCCTTCAATAGCTCTTATGCCACCTTCACTCCCTCATTTTCTACAGGATCTCTCATTGTCAGCACTGGCTGCAATGCAATCCACCCCACCAAATGCTGGAATACTCTAGATTCCTTTCCTGTTACCATGGAAAGTTATCACCTCTCTGACCCATATGTACTCTCTCTGACCCATATTTTTAAGCCCAGAGGGAAGCAGTGCTATTGGCTTACACACAGATCACACCGGTCCTTGGATTCTATAAACTAAAATTTTCACCCAGGTTACTGCTCTGAATAATATTGTTTGGCTCAGAGAATTGTTTAACTATGACATCAGGCAAATCTTTCCAAACTTGATGCCCTGCATACATGCTGAACTACAATACCCATCATCCACCCCCAGAAAGTCAATTGTCATGCTGACTTATTGGTAGTGATGGTAAGTCCAACATGCACAGAGCACCAAGTGGAGAAAGCAGTGTTACACTGCCTTCCTGTGGTTTCTAGCAAGCAGATGCATTTGTACCAAAGCAGCAGGGTGAAAGATACATTCATCTACATCCGCATAGCAAAATAACTAGACACCGCCTCCCTGTCCCATCCCCAGGAATAGCAGGAGCTCAGATTTGGGTAAAGAGATCTAAGGAGGTATCTCTAGCTAACTACTATCCAGCTTCTTCTCTTTCAGGCAATGAGACCATCTGTTCACCCAACGTCTACATTGAATGTGCTGACCACACACTAGGTAGGTACTTTTGAAGGTATCTAACAGACCATGAAGGGACCAGTAAGGAAAGGATCTAGACAGCCAATCATAGCAAAGTAGAGCTTTAGTTGCTTTTGTGGGAGCAGCTGGTTGGTGTCTTAAGGCAGGTTTCAGCCCACAGACTCTTGACTGGCCAACTAAAGTCCTCTCCTCCTTCTCTGAAGGCAAGTATGTAGCAAGAGAAAGGAAGAATAGGGAGGGAAAGACATAGATGGATTGATGTGTATGGAAGAAAAAAAGAGAATCGTGCAGATGATAAAATATAAGGACTGGAGACTGGAGTCCAAACCTCAGCCCATTGCAGGAATCCACTACTGCACCATCCCCAATAGATGGCTATCCAGTCTGTTTAAACAATTCCAACAAAGAAGAGTGCACCACCTTCCAAGGAAATCTGTTCCATTTTTGAACGACTATGTTAGGAATTTTTTTTCTTGATATCCAACTGAATTCCATATCCTTATAATGGATTCTTGCCCTGTCTTCTGGAAATTGTGCCTTACATTTTTCAACCTGAGATGCAGAACCTGAGACACAGAACATTATATTTCCCTCTGTTAAATGTCATCCTATTCATTTCAGCCCTACTGCTCAAGCCTATTTAAGATCTTCTTGTATTTTTTCTTTCATCTAAAGTATCAGACACGCCTTCGAGCTTTGTGTCATCTACAGACTCCTTCATCCCTTCAACTCCTTCATCCAAGTCATTGATAAAAAGGTAGAGCAGTAGCAGGCCCAGGAGAGAGCTTACAGCATGCCACTCATCACCTTCTTCCATCTTGATGGAGTCATTAATGTATACAGGCTGCTCTACCAAAAACAGAGATCAGATTAACTTGGGGTGACTTGTTCTTGATAAACCCATGCACCGCATTGTTTCTAAATGCTGACAAACGGACTGCTTAATAATCTGTTCTAGAGTTTTGCCTGGTATCATGCTCAAGCTGATTGGTCTGTAGTTACCCAGGTCCTCTTTTGCCCCCTTTTTTTTGAAGACAGAATAACATTTTCTTCAGTCCTCTGGCATAATGCCCATCCTCCATGATTTCTCAAAGATCATAGAAGGAGGCTCCAGAACAACATCTGTGAGCTCCTTTAAGCTTCCTGGCTATACTTGATCTGGCCCTGGGGACTAAAACACATCCATAGTAGCCAGACAGTCCTTAACAATCTTGCTGCTTTTCTCGATTTTTCTGTTTTGGTCCAATGGAACATAGATCCCCTTTAGGGAGGGAGAAGACTGAAGCAAAGAAAGAACCAAGGAGCTTTGCCTCTGCTCATCACCTCTAACCATCCTACCATCCTCTCCCAGCAGTGAGCCCACCCCTTCCCTTTTCTTCCTCTTAGTTGACTTGGCTAAAAAGCCCTTTTTGTGCCTTTCCTTGCAAGTTTAAGTTTCTTTTACTCTTGAGCATTTTTTACTTTCTGCAAATATTAGCTACTTGGTAGTATACCTTCTCAATAATTTCACTCCATTTCCATTTCCTATACACATTCTTTTTAATAGCTCAGTCAAAAGCCTCCTGTATATCCATTGTGGTTTCCTAGACTATTCTCTCCCTACTTTTTCTTCTCATCCGAATGGTGTGTGATTGGGCCTCTAGTATCTTATTTTTAAGAAGTTCCCAATCTTCCTGTGTTCCTATGACCGAAGGATTTCTGTCTGTGGGAACTCCTCTATGCTTGTTGAAGTTAGCTCTCCTGAAGTCAAATATGCATGTATGACTATGTATATGTGATATACTTCCTTTTTGGGGGAGAAGGGTAATTCTTGAAGCCCAAGACAGTGTGGTCACTTCCCTCCAAGATCCTGCTGCTTTTATCTCTTCAACCAGTTCTTTGCTATTGTTTAGGGCCAGACCTAGAAGAGCTGTTCTCCTTGTCTCTACTTCAACCTCCTGGAAAATAAGGCAGTCAGCAGAACTGCTGAGGAATTTGGGGGGCCTTGGAGTCTTAGCTGGGCTTATTTTCCATCAGATGTCTGGGTAGTTGAAGTTTCCTGTTATTACATCTCTCCTCCCAGAAAGTTCTGTCATCTGGTCCAGGAGGGCTTTATTCAGATTTTTGGTCTGGTTTGGCAATCTATAGCACACCCCTTGTTGATTCTTCTCCTTTGTATTCTTAGCCAGATGTTCTTGCTGAACCCTTAGGCTGAAATTCATGAATTGCTACAGATGTATGCACTTCATCACATATATTGCTACCTCCCTTTTTGTCAGGTCTATTCATTTTGTATAAGTCATGGCCTTTGATCTTTGCAATCCACTTGTGAGTTTCATCCTACCAGGTTTCAGTAATTCCTAAGACATATTCACCTTAGAGAAAGAAGAGGTGATAAATATGAATGATGGAGGATATATTGCTGTATGAATGGGGAATGTGTGAATGGATGTGTATACCCAGCGTCTATGGGCTATGTATTTCTTTCTTTTGTTTTACCTAATGCACTTTTGGCATGTGGCATCTTGAGTGAGAAATGCCCCCACCCATCCATTCTTCACTCTAAGAAATAGGAATAGTTTATATGATGACTTCACAAAATTCTCAGGGTAGCTGAAATTACAACTTTTGAGCTTGGCTTTAATGAGCTTGGTAGAAAGGAAGAAAATAGCTGCCAGCCTGGGGAAAGTGCACGTGTGTGATACAGTGAGCTGAATTTACAAGTGCTGAGAATTCCTCAAACTATCCTAGGACAGCCATGTGAGAACTGTTGATCACTGGCAATTCTGAAGGGGATCTAGACCAAGAGCAGACAATGTGTTTGCCCCCTCCCCCAGGAATGCATGTGGCAATGAGTGGAAGCTGCTATGAACAAAGAGAGTGGTGGTTATTTATTTGCTAGCTCCTTAAACTACAAGTACTGCAATATTGTGACCTTTGGCAGCTTACGAAATAAAAAACATCCATACATCTGTGGTTATGGCCAGAGCTACCATCTCTCCCATCTCAACTTAAAGAAGGACGCACAACCTTCTGCTTCCCTTTTTTATCTCATGAGACACATACGCATAGTAACATCAAACACTTGCTTGGCAGAATGGCCAGAGCACAAAATAGCTAGGATATAAAGCTCATGGGAATAATTCTTCCTGGGTGCCCTGCGCCCCCTTCACAAACGTGCTATCCCAGATCTGCTGAGCAACCAAGAATGATTGGAGTAGGGTACATTTGGTAGGCTGCAGTCAAAATCCCTGAGAATTGTATATGACCTGAAGCCCTGGGGATGTCCACCAGTGATCTAGTCCATATGTTGTAGCCTTATAGATAGCAATTACCTATGCTACATGATATGTTATTCTAAAGCAGGCCCATCTTTTCCATACATGCCTTTTCACTCATAGATACAGCCATTGAAGATTCCCAGGAACGCTGTATCTGTCCCACGCCCTGTAACTTGACTCGCTACGGCAAGGAGATTTCCATGGTGCGCATTCCCAACAAGGGCTCAGCCCGGTACCTTGCTCGCAAATACAACCGCAATGAGACCTATATCCGGTGAGTATCATGTTGCTGAGGAGAATTAGAAGAATTCAGACAGTGAGCAAACTTCCTAGAGTGTGGTGGTGACACAAAACTAAAGCAAATAAGGCCTGGAGGGCCTGTGTGTGGAAAAACTCAGTTTGTAAATCTTCTTTCTCCTGCTTCCATTATTCCCACTGTCCTAAGGGAGAACTTCTTGGTGCTGGATATCTTCTTTGAAGCACTGAATTATGAGGCAATTGAGCAGAAGAAGGCATATAATCTGGCAGGGCTTCTGGGTGAGTGAGCATACATAGCTACTTCTCTGCCATTCCCCCTGTGTGAGAGCTACAACCCTGGAAGCAAAGCAAGTTCTGAGGAGGCAAGGATTGTGTGAGCAGACGAAAAAGGTGAGTGAGCAAGCCTGGCTTTGACTCAAGATGGCTTAGACTGAGGACTGTTACTAGGCCCATGTCAGGGTCTTATAGCAACTTGTGGCACCTTAGTGGCCCTTTCTGTTACCTGTCTGCTCTTGAGCTAAGAGCTGCAAGAAGGCCTTCTAGCCTCCATAACTGGTGGTACCTCTTCCCAGCATTCCTTCTTTTAGAAAACCTCCACAATGACAGAGAAACAGGCACCTAGATCAGGCTTCCACAGTTCTCCACAAGGCACCACCTATTCAAGAACTGTGGTGCTTGTTGCTCACCTAGCAGGATGAGCACCTATCCCTCCTTCATCTTCTCCTTCTGGAGGAGACAGAGAGAACCCTGGAGTGCTCCAAAAGAAAAGGAGATAAGGACCCCAGTGAAAGCAGAGCCATGCTTGCCATCCAGCCTTCAAGCTCCACCACCCAGTCCTTCCCAACCATCAATATGCTCAACCCCTGGCTGGTTACTTAGTGCCTCTTCCTTGTCTTCTCCTTTGTCACTAGGGGACATTGGAGGCCAGATGGGCCTCTTCATTGGGGCCAGCGTCCTAACCGTCTTGGAAATCCTGGACTACATCTGTGAGGTAAGAGCCCTCTCAGATAAAGTGTAGGCTGGGCTGGAAGGAGTAGGGAGTTGGACTGGAGAAGGGGGAAATCTTCTGCCCTGCACTAAATACAATTCTGTCATTAAATGATGAGTCCCCACCTGTTTGAGAGTTGTGCTGACCTCAGATTGTGAAATAATAAGTGGTGAAGGCTCCAGGCTAGAAAGCAGGAGACGGTGAGTTCTAGGCATGACAGCCGGCTGGGTGTCTTTGGGCCAGTCCCTCTCTCGCAGCCCAACTCACCTCACAGGGTGGTTGTTGTGGGGAAAATAGGAGGAGGAAGGAGTATTAGGTATGTTCGCCACCTTGAGTTATTTATAAAAATAATAAAGGCGGGATAAAAAATCTAATAATAATAATAATAACAACAACAACAGCAACCTCTCCTCAGGGCAAGGGGCTGGAGAACCTGCGGTTCACTAAGTGTAGTTGATTTCTAATTCTGGTTAGCCCCAGTCGGCATGACTGGTAGGCGGGGTGATCAAAGCTGAAGTTCAACTGTATTGATGACCAAGGTCTACACTTCATGAATTTTGGGTGGCAGATGATTGTGAGGACATGTGGACAAAGTTCCCAAAGTGGACATGGTCAGGATTTTTTTTTTTCTGGACTTCGGAAAGTTTTGGTCGCTCTTTTGTGTGCTTGTTTAACTAGGATAGAACCGTTTTTGTGTATTTCCTGCTGCAAAGTGACAGGAAACAATGACTTTGATTTTCAGTAGTCATGTTCAGAGAAGGTTCTGGGGCCATCAAACAACAGGTTCAGGGCCACATACAGTCCAGGGGACCCAGATTGTTTGTTTGGATTTGACTTACTGTGTTGTATGGACTCAGCCAATGGTAGTTTATTTGTTAAAATGTGGTTAAACAAATCATAGTGTAATACAGTGGATGAACACATTATTTATGTATTAAATGAAATTTATTTATTTTATGTATTTATGATTTAATATGCCTGAATATTGCTTCTTAGGCTGAAGCAAGACAAAGCAGTTTATAATTAAAACAGCTGTAAAATATATGCAATAATATAAAACAACATTTAGTGAACCTTAAAACATATTCAATAAAAAGGAGAGGAGGGACATTCTTCCATTATTCAAATAAAGGAGGCTTGGCTGGCAATATTTCCTACTATCCATGTCCTCAGACTGCCAGCTAAACAGGGAAGAATACAATCAGAAGCCCCAAGCCTTTGAAGAAGGACCCCAAAGACTTTCAAAATTGGCCCCTAAATTGTATCCCTTTACAGTGGAGAAAGTAATCTTACTTATGGATAGTAATCTTACTAGCTGGCAATTCTGATTGCAATGGCCTAGAAGCCCTGTACAATCAATCAATCAATCAATCAATCATATTGTAGAGTCTTACATTTTAAAAATATAGATCTCTTTTATCCCGGTCCTTAGGCACACCCACTTTTCAGAATGTAGCCCATAGCCTTCCAAAAGTTCTGTACCTCTACTCTGGAGCTTTGGGCCTTTGACAGAAACCATAATGGCCTACATGATGATCTTGATGGGCAGTGGAAAACTAGGGGAAGGGTTACATCTATTTCCTGCTACACAACCATCTCAGAATACAAAAGCCCAGCTGTTGCCATTATCCTGTCTTTTGCTGTGCTTCAGGTGATCCGCGACAAGGTGGCCCATGGCTTACGGCGCCCCAAACCTCCCCTGAAGAAGCCTTCAGGCAGCATTGCCACCCTGGGACTGGAGGAAATCAAGGAGCAGGTACAACACAGGTTTCTTCCTCTCCCAAATTAACTCCTGCAGATGCCACAAAATTGAACTGGGAAGAGGGCTGAATTGGAAGCAAAAGAGATGCCATTCAGTTGACCCTGAAGCTTCGAACCTAGTCAGTTAAGGGTGAAAGAAGCTGGGAGAGAAAGATGAGACAGACCACCAGCTTCTGTATTTAATAGAGGGATATGCCATTTATATGAGAATTTTGAAGGGTTTTGTGGACCAGGTGCAGCAAGCTGTATGATTGTAGGTATGATGAAAATTTGTCTTTCTTACTGGCATTTTAAGAGAAACATTCCACTTAATGTTGCAGTTTCTGTATCTCTAAGAAGCGTGCATCTTATATCTCTGTAGCTGTTTGAGAATTATACATCAGCTTCCCCCAGCCTGGAGTCCTCTGGACATGTTAATACTATGACTCCCAGAATTTCCAGATCTGTTGGGGTCTGCAACCATGGGCCTTTGCTGGAATTTTTTCTAGAAGCATGGGCAAAGCTGCAGTTTATAGTGTGACAGTAAATTGTGTCACTCACATGTATCATTACAACACACCTGCCCAATTTTCTTGTATATATGCAGTTGGATATCTAGCTGTGCCATTTTTGTCATGTATTTCCTATGTTCCAGAAGGTCCCATGTCCTAGAATCCAAACATGAAGTTACCTTACCCTGAACCCAACTCTTTTGTCTATTTAGTATTCTCTATATTGACCGCAAATGCAGCAGCTCTCCACGATTTCAGATTTGCTAGTCTTACCTGGAGAGGTCAGGACATCAACCTGGGGCCTTTGGCCTGCAAAGCAGAGGGTCTACCCATGAGTTAGAGCCCCTCCATTCTTCTTGGAAAGCCTTGCAATTATTCTCTAGAGAGAAGCAATGGAGTCTATGGGAAATGTCTTTTTGCCGTGGGAACAGGGAAAAAGGGATATATTTGGCCAGAGTTGGAAACTCAGTTGACTTTCACATGGTTAATCAGCCACATTTTTCATTAGCTAATGTAATATAACTTATTATGCATGGATTTATTGATTTATTGATTTATTTAGCCCATTTATATAGCCACCCATTTCACACAAAGTGACTCAGGGCGGCGTACAACAATTAAAATAACAAGTGAATGAAAACAGGCATATAAAAAGATAAAAAGTTATTAAAATAAAAACATTATCACACACATTTTTTAAAATTTAGGTTTTAAAATATACAAACCCCACAGAGAGAGCAGAATATCAATTGCAGTGGAGCCATCTAAGAATGTCTCCGGTTCCCAAAGACCCCCAGCCTGATGACACAACCAGGTCTTGAGGGACTCCTAAACAACAGCAGGGAGGGGGTGAGCCTCACTTCAGGGTGGGAGAATATTCCACAAGGAGGGAGCCACAGCAGAGAAGGCCCCCCTCCTGGGACCCACCAAATCCAAGTCCACAGCATACCTTCCCTGCTGGATCTAATGGGACGGGCTGATGCGACTGGGGAGAGGCGGTCCCTCAGATAACACATTATCTTTATATATATTATTATGTTACACACATAACAACAGCAACAAAAAAGCCGTGATTGTATTAGATTCCATTTCTATTGTTCTGGTAACCTAGCAGCTTGTACAGCTAGTCCACCAAGATTTATAGGCCTTAAGAAATTGTTATACTAGATCTACCCCTTCTTTTCAAAGGGTAAACCTTTGGATCCAAGATCCTGACCATAGTTTTCTACCTGTGCTTGAAATCCTCAAGAATTGAAATCCAAGAAACTGTTCAAATCCTAAAGCAGTGCTTGATATTGGTCATGGACTGAATGATTTAAAATGAATTGAGGTGCTCCTGATCAACCAGTAAGGAGATCAGTAAATTAGGAATCACTTTGAGTACCATTTTGGAGGGCCGGGCAGGATATAAATAGAATGAATGAATGAACGAACGAACGAACGAACGAATACTATTATGGAAGCTTCCCTCTCTAGGTAAAACACAAGAGACCGAGTACTCTAGAATTATGGCACCGTAGAGTTGGAAGGGGCCATTTAGGCGATTGAGCCCAACCCCCTGTTCAGTGCAGGAATCCAGATTGAAGAATCCCAACAGATATTGTCTAACCTTCCCTTGAACACACCCAATTGAAGGGAGCCCACCACCTCTGCAAACTGTTCATGCCATCTTTAATAGTACATTTGAAGACAAGACATTGATTTCTGAATAGCCATAATGCCAGATTGCCTCAACACCAAAGCCTGCTTTAAGAGAAAAGGAGAAGAAGACCCATCCAGGAACTAAGAGAATAGAAAACTTGCAATTTTGCTTAATCTCAAACATAAGTAAATATGCAGTCCAAATTGCATGGCTACTACAATCAATTTCAGCCCTCCCCCCAGTTCCCTTTCTAAAGCCCCAACAGATCAGACCTGATTAACACAAACTGGATTACCCACCACCTCCACCACCACAGTCATTATATGACAGGGCTGCTGCGCAGGACTGGCATAACCCATCGTCTCTCAAATACCGCAGTGCTGTTCGCAATATGGGTACACTGTTAATAGAGCAATGTTTTAAAAAATGCATAGCAACTCAGATGAATTGTATTTAAAGAAAAGATGTTGCGTTAGTAATATTACACACTCCTGTCTCTGATTGTACCTTTTGTTTTGGGTAGACACATTACTGCCCAATCACTGCTACAACAAAAGCTTCAGTTTCTGAATTGTTTTTTTTTTTACCAGGCAGCAATCATTTCTCACTAGGGAAGATTAAAAAATAATCCTGTTCATTTGTTGGCTAAAAATACCAAAAAGCGGGAATAACCCTTTCTTGCAAAATTGGCAGATGATTCAGTACGTATTTTAGGTTACCTTGGTCTTCTAGAAAGCCTAGAGACTTCTTTTAATGAAAGTTTGAAATCTACATTTATGCCTAGTGGGGGTGTGTGTGCACCTTTTGTAGACACCAATAACTACAACTCTACACATACCTTTCGTTTCCAGAACATGTACTGTTTGCTTTTATCTATAAGTTGAGTGGGGCATATATTTCTGTGTGTGGGAAGAGAGAAAGAGAAGGAAAATAATTCAGCTGTGATGGATCACTGATTAAGTATTCTTTGGAACCCCTACTGATAACATTTTGCTAAGTAAAAAAAGATTTTATTGTTTATAAAAGCCAGTGAACTAGTAGAGGTAAGATCCTTTTAAGTCAGACTATGTCATACACAGGGAATTTAATGTAGCCAAACAGGCAAAAAACCCTTCTTGAGCTAGTAGAGAACATCTGCAGTCATGACCAGAATAGAGGAGGCTGAAAAATGGTGAGAATCTGAGTTGTTATATGATAAAACAGGCAGATCTACTTTCAAAAGAATTTGAGAGCTGAAGAAGATATCCAGTCTGACTTTTAAGATATGAGCTTATCCAAACTCATAAAGGTAAATATAGAAAGTGGTATGCATATACTGTGTTGAAGAGAACTACCATAAAAAAAAGAACTTTTGGATTGGAAGCAACTGGGAATTCTAGATTAAATGTGTCCTTCCGGAACAGCTAATAATTTCACAGACAGGGATGGTTGAGGACGATGACTGAGGTTGAAACTTAGCAGGAGGCCCTTTCAGATACTGGAAACTGTGACCTTGCCCCCCCCCCCCCCCCACACACACACACCATCGCAACATGTCTCTCCAGCACACTTTCTTGACCAAAGATTTAGATGTCTTTTAAGTAATGTAATCTTGAGCATTTGGTTTACACACATTCCCAAAAGTAAAAAAACAGGATTTTCACAACTTTAAAAAAAAAAGACTCTGTAGATGTCAGCCCTTCAAGGTAGGCAGATCTGGAAACTGACTTTACACATTTGATTGGAACTATATTGATATAGTCTGAGTTTTCCCTTCCCTCCCACTGATACCCTAGGGCAGTGTTTCTCAACCTTACCAACTTTAAGATGTGGACTTCAACTCCCAGAATTCCCCAGCCAGCCAGCTGAAGTCCACACATCTTAAAGTTGGCAAAGTTGAGAAACACTGCCCTAGAGAGTTAAGGCAGAGCCAGTCTGAGTTTCTTCCTAATGTTTTCATTGTTTCCCAGATTAAAGCATGTTTTTGTAATCATCTCTGCATAATTTCTCCAAGATCACCTCTGTGATTCTGTACAGTAGAGGAATTTAACTCTGGCCTTGAGAAGGAGGTAGGAGAGGTGAAAGAGTTACTCAGGTCTGGGAAAGTAGAAAACGTGAGAAAAAAACTCAGAACTGTCTCCCCCCCTCCCCCGGCTGCCCCTCAACATTGTCCTTAAAAAGGGGTGGTGAAGGCTTTGAATAGGCTTTCAAGATTCTCTTAAGATGCCCTGCAACAATAAAGTCACATTCCTGAAATCCCTGCTGCATCTGTTTCTTGACCTGGCCTACCTCGAAGGGCCGATAGATGGCAGATGTTAAACCTGCAAATAGATTTTCCCGCAACAGTAGAAATGAAATACACTGGAGAATAGCCAGTTGCAAAGGGGAGGGGGGGCAATTGTAACTGAGCAAATCAATCTGATTTAGAAGAACAACTATCGAAAGCTGTCACTAGACAGTATCCTCATCACTCCATGGAGCTTTAAATCCAGAAGCTAAGGCAAGTTAACCTGGTGATACAGCTGGACAGCTGGAAAAAGAACTGCAACTGTTCACTGGCCTATGAAAAGGAGTTATTCAGATGCAATATATTTAACAAGGTGCTGATAAAACTCAAACCTCACGCAAGAAGGAAACTGATATGGCCATTGAGCAGCAGAAAAAGTGGGCTGGGGATACATAAAATCTAAGTAGAAACTATGTTTGCCGCCTACCCAAAATGTGGTGTCTGAAAGCAGAACTGAAAGGATGGCCAACATTTATCCCTGGCCAGAGGACATCCCTGATGAGCTGTGAGCATGACACTGCCCGGATTTCTGCAGAGTTAGGACAAGATTTCTAGAAACAGTTCCCTGTGTTTTTCTAATGCATCTCAATTTACCAATACAAGCTTCATGTGCCTCTGCTCTTCTGTTTTGCAAACTGTATATTCAGCCAATTGGGCCCCCCTTGTCAGGCATTTGGAAAAGAGGGCAGAGATTGTGGGGGGCAATTGAGCAGGTCTTGAAATTGAGGGGGCTCAATTAAGCAGAAAGTCGTAGTATGTTATCCTGAACAAACATTTTATCTACAGATCCATGAGAACAAGTCTTCTGCTTTGTTTCTAAAAATGGGAAGCCTCAGAATTCACCGCTGTTCTAATTCTAATTTGTTCCACATTTTTGGGATAATCATGTATTTCTATTCCTAGACCAATTTGTATGAAGTCAAAAGCAAATACCTGGGAGGAGTATACAAAGGATGGTACACCTCTCCCCAAAATGACTGTGTGGATTCACGTCTGCCTATTTTTGGCTGCCCCATTGCTAAGACATTGAAGAGGCATTTTGGAACTGAGAGAATTGGTACAGCTTTTGCAGACTGTTCAGAGACTCATTTTACTGTGAACCATAGCAGACACTTACTAAAAGGAGAAAAATATTCAAGATCCATAAGACTGTTTGGCTAATGGCCTCATTACCACTATTGGCACTTTTCCCACTGAGCTAAATAGAAAGAGAAATAGATGGCACAGAAAGGAGGAGAAAATATCAGGGTCAGTCCACTGAGTTAGCTACCAAGGCTTTATAATAGTTCTTGTTTCCAGAGAAATTCCCTATGTTTGGACAATCTCGGTACTTTGTCAAGGAAATAAAAGTTTCAGAATTTTTGGAGCAGGAGGGGATGTTCCTACCAAGGGTAGTGCATATAATAAAGTGTTCTTAATACCATCAGTACAAGGTCTCCATTGTGTGACTTCCCCCACAGATGATAGCTGCTAGAAATTAAATCACCCATACATTCAGCACTCCAGACTACTTGGTCTTTCTGAAAACTGCCCTGAGCAGCTCCTTCTTGCTCAAAGCACAGATTCTAAAACCAAGGAAAAATTATCAACAGCCTAAGAAGTATGTTTTTTTAAAAAAGCAGCCATAATGGCAGAGCCTGCTGATACAGAAATACTCTTAAGCTTCCAGCTCTGGCTTTGCAGAGGGTTCTGCCCAAGCCATACAAAGAAGATCAATGTGGAGCCAAATCGCCTCTGCGGTGTCATTAATGGGACTCCACGACCAACATAGAGGAGCAGTTCTTTGCATCAATTTGGAAGGGTTGCCCCACCATCAATCCACTGCAATCGTCAAGGTCATAGGAGACAAGGGAGGAGCCGAGTCATTGTTGGTTTAGATGCGAGCGGATGGTTCAAATGCTGAGACTCAGTACATATTCAAAGGCACAGAAACTGCAAAACCAAAAATTCAGGTAGATACTTACAGGGAAAATAGAAAATGTAGAGCAGGCTTCTCAAGACTGATGACTTATGGAAACAAACTATCTACCAGTCCCTGCGAGAGCTGCTATTGCTATGAGTGGAGAAGGGATAGCTACAGAAGAATATGGAGGAACCCCAACAAATGACCTAAAAGAATGTGATGGGAGTGAGTGAGATTCAGAAAGATGGCCTCTGAGTTAATAGGCTGGTGCACGTTGCGATGAATGAATCAAGGGCGGGGAGTGGAGCAGTATTTTTCATTTAGGCTCCATCTCCCAGGCAGACCATTGGCTCCTCCTGGCCAGGCTGGCTATAAATACTTGGTGAGATCTCAGTCTTCTGGTGAGCAATAGGTCACTTAGATTTAAGCTGAAGGTCCAGTTTCATGCTTTCCAACATATTTTCTGCTTCCAGGTTTTTAATACCGGCTTTATGGACAGAATATCTGAACCTCGTCTCTCTTGGATACCGATTCTCGTTATGCTTACGTCTTGTATTGCGGCTGCCTCTCCCTCCATAGCAGCCCTTGTGCATCATTGCCCCATTACTCATCCAACTCAAGTCCCTATGCTGTTCAAGCCCAATCCTGTTCCCATGCAAAAGAGTCCAATTCCACTCTCAGAGGGAACCAGAATGTTCATATCAAGGAAGGATAACGTTTACGTTGCAGGTATTTAACACCGACCATCCACACACCCCCACTCCTTCAATAATAAGGATGGCCCCTGGGGCTGGAAGGAGGCAAGGTCTACTGCCTGGCCTGTCTTCTTAAAGACAACAGTCTGCAGAGGAATGCTGCCACAGAGAACATCTGTTCCTGGGAACTAGCTACCTGATCTGCCTATCCCCTGAAGGAGGACACATCAGGAAGGACTTCTGGAAATGACCTGACATTTGGGCAAAGGCTAGCGTGACCTTGCACTTCCTGTGGCCCTGCCATTAGCCCAGCACTTGCAACCTCACCATTGATTTTCTCATTTTACAAAGGCCCAGGAAGGTGGCAGCAGAGAAGAATGCCAGCACCCCAAAAGGGGCAGCGGGGAAGAAGAGCAGGGTTTTCTGCAAGCATACTCCAGCCTAAGAGCCCTGCGCATCCTGGAGTACCCCCTGTGTACTCTGCACGGGGGAAGCAAGCCCTCCTGCCCTGTTGGCCTGTCATCTTAACGTGTTTGGTAAATGAGTGGCAAAGACCATATGCCTTTATGGTGGAAGCTGATCCAGGGCTGCATCCAATTCCTCAGGAGTCCGATGTGCTATAAAGATAAAATACAGCCGGCAAAGGCATTGAAGGCTCATCAAACATGCCAAGTTTTAGCTGGCTCTGGAGCTGTCGGATGAGGAATAACTAATTAGCAGCTGAGTTTACTTTAATTTCCTGCTGCTGCCAACGTTTAAGTCAATAAAAGCGAGAAATCTTTGAATGCAACATGGTTGCAGTAAGAGCTGTAAATAAAGCCGCAGCTTGAAAAGTCCCCAAATGAGCAGGCAGTGAAAGGTCCCCTGCCCCCCTCCCCATGAAAGAGTTCCTTGGCTACAGCTGGACCTCTGAGCAGACTCCTGAAACCCCAGAAAGGGAGGGGTTGTTCTCATGGCTAGGGCAGCGGGGGGAGAAGGCAGAGGGAGAACAACATTTTCTATTCCACCGGAGGAGCTGTGGATTCAGGGGCTTCAATCTAGACCCCAACTCTTTGAAAGGAGCCCTTGTTCTTGGTTCAATTCTGGACATGAAGGCTGCAGCTGATTCTGCCATTGTATCAGAACTGAGTGTCCTACGGGGAGTCTTGCAATGGGAGGGGTCTTCACTACACATAAAGTCCCTTCTGTTAGTTGCACTCTGGTTCACTCCACATGATTCAGCATTTGGAGGATACAAATTTAACTAGAGCTCTTTAATACTTCCCTACAATTAGGTTGTTTGGGGGCAACAGGACAGCTCCCCAAAATATCCGGGTGTGATTTCTGGTTTGTATCGTTGTTCCCTCTCTACATATGTCTGTGTTTGGGGGGAAATATCTGCTGCGGTAGCTATATAGCTGTGTATTGTTTCAGCTTTTATTTCTTATTCTGGATGTGCTCATTTATGCAAATCAAGATGATAGACCCAAACTCCAAGATAAAGCATATATTTACTGTGCAGAAAACCCATTGTTCAGTCTACCACATTTTTTGCTTAAAATATCAGGAAGCTGTCTTTTGAGATGGAATTTGGGCAGGTTCTGGCTGATATTAGAGCACATACAGCCTATTATTTTGACTTGACCGTTAAGGCAGATGGAAGGAAGAAAAAGCAGTGGAGTAAGGTCTATCTTCGAAAGTTTTATGGCATTGGTTTAGTTGCAATCTCCAGCAAAGTGCCTTGCAAGACAGTGCTGGAACTTATAGCTCCAGGTGATCTTTTTTTCTTTTTTTACCTGTATGCAAGAAAATTCAACAAATTCTCCATTTCCCCAAATAGGTGAGGGATCAGAGATTTCTTATGGGAAAGAGAGGTTTCTCCCATTTTCACATCTGTTTTGCAAAGCAGGCATTTTTTCCCAATGCAAAATGGCAACGTCCTGTTCTTTTCTCTCACTCTCAGTTTCTCGTTCAGTTTCCCTCCTGCCTGTATATTCCCTCCCCCCTGTCCCCCTTCAGTTGGGTATATGTGGAGGGGGATCACATAGAATGATGGCGGAGAGAAAGTGGGGATCCTGTGCCTGTACACATCCCCATCCCAGCCATTTTACACCCATTACCCATCTCTGCCCACACACGCACCCCAGAGGTTTTGGGTTGCCCCTGCAGCCTTTTGCGGGCTAGACGTGACGGAAGGGCTCAGAGCAGAGTATATCAGACAGAGGCAGAGTAGATTTATGTTAGTGGGCAAAACCTCCAAGTCAGAGGATGCAACAGATGCCTCCGATCCATACCTCTCAATGGCGAAGAAAGCGCCAGCCTAACTGCCTGGCTGCATGGCCACAGCACCACCTCGTGGTCAGAATGGCAGGTGGCCACGTTTTGTTTTCTCTGTGAGGAAAAGATGATGGCAGCCCACCCGACGCCATAGCACACCATGTTTAAGAGCTAAGGCAGCTTCATCCACATCAGGGCTACTGTGGGTCCTTCTCCTCCATTCCATCCCCATCTTCAAAATCCCTTTTATATGTAACGGGTGCTGGGAGAGGCAGGACATACCAGCCCTGAGAGCCCCTTGTCACCCTCCAGGGATTTCAAGAGTGGATCTTCGAAAGCACTGCCTTGGCGCAGTCTCTCTACGGAGTGGCTGTGAGGAACAACAGTCCCACCTCCTCAGGCCCCACCCTCACCAATGCAACATTCGGCCATTAAGCTGCTGGCACAAGCCACTATCTGCCTTACCCCTCCCATGTTGTCTTGATGAACTGTGTATATGCTTGCATTTAAATACTTTTTGGAGTGTCCTACATGAAATGCATGATGTATTGGTCTTTGGAAAGTTAATTCTCTCTCTCTTTTTTTTTTCTTATTTGGAAAAACTATTTCAGGCTGTCATGTTTTAAAACCCATGAGAGCACTTTCTACTTCATCTGATCAGGATGATCAGGGGCTGGAAGCCCAGCCATATGAAAACAGCATAAAGAAGCTGGGCATGTTTAACTTGCAGAAGAGAAGATTAAGGAGTGGTACAATAGTGGTCTATAAATATCTAAAGGCTGTCACATGCAAAAGAGAAATTTATCTCTGTTGAAACGTAGAGCAGAACTAGAACCAAGGAATTGAAATTAAAAGCAAGGAGACTTAAGCTGAGTATCAGGAGGAGTTTTCTGAATATAAAAGCTGTTAAGCAGAGGACTAGTCTGCCTAGAAACCCCCTCGCTGCAAGTTTTTAAAGGGGGCAGGATAGACACCTGCTGAGATGATTCAGGGGATGTGGTGAAGGTGCTGGCCTAGAAAGCAGGAGACGGTGAGTTCTAGTCCCGCCTTAGGCATGAAAGCCGGCTGGGTGACTTTGGGCCAGTCGCTCTCTCTCGGCCCAACCCACCTCGCACGGCTGTTGTTGTGGGGAAAATAGGAGGAGGAAGGAGCATTAGGTATGTTCACGGCCTTCAGTTACATATATTTTAAAAAATGGGATAAAAATCTAATAATAATTTTAGGTTTCACACACATGCTTTTAAAAATACATAAATTGTTCTTGAAGACAGGAATATACAGAAGGGGCCTTGGTAGTCCCACAAAACACTTCCAACTCTACCGCTTCATGTATTCTCAAATTGTAGCTGCTGGTGCAGGATCTCAATGACTTTCTTGCTTGAAAATCCCACTAACCCTGAAATTACTATTTAATCAACATAAATTGTTCCCACTAACCTTACTTATACCTTCCGCTAAGTGTGTTACTGATCTTCCTCATAAATTTTCTTTTTTGAATAACATTCATCCCTTGTTTCGGAGTTCACAGGTTCTTTCTGAATTTGATGATGTGAAACATGCCAAAGTATAGCTTTTCCCTATGAGGCTATCATTTAATTTCGTTGGTTAAATCACACAGGGCACAGTATGTTCTGAACCATTTTATAGCCAAACTAACTAGTAATTATATCTGGAATTTTAAACACATTTCAGGTGATGGAGTGTGGCATTTTTCCAAACCTATATTCTTGCTCCATTGGAGTCTCTTTCTCTCTTCCTTTCTTGCAGTTCCATTTCAGATCTTTGAGGAAGATGCAGATTTAACAGAAGTGGGAGCAGGGAATTGAAGGTAGAACATACTGGGGCAATGGAGCAATACTGGAAATGATTAATGCTACTGGAGGTTGAGGCAATGGGAAAATTGACCCGAACAATCAAATGCAAGAAACTGGCACATGGTGAAGGCCTATTTCAGAAGGCAAAATTGGGGTGCCCTTCAGGAGTGGCTCATATTTGCCACCCTGGGTCATAACTCCAGCTCCTGTGCAGAATCCACTAGTCCGTCTCCTCCTCTTCCTTGCAACATCTGGCATCGTGTGGTGCTCAGTGACCTTCTATATATTGTTGAACTACAGCTTCCACCATCCAGCACCATGGAAGCTGTTGGCTGGAGCTGATAGAATTTGACTTTATCAACATCTGGAGGGCCACCATCGCTTATCTCTGGTGATGGGGTGTTATCACTGTACTGTACACTGCCACACTTTTCTGCACATCATTGGCCAGCAACATAACTCAGTGCATAGAAGAGGGGAAGAAAACTTTGACAACTTGTTTTTTATAACTCTTTGTTACCCACAGGTTTCTTAGAAGGGTAAAATCTGCCTGTGTCTCTCGCAAGCCTCTCTAATGCTGATCCTGGGACAAAGTTGCTAGGAAGATATTAATGGATGCTGTTCTGTGTCTTCTCTTGCAGAGCTCCTGTGAGACCTTGGGCCATCACTCCGAGGGCACCTACCCCACAGGCCTCCTGCCTAACCACCATCATCGCCACCACTACTCACCCCAGGGGGTCTTTGAAGACTTTGCTTGCTAGTCCGACTCGTGCACCCACTCCCACCTATGGGAGAAGGGCTGCTAGAATGGCTTTGGGTGCAGCACATTCCACCCGTGCTAATGGTCCTTGCTAGTCCCAAGCCAGACCAACCTATGTTCTCCCACTTCCTAAGGCTTTCCGAAAGCATCTTACGCTTTTCGCCCCCCCTCCATCCTCTCTAACCCCTGGCCCTTCTCTAAGAATCAGTGCCCCCCATACTGAAGCACAGAGAAAGGCTCAGCTGCCAAGGTCAGGGAGGCCTCTGAGCAGCTCCATTGATCAGAAATAAGCTTTGGGGGCAGTTGGCACTAAGCCTCAAAATGGGAGGAAGGGCACTGGGGAACGTGGAGCATGCTGGGGAGTAAAGATGCCTTTTCAAGAAAGAGCAGCAAAACTATTCGAGGCCCAGTTGGATGGTGCAACACTGACCAACTAATTGTTCACAAGCCTCTGTGGCTGAACCTCCTTTGGCTGCAAACTCCACTTGGGGGGATACGTGTTCTTTGCAGCATCTCTCACTTTATACTACCTTTCTGTCCAGCATTCGTATTCCTGTTTTTGCACCCATCCACCCACCCCTTTGCCCACATCCAGACCATTCAAACATGTATTACCCTAGTCAAGATATTACATGCACCCAGAGGTGTCTCAGGGCAGAAATCGGGTTCTCTGTCTCAGTATCTACTGTTTGGCAGTGCCATGTACCTGTCGCTCACGTATTGCTGCCCACACTTGGACTGTGTCCATAACAGGGTTCAAGATCACAAATCCTGCTCTTTCAAGGGAGATCCAGGCTATTTGCCTTTACTGTACAGACTCTGGCCTGTTACCTCACCCCACCTTTCATCTTTCTTCCCTTCCTCTTTCACAGCTGTAAATGTGTACATAACTGTTTGGGGCCAATGGTTTTTAGCCACCCAGTCCTCCATTGTTGCAGCTGCCCCCTGCTGGTGTCACCAAGAACTGCTGGTGTGGCTAGGCACCCTAAGACATCAAAGCTCAGGTTCTCTCCTGGCCCAGGCAGAGACAGGGACAGCAGGAGGTGGCTGGAGCAAGAACGCCTGCGTCTCCTTGGGGACTCCCTTCCCAGATGTACAGACTTCTCGCCACATCACCTGTTCCATCTGTCCCCTTTCTCCAAAAGCATTCAGGGTCCAAGCAACAACAACAACAACACACACACACACACACACACACATCCCTGGAAGAAGAAGCTCTGAGGGCCCCATGTAATACAGTGAGGAGGTTAGGAGCTCCCACATCCCCCGTGATGCCAGTCCATGGGCTGAAGCGCACAGGCTGTTGATATATGGGGGTGTGGGATGGCTTCTCTTCCAAAAGTGTTGGAGAGGGTTGTTGCAAATCCTTGCTTCAAGTTACAGCAGATCAACCAAACCACCCAGTCACTCTCTGGGGCAAAGGAATATCCCACATACCCAGCCATGGCTCTCAGATCCCAAGCAGCAAACCGGGAAGATCCTCGCTTGCACTGTCATAAAACTCTTGTGTGGTAACATGCCCCTCGCCTAGTCAAGTGCCCCCATACTAAGGAGGCATTTTCAGAAAGAAAGGAGGCGCTTGCACAAGAGGATGCTGGAAATGTTACTCCTCTTTCTCCCATCCCTAGCGAGCAACAAGTGCTGAGGCATTTGACTGCTATAGAGGGAGTAGAAGCCTGAAGATAACGTCCAACCCGCCCGCCTGCTGGAGATGTGCATAATTCTGAAGAGAACAGCCTTTGGGTGGTGTGGGGTTTTGACTGCCGACCAGCCTTGGATCTTCCTGGAAGAAATCTCTCTTCCCATAATTTTACTGAGCGCAAGTCGCTGTTTTACAAATGTATAAATTTCTCCCAATAAAGAGGCACAGGTAGAACTCCAGATGTGTCTGTCGTGGCATCTTCAGCTAATCTACAGTACTTAACTAAGGTCAGGAATGCTGTCTTTTGGAATTTCTTCCCCTGCAATTTCTTCTCCGGCAAAGCTATCTTACCATTTGTATCCCCAGACTGATCTGCTCTAACGTGAGAGATGGTTTGGAAAGCATAATTAAGGGCTGACCTTATTAATAATTGCCTGGTACAGCTTGCTTGTTGGTACAGGCAACTCAAGTTGCCACAGCACTTTGAACAGAATTTCAGCTTCAGGTTTTGTTCTGGACAAAATATAGCAAACAGGAATATGGTGGATGAAAGGCCTTCACCTTCACTATGGAGTAATCAAGCTGCAGAACACACATCTAGATTTATGGAGTAAAACTTTCTGATCAAAGGGTTCTGTTTTCAGGCTTGAACCCTAACAATTTTCATTTTCAGAATCTTGCAACAATTTTATACTCCCTTGGAGTTTATCTCCAGCCCAAACATACCCGTTTTGTATTATTCTACTAGTCCATACAGATTTCCAAAAAAACAAAAACAACTTCATTCAGAGATTCCTAGCCTTCCTTTACAAAGATACAACCCTTGCTCCCCAGGGTTTCCTACCAAAAGAAAATTACATATTTATTTAAAAACTGCACTGTACAGTTGTCTGGGACTTTCTTCAACTATCTGGGCCACAGCAGAGGAAGATAATACATCATCAAGTATCCATTACCATAATGCCATTTAGGCATTATCCTTTTTAAAACCAGTTTTAGATTGTCACCAGCAGAGGGCAGCAGGATTATTTCCTACACACCTGCAAGCTGCAGGCTTAGCCAGGAGAAAGCCTGGAGGGAGCCCAGATCAGGTGTTTTGGGGTTTGCAACAGGGCTTGCAAAAAATGGGAAGTGGGAAGGCCAAGTGCAAAAAGGGGAAGCCCAAAGCTTACACAATCACCTCAGATTGGCTGGAGCTCCTTTTAGCAGCTCCTCTGTCATAGTAATAATAAATTGGAGCTCCTGCTTACCACTGCACTCTTAATATACTGTAGCTTGATTCTAAACTGTCACACTATAAGCAGAGCACAGTTAGGAAAAAGTACCTGCAGAACAAGTTGTTCCCAGTGGTGCAGGCAAAAAAGACAAGGTGTATGCTCTGAAGACACTCTTTTTGTCCCCCTTCTCCTATTTCTGTCTGTCTGTCTGTCTCTCTCTCTCTCTCACACACACACACACACACATATTGCAGACACTTCCCCTGAGAGGTAACATAACAATCCATTTGAACCCCCAGGTGAGGCTTCCAAATTGAAAACATTAAGTAAACAATGGGCTTGCTTTGAAAAAGCAGTAATTCCAGCCATTACTGCCTTTATCTCTATTTACAAAGGGAAATGAAGTGGCTAATTGGGGACAAGATAAAGCCAACATCCTTGTGATCCAAGGGGAACACAATTGGTCTGGGGTGTTTATGAACTGTGAACAAAGAGAGAACCTATGTTGGCTTGCATGGTTTTCAGTCACCACAGCCAGAAAACGGCTGGTTTTTGTGAATTCAGTTTCTGTTTCTCCTGAATAACACTCATGGTTATTCAGTTCACACAGTTCAAATATTTTCAGACAAGGCTTTTCTTACACCCCGTGCTGTCTCAGCCACCCATTTTTAACAAGGGATGGGACTGTCTGCCACTGGACTCCCCCTCCAAGTTTCCCTACTGATTCTTCCATTTATTTTCTCACCTGCAAGAATCTGAGTGAGGGAAAGGGAATCGCTGTGAAATGCCTTCTGCCAATAGCCTGAAGAGCTCTTTTCTGGAAGCACCCACGGTGGCCTACAAGCAGATGTTGCCACCTGGAGGGGCTGATATTTAAGATTCCCGTTTTCATTCCCACTTCCAGAATGTGCCGCTTCCATGTTCCATGCAGAAAGTGTTCATCCTCCAACCCCCAGCGATGAACATTGCCTGGCCACACCTAATCTCAGGTGGTTTGGGATTTATTTCCCCCTTGAGAAATCATTTTCTCTGCCTTGAAAATCTTCAGGTTCCTCCAAGCCTGCTAATACTTTTCCCTTGTGCACAGATTTTACTCTTTTAACCATGTAAGTTTGCTTGTTTATTTGAATGTATAAGTTCATTATGAGAGGTATGCTAAATGTTACACTATAGAAATCAGCTAGAGTGACATATTCTGCTAACTGCAGTGTTCTGCTCCCCCAACAAATGGTTGCAGGTGTTGATCAAAATCCCAGAAGTAATGCAATCGTAAGGCTTGGAGGGGAAGAAAGGTTGTCTAGTCCAAAGTGGTCCTAAACCAGAACGCTCTAGATTGCAGCAAATTCAGGAATGCACTGATTCAGGAATGCATTATGCTATAAGCAGGGTAGGAGCATTATCTAAATGAGGCAACAATAACTTCCAATGATCATTTGTGAACCCAGACCGTTTGGTAGAACTAGTACCAGCCCCATTGCAGCCAGGTCTGCCGTGCATATACAGGCATGCATTCCTGCAAGAGCTGTGGGTTACCCCAATCCCTGGCCCCTTATTCTGCTGTCATAGGCGGGTTGAAAGAATGGGGCTGTTTTGGTCTGCTTGGGAGACTCTGCTCTTGTGCCATGCCCCTAGGGCAGTGTTTCTCAACCTTGGCAACTTTATGATGAGTGGACTTCAACTCATGGCTGGCTGGGGAATTCTGGGAGTTGAAGTCCACTCATCTTAAAGTTGCCAAGGTTGAGAAACACTGCCCTAGGGAAAGGAAATACTCAGATGGTTTTCCCCCTTCCTTAAATTCTCTTTGTTGTCCCCCAACTGTGTGTCTGGCTGTCCTCTATTCATGCCACCCTTACCTGGTGCTGTTTCTCCCTATGCCCTGCCTGATAATGGTACAATCCCGCCCGCTCCATCCCCCACCAAAAGTATGGACCCAGGCAGGCGCTGCCTGGCCACCCCTCAGCATCCTTCCTCCTTGAGGCCAGCCAGGGTGGTTCTAATGCCGTGCCACCCCCTGCCAAAGCAGGACCAAATATGCAGGGAGAGAAACAGAAGGAGGGCTGGGGGTTTTGCATTACACATCTAGTTTGCCTAACACCCCTGAAGCAGAGCACCACTGTGTAAAAATGCCTGCAGGGCAGATATTCCCAAATGGCTCACGCAAGTGAACCAAGTCTTGTGCTGTGAAAACCCTCTCTCCGTTCCATGCCCACAGACAGCAGGGATTTTCCCCAATCTATAATATAATGTGACAATCCAGATAGACCCCGGAGGAGAAGCTCATGAAATGAAAACATTAAGTAAACAGTGTGTTCCGTTTGTAAAGCCAGTAATCCTTACCATTTCGTTATACATTTCCAAAGTGAAATGAACTGGTTAATTGCCCCTATATTAAAGTAAGTCTATTTACCTTGGAAGAAGACCATATTTATTTAAAAAGAAGACTATCCTGAATTTAAGATGACTCCTCCAAAAACAAAACAAAACCCCCCCCCCACTCCTTCTTATCCTCATGTTTTAACATAAATCATTTGTGAACAAATTAATCTTCCTTTTGGGTAAACACAGTATGTTTAGGATATTTGTGCAATTGTTCGTTGGCATGTTTCTAATCACATTTCAAACCTCCACTTGTAGCTGTATGTCTGACACAAGCTTATGTGTGTTAACTTAAAATTCAGAAGAACTTCCTTCCAAGTAATATGCATCTAGATTCATAGTCTAAATGATCATAAGCAATGTTTTCCAATGAGATGGTGCAGACAGCTTATCCAGTAAGATATTTGCATTAATTATTTCTTGCCCTCAAATCACAGAAAGGAAGAGGGGCACTGAGGGCAAAGTGAGTGCTCACTAAAAAATGATTTGATAGTAGTTACTGATTCTTTAACATTAATTATTTATTCCAAGAAATCTCAAATTGGGTCAGGCTATCTGGGAGGTGATGAGCAATTTGGGGGGAAGTGCAAATTTGAGGGGGGCTCGTACCCCCAAAGCAGATCTGCTACCGGAGCTCACTCCCACTCCGCCCGGACAAGCTGGCTGTCAGCTCCTTGAAGCAAAGCAGGGAGGAGAGCCTGCACCGCAGTCTAACAGGGCTACCGGCTGCCTGCACAAGCCACGCAAAGCTGGGTTGCTCTCAGCACGTGCTCCGGGTCTTGCTCGTGCGGGCCGGAGGGCTTGCGCACGCAAAGCTGAATCTCTGTCAGGACTGGCCCCCATTCTGCCCAGACAAGCCAGCCGCCGCAGGCCGCAGCCTGACGGCTTACGCCTGCAAAGCTGGGTTGCTTGGCAACGCTCGCTCGACCTCTGTCCAGATAAGCCAGCACATCCGAGCAAAACCCAGGGCAGGTTCTGATCGGGCTCCCCTTTGGCGTCGCCAATGAGATTGGCTACCTCAAAAAAAGAAAAAAGAAAGAAAAACAGATTTGTAGAATCTAGATAAGCAGGTTCGTGTTGCCCATTAAGAATATGGCTTTGAATTCTTTTTTCCCCAGTGAAAATACTTATTTTATAAAACAGCCAGGCTCTGTCAAGGTTTTACTCAATATATAGATTGACATTGGATTATTAAAAGTAAATGATACGTTTACTTCTTATCCAGCCCTAGCGCCTATGAAATCACGAGTTATAGTCATTGGCAGGTGCTGTGTGTGTGACAAACATAGGTGGGCCACGTTAGGGGGTACAACTGCACCCATTTCAAGGAGAGGAGGGGGCCTCGTGGCATGGGCCTCTCAGCTGGGCCACTGGCTCTTCTTTTCCTTGCACCTGATTGCTTTTTTTTTTAATCATGTGCTGCCTTTCCAAATGAAAATGATCTAGGGCTAAGACCATATGGCTTTTACAAACAATAAAAGCAGAAATGTCCCAGATACTGTTAGCGTCGAAGCTCCATTGCAGAATAGTCAGTCATCAATCCACAAGAGACCCCCGAGAATAAAGAAGTTTTTTGCCTGATGTGCCAATGATAACCAAATAGGAGCTAACCTAAGGTTTCACTCGGGAAGGTGTTTCCAAGTGGGTGAGAAGGTGCCACCGAGAAGACTATCTCCTCCTATTCACCATAAAACGGTAACATTTTCTTTCACACGTGCACACAAAGGCCCATATCTCGTAGGCCTCCTCATAGGTCAGGAACTCCAGCTCTTCCATCACCACTAATTGATCTTTTTCTTACCTTTCCCAGCTGGAGAACCTCCTTTTTTATACGCAGCAGTGAGAACGTTAACCCAATAATCCAATCATACTTTCATCCCTGATAAATGTTTCAGGAATTTACAGTGCTGGCCCTGCTACTTCCTTTCCCTTTCCCAATTACTGCTAGCACAGAAAAGCACATGACTGATGCTAAGCGGAGCCTCGTACGACCGCACTGCAACCAGAAGACAAATCAGCCGCATCAGCAGCCAAAGGAAACAGACCGTCGTCTTTGCTTCCTGAAAACCAGAAATGAAGCAGAGCAAGATGTCTGAAGCTGGCATGGAGGCTGGCAGCAAGGAGGAGTGCGGGCTTCAGGTGAAGACCCTGGCAGCGCATTAGCAGGCGCACTGACCTCATCCGGCTCCTCCTTCTTCACCTTTAACTCAAAATGAGCAATGAACGAGTCACAAAGGAACCCGATGGTTTAAATTCTGTCCCTTTCTTATGGATCACAGGAAAAGGATCACAGAATCTGACTGGGAGGGGCTGGCGTGTGTGTGGAGGTGTGTGGGTGTGTGCATGCATGCGTGTGCACACCACAGGCACCGTTAGAGGCTCATACAGAAGCTATTACTTCAATGACTGACTTACACCAGGCTTTGTTAAAGAACTACCTTGGAAATTAATCAATTCTTCATTAAAGAAGTACCCTTGAGAAGAAAGATGGAGCAATAGAAATGTGAAATTGAATTGACCCTGAATTGCCATTAAGCACAGCTCTCCCTTGGACCTTTGAACAAGCTCTGTAATTCCCTTTCAACACCGTAGAATCCACAACGGCATCATTCACTTTCATGAACAAGATTCTCAACCTGTTGCTAATCCTACCTGCAACACCGCCAAGGCCTGAATGACATGTGAATATTTCTACTAACAACCTGGCATGCATGATGATGATGATGATGATGATGATGATGATGATGATGATGATGATGATGGTTGGTCACACAGTTAGCCAGATGTTTAGACTGGATTTGGCAATTTTTTCCACCTATCTACTCCTTCCCAAGGACCTGTTGTTTGGTGGTGGTAAAGGTATCGTCACAGGTTATACAAAATGAATAAACAGCATCATAGAAGAGTTTGAAATATTTCATTAGTTATACATAATTAAATACTTTTTGTTGTTCAGTCGTTAAGTTGTGTCTGACTCTTCGTGACCCCATGAACCATATTGCGCCAGGCCTTCCTATCTTTCACTGCCTCCCTGAGTTTGCTCAATTTCATGCTCAATTAAATACTACATATCATTTTAAAAACTGCAGATCATTGTTAAAATCCAAGTAATATATAAATATCAACAATAATAATCAGGAGGCTCGTTTTTTTCTCTTTACCACATACAGGTAGTCCTTGCTTAACAACCATTCATTTGTGACCACGCAAAGTTACAATGATGCTAAAAAAAGTGGCTTACAACTGGTGCCCAAAGTTATGACCGTCCCAGCACCCCCACAGTCATGTGTTCATGATCCAGGGACTTGGAAACCAGCTTGCACTTACGACAGTTGCAGCATCCCAGGGTCATGTGAACTCCATTTGCAACTTCCCCAGCCAGCTTCATTATACAAAATCAATGGGGAAACTGCATGGTTTGCTTAACGACTGCATGACTTGCATAACAACTGCTGCAAAAAAGGTCATAAAATAGATTTGCTTAACAACTGCCCCGCTTAACAACCAATTTTTTAGTCCCTATTGTGGTTCTTAAGTGAGCACTACCTATATAGCACAGCATAAATCACCAAATAAGATTAGAAGCTATCTGAATGGTATATACAGTTCATTGTGAAGGAACACACCATATATAGTCATTTAAGTGTGAAGTTCCATGTGTTCAATTCTCGAATGAGGGTTTGAACCCCATAAAATAACTTCTGGCTACCTATATCTGACAATCCCCAGTAAGGATGAAACTGGTAACTTGATGCCTGCCAATGGTCAGTGTAACTGGAAATAAGATTCTGAGCAGTGAAAGTTCTATCCTATTTAACAGACCAATGAAAGTTAAAATATTAAAACTTTCTCTTAAGAGAAACCCAAATTTTGGACGTAACACAAGCCCATATATAGAATTATAATCCAAAATTGGTTCCAAATTCATTTAAATTGTGTGTCAGGTTTCTTTTGAAATATGAAGTTATTTTGAACATCAAAGCAGGGTCCCCAAACTTAAGTCAGGAACTGACTTTCCAAAAAGAAGTATAAAGGATTCTTGCAGCAGTTACCATGTACAAAGCCATGCTTGATATTCTTTGTGGTACTATAAGGTTTAATAGTATTTAGTTAAAAAAAAAATAGCAGGTAGAAAGGGAAATTCAGCATTTAGAGTTTGTTTCATTCTATTATTAATCTTTTCCCAAAATTGTTGAGCTTTGCCACCAAATATGGAAAAATGATCCAGCCTGATTGTGATCTGTCTACCCATTTTTAGAAAATAAGCTGTCCATTTTAGCAATCATTACTAGAGTAACATACCAGCAGTAAAACATTTTACATCAGTTTTCTTTAAGTATAATATTCAGTGCAAATTCAGTGTGTTCCTTCCGCTGAAATTCCCACTGCTGCATATTAATTACTGTATCTAAATTCTGCATCCCCTTATTCATACAGTTTCACTGTGCAGTTTCTGAATCATATTTCACCAACAGCTTATAAAGAAGGCCCAGCAAATGCTCTGAACGTTGTGTTGTACAGTTTTCAAAGCTAGTCAAGTCTTTACGTGTTCCCACTTGTTTTTGCCATTCTTTTAAAGCTAAACTGCTTATCTGAAGATCCTAAAATCGGACCGGTGGTCTCCAGGCATGCTTTTAAAAGATTTAAGTGCTTGACTGCAAGTGCCTGGAGGTTCTCTAGAGCTCAATGGGATGATACCTTTGATAAAAGAAGAGCTTTGTCTAGCTCAGATTGTTATCCTACGCAATTTATTTGGAGGTAAATCCTCTTGAAGGCGGCAAGATTTACCTCTGAGTAACCACATCATAAATTACTGCCCTAGCTCAGGCATACTTTGTTGACTCCCCGCCTCAGCTGACGCATCGCCTGGCCTTTCTCGCTTTTCCTGGATTCTTCATTCCAGACCATCCAACTGTGAGCCAAAGCATTTTGCAACTACGCAAATTCAGACTATTTAAGTACTATTTCAGTTAATTTCATACCTGTCTATAATTCTGAATAAATCTTCTGTTGGCTTAAAAACTCTTACTGAGGTCTCCAACTCTTACTTGGTCTTACATTAATTACCATATGTGAAAGCCTTACAAATACTAAAATGCATTGCTTAACCAGTGTTTAAAGACCTTTAACTTTGAATTTTTATCTTATTTCAGAGTGCCATATTTTAGTACAAGTACTAAACTGAATATAGCTGATGTATTTAACATTGCCAATGTCATGTGGCTGCATATTTTATATATAACTTAAGAGTAAAGAAAAGTGGTTAAAATAGGTAGCGGCTACTAGATTTAAGCTCCATGGAAAATTGGACTGGCTTGGTTTCATTCCTTTTTGCCAACGAGACACACCAGAATGCTTCTAAGGGTGGCAGATAGGCCAGGAATCATAAAAGACTGTACTGCAAAGACTGGGTAATTCCCAGGCCCCCAACGTGGTGCTCGAGGGCACCAACAAGCTCACAAGCATCCCTTGGCCTCTACCAGGCTTCCTGCTCCACTGACTTTTTAAAAAAGATTCTTTTAATAAAAAATAAATAAATTGGAGGCAGATGTGCTATTAAAAAAATACCAACAGCCTTCCAGTACCCTCTTTATTTTTAAGAATGTCTCAAGCCCTAGAAAATAAACATGATGGGTGGTTGCAGTCTGGTGCTTTGTTCAATATGCCCCCTTGACTGCTAAGAAAAAAGAGAAAGTGAAGTTGGCTGGCAGGGCGGGGGGAAAGGGTGGTAGTGAAAACCCTCCAGCCCAGCCTACTTCGGCAAATGGCTACTGAGTAGCCCTCAAAATTCCAGATGTGCCCCCTTGGCCCAGTAACAGCAAGAGAAGAGAAGAAGCATCAAGGTGGCAGAGGAGAGCTTTGGAGAACATTTCAGAAGAGGGGCTGAGGTCAGCAACCAAGTGGGGAGACCTCAGATGTCAGAGTTGTGGTGATGGGAGTAAACAAAACCTTGCTGTCTGCATAACAAGACCACAAGGCCTGTGCGTCCCACAAATCCTGTTTCTTTTCTCTCAGCATCTCTTTGCATCATCCTTGTATCTGCAGGAGGAAGGAGATATTTCTGTGGTCACCAACATTTGGATAAGTAGTCTAACCTCATCATGCATTTTGGTTTGGAACAGAAACAGGAATTAGCTGAGTTGCGTTGATTGGCACATTGGTTTCACCCGCAAAGCTATGTTTTCAGAACAGCTCTTTGTGTGCACGAGACAGAGAATGGATTTTACAAAAGGGACACCATTGTGAAAAGCAAATAAAAGACTAACACAAGAAGGAAACAAAACAAACAAAACCTCCCCATCACAGGCAGCAAAGACAATTGGGCTGGCAATTCTGCAAGATCTCCTGATTGGGGGGGGGGGGGGGGGGGGAGCAGACAAACCAAGGTGCTGAGGAAGGCCTTAATGAACTAGTCCTTAATGAGGAAGAGAACTGTCCATTTTGATAAGATGTCAGATAATAGCAACAGAAGATCTTGACAGTAAGATTATTGAACTATTTGAGGAAGTTTCATTTAAGAACAGTATTAAAGAAGCATAAACATTTACATTAATGCATAGGACAAGCAAAAACACTATTCTGAGAGTTGATAAGTATCTTCAAAAACATTCCGAGCTCTTCCATGAAACTGCTCATTTTCAGGCCATGGATGATCTTTGTTGCAAGGTTGCAAGGCTGTCCAATAAAAGCCATTTCAGAAAAGAGTTCCACAAACTTTTCTGATGCAAAATACTTTTTGGAAAGTATACTTTTCAGACTTCCTTACTGCTCAATCAAGCTTTTAAGAATATATTTGAAAAACAGATGATTATGTTGAGAAAGCTTGCTTAGGTGTGCAGTCCAACAATATAGAGGAGAGGAGAGGAGAGGAGAGGAGAGGAGAGGAGAGGAGAGGAGAGAAGGATACAGTTTAAAAACTCTGTTTTTCTACTCTTGGATGTCCTGCCCATGTTTTCATACATTGGTGGTCAGGTTCCTAACCTTCTAACTAAAACATCCCATTCCCCATTGCTAATAAGAATATTACTGTGTTCCCCATTTCACAGTGTTGGCAGCCTGCCACCCTTTCTTTTTTTAACATATTCAGATATTATTGGCACACGCTTTTTTCCCTGGATTTTTAACTGCTTCTTGAAGAAAAATTGGAAACTCAGTCGCTTGCAACTATTTTATCAACCTTCGGTTGGTCTAGTAGAGATACTGCTTTAATTATGGATTTTAGTTTTTTTTTTTTCTGATGATCATCATGGCTGCTTTAAAAAAAAAAAAGATACCTTTCCCAGTTAAATTTTAACAGAAAGCATCCACTGCTGTTTTATTAATACACAACAAACAGGAGAAAAACTTGGAAAGGTGGGAGGTGTGTTTGTGGCTGCCAGTGGAAGAAGGAATCAACTGATTTGGGCAGGAGGTGATGGGGGAGAAACATACCCTTTCCATCTACATGTAACAGAAGAGGCCCTAAGATGAAGTTAGCAGGGCAAAGGAAATGGTGCTTTTTCTCGCAGAGCTCCAGAGAGACCCTACTGGCAGTTCCAAGGACACATACATTACAGTTCTCAAAACTCAGCACACGATCCACCCAACTTGCCCCCAAGGACCACACCAATGACAGCAAGATTCCTGGGGCAGCTTCAGAGACAGTCAACTCTACCCCAGGTGAAAAGGCTTGGATTGTGGACCCACAAGAGGCCTTCTCTTTCCTGAAGCCTTCTGTCACTTTCTTCTATTTTGCAAAGACAGTTCTCTTCGTGGTGAGCACGAAGCATTATTTGGTTTGACACTTTTAGTTCCTTCCAGCTTGATGAATACATCTGTAGACCTGTTTTCTACCAGCCAAGGCAGCTGTGCATCTCACACAGGATGGCAGGATAGGCTTGTACAACAGACTTAACCTGGGCACTGAAGTCTTCCATTTTGGGAGACACAGGATACAGCAAGTCACAACCTGCTCAAACAGGCTGGGCTCACCTCATCTACTAAGATTAAAACCACTCAAGCTTAGCATGTTGGATGACTGCCACCACCTGATCTGTAACTGACCTTGTGAAGCATGTTGGGTGAATCCAGCCAAGGTAGATTTTAGCGGCTGGTATTTGCACTTACCAAACAGTTGTTTTAAAACCTCAGATGTTTGTGGGTTTTCCTTCCTGCAACCTTGCTTTGCTTCACAGACTAAATTCCCTTTCCTGAGACTCTCTCATGCCCTGTTTAAGAATACAGTGGATGAAGAAATGTCAGCCCCACTGGGTAGACCAGATCAGGAAATCAACTCCCCCAGAGAGCTAAAACTACTTTTATTGAGATTGGCTTTAATAACAGAATCTCGCATGTCTGATTGTGCTGTACTCCTCCTCCTTTTTATAGTTCAGTGAATCTGGGAGGCATCTGCCTGAGACGTTTCCAAACATTATCTGGTTGTTCTGGACTTTAAAAATACCCGTTCTTGCATAGCTCTGTCAAGGTCATGTTCCTTACTCTCTACACCAGGGTTTCTCAACCGTGGTGACTTGAAGATCTGTGGACTTCAACTCCCAGAATTCCTGAGCCAGCATGGCTGGCTGGGGAATTCTGGGAATTGAAGTCCACACATCTTCAAGTCGCCAAGGTTGAGAAACACTGCTCTACACAAATGATTCATACCACCAACCACAATTCCCTTCTTTTTTCTTTAGCCCTTAATTTTTTTTTCTTTAGCTGTCTCTTGTCTTTTACTTGAAAAAGAGTCTTATGGAGCCTAAAATAATGCAATTAATATCAATTTTTTTGTGAGATGGGCAACCATACAATTTGATAAACAAACAAACAAACAAACAACCACTTTTGGGTGGCTGAATAAAAGGGTTCTGCAGCTAACAGCCACAGTCATGATGGTGACAGCAGGCAGGTGGCTGAACAAGCCCCTCAGAGCCTTCAGGAGGAGCAGGATACAAATAGCAGAAACCGATAAACAGGGTTTTTCCTCGCTCCTTTACTTCTGCAAGCAGCGAGAGTCTGGTGGCTTTGAAAGAAGGATCAGCTCCAGGAGCCTGCCAGAAGAGTGATCTGCTTCCACCTTCCAGTTCAGGATCTTAAGTGTGAGCAAATTCTGGCTGTACTTTGTATTGGAGGATAGGCAGGGGAATGTGCCCCGAAGGCCAGGCTGATGGTATGCCCCAAAAGATGCCTTCTGAGAGGTAGGGTGGCAGGTTTAATACTTGGGTATGGTGTGGCTCAGCATCTTAGGTTAACTTTATTTATTTATAAGTTGTCTTGAATACCCCACTCTGAAGCAACTCTAGGTAGCCTACAAACTTGCCACCTTTTGTTTTAGATTTTTTTATCCCACCTTTATTATTTTTATAAATAACTCAAGGCGGCGAACATACCTAATACTCCTTCCTCCACCTATTTTCCCCACAACCACCACCCTGTGAGGTGAGTTGGGCCCAAGTCACCCAGCCGGTGTTCATGCCTAAGGCGGGACTAGAACTCACCGTCTCCTGCTTTCTAGCCCAGAGCCTTAACCACTAGACCAAACTGGCTCTTTGTTTTTAGTAAGAACTATTTATTTGCATGCTTGCTTTGGTTTCCAAAACCTCTAAGCAGCTTATAGTAAACCACCATGTAGGGTAGCATTCATAAAAAGACCCATCCATAACGAATGGCAGCTCCACCATCTGGAAGCTGGATCGCCTTACTTGTTCCCCAAAAGCCTTCTGGAAGAGCCATGTTTTAACAACTCTCTGGAAGCATCAGACAGAGGGGAAAGCCTGGATCTTTGGGGCAGGCTGTTCCAGAGGAGGGGGGCAATTTCCTGATCTTTTCATAGCTCCTGGTACCTTTTTTAAAAACCTCATAAACAACTATGCAAACACCAATACTAGGATGAGCTGGGGGTGGGGAATCTCCAAAGAAAATCCATCAAGTGAAGAAGCATCCTTTTTAGAATTCAGCGTAAAAGACACATTCCTCTGACAACTGACATTCAGCAAAGGTCAGTTCCAACTAGTAAACAGCTGGATGTCTTTCTCCACTGGATTGTCATTAAAAAAAAAATCGATTGCCTACATGGCTATATTTGCTGATGCCCTCAAAGAATGCTAAAAGCATTTTGGCAAGACAAGAGCACCCTTTGCATCCATTCTGGGCGGTTCTTGGCCAATAAAGGTGCTTTTCCATGTTTCATAACTCTTGCATTAGCAACACCATTTACTCATTTTTTTTTTCTAGGAGAGATTTAAGGCTAACAGGCCAATTATTTCGTTTCTTCCCCCATCATTTCTTTTTAAAACATAGTTTGACTACCTTACAGACCTGGAGAAAGGAAACTCATTTTAATAACACTGCATCAGATAGTCCTCGTTTTGCATCTGCCTTGTTTAATGACTGTTCACAGTTACTATGATGATGAAGAAGTAACTTTATGACCAGTCCTCACATTTACAACCTTTGCATGTCTGTAAAGCAAAGCTGAAGTAAGATCATAAGCACAGTCACAGTTTCACCTAGCAACCACTTAACTTAACCCAGTTGCTGGTCCCAATTGTGGTCACTAAATAAGGACCACCTGTATCTCCATTACAAACCTGAGTAGTTCAGTAGATGAGTTTGTTGGATAGATTCCACAGTGACTTGATAGAATATCAATTTGTAATGGCCCAATAGTTATCCCAATTCTTTTACTTCCAACCTGAAACCACTTGGCATTGGAGTGCCTATAGATTCCCTCATCTCCTGTCCCCAGCATCTAGCAATTTTTAAGATATCTGGCACTCACCCACCCATACCTATATTTACATGCAGGGAGTGGTTTTTAACCAGGTGGCTATTCCCATTTCCTCAGCATACTTTGAACCCCACATGAATTCAAAGGTATTCTTAGCAAACAAAGCTAGAGGGAAGTTTTGACCTGCTCCAGCATAGATCTTGCCCACCCAGCATTTTTTAAAACAGAAAAAGAGACGGAAAACACCCAAGAGTAACTGTGTCTTTTGATAAGCTGAAATAGCAAGGGGTTAGGGCAGGGTTCCTCAACCGTGGCGACTTGAAGGTGTGTGGACTTCAATTCCCAGAATTCCCCAGCCAGCCATGCTGGCTGGGGAATTCTGGGAGTTGTAGTCCACACATCTTCAAGTTGCCAAGATTGAGGAACCCTGGGTTAGGGAAGGCGTTATAGACATCAGCAGGACCCAGGAAGGTTGCAAAGACAGGTAGAAAAAGCTTTTTAAAAGGATGATTCAAAAAGATACTGAAATGAAGCATTACTATGAAACAGCTTTCATTTTTTTTCCATTGTGTAAGATTTGATACGCTGATTCATCTTAGCTCTGTCAACCTTACACTCAGGTGAGTTAGTTCCTCAAGGGATCCCTTCTGAAGGTACCATCCAAGGTCCCAGGTCTCTGGTGAGAAAAATGACAGCACCCGAGCAGGGATCCGTTGCCTCCCTCTGAATCCTAGCACAGAAACCTCAAGCACTGCTGGAGAAATCATGCTTTAAAAGGGTTCTATTAAGATTGAGAGCCAGACTCACAACTGCAACTATTAGACTCTCTGGAAGTTTTACAGAATTTTATGTGAGCCACTATCATTTTAAAGGACTTGGTGCACATGCATCAAAATTACCGAAGTATAAACATCGGAAGGGGGAATTGAGTGCAACTCCCTTCTCCTGCAGGAATCCAGATTAAAATCCCCAACAGGTGAGTTTACATCCATTCCTTGAACTTGTCCAGTTAAGGGAGGAGGTCACCAGAACAAGAAAATGTCTGTGCTGCCCACTGCCCTTAATGGCTGTGAGTGTAAATTAATAATGAATGTCAATTTTAAAACATGATAATGTAATAGTATTACTAGGTACAACATACAAACCTAGAATAGTGGCCTTAGATGTCCTGGGAAATTGCAAATCTGCTTTGAGGCCTCTCCTACACTGTTCTAAGGAAGGAGTTTGCATCAAATCCAGCGGCAATTTATGTTGCATTTATATACAAAGTTTTCCTTCCTTCATTTGGTCTCACAGATGTGGGTTGCATAATATGAATCAGTGTTGAGGTGCAGCTATCTGGACACAGTGCCCTTGGCTGCTGTTCTTCCATATTTATTACAAATGAGTTCAGTGTAAAAATCCAGATTTAAGTTTTCTGCATCGTGGTCAAAACAATTGATCCCACAAATGTATCATATTTTTAATTGTGTACACCTTTTACCTTTAATTGTTTCTGTTAACTGTCCTCTCTTATTTTACTTCACATCAGAGTTCTTTCAATTTGTCAATAATTATTTTCTTGGGTATTTTATTTTTAACTACAGAAAATTAATTAAATCTCTGCAGTTATCAACCAGAAGTTGATATGAAGTGTGCCATTAGCATCTGCCCCCTTTTCAACACAAAAGATTCACGTAACTGTATTTGATTTAAATTGCAGACAAGTGAAGTGTTTACAGTAGAATAGAAATTGCGGAAACACAGAAAGGAAATTACCAGTTCTCAGGCTAATTTTGTCAACTTAAGCTCACCTGGGCATCAGGTGATGGATTAGAAATGTCACCATCAATCTAGATTATTCAACAATAACTTAACAGCACTAAATTGCTCCCGTCACCCAGACCTCAGTCCCTGGAAAAAGGGCTAGAGATGAATTGCTGCCAGATCTACCAACTGATACATGTTTGAAAGAAACATTGTGAAAGAACAGTGGTAACTGGGTGTTTTCCGCTCTTACCTGTACTATGTTAAACACTAAATGTGTTGGTGCCAAAAATGGCCTTTGCCTAATTGTTGTTTATTTGGGGTTTATTTGGGGTAAATCAGCACATGTTCCAATGTTCAGTTAACACACAGCCCTGCTCCTAAAACAGGTTAAAATAGCCTTCAAGTTGACCTTGACATCCTAGATACATCCATACAGTTTCCTTGAAATGATAGAGTAGTGGTTTGCCAGTGCTTTCTTTCAGAAAGATCTTTCTTTTTTTGTACTTCCTAGTCTAGCCTTCAACCATGATATTCCTTGGAAATCTCCAGTCCAAGGATTAATCAGGCCTGATGCTGCTTAGCTTCCCAGCCACCGCCCACCAAGCGCACCCTTGGAACCCGTTCAAAGGGGCGTAGGCACCCACTCAAGGGCTCCTAAATGAACAAGGTGGGTCTTCCTCAATCTACATATTTTAAGAACAATATTGGAAATGAAAGCAGACAAAATAGAAGTATTTTAAACACCTCTCTTTATTTGGGTGACAGGGTGCCCTTTCATTTCCCTACCTACCTTCTGTTATATTAACAAATATTGAACAGTGTACGTGAGAGAAATTTCTATAATGTACCCTCCAAAATGTTATCAAAATTGTTAAACAAGTAGGGTACTGATCTATTAACCAATCTTGCCTATAAATGAAAAATGCTCTAATTCTGTCCCAGTGACTTTTATCGTCAATATTGGCTTCCCACTGGATTCTGAATTTGATGCAAGATATAAATGCAGATACAATCCACTGAAAGCAAACTATTGAAAACTAGGGAGCAGTTTGGCTTCATCAAAGTAGCCAGCCTTGGCCAATCCCAAAAAAGCAAGCAGGATTGGATGTGATTAGTATTTGGAAAGGAGACAACCAGGAAATATGAGAACTGAGGGCTAGACTGGGATTTTTTTTAAAAAAAGTCATCCTAGAAGCCAGTGGCAAACCACTTCAGTACTATTGTCAAGAAAATTACATGGATGTTCTTATGAAGACACCAGGACTGAAAGGAGACTTTATTCTCATCTGTCCTACACAACTTGTTCCTGCTGGTAATGCAGGTTCTTAAATGTGTACAGAGCATCTGTGGTCATATTTGTGGGTAAATACACAGCTGCGGCTTTCCTTCCAGCACACAAAATTGCTCCAAGAAAATCTAATTTCGTGTCTTCTACAGCACTGATTCAGTCCTGTCTCCAGCCCTGAGCTTGGATATTCGGCACCCTGATTGATGAGTTTAATTCCCCATATATATGGATGCAAGCCCTCAACAATCAACCCAGATTATGTATAGCTTTAAAACGTTGTTAAAAAATCCTGAAAACAAGACGTCTAGAGCAGGAAGGCCACATCAGCACTCAGAGGATAGTAAAACTGTAATCTCTCTTTTTAAACTCCAATATTGTACACCTGTTCCCAAAATGTAAAGAAAGCGCCATGTGTTTCCATGAAATGTGTATGACCAGGGAAGCTTACAGGACTGGTGCTTCTAAACTGACATTGCACTTTTCTGCTAGACAACACAATGCCCTCCTGATCTTCTGAATGCTTCCTGAGACTTCTGGGTGTTCCACTGCAGCATGTCTGGAAGGCATGGGTTGAAAATCTCCCTACACTTCCCTCTTTGGGTACAGTATTTTTCTTCCTTCATCTCTGGTCTTTTCATCTATCCTGTTACCAGCTACCCAGACCTTCATATTCCTGCTATGATCCTTCTTTTCCACCAAAAGGTTCTACTGGAGACTCACCTCCCCATTTCAACTGAGCTTCCAATTCCGTTTTTAGCTATCCCATTGATTACAAAGCCTCTATCACTGACCATTCTCCAACAGGAAATAATAGGCTTTGAGAATATTCTATAAAATCAGAGCAGCATAGCAAAGGGTGGCTGCAGTTTATAAGCAGCAGTTAGTTTTAGCTGTTTTTCCATACTTTTAGACATAAAACCTAAGATGCCTAATTCCACAGCTGTTCTTTTTGTGCTCTTTCATTTAAAAGATCCAGCTGCTCTTCTCCAGCTTTAGGGAACGCACACTGATTTCCCCAAAGTTCCATTGTATAAATAGCTCCCATCTGCTCCACAATCTCTTTCTACCATATACACAGCCATAACCAGAAAAATCATCAACACACACCTTGCGTTTCACTCCAGTTTATTAAAATGCAAGTTTTTCTTTTAATCACTGAAGTCACGTTAAATATAATCCCACCGGAGAGCCAAGTTCCATCTCCTCCCTCCATTCTGGGCTTGCCAGCTCCCAGTCCTGATGCCAGGCTGACCAACACATGCCCCTCTGAGTTCTGGGCAAGGGCACCAGGATGCAAGATAGCAAGACAACTGCAGCCCAGCAGGCAGCAAAAATGGCAGCAGGCAAGGGCAGAAATGGGGCTTGTCCCCTCAGAGCCAGAGCCAGCCTGACCGAAGGGGCAGCTGGGCTCCCCTTGCAAGAGCTGCAATCATTCCCTTTCCCCTTTGATCCTAAGCAGCGGCTAAAGCAGCCCGAGTCATGGTTGCCATGAAGAGTGTCACAGGACAAATAAAATACAACAGGAACCCCTCAGCCCTCCCAGCCACACAATGAGCAACCGCAAACCAAAGTCCAGAGGTTGGCTTAGTTCCTCCCCAAACGGGGCAATCCTGAGGGGCTGGCTAGCACTGCTTCCCAGCTGTCCCACAAACCAGTCACCCAGCCTCCTCCACATCAGCACGCCCCACCTTTGCTGATGCTTCTGAAAACCCTTCTTCTAGCTGTCCTGGCAGCCACCAGGCAGGAACTGGAGCCCTGAGCCATCATGCTTGCCAGCCCTCATGGCCTGGAAGAGAGGGTGAGCTTCTGCTAGACAAACAGAGCAAGACAGCCCTGGGGTGGGAACAGACACCGCCCACTTCCGTTCTCTTCCCCTGTCCTTAGTGCCACCAGTAAAGCCATCTAGAAGGACACCCGAGGTTCAGAGCTTAAGCAGTCACATTCAGCTCTCCTCTGCCATTTCAGGAAGTGAAGGTAGGGGAGCGGATGTGCTGAGAGAGGCAGGGGAGAGCTTGGCCTCATGTACTATTGCCCTGCTCCTGCTCAAAGAGCACCATGGCCAGTTGGGAACGGGAGCCAAGGCCCTCCAAGCTGCTCTGCATGCAGCGGTGATACTGCTCCTCGCTCAGCCGGGGATTGCAGATATGGGGCCTGAAAGGCTGCAGGAGGGCAGGCTCGACTGCACGGAAGACATGCAGATTGGAATATTTGACAAAAAGGTCATATATGTCCATGGTCTCCAGGAGGTCTTCGTTGTCCTGGGCATCAGCTGCCATCCGGGTGCGTGCCGCCATGTAGTCAGCATTGTAAAAGCAAGCTTCATTGAAAGCATCACGGTCAAAATGACCAGCATCACGCACCAGGTCTAAACCAGAAAGTGGGGGTGGCTGGTTGTGGAAAGCAATTGTCGGGTTGTAGCCCTGAAAATGGATGGGGAAAAAGACCTGCCAGCTGTTGATGGTGTTCATGCGGCATCGGTTGAGGAACTCAGTGGTGACTTCAGTGCTCACCCCGGCCACAAAGAAGAGTGTATCTACTGGATGCTTCTTTGAGATGATGTCCATCACCTTAATCTGGGAGGGCACATCTGTCTTGACACTAATCCAAGGAATCTTCACCTGAGGGTGGCGCCGCTCATATTCTGTGATGTGTGCTTTCACGGCCCCAAAAACATCATTCTGAGCCACCTTCTGGGCTTCAAAAGGATCATAGATGAAGAGGAAAGTCAACACGGCATTCTCAGAATTCTCAAAGGCCGCTGCAGCGTAGACTTCAAGGAAATGAGCAGCATAGTCTTTTTCTGAGGCCGTCAGGGGCAAGATGACATTGACACGGCTAGCTTCTGTTACGTAGGGCATGGGAATGATCTCTACCTCACTAAGAGGGCGCAACAGATGCACACGTTTGATCAAGGAACGGCTATGTCCCTTCTGGGTCACCACCTCCAACTGCAGATCCAACGTGTACTCCATGCCCCGGGTAGGGTCAAAACGACGGTAGCCATTCAGCAGTTGCTGCTTGTGCACATGTAGCACCGGCTGGTATCGGCGGTTCAGCTCTTCCACTGCTGCGGCAACCACATCTGCTACATCAGCTGCATCTGCACCTTGGAGCTCACACTTGGGGGCCCCATCCACACAGGCAAAAGCCGCCTCTTCAGTGAAATAATCCCAGCGAAGCACCTCAAAACGGGTCTTTGGCTGGAAAGGGGGAGGAATGCCAACAGGCCATGTGCTACTCAGGTCCCCATCGGCAGAAAGGCTGCTGGTATTCTGGATCTCCAGCTGCAAAAACAAGGTAAGAAAATCAAGGTAGACTCAGGAACATTTGCTTGGCTGAACCCCAAAAGGGCCCTAAGAGTTAGATACATCCATGCAAGTCCCCATCACAGTCTCCCTATGATTAGTAGCAGATCTCACCCTTAGCTGATTTGGGGGATAACTCCCTTCCCAAAAACTGTTGCTGCAACATAGAGAGGGGGGAAGAAGGCTGACAGATGAAGTCTTGTCCCCAGGCCACACACTGACTCCAATTCAAATTTCCCAGACCCAAAAGCACTCCCAGCAATCCCCTCCCCACACACACCACTGAATTTCTCTACTTAACAGAAGGAGAGAAGGATCGGAGAATAGCTGGGTGTGTAGCCTTATGCTGTTCTGCCACCTGGTGGCAGCATGTCCACAGTTAGAGCCCGATTCTGGGGATCACACCTATCCAATACTTTTCCCCATGAAGTAAAAGCGTAAGTGTATTTGGGTGGAAATTGGCTACATCATTCACAGTAGCTGTTACTTAATCATATATACAGTAAATAATATGCGTATCTATCTCCAAATACAGTAAATAATGTGCGTATCTATCTCCAAATGGACCTGCACATATGGAGATCACTATCCTGGAGGCTAAAACGAGGCCATTTAGAGAGACCCTGCCATAAGAATATATAAAGTTATCTTAAACCAAATCAGTCTTTCTAGCTCAGTCCTATTTACAGTGAATGGCAAGAGTCCTCCATAACTTTAGAGAGGCATCTTTTCCATCCCATCTGGAAATTTCTTGACTGAGCCTGGGACTTCTGTATTCTAAGCACATGTCTATATCAGCACATTTGCTGCTTGACTGAAAATGTGATCCAGATTATGTTTCTGCAAGCTGTAGTTCCATTCTTAACATGTCCAATGTGTACAACTCTCCCAAAGCTTAATCACAGCAATGTTAGCCTATATGGCTATAAGCTTCCTGGATAAACATGCATCATTTAAATGCCCAATGACAAAACTTGGGAACAGGTCAATTTCTTTCCACTTTCTGTGCCCCAATCATTGCTTTACTTAATTCTGCTTCCATGAGCTATTATTTTCCTGGCAGTATCCCATCTCTCTGCTTTTACAGCACAGACTACTCTGAGTATGGAAAGGGAAGATCTGTGGCACATGATACATACTGCCAAGAGCAATGCTCAAAACAGTTTTGTGTCAGATTTGGATATCCAACTCTCTCTTGATGACAAATGCATAAACTCGATTTTGTATCAACTGGGCACAAAAAGAAACTACTTAATATGGATCAGAAATAATCTAACCTCCACCAGGTCCAAATGACCCAACCTTCTAAGTAGAACCTTCAGTACCAAACTTCCATCAAAGTCTGCAGAAGCCTTCAGCCACCTCCTACAGTGCAGGCAATGTTGGAGGCTTTGATTTCTGAGCAAGCGAGCCTTACAGCTGAGCCTCCTTTCACAGGTCTGCAATTCCATGGCACTAAAACACCACTGTCTGTTTTTTATGGTATACTGCATTTAATTTATGCCACATTAGTTACTGAATATTTATTTTGATTGCGTGCACGTCTCAAAATAGTGATTCCTCAAAAATAATTCCAATTTAATCTGGCCCGGGGCTCAGCTCTGCCATCAAAGCTTGCACAATGTACTTGCTTGTATTATTATACAATCCTCTGGGGGTATATTCCTGTCAAATAGTTGGTCTAGACATAAAAACTCCCTGAACAAAGTAGATGCAGCATTAGCACCCAAACTTCAAGATCCTTTAATCCAGTGTTCCTTCAACCTCCCCTCCCCTCCTCCTTGCAAAGTAGTTAGAAAGAGATCCACGTCTAAGCCAGGAGAAGAATGACCCATGGCTTACATCTTAGTCTGCAACAAGCAGGAGTGAGATTAGCATGACATTTACTAGAGGGAGCTGGAGTTTACAACGATAGCATTTATTACCCTTTGGAAACCATTTCTCACAATTAAGGGAAAGATCATAGCATTTGGATTTTTGTTAGCTGCTCAATTAATATATTCTAATTATTAAATATAGCAGATTCATTTAGTTAGGAGCATACCACAATAAATTAAATCTATATGTCTGTTTAAACTTAAATAGTCTCACCTTGTAGTTTATTTACTCAGATACCAACCAATGGTCAGCAATTATACCTTATCTTAGTGGCAACTGAATACCAGCCATGCTTCCTTCCCAAGGGGCTTTCAAAGGGTTAATTCATTCAAGCAACATGTTCTCTTTCCATTCCCCACTGAAAACAGCTTCCTTAAAAGGATATGCTTTCTTTCTTCCTCTTTCTCTATTTTTGTACAGTTACTTTAAAATGTATTTTCATTTTTATTACTCAAGATTGCACATAATTTATATGAAACAGTTTATGAAGCTAGTGGAGACATGATAGAGATAAATCACTTAAAGATCTATTATAACCCAAGTCAGTAGACTCCTATATTAATTCACAGCAATAGAAAGAAAGACAACCTATAATAGTGATAAACATTAGTATAATCCTATTAAATGAAACATGATGTATTACAACTGAAGATGTCTTGGTCTCGTATTTTGCAAGCATATTTTCATGTCTTCATATTCTGCTGGTTTTCTACATAAACTAAAAAATTAATAGCAGAGTTGTGAAGGCATCAGTCACACCAAAAAGTTCTTTGCTTCTAGAATTCACAGTTGCAGACTATGAGTCAAGATTAATTTGGGTAGCCAGCGCTAGGCCCAGCAGTGAAATTAGCAACAGCAGACTCCTGTCTGGACTCATCTGGCACCTTTCCTGAAGCAAGCCAACTTCTGCATTCTTTCTTTGCCTGATTTCTAATAAGGAAACTGCACAGTAAGATTCAGTGGGACAAATAACTATGGGAAATATCCTTGTTTCACCTAGGCTATTTTTGTTTTAATCCCCACATTTTTTAAAAAAGTAGTAAGGATCACCATCTCCCTTAGTGAGATGTCAGCAAGTACATCTAAACTTTCAAAAGCCAACACCAACTGAAAACTGTGCAAGTTGCTGGTTCATCAGAGAACCAAGGTTGTTGGTCCACTATGGCCCATAATGGGGGCAGAGGGGGGAACGTCAAGCCTTCTCTGGCATACTCGTTTATCCCTGCAAGTGCACAATAACAACTTTTTCTTCAAAATACATACATACATTTAGTATAATAAATGTAACTGGAATGGAAGGAAAGGATTTGCAGGGGAGGAAGAAGAGTTTTGCAGAGAAGGAAGAAAAGGGTTTTTCAGAGAAGAATGGTGGGAAGAGGAGAGATGAAGCCCGTAAGCAAGCAAATAAGCCCCATATTTTCCTTCAAGATTTCTCTAATCTAGCCAATTTGCCGGGGAAAAGCAACCATTCAGGGCTCAGAGCTGTGGTGAACATAGAGATCAGTCCACCCACATGCCACTCAAGACTAAAATAATTTGTTAGCTGTACTACTTAATGAGCTGAGAATGTGGCATGGGGTAAGGAAGACTAAGAAGTAGGACAGGTAAATATAGAAGTCAAAATTTTCCATTTAGAAAGATCAATCATGTAGAGCAGTGTTTCTCAACCTTGGCAACTTCAAGATGTGTGGATTTCAACTCCCAGAATTCCCCAGCCAGCATGAAGTCCACACATCTTGAAGTTGCCAAGGTTGAGAAACATTGCTGTAGAGTGTGGCTTCTGGAATTCTTTCCACCCCCTTCATAGCAGCTTCACTCTGGATCGGGTAAACAGAAGGGAAGGAAGCTTAGAGCAGAACAGTAGGCAACAGTATGAGGGGCAGCCCAATTGCCTCTCCTGCAGGGAACCACTGAGGGATTTTTTTCTGTATTTCCTTTCTCCCTAGATCATTTTCAAACTTAGTATTTCTTTAGCCTGCCAAATTTGGTCCTCTTTTTTTAGTTTTCAGAGAATTACAGATGGTCCTTGCTAAATGACCACTTGTTCAGCAACTGTTCAAACGTGCAATGGTGCTGAACAAGTGATACTTACAACAGATCCTTGAAGTTCCGGCCATTGCAGCATCCTCGCAGTTACGTGATCGTCATTCGTGACCTCTTTTGCTGGCTTCTGACAAGAATATCAATGGGGAAGCCAACAGGAGGTTGCAAATAGCTACCACATGATTTCCTCACCTAACAGCCTGCGTGTATTCGCTTAACAACAGCAACTGGGAGTGCCAGAATTGCCATTACTAAGTGGCACAGTCACGTGATATTGTGCTTTACGACCATGTCCCTTAGCATGGCAATTCTGGTCCCAATTGTCATCATTAATTGAGGACTACCTGTCTGCTATCGGACAGACGAATAGCCCCATTAAATCATTTATTTCAAATGTTCTGTTGGGTCCAGAAGAATAAAAGAGACTGACATTGTCCACCTTAGAGAAGAGATATTTTCAGTAGCTGAGGAACAGAGGGAAGAAACCATTTTTCTGACCACATTCCCTTGAGATAATTTACCAGGGCTGTGCCAGGAGAGCCTAAGCCAACAACGGTCAGGGCCAGAGCCAGAGCTGGGTGGGACAAACTTTCTCTTTCTTTTTGCCATATCCCAACACCTTCTGTTCTCTTTTCCCTTCTTACTAGAAGAAACAAAATGAACCTGAGATTTGGCTAAGGGTCGACAACTGGTCTACTTCTGTCTTAACAGACATGAGAGGAGGAATAGCTTCTATTACAATTCTTCCCAATTCCTCAGACGTGTTGAATTCCAATTCCCAGAATTCCCCAAAATGGCCACACTGGGTGAGCAATTCCAGGAGCTGAAGTCCACACAAGTTTGACCTGTTTGGAAGCTACCCAGGTTAAGGAAGACTGTTCTCTTATTGGTATTGCCCAACGTGTCTGATTTTCCTGTTAAATTAATGTGACATCACAATGACAGCAGGCATGTGTCAACAGAGTCAAGGGACCCTTGGATCAGCCACTCATAGGCCTAGAATCTTGTATGCCCACCTTACCTGTAGCTGCTGGATCTCTTGGTAAGTGTGCTCCAGCTCTACACGAGCAAAGTGTCTGTGCAGCCGATACATCTGGAGAGGGTCCAGCACTGGATGAACAGTGAATGCAGCATTGAATTGGGGATCACTCTCCTTCTCAGGATCTGTGTTCTTCCCAAGCTCAAAGTAATGGTAGCGTAAGCCCTGACAGAGGAGAGGGAGAGAAGCATATCAGTCTGGAAATTCAGCCTTTCCAGCAAATATACCCAGAAGCTAACCAGCACCTCTCTCTGGCTGACTAGCAAAATAAAAGACTGTTGAAGAAGATGTTCAGTTTTCAGTTGGAGTGCAGGTATGACCAACATCTTTCACAGCATACCATTCTCTCAAGTCACTCCTGATCTGTCTTCTCTGAATGAAAACATCAATTGGGCAAATTATTCTTATTCTTATTGTTTGCTTTTTGCTTGTTTCACCACTCTTCAAGTCACCCTGCTCTTGCTACTATTGGACTGGACTCCTTGGTCTGGAGATGGGATGGAACCGAACAGTTTTAAAAGTTTGTTTTCTTACTTCAGCTCTCACTTAAAGGACGAGGGCAATGTACTTATTACTTTAAGTCTCAAGGGCTCCTTACAATGAGAGACAGAGCAGTAGAACGTTGCTTCCCTTTTACCCAAAAAGAAAAGCTTTGCCAGTACTAAAATAGTAGTTAAGAGCTACAAAAACAACAGCTAAGTAACATTCCCTCAGTGAGAAGGGCCCAACAGGAAACATGTTCCACCCAAAAGCATCTCTTGTTTCACAATGATTCAGAGACTTTACAAAAAATAAAAAATAAAACCACTTGTCTCTTTGATTCTGAAAGCCCAATGAGGCTTTAGGATAAGAGCTTGAACAGGAGATGTCTGATAATTGCATGCCACACATATCATAGCTCCCTTCCTTGAACCCTCCATGTGATAAGAGCAAACCTTATCCCCCCTTTTCCGTTTCTCAAAAGTTGTGACTGTGAAAATATTGTACAAGTGAAGCCATCCTCAAAGGAGGAGGAAACGGGACACAGCCACATCAGGGGGAAGAAAGCCTCACCTCCTGCTCCGCCACGCAGTCCACCCCCGTGTAGTCAATGATGCAGCGGCCCAGCCACTCATCGGGGCGTGCACTCAAAATATCATTCCGGCAGCTTTCCAAGTGAGGCTGCAAACGCAGGAGCAAAGCTCGAGAAAGTAGGTAACCAAAGCCACCATAGCAGTAGTGTCCCTGAGTGTCCCCACCAATGAACTCCTCTGGTCGGCCCATGTAGAGCAGAGTGTCGATGCTGAGGTGCGAGGCCAAGCGGTTCACCCGATGGGCCTCAACATAAGTATCATCCTGCACCAGGAACACCCAATCAAAGTCAGACAGGTAATGGTCTATCACGTATTTGACAGTCTGGTACATGTTCCAGATGGACCTCTCATCTCCATGAGTCACCACCGTCATGCCGTGGGGTACCTTGCGCCCCCGGGTGCCTGTGAAGTAGATCAGACGCTCCAGCCGGTGGCCTAGCGTGCGATTCACTGCCACCGCCAGTGAGTTCAACGTGTTCTTGGAGGTCAGCACACCCACAAAGAGACGCTGCCGCATACCCAACTCTGTGCTGATGTATCGGGTTCTTCAGGAATAGGGAGGGCATGCAGAAAAAAGGGAAAAAAAGAAGACAGTTAAGTCCTTCCTTCTCCAGCAATCACACCCTTCCGATCAAGGGAAGGGCATCTCAGCCCTGCTTCTCATAGCAACTGGCCAATCTCTAGAGGTGTGCAAATGGTTTCATTATCAAAATGTCCCAGCCCTAAAACTTCTTGTCCCAACAGTATAAGAAGACATCCAATGCCAAATAGCCTGTTCCTATCTTACCAGCAAGATCAGAATTGCATTTGGGGGTTGAGATGCTTAAACCACAAAATGTTTTGCCTACTTTACTAATCAGCTTCGGGACATTTTGAAGAATAGGTACTACCTAGTGGAAGTTCCGCACCAACAATGGACATATTTGGAGACCTCAAACCCAGTTTTCCCATAAAATCCACTGTCTTCAACCCTGTTTGCTCATGTACGTAAGAATCTGCTTATGGTGGAATCTGCTTCTTTATGGTGCAGTCTGATATATACATGCCTGTGAAAATACAGACTCCACGTGGTTGAGGAAAATCATGCTGGTCTTCACCCAGCCAAGGAAGGTGCAAGAGATGGCCACTGGGTGAGGAAAACTAATGAGACTTCTGTATTTATATAAAGATCACAGCCACCTGTGCCTAAACCACAAACAAGCAGTTTCCACATCATTACCTTATATATAAGCAAATACATACAATCTGCAGTAAACTGATGTAGCATGACCTGCTCCTATTCACTTTTCCATTTAATCAGCCACTCCCTGTTCCATGCTCCCTCATTTAATTTCTCCTTCTCAACTATCAGTGGTCACTAGACATATTTAATCTTGTTACTGCATACATTACCAGAGTACACTTGTTCCCAGATATCCTTTGTTATCATTACCTCTCCTGCCCTCTACCTCCTTTCTCTTCCCATCATCACATTTCTGATCTGGAAGCTACACCCACAGATGGGGAGGGGCTTCATACCTTTTGGCTATCCTACTCTGTAAAGCACCACATACATTACTGTTGCTTCATCTTTAATAATGTTGTATATTCCATAAGTAAAGAGCCAGTTTGGGGTAGTGGTTAAAGACACCAGGCTAGAAACCAGAAGACTGTGCGTTCTAGTCCCATCTTAGGCACAAAGCCAGCTGGGTGACCTTGGGCCAGTCATTCTCTCTCAGCCCTAGGAAGAAGGCAAGGGCAAACCACTTACAAAAATGCTGCCAAGAAAACTGTAGGGACTGGTCCAGGCAATGCCAGGAGTCAACACTGATTTAAATGTGCCACAGATATAGACATAGATACAGATAGAGATATGAATAAGTATCTCTGGCATTTGGGCATTTACAAAAGCTAAAATCCCACTTGGTTCAGAGAGCACTATATTATACTTGCAAAAATACTAAATATCGCTGTGTTTGTAGCGATGTTTCAGAATGCTGTGCCTTGTTAAAAGGTTATGCTCCCTACAAAGAGGTACAGTATGCGCTTCCAACCAGCTGAGCCATCAAGAGCTAGGTAAAGAACAAAAAGACTTTTAATGTGTTGCGAAGTATGCAATTTTAAAATGAGATGCTGTTCCTTCAGAGGGGCCTCTTCTGGAAACCCACAAACAAGGTGATCACCATAATAGGTCAGAGTCTGGAGTGCATCAGTGGGGGGCCCCATTGTCTGGGCAGGACTAATAATATCCTGGAGAGTCAAATGCAAGTTGGTAGAAGAATGTCAACTCTTTAGCCCTGCTCAGACTTTGGGAAATGACACAAATAGCCAAGAGTAAATAGGCTCAGAGCGTACTTACTTATATAAACAATTCTGAATCTCATGCACAATCTGGAACAAGCAGATCATGGCCACCAGATACAACTATAATTCTGGCAATGAGAGCACAAAGAAAAAAAAAAAGCTAGGGAAACCTCAGAACATACCAGAGAGTAATTTTACTGCCCTCAAAGTTTTTTACTCATTTCTCATCTAGGAAAACTCTCAACTTTCCTTGAGATTTACTTTTCCATATAATTCTTTCCATTAAGGAGATCTGATTCCATTTTCAAGTTTTGGAAGCAGGTTCCATCCAAAATGAAGTATCAGGCATAACAGCAATGCCACTATAATGCCTACATTCTATTTCTATAACCAAACAAATGACTTTGTGGAGCACCATGTAGTTTAGAATCATAAAGTTGGAAGCAGCCACTTAGGCCACCAAGTCCTTCTCCGTGCAGTAATCCAAAACAGAGCATCCCTGAAAGATGGCTGTCCAGCTTCTACTTGAACGTAAGTACTTGAAGTAAAAGGAAGCCTATCAATGCCCTAGCTAATTGGTCAAACTGCTCTTATGATAAGGCAGCTGTTTTTCAACTTCAACTGGAATCTGCCTTCCTGCACTTTAGAGCTATTATTCCATGGAATGAGAGAGAACAAGTTCTGACCTTCCCGTCATTCAGGTATTTGATGTTTTCTCAAGGCTAAAGATACCCAGTGCCTTTAATCTCTTTTCATAGGTCTTAATTTCCAGCCCCCTGATCACCTTTGTTCTCTATCTCTTTGCCTGAGTCCATTTTAAAGTCCACACAGAACTGAACATTGTGTTTAAGGTGGATCTAACTAATGCAGAACAGAGTGGTACAATTATTTCTGATAACTTGAAAATTAGATCTTAGTTCATCTTCTTTTGCAGCCCCATCATGTATTTCCCATCCCATCCCTGTGCATTTTTGTTCCTTTGATGATGCACCTTGCATTTGTTTCTGTTAAAATGTATTATATCACTTTGAGTCCATTTCTCCAGCTACTGTAATTAAGATCATTTTAAATTTTATTTCTGACTTCTAGGATATTGGCTATCTCTGTGTGTTATTTGCAAGTCTGATCATCATTCCTTCCAACCTCTTCATCCAACTCATTAACAGAAATATGGAAGAACGCAGAAGCCAGGGCTGATCCTTGCAGCACTCCGTTTGATATCTGACAAGAAACTACTAATAAGCACTCTGAGACCTATTTTTGAACTAGCTATGTGTCCATGTGTAATCAGATGTCAGGATGGATTTTGCTAAATGCTTTGAAGACACAATGCATTATGTGCACAGTATACCCACATTCAGTTAAGAAAGTTACCAATCAAAAAATGAGATTAAACTGGCAACATTTATTCTTGATCAATCCATGCTGACTTCTGGTAACTACTGCATTATTTTCAAGGTCTTTATAGGTCAAACTCTTTATAATCTGCTCTAGAACCTTCCCAGGTATCAATGTCAGACTAGCTATCTATAGTTTGCTGGATTTTTCTTTTCCCCTTTTTGAAGTCAGGGACCACATTTCCAGTCATCAGGCACTTTACCAATTCTCTAGGTTTTCTCAAGGACCCTATAAAAGGGTTTGGCCATACCTCCTTTAGTACCCTTGGAAGTAGTTTACCAGATCCTGAAGATTTAAACTCATTCAAAACCAAGCAGTATTGCCTGGCCATTTTCTATCAATCTGAAGCTTTGTCCAGCCTCTTCACCCTGCTCTTCATAATTTCATGATAGAACACTCTGTTTCTGTTGGAGAAGATTTTATTAAAATAGGAGGTGAGTAGTTCTACCATTTCTTGAATATCCGTAGCATTTTGCTTAACTATACAAGCCTTTTTTTGTTGTTGTGGTTATTCTTAGCATCCTTTACTCTGAGCGTTCACTTTCCTAACACAGTTCAACTTGTCTATATTCTTCCTCTGTGAATTGGCTTTCATTCTATTTTCCTATACGTCCTCCTTTTTGTTTTCAGATTTTCATTAAGCTTTTTGTACAGCTCCACTGGCTTTTTTCAATGTCCTTCATTTTTATCTTAACTGGAACAGTTTGCAATTGTGCTTCTAAGGTACAGTGACCATATTGTCTTGGAAAAAATAAAGGACAAAGCTGAAAAAGGGGCAAGTCTGAAAGAGGTTCATGTTTATAGCGTTGCTTTACAAAGAAAAATTCAAGAGCAAAACCAAGAAAATAAATACTTAAATTAAATTAATCTAAAGAACATCTTTCTGAAATAAAGGACTGTCCTTTATAATAAGGGACTGCTTATCACTGCATTGTAATGTCATGTTCTCATGAATTCCCACCTATCTTGAGTTCTTTTTCCTATTTGTCTCTCTTCCCACAGGATCCTTCTTATTATTACTCTATTTATTAAAATCCACCTCTAAAGATATGTGTGACTGCTCTCAGTTTTTATTTCTCTTAAAATCAGGAACTCCAACCTTACAGTCACTGTCCTCCAATATACATGTTACTTCCACTTCCTCAGCTAAGTCTTCTCTATTGATTAATATCAAGTAGGGACAGTTGATCCTCTTTTCTTCCTCCACTCTCTGAAGGAGAAAGTTGTTGGCAAGGGAAGTCAGGGACTTCCTTGAAGGACAATGCTTGGCAGAAGTTGCCTTCTGTCAGATGTTGGAGTAAATGATTATTGTGTCAGGTGATTCTGGTGTGTGGTGACTATACACAAGTATAAGTCAGAATCCCAGCCAAAGAAATAAACCAAATGCCAGAGAGTAGGCATCCTGATCCAATCTGCTTTAGTACTGAACTCTTTCCTTCCTAGGCCTGATGACACTAGCTGCAACTCCCAGATCCGCCTCCTGGAAAGAGGTAATCATAATCTCCGGTTCAGCTGAAAATAGCAAGAGCAGCACAAAGGGCATGAGAGGAAGAGGAGGGGAAGGTGTTAAAATTAGAATTCAGTGCCCTGGGAATCTGGGCCCCCCATCATAATCTCATGGCTACATTGGCAAACCTCTTTTTCTCTGGTGAGCAATGGCTTTGAGTCTGGGTGTGTCTTTTCCCAGGAAATGTCTATCTTTCCCAAACATATTTGAGACTGGCAACTCAAAATTTGCTGAGTACAAGGTAATAAATCCCCAAAACAAAGCCTCCATATTAGGAAATGCCTACCTTATGCTGCATTTTGAAGGATCAGTAAATGAAAGGAAAAGATAGAAATGTTAATTCGTTTTATCTATTCAGAATACATGGTAGGAATATAAAAGTAGACAAAAACAGTATGTTATATAAATCAAGCCAATATTAAAATAAATCAAAGTTATATATTCTCAAATCCTAGAGAGTTTTTCTTCAGAGAGCTAATCTTAGGTCAGAGAGGTAATCTTACTAGCCTAACACCATCCTTCATAGAGTTAAAAGAAGCTTCTTATATGCCTACGCGTCTCTAATTATTCACTATTAAAGAGCTCATCAGTACTTGCTAAGAGTTCATTTACTCGAGCACCAAAACAAAAAAATCAGTTCTGTTTATGATTTAGTTTCTCATTTCACAAAAGCAGACTGCTCTTGGTTCTGGTAAATGTTTACTGTGATTTCTTTGGCTTAAAAACCATGCTGGTTTGTCTTCTTAATTTTGAGTTGTTAAAATATCAAAAGGCAGAGCAACCTGTCAAGAGTTTAATTACACAAACCTGAAGGTTGATGCTTATCTTACATATGTCTTACACAGATGTAGAACTCTTGTTTGCTCTGCTCCAGGGGATCTGATCTCCCATAACAGCTTTCCCTATCCTCATAGTAAGAGGAAATGCACAGGAATTGGATCAGGCAAAAAGGATGGGGAGAAGCATTTACCTGGCTCCCTATTAACATTACAGTGTTGGAAGACAGATGGCCTTTCTCTACAATTAGCTTCCAAGTTTTCTAATTCAAATGCAGCAGGATGTCCTTGCTGTCCAGCCACTCCCATCTCTAACCTCATTCACAGTAGACTCATTCAAAGCCTCCACTTCCTGTTCATTGCTCTCTCCTGTGGAAACACAACTCATTCAATCTCTCCTCTCAGGACCCCTACTGCTGATCTCAGCCAGCACACAGAAATTGAATTTGGGGCCCTCAGAAGAGAAAGGCAATGCAGCAGAGGGCATGGTCCTAAATATTAAGATGTTATTTATCCTTACACACATGGTAAAAAGGAACAAAGATGAGTGAGAAAGTTTCTCACTGCTGGAAAGTAAGAAATAAAGAAGCCTGTTCACACTGGGGAGAGAGAAATAAACTGCCAACTGAATATAGCATAAAGGGAGAAGAATGAATTAGAAAGTTAAAGACAAATTCCGGGAAGGTCATGTGGCCTTCCAAACCAGCAATTGGTAGAATTAACCACCAGTGTCTATTAAACCACCAGTGTCTATTACAGAATCTCTGTAACACTCTTGGAAGAGCAGATGTCTCCATAATTAGAGGAACTGATACTTTACTGAAAGGAAGTAATAAACTGATCAACAATTAAGAAAAAAAAAGAACATGCAACTGTGGCATTAGCAAATCTCTTGGCTTCCTCCAGCTGCAGTATTCTCATTCATGCACCTATCCACCCAATTTCCATTTCTGTAATCCTAGGAGGTGTCTGCCTTTCCCTGGGAAAGTTCACTGCCCCTGATCTTTTGAATCATCACCTTAGCCAAAGAAAGACATGTTGCCCATCACAATGTGGAAATCTCTACACTAAGGTGATCTCAACATCAACCCCTTCTCTAGCTGCTACACACAGTTAACAGGGATCCCTGCAAAACTAACAAGGACTGTCCAGGCTGCACAGATGTTGAAATCTTTGGATGCATCCTTAAGATAGTTACCAAGCTTTGGTCTGAGCACCTATTATGTGCAGGGGATGCTGCACTGAGGTTTCAGGATCCGGCTGACCACAAGCCAAACAGAATGACCTCAACCTCCCCAAAGCAAGCTCAGATAAGATAAGATGGTACACCCACTGGTGCTGAGAACAAGCCAGAGCAACCCAACCAAGAGATAAAAGGCAATAAGCCTGAATATACCATCTAGGGAAAAGAAAAATATCCTTCTTCCAACTCTCAGCTCAGTTACGTAAGTCTCTTTCCTTTCAGTGATGCCCAGGTAATTACTGAGGGTTGGGGAATCGCTGCGCCCCTTCCTTCCATCACATTTTCTGCCAGCATCCTCACATTGTCCTTAAATGAGAGGAAGGACCCCCCCCCCCAAAAAAAGCAGTGGAGAGATCAGTAGAGGAATATATGCCTCAATGCATCCATATGCAAAACGCTACCCTGAGTACTGAGTATCCAAAATGATTGCATAGCCCCATCTGGTGACAGCAAGGCTACTTTTAGTTTTGCCTTCTGTCTGTCTCAGTAAGATGTGCAGCACACCCACTCTCCTGCTGCTGCGGATGCAGGCAGCTTAGGAATGTCTAGGTGACCAGCGGCACATCAGCTTGGCTTTTTCCCTCCTGAATTTACAAAGCATATGCCACCTCCTCTGCTACTCAGCTATTCTGCTGGGGACAATAGCAATTTATTTTACACAAGTAGCAACTGTAGGGCAATGAGCAAGGTGTATCCAGGTACCAACTGCTTGCATCCTAGGATGCCTAGGATCTCAGGGATAAACAAACTCATGCACATCAATTTTTGGTCATTGGCTCTCAACAACCAAGTAGTACAGTAAATCGCAGTAGTCCAAACCATCTGGAGAACACCCAACTACATATCCAATTTCATTATATCATCCTGCTTATTCCCTGTCCTGGAATTTGGACTAATGCAAGGCTGGGGAAAGAGTTTTTATTTTGGTTTTATATAATGGCTGTATTTGCTGTACCGCAATTTCTTTGGAGCAGCATGCTAGCAGAAAGGGAAAGGCAAAGTCAGATGTGGAGAGGATTCCGTCTTCAGGCATTTGTTTTCTCCCCATCCTGCAGAGAAACAATCATTCTTGCTAGAGGTCACACTTGCAGAGAACTGTCTAAAATAGGATAAAGGCCAAATGAAATTAAGCAAGGGGTCACAGATTGTGCTCTTCGGGATGCAGAATCATCAGACTCCTAGTGTAATTTGCTCTCTTTTTGCCAAAGAAGATTGGATAGATTTTTAATTATTGAACGGGCCAAGCAATTTACCATCAGCCAGGGAAAGCTTAAATACACACATTCTCCAGTCCACACACACACTTCCCATCTTCATCATCTGACAGACATAGAGAGATGCGAATGCAGGAGCAAAGAACCAGGGGGGCTTTTCAGAAACATGACAGCATTGTGTACATTACTGGGAAAGACCAGAAATCAGTGCTTGTACGTGTGTGCGGACATAAAAATGGGGAGGTCCAGCCATTTTAGGAGATTCTAAGGCTTTGGGAAAGCACACACACACACGAATCCAACTTTTCTGTCTCACTGCAAATTAACTGTTAATGGTAGCACAACATGATAAAGCAGGACCAGACAGTACGTAAGTGCAGAAAAGGTGCTTCTGTAATGCTTTTATCCCATTTGGGCCAGAAATTGATGAAAAGTGTGCCTCAAGGTCTCATTTTAGCCCCCATTAGTTATTCCTAAGAATGATATGCAGTCAAGGTACAACGGATGGAAGTGAGCAGCACTGCACAAAAGGAGTTTTGTTGGTTTATTCTTTAAGCCAATAGTAGACAAGCAATCCATGCTCAATAAGCAGTAAATTCCCCAGACACAAGGAATGGCTAGGGGTCCACAAGAGGAATTTTGTTCGTATACGTGGTTTCCCTCTCTACACCTTGCCACAAAATAGATGTATGAGCACTCCTATACTTTATAGCTGTAACTGTAACATTTGACACACTTTGCTGTGGGAGCGGGGGAGGGAAACTAGACCACTTGTAATATAATAGAAGTCGCACTGGGAGAAATGTATTTTCTCAGTAACAAAATAGAGTATTCCTTTTGAGAACTGAAAAGATTCTTATCCCATCTTTTTTTCAGAGTATTTAAGATAGCAGACTTAGGAATGCAGAGTCCCTGCAAGAGAAGGGTTTCCCTGAAGGAACAGACCTGAATTAAATAAACTGTACAGTATTTAAGAGACCTAAATGCAAATCATGAAGCACTTGATTTGAATTTTGCCTCTGTTATGAACTAGTAGATTTAGCCAGCCACTGTCTCTTAATTTCAATTCTTCCCATCTGCAATATGGGGGTGAACTAACAGTAAGGGAAACTAATCTGCAATATGCCAGATATTAATAGTATCTAGCTGAAATAACTAGACAATATATTCACTTGAAATTCAAATGTGAATGTTTATTTATTAGAGCTTTGCATGATTTAAAAATGATTTGGAAAAGTGCTTCAGACCTTTCACAAGCAGAGTACCTCTTGGCTACATGTTAAAGCTGTTCAAACTTCTGCATGAATCTGCAGAAAAGATGTGGCTGTCCTAATCAATGGAATAATTAAAGCAGCACATTTTTAAGGTGATGTTTAAAACACCTGCATCTTTGGAGGGGGGGGCTTGCATGTTTTAATAAATAGCAGGACACTGCTGTGCTTGCACAAAGTCCAAAACACTTCTGAATTATTTTTAAAATGTGCAGAATCCTGAGACATGTTATTTCTACATTCATTGTTCCAAAGATGGGCAGACTTCAGACTTAAATCTGCTTCATTTTTACTAACCCCACAAATCACCCAACTACTGAAGAGCTAGTTAGGGAGACTCTTCACCCCAGCATTTGTTCTGGATATCAGCACTAAAAATGGTTCAGCCCTTTTATCAATAAGGGGGGGGGGGGGGGAGACCACTTCAGATGACTTCTTCCCCCTTTGCACTTCTTTTCTGCCACATAATTTAGGACTAGGTACAGTAGCACTTCATTGCTGCTAATGGAAACAATGAATCAGAAACTTGTCCTGATCCCCTGCAAATCCCCCAGAAACCTAACAGCAGATCCTGATCTACTTTCTGTCCGCCCTTGCATTAATCTAAAAAAACCCCACTGTCTGAAAATACTTTGAAGGAGTCCCAAACAGTTGTGTGACTCAGCCCTCTCATCCAGCCTGCTCAGAATAAGCCACAGCCACGCTGCTCGGTTTGTGGGAACAGCTGCCAACAGCACTCCTCCTCATTCTAGCCCACCTCCTTCTAAAGGAAACTATTTGCACAGAAGGACTTCCTGAATAGCGGGAGTGCAGCCCCAAGCTTTCCTGTGGGAGATCAGGTGCAGAGGTCCATCGAGCTCAAGCCCCACTACCAGAAAACAATTCTGCAGAAACAAACACAAAACCATAGGAACCCACATGTAGCAGCTCTGCAGTATCATGCTGCCCGCACCCCACTCTTCGTCCCATCTTGGGTACTGTTTAAAAAACAAGGCGTAAATCCTTCTCCTAGACCCTTCTAATTCCAAAGATCCTTTAAGAGTAGGAGTTACCTTCAACTGCTATTACAGTGGCCCAGGAAGCTGCAGCTAATTTGTGAAGCGCACCACTCCTTCAAGAGCTGATGAATTAAGCTATGGAATTCACTAGCCCAAGATATAAGATGACCACCCCTTTGGATGGCTTTAAAAAAGTCTCAGCCACATTCATGGAGGAAAAGGTTATCAATGATCAGTCATGCTGGTTATATATTATGTCCACTATTGACAACAGTTAGATTCTCAACCCTGTTTGCTGATTTTGACTTATAAATCTGTAACCACTTGAGCCCAAAACTTCCTCCCATATTAGCCTTCCCATAATTTAGAGTCTTCCACTGAGGCTCAGTGGCATATCCCACTTCAAGGGGGACCAGGTCAGCAGATCTGTGAGATGGGATCTTTTCTGTAGCAGCATCTCAGTTGTAGAACTCTCTTCTAGAATAAGCCAAGCTGCCTCCAAGCCTGTACTGGGTTTTAGGGTCTTTTTTTGGCAGGACTTTTTTTAAAGATTTTTTTTATCCTACCTTTAATATTTTTTTTATAAATAACCCAAGGCAGTGAACATACCTAATACTCCTTCCTCCTCCTATTTTCCCCACAACAACAACCCTGTGAGGTGCGGTGGGCTGAGAGAGAGAGACTGGCCCAAAGTCACCCAGCCGGCTTTCATGCCTAAGGCGGGACTGGAACTCACTGTCTCCTGCCTTCTAGTCTGGAGCCTTAATCACTAGACCACACTGGCTCTCCTTTCTCCCCCTCCTCAGGACTTTCACAGTTCTGATAGTTATGGTTCACCTTTAACAAATATTTTGGTTCTGTCTTTATTTTATTCTTTTCCTATTTTCTTAAAATTGTGACTGAACACTATTCTGAAGGCCCTAGTTGTCAGAAAAAAACATGCATAAATACTGCAAATAAAAACAAAATACTGTTTGTTTTCTGAATGCATTTATGTTACCTAATGAGGCAGTTTGGTGTGGGCCATGAGACCTGGGAAACACAAATGCAACTACTTTCTATATAGGCAGAAAGAGATTGAGCACCTCCAGTTTCACATCATACTAAGGTTAGCATAAGGACATACTGGCTCTGCCCATGAGCTGTGTAGCCAATAAGTCACCTGTGGTTTTGTAAACCATGTTTAGTATCACTTATGACTCTGGAATTCTGGTTTTGTGGACACAACACCCCCCCCCCCGAAGATTAGGCCTTTATTTTCGGGTTGATAACTGCTTAATTTTTGGCTCCTCCTAGGTTTGCAAGTCATATGAAGCTTGGTTAACCAACATGTTAGCCACACCCACTTCCAAATGGAGCCAATGGGTACACAACAGCACATGCATATTTATTTATTTTAAAACTTAGTTTGCCATACTTCAAAGCTAAGATTTTCCAAAGTGGTTTCCAATATATTAAAATCAGAAGATAAATCCCTAAGCAATGTGGTTTTAGTGAGACCTGCAAACTGGCCCTCAAACTTTTATTTCTTAGCCTCGTACTTCGTGGGGCTGTTGTGATGCAGTTCAGAAGACTGCTTTCATATGAAGGCAATCCTGTTGCCTAAATATTGATGCCAATAGGCCAAGAATTAAACAGACCCACAAACAGGCCTAACCTAGTTGCTGATCTGCATCAGCATTTACAAAAGGCCACAGGTTGTTCGTAAGACTCTATGTAATCCGATGCCCAACGGGAATGGTGGCAGACGTTACACCAAGAAGGAAACCCAATCCCCTTTGGAAAAGAGTTTGTGTCCTAGACCCATCTTCCCCAACCTCTCCAGTTCCCCTTCCCCATAGGTACCTGATGGTTTTTTTGGCTGCCTTCCCTGGGTTCGGAGGCTTGTAGGGCAGAACGCGGGGCTCCCAGCTCTGTTCGGGCTCTGTGCCTAGCCCCCCAGAGACAGAATTCGGTTTGCGGGCAGCATTGCCCTGCCCTCCTTGACGCTGATGCTGCTCCAGGCCCCCATCACGTAGGCTGCCACGGCCGGGCCCACACGGCTCCTCCACCCAGGTTACACTGAGCAGGCTAAGCGTGAAACCTAGAGACACCCCAACCACCACAGGCCCCACAGGACGCAGGAGCGACAGAAGTGAAGAGAAGCGCATGGCACCGGCAGAGGGGACAAGAGCCTGGTCCAGAACGGAGGGGGCTAAATTAAAGGGACAAAAGGGGAAGCACAGCAAGCACCTAAGAAGCGCACTCTGAAGGTGTGGGGATCCCGGGGTGGAGAACCAGGGTCCTGCCCAGGAAGATCCCAAGGGGCCTCTTCAACCCGCACAGCACTCCTGGGGATCAAGGCAGCAAGGGACCATTCCCACGAGGCGGGGACGGAACCTGGTACCGGCGTGGGGTCCTGAACAGAGGGAGGGGCAGCTGCAGCTAAGTAACGGAGGAGGTGGGCCCGGCCCAATTCTGGAACCTTGAGGAAGCAGCGCCTATTGGTTCAGCCGTTCCATGCCGGCCCTAGAGAAGAAGTGGGGGTCAGTCCTTCGCCTGTGCTCGCCGACCGGGAGAAGCACCGCGGAAACGTCACTCCCGCTTCTCTTGGAAGAGTCGCCGCTGGCGCTGGCGCTGGCGCCGCCGTCCGACGTGTCACCCTGAATAGTCCCGCCCTCCCCGCCAACCGTCATTCGCCCTGCCGCGCCCCCTTCCCTCCTCAGCCAATCCCTGGCCGAAAGTGCGTGGTCGGCAGAGCCCGCCTTAAGTTTCTAAGCTCGATTGGGTTCAGGGTGGAAAGGGGTCGTAAAGGGGCGCAGGACCTAGGGGCGCCCTTCGTCTGTGCAACTGAGATCCATTGCATTGGGTGCCCAACCCCCGGCTCACTGTCAAGCTTGGTACCTGGAGTGCAATCCCTTTTTTAACCTGGATGGTACAAATCGTGAATCCAGGTGACATGGGTGGATTGGCACATGCAGTGGACTTCTATTATGAAGTGTTAAATTAAATCGTGCTATTTCCAACCGTTGGTAGTAAGCGAACGCTTTTGAAATGGCAGCGGGGGAAACAACAATAAGCTTCCTGCATGCAGGAACCTAGCAGATCAGGAAGATACTTGGATTAGAATTCCCCCCCCCCCCCCCCCCGCTCCCATAGTTTTCTCATTACCGAGAGGGAAGGGGTTCCGGTATGGCTTCTTTGCAGGCTGAAGTGGGATTTCCAATCTACCACTTCGGGTCTTTTCTCTCTCTCATTCTGTTGAAAGCATAGATTCGCCTTTATTGCCTAAGCCACAAACAGAGCTGATGAAAACGTAAAGATTCCTCAGAACTGAGCTCAGCTTCTGGTGAATATGTACTATACAAACTTCTTGGCAGCAGTATAGATGTGGTTTCTTCCCATTGTTTTCTTCCGATATTTTTTTTTCTCACTTCCCTGTCTAGTCTTTAAATTCGGGATTTCCTGCTGGTCAGGATTAACCAAATCCCAGCTCGATCAGCCAAAAGCAGCTTAATTGCTGCTAAAAAAAAAAGAGCTACAAATCATATTTCACTGTTTAAAAACAAAGAGCAAGACACTTTCCAGGCAATGGAGATCACTCTAAGCATCCAATACTTTTTTCACTAGTTGGCTGAATTTAATTCTTTATTAACTTTCAGGTAAGAAAAGTTTCACAATGAATACACTTCTAAAAGTGTAAACTATGGCAGGAATCACACATAAGCCATCTTGTGGTTCTGTTTTTGGTTTATGGTGATGAGCAAACCCAACCATTATGTAGAAGTACCATTTCTGGGCTGCAGAAATCCAGGTAACCACTCGATAACAGCAAAGGATTAAGCATTTTGTATTTATTTCTGACATCTAGTAATACTCTGGATTTCTGCAGCCCAGATTTGATAGCCTACCAGTATGGATTATTCAATAAGCAAATATTTTAAAAATTCATTATGTGTTCAGTATGGATGCAGTTTATTGTAGGTACAGGTAAAATAATTTTGGCAGGCCAATGAATATAGAATGAAGTTTTTGAGTATCATTTTTTTCAACGGGGCAAAACAGTGTTTGCATTCTCCTATACCAATCTATGTTGCTTCATCAGGATATATAATTTACTGAATCTGTTATCTTTCCTTTAAGGCCCAAAGGTCAAACATTCACTTTACCTGGATATTTTGTATGATTCTTAGAAGTAATTGGGTTCGTATGACTAATCCATAGAAAGCATGCCCTGTTGTAGTCCCTTCAAACAGAAACGTGGCAACCAGCCTTTGCTTTTTCTTGCCACAGTGCCTTGCTTTCATAGTTCTTATTGTTTTTATTCCCATTTTCAAAGCCAGCATACACTAATGTATGTACACATAAACTCCATTCTTGTACACAAATATCATAAATACAGTAGTCTATCCTCTACAGGGATCATTCAGTTTTGAACTTTATTGTATACCCAAATTGGAGTGGGGGTGGGGAATTACAGATCAGTCTCAATTTATGTAAAATGGGATGAGAATCAGGAAAGGACAAATCAATATGTTCCCTTTACATTTCTCTAAGTGTGGGCATACGCAGTCCATGAAGCTTTCACATCATTTCCCAGAAGAATGGCTGTTGTAGTGAACACAACAAAAACATTATTACAATCAATCTTTAATATTGACAACAAATCTTTAAAGTGCCATATTCTCTTGTTTTCTTTTCTGCACCCTGTTTACAGTTATGCTCGAGACCTCAAGCCACTAGCTTTTCATACCACATTGTAAATTCAAAAAAATTATTTCCTTTATATGCTTCTATGAGTATTACACATTACATTTGTATGGGAGATTAATGCTTTGCCAAATACTTATGCTTATGTTTTGTTGAATCCTTGTCAATCATCCAAGATTACATTCCAGTCCATCCCAAAGGGCTGTTTGGAAATGAAAAGCATTTTCTAAACAAAAATTTTAGAACCTTACTTATTTGGGCAAGAGCACACAAAGACAGAGGCTGAAAACTTCAGAAAGCTTTCTTTACAACTTTTTCAAACACGTTGTTTCACTGAACTATATGTATCAATATAAAACTTTATTTTTAAAAGGTTAGCATATATTAAGTCATATTGTTACGAACCCTGCAAATCTGACAAAAGTTTATAAACAGATATTCCATTTTGTAGCTGGGGGTAATTTAATATTAAAGCATTCTAAAACTTCACACAATGTTTCTTATTTTGTAATACATTTGCTTTCTGTCACCTCATCTGCCTTTGATTCCAAAAGCCTTTCTTTCATATACTATGCTCAAAGTTTACATATTTTCAGAAATGTGCTGGTTTGAGCCAAAAGTGGGTACAGTATGCTTTAGGTTCTAAGACAGGAATATAAGTACAGTATGTCAACTCCTTCTCCCCATTCTGACAAATAAATAATAGCCTAATAGATGGAACTGCTGGGATTAGGGATGTCATACCCAGAGCTGGACAATTTAAAACATTGTTTGGCGTGCTCAAAAATAGAGGCCACATACAATTTTAAGTGCCAGTATGGGGGTCATAGTATCTTTGTACAACCATTTACATTTTAGAGGAAGATTTTAAATGTACTCAAATTCTGCTAGAGTATAGCACTAAGACAAAGAAAGGCTTTCCAGTCCACGAGGCAGAATTAATCATCTGGTATAGCAGAGGAGAATCTAAATTGAGCTGCTGAATACCAAATGTGGGAGGGGAGAAGGCAGCGAGAACAGCAAAGGCTCATCATTCCTACACATCATCCTCTTCGTGATGCTGAGAGCTCAGCAGATGGCAAGTGGGATTCAGACTTGAGCAGATTGGGTGACGTGTCTAAACTAGTGAAGCAGCTAACCTCTGGGCGGGTCAAGGATGCTTGGCTTTGCTTTCAAACTCACATCCTTCCTGTATCCAAACGCCACCAATTTAGTATTTTGCAGTTATGCTTTACTATTAGCCTATATGAAAAGGAGCAACTTCAAAGAACCAGTCAAATGGCCAAGCAATTGTTATAACTTTTAGCAATGGGAATAGGAGAGTTTCCTGCTTATGGTCAAGCCAGCCATGTCAGTGGATATATTCTCCTGTCCATTGCTCTTTTAGAATGAATTGCCCAGCTCAAAGACTAGCACACAGTAGAATTAATGTTATTTAGTTGGTTATGATAATGGTAGTTATAATAACCAACTAAACTGATTGAAATCCCTTGCAATTTCATAGCCTATAGTGGGTAAAAACAATATATCCAGGCTAGTTTTAAACTGAACTAAGTATTTCTGCCATTGCTGTGCTGGAAAAAATTAAGATACCACATCAGGTTCTGTACCATTCCAAAGTTCAGGAATACATTGATTATATTTCTCTTCTTACAGTTTTGTGTCCAACTGTCTTTAGGATCCTTGATCTTAAAATTGCTGATCTATCCAAATGGCTAGTCTTCCGGCCTCATGTATAACATCATATATAAACCTGTGGAATACCTTCGGTAAATTTCACAGTGGTGACTATTCATCTTTCTTGGTGTTTTAGTGTCATAATATTTGATGGTTCTTTCATAGGCAATAGTACAGGTGAGAAGAACTGGATTGAAAGGGTGCTTTCTACTTTGGATAAAAGCAATTCATCCATAAAAGATTTCATATATGTTGATGAAGTATAATATACTATCCTGCAACCCCGGTGGGGATTAACTTTATAGAAGGATTAACCTAATTGTCAGTAGCCTAAACACAGTCTGTACAATCACAGCAGAAATAGATAATGCCAGCAATTAGCCTGTGCGTGTTTGGAGTAAAGAGGGAATGGACCGTTTCTAATTCAGTCTGATGAATGGGATCGTAGACCAAGACTTAACCCAGAATAAGGTATGAGACGCCACACGATGCTTTTGTTTCCATTTTTCCCAGGTGCAGCGCGCGCACTAGGACTTCACAGCAAATGCAACGGGTAGCAAAAGGGGCTGCACATCCAATGTGTTGCAAATACAGAGAAGGTTCAAGCAGCGGCCACTAATGCGGTTCAATTACGACGAGGCAGCCTCAAGGACCGGCCAACGCAATGCTCTGGAAACAGGCGGTGTACCGGGATATGCCTAAACAAAGAGATCTCCAACCGGAAATACTGGGACGCGAGAGCAGTCAGAGGGGAGCTGCCCCCTCTCCTATACAGAGAGGGGCGACAGGAGGGATCCTGTGTGGGAGCTCGAAGGGCGGGTGTGACATGTTCGCCCCCTCTCCCCCGCGACTCCGCCACGCGCTCCAGGCGAAAAGCGAAGCGGGGGCGGGGGGAGGATGAGACTTGGGGGTGGGCGACGAACTCAAATTGAGGAAGGAAGGCAAAGGGAAACGAGAAAAGCGGCCGGGCTGCTGCGCGACGCGCGCGCCTGGCCTGAGCCAACCTTTCTTCGCCGGGTCTCGCGAGGGCGCGCGAGGAGGAGCAGACGGGAGGGGAAAGGAAAGCGGGGGGGGGGGAGAGAGGGAGAGAGAGAGAGAGAGAGAGAGAGAGAAACTGCGCCGTGACGTCACGCGGAGCTGTCCCTCAGCACCGGGCCGAGCCAGGCGGGCTCTGGCGCTCCGGGTTCGAACCTAGGTCCTGCAGGTAGGGGAACTACCAAAGCGAGGGGGGTGGCTGCTGGGGCCTGCTGTCTTGCAGCAGCGACCCTTGGTGGAGCAGGGGAGGGAAACGGCCCCCGCCGTCCCTACCGAGGGCTGGGCGGAGAACGCTCCCCGTGATGGAGGAGCGAAGGAGAGGGATCGGTGGGAGGGAGAGAGGAAACACAAAGCGGCATCTGCGCTCCGGGATCACCGGGAGCGCTGGGTTAATGCAGGAGCGAAAAAGAGAGCCGCTGGTGGCCATGCCTCTTTCCTTCCTGCGCCGGGACAGCCTCGGGCAATGGTAAGAAGTTTGGAGAGGCGGGGGGTGAAGTTCACTTGCATGCCCGTCATCGCGGTGTCGGGCGACGGGAAAGCCACCGACGGGATTAGGCAGGCCTAGCCCTGGAGGGGGAGAGAAGGGCGGGGGGGAGGGGGTTGCTATTCCATATTGTCCTGAACATCCATGCACACAACTGGCTCTTCTCGGGTCGTAGGAAAAGCTCACCGTAGTCCGGCGCAGATGCTACCGCTCAGAACCCCCAAGCTCACCCCCATTGCAAGCCAAACCCTCAGGGAGCCCATGTGTGCTCCTATTCTCCCGGCCTGTATTGCTTAGACATAGCATCCTGCGGGGGGAGGGGGCGGGTAGTAAAAGCCCAGCCCACCCACTACCTCCTTCCCTCTCTTAATTAGCATCGCCCTGGGTAAATAAAGGCTAAGCTTTAAAAGAACAGCCACAAAGCCCATGGCTCTTGACTGGGGGGGCAGAAACAACGCCGGCCCCTTCCAAAAGAAAACCCTTGCCCTTTTGGTGTATTCCAGCTTTTATAGGGTCCCCAAGCCCATGATTCCCGGTGGACCCCTCATCCCAAACAAAGGGAGTCTGCTGGGTTCCCCAGAAGTCTTTGCAGTTCAGTATCCTAGCAACCGTCCAGCTTCCCTTATGTGGTCTGCCAGCCCCAAACAAGGATGCGTCTTGATCTGACTTGCGCTAATGACAGCAGCACACTGATGAGCTGATGGAGCAGCCTGGGGTGTCAATGGATGGACGTAGCCAGGTATGGTGGAAAGCAGAGAGAAGGGAGGAAATGCAGGCTGGGAAGAAATGGGGGACAAAGTGGGATGAGGCTGATATGCTCTGGATGGCAAGAAGGCAGGCTGGTACCATTAGCAAAACAGGATTGCTTAGGAAGACATGGCAAAGGGGGAGCCTTGTAAAGCTAACTGACCCCAGTCACCCTACTACCAAGTCAGAAAGTACTTGGCAATATTTGCGGTTTTTGTTATTTCCTTTCCTTTTGAAAAGACAAACTTAAGGCAAGCTCAACTTCTCTTGATAAATGGAACATCATGACACAATGATCTTGGCAACAGTATGGGAGTAGTTTGCCATTGCCTTCTTCTAGGAGATAGACAGACACACACACACACACACACACACACACACACACTTCCCAGTGACTTAACTGTTTATAATTCCCACAACTAGCACCATGTGTGTATTTATATATACCTGCAGTTATGATAAAACTTTGTACGTCTTATACAGTTGACTCTGATCTACAGAAGGTTGTGTCATAATAGAAGTGTTACTTTTTAAGGTGCCACCAGGCTCTCTGTTGTTTCAATGAAATGCTGTTTTCCACAGAAGGAAGTGAACATTTACACTGATGTGACTGTTGTTTTAATCCAAGTAGTTCATTTGGATGCATAGTCGTTAGCACGGGGGTTGGCACGGGTATGGCTTCTAAATGTTCAAGTAGACTGGTTCAGTATACTTAAAAACTGTAAGCATTCTTTCTGAAAATACCTGGAAGCCTAGTTTTATGTTTGGGATGGAAAGGGGTATATGATTTGCTATGAAATGGGATGTAGTCAGTCTACCAGGTTGCATCTGAAGCAGGATGCTGTGTGGAACAGGGCAGTAGAAGGGGTCCTGCTGCTTGGAAAACTTTAGGATGAGGTTTGCATGGAACAGAGCACCGTGGATTCAGTTCTAAAGGCTCTTGTATTCCAGAGTATCAATCAACCTTTGATAAAGTTACTTCTATCTGTGAAGCTGCCCCCCAGCCACTAGGCTCATTAGCTATAGGATAATGAGAAATTAGCCACAGAGAACTGCTTAATGAGGTAATCCTGAACTAATCATTCTGGAGACCAAAAAAAAAAAAAATCCTCTAAGTGACAAGGACATGGGTAGGCTGTGGCCATAGTCTCTGCCTTGTGTGTGCATGTGTGTTTATATGGATATGCTATTATAAGTACTTATAGCATGCTTATCTTTCACGCAAGGAGGAGTTGAGTCTAATGCCAGGTACAAAATTAATGCTAAAAACATTCAAGCCTGTGCCTTCCTTCTCAAACAAAACATACGTCCTTTGCTGCTTCTCTAGAAACACAGCACACTGTTTTGTTATAGCACAAAGCAAAGCTCTGGGGTCTCCTTGCTTGCAGAGCATCTGGCACATAGGCCCCTGTGCTGCAGCTGCTCCTCATAGTACCACTACCCTGGGTTGCTCCCAGGTTAATAGGATTATTTCAGGAGGAGCTTTTCAGCAAGCTGCCAGAATAATACCAGAGGGAAGAAGAAGATTCCCTTCCTCATATACAGATCCTAAGAGCTTTGAGGAAACATTTGCAGAGCATCACAAGGTATGCTCTGGCACTGTTTCCTAAGACACAAATAGCTTGGGGCCATTCTTTTGTGCCTTGCAGAGACAACTTCCATCAGGACTAGCTTGCGCAAGTAACACTTTCACAGCATCAATTTCTTGTCCAACTCCTACCATGTTCCACATGCTCTCACAACCTCTTATAATATCTTTAGTCAGGCCAATCTTTCTCCCATCTCTAAAACCTGATTCAAAGAACCTGAGCTGCATTATGGCAAGCCTTGCGTGTAATTTAGGATTGCAACATTGGATGCAGTGCCTCTGTAAAAAGACTGGTTTGCAGAGCTACCCAAATCTTGCTCAGACAGATTCCCAGAAATTGGTATGGAGACAGTCTCCCCTTCTCCTCCTTCCCTTCTGGAGTCATCTATTTTGGACGGAAAGGTCAGCTTCACTGCTCTGTTTGTAGCTGCAAAGTTTCCTGGGATGAATATTGTTTATGAAGAGCCTGTGGGAAAGTGGGAACTTGAACCCTCAATCACTGCAGAGGAGGATTAGTCGGGACTCAATCAATTCTGGGAAAGGAGCCGAGCTGGCTGGCCTGGAACACACAACACAGCCAGTCAGTCAGGCATGCATCTCCCCTCCAGATGCCTCTGGAGAGGACTAAAATATGTTAAAAACTAACAAGTGTTAAGGTGTGAATTGCCTTGTTCCCAGTGAAGAAGGATGGGGACGTGGGCTGTTGTCAGCCAGGAGCAGAATCTTGTTCACTTAATGTACACATATGAGATGGTATGGATCAAGAGTTCTTCTTGTACAGCAAGTGTCAATGGTTATACTAGAAACTAGGGCTACCACAACTCGGTTTCAAAAATCCAGGCAACCACTAGATGGGAGCAAAGTAAAACTATGTCTTTGCTGCCATCTAACTCTTGACCACAGTTTTACAGCCCAGATCTTATAGCTAGTATTGGGCCTACCAGCTTGCTGTGAGCTACATTATTCTTCTTCCCTTGGCAACAGTACCCTGTAGAAAAAAGGAACATAGCTACCAGGGTGCAAGAAGAATTAGAAAAGCTGTGCTGCGGGGGGGAAAAAGCCCAAACTGGTGGTTGATTAGAAAGTATACTATTGGGGACTCAATTCCCCACATTTAGGTTTAGACCAATGTTGGCAGATAATTGCAGGGATGATTCCAAATGTTGATGTTATGGAACAAGAGCATGATTATTTGTGTCAATGGACTGTTGTGGTTTTCACTTATATCAACAAGGGACAGTGATTTGTTTTTATTGGACCTGTATCTTGTTAATGTAAAAAGGAAGATAAATTCCACCAAATTTGAATGATGAAACCAAGATTATAAAATTTTGTGTAACCTAACATCCTACATATTTTATTAGGGCTTCCTCTGTGGAATTTTTATGGTAGCAAATGTATTTATTCAATATTCTGTGTTTTGTGCACACATGTTTGGAATTAGGCCCTGCTGGATTCAGTGTGTTTTGTATATAAACATTCATAAGAACAGGACACAAGCCTCTTCTTGAGTTAAGAGGTTCAACATGAGATCCTGGCATAAATTCTATATGTGTACTAGATCTTCTGATTCTACAATTCTCAAGCCGACTTCCAATTTTCAGAGGTAGTGTATTTATGATTAAGAAATGTTAAGGTTGAACTACAGGCCTGAGCTATTGCTTTGATGTCCTGCTTGTGGGCTTGCATTTAGTGGCATTTAATTGGCCACTGTAAGAACAGATTGCTGGATTCAGTAGACTGTTAATCTAATCCAGCTGACCTTTTTCTGTCCTTCCATTTTTTATTCACTCCTCACATATATTTTCACAGTATAGCTTCCAGAAATTTATGGAACTTTTTCACTGTATATCTATTACAATTTTCAGATTTCTTTTAAAATTACCTAGGGAAGTTAAAAGTTGTACCTCAAGGGGAGGATATTCTATCAAGTAGGGGTCACAGTTGAAAAGGCCCTGGCCTTAGTTATTTCTTGCCAGACTTCCTTTCCAGGCTGTGCCCATAACAAATCTTAGTGGGAAAATAGAGTTTTCAGTTGATAAAATATCAGGGAAGTCATTCCTTGAATTAAGCAGATCTGACATGACCTTCACCCAGGATTCCTAGATCACCTGGTCTGGACCCATTATTCATTATCCTTAATTATATGATAGGTAGCTGATTATTGGGCAGTTTCCCATTATTGCCTTTAGATGCAAATCAACTATGAGATTCAAAGAGATTTCTTCTTTCCAGTAGCTTTGATGTTACCTTCCCTATAAAAATTTGCTGCCAATGCCACCCTGGTGATTGTGGGGCATGATTCACTGGGCTGCTGATCATGAGGGCATGTAACTTAGACAGCAGTTATAGGTAGCAGGGATGGCACTGCATAGCCCACCAGATGCTACTGAACTTCAGCTCCCACGCTAGCCAGCATATGAAGATAATGGGAGTTTCAATCTCCCAAAATCTGGAGAGGGACACATTATCCACCCTGAAAGCTACAGAGAATGAGGATAACTTTCACCCAGCTGTGTCCAACCTGGTGCTCTCCAGGTACTTTGGGCTACATCTCCCAGAATTCCCAGCCATGCATCCAGCAGATACTCTATTAGAAAAGGCTGATTTCATAATTTGGTGAGCTGTTATCTGCAAATTCTTGCCAGGTGATGAGGAGCTTTTGAAACAAAGCAAAAACAAAAAAGCGCAACCCTGAAAAACGCAGTCAGTTGGTCATTGCTCAACAACCAATCAGAAAATGCCTTGCTTCCCTTAGCAACAAAGAGCACACCAATCAGAAGAAGGTATGCTTTTAGTCCTGGTATTCATTGGCTAAGGGGAGGGGGAGGGAGAGAACGAAAAGCAGAGTGTGGGGAGAAAGATCAGAAGGAGCTTCAGCTTCCCCAGGCTACTGACCTCTTCCTGTGTGTTTGTGTGTGGGCCATACTACCTTCCATGCTCCTGCCCCCCACATTAACAATTGATGGCATTGCTGCAGAAGGATTCCTGTGTGCCCATTTGGGTGGGTGGGCAGATGTAGAAGGAGGCATTCACTCATGCCTGTCTGGAAGTGGGTTGCACAAACAATCATCCAGTCTGAGATGAATCATTGATTCAGGATGTTGCCCTTTCAGCTGCCAAACGCTAGAGCAGGGAGGGCTTATGTGCTTCTTCAGCTCGTATTTTGGTTGATTAGCAAATTCCTTGTGAGCAGGAAATAGTTAACAAAGCCAGGCTTTGTTGCTTGCCTTGCAGCCCATAATCCATCAGAGGTGAGAAAGCAGGGCAGGAAATGTGCTGTTGTATGTTCTGGTTTTAAACTGGAGCCACATGGTATCTGTCTTTAAAGTATTGTTCTTGTTCTTTGTGTGGTTAAACAGTAAACACAATAAACGCAAGAGGAGACTGCCCGAGATACTTTGATTGTTCTTAGGTTTAGATTCAGGCAGCCCATAGGCACCAAGATAGGGTTAATGCAAGTCGGCCTTTGACAGATGCTTTTTTTGAACTGCTACACCCCCTTTGATGACTCACTCCCTTACCCCTCCAGTTCATTATGCTAGAGACTGGGGGTTGGGGGGGGAATGTTGTTAAAAGTATCATCTGTTCTTGGCTTAGTTGCTATGGAGACCATACGGTGGCGATTCTCTTTATAGCCACTTTTTTTTTTTCCGTTTTGGAAACTTCTTGTCCCATTCCTGTTTGGCGCTCTCTTCTTCCAGAATTGCTCTGAGCCCGTTCTGTCATGGAATATGATATAAAACTGTTTCCAGCAGGCTTTGCAAGGTTCTCATAAGGGAGTTTCTAAATAGCCTTAAGAATAGAAACAGCTAGGAGTTAGGTATCTGCCCTGTTTTGCCTCTTTAATGCCTTGCCGACATTGTAGGTAGCTGTTTCTGCTTGACTGTAACATTTGCTGGATTTGGCTCAAGTTCAAAGAGCTGGTGGGAGTTCCTAACTCTGATGTCATATGTTTAATTCTGATTCTTAGTTGTTTCTTGCAGCCATCCCAAAAGAAGAGAGTTGTTCTAGCTCAGTGCCAGAGCACACATGCATTGCATAAAGAAGGTCCCAGCTTCTAGCAGGACTGGGAAAAACTCCTGCCCAAAGAGAGAATCAGGAGTTAGGTGGGAGTGATGATCTGATGATTGAAGGGGAGCTCCTTAGGTTCCTATGGAATTCTCAGCAGAATAGCCGTGTCGTGTTCATAGGGACCTGCTGGTTCTTCCTTCAGAGATGTTGTAACCCGTGAAGTTCATATGGTAGGTTGTATTATCGATTGTACCACACTGGACCTCCAAGAAGCTGGGGTTCACCATTCCTTTCTTATCTTTTCTCAACAGATGGAAGCTAAGTCATGAGGCAGCATCTTCTTCTGCAAGTGACTGGGAGGGAGTGGGGAGCTTGACATTGCCACAGAAGCCCTGAAGAGCCATGACGTCAACTGTACAGACTCTGCGTTTCCCACTGCTTCCACATGAACCAGACCAAGACTGGACACATAGCTGCGATCAGGAGATTGAGAGGCACTATCAAGTAGTGCCCTCAGTTGTATGTGCCATGTGCTGCCTCTTTGGGATCATCTATTGCTTCTTTGGTGAGTGCATTGTGGGGGGAATGGCTCGTAGATTATTCCGGGTCTACAGAGGACAAGTGAAAGTACAGCATGTGGACTCAAGGAGAATGCATTATCTCAGTGCCTTATAAGGTCATTGGAATGGGCCGTCCCACTTACAGCCAGCCACAAGTCTCATTAGCTGGAGCATGACAAACTAAACTGATCATGAGGGAAGGAGCAAATGTGTTGTGTCAACTCTCTAATCCACACTTAATTAACCCAAGTCTCTCTTTCATTGAAATTTTTCATGTGCATACTCTGTGGCTGCAAGGGATGGAGGGGTAGGAAAGTCCCCACACACCTGTCCATAAAACACAGGAAGTGAGGAAGAAAAGGATAGCCTCCTTTGATACAGCTGGTATAACTTAACCCCCCCCCCCCAAAAAAAGACTGTTGGCATGACACATTCAGCCATTTTGAGTTGTGGGCTACTTGCACACCAAAATGAGTGGCTGTGTTCCCAGGTGTGGGAGTCGGAGCCAGTGAAGTAGTTGTATTGACAATTGCTGCTATTTTTATCTTGGCTGCTGATTGTTCATTTATTTAGTGTCTCTTTTGTGCTTTTGCTGGTTTTAATTGTTAGCCACCCAGTGTCACTTGTTTGAGATGTGCGGCCATGTAAATGGAATAAAATGAAATATAAAGTAAAATAAAATAGTCTGTTGACTGAGGGTGGTGAGGGCATCTGGATCAGCCATGTTGCATGAACACAGCCAATGTATATTTAGCATCAATGTAATGGAACTCAGGTTTCTGAACTACTCTGGCCAATATCCTCCTGTGGTTACATTCCTAAACATAGCAAACTCCTGTGCTAAATGTAATAAAGCCCTAGGAGGAAACATCCAGAGTGACAGTTCTTTGCTTCCAGTTACACATTACAGAGGATCTAAAATGTTAAAGTAAAGTCCTGGTTTTAAAACTCCCCAGATATCCCCTAGTAATATATTAAAAAAAGGTTGTGTGTGAGAGAAGAGAGAGAGGTGCACACACTCTCTCTCTCTCTCACATACACACACACACACACACACACACAGAGAGAGAGAGAGGTCATCCAATGGAATGGGAATTGTCCTGCTTCGCTAGAGCAAACAGTTGAGTAACCTATCCTGTCCCCCTCATCACTCTCCTTTCCTTCTTTCCTCAGGATACCGTTGCTTCAAAGCAGTGATGTTCCTGACTGGCCTGATGTTTGGTTCAGTAATCATCTTCATGTTGTGCTACAAAGAGCGGGTGCTGGACACTCAGCTGAGCGTGGAGGCCTCTGTGGGCATTGGGCTGGGCATTGGCGTGCTCTGTGGGCTGGTCACCATGTTGGTACGCAGCGTCGGGCTCTTCATGGTTGGGCTGCTGCTGGGGCTGCTGCTGGCTGTGGCTGCGCTGATAGTGATGGAGCAGTTCTACCACCCACCTACTGTCTGGATCCCCATTGGCTTATTGCTGGGGGTGGGCATGCTGTGTGCTGTCCTGACCCTGCAATGGCAGCGCCTCTTCACCACATTGTCGACTGCTGTCTTTGGTAGTGCTGTCATGACTGCCACTGCTGACTACTTTGTTGAGCTCTTTCTGCTGCTGCAGTATGTTTATGAGCGTGTCAAGGTGGCACCTGCCCGGCCCATCTGCTGGTACAGCTGGGTCATCCTGGGTACTTGGCCTGTCCTGGCATTTTTGGGCGTCTTGGTGCAGTGGAAAGTCACAGCTGAAGGATACTCACACACCGAAGGTGAGTATGGTACCATGGGGTGGATGGCAAAAAGGCTGAAAGCAAGCAAATTAGTATTCAGATTGAATGAGTTTCATGGATGATTTGCTTCCTATTGACTGGTCTTGCAGATCATACTTGGTTAACCATGGTTTATTGAAGCAACAACAATTTATTGAGTTCTCCTCATACACTAAGACCTAAATTTGGAATGGATCACTTTCCCAGTTTCAGGGGCCACATCCTGCTCTGCCAACCATTTGTAGGACCACAGGTGGCATCACAAGAAGGAGTAGAATGGAAGCAAGTAACCCTGCTTGAATTTTGAAGGCATGATTCAGGGAGGCCAGTTTCTTTGAGTTTTAAAGTGTGGAAATTAGAGCAGCTAATTTGGGTAATAAGTCTCAGGTCATTCTGGCATCACACAAATGCTTCTGTGCAATGGGTCAAAGCTTTCTGACGTGTGGGGTTCTGCCCACCACCAGATTCCTGTATATCATAAACAGTAGACTGGATTTATTACTGCAGTTGGTGGTAGGGTCTAGACTTCCTGATAATGGTGGCCAGCACTGCTTTTATTAACAAGGCTATCCTTTGCTCAGGACAAAAAAGAATTGTTTACCAACCTTTCTGCCAAAAGCAAGGAAGAAGTAGCACTGATAGTGCCTAAGCAATGCTTTTTGAGGGTGTGGCCCATTGTGTTTCAGACCCAAAGGCCCTGTTCCAAGGTTGCAAAAGAATAGAAGGAGAAGCAGAGGATTCTCTTGTATCTTTCCTTAGAGGGTCACTTCTCCATTTGTGCTCCCTGTGACTCTTCTCATATACAGCAAGTTTTTCTACCAAGCTTTGCGGCTGTGGTCTTCATCACAGTGTAATGAAAGTTGCTGTGACATTACACAGCAACTTTTCCTTATTCTGGTTTCTGTCTTTTACAGATTTGTCCTTTCCCACAGTGCTTTCTGGAGCAATGAATCATTTCAAGTTCCTGAGTGTGGAAAGCTTTCCCCTTGGTCAGGTGTGAGCAGAGTTTGAATGGTTAGGAGGACACAACTCAATTTCCTGAACTTCTGGAGGGCCACGGGAGAATATCTGATGATGCGGTGACAGGGGCACCTATGAGGGGCCATCAAAAAAGTCAAAATAGCAGCTGTGACTGTGTGATCAGAGCCTCACCCTTTTTACATGCATTTTTACATGCATTGCAGGTATTCAGTCAGTCCATTGCAGCCACCATCTTGACTTTTCTGTCCCCCTTCCATGCTGAGATAACCAGAAGGGGTGTAAGTGACTCTTTTCAGTCCGATAAAGGGTGGGAATAGTAGTGGGAATCCTCAGGGAAGCAAACTGCTCCCATCCTCATCCTAAAGCCTTCCCAACTCTAAATAGATGCCTACCAGATCACCGTTTTGGAAGTGATTTGGAGCCATCTTTCAGGGATGGGGAGGCATAAAGATGGGGATGAGATTGCTTTGCTTTTCAGAGGTCTGAAAAATATGCTTTTCAAATATTAATAGCATGATTTAAGGCTACTGGTGAATTGCAAAAGGGGGGCGGGGGGAGGAATGCCTCATGTGATTCACAGGCTGCCCACACTTGTTGGTCCATAAAAATATAATAAGAGTTTGTTGCATTGCTTTACTATCAACACTTGAACTATTCTTTCTTTAAAATAAAAGCAATCCTGGCCAGAAGTCATAATATGGAGGTTGTAATCCAGATCATCTAGAGCACACTAAATTGTCTGCTGTAGATAAAATGAAATTAACCAATGAATGATTTTATATATTGCAAAATCAGAATTAAATTAAACCTGCCCAAATGAAAAAAAATATTTTGAGAAGGTGTGAGAGCTTATAATTCTTAAGCAGAAGGGAAAATAAAATACTATTTTGTTACATGAACTATGCCAGAAACTAGATGGGGGAATGTGATCCTGCTAGTTCTCTTGGACCTCTTAGCTTTTGATACTGTAAATTATGGTATTCTTTCAGGCCATCTGGAACAGTTGGGCACTGTTTTGCAGTTCCAATTTTTTCTGTTGGGATGTACCCGGAAGGTGGTGCTGGGGGACTTCCGTTTGGCATTTAGGTTACAGTATTGACCTATGGTATTCCTCAAGGTAGACTCTAAGATTGAGGTGAAGCTTGTTCTTGATAGTGTTGCATTTCTCCAGAAAGAACAGGTTTACAGTTAGGTGGCTCCTTGTCCCTCATCTGCCCCTGGATATGACTGTGGGGAAGGTGTGTTTGCATATTTATGATTAGTGCACCAACTGTGGCCCTTCCTGAGTTAGTCGGACTTAATTATCCATAGCTTGGTTACAGCCCAGCTCAGCTATGCAATGCGTTTTATGTGGGGCTACCATTGAAAAGTGTCCATAAATTGCAATGTATGGTAAATACAACAGCAAGGCTGCTGACCAGTGCAAGGTACAAGGGTCATATATGCTTGTACTGAAAGATCTGCACTTCACTTTGTGTGGGGCTATCAGTTACTGATGGGTATAAGTTAAAATGTTGGTGTAGGCTTACGGCTTGAATATCTGTGAGACTGCCTCTCCTGGTATGAACTTGCCCAGTTCCTTGGATCTCCTGAGGCTCTCCTGAAGATGCTCCTACTGCCTGGAGCTGTACTATCAAGTGTGCAGAAAAGGGCCTTTTCTTGTGTGGCTCCTGGGCTAAAGAATGTGTTCCCCAAAAAGCTGTATTTCACTCCCACTCTCTCTGTATTTAGGGAGAAGGTAAAAACACATCTTTCATCAAGTTTTTAATTATTAATTATTTTGAGGAATTATTTTAATTTTGGTTTTGATTTTAATGCCATTGATTGTATTATGTTTTACACTGTTAAGTTTTATTGTTGCCAGCTACCTCGAGTGTTGAAATAAACAGAAAGGCAGGGATATAAATTCAATATAAATAATCAAAATGAGATTGGAATTATGACATGTTCCCTGCGATGGTAACACATCTGTACCAATAGAGTTTGAAAAATAAATTCATGACCATTAGATTTACGTAAAGTCTAACTTTAAGAGCATATTGCCATGAATTTCAACTGAATGCTCTCAGTGTCGGTTGCCTTGGGTTGTTATTGTTAGAAGAAAGTCACACTGATTTCATCCTGAAAGGCAACATGTGTGCTTTCTATTAGCATCAGATGGAACAAATGCCATTTCTACATTCCACTTCTCTGAAATATGCATGAGTCCTTCTCACATAAGTACCCAACAATTAATTTGGAACAAACTTTAATATATGAGTAAAGCTGAGCTGATTAATTATAGTAATTAATCAATTACTATTTTAAAACCTTTATTCAGACTTTATTCAGGCCATATATTTGCCTTTGAGAACTAAACTACATTATTACATGCAAGTAGCTATAATTGCAACTTGTCATCCTTTTTTTTTAAACCCACTTTAGGAGAATGCAGCTGATCATGGTGACAGCAGAGTATGCCCAACTCTTTTTCTAACCATTTCCTCATTGCAAATCCCTAACACCTTTTCTCCCTGAACTTTAAATGTGCACAAACAGTGCTTATTTATTTAAGGTTCCCCATATGTTCCCAGCAAAGCTTAAGACTGGGTAGAGATTATGGTGTGAACGTAGAAGACCTGCCCATGGTGAGCCTCTGCTAGTGGGGCTGTCTCCTGATTTAGTGACTGATCCTGGGAAAGGGAGCCACCAAGCCAAGTGCCTGGTCCCCAACCTATGGGAGCAAAAATGCTCCTTCTGCAGTCATGCCAACTAATACAGTGGTACCTCGGTTCACGAACTTAATTCGTTCCACAATTCTGGTCGCCAACCGAATCAAATTTCCCCATAAGGTTCAATGTAAATAAGGTTAATCCGTTCTGAACCATATGTATTTTTTTTTTAACCACAAAAATATGAAACAAAGTACAGTACAGTGCAGTATGAAGAGAGAGAACACTAACCTTGCTTGAGGCGACACCAAAAAGCTTCACAGCAAGTGTCTGTCTGCAACCGCGATCTCGCCTAGAGGAAGCCACGACCACGTGTCAGAGCAGGGAAGATGGGCACGGGTTGTGTTCGTCACCCGATGCAGAGTTCATGAACAGAAGCAAAATTTTGTGAACACTGCTGTTCGCGAACCGAATTGTTCGTGAACAGAAGCATTTGTGAACTGAGGTATTACTGTAACTCAGGACCTGTGTCAGCCATGAACTTACCAAATTTTTGGTAGGTAGGAAGTGGATATCAACTCTGCCTTTTCATTTTTTTTTAAATCCGCACTAAAGAAGTTTGGAAATGGCTGCGCTCCCTCACTGGTGCCAGCCTTTTGTCCCATGGGGTTCTCACACCACACACTTCTTCCCTCGCAGTGATTATCAGTCGGCAGCAGCGCCGTGTGCAGCTGATGCGGATCAAGCAGCGGGAAGAGCGCAAAGAGAAGAAGAAGAGGCGGCCACACCCTCACCCCCACCTGCAACACAAGGCCCACCCACCCGAGCCGGCCTACCGCCGCAAGCCTAATCCTGTGCGTCGATTTGATGGGGATGTGCTCTCCCCGGTGAGTAAATGCCAGGGCCTTCCTACACAGGGGCAGAGTGGTAGGAACCTCAGCTGAAATTGCCATTAATGGGGTAGAAGGAGCTGCTGGAGGAAATGAGCTGGCTCCCGTTCTTTTCCTCCCAGGCCCCCTGTTTGTTTCCACCATTCTGCTCACTATGCATGAAGCACTTCCACGGTGTATTCCTAGCACTTCACTTTTTCAGTAGCCTTTTCTTGCAGCATGGATGTGTTTCTGCACCGGCTGCTTTCCATGCCCCCCCACCCGGCAATTTAGGTGGAATTTCTTTTGAGATGCAAGGAGGAAAACAGAAATGGGGAGAGCCCAGCCCCATTGGCTGGCTATGAATTGATGCCTTCACATTACTCAAGGTGTTGCATATATCAGGAGAAGATGCTCGGACAAAATGTATTCCAATTCTGTTCTTGGCGGTTGCATTTGGAAGGCAGGAGTGGAGGAGCATCTTTCTAACTCTTCAAAATTTATTTTTAACCAGAGGAATGGCTGCCTTTTACCAATAGTGTTGCCATAAGGCTCTTGTGGAACCCACCTAATTAAAGTACATGCAGTGAGGTTTCCACCCAAAAATGATAAACATAGTTAACTATGCCAGCCAATGTCTATTTACACTTTTGTAGTCTGTGCTATTTAGTTCCCTAACTACAAACAGCCTGGGCCAAACTTTTCTTCTGACAAGCCACCCCACTGCTACTGGGGTGCCTAAATGCAGTAAATTGCAACCTGTTTAAAGTGGCAAAATGAGTGAAAACTCTAGCAGCTATAGAAAGTGATAGCTGTACTGCAATCATTTGTGACAGCTCAGAGATTATTCCTTCTCCCAAGCAGATCAGGAGGTGAAGCCTAGACTTACCCAAAGCACTTTGGAGCAAGACAGCAAAGTCAGTTCTTCCATACAGTAAAATTTCAGCAAGAAATGGAGTGGAGATTTTTTATTTTATTTTTAGTAATTTTTAATAATTTTAAAAACATTTAAAAAATTTTTTTTCTTTTCCTAGAGCTACATACAGAGCTTCCGGGAACGGCAGACGGGTTCCTCTCTCAATAGTCTCCTGGCCAATGCTCATGCTGCCATTGACATAGACTATGACTGTGGCTCCACTGTGCCCCTGACAACCGGCTCAGGCCCTGCCATGCGAGTATAAACCAGCACCTCCCCCCAGAACACAGGTGCTGTCCCCTGTGGTCACCTGGGTCAAGCCATGTGGCAACCCATCTGGGTTACCACCAGGACTTGAGGATATTCTTCATTGGTATTTGTGGCCTACGTGCAGATGTAGTTCAGCACCTCTCAAACTGCGAAGTCTAAGTGGAATTCTTCCTAGTGCTTCACTGGCTCTGTCTAAGCCATCATGCAACAAGGGGCAAGGAAGGAGTTTGAGCAGGTGCTTGAGGCAAAGGGCTGAAGAGCAATCTGGCTGCAACCCACCCCGGTCAGGAATGTGAAACGCAGAACTTGGGGGGAGGCCACTAAAGAGAGAACTACTCATCTGGAACAACCCCCACAACAAGCAATGGCAACCTTTCCTACCCATCACTTCTGGAGCGGGCTTCAAAAGGGAGGACTTTGGGTGGTTGTGTGCTCTCTTGCCACAACTTCCTCGTCCTGCAGTCTGTCTTTGCATGCACTGACCCTAAGGACTGTTTCAGGGCGTAAGTGCCATCGTGTACTGGTAGTGGAAAGTTTTGATTCAGTTCACTCCAGTCTGGTGGGAACTAGCCAGCTCAGGGAAATGGGGCCCTCTGGCCCTGGGCCCCTTGCCCATACCAGTGCCTGGCATTCTGTTTAAATGGGTGACTCAAGGAAGAAGGGGAGGAGGGTGGGGGCTGGCAACCTGGGCTGGGCTTCGTCATTGTTGAAGTATGCAAGCGTGAGTGTGAGTCGGTGTGCGTGTGGTGGCACTGGAGCAGATACAGACATGTGACTGGTATCCAGGCAATGAACCTTTTGGATGCCCCTCCCCCCTCCACTTCTGATGCTGGAAAGAGGGTGAGGTAGTAATGGAGCTGAGGAGGGGGAACCCATGTACATAGTCTTGTGACAGTTATTTGTATTAATTTATTATTGACCAAGAGCTGGGCCTGGAGAGTTTTGTCAGATCCGGAAGATGGATAGAGAAAAGGGAATAGGATCTTAGGCCCAAACCATGTTTTCCTATCTAATCTCACGAAGCTGGGGGAGGACAGAGATGGAGGTGTTTCCTCTGCGCTGGAGTTGGACAAACCTTAGCAGCTCCAACATTTGGGTTTTGACTTCCACTGTTGTCTCTGGGGCTGGGGTTAGCTCAGTATCTCCAACTTTAAGGAGACTGGAAGCGGGGGAGGATTCATCAGCCATTTATTTCAGGGGAGGCAGATAAGGATCCAGCAAGGCTTCTCTCCATTGAGAAACTGCATGTGTCTGTCACCAATCATCACAGTTGTCACCCCAGAAACTTTGCACTCTTGTTTGTTTTGTCTCTCTCTTTTTGTATATGTGCCAAACGCTGCCGGGCTGTGGCTGCGCAAGTAAAAAAAAAAGCCTTTTAGGAGCAGTGCTTCCATCAATGAATGTGCTACAAGCATCAAACTAGAACCAAACCACTGTTTCTTGCATGCGCATTAAGATAGGACTGGAGATGATTTAGGGCTTAATTTGGAAGGAGGAAAATGAAGTCAACCCACATCTTGAAACATTACTTTCAGCAGATATATCTAACAGAACAATCTTGAATTTTGACATTTTCCTGCTTAAGGAATGACGTTTGGAAGTGCAAGTAATGCACACTGTGTATACTGCACAATGGACATATCTCGGCATACAGCCTTTCATTGAGCCTATTGCTGCTTTATATGAAGATCTTTGGAGAAGAGGGGAATGCAGTACATACCATGACATCAATTCATCTGTGGGGGGTTGGAGGTGGCGGGGGGGGGGGGGAGAAGAAAGCAGAGTAGTTGGCCATTCAACCAAAAAGCAACAATATTTTTTAAAAATCAGGACTTAAAAACATTTAATAAAACAGAATGTGCTTCCCACGTCATGCAGAAGAGGAAGAAGACAAGATGACTTGTCTTTCTGTATGTCAGTTCTCGTGATTGTTCATACAACGGTCAAACTTGTTGTCTTTGCCTTTCCAAGCTTAAACTTGGCTCCACTGTATTCAGGATTTTCCTGATGCTAGCACTCTGTTGAAAAAAGCAAACGTTGCTACAAATAAATCTATCAGGACTGGGGAACACTTCAGCCACTTCCCCTTCCCTCAGTTGTATATTTCCAGAGATAGTCATCCAGATGTTACTGAACTATAATTCCTAGCAACCCTAGCTAGCATGGCCAGTGGTGAGGGATCCTAGGAACAGTAGTTCAACAGCAAGTTTAGAGATGGTCACTCTGAATTCAGTCTTTTCTTGGACCAAGTACACAGCCCATTTCATCTTCTTTGAACAGTATCCCAAGTGTGTCTGTGGTAATGTCCAAGCCACAGAAGGTCTGGTCCATTTCTCACATGATTTCACATGGTTCAGACTAGTCTTACAGCCAGGCCTTTTAGAATAGGGATTTGCTTACATGTTCTTATTCTAGAATCAATTTCACATTTTCCCTGCTCCCATCCAAACACATCAGACATATTTACCTTGAACTGTGAGATGGGCTTTGGAACGGGCATTGCCAATGGTAATCTTCACCATCCCACTCATGTTAGGGGTAGTCTTGTAGAGCCTCAGCTTATGGACGTGTCCCATGCTCTCCATTTGCACCTGCAAGCCAGGCTGCAGCTCCTCCCCATTGAGGCTCCACTGGGGAATGAAGTCTGGAGGGGCAGATATTTCACACTCAAACTGAGCCTCTGAGGGAGCAACCACTTCCACGTTCTTCAGAGGCCGGACCACCTGGATTCCCTCAGCTGCAAGGGCAGAGAACAGCAAGAGTTGTTCATCGACACAGCAGCCAATCTCTAAAGAACGAGGCTGAAACAGACTAACAGATCGCTGGATAATTTGCCATGGATTAGCAAGTTTCCAATTCTTAAGTGTCAGACAACAATAACAACAGCAGTAACAACAACAACAGTAATGTGGCTCCTTCCATTGTGTTAAAGCTAGAATAATAAGGCAAAGGCTATTAGGTGAAAAACTCAAGAAAGGACGATTACTGCTTTTGAATGAAAAGACAGTCTAGGTAATGAAAGCAAACTCGAGCTGAGCATATAACTGGGGCTGCGCAGCTTTTTATTTTGGATGGCTGCAGTGGAAAGAATAATGGCAGAAAGTGAACTACATCTTGCAAAAAGGGAGGGGGAGGATTTTGTTTGCTTGCTGGGGGGGGGTCTTCACACATTTATTTATTTAAAGTTGTCAATCCTATTTTAAGGCTTCTGCTACAGTTGTCATCTATTTGCCCCCTCAAAAGTTGAGAAATCATGCCAGCTTTAGGGTAGTGTCACCAAAATGTGGCGGTGCAGTTAGTAGGGCACCAGAGGCTGCCAAAAAGGGCTTGTTGCCACGCAGCTGCAGGTTGCCCATCCTTATTCTAATTTTAGCTCCGCTTCTGCCTCTTTGGCCTTCTCAATCTGTTGCTGGCCGGCCACTCCCGCTAATCATTTCTCCGCAGCGTTGTCTTCCTTAGGAGTGTGCCATCTCCCCTCCCTGTTGTTCTTCACTGCACTCACACCCTTACCCTCCACTAGCAGGCGGGCTGTGGAACGGTCATCCAGCGCATCGCAGGTATACAGGCCTTCATCTGCAGGCTCAACACAGTGAATAACCAGAGTTCGGTAGCAATCCAAATTGCAGATCTCATACTTAGGCCCAGCAAAGATCTCTGTGTCACCACGAAACCAGCGCACGCGCCCTCGAGCCTGAGACACCATACATTCCAAGGTGGCTTTGTGGCGCACCAGTACAGTTTTATCCCGCAGCGGCTTCACAATGCGAATGGGCAGCGCTGTAGAAAGAGCAGACCCAAAGGCTCTGAGAGGTTGGCTTCTCCCCTCCTGACCCCTGACCCACTTTTGCGAATTGATAAAGGAGATCTGGGTCCTTACAGTAAACCCTGAATGGCATCCTCAGAATCTTGCGGCTTTTGTAAAGAGGAGGAAAGCAGAACCCTGCCGTAAGCTCCACCCCTTTCATCATGATGCATGTACAAAGGAGGCGGGGCTTGCATCACAGCAATGGAATGCCGCTTTCTCTCATTTTGCTACATGATGAGAGTCATTGGATTGTAGTGGGATAGAAATGCAACAAATAAATAAGAGTAATTCTGACCCCACCTGTAGACACTGCTGTGCACGCACAGTATATACATAACATTTCTAGACTTATCAGAGCAAGGTAGATTACTGGAGAGGCCTGTTTGCTACAAATGTGCTTTCAGCTTCCCCTTCTATGTTCACATATAGTCTTTCCCAGGCAGCCACATCAATCTTTATCCTTTCCCTGCTCGTACTTGCGTGCACATGTGTGCACAAGGCCTGGTCTAGCTGCCTATAAACATACAATCCCTGTCATTATGTAGCACATGCTTCCTTAAATTAGAGATGCACAATCTGGGGCCCTCAGGCCAAATATGGGCCCCAAATCCCTCCCAGAGACCTTCAAAGTTGTTGCTAACTCACCATTTTTAATGTACAGTATCAGGCAGGAGAAATTATTAAATATGAGACTGGAGAGCCATCACGTAAACTACGCTTAATTTTAATTAAACATACATGCAAATGAAACAACATTTCTTTTCTGTCCTGACCCTACCCACTGCTTTTTGAAGTGCATCTTGCAGCATGCCCCGGAAAGGTCAAAGCAGCTTGGGGCAAGTAGTGTTCCCCTACCTACGAAGAGACAGGCCTGTTCATCCAGCATCCCAGCACAGACTCCATCCTTCGCCTGCCGAGCCCAGCCCAGTCTTGCCCTAGAGCTGAACATGGGGCCCAGCTGAGGAGCAGCTTCCTTACCTTCCACTTCCAGCCTGGCTTCTGAAGCAGCTGTCTTGGCCACGAAACGGACCTGGCCTGTGTCCTCGGGGCGGGCAGAACCCAGAAGCAGGAAGTGACGGGTTCCTTGGGGTGGGGGGAGGAAAAGGGAAAAAGAGAGTTTTCTGCATTCTTAAGGAGGGATGTGGGGGTGTTTCTGTGGGGCCCTAGAAACAAAGGGGGTGCAGGATACTGGTGGCTCTGTCTTGCTCAGAGAATTAACAAAAAGCTCGTCTGGGTATAAAAACACAGGTACATCTGTATTAGTAATAAACAGCTATTCCAAAGGATCACAACACAGCCTTTGTTGCTTTTTCCCAGCTGTTAAACCACAATATTCAAATCCTGGGGAAAAAAACTTCCTCCGACTATTGCAATAAAATACAATGTGGGCTGCAACCACATAGGTAATTGGTGACTGCCTGTGACATGATTCTGTCCCCCCACAATGCTGCTGTTTTGAAATTAAGGCACGGAGTAAGAACTGGGAGGAAGTCACCAAAGGGAAAGTTACGTGTATGCTTAATTCCTTATACAGATTCAGCAGAACAGAAAAGTGTTTTACATTGAGAGACTCATGTTCCAAGCCAAGGTTGAAGATCAGCAGATGCTGTTTTCACCTCCCAAATCAGGGTTACTCTCTAAACTAGAGCAGACATCTTTCACCATCCTTGCAAGTTTCTTGGCTGGAAGGCAGAAGCTTCCACCCCCATTGCCACTCCAAGGCCAGCACTTCAACTACAGACAGGAAAGAGAGCCTCCTGGATGGAAAGCAAGGCTTGGCTTTCTTCAGACATCTCTTCCCATGAACTGGGGGCAGCAGGGGGGAACCACTAAAATTATTGATACGCTCAATAGGAGATAAAATGTTTTTGAAAGTAGAGGGGCTCTGTCACTGAGTGGCAGCTTCCCCATCCCTCCTTCCTTGTCTTCTTTCTTCAGTGCTAGAATATCACTCTCTTGTGAACTTGAAATAGGACTACCTTCTAGAGCATTTACTTTACAGTCCAAGAAACTAGGGAGGGTCCCTTCTGAGACGTTTGCCACACTTCCATTGCTTTTGCAGGCTAAGCTGCCTCTTATCAGATCGTTGTTTAGTCTGCGGCTCTTCCTCCTGTCTCCCAAGGCCATTCCCACATATCATTACAGAAGGGGCCACAAACTAAGAGGCGGCCAACATGATGTTTTCAGAGCAACTGCGGTAGGTTCTCTCAAATATTTTCTTAGGATCTTCACTGTCCCCCAGTTTGCTTTCTCACTCCAGGTATTGCCCCATATACTTGGAAGTCTGTCTTTGTAAATTATAAGGGTTAGGAGCTTAGCTTTCAAAAAAATCTGAGAGGAGTACTTATAGCACTTGATTGTTCAGATTTTTAAGGATATTTTTTGCCATTGTTACAATCTGAAATAGAAGGAGGATGTGCTATTTGTTCAGCTGGCATTTTCCCCAATTTGTTTTTAATCCATGGGCAAATCATCGGCCACATACTATGGCATGAATGCACCTTGCTAACCATTTTTAAGGGACATGACATTGTCTCTGTGTCAACCACACCCTGCTGGAGGCATCCAGAGCTCCACTTCAGTTGATTCACTGTCGAAGGGGGTTTTCTCTTCCCCCCCCCCAATACAAATCTTGCTGTTTAATCTGTGATGTCTGATAATGATATATTCGGGGTAGGATCTGTCCACCAATTGTCGGCCACTTAAGTCTTCTGCAGACATGCCTCCTCCCCATTTGGTCACTGTTGGGTAGTGCCTTCCATGGCCATTTTGACTGGGGCTGTGAAACAGACCAGACACCCAACTTGCACAGCCATTTAGCTGTTGTTTCTGGCAAGGAAATATTTATTTCCTGGAAGAACAGCACTTTGTTTTTTGTTATTCACCAGTCAGCTCTCCATCTTTTGGTCTACAAGGGTCTCTGCCACACCAAGCAAATGCCATTTTTCCAGGAAATTGTGTCAAAGATGTATTTGTTTGTTTATTTTATTTAAGTATACGCCACATCTCACAATTTTTAGTAGTTCATATTATACCCATTCTCTTTCTCTTAGTTCTATAGGCTCTTTCTTTCTTTCTTTCTTTCTTTCTTTCTTTCTTTCTTTCTTTCTTTCTTTCTTTCTTTCTTTCTTCTTTCTTTCTTTCTTTCTTTCTTCTTTCTTTCCTTCCTTCCTTCCTTCCTTTCTCTCTCTCTCTCTTTCTCTCTCTCTCTCTCTTTCCTTCCTTCCCTCCCTCCCTCCCTCCCTCCCTCCCTCCCTCCCTTCCTTCCTTCCTTCCTTCCTTCCTTGTAGGCATGGGCAAGAAACAGAAGCAACAGGAATTTCAAGTATGCTCTGTACTGTAGAATAACAGAATCTTGAAAGCCTGTCAGAGTTTCTCTCTGCCCCATCTTATACTAAACAAAATCAAGGTGGGGTTATTTTGAGTTTCTTTCTCACACTTTCCTCTTTCCCAAAAGTGAGTTGCCTTTCTTTCTCCTTAATGGTTCATTGCTCTCTTTCCCCTCCCCAAGGCCAGTTCCTACATTTTTTCACACTTTCTTTAATCAATTCATGCTCTTCATAATTTATCTCTCTAATATTCCAAGTTGCAAACTTCCATATCCATGATCATCACTAGATAGACCTCACATAACTTTCACTGCACATCTTGACTTTATTACAGTTGTTACATACATACATACATTTTAGTACAGTAGAGAAGGTGTTACCAGCTTTAGTTGCACCCATGCCACATGCAGCATTTCCTGCTAATGGTAAGAACAGTATAGGTCAGTTTGGGCCAGTATGCCACAAGTGCAATCCAAGCCCAGTTTAACTCCAGCTATGTCCATGCTATTCTGTGCAAGCTAGGATCTCAGATGGGATTGTCGCTTCATTTGTTTTGTCATCTACTGTCCAGGTATAACTGTTTTTCTTATCTACCTTTTCCCTTGTAATCTAATCAGGAAATCTCGTATTGACTGCCATTGCAAGAATGAAAGAGTACATTTACCTTCTTGCCGTATTTTCACGGTGCTGGTGACTTTGATTCTCTCTCCGTTATGAAACCATTCACCTTTCACCTCCACCAGGGACACCTCACACATGAAAACAGCATTCTCATTCTCCCGTACACAGACGTCTTCCAGCTCTCGCACAATCTGGACCTGACGTTCTATGGAGGGGAGAAAGCCCATGCAGTTAGGATTGAAGAGTTTTTCCACAAGTGATATTTGGACCCATGTGGATCCCCTGAAAGGACTGCAGGTAGTCCTCACTTAATGACCGTTTGTTTAACTACGGTTCAAAGTTACAATAGCTTCAGAAAGGGTGCTTTATGGCCCATACACAGAGGGGAGGGGTACCCCTCAGCAGTCTGCAGGAACAGAGTTCAAATCCTGAAGATTTGAGCTCTGTTCCTGCGGCCCGCAGAAGATTTCTTTGTGCACAGAGGGGAGGGGAAACCCTTCAGCAGGCTGCAGGAACGTTTGAAAGTGAAAGGGCTGCCTGCCAGGAGGATTTCAGTTCTGCACAGAGCTGAAATCCTTCAGCAGGTAGCTCTTTTGCTCTGTCCACTTAACAACCCAGGATATCACTTAACAACCGTAACCGGGACTGCCTGGATAGCGGTCATTGAGCAAAGCAGTCACGTAGGCATATCGCTGAACGACCACTTTGCTCAATGATTGAGGTTCTGGTCCCAATTGTGGTCATTAAGCAAGGACTACCTGTAAATTAACACTCTACCCTTGATCACGGCACTCCTTCAGCTGCGACTAGAACAAACAGATGTCATCTATGCAAAATATTCTCATGATTTCATGAGAAACAGTAAAGACATTCTTTAAGATTGTAGAAGCTACCAACTGTAATCTAGTCACAAGAACATATCAAGAACCCTGCTGGATCAAGGACAAAGTAATATGAGAGCAATTTACCCTTCCAGACACCAGAACGTAGAGTTCAAAGTGGCTGTTTTACAGCAAAGAAACTACAGTACACCTTTGCCAGCATTACTGAGAGAGGCTGCAAAGCTCACATTCATCAAAAGGTTTCAGGCTATCTCAGAAGACCTTATCAAACACAATGGGTTTTTAACACATTACAATTGCTAATTGATGAGGTACTTGTAATCTTTCTCACATATAACTTGCATCTGCCTACCCAACCTTTCTTCATTCAAAATCCTATAAGGATGCTTAAATCCTTCATCAGTTTAACAACCAGCCCATGCATCTGATGAAGTGAGCTGCAGTTCACAAAAGCTATGTTTTTTATTAAAATTTGTTACTGGGAAAAAGTGCTGTCAGACTCCTCCTGATTTTGGGCTACTATAGATTAACATAGCTCTCTAACAGTTCTATAATGACTGCTGGATCAAGGGAATCATTCATCTATTGCTCCATTCTGGTTTTCCTACTTTTAGGAAGCCCCACGCAGGACAGGAGAAAAACAGCTCCTTAGTAATGGTGCTGTCCAGCAACAGGTATTCAGTCAGAGTGGAAATGCTCTATGTAAACATTATTTCATAGCCTGTTTCCAAGAGTGGCCAGGCAGATGTTTCCAGGAAGCAGCGTTCCTTTTTATTCATCATGAGGTTCTCCATTTCAGGCATATGCAGGTGAAACTCGAAAAATTAGAATATCGTGCAAATGTTCATTTATGTCAGTATGGCAACTCAAAAGGTAAAACCAAGATATGAGATAGACACATTACATGCAAAGCGAGATATGTCAAGCCTTACTTTGGTATAATTGTGATGATTATGGCGTACAGCTTATGAAAACCCCAAATTCACAATCTCAGAAAATTAGAATAGTGTGAAAAGGTTCAATATTCTAGGCTCAAAGTGTCCCACTCTAATCAGCTAATGAATCCATAACACCTGCAAAGGGTTCCTGAGCCTTTCAATGGTCTCTCAGCCTGGTTCAGTAGGAATCACAAGCATGGGAAAGACTGCTGACCTGACAGTTGTGCAGAAAACCATCATTGACACCCTCCATAAGGAGGGAAAGCCCCAAAAGGTAATTGCAAAAGAAGTTGGATGTTCCCGAAGTGCTGCATCAAAGCACATCAATAGAAGGTTATGTGGAAGGGAAAAGTGTGGTAGAAAAAGGTGCACAAGCAGCAGGGATGGCCGCAGCCTGGAGAGGATTGTCAGGAGAAGGCCATTCAAAAGTGTTGGGGACTTTCACAAGGAGTGGACTGAGGCTGGACTTAGTGCATCAAGAGCCACCACACACAGACGGATCCTGGACATGGGCTTCAAATGTCGTATTCCTCTTGTCAAGCCGCTCCTGAACAACAAACAACGTCAGAAGCGTCTTACCTGGGCTACAGAAAAAAAGAACTGGTCTGTTGCCCAGTGGTCCAAAGTCCTCTTTTCTGATGAGAGCAACTTTTGCATCTCATTTGGGAACCAAGGACCCAGAGTCTGGAGGAAGAATGGAGAGGCACACAATGCACGATGCTTGAAGTCCAGTATGAAGTTTCCACAGTCTGTGTTGATTTGGGGAGCCATGTCATCTGCTGGTGTTGGTCCACTGTGCTTCATTAAGTCCAGGGTCAACGCAGCCGTCTACCAGGAGATTTTGGAGCACTTCATGCTTCCTTCCGCAGACGAGCTTTATGGGGATCCTGACTTCATTTTCCAGCAGGACTTGGCATCTGCCCACACTGCCAAAAGTACCAAAACCTGGTTCAATGACCATGGGATTACTGTGCTTGATTGGCCAGCAAACTCGCCTGACCTGAACCCCATAGAGAATCTATGGGGCATTGCCAAGAGAAAGATGAGGGACATGAGACCGAACAATGCAGCGGAGCTGAAGGCCGCTATTGAAGCATCCTGGTCTTCCATAACACCTCAGCAGTGCCGCAGGCTGATAGCATCCATGCCACGCCGCATTGCGGCAGTCATTGCTGCAAAAGGGGCCCAAACCAAGTACTGAGTACATATGCATGCTTATACTTTGCAGAGGTCCGATATTGTTCTATTTCCAATCCTTGTGTTATTGATGTCATGTAATATTCTAATTTTCTGAGATTGTGAATTTGGGGTTTTCATAAGCTGTACGCCATAATCATCACAATTATACCAAAGTAAGGCTTGACATATCTCGCTTTGCATGTAATGCGTCTATCTCATATATTGGTTTCAGCTTTTGAGTTGCCATACTGACATAAATGAACATTTGCATGATATTCTAATTTTTCGAGTTTCACCTGTACATGGAAATGCTCTCTAGTGACTGGATTTGATTACGTAACTCCTTTAAAAGCTCACTTGAGCATTCATTGGGCTCCCATCTCTGTCAGATATAGGAGTCCAAATGAATGAGTAGATTAAAACAATCTTTCCTTATTTCGGAGGTACTGGGACTGCATCTCCCACAATTCCGAGGCAACATTATTGAACTATGTGGCTTGGAATCCTGGGAGTTGTAGACTCAACATATCTGGTGAAAGTTGGAGCATGTTGTCAAAGTATTACTAACTGCCCTCCAGATCTGGTAGCCCTAATCCAATAAGTTGGGAGTGTTGTAGGGTGGGTGTTTTCAAACTTTTTCAGACTGTGGAACCTACTAATTAAAAAACAAAACAAAAACAGAAGCCCTGATAAAGAGACAAAGCTCTGGCGACAGAAAATTGGCTGTGTTCAATGAACATTTTCCCCCTTAGTCTCTCCCAGAGCCCCATCAGGTTCTCACAGAACCCTAGAATATCTACATTAGGGCTACCATATCTGGAGTTCAAAAATTACACAACTACTAAATGAAAGCAGAGTCTGTATTTCCTGTACCTTTTTGCTACCAGGTACTTGTTCCAGTTTTTGCAGCCTAAATATGGTAGGCAAAATCTGCTACAATCATATTGGTTTTAAATTCATTCAACTGTAATTTCTTCTGTACTATGCTTGGAACTGTAGATTGGTGAGATAGGTTGAAAAGTTCAGAGTTTGCTAGTCAGTCTTCCCCTTCCCCATCACAGAAGTACAATTCACAGAGTCCTGTAAAGTATGTAAGGGTTGATCCCCAGCTGTTACCTTGCCTAGCAAGATCTGTGGCATTTAATTTCAAAAACTCAAAGGCATGGGGTTTCAAGAATCAGCTGGAGTGATTCAAGAAAGTACTCCAACTAAATGGTAGTCCTCATTTCAGGTGTGGAATTGTGTTATGGCTTTCTGACTCACAAGGCAAGCTCCGGAATTAAAAAGTCAAGGTTGAGCCTTCCTTTAGTTTAGACTGAGGAGCTGAATAGTTTCTGAATATTGATTATGTCATATGACAGTATATTGTCTTTTGCAAGTTTTCATCCTGACTTACAAAGAGGGAATTGTACACCGCTCAGAATTTATTCTTACTGGAGCAGCCTATAAGCTCTATTTTTTTTCCCACCTTAAGCCTTTCCCCACAGCCTGCTTTCTTCACAAACCTGGAAGAGTTTTTGTGTCAATTAGCTTTAGTCTTAGTCTCCTATCCTAAGACAAGTATCCTATACTTGGAAAAAACAACTCTTGACTAAAGACCACCAAATGTTCATTGTTAAGATTGTCTCCATGGGCCTGCTGCTGAAATGCTCTTATAGTTTGGTCAATTAAAAACCAAGTCTAGCTTTCTGTATGAGCCTTGCAAGTCTAAAGAAGATTCCGACTCACTATAGCGCACGGTACATTGGATGACGACCAGCCTGCTCCAGGCCACTGGAGGCAAAAGTCAGGGAGGCGGAAAGGGAAGGGGGCCTTCCCCTCATCCAGAACATGATAGGGGAGGGTGCTTTGTATGGGGAGCACCATCCCACGCCTTGGCCCCCATTTCTGCTCTCATACCCAGCCCAAGCCTTCCATACCAAAGACCCTCAGTTTGGCAGAAGCACGGCAGTCACCAGCATCACACATATATTCGCCGGCATCTTCAAGGCTGCAGTGGCTGAGCTGCAGGAGACGCCGACGCCCCACTGAATATACGCGGCAGTTGGGGCCTGCCTGGATCTCCTTGCCATCCTATGAGAATTAAGAAGACAGAGAGCAGAGGGTCTGCTTTAGAGCTGAGCAAGGCAGGGGTGGAGAAAGGACTAAGGGCAGCTCTCGGGTGTACTGAGAACACAGAGGGGAGAGATGGACCAGGTCCTATTAATCAAGAATGTTCCCTTGAATAAGTCAGTTTTTCAGGAGAGCCCCTGTTCTTGGAGGTATAGAGCAGCTCAAGGAAGGGGGGACAGTGCTAAAGGTAGCACCCTCACCTTGTACCACTTTGCCTCAGCCAGGGGTCGGGACAGCTCGCACTCAAAGGAAGCTGAGCCCGTCTCAGGGATTCCCAAGTCCTGGGGCAAGCGCAGCATAGTCACCGGTGGCTCTGCAGAGACAGATAAACACAGGTGCGAGTAGCTTGCAGATGCACTATCTGGGAGACTAAAATGATGTAAAATCTTCAAGACACGGTGCTTAGCCAAACCACACCAGCTTGCATCCCTTATCCACACTCAGTTTGAAGGACACCAATTTATTTATCTACTTGTCCTACTTCCCATGTCCAGTTTTTCCCAAGCTGCCATTTCTATCCACTGCTTTGCATTTGACAACACTGCAGATACCTTGAGTTTTGGACATTAGATCTGTTAGAAGGTAGGACTGAACCAAAGAGCATCTAGTCTAGCATCTTGTTTCCTGCAGTGGCCAGCTAGATGACCCTGGGGACGTTACAATCTGGGCATGATGGCAGTGGCCTCCTCTTATTTTATTTCCAGTGCCAGCAAGTTGCGTTTCTGCTGCCCTCCCTCCATTGCTCCAGTACCTCGGACCGTAAGGCGGGCACAGCTCCGCACGGTATCAGCAGTGAAGACCACAGTCCCTGTGTCATCTAGCGTGAGCCCTTGCAGCGTCAGGCTGTGCACGCAACCAATGGTGCTCATTCGGCAGGTGGAACTAGGCTTCACACGGATGCCATCACGCGTCCAGACCCCCAATACATTGGGGTGGGATAGCTCAAGCTCAAATGTCACTGTCTCCTTCTCCAGCGTCTCCACATCCAATAGCGGTTTCTTCACTGTCACCTTCCGGGCTGAAGGACAAAAAAATCTGTGATAGGTTCAGTTTTGTCATGAAAGGAGTTTACTTGCTCCTTACAAATAAAAGCAAGTTACCAGGAGGTGTATATATAGTATGAAGAGTCTAATCCAGGGGATACAGAATCCTAGGATAACTCTCATGGGGCTCCCACTAGCAAGAAAATTGTTTGCTTCTCTGACCTACTTGGGCAGGATCCACACTTACTTCTTCTTCCTCGTACATTTATTACTAATAGGGTGGAAGGTTCTGAATGGAATCAGCACAATTATCAGAAATCAAGATGAACTAGAATTCAAGATGATTCTTCCTCACAAGAGAAGTTACGAGCACCAGGGTAATCTTGACGAGTCTCACAAAAGCTAAGCAGGGTTGGACTTGGCTAATATTTAAATGGGAGACCAACAGGAAACCCTGGACTATAGAGTAGACTGGGATATTTAAAAAATCTCAGAAGAAGGCAATGGCAGTCCACTTCCATATTATTGCCAAGAAATTGCTTTGGACATGTCACCAGGAATCATATTCAATTCAAGTGAACTTTGGATAGAAAAACAAAATATAAGCAAAGGCAACAGTCCTCTGCAGTGTCCACTACTGCACTTTGGCCATTAGATATATATCTGCTAAAGCCCAGATTTCAAAAAAGGCAAGGATAGGGCCAAAAAAAAAAAAAAAGATTACAATAACTGAATTAAAAACTACTAGCTAAAAATAATGGCCTGTAAAATAATGCACCATATTTTTTAAAAAAATTGATCTCTTATCTGTGTATACCTGTGTATATTTCATTCATGCATAAATCACTCTTACATCCATAAATATGCAAGTACATGTATACAGACACTGTCATCTTGCCTTCCAGCATAAATAGGAAGGAAGGAAGGAAGGAAGGAAGGAAGGAAGGAAGGAAGGAAGGAAGGAAGGAAGGAAGGAAGGAGGAGGAGGAGGAGGAGGAGGAAGGGAAGGGGGAAGGGGGAAGGGAGGGAGGGATGAAGATGAAGATGAAGATGAAGATGAAGATGAAGATGAAGATGGAGTGAGAAGAAAGGTTAGCTGCACTGGGAAGGAAAGGAAAAAAGAAACAAAATTAGATGGAAATGAAGCAAGGGGAAGAGGAACTGAATATTGAATGAAGCTCTGTTTAGGGTTACAGAAAGGGTTAAATTCACCAGGCATGCAGACCTTCCCAAACAATTGGTAATATTCAGCTAATCCTTGTTAAAGGAAATCTCACATTCAGCAGAGATGTCAGTGGGAAAAAAACCCTAAGGTAAAGTGACACTGACCCTATCTCAAGGATTTACAGTACACAACTGTGAGACAAAATAAGAACAGGATAGAAACAAGAAACTAGAAGTTTGCACCTACGTTCCACACTCAGTCTGGCTTGGGTGCGATCATGCAGGCTCTCACAGCGATAGGTGCCTCGGTCAGCAAGCTCAACATTGTGGATGGTAAGGGCCCGCTTTGGCCCTTGCACCTCCATGGAGTGTCTTGTGTTCTGCTGCAGTAAGATGCCTTGCTTCATCCACTGCACCTCAGCACTTTCCAAGCTCAGCTCCACTTCCAAGCATACATCCTGCCCCTCCTCAGCTGCCAAATCACGCAGCGTCTGCACAAACAGCACCTGAGCCTCTGCAGAAAGAAATTCTCAAAGGTTGGCTACTAGCTGATACATCCCTAGCCCAAATGCATTCCCAGGCCATGATCTTTCCCTCTTTACAGAGAGAGAAGCCAGGATTCAAGGACTGGGTCAATTAGGTATGTTTACAAACACAGATTTCAGAAGCCCAAGAACCCTAGCTTTTATTTTTCAAAAGTACAAGTTCAGAACCTGCAGGGCTATAAAGTTTTGAAAATTCAACATGCTGTGCCTAGACAAATCTTCAAAGAGGAAGGGTAGTCAAAGTAGAATTTCCAAAAGAGATTCTATTATATTCCCTATGTGACTAGGGAAGCAGCATAAATTATGTAAAATAAGTAAGTGGAGACCATTATTTTGAGCAAAGAATTTTCATTTTCTTAGTGTGGAACTGGGGAGACAAGCAAGGACGCAGCCCTAGCATTAGCTGATTACCCCCTTGAAACTCTGCCTATTACTAACACACAGTAATTCTGCCCAAGTATCTGCATTTATCAAAAAGCAACACACCTAGTGTTGCCTTTCCTCTTACCTTGCACACTGAGTCTGGCTGAACTCAACAGACCTTCCGCATGGACAGTGACTATTCCAGTGTCACTCAAGCGACATTGTCGTATGGTGAGGGTATGGCAGAGCCCATTCTTGGTTATGGTCAACCGCTCACTAGGCACTACATCTTGTCCATTCAGCTGCCAATTCAAACTCACATCATCCGGACATACCACCGCTTTGAAGGTGGCATCATCCCCTTCCAGCACCGTTAAATTGTGCAGCTCAGAGATTATCTCCACCAACCTAGGGACTGAGAAAAAGGTGCCATGTCGGTTTAGAACCAATCCAATACGAGACCCCAAAGCCCACCTAACATAGTAGCTCCATGGGATTCATCTCTTAGGACCTACACACTTGTCTCTTTGTAGTCAAGCTTAGCTTCATTGCCATTCATTCCCTCTATATTTCATCTCATTCATTGATTTATGCAGATTTATGGACATCAGTTCTACTGTATAGCAATGGGCAGAGAATTATAGAATTATACTGCTGCATGGAGGGGTATGAGCATGGTATTATGAACAAGAAACATAGCTAAATGACTTAAACAATTTCCTAAGACTGTGTTCTTCCTTAATTTGATGTCATTGGGATGTGTTCAAACAACTTCAGTCCCCTTTAATCAGTGGGGCCAAACGGTGGTTTACATTAACTGGAAGTTGTACCTAAAGATACTAGAAATTGAAACTAGACCTTTTCCATGCAAGGCATCTGCTCTCCAACTTCTCCAAAGGACTCACTTTGGACTGTGAGAATAGCCAAAGTACGGTCATCTTTACTTTCACATGAGTATTCGCCAGCATCTTCAGGCCTCACGTTGCTGAGTGTCAAGGAACGCTCTCGCCCCTCTGCTCGGATCTCCAGGTGTTTGTTGGGTTCCAGCTCCTGCCGATCTTTCAGCCAAGTTACATCTCCCTTGGTTTTGCACAGTTCACACCAGAACAACACTGTGTCACCCTGCAGCGCTGTCACATCTGAGAGACCCCGGACAAACTTCACCAGCAGTTCTGAGGTGTGTAAAGAACAGCACGGTTATGATGATCAAATCTTGGCAACTGGCAGAACTCATGCCAAATTGTAGGAGGTTTAGAGCAGACTGAAATCTTCAGAGCATCCCAAATATGCCACAACTCACAGCTTTTGCAGACTTTCAAATTCCTAGTTTGCTCTCTTTCTGAACTTCTAGACCTCATGACTACAGTTTACTCTGGCTCAAAAATATCTAGGAAAGGCTTCTACAAAAAGGAGAAGGACAGTCCCTTCTGTCCCTTCTCAAGCTCAGTTATCCTTACCTATGAATGGTTCTAAGAACTATGGCTATAATCCTGACAAATTAGGCCTATTTATTTTGCCTGGCACAAGGAAGTTCCAGGAAAGAGGATTTCATTGCTTCCGTACCCTAGGATCTTTTTAACTGGAGATGACAACAAATATGGCCGAGACTTTCTGCATGCACAGGAGCTACTCGGCTACTAAGTTGCAGCCACTCCAGAGTCAGGTTAACTGCATCAATCGTATATGAAAATCCAAAATTATTGGTCAAGGTATGTGCACCTAGAAGAGAACTTTGAACATTGCTGTGTATCACTGAACAGAAACTACCTTACTGAATCAGATGGGTTCGTTTCACCCTGCATTACATTTTCAACAGTGATCAGACAGATGCCTCTGAAACCTCCCAGTAGGCTATAAAAGCTGTCCCGCTGCTTGACCACAAGCATATGCTAATCAGGAATATATTGCCTCTACACACTGAGAGTCTATTTAGCTCTCATAGCTAATAACCACCAATAGTTCCCTTGCTGAAAAAAACAGGCTATTTCTTTTTCAAACAGCCAAACGTTTTTATAGCAAGAACTACTGAAGGGATAATAGGAAACTCTCCCCTCCTCCCAACTGCTTGAGCAACACATTGGGAAATTATCTTTAAAGTTTCCACACTGCAGACAAAGGTTTACTGCCCAGTTTGTTTGCTGCGTGGCTCCCTCTTGCAAAGAAAGCTAGTCAGGCTGTAGAAGATCTACAGTCTCCTTAGTTAGTCAAGCTAAAGAGACAGAAGGTCCAGCTGGGACATACAGAATCCTTAGTGAGACAGGCTCCTTTTGTGATTGTGTTGTTGGGAGAATTTCAACCAGTATGGCTTAGCCCATGGCTGAATGCTCTACCAAAGGTTCCCCGTCTGTCAAAATACTTGTTTTAATATAAACAGAAAAACTCATTCCATTTTGACCCTAGTCATCCTTCCTGAGCAGGCTATATTTTATTTATTTAGTGATCCCATAAGATAAAGATGCACAACCTGATGCCCCAATCATTGGACGTGGCCTCTGGAGGCCTCCCAAACTGATAACCAAGAGGAAAAATTAAATCGAGTATAGTTTTTGTCTGGATCCCATCTCCTACTTTGTGGAGCATAACCTCTGGCACACTACCCAAGATCAAGTAGGAACCCCCTGCTATGGGCCCATATCTGATTGCCTCTTGAATTGCCTGGGTTGCCATACTGAACAGCTTCTGCACAGAACTCTTACCTTTCACGCTAAGCTCAAAATGCAGCTGGTCATGAGAAGAATGGCATATGTACTCGCCGGCATCAGCTTTGCCTACATTACTCAGCAAGAGGCTGTGGACCCGTCCTTCTCTGCGCAGCTGGCAGTGCTCCCCTGCCACAAGGTTCCCTTGGGGTCCTTCCCAGCTTACCACAGATGACTCCTTGGAGACAATGGCTGAGAGCACTGCACTGCCCCCCTCCAGCACCAGCACCTTCTCTGGATGCTCTGACTTTGGCACAAACAGCACTGGGGCCTCTAGAAGAAGAAAAGGAGCAGAGAGACATGCAGGAGCACTTGGAAAAAGCAAGGAACACTCAACTACATCTCTAATTGACTTCCATCATTGTGACCATTGAAGCTGCTACTCTAACTAGCCTCTCTCTACTCCCTCTCAGCAGATGTTGCTTGGGCATCATCAAAACTTTCCCTTGGAGAATGGAGCTGGAGAAACTGGTTATTTATTTGCAACTGTGGTTCATAGGAATATTCCAGAACTTAGAGATTCTGGGGGATTCACCCCACTCTGCATACCATACATACTCATAGAAGTTACTCTTGCTCATAGAAGTTACTCTTGCTTGTTTCTGAGATCAACATAGCAATCCCCAAAACAGACAGGTGTTATATATGCCATCAGCATTGAATGGGGATGGGTAGCATAAATTCACATATGACCACTCAAAAAACCACAACTAAAAGTGAATAATTAGCTCTTCATCATGGTCTCTATGACTAACACACATGGGTCATTACTTAGCTTTATTCACTCAAGGAGGTAGCCGTTCACAGAAGAAAGCTCTCCCACATCTCCAAGACTGAAGATCAAGCAAGTTGAGTTGAATAAAGGCAGACAGTTGTTCCCAAGTGTTTCTTCAGTACAGTGTGGGCAAGGAAATGTGATTAAGAAAAGCTGCAGTGGCTGCTGTTGCCCTCCTTGAGTATCCCCAGTTGGCAAGTAGGCACTGATACTTAACTAAAACATAACTTATGACAGCCATAACTCATTTGGAAAATTTCTGAGTCAGTAAACCTGAACTCTTCTGAGCCTCTGAAAACACACAAATGGGTGTTGGCTTCTGTAGATATCCAAAGCATGCATAAATCGTTCGTCAGCATCAAAGAGTTTGGCGGGGGCGGGGGGGGGGAGTTGCAGATGTCTTGATTTAAGCAGGAGGACTTCAGCAGGAAGGAAATATCAAAAAACAAATCTAATTTGTTCTCCACCTCAGTGCATATTGTACATAAGGGATTCAGCTAGGTCATCTGCGTGAAGTCACAGCTACTATGAATGTAGGGCTTCACGACAAATGGCAAAAGTGGCCATCAGTTCAAATGGCTTTAGCAGTAGCACCATCAGGATCAGTGACATGCTCCATGTTGATACCAGCAGAGATATAAGCAAGTACAGCTAAAGCAAGTATTTCATGAAACATTTATTTAACAAATGATCTAAAACCAGAAAAAAAGTCCATAACCAGTAGTTGACTAGCTATAAGGTATACCCGTAACACCACTAAAGCTAATCCACTACATGGAAAGCCAGTATATGGTGAGTATCACAAGCATTATATACTGAATAATTTGATAGGACACACAGCTATATTCTCTAGCTGTGTCTGCCTCTCTAGGGTAGAGTGCAAGTATCAGAGTTGCAACGGATGCAAGTGGGTGAACAAGGTGAGAAAAGTAGCTGTTGCTATATGTCCAAGCAATTGAAGGATTGTGCAAGTATGCATCTTGCATGTGGAAGTGAAAGTATCTGTGAGGCACTGGCAGGAATGTGTGCTTGCCAATGGGAGAAAGATTCTGCCTTTCCTTGATTCCAGAACTGCTCCAATGAACTGCATCACCTAGGAAGAGATGAAATGGACTTTCTTGGTCTGAAGTCTATAGCTAGTCAAGAATATATTGTACATTTCAAGTAAATTTCCCATAGGATGCTCCAACAATAAGTCAATTGTCCAAGTATGGATAGGCAATAGTGTGCAAGTGAAAATTTGTCACCATTATGGCCATATTTTTTGAAAAAAAAAAATTGGGAGGCCATGACTGTTAGGATGGAGAAACTCAAAACTGATAATCCAAGCCATTTGTGATAAAACAGAGATTTTGATGGTGGTAAATGATGACAGAGATACATAATAAATAAATCTTTATGCAAGAAGGACAAAAGGGTAGAGAGTGTAATCAGAATCAAAAAAGATGGAGGAAAGATGGTCATGCAAATCCTGTATGGGACAGCTCTTTTTAAGCAGCTGAGAGTCCAGTCTCTTCCCCAGTATCAGAGACAACAATATCATGCCCCAAGTCAATTGTGAATGATTTTTCTGAGGCTGCCTTAGACATGTTGGTTGTTGCCTAAGATATAATTAGACTGAGAGATAGACCACATTGTCTTCAAGGTAAATGCATTAATTGGTACTGAATCAGCAGACTTCATTACCCGTTCCTGAAAGGTTGTTCTTCAGTGAGAAGAGTAGCTTAAAAAAGAATATTATATAAAGGTCTGGAAACATTAACAGGCATCCACAACATGTTCCTCTCCTGGCACAAAAGGCAGAGATCACGTCCATCAGAGAAGGTAAGCTTGGCAATATTGGCCATTATAGAAAGAGGGCTTTGAGGCTATGCAGACCAAGAATACCACAGAATCTGTTGTCTCCATAAATCATACTAATAGATTTCAGTGAAACAAGAAATACTGTAAGCAGATGAGCACCAGATGAATTAAAAATAAGTAACAACAGAAACACATTTAAAGGGAAAGGCAAATGTCCTGGAGAAGCGAACCAATGTACTACTCCTGTGGCAGTTGAAAAAACCTGAGGATACTAGCAGGAGCTCAGCCTATGAGCATATCTAGTATGCAGAGGAGGATGAACCTTCAAGAAAAAGCCTCTGGGTTCTGTGCAGGCAAAGAACCTCATATGTGTGAATCTCAGAAATGACAATATTTGAGAAATGGTCAAATCTGTTTCAGCCCCATCATTCCTCCCTGTCCACACCACAAGGGTCATCCTATGATTCATAGCACAGTCAGACTCATAGTCCTCTTATCACAGTACCTCCTGCATCCTGTCCCCTTTTCTAAGGCCTCTCACTCCATTCCATGAGCTCCACGACCCCTTGTCCCATATGTGACCTAGAACAGGGTTGTCATGCAGTGACCTTAGTCTTCCAGGGATGGAAGGTTTCTGACACCAGAACAGCTGGCTTGAAATCAAGACTGGTACCCTTACCTTGTACATTTAATGTGTAATGCACTTCATCATCTCCAGTATTGCAGCTAAACGTGCCACGATCACATGGCTCAGATTGTTGGATGGTTAAGCTGTGTACCAGCCCCTCACTGCTCATAATCATTCGTGGCCCAGGACAAAGTGGTTGCATGTTCTTGAGCCACTGGACACAAGCCTTCTCTTGAGAAAGTTGGGCAACCAGTGTCACATTCACTCCTTCCTGGACTTCAATAGGCTCCTGGGCATCATCCTTATTCACAATGCACACAGGGGGTGCTAAGAGAAAGAGAGTTCCCTGAAATCAAAGCTGGATATGTTTCCTGTCCTATGACAGCAAAAGCAGTCAGGAACACAGAAGATGTGGGCTACCATTGAAGTACAATACGTTATAAATGTTTCTGAAACTGTGAAAAGAGGATTATATGAACTACAGCTACATCTTTTCTGCTTGGATACTTATTTTATTATATCTTTCTGCAAGAGAATTGAAATCACCTTAACATTAATTCAGCATATCCAGACAGCAGCAGCATCAATGTGAGTTTCTTCTATTAATTATTGTTATATGCTAAAAATAAATAATAACTAGACAACACTGTGGCTTGTTGGGCCATCCTTTGAGAGTAAGGTAGTGTAGTCTGATGTGACCAGAATGAACATTAAATTTTAGTCTGACCATATTTTTTTTTACCCCAATGCTGGACAGTCCCGTGATCATCTAAGAAGAGTATATATCATAAACAGAAAAATAATTGTAGTGGCAAATGAACATCAATAATAAGTCAATATTTACTTACCTAAACAGATAAACAGAATGACCATGGGAGGGCAAAAAAGCAATGGGAGTGGGAGCAACTTCCAACTTCCTGCCGGCTTCCCCATTGACTTTGCTTATGGGAAGCTGGCAGGGAGCATCAGAAAACACGATCACTTGACCGTGGGGATGCTGCAATGGCCACAACTTTGCAAATAAAACCGATCTGAATATCGTGGAAATTTCAATTCCGCAGGAGTAATGGGTCCTGGATATTTTACACATTCTTTAAGTTGGAGGATTTTGAGTACCTTGATTCAAAAACTGTTGCGATATAATTCTAATTTGAGGGTACAAACAGACAAACAAATAAACACAATGAGAATTTTAATATATTATTTATATATATATATATACACACACACACACACACATATATATATACATATATAATTTATTTTAATAGTATGTAATAATATTAGGTGGAGGAGGAGGGGGAGGAAGAGGAGAACTGGAAATATGGAATACAATTTAGATTTCCTGTCTCTTCTTAGGACTTCTTCATATTACTCTGGGGAAACTGAGTAAAAATCCATTACCAGTGGCAGGATACTACCACTGCTCTTTGTTCTTCTGCATAACCTCCAGAAACAAATAGCTTTTAATTAAATATAATTTACAGGGTAAATTAAATTGTTAATATCCACAATGCTCTGGATTATGTTGGTGATGTATGTGATTTATCTTGACTCCTCCACAGAAGGATGCTGTAGAACTGGAGCTGAACTTTTGCCTCAAAATTCATTGCTATTCTAGAAATGTTCCAGTGTCCTCATTTCCCCAAGGGGCCCAGAATCTAGTCCTAGATGCTGAAAGATGCTGCTTTTCTCTGCTGCCACCTCATCTTTTGGCAAGGTCTGATGAGCTATTTTCTGCTTCTCCTCAAAGCATCTGTCTTGGTGCTTCCCCCACAGTTTCTTTCAATGTCTGTAGTCAGTAATATATGTATTGCTTTCAGTCAGGAGAGGAATTACAGGCAACGAATATAAAAGTCTTGGTAACCTAAGAGTCTGACCAAGTTACAGTCAGCTGAGTGCAGGCATGCTGCCTTCATTTGTTTTATGTCCTATCCCACTGCTGGACCTGAAAATGGGAAGAGGTCCAAGACTCAACTTCCAAAAAAGTTCAGAAACATTGGATCTGGCAACTACTGAGATAGAACCATTTTTCACCAGAACATGGGTGTCTGTGATGGGGGCAAGGCAAGGGGGTTGCAAATGATCACATGTGTGTGATGACATAATCACACAAATGTTAATCCTAGTGAAGTACACTACTGTGGAAGGCTAGCTCCAAGCCTCCTTAAGGTCATTCAGGCAATTAGGCAGCTTCTCACCATATCATCACTAATGCCATTGCTGAAGCAGCAGAAATCATGCTTATAGCAAGGCTTGTGTCAGGAGAAGATGGAAAACACAACCTTAACATCAGATCAGCTAAATATGGCATTAGGCAGCTTAGCTCTGGGCTAGAGATGAGACAAAGACAGCATCATGAGGACATGTCTTTATAAAGAAAAATTGCCAAGCCATCTTTGAGCCATAGTTTAGGGGACGCATGGATAAATACTTTGTCAGTCATCTGTATTACAGCCATCAGATAGCTATTATTGCCTACTACAGTTGACAGGGTTGAGGATGAAAGATAACGGCTTCTCTGTGATACTTCATAAATTCTGAGCTGAGGCGGATATGGAACCAATAACTTATTGCTGAACATCTCAGACACAACCATTACTCTACACCAGCTTCTCCCCCATAAGCTACAATTTGTTCTGCCCCTTCTGTGCTTCCTCCTTTCAACCCTTTCCCGAGTGTGTCATTTTTTCCCCTTCGAATCAGTCTTACCTGCTACTTCTATTGCGGTCGCCCTCTGATCTGTGCCTGCGTCACACACGTAAGAGCCTGAATCCCCTGGTCTGACACTCAGGATAGTGAGTTGTCGGCGCCTACCCCTGGCTTCTATGAGGATGCGTTTGCCAGCTACTAGTTCCTCACCATTCCGGAGCCATCGCACAGCAGCCGTAGGTGAAGACGTATCACAAGCCAAGATTAGATCTTCTCCAGTTGCCAAGGAGCGATGCTCTGGCATCTCTGTATCTCCCACGATGGAGATGGGAGGCTCTTGGAAACCAAGAAAAAGAAAACACTGTCATAAAACAGGGCCCAGATGGGGTCTGATGGGCCTCTTGTCAGTCTTCAGAAAGTATCAGTGTACTGTAGCTGACCCAGACAAACAGAATTGCTCCTGAAAGTCACTTATGGTACTCCAGGAACTAAAAATATGTAGCTGCCTGTCTCACTTCCCCACCCAGGCTAAACCCAAGATTTAGCATTAGAGTCTTTTAAATGGACAGGCCCCCAAAAGCTCCATGGCAACAAAACATTCCCCTAGATGTCACTTGAGAGCAAAGGAGAACTGTTGTGCAGAGGACAACAAACATCTCTAATGCTGGAGGCGATATTGCCATCATGGCAAGGAAGCGTCCACAGCCATGTCCTATATAAACAGTGTTACTTCTCCCCACAACAAGCAAAAGTGGAAGACATTATATTAAATAAGCAAAGTGTTGTGTAGCTACTGCACTTGATGTATCTCAATAATACACAGCATTTCTTGATGCTAAATTCTGATCTTATTTTTTTAAAGAACCAGCTCTCTACAGCCTAGTAATTATTGATATAATTACTAATAATTATATTCGTAATCTGAATATCAACAGAAACAAAGCTCATCTGCTCGGACTGATAAAGCTATCTTTTATTAGTGGGATTTCAGATAGGTGTTGAAAATGCAACTCGATAAAGACTAATTATCGTTTAAGAGTCTTTTTAGATTGAAGCGGTATATACAACCTATAAATAAATAAATAAATAAATGTACAGTGGTGGCTCTGAGAAGATATTAAATCATATTGGCATTAAGTAGCCAAAAACTAATGCCAATGTACATATACAGTGCATATATGTTGCGGAATGTGCATTTTCCTGTTTATGAATAGTGAGGATCCCTCTAAGACTCTATTCACAAAATAGCAGCCACAACTATCATTGCCAGAAACAAGAGACAAAGCTATTGACTGTGAATAAGCTGACCTTTTTCAAATGTAAGTAGGAGAACAAGTTTGTATTGAATCCTTTATTTCCTGTACTGAATATGGATTACCGAAATAGTATTGAACTAATCTGGAAGCTGGAACATAATGCTCTTTCCATGTTATACTTGATATTCTTGCCTTATAAAGTTGTGTTTTTTTACAAAAAGAAATTGTCCATGAGTGGCCTTCCCCTCTATCCCCCCCACACTCAGACATTACCTTCCACCACGACATAGAAGATGAGGCTGTCATCACCACTGTCACACAGATACTCCCCAGCATCACAGATTTCCACTGATGAAATCACCAATGAATGTCGTGTTCCATCCTGTTCTAGCCATGCACGTTCTGTGTCCTGCAGTTTTTCCCCATCCTTGTACCACTTCACCTCTCCTTTGGGGCAAGACAGAGTTACAGACAGCACCAGGTCTTCAGAAACCAAGCAATGGTGGTGAGTTTGCAGCTCATCTCGCCCCACTATTTGAACTGGAGGATCTGCCAGTACAAACAAATGTTAGTTAACTTTCTGCACCTGTTCTAATTTTAATGGCTGTCTTAATGAGGGGAACACTATTGTGATTAACCTAATAACAATACTCCTATCTTAATCCTCTCTTGTTTTACGTAAAAAGTCTCCTAAGTGGTGCACAATTTGAGAGAAATTGGAATGATGTGATGAGCTTATCCCAAGAATCTAGTCTCCAAGGGGAATCCAAACTTAAGACTCATAGCTGAAGGTAAACTTGACCTTGACCTGAGAGAACATGCTGCGTGGAGAACCAAATTTCTCCTATTATATCCTTCCGTCGTGTTAGATTACATTTCTCACCATCCTCAGCTAGTTTTAGAACCAGCCCTCATTTTCCAGAGAAGCACTAAGAGGCTTCTTGAGCTTGGGAAGAAATATAATAATGATTAGTCAATGTTTTCTAACAAGACTATGTCAATCATAAGATTGGCCTTTTGAATCAACAGGCATGCAGACAGTCACAGGAGTTTAAAACATGCTGAAGTCAATTGGATACCCCAGACATAAATGAAACAAAGGATGTTGTCATTTTCATTTGTAAAGCTTCAGTAATTTGGGACCACTCTCCCCTGTTTTTGCAGCATCCCATCATTGTTCATACAGAACAGATAGCAGGGGAAAGGTATCTGTAAGACAAACAAGCATCCTATCCCTGTAGCTTTTATTTTTCCATTATAAATCCAGCTGAAGAGCTCTTTAAATTGCATATCCTTTTACTAGATGCTCCCTAGTAGTTTCCCATACAAAGGTTCTCTTAGATTTTCAGCAGGTCTGCAACATGAGGCACCCCAGAACATTCACTGGTCCCATGTGAGCAAAATGCCGGAGGGTTCTCCCTCCTCTGAGTTTGCACGTTTCCTTTGTTTCCTTGCCTTTTGTACAAATGCCTCTTCTATTAGAGAAGAGGCCCTTAAGCCCCAAATCCCCATAACAAATGTGTATCAAAGCATGGGTGTTCCCCAAGATCAACGTGTTATAGAAGCTTTCCCTGTTTAAGGTGGTGTATTAAGGAAGGCAGCCTTTGAGAGTGCTGTATTTATTTCCTACCTCCTCTCAAACAACAAAAAACAAAATCAGAACCAAACAAGGATCCTGTCCCCTGGCCTTCATCATCGCTGAATACACTGAATACACTTCGGCTGCTGAGGCTGCCACAAAGCCAGCTCCACCTAGTGGGCAGAAAACCCACAGCAGCTCACTTACGGCTTTTATTGCACACCCACTGGGGTTAAACTCATTCAGCTTCTGTAGTAGCTAATCTCTTTCCTCCAACAGGGAATTAAGTCCCCTCCCCTCCCCTCCCCAGGTTTGTGCTCAAAACATACTTGAAAAATATATTGCAGGTTTTTTTCTCCTGTCCTCAATTACCCAGCTAGGACATTCTTACACGCGGCTGGTATGACGGATAAAGTTCCAACTTGGCCAAAGCAGCCAAGTCGTTCTCTTGCAACAAGTATCACTTTCCTACAGTACTTCCCATTACACTTCTTATTTGCTAGCAACTGTGGCTCTTCAAAGTGATGTATGGAAACGTAGCAGATTGATCCCAGATGTTTTGCTGCCTAAAGAAGAACATTGCTCATGCCAGCCTCTCAAATCAAGGTGTGTAAGAACCAAGCTGGTCAAGTGATTCTGGCACTGTGTCCAAGAATCCAAGCTATTACAACAGTGACCAAATGAGTAACTTAGGACTGGCTGTCCTTTCATGACAACTAAAATGCATTGCTCAAGGCAACCTCCTTATTTTGCCTAACTGTGGGCAGGCCCTGACCTACAAAAGATTTTTGACACCAAAAGCTACATTCTGAGGAAACACAAACCCTGAATCAGTGCCATTCATACCCCAGTTTAAGATGGCAGAAGCATTTATCAAAGATCTCCATTTTTAAAAAGCAGAGCAACCATTCTATTAATAATACTTTCTCTAAGTGAAACAGCACACAGGGGAAGGAATCCAATTTTCTGTCTCAAGAAAGCTCAGGCATGCTCAAGTAAATGAAATAGCCTGAAAATGAATTCATTGTACCCAGCCACCTCCTTGGGTATTCCAGATGCTGCCTTAGAAAGAAAGCTTTAGTCAAAGATTCCTCAGAAGCAGCAAATGATCGGATGGCCAGGGGGGAGGAAAACTTCAGTTGTGTGACACTGTGTAGGAAAGCAGCAATTTGATATATCATAGAGGTAACTTTTAATCAGAAGGGAGACTGGACCACGTGTAACTACACTACCCTTAGAGCTTCAAGAAAGTTTATCAAACTAAGAATTAAATTTCAAAGGAATGGCCAATAAAGCTCAGTACTTTAACAGATAAAGCACTTCTTACCACTTGCATCTACCAGACAAAGTTCAACTAAGCATTAAACACAGAGAGATTCTGTTTGTACCATAAAAAGCCTACGAGAATCCTAAAACCAGAATTTGCAAGTTAGGAATACCAACAGATCTGAGCTGACAAGTAGAAGATGGGTTAAATTTCCTCCTATCCTCAAATATAGGCCATGGGAAAGTTCAGATTCCTTCCATCTGCCACACTTTGGCTAAGGACCTTGGAAACTTTTTATCTGGTCCAACCACATTTTTATAAGCTGTGCATTTCTGAAAACATAAAACACTTCCAGATGCTGATTTTTCCTTGCTCCTTGCCCCCCCCCCCCTTAGTAGCTCCACATTGTCCACAAACCAGCATTGATGCAATGCAAATTTCTAAAACCTCCAGATCCTCACCACTTTTGGACAACCCATTTGCATTCTGTTTCTCCCTCACTTCAGAGACAGATAAAATTAATTTTCCAACAAGTTCATCCTGTGTTTCTGGCCATTAAAGAGGCTGCCTTTAACATTTCCCAGCTCCAAGCCAATATTTCATTCAGCATAGCTAGGGGAAAAGCCCTTAAATGCAATTCTGCTGAGATGCCACACTCTGACAGAGTTTGCTGCCATATACATTCTCAATTTGCAAGGTTTGCTAGAATGTTACCTCATCTGCCACATGAGTTTGGTACTATGGTGTGCACAAAAAGGCAAGGGTTGCTTGTTAATTCTCAGAAGAATGGATTGAAAACTCTGGGGATAGTCTGCTCAGTGATTAGACAATTTGAAACAAAAAGATGAGCAGCGATTGACTAGTGTTCATCCCTGAGTATTACTATTACTACTACAATTACTACAGAAAAACTATTAAATACATTATGGCTTTAACAAACTCAAAGTCTCTCTCTCAATCAGGCCATTTCTCCCTCTCTGTTGATAGGGTTGTCTATGAGAAAAGCCCCAGTTATTTTCAGTCTATGCTATGCTTACGAGCATGCAAACATACTGTAGCCAACTATTGTAAGAAAATGTACTCATTGTCTACAGTCAATGAACAATGAGCACATAAATGTAGTGGGAACACTGAGATAACACATGGAGAAAACTCAAACAGAATACTTTTAGGCCAGCAGAATAGCCAATAATCCACTCCAGGCTAACAGAAGTCAATATCTAGGGCAACTGAAATGCCTGCAGCAAGATGGGTTTGACTCATCGATAGTGTTCATACCAGTCCTCAAATACAGTCTGTCACCAAACTTGTTCAAGGCCAAACAATTGCAGACCTAGAAATGTTAGCTTGCTTGGACAGCTGGGGGTAAGAGGTTGCACTTTCTGCCTTTCTTGCATTATCAAAGTATACTTCTTTGAATTAGGAGATAAATTATACTTATGTCCAGTGTACCAACTCTAGGGATCGGATAGCCCTGGCCTTTCAGAAGCTCTGGGGTGATTTTGCTCAAGCTTTGTATGGTGATGCTTTGGACTATCTACTCATAGAGAAAAGAAGCTAAGGTCTGACACAGAGTAGTATATCTAAATGATTCAACCAATGTTAGACAAATTCTCCCAACAACCCCCCCACCCCCAATAGTACATTCTCAGCTCCTTTTCCTAGCACTACCAGCTTCCCTGAACGCTGCACTCACCAGACACCTGGACGGTGAAGGTCATGGTATCGTCAACAGCGTTGCAGATGTATTTCCCAGAATGCTCTGGGCCAGCTGCAGGGATGGCCAAACACCGCCGGGCACCCTCTTCCTCCAGGATAAGGCCGCTGTTGGCCTCTATTGGGACACCGTCCTTAACCCAGCGGACAGGCGCATTCCCATGGGAGAGCACACAGGCCAGAGTCACTGTATCCCCCGTTGAGGCCTTCAGGACAGAGGGAGTCCTGCGCGGCTGCACGATCTTCACAGGGGGCTCTGGAAGGAGAGGGCAGGTAGCCCAGGTTTGAAGAGGCCACAGGCAACATTGCTGTTGCTGGGCAAAACTGCAAACGTTTATGGGTGAGAGAATACCTTTGCAACAAGAAAACCTTGTATCTTGGGGGGAGAGAGGGGAAGCCTTGGAGATACTTGGGATCCATCTTTTCAGTAGATACATTATGATAAATCCCTTTTCCATTTTGCCCTCAGGTTGAAGGGTAAGAGATGCTGTTCCTGTCTTTCAGAAAAACACTCAGAAAATTTATCCTCTGTTCCACCTAAAGAAGTGCTTCAAGAACTCCTCTCTATCTTGATATTTTTCTCTATAGAGAGGAAATCAGCAAGATGTGGATTTCAGAAGAAGAGGAAAGGAAAGGGGAAGGGAATTTTTTAAAGTTCGTCCTTTCTGCTGCTGCTAGTTGCAGCTTCTTTGTTTCTGTGCTTCTTTGTGTATATTTATATATGAAGTATCCTGTGTATCCTACGTAAAAAGTAAAGATGCCCTCAAGTTGAAATATCTCCTCTTCCAAGATACGTTTTATTCCCAGCTCTAGCCAGTAGTTTTGGTATTTCATGGTGGTCTCCCATCCAAATACAACCTTACTTAGCTTTAGAGGAGATCAGCCAAGATCAGCAAGGTGCTGCTACCTACTGACATGTGTAGTTTGGCTCAATTTCCCAAGGTGTAGGTTATCATTGTCTTTGCTAGTAATAATTAAAATCCCATTTTAAAGAGCTGCTATAGCTTAAAGCAATATTTTGCAATATTTTTCCCACAGCTCCATTAATAAACCCAGGTATGATATTAGCCATTTATGCTGCATCTTCACACTGGCAGCTTAGGCACAACCATTTTTCTCTGAGCTGCATACTCATTCTATAGATGTTGCCCCTCCTATATAATGGTCAGTAAAGGTGTGATAAATACCACTGTAGGGATGCCCTTATGCAAAATGTTGCTGTTTCACCAAGCATCTTGAAGATTCTGCATTTACTATTACTTTGGGCAAATATTCCGCAAAGTTCTAGCATTTCCAGCACTATGCTCAGTCAAGGCTTCAACAAGCAAAATCTCCTGTATAACATAGCAAACACTGGTGATTCAGTACAGTTTTAAAGACCCTGTAAATTTTAGTCAGCGAGGATTCTCAAAGCATAGCTAGCCGAATGGTAGTCAGTTTCAGAGCAAACCAATCACATTGCAAATACAGGTGAAACTCGAAAAATTAGAATATCGTGCAAATGTTCATTTATGTCAGTATGGCAACTCAAAAGGTGAAACCAATATATGAGATAGACGCATTACATGCAAAGCGAGATATATCAAGCCTTACTTTGGTATAATTGTGATGATTATGGCGTACAGCTTATGAAAACCCCAAATTCACAATCTCAGAAAATTAGAATAGTGTGAGAAGGTTCAATATTCTAGGCTCAAAGTGTCCCACTCTAATCAGCTAATGAATCCATAACACCTGCAAAGGGTTCCTGAGCCTTTAAATGGTCTCTCAGCCTGGTTCAGTAGGAATCACAAGCATGGGAAAGACTGCTGACCTGACAGTTGTGCAGAAAACCATCATTGACACCCTCCATAAGGAGGGAAAGCCCCAAAAGGTAATTGCAAAAGAAGTTGGATGTTCCCAAAGTGCTGCATCAAAGCACATCAATAGAAGGTTATGTGGAAGGGAAAAGTGTGGTAGAAAAAGGTGCACAAGCAGCAGGGATGACCGCAGCCTGGAGAGGATTGTCAGGAGAAGGCCATTCAAAAGTGTTGGGGACTTTCACAAGGAGTGGACTGAGGCTGGAGTTAGTGCATCAAGAGCCACCACACACGGACGGATCCTGGACATGGGCTTCAAATGTCGTATTCCTCTTGTCAAGCCGCTCCTGAACAACAAACAACGTCAGAAGCGTCTTACCTGGGCTACAGAAAAAAAGAACTGGTCTGTTGCCCAGTGGTCCAAAGTCCTCTTTTCTGATGAGAGCAACTTTTGCATCTCATTTGGGAACCAAGGACCCAGAGTCTGGAGGAAGAATGGAGAGGCACACAATGCACGATGCTTGAAGTCCAGTGTGAAGTTTCCACAGTCTGTGTTGATTTGGGGAGCCATGTCATCTGCTGGTGTTGGTCCACTGTGCTTCATTAAGTCCAGGGTCAACGCAGCCGTCTACCAGGAGATTTTGGAGCACTTCATGCTTCCTTCCACAGACGAGCTTTATGGGGATGCTGACTTCATTTTCCAGCAGGACTTGGCACCTGCCTACACTGCCAAAAGTACCAAAACCTGGTTCAATGACCATGGGATTACTGTGCTTGATTGGCCAGCAAACTCCCCTGACCCGAACCCCATAGAGAATCTATGGGGCATTGCCAAGAGAAAGATGAGGGACATGAGACCGAACAATGCAGCGGAGCTGAAGGCCAATATTGAAGCATCCTGGTCTTCCATAACACCTCAGCAGTGCCACAGGCTGATAGCATCCATGCCACGCCGCATTGCGGCAGTCATTGCTGCAAAAGGGGCCCAAACCAAGTACTGAGTACATATGCATGCTTATACTTTGCAGAGGTCCGATATTGTTCTATTTCCAATCCTTGTGTTATTGATGTCATGTAATATTCTAATTTTCTGAGATTGTGAATTTGGGGTTTTCATAAGCTGTACGCCATAATCATCACAATTATACCAAAGTAAGGCTTGACATATCTCGCTTTGCATGTAATGCGTCTATCTCATATATTGGTTTCAGCTTTTGAGTTGCCATACTGACATAAATGAACATTTGCATGATATTCTAATTTTTCAAGTTTCACCTGTATATGCAATGCGTGCATACATTTAAGGACAAATTTTTCTGCATTTGCTTTTAACAGGATTTATTTTCACAGCAATTTTACTTATCCATTTAGGGACAAAAGATTGTAACATTTGATCTCGTCATTATTTTTATTGTTTTAGGCAAAAAGCGAGCAAGGAAGGAATGTGAAGAAATGGGTAAGATGTATGCATGGTGTGGGGAAAGTAGATCAGTCTCTCAGATCCCAGAATCATCCAATGAAGCTGAATGGCAGGAAATTCAGAATGACAAAATGAAGCATTCCTTTACACCTGCCTAGTTATGCTATGGAATTATTTTCCATAAAATGCAGTGATGCTTCCTAACTCAGAAGGCTTAATGGGGACTAGCCAAATTCAAGAAGGAAGCTGTTCACTATACCCAGTTTCCAACATCAGAAGCCACAGAATCCGGGCAGTAACCAGTTGCCACTGCTTTCATGTCCTGCTGTGTGGCTCCCCTCAGATATCTGATTGGCCACACTAGAAAACAAATTGCCATCACTTGACACAGATGTAGCCAGCATTATGCTTGTAGCATTTACCCCAAAAACATATTATTATTTGTGCAACCAAATAATAAGTTTAGGTTAAGGAGAAAGATGCATTCTTGCTAAAATTTAATAAGGCCTAAGTGTCCATAGAGGCCAATTATATAAGTTACCTTCATACTTGGCTCTCCCAGGCACTGTACATGTCTGATCTCAGTTAATCTTTCCTTCCATTCAATTTTCCTTATTCCCCCCTGCCTCCCCATCATGAACTGATAAAAGGCAAGGTTTGGAAATGAATAGTATAATATTTATCCCATACTTGATTGCACATTACCATAAAGAATGTAAAAAAAAAAAAACAGCAGAGCAGAGCAGAGGAAACTCCATAATTTTTGTAACACTAAATTCATTACTGTTATTAATTCAGTTTGCAGAGGTTTTATAGACATTACATAGTCTGTCGTCAAAATAGCTGTGAAAACACATTCCATATTGGGATAAAAGTAGAAGTACAAGTATAGACCCAAATTCAGGAGTGGCAGGACAGATAGACTGAAAAAGCTGCATTTATAGATTAGTTAAATTAAGGTAGGCTTTTGTGGGATTGATGGTTTTGCAATTTATAGTCTTGCATCAGATTAGGTTTTGGATTATTTATTAATCTGAGAACTGCAGAGTCAGGGCTGGAGAGCTCACCTGAAACCATGACATCAAAGGAGACAGACTCATCCTTGGTCTCACAGATATATTCCCCAGCATCTTCAGCACTTGTCCGCAGGATCACCAGGCAACGTTCCGGACCTTCTGCACAAAGCAACAGGTTGTCTGTCTCATCCACCTCCAGGCCATCTTTGAACCAACGTACAGGGGCATTAGGAACGGACACTGTGCAGCTCAACTCCAGGCGGTCGAATGCCCACACCTGCTTCTCCAGTGAACGTTCAGCTGGCTGCAAAATCTGCACCAGAGGCTCTGGTAGACAGACATACTGCATGAGTATAGGAGGTCACACTGCTGTGCCTAAGATCAAACCATACATCACATACATTTAAATCCAATAGCTCTAAAGCAATTAATATTGGAGTTCCTTTTGCTAGATGGGGGGGGGGGGTTATAAATTTGTTTAATAAAAAATAATCAGGAGGGGCAATTTTTAGGAGGGATGTCCCTAGAGAGATGCTAAACAACACATGAAGGTGGAAGAGAGGTGGTTCCTGGAAGTACTTTGCCAGGCATCAGTGGAATTTCTTCTGAAGAATCATATTTATTTTATTTTATTTATTTTATTTTATTTTATTTTATTTGCTAAGTACATTCTTATACTCTCCAACATCTGAATGTCAGACAGCTACTGCTTCTAGAGAAAAGCACCTACAGGAGAAGATAGTTTTCCATCAAGGAGCATTAAACTTTTTCCTGCTTCTCTTCTGATTGTTTCTTTCTACTCAGCTGCTTCCTCTCCTGCTAGATTTCAGGTACACTGCAAATCAGGGAATATATTGATGGGGTAGAGAATGGCAGCAGAAAAATGAAAGTTGGAGGAAACAGTAAGCACTTTCCAGCCACTGCTTCTCCACTAACAATTGTCTTCCCTCACTGCCCTTTTCTTTAAAAGAAATAGTTCCTACAGTATCCGGATTTAAATACACACGATAGCATATAATGATGATTTTGATATTTACGATGCCCCTCTTCTAATTTCAGTCCAAGCCATGCCAGCAAGATCTCTCACTTAAGCACAGGACTGTCCTTTCCCCTTTCCTGTTTGAAGGAGCTCAAATCCACATCATGCTGGAAAGCTCAAGAGTGACCAAAAATGCTGGAACCAAAACCTCCAGATCTGACTTCTTCTCATCAAGATACGAGCACCTTCAGGAAGTGCAAAGAGGAAACAGCCCACATCTGCAAAGTCAGAAGGGGTTGGTACTATTTATTTGAATACAAAACATATGTAGTGAGGTCAATCCCCAGAGAATTCCTCACTTGTGACGGTGACATTGAAGAAGATGGAATCACCAGCAGCATCACACATATACTGTCCTGTATCGTGTTCCTGGGCTTCAGGGATGACCAGATGATGATGGGACCCCTCATTTTCCAGCAAAAAACCATTGTTTTCCACCACCTCCTTCCCATCCTTATACCAGCAAACTGCAGCATCTGGGCAAGACAGCTCACAGGATAGCATCACACGCTCTGAGGCCTGGTAGAGGTGAGCTGCATCTGCATTGGCGTGTATAACACGAACAGGCACCTCTGCAAAAGGAAAGACCATGATAGCATAGAATATGACATTTCCCAAATGAGCTAGGTTAGTGGAGATTATGAAGGAAATGTTACTGTGCGAAGAAATTAAATAGTTCTGATATGACAAGGAGATGGTGAATCAGTGTCTCTGCATCCCATATGCTAGCTATAAGTGAGAAGCAGAGATCCTGGTGATTGCTTGGCAAAGTCTGGTGTAATACAATCTATTAATGAACAGAAGTAACTTTTAGGAATCAGTTGCAAGAAAATGCTGAGAGGGTAATGGAACAAAAGAACAAGCAGAAGTAAGACCAGTATTAAGGAGAAAAACGTAATCCAGGACCCAAGTTGGTGATGGACAGAAGAGATTCAGCAGTAACCCAAGATGCTTTCTCTTCATGTGGGAGTAACCTATCAGAGATATGGGTTTACTCATGCACATTATTCCATCTTTTTGCCTCAACTCACCTTCCACGGTCACAGCGAAGTCAACTGAATCATCAGATGTGCTACATGTGTATGTTCCTGAGTCCAAGAGGCAGGCTGAATGAATCAACAGTCTCCGAATGCAGCCCTCTGATTTAACCATGAGGTTATTATCACCCATCAGCACAGGATCTCCATCCTTGAGCCACTGGACAGAAGCATCAGATGTGGAGACTTGGCACTCTAAAAGGAGTGGCATACCAGCCAGGATAGTCTGGAAGCACTGAGCCTCTGGCATTGGAGAGATATGTACCTTGGGAGCTAAAGAGATACACTGTGAATGGGTGAAGAATCTTTGCTCTCTGATGGCCGAGTGAATTAGAACACATTCTCTCAAGGTGTTTTTTAAGCAAAAGCATGCTATGAATAAATGGAACTTCATTGTTAAAGGTGCTCCAACATTAAATAGCAAGAATGGGGACCTTCACATATTGCTGAACTATGACTCCCATTACTCTGATCATTGGTCATGCTGACTGGCCCATGAAGGGCACAGATTATCTATCCTTCTTGCAAAAAACAAAAAAAAAATGTTGTTTCTGAAAAGAGAAGTGCTGGACTCGAGCCTATCTGATCTGCGAATCTGAATTCTGCACCAGTGAGTTTAATATATCCATTTAACATTCTTTGCCCATGTTTATGAATGCATTATCTTTCTAGTCCTCAGATTTCAGAACAAAATCCCAGCAGTGAACACACCATGAGTGATGCTCTCTCTGAGGTGTTCTGGCCTCAGTGCAGTTTGCTTGATATCTCTTGTTGCCAACTGGATGCTAATAAATAATAGGCAAATAAAACTTGCTCCAAAAGCTTGTTACCTCCATCTTCCTTCTCCCTTTCTCCTTCTCAATGAGTTCAGTTTATGCTAGAAGAACAGTTGAGTGGGATGTATCTCATATTACAGCAATTTATAATGTTGGACCAAGAGTTTTCTGTGAATTGTATCTTGGAAAAGATCCAAAGCTAAACTCAGTTTCTTCATGAGGAGCTTATTGGAGAACTCATGAATCTGACAGACATCCAAAGAAGTGTAAATTAACTTTACTGAGAAGTTAAAATGAAAACACAATATGTAATCAAATAGGTATTGAATAAAAAATTGCTATTCAGAGAAGTATGCAAAAGGTAATTCAATTCAGACCTGGCTACAGTCACTCTTAGGTATGTTGTAATTCTCCTCTCTATGAATGCCCACTAGGAGAAGACTTATTTTATCATTAGTTTTTATATTGCTTTCATCTTTTATTATAGCTATAAGTTTTTCAAGATATGTTCATTATAAATTTGAGAGAGAGAGAGGTGGACAGTTGTGAGAGGTGCAACCGCAGGCTGCACAAAGTTTGTGTTGGGAGATAAAGACATCATCAATCAACAATTCCCACTGCTCCTATTGATGTTCCAGAACATCCTCAGTCTCAATTGAGAACTTTGGAAATAATGGATTCCCATAGGAAGTAAACACAATGTCTGATTATTTTCCAGGGTTTTAAATCTCCTTTCTGTGTCCCTCTCCAGCTTTTTAATAGGCAACCAGGCAAGTGCCTCCCAGAGATCAGCTGGCTGGCCAGACATTTGCCTCCCCAGAATACGTAAGGATCTAAACTTCTTCCCTGAGGTTTTTCCCTTCAGTGGATCCTTGCTGGAAGCCAATTACTTCTAGGGGTTCCTTTTTTGCATCTGCATAAACACATTCAGAATTTATCTTTCTTCTTTGCAATAAACTAAAGCCGGAGCTGTACTAACAATTTGTTCATTACAAAGAATGCCTGCTGCGGTCTCCAGCACTTATTTTTATATATATCTTCAGGCTGAGTAGTTTTATTTAGATTTGAGCCAGCTCAGTAAATACCTTAATACTGCATTGTCACAAAACTGGGCAAGTTCATTAATAGGTCACTGTTGCTTGTAAGTTGTGCTTAGATATACTAGACCACAAAAGAGCAGAGAGGGCCCTGGAGAGCAAGCAGCTTGCTGAGGGGAAATAAGGGATCTCCCGATTCCCCGCAACTGAGACTTGAGCTTCTTTCCTGCTACTGGAGAATCGGAAGCTGAATCCAGGCACAATTGCTCAGACATAGGAACTAGAGACCTCAGATGAAGAAAACATTGGGGTTTTGTTTTTATTCTTTCAGTGCCAGAGGATGTGCACCTTCAAGGATATGACCTTTACCCAAATCTTCCCACCCGCTTCCCATTCTATTCAGCCCTCTAAGCTTGAAAGGTCAGGGTTCCCCACACAACTTGATAGACCCGGGGAGGGGGTGGAGGGAAGATTTAGGAGAAAATGCACCTTTGTAATGCTGGGAGGGGGGTGTTGAATGAGTAGAGCAGAGTTTCCCGACCTTGGCATCTTTAAGACATGTGGACTTCAACTCCCAGAATTCCCCCACCAGCATATGCTGGCGGGGGAATTCTGGGAGTTGAAGTCCACACGTCTTAAAGTTGCCAAGGTTGAGAAACCCTGGAGCAGAGAGAAACATCTCCATTGCTTTGACCCTCAGGGAATTAAGGAGATTCAAGCATGTTGACCTGAGCTCTTCCTTGTTAACAGCCTTGGGAGTGAAGCTGCCATCCCATAATAGAAATGGGGAGCTGGTGCAGGTCTCTGAAGGTCCATGTCCACAGAGTGAGCTCTGGTGGGGAAGCTGCACTACCACACTGCCCCCATCGTCACCAGAAAGCCTCAGCTGGGCCCTTGCACATAACATAAGCGTGGCGAATGGCACAAGGCCCATATTGTGCATTAATCTAATGTTATAGTGAGACGGTGGAAGGTCAGGTTCTTGGTCAAAAAGTCTGCGGTCACTCTGAGGTCATACAGATATGGCAAGAAATACAATATATACAAACTGTATTCCTTTCGGCTATTTTCATGTTTCTTAATTTTGTTTTCTCATGAATATCTCTTTGTCTTTCAGTACATATTCAATTACATGTTGTCCTTTTGTTTAAATTTCTCAGGAAATATTATGTAAATATCTCCAGCTGTCTCTCAAACTCTTGGATGACTCATGAGAGGATCAAAAAAAATTCAGAAATATTGACAAAAATAAAACTATTATTTTATTGAAAGCATTTTTATTTTGCTCTAGCTAGAAGGTCTGTCAGAACAGTCTACAAGCTCAGGACTGTGCTAGCCCTGCTTACAATTGTGACACACAGAGGAAAAATGGATGGAACAGGAAAGAAGCATGTTTAGGCATCCATTTCTTAAAGTTATCGGTCTTACAAGAACCACGCATGCACATGCAAAGGAACGTATACGTGGCACCCAGAAGTATGGGTCCAGAACTGGTGAAAGGCAGAGACAACCTAAGCAAGTGCCAAGGGAACCAGGAGCCCCAGAAGGGGAGCCAAGAGTACTTGTGCTGCTCTGATAATTATCATAGTTTCTTTTCATGACAGTGTCATGCAGTTATTAAGGTTTTTGAATGGGGGAGATGCAGATTCAAGTCTCTACTCAGCCAGTGAGCTCCCTGGATGGCTTTGGGTTAGTCCATCTCTTTCATTTCAACCCACCTCACTAGGTTGTTGTTACAGAGAAAGAATTAGGGGAAACCCTCATGTCCACCATCTTGAGCATGCCAAAACACAGGAGGATATAAATGCAATCCTCCGTGGAGACTGGGACTCTGCAATCTACCCAGCTGTCAGATGCACTAGGGAGACGAGGCCAAGAAATTAACTCCCCAGGAAGACTAAAACTACTTTAATTGCAATTGGCTATAACTACAGAATCTTGCAACTCTGATTGGGCTGTACTTCCTTCCTCCCTCTTATAGTTCACTGAATTAGGGAGGTCTTTGTCTGAACTGCTTCCAAATGTTATCTGGTTACTCTGGACTTAAAAAATGTTTTAGCCCCTTTTGCCTAGGTAACGGCTCCTGCATTTCTCTGTCAAGGTCATCTTCCTTACTCACTACACCAGCCAGGCTGCCAACAGACCAACCTTTTTTCTCCTGGCAGCACTGCAACACTTTCCTACTTAGGGAAAGGCAGATATTCACCATGCATACTTTTCTGCCTCTCTGGAAAAGCTTCCCCCATTGAATTCCTACCTTTCAACACTTTTCAAAGATAGTGAGTCATTCTTTGCAGGGAACAGAGAATATAAGAATTTTCATTCATGGCTTCCCAAGATAGAATTGCCATCCTTGCTAAGAATATCCGATTACAGCAAACAGGTTCTGTATTTAAAAATAGTTGCTTCTTAAATACATATTCCTGAGAACAGGATTTCATTGCAGAAGGAAATGGCATCGTGTCAGGCAGTATGAAGTGAGGGAGAAATGGGAGAGGGAAGTGAGGTGGGGGAAGCTGTTATTTAGCACGATTAAGTGCAAACATCAAAACATTGCTTCAGGACTCTTAATGGGGCTGTGTAAGCAACTGTCTCTCTAGCCCCAGAACATCTCCTTGGACTGTTTAATTCTTTCTATTAATACCCTTGGCCCTTGCTGTTCCTGTTGCTCTCCCCTCCTTTCAAGACATAATGAATAGAAATCTGAATCTAACCCTTTTGTCGTTGCTGCAGCACTTTTCATCCACCACCTTCAGCAGCATGAGAATGGCTAATTATTTTGCCTCCCCCCCCACACACACACATAAAAAAAAAGCTGTGTGGTTAAATACAGGTAGTCTTTGTTTAGTGACCACAATTGGGACCCGCAACTTGATTGTTAAGTGAAGTGGTCTCACTTCAGCTTTCCTTTGCTTTACAGACCTGTGAAAGTCTTAAATGCAAGGATTTATCTGTTTGTTTATGTATCATATTTATATGGCCACCAATCTCACAAAACATGACTCTGGGTAGCATACAATCAAACCATAAAAACAGTTGCTCTTAAAGTTACTTTTTCATCACTGTTGTAACTGTGAATGATCGCTAAAGGCAGACTGACTGTAGTGTTCTAATCTCAGCATCTTTGCATCTGATGGACTGTGATCCACAAAAGCTTTTTCAGTGATAAATTTATTAGATCTTCAGATTGCCTCCCCCCCCAAAACTCTTCATAACGTAGCTTCCTGGCTGAATGGCTACCTGCACTGCATGCCAAAGATCCAAGTTCAATCTCTACCATATAAGGCCACGGCTGAGAAAGGCTCCCATGGAAAGCCACTTCCTCAGTGTAGGCAAAACCAAGCTAGATGTCATAAGGCTGTTTCTCATCCTCCTTTGTGAGAAAAAAAATCTTCTTTTTGTGGGGTGTAACCCAGGGAAGCTGAAATTATTCTGGCCACAAAGCAAATGGTACTCTGACACTTATCGATGAGGAAGAAAATGGGCACAATGTAGATTGGGAGAGCCAAATACCTGCCTGATCCCTAACATTGAACAGAGTTAGATCGGGGAATGTTATACCAGTTCAGAGTATTTAGCTCAGAATTGTTTCCTCTGAGTGACAAGTCAGAACCAAACTTCCAGTGTGACTCAAAGCAAATATATTTAATTTATCGTAATGGGCCTAAAGGAAGACTCATGGCACATTACTGACCTGTAACTGTAATGTTGAAGAAGGCAGAGTCATCACCCGCATCGCACACAAACTCGCCAGTATCTTGCACCTGCGCTAAGGGAAGGACGAGTCGTCGGTGGGGCCCTTCACTCTCAAACAGCAAGCCTTCACCTTCTTCTAATTCCTCCCCATCTTTGTACCAGTGGACAGGGGCGTTGGGGCAGGACAGCTCGCAGGTCAGCACCACGCGGTCGGAAGCCTGGTAAGCATGAAGTGCTTCAGCGTTGGACCGCACAATTTGCACAGGGGGTTCTGCAGGAGCATAAGAGACAGAGAGACCAGAAGGAGTTTCAGGAGAACAGCTGTAGACCTGCAGGCTCGAAGTCTAGGGATGAGGCCTCTAGCGAAAAGGGCTCCCACGGGTGGAAGACTATCCAGTGCCCTCCAGATGTTTTTTAAAAGCAACTCCCACATTCCTGACCACTGGCCATATTGGTAAAGATTCGTGGGAATAGTAGTCCAAAACACCTGGAGGGTACCTGCTTGCAATCCCGAGTGAAAAAGCACAGACCAAAACCCAGGAGGAAAGAGGAGTCAGTGCACCATGGGAAATGCATGTGTTCTGAAAGCTGTTTTGTGTGAAGCAAAAAGGAAGGAAAATATCAGAGAAAATATTCACTCCTTTCCATAACATAAAAATTGAGGATCATCCTCTGAGGCCAATAGAAAGCAGGAGACTTAAGAAAAACAAAAGGAAGAATTGCTTTTCACAAGGCATAATCAGTTTATGATATTCACTGACAAGGGATGTTGTGACGGCCAGGCATCTAACATAAACAGTCTTGTAGAAGGATTAGATAACCAGTGGAAGATAGACTGCCTTACTATGCAGAATAGCTTACTGTGCAAGTCCTACATTCACAGTCATTGTATCTCTGAGTGACCACCGATTACCTGAAGCTAAGAACTGAACATGGAAAGCACAACTGCTACGCTAATCATAAAGTTCCTATGTGCTTCTGTTTAATCATTCATCAGAAACACGGCACGGTATAAGTGGGTCAGGGACCAATTCAGCTCTCCTTCAGACCAAAATACACCCATATAGCCTTTGAAACAACTCGGTGTGCAGCAGCTCACATTACACAATGCATTCTAGATGTACTAGACTTTAATTCCCATAACTCTCAGCCAACCACAAACTTTGTTTCTGCTATATGGAAGTTCTAAGAGCTGTAATCCAATCCACCTAGAAGACATTTGGCAGGGGAAGAGGTGAAAGTACATGGTTTGGGAAGATGGCCTTTGCCTAGTAAGATAAAGTAATCCTCTTGCCTGTGACAGTGATGTTGAAGAATGCAGAATCGCCGCCTGCATCACATACAAACTCCCCTGAATCTTGCACTTGAGCCAAAGGAATGACCAGCCGACGATGGGGGCCCTCACTCTCCAGCAGGAGCCTCTCGCTTTCCTCCACCTCTTCTCCATCCTTGTACCAAAGTACTGGAGCATCAGGACGAGAAAGCTCGCAGGATAACACCACACGTTCTGCAACCTGGTAGGCTTGGGTCTCCTCGTCACTGGAGTGTATGATCCTTACAGGACGATCTATGGCAAGAGGATACATTCTCTGAATGAGGGTCAGCAGAAATAGGATTATGAAACATGTCCCCCCGCCCCCGAAACATACCTATATGCACACCCACACACACATTGGAAATGGAATGGGAGTGTTTTTGCTGCAAATTAAGCTTATTTGTCTATCCACATATGTGGCTTTTATAAGGTGCCTGCTCCAATGAGTTTAAAATCCAATATAGGACATGTTGGTCTGGTTGCTATATTGTGGTAAATCATGGTTTACAATTTATTGAATAAACTATAATTGGCTGTGTTCACACATACATGCTGAGCAAAAATTGAATAAGCTACATTTAATGGGTTCTCATAGTATGCTCAACCCTTAACAAGAACTTTTAAATCACAACTGCAACACTGTCATAACATATAATACCCAAATAAATAAATCTGATTTATACAACACACTAAGACAATGCCTGAGTTCCTACAACATGCTGAATCCCAAACTACCTATCTTCATTTTGCCTAGCCTAGCGGGTCATGCAAAGCTTGTCATTATGGCTCAGAGTGATTGGTAACTCAGCTATTGAAAAGAGCAGAAAAGAAGGCACAAAAATTGAGAGATGGAGCAATGATGAATGCAGAGAACTAACGATTGTTGGAGCCAAATAATTAAGAATTATATGCAAATTAATATGTAAATCTGACCCCTTTTTTTAACACTAGTAGCCTTACGATGAACTCCAATTGGATTAAAAGGATTAACTGACATTTTTGTATAGGACTGGATGGAAGGAAATCTGCAAAAAATCTAGATCAAATCTGGATCCCTTCAAAAGTTACCAGTGAATGATTATTTTTAATATGACAAAACTATTACATAAATGGGGAATAAACAGAATAAGCAGATTATCTCACTATAGTTGAGCCCTATGACAATGTAACTTTTATGTGACAGGCAGGCTAGCCTTTTGTCAACTATGCAGAATTGCCAACATACTGCTTCAGGGGTTCTTCTTTTATTTGATTTGTTTCTGGGGTGGATTGAATTAGGCTGGAGAGGTCAGTTGTTCAGGTACTTTGATGTCAAGCCGTTAAGGGTTTTACAAGTCAAAATAAGCCCTTGGAGTTCCACTCAGAAGCCAACAGGAAGCCAGGGAAGGTCCCAGGCCAGCTGTACAATGTGCTGGTGCTGGGATCCACCAGCTAAAAACAGGGTGCTGCATTCTGGACCACTTATAGCTTCTGTGTGGTCTTCAGAAACAGCCCCACGAAGAGCCCTTTATGGTGGTCCTGACCCATAAAAATGAGGGTAGGAGTTACTGACATGAGGTCCTCCTGCTCCAGGTACTGTATGTCTGCAACTAGAGCCCCAAATGCCCCACTGGCCACAGCAAAGGGCCCCCTACTCATGGCCTCCACCTACCCATCAAGTTGTAGCCATGAATCCAGGGGAAACTGCAGAATTATCACCACAAAAACCAACCTTCATGAGAAAACAGTTCAGCCAAGCCTTTCAAGAAATCAAAGTCTCTGTTGGGCTCTTGGCAGTCTCTGAGCTTGGTTGTTTTCCTGCAGATGTTTCATTACCAGGCTAGGTAGCCTCATCAGTGCGAGGGAGAGTGGGGTTTGCTGGCTGTTTATATATCCCTTGCCCTATCAGTCTTGGCTATTGGGGGATGGTTTCTTCTTTGATAGTTACTTGATTAGGACGCTCTTTTTTCCTGATTGCTTGTCTGGGGCTGTTTCCTGCTTATCTGGGTGTCAGTTGCTGGGGAGGATGTGCTCTGGGCTGGTTGTTTCTTTCCATGACTTCTGTTTGTATCGATAAATGGTATTGAAGGGATCACTATCTAAAGTGGCAATGGCAATATCTAAATTGGCAATGTTAACTTCATAGCTTTAGAGTATGCGCAGAGTTCTCTATAGCCAAGGTTCAATACTAACAGCACTTAGCGAAATTGCAAGAAGAAGCAACTAATCACAGATGAGCTAGCTCAGATAATAGGGAAAACTCCTCCTGAAGAGACTAAGTCTGAGGCCTGATAAGAGGAGGGAGGACCCAGAACAAGGGTCTGCAGGGACTGACAAGGTATATAAAGGGAACTCCTTTAAATTAATGTAAGCAAACAAGGGCGGGGAATCATGTATTCTGCTAAAGTTTCTTTGACTGGTTGTAAAACTCATCTTCATTATAATGGTACTAAGATCTGCCTTTTTAAAAATACTATAAAAGGCTGTCGTTTTGTCTCCAAGGGTGTGCCACCCTGCTCTCTCTTGGTGCCTGGTGTGGACACCCAGACTTTTGCTTGGCCAAATAAAACGTTGCTTAGAAAAGTCCCTGCTTGAAGTCTTTTATTTTGTGCTGCTGATTGATTTCAAGTTTTCTGGGTAGCCGAGAACCTTACAGTATGTAGATGAGGTTTATCTCTCTGGATCCCATCATGGCTGATTTGACTGTTTTGTTACCAAACTTGGTCATGAACCATCTGCTGGAAAATAACCAAGCTCAGAGAACACCAAGAACCCAACAAATCAAAGTCATCTAAAATGTGTAGGAAAGTGTCTGTCATGATTCAGCCACAAGTAAGATGAGCGTAGGGAAAAAACTGGCAGCAATTTCAAAGGAGAAAGGTAAACAAGATGGTCCCTCCCGTAACCTGCTCACACATCTCCACTAAATGCCTGAGGAAAGGGACAAAAAGGAAGGTGGCTGAAGTCTTCTGCAGCATCAACTCCCTTGAGTTCGCTGAGCTAAATCAAACGTGCAACCATGACAATTACAAAAAACCCCAGCCTTGTCTGAATTCCAAAACATAGTAGCTTTCTAAAGTGACGTGGACCATAGATTCTTTTTTAAAAGGTAATGCCTCCTTCAAGTCAAGCTCAAATCCTGTAGACCACATGACATGCCTACGTTGTTTTCTTAGCAACAGAATGGAAATGGTTTGTTACTCCCTTTCTATGGGATGTTTATGCAGCTTCCCATTAAGCCCCAGGATTTCCTTGTGGTCTCCCATCCAAGACTGAACTAGGTCCAACCCAGCTTAGCTTTTTTGAGATCAGGCAAGGTTAGCCAGGCAAAGCCACCTGCTGTGGCCTTTTTAAGGAAAATGCACTTTAAATCCCTAAGTGGGAAAAATAACAGATCCCACTGACCTGAAACAGTTACAGTGAAAAAAACAGAGTCGCCTCCCACACTGCACACAAATTTTCCTGTGTCTTGCACTCGGGCTGAGGCAATGACCAGGCGGTGATGGGGCCCTTCACTTTCCAGCTGCAGACCTTCCATGTCTTCTACTTCTTTCCCATCTTTGTACCAGCGCACAAGAGCATTAGGACAGGACAGCTCACAGGCCAAGGTCACTCGTTCTGAAGCCCAGTAGGTGTGAGCCTCATCTGCATTGGAACACACCACCTGCACAGGTGGCTCTGCAAGAGGAAGGGCACCAGATATAAGGAAAAGACCACAGTTCAATAGCAGTGAGCAAGCCCTGGCAACTTCAGTTATGGCCGTGTGAAGCCCTGAAGAGTTGCTTCCAGTTTGGTTAAGTTCTATTGCACTAGAGAGACCAGAAGTCCATCTCAACATAATGCAGTTTCAGATGTTTTCATAACAGGAGGGTCAGTAATTAGAAGAGTTCTCGAGCCTGGACCAAACCATCTTTGTAGCACGGCATGACGTTGTGCCACCTCTCTGCATCAGGTATGATTGCATCATGTAGTCATGACTGATGAAGAGACAAGCAGAATCAGCCACTTCCACAGGAGATTTCCTGGGATTGCTCACATGACCCCTTCTTGAACTTCCCTCCAATGAGGAGAAACCCCCAGAACTGTGGTGAGCTCAAGCACAGAGCTGAACTTTGACAGATATTGAGTAAAACCACCTTTTGAGATGTAAGAAATTGCAAGTGCCTCCAAGGATCGCAAATCTGGAGAAGCAGTGTTAGAGGCAACATAAAATAAAAGGGAGGTATATCCCAGCCTCTCTCGGGAAAGGGAAATGAGCAACCAAATATATCTGCAGTAACTTTGCTGAAGCAAAACAGAACTGGGCCTGCCGAGGGGTTGGAAGGAAGATTTCTTAGAACAGATTTCCAACTTTTCCCAATCTGAGAAATTCTGAGTGTTCTGGGAATTGCAATCCTAATTCATCTGGAGGATGGGAAAGGCCGGTTCAGGAACATCAGGTATGAGTCCAACTCATTGAAAAATAGAAAGTAATCCTATATAAATAAAGCACGAGGCTGTTCAGAAGGGCTATTTCTGACCTGTGACGGTGATGTTGAAGAAGGCAGAGTCATCACCCGCATCACACACAAACTCTCCTGTATCTTGGACTTGGGCCGAGACAATGATCAGCCGGCAGTGTGGACCCTCCTTCTCCAGCAGGAGGCCCTGGCTTTCCTCCACCTTTTCCCCATCCTTGTACCAGCGCACAGGGACATTAGGGCGGGACAGCTCACAGGCCAGCACCACACGCTCTGAGATCCAGTAGGCGTGGGCTTCCTCAGGACTGGAATGGACAATCTGGACAGGAGTTTCTGTGGCACAAAGAAATGTGTTGGGAAGATTACAGTGCCTTGTTACCACACCACTTCATCTGCACAAGTGGAAACTCACTAAGGGCATTTTGCATTGCATCCTTAAGCTGCTTCTGCTCTGTGTTCATCTAAGCCACCTGAAGAAAATCCTGTCAGACTAAGACCCTTGGCAGCTGCTTGCAAGGTCTTCAGTTTGGACTGTAAGCTACCATGTCTTCCCAATGGACAATTCTCCAGCTTCCCATTCCAGAAAAGCAATTGCCAGTCACTTTCATTCTTGTGGGCAGGTCTCACTGGCCATACATATTTTTACATATGTGTATGTGGGTGTGTATGTGTGTATGCACACACATATGTGTATCTCATTAAATTTATATACACAAACTTAAAGGATCAAAATGTATGTACATGTGTGTATGTGTATACACACACACACTCAAACTTAAAGCATCAAAATGCATATATGTAGCTCCAGCCACCACCTTTAAAATAAATAAGTCTCCTACATCTCTACTAACTATATAGAAGAGGGAAATTCAGGAGATACAGCTTGACACGCAAATTATATATGGGAAACTTCTAGAGGAATCCAGCCACTCTTGGGCCTTGGGCAAATCACTCCCTCAGCCTTACCTATTTCACACTGTTGTTATTCTGATACTCAGATAAGCACTGTTAAATTCTTTATACATAAAATCTAAACAGATGAAAATAATGTCCCTCATAACAGCTTGTTCACATGTTTTACTAAGCCCTATTGTGGCTTAACAGTGAATGAGCAAAATTGGCTTCCCTTTGAAGTGGGTAGCAGGCTAACAAACAATGAAGGCTCTGCCTGGGGTTTCCTTAGTTCATGACTGAGCTCCAAATCTGTTTCTGGAGCCCAGTCCCTCAGGATTCTCCATCAAAATTCAGAGGCAAACCACCAGAAATAGTACAATTTCCCAATAAATTCCAACATAAAGAAACAAGGTTTGCAGATAGATAGAGAGATAGATAGATAGATAGATAAATAGATAGATAGATAGATAGATAGATAGATAGATAGATAGATAGATAGATAGGTAGATCCTGGATGATTCATCCTTGACCAAAACAATTAGCCCTTCCCACTTTTTGATGTCATTGCATTGCTGTCCACTCTTAAGTACCAAAAACATTATGTTAAAAAATGCAGCCTCCATCTGCAAAGCATTCAGTGACTCTGCTTTAGTATGTGAGGAGAACCATAAACTCTGGTATGTTTGAAGAGGTATAAGCCAGAGAAGGAATCCAAGGAGATCTTTTGGGGATGCTTTCTTTGCTTGTGGCTCTCATAAAGAGACCCTCGTGTAGAAAACATGCTAAACAAACCATGGACACAACCACCTCTGATTTGTTAGCCATGCCCATTCGGGAAAGGACCAGTGACTGCGATGGTGCAGATTCACAGCTAAGCATAATATGATTTAGTGTCATATGTAAACACTGTCAATCCTATATAGGGTCCACAGATATAAACCTCCACTGAATTCAGTTGGACTTTCTCGGCCCTCACAACGCATCCTGTAAAGTGGAGCTACTGCTGACATCCCATGAATACGTGCCAGGATGGATGAAATAATAAGTCTAAGGCTGCGAAGGTCTTTCTCTACAACTCACATTGCTCTCAATCGAAGAGAATATCTGTAGCTCAAGGTTGAACTGTGGAGTCCTTGGTGAGTCCCAGCCAAGCTCAGAGAACACCAAGGACTCCTTATATTGCTCTCCTTCCATCCTGGAAGGATGGAAGAAAACAGCGGCAGCAGGAGATTTGCCATCGCCATTGCTGATTCCTATTCTGCTTCTTTTGCCTTTGCTCTGTAGCCTCCTGTCTTCTCTCCAAGGTGACCGGGCCTAACAGATTTTGCACACGTTGAAGCTGTCCTCAGACAGCCTCAGAACAAGAAGGAAAACATTCTTTTTTAACCCTAGCATTCCTTCGGGCGGCTTCAGCCTGCCTCACTTGAGGGCTGGGGACAAGATGAAGGCAGCCTCATCGGAACAGGGCAGTAAAAGGATGCTGCCAAAGTACGGTTGCATGAGAGCAGAGAAGGACCAAAGGAAAACTTGCCTGAAGCAAGACAACACTTTTGCAGTGAGTTAACCCCAGGCTTTTAGGTCGACCGGGTTCAAAACGATATCCCCATGGCTTTTGTATCACATCACCAAAGGAATCTGTGCCGGAAGGCATAGGAAAGGCTCTCTGACCCCTTGATGAAGTTGGTCAAATGTTGTTGTTTTTTTTTAAATACATTCAGAGAGCACTCGACTTGCCCTTGGTTGTGCCTGCAGGAGCTTTTGTCTTTGACAAAGAGGTTGTACAGTACCTGCTTCCACCCAAAGGCAACAAAACAAGCAGCCTTTAAAGGGAGACTTTCAGGCATCTGCAGCTGCTTCACTGGAGCTTCATACCAAGACTTTGGAATAACAATGTGGTTGAAGAGGCTTATTTTCTTGTTCACAGATAAAGAGGCACCATTTCCATTAGAAAGAAAAGGTAGAAAGAGATTCTTTCAAATCTCACATCTGCAATGAAATGGCATTAGGCCATTTCAAAACAAGTAGGCACCAGAATCCAGGTTGCTGAGATCCAGAGGCACACATTCTTCTGATTTTAGAAATCACTCCTTGCTTAAGGCATTAAAAAGCAAGTCATTTCATTTTTCCGTAGACATAGACATAGAAAAGACAAGAGTTTTCATCAGAAACATGAAGTCAAAACAATATAGCAAATAATTATTTTTCCATGTATAGCGAATATTTTCTTTTTTCTTCTTCCATTTAAAATATGCTCTACCTAGCAAATTTTGAGAAATACCTAGTTTTGAAGTATCACAAGTCTTACAAGGCTTCTTCATGAGCCAATAGAAGTCTATGAATAACAGAATTTGGGCAGAGCAGGAATCCCTTTAGTAGAATTCTTTTCTAGAACTTTTAAAGGGTTAGAATATGGTTAGACTGTGACCTGTCATCTGGAGAGGCTACTGACCTGTAACAGTAATGTTGAAGAAGACAGATTCTCCACCTATGTCACATACAAATTCCCCTGTATCCTGCACGTGAGCAGAGGGAATGACCAACTGATGGTGAGGTCCCACGTTCTCCAGCAGGAGGTCCTTGCTTTCTTTAATTGTTTCTCCATCCTTGTACCAACGCACAGACACATCAGGATGGGATAACTCACAGGACAGCACCACACGATCCATAACCTTGTAGTTGTGAGCCTCTTTGGAATTGGAATGAACAGCCTTCACAGGAGGTTCTGTGGTGGGAAAGGGATGGCGAAGAGAGCAAATGCTTCCAAGCTCAGGATCATTATGAATTTCCAGATGTGGAAAGAAAGGATCTGATTACAGTCTAAACCCCTGCTAATGCTAGATGTCCGAAAACTATGGACATTATTTTATGTGGGATCAGCTGTATTCAAAAGCTTCTGGAGCTTCAAGTGCTTTATCTTTGGCAATAAGCTTTGTAGAAGGACATGCACCTTTATATTGTAAATCTCCCTGTTTATATCAAGGGTTTTTTTTCCACTTACCATCCACAGTCACAGTGAAGCTGATTGCATCATCTCTGGCATCGCACGTATATGTCCCAGAGTCCAAAGAGCAGACAGAGGGAATCACCAGCCTATGGATGCAGCCTTCTGACTGGACACAAGTACCATCATCCAAAGCTATGGGATTCCCTTCTTTGAGCCAGCAAACAGGGGCATCGGGTGTGGAAACCTCACATTCCAGAAGCAGAGGCATCCCGGGAAGAAGGGTTCGGAGTCGCCTGGCCTCGGGCACTGGAGTAATATGTGCCTGTGGGGCTGAAAGCAGTACCTTTGCAAGTAAAACTTATGCATAGCAAAGCATTCATTTCATCTTAGGTTAATCCTGTGGTCACAGCAGCACTGACCATTTTGTACACATTCTGTACAAGGCCATGTGTGAAAAGCCACCCAGGAGACTCTTACATATATGGTAAAACAGAGCTGGGAGGTACCTGAGGCTTTGCACTGCCTGTCATTCAAAGAAGGCAAATGTAAATGTAAAGACTGTTTTCTCAGTCTTTACATGTTAGAAAATATGAGAAAATATGTTTCTCAGATAGCCTTTGCAGTTAAATAGAACGTAGTTGCAAGCAAGCCATGGGAAAAGCACCAGGCCGCATGGCAAGTCAGACTTCACATGATGCAAGAAAGACACTATTGGATCTCATGATGTTTTGTTTGTTTGTTTACTTTGAAAACCACAGTGAGGGGTTCCACTTTTGACTGGAATAACCATACTAGGGGAAAGTGCCTTTTATATCCAAGCACCACTCTGGATTAAACTTCCGCTCCCACAAAGCAGGTGCTGTTTACTCCATAGCAGGAAAACAGAGGGATCTGCCCGCCTCTCTTTCTTATATTACAGCCATAATCCTGTCCTCTTCCTGTTCCTAGCATGTAGCTACTAGCATGTGATTGTTTCTGATTTTCTAATCCCTGCTCTGTTCTCAGAGCCAGTTCAGAACTCACCTTGTACGTGTAACACTGCCGATTCTTTCACACCATTGGCTTCAAATTGCACCTCAGACCCATTGGCACTTAACTGCACACCTTTGATCTGCAATGTATGGTTTACTCCACTGTGTATGATACGGTATTGCTGGTCTTCCTCTTCCTTTGCCAGCCTTTTCCCATTGAGGAACCAGCAACCAGACATGGGAGCTGAAAGATGCACTGAAAACGTGGCGTCTTCGTTGATACAAACCGTCACATCTTGCAGTCCCTCTTTTATATGGGCTCTGGGCACTGTAAAAAGAGTCAAATATTGGGAGAGTAATGTCAGCCCTATAAGGTAGACCAGACTAAGAAACCAAGTAGACCTAAAGCTACTTTTATTAGAACAGCCATAGTAACAGTTTGAATGTGCCTCCCTTCCTCCCTCTTTTATCTTCATGTGAATTAAAGGGGGGGGGGGTCTGTCTGAGGCATTTTCATAAAACACTTTCTTGGCCTGGACTCAAGCCTTGTTTACCTGACAGTTACCTTGGTAATGGAACTTCTCTCTGTCCTTCAAGGCCCTCCTCTATACTTACTACAAGTAATTTGAAAATAGGTGATGCAAGTAACCACATGCAGGCTGAAGTTATAATCATACTAAGCTGTGTATAGTTATAGAGAGAGTAAGGAGAATGATTTTGACAGGGACTCCACAGATCTTGACAGAGCTATGCAAGATCTGTTACCAAAGTGACTAGTAAGATCCTGTTATTATAGCTGCTCTCAGTAAAAGTCGTTCTAGCCTTCCTGTAATGGGGCTTAAATCAATCTTGCAAGTCTGATTGTGCTGTATCTCCTCCCGCTTCTTATACTCCTGTGAATTAGGAAGGGGTCTGTCTAAGTCTCTTCCACGTATTTTCTCTCTGTTGTGTTTTATGATATGTTTTATCCCTCATCACTTTGGTGACAGATCTTGCATATCTCCATCAAGGTCATCTTCCTTAATCTTTACAGGTTTGTAGTTTGAGACTGTAAAGGTTTGTTGATGAATCTGTTGTGATGAATCTAGTCATTCTGGTTTGTAAATCTTGGTTTATAAGTTAGCAGTTGTACAGACCCAGATGATTGTATTTGATTCAATAGATGGTGCGTACACATGGCTCGCACAGTTTGCAAATCCAATCATACAGAATAAATTATTCCCATGGAATTCAAACTCCAAAAAAAGAAAGGTATTCAGCAAGCTGAATGTGTAAGAAGAGTGCAAATGCAGAACAGCCAGTTGGGAAAAGCAGACTACTGTACTAGTGCAGTGGGAAGAGGAAGAAGCAGTTGACTAATCAGTGCCTGAGGAACTAGCCAGAAGTTCAGCCACAAAGCAACCAAAGTCACAAGAGGGAGATGCTTGGAACCCCCACTCTTATGCAGAGACAAAGCCCACCTCTTAGGAGCAGGGACGCTTACCAAGATGCACGGAGCCTGGGAATTCCACATGCTCACTGAACCCATACTGATTGGCAGAGCATACACGGAAGCGGTAGTCAGCCTCCTGGGGCACACCATCCCCCGGAACTTCAACCATGCTAGCAACATCAGTGGTTAGACAAGGCACCCACTCAGCCTCTCCTGCAGCCTGCCTCTCAAGGACGTAGCTGCTTGGTGGGCTACGATGCAGATCTGGTGGTGGGCACCACGTCAGGAGGGCAGCATTGCTACGTGCTGTGCACATCTTTACTGCCACAGGTGCACTTGGTGGAATCCTTTTGGCACCTAGAGAGAAGAAATCCTTATTTATTTATTTATTTATTTACTTACTTACTTACTTACTTACTTACTTACTTATTATTAAATTTATATGCTGCCCATCAACCCTGGAGGGTGACTTTATATTATCTTCTTCCTGTATTAGCCACCTGATTCCCATAAACCTATATTGTGATGTAATTAAAACTTCTGAAAAATCTGCAAAGTACAGCACATTACAATAGCCAATCAGTATAGATTTGTTCTATCAAATATAGAACAAAATTGTGATTGGACTATTTCTGTCCTAAACAGACAACTAGCCACAACTAGCTTGTTAGCCTCAGCTTGGCATCTAGGGACAAAACTGGCTTTAGAGGACCCACAAACTACAAATATATTTCTGTAGGGGAATAGAATCCCATCCACAGGCTGGAGACAGTCTCTGAAAAGTGAGCCATCTTCCCACTGAATTTCTATGTGGACAGGGATCTCTTTCAGATCGCTGGCTTTCTTCCAGCTCATTCCCAATTCTATGCAATGTGTAGGAACTAAGTCCTTGCAGCTAACTGTACCAGGTCATTATTGCTGCCAAGAAAACTACAGGGACATAAGCACAAAGTCACCAGGACCTGAGCTTGACTCGAAGCAGAAAATAATCTTTCTGTGCTGCAGCATATGCAAAGTACAAGTGACACATAACCCCATTTTTTAGAGCCCAAGTTCACACTAGTAAAATTTTAGTGGCAAACTGTCAAGTTATAGAGGTACAATCTCACAACAAAGTTAAGAAAACAAAATATATGTAATATTTTGTTTATTATAATTCATTTAACTAATTTAAATTGCTAATTTAAATTGCTAATTGTTATGAAGTAAGAAAGGAATTTAATTTTACTCAGTTGATTTAGAGAAGTGTATGATAAAATGAATTAGTAATGTATGGCTGTGAGAGCTGGACCATAAAGAAGGCTGAACGCCGAAGAATTAATGCCTTTGAACTGTGGTGCTGGAGAAGACTCTTAAGAGTCCCCTGGACTGCTAGGAGGTCAAACCAGTCAATCTTAAAGGAAATCAACTCTGATTGCTCATTGGAAGGATTGATAATGAAGCTCAAGCTCAGATACTTTGGTCACCTAATGCGAAGAGAGGACTCTTTGGAAAAGACCCTGATGCTGGGAAAGATGGAAGGCAAAAGGAGAAGAGGACGGCAGAGGATGAGATGGCTAGATAGCATCACTGAAGCAATGAGCATGAAATTGAGCAAACTCAGGGAGGCAGTGAAAGATAGGAAGGCCTGGCGCAATATGGTTCATGGGGTCACGAAGAGTCGGACACGACTTAACGACTGAACAACAACAACAATGATAAAATGAATAGGCTTAAATTATGGGCTATTTTGCACAAATGTGGAGTGGAAGGTTGATTTTTAAACGTGATAATAGCAGTGTATGATAGAAGTAAAGCATGTGTGATAATAAACTGAAGACTTATGGTTCAACATTGAGCAGGAAATAACACAAGGATGTGAGACCCTTGGTCACCTGATGTGTTAAATGTTAAATGTATAAGAAATGCTTGTGATGACATTAGAGGTGTGTTCATCAGGGCATGAATGCATGTTTAATTTTATATGGCAGACAATGCCATATTGTTGGCTGAGGACCTGAACAATTTGTGATGAATGTTAGATACATTGCATGCTGTAATGAGGCATATGAATTCCAAAATTAATGGATCAAAGTTAGTTGACTTTGCATGTAAAATAGAATGATTGCAAATTATATGTAAATGGAGGAAAACTAAAGTACACAGATCAATTTCAATAGAATGTTTAATGAACATGGGAAATGTCTGGAGAATTTTTGAGAGAAGTGCAAATGCTGGACAACTTCCTTATTGAATGCAGCTTCTCAGAATACTTTTTACTTTTAGCAACAAAGGAAACTTCCCAAGTCCTCCTGAGGAAGGTGGAAGTTGAAAAACTGTTGGACTGCAGCAAAAACAGAAAACAAAGACAGCTGGAGTTAGAACAGCTTTCTATCCATGATGAATTTTGTTCCCGAGACATTTCGAGTACAAGAACTCTTGATCAAGAGTTATTCATAGTTTTCCACTGAGCTCACAATCTCTTACTTATATATAGCTAAGGGTTCTTCTTGTTTCTCCCCCCCGCCCCCGCCCCCCGCTATTAAGATTCTAGAGCAGCATTCCTGCAGTTGAGTGCCTCAGGATATGCTAGGCTGAAGTCCTCAACCATCTCCCACCAGCAGTTCTGGCTGTGGATGATAGGAGTTGTAGTTCATCATAAATTGATGGCGCTATATTGGAGGAAGCTGTCCAACAGCTATTTGACTTTCTTGTGAGGTAGATAATCAGAAACACAGGAGCCTAGAACCTATTAACGGTTCTCATAGGAGAATGGATGGATGCAAGCGGAAAATAAGAACCTAAGACTTAGGTCAGAAGAAAAAATAAATAAATTATATCTGTTGAGAAAGCCAGGTCTTCGTGTTTCTAAATTCTCAAGCTTTCCAAGGGTATCTGAAATTTCAATTTGAGGTCACTTTCAAAAAAATGTAAAGCTCAAATCTGGTTGATGGATTCTAAAATCAATCACATTGACTATAACCTTGCCAAATTCAATTCTATACTGTAGTCTTAGAAGAGGAGAATGCAGGTTCAAACTGTTGTAAGCACGTGTATGTATGAAGAAGAAAAAACTAATTGTGGTGGACGATAATTTTTAGAAATAGAATATTCAAAAATGCTTTAGTAACCTTAAGACCCCGCCCTATCTCTTCCATTCATTGCATCACAGGAGACTGATATCCCAGTTTATATGGGCCTTTGAATGGTTTCTTTCCAAGCATGGATTAGGACAACCACTCCATATCTTCTGCACTGTGGCAGCAGCTGATACTACAAGTCATCAGCAGGAACCTGATCACAAGCAGTGGCCTATGAGAGAAGGTCTGATAAGTAAGATGATTGAGAAAAAGTATCTGAAGTACAGCCAGACATAATTTGCGCTTGTCAATTCCAATTTAGGAAGTAGCAAAACCAGCAGCATCCGTAAGCACCAGTGATATGGAAATATGTTTGTTAAAGATAAAACATTGATTTAACGATCTGGAACAGTGCAGTACTAATTTCATGCAAGCTTGTCCTGATTTGACATCATTTCTACAACAGCTTTGATCAAATTAGATCATGATCAGGTCTGAATAATTGAGCATAGTATGAATCTAAATTTATTCTAGACTTCTGGAATATAATATGGCAAACCCCTTTTCTCCCAAATATCAGGCATTGTTAAGTCCAAGATAAGGGACAAGATAAATAATTGTGAGCCCCTGTAAGAGGCTTATTTTGTGAAAGATGTTTATGTCAAAAGCAAATGGAAATGTTGAATGATCTCTAGGCAGAAAAGAAGGATATAAATAAAATAATAATTCCTCCTTCCCCTCCTCAATAGCCCCATCTCCATTCTCTACTCACATTTGACACGGAGCTGTGCTGAAGTTTGTGAGTCGCCCGCCATGAAAGTGATGACTCCAGCATCATGCCGTGACACATGTACCAGTACCAAAATATGTGTTTTACCAAAGCTCCTGATTAGTGTATGTGGTGCCTCAACCAGTTCTTGCCCGTTACGGCCCCAACTTGGTGCTTCCACAGGTTCCCGTGTCTCCACGTAGAAAGCGGCATTTTCTCCTTCCATCACATCCAGTTTTCGTGGCAAACGCTTTACAATTAGACCTGAAGGAGGGAATTTGGCCAATTACTAACAGAATGGAAACCCAAATGTTATTTAGCTGTCACCAAGATAATCATGTTGCAGTCACTACCATATTAGGGTGGCCATTTACTAATAGCCAGAAAGAAGGACTGTGATTTGCATTATTAATATTACAAATAGGTATCACTCTGTTAGGTCTTCTTATATAGAAAATACCTACCAGGTAACAGTTTAAATTTTGGAATATTATGATGTATTATACATAGAATGCTGTAGCACAATTGTGGATTGCTTAGGGTGGCAAAGACAAGAGTCTTTGTCCACATGTGATCAAGACTCTGGTTTTGGTCCACCACAGACAATTCACAATTGTATACTATGTTAATAATGTAATTTTTTTGAGTGTGCCTACTGAATCTTCTGTCCAGTTGCTAACGTCAAAGCTCCTGCTTTGATAGAGTTCTTTATCATTAAATTGAGTTTAGGCTGAACAGGCCTTCATATCCAAGGACACCTTCAAACAGAGTACTGTCCTCTGACAGCTCTTCAGACAAAGGATTATCTTATTGTACAATGTGTAAGGGCTGCGGCTGGCAAAGTTAGAATCCATTAAGTAAAGAAATCTCAACCGTCTTCTAAAGCCACCAAGCAACCCACCTAATATCCTTCTGAAGAGGAGGAAGCCTAGACTTTAGGAGCACAGATATGTAATCTCCGACTCACAGGGGCAATCAACTGTTGTGTTTGAGATTTCATTCCTATCTGCAATAAAGATTCTACTGTAGTCAAGACACATCTGAGAATATGCTGCCAAGTCCAGCTGAGAGCTGAACTAAGGTTAAATGTCTACAGACCTGTGATGTACTGCTGAGCCCAGGTATGAAGTCTAATAGCTAAAGGACTTTGCCAGCTTGCATGTAAAATTATTATTCTTTATTATTATTATTGAATTCAATTTATAAAATTACTTCAAACAGCTCACCTTGCACCGAGAGCTCCCCAATGCTGCGCCCCTTGCCTTCCATCTCACACAAGTAGATGCCATCATCATCAGCCCGGGCATCACGCACTGTCAGTCGCCTTAGTAGGCCCTGTTCCTCCATCAGGTACTTGGGACTGGGTTGCAGGCGCTTGTCTTCCAGATACCATGCTGTAGGAATTGTCTCTAGAGGCACTTGGCACTCTAATACTGCATCTTGATGTTCCATCACTTCTACATCCACCAGAGGTGCCTGGAATCGTAGCCGAGGTTCTGGAAGGCAGACACAGAAAGACCGCACGTGGAGACCTATGCAGAAAGTCCTATATCCTTAGACTCAGCCTTAGTCTTCAAGGATCTGGGGCTGACAAAGAGAGGCAGGGTAACAACAGTTCCTTTGTTGCCACTCCAACCCTCCTCCTTCAACCCTTAAGCTTCTTCATATCTTATTTCATAATTCTCCTCTCACTGTCCACTTCACCAGAGTCAGAACTCTTTTAGCATATTTAACTGCAGCACGATTATTATATGTACAATGACGGAAAAGCAATGAAATCCCCACAGTGGAGGAACGAATTGTGACAATGTCAGAGCTCGCAGAAATGGCAAAACTGACCTGGTCAGAGAAAAAAACAACAAAAGCTTTTTTGAAAGACTGGAAATCTTATATGGACTTTTTGCTGAAAGAAGAAGAAATGAAATGATGGCTTATGAGTCTGAAGATTAAGGTAGACTTGGACTAAAAGAGTGGCTGAAGGAACTGATATAATACAGTATCTAAGAGGGAAGAGGGATTATAAAATGTTAACTATCTGTTGAAAAGGAAGTCAGAGATCATTATATTTCTTAACTTTAGTTCTTCTCTTTTTTCGTTTCTTGCACTTTTTGTTTTTGCTTTTCTTTCTTTTCCTTTCTTTCAATATGTCTTTTATTTTATGGAAAAATTCTTAATAAAAATAAATAAATAAATAAATAACTCTTTTAGCATATTTAAAGGAGTACTGCTGTTTCTTGTACCTCCAGAAGACCATGAGCTCAGTTCCTATGAGTTTTTCTGGCATATATTTGGCATCCTCAGTCTCCCTGCTGAGAAACTGTGATGAACTTAGCTAAACTCTGTAGGGCTTGCCCACAAGGAGCAATCAGTAATAGGCACAGGCTTTAATTAATGCAGAATCTTTCTTAAAAAGTACCTTCACTTTCTAACAAATGCTGTAGCAATCTCCCATAATCTTTACAGAATAATTTAACGTCAAACTAGAATATTTTGATTATGGGTACAAGGACGTAGGTTAAACCTAATTGTTTAATGAATGGTGGCACCCTCTCTCCCTTTTAGAATGTTTTGCATTAAACTGACAAAGGAATACAAGCACAGGCATTTAATACCATTATTCTTAACGTTTGGGATTTAAGGATTATTGAGAAGATGCCCGTCCTACCTTGGTTTGCTTTAGGGGAAGTGCAGGAGTGGGGGGGGGGGGGGGGGGCCTTCTCCAAAGGATTATTCTGAGAAACAACAGAGGGCTAAGTGGGTGGCATGTGGTATCTATAGCACTCAAATGCCATACTGTCAGCTCTTTGGAGCCTACTGCTACGGACACCTGCCCACCCATACAGCAAGCCAAGGATCAGAGCACAGAGATGAAATTGCAGGAAACAGCAATGTCAAATATCTTTGGAAGGACAGGTGGGAGTTGTTTAGATGGCACAGCTGAGCCCAGTGTTTTTGTTTCTAGAAGAGAGGCGCCAGGCTTAAACCTTTCTGAAAAAAAGTCTCCCCTGATCTGGGAGCCCCTTCCCTTAATTAACAATGCATAGTCCCTCTCCAAAGTTACAGAATGCGAAACAGCTTTATATTGAACTGGAAATCATTTCCATTTTTTCCTACCAATTTCCAGGGTCAGGAATTTCCAGGGTTGAGTAGATGTTGGAGCTGAGACCTAGATGAGCCTCTTTTCTTATCCTCAGGGTAATGGCAGTTACAATTCTTCAAGATGTCCACCATATTTAAAAGGGCAGAATCACCTTGGAAATAGTATTTTGAGCCTGCTCTATACAAGCAGAAGATGAAGTAAGATAGAGGAGGTTTTCCTGACTGTACCACTTCATCTGGTATTGGATAATATTTGCACATTCACCCTACAGGAAATTAGCATTTCTGGGAGAAGGCCAGGCTAAAGCTTAATTTCCTATATTTATTTACTGATGTGCTGTTTGCATTGCCCATGTTATAAATAATCAATAGTCTGTTGGCCAATGCTTTACTGTATTCCAGTGTTTCTCAACCTCGGCAGCTTTATGATGGCTGGAGAATTCTGGGAATTGAACTCCACACATCTTAAAGCTGCTGAGGTTGAGAAAAACACTGCTTTATTCAATCACTGAATGGGGCTTTGGGGGCCCAGTTATTTCTGCTGCTATATGTACAGTCCCATCATTGTCGTTGTGAGCCACCCAAATTTGTTGTTGTGAGCCACTCAAAGCTGTTTTTAGATGGGCAGCCGCACAAATCTTTTAAATAAATAAATATAAATAAACAAATAAATTACAGTCTGCCATCTCTCTCTCTCTCTCTTCCTAGACTAATTTTTCTTTCCTCCCTTTGTCCACGCAGGGTCCCATCATGACATATGCTATGCCTATTTTTAAAAAGTACAGCCACTCCAGGCTCTCTGCATGGCTATTCTACAGACAGAAAAACTTTCCTGCTATTTAATTCCTCTTTTTCCACTCAAGCCCATCTCCCCTCTTGCCTGACCCTCAAGAGGTTTAGATAACAGCCGATTCCCTTACCAAGAGCAGCCTTTGACGTATAAGTGAAGCCTGTTATCTTGCATCCACCCCTCTGACTCTCCTCTCCAGGCTAAACAAACTTTGCTCCTTCTGAGCCTCACATTGCATTCCATAGGCTTTATCAGCTCTCTTGCTCTCCTCAGAACATTCTGCAAAATTCATGAGTTCCATGTATCACCCAAGCATCTCTCTTGAAACAGCAAAGAACCTGAAATCCATCTATTGATATACTACACAGTGAAAACCCTTTTTATAACCCTATTTGCTCTCCCCTTGTCATTTGCCTCAGTTCCATTAACATCCCGCCTCTTCTTTTCCCATCTTTTTCATGGTGTGATCTCTGCCATTCTGAAGGTCTGTCCCAAAGTTGAGGCTCAGAGCTGCTAAACCTGGAACCCTTCTTTCTACTGAGGTGGTACTGAATGCAAGGAACAATCCCAGGAGCATGTCAGATGTTGAAGAGCAACCATGTCTTAAACAACACTCTCTCATCAGACTGAAATCTGGCAGTAAATGGCAATTTTTTATGACTTTTTTAAAGAACCTTAAAATAGGGTATTAAATATTTGATAAACTATTTGGAATAAGAAAATTATTCCAAATCCCACCCCAGTAGATTGAACATTTCAGCCTATTTTGCATCATTGGCCCTCATAGGCCAATACATGAAAAATTAAATTAAATTAAATTAAATTAAATTAAATTAAATTAAATTAAATTATATCCTCTGCATGGAGGAGAGTAGCCCATCCCTACCAAAATAAAGAGCAGATACAGTGTTAAAATGTTTCTTAGGCTACTAGTTCTGACTGCTGGTGATACATCACACAATGATAATATTATCTTCATATTCGAGGAGGGAAGAGAACACGTCTTGCACATATTGAACTAGCAGTTAAGAGAAAGAGAAACGCTGGTCTAGAGGCTCCTGGCTGCTTCTCAGACCCATCTTGTAATCCCTCTGAGAAATTCTTGCTCCAGGCCTCTTCCCATTCTCCCAAGTGGACTGGCCACTCTGGAGTTGCACCTCCTCTTGCGGTAGTCTAATTTACCATAGGCTGGATTGGTTTATAAATTAGTCCAAGCTCAAAATTTATGCCATGGCATGCCCTTCAAGCAATACCCATATATTTTTCTTTCATTCTTGTAGTTGGTAGGTATGTCCCCCTTTGATTTGTCTGGTAATAAATAAACAATTCTTTCCTTTGGAGTTGCCCAGACATACACCGCTTTCATCCACTTACACCCCATGGCTGGGCTTGCACACCCCATTTATCCAGATCAATTAAAGTTCCTTGTGAGCCCAGTCAATGTGTTGTCATCCAGATTCAGTGCTATTCCCACATCCCACCACCCACCACTCTTTTTCCTCCCCATTGGTGGATACCTCTGACATGGAGGCTCACAGCGCTGAGCGTCTGGCCAGCCATGTTGCAGGCTGTGCACACATACAGCCCACAATCTCGTGCTGTGCAGTAAAGCACCTTAAGGATGAAGTAGCCCTCCCTGTCCTCATAGAGCAGGTGTCTTCTTCCAGGGGACAACACCTTCCCGTCCTTCTGCCAGACGATCTCTGGCTTGGGCTTGCCAGTGACATAGCAGCGGAACTTGGCGTGCTTCCCTTCATTCACAGTAAAACACTTCGTAGGGGGAAAGCCGGGAAGCACTTCTCCATTCTGCCTGGCTTCAGACAATACCATCTGTCCAGGATGGTGCTGCTGCCTCTTCTCTTCTTGTGACTCGGGTGGCTTCTTGAAATGGCAGTTTTGGGGAGCCCCCTGAAATGGGTCATCATGAGGAAGGCACGCCACAGGATCTACCAGGAGCACAGCTGCAGCCATGGTCTCTCCAAAGCTGTTCTGTGCTCGACACACATAAACACCGGCATCTGGCAATCGGGCATTATAGATGTGCAGAGAATGCCAGTCCCCAGGCTCTACATCCATTTTGTAATGGCTACTTTCAAAGATGTCTGATAATTTGCGTCCATCTTTTTCCCATTCAAGCTGCCCTGAGACTCTACAGGCAAAGGTCACATCCTGTCCCCGGGTCACGCATGCTGAGACAGGCCTGTTCAGGAAGATGGGTGGCTGGCTATCAAGATCTCCCTTAGGTTTCAGTTCAGTCCCTGTCTCCACTTTCAGCAGGGCAGCTGCATAGGTTTCACCCACACTATTCTTCGCTTTGCACACGTAGCGTCCACTGTCTGCTGGACCAGCCTGAGAGACCAGCAGACTGTAGGCATCCCCGTTCACCTCAACAAGCATCCGGCCGGAGGGCAGTTCCAGCACAGAGCCGTCTTTCTCCCAGACAACGCTGGGACGCGGCTCCCCGGCCACCTGCCATTTCAGGACTGCATTTGTGCCACTTTGGACTGTGAAAGTGCGAGGAGAGGCAAGAAATCGGGGAGCTCCACCGAAAGCATCCATTGCCAGCCTAGTCAGGATACAGCTCAGGCTGGGGACCTATAAAGAATCAGATCAAGGCAGAATTAGAGTCGGAGGAGGAGGAAGAGGAAGGGTTGAAAGAAGGAGGACAGTATCCTTCTCTTTGGTTCTATCTTGTTCAGTTAAGCTGAAATGAGAAGAGAAAAGCTATGTGGAGTAAACAGGTCAGAGCTCAGTTGGGCATACGTGATCCCTTCACATTTCACTCTCATTCTCTTGCGTGTTTATATGTTTCTCAATCTCAATCTCCATGTCAGTCTTGGCTCTGGCTTTAAACTCACTGCTATTCAATCCTCTTCCAGCTTTGCCATGATGTTGTAAAACTGGGTTTGAGTGGGAAGCTGGGCACCCAGTGAAGCTATTGCACAACTATTAGCCAGGGGAGCCCAGAGCTATTCCAGCCCATTACTCTCACTGCCCTCTCTGCAACAAATGGCATCTCCGGGATAACCCCACCACATATTCTCATTTTACATAATCCTTTTTCCATGAGGCTAGCTCTTTGGGGCATTGTGCTGATCTCAACTGAGTTGGGCTAATCTGCATGGGGTCAATAAATGGACAATCCTATTTTAAAATTGGGAACTGGACTCCAGTGGATAGGTCCTGTGGTGAAAATAAGATAATATCATTAACCCTCCAAGTAGGGAGAGATTAAGTCTCCTCGCCCGAATCTTAGCAGCTGTTTCCCAGTAGCATGATGCAAGGTCATGGCAGGACTATGACCTTTAATGAAATTCTCTGTTTGCATAAAAGTGGCTGAGAAGGTTTCTCCTTTGTGTCCACATGCATCTTCAGCCACTTCAAGGTATGTTTTACCTTCCTCTTCATTCTTACCTCATTAGTAGCTACAGGGGTGGGTAATTCTGGAGGCTACCCAAGAACTACACTTTCTGGTTTTCAGAAAGGTGAGGGCCACAGTGAGGGCAGAGTTGGTGGGTTATCATGTCATACACAGAGTCATTTTTTAAAGTCACTGTTGTTTCCCCAGGTTTGGAGGGAGCCAAGGCATTTCGTTTTAAATCTTTTTAGGGCTTACACTACATTTTTAAGTATTTCCTACCTCAGAATGTCAGGAGATGATGCAATCGATTTTCAGCAGTTGTATTCAGATGGGTTTCAGCAGCTGAAAAACAAAAAAAGAGGCTTAGGAGCCACATTATTTGTTCATTTGCTTGCTTGCTTGTTAGATTTATATCCCATCTTATTTCCAGAAGCTCAAGGCAGCTTATATGGGAATTTTGCTTCCTTTTTTAAAAAATCAACACATCAACCCCAGGAAATACACTGAACTGAGAGTAACTGACCCAAAGTCACCCAATGAGTTCCATATTCAGGGTGAACCATGAGATGTTGTGACCTCATCGTTCAAATTACCTGTGGCATTTACACAGTGACATCACGATGTGCAGGACAGCATTTTGACATCACTGTGGTTTGTAACAGATGCTTATGGGGTGGACTTGCCCCAGTCCTAGTCCAACCCCTTAACCAACATGCCACTTTGGCCTTGGGTTGTCACCCCTGCTCTAGCCCATCTCAACACAGTGTCTGTTGAATCCACCAGAAAGAAGAATGCAGAGACCAAACTAAATTTATGATTTGCAAAATAGGCGTGAAGGGGGCCTAAGGAAATACATTGTGTATACATGCAACTATATTTCAACTAAAGCTCAAGGGTGGCTTGTAGCTCAGCCACCATCCCAGCATATTTCAAGCATTTGCATAAACTGGATTCCCAATATTGTATGATTGTATGTTACAGGGCAAGTGGGAACTAAGAGAGATTGCCCAGGGACCCCTTAGTGAGAGGCAGAGTGATGCGAGATTTGAACTAGGGGCTTCCCAACTTGCTTTCTCTGCTGGAATGCTACCCCAGTGCTGAGAGGATCCAGTCCCCCCCGCCCCACCCTGTCACCACAGCCTGCCAGGCATGCCTGCCCTATCATGCATTCCTCCCCTATCAGGCTCTAAATAGTTTTTCGCTGTTAATAGGCTGCCACTCACTGTTGCACAGCGCCCCCCCCCCCGCCCCCACATACACACAAGCAAGGGGGAGAATCCCAGCAGGATTGAACTCAAACTTCTTTTTCCCTACTTCTCACTGGAATGACTCTAATATCCTCCTGTCAGCTCTTGGCACATAAGGACAGGAAAGTGCAGGGAGAATCCCCTCAGGATGGCAGCAATTTCATGGAGAGGAAGGTTGAGCTTCTGAGGCCCTCTTGGTTTGTCTCAACCCACAAAGCTTCAGATCAGACAGGCCTGTAGTCATACTGTTTCCTCTTGTACCCCCAAGACTGTCCCCAAATTTTCCTTTGGTTCCATTATTCAGCAACCAGGATTGCATGGTCCTCATCACTCAGAAGCATCCAGAATACCCTCATAGACAACTTTACTTCTTCCTAATCCCATTATTCACACAGGGACACAAGCTAGTAAGGGGCATGAGAAGAGTCTGTCAGCAGAACCCTCTGCGTCTCTCTCTGGGTTCACTAACCTTGTGTATCCACCTGGTTCTTGCTTCTCTTGGTCCCGTCAGACAATATCCAGCTGTTCAGTCATTCGTCGGTCTGGACTCCTGTTGTTCTCCTCAATGGTTCTATCTCTTCCTGCCCCATGCCCCAGTCTGGGCATCTCTGCTGCCTGACTGCACACTCTTCATCACACACCCCGATTGCTGTCTGCCCCTCACATGCTGTAGGACCCTGGTCTCCTTCTGCCCTGCTCCCCAGGCATCTGTGAGCGGAGCAAAGCTGAAGCGTTACAAATGCCTGCAGCTGCTGTCCCCAAAAATACTCTCTGATGACATGGCTGGGCTGATAAGCGGGGGCTGGGATTTGGCTAAGTATAGACCCCAGCAGGGAGGCGCACACAGGCATCCCTCAGCCCTGAAGCTGCCTCAGGCTTAGCCCACCTCAAGAGAAGGGAGTAGCGGGGAGAACAGGGTCACCCCACCTCAAAGCAGCTTGCAGTATGCCTCCAATGGCCTGAAATTCTGGTCTTCAATGTCACACCATAATGTAACAGGCCAACATCTGTACCTGACCATCCAGGCAGCTCCTAAGGACTACCCATAACAATATCGACCATGAATCTTCTGCATCAGGCTGTTGAGTCTGTGAGCTTCTATTTCCATTTCCTAGACACCCTGCCATGACACTGCATTGAGTGGTAATGAAAATGGCGGCAAACCCCTGGGCTTGGAACGCTGCTCCCAAGCAGGGTTCCGCTTGGAAGACATGAAGTGCTAGAAGGTTCTTTGCCATCAGATCTCAGCCACCTGAATTGTCCCCTCCGTGTATGATTAGGAAAGTGCATCAATTATAACTCACACACTAGTGGCAGAAAGTATTTCATTACCAAGGACTGGAATGAAGGAGAAGGTAGCGTCAGCCAAAACAGAAGTGGAAATCACACCCACTCACACACACATGCACACCCCACACAACCAGCTACTTCAGCAAGACTGAACTGTGTAAGGATAGTTATTTGTTGTCACAGATTCAGTAAATTGCAGTCTTCGCTTTCTTTTCATGTTACAAACATTATCAGCAAACACACTGCTGCCATAACAAAAATATTCTTCCCAGGATTATTTGTAACTTATTTTCCCTGTTCCTCAAGATAGGATTTTTTTCATTTTTTTTTCCCATAAAGAACCTATTTCTAGGCAGCTCTCTGTTAATGTTCAACTCAGGGACAAAGTGTAGCATTAGGGCAGGCTATTTATTTATTAAAAAAAAAATTAACACTTCATAAATGAAATTTCTCTAGAAACAGAATAACCAGAGAAAAATAGGTAGAACTTGCAAGGAGAGATAAATGAGGGAAGATTTTACATTCAGCACAACAGGATAGTTTTTTCTTCCCCTAAGCTGGGTCACCTCTGGCTGCAGTTGAAAACTTACACATCTGAACAGAAAAATTCCACAGACCAAGCAAATTTAAAATGTCAGGATGCTTCTAAACTGATTCCTTTGTGGCATACCGTTTTTGACAGGCAAGTTGTTAGAACTGAATTCATATTTGCAACGGGCTGATAATATTATCTTTCTTTCATAAAAACCTCTCTTCTCATAAGTAGTCTGAGATGACACAGCAACAATTTCCTGCTTATGTATATAGCTAATAAGAGAAGGTGAATGTTATCTATATCATCAAAAAGAGGAAGAAGGAAGATTCAGGGAGCTGTAAACCAGTCCATCTGACATCAATTCCCGGCAACATCTAGAGTAAATGATAAAGAAATGGTCTGTAAGCACCTTGAGAACAATGCAGTTATCACCAAAAGTACTGTAACATAGATTTGCAAGACTAATCTTATCTGATTTTTTATTAGTTAATTTCTATGCTAGATGGTGGGAATTTGGTAAACATATTAAGTATTGGTCTCAGCAAAGTATTTGAAGTACCCCATGATATTCTGATTAGCAAGCTAGTTATAGGTTGGATGGCATGACAATTAACTGGATATATAGCTGGCTTGAAAATCACACACAAAAAGTGGTTATCAATGTGCTTGTGAAAAAGTCATTCTTGGAATAGTCATTGACTGCAAACTGAGAATAAGTCAGTAGTGTGATTTGGCTGCAAAACTGCTAATTATATGTTCAGCCACATTAGTTATAGACATATGGTTTCCAAATTACAGAAAGACTCTACTGTAATCTGCAGTCAGACAATGAGGATTAGGGGACTAGAAAATTCTGTGAAGAGAGACTGAAAGAAATAAAAATAATTAGCCTTGAGAAAAGACAGAGGAGGAATATAATAATACTAAATTACTTAAGACTTAAAAGGATGCCACACAGAAGAAAGTTCTCCAGAAGGAAGGATGTGAAATACTGGATTTACATTACAGAACATCCAACACCAACTTAAGAACCTGTCAGTAAGAACACTTTGACAGTGCAATCAAGTACCCAGAGAGGCAGCAGACTTCAGGTCTTCAGATGGAAGCTAGAGAGCCATCTGGGTATCCTATGTCTGGGATACTTCCATCTGAATCCCTGCACTGAGCAAGGGGTTGAACTCAGTGGCTTAATGCCCTCTACGAATTTTTGGATTCTGTGAACTTGATCCTCCTTAAGAGCACTTCAGATTCCATGGTTTTGAAATGCTAATACTTCCTTGTACAGACTGGGGGGAAAGTGTTACCATTGACTCTACTGTTTGCTGTGGTTCTGTTGAATTCAGGGAAGTTCTTTCCCTTCCTTTGTACAAAAGGTGAGAAAGTTGTGTGGAAACATGTCCCTATGTCTCAAGTGTTGCCTGGCATTACTGTTGGCCAGTGTCCAGCAAATCAGTCATTCCACACTTAGTTCCTGATGGAACAGATACAATAAGGTCGTAAGGCAACTTTACCACCATCTGCATCGTGGCATAATTTTAGAGTACAGTAAAATCTAACGCAAAGCTGCTCCTACCCTCTCATGTTCAATCAAAATCCAATGTAGATTGACTCTATTTTGCGAGAATAATTTGGATTATTATCTCTGCTTCCACTGTGCTTCCTCTGCCTGCCACCTGATTATTTGCCTTTTCCTAGTTTCCCATGCTGTGCCTCTAGAGTAGGCAAGTACTCACACAGCTTTAAAAAGTAAAAGAAATGGAGAACACTAGTGATAATGTTAGCTTTCCCATATAGCAACATTCAGTCCTTTTTACATACAGTGGTGCTTAAAAGTGTGTGAACCCTTTCGAATTTTCAGTATTTCTGCATCAATATGACCTAAAACATGATATGTTCTCCACACAAGTCCTAAAACTAGATAAAGAGAACCCAATTAAACAGATGAGTCCAAAACATTATACTTGTTCATTTATTAAAAGGTGGGAAAGTCGTGGGTCTCCAGCTGGTTTGTTAAACTACAACTTCCAGGGTTCCCAACCAGTTTGTACAACATGTAAGAGATCTTACTTTCATCCTCTGTTTAAAAAAGCATACAGTACTTCAGTCCTTCTGTATGTTTCAGTTTTTATCCAGTGTCTCTCCTTTCATTCTTATTCAATCCCTTGAAACAATAGTTTTCTCTCAATTCCTTTGTCACCTTACCATCAACAATCTCACAAACCCATTTAACATGATTACAGCGTGGGATATTCTACCAAACTAGAAGTGGCTCATACTGTTAACAACCAGCTGGTGGCCAAGGCAAACTATCTTCAGTGCTGGTCTGATTAGATCTCTGTGCTGCATTTGATACCTTGAACTATCAAATATTATTATCCCATCTGAGTTTTTTTAGTGCAATGGTTCCAGTTCTACTCATTTCTCTGACCCTTTTCTGTTATGTGGAGTGGTTGTATCTCCTAACCTTTGTCTTCATCAGTGGGTGTGTCTCAGGCTTCAGTGTAAGTTCCCTTTTGTTTACTTTGCACACTCTTCCTTTGAATTCTTTAATTTCTTCTTTTCAGTTTAATTATCTCATCTATGCTGACAATATCTACATATATTATTTTGTTCTGGATGACCCAATACATGCACCCCTTTCCAAGTGCTTTTGAAGGACCTTGGTCAGAATCCCCCATCTCAAACTGAACATGAGAAAGACAGAGATGTTTTATTTTATTTATTTATTTATACATCACATTTATCTAGAGATGGTTGTGTTTCATACTAACTGTCCCACTCTTTCTATCTCCTCTCTTTTTTTTTTCAGTGCTGTCAGCTGTGGGCCTGCTCTGTGGTGAGAAACCTAGAAATCCAGGTCAAGGAAGGTCTTCCTTTATGCACTAAAAGGCATAACTTTCCTTGAATTACTGAAAAGATCTGTTGGGTCCTCACCACCAAGGCAGCAAACAGCTGGTTCACAACTTGATTGTTTCATGTTGGGATTATTCCAACATTCTGCCAGCCATCTTATTTTATACCTCTCTCCATCCCCTGATCTGGATCCAGTTCAGTGCTATTACACTGATCTGGATCTTCCCCAAAGCATCCCTCCTTCTCTTTATCACATGTCCCTAGACTGGCTGGATGTCCAGAGAAGGTACCAGTTTCAGTTACAGGTGCTGACTCATTGGGCCTGATATAGCCACACTCAGTGATTTGGAATATCTGCTTGTGGCTCAGGTGCCTTATCCCTAACCTGATCTTGATCCTAGAGCTAAAATAGCCACAAGTAGATGGGAACCTTTTCTCATCTGAAACCAGCTCTCTGGAACCATTATCTACCAGGTTATACCTGGAATCTGATTTATCAACATTTTAAAAGGGGCTAAAAACATTCCTTTTTTATGGGCTTTCATAAAGGTAGTTTAAGAATCACTTCTTTATGTAGAATTCTTTTTTTAATATAATTTTTATTGAAAATTTTAGATAGATAAAAGATAAACATGAAAATATATAAAGAAAAATTAGAGAAGAAAAAAGGTAAAAGAAAAAGTGAAGAAAGCAATACAGTTAAGGAAAGAAAAAGAAAAGAAAAACATATTTAAAGAAGCAACTTCTGATCTCCTTTGCAGCAGTTACAAATAAAGTTATTACCCCTCCTCCTTCATTCAGTTTACATTACAGAGATCCCTTCAGTCCCATATTCAACTCCTTTTTCAACCAGCAAATCCACAAATCACCATTTCACTTTTTTCCGTTTTCTTTCCATTTCCGGATCATTGAGGCTGTACATGTTAAGCTGTGATCTCTAACTGAAATGTAGTACGCTATTGCACCAAATTGTTAATGCTATATTTGGATTGTGCCTAGTTATGAAGATGACTGAAACTATCACTGAGATGCTGCTTTGAGAGTTGCACTAACTTTGACAGATGGAGTCCCTAAAACAGAAGCATTTTTAGTTTGTGTAGAAGCCTTAAAAAGGTAGGGCTCACTCAATGAATGAAGAGATGTATTAGCTTTTTTCCTAATCATTGCTGAGGCATGCACAGCCATACTCAGAAGGGAGCAGAGTGAAAGGAGCAACTTATAATGCTGAAGCAGGGAAAAAACACTTTCTACAGCAAGTACGTCTAACATTTCTGAAGAGTCCTGAACGGAGAAATCGGCATAACATTTGTGCCATCAGTCATGGAGTTTGGCCCTCCACATTTGAGAAGCAGATTCTGTGGTAGTAAAGTTCACTTCAGTCAACTATATAGCACAAAGGGGGACAGGGTCATAGCTATTGAAAATCCCAGGTCCTGTCTCTGGATACTGCAGATGAAGATCCACATTAAAAAGATTGGGGAAGACCTCTCTTCATCGGATTGTATAGAAATACTGGTGACGTAAGTAAGGCTTCTGTATCTTGAGTGCAGAAACTGAAAAGAACACTAAATGGCAGCAAAGAGATTCATAGAACATACCTGTTTGGGTGTCATCTAGTGGTCATCCAGATTTCTGCAACTGGATGTTAGTCCTACAGTACTGAGCTAGAGAAATCAATAATCTGAAACAGTACGAGGAGAGCTTCACATTTAGGCTTTCCCCTGGACCAAGGGCTACGAGAGCACCCAAAGATTTCTCTCTTTTGGGATTAAATACTCCATAGCCAGGCTAGGAGGCATTCTAGAATCAAGAGCAATGATTGAAAGAGCAACCTTAAGATGTGTGTCTGTTAGCTTTTAATATCCTCTAACCATCTTGTTATAATCACAGGCAATTTTTACTGCTTTGTAACACCCATATTAAACCCTTACTCAGTGTGCTAAAGGGTAGAACTTGTATACCCTTTTTAATATATGTTTAAAGGTCATTCCAATGAACTTGAAGGCTTTTGAATGCTAAATTAGGGAGTGGTAGTGTGTGGATTACAAGAGTGTGAGGTTGTGTACATATGTGAAATACTTATAAGCTGCCTACTAGAGTCTTTGATATAGTATTTGGTGTTATATGAATGATCTAGACCTAGAATGAAAACTGCCTGGGACTGAGAATGATCAGGCCCCCAGAACACAGCACTTTGACAACCCTGAATTTCAGACAGTCTAGGGAGAAACTAAGAAGAATCATCCCTCTGTCACTGCTTCAGTGTTGACAACTCAGGGACTACTTCCATCTCTCCTCCAGAGTACCCTGCTCTAGGTCCTGTCCCCTAGGCAACACCGTCCTTGCATTCCAGACGTCTCCTGTGTTTTGCTGCCCAGGAGATAATATTCATGGCTGGCAGACATTTGCGTCAGTGTCAGATACAGTCTCAATGCCATCATGCCCCAGCTTGGCTCAGTAAAGAAATCAGGAGGCAGAAGGAACTGGGTAGGTTAGACTTCCAGGAGGCAACTGAAGAGCCAGACCACCTCACCCGCAAGGCAGGACTTCCCTACACACATTCTGAGCTACCAAGCAATATCTGGGAACAGTGCCTCAGCCTGAACTCTCAGACATATGCAAGAACATTTTTTTCTGCAGGAACTGCACACAGCCTGCCCATCGTTCCCTTGCGCATGTTGGACCAGAGCTCTTTGCACATCTTGCCCATGATCAACTCCATGTTGATCCTGCAGCTCTTCTTGCTGGCTCCTGCTGCTGTTGCTGGCTGCAGCAGGGATGAAGTTGACAGGCATCTCATCCTGGCTAGAATCAAGGCACATTTCCTGGAGTCCCTTGGTCCTGTCCCCCAAAGCGAAAGGGTCCAAGGGGGACGAAGGGGGCTCCACAGGAGGCATGCCTTGGGCACAGCAGTTGCTCATAGCTGGGAGGAAGAAGACACATCCCAAGTGATTGCCTTCCCATCCAAAGGTAAGCAGAACCATTATTGGAGGAGTCCTGGGTGGGTTGAAACCAAAAGAAAAGAAAAAGTATCCTGATGTACCTGAGAGAAAGAAAGAAAGAAGATAGGGCAGACTTTATTTTATCATCTAACCCATTTCATCAGATGCCAAGACAAGGACAGAAGTCAAGCATATGTCATGGATACTGCACAGAGCAGGACTAGTTGGACTTGATGATCTTTTAGGTCACATCCAACTGTATGATTCTAAGAAATCATATACCAGTGAACTTCATGCCAGAGGCACACGCACACACATACACACACACATCTTGATTTTAATTCAGCTATAGCAGAAATTTAAGCCAGGTTCAGCAATTCAAATCCTGCTGATGCTGCCAGATCAGAAAAGTTTACACACAGTGTAAACAAAGCTCTCGGGCATTCTGGTGGTTTCTGAATATTTCACTTTTCTTGTAGACCCCAGTTTTCTCTCTAGTTGTTCAGAAGTCCCACTGAATTTAATGCAATTAACTATAAATCCTTACCTGTCTACTTAAACATAGGTCTAATGGAATTCAGTAGGACTTACTGCCAGATAACAAGGCATATTACTTCAGCCACAATTTGTAGTGTTATATTCTTTTATTTGAGAATCGTTTCACTGAACTCAATGGCACTGACTTCAGAATAGGCAGGTAACACTGTACTGTGACTTTATAATGAACTTGCAACCTAAGCTTTTTGTTACACTAAAATAAACCCCACTATTTTCAGATTCTGCAGGTACTTGTGTGTAGGATTGCCTCTTTAGGGAATACCTTTGAAAGAGACTTTAACTTTCCACAATCCAGATTATTGACCTGGGTTTGTGTCTGAACAGGAAATGAGATGTAATGATAGCATGCAGAAAAAATGGGGAGGGTAAAGGAAGAGAATCTAAATTCCATAAAGGGAGAAATGACTCATTGGAAGCATATGAACTTTGATCATGTTATCTCTCTTGGACCCACATATTCTTTAACAGCTTTGCTAGGGCTGCTGCATTGGAGCTGCAAAAGTCTAGATTTCCATTTTACAGGAAGAAAGAATTATGGTTTTCTGCATCTCTTTTCTGCCATCTAGCAGCTGTCCAGAGTTTTGCAACCCAGTTTTGGCAGCTCTAGCTTGCCCAGCACTTTCTCAGGAATTTAGTATTAACATGCAGGTGTGCATGATGTATACATATATTATGTCTTAATGAACAGATGAAAAACATCAAGAGTAAGCCAGGCAATATCTTTACTGGATCCAGTTTCTGCCAGTGCAAGACTTTGCTCTCGTGTTACATGTAAGCATATAATCAGAAAGAGTCTGGTAGCATCTTTTCTGACTAACAAATTTTATGAGAAGGCATGAGCTTATGCTTTTTAATAAAATGTGTAAATAAGAAAAGGTGCTAGATGTAGATAGAGATGGAGAGAGAGAGAGATGGCAACATGGAGTTACCAACTGGTTTCTAGAAGGCAGGAACAGGAACAAAATAGTTTGCTAAAATTCAATATGGCAAATAAAGGAAAATTCAGATGAGTCACAAGCTGACTGCTCTGTTTCATGTACCACCCAATGTTTTCTAATTTGCATATTTGAACATTCTATTGCGGGGCATGGCAAGAGTAGCCTTTTAACTTCATTGCTATTCATCAGTTAAAGCAATCACGTTAAGATCCACCCAGCATCAGACATGAATACCTGTGCTTTTCCTAAAATAAGGCCAGATGCTCATTGCAAACAGCTTCTTGCCTCAGTGTAGCAGGCTAGGAACACAAGTGGATTGTTCACACAGCACTTGGGCATCTTGAAAATCAGCTTTCCATTTTAACGTCGTCTTTATTTATTCATTTATTCATTTATTTATCAAATTTATATGACAGCAAGGAGATGATGCACGTTCACAAACTGCACTAAGTCATAATCTGATTTGTGTGGTTTTGGTTTAGCATTTGGGAGAACCCAAACGCGTGGCTTGTACACAATGTTTTATGGATGTGAGTTCAGCTATTGTGGCGTATTATATAAAAGGTATTTAATAAACGATGGCTTAGTGAAATATACAAACACAGCAACTATCTTGTCAAAGAATGCTGGAGCAAACACAATGCATGTATTAAGATTTCATCCTTTCTCTCCCCCAAGAGTGCAAAATCAATGATAAGTCTAAATCAAGACAGTAGCAGGAAGTTCTTTGAAGTAAGGGTTGAACACAAACACACATTTACAAGGAGTCATCAGCACTCATTCTTCCTTCCTTCAAGGATCACTTCCCATTCTTCCAGTCTGGGAGAAACAGTTGCCTGCAGTATGTAATGCCAATCGTCCCATTAACCCCTCTCCTATTTTGCAGATGTACCCTGTCAACCATCTCTGCCGGATGAGCTCCTAGAGGATGAGGGAGTTTTCACCTACATTTTTCAACCCTCAATACATATCCTGAGTCGTGTGGTGACCTCAGCCCAGCTGTGGTTCTACACAGGCCCTGCGATAGTTCAGAACAGCCCCTCAGAAACTGCCTCCAACAGCTCCACACCAGAGGCAGAGATACTGACACTCTCTGAAGAAGGCCGGGTCCCACTAGCTACCATGGCAGTGCCAGCTCCTGAGGGCTGGACAGTCTTTCACTTCAGAACAACCTTCTTCCCTTACCTTGCCCGGAACATATTTGTGCTCTTTATTCGTTGCCTAGGCTGCCCCTGTGTGGCTGATGCTGAAAAGATGCCCTTCCTTGTGGCAACCACCAAACCCAAGGGCCGAGACCGGGCCCGGCGCTCCTCAGTGCCCTGGTCACCAGCCGCTCTCAATTTGCTGCAGCGGCCTTCAGATAATGCTGCAGTCCACGGCAACTGCCACCGCGCTTCCCTCAATATCTCTTTTGAAGAACTAGGATGGGACAAGTGGATCGTGCACCCGAGCAGCTTTGTGTTTCATTACTGCCATGGGAACTGTTCCGACATCCGCTCACTCACACACAATCCCAACTTCCAGCTGTGCTGTGCTGCCTTGCCAGGCACCATGCACTCTCTGAGGGTCCGTACCACCTCAGATGGTGGCTACTCCTTCAAGTATGAGACAGTGCCCAACATCCTCACCCAGGACTGTGTCTGCATATAGCAAAGACTCAGCTTTAGCAGTAAAATGCTCTCCTGATGGGAGACTACTGTCTTGCTCGGATCAGTTCACTCTAGACCCTCAGCAACAAGTATCTTCTTCATATGAACCCAGGACCAAAGCACTTCTAGACAGTGCCTTATCTGCTCAGTGTGAAGACTGGCACCTTTGCCCTTCACAGCCAGTTTTGGAGGCCCCACTACATCTCATTTGCCCTTGGACTTTATTAACTGAAGCTACAATCAGAATGGAAGACCAATACCGGGGTGAAGAAGCTGCTTAATCTTCTCCTTTTGTTTTGTCCACTCAAAAGTGCCTCTGCTTAGCTGCTACCCTACCCATGACAGAAAAAGTGTAGGATCCACATCTAAATTCAGGTTGGAGAGGGTGACATTCAGCAGACAGAAGGGATATAATTAAATAGTCTTCCTCCTCCTCCATTTATTCCCTCTTGATGACAGCCCCCAAGGAAAGCAAGAGAAGGCATATACCATTTGGCCTGAGGGTCCTGGACCTGTGTCTCTGAACAGAACCAGAAATTCTGCCTTGGTCTCCAAAGCTAAAAGGGAGAGTTTCAGGGGTTTCATAATCTGAGAAGAAGAATAGAGATGGTGGAGATTCTTATCAATCACAGAAAAGCCAAACACTCTTTTTTTGGATTGGCAGCAAGAATAGTACACCTATCTGAGCAGCATAAGGCCAGATAGGACCTAGAATCTGCAGAAAGAATGCACATGGAAAATATACAGACAGGCAGGATATTTATCTTGCCAATCATGCAGTTGAATGTGTCTCACACAGCTAACTTACCCTGCAAATTTTCTGAACTCTAGGGATCTGCAAGAAACTTTGTTTCCCTTAAGAAACTGAGAAAACAATTGCCCATTTTTCATTAATGATCCTCAGCCCTGGCATGCTACATTTTCACTGTGTCTTTCCTTCCTCGTGTTCTTTCAGACACAGGTTTACCCTTGGGGCTCTACAAAGAGCAAGAGGAAACTTGTAGGAGAGGGCTTACACTTGGCTTCTCAGCCATCCCAGCTCTCATCTCTCTCCAGTGAACTGAAGGCTGGGGAATAGGAAGGGGCTGTTAGAGTGGACTAGCAGGGTTTTCTAGCTAGCATCTCTAATTCCCATAGCTCTTATCAGAATGCTGGGGGAGCAGGAAAGTGGGCCTATTTTATGAAATATCTGATCAAGAAAAGAGCCAGTTAAGTGCAACAAGTATAGCTTGGATTAGGAATTGGTGATGCCTGCCTTTGCCAGTAGACATTGTCACTTGGTAAATATTCCACCCATGAAGGAAAATGTCAACTTCACTATGAAAATGGCTGAAAGAGAGGCCAATGGTTCTCTAACAAGCGCTGAGGATGGGATGAACCCCTGGGGCCCATTAGAAGTCCTGCCTGCAGCTACCGAGTATCCTTAATGAGAACATGGTGAGATGGCCCGAGTGTAGGAGTCCCCTTGTTTCATTAAACTCTATCCTAATCAGCATTCATTGTAGAGGGCCAATTAGAAATGTTTCCAAAACAGTGACGGTTAAATAAAGGGGTTTTTTTCCTTAAAAGAAACCCCTCAGTGCTATTCAGGATCTTACAAAAAAAGAAAAAGATGCCAGTCTTGGGACATCTTGTGCTCACTTTACTAAACCGATGGAACACAGTATGATGCATGTAAGAAACAAGTATGTTTCACTCTTGATTTCATGTAGGCATTTCAGTGTAAATTCTTGCAGGTAAGTTTCAAAGTATTTGTTGAGAAGGAAGCAGCCGGGCAGAGGATCAATTTGGCCTCAAATTCCAAGAATAGCACTGGGGAGCAGACACAGCAGTGTGAGAGCCAGCCGTGGGTTAGCCGAGATGCTACTGTACTCGAGCCGAGTTATGTTCTGCAGGTAATACAAGGTTTTGTCAATAGATGGCTCCCAAAGCAGATGAATAGAAAATACAATCAGAGTTCTTTCATTTTGGTTCCCCTCCTTGGGAGGCAAGGTTGATTTTTGCACAGCTCAGAGAAAGCAGTGTTTGCTGACAGAGCAGAAAGGTGCAATTCTTTTCCCTTTCAAGATTTCACAGGTAGGGCAGAATGTCACTGTCCAGATATTTCAGAGGTCTCTGTGGCTGTTTGCTCAACCCCATTTCAGCCTAGCATACAGTGCAAACCCAATGTGTGTACTTAATGGCTCCATATACAGGATGAATCCAGAAGTTTCACTTGAATAAACCATGGTTCATTTAACCAAAAGGAAGTGTGTCAGGTGAACACCACCTATGTCTTCTCTAAGGTGACCAAAAAGTGTTTCTGTTCTATTATTCAGAGTTGCAGGTGTAAGAACAAGGGATTTGGGGGTACATTTACTGCATGGTAGGTAAAAACACTGCCTCATTCCCTGTCCTCAACTCTGGTAAGTTATGCTGGCAGTGACTATTCTCCAAAATATACACAGACCACTGCACAGAAGAGCACTGGACACCGAACAATGTGCAGTTCTAATCATCATACCTCAAAAAGGATGGAAGGTAGGACGAGAGAGCCATGAGAAAGGCTCTCATGATTATGGTTTAGATTCTCAGCCAGGAGGCCACAGCTACTGTGGTCTTTACCTTGCAGGAAAGGTGCATGAGGGATGATGGAAAAATAACAGAAGAGCCATCAAAGAGAGTTATCACCCTCCTGCCCATGCTTGCAGTCGGCTGGCCACTGCAACCCACAGAATGTTGTAGGAGAAGGGCCTTTAGTGTGACCTTATGCTGAAACCCATTTCTTTCCAGAGCTCCACTTCAGAGGCACTCTCCCTGCCATATAATAATTTTCAGGAAAGGCACTATTCTCTCTGCTAGCTTGTTCCGATTTAATAATAAACTTAAATGATTTATGGACTACCCTTCACAAGGTAGTTTTAAAAGACAGAGTGAATTGAACAAATCTGAATCCTCCACCTCTTCTTCTCCTTGCATGTAGCCCAAGTACCTCAATCCAGCCACATCTCTATGAAGGTGAGGGAGAACTGTTCCAATAACTTGGCCTCCACAACCTGATGCCCATGAGATATGTTGGACTTCCATAATTGCCAAATAACATGATTTCAGCCACAGTGGCTGGGGAGCATAGAAGCTGGTCCAACACAGCCAGAAAGCAGCAGGTTGGGGGAATTCACAGAAATTCTTGCAGAGGAAGCAACACAAATCATTGGGGGAATTAGGACAGCATTAGCAGAACTTTCATTTACTCACACTACAAGATATATTGAAGAGAAAAAGAAGATAATGACTATGATAAATTTGCTATGATTAAACACATGGTTGTATCCTGTTGCCAACTTCTTAGCGACTCAGTAAGTAAAACACCCATGGAAAAAGATAGCCTCTTTAAGGTCCAGCAAGCATGCCTACACTGGGTCTGAAACACCTTTGCCACTTTGGATGGAAATGCTGCACCTCCCTAATATTTTACCTATATAATAAAGTCCCTATTTAACCCTGATATCTCCAATACTGGTCTTAAATAGACAAGTATTAGTCCCATGAGAGATTTTGCCAGTGAGGGAGACAAATGTCCAAACTAATAACATGTGGGAGAAGATTCTAAGCTAGCCTTTTCTCAAACAAACTTAGGTTTCACATGCGCCTATAATACTCTATGAGGGGAGACTGTTAAGTCTAACTGAGAGCGCTGGGATGGGGGTGGGGGGAAGATGCCCTAGCAATTTACCAGGGCACAATTCTTTTAAGTATTGATCAGGCTTGCACAAGCAAATGTAGGGCGTTGTCAAAACATGCTTCGGCTTTCCTTCTCACTTTGCCTGTGCAAACCTATATTTGACAACTATAATGCTGCAAAATTTGAGAACCCCAAGATATATAGGTTAAAATGTACAAATTAAATGCAAGTGGTCAACCCTAGCCCCAGTACCATCCCGCAACAGTGGTTTATGCTCTCATCACTTCTCAACTAGACTAAGGCGATGAGCTCTAGATGGGGCTCCCTTTGAAGACCACCCAGAAACTGTAATTGATGCAAAGCATTGGCTCAGCCACTAGTGGATGTTATCCATCCAAAACACATTACACCTGTTCTTCAGGCCCTACATTGGTTACCAGTAGGTTTGCTGATGCACCATAAAACCATACATGCAATGACTTGGCACTTAGGTACCTCCAGGATTGCCTTCTCCTGCCTGAATTGGCCCATCAAATATGTTTATCCCAGGAGCTCTTGGTTGTACCCCACTTTTGTGAAATGAGAGGAATAAAGACCAGGAAGTACAGTTTCTCAGTTGTTTCTCCTACCTTGTCGAACAGCTTCCCTATAGAATTAAGACTTGTACCATCCCTTCTAACATTCTGGAAGCCACAAGATGGACATTTTTCCAAAGAATTGTGGTTGAATAGTTTGCTATTGCCATCTTTATTTTACTTTGAATTACTTATATATTATCTGTTATTGTTTTTGTTACAAATTATTTTTCATGTTCACTTTTAATATTTATCCTTGTCTTAATTATTGTTTTAATTAATCTTTACCATGAACACTAACTGTTGAATGGAGTAATCAACTGTTCTGTAAACTGCCATCAGCCTGTATTGATTTAATAGTATTGAAGCAGAGTGATGGACTGACTGAACCATTTGTTTTATTCATGTGGGGGACACACTAATTCATTTAATATTTTAGGGGGTTGTGGTCCTATACATTCAAGATGACTCTTGGCTTGAAGCATCATACTGAGGGAGGGTGATCATTCTCCAGAAATGCAATTTCAAAGCAACATTGCAAGGAAACTATCTTGGACTGATGCCTTATGGTTTAAATGCTGCTTTTCAATCAGGGCCCATTTCCTGATTGAAAAGATATCATTATGACTGTCAGGAAGCACTATTTGGGAAGTCACCCAAAGACACTGAATCCTGGAAGAATCAGGACAAACAAAAGGAATTTTTTTTTAACCCAACATGTAATTCGATTTTGGGATTTGCTACTACGACATGTGGTGCTGGCTACCAGCTTGGCTGACTTCAGAAAAGGGTTGGACCAATTCATGAAAATCATAAGAGTCAGTGGCTATTTGCCTTGATTGCAGCATGACTGCCCCTGAAGGCCATCTGCTAGGAGACTCGTGGGCTTCCTTGTGGTTGGCCACTGTGAGAACAGACTGCTGGACTAGATGGGCCAAGAGTCCTATCTGACAGGACACTGCCTATATTCTTACATACTGTTGCCTTGGCAACACCCTCCCTGAGAGATGCTACTGTGTTAAATGGGCCACAACTTTGACTCAGGATAAGGCACTTCTTACAAGACACCCCAGCCCCATCCTAAAATTCACAGCACATTTCATGACTTTTTGCAAAAAGCAGGACTAAAATGGGTGCATTAAGCTTTCGTGCATTAAACCTACTTTTTTTTTTAATGGAAAAGAAATAGCCCAAAATTATTAACTTTATCCTTCCAATAATACACATACACCACTGCCACGGCATTGGAAAGTCCCAAATATTTTAACAGTTCAACCCAGCTATAAATAAGCATGCCTTCTCCTGCCTTACATTACTCATTTGCTAGGATCCCCACCTCTTTCGGCTTCTCAGTTAGTGAGGATTTAGAGTACAGCTGAGGCATCCTAAAAGTCCACAACTGTGCAAATATTCTTACTAATTTGTTCTTTTTTTTTTTTCTGCAAAAAGAGTCAAGACCTCAGGATTGCTATAAAAAATCTTTTTTTTTTTTTACCAAATATATATATATGTATATATTATACATCCATATAAAAGAACAAAAATTCAGAATTGTTCCAGTAAATTATAAAAAAAATAAAACATAAAAACACATTTTATGTCTGTCTCTGAGATGACTCAAACGTGACTCTGGTCCCCATGCCATTTGGGAGGAACCGAGCACAGCACCCCACAGAGGGCAAGAAAGGCAGATGCTGTTCATAAACCAGCATCTTGGAATGCAGCAGAATTATCTTTGGCCCAGCCACCAATCATTTCCATTATCCAGGGTCAGGGAAGAGGAAAAGAAAATGAGGGAGTTGACTTGTGTACAGCTGAATCCTGAGGAAAATCCTGGGAAGTTGAAGACGTCCTCTTATATGCAGTAAACTCTAATAATATAAGGGGGGGGGGGGCAATTGCTATGTCGCTTTTAATCCAGTCCCATTGGAGAGGGGGAGAGAGAGAGAGAGAGAAGAAACAGAACACCCCCTAGGCAGAACAATAGTACCTCTACAACATGTATAAAAGTAAAAAAATAAGTTTCCCTTTTGGACTCATAAAAAGACACACATACAAAGACTTCTGAAAGTACATCACTACAGCCTCCCCACCCACCCAGATCTGGGATGTGGGGACTCATATTATCTCCTTTTCCCTTATCTTCCACAAAAGTAGGATCAGAGCGTATCCTTGTCTCCCGACTCTTCCATCAGGGCACTTCCACATATCAGGCTAATGAACACACGTATGCACATGCTTTCAGTTCCCCCCATTTCTTCTTGCCACCTGGGCAGTTGTCCAGCGCTTCAGAGACCTGGAAATAAAATGGAGGAAAAGCATCAGAGTTTCTCACTCCAATCCCTGATGAACAGACTCTGTCCCCCACACATGCATTTGCTCTTGGGGGGTTCCTAGCTAATCCCCTGGGGATATCTTCTCCCTATTCTGCTACTTCACACCATACAGCAGCTGAGATTTATCCATCAGCTTCCATGCATGTTTCTTTCTATGCCAGACTTTTCATGCCTGCCCTAGCAAACAGCAACAATCTGACAGCTGTGGAAAGGGCAAAAAGCTCCAGCAGTTCAAAGCTCATGGAGAAATTATGAGAAGTACTACTGTAATTATAATCTTTAATAAAATCACTTGAAAAAAAAGAGAAGTTATGAGAAGTGTATGTATTACTGATGCAATTCAGAAGAACTACCAAAACCACTCCAATCATTCCCCCTCAGTGTCAAATTCAGCCTTCCACCAGGCTCATTCGCCGTACGTGGTTGCCACTCACCAACTTGAGAAGGGCCACCTGGTGAGAAAAATCTGACTGATCTGCTCATTGTCTCAGGCACATTGCAAAAGCCAGCCTTCTCAGCCAAGGGAGCCTAGAGGCACACTTGGTTCAGAGGGCCTATAAATGGACCCAACACCTAATAGCCCCCAAGAAAGCAACCATTCACACTAACTGCTCTTTAAGCATAACCATGTTTAGATTTAGAATAAGGGCTCTTGCCAAGATAGTCAATTCTTGCTTGTCGATGGTTGACTTTTCTAAGACACTGGCACTGAACTCCAAATGAAAGCCTGTTCCTCACCCCACTTACCACTAGTTCGTTCACAAGCTGCCCCTTCCTTCTCATGGGCCAAGTTGAGGCGATTCTGCTCCGCCGCCAGCCCATTCGATTCGGGGCTGCTGCTTCGCAAAGGGCTGGTGGTACCCTCCGGCTGTAGTTGGAAGGCCATTTCTAGATGCTCCTGGGCTATCCTGAGGTGCTTACGCAGTCGCTCCAATTCGTGGCCGGGGAGTCTTGATGCCACAGGGTAGCGCTCGGTAGCCATGCCTGCCAAGCTCTCTCCCCTGTAGCCCAATTTGTCCTTGACCAACTGGCCCTTGGAGGGCTCTTTCTTCAGAGAATGGTAGGTTGGGGGTGCAGAGGGATCCTTCTGGGCATACTGGGGCTTTGGGGGTGGAGCATCTTCCTTATTAAGGCTGCGGAATGCATCCCGGATCCCGCCAAAGCCCAGATGGAAGAGCTCACAGACATTGAGAAGCAGGCAGAGCCCACTCACAGCATACATGATGAGGAGGAAGATGGTTTTCTCAGTGGGGCGAGAGACAAAGCAATCCACCGTGTGAGGGCAGGGGCTGCGTGTGCATACGTAGGAGGGGTTAACCTCAAAGCGGTAAAGTATATACTGCCCCATCAGAAAGCCCACCTCAAATGCCGAACGGCAGAGCAGCTGCAGCACGTATGCAGTCATCAGACCATCGTCCTTGATGCGCCGGCGGCCATCATGTTTCTGGCTCTCGGGCTCCTTCACCTCCCTTTCAGGCTCGATCTCCTCAAAGATCATGGGGTCCTCCTCACCATTATCCTCTGCCTCCTCATAATCACGGACAGCACCACGTCGCACCACAGGGGCCCGGCTTTTTCGAGGGGGTTGGCGTGAAAGCCGGTGCAGTGCAAAGCCCAGGTACATCACTGAGGGCGTGGCTATTACAATGATCTGGAAAATCCAGAAACGGACGTGCGAAAGGGGTGCAAAGGAATCATAGCAGACATTATCACAGCCTGGCTGCTGTGTATTGCAGACAAACTTGCTCTGTTCATCGTAGTAGATAGACTCGCCACCTACAGCAGTCAAAACAATGCGGAAGACAATCAACACAGTCAGCCACACCTTTCCCACAAAGGTTGAATGCTGGTTGATCTCCTCCAGGAGGCGCGTCAGGAAACTCCAGCTCATCTTGGCTCAGCGTAGGCCTGCAGCCAAGAAATACAATAGGCAAAATGTTAAGCTGAAAGAAATATGTCAGATGATTCCACTCTATAAGTCATGTCCCCTCCCCACGCGTCTCCCTCCACCCCTGAAAGCATAAAGCATTAGGGAAAACTGAAATAATAAAGTGTTGAGATAAGAAAATAAAAGGGAAATACTAAAGGATATAAGCAGAGCAATCCTGGAGTGGCAGCAGCAGGGAGAGTCTGCCTTATGATCTGTCTGGAACAAAGATGTTTTTTCCCCTTCCTTTCATCTCCCATTGCCCAGAATAAGAAGAATTAACTGCCGAAATGTCAGGGTTAGTGAATCTCAGAGAAATGCTTGGGGGTGATGTCAGTAGAGAAAGGGACTTGTGATCTATGACCTTCCCTGACACAACTCCAGAAGACTTTCTTTTAATCCCCAGTGGGGATGAAACAAGAGTTTTCTGATGCTGCATGACAGGGATCCCCAGCAATACATGTGCCATCCTGCCCCAAGGCCTTCTTCTCCAGCAGCACAGCATCCAAAACGTTGGGAGGGAAGTAAGTGGCTCGCCTTCTCTAGTACTTTAAGGCTTCCTTCCTTACTTTTAACAAAACCACATAAAACCAACATCATGTCATCCAAAACATGTTTACATATTATTGTAAGCAATAACTTCAAGAAGTTTTTTCAAATGCTTGTAAGAAAACTTTCCCAGAAAATTCAATAGTTTTAGATTCTGAACCTCATGGGCTTCAGTACATGTACAGGAACTAAAATACACTAAGTTCTTGCTTGCTATCTTGTTTCTTGATTTGAACTGCATATTTTTCAAAGGCAAATCAGTTGCATTCAAATGCAGTCTAAGATTTCATGAGATGACCAACTATAATAAGACCTCAGTGGATCCACCTGATATCATATGAGATTTTGGACAAGGACCACAAAATTGATTGGACTTCATCTCCAGGAAGAAGTTAACAATAAACCACTTCCATATTGTTGTTAAGAAAACCACAGCAACGTGTCTTTTATGTCACCAGAAGCCAAGCTTGACTCAAAGCAGACTACTTTTATTACAGTTCATTGACTTATTTATAGGGAGCCATAGAGAGAGATTATCTGATAGTTAAAATAATATTTAAACTTCCCTTTAGGAGCCTTACATTCTTATAATTAAAGTATTTAATCAGGATTTATCCAAACATATCTTCTACTTAAAAGATGGGGAAATTCTCAAATTTGAAAATGGTTTTTCCCCCAATCTTCCCAGTTTCTTTCCCCAGGCCTTCGCAAAGCACTAAAACAGAACGACATCAAGCTTAATTTCATTTCCTCAAAAAAATTAACTTCAATTTTGAAAACCTCTCTAATGCTCTGCCAATTGACCACCATACAGTCTCCACAGCAACTGAGTACAACTTTACCTTTTTAAATGTATTCTAGCCAATAATTATACATAAACACACATACACTCACATAGATGACTGGAAACACAAGAATTCATAGAGGCAAACAGACGAAATACAAAACTGGCCATGGATTCTTGCCAGTTTAACACATATTGGCTACCATACATTGCTTAAAAGGTGGCAATTTGTCACCCCCAGAATAGACTTACAACACATTTCTGAAAGCAGTTGCTGCTTCCCTTCCTCTTTTCTCACAGTTCATAGACTCAGCTCAAGGCAAATTCATGGTCTTCTATCACTACTGGCAGCTTCAAGGGATCCAACTTGGGTTGAGGTATGGCACCTTGGAGACGGCATCTCACCTCTAGCCCTCACCTAATCTTCCTCTCCCAAATTAATATTGTCTCTAAAGGAAAAACAAAGGCACAATTCAGGTGCCTGTACGTTTCTTGGGGCTGGATTCCATGTAAATTCTAACCCTCCCAGCTAATTGTAATCCCTCTCTGCCAACAATATCAGTACTGAAGGCAAAGTATAAGTTCAGCACAAGACACCATCTCCCTAAAAACTCATAGACATCACAAAACTTCATACACAAGGTTGAAGGGATGAGTCAACCAAACTGGACAGAAGCAATGAACTGCAAGGGTGAATTTTTAGTAAAGTTTTTTTTCCCTTGTTCCTTCACTGTCCATTTAGCCCTAACATCAATGAAAGAGGTTTGGCGACAGCTCCTTCTGTGAGTCAGTATGTCTCAGCTGTTGGATGGATGCCACATCCTGGTACACTGGGATGGGCATGACGCTCCAGTGCTCACATACAATATGTCCTGAAGTAAGGGAGGTACCCATAAAAGGATGCCACATAGCAGGAGCCGTAGGCCTAGGGCATAATTCTGTTCTGCATTTACACTTGCTTGCCCAGGTCAAAGGTAGCAGGCTCCCTAATGAGCACCACTTCCTACTCCCATCATCCAAAGTGAGGAGTACCATAATCTATTTGAGCATCAAACACAAGACACTGAACCCAAGTTTCCAGATGGGAATACAGATCTGATCAAGGAGCAAGTCAAGACCCTTGACTTTGCCAATCACAAGAAGTTCTAGATTACCTCAGTTCCACTTGCAACTTTTTTTCCCCAAGAAATCTCTTTTTAATCAGCTAATCTTGGGTGATAAAGCTGGGTCATCTCGAAGTACCCAAACAGAAGCAATGAGAAATGCTTTCATTCTGCACTCTCCTTAATAGCAGGAGAATTTGCTTATGTCTTTCCACCCATTCCAGGAGATGATGCTTGAGGACATCATCAGTGCAAGACTTAAAAATCATTCTTTGCTCTGTTTTTTGTATTTGCATTTTTTTCTTACCCCTGGAAAGAGAAAGATCCTCAGGAGTAAAAGTGAAGGACTATTCCTAAAAGGTTCATGTAAACGAACATTGTCGTTGGGGAAACAGTGAAACATTCCACTAATTTTAAAGGGACAATCCTGGGAGTGTGCTAATTAACCCAAGGTTAATTCAGAAGGGTTAGGGTAGGCACACACCGGATTGTTTTAGCAATGTCATATATTTGGAGGTACCTATGCATATAGAACACATTCTTATCAATTGTTCAGAAAATATTCTCTGAACTCACAGAAACTCATTTACTACAAGACTTGGATTCCCCCCAATACTTGATTTTTTAATAATAAATGAGTAACACATGATGAGTAACACATAAAAACTCACAGTCTTTCCAGTTTCCAAATTAATTCTCAGATGAGTGTTCTACCCTAAATCGATCACCTTAACATCTTTAATGTGTCATCAAATCCAGCTGACTAACCCAACAGGGATATTATCACTTGCTTACCTAATCAGCACTAAGCAGCAAAAGAACTAGAAATCTAGATGTCTGCCAGAAAATATGTATAGCAGAATAAAAATTAAATTTACCCAAGCACATACATACAGATGACCAGATGCGTGGGACAGAGAGCAGAACGTCCTGAGTCAGGATGAGGGAGAGGGCAGAAGCCCACGAGGAGATCTGAGTCAGGTGGGTAGTGTTGCCTTAGGCTCAGATCTTTAAATATCTCCTTTAAAGAAGCGAGATAAAGGATATTCTCCCTGCTTCATAACTTAAGTTACACTTTATGCTCATTTACTGATAGCAAATTCCAAAATAAAAAAACCATTCAAAATACACTGGTTATCAAGGTATCTATGCGCAAGTTCAGTTACAAAAGCCTTAAAGGCGTCCTCGTAAGAACTTGGAGTTTTCCTGTTTGCTGCTTCCAGAGGTGGGAGAAGACTGATTTGAATCTGTTGCTAGACAGCATCAAAAAATGACCATTACCACCAAGCACCCTATTTCCTTAAATGACACATCTGAAACAGAGAAAGTTTGGGGGTAGCAACAGTGAATTTGTGTGTGCACAAATGGCTGTAAGCTTTGTTCTATTTCCAAGACTCAAAACAAGCTTGTAAATCCCATCAAATACCTTCCCCCCCCCACCATCCCTGAATGGCAGATCTTGGACTTCTAATAAATAAAGCAAATTAAACAAGATCCTGGGAGCCTGTGTCTGTCCCACCCACCACCCCAACCCCGCACGCTATGTGGAAACTCCACTTAAACATTTCTAACGCAAGGAATATTTTGTGCTCAACTATGTCCAAAATAAAAATTATGTAATATGAGAAGGCACGCTCAGTGTGAATAGCTGTTTCAGAGCATTCAGAACTCAATTACTTCAGTTTAACAAACGCACTTTGTGTGGACCCAGCATTATTTTCCTTAAGCACACAATGCAGGCACTTAGGAACTACCCAGCTTCCAAATGAACTCTGGGCTTAGGCAGTTTTGCAATCAGTTCATGCTCCTTGTGGCTAAGAAGAATGAACACTATGCAGGATCTAAAGCTCTCTATCCAAGTTGAGTCAACAGGTTTCCTCTCAAAAAAAGGACAAGTGAATGGAGTCAAGAGCCAGCCTAGAAGATTCCTAACTTAACTTAAATGTATGGCTTCATTTACTGTCTACAGGTGCAAGGGTAGCAATAATCTTAAAATTGCAGTTTACAGTCTGGGATAAGTAATAACTCTATCCATTCCAATAAATCTTTTAAGTCCACAGAAAATTACTATCATATTCTCTACTAGTCCTTCAGGCATGTAAGGAAATGGCATAAGGATGGCCTGAAAGAAAAGGCCAGGGGTGAGGAAGGGAAGAATTTTTCTTCTAGTTGCTTTAGCAATTTGCAACTCCATATCACTAGAGTGGAAAAATTTGTCTCCTCTCCCCTTCATTCTTTTAGGAAGCAAGTGGTGAGTTAAAAAAAAAAAAAATTGTGCAACATCAACAAGATCCCCAGGAAATGTCCTTACCCCTAGAACCACAGTTTTGCTACCTGGACAAAAGTAATTTAGATTGTTCTGATAAGCCTTGTTTGCTTGATCAGATAACAGCATTGGCAAATACCAATTACGCAGTCAGTTTAACACCTCCAGAAATACTAATTTGTGCAACTCTCCAGAACCAGATACTCTCCACACACCTTACCCTTCAATGTTCAGAGTCCTTAGCCTGCACAAAGGAATAGGAATACTATTAAAATTCAAAGGAGGGGGGAGCAAGAAGCTGCCCAGGATTAAAAAAAATGGTCAACACCAGCCATGTGCCTGGAGCCAAGGAACATCACAGAACCGATTGGCTTAGACTCCTGCCCAAGAGAAGAGACAGCAGGATTCTGCCAAGTAAGTGAGGGGTGGACTTTCCTAGGCACCGTACCTCAGCCAGATATACCCAATCCCATGTGGGTATAATCTTGGACATTATGTACAGCCTCCTCTCACCCATTACTGTACATAATTTCACGTACTGACTGCCAACTGGACACTTCCTACCAAACTGGGGTAAACATCTGCTTCATAAAACATGAAGCACTTTAATATTTAACTGCTAGCTCTGAAGCCCAGGTCGATCATCCTGCCCCCTCCCCAGTTAAACGTTTCTCTCTCTCTCTCTCTCTCTTTTTATCTTGCCCCAAATTGATTTTGTTCCCAGGGGAAACTGGAACTGATTAAAATAAGCTTGGCGTTAAGGCTGTTTGTGATTTGAATCAGGGGTGGGGGGAGGATGGCACCAGGGTCCGGAGCAAAATGAGGGGGTCGCGTTTGTACAATCGGGAGCCCAAGAGCACGATCGCGGGCAGAGGAACGGCACTGCGATCACGGCTCGAAACGCTGCATTTCAAAGAATAGCATTACTGCCTCGCACAAAGAAATCAAAGTCTTCCAATGCATAACGGGAGAATCGACTTTTAAATCCTCCTCCTTTTCGGAGAGCGCAACCACCCCGAAACCCGAGAATGAGGGAAAGGCCATGAACCCGATCCTGTGGGGGCTGCTGCTCCTCCTACTCTCAAGAAACCCCAACGTGACCCCCACTCTTCCATTCCCCTCCCCGGGAGTTCCCTGTCAGCGTCAGAGCCCTCCGCCGTCTCGACGCGCAGCGGGACTGGGCTCACTGCAGAGGGACCGCGTTGCTTCGGGAAGGCAGAACGCCCCCTACCCCAACTCCAACCCACCCCATCCCATCCCAAGAGGGCTTCCCCAACACCCTGGAAACCCACTTACCGGATAACCGCCCGGCGGTCCTCACAAAGACGCGCGCCTTGTGCAATCGCGCTTCTCCCGCCCGCCCGAACAAAGGGGCTGCAGACGGTCACCGCCCCCCGCCCCTTTTTCCTCCTCCTCTCCTCCCTCCGCTGGAGCACCCGAAGCTGACTAATGAGAGATCGAGGTGAGCGGGCAAAAAGCCCGCGTGCCTCAACGGGTGTGTTACACGTCGACAGATATTCCCACCCCAGTTAGCGTGGTCGCACGCGGCCCACCTTCTTTGTCGATCTAAGCGGCGCCAGGGAGGAAAACAAACTTTCCTCCAAGGAAAAGAGGCAGTTCGCTGCGGGGGAAGCGGGGGGGAAGCCGAGACTCGCTCTTGTTTTCATGGCAGTGGGGGGAGGAAGTATCGCTTTTCGTTCAAGAGTAAGTAATACTTCGAACCAGTTAGGCGGCATTGCGGAATCCACAAAAGGGATAACCTAGTGAGTCATGCACGCGGTCTGCCAAACAAGAGTGATGACGGCCGTAACACGACGGGGAATAAAAGTAATCACACTCGTATGAATTGGGAAATGACCGGTCCAGACATCATCGCTGTGCTTTTTCCAGCTTCACAAATCTTTCGCCCTGGGAAAAGCACGTGCAGGAGAAAGTCGCGCCGCGCCGAGGCGGGACTTGAGACGGTTTGCTCTCCTGTCGATTTCAGGAGCGGTAGGAATTGCGAGTGTCCGGAGAGCTGCGCTCTCGCCCGACACCCGCGGTCCCCTTCAGCTGCGGCTGCTCTTCGGTCCGTTGCGCTCCTTGTCTGAAAGTACCGTCTGAGCTACTTGAGACGCGCTGGGACTAGCTCAGCGTCTCCTTCGGTCCTCTGCCGCACCGGCACAGGAGGACGAAGTGACCGAAAGGGCAAACAACAAAACCTGCAGGCTATAATGGTATAATGAACCGGTCAGACCGTGGATTCCCTTCGAAAGAAGGCGGACTTCGCAGCATCAATACGCTGTTTCCATACTGCAGCGCATACCTTTCCAGACCCGGACCTGCGATTGCATGGCAAGGATCCAAACCCATTTAAAGCACAAAAGCATATTTTTATGGTCGTTAGATTAACCACTGGTTCCTTACTGATCACACCTCCTTAGCTAGAAATTGCAGAGGGTTTCATTCAAATTTCTCAGATACATTCAACCCCCCCCTTCGAAAATATGCATTGGGGGAGGGGGGTCTAGGCCATGCCCAGAGAAAGAAGTACGGAGGGCCTGTCGACCAACTGCTAGGAGCGACAAAGAAAACAGCGAAAGGGCGGCCGATTGGCTGAACCTTTTAGGCCAGGATCGCTCAGATCGGATTCAAATGTGTTGCTCTCCCACCCTTTGTGGGCTTGGATCAGAAGAAGGTTTGTACTGTCACTTCCATGATCAAGCTGTGCCTACTAAACCAAGGATCCTGAAAGCAGAAATCTTGCAAGCTCGTGTGTATTCTGTTCTGCTAATTATTTAAGTAGTAGTCTTACTTAAGGAACAACATGCCAGGCAAATCACAGAGAAACTGAAAAGGGACATGTGTATTACACGTGCAGTGTCATCCTCTTATGATTCCTCATGAGCAAATCACGCAGAGCTGCATAGATGTGCTATCTTCCTCCTTGGCAAAACTGCAAAAATGCAATACCTTTTAGAAATGAAAACAACTCTTTTGACGGATTAATTTTTTCTACTTCTCCTTCCTTCTCTTTGCACATAGAAATATTTAAAAGAGATTTTTTGTTGGCAGAAATTTGAATTGTAACTATTTTTTCTCCATTCCCACATAAGTTTTCAAGCTAAAGCATATCACAATGAGCTGGGAAAATGCAGAGCTTATGTTTAACCAAATTGCAGAAGTATATTGAAGGGTGATAGATTTCCTTAGTCCACAAATGGAATATTCTATCAATTTAGAAATCTTACCCGAAGCATCAGTAAAAACCCTGGATGGCTAAAATGGAGCTGCAAAGTTTGGCATCTACAGCTACAGCAATCCTAAACGTCTGTACTGAGCAGATGCTGTTACTTTTTATTTTTAAAGCAATATAGGACAGGACCAGAATGCCAGCGTAGAAAAGAATGTTTTGAGTATTGCAATCTATACATGTCATATGCTTTTGGATACTGTATTGGATATTAATAGATCATCAAATAGATTCCTTCTACTGTTTTTGTAAGCGTTTTCTTTGTGAATGACAGGATTTTACTCCTGTTTCTACACATTTGAATTCCGTTCTCACTGAAACTGCAAGTAACAATGAAAAGTCAAAGTTTGACTTTTGAATGCCTGTTTGTTTGAATGCCTGTAACTTACATACCCTTACCAAGTCCATTGCAGGACATTTTTTTAATGAAAGCTGCTCATTTGCTAAAGTTACTTCCTCTTCTCAATCTAGCTTTAAGCACCAAATATCTGTCCTCTGACTCTAAGACTGATTTCACATGTTGTAGTAACCCATGGTTTAAATAGGATTTATTCATAAACCATAATTGGCTGGGTTTATACACTGCAATAGATAAACCATGATCTATAAGTCACAAGGGCTTATGATCATTACAAGATCATACAACACATTAAATAAAACTAAAAAAAAACCTAGCACAGTGCAAAACCCCAGCCTTTTTAAAGGCTGCAATCCTGCTGAACATTAACTATGTGAAGCCCAGCTAAACAGTGAGATTTATTTCTCAGTGGATTTCTGTAGAATAAGTATTTGAAAGCCATAATAATTAAACACACTAAACATTCATGCATCATTTGCAGAATATTACTGTCTTCTCTGCGTTACAGTTGCTACAGTAGGGATGTTTTCATAGGTTCCAAAAAACTCTTTTTCATTTAATTCTTGCAACTGCAATTCAACTGAAGAATCCCAACGTTGGCTCCAGTGCACATTCACTTTGAAACAGCTTTGTGACCACATATGCTAACAAATAGTACAATCAAATTGTATTTCAAAGCCAATGAACCATTGGATCCTTAATCTTTCCTTTATGCTGTGGGTAAACTCTGCTCTTAAATTCTAGTCATTTTTAGCAGGAACACTTGCAGAAGCATGAAGTACAATCCGAAAAGTACTTAAACAGGATTGTTTGCTACCACTGTTCAGCTACTTAGTCAAATGTTTATTTGAATAAGTAAAAAAAATGTCCTGTGTTGTTTACTTGCTTGACTCACATGCTTTCTTAAATCACAGTTGACTGGATTCACAGTTGGTCGGACAATTTTGAGCCACTCAGAATCAGATTTAGTTGGAATGGTGTGCAAGCCTGGGGGAAGGGAAGGGAAGGGAAGGGAAGGGAAGGGAAGGGCAACTTGATTACTATCAGAAGTAGGCTGAATGTTAATGTAACTCTATTAAGATTTTTAAAAAACAAAGGTAACAAAAGTTTTTTAAAAAAATCTTAAAGGACAGCATTTAAAATGCTAATAGCTTGATAAGTAAGTAAGTAGCTAATTTACATTTTGCAGAATTTCAGGGAGCAATGACCATCAATCAGGGAAGAGTAATCCTTCTGGTGAGATAGTTTGCCTTGGCCTGAGTGGGATCATGTGACATCTGAGCCACATTTTTAAAAACATTAATATTTCTTAGACTGTTCTTCCAAAACTAAAAAAGAAAAGAGGCATCTCTTGCAAAGAGACACAAAAACAGACAGATTTTCCAAATGGGAAGTATTCTAAGTATTCTCTTGATTGGGTTGAATTTGAATTCTGAACTTTGCACTTTGAAATAAATGTTTTAAGCTGTTGGGGGGGGGGCTGAATTTGTGACAAAAGCACCAACACTGATCTACTTAAAACTGAAGTAACTTCCACTGAGTTTATTTATTTATTCATTTATTCATTCATATTTCTATAGCTGCTGGTCTGACAAATATGAATCTGGGCACCATACAATTTTAAAAAGCCATAAAATAAACAACATTTAAAAATATTCCACAATTAAAAAACATCAATATTATTAAAAGATAGAAGAGAGTATTTTTGATATTACAGGCAATGTTGCCACATCAGCAATTCATCATGTCCTTGAGATCTCCTTGATCTTTGAGTTGAATTAGATTTGTGTCTAGATTTCAGCCCAAGCCTCCAAATTGAGAGAGGGGTATAGATATAACACTGTGACACTCCAACTGATACAGAAGTGCAACTTTCTGATGATATAAGCATGCCTTTTCCCCACATTAGCTGTACAGGTAAGGTTGTCTGAATCTTTCAGTATAAATTAATGAGAAAATAATATAATCTCTAGAACTTCACAGTGGAAGAATACTTTCTGTACAAAATTGTATGCTCCCAAAAAGGCCTAAATACTTGAAAGCAAAAGTAGCTTTCACCCACATCAGCATTTTAGCAATGACCTGCTACCCAGTCATACTGACAAGCATGCTGGGTGTAAAAATATCAGTTTGCGTGGCCATTCCTCATTTTCCATGGTTGCAACATCTTAAGTCTCAGTGTTGGTCTCAAGAACTTGAGTTTCCTTAGTTTGTTCAACAGCTGTTGCCAGCTGTTGAATCTTGGAAGTTGAACCATTTTAGTGACTTGCTATAGATGTAGTTTTAACTCTCCCCACTTTCAGAGATGTTTGTATCCCCCTTGGATCTGGCAGGAGCTCAGCTCAGCAGTTCGATTCCATTCTGGAAGCCCAATCAGCACTTGCTTGATTTGCAAGACTGTCCCTTTCTCACAAGGATGGGTTTCAGAGAATGTGCTAAATGACGTAAGAGGGAGTGATTTGGACTTAGCATGCTGTGTGAACTCAGCCATTTGTAGTATATCTAACAAATGAGGGCTTAGCTTAGCACACTGTGCGAACCCCTCAAGGTTCTTGCCCACCAAGGTTTCTCATCATGTTTAGCTTTAGAGAGCACCAGAAGGCCGCTGGGGGCTTCAAAAGTCAGTGATATGCCAAAAAAATCCCCAAGAAGCTTCTCCTCCCAAGTCTATTGCTCTTCTGAGGAAGAAAGGAGGTACAGTATTTGTTTTTCAGTTGCTATGCAATCTTCCAAGGAAGAAATCTCTACACAAACAGAGGACCGTCTTTTTGGCAATAGGCAAGTTCAGAGCACTTGCTTCCTGGTGAACTTTGGCAGTCACTGTGGTCAGGTACAAAAGACAGCACAGCCTGGTGATTCAACATAAGTCAAGTTCATGCTGCTGCAAAAGCAGATTTGAGGGGGGGAGAAATCCTCCCTTCCTCCCCCCCCCCCCCAATCTTCTTTGAGGCCAGAGGTAGGGAAACAGGGCTGGCTTTGAGGCCTCTCCTCCTGGGGTTTGCGGAACAAAAAACAGGAATGGAAAAAGTTGATCAGTCAGTTCTGAGAGAGGAGAGCTGACAACCAAAGGGAGGAGGTTGGTAAGGGAAGGGCTACTGCCATAAGCAGACACAGGAAGTGACTCGCTTGTGGTCTGCAGTCCAAGAAACTTGTAGAAAGCTTTGTTCACTTCTTCTCTTCCTCAACCTCTCTCAGCCACGTGCAAATACCAGCCCTGTCTAAAAAACAGAATAGAGGTTACTAAAAGGTTGGAAGAGTGGAAGCCATGGAGCAGCAACTCAAGACAGGCATCAAATTCTTTTCTATACTTGTCTCATCTGCCCACCGAACTCTACCTCTCTTCCCACTCTTGTTTTTCCTAATGGAGGTGAAACTGGAAATGGGCCCCATAGGGTGAACTAGGTAGTGCTGAAGCTGTTCCAGGGGCAAAAATAGGGGGCAGAGGAAAGATTCAGCATCTGTTCTTCTATTTTATCTGCTTTAAAGCAATCCCAGTCTACCCACTGCTTTTCAAGCTTTGCAGCCCAAGCTTTTTTTTTTTTTTTAACCTTTGCCCCCAAATCCAGCGGATACTGTTATTTTGAAACAGCACTTTAAGAAGTAGGCCAGAGTTAGGGCATCTATGAAACAAAGCCAAGTCTCCTTTAGTGGAACTCAAGACTTCTACGTAGTTTTCTTAGTCTTCTGTCAACTATTAATTAGGCCTGACTTTGCTTAGCTTCTGAACACAGGCACAGGTGCTTCCATCTGCTGTAGTCCTGCATATATTTTTTTGCACTCCAGCTCCAGGGAGTCCTGAAGTTTTGCAATAGATGAGAGTTGGAATCTGGAAAGCCACAGATCCCAATTCATATCTGTGGGTCAGGGCCTTTCCAAGTGCTCTGGCGCTTTGCCACAGTTTGGACGCTCAAGCTGTTCTTTGTGTGATATCATTAGAGTGTGGCAACACAAGAGAAGAATTAAATTGGAGCTACAGGCACTACAACTGACTCTGTGTCAGTCACATGATCCCTACTAGTACCATAGCCCAAAGAAGCATAAATAAGGCAGGATTGGGAATTGAAAAGAAGCCTCGGCTTTTCTTTGCAATTAGTCTGTAATTCTAAAGTGGGCAATTAATGGGACAGTGTATTTGCTAGTTTTACTAGGAGGTAAGGAGGTAGCTTAAATAGATAACACAGGATGTTCTATCTTGATTGGTTTAGCAAATCAAGAATATCTCTGAAAAGGTTTTTAATGCTAGCCTTAGTGCTAAATAGATCACAAGCCTTTCCCAAGCTAATCAACCCTCACAGAGAAGCACCCTGCTGTGTCTGTCCCATGCTTGTATATGAGGACCTTTCTCTATTTGTCTTCACTGAAATTCCATTTACATCAGATGCTTTTTGCAGACATTAATGGATGTGACTTTAACAGGTGAATAGACTACTTCATGGTTAAAAAAAAGAATTAGTGTGACTTTTATTCCATTAAGCTATGTAAGATAAAGTTGCCAAAACATCCCCAAACAACAGAGACCAGCTGTATCACTTTATGGCTGCATGAAGCTCATTCAGTATGTCATCTTCTGAGATCCTCACAATGTTCTCGAGTAACACAGGTAGACCCCACTTAATGAGTGCCCTGTTTAGCAACTTTTTGAAGTTATGACAGCACTGAAAAAGTAAGTTTATGACCAGTCCTCACATTTATGACCGTCAGAGCAACCCCATGGTCAGGTGATTGGCATTTGGACACTTTGCAACCGGCAGGCATTCACAACCATTGCAGCATCCCAGGGGTCACATGATTGCCATTTGTGCACTTCACAACCGGCTTCCAACAAGCAGAGTCAATGGAGAAGTAGGTAGTAAAATTGCAAGTCGCGGTCACACGATGTCTCACTTAGTGACCCGTGTTGATTTGCTTAACAACCACAGCAGAAGTGAGGTTGTAAGCCTGTTGTGGTTATGTGATGTTTTGCTTAGCAACCATGTTGCTTAGTGACAGAGTTGCTGGTCCCAATTATGGTCGCTAAGTGAGGACTACCTGTAAAATATGAATATAAGCAGTTCTAATAACATATGAGTGAATGAGCTCAGTTATTGAATTAAGTCTGTGTAAGAAAAGAGGATTAAGCACAAGAATTAAGCTGAGATCTTTAACTATTAATGGGACTTCATGGAACACTTTAGCCCAGTCATTCTCCCCCAATCTCAGTTATGGTATTTGTGCAACACTGCATTCCAACTGTGCTTTGACACACACTTCCAGTTATGCCCATTAGCTCCTCCCATAAGCAGGTACACAGAAAGAAATACAGATGGCTTTTTCCAATTACAGTGGTACCTCGAGTTACGAACTTAATCCATTCCGTGACTCTGATCGCAACTCGAGTTGGTCGCAACTCGAGGTAAATTTTCCCATAAGGTTCAATGTAAATATGGCTAATCCATTCCACCCTCCGAATTTGGTCGCACCACGAGGCAAATTTCCCCATAAGGTTCAATGTAAATACATTCTTGCCAAGCCTGCTCTGCATTTTCTTTGGAGCCATGCTGACAAGCACACCAAAAACCTTCCAAATGCCACAAAACACACCACAAGCCTCACCAAATGTCTCCTTGCTACTGCGATCTCGCCCACAGGAAGCCGCGACCGCGTGGCAGCAGGGCAAATGGCTGCGGATCCGGTTCGTAGCTTGAGGCGGAGTTCGCATGTCGAGGTAAATTTTTGGGGCTGGAGCTGGTTGTATCTCGAAAAATTCGTAAGGAGGGGCGTTCATAATCCGAGGTACCACTGAACTTGCTTAATGGATAGTCCAAGGAAAGAACTCTAACTTGCTGCTCTTAGGCTCTGTGATGGTGGTGCCAAAGTCCTTGGTTCGGACAACCCGTAAGCAAACTGGTAGAGGAAGCCACCAATGATTTATTAATCACATACAGCAGGAACCAACTGGTGTGCTCACAGCAATTTACATCTGAACACCACTTTGTTGTTAGGCTACATGTTCTACATATATCTTCATAACATTTCATTGTTATTGTCACACCAGTTTTATGTGCCATTCTCTTCTATGAAGAGCGAGAAAACCTTAAACAAGTATCTTGAAGCTTTAAATTATGTATAAAAGGTTTCAGCTCATCTTTACTAAGTTCCCAAAGTTCAGTGATATGATTAAGTAGTAATGGCCAACTGCCATTTTCCATTAAAAATCCTGTGGTTAACATTAATAGAACAAGCATGTGTTAACTTACAAAAACGATTATAGCTCAAAGCTAATCTGTTTTTAGAGCAGCCACATATCCATCATTCTGTTGTATACAGTTAATTGGAATAAGCACATCTCTTTTTCTTGTTCCTCCACAAACATTCTAGAGATGAGCTGCTTTGAGGGTATATAAAAACACTGGATGTATTGAACCTCATACCTTGGAAAAGTGAGATGTTCCTACATAGAAACACATACTTTATTATAGGACTGCATACATATAGGGTCCAAATACCACATTTTGTTGTGGAATCATGAACTCTCCCCCTCGTCAATTTATCTTGTAAATTCACACTTGATAGACTGGTGCAAAGAAACTAAGGGGAGGAGACTAAGAATCAACGATGGAGAAAAACCCATATCTAAAGCTATGAAGAAGACCAGTTCCACACTGTCTTTCTGCCCTCAGGATAGAGATCTATAAAATGCCCTATGAGATGTCTTTCTAACAGGACTGGCCATAAAAGAATGCCTGCAGTTTTTGAGGAATGTCAACTTGCTGAAACCTGCCGTGGACAGCAGCAGCACCGTCCCCCTTGAGAAAAAGTTGGGATATAAATTGCAGTTATTGCATAACTGCAATAACAAGAGGATGAAGACTTCACTGAAAACTGATGTTGTAACCTTAACTGCGAAGGGTTGAACATTTTTGTAACTTCAGTATTTCAAAAAAAAAAAAAGACATTACAAAAATTAGAGAAAGATCTCTGAAACAGACATGAATTACAGTTTTTTGCCTATCCAAGGAATAGTGAGTATTGAAGGATGTGAGCACAAATGTAATAATTTAATATGAAGATCTGCACTAGAATTATAAGCAGCCAAACAGCCTTTTAATTCTCTCTCTCTCTCTCTCTCCACACACACACACACACACACACACACACATACACATACAGGAAAATGTCCATAAATGACTTATGGTATATATGTATGTGTAGCCAGAAATGGCAGTATGGTTATTTTACATGTGCTTACTCATAGATTGAAAATAAGTTTTCCTGGGATTCATATTGCAAAGCATTGTCCTTCCCTTCTAGCTATGCAGAAGGCATTTATAGAGGGATCATGTTTCATAAGGAAAGCAAAATTCCATCTCAAAACTATAACTCTAAATTTAACTTCAGAAACTCAAACAATTATATTTCAGAGAAGCACATGACTAAAATAAATGATTCAGAATGTTGCCTGCTTTGCTTTAACTTCTGATTGGCTCTGGAGAACCTCAAAAGAGCTGGACAATAGGTACATCGATACAAGGAAACGTTTTGATTAAAATGCTCAGACCTGAGCTGCAATTCAATCTTTTTTTTTTTCCTTTCAGTGGTTACAAACTGGGGCCTCCTACAGAGTCAGTTCTGTCATGACCTTAAATGCTATAGGTTGCTAAACAGGTGTATATGTCCTGAGAGTCCAGAAAAGAAACTATAATTAATAACCAATCACTATAATTTATTAAATGCTATTTGAGACTACTGTAGGCAGGGCAATCAAATAATAACCAGCTGACAATCTACAGGGAATTTAACACCAAGAATTTTTGGGACTAATGGCATACCAAACAAAAAATAAACAGTTCATAATGATGGAAATTTAGCACATTATTCAGTTAAATGAGAGATAAAGAAGGCAGAGACTAGCACATTCAATTCAACAAGAGCAAGCTGAAGCTGAAATTTAGAGTGGCAAGAGAAGCAGGGGAGGGTTCCAAAATGATTCACATCATAGTGTTCAGCTATAGAAAGAGAAGGTAGGCAGTGAACCTGCCACATAAAGAAAGCCAGCACTCTTTAAGCTTCTTGCCATAGCAGAAGACAGAAACTTGCAAGATTTACACTGCCCCTCCCACAAATACATATGTTGAAGAGGAGCATCTTTTGCACAGGCACCAATTTGTTTGGGAATGGAGAACATAGTCAGTTTCTGGACTGAAGAGGGGGAGAGACAGAGAGAAGGGGAAAGAATCGCCTTTCCTTTGCAGTGCTGAGCTGCATTAGCACACAGTTCCCGACCTCAAAGGAGGGGAAGTTAGAGGTTCCTGTCAAGAGCTGCTTGCCAGTTCTTCTTGGCCTGGTTTGCTTTGTGAAGCTACTTGGCTCCCTGGAAGATAAGCATCAGTATACTGGTCCTTTGTCTTATTCTGGATCCAGCTGATCAGGTGACGCCAGATGGATCCTCCAGGCTGTGAAGCTCAAGTCAGCAGGGCTGCTTCAGGGACCCAGGAAGACCATCCTGGTTTCTCTCTGGGATAAGCAAAAGGTTGGCAGATGGGATGGGGAAATTCAAGGCTAGCTGCCCCTTTCTGTAGTCTCCTGGAAGAAAATTATTTCTACTCCAGATAGGCCCACCTGGGGAAAATGAGGGACAAAGAGGTGGTCAAAACTAACAATAGAGAAAGAGACAAAAGGGCAGGGGAGGTTGGGCCAGGTGACTGGCTTGAGTTAATGTTTACCTCCTGGTTGAACAAAAGGTTAATAGCCTTGAAAATGTTTCCAGACACCTTTTGAATTTGAGGTTCCAAGGAACTGCTGATGAGTCATTGAAAAGCTTAAGCCTTTGTTTGTAACAAAAGGGAAGACCCAGAAATAATGCACAGCTCTGGAAAATTAACTTACATAGATCTCTTTTTGCTACATCCACCATTATTTTACTAAGACCCAGCAATCAGCAATGAGAGGGATGATTGCCCAATCTTAGTTTGGGAAAGTCACTCTAAGGCCCTTTTTAAAATCATTGTTATTCCCTGTTATTCCTAGAATTGCTGCACACAAGGGACTACAGACAGCATCATGCTTTTCTTCAGATTAAGATCCCTTTCCCAACTAACACTGTCTACCAGACACCTTCTAGTGCATAAGACATTTGGGTTCACTTTGGAAGGGAACTGTTTGCTACAATTAGCATTTTTGAATGAGCAGCCTCAAATTATCCTACTTTGGACATACGTGAAGACCCAGTTTCCCTAGAGAAGGCTCTTATGCTGAGAAAGGTGGAAGGAAAGAGAACGACCAGCAGCAAGGTGGATGGACGCAGTTACAGTGGCGATGAGGGCACCGTTGGGAGACCTGAAGGACCTCACCTTTTCTAGATCATGGAAGGCAGCCAACAGTTATAACCAAGGCAAACTATAAAACAGTTAAACCCCAGTAAAAGCTGCTGAAATCATTATTAATCCAACTCAAAAGACCTGGCTGAAGAGGAAGTTTTGACTCCCTTCCTGAAAGGGAGTGGTGCATGATAGGGGAAGATAAGGACAATCCTCCAGAGAGGACATTCCATAAAAGATATTGTCTTTCTGAAGGTAGTAGCTCAGAAAGAGAACAATTGTACATAGACATCACTCTGGAGATAGAGTAGTCTTAGTCTAAAAGTTGGTTTGCAATGGCTGATCATGATTTCTGATGGAGAAACAAGCATGTCTTCATGTTAGATAGATTAGCTTAATTTGCTCAAACAAGGAGAAAGATGGTGTTCTATAAATTAATACTTGCACTTCTGTGCACTGTGTGAAGAAATCCTTAAAGTATTGAAAAAAACTATTTTTAAATTCAGTCACAGTTTTCAGACTTATTTGTGTTTAACTCATCTGCAGCCTTGATGAATCAACAGCACCTAAGAAAATCTTCAGTAATTGTTTTTCAGTTCATAGTATAATCTCTCAGTTATTAAAATTGGAAGTTGCATCACCCAGAGAGGGACAGCACTTTATTTCAAAACATAATTGACGTATTAAAATATTGATAACCTACACACTATCCTAGGGATATCAGGGCAGGTTACAATCCATAAAACACAGAGGATAAATCATTAAAGTGAAATAAAAATAAACAGCACTAAAAGATTAAAACAGTAATAACCACAATACAAAAAAGGTACAGGATCTAGCTAACACAGGCCTCCTATTTTGCTCTAGGGTATTTTTACCCACTAAGGTAAAATTTAAGCGATCTTGAGCTATCAGTCATTTTAATTGTGGGGGAGAGGGTGCTCTGTGCCCTCCTGCCAGAAATTATTGGCTCAACAGCTAGCATGGCCAAGAGGTGATATAAGTTGTGGTAAACAATATCAGGAGGAATATAACTCCTGTGTCATTTCACATTTTTGTGAGATGGGTTGCTTGATAGATAGATATGATGGGCAGACAGACAGACAGACAGACAGGAAGAGATGTTCTGCAACCTACCCCTATTATTCATTTCATGATAAGTAAACACAGCCTTTTACGCAGCCTATTTCAGACCCCTCCCAGCCGTATCCTCTCCAGATATGTTCATTCCTGCATTTTCCAAATTAACTGGAAGAAGAAAGCAACACCTCTGAGGCTCAATTTCACTTCCTGCTTGCTCCATTACCAGTAAGGGCCACCCATTGCTTATTAAGTGTAGGAGTGGGTGACCTGTCATCCTCTACCCATTCCCAGCCCATTTTCCAAACACAACTGTGGACTGTTCCAAGACAAGATTTGAGGAATTTGGGGTGGAAATGATGACAGCATAGATGTACCCAACAACAGATTGTCACTAAACCTCCTAGTGCTGGCCTAAGTAAGCTATAATGGCATAAGGAGGAAGCAATGGGGAAGCAAACCACTCACGCTCAGGAGTGTAATCTGCCAGAATTTTCCAATAAAGCTAACCTATTACTCTCTATCCCATTTTATGCTGCTTGGTTTATTACATTCCTATTTTCAAACAAGGATTTACAGGAGCACCACACAGTGGTTTAGTTGGGACATGCATCTTCTGACCTAACCTATGGAAAGTTACCGGCCCAGCTTTGCTAGTTAAAAAGTCAAATTTGATTTTTCTCCATGCCCTAAATCTTAAAGCTGAAAAAGCAACAAGGTCAAAAATTACATAGGCATCTCTCTAAAATATGAATAAGGGGACGACACTCTTAATATTAGTGATTTGCATGTTGTGCTAAGCTCTAATGTAGTTTGGTATTGACTTACAGTGTTGTGAACTCAGCCATTCTTGTTTGTAAATCATAGTTTTTGACTTGGTATTCTGTGTGAACCTGGAGAAAAATTATCTATATGGTCATTAAGAGTTGAAATTGACTTGATGGCACATATCAATTAATTCTGTATGAATCCAGTCAGTTGTGATTCAGTTAGTAAATGATGCTTAAACAAGCCATAATTTAGTATAATCTGTGAACCAGGTTCCTCTTTGCCTACATCAAATCAATTCATTAGAAGCTCAGAGGCAGTTTAGTTTTAGCATATGACCTGTTCTCATAAAAATTTCTCCAGAGTAATAGCTAAGAACCAGGAATTGGTTACCTTCACACATTATATTTAGCTCAGTTACTGAATTAACTTATTTTCTGAGTTTACACAATACACTGAACCATAAATTAATTAAACTGGCTGGATTCACACCACATACTAAGCCACAAAAACCAACCAAGGTTAACACTAACTAAAGTAACGTGTTATGCAAATTTTTGACTGACTTGATTCAGCATGTTGTCTGGGCCCAATGGCAGTTGCCAGGACCTTCAAAGTAGAGATATGCTTACATGTACACTGTAACCCTGGAATGGGAATGAGCTAAAGTCAGTGCATTTTGACTTTATTGTTGTTTCCAGCAACAAGCACAAAAACACCCCCAAAAATTATTTAATGTCCAGCTTGTAAATGAAATGTTTTCTGATCAATAATTATGTTGATATTTCTGTAGACAGCCCAAATACAAAGATCTCAAAAATGTTTACAGTGTCTCTTACAGAATTTCACTGGCACTGTGTCTTCATCCAGAGAAATCTAATCTGACTGAAAACACAGATAAATGTAGAGTAGCTTGCCATCACCTGATGCCATCGAAGGGTGCCCAGCTACTGTCATTCCTAGCCACCATGGTCAATGTTTTTGAGCTTAAAAGGATACTGTAATGTGTCGATAGAGCAAACACAGCAGATCAACTCTTCCTACACTAGGAGCTGTTGCTCTGTCTCCACTTACTGATCTAGCAGAGCCAGTCAAAAGTCTGCATACAAGGAGGGTTGATATGGAATCATCTTATATGGAATCAGTCCACTGGCCTGTCTAGGTTAATACTGACTGGTAGCAGCTCTTCAGGGTTTCACAAAGGAGTCCTTCTGAGCCCCACCTCAGCATGCAGATGAACAGCCAATCACTCATAGCTCTTCCAAGAGAAAAATTCTGGATGATCAATCATTGTAAAGAAGTAACTATGTTTTTTTTTAAAGATCATCTCTGTAAAGCATTTAACAATTTTACTGGTTCAAGAGCTACTTGAAGAGGACCAGGACCTTGTGGAAAGTGCAGCTTTGCTGAGGGAAGATAGGAACTTGTTCCTAAAGCACTGGGTACTCCCTACAAGTCTATATACTGCTGGTATATTGCAAAAGATCAGCTGCTGTGGAGGAGGCCTATGCAGTATCCTTATAGAATCAACAAAAGCCTCAACTCTTGCAGTTTTACTGTCCCCACTTCAGCTTTTTGTGAGCTGGGGCTACAAATCAGCACATGCTTTGTTCTTCAGAATGCAGAAGGTCAGCTAACTGGTCATGCAACATACTGTGATTTTTATGCTTCAGGGCACTGTGAAAGAACAGATCACACTTTTGCCAGGGTTCCTTCCAAGCAGATACAGGAAGAAAGTATTTTCATCTCGTTCTGAATAGAAAGTTTCAACAGGAGGAGAAAAAGAGGAACAAGAGGAGAGAGGAAATTTGGGAAGGAGGTTGCATCATTCAATACAGTCCCAAGTCTGAGTAGCGCAAAGCTATCAATGCCTATCTGTCTCATAGTTCAACTGCAATGTTTTTTTTTTAAAGGCCTTCCAAGCAAGAAGAATCAAAGTCTCAACAGCTTAACATAGAATCAAAATGTAAACATTGAAAAGGAGTTTGGGGATTATCTGGTCAAATCCCTTGTCCAGTGCGGGAATCCACTGTGGTAGCATCCCCAAGAGATAGACATCCACCTCCACCAAAGGAAAATCCTCTCTCCAGAAACAGTCTACAGTATTGCATTGTTGAATAGCTCTTATCATTAGGAAATTCTTCCTGATCTCCAATCAAGATCTGCTTCCTTGTGATTTAAACTCACTGCTTCTTGTCTTTGGGTACAAGTCTACCTTGCCTTCTATGTGACGGTCCTTCAGATACTTGAAGACAGCTATCATGTCTTCCTGTTCTCTTCTCCAGGCCAACCATAGCTATGCCTCCAACTGTTCCTCATAAATGTTTCTTTTCAGGCCTCTTATTATCTTGATCGCTCTGCTCTGGTCCGCTAATTTTTTAGTGTCTTTCCTAAAATGCATTGGCCAGAATTGAACACAGTGTTCTAGGCATGATCTGAGCAATGCCCAGGACCAGTGGCTTCTTGTGGTCTTGACTCTATACTTCTGTTGATGCAGCCTAGTATGGCATAGCCCAGCCCACATTTTTTCAACTTCTGTACTGAAATCTCATGACTTTGTCAAACATTTTGCAGAAGTCAAAGTACTGTACACTGTTTACCACATTCCCATGATCAACTAAACAGTTCATTCTACCAAAAAAAAAAAAGACATTGGGTTGATTTGATGTGATCTGATAACCTCATGCTGGCTCCTGCCAAGCAATAATTTTTCTCTTCCCAAAATTCTCACAAGCCAATTGCTGATTAATCTGTTGCAGAGTTCTGCCCGGTACTAACTTCATGTTGATGGGTCTATAGTTACTTTTTTTCTCTCTTTTTCTTTGTTCTTTTTTTCTTTTGGTGCCTGACTTCTTAGGAAGTCAGTTTTGACTCCTAGTGACTGCCTGGATAAGGCTCTGTGGTTTTTTTAGCAAGATTTCAGAAGTGGTTTGCCATTGCCTCCTTCCTAGGGTAGAGAGAGAATGATTGCCCCAAGGTCACTTTGTGCCTAAACTAGGACTAGAACTCACAGTCTTCCAGTTTCTAGCCTGATGCCTTAACCACTACACCAAACTGGCTCTCTCTATAGTAACTTAGGTGCTTTTTTTCCCTTTAAGGTCCAAACAACACTTGCCTTTCTCCATTCCTTTAACACTATGTCCATCCCCCACAATTTTAAACAATCACAGAAAAGGGTTCCAGGATGTCATCTTGTAAGCTCCTTCAAGACACTCAGGTATAATTGATGTGGTCCTAAAGGGTTAAACTCATTCATAGTAACCAGGTGGTCCCTAACTTTGTTGGTTCTTGCTCCTTGTATCTTTTGTTCTGCTTGTCATTTATCATAGAAGATGGAAAAAGTTGGAACTGAGGAGCACTGCCATCTCCCTGCCACCTAATACCATCCTACCATCTTCTCCAAGAAGCAGGTCCACTCCTCCCTTTTTTCTTCTTCTTACTAATGATATAGTGAAGTTTTAAGTTGCTTTTGAACCTAAGTTCTTTCTGTGCTTTAGGCTGACTTTCTTTCTACAGACATTTGCTACTATACTTTCTTGGTGATTTCAGCCATCTTTCATTTCTCATACATGTCCCTTTTAGCTTAGTTGAGAAGCCCCCTATGCCTCCACATTGGTTTCCTAAGCTGCCATTTTTTTTCCTTCGCATTGAAATGGTGTGACATTGTACTTCCAGAATCTTATGTTCCCTTCTATAGTCTCTTCAAACCCAAGATGATATGGTCATTTCCTTGCAAGGTTCCCAAATTAGCCCTTCCCTACTGGATAGGATGAGATCTAGGAGAGCTGATCTTGTCTCTACTTCAGTCTTCTGGAACAATGAAGCAGTCAAAAAGACCACTTCTGGAATGTTTGAAACCTTGCAGCCTTAGATGATCTGTTTTTCTAACAAATGTCCAGTCTCCCATTATTAATATGTAATCTCTTCCATGAAAGTCCTGTAGTCTGGCCCAGAAGGGCATTATCCAGATCTTCTGATTTAACACTCTATAGCACAGCCCCACAATACATTGTTGGTTCTGCTCCTAATGCTGTCAACTGAAGCCTTATGCTGAAATTCCTGGATCTCCATTTTCTACATCTAGGGTTTCATATAAAGCTACTTACTCCCTTTTTTCTGACCTATTCCTTTAGAATAAATTATATCCTTGAATCGTTGCATTTCACTCATCAGTTTTTCCCCTCTGGCAAAGCCTACTAAGCAAAGCCACATACAAGTTTTATAAAAAAATATTTAAAAATTACTTGTTAATCTTAGAAAAGTGAGATCACTACTAGCCTTGCTGCCATATCCTCCACTTAGTTCCCTATAATGCTACTGAAGTTCTGATCACTATTAAATGCAGATCTTTCTAGACTTCTATCAAGACCTAGAGATAACATTACACATGACTTAGGATTTCTTACATAAGCATCAGAAGAAGAGTAGCAGCATTAATTCTTTCCAAAATCTAAAGCCTAGCTGCTTCCACAAGTCTATGAAGAGCACTGCTGGTAGCCAAGATTTTTTTCAACTCAATACAGGTAGACCTCGCTTAGCAACTGCCTCATTTAGCAACCGTTCATAATTACGACAGTGATGAAGTAACTTTGTGACCAGTCCTTGCATTTGCAACCTTCGCAGGTCTGTAAAGCAAAGGAAAGCTAAAATAAAATCATAAGCACAGTTGTGGTTTCAGTTAGTGATCACTTCACTTAATGACTGAGTTTCCGATCCCAAATATGGTTGCTAAACGAGGACTAACTGTAGTAGTAGTGCTCTCTGTATATAAACAATCAATTTTATAAAATTATCAAACATCAGCACTAGAGAATTTAAGCTTTTATCAGGTACTGCAACCAAGTTCTTCCACCTTCACAAAGGTCATGGAAAAAGAAGAGTTTTAAAACCTTGGGAATTGGCTCACCTTAGTGGACCTTTATGTAAGATAATCACTGAGAAATCCTGCCCACCGCTAACTGGAACGAGTAAGTTGAATTACATTTGTCTGACAACACATGTCCTTGTTCTTGCCCCTCCTCTCTTCTCAGAAGGAAGAACAAGCAGTTTTCCACTTGCTAGCCTTCTTTTGATGGCACCACAATATTTTCTCAAAATTCAGACATGGCCACTAGCCCCAAAATGTTCATCCAAATCATCTCAGAAGAAGCAAAGAGTTCATAAAAACCACTTTTATTTAACACCATATATAAAAAGTTTACACTTAAAATTTATCTCTGTCCTGTCCAGGGAAGACTATGGCTTCCAGTGACTTGTACCCTGAGTGCACGAATATCTCTGCATGCACAGAGACAGAAATATACAAGAATTCTCATATCCCTATTCCAATAACCAAAACAACCCAGGAAAAGGTTCTTCCAGCACAGGGTCATAGATTCCAGCCTATATTCTAAACCAGTCTGGATAGTGAGTTCTGCATAATAAAGCAAAAATAGTCAGAAAGTTTCACAGATTTGCAGTGAGAGTACCAGGCTCATGTTTCTGATCCATCATAATCCACTTCTATGCACAGTCCAGAACCATCTAACTACTTTGCATAATTTCCACCACAATCTCCAGCAGCTGCTATCCAACAAAAAGTGACAAGTGCAGGATTAACCTTGAAGTAACTCTGGAATCTCCTTCAGTACAATAGGAAGCGTTCTGCCAGGCTGGCCTGACTCATCTCTTGGTTCACAGGATATGACCCATGCACAGTCACTGAAGACATTTTGCATACATTCAAGGGTTTATGATGCTGAGAAAGAGGATGGATGCAAATTATCCAGTTGCAGTTACCCAATGTTGCTAAAACTTCCAACCAAAGCAAAATTTAAAATTGTTATGAGCAACAAGGACTGGAAGGTGATGCAAGAACTATTCTTCTAATCCAAGAGGAACAGAAACATTGTAGTCAAGAGTTCTTCAATTCACTCTAGCACTTCTAATACTGTCTTACGGAGAGCAATTGAGAACATTTCTTCCCAGGGCACACGTAGCCACTCCACCAATTCAGCCAGCAAGTCAGGGCATTCTGTTCGCAAATGCCAAGTGGTTTCCACTTTTAGGACCTGCAAAAGGAAAGATGGTGTTCAATTTACTAGGAACTAGCCCCCAGACTAACCTCAGTTAGCAAGTCTCAGCTGGGAAGTGAAGTGTATTTCTCGATTCAAGTTCCATTCCAAACTCAAACAGAGCTAAATTTCCCCGAGACCCTGATTCCCCCTGAATTATAATTTACCTTGGGCACAGTAAAAGATATGTAAAATTAAAGAGATAAATTAACCATGCAACAATGCTCATGTTCCCTTGACAGCCCTTTTTAATGGCACCCACACCTGTGAATTTTTTAATATCCCAGAAGGAAGCCTCATACATCATTTTTTACCTCATCATACAGTTGCAGCTTTACATCACAAGGAGAGAAACGGTAAAGTACTACACCACTGATGCTGCTGATTGACTCATTTGCTTTCAGCAGGATGCAGTCCTTGGGCTGTTTCTCAATATCACTGCCTGAACCAGAAGAAGGCAGGACTTGTTGCCACTGATGATCTTCTTCCACCAAGAATATATTACTACGAGTGCTGAGCAAAGTCACAGGAAATACAGAAGACCCTGGAAAAAAGAATTGCTTGGGCCACTTACAAAACTCCAATTACAAGACTATTGTACAGTTGAAAAAACAATGCAAGGAACACACAAACACACTAGTCTCCATACCTTGGATGAGGTATGTCAGTAAGTAGAAGAATGGTCTGGTTGAACCACTTGCAGCTTCTCTTGCAAGATCCTTGTCAATCAATGGCCTACAGCACAGGCACAAGTAATTAGCAATATATTGGTTAGTAGATTCACCTTCACTTGCCTTGATCTGCCTCTTGTACAGGTTGAACCTCCCGCTACATATCCCAGGCATGTCACATCAACTCTAAGGCTACTTTTACTTGCACAGTACAAAGGCAATGAGCTTCTTACCATAATGGGTGCTGTGAGTTCATTTCTACTACAGTGATTTCTGGGACTTTTCTCCTGCTTTTAGTTGGCAATTCTTCTATGAGGTCTGCATGAAGACATTAAAGGAAGTCTTGATAACCTAAGGTGAATCTTCCAGCAAAGGGTGTATATCAGGACTAGACTGTTGCCTCACTTCAACTGATTTTTGAAACCTAAACAGTTTACAGAAGTTCACTGATACCAACACTTGGTTAGCACTACTGTATCATACAAGCTATCTTCAGACAGACATTTCTCTCACATGGAACTGGACAAAAAGCTTAGATCATGAACATAACCCAATATCTTTTCTTACATGTCAAGCACTGGAGAAATCTTCTGCAGCGGCTCTGGTTGCGAAGTAGCAGTGTATAGGAGACACGGGGATTCACAAACTCCATATGTAAGCTTTGATGACATAATCCCACCTCCAAGCAAGAGAGATCAGACAGGAAGTGACAGTCTCCCTTCTTCAGCCAATCTGATGGTTGTCCCCTAGTAGATGAACCAAACAGCATGTCACCATATAGCAAGGTGATGTCCACTCTTCCAGGAAAAAATAGAGGATGGTTTGCTTGGCAGATGGTAGCAGTGAGAAAGGTTCACTGCATTTTTATCAGTTTAGGAGGAGAATGCCTGCTTCTGCAAAAAACCATTATATCAATGAGCTCTACATAAATAAGGCTCCTTGTTCTCCCATCCAAGGTATGATAAGTGGTGATCAGACTCATAATTTTCTTAGTGTGCAATTTCCTCCTCAGAAAGGCTGGGTTGGCATACTTAACATTCAGTGCCCCCCAAAATTGTTATTTGACAGTTTTTCTGATACATTTAAACATTAAGGTGTTTGGTTTATTGGAATTTTATCTTGTTTTGAAGACTGCTCTGAAGAAAGGTATAGAAATTAAAAAGGAGATGAGAGACAGCTCAGTAATATGGTAGTTGTTTTCTATGAATAAAAATCCTAGTTCAGTTGTTAGCACCTCCTGTTAAAAAATCTCAGGAACCAAGGGATGAAAAAGACCTCTTCCCCATGATTACAGTGTCTGATTCAGCATAATAGAGACAGAGACAGACTGATTAGTTTTAAGGCTCTAGTAGCTACAGCATTGTCAACTACCTTCAAGACACACTTCTAAGCATAGAGATACATCCCTAAAACAACACTACTCACCTTATCTCTCCAGTTACCTCCAACACATGAAGTTGGACATCTGAAGCCACCAAGAGCGCTAGGAACTCCCCAGGCCATCCATTTTTCACAACCGCTACCTAGAAAGAGCATGCTAAAATAATTATGCCACAGTAATTCCAGGTATGCTCCCAATAGCAACCCTGTGGAAAACTGCTTTTCATACCTTGAGAAAACATTTGAACTCTTCTGCCTTCTCAAAGACTTCCATATCTAAATAAAGTTTTAGCCGATGGTCCACAGAGAATAAGTCTCGCATGCCCAACGTACTATTGGTGGCTAAGAAAGGAAAGCATTAGAGTTAATGAATTGGTTTCAATGGGTTGAGTGGTCAACAGCATCACTTAAGTTGACAGAGGGCTGTCATTTATTCCTACACCAAATATAATTACCAATTTTAGATCTTTTTCAATATGGCCATTAGTCCACTGCTTAAGTGAGAAAGGCTCAAAACTCCATTCAGTTAAACTGAGCGATGGCTTTTTGAAAGTGAAACTCCCCCTCTAGAGTGTGCAAATCTTCACTATCCAAGTCAGAGAAGCTTTTAGAAAGCTTCACTACTAACTTTCCCTCCACCTTTTTTTTTAGCGCTGTACAAGTCTCCCTGAAAACCTCTTCCAGTAATCCCTCCAGCTTTTCTTTTCCTTGTTCACAGAACTGTCTGCGCTCCATCTCTACTATCTTCTTTTGCCTCCTTAGTTTCCACTGTCTTTCCCTCTCAGATCCCACCACTCCCTCACTGCTGATTTCCTAAACGAACTTCATAACAGCATATTAGACATTCACTTCTGCAGAAGTTCAAACTAAAGAATTTTCCACATACAAGGCAGATGATTTTGGTTTATGTGACAAATTCAAAGATGCACTTCTCATTCACACTTTTTTTTAATGTAGACTTGCCTAATTTTGCAGGCATGCCTAATTTTCTTTTTTGTAGTTTTAACCTCCTTTTGTCACTACCAATGTACATATAATTACTATTAAAACTTTAGCAGTGTTTTACACCACATAGTAAGCATTCTAAGTAACTACTGAAAATCATTACTTTTAAAATAATAGCCATACAATGCCTTAACTACCAGCAGGTGGTGCTCTTGTTCTATAGCTGATGCAAAATAATCCTCTATTTACATAGGAACACAATGTTGGGGATGCTTGGAGGGAAGCAATTTAACATGTGGACTAAACTGACTCTGGGTAGAGGATCTTGCTTATATCACTACTGTTTCCAATGTCCATCAACTTCCCATAATTTCACAGACTTATACCACACCAAGGCCCATATTAGATGTTAGTAGCTACTCACGGGGACTAAGGTTCCAATGCTCCTCATGCTCTGAGCTCACGGACAGCTGGGAAGGGGTGGGACCACGGGAAGTACCATAATGGTAGCTTCCCATCAGGCTCCCTCCATTGGTATCTGTATGGCTGAGGGAGGAATATTGACTCTTGGAGGTCAGATCCCTCCTGGAAGCATCAGCTCCTTCAGAACTGTGAGAACTGGAATGTGCTGTGCTGCCATGATCATTACTAAGTTCTTGAATTTGGGTACTGGAACTGGTTCCTGTTTCAGAGTTATTGTCATCACCAATGTAAAATTTTCTGGACTCCGCCTCCTGCTGGCTTTCATTGAAGCAATCCTGAGAGAGCATTGGTGCATTCGAATGCCTCTCACACGGTAAGATGACCACATGATCACTAGAGCAACCAGGGCAGATAATGGTCTCACTGGAAGCAGCAACATCTGAAGACACAAGAAAACCATTTTTTTGCATCACCAACTTAGTCCAATAAATCAAACGCCAGGTTCTTTTCCAAAGCTTCCTTGTCCAACCAACCTCAGGACCCATGAATCAGCCACCCTGCCTTTTCCTCAGAGACATTCCGCACCCTCTTCTTGAATCTCTGGCTAATTATTTCAAGAGTGCTTTACAGAGTTTTCACTTTAGCCTTTTACATACAATACTGAACAAAGAACATTTTTCTTAGAAATCAAATAGAATGTCAGAGTATTTTTCTTCTAAAAGGAATCAACTCAAATGTTGCAGAAAATGAGTATATCAAATAATGCAATATTTTATCTCAGATGGAAAATAAATATAAAACCAGACAAAAATCTTATTCTTATACTTTGCTACATTTATATTCCTCGTTTCTTTAGGAGCTCAAGGTAGCTTGTTTTGGAATCTTCCTTTGTTTTATCTTTTAATAACAATCCTGTGAGGTAGGTTGAGCTGGAATGACTGGCACAGAGTCATCCAGTGAGTTAACATAGTTGAAAGTGGACCTGAAGCTGGGTCACCCAGTCCTGGTCCAACACTTTAAATGTTATTCCATCAGGTGTTGATATATTCATAACACAATACAGAATCAATGCATTAAAAAGCAAAAACCCTGCCTAATATAGGATATTAAATAAAATCAAAGGTTCCAGATCTCTAGGGATCTAGAAAATATAGTTACAAACAAATGTTAATGAGAAACCAGCCTAGCAAGTAATTTCAGATTCAAAGAAGAACTGTACATGACTCTTGTTATCTGTCAGACCTCCTGTCTCACGAGACATTTTACATTAAAAGACTAATTTAAAAAAAAATGAAAAGCTGGCATACTGCACAGCAAAGCACCAGCTTAATTTTATTTCTAAGAATTAATCTGGGGCTCAAATGGGCCTCATGCTTTCTTGGAAAATAATGATGGGTGGCGGCAACTCAGTGGTTTGTTTAGAGGGTGTCTATTTCCCCAGATCTTTGTATACAGAAGGCTAATTATTTCCTAGTATCTCATTCTTGATATATAAAGTTAAAGCAAAAGATGACTTTTGGGAATACTATGGACAGCCAAGAAAACAAACAAATGAATCATTGAACAAATCAACCCAGAGTTCTCACTTGAGATACAAATGACCAAGCTCAAATTATCCCACTTCAGATACATTATGCAAAGACCTACTCTCTGAAGAAGACTCTAATGCTAGGAAAGGCGGAGGAAAGAGAAGAAGAGGACGACGAGCAGCAAGGTGGACAGACTCAGTTACAGTGGCAATGAAAGCACCATTGGAAGACCCAAAAGACCAGTTAAGGGACAGATCGTCATGGAGAAAATCTATCTATGTGGTCACTAAGTATCAACAATGACTTGATGGCACATAATCAATCAATTTCCACAGAAAAAGGACAAAGATAAGCAGGAATATGGGTGGTGTAGTATTGTGCTACATCATCTGCAACACATGCTCAAAATTCGAAGAGAGCTCTCTGGTTAAAAGGTTAGTGGCTGTTGCCATCAGTCACTGTTCCCTCACTCCATTATTCCAACAGCACAGAGAGGAATCATGTTGTAAGATGCAGGATTTTAGCCCACACCATACTCCATACCTTGCTCAGAGAAAGCTATACTCTCTTTTGTAGAGACCTGTCTTTGTAACTGAAATATCTGGAACCCAAGGAACTCCTGTTTGCATTTTAGACACTGGAGCTTTGGACCTTCTGCCAATCCTCTGTTCTTCCTATTTTTCTCCAGGGTAGGTGCCAGCACTCTGAGCAAATCCTGGAAAGAGTGGTAAGACTTGAGTAAAATACAAGGCAATAACTATCATATTCCATGTGTGATTACATTTTATAACAGCTCTGAATAAAGAATGCATTCTATTGGGGAAGAGGGTAAAGGATACAAGTGTAAATACTGTATTAACTTCAAAATAAATTCCAGACAGAAAAATGCCTTGTTTACAGAATTTGCTCAACAAAGTGTGAATGGCCATAACTGCCACAGATGGCTTCAAAAAAGGATTAGATATATCCACAAAGAGTGACGCTTATCAGTTATCACAGGACCAACATGCAGTATGCACAAGGTAGGCAGATAGGGAGTTAAGTAGCAGGAGAACATTTTTGTCTTCACTTCCTATTGTGGATTTCCCATTTGTCCACTGTGGATCTGAAGCAACTATGCTTCTCCCAAATTCAATAGGATTCAAACTGCCCCCGCTTTACTTTCTCTAAAAAAATGGGCAACTTTCCCTTCTAGAGTGGTTTTGTGCTCACCTGCATACGCAGTTCAGGATGGTCATCCAATACTACATAGCAACGTTTCTGACGATCTTTGCAGATATAGTTGAAATAGAGGGTAAGAACAGGAAACTCACGCTCCAGGTCCTATTTCCAAAAAGAAATAACTTTCCGGTCAGAAGAAGATACAGACTCCAGTTTTTAAAAAAGCCATAATTAAATATCAGTATGGATATAAGCTATTCAAAGTTCAGGGAGCAGCAAAAAGATCAGTGTTGCAGCTACTCACTTTTCCTATGGATAAGAATGTGCTACTCTGCGCCTGACTGCCACCCAATATCTTGTCTGTGGCTGTTATAAATTAGGAGATTCATGAATTTATATTATACATTTTGCTTCTGCCTGCATTAATAATGACTAGCAATTTTACCTCCTCAAGGTGAAAAAAATGTTTCCCAAACTGACTATTTCTGTTTCCAGTTTCCAAGTACTTACACACTGCCTTTCTGTGAATGATACACAGTTCATTATGCCTCCAAGAAAGTCCACTTTTAAAAAATCCAGACAACCGAGCTGTATGCATTCTAATCATACTTCCAAATAATATGCAGGCCACAAAGCAGATCTAAGCTATTGCAAAGCCCAAACTCACTCACTTTATGGATGTCAAATTGTCAGGGATTAAAGATGTGCCAAGAAGCAGCACTGAACAGCAGGTGGGAGGAGCCCAAACCATAAAGGCTTTCTCTACAGCTTCCAAATTCCTACAGCCACCTATGCAGAAACTGCCAGATTTAGCTATGAACTTCCTAGTTTTAGCTCTGAATTTCCTAGTTCTAATGCAATCAGTGGAAGTGAGGAAACTAAATCTTAGGCAGAAGAACATGAAATGCCAAGGAAGGAACAGCTTCCCTTCAAGAAGGAAAAGATTTTGATTAAGTCCTGCAGTGTCTACATTACAGTGCAAAAATGAGAGATAAGCAAGACAGCAAACCTATATACTGAGACCATTAGCTCAGCACCACTGACTGCTCTAGAGAGTGCCTATAGGTTCACAAATTACTTGGAGGCAAAACTAACTAAACGACAAAACTTCTTGATTCACACAAAATAAAAGCTGTAAGCCGCAGCTTACCAACCACTATGGCCAGATACACACAACTTGCTACGCCAAAATCAAACCATACAGCTTAGCTTAGCATGTGAACCAGATCTGCAGGTATTCCCAGAATTGGAAATGCACGTACAGATCCAGTTAACCATTGGGCAACGACAGACTGGGCTGCATGATAGTCAGCTTATTAGACTAAATCTTGCATGGAAACAGTTGAAATCACCTTTCTTCTCCAGCGCATTTCTGAAGTCTCTACTTTCTGAAGACTTTGTAGTTCCAGCCTGTGTAAAACCTTGGCTGCTCTCAGCTCCACCTCCATAACATGTTGTGCAGTGACTCGCAGAAAGATCCAGTCTGGCTCTGGGTCGCCATCGCCCTCTATCTGGCTTACTAGCACAGGCTGGCATAGATCCACTGCCAATAAAAATATACGCATTAGCTTCCTCTGCATCCTATTCAGTTTTAGCAGATAAGAATGCATGAAATCCCAGATCTTTAAAGCCTATCCACAGAAACTGGGGGGTTGCAAAGACCATGGAAAATGAGACAGCTTTGAAATTTAACAATGATATGTGATGCAATCAAAGATACTTTTGTGGCAGACACTCACAACATGATTTTGCTCGTGCTACAATGCTGACTTTGGGTATTACCAATCTACTTGGAAATTGCATGACAGAAGGAACTAGGCTCCAAAAACTGGTTTCTAACAAATAGTTTCAATATCTTCATTTAGTATGACTGAACAAGAATGTTCTTTATAAACAGCAGAGGAGAACTGCAGCTTCATTTACTCTGTAAGAAATATCCCAAAGGCAAATAAGATCAAAGACACAATTTGAGATCTCTTTTAATGAAAGTAAAGTATAAACAGCATTAAGTTTTGCATTTCTCACAAAGTGCTATTTGCTTGTATGGGGTGTGTTGTTCTTCAAAGTGCATCAACAACACAACATGATTTGTTGAACAAAGATTTTTTGATAAGCTGACAGGATTTGACAACCCATGTTCTCTGGCTGTACAACTTATTTTTAGTTTGTTTGGCAACATTTGAAATCCTGCCATCACAGATGAGGGAAGCAATAAAAGCTCACTTGAAGAACATTCTATTAATAACAGTGGCAGATTCCAGAAATTGAGAGGAACATATTTACACTTTGTAAAGGAGCAAAGAACTGAAATCCTCACCTGGTCACAAACTATCCCCATCTTGGTTGTTCACAACCATTTACTTCAATGGGATTAAAACATATTAGACTTTACTAAAATGTGTTTTGTGTAAAGTGTTTAACAGGAACTGTCTGACAATTACAAGTGTTCCTCTAACAATGACCCAACATTAAATGTTAGATAGTCTTATTTCACAAGTTCTTGAATTTTGCAGGAAGCTACTATATACACTATTCTAGTAAATCCCTACAAATTCCCAGGCTTACAGGTGAGCTGTCTTTACTAGAGGATCACAAAACGAATTTCTCCAGAAGGACATCCATAATAAGAATAAGGGTATTTTTCAAATGGAGGGTTGCCCCCATCTCATATTCTCTGAGAAGAATCAAAGAAAACAGAATGGGAGAAAGTACTTATTTATTTATACAATTCAGAATGACCACAGACAAAAGTGCTAAAAAGCCTGAAAGCCTTTGAAGATTAGTTTCAATTGGAGCTGCTTGCCTGCTGAACTTCAATGTTGAATTTTAATTGTAGTGCTTAAGTCTCTTTTCTTTCCTTCCCTATTCAGTATCTCTTAATCTATCCCATCTCTATTCAGTTTTGCTCTTACACTCTTTCCTTCCCAGTGCAGCAATTTCTTACCCTCATCCATCTCCATCAGCAAAATATGTGTGAGTGTACCTGTTTTTGTGTGTTCAAGTAGTAGGTACATAAGAGAGAATGTTGATACATGCAGATAGGGATCAATCAATGTTATTTACAGGCAATTGATTCAATAGTTATTAACTCAATCAATATCTATTTGTTGTCCTTGTGCTGCTCTTTTCTGTGTGACTATATCAAGATAGACACATGCTTTTCAAAAATTTTAAAAGTAACAGTAGTTATTTCCATTTTGGTTCATGATTTCCCCCTCAAAACTTTTCCTATCATTTTAAAATTATAATTATTTCAAAGCATCCATTTTTCATGATATCTAAAATCAAATTCTAATTTCTTTCCCAATAAGACCCAATGGCTTGAAACTCAACATTAAAAAAACTAAGATCATGGCATTTGGACCCATTAATTCCTGGCAAATAGAAGGGGTAGAAATGGAAGCAGTAACAGACTTCATTTATTTGGGCTCCAAGATCATCGCAGACGGAGACTGCAGCCATGAAATTAAAAGATGCTTGCTCCTTGGGAGGAAAGCTATGGCAAACCTAGACAGCATATTAAAAAGAAGAGACATCACCTTGCTGACTAAGATCCGCATAATCGAGGCTATGGTTTTTCCAGTAGTAATGTATGGCTGTGAGAGCTGGACCATAAAGAAGGCTGAGCGCCGAAGAATTGATGCCTTTGAACTGTGGTGCTGGAGAAGACTCTTAAGAATCCTCTGGACTGTTAGGAGGTCAAACCAGTCAATCTTAAAGGAAATCAACCCTGACTGCTCATTGGAAGGATTGATAATGAAGCTCAAGCTCAGATACTTTGGTCACCTAATGCGAAGAGAGGACTCTTTGGAAAAGACCCTGATGCTGGGAAAGATTGAAGGCAAAAGGAGAAGGGAATGGCAGAGGATGAGATGATTAGATAGCATCATTGAAGCAATGAGCATGAAACTGAGCAAACTCAGGGAGGCAGTGAAGGACAGGAAGGCCTGGAGCAATATGGTTCATGGGGTCACGAAGAGTTGGACACGACTTAACAACTAAACCATAAGTGCTAGAAACATCAGTGGATTCCTACCACAGTTAGAACCAAGAACTTTCCAGGACTTTCATGTTATCAAGTAATAATATTCACAGTAAGACAGTTGAATCCACACATTTAGTTTCATCCCTGTTCCAATATATTACTAGTTAACAAAAAAAACCTATTTATATGCTTTGAAATCAGGAAATTTAAAACCACCATTTTCATATGAAAACAGTAGCTTTAAAAGAGAAATACTAGGTGTTTGCTCCTTCTATAAAAAAATTAGTCATTAATTGAGGTTTTGAAAAATATTTAAGAGGACTAACATACTCATTGCTTTCAAAATATTTTTCAGTCTAGAAGTCATATTCGGTTTCACTGCGTTTATCCTTCCCTATAAACTCAGGGTTTTATAATTTATTAAAAAAACAGCTGAATGGCAATATATTCAGTTAAAATGTCTGCTATGCTCCTTGTTTGGCCCTGAATTTTCAGCAAACCCTGAAGCTTCAGAACTTTTATCTGCATTGGAGAAAGTTTTTACAAAGGCAAAACCAACAATTTAGATTCAAAAACTAAGAAATTAGCAATATGTGGATAATATACAAATAACTTGGAATACAGAACTGGAGTATCATATATAGAAAATCTATGGCTTGAGTGTTAAGAAATGTTAGAACATTTCTTATTTTTTAAAAACCCATTTAGTCCAGCAAAAAAACATTTTCTGACATATTGGACTTCTTAGCAGTTGGTTAAAAAAGGTTGGCATCTATTTTAATTATTAATTTAAGTAATGAATTTTGTGGAACATTACTACATTTGCTTTGGGCATGTCCACAGGTAGTTTCCTTATTAAAATTAATATTATGGTGGACCAAGTAAATTTGGTTCAATTAAATATATCAGCTCTCAGCCTTTGAGATGACTTTGTACTGGCAGAGAGGCAAGATCAGAAATATGATTTCCATAGAGTCTAGATTTCATTCAATGTTTTGTTTAACTAATTCTGATATTAGTTTAAATGAAATGAAATTCACTAGTTTTGTTTGCAATTGTTAAGTGTAACATCTTTATGTATATTGATTTAAAAATTAAATGTTTTTTTAAAACAGGATATATACACACATGCATGCATGCACGCAAATATAGGTATGTCATGTGCACATACATGCACGTGGGGGAGAGAGAATCCCTATGTGGAATTTAAACATCTGAAGAGTCTCACTTACCCACAGAAATGGACAGTGGCCCAGGAGCAGCACTATTTACCTTCCAGTATTTCTTCCTGATCTTTATCTTCATTAGCTATCGATCTATCCCTTTCTGCTGTTGCTTTGGGATTTTCCACCACAATTTCAGGATCAGGCAGTTCCAGTTCTTTTCCTTCTGCAGCATCAGGAAGCTTCTGCTCCTGCATGGTGCTCTTGCTCTGTTCCGATGTCCCACCTGAGCTGCCTAGAGAGTCTCCTGTGGGGCTGCTAGAGTGGATAGTAGATCTGGTGGGTCCATCTGCTTCCAGATGTCGCCTATACAGGAGCCAGTTTGCCCCAAAGCGATCCCGAACATTGTCCATGCGCTCCATCTCTGCCTGATGTTGCTGAAATATACCTGTGAGAAGACAGACCCAACCAACCCAAAGATCTGAAAACAGTTTCAACGCATATCCTATCTCAAATAATAGGTCCATAGTGATTTAAGTCTCACCTTCTGAGAGAGGTTGAGTTCTGTACTCATGTTCTGTGTCACTGGGCTCAGAAATACTGGCCCTGCGCACTTTAATTTTTCCCTGTAACAAAACCAAGTTATAAGTAATGGCTAAAATTGACTCTCCCGTATTCTTTACTTAAATATTAAGTTACACTAACCTCACCATATTTGTGTCACACCTCTGGAAAGAAAGAAAGCATTTTAAAAAGTGTTTGGGATTCCAGTCTACTGTAGAGCTTTCAGCTGAAACAGTCACACATTTAAGGGATGGCTTGGGAACCTTTCCATAACCCCAACTTCTTTAAACACTTAAGGATATTTTCATAATGTTGCATAAGTTACTAGATTAATACTAGATCTTATTCAAAAAGAGTTGCTCCACCCTTCCAACCACTAAACACATAGTATTGAAGCTCCCAGTGGAGAACAAAGACCTCTTCTATCTTCCTGACCCCTACCAATCCTGCCAATTCCAAACCCTGAGCATGTATAGTGGCAGAACCACCTTCGCTCTCTTCCGAGATGACAGTCCGACAGACATGCTGTCTTTAGGGGATTGGCTATCACTTTGGTCTGCAGCACATGAACTTTCCAGGGCATTCCGGTTTATCAAGATTCTTTCTGAGCCTGAAGTGCAGAGTGGTTGAGCAACTGCATGATCCAGCTTTGAGTGGTGCTGAAAAAAACAGAATAAGCTATAAATGGGTAAGAAGATCCTTTCTGAGGCTTTGCTTCCTTTTTTATTATTAATATTATTTTAGTGCAAATGCCACCTTAGCAATTCTGAGGAACTACTTTGTATCACCACTAAAGTGAGATTCATCAGGCAAAAGGAAATGACTTTGCTTGCGTGGACAAAAGTATTATTGGTTTCTAGATATTCTACAATTCAGTAATGAAAACTCAGAATGGAACTACTTCAGATGAAAGGGTATTTTGAACCCAAATTTTCACTGTAATATAAACCTGAAAAATAAGAGTTTAGGTATGTTTTCCTACCTGTAAACTGGAGACAGACAGGGGTTCTTCATCAAGAAGGAACTGGTATTACAAAAAAGTATGTATCAGTAAAACATCCACACACTCATTCCCTGTCAAAATGAAACCTATGAGAAAGCTGTATTCCACTTTTCTTCACTTAAAGAAAACAAAAAAATAAGGAACAAAACTCTTTTGAGTCAGCAAATAAAAATCTTTTCCCACATTAATATGTGGAAACATATGGTAATCACAGAAAAAATAAAACATGGGAACAGAACAGCTTACATTTCTTGTCCTCCACATAGTGCCATATAAATCCTACTTTTTCAGCAAGCCCACCAACTCCTAAATATGCAAGGTAGAATTTGCGCTAACTCTATATTGAGAAGACAAGTTACAGTTCTCAGTTATAGAATATACAAATTCATCCCTAGGGTCAACTTGTTGCTTTAAACTGGTGTGTAACACTTTTCTTCTGGGGCACTGCACTTTTATTTTATATTTCTGGCCCTCAAAGGCAAAAGGGACTATAGGTAGTCCTCATTTAACAACCAAATTATGACGGTGTTGAATAAGAGGGACGTACAACCGGTCATCACAGTTGTGGCCATCGCAGTGTCCCTGTGGTCACGTGATTGTGATTTGGGTGCTTGGCAACCAGCTCACGATTATGACATTGCAGCATCCCATGGTCACGTGATCGCCATTTCTGACCTTCACTGCCAGACAAGCAAAGTCAATAGGGAAGCCAGCAGGAGGTCGCAAATGGCGAGCACGTGATGTCCTTGCTTAACAACTCGCACTGATTTGCTTAATGATGGTGATCACGTGACCACGGGACACTGCAACTGCGCAGGATTTGCCTAACAGCAGCAACTGGGACTGCCAGAATTGCCATTGTAAGTTGATGCGGTCACATGATGTCGCATGTTACAACTGTGTCGCTTAGCGATGGAGTTCCCGGTCCCAATTACCATTGGTAAAAGAGGACTACTTGTAGTGATACAACGATGCCAAGTGGTGCAGGCAGGGCAAACATTTTCAGCCTTTTCTTTATAATGGAAAAGCTAGGTATGTTGTCCACAGTCACAATGTTGCCATTGACTTTGGTAGCATAATCCTGGAGAGCTCTGGGAGCTATAAAAATGGGGCTAGGAGAAAACTTGGCCTGCAGGCTTCCAATTCCTGCTGCAATTCATCACAAAAACATCTAATAGCTAACAAAGAAATATCTCATTTTAGCTGCATAAGTTTGTTTTCCCCCATTATCCTGGTCCTTTTTTTTTTTTTTGGTGCCTTCAAGTCAGTTTTGACTCCTGGCAACTGCCTGGACAAGTCCCTGCAGTTTTCTGGGCAAGATTCCAGAAGTGGTTTGTCATTGCCTCCTTCCTAGGGCTGAGAGAGTGAGACTAGTCCAAGGTCACCCAGTTGGCTTCATGCCTAAGGTGGGACTAGAATTCACAGTCTCCCAGTTTCTAGCCTGATGCCTTGACCACTACACCAAACTGGCTCTCATCCTGGTCCTAGCCCTACTTAATACTTACACATTTTGCAGTCCTGTGTTGACTAATCACTTTAGTTCAATCTCACTTTTAATTATTCATAAAAAGGTGATGACATTCCTGAATAAATACAAGTTACATGTCTGGTTTGTACAAATAATAATTTCACCTTATGCACTTATTAGTTGCTTGATCCAGCCATACAGCTATGCTGCTTTACTGTAATAGAAATATGTTCAACTGCTATCTAAACACAGGACTTGCTCTTATTGGCAACTATTTTAAACAGCTGAAGCTACTGTTTCTTCATACTGCAATTATGGGAACTGACAACTCAGGCTGGATACTCACACTGCAGGAAATAGCCCTAGGAGATAAATGCACTAGAGTAGCAAGCCGATGATTCGGATGGAACCATAAAGGATTTCCTTCCAGATGCAGCTGAGAGAGAAAAAAAGAGCACTTATATTCACTGCCCCAAACTCACCCCTCTCACTCCGTTTTCCTGAGATTTAAAAAATACCATGCTGCTGTGATCCTTTATAAAATTGCTGTGTATCTTCCCCCATATTGCTCAAGGTAGGATTTATAAATCTCTTCCCTACCCACACACGGGTTAGGCTGGGAGATAGTTTCATGGCAAAGTGGAAATCTGAAACAGCATTCTGGGCCCAGCTTTCTCACTACTACAGTACATTTGCTTGCTTACCCAAGACTGAACTCATACAATAGTGAGAGACTCCTACCAATTAGTGCTCTGCAATTACTGCTGACAAGTCATTCTCCAGATTCTGTAGTGTTCAGTTTTACACAGTGCTTACTGTGGGCCACTGTTTCCTCTCATACTCTCGCATAACAGTAAATACTCACTCTTCTCATGTTGTGCAACCAAGCCAACGGTGCTAGGGCAGAGTGTTCCAGCATCAAGTTATAGGCAATATCTAGGTGCTGAAGATTTGACAGTTGTTCCACACCTGTGAAGATCCAAGCAGAATAAGTACAAACAGAGAGAAGCAACTTTTTGCAAGCTATGCTTCCTGTCTCCAATCTACTCCAATCTTTTGTGCAAGCCTTTGGCCTTTCCACTATGGTCTTACCTCTAATGTTGTCTAGGTGGTTGTACCGGAGAATTAGGGTCACCAGTTTAGCCCAACTATGTAGCCCAAGTTCAGGCACCTTAGACAGGAAATTATAGGCCACATTTAAGTATTCCAGCTCCGTCAGCACCTGCACAGAGAAGAGGGAAAACCTCAGCATTCATACTCTTTCCCATTCTCTTTCTCACACTGAAAGTAAATTCTCCCTTGAATCAAGCTCAGTTCTTGGCAACTTCATAGCCACATGTCATTCTCTCAGCAACAACAGTCATTTGCCATTGCCTTCTTGTGGAATTTTCTTCTACTTTTTACTTCCCAGCTTAGTCCTATTGGTATTTCCCATCCAAATATAAGCCTAGTTCCAACTTTGCATAGCTTTTTGTGATCAGTCAAAGGTAGCTACATGCTGCCACCTACCTGGGGCCTCAGGCTAAAAACACATAAAAAGTATCCCCCATCAGCTAGTCATATCTGATCAAAACTGTTCATGAAAGCATAAAAGATTAAAATCTTTGGCAGAGCACTTTTTTTATCTTAAAACATTTAGATACTCTGCCAATGGTGCATATGACCTAAACTCTGTTCTTAGCCAACTAGCGCATGACAGCCACATGAGGTCCTTGGAAATAAGAAGGGCAGTAACTACACAGCAAAAAGATACCAGTAGCCAAGGAGGACTGGCAGTTCTCCCATCTGGGAAGCATTTAGTGCAATTGCTAATTTGTTTTACTATAATCTCTGATTTCTTGATGAAGATACAGATTTTAAACACAGAGGTAAGCAGTGGGGGCAGACCCACTCAAACTTAAATACATTTGCTGTAACTCTTACAAAAAGAGATTTTTTTTTTTCTGTGCATGAACTGCCCTCATCCCCTAAGATTACCTAGATCATCTTCCCCAATCTGGGCTTTCTTCTGATTGTATTGGACCTCCTTTCTCATTAATGCCAGCCGTATGTTACAGCTCATGTGGGGTCTTTCACGTACAGGTCTTTCATAGCTGGGAATGCAGTTAAATCAGCTGGGAATGCAGACCAAAAGTAGCTTTCACCCAGAAATAGTATGTAAAAGGTGAGGCTCAGAATGAGCTAGGAAGCAGGAGACAATTGGACTACTGCTTTAATCCCCTCTGGTCTTTACAGAATTCAATTTCTAGAGTAACTTGCTATTCTCTTGTAGAGAATATCCTTACAATTTACTCAGTGACCTTTGTAAGGAGATACTGTTGGACAGTACACAGAAAACTATGCTCAGGAAGCCTGCCCTACCAAATTTTACTATCTTACCCAATTACTTATTTTTATTTAATATAAGAAGAAGATAAAGATGTAGAATGATGAGCCATTAGTGCACTGGTAATATCCAACTGTTCTTCATTCTCAAGAAATCCAGGAATGACAATCCACTTATTTTTTTAGGGGCACCTGACTTGCTAATCACTGCTGGAACACTCTGTTGGTCTAGATACAGCTACAGCCTTATTGATCAAGGCTTATGGAATATTCCTGTCTCCAAATACTCAGAGCAACATATCTAGTTCTGTCTCCTGGGTTCTATAACCACTTTTACAAATTCAGCTACCAGCATTCCTGTTCATCCAGTATTTCTATAGTTCTATATTCAACTGTGATTTAAATTCTTTGTACAGTACTACACTGGAATGGTAGGCTTGATAGGTTTTTGACCTTCCCTAAAATATTTATTTATTGTACTTTATTGCTTCTCCATTTTCTTGCTATAAATAATTAAAAACATTACTTAATGTATTACTTAAAGTTTTAAGTAACTTTGTAATCCACGCAGAGAACTTCACTAATGGGGCAGATTAGAAGCAAAATAAATAAGAAATAAAATATTGGAAGTGACAGCATCAATGCAATTTCCCATTCCCACTAGAAAGGTGAAAAGAAGATACTGCAAAAATCTATGAACAGCTATACTCACTGCTTATTAGCTTTCAGGTTTGATTCAAGATAATAATTTTAACCCATACAGTCCTAAGAATGGCCTAGTACAAGAGAATTCCTAAGGCATATGATTATCTATCCATAAATCACAAAGGGTACTAATAATATTATGGAGTGGCACAGCAAGAAGGCCAACTGTTCCTTGAAATTTGTCTGTAGCATAAAATTAAATTTGAATTTACTATAAGCCCCTATTCTTATGGGTAGGATACATATTTAATCACTAGGTGATGTTAACATTATGGGAAAATTAAGAGACTATTGTGAAACAAAGTTTATGAATACGTAGATTTCAAGATTTTTATTCTATATATTTTTAGATGTTGTAAACTTCAAATTAAAACAACTAAAATTCCTTTCAATTTAAGCAAATGAAGAATAACCACATGCATTATCAAACTGGAGTTTTGTGCTGGGATTTTTATTAGATCATATACTTATAATTAAGTGAAAAAGTAATAGACATTTAAAATAGCCTCCTGCCAAACAAAAATTAAATAAACATGTTTAATTTTAGAAGACAGAAGGCAAGATAGAAGCAAATTAAAAATGGTAGTGTTGTGACAGTGTGTTTTCAGACTGCCAGAATAACTCTACCTTTGGTGTATATTTTATCTATTCAGAACTGTCTCTTAATTCCAGGAAGGAATATATTACTGAACTTGATAAAATAAATTGAAAAGATATAAGGAACTTTAAAGAGAGAGTTTATAGAGCAGAAACACAGGATATGGAGTACTAACTGGCAACAGAATGTCTCCGAACACTTCAAGGAAATTTGATGTTTCCTTTTATTTGCCTGGGATGCCAGCTGCAGATTGTGCTTTAGCAGAGTGTTATCATTAGAATCAGTGCAAAAAAGGGCTGCTTGTTAACTGGCATAATTGACTTCATAAAGGTAGCACTGAGCTCACTGCCAGATACTTACAGTCAGGTAGTGTTGGCAGTCCTGGATGAGATTATGACTAAGATCCAAAGCCTTCAGGACATTCAATAATTGCTTAATAGAGAAAAGAAAGAATAAGAGCTTAATGACGACAAATGGATCAAACCCAAGGAACAACTAATCCAGTGATCAGGTGGCAAGTTATAGCACAATCATTCAGAAATCCTTCCTACCCCACTTTCTGAGAAAGATAGTCACTAGGAAAAAGACTATTGACAAGACGATTATTAGACTGTGTGCTTATTTCTAGCAATCATCCTGTTATAGTATTCCATTTAAAAAAACTAAGTTTTCACCACTTGCCATACCTTACTTTCACAACATACCAGTGAATCATCCAAGGTTGCAATAGAATTATAGCTGAAGTTGGCTGTCTGTAATTCCAACCAAGGAAGTGCAGAACTGAGATCTCCTCCACATGCAGAAAGGATCTCCTGCAAATAAAGAAGATAAATAGCAGGATGCTAAAATTAAGGTGGCCACATGTGCCTCTCAGCAACTTGCATTTAAGTTTTTGCTTCAAGATAGAAAGACATTTCACACTAGGAAGCACTTTAAGTGTCCATTCCCTTGGGAAAAAAAACACCGTGGTGCTTGAAAGTACCATGCATAACTATGGACTCCTTATTGCCCAGTGGCTTAGACACTCATAGAGAGGACAGACTGTGAGTAATAAGATGTCTGTTTAAAACAGGGATGGGCAACTACAATACCATTTTTGCAGTCCCAACAACCGCACTGCTGAATTTTGATGGCAAACTGCCAAGAAATCACACTGCAATTTTCCACGAGTTTTTGATAGAAAAAAGGCACTTTAACTCTTCTTTAACATATCATAATTCATACATTCATAGCAAAATCATCATGTTATATAATCTAGCTCTCAAACAACAAAAAAGGTGTTTAAGAACAAGAATAGGGCCAGATCAAATACAGGAACATACAATTTGTAGAGGAAGTTCACTGAGAGAGAAGGAAATGAGAGAGACTAAAGGCCATTTTTTTCCTTAACAAAAACTGTTCCTTGTGGGGCAAGAAGCTGCCAGGAGGAAGCAATTTTATTAAGAAAAAAAATTTCCTCCCTTTTCCTCTATGTGAACTTCAGCTTAAAACCATGGTGTTCTATAAAACTCATGAGGAAAATATTAATGTAGGTGCCTCATGATAGTCTCTCCAAGATGCATATTTTTTGCCAACAATTATTTTCCTACCAAGGTAGAAAAAAAGTCCAATAAGGAATATCCCCACTCACTTCCAGGGAGTTCACACATCTGGAACAAGTCAAAGCCTCCAACTGGGAATAAACAAACCTCAGGCCCCGCAGACAGTGCAGAGGAACACATCTCAGCTAAAGTAAGGAAACAAAGAAAGAAGCATGCGTATAAAAGAATATCCATCGCAGGTTCAATAAGCCCCTCTCTAGATATGAGAATACATATTCTAGACTGCAGTAAAGAAACTGTTTCTATCCAGATGTTGCCAGCATCTGGACAACTGCCAGCATCTCTCATCCACGCCCCTGCTAGCTGTCACTTCTAAAAGCTGTATTTCAACAAGTTCTGTAGAGTCCAGCTCTGGTATAGTAGGATCCTGTTTATTTCATATGTACTCTTTCTTAACCCAAACAGTACCACCTTGCAGAAATACAGTTGCAGCTTGGCTATGCAATTTTGTGATCTCTTTGAGCCCTTTCTTCCACACTGTTACATAACTGTTATATCAAATTTAGAATGATTCATTTTAGACTGTGCAGCAAACTAAAATTAGTTTCAAATACTATGAAAAAATCTTAGCTATGAAATCCCCACTATTCAGCTTTCTATATATGCTTTTGAGAGGCACTACTTTACCCCACAGTGCACTTACTCTATACTTAAAAGGACTCCACAGCAGTATTTGAAACTTACCTCTAAACGTCGCAATGATTTAAAGGGGGAAATCTTCACAGGAGCTGATGGAGAACAATCAGGAACATATATAAGCTAAAAGAAAAACAGAGTAACACCAACCATTAGCAGAGGTATTCAATACTACAAGCCCATGTATCCCCAAATATGCAGTTCTGCCTCCCACAAAGTTCTATGAAACCAAGCTGCAGCCATTTCAAAATCTTCATCCTTACTCGGAAAAAACGGCAAATGAAAGAATTAATAACTATCAGAAGTAAACACATACTCTGTGTAGGCATAATGTTGCACCCCAAGTATGCAGTTGCTAGAGTTCCAGTGTTCTAATCCAGCCATATCTTGCATGCTGAACAATAGATGCACAGAGTCCTAAGGCATACACTTCCATTGGGAGCTGCTTTTGCATGAAGATGCTATCTGAGCATCTCAGAGAAGCAACAATAGGGTACCCTAAACACCCTGGTAGTTCAGCTTGTGAGTTCATTTTCCCTACTTTATTTTCTGGTTTTCCACACTAAAACAACTTATTCAGGAAGACAAAAGGTAAAAATGAATAGAAATGGGATGGATATAGATTTCATTCAGGATTTATTAATTACTCTTAGATTTCCAACAAACAAAATAATGCATTTAAAGCAATCTTTTATATCATATGAAACTACTTATCATGCCATTCCTTAACAGTTTTTTCATGAACTCCTAACTCACAATGCATCAATAATTTTCACAATTTCTCCTGCAGAGGTCAAAGAATATACCTAAATTCTACATTCTGTTAAGTCTAAAGCCAAGCTAAGTCTAACACCAACTACAGACAGCAGGCATACGATACAACCTAGAAGGCCCCAAATCCAATCTACAGCCAGAACAATAGCTATGATAGAGCAAGTTCTGTGAAGAACAAAGTGGAACAAAGATGATTATTTAAACTGATAGGAGACTTCAGCTGGAATCTTATGATAAAGTCATCATAAAGATATATAGGCTGACCATATGCTGTTATCTAGTTAAAATATTTCAGAAGAATAGAAGCTCTGAAGGGGGGCAAAGGCATGCAGCACAAGCTCTTATCAGCACATCAAGTGGTGTATACTGATAAATTGACATGAGGACTTTAGATAATCATCGAAGGATCTGTTCCATGACAGGAGGTTGAGATACCATCGTGTTCCCTTCTGCTTTGTTAAAGAGGTTTCAAATTTTTAAAAAAGTGAATTCTCTCTAACAATTCAAGCACACCTTTACCCAGACAGCAATTTACCTGGTCAGAGTGGAGTGTCCACCACGCAAGCTTTGTATGTTCTCATAGACCACCTGCTGTAACAAATAGGTTTCAAGAAGACTATCTGATTTCTAATTTAAAGGTTTAACTTGAATTCGGATTCTTTAAATAACAACACAAACACCACTTTTAAATTGATTAATTTCTTATACTAAATTAAAGAGTTCCACAGCATAACCATCTCAAAATAGGAAGCATATTTCAATCCCTTCCCGTACATAATCCCTGCTCTTGCTAAATGTTTCATGACCATCAAAGCCTGAACTTACTGAAAAGATTACAAGTCTTTTGCCCACAGATTCCACAAAGCTCATTTCATAGAAATAAGATTCTCTTTGACAGGAAAAAAAACCATACAGTTATTAGCTTGAGTTAGTGACACAGACTTAACCTCTTCACATCCCTAACCATTCTTTCCCACCCAATATGTTGCTAGTTTGCCTAACAAGTTAATTGATATGCATACTTATAAATTATAAGCATAGTTAGCAATTATAGAGGAGAAAAAGTATAACATACAAACCACCTACATTTCAAAAGGATAAAGTATGGTACCTGCCCAATTTTGATTGGGCTGCTTCAGACCTACTGTCTCTAATGAAGCCTTATATGACATATATTCCCAATGAAGTTTCCAACCTTGACTCTCTTCAACACTCTAGTAGATTCTCCCCCATCCTCCTCAGTTTGTTACTTGAGAATTTCTGAATACCATGGATGGGATGGTTCTATACACTTCCCTATGCAGAATCTCTAGCCTTGTAATACCCAAGACCAGGAGATACAACTAACATAGCAAAGAAAATTTAGACTCCAGAGAATAATAGATAGTCTCTGTTTTGATTCAGATCTCAAAAAAAAATGTATCACTTTTTGTGATTATTAAAAAAACCCTCTTTCACACAAGTTATTCCTGATAAAGTTTAAAAATAAAAGGAGCCACATACAAGTCCAATATTTAATGAATAGGAACTTTTTCCCCCCAAAGGACTTTTCTTTTGTCATTTCCCCCTGCTGAAAACAGTGACGGAAGGAAAAAAGACACAAAACATCCTAGATCATACTATTAAAATATATCTGCAAGTTCAGTAAGTGTAAACACTGTTCCGTTTAAATATTTTATACAGACAGCTGAGATCTGCAGAACAGAGTTGTAATACTGTACTACTGTTCAAGACCTCCACCTTCAATCAGATAACTCATATTCACTTTGCCTTATTTACCACTACACATCTCTTCAGTTATCTTAAGACCAAATTGCTAAACATTCACGAACAGAAAATCCAGCACATCCCAAATCCCCAATCTGCTTTTCGTCTGCTTGAACAGATGGCATGGATATATACTTGCAGCCAAGAGGAAGCTAGTCCCTTTGCCAATTGTTCACCACCTCCTCAGTCTTATGCCAGCTAGACCTGGCAGAAACTGCTGTTGCCCACACAGTAGTTTCTAAACAACAGAACAGAGAACACTCTAGACGTATTGTAATTTCATCAAGGACATCATCAACTTCCATACTTTTTTTGTGAAATAAGCCTACTTAAAACAATTTCGTTATTTTTATTTTATTTATTTATTAAATTTATATGCCGCCCATCTCCTCCAGAGGGTGACTCTGGGCAGCTGACAATTAAAATCCAAAACAGTAAAAATATAAATATCCATATTAAAATTAGCTAAAAAATAATTTTCTATTAAAAAAAACTATATACAATTCAAGATGATGGGGGAGCAGTATCGATTATTCCACCAGCCGATTCCAACAATGCGAGCCCCCATCAGGCCCGCAGGCCATCTGGCATAGCCAAGTTTTCACACTTTTCCAGAAAGCCATGAGACTGGGGGCAGCCTGCACCTCAGGTAGTAAGGTGTTCCACAGGGTAGAGACCAAAGCAGAAAAGGCCCACTTCCTAGACCCCACCAGCCGAAATTCCTTGACCAGTGGGGTCTGCAACATGCCCCTTCTGCCAGACCAAGTGGAGTGGACTCACATAATGGGGGTGAGACGGCTCCTCAGATAACCTGGTCCTGTGTCACGAAGGGTTTTAAAGGTACCAACACCTTGAATTGGTCCCGGAAGCAAACCAGCAACCAATGCAGCTCACATAACAGAGGTGTTATATGTGCCCTCTTGGAGGCATTCAAAACTGTATATGCTGCTGCATTTTACACCAGCTGTAGCTTCCAGATACTCTTCTAGGGTAGCCCCATGTAGAGTGCATTGCAGTAATCCAAATGGGAGGTGACTAGGGCATAAGTGACCGTGGAGAGGGCCTCCTGATCCAGGAAAGGATGTAACTGATGCACAACACAGAGTTGTGCTAAGGCCCCCTAGCCACGACTGCCAGTTGTTCTTCAAACAGGAGTCATGAGTCGAAGACCACCCCCAGATTATGCACCAGATCTGTCTAGGGTAGTGCAACCCCATCCAGAACCAAGGATGATAAGCTCCTAGATCTTGAGGCTCCCTGTACCCACAGTCACTCTGTCTTACCAGGGTTCAGTTAAAGCCTGTTGTCCCCAGTCCAGGCCCCTACAGCCTTCAGGCACTGCGAAAGGGTAGCCACAGCATCACTTAGGTCACCTGAGATGGAGATACATAGTTGAGTATCATCAGCATACTGATGATATCTCATCCCATGGTGCCAGATGATCTCACCCAATGGTTTCATGTAGATGTTAAATAGAAGCGGTGAGAGTATCGAACCCTGAGGCAACCCACAAAGTAGGGGCTGTGGGTTGGACCTCTCGCTCCCTATCAAAATCGATTGGGATCAGCCTTGGAGGAAGGAGCTGAACCAGCCCAGCTGAATCCCCATTGCTTCTTAAAACATTTTATGCAGCATGCTTCCCTGTAGATCTCACAGAGCTAGGGCTAGTCAGTAGACTAAATGGACTAATAACCTAATTCAGACTAAGAAGATTTCATGGGCTAATAATTTCCCTCAGCTCTGAATATTTAAGATTAAAGAACAGCCATGAAAAGCTTTATACTATCTAGTTTAATTTACTCTTTACCAATATGCATTAGGGATCCTTCCCTTTTCTCACATTTTTATTTAGATTTGCAATTTGTGGTGCTTCTCAATGCTTGATGTTAGTAAAGAGATTGTTAAAATTTCAGAGTATTTATAACAAAATGTCCTATGTGTAAGCAAAGTTAACATCTCTAAGATGGAATTTCAACAGCACTGATCCAAATTTCTGGGTTGGTGAACATATGGCGGTCTAGAAGTTGGTGGAGAAAATCTATCTTTGTGGTTGCTAAGAGTCAAAAATGACTTGATGGCACATAATCAATCAAATATATTGCTGAACTGCAACTCTCAGTATCCCTCACCATTGGTTATGTAGGATGGAGTTGTTGAAAGCTGCAGTTCAGCAACATCTGAAGACCACAGATCCTCTACTGCATCATAATTATACAGCACAGTTGTAACATTCAGTTATATCAATACAACCCAAGTATCCCCACTGCAAGGTATAAGCTTTTTCCCAAAGCAGATTATCTACTGCACAGAACCTCACATTTCAGGACACACCTTCAGTGAGAGAGTTTTTTGCAAGACATCAAAGAGAAACTGGGCTTGAAGAATAGCAGATGTTTCAGCAGGATGTGATGAAAGTGCAATGAAGCCATGATTCTGATTTCGTGGTAGTAGATACTGCTCAAAGATCTGATTGAGAATCTGAAGTGTGGAAGTGAATAAGGTCAGGGTGCTAGTACCATCTAGAATCAAGTCCCCTGAAGAAAAAAAAGAAATATTAACATTAACAGATCAATGTATACTCACTGCATAGAATAACTGCATGAAGGAAAAGTTAATAATATAATGTAGTAGTGTCATATTTGCCACCCTTGATGTAAGGGATGAAGCTGGCAGGGGAGGAACAGTAGTTGTTAGGCTAGACATTGCATAATGTATAGAAACATTATATACAGGTGAAACTCGAAAAATTAGAATATCGTGCAAAGGTTCATTTATGTCAGTATGGCAACTCAAAAGGTGAAACCAATATATGAGATAGACGCATTACATGCAAAGCGAGATATGTCAAGCCTTACTTTGGTATAATTGTGATGATTATGGTGTACAGCTTTTGAAAACCCCAAATTCACAATCTCAGAAAATTAGAATAGTGTGAGAAGGTTCAGTATTCTAGGCTCAAAGTGTCCCACTCTAATCAGCTAATGAATCCATAACACCTGCAAGGGTTCCTGAGCCTTTAAATGGTCTCTCAGGCTGGTTCAGTAGGAATCACAAGCATGGGAAAGACTGCTGACCTGACAGTTGTGCAGAAAACCATCATTGACACCCTCCATAAGGAGGGAAAGCCCCAAAAGGTAATTGCAAAAGAAGTTGGATGTTCCCAAAGTGCTGTATCAAAGCACATCAATAGAAGGTTATGTGGAAGGGAAAAGTGTGGTAGAAAAAGGTGCACAAGCAGCAGGGATGACTGCAGCCTGGAGAGGATTGTCAGGAGAAGGCCATTCAAAAGTGTTGGGGACTTTCACAAGGAGTGGACTGAGGCTGGAGTTAGTGCATCAAGAGCCACCACACACAGACGGATCCTGCACATGGGCTTCAAATGTCATATTCCTCTTGTCAAGCCGTTCCTAAACAACAAAAACGTCAGAAGCGTCTTACCTGGGCTACAGAAAAAAAAAACTGGTCTGTTGCCCAGTGGTCCAAAGTCCTCTTTTCTGATGAGAGCAACTTTTGCATCTCATTTGGGAACCAAGAACCCAGAGTCTGGAGGAAGAATGGAGAGGCACACAATGCACGATGCTTGAAGTCCAGTGTGAAGTTTCCACAGTCTGTGTTGATTTGGGGAGCCATGTCATCTGCTGGTGTTGGTCCACTGTGCTTCATTAAGTCCAGGGTCAACGCAGCTGTCTACCAGGAGATTTTGGAGCACTTCATGCTTCCTTCCACAGACGAGCTTTATGGGGATGCTGACTTCATTTTCCCGCAGGACTTGGCACCTGCCCACACTGCCAAAAGTACCAAAACCTGGTTCAATGACCATGGGATTACTATGCTTGATTGGCCAGCAAACTCCCCTGACCCGAACCCCATAGAGAATCTATGGGGCATTGCCAAGAGAAAGATGAGGGACATGAGACCGAACAATGCAGCGGAGCTGAAGGCCGCTACTGAAGCATCCTGGTCTTCCATAACACCTCAGCAGTGCCACAGGCTGATAGCATCCATGCCACGCCGCATTGTGGCAGTCATTGCTGCAAAAGGGGCCCAAACCAAGTACTGAGTACATATGTATGCTTATACTTTGCAGAGGTCCGATATTGTTCTATTTCCAATCCTTGTGTTATTGATGTCATGTAATATTCTAATTTTCTGAGATTGTGAATTTGGGGTTTTCATAAGCTGTACGCCATAATCATCACAATTATACCAAAGTAAGGCTTGACATATCTCGCTTTGCATGTAATGCGTCTATCTCATATATTGGTTTCACCTTTTGAGTTGCCATACTGACATAAATGAACATTTGCACGATATTCTAATTTTTCGAGTTTCACCTGTACATACTAAGCAGATGCCTCCCAACCATAAGGCTGGAAAGAGAGCCACACTTTATCACTGTCTTGAAAAGGCAAGAAGGAAAGGCCTAACATTTAAACCCTGGACATACAGAGTGAAAGAGAAAGACTGCACTTGATTTCTGTGTGTGTGTCTTCTACCTTGTATGCAATAAAGCCGTGTTTTATCTGTGGACTTTTACTTTAAACAAATTTCTGAATACTGGGTTGTCTGGAGAGTCAAGATCTACTGCTATACCTGGCATAAAGTCTGACATTTAAAAGCATAGGGTGCAAGCTACAGATTTCAATTGATGTTATCTAGAAACAAAGATCTTATTCTAGACACTCCACAGAGTGATATACAAAGCATATTCCACTCTCCTGAACTACAACCCCCTTATATACTTAAAGTATTACATTCACTACAATGATTGGGGGAACTCTCCCAGATTGCATAGCTAGATAACTGGAAAAACTGCAATTAAATTTGCTATATATGAGAAACACCATCAACAGAAATGCTTTGCAGAGATGAAACAACATTTATTCTTTGGGAAATGATACTTAGGGAAGTCTGGAGCCTATACTTCAGAACCTTTCAGAAAACATAAAGGTGTTAAGTACAGTCATACTAAGTTAAATGAAACACTGTTTATTGATCTAACCCAATTTTCTAGGTTCATACCAATCAGAGAACTATAAGCTAACTACAAAAAGCAGCTGGGCAATTTGGGTTTCATTGTGCTGCCCACTAACAGAATTTGCCTCAGTGAAGAATGAACAGAGTGAAAAGCATATCCCTGGAGAAAGTTATTCAAAAGAATACATGGGCAAAACCTGGTTCTAATATATCTCCATTTAACCTAGTACATGCATCATAGTTTGGATTAGCTTGGGTATCTATTGCAAATACACACTGTGAAAAAAACATTCATTGTGTTTTGCTCAGTAACACTAACCATGAAAGTTCAATTAATTGTTTTCTCCTATCTAAAACTCTGCTGCACCTGAACCCACAGCTTGAATATGCAACCATTATTATTAATTTAAGCAGTAATTGCATAGGTACATCCCATGACAAAAGAGCAAGGCAAACCCAAGGTTGTCCAAATTTATTTCCATACAGAGTAGAGCTAAAACCATTTTCCAAATGTTTCAAAATAGAGTTCTCCACACCACATTCCTCACCAGAATCCTGTAGTAACTGTGCTAGGCTCTGAAGCATTACTTTCTTGCGCACAGGGGGTGCCATCTGCAAAGACAGAGAGGAAAAAAAAGGAATAATGATAATTTTTTGGGAACCAAAAAGTCAAACCACATTTAGATATCTCAACACATGCTAATTCAAAAGAACTGTAGTTAACCAACATGCTCATGAAAGCAGAGATTGGCGAACCACAGTCCCTGCCTGAGAAACAGTCAAAGCCCAGTGAAGAACTGATTGAAATAAACCTCTCCGTGCAAAGACTTAGAACCACCAGGCACAATCTGGAGCTAAACTGATTCAGGCTCCAAGGCCAAGCCAGGCACTTCCTAAACCAAATGTTGCAATACTCACATGTAGACGCGTGACAGGGACCACCATTATCCAACCCAGCACCTCCCTCTTATTTAAGCAAGGGGCAGCAGCCCTTCTTCCACTTAACCCCTCCAACGAACCCTCAGCGATAGAAGCCCAGAGGAAATTTTTTACCTACCCTAAGGAGGCCGCAGAGTACTGTACAGAAATTACCAGGTTTCCTCGCGGTCTGTGACAGGAAAGGGAAGCCTGGCGCAGGAAAGACAAAGCAACAAGCACATGATACAGGCAACGCCAGCCGGCCTGGATGTAACCATGGTAACGCTCGCGCAGCCCCTCCACCACCTGGAAAACCTTAAACCCGCCTCTGGAAACCGATGCAACTCCACCATAGATAGAAAACAAGGTACACAGTCCTTTAGTCGCTTCCGCGTTACCATAGAGCACGTACAAAATTGTAGAGAGTGTCCTCTGGCTCCGCCAAATGGAGGGAGTCAGTCCTGCCCCTGGTCTTGTATCGTGCCTTCCCAGCCGCCCCGCGCCATCGCCTTAGTTCCTTGTAACGGCGACCTCGCGGTCTTGTAAATTTTCCCAAAACCATCAAATCCCTCCTTCTCCATGAGGAATAGCCAAAGCTCATAATAGTTCCATCCCACTTCGAACAAAAAACACCCTCAGAAATACTCCCCCCCCCCGGGCATCCGAATAGCAAGCGATGTCCCAAGTCGCTGGAACCAAATTTCCAGCATAGTTCCTGGGTGTCTGTGAACTTAAGCCTGAAAGTGATTTTTACGGCGGTATTAGCCCCCCACTACCTGGCATAATATCTTTAAGCATGTGCAGAGAGCTTGGGAAGAGGACATTCAGTGCTTTCCAGAACAGTAAGTAGGGCTCTTGCATTTCGGATGGCTGGCTTTGCTCCATAAACCTAGCCATAAAATGGCTGCAGCAAAGTCTCAGGATTCCCTTTTTAAAAAAACCGATTTATAACGGCAAGTCAAAACTAGATTATTATTTATATTAAGAAAAATTCAATAATTTTTTCTTTTATTTACATCCATTGTAAACCACAATTCTATAATTTTAATATTCATGACCATATTCATCTGTTCTTGTGTACTTCCCGTTTTAATTTTGCTATTGTCTTCTGGTTATATAGCGATGGGTAACCTGCAGTTTTCTAGCTGATGCAAAACTACAGTTCTCATTCATAACCATTGAGCATACTGGCACTCAACACGTAGAGGACCACAGGTTCCCTTGCACCATTTTAAAATGTGCAGTTGATATTTAAACAGTCTAGATGTTGTGAAAAAAATTTAAAATCAGCTGCCACTAAATTGTTTCTGTCTGAAATTGCTTACTTTGAAATTGCTCACTATTTATATCAATGAAGTATGGAAACTATGTATACTTATTTATAGTGCTTCACCCCAAACAGTTTATAATTATATCCACTAATTCTATCCATAATCCGTATTATCTAAATTACAGTCACAACAAGCAGAGAATAGTAAGAGCTCGGGTCCCATATTAATGAGCACAATATAAAAATAAAGCATTTAGCAAGCTTTAGGAAAAGAGATTAAAAAATGGGGAGAAGAAATAATAAACCAATTAGCTGAAGGAAAATGGATAATTTCTTGGTCCTTGAAGCATCTGGGTGCTTCTCCATGTGATTCTGCACTAATCTGGAAACACACTAGATTTCTGTGTACTCGTGATGCCAACAGTGCCAAAGAGCTGAGCTAATTCTGATTCAGCTGCAGCTTGGTTTAGTTAGTTGAAACCCCTGGGAAACCAGTGGCTTTCTTTCCTCATTGGAAAGATCCCTACTCCTGTCTAGCTTGACAGTTTTGTAAGCTGTCTTGTGCAACTCAGACAAAAGGAGCAGGGTGAAATTGAGATGCATTTGTCAGTTTTCCCTTCTCTTCTGCTCTGCACTAGCAGTCATGCAAAGCACCAGGCTGTTTTTATTTCTATTTTTTCTGGTGAGGGTTACTACAGGACCTGCAGGAGCTCAGGACAAGCAGTTATTTTCATTCCTTGTTACTAGCATCTCAAGTCTTTGAATGACAATCACTGATCTCCTTCAAACCACTTCTGAGGACATTTTCTCAGGCTTCATTTCCACTTTCTACTCACTCCAAAGTAGTTTGAAAGTAACCCACCAATGATCACTCTGCTGACCTTAGGAGCTGAGATCACAACCAGTGCTCTCCCTCCACATGACCAATAACGGCATGCAAAAATTTATCATTCAATTAGTGCACCATGCAAAGTAACATTAGGTCTAGAGCAACAATAACAAAAATCTCCATTCCATCCAAAAGGAAGTGGGGTTAATTTTTAGAATTCTTTGTGAACATTTGTCTGGTAATTCCCCCCCTCAAGAAAACACCACCATGATTTTTGTGGGTTGATGCTGCCTGGCTAGCATACATTATTCCTCATATTATTAAAAGTCCCATTGAAAGCTGTGAAAATAGCATGTCATCAGATTTTCAGCCAAGCATTTTCCCAATAGAGGGCTAGTTTGGGATAGTGATTAAGGCACCTGGCTAGAAACCAGGAGACTGTTAGTTTTAGTCCCACCTTAGACACAAAACCAGCTGGGTGACCTTGGGCCAGTCACATATTCTCAGCCCTAGGAAGAAAGCAATAGCAAATCATTTCTGAAATCTTGCCAAGAAAACTGCAGGGATTAGTCCAGGCAGTCAGCAAGAGTCAACACTGACTTGAAGGCACACAAAAAAACCCCTTTCCCAATGCTTCAGACCATGGTTGCAGACTGGAGTGGTGGGGAAAGAGAAACAGTAAATTATAAATAAAATCATACCTTTTAGGCCAAAGAAAGTTATGGAAAAGGCACTTCTACCTTAATTGAAAGTTTCCGTTCCACTGGAATATCCCAAATCCCTTCACTCAATGCAAAAAGGAAAGAATGAAAAAAAATAAAATAAACTCAGGCAGCATGGTGTTGTGCATGTCTAGCACATTTCAGTCAAAGAGAAACAGGAACAGACAAGTCCATCTCATCTCAGCACACCATGATGTGGTTGAAACTCAGGAGCCAGAAGGAAGGGTAAAGCAGAATGCCTCCAATGGTGAAACGGTTACTCTGAGAGTTTCATCACTATAAAAAGACTGACAACTTTTTTTGTGTGATTTGGGTTACATTTGAGTCAGAAGAAGATTGGTTCACCTGCCAAACCTCTGGGATTCGCAGAAGTCTTGAATTGCCTTGTGTAGAAATGCCCTCCAGAGGATTAGGAAGTAAATGTAAAACGTAAATGCAATGACAGGTGGAAGTGCCCTTAGAATCTTTAATATGTGATCTGCTTCATCTGCTCCTAGAGAAAAATTTTGAGTCTTCATGTCAAGGCTTTTCTTGTTAGATGAGTTATTATAAGGCACCAACAGTTGCTCCTGTCATTTCTGTTTATATCCTTTTGAGAAAATAGCTGAGGGTCAAATTACCAGCTCTAATTTCCAAGGGGGCAAAACTGCATGAATAATTAGATTTTAACAACAAAGACAAAACAAGTATTGTCTGGCCAGTATGAAGGACTGATTTGTTATTACAATTGATAATCAAAATACCCTCCCTTCCCTAACTTCTAACCTGGCTTCAGTATCAGGTTAAAACTAGAAGCTGCTTTAAATGTACACCTATGCATGTGAATGCATTTATAGTCTATCAGCAAGAATTTTCTATTGTTTACAGCACATGTCAGTATAATTCTGTAATTGGTTGATTATTTGTATTACAAATGAAACTGTTACACATGTTTAAATGCTGCGCATGCATTGTCCAGTGATCATTCTTACAGCAACCCTGAAGGTATTTTTATCCCTCATGGTACATGGTGGGGAGGGCAGACTGAGATGGGCAACTAAAGAATTCCTAAGAGGAAGCAACATTCAGTGATTCTCTGGCAGCAGCTTAACCAAAGACCATGATAGCTCTCACATCATATATGGAATATTGTACACTGAAATACAACACACACACACAACTATGTGGAACTGGGAGAATACATGCAAGCATAAATGAGTGTATGCTGTGCTGCCTACCCATAAAGTGTATACGGTGAGCCCAGTACCATGCTAATTAGGCACAGTGATGCCAATGTCACTGTATCAGAGAGGCTACTTGTGACCCTCCCTCCAACCTCCCTCTCCAGAATAGCCACTTGCTCAGCTGCTGTCTGCTTCTGCAAAAAACAGCCAGTGACTCATAGCCTTGCAGCTCACCATCACACAGAATTTCAAATAAAGGAGAGGAGCAGCCAATGTGCAGCTCGTCTCTAAGCAGAGCCCGTAGCACTGGATGGCTGCCTGCAGTAGGAACAGAAAGCTGCTGCACTGAAGAGGAGGAGGTGTCTTAGCACAGCCGCCCTACCTGAGCCACTAGCAGGGAAATGGACACATGTTGAGTGATCTTCAGCAGGAGGAAGGAGGGCAAGAAAAGGGCAGTTGCAGCAGTGTGCATTCTGTGGACCCCTGGCTGGAGGCAAGCAGCTCTCCTTCTCAGCAGCTGCAAGGTACTGTATAACCTCTTTTCCTCCCCACCCCCACTCCTGTCTCCCTCCCATTCTGATCCAGCATCTCCATTACCCTGACATTACCAGGTGCAAGGCACAGATTTCCCCCATGTAGCAGACCCCAGGTTTCCATGATAGGATCCATTTAAAAGAGCTTTTCCTCTTCTCTCTGCCCTGTTGTAGAAGAGTTTTTAGCCTCCAGTTATCAGAGTGTCAGACCTTTTCTGCGAGAAAGGGTATTCTAAATATCTGCCAGGGTAGTAGACTGCAGGATGTAAGTATGCCTTACAATTGTTTAGCGAATGCAAGAGAGAAAAGAGGGGGCTGAGGCACACATATGTGTGCGAGAGAAGTGTATGTACACTCCCACCTCTCAGCAGCATATGATCCAGTATTTCTGGCATGCCAAAAGAAGTGCAAGTAGCATCCTGCTCGTTAAATCTGCAGTCCTCTGACAAGACGAGAACCAGTGCAACCCCTCAGGCAAGGAATCACCATCTCCTTATTGCTCATAAGGATTTTATTTGAGGTAAGACTCAGCTCTGGAAAGTATTTTCAATGGCAGGTCTCAGTGACAGAAAATGTAGGAGTAACAAAGAATAGACTGTCTTTGAAGAAGTGTAAGGTACATTTCTATCATTAGCTCTGCATATTTGGAATTAGTGGCCAACACTTCCATTTCAGAGGGTGTGGTTGTGAGGTGGGTGTGAGCTCCAGTACTACTCACAGAAGGCAATTCCTATTACCATAGTAAATGTAAAAATTATCTCTCTCTTGTGCCTCTGTGCATGCTGTATGTCTTCATCCGTTTCTCATCAGGGTCAGATCTGAACTTCAGATATGCACAATGTGAGATTTTGAGCAATTGTTTCTTGCCATGTCGCATATTCAGTCCCTCTCTCCTTGTTTCCTTTTGGCACCAACAACCTATAATTTGCGAGTGACGTCTGTCTCTAATCAAATCTGTCCTCTTCTTCCTCCCGTTGCTTTTCCTTGTTCATTACCATAGGTCTGAAAAACCTAAATTATAAACAGTGTTCCTACTGCATTCAGCAGTGTATAAATGCAAAATAAAAATATGCCCATAGTCTGAATGCAAAATGGTCTGATATACAAATGAGAGTCTGGGTAATCAGTAAGAGAATATCAGTTCATATGAGAGAAAGATAAACTGTAAGCAAGACTAATATGCCTTAAGAATCAGTAACTATTCTGTAAGTTGTGTATTCTCTAGGCCAGTAGCCCATCTGGCTCATTAACAGCAATCTTTAGAAGTGTCCAAAATACATAATAAATTAACACATTTATTAATACATTGATTGTCAATCAGTTATTTAATAGAAGTATGCATATCAGGAACTCATCTGTGTTTCTTAAGACTGTACCTCATGGTTCAATTCCTGGCATCTTGTAGTTGGGCTAGAAAAACTCATGCCTGCAACCTTGAAAGACTATATCGGTTAATGTTGACACTATTAAGTTAGATGACCCCCCCCCCCCTCCAAATAGGCAGCTTCCTATATTTCTAAGCATCATTTTCTCGATTTCTGCTTATCAGGACATAGGAGCTCTACCAGGAAAAACAGATAGAAACCCTATTTTAAAGAGAAGTTCCCAATCATCATCTAAAAATCTTCATCTCGTTAACAAAAAAACACCTCTATTGCTACTGCTTCTCACAGAACCCTTTTGTCTCCTGATCTCATAGCTGTCCCTTTCCTGCTTCCTACACTCTAGGCCATTATCTCAGGATTTATGTATCAAGGGTGGGGTTTCCACAGATCTATGTACTATTGTTAGTGATACTCTTTTTAGGCTCCTTCTCTCTATCCTCTGAGTGCCTGCAGTTCCAAGTACCCATCATGGACAAATTTCCAATGATTAAATTGCTGCCATTTAGAACAGTTACCACTGGAACTTTAGTTTGTGAGCATGATGTATAATATACTGGCCACTGATCTTTTCCTCCAAGTCCTATTGCCACATATTTTCAACACATCACCACAAACTCTAACACTCCACAGTGAGCCCCACCATGCTCTCAGCTGTTCTTGCCTTTTCTTTCTTTGAGCTCCAACTTTCAAGTGTGCAATTTGCAAAAAAATGTCTTTGCGTAGCATGGCTTGTGGATGCCAGTGAAGAAGTCTGAGAATGCCTTGGGGCCTGTGTGCTCAAGTAGGAGACTCCTTATAAATCCATTTATGTTATTAGTCATTTACTACATTCTTATCCCACTCCTCTAATGAGTTTAGGACAGTGTATATATCTCCAAACAGGTATGAGATAAAAGCTTTCAAAAATAGGAAGAGAACAGATTTTATTTTATTTTTCTTTCCCACCTAATATTATAAAGTCTTTCCTTCCTCTGCTATGCAGTTGTAAAAGCCTTAGGTTTAGCATCAGTTGCTGCACTTTATAGAGCAATGAACGTGGCTATTGGAATGGGAAAGGAAACATGATAGTCTTATTGTGTGGTATCTTCAGAATTTTAAGAAAAGATCTTTGCCTGAGTTTCTAGAAACCTACTGCCAATCAGAATTGACAGTAGCAAACTTCATAGAATTAAATTTGCATAATAATAATGCTTCATATTTTAAAATATTAGAACTTTTGCAGTACCTGCAAAATACATGATTTTCTAATCCTATCAGGAATGTTGGTGGGGATCTCTAACAAACCTGTCAGAATACAACATTTGAATCTCAAGATTTGCTGTTTCAGCACATGGGAGAGAACATATCAACAGCAAAGAAAATAAGATCATAAACAGATGTTAGGGATATGAATACCTTTGGCTAAATGAGTGGTATTATGTAAAAGAAAGCTCTGGAGTTGTACTTTGAGCATTAGTATCTAAAATGATATAAGTGGACAGTGTTTAATTTTTGTTTTCAGGACCGCGTTCACAAACTAGAATTGGCCTGACAAATTCAATCTTGCTGGAAAAAGCAGCTGGTAGTTCCCCACTTTTGGAAGGTTTGGCAGTGGTGAGGCTTGGAGACACTGCCCTTCTATAGCAGCGTCAGTTCTCTAGAATGGCCTCCCACTAGAGCTTAGATTAATCTAAGACTAATCTTAGAGTAATCTGACATTAGCTACCTTGCAGAAACAGCTGAAAACAGAGCTCTTCCAGAGGACATTTGGGACCTCACACCTGTTTTTGGGGGGGAGTGAAGTTTGGCTCTTGCATGTTTTTAAGGTTTCTTTTTTTAAAAGGAATGTGGATGTTTTAGTTGTTTGTGTATTATTGTAAAACCACTGAAAGTCCTATGGGAATACGGTGGTATAAATGGATGACTTATAATAATATGACCTTCTAAAATGCCAGAACAAGTAAGTCTTAATGTAGCACTTGAAAGATTGTAATATTTGTGCCACTTGTATCCCTTGGAGGAGGATATTTCAGAATTGGGGTGCTACCATTGACAGCATTATCATTAGTGCAAGAAGTCTATAGATGACACCCCCAAAGCAATCTCTCTAAAGTTTATGAAGCTTCTCTTAGTACTATTTCGGAGGAAATAATTTATCAACAGCAGGCCACACTATTATAAACCTTATTTGGAAGTTTTTAAGTGAATCAAAACTAAAAATAGAATGCATTTTTAAAAATTAAAGTTAGCTATAGTTGCATATAGTGTAGAAAACTCTATGGTTGTGTCTGTATGGTCATCAAGAACAGAGCTCCACTCAAGAATTCGTACCCTTTAGAGCATTATAATAAAATAGTGTTGGTCTTCTAGACAATATCTATTGTTGCCCAAGGGCAGTTTTTCTTGCCCAGCAAAGCTATTACTGTCTTAATTTAAGCATTTCATGTCCAGGACTTTACAAACTTGCATAGATATGTTTTTAACAGTTGCTATATAATGAAGTGATGCTTTTAGATGAGCTGATTGCATGGCCTTTTAAGAACTCTAAATTATTTCTGGTTCAGGTCGGCAAACTAGAAATCTAAAACATATGTGTATAATTAAATTTATTTAACCTTGTAATTTGTTTACTTGGAAAGTCTTTACAATCAGTGTAATGTGTCCATTTGTAACAAACAACTCCATTGCTGTGGGACAGTTGCTGGTTCTTCTAAAGAAAATAATAGCTCCTGATTCTTCTAGAGAAAACTATCTGTAGTTATTAACTGGCCTCCTTTAATCAACTTACGGAAATACAAACTAAAAATTGATCAGCACCTGATCTTGAAACAAATCATAAAATAATTAAATCTAGCCCAGTGGGGAAACAAAAAATACTTTCATAAATCCTTTTTACATCAAAGATAAAGAAAGCAATTCTATGTACTTTGCAACTATTTTGAAGAACAGTCAAAAAATCCCAAGACAGCTATTCAGAGACTCGTTGCTACTCTGTGAGACCCAGTGACTACATAAGGATTACACAAATGGAGAGATTACTCAGCTATGCCTCTGATTAGCTATAAATGGCTGCCATTTAACTCTTGTATTATTTGTTCCCTTTATTGTTATTTGCAAACATCTGTTGTGGGATCTCACTTTGTTTCATTCCCCAGTCTATTCAATTAACTCTCAAGATCATCCAATGGGCATTCACTTCCATTCCCCTCATTACTTCATAGGACTGGCAACTATGATGGCACATGACTTTCTGAATTATTAAATTATTACTGTGCTATGCATTCCTTGTACATCCTAATGCTCAGCGGTATGCAATCTGAGCCAAGCAAGTTGCTGAACTGTCCACAGCAATATCCAGGTTCCTTTTCTGAGTGTTTATAATTAATTTAGAACTCAGTGTCATGCATAAGGGTGTCGCATGATTCTGAACAGTGGCTCTTACTTTCCATTAGCTCTTAATCATCACAGCTGTAGCTACAATTTCCTGCCATTTCTGTTTCACTTGCCAATGCTTTATGTCCTTTCTCCACAGGTTATGCCACGTCTCAGACTTATTGGATGCCTGTTAATGAAAGAGAAAGGTTGATACTTGCCCAAACATTGTATGACGGCCCATAGATCATAAACTAAAATGGCAGCTGGGAATACTGCTCCTTTGGGAGGCATCTTCACCAATGTACAGCAGGTAATTTTTAAAAAATGCCTTGACTGATTTTCAAGCATTACAAAAATGAAAAGATATAGAAACTGGAAATTAGGAAAAGTGATTAAAATACAAGCCTTTTAGCTAGAAGTTGCTCACATTCTTCTGAGTCCAAGCACTTTGTTAGACTAAGTAGTTTATTAGTCCCATCATTGAAAAATACCACTAGTTGTTTTTATCAATCTTATAGCACTTTAAAGATTTGGAAGTCTTGGGAAAAAGTTGTGGCACTTTAAAGCCTAAACAGATTTATTGATACATTAGCATAGTACTAGAGTTTTTTGAGTCTTTAAAGCACCATAAGAGTTTCAACTGATTTTTCCTGCAACAGATTAACAGTTTACTGCCTGGAATTCATTACCAACATTTTGCCTTTTTCATATTCAGAAGTGAGATATTGGCAATAAACAGGAAAAAGGTTTATCATCTTCTTCTCCCTGCAATCATCTGCATTCCCCAAAAATCTTCCCTAGGGAGTGGAGGGCTCCCTTAAACAGTGTGGGATGAAGAGGTTTTTGGGAGAGAGATGTGCAGTATAATATTTAAGGTGCAGTCTTATATTGTAGTTAAGGTAGTGGAAATCTAGGTTCAAGTCCACCCTCAGTCACAGAAGCTCACTAGATAACTTTGGGCAAGTTGCTATCTCTCAGCCCAATTTACTTGACAGGGTTGTGGCAGGGATAAAACTGGGGGTAGAGTGGAATGTATGCTGCCTTGAGCATCTTGGGAAATATGGAATATAAATCTAATAAATAGTAGTCTAATAGGGTGGACCTCAGACTGATTTTTGGTGATTCTTCTCATTCTACATTGCTTAGGAAGTCCACCTGACCTCAGGTTTTCAGACAGTACAGATACCTGCAGGAAAGAGGAGGTCACTTCCTTTTTCTAAATTTACATTGGTATGCTTCCCTTGTGCTATTTCAAAGATTAGAAAGGTTAACTTTCTGTGAATAAATAATTTTATATAATTGGCTGCATTGTATAAAGACACTGCCTGTCTTATTACTATTGTTTTATAATAAAAATAGTAGTATTACATACAAAACAGTTGGCAAAGAATAGGAGAAACTGGTATGTCATGCTATATAATGTTGATCTGTTGCTAATATGGCAATTATCTACAGCTTAATTCAGGTCAATAACAGCTAAGTACTTGGAAGGGTAGGTCAGTCTGCAGCTATAATGTTACCCTGTTGCTACGCTTACAAAATTGCCCCTAGTGAACAGGTAATGGGATTTATTTTGTGATATATAGTTAAAAAATGGATCTTATTCATTTTTGATACAGAAAGCAAACCACCTTGAATTTGAAAAACATACTTCTGTAAGAAATGGCTGACCTTTGTTTCATTTTTAGTCCCCAGATTAGGTCTTCTAAATGAAACCATTAAGATGTAATTTATGACATTTGGAGTCTCTAGTTCTATGGGCTCTCTGTAATTTTCCATAAGAAGGAAATGCGATGCTGTATCAGCCCTGCACCTTACACCAAAAGCAAATTGACTATTTACTGATAGGCTGCTTCAAAAGCCATCAGATATACTATTATAGAGCAGTGTTGAATGTCTAACGTAATGAGTCAAGGGGTTGAAATCTCTGTAGGACGCTCACCTGTGTGTCCATCATGTTATTTCTAAGATGGGGTGTAACTACTCAGGATGCTCTAAACTATGTGCTTTATATCCCATCAAAATTTATACATAGTGGGAATCAGTTTTGTTGCTGAAAACCAGTTCCAAGGCTGAGCCTTGTCTTTAATTGAGAATTCATGGCATTGTAAATACAGTACTAACAAATCTATAACAAGATCTAGTAAGCTTTCACAAACAACACTCCAATTCCTTAGATGTCACCAAAATTTATGCCATAATAAAAGTGTTACTCTTTGAAATGGCACAGGATTCTCTGTTACTTCTATGGCAAGAGATTAACCCAGCTTCCTCCATGGAAATTGTCTCTGATTAAGACCGCCTTGCCTTTGTGGCAGAAACTCACCTGTACAGGCAACAGAAGGGCAGAGTCTTATGAGGGTCTTCCCCTTCTTTCTCGAAAGCTAAATGTTTCTGGCTGCGTTTGGAGATCTGAGACCTGTTTTGCTTCCTCTGATTCAGCAAAGACCTGCCATCGCTGGGCCTACTGTGTTTCCATAGTAACTGAGGAGTCCACAACAGCTTGGCACCAGCATTTCAGGCTAAATTGACAGAAATGTTTTTTACCAGTGGCTGGAGCTGAAGATCTGAAAGGGCCCAAACTGAGAGAGCTCCCAGGATTAAACTTTCATGATTGTTTCTTCCTGTCCTCAGTTTATATCCTTGGGACTGGGGGTGTGAAGGCCTATAGAAATGACAAAAAAGAGAAAGACTTTGGGGTAGAGCAGAGGATAAGACCTGGTATCTGGGCCCTGTGGTGAAGACTCGAAAAGGAACCAGAGGAGATGGGAGAAAAGGGCTGGTAGGCAGCCAGCGGGATGCCCCCAGTTGGTGTAATGTGGAGTACGGTGATCTACATTGCGTATGTTCCTCTTCCAGTTGTATATTCCAGGGTCAACCTACATGTCCCTCGACCCGTGCTATCCCTGCCTACTTCCCTGGAGAGGCAGAAGATCCCAGGGTCTCCCTCTTTCTGGAATGGGAGGGGGATGGGAAGGAACTCGACAGTTTAGATATCAGATTTACTCGTATTCATCCTAAAGAGAGTGGAGAAGGAGGGTGGTGAAGGAGGGTCTGGAACTGATACACCCAGGCACAGTCTTCTTACTTTTACAGTTTTGGGATATCTGGACAGACATCCAAGCAACCACCTCTGCTAGATTCCTAATCTGGGGATGAAGGCAAACCAGGTTAGAACAGTCAGATGAAGGGTCCAAGTTTGAAATTGGGATTGGGGTCAACAATCCTACAATGCCTTCTCAGTTCCTCTGTTCTGAGGCTGTACAGTGGAGAAACATGACTGAGGGCGTTATTTGGGAAAAGCAGGCAAAGGGAGGGGATCTGCACTTTCGACGCCTCTCTGGAATAAGGGATGATGGTACTGAGACACGCCTTTGTTTTGCTCATGATATTATTGACTGATGTGCAGGATGGTGGGGATGATGAGGCAGCCTTTCCTGGCACAGAGGACGACGAGGATTTGGACAAGACCTTGGCTGTTGAACGGTTTGGAGACCTGATCAGCAAGTCTGCATTACGAGACCAGGAAAAGCAAGGCCGCAGCTACTGTGAGACCGACTTTGAATGTACGTAAGTCTTGTAAGCTGGTCCTAGCTTACTGTCAGACCACAGACCAAGCACAGCCTTCAGGTAGGAACAGTATTTAATGATATGAAAGGCCTGTGCGCAAATACATATTATATGCTATGAAGCAGATTAATAATTAGATTATCCCACCATAGATTACTATGTTCTTCTAAACAGTGTATAATGGAGTGTAGCATACAGTATATCCATCCAGGCTAAAACTAAAACAAATGGAACATTTAAACGAATGTTAAACTTTGAACATAGAAAAAGCTAATGTTAAGAATTTGAGACTCTGAAACTTTAATGGTGAAGCAGATATGTATATGTTTTGGTCCTAAAAGTTCTGTAGCAAATCCCAGATATTGGCAATGAAAGCTGATCTCAAGAAAAGAACAGTTTGAGAATGCAAGTTTCACATATTTGGCATTTAAAATACTATTATATTTTATTAAACAATAATTGTGCAAAATATTTTTGTGGACCTGATTCTGCATTTTAGACCTTCCTATCTTTCAATCAGCATTTTTTTCTGTCTTACTGAGAAGCAGACAAGCATACCTATAATTATATCTGTGGAAGACATGACCATGGAACAACTAGAGCTCCCATAACAGCTGAAGAATACTGTGAATTTTGTTGTTGTTTTTTTTACATTATATTTATCTTTATCCTGATCCTAAGATTGTTTTTAAATTAGTTTAAGATAATCAATTATGTAAAGAACCATCAATATGGAACCTATTTGGGTTCTAGAAATGTTAGTGCTAAAAGAAGGGAAGATCTGATTTCAGTTCCATCCTGTTTACCTTATTGCCACAGACATAGGCACACAGAACTCCAGACCTATTGAATGTTAGCATTTAGCTGTGTAACCTCCACCTGCCTGAATCTCATGGAATTTGATTAGAACAAAACTTGCAAAGATTTAAATTGCAAAATGCTTTTTAGTTAGAACCATAATGCAAAACAATAATACAGCAGTAACAATAATAATACCTTCAGGTAGGAACAATATTTAATGATATGAAAGGCCTGTGCCCAAATACATATTATATGCTGTGAAGCAGATTAATAAGTGGTCTTGCTTACAACTTTATAATCAGCCTGTCCAAATGTTGCTTAAGGTTTATAAAGGTGCTGGAAGCTTTAGTTACTTTTCTGCAGACTAATTCATGCACATCTGCAGAGAGGCAAGGGAGGCCCCAGTGATGTCAAGTGCACAACGATGTCATCACAGAACTGTCATAACTTACCTACCTGCATCTGATGTTGTAATGTATTGTATATGTAATTGAATATGATGTCATCACACATGTGTCATTTTGATACAGATGCTGTTTTAATTTATGCTGTATTTAGGACAATATAGCAATTGGCATATTATTGCTTGAAGGTTCTACATCTGCAATTACAGTGCAAGAATAATAAATATCAGAAGTACAGGAATAAATTTCAGTTCCCTTTGCAATTAAACCATATACACATATCAACTTGGTTTATCTTATTTGAAATAATAATAATAGTAATAATAATTATTACATTTGTATGCTGCCGAACTCTCAACAATTCTGGGCAGCTCATAATTATTATTCAGCTATCTCACAAAATTAACCAACTCTTTCCTTTGTAATTGTCTCTTGAATGATGACTCTGCCCTTTCAAGTTTAAACCAATGGGATCTTGGGACTGTATCTGTAATTACCCAGAAAGCTTTGCTGGCAGTGATATACTAAAGCTATTAGTGATATCAGTCTCTCAGGGTAGATCCACATCTGCTTGTCCCCATTACTAATATAGGACACCTACCACTTGAGTGCAGAAACAGATGATGTTGTCTTCCATCTACTCCCATTGCAAATGCACCCCCTGCCTGTGTTTTGAAGCTTTGCTTTGCTTCAAAACTGCTGTTTTCTGTCCTACGTTATAAGCCCTTCTAAGCAGATGGTTGGCAGCACTTCCTTCTCATCTAGTGAAGGGCCCACTCTGATTGGCTACAGTGCCTGGCATGCCCCTTCCACTCCAGTGGCTAATCACTGCCCTGTGCTGTCATTTTGTCCTGGACTGCCAGGCTCCATTGATTGGCAGCTGCCATTTTTTCTATTATCTTGTGGTTGATCCAACAATGGCCCATTAAGTCAATGAACTTTCTTCATTCTGTTTTCCTACCCTCTCTAGAAGCTCATCACTCCATTCAGCCCTTACATCTCCCAGACTCTTTTGGTTTCTGTCCAGACTGGGTGAAACATGCTCCCCTTGCCTGCCCCCTGCCCACAGTACCACAAAGCTAATTTCTTTTCTTTTTTTTCTCCTAAATCTTGCAACATGGGTATATTGGGGTGAAATGATTGAATTCTACTTTTGCTTCTATAAAGCTGAACCAGAATTTCTCCCTTACTACAAAGTTCCCATGGACCTACCATGGAACATAGGAACCAGGGAATGATCCCTTTCCTTTCATTTTTACAGCATTAAAGCAGCAATGGCAGAAAAAATAAAAATAAAAAAAGAAAGGTTTTTTCAAGAGAAGAACAACCTGCAAAGGGGAAATGAAGGCAGCCATATGTGCAAACATCTGGGAAATAAAGAAAAAGACAGATGGGGAGGGAACAATCCCTAAAAGGAAAAGGCAGGACCTGGGAAACCTGCCCACACAGAGGCTAGCCAGTGAGGCTTGCCTTCCCTGCATGGATGGGAAGGGCAGGAAGGAGAGGAATGACCAGTCAGAACCTGCAGTGGCTATCATTTGGACTGAATGCCACCCTGGTTTCATTGCCAAGCCACTGCAGTCCAGAGTGGACAGCCTTAGGAACAGCAGATTGAACTGCCATACAGAAACAGTTTAACTTGCCATCTGGAATTGCCCTCAGTTCCAAGCACGAATGACTACTAATATACAGTGCATAGGAAAAAAACTGGTTCTGAAAACAAATTTTCAGGAGAGGTGGGCATGTATTTTTCCTATCAAAATCATCCTCACTCGATTAATCAAATATTTCTTTGTGATGTGGCCAACTTGCTTTAACTTGGTGCCATCCAGATTGCTTAACTTGCAATGGATATACAGACTGGGGATGATTGGAGTCTGGAAGCATCAGATGGGGAAACAGTACCATAATACATTGCCACATTTCAATATGATACATTATTGCACTTAATGTACTTTCGTTCTCCTTCCAGTTAAATGATTTTGAATGTCAGCAACATTACACAACTCTTTTACTTACATCATAAAGTTGATTATTGTATGTCAAAATTCTATGTTTCCAAATGAAAATTCTAGATGTGATGTTTATTTATAAAACAGTTGTAGCCCTTATCCGTGCTAGATATTACCTGCATGTACAGGCTCTAGAACTGATGGGATAGATTTATTGCTATTAAGCTGCACAGAATGTCCTTGAAATTTGATGAGCAGGCATTTGATTTCTGGATCATATCTGATCCTTTCATTAAAGAAATTAGAAGGAATAGCAATTACTGAACAGTGACAGACTTCTTTTGCATTCATTTTTTGACTGACTCTTTTTTTATCTCTTCAAGATGATTGTGATATATTAGGAATGGCAATAATTTTAAGACTTGAATCCCTGAGCAGACTCTTTTTTTAAAAAAGATTTGTATTCTGTCTTTCCCCCAGGAGCTCCTCAAGGTGTGTGCATAGTACTCCTTCTTCCAGGGAGTCCCCAGAAATAATTTCAGTAGGCTGCCACCAATCAGACTGAATCTTCTGTCTCAGCTAAGTCTGTTCAGGTGGGAAGTTTTTAGCTTTCTGCCAGGACTTCTCCTTTTAGCTAAACTCCAGAAATAATAGAAGAAAAGGTACTTGGATCTTCCTAACCAAAGCCCAGAAATACAACACTTAACAAAATTTTGGGAAGATCCTGTGAACACAATTATAGATACGCAGTTCTGCAGTCTTACACATGAGAAAGGTTTTAATAAGGCTTTCCATTTAAAATCATATAGCCAAATCTGGATATAAAACAGGATTTGTTTGGGAAAGACAAAACAGAAAGCAAAGCATCAATCTCACTTGCAGAATTCCAAATAAATTGAATATTGTAAGTCTGACTAAGCTAGTTATATTTTACCTGTATGAGCAGAATCTGCTTGGATATTGTTTATCCTTGCCCTTCTTATGGTTTCCTTCTGATTTTTCCATACCTCATTAATAGCATTTATTAGCAGAAAGGTTAATGATACAACACAAGCATTCCAGCAAGTACTCTGCTTTCAAATGAGACACTTATACATAAGCAATTAGGACAGCAACACTCTTGTTAGGTTCCTCTTAGTTTTCCTATGAAGAGAGCTAGAAACTGCTCTCTTTTATGACAGCTGGTCACTTACATCTGTTCCCTGTTTTGATAGCAGTCATTCCAGTCAGCGGGAGAAGAAACTCTTACATGCTGCTTTATACATTGCATTTAAACATCTCTCTATTTTTGAGGATTTAATCAACTCCCTCCAACCATGATTTTCTTCATCTTTATGCCCCTTTCAACCCATTGTCTTTGCCTGCATATATTTGTTTTGCAATTTGATCCTCATTCATTCTCTAAGTCCAAACCACCTCAACATACTTCTTTAGAAATGATTACCCATTTTTGTATTCAATCCACATTCATCACCCATTTATTCTTGACAAATTCTTCTGGTTTTACTGTACACTCTTTTTAAAATACTCCATTCCCACTGAATTCAGCTTAGTTTGATGTTTCAGCTGACTATCTAACTTTCACTTCCAAATAAAAGAAAAATAGAAGAGTTCTGTCCAAACAAAATGTACAGAAACACAGCCATGTTTCCTCTTTCAACATTCATTCATCACAGCAGACCAGATACTATCTACTACTTTTCATTTGCATGTCAACATTTCACTCTCAATTTCCCATCTTTAAGAAGTATTTCATCAAACAAATATAATTTCTCAACTTTTCTCCATGTGTAATTTGCAATTGTTCACGAAGTTTTTTCCTGTCAGACCCAACTATCTTGCTCTTTGATATAGTAATATTCAGGTCCATTCTCCTTGTTGTTATATCATACAGTCTATCTAACATTCATTGCAAATTATTCGCATTCCCAATCAACAACACAGCATCACCAGTTACAAAAGACGACATAAATTCACACCCACAACTAATACACATATACAGTCACCACAAGCATTCCTTGTAAACTTATCCATAAATACCTTAAACAATCAAGGGGACATTACACATCCTTGCCATTCTCCTTGCTCACTATTGTGGCATTCACTAAGCATTCCATTTTGAGAAAGCTGATTCCTATAATGATAAGGACACTAGCAGCTATTTCCAGAACTATCTCTAGGTGCAGCCTCCCCTCCTTCTCAAAAGAAACAAACTTCTTTTTCCTTATATTGAAAGAGCACAAGAAAGAAAATAAGAAGCTAGCTGCTCTGAATTGCCTATATAGAGGTTTAATAGTGAAACACTCATTGGAATTCTTATATTTTTACTTCATCATTTTTCCTACTAGACTTTACTGATCTGAGCTCAGAAAGGTGTGTGATTTGGATTAACCTTTTCCAGTCTTTGTCATTAGAGATGCCAGAAACATTTATTCTCAGGCATACTTTACTTCTGTTATATATAGCTCTATCACTTTCAGCAACCACACTTCAGCCCTATATTCTTACAAAACATTCCATAAATCAAACCAAACCATTTTAATATATACTTTCTATAAGTCAACAAATGTGCTTAAACATTCTTCCTTATATTAATATATTTCTCAGTGGCCTGCTGAAGTGCAAATATCTGGTCTTCATTCCCTCTGCCCAGCATAAAGCCGCATATTATCTCTCAAATTTTGTTCATTATCACCTTTTATACCCTTTCAATCAGAATTCTGCCTAACACCTTCCCAGGCACACATATGAATCTTCCTATAGTTTAAGCATTCCCTCTTGCTATCTTTCCCCGAATATAGGGGAACAATAATGCCAATCTTCCATCAACAGGCACAAATGCAGTCATTACACACATTAAACAAAGTCACACAGCTATTCTATAAGCAAACCACGTCCATATTTAACATTTCTCCAGTTATACCACCTACGCATTTAACATATTTCAGTATTACCACAGCATTTCTTGATGTGAAACACTGAAAAATTAAAACATTTATAGCATTTGTTTCAATTCCATTCCTCAACATATCACTAGCATTCCCATGCAGATCTTTAAAATACTCCTTGTAGCATTTCCTCACTTCAGTTTCCTCCCAAATAATTTAATCACTTTTATTTTTAATTCCATTCACTCTAGCTCTCTATACCCACTTCCAAAACATTTTATATAATTTTCATCAAAATCACTCTGCATTTTCTCTCTCATTTAATATTAATTGTTCCATGGTGCCCTTGAGTACAGTCTTTGCAAATACAATAAAACCTCCTTTTTACATGCTTATTGGTAGAAAATGTCTCCATTATTTACAAATGTCCATTAAATATACAATTACATCATTGTGGCAGTTGACATCATTTGCATAATGTCTTTATGTGTATAATAATAAATTACCACAGAAATTTGGTCCATTTGCCTCCAAAGTCATTATATCAAGGTGTATTAAATCGAGATTTCACTCTGTACACATTATGTAATAGCTTTTGCAGCAATCATATTATTTGCATTTTTTCTCATCCACAGCTTCTTTCACTTCATCATCATATCAACTATCCTTATGCATACTTCTCATCAGCATAATTCCAGACACTTCAGTGACCTGACATAGCACTTTTTTTACCCTGTTCCTGCTCCAAGCAGCTTTCCTATCCTCTTTTCTTGTGTCCATTACCCTTTTTTCTGTTGGGATATTGATCTGTCATTCAGTACTTTTCCAGAATTAGAATCAGTCTTTTTCTACCTGCAGTCATTTTATTTTCACTGTTGTTCCTTTCACTTCTTTCCTTTTTTCCATGTCCATTTTTTCCCAAATTCTACTACCAAAAATGGTCAGTTCCACTTTCACAAACTTTTATCAACTTTGTATCCTTCACAAATTCTCTCAATCTGCCATCATAAACAATGACATCAATTATGGTTTTCATTATATCTTCATTCCTTTGCCATGTATATAAATGTTTATATGTTTATGTTTAACAGTGTATTTGAAATGAACAAACCCTTTCCTAAGCAGACTCTCACTGGATACCATTTTATTCATTCTTGGGAATCCAAAAGGTCCAATCATATTTTCTGTACTCTATCATGTTGTTTGCATCTATCTGTCCATCCATAACACTTAAAAAATATTCCCTCCATCTCATTCATTCAGAATGTTCCGTAATTTTTCCCAGAGTACATCCCTGCTTCCTCCATTATTGGAAGAACATGCAACAGCCAACAACAGTCAACAACCTAGATTATATCAGTTCCTGCCTTCTGACATACAGTATATTTTAGCCTTCATGTCTTTGCATGGATTCATCAACTCCATAAGATCAGACCACCTTCATTCAGGTCTATTACAGCCTTCCCCTTTCTCGTTGTTTCAGAGACACGTAACTTACCTACTTATTTTCCTTCCATGTTGCTTGTTAATTCATATTCTTTGTTTACATTTCCTCTTTACTCTTCTTACATTCCAAGTTGTAATCTTCGCTATTCCATGGTCATTATTAGGTGGGCCCATACAAACTCACTTCTGCTGCCTGTCATGGTTTTGGTGAATCAGAACTTTCACACAATACATTTTATTTATTAATTAGGTTTATTACCTGATTTTCATTCAGGAATTCATAGTGGCATATGTAGCACTCCCTCTTATTTTGCCCCAGAACAACAACTCTGTGAGATACAGTAGGTTGTGCTTAGAAGGGTTGACTGGCCTAAAGTAACTCAATGCACTTCTAAAGCTGAGGGTAGACTAGAACCCTGCTTATAGTTTGATACCTTAACCACTATTCTGCACTGCTGTTAGATACAGAAGATGTCTGTTAGATTATTAATCTTAGTCATATCCATTCTACATGCCGCATACCCTTCTAATGTTTGCTAATCAGAATCCAGTTGTACACCAAGTATGCTCATATTATTCTATGCAAGATAGGATTTCCAATCTAGAGGCTATCTTGCAAACTATCATTTTATTTATCATATCGTATCACTTAGGAAGTATGTGCAGCATACTTTCACTATGGATGCATTGTTATTAGTAGGAATAGTTGGTTCTTGGAAATATTGTACAAGTTGCTCATAACAATAGTGTACACTTTCCTCTTATAGTCCCAAATACAAGGACTTTGACTACTGGAAAAGTTTTAGTTGGCACCTCTGTCAAATGCTGCAGAGTAGTGGAGAACAATGAGTCTCTCTCTCTCTCTCTCTCTCTCTCTCTCTCTCCCCTATCATTACTATGACTAGTCCTCAAATGGACAAGTGGCTTTCTGATAGCGCATGAGGTTTTTCCTATTAGCTTGGTAGGTGATTCAGTAAAATCACATTTGACTTCTAGAATGGGAAAATTGGCACTTATGGTTGACATGGTCATATCCAAGTAGCCTCTCCTGCTAGATAAGGTCATATGAGCCTTTGATTTACAAGAGAGTATGGCAATGAAGCAAATTAAACAATAATAAGAGGAACATTGGTTAAAAAAATGGTGCCAGTCCAATTGAACATCACCTTCTCAGGGTAAGCAAGATTATTCAGTTCCTTTTCCCTGCAGATACTTCCAGGTATTGATGTGTCCATGATAACAGACTTGTAGAGAGTTTCTTCTCAAACCATCACCATTCCATCCAGTACAGATTAGATGTACTATATGTGCTCTGCTAAATGAGTCATGAACTTGAGCCATTCCTCAAGGTGATTTACACATATAAGTCGAAGCTGGGAGGACTCCTGCCTTTCTTATAAGACTATTCTACCTAGCTTAGGAAGGGAGGCCACTGGGTAGTAGGCTGAAACTATATAAGATTCCTTAACCAGACCACTTTGCCTCCTCTGTATATTAGTAGTTACTTGGTCCCATTGACTGCTGCTAATTCACGTTCTGTCTGTTTCTTTATATATTACTGTTACATATTTTCTACATATTCATCTTTACTTTAGCAAAAGTGTAGACTGCCATCTAGAGTCATGTACTGGTAAGGCTGTCCATGTTTTCTGTCCCAAACTCTTGATTTGCGTGACATGCCTTAAATCTTAGAATGAAAAACAGATTTAGGAGTATTTAATTGTTGACAAATGTTAAAGACACAGCAAGCTTCCCAATGCAATGGTTTCTAGATTACAGGACTGTATTATTTCCAGCTACTATGTTACATTAGTAAGATTATCAGTTTTTTATATCTACATGTGAAGACTTATCAGCATGGGAAAGCTAAACTCAAAGATTTATTTGATTCAAATATCGAATCAAAACAAAATGAACAGTTGATTTCATGTTCAAATTATTTTATATAATAAATATATTATATTACCTATATGATCCACTGCCAAATAGCAAATATACTTGCAAGATCCCTCCCCCAACCATTGTATTAAGGAGAAACATAGACATTTTATCTTTCAATGTCTTTAGGTTGAAGGTTGGATTTGAGACCGATACCTAATGCAATGTGCAGCTTTGAGATATTAGGATTTGCTAAACTTATTTCAGAAAGTTTAAAACCTAGTAGTTTTGCTAGTACATTAACATTGCTGGAGAATATATTTTTAGACAAGTTTGAGAACAGTAAATGTCTTTTTATTACTGATCAATCAGTCAATCAGTCTATAAGCTACTCTTTGAAACTTAGTGGCTGAAAAATGCAGTATAAATCAATACATATTATTCTAGTATATTGTAATCAATACATATTTTTCTAGTGGTATTATCGAAATCCCAGTAGGGGTAAGAAGAACCAAACTTCTTACTAGGTGGATATATTTCCTCTCTTTCTTCTCCTTTTCCCTTTGCCTTTTGAGCTTTGGAGGAAGCTTTTTCTTCTCTCTCCAGAATACAATCCCTTCCCCGTTTCTTTTCCACAGTCCATCGCCAAACATCCCACCACATCCATCACCCCTTGTCCACCCACCTGCCTCCACCCCCCAAGACCCAGAAGAGGCGTCTGCACTCTAATAGGAAAAAGAAAAAAAAGAGAAAGGCAAGGAAGATGTCTATGCCTCCCTCCAAAGTCACTCCAACCATCCAGGAAGAGGAAGAAGAGGAGGAGGAAGAAGAAGAAGCAGAATCTGAAGGGGAAGAGGTTCTAGAGAAGGAAATCTCAGCAGAGTCTGACATTGAATCTTCTCCCAAGGAGAGGTCTTTTGGCACATTAACAGCAGGACTGACTGAAAGAAGTGTTGAGGTGAGAGACTTCTAATCCACACTGCAAGAGGAGTTATGGGCTTGAGGTTCATGCACAAGAATTAGATATGGTGGAATGAAGGTTAAAAGAATTCCTGAATCCATATATCAAGTGGTATCAGGCATTGTGTGTATGGTATGTGTATGCCCCATTTGTCAAAGGTAGGAGTCTCTATAGCTCAATGTAAGTATGAAACTGTTGGCTGATAAAAAGCAGACAGGAAAAAAAAATGGGATCATTGCCATTTTTTTCCCTGGTATTAAGGGTTCATTGTCCCTTGTTTTTCTCAACTTTAACCAAAGTAATAGGAAGGTTACTTTCCTGGATGTTGTGTCATTTTGACCCTTTGCATTGCTTCTTTCAGTTTACCATTGGGACTGAGGAGGCTGAGGAAGAGCAGGAGGAAGCTCATGGCACCCAATGCACTTTGTCATTTCATGTGGCAGAGGAATACAGTAATCTCTCCCCAGTCCCATGTTTCTCCAGCCTGCTGCCAGAGAAAGGGCCTACCTCTTCCAGTAGGTAAGATGAGATTATCTTTAATTATGTTTTGGAATTCTCATAGGCATGTAGGCATGCAGGACAAAGTAGTAGGATGCCTTCCCTGTTCAGGTTCAAGAGTTCACTTCAGTAGTATAGATGGGATAAGCTTAATTTGAGACAGAGCTCATCCAGGTTTAAATTTAATATGTATCTTCTATTCCAGAATGTGTAAAGAAGAGTGCATATTCTTTCATTACTGAGGAAATAATGTAATGTAGCCATCATAGAACAGTATGGACGTCTTTTCCTCCTCCAACCAGGATGATAGGAAGAAGGCCAAAAGAAGGAAAATGCCTTCTTTCTTCCGTTAATTTGAAAAATACAAAGGCATCTTAAGTCTAATATTGGTAGTTAATCTGCAGAGGTCTTGACCTTCCAAGGAATGTTACCAGATTCCAACTTCCCAAGACACAAACTAATACTAATATATTGGTTTAAAATAGTATTTAGAGTGTATTAAGAGACACAGCTACAAAAGCATGTGTAGATATTTGGCTTCAAGAAAAGGATTAGAATTCAAAAAAGCAGATGTAAACAAAGGAAAATGGGTAGGGCCATCCAAAAGAAATGAAGCCTCGGAGAAAAGCTAGTTTTGGAAGAAAACTGGGCAACGTGCCTTGAGTGCATGCAAAATAAAATCAGTCCTAATATACCTCTGATTACTTCTACCTCTAGAAGCCTGGGTTAGGTTATATTGTTTCCTGGATCCTGGAAGATGCAACTGCACAAGCTGAAATTCCATCTTTTCCTTCCCAACAGTTAGTTGCTTCTCCTGGGGAGGAAAACAAACAAACAAACAAGCCTCCAGCAAACTCCTCCATGGCTATTTAACTTCAAGGAAACTTGGTTTTTTTCTCAGGAATTTAGCCATCTGGCCCTCTAGGCTTTCTTATGGGAGGGATTCGTTTACAGGTAAATTGTCTGTAGAGAGACATTTTGGCATAGTGGTTAAGGCATCAAGCTAGAAACTGGGAGACCATGAATTCTAGTCCCACCTTAGGCACGAAGCCAGCTGAGTGACCTTGGGCCAGTCACTCTGTCTCAGCTTAGGAAGCAGACAATGGCAAACCACTTCTGAAACCTTACCAAGAAAACTGCTGGGACTTGTCCAGGCAGTCTCCAGGAGTCTATACTGACTCTAAGGCAAAACAAAAACAAAAACCAATTGTATATGCATTCTGATCTAGGAGAAATCTCTAAAAGCTTGCATTGCTAGAGGTTTACATATATACTCAGAGAGTCTTTGTTTCAAATATTTACATGCAAACTTGAACAGTGAGGAATACAGGTAGTCCTCGGATTACAATGGCAATTGGGACTGGAATTTCTGACACTAAGTGATACGCATAAAGCATGAAGTAAAGTCCCAGTTGCCATTGTAACCCCAGGACCGTCCGGGTCATTAAGCAGGAAATGGCAGGAGTCCCTGGCAAGAAGGCCAGTGGGTCTCGTCTTGTCTCGTGTCAGAAATTCAGGAACTAGAAAAGGGAAAATTATTAATCTAAATTTTAAAAAATTAAAAACTTTAATAAAAGTATAGATTTATATAATTCTTGACTGTGGGTGAGAGCTATGGATAGATGGGGAGTGCCGCAGGCTGGTGCTACAAAGTGTGAGCAGGTGTGCGGGGGGGGAGTGCTGCAGGTAGGCACTACGGAGCTCAGATGGGCGAAAAAGTGACAAGGACGGGAGCAACTTGCAACTTCTTGCTGGTTTCCTCATTGACTTTGCTTGTGGTAAGCCGGCAGGGAACATTGGAAATCACGATCATGTGACTGTGGTTCACTGTGACATAATCATGAACCAGGCATCAAGCACCTGGGTCGCGATCACATAACTGTGGAGACACTGTGACAGCAGGAGCTCCTAGGACTGCTCATAAGTCCCCCTCGTTCAGCACCATTGTAACTTTGAACGGTCACTGAATGAGTAGTTGTAACCCAAGGACTACCTGTATGATTTCTAGAACAGAACCTTAAGGATGTCATAGCTGTCAGACTAACAAGAACTATCAACTGAAGAGAGAAAGAGCTTTTCAAGATTCATTTTTTCAGTTAGGGAATATTGTACTTCAGATTAGGAAAGATTTAGAAACCTGCAACTGGTCCTTTAGTTGAAGAATTCTCTAGGACAAAGATAGGCAATCCACAACCTAAGACTTTTATAGTCTTCAACATGATTTCAAAAACCCTCTGCAAACACTTAGTTCACACCTCTGGACTGAACTAATCTATTATTTTCCTGGCAGGCTGCTACTTCAGAGAGAGAAAAAAAGAGGGTGCCAGAAAGTGAAAGGGGGAGGGAAAGAGAAAAAAAGTTGTCAGAAAGAGAGAGTGAATTGGACCACGCAGTTTGGTTTCTGGCACCACATACCACTTGCTTTATTGCAAGTGGAATTGACGTGTTGCCCTCCAAATGTTACACTTGACAGAATGCAACCCTTGACAGAATAAAAATTGGTTACATCTGATTTAGGTTAAAAGAGAAGTCAGAGCAACTCTCTAGTCTTGTTCCAATTTCCTAATTCTGGAAGTACATTTTGCCTACTAGGAATAAGTCCTCACTTTCAATTATTCAGTTATCATTTCTGTGCCATCATTGTGCTCTTTCTTGCCTCCACAGCTTTCCTGAATACAGAGATAATGTATCTCGGGGATGGGATAAACGCAGACCATGGAGTCAGGTGCCAAGTGGGCAGCGGTCAAACTATGACCTGAAGGAGAGAGTGTGCATTGGCAGCATGACTGCTGTAGAGAATGCCACATACCAACGAATCCCCACTGATGAAGCTGAAGCTCAGATGCTGGCTTCTGCTGACCTTGATGATATGAAAAGTGAGATTCAGCTTTGGTCCTTGATTCTGTCCCTAGTGGTGGTGATGGCTGCAGTGCTTGTCTGCTGGGATTTGCCTTTAGTGCAGCACTGAGTGAATATGGGAGGGCCATAAAAACATCAGAGTAACTACCCTGCTACATTAAAAACGAGCAACTGGATTGTGTAATGGTTTTAATGAGAGGGACAGAAAGATGTATGTAGACTTTTAATCCTCAGGATATCCACTTGATATACTTTGGTATATTTGTAGTCTGAAAAACACTGTGGTTTTGGATATCACAGCATAGCCATTATATTAATGGCCATGCAACATAATGTAATACTGGTTTGTTTTTGTTTTGTATTAGGTAGATCATGGCCCAATTATATTAATCTTATTCCCAAATATCCTTCTGGGTTCACTGATATTTAACTTCTAAGTAAATGTATAAAGGAATGTAAATAGAAAATAACCTATTTAGTGTCTCTGTCTGCACAAGTCACAATTTTGTAAAATTCTATTTGTGTTCCCTCTGATCACCCTTTTTTTTTTATTAAGATAAAAAATCTAAGTAATTCCTTAGATTCCAGTTGTTTACTTTCCTCTCTGAAGTTAGTTTAAACAACTCTGACTTGCATGTATTTCGGTAAAAACATTCATCCAAAACATAGTAAGCAATATACTTCTTTTGAAATATTGTCAGCTATGCTTTCAATTCCCAGAAATAATGTCATTTTAGGACTATGCTAGCTATAATGTACAGGAGTCTAGAATAAGAGAGAGATACATGATTTTAAGTTATAGGATATTTTGACTTGTGAGGCTTTAATCAATTATGCCTAAGATCTGAAACATGAATGTAAAATCTGCTTTTTAGGACTACGCAGGAGATTCTTCTTGTTATGGCAATAATCTCACATGTGATGTGTTTGATGCAGAAGGGAGGGAGGGATAAAAGGCAGGAAAACAAGACAGCAAGACTGGTGAAATATTTTGACAAATTGCTTAGGCACTGAGGATCCTACAAAATCTTATAAATCCTACAAGATGTTATAAATCACTGTACTCAAAGTCTATTATAATGAGGACCCTCTAGGCCTTACTTTGTTGGAGAGAAAATTCTCAAATACTTACCTTGCTTTCCAAATTTGACCATGCAATCTGCAATCCAATATGGTCTTCTGTTACCTGAGAGCTCAGTTTTATTCTCTTTATATCCTGTACTACCACTCATCCATAATTTACTGGATGGTATTTAATTCTCAGATGCTAGGTCTAACCCAGTATCTTCCTTGCTGAACCTTTAGGATTTTGCTTTCTCCTTCTTACCTTAAAGTTATCTTCACCTTTTGTGTTCTGAGAGAACTATGTGTTTCAATTTCTGGAGGGAGTGGCTACATTTGAGTAGGAATCTGTATCTAATGCAGGGTCTATCATGGTCTCAAATCGTACAAAGTTTCAGGGTGTCTGGGACTGACATATCTATCTACTGCTATGTTCTGCACTTTCCCCTCCTCCCCGAAAGCTGAACACGCTAGTTCTCTCATTCTCTCAATGCAAAAACACAGAAGGGACGTCATGGAAATGCAGTTTTGAGCCTCAGGACACAAAGATGTCAATAGGCTACTTTCCAAGCTTCAGTAGATGAAGATATCAAAAGCATGTGAAGGGGCACAGTAGGCTGTGTTACAAAGGAAAACAGCACAGCAGCACATCATGTATTGGATCTCCTACAGAACCCCCTTGCTGGCTTTGGCAGTGTGCAAGGATATATTCCCACTTGGATTCTAAACAAGCAGATGCAATCTCTGTGCTAGTTTTTTCACTAGATGGTCAGTGGGAATATTTTTTATCAAATCCTATCCAAAATTACTGGGCACTGGATGTTGTGCTGTCTGAAAAATTTCAGAGAAGAGGAACTCATCTCCTACTTAAATCCTATTTTTTGCCACATACCCAAGACTTTTTGTCTTCTGAAGAACATAGCAATGGCCATTCCAAACAGAAAGGAGACAGTAAAGGACACTGGAGTAGGAGACAGACCGGAAATAGAGATAGCTGTCTGTGCCCATAATTCATTTGATTATGACGACTTTGAGGAGTTTGCTCTCAACTTTGAAGATTATGATTTATGGGAGGCCATTCAGAACCACTTGAGTTATCCCAGTTTGGAGCCGACTCGTAAGTACTGCAGTTGTGCTAGGATTCATATGTACAGCTATATGTACCTGCATCTTCTCACACATTTACTCTCAACTTCACTTAGACTGTTTTCCCCCATTGGACAATCAGATTTAAAGTATGACAAACTTCATTTATTTTGAATATATCTTATCACTATATGAAATATATCTTATCACTATAGCTTGTACCTTTCAAAATTCTTTTTTCTATTACTTTATTAAGGGTACAGCAGTTTTGTCCACCTGTGCTTTTAATGATTCTTTGCCCATACAAAGTTATTTTTATTTGCTTAACTTTACCCTATCCCAAAGGTTTATTTTCAGATTTCTCTATTGTTCTGGAGGCTACTTGTTCAAATATTTTGGAGATGTGAAGCTGAAGGCATTTAACTACAACCTATATTTCCTCACTCATACATCAGACACACACATCCGTGAACAAACTAGCAAGATCTTTAGTTCTTAGTTTGGTGCCTAACTGCAATTTATCTTTCCTTCAACATCCACCATCCGCTCATCCACCCACTCCACACACACATATTGTACATTATGAGCTATGACATGTTTCTCTTACTGAAGATAGATGAACTCATTCATAAACATATATTCATAGATTGAAAGCCCATCAGAGTTGCTATTATCAGTGTTGAGCAAGCTCACTGGTTAAATGTGCTGAGAGTGGGGATGGAGAGTGCTCAGATTCGTCCAAAACTCTGTCCTTTAGGGCCTAAAATCTTTCATTTTGATCTTCATGAATATCTATGACAGAAAGCAAATGAGCAATAGTATACACAGTGTCCAGAGTCCTAGTTAATCTTGAGCACGACTTAATCCAGTGTCTCAAAAGCTGCTATTAGCCTGACTGGGTGGAAAAATATAGGCAGTGTACAACAATCTGCATCTTTCCTGCTAAAATTTTTCACCCTAAAACAAATCGCTCTGGTGTGGATACATGCAATTAGACTAAAAAAATAGCTCTGTGGAGCAAGCTGGTTATCTCCCTTTCCTGAAGAATAATTGCTACAATCTGAAATGGATTCCATAACAGTTTTGACAATTAAAACATTAGATTTGTTTTAGATTACATCTCTCTTTTTTTTTTTTTTTGTAGAATGAGTACTACCCATCATCTTTCTCAAGGGGATATCAGGCACTTGAAGAGGCCACAAAAATAGGTGAATAGCACACTATAAATTGGGTACAGCTAATACTACTCTAAATGTAGATAACACTTGCACCCACGTCCACTGTTCATCACCCACAAAAGCCACAAAACATATGCAGCACCCACAGATTCACCCATTCATTCCCTTGTTTCTTCATTCTATCAGTCAGCTATATAAATCTCCAACTAAAATGATGACTGTCAGGTATAATTGTACACTGTAACAGTTGTTCTAATTAGTTTCAGTGCTTTATTACTGATGAATAGTTATTGGTTTTTGTCATGTGCAGCTGAAAATGGGAAAGATTGGGATCTAGTTTTCAGCAGGCCTCAAATCAGGGACAGAGCCACTGGGGAAAACAATACACTCAGCTCAATATAGATTTAATTTATATTTAACTTAGCGGCCTGAGTTCCCAAACTGGAAAGCTATATAATGTCAGCATTGCTTCTTCAGGAGAATGAATTGATGGATGAGGCAATAGGCTTCAAGCTATCTGGGCTTTCTAATGTCTTGAGGGGAAAAACAGAATTCCCAAGAATTGCCTTTGGCTTGTACCACCCACTTAATCCACCCTTCTCAGCAGTTCCTTATTCTCATTTTATACTGGAGGAGATAACTCTCCCACATTGCGTTGCAGCATTTGAATCCAGTGCTTGTGTACTCAAAGGTTGCTTTTGTCATTATGAAGCACGTTAGCTTTTGATGGGGTACCAAACAAAATGCAAGATTATGCCTTTCGCAATTTATATTCATGAATGGGAAAGGAGCAAAGAAACAGGGAGCTAAACATATTGCAAACTATTTAGTTATATAAATGCTTATGCCATCTAATGAACCCTATATCTAAAAGACAACATGCAGTCAGCTCATCGATTTATGGCTCTTCAAAGATTTTTCTCCATTCCCCTGCAAGTAATGCTCAGCAGAGGGACTACACTGGATGAGCAATCAGCAGTGGTCAAAATGTTTGCTGTGAGGAGTATTACTGTGTGGTTATGTAATATAACATAATTAAGAGTGCTGCATTAGGATCAGAGAAACTGAAAGAAGGGTAGAGTGGAAAACTGATGAATATAATAATAAAGTATGTATAGTACAGTGAGTTCCCTTTCTACTGTCAGTAACTTGAAGGGACCCTGCTCCAGATGCTTGTTTTATTAGAGATTTCTTATTTAAAGGAGCAGAAGAGAGAACTTTCCTGTCCAACTGAGAAATACCATCCCCAAAGGGGCCCACTCATGTCTGTGTTGTATAGTCTTCTGCAAAACATGTTTTTATGTACCCAGACGTTTGAGTTTTAAAGGATTTTTATCTGTGCTTTTATATTCTGGATAGATTTAGGATATAACTGGTTATATGCTGCTAGCAATCTTATTATGGTGGTACATACACCATAACAAGCTTTTTCTCTCACTCCCCATAGATGCAAATGAGACTCCAAGGGTTACACAACATAATGCCTCCACCTTAGATTTTCACTGATGTTTTTGTAGCATCTAACAAAACAGCAGGGGAACAGAGGTTCTGCTATGCTTCATGGAATACATGACAATACTTGCATATAGCTGTTTTTAAATAGGGATCTTCTGCCAAACACTTGTAACTGCACCTGTTCATACAGGGAAGTAATTGTGAAAAATGAGCTTCTGTTGGCTACCTCTGTTGCAATAGCAATTTGTTTAAATGAAAATTGAATGGAAGGCAAAAGGCAGAGATGGGGTATGGCTCATCACAATGCTTTGCATATGGAAAATCTCCAGATTCATCCCTCAACATCTCCAAGGATAGTCTGGGTGGGAAAATTCTACTGAGAGTACTGCTAATTAGAGTAGGAAGTACTAAGCAAAAATGAACTGATGGTCTGACTCAACGTAGGATAGAAGCAGAGGTGAAAGAAATTATGAGAGAAATCATATATACCAAGCTCTACTTTAAAAAAAATATATATATTCACCATCATTTTATTTAAGGTTTCTCAGATCTGAGAAAGAGGTATTTTGTGACTCATAAAAATAAAATAAGTAATATATATTTGTATATTTTTTATAATTTTATTCTGCATTTGATAGTTACTTTGCTCCAGTGTTATGAAACATGATTCTTCTGAGTTTTTATCATGCATTACAAAAGTTATACATTTCTATATCTATGCATTCCTGGGAAATGGGGCATTTCTTGAGCACTGAATTCTGTAGTCCTTAACAAAGATCTGTGTTTCCACTGAGCACTTAATGGCATTCATGCAGCTCTGGTTATAGAAGGACATTTCTGTTTTATGTACCCATGCCCTATCCTGCCTTTATTCCAGGCCATCGTTTTGAAGATAATCCAGGAGTAAGGAGACATCTGGTTAAGAAACCATCCCGGAGCCAAACTAACAGATCCAGCAAAACATCTTTGTCCTCGCAGTCTTTCAAGAAAAAGAAGAAAAAGAAGAAGCTTGACCGAAAACCCCATGAGGTACCATAATGGCCTTGCCCTCTTGAATCCCACAGTGTATGGCAACACCAGCACCTTTATGCATTGCTGAGTTTATTGCTTGCTGGTAAATTGCTTTCCATAAGGGCAGGAACAACAAAGATGATAAGATTGGTCTGTAGGAATTAGCCTAAACCTAGTTACCAAGGTTATTGCTTTAGGATATAGACAGGAAGTCCCAGTCTAATTTTGCTATCTGGTTCTCCATAAATAAAACAAGACAATGTGTTCAGGGAGGAAAAATGGTCTGGAAGGGAAAATTATAGTTATAAGTTGGAAGTGTACAGCCTGAAGTCCTAGAGCCAAGTGTGGCTCCTGAAAGCATCCCTCAGAGTGATCTGAAAATTGCAATATTTCATGTGAAAGAAGGGAGAATTATTAAATGCATAACTAGAGAATTATCATATAATATTACCTTTGTTTAATTTTAATTAGCTATAGATATAAATGACATAAAATCAAATTTCGTTTTTGTCCTAGCCTCATCCACTAACTTTTGTAATGTAGTCCTCTAGCACACTATTGGAAGAGATTATACACTCCTGTTATAGACTATTTAGGATGTGAATCTAGGTTACCTTCTCTTACATTATGCATGTCTTTGGCACATCTTACTTACTTACTTACTTACTTACTTATTTAATACATTTATGTGACTGCCCATCTCATACATGACTCTGGGTGGCTAACAATTGAAACAAAAGAAAAACAAAGTAAAAACACAACCAATAATTAAAAACACAAATAACATAAAATAACAACCAAGAACAATCACAACATCCCACAGTCAATATAACCAAGAAATGGGCTCACCCACATTATCAGGGCCCCAGGCTTGACAACAGAGCCAGGTTTTTAATGCCTTGGGAAAGGCCAGCAGGGTGAGGGGAAGTCTGATATTGAGGGGGATGATGTTCCAAAGGGCAAGTGCCATGGCAGAAAAGATCCTCTTCCTGGCTTCCGTGGACCCGGAGCATGCCTCTCCTGCAAGATTTAACAGGATAGGTAGACTCCACTAGGGAGAGACACTCCTGTAAGTAACCCAGCCCCAAGCCATGAAGGGCTTTAAAGGCAACCACCAGCAACTTGAATTGCGCCCAGAAGCACACTGGTAGCCCATTGTCAGGCCCAGCCCAAAAACAACGATGAAACAGTCCAGTCAAGTGCAGTTCCTTTATTTGCTTACACCTTATAGACAGAATCTTGCCAAACTAAATCTATACTACAACAACTAGCGGATATACCCTGGGAGATTCTAGAGAGTGGCTATTCTAAATCTCTTACTCTTCTCACACTCCCCCGCGGACTGTGTTGTCTTTTGCCTCCTTTCCCTTCCTGGAATGCAGCCCCTCCTTCCTGATAGCCTTGATCTCCCACATCACTCTCCTCCTCGTAGATACATTCCATCACACCCATGCAGCTCGCAAAGCAGAAGTGTCACATGTGTTGAAGAACCAGCACCCATAAATGCCCATGTCGCCACATTTTGCATGGCAGTAATCCAGTTGGGAGGTGACTAAGGCATGAGTGACTGAATCTGCATGAAGAGAGAGGCAATGGCCCGCATTTCATCTTGAATTATACTTTTGATGCTGTTCAGTATCTGTCATCTACAGAATATCTGGTGCTGTCAGGGCAGAGCTAAAGGGCACTATTTCTTCCCTGCAGCATCCGTATAACAGGGCAGTTAGGAATGCCATTCTTATAAAGAAAACTAGTAGCAAAAAACAGGGCAGGGTACTGGAATTTAGCTGTCTTGCTTTTCTTAGGTGTTTGTGGAGCTGAATGAATTAATAGTGGACAAGAACCAGGACATGCACTGGAAGGAGACAGCACGCTGGATCAAATTTGAGGAGGATGTGGAAGAGGATACAGCACGCTGGGGAAAGCCTCATGTTGCCTCACTCTCTTTTCGCAGTCTTTTGGAGCTCAGGAAGACTATTGCCCATGGTGAGTAACCCTGATGAGGTTAGGCTTTGGCTTGAAACTTATATTGACATCAAGCTGCTTCTTGACTCAAAGAAATTTTTTAAAGGCCTAAAAGGAAGAACTTTTAGAATTGAAATAAACTTATTCATCAAAAGGAGAAAATGATCGATGGTTGTAGTCACTGTCAGCCTAGTCTTGTGGCAGAATGTAACATAAGCTGTAATAATGGAAGAAGAAAAGGACACCAAATCATTAAATGTAGATTCAGCTTTGTTTTTCCTTATCTTTTTCACAAGACTCTTGAACCCAAGTAAAGATTCAGAATTTTATAGGATATTATGTAATATGTGAAGACCAGTGTGGTACAAAACCTATGCAATGGCAACAGATTCATTCATATGAATAAACAATGCTTCTCAAAGCCTTTACTTGCCTATTTTGCAGGTATTTCTGATGCTGCTAACATAGTATGAGTTCAGTATTTATTTATTTATTTATTTTGCCTAGAGAAAGAAATAGAAGTAAGAGTAGAAGGAGACAATCTGCTTGAGAAATTTTGTGACTGTGAAATAATTCCTGTGCCTTTCCACTATTGGTTTTTCTGATCTCAGGAGCTGTTTTGTTGGACCTGGAACAAACAACATTACCAGGCATTGCTCATCTGGTGGTAGAAACTATGATAATCTCAGATCAGATCAAGGCTGAAGACAGAGCCAATGTCCTGAGGGCCCTACTGCTCAAGCATAGGTAGGTGGTGTGGTATGGAATGGTGAAACTAGAAATATAGTTAATTGGGGCTGTGGATGAAGATATAATAGAAAAGGAAGAACTACTGAAGTATAAGTAACTATGACATAGTACAGAAATTTGCACCCTAAAGATTAAGCAAGGTCCAAGGGATGATAAGAGGCAATTGAGGAGAACAAGAGAACTTTTTGGTGAATTTTTAAAGAAGTTATTGAACAGAGGGTGCATAGAAGTGCTGGCTGGCCTGAAACAGGAAAAACATAACATATATGAAGTTCCAGAAAACCTACATATATGCAGGAAAATCAGGGCTCTGTAATATGTAGAGGGGCTGGAAGGTAGACAAGCAGAGATTTGCTGTTGTGGACACAGCAAGAGTGAACAATGCTCTCTCTTCACTTCAGTCAGGTTTTAGGAAAGCTATTTGAAGAACTTTCAAGAGCAATTGTCTTCTTTAGCTAGAGAAATCAGGCCAAGGTTCTTTAGCTTCTTTAATATCCACATTGTTTCCTCAGCCACCCCAATGATGAGAAGGAGGCATTCTTCCCCCGGAACCATTCCAACTCCAGCATGAATTCTATAGTGGGAAACCATCATCTCAATCACAATCACACAGTTGACACTTGCATGCCATTGATGGGAGAAGAGCGGATTGAGATGACAGAACCGCGAATCCATGACCCTGAGTACAGAGAGGTGAGTAACAACAGGGATATGTCAGCTCTTCAAGGTAGACCAGACTAGGAAACCCAAGTAATGCAGGCTAATATTACTTCAGTTACAAGTAGTAAGTTTATTACAGAATCTTGCAACGCTGAATGCGCTTCCCCCCTTCCTCTCTTTATCTTTGTGAGAACTAGGGAGCGTCTTGTCTGAGACATTTTCTCAGGTTACAGTTCTGACCCGCACTCAGATTTCTTTTATCTGACCGTTGTCTTGGTAGTGGCTCTTCCTCCTGTTCCTCAGGGTTATTCCTTCTGCCCATTACAGGATCAGATTGAATTGATTGTAAAACTAATTTACAGTGGAGTGTAAGTTCAAGAAAAGTAAGTATATGAATTATGAATTGGTATGTGTGCACTGAAAGCAAACAAACAAAAAGATTTTTAAAAAGCTTGTATCAAATAAAAGCTGGATTTTACCACTAGTGCAAAATTGCACATATTTCAGGGTCTTCCATAATTTACTCCATAAATTTAAGTTGGAGAAGTGACTTGATCAAGAATATGAATATATGAAGAAAGTACATGTTAGAGTAATTAGTATAATATAGTGGCCTTGAGAATGAATTGAATGAATGAATTAATTTATTTATTTATTAACAAATTAATGAATGTGTAAGGGGGATATAACAGACCAGTCTTTAGACTTACCTTAAATAAGCATGTAGAAAAGCAAGGGATTAAAGTCTGTACCTTGTAGGACCTTATTAACTAGAGTGTGGCTTATATATTATACAAAGTCAAGGGCTATTCTAGCATCATGGCGTATGAAAGTCATCACAGAGAGACAGCTCAGGCTAATTAAAATATGTCTTGTTGAGACAGAAAAACATGCACCTTCACAGCTCTGAGGGACATCGTGGCAAATACCTCAAGTTGATGGAGAAGATTCCTGATGATGCTGAGGCCACCGTGGTGCTTGTTGGTAAGTCAAAATCCAGTACAAAGACCTTAAGAAGGGCTCATGGAATCAGGGTAGTTGAGGTATTTCCAACTATGTTTATACTGTCAAATTTTAGTTTTATTCTATTCTGGGAGGTGTATAACTTGTTCAGAGTCAGGCATGATTGGAGCAGCATATAAGTATAGTAAAATCAATAAAATAAAATAAATGAAATAAACACTCCACTCTCATACATTACCAGTACAGAGACCAGTAAGTAGCACAAACTGCCCATATCAAAGTAACTAGACAAAAGGAGGGAAACAGAGCACATAAGGGAAACCATAATCATTCACTGACAGTAGTAGCATTACCACTGGTAGTACTTTCATAAGGTATAGAAAACAGGAATTTGAGCCCCACCAGGAAGCTAAGCATGATCCCACTAATTTCCATGCCTGCCTAAAAGCATCATGTTAGAGCCAGAATACAGGTACTGTCAATCATTGTGTGTGTGCGCGCGCACATTTGCATAATTGCTAGGGCCCAACTTTTGTTCCACTGAAGTAGTAAGACTTCAGCCAGGAACCTATTAACTATGAGCTTGTTCTGAAACCTTAGCTCCTCAGCCAGAAATTCTTAACTGAGAAAAGCCAGTCTTCCAAAAAAATTAACATATGTGCTGTTCCTTCTTGGCTGCATTTATGTATGGAGGGAAAAAAAGTGTAGTTTCTGAATTGGCTTTGTTGCATTGGTTTTTCGATCAGAATATAATTGCACACTGATAAAGTTTATTATTTTAAAATTCAGTCTTTGTATCTCTCTCAAAAACGTAGGACACACTAACTGCCAACTCTGAACACCCAGATAACTTGAGTTGCCTATATTAGTTGCAGCCATGTATTAACAGCAGTTGAAGTAGTAAGGCATCACTGGACGTCACTTGAAGCTGACTGTGCTATGTGCTTTCTGCCTGGACTCCCCAATTTGCATACTTGTTAATTAATACTTCTAGTTACAAAAATAATAATGCTTCTTGTTACAAAAGGCTTGTATGATCCAGTACATCTGGTTTTATTCTTCCCTTCTTCATAGGTTGTGTTGAATTCCTCGAACAACCATCAATGGCTTTTGTCCGTTTAAATGAAGCTGTGTTCCTGGAATCAGTCCTGGAAGTTCCAATTCCTGTTCGCTTCATCTTTGTCTTGCTAGGGCCAAGTCAGTCCAATGTGGATTACCATGAGATTGGACGTTCAATCTCTACTCTTATGTCAGACAAGGTAAAGACTTGGCTATTGGTTCAGGCTGAAGCTCAAGCATAAATGGAGATCTTAGCAGCATGAAGGGGTGTGTGGAGTGGTATAAACGACACCTCAAGGGCAAGAGTGCAGGGTATGGAGGAAAATAAATGTCCTACGTGTTAGATTTCTGAGGGAAAAAAATGATACATTCTACATGAACACCTCCAAGTTAAACTTACATCCTTTGAAGTTAATTTTTGATGGCAATTTTGATGGCGTTAATATTTGACAGGATTGATTTTCAAAAAAAGCTGGCTTAGAGCTGCAGCTATGTTTTAGATTCTATTTTCTTATTCAATTATATGTTTTGTGTGAAAAGTGTTCTTCCAAATAATCACAAGGGTCTAGCAGGAGAAATTGAGAGAGTAAACTACTGTGATAAGAAGTATATTTCCCTCCATGCTCTGTTGGGCAATTGATCCAGGGTTTTTTTTTTAATTTTTATTTTTATTGGCACATGCTGTATGTGAACCCTGTTCTGCTATTTGCCTTCAGCAATGTTTTTATGTAGATGAATCTTCTGGTAATAATTTCGCCACACTTTTGCTGTACATTAAGTGTAGTACTGAAGAGGGAGAAAGATGTTGGTGGATATGCACTTTTAGATGCCCAGGACTACTTAATAAATACTACATAGCAGTTTCATTCCCTCCATTGTTTGAGAGCTAAAAACAAGGACTTGTGTGTACTTTTTAAATCCCAAGACCACTATTTCAATTCTCTCCTCCCAATACTAAAATTTCTGAAACTTCTTTTCTACCTGCTTAAAGTTTTGCTTATTAATTCTGAAATAGCCTGTTTTATTTGATGTAAGGGTACACCAAACTGACCAGAGCAATTTTATTTTATTTTTCTAAGTGTTTAATCTTATAACAAATCTCATTGCACTTATGATAGAGCAGATGTTCTATCTGTTTTAAAGCAAAGAAGAAAAAATCCACTTGTTCACTGCCTCCCTCCCCCCATCCCATGATTGAAAACAGAGCATTTTTAAAACTTAAGATATATTGGAAAAATGAAATTACCATATAACAAGTTATCATACTTAACAATTGAATATGAATCTTATTAAGTTACACTGTGTGAAAAGACTGTGTGTTAAATCAGAGATGGGAAACCAATATCACCCTAGAAATTGCTGAACTGTAATTCCCAGTATCCATTATTGACAAGTTGACTAGGGCTGCTGCAGACTGGAGTTCAGCGACAACTGGAAGATCACATTTGTCACCTCAGCACCAGATGATGCTATAGTGTCAATACATTTAATTGTCTATGTACTGGAATCAAGATTACATTTAATTGCCTGTGTACTGAAGTTAACTTTAAAGACTCTAGAAGAAAGTTAGTAACAATTTTTTTCAATAAAATTTTAAAGAAAAGCAAGTGTGTGCATGTATGCATATCCACACATACACACACGTTCCCCAAACAGCAAAATGGGAACAAAATGGTAATAAAAGGCAAACATCAGATAAGTAGGGGCAGCTGGAACATATATAGTTGGCATGTCATTGAATCAGAACTATGTTATCAGTCTGAATTTAAAGAAGAACTAAGAGGAACCTGTGGTGATCCTGGATCAGTACTGATCTCTGAAAATGAACTGAGGGGCCTATCTTGAGTTGGGGACTACACCACCAACCAGTAATATTGGGGTGGGCAGAGGCAGGTGAAAAGATACCGTCAGTGTGTCTCACTATGTTTCCCCATTGGTTTTTAGCATTTCCATGAAGCTGCTTACATGGCAGATGACCGCCAAGATCTGCTTAATGCCATCAATGAGTTCCTAGACTGTAGCATTGTCATTCCTCCATCAGAAGTAGAAGGGAAAGATTTGCTCAAATCAATTGCCACCTTCCAGAAAGTGCTGCTGAGGAAGAGAAGAGAGCGGGATCAGAAGAAGTCCATCAAAGAAACAAACTTTCAGGAATCCAAAGGTCTCTTCTTTCCTTGCCTATTGTATCTAATTCTTCTGATTCATACTGTAGCTAGGGTAGGATGGGTGAGATATGACATACTCTTGACATATCGGTGATGCTATTAAAAATTGACGCAGTAACAAAGTAGATGTTGAAGGCAGACTTTATAGCAATTGGTAGAAAGCAAATAAGGGAAGCCTCAGTCTGAGCACCTGACTGACTACAAACAATAGGATGTTAGTGTGCAAAGATGTTTTGTTTCAAGTTTCTCTGACCACATCCCTGCTATTCTACTTATGCCTTTCCAGAACTATGTGAGGTGAAAGCTGAAGAAGAGGAAGAGGGCGAGGAGGAGGAGGATGACCCTCTGAAGCGCACCGGCATTTTCTTTGGTGGTTTGGTGCGGGACATAAAGCGCAGGTACCCCAAGTATCTGAGTGACCTCAGAGATGCCCTGCACAGCCAGTGCCTCGCAGCCGTGCTATTCATCTACTTCGCTGCTCTCTCTCCTGCCATCACCTTTGGGGGACTGCTAGGTAACAAGTCCGCCCTCCTTTTTCCTCACCTCCCACTTCCCCACGCATTTTCTGCTCAAGCTAGTTCCTGTCTTTCTGTGCTGCCCAAGACGCTGAGCAGGAGGTTGACATTTTGCTTCTATTAGCTGAGTGACTGGGACTACTTCACGTGCCTGTCTGTGCTGGCCTAGTGGATAGGCTCCATTTGGCTCTTGCTGCACTCAGACGAGTTTGGCTTTGATCTGTTTCACCCCTACTTGGCTCTAGGGCTTTCTAGTCTACTGCATGTCTCATTTTCTATGGCAACCACAAAAGCTCTATCACTCCTTATGTTGCTAAAGTGGGATTTCTGTTAGCAAACAACCCAGGGGTCTAGACTGGGAAAGGATAAGGGCAGGAAAGGAGAGAAGTTAATTTCTATCTCTTCTTGTAGACAAATGAAGGAGAATCAGAATAGACTCCTACCTTATTAACCATACATTATCACAATGCTAGAAGCCAATGAATGCACATACGTTACCCAACAGCAGTGAGAAGTATACAGGCGTTATCCCTTAATCAGCTAGCAGTAGGAGAACACATTTTTCTGACGGGGGATGTCCTCTTCACCACTGAACAGTTTTGGAGGGGAGTAACCTTGAATCTGGTTCTTCTACTTTCCTATTCTGTGAATGGTCACAGTTGCCAATATGTTTATTACTTGCTTAGTATCAGACATATAATGCAACAACAAATTAAGCAGTTCTGATTCTGAAAGGGAGATTTCTTGGATTCCTTTATGGAGATAGAAGTATATATAAAATCATTAATAAATCTAAGAAAAGAAATAAAAACATCTTAAAATAAGCTGCTACATTATATTTTAAAAAGCTGCCATACTTGGGAGAGGTATTATTTTTTTCTCTTTTTTTCCTAAGATAGCTCAAATTGTTTTCCTTTTATTCTATTATATTAGGAGCAACCAGTTTAAACAGGAGTGTGGTTTTTTTCCTGCAACCAGGGATTGACTTCATTTATACACACACACACACATAAACATATCAAATTGTTTTTTGGTGGCTACTGCTGCAAGAAATTAGAGTAATGTCAGGATGTTATATAAAGATGATGAATAAATAAATAAATAAATATTACACACAGTGGTGTGATAGTGATGTCACATCTCACACAATAGGAGGGATTACTTCAGATTTTTTTTTCTTTTTCTAGATGTTTTATGTATGGTGAGGGTATCCAAAACTTAACTCATCTCATTAGTGCACTGGAAGTTGTGAGGTGCCTGGAAAATTGTACTGATAATTAGATGCCATTGGAGGAAAGACCCTTTCTTTAGTGCATACTGTGTCTAATGCTTTTTCTGAAGAAGACATTTAAGAAGGTTAAAGGCCTTAAGACATGGGCAAGCTGGTATAAGTATCTGGATCACAACTTTAAGTCAGGGATGAGCCTCGCATGATTTCAGAAAGCACAGGATTTCTGTAATCAAGCTATTCAGACCTCTGGCAAGAGCATCCCTGTCTTGACTGCTGCATTGGAGGATGGGGAGGAGGTAAAAAAGGGGCAGCAGAATAGAAATCAGAGTCATGTGTGGCCCTTTTCAGTTTTGGCTTTAACCCTCTTTCCCTGCTTGCTTAAGTCCCTCCATTGACATGCACCTCCCTACAGATTATTCCCAAAGGAATGGGGCTGTTGAAAGAAAAGAGGTTGTCCACCTCTGATTAAAGAAAGTAAAGGTAGGTACCACTGCACTGAATTCAGCTTGGAAGCAAATAGACAATCGATGTAGTTTGCTCACCATATGATTTTATCTTGCTGAATCAGCTCAAAATCTAGCAGCCAAGTTCTGCTCTAATTTATATTTTTTTTCAGGAGGGTTTCTCTAATTCACACATATGGATTTTCCCCTATACTTTGGAATATTCCAGAGCTAAGGATTTTGGTGGGAGAATGATGCAAGTCCTGCCTTAAAGACTGCCACAGGGTGCCAAAAAATTAGCTCTGAAGCATTCCTGACTGCTTATTGCACAGGCATAGAACATGACTGCTTATTCCACAGGCATGTGTGAATTCACAGACGACCACTGTAAAACCATAGTTACTGGTAAGTAACCAATTCTTCTGAGTCCTCTTCAGCTTATTTGGCCCTGAGAACTGTGCATAGAGGTTAGCTTCATACATTGCACTAAGCCATGATGTGGTTTATTTGGTTAGACTCGGTATTTTATATGATTATTAAACGATTCTAGCCATTCTGGCTTATTAGCCATGAATTATAACTTAGCACAATATATAGACCCAGGCAATAATGGATCATTCAACAAGCTGTGGTTAAATAAATCAGGCTTAGTGTGATGTAGGAACCCAGCCAGAGGTGTGTATGTGTGTGTTTTGTCAGAATGTAATTGTGGACCTCATGCAGTCTATTCCAAAATCCAGGTGTGGTAGTAGAATAAATATGCATGGAGGGACTCACTGACAGTGGCAACTGAGAGAAAAAGATAGGATTTTTTTTATTTAGGCCCCAGATATGAAAAGGAACTGTATGCATATTTATATGTGCAACACTGTGGTGTGTCCCAAAGACATTGCTTTCTTTTTACAGGTGAGAAGACAGATGGTCTCATGGGTGTTTCGGAATTGATTATCTCCACATCAGTGCTGGGCATGCTCTTTTCACTTCTGAGTGCGCAGCCACTCCTTATCATTGGTTTCTCAGGGCCCCTGCTGGTCTTTGAAGAAGCTTTTTACAAGGTACCTGAAAATAATTTCTCGCTTGGTTTACTTCAGCAGTCCTTGATATCACATTTTGCTTCTGATGTGTCTCTGTAGCACTTCAGTGTACATATTTGTCATCACCTTGTAAAGCTCAACTATAGTCTAATTCACACATTATCTGAGTATTATAGTTGCTGTCAAAATACTGAACAGATAAGACCATGTGAGAAATGGTTTGTATGAAGTGTTTCTCACCTGTACTGAAACAATTTTTACTTTCTCATTGAAGCTAGCTACAAATGAGGGAGTTTTGCTTCCAAACATATAGCAGTCATTCTACACAAAGACCTTTCTGCTATTTTCTACTAACATGTTTTTATGAAGCTATCATACTGCTCAAGTAACATCTAGATTTGGCCTCTTTAAAGTTAGTGATGGTTCATATTGTAAAAAAAATGTCTGATAATCACTACCAATGGATCCCATAGTTGTCTGTAGGTCTAACTGTGTATTATTCATACTTCAGCAAATTGGGCATAGCAAATTGTACATTGATCTCAAAGCCATAATGTAAGATAAATGTGTTGCCTTAGCTAAGATGGCAGTGTGTTTATTTTATTTATTTATTTATTTATTTCATTAAACTTGTATGCCGCCCATCTCCCCCAACGGGAGTGTTGCTTTATAATAGTGAATGACAATAGTTGACCAACATGGATGCTTTTTCTGCTGCTTTGGATACTTTCTCTCTTTGCATGCAAGGAACTTTGCACACAGAGGGTCCCTCTGTGACTTCAGTGAGCTTGGCAGTTATGTGGCTGGGATTCTATATATTATATAGGAAGGAAGGTTGGGTAGGTAATGAGCAATTCTATCTCTAAGCAGCCTGGTAAGGCTTAGATAGGATAAGGCAGTGGATTTTGGGAAGTACTTGACCAAAAATGGGCTAAATGGAACCCATTGTTGGTTCTTTGAAACTTGCTCCACATACAAACTGAGGTTCATACTGTCTATGACGGATTTCCCCCGGTTTTCTCTCAGGGTTCTTTTCTTTCTGGTTATGTGCAGGCGCGATGACAAAGTAACTCAAGAGGCAAGCAGTAGGTTCTCGACCAAGGCTTTACTCAATGCTCCAAAAGGGTCTGATAAAATAAGCTGCAAATAAAAAGTCCTTCCATACGGACCAACAGTCAATATAAAAGTTAAAGGCAGGAGTATAAGCCCTCTTTGCCTGAGTAGCCTTACGTGAACGTGTCTTGACGGCGAGAGGATGAAACAAGCGAGTCCCCTCTCCTGCAGCCGAAGCAAGACTTAAGACTGTAGCTTCTCCAAAAATCTATTGTGATGCAGAGCAGCAATAGCATGGTTGACCTTTGCTTCTCCAGCACCTCTCGTTCTCCTCCAGGGCTAATCTTAAATACCCTTTCAGAATCAGCCTCCACCCCTCTCCACAGGTGTTAACAATTTAGCATCCCACCCTGCTTAACTTAACAGAGTTTGCAATGGTTACAGTTTGGGATACAAACTGGGGCTCCTTCTCCACGCTCTCACCTAATACAAAGGTTTATGGCTACCTAACCACGAAGTTAGTTTTCTAGCGGGTGATAAATGCTTTATCCACATCACATCGAAGTATGAATGAGGAGGTTTTTCCACCTACTATAAAGAATGGAGAAATATGCACAAAAGATGGTTATTTCTCACAACCCTGGATTTCCATCACACTGTCTCTACTACAATCTTATGCAGTGTGTTGGTAAACCTCAATGATTGTTGTCTTCTTGAAACAACAGATACCTAAGAGGTCATATTATGGGGACTTGGTGAGAACAGGCTAAGAAACTATGCAATGTGAGAAGGCAGACTTAGGTGATGTCTCTAAGCTCCCAATTTCTTGTTTTGCCAGTTTTGCCAGAGCCAGGACATCGAATATTTGACAGGTCGGGTGTGGATTGGCTTCTGGCTCATTGTCTTTATTGTCATCATTGTAGCTGCTGAAGGCAGCTTCTTAGTGCGCTATATTACGCCCTTCACCCAGGAGATCTTTGCCTTCCTCATCTCCCTCATCTTCATCTATGAAACATTCTACAAGCTGTACAAGGTAAGCCTTCTCCAAGGAGTTTGGGGCCAGCTGCTCATACCAGCTCTTGGATTCAATTTAATATAAATGGTAGGCATGTGGCTCTGTCTCTTTACCAATTTTTGATCTATTTTTTACTACCTCCTCTCATGTTGGTTCTGCATAAAAAGTTTTAACAGCTATAGTTTCTCTGGCTGAAAGGAGTGATACAGTAGTAAATGCCTTTCTTCCTTATACTGCATTCCCAGATATTTGCAGAACATCCTTTGCTGCGGTTCTATCCACCATATCTTCAAAGAAATCTGAATTCTAGCATATTACCTACTGATTCTATGGCTCTGGATATCCGAATGCAGCCCAACACGGCCCTTCTGTCCCTCATCCTCATGTTGGGGACCTTTTTCATTGCCTTCTTTATGCGCAAGTTTAAGAACAGCCGTTTTTTGGGAGGAAAGGTAAGCCTAAGATCTGGTTCCAAGGAGAAATATATAGTGGCTTTTCTCCCATGCAACCATTTCAGTTGAGTTATCTGTTTTATTCATTCTAATACCCAATGAAATTAAAATTCCCAAAAGTAATGTGAAGATAATCCTTCTGAGGCACTTATTGTGTAATTTCTTAATAGATAGCTTGGCCAAAATCATAGCTATGGAATCAAAAGGTACTCCCTCTCCTTCCTGCAATGCTGAACTTGAACATGTCTCTATAGAAATCTGGGTATTCAAATTCCATTGTATTTAAAAGTGAAAATGCTCTGGAGTTGTTTTAAACCTGGAGAGCGTTCAAAATAAATCAACTTGAATCTGTCCAGGTAGCTTTTAGCAATGTAGAGATAAAGAGACATACAATATTAGAGAATTATCCATTATCCTTCAGAAGGAGTATTATTTACTACTATACCGCCTCACCAATGTATTTTTACTGAGAATCATCCTTCTGTGTCATGATCAGCATTTTTTCAGAAGTTAGAAAAAATTGGGTTCAGAAGATCCCCCAGCAATGTCTCCAACTTGTCTTATGTTTATTCTTATCTTCCATATTTGTTCTGTAGGCCCGGCGAATCATTGGAGATTTTGGAATCCCTATCTCCATACTTGTCATGGTTCTGGTAGACTATAGTATTACCGATACATATACACAGGTTGGTGCTGCATGTCCCAAGTATTCTCATGGGAAATAAGAGACATTGATTTTTCTAGGCATTTGGAGTTAACCTGAGTCTGCTATTGTGTGTGCAGAAGCCTGTATTCATGCCTTTTAATCAGCATTCCATTCACAAGGCTGCCATGCAGAAAATAAAGTGTGTCCCAGTCATGCTGTGAGGTATATCGATTAACTGACCTCTGTTTCAGTGGGATCTTTTGTTGAATGTGGAGTCATCTAAGGACAAACAACTACTTGTTTGTCTGGGCTTCTAAATAGCGCCAAATGCTATTTTGTGGCGTGAATCTGGATAGTTAGGGTGTTAATAGAACAGAATATATGTAGCTCAGGGTTGAACTGTGGAGTCCTTGGTGTTCTCTGAGCTTGGTTGTTTGATTGCAGATGTTTCATTACCTGACTAGGTAACATCATCAGTGCTAGTGGGTGTGGGGTTTGCTCCCTGTTTATGTACAGTAGCTTGCCGTGCCAGTGTTGGTGGGGGTGTGGTTTTCTCCTTGGTAATTCTTTGATTAGGGTATTGTTTTCTGCTTGATTGTTTGTCTGTTTGACTGTTCGTCTCCTTGGTAGCTCCTTGATTAGAGTATTGTTTTCTGCTTGATTGTTTGTCTGGTGTTAGTCCCTTTTCATCTGGGTGTAGGCTGCTAGTGAGGATGTGTTCTGGTCTTTTTGTTTCCTTCCTAGCTGTCTTACTGTCTCTTTTGAATGGAGTGTAAATGTGGTTTATCTCCATGTATCTATTGATGGCTGATGTGTCTGAGTGCCAAGCTTCCAGGAATTCCCTAGCGACTTAGCTTGGTCTAGGATGCTCACAGTTTCCCAGCTGAAACTATGGTTGAGTCTGTCTATGTGTTGTGAGCATATAAATTTAATAAATAAATAACTTAAGGAGTTTTCATCATGTCTTCTGACTGCTAGTGTTCATGGTGTTCATGGATGCACTCTGCTAGTCCTCTGCCTGTCTGTCCTACACAGTGGCTGTTACAGTCCTTACACTGTTTGTTGTAGACAGCCACATATGGACAGACATAACTGGAGATAGGCGGTCCTGCAAATAACCCAATGCTATGCTATGAAGGGCTTAATAGGTGATAATCAACACATTGAAATGCATCCAGAAGCCTATAGAAAGCCAGTGCAGCTCCTGAAGTAGTGGTGTTACATAGATGTACTACAGTATGTCATTGCATTCTAGACCAATTGTAGCTCCAGATGGTCTTCAAGGGCAGCCCAAAGAACAGCATCCTGCAGTAGTCCAAACAGGAGTTGACCAATGCATAATTGTACATGAGCAGGATCTCCCAATCCAGAAACATGTATAGTTGATGAATTAGACAGAATAGTGCAAAGGCCCAGACCACCTTTGTCTGGTGAAGTGTAACCCCATCCAGAACTAAAGAAATCTCCAGATTGGGCGGGGGGGGGGGGGAGGCATAAGTCATCTATCTCCTGATGCCTGGGGAGATAGGGAATGAGTAGGTGTTGAGAGAGGTAGAATGTTGGAAGCTTCAGCTTTGTGTTCCATGTGGGTTTCTTTTCTTTTCTCCCTTTTCCTGTCGTTTCTTGTCATCTTTGTCATCTTTTATTATTTATTTTTGTTTCTTATTGTAATTTTTAAATGTTTTTATTTGTGAGCTTCCCAAAGTAATTGGGAGTCAGCAGCACACAAATTTAATAAATAAATAAAAACTGCCAAATTACTAGCTTTGTAAACCTGAAATGAGGGAGTAGGGCATTGAGATATTGTGGGCTTTGTACAACTAGCCTTTCAGTGCTGAACATGGCAACTTTTATGAGTAGTGTTTCACTGGGGCAGTTTCTATTTTACACACACACACACACACACACAGAGAGAGATTTCTTTTTCAAGCAAGATTGACTTGTTATGAAGATAGGCAGTTAACCCCATGCAACATGGTAACACAGGTAGGGTTAGGGTTTATTAAGAACTGAAAATCTGTGTATCTACATGTGTGCTATTATCCCATGCAGCATCTTAACATTTGGTGTGTTGATATTTTGTATTCTCACTACAGAAGCTGAATGTGCCCTCAGTGCTGTCAGTTACAGCCCCAGATAAACGGGGTTGGTTCATCCATCCCTTGGGAAGCCAGCAGGCCTTCCCCCTCTGGATGATGTTTGCTTCTGCCATTCCTGCACTGCTGGTCTTCATCCTTATCTTTATGGAAACCCAGATCACCACGTAAGTGCCAGGCCTTCATGTTACAGATTGGGTTACTCATATTTATCATCCTGTGGGTCCTAAGTAAATGTTAAAAATCACAGTTTCTACCACAGGAAATAGTGAGGAAGTCAGAATCAAGGCAATGAAGAATTTAAAAATTCTTACTATCCACATTGCACAAGGACGTTCCCATCTGCTTCCAGTAACTACGATTTGCATAGTACACAGGAAGCTTTATCTGCAGTGTACAATTTAACTGCTGGCTCTGCTTTTTCCTTTATTACCAAATGCCCCATCTCTCTCCTAACTAAAAAGAGCTGCTGCAAAACAGTTAAAACCATGTCTTATTTATACTCCCCTTACTAAAGCAAAACAATGTTAGACTGGCCTTGAAGCTCATACATGTTCTGCTGTCATCTTCTTTTTTTCTAGTCTGATTGTCAGCAAGAAAGAACGGAAGCTGATAAAGGGGTCAGGCTTCCATCTTGATTTGCTGCTTATTGGGACAATGGGAGGACTTTGTGCCCTTTTGGGGTTGCCTTGGCTCACGGCTGCCACTGTCCGCTCCATCACTCATGTCAATGCCCTCACTGTAATGAGCAAGGCCATAGCACCGGGTGAGAAGCCAAAGATCAAGGAAGTGAAAGAACAGCGTGTGACAGGAGTGCTCATCGCTGGCCTTGTTGGTGAGGTCCTCTCAGAGGAACATGTTCTCTGTGGTGATTATGTTCATTTGATGGAGTTAGTTGAATTTGCTCTGCCAGCATCTTCTGTTTAATTATTCTCTCTAATACTTTAGTTGGGTTGAAGTTTTGAGCAGATAATTTTGTGAAAATCATAGAAACATGAAAATCAGCAGATCTTCCTCTGCCTTCCAGATTATGAATCTGTATATCTGTATGTATGCCAGCTCCATTCTTTTGAATTCCTTGGAAAGTTACACATGTGCCATTTTAGGCGTTGTCTCATACTCTCACTATGGTTACATTGGTATCTTTGAAAGAGAATAGAACATTGTGTCCTGTCTGCAGGTCTGTCCATTGCCATGGGAAATATACTGCGTCAGATTCCATTGGCTGTGCTGTTCGGGGTTTTTCTGTATATGGGTGTGACATCATTGACTGGCATTCAGTTATATGAACGACTCCTCCTTATCTTCATGCCATCCAAGCATCACCCTGATCACGTTTATGTTATCAAGGTAGTATATCAAGGGAATTGTGAAGGTAAAGGATGAGTCCAGTGGATGGCAAAGTGAAGAGTGTCTATAGGTGGAAGTAGTGAGTGGAGGTTGGGGTGGGACTACAAAGACAATGCTTTTATTAAGAATACAGAGACTCTGTATTTGAATAACAGTTACTGTCTGATGTTTCTATTCCTGTTATCTTCTTTCTCCTACTTCCCATAGTTTTCTTTACTGGGAGTCACTGGGAGTCGGGCGGCGTATAAATTTATTATTGTTGGTTGCACAGTCAGCCAGTTGTTTAGACTGGATTTGGCATTTTTATCCCCCTATTAAGTCCTTCCCAAGGACCTGGGATAGGCAGATGTTGTTGATGGTGTTAAAGGTATTGTTGCAGGATGTAAGCTGTTCTAAGTAAAGATGCCTTTTGCAATTGACTGATGGTGGTTTTGTCAATGCCAATAGTGTTCAAGTGGTGCTCCAGATGTTTTGGGATTGTACCCAAGGTGCCTATTACTATTGGTACTATCTTGCTTTCTTTTGCCACAGTCATTTATATGATGATGATGGTGGTGGTGGTGGTGGTGATGATGATATGTTTGATTGCACAGTCAGCCAGATGTTTAGCCTGGATTTGGCATTTTTATCTACCTATCGAGTCCTTCCCAAGGACCTGGGATAGGCAGATGTTGTTGTTTGATGTATTAAAGTTATTGTTGCAGGATATAAGCTGTTCCAAGTGAAGCTACCTTTTGCAATTGACTTTACTTGGAACAGCTTATATCCTGTGACGATACCTTTAACATCCTCCTCCTCCTCCTCCTCATCATCATCATTTCCAAGTATCCCTTTTTCTTGTTATCAGCCTTCGTCTTTTAAACATTTTGATGGCTGTACTGGCATTTTATTGCCTCTCTAAAGGGCACAGGAAAGGTGACAGGTATATGTGCAATTTGCTTAGCCTAGCTAACGCCCTTCCGTCCTTCAGGTGAAGACTTGGCGAATGAATCTCTTCACATGCATCCAACTAGCCTGCATTGTACTGCTATGGGTGGTAAAATCCACAGTGGCATCACTGGCTTTTCCATTTGTCCTGATCATGACAGTTCCTCTGCGGCGATTCCTGTTGCCACGTTTCTTCCAGGAAAGAGAACTCAAAGCGGTAAGATGCTAAGACAACTAATCTCTATTTGACCATTATACATGTTTAATTTTGTCAAGTGGATCTCATGTATTATAAAGTGTGCCATGCAAGTGCTGTTTGAAGAGGAAGAACAAGCAATTTAATATTACCTTCCTTACTGCACTGGAATAGCAGTTATGCATTTTCCCAGAGATCTCTATACCATCCTCCAACTTTCCCATGCCCTGAGGCTTTTGACTTGTAACAGAGATGCCCACCATGATTGAAGGGATACTTATTCTTGTCCTTCCCTCTCACTTGCAGCTAGACTCAGAAGATGCAGAGCCAAACTTTGATGAAGATGGGCGAGATGAGTACAATGAACTTCACATGCCAGTATGAGCAAGCTGGTATGTGTCTACTGGCCTTGGTTCTTTCCTGGCTTTGTGGGATAAGCTGTTTTCCTCATGCTCTTCCTGAATAACCACCAATAAGCAGTGGCTTTTGAACTGATCGTAGGTCTAGTCCAACCAGCAGCTGAGCCACAACCCTCCCAGAGGCTCCAGACCACAAGAGAACTTGGGCAAGGCAGAGCAAGAGGAGTTGCTGCCTTCTTCTGGACAGACACAGAATATAATTCCAGCCACTGTCACCCATGCTCCTTCTGAACAGACCTTACTGTATTAGTGCTGTGCCATATATTGACCTGAGTAGACACCTTAGCCAGTTGTTATTAGCCTCCTGTCTGGAGAAGTCAAGCAGATTACACTGCTTTGCAGTGGGGAAAACAGCAGCAGGTTAACAAAGGAAGAGGCAACTGAATCTTCCAGAATGTTAAGCCCAATGCTATTCTTTCAGAATTAAGAGTTTTCTGGGGTGGTGGCAGGAAGTGGAGGAATAGCTGGTGTTTCCTTACTGAACTTTAGCCATTTAGTCTCATAACCGTTCAAGAGAGTGCGCTCCACCTGCTCTTCTGCATGATATCCTTGCCTGGGATTTCGTGTTCATGGGAAACTCTGATCCTTTCCTTTTGAGGAATGGCAGTAAGGATTGTTGAAAACCACAGATTGCAGTGTGTACCAGCAAGGTTTTCAGTACCCTGATCTGCTCAGCAAGTGGAATGTGGTATTTGTGCAATATTCATGGGCACATGCATCTGTTTGGGCACAGTACCGTGCCTATGTCTGCCATTTCTTTGGTTGTCCAAAGAAGTGCAGGTAAAATTTGATGGTACAGCCCAGATACCAGGAACAAACTGACTAATGATGGAGTAAAAATTGTATGATCCATATAGTTCTAACAGTGAGATAATCCAAAAAAGATTTTATACTATTCTCAAGCTGTTTTTCTCCCCTCTTTGGCAAAGGGAGTCAGACATGCAACCAAACAACTAGGGATCTCAGGAGCTAAGGCTAGAACCTAATCTGATTAATTATCTGGTCCACCAAGCCTGCTTGTTGTACTCAGTCGCCTCCTTTCCACTTAGTATTCTTCCATGCTTTACCCTCCTTGCTCCTCCTTGTGTTGTTCATTGGTCCCTCCATGGTCATTGCATTACTCATTTTAATATTTCTTTAAGCAGCCCTAGCTGGGCCAAGAGAGTCACATCTCCAGAAAAGCTACTGATACCTTGGCCTTCACAATTAGTGAACTAAGATGTCTCTAGGGGAGAGCTAAAATATTCTGCATTTGTAGTTTTGAAGCACTGTATTGTATGAGCTCTCTATAGGGATAAAGGATTATCTTCATTTGCTTCTTGATATGGCAAAGCAATAGTTCCTAGCTCCTGGATTTTACCTGACCCTAAAACCTTCTGCCTTTTTCTCAAGCCCATATCATCCTTATATCTCCCACTGACAACTGCCTAGTTCTCTTTTTCTTTAGTCCTGCTAATTTCTTCTACAACTGCCATATAAAGATCAGATTTTGTAGGGCTAAACTGCATGAAAGATGCATTGGCTTTGTTCACTAAATTTGAACTTTCAGAATCTGAAAAGCCTGCTCCTTTTTCAGTTGCATCCGTTCAGTCACGGACATTGCATTTGTGGCTTGATCCATAGGCTAAACATATGCACAAACACCATGCAGCAGAAGTTCAGCACAAGATTCGAATAGTGCTGTCCTACTGGGTCATTATGCAGGGACTCTAGTGGACTGTGAAGTCCTGTTCCATAAATCTGTTCTATGAGATTATGTAAGTGGAATAAAAGGTATACTCAAAAGGGCCACCATGACTCTTGCCTCTAGTGAGGCAGAGAACCATACGAAGTAAGAATTTGGTTCATGGCACTACTCTGGTCCATTGCCTCTCTCTGTTAATAAAATGGAGGTTGTCCCTACCCACCTACCTCAGGGGTTGCCTGTTGAGGGCGGGATTGTCATGAAACCATACATAGATTCCTCTATTCATTCCCAGCTGGCTGCCAGCTTACCCCACCCACAGACAGTGACCTCCATCGTGCCCTGTGTAGTAAACCTGAACTGTTGGGGCAGAGACCCCAATACAACTCCTCTGAATGTAATAGGAAGGATGTGGCTGCACCAATAAACCCTTCACTGGTATGTTGTGCCTGGCTCCTTTTCTGAGCTTCTGAAATGGAAAATTCAGCAACAAAGCACCACTCAAGTAGAATCAGAGAAAAAGATTCAACTAAGGTTGCTCCTTCCCACTCTTACACGTGTGCATGCATTCTGAGTTGCCTTTTCTACAGATGGTTATTAGCAAGGTTGTTCTTATGCTCCTTAAGCCTCAGTCCAGTCTATAAATGAACGATGTTGCCATTTCCTGCACCAGTTCAGATCAGAATCATCTACTCTGACTGTTGATGGCTCTCAGATGTCTCGGCCGGGCACCTGTCCTTGGCTTGCCAGCAGAAATCTTGTAATTGGAAACACACAGAATTGAATCTCTTGATTTTATGCAGGCATAGCGTGTGTTCTGCTCCCCTCACCAAAGAAGCTATGCCAGTCCTATTTATTTCTGTTGATTAAACTGTATTCCAATTTTCATTAAAAATGTACTCCAGTTTAGGATCAAAGAAAAGACAAATGCACAACTCTATAAAACAAAGTAACTTCAAGTAACATTAAAAAACTTATCAAGGCTCTGGTATGGGTGCAAAAGTTGCCAACTATACATTGTGTATGAATGCTTATAATGTAAGCAAAATTTAGAAGATTGCTCTAGATGAGGAACCAGAAAGAAAAAATTTCCCCAGGACCTTGTGAAAAGAGAGAAACAGCTTGGAGAAAAGGGTGAAGTATCCTGCACTCCATATCACCCCCCTGGAACTGCTTTTCAGGCACCCATCTTGATTTTGTTAGAGAAAGCATGTCCATTTTAAATAAAAACATACTCACCTTTTAATGAAATACCTTGAGGCACAAGTTTTATTCAAACTGCAGTGTGCCCCCCAAAGCCCTCTCCTCCTTTTTTTCTTGGCAAATTTTACTTTTAGGAAAAGGAGCAAACAGTTGTGAAATGGCTTCTAAATTATTAAGAGCAGTGTCAGCAGAATATCAGTTTTAAGATTACGATCATCCTTAGCATTTGTACCAGGGGATCCACAGCAAGCCAAGATTTCATCAGAATGACAAAACGCAGTCACAATACATGCTCTGCCCTTACTTGTGTGCAACGTTACAATGCAAGTACAAAAGAGGTAGAGTTTACCCTGTGATATCATAACACGTTTCATTGTTTACCCCCTCCTTGCCTCCCAGTGGAGGGAGCATGCATGAATATAGCTCTTTTCATAAGTTCAAAACACATTCTATTAAACTATTATCCTATGAATTTTTACAACAATCCTGTAAAGTTGGCCAATATCATTATTTCCATATTATAGCCAAGACTAAAACTGTATGATGGTGGCCTGCTTATATTATTTACTATAGCTCAAGTGAAGTTTGAACTAAGGCAGGGCTGGGCAATTTCTTCTGGGTTGGAAGCTGTAACTTAGTCTCAGCCTCCTTGTGGGCTGCAAAATGCCTTTGGAGGACAAGGGGCAGGGCTTCACACAGTGTTTTGGTTGGTTTTGGAAGAGTTGGTTTTCTAACTATGGGAATGGAAGTTTTTTGTCTTACGGCTGTGCTCCCAACCCTACACTTAAAATAATCTCCAGATCAAATGAAAACTGCATTTCTAGAAATTGGCCATTTTGCTGCTGAATGTTGGTGCTGTCATAGGGCTCATCCTCATGTTCTTTTGACCATAGCACAAAGACATCTCACTAAACATTTTTAAATTATACGTCATGTCCCCTCTGTCTCATCCCCAGCATGCTGCAGAAGAATCCAAAGTCATCTTCAATTGCAGAACATAGGATTGTAATTGTTAAACAGGGAGAGAATCAAACCCTGAGGTACTATATAGAGGGCTAGACCATCAACACTGATTGGAATTGACACTGGAGGAAGGATGAGAACCACTGTGCCTCCCACTCCCAACCCCCTCAGCTGGTCCAGAAAGATAGCATGATCAAAGGCCCCTGAGATATCAAGGAGGGCCATGATGGATGCACCATTCCATCCCAGGCCTATCATAGGTCATTTACAAGTGTAATCAATGCCATTTTGGTACTGTGCCCAGGCCTGAAGCCCAACTGAAAGGGGTGCAGATAATCTGCTTCTTCCAGAGCCCTCTGGAATGCCAGCTGACTGCTTTCTCGGCAATCTTCTCCTAAAAGGGAAGGTTGGAGACAGGTTGGAAATTATACACCATTGATTCCAGCAATGGCTTCTTGAGGAAGGAATGGACCACCACCTCCTTAAGTGCTGATGGAACCATTCCCTCCCTAAAGAATACAATCATTACTACCTGAATCCAACAACATGTCACCTCACAGGAGGTCTTGACCAATCAGGAAGAAGTAGACCTAATATTCAGATCACCATGCTTACAGCTTTGAGGCCCACTTTCTCACAGCCACTAGACTCAAACTCTTCCCAGATAACCTTGCTAGACTGTACCTCAGTCAACTAACCAGACCTGCACAGCTGGAGTCCAACTCAGCAAATCCAGGCAACTTTATTTGACAGATGCTTTGAATAATCCTCACAGTGCTCCTTCAGATGGTTTTCTGATCCATCTTTCCCTGAGAGGGACTGGGTCACCTTATACAGGGTTGCCAGATGGCAATCCACAGACACAATAAAAATAGAAAAATGACTATGTTTTGCCACTCTTATCACCACAGTGAAATCCTTAATAAAGGCTCTTACCCATATTCAATCAGTTTTGCTCTTCTTTCTCTAGCAGCACTCTATCTTTTCTGTTTCATCTACCAAAGTTCCTCTAAAAACTAGGGACCCTCCAGGACTTACATGCAGATGGAGGGCATGCAGCCACAATTTGATCTAGGGTCATTGCCATCTTCTCATTACAAGAAGTGACTAAGGATTCAGTCAAACTGTGTACCAGATTTTTAAGAACTTCCCCAAACACCCTCTGAAACCAACAGTTATCTGGGGCAGACCAATCAAATTGTCCTTCCTCCTTGTAGTAGAGAGCAAATATTGTAAAGAGAAGAAAAGGTGACCTTGACTGAAATATGCAGGAAATGTTATCTAGGCAAAAGGGTCTGAAGCAATTTTTAAGTCCAGAACAACAAGATAACGTTTGGAAGTGGCTCAGGTAGATGCCTCCCTAATTCACTGAAGTATAAGGAGGAGGAGGAATACAGTATAACCAGACTTGCAAGATTCTCTTATTAAAGCCAATCTCAATAAAAGTAGCATTAGCTTTCTTGGGAAGTTGATTTTCTGGTCTGGTCTACCTAGTTGAGCTGACAAATACAGAAAACTCTAGAGTAATCAAAAGGTGATCTGTCCATGACAAAGAACAAATAACACCCCCAACTACAGACCATGTTGCCACTGCCCTGAGAATGTGTTACACACATACACATACACACACATACACAAACACAACCACACACCATTGTGCACTAGGCCCTCAAGGACTTGGGTCAGGTCTATAGCTGCTATGGTGGCCATGAACTTCCAAGCTGCTAGGGAAGGCAGGCTGATATTTCACAATACCATAAGTCTGGGAAATGTCACTGACAACCCCACCATGGCATTAAGCAGCTCAACAGGAAAGCTGTTAGGTAGTAGGGGACCAGAATGGTAGGAGCCATCCCATCTGTTTCCTAGAGTCCGATTTCACAAACAAACCTGTCTCATATTTGGTTATCTGTGGAGCAGCACCTCTGAAAGCTGCAAGAGTCTTCCAAGTGACAATAGCTACTCCCTGCCCCTGCCTTTGCCCCTGCCCTGGGGTCACAGCTGATGCCACACTCCAAACCCAAGTAGGCCCTATCTTTTGATAGGGGAATATACATTCTCCATGCCCATCCAGGTCTTGGGTATACACACCAAATCAGCCCTCACATCCTTGATAAGATCATGGATAAGACTGCCTTATTACAGGCTGACTTGTCATTAAGTAGCAGCAGCCTGAGCCCAGGACACTAGAAGGCAGAACTGGTACAAGATAATGAGCAAGACTTCCTGAGAGTGGCCCATCCCTGTCTCCCACCATATCTCGAACCACCATCTCTCCCCCGGGTGCAAGGACCCCACCTAACTCCCAGATGTAAACCAAACACTCCCAGGCCAGATAGCATATCAGAATCCTTAGCTCACACTCTCAGTGGTATTTCAGATCCAGAGAAACCCTCTGCACTTCCCATTATAAATATCAAAACATCCACACCACGCCCACTTCTGAACCTGCTCTCACCAGGACTAAACAGGGTATAAAAACCATACTGTCAACATCAACTATAGACTAGAATGACCTGAGAGGATACCACTGCCCGCCCACCCCATCTCACACCCAGGGGAATGCCCCCCAACTCAGTCTAGTCCAATCTGAAAAAAAAAAATCCTTCTAACTCTGGATCAAAAATCTTTATCATCTCAATCTCCAATTTCTCTGATGTTGTCGATATACCCAACCGAAACAGGTTTGGAATATAAGGCAGCAGGATAAAATCAACAAGACTTCAGTCTGTTTCCGCTTTCTCCTTGGGCTTGTCCTGAACACTAGTCTATCAATTTTCAAAAACAAAATCTCCCATCTGACAGGTCTATGGGACCTAGGCAGGGTGCAGGATGATATGGGAAGGAACCCTATTGATAGGCCTTTGGGCCTGCTCCTGCTCCATCCTATAATCTCCCCCACCTGTCTGCTGTCTGCTGGGATATCTGGGGCCACAGGAATATTGATTATCTAAAGGAAAGGCATTCCTGTGTCCAAACAAACAAGCAAACAACCCCAGCTGACTAGTCAGTGGAATACAGGAGCGGGTTGGAATGAAATGGGAGGAAATTTGACCATAAGCATACTCTTGCTCCACCCCACTCTCTCCTCCACCTTACTGACCAGAATATTTTTGAACATGGGAATACTGATCTTTGGGGAAACTAGCATTCCATGTTAAACCCTCAACAGGCCTGTGCTTGCTTGGATAATGAAAGGTAACTCAACCCTCCATCTTGGACACCTACTCAAAATCCTGCCAACCCCACCCCACCTCACTGTATGGTGAGCAGGGAAAGGGAGGTAGATTTCCTGCTTACTAAGTGATGCTGGGTAGAGGGTGTAAAGAAGTCAAGGAATCCCCCAATCACTGCCTGAAACTCCTGCATTAAATCCATAACTCTGGCTATGGGGGTAATACCATTTATGTCAACATATTTTTCTACTGACTCAAGGATCTGAGGAATGCAAACTCTGGAGTGCTACAAGAGAGTACGCAGCCCCTGAGTTGCCCACCCTTGAGCTAGGAACTTACAGGATCACATTCCTGCAAGGTGCACCAACAGCTTGCATTTATTATGACAGTGAGGTTCAATGGATTGGAAGCAGTGGCAACCTTCTCAAATAAGACAAGTGAGGAGTATTTCTTGCCATTCCAGATGCAGGAGTAAACTGCACACCCCAGGGCTACAGATCTAAAATACCCCGCCAAAGGGTTGAACTTTGTCAGCAATGTGTGTCTCTGCTTCAGCTAGCTCAGGAATTTTTTGACTGCCATGACTTTAAGCCATGACTGATTTCATCAATGCCAGCGACTACTTCTTGTTTGAGATTTAGTTATCTTCAGCACACAGCTTTTGGTTCCTGTTTTCCTTTCCTCTGCTTGACCAAAAAGCCTTTTGGTGGATGAAATTCTGTCCTGGAAAAATACTTCCTTGTTACCAAGGAAGTGGTCATTTCAGCTGCAAGACCAGTTTTGCAAACTGAGCATACAGAATGCCCCCAAACCATGAAGAAGGTCCCCCTTGATAAATGTAGCATTCCAGTAGAAAAAATGACTTGTCTAACCACAGCAAAGCATCCCTACTTATACACCTTTGATTTAACAGAATAAGGTCTTACAATCATGCAGCCATTCTGTACCACACAAACTGTTTGAAAATCTGAATTATGTCCCAGCTGAAGTAGCTGAAACAGAACTAGAGAACAAGACCAGGAATTTTAATTGGGAAACTGTCAGCATTTTAGACCAAGCAAAATCCAAAAATGCAAGGGAATTCTTGGAAGCTTGGTGTTCAGACAAGGCAGCAATTAACAGACACATGGAGATAAACAGCATCTACACACTATTCAAAAGAGACAAAACACCAGAACACCTCCTCGCCAGCAATTATCACCAAGATAAGCAGAGGTTACAACTAGGCACACAAGCAAATAGCAAACAATACCCTAATCAAGGAACTACCAGAGGAACAAAACAACCCCCCCCCCCCCGCCCAACACTGGCAGGGCATGCAAGAATATATAAACAGAGAGCAAACCTCATCCCATTTTAGCACTGAAGGTGTTACCTAGCCGGGTAATGAAACATTTACAGGAAAAGAACCAAGCTCAGAGAACCCCAAGGACTCCACAGTTCAACCCTGAGCTACACATATTCGCCTCCATAAGTCCAGGAAGGACTTCTATTCCAAGCAGCAGGTTAGTTCTTTCCCGGACACGAGAAAGACTCTCGTTATCTGGGTTCACTTTCCAACAAGCAAGACACCATAGTAAGATATTTTAGTCAGTAGTCATATACCGCATATAGTTTGCCCTATTCCAAAGTATCAAGAATATCAACAATGAATTACTATAAGCACATAAATTATTTTATCAGGGATGATAAAGTAAGGTTTTCCTAGTTGTCTTTTAATTATAATTCCCAGCATTTTTCACCATTAGTCTTATTGACAGAACTCCTTAAAGTTGTAGTTTAGCAACATTATCTACATCCCTGATAAGGGATGTGTTGCTAAGTCTGCGTCAGCTGCAGCTTCCAGACAATCATCAATGGCAGCCCTTAGTAGAACACATTACAGCTTATGAAACTAGGACTGAGGTGATATATTATGTGGTATAAAGATGGGGGAAAGCCAGATGGGGCATTCCCCCTGAAACCAAGTGTATATTAACAATATCACTGTAGGCTAGAGCTCTCTTCCTTCTCAAGGACAAGAACTCAGTATGTTCAGACCCACTGAGTTGCAGGAAGAGTGTGAATCAATTCTATCAGCTGGCTGGAGATCATGTTGAATCTCTTCTTTGGCTTGCAACAGCCTCATAAGCTTCTGGCAGCGTTCCTGCAACTGGAAGGCAAACAAAAATGACATGAATCTTTCACATGGTATTTTCTGCAAGTCTAGCAGAATTAAGTAATTCAGAATGGCCCCTTTTGCCTAACAGCCTCACCTAACAAAAGGGACTCATTTTCTTCATTCTTTGACACAAGATCACTAATACATTATAAGAAGGCCTCTATATCCCCCAATATAGTACACTGCCCTTTGAATTTATTCAGGACCCAGTTCCCCACAGCTACTGGAAGGTGTGTATCTTGTTCCAGAGCTGGCAGAACTGTGACCATCCTTGAGTTTCCACAGCTTATTAACCTAGACTCTTACTGTATAAATTGGTCGTATAAGGACTGGCCTGACTTCCAACTCTAGTAGCCAATCTCCCTGCAAGATGCTCTTGCGGTATTCCTCCAGCCTAAGCTGCCTCCGTAAGGCATTCAGCTCACAGAGGTCTCTTTGGTGCTGTGCACTAGACACATTCCAATTGCCTTTCTTTAGTTGTTGCTCAAGGGCTTCTAGTTCATTTTCTTTGGCCTCTTGCTGCAGATGCAGATCTGAAATCCTCTGGTTTACCTCCTGAATCTCTCCTTCCAGTGTCCAAGAGCGTTCCTCCTGCCAGAGCAGGGACAAGAGCTCCCCATAGGTCTCCTGCAGCTGATTCCTTTTCTGGATAATTGTTGTCTTACACATGTCCCTATTATCGTTGTTGTTGGCTTTAGGTGGTAGCCAGGTCTTCATATAGTCATGATGGTTTAGAGGTAGTTCAGACTGGCAAAGGGATGCACGATACCAGTGATGGTCCAAACTGCCTTTCATCACTCTTGTGCCATTGCACCTCCGGATTAGGATGGGATGTGAGTGTTCTTGGTGAGAGCTATGCCTGCTGGCATGGTATTTCACCCACTGCGTAGCAAGCTCAGCAGCTGCTAAGCTCTTGTGAAAAAGATCTGGGACTAGCCTCATGATCTTCACAAAGGGTTGGATATAAGCAAAGCCCTGCAGATCAAGGAGGCTCTGGGTATGGAAGGCTTGCTCGCAGATCAAGCCCTTTTTCAGGAGCAAGGCCCATTTCCTTCTGAGGGCAAACAACTGCCTGGCCGTATGTGCTATCGACACTGTGGCATGAGGCCTGCGTCCTTTCATGAATCCCGAAAGCAATCTGTCCAGTGAGTCATCATTAACATAAAGGTTCTCACACAAAGGAAACACAATTTTGGCATCAAACTCCTCTTTCAAAGAACCTAGATAGCTCACGTAAGAGACAAACCAAGAAATGTAGTTGGCAATGTCAGATTTATCACCACTAATTGTAATTCTCACAATATCCTGTCTGTTACATTCCTTGGACTTCACAAGCTTTTCCAGCTGCTCAAGGCTGTGAATCTCTACTACACCATCATCTTCATGGAGCAGCAGCAACAACACATTGTAAAGAGTGTGAATGTCAAAAGCCTGCTGGCAACATCTTATGTGCTTCTCAAAGGACTGGATCTCATCTTGAAGAATGGTATACAGGGCTTCCACAGGTGCCATAGGTAACCTGAGAAAGGAGAAAGGAAAATTGTTGAGAAAAAAAATCACTGGGCAAAGCTTATTGCATAGCTACAGAAACCTATTGGGAAAATCTTTCTCTTGAATAATTGCATCTTGGGACAGATCAACCCCCCCCCCCACAAAAAACCCTCCTCAAAACAAAATAGCAGAGAATCTTATGCCTCTTTAAAAATTAATCAATATACATACAGTACTGGATAAGTTTTCATAAACTAGATGGATGAAATATTATCCAGAAAAGGGAAATATATTTTGTCAAGTGGCAAAAATCCAGAAAGTGTTGTTTGTGAAAGTCACTGCTACATATTTTTTTTCTATACCAACCTTTGCAAATTTCCCACTACTCTCCATACACACCACATATGTACAACTGGGTTCAGTATTGCAAAGATCTGATGAAGTGGTCTTTATCCTATAAAGGTTACACTCATATAAATACATCAATTCTCAAAATGCCACAACTTTAATTTTTACAGCAATAAGTTAACCTGGCTACTTCTCTACACATTGTAATCTACAAGCTGGAACACACAACTGCAATGCACATTGAGACATAAAGGAAAGATTTTCGAGGGGTGCTTAATAAGATGCCATCCTCTGACCCTTGTCTCTGTATGAAAAATACACTTACATTTGTCTTAACTTCCACCTTATTCTCTGAAGTTCAGAACTTACCACCTCCAGAAACAGTGCCCACCTATAGGAAAGAGAACCTGATTACATTGTACTGAGCAGAAGAAGAGATAAACAGTGTTTGCCATGGACACAGCATGTTGGAACTTGCTCTCAGGGATCACTGCCAAGAAAGAAACTTAGTCCTTGTACAATGAGCCATCAACAATGGAAAACAAGCTTTTAATAGACAGAAACTCATTCTCATTAGCAAGAAAGACTAGGAAGGGTAGAAATTCTAACTCCACTACAATATCAAGGAAGACACTACTCTTTTACTCCTCACATTTGGACACAAGAAGGAGTTATTCAGGGTTGCAACTCAAACTGAACCTGATAAAATTTCAACTGGGTTCACGTAATATGCTAAATCAAACTATCCATCTCTGAAGTATCTGTTTCATTGCACCTAATAGTGTACCTGACTCTAGGTGGAGAAAAGAAGACTCACTCTATCTGTTCATCATTTGGTATTGGTACAACTATAGGAAAAGTTTATTTCTTACATGCTAGAGTTAGGATGCTTCTTTTTCCCATACCTGAACAACTTGAGAGAATGTGTCTTTTTGCAGTTTTGAGGTTCAGTAGTATTGGGGAAGGAGAGCTTTTTCCAATACCTCAGTGACTGGGCTCACACACTGCATTAAGCTATGGTTTGATTAAACATGGCTTATACAGTGAGCCACAACTGGCTTGGCTCACCCCACCCATAAACCATAAGTCAGGATGACAAATCAAAGTGACTGAATTTGCACAACACACTGAACTGAAACTAAACAAATTACACATTATGATTTAGTGCAACATATGAATGCTATTGCTTTTTGTTGCATTTTGTTGTACTAACACAACATCCTGTGCTTCCCTCCAGGGAGCAGCAGAGAGCTAGACCTGGCACTAAAGCTAAGAATGGGGCATACCAGCAAAAGGAGAAAGGGAATATATACATAATTCTTTAATCTAGTGCTCATTGCACTGATTTTTCTTACTGGCCTAAGGTCTTTGTCATATATTCTCTCACATTTTAAATCACAGTTAAATCGCCATATTTGTCCAACATTTTCTCTTTATAAAGCCAGAGTGCATCCTGAATATGTGTGAGGATATCTCCTAGTTTGTAGGACATGGGCAACAGCATGTTGATTACTGTTGCAAAATAATCTCTATACTACAGAACCTAGCTTGCATATAATAGTGTGGGACAAAAGTGTGCTTCATGTGCCAAAATTGACTTGTAATGCCCTTACTGAGCAGAATATGATGCAAGTGGCACAGATAAGATTGGTGACCTAGTTTACACTTTCTCTATTTTACTGAAAAGAATTATGTGAAAGCCTTCGCTGACTAAAGCTATGATGGGTGGTAGAAGTCAATATCTATGGACCATCTGGTGATGACCATGGCATATGGAAGACTGAAACTTGGAAAGTAATAGGATAAATGGTAAAGAGCATGAATTAATGAATAAAATGGAAGAAAGAAAGAAAAAATGTGTCTGTGAAACTAAGGAAAAGGGGAAGGATGTAATAGGTGCAAATGAAGATAATCTCCACTTGTTTCTGCCCATTCAGTGGGATTAAGCAGGGTGGGTGCACTCCAAGTCCTCTTTATTAAATAATGTCATCTTGCGGGACCCAGGAGGTGTGCCTACTGATTTGAAGCACCTGCCTTCTTGAATGAGATCCCCTCAAAGATTTGTGCAGCTCCCACCCTTATGACATTCTATAAATTACTCAAAACCTGGTTGTTCTCTCAGGCGTTGGATTAAGGTGGTTGTGTAGCCCCTTCCAATTAGGTTTAATTTAGTTTAATTTAAGTTTGGGTATTCACTCTTCTGATCAGTGGTGTTCTTCTTTTTATATGTATTGTTTTCTTTTTTATTTGTAAGCCACCCAGCGTTGTCAAGGAGTTGTAAGGCCTTGAAATTTAAGGAAATAATCTGATCTTGTGGAGTAGAGTTGTGGAATATATGCAGGGAAGTGAACAGGTTGGTTAAATTATGAATGAAAGGGCTAAAATTTAGGTCAGAAAGAATTAGTGCTCTCTAAGTTGTTATAAGGGGGTTTGATAGAATGTCTCCATAGGTTGGTGATTACTGCATGTTATGCTTTAGTAAATTATGATAATGAATGAAGTAGGGATGAATTGGAAAAAATTGTGAACATTCTAAATGAATGTGATCCTGGGGAAAAACTATTGTGCTATTAATTAATTAGAATGGTGTCTGGTAGTTATCTGCATAGAAAAAGATCTGTTTGTTTTGAATATGATTGTTTTCAATAAACATGTCTATTAATATGTATATATGTCAAAAGATTGAATATAAATCTAAGAGCATGAATGATTTGTTTATTATGAAAGACTGAAATAATTAATGATGGATACAAGAATGATGAGAGCTTTTGAAGGTGGGACCAATGTGTCAGTTCGGAATCTTGGGGGAAAAGAGGAGGAAGAAAAGGAGAGAAATGAAAGAAACTAGAATGAAAATCAAATGACTGCCTCCTATATGAAAAAAAAATCAGAAGATAATCTTCCTCCCAACAGAATGAAAGGAAAGTGGACATTAAGGAAAGAGGATATGAAACTCTTGGAACAAAGTGAAAAGAAATGTGTGGAGTTATGCTAATGTAATAGGAACTATGAAAAAGGATGCTTGAAGGAATGAGGAGGAGAAAGAGGCTGTGGATGAGGAAGCAATACATATACGAGAATGATAGCTGCAGAAATGATGAGAGAAAGCTACTATATAATATGTACATAAAGAGAAGAGAATAGTTGCAGAATGTTAAAAGAGAGCAAAAAGGTTGGTTCAAATTAAAAGAAGCCTGAGAAAGTGCAAAGCAGTTTTGATGTGAATACAGGACAGGAGTTTGAAAGTGGGTATGAAGGAGCCTCTGGCAGAGCCAAACGAATTAAAAATAAAAGTAATGAACTTATTTGGGATGAAATTGAAGTGCGGAACTGCTAACAGTATTTGGACATGGCATTGATATATTGAAGAGGGAAATCGAAACCAGTGCTGTACATGTTATTGCTCCCCCAATTTTCAAAATGATGAAAAGGAAGTCCTAATGTTGGGGGAATACAGGAAAAAAAAGCATATAATGGAAGTAAAGTGTACACGAGAACATATGAAACCTTTGCTATTTATTCTCATGCATGCTTTACTTCCATTAGTTTGAACACTGAGCAGGGACTGAAACTGATGTATGATGTCTTCTTGCTTGATTAATATATTTATGTTTATTAACACATATGGAATGGTTGTAGTGAACATACTGATGTGTGGGATGGGGACGTGAATGAATGAATTTTTTATGTAGATGATGGCCTGCTATTGACTGAGCACCAAAATAATGTACACCAAATGTTAGATATACTGTATAGTATGATACAATATGGAATATATGGCACTGAAGATTCATGTGTCAAAGATCAAGGGAGTTGTGTTTGACAGAGAAGATGGAGTGAACAATGGAAAGTTATATATAAGTGGTGAAAAATTAGAGCAGGTAACTGAATTTGTTTAGCGTGGAAGAATATTTACTAAAGATGAGAAAACAGATGGAGAATTTTAAGATGTGCAGATGGAATGCTGAGAGAAAGGTAGTAAATAGTATGTGGTCTATTATGGAAAGGAAAAATGGCTGTATATAAGACCACGCTTCTGCTTCTTTTTTATATGGGGTGAGAGCTGGGTATATCAGAAGGAATATAAAAGTAAATTGAATGCAGTGGACATGCAGTGGGAATAGGGTACTTAAGAAGCATAATAAAGCAAAAAGATTCGAGAATAAATGAGTGATGAACATGAACTGAACACAAAAGGAGTTTCCTCATACAGCGTGAATGAGGACTGAATTGCAAAACAAATATAGGAAGGAAGAGCGAATGAGTTTAGACTGAGAAAACTGGTTGGATCTAATTGATGAGATGCTCAAAAAAGACAGGTAAGAAGTTTAAAAACAAAAAGTGATATATGGATCAGCTTATGGACAGGTACAATTAATGGTACTGTGTAAACTAGATTTTACTATATTATTTTTTCTTTTTTATCTTATGCCTTTAATTTCTGTGTTCTTGTTATTTTTAAGCTAGTTGTGCTTGTGCTATTTTGTTTTTCTCTTACTGTTTTACTTCTTTTTAAAGTTCTGCATAAAGTTGCTTAACCCAAAAGAGAATAGAGTGATGGGTACACATATGATAAAAATAGGACAGACAATAGACAGTTTCCAAGGTGTGATTTCCTAGGTGTGATTTCAAGACACACCAGGGAGGAACTTCAAAAGGCTCTTTGTCTCTTACCTGAGTGGGCATATTGATTATTACCACATTTCCCCCACTTTTCTGCCCTGTCAGACTCATGTGCCTTAATAGCTTTGCAACAGAGAATTTCTATCACAACATCATCTATGCCAGGAACCACTATCTAAAAACTATCAATCTGCAACAGAAGTCTGAAAGCCACAGAAACCTTGACAAACCTACTCTATATCAAGAGCCTTGATTAGGACAGTGCTCAAGGTCTGGGCACCAACTTCCCCAAGACACCTCTGTTGGTACTCAAAAGGTTCAACATCTCCTCTGATTTTATAAGCATTTTTAATTAAAAAAATTAAATGAGAAGCTAGCATGTTATCAAGCAAAGGACTAGCCGCAAGCATAACCTTTATTCCAAGAATGTTTCCAGGCCTTGCCAGTTCTTCAGAGGCACTCTTAGCAAATAAAATTATAAAGGACTACAACCCAGTCCAGTGTTTTCTCTGCATGCTTTGTAACTGGCCACACCCAAATGGCAGCCATTTTGTGATTGTGCCCACAGTATGGTCTCAAAATTCTCTATCTGGCAAGCAGTTCAAAAGGATTGGGGATTTCTGGCATAGGGTAATCAGCAAGTCCCCAGACTCCAGGCCTATTGATAGGATCTTAGCACACAGCTTAGGGGGAAAAAAAACTAGACAAACAGTGAAGAGAAAAACCAAAGATGTAGTCCACACTAAGTCAAGCCAGGCCAGGCCCATAAAAATGCTGGAAGGCTTGATGGGGCTACCTAAGATGGAGCAGCTGATGTACCCAAAGCACCACAGGACAGGAAGTTGATGTGGTAATAAGAAGACAGCAATCCCACACCCTAAACATCTGACACACAACTGTATGGTTCACGTGCTCTGACAAAGAGGAAGAGTAATCTGTAAATGTAAAAAATGTCTTAAAGTCTCATTCCAGTGCCAGTCAATCTTGCTGCTGAAGATGTCTTCATAGCATTTCACAGTCATTCCCCTAAACAGTGAGAAGTTGAGGCAGCTTTAACCAGAGGTCAGTGTTCTTTGGGTATCTTGCCTTGCGTGAATGAAGGACTTTTTGACTAGCATAAAATCAACATTGCATATTATGAAAAGGAGGAACTGAACTTAAATGTTTTTTCTGCCAACAAAACCCGCTCTAATTTTCCAGAATACCCATCCTATCTAACCACAGCTCAGATGAGAAACATTTCATATGCACAAATTCTCACACACACTATGCATGACAAAAACCAGCTGAGAATTACATTACCAAATCTCTTCCATTTGGCTTTTGTACTGTATATGAGCTACGCAATGAAATATGATTTAAATAATATTAATAATGTTGGATGGTACATCACTTTCAAAACTAATCAGCATTATGAATAAAAACTGCAGGCACAAAAGCCTATCACCCCATCCCATTCCCTATGCCAAGAAAGGAGAGGATTAGTATTCATTTCAGCAAATAAACTTATTTCTTCCACAGCAAATAACTTTTGGGTACAGTGCCATATTCCAGGAATGAGGAAATCCATGCAAGATACTGTACTTCCTAAAATGTTCTTACATGAAGCAAGACTTTCACCCAAAAATGGATGGTGAAGTCATCCCCAATCCTGGGAAACTGAAGTGAGGTTATAGACCCCAGATAATTCTATGAAGCAGTTGTCAACTGAGGATAAACTGAAGTAAGTAAATCAAATTCCAATTTAATTAATACCATTTTAGATGGGCCATGCTCATCGCACATGGAGGTAATCATATTAGCAATATGCAATTTACCCTGCCAATGTTAACACTGATTTTGTTTTTAAAGTTACAGCCTTAATTATACCTTTTCATTAGAAACTATAAGAATTCTGGATTTAGAAGTACCAGAATCCCCAAAATACTCACTGAAAGTATAACCAGAATCAATGGTTCCTCTAAAAGTTCCCTTGTTGCAAGAGGCAGTCGTTGCATTGTCCCTGCTTGTTCTCAACTTGTGGTCAGAATTTTTTAAAATCAGGATCACCATCTGGCAGCTTTGCCTGGGATAGAAACGTCCTTCCCTCCCTCTTTGTGAGAGCAGGTCTTACTTTCCCCAGTGCGATCCTGTAAAAGCTCTCACACCCCTAAATCTCATTCCTCTGGAGCAACGGCCCAGCTGGTGTGTGAATAGGGTCCTCTCCCAAGGGAGAAAGATGTAATTTTTATAAAAGCAACAGTGAAGAGGATAGAAGGAAGCTGTGGGAATAACTCCAGAAAAGGTCACCGAGTGAAAAGTGCAAAAAATTAGCTGAAGAGTCTCCTCACACATACAAACACAATCCTAGATCCCTGACTGAGCATGAGTGCACATCCATAGCATCTAAGAGTACAGTGGAGCCAGACAAAAGTTCCTGTGTCTGCTGAATATTGTTATGCCTCAGAACATAAATGTTCAGTACAAGCTGGATAAAAATCCAGTAATAATTGTCACTTTAAATATATGTTTAAAAACAGGTACCCAATATGGCATATTATTGTTCGCTCAATATGTTCAGGTAATAATAATATAAGTATGAGAAATATTTCTGACAATGAACATGCTATCAACTAAATATGGCTCTGACTCCATAGTGCAGTCAAGTTAATAAAATACATTTTAGTTCTAAAAATATGACTACTTTATGATATTTTGATATGTATAATAAACTGTATTTCTTTGCTTACAACTCTGCATGCAAAGATATAACTTTATTTGCCCTGTTCTCTAATATAACTGCAGAGCAGAACCTAAGACATTTGTAACCGATATTAACCATGCAGAAGAAAACATTTAATGTTAGGTGTAGACTCAACAAAAAGAACCACAATTCCATGCATTGCTAGGCCTGATAAGATCAAAACATAAACCCAAAGGAAATGCAATCCCTTCTTATGCACCATTACCATGTAACCTAAACAATTTCCTGATTAGCTGAGGTGGACAGGCGGAAAAAACATCACCAAAGGAAAAGACAAATTAGCAAGAGTGAAATGTGTAAAGCTACTTCATTACCACTTACATTCCAGAGCTTAGCCTTGCTAAGTCTGTTGTTGCAATAATAATTAAATTCTACTGTAACTTTACCACAGTATTTATTTATTTATGCATTTATTATTATTATTTACCTGGGAGAAATAATAAATCCATTAGTCTTTCAGGTATCAAAAACTGTTGATTTTGCTGCACAAGTCTAACAATTTCCCTCTGGAAATCACTGAACTCAAAGGAATTACTCCTAAAATGTCTTCTTATTGGGACTTATGGAAAATGAATTAGAAAAGACTCATGATAAATTGATACTGTATAGTAACTGCAGCAAGATTATTGTATGTACAACAATGGAAGAATAATGAAATTTCCACAGAGGAATGGATTGTGAAAATGTCAGAATTTGCTGAGTGAAACTGACCTGTTTGGTCATGAGAACAAGCAACAAAAACTTTTTTGAAAGACTGGAAGCCTTATATGGACTTTTTGCTGAAAGAAGAAAAAAAAATGAATCGATCATTTATTTATTTGAAGACTAAGAAAGAGGAGGACTAAATGAAGGGGTAAGGGATAAAATATTTAAGAGGGAGGAGGGACAATAAGAATGTAATTATCTGTTGAAACGAAGGTTGGAATCCATATGTTTCTTAACTTTGGTTTTCTTTGTTCTTTTTATTTTCTTGCACTTTTTTTTCTTTTTTCTTTTGGTTTGTTATTATTATATTAAAATTTTCAGTAAATATATTTTTTTAAAAAAGGAATTATTCTTAAGATGGTGGCCTGAACTTTTCTGGATTAGAAGATATGTCTGACATGGGAGGCTCTACCCATGCACAATACGTGATCCTGTTCTAGATGACACATAACTGATTCTCACATTAAAGTACTGAAGTAGTAGTCATTGGCATGAATTTTGAGGATTTAGAAATTACTAAGAAACCATAGGATAAACAGGAAGAAACATCTCCAAAATCCACTACAATAGGCAATATCTTTATTAGATCCAAACAAAATATCACAAAACAGTGAGAAATTTTGGAATTCTCATTAATTTTTTGCTGACAGTTTGTTCAGTTGTAATATAGGTTTTATCCAGCTATGAATTTTCAAGATTTTTTTCCTGGTGGACCAGTATGACCCTCATTTTTTTCTATGAAAGAGTCATGGTCATAAAAAATCAAAGTATGATTTCAAAGGCCATACATATTGCTGGGTGTAGACTTGGGCCAATAGGTTGACCTAGCTCACAGAGTTTTTGTGACGATAAAAGGGGAGGGGATATGAGATATTTGGACGAAAGGCAGATATAAATGCAGGAAACTAGCCAACAATCCCATAAGTTAAAGTGTATGATCAACTGCATATGAAAATCAAGTATAATACCAACAATATACAGTACAAAGAAAAATAACCAATGAAAAGAGAAATATATATTTTGCCACAAGATTCCCATGATTAAGCATGGTAAGATTGAGTTAACACTCTCAGGGATTAGAATGCAATCTAATTAGAAGCAAAAAATCCCAGATCTAGTACTATGTCTCTCAGGGCAGGGCTTGAAAAATTTCTGCCTGGAACCTTAGAGAGTTCTGAGCTAGAGGGACCAGAGGGCTGTGACTCAGTGGAAGGCACTTCCTAAATTCTTAAACTAATCCTTTTTATCAAAAACGGTAAGGAGAAGCGAGCAGAAATCTGATAATTATGTTGCACAATCAGTGTAAGACTAAGGAATGGAATAAACAATGAACCTTGGGGCAAACATTCTGGGGTATGACCTCCCACTTATGGTACACAAATGCGTCATGAGTAACACAGTTGTCACCCACAGAAAATAGTTTCCACTTATATTTTGGTAACTGGTATCTGATTCATGTGGTCTCCTCTACTGGAAAACCTAAACACCTGGGCATATGGGTTGGCATGCGTCCATATCTTGTGCTTCATGAAGCCTTCAATAGAAATTGGAAACACCCAGAGAGGAAAACATAGGTGCGGTCCTGTGATCAGAAAAATGCATTTGTACTGAGAAGCCCACTAATGCCTCAGAAGTGCCCCAGACTTATTCCCTTCCTTTCTTTCCCTTCCCCCACTTCTCTGACATCACCTAAGAGGTTGCAACAGGAAGGCAGGAAATAGATGCTCACAAGGTCCTTTGATGTGCTGATAGGCTTGTGTCAGTGACCAAGCATCTCCAGCCAGCTGCCAGTTCCAGGCAGACAGGATGGCTCCCTTCCAGCAAGGGAGAGTGTCCTAGATACCAATCGCCTATTTATCATTCAGCATGCATGATAAGAAGTATTCCAGAAAAAGAAGAATTAAGGAAAAATGCTTCATGTTCTAACAGACTTAGCTCTGGGTCCCAGCCTCTACCATAAACCTACCTTTTAACTCCCTCCAAGACTGCAGGTTCCTCAATTGCTTCAAGATCCTCAACCTCATGTCTATTCTGAAATTCACGTTTTCCACCTTGAGCAGTCCTATGGTATCTCTGAGCTTCCTCTGTTTGCAATACCTACCTATCTCTGTGGCATAGTCTCTGATTCCCATGCTGTAATTAACTGTAATTTATTTTTAGGATTGTTTTTATGTTGTATTTTAATAAAATTTTAACTTGTTGTAAACCGCCCAGAGTTATTTCACGAGATAGGTGGTGACAAATTTGATGAATAAATAAATAAATAAATAAACTCGTGCAGTTGCAAAAATCACACAAACTTCAAAGAAAAGAAATTTTTACTCATGAAATTCTTGCCCCCTTTCCATTCCTCCATTGTTTCTCTGGGTCAAACTTTAAACTGTAAGCTACTTGGGGCAGACATCTTTATATTGTCCATAAAGCATTACTCATACTAATGAGTAATTCAATAACTATTACAATAACCTTAGCAACAATAGTAATATTTTCTGCCCTGATCCCACAATGAAAGAATGGTTCCTGTTATTAATGTTATTTGTAAATTCCTGAATGTTGCTTTGGTACTATATATTTATTAGTATATATGTATATGTATATGAATTAAAAGATCCCTTCCTGGTCTTCAGGATGGCTAAAAAAAAAAGTGAACTAAACTGAAGAGTTTAATTGTTTCAGGTCAACTGATCATGGCCCTGGCTGGAAGCTGCTGCTTGGCCATCACAGCCAAATTGACATCTTCACTGCTACCTCATTCCTGTGGCTTTGTGGCTGCTTTTCATGAAGGAAATGGGAATTGCCTCATCAACAATACCAAAAACCTCCAATTGTACTGAAAGCCACACTTCTCATTCACTGGTATTTCAGGGCCTCTGTCTGAGCTGGAAACAGACTGTCTTTGGGCTGCCTCTCACAGCCCTGGCTGAGGGCTTGATTGGAAAAGAGAGAGAGAGAGAGAGAAATTTTATTTCTCTTTCCGGTCTGTAGCATATGCTGTTATAACTAACCCACCTGCAGTCACAATGTGACTGTGTTTTGAGCAGGTTCTAGAAAGAAACTGGGTTAAAGAAAGGTAGGAAGAAGGACGCAAGACATTTCTGTCTCTGGTATCTCAGCAAAGGCTGTTCCTTGCTTCGGCAGGCAAACCTCTTCAAAGCTGCAGGGCCATGGCCGCCCTCACAGAATTATTCCTGACGTTCTGTGCAACTGCACCATGCTTTTCCCTTTCGACAAGGAGAGCCAAGTCCCAAGGCAGCAAATCTACTGTTGGTCTCAGGGACTGAGCACCACTCTGCGCTTCAGAGACCCTACCATGTTTCTTTTTCATGGCACCCAGCTGGAAAACTGTTGAGACTTATTCCTTCCAGAATTAGCGTGCCCTTGGACCTTTCCAAAATCAAAGCAAGCCCACTAGGAGCATGTCCAAACAGTCCTGTTTTAACGAGAGTTGATTTCCATTTATTTTAGGTATTAGCAGAGTCTAGAATGGCCTTGTCTTTAGGGAGGGTATCTTCTCTTCAAAGGGCTGCTTATTCCATGTCCAATTTAAGGAAGTGGCCAAGCAGACAAAAGCCACGGAATTCACAATGAAGCAGATTGAGCAAACGCACTTACTAAATCACAGCCTTCCTCAGTATGATTAGATATAATTTAAATAAAAATACAAGAAAGTATTTCAAAATGTGTATCTACACATATTAACTCAATCTTTTCTGTAGGCTTTTCTTCTCCTTATATTTTTCCATTCCCTCACCCCACTCTGGCAATACATGAACAGTCATCGTAAACAGAGGTGAGCGCAACACTAAATATACAGGCCCTCGTGCGTTCTTAGGGAAAGGCACTCCATTTGATCACACAGCTTGGTTGACAGAATGCAGTCCTTTTAGTTTAAGTCTAAAGTTGTTGGGTTTTTAAACAAATGTTGGACTTTTAGATCCTCCTGCTGCTACTGACCTTGGGAACTAGCTTTATTCTGTAGTTGTTTTAATGCTTCAGGGGTTTTTACTTGCTTTATTCTTTATTGACATACGTTATGATTTAGACAGTATATTATGTTACCCAGATTGGGAAGCATACCAAATAATAAATATTGGATCATTGTTCTTTTTGCCAGAGCATTTAAATATCCCTGTTGTCTTACGTAAGTTCTTGCCTCAATAAAACGTTGTGCATATCTTGGTAATATATGTTTGTCTTCTACGTGCACTTTAGACGTTCCATCTGCTCCATCTTCCCCAATCTCTTGGGGACCATAAAGCACTTTCAAACAGCACAAAGGGTAGAGGCACTTTGACAGGAAGCTGCTCTTACGTTCTTCCTATGTGAAAGAGTTGGTGATATCCTAAGTGCTGCCAGTGCTATTCAGCAAGTTTGTTTGTTCACTGATTTATTTTTGGATGCTTCTAACCCATCTCAGTCAAGGTAGAGCCTGCTCTCAGTCCTGAGGCAAGTTAATTTGAGGGCACTCCTATCTGATCATTTTCTCTAAGATTTCATGATCTTTGCCGTTACCCTAGGAAACTTCAAGGGACTACACATTTGCTACAAACGTCTCATCAGCTTTAGCAGTATGTAATTATAAAAACATTTGAGCCTTTGCATTATACAGTACAGTCTTTTACAAGAGCCTGGCTAACATTTGTACAACATGAAGGTAAGGAAGAGGGGAGAAGTTCTGGGTGAATGATTTAATCCTCAAAGAGAAATAATTATCAAAGTTCTGGGTTGGGTGATGCAAAATATAAAAGAGGCCTCATTTGTGTTAAATGTGAGAAAACATTGTAATCAAAGAGAGGAACCATATGAGCAACCACAATGCAAAAGCTTATTGTCAGCAAATTTATATATTTATGCACCCATCACACACTCATACACAAATTTTTCATCATTAAAAAATGTAAAAATTAACTGGAGGGGTAAAAATACTTGAAGTGGGCTGTGATTCAAGAAAGTTTATGTTTAGATAATAATAAACTTATATATTAAATAAATATAATAAGCTTATGCTTATTTAATAATAAATAATAATAATGTGCTGTAAGTTTCCATGAAAATTATGCTCCAACCCAGTTTAGTCTGATTCAGAATTCCTTCTATGATATATACAGTACCTCTCATGGTAATCTTTTGACCAAAGTAGAGGTAGCTGCTGACCTTCTCCAGTTCACAATTTTCAATTTGTATTGACCTTCCCACATGGACTTGCAAATAAATACCACTAAAATGAGGGGGACTTACTTTATAATAAGTATGGGCAGTTCTATACATAACAACTTCATACTGATTTCAACTCTAATCTCAGAGGTAGATTAAAATCAGATGAGTAAGCATCAACACACTCAGTTTGGTGAAGCGGCTAAGGTGCTGGGCTAGAAACTGGGAGACCATGAGTTCGTCCTCCCTTAGGCATGAAAGCCGGCCAGATGATTTGGGGCCTGTTGCTCTTAGCCCAACCCACCTCACAAGATTGTAACTGTAGGAAAGTAGGAGGTGGGAGCTACATATGCTGCCTTGAGGTGGCCAAAAATAAAAGTGAGATACAAATCTATAAATAATAAATAAATGAATAAATAAATAAACCTGTACGGGTATTGCAAATGTTTGACAAATAGTTCACTTTTTCTTCACTTGCTGCAGCTATGTGTGGGGTTGAGTCCAAAGGCATGGGAAACCAGAGATCCAGTTCCCTATTGTGGCTGTCCAGCACCCTCAGATGGCAAATGCTGGTCCAGTATGGAAAATCTGAGAAAGTTATGGATAGCGATAGGAGCCATTGGCATCCCTGAGGCCATGGTGCACCAACTCCTTCATTAATTTCTGAGCAACTGGGGTCACTTCATGTCTAGGCAAAGTAGCTTTTATACTTCCACATATGATATTATTGTTACAATTTGAACTTTTTATCAATTGTCATCCTTAGAACTGTTAATACTCTAATTGTGTTGCACTCACAAAGACAATGATTGTCATGTGGGGTAGTTTTTCATTTGCTGAAACAAAAATTAAATTTTGAGGCACAGATTTATTGTGAAGTTGGCATACTTTCCACAGACTAAAACCCAATTTATCAGGTATCTAATTATCTCCACTTAAGATATAAATGCACAACACAAACATTCCAGGATGTTTAGTCTGTAATTCTACAGTATATCGTTACCAGGAGTAAGCTCCATTTCAATACTAATCAATTAGATGCCAGTTTTAGAGAAATGCCACTCATTCACTGGCCTATTGGAAGAAAATTGCACTTATCACTGCAATGGCATAGTTTGATTCTTGCTGGCCTAATGGGGCTTTTTTCCATATGTAATGGACAATAACTCTCATCCATAGCATTGATCAATGGACCTAAAACTGGATGATGAGGTTTGTAGTCCAATTCTTCTGCTAGATGCCAGATTAGGAAAAAAAACACCCTATAATCGTTTCCTCCTTACTGGAATTTGAGAACAGTAGGATACCTAAACATATTTTAGATATTTTAAGGATTAACACTGCTCTCTAGATTTTGAAATCTTTTCATTTTAATAGCAGTATTTTGACTAAATTGCAGTTGGAAATTCTAACTGAGGTGATTTCATTCTTGTCTGAATGAAAAAGAAAACACTCTTCTAGACAATGCTTTCTGTGGCCACTCCAAGTAGTTTTTTGCTTTTAGTGCTTTTTCTCTCTTATGAAAACTTAAGCAGATGAATAATACATTATTTAAAAGTCTTTTTAAAATATTAATTTTTAAATTGGGAAACAGCAGTAATATATACACACATATCAAATATCTATATACCTGATGTGTTTCCACTCTAATTAATCACTGGTTCTATTTTATCTTCTTCGGGATCCTTTCTATATAAATGATAGTCTGAGTTAATAACATTGTCTGTTCCGGGTCTTTCGCTACTTCCCCAGGCGTCTAGCGACAATAAATCTCTATAAATTTATGGTTGGTGCATCTTTTTTTTATTAAAGCTCACGTAAAATACGCCAACCCTCGTAGAGCATACAACGAACAGCAGACACAACAGCTGCAGGTGGGTATTCAAACCAAAACCCAATTAGAGAGTTTCCCCGCCCCCAGTCGCGTCTGTATTTTAACCGAAACAACACATTTAAAAAAAAAAAAATCACTGGAAGAGAAGCGATTATGTATTTAAATCAATACAACACGCAGCCATAGAGAAACGCCTTTAGTGAAAGGTTCTCGAAGAGACTGCGAATTTTAAAATATAAGTATGCTTCTCTTTGCACCCGCGAAACATCGAGGAATCAAAAAATTCAAAAGTTACGCGGTTGGAACCTTCGAATCTCAAATCCTGGATCGCATGAAGCGCTGGGCCTGGAAACAGTGCTTCTGAGCGCGTACAGAGTGCCCTGGGATCAGAAGGACGGTTTTCCCCATCAGGCTCTTAATTCCCCGAGCCTGGAGCGCGGTCTTTAGTGACCTCGGATCGCCCCTCGGCCACGCCTTGAGGTGGGAGAAGGCAGAGGCGCTGCAGGGGCCACAGGCCGGAGCTCTCGCTAGAGAGACACCACTCAAGGCTCTCCCGCGCTCCAATCAGACGTGGCTGAGGCGGAGCCGAGGCTGGGACCGGCCACTCGCTTCGCCCTGCGTGCGGGATGTTGGAGCTGCTTAGGAGCGCGCCCGGTCGGCGCTAGAAGGTTTTGTCGCTGCCGCTCCAGACCGGCTGCAGCCGTGCCAGGCGGACGCCCATGCGATAGAAACGCGCCTGCCTTTTGGCTCGGCGGGCAAACCCTCCTCTCCTCCCGGCAAGCGCCTCCGAAGCAGATGGACCCTCGGCTGCAGGAGGTAAGAGCGCGCGAGGTGGTCTTGACTGCTGTGTCGCCACCTCCGAGCGGTTCGTCCCTTGGCGCTGAGATTTTCCTCTTCCTCGCCCCCTGTTTTCGGGGGTGGGGGGAGAAGGCCTGGGTTCTTTTTTGACCTGATTTGGTAGCCAAATAGGTGGGCCGCTCCCCCTGCCGGACTTGGGTGCCCCCGCCCCCGCAGCTTGCTGGACCCGACTGCCTGGGAAGGGCTGAGTAAGGCTGCCAAGGAGACTCATTCTGCTTCAAGGAGTCGAGGTTGGAGTCCGAGACTGGTAGCTTCTTCCATTTGACATGGACGTCTACCAGCTGACATTGCCAGGGGGCATCCAGTTTTGCCTATCCAAGATGCAGGAGATCTGCCTTGCTTCCACCTCCCTCCTCTGCCAGCGCATCCCAGTTCCTTTGCACCCAGGCAGAAGGAGGGATCTGTCTGCCTTTGGGAAGAGAAGGGAAATCTGCCCAACCCAATTGCAGAACTGCTTTTCAAAAGTGTAGAACGCAACATAGTCCAGCAACATAGTCCAGATTCCACTAAATTTCAAGAGCGAAGAGTGACCTTTTTGTTACAACAGGGTTGTGCTGTCAACCCTTAAAGAAAAGATTAAAAGGACCTTCCCTTCCCCAAGGCAGTCTTAGATAGGTTGGATTACAATTTCCAAATATCCCTGATAGCATGACCAATTCAGTCTGATAGATCGGGGTTGGGAAAGGCTGCTGTAAAAGCTGAATGTTTGGATTGGGGAATGATGTCTGCTTTATATATGCCAGAACTATAGCAGAAAAACACTGGCTGACTAGGCACTGATTGGAGAGACTAATGAAGTTCTGTGTTGGCAGGCTGAGGTCTAAAGACTAGACTAGTATAATATGTGAATACTTTAGTGGAGAAAATCACAGCTTCAGACCAGGGCTTAACTCTGAAAGGGGGAGAAGGGTATTTTATTGCTATGGTTAACCATCAATATATAATTTACTTCAGGCTAGAGTCTTCCTCCCTTGTGCCAGTATGCCTAGCCTGCTTTTAACAGGGACTATGCCTCTCCAGTTATGACATAGATGGCTTTGAGCCTTGAGTTGCTGGTACTTCTTGGAGACCACGTGATTATTTCCTCCAGCTGTACATGCTGAGTGATTTTACTGTGTAGATTTTTGTCTTTTGCCAGGTATGTTAAAGTGGCATCCACTTCTGTGTATGGAGGGGGGGAAAAAGAGGTGAAATAGTAATTCCTTGATTCAAAGTGATTGTTGCATGTTCACCTTCCACAATCAGCAACTTTCAGCCTTGTGCCTGATAAATTTCCATCATAACAGCAGCAGAAACTTTGTGCATGGGCAGATAGGTAGAGGTGCAGGCACACATGCCAGTATTCTGAGAATGTGCACGGTGGAACCATGAGACAAAAAATGATGGTAGATGCAAAGCGAACAAAGTACATGTGAGTAAATTTGTCCTGCCTATTAAATTTCTAGGGGGAAAGGATTACAGTTAATTCCCATTCTAAATGTATTCTCCTTGAAATAATTCAAATGGGTTTTGACAGTAGTAATAGTACCAAGTTTTATTTATTATACATTTACAAGTAAGCACAGTATAGATGGAATTCATTTCCCAATAAACAGGGAATTGGAGCCTTCTTTTAATTTCCAGGTCATGATGATTTCTATGTGAAACTGTCTTTTCTTTAAGAAACTACAGGAGTCCAGCAATGGGGAAGGGTGGCGCTGTTACACTAGAGCAGGGTTTCTCCACCTTGGCAACTTTAAGACGTGTGGACTTCAACTCCCAGAGTTCCCCAGCCAGAAGTCCACACATCTCATAGTTGCCAAGGTTGAGAAACCCTGCTCTAGAGCATCCTTGCTCTTTCATCCTATTAGAGAAGCCATACTATGAATTGTTTTGCGCTTTCCAGTCTTATTTCTGTGACCTCTGCATTCAGGAGGGTTAGCCAGGTGCCCCTGAATACAGGCTAAAGTTGCCTTCCTCAGTCTGGTGATTTTGGATGTGTTGGAAATGGTAACCCCAGAGTTGGGGAACTAGGGTTTACCAGTGTTGAGAAAGGCTAGACTCTTCTGCTGCTTAATTGGCTTCATGCTCTGTGCATCCTGATGCACATTTACCTTTTGTGACCTGCCTGAAGCCATTTTCTCCAAAGCTCTGGCATGGTCAAGTAATTGAATCTATATTCCCCGGAGCTGCAGCCAAGTGCTTAACTTTTTCTGCAAGGTCTATCTGTACTGACTCCTTTCTGCTCCTTGGTCCTAGCCCAGAAGCTGTCCAGTGAGCCAAGAGTTGGTAGTAACATTGTTGTGATTATAAAGCAGGACATTGCACTCTTTGTTGGTTGGCAGTCCCCTTCCCTGGAACAATGGTAGATTACTGGGCTACATTACTAATGTATAGTCTCTTCTTCTGAGGAAAGGAAGGGGCCCAGCTGGCTCACCCAAGCCAGATGACTTTCCGGGGGAAGGGCTGATGGGGTTTGGAGGCCACCTTGGTTTTTGCTTCTCCTTGATTATTCTTGAGGGGTTCCCACCCTTGGTTCATTTCTCAGCCGTTAAGCTCAGTGTATGAGCTGTCCGTGCATTAGAGGAACAGGAGTGGAAAATGAGTTACTTCTTGCCCAGTCTCTCTTGGTTTACTTTATCCAAGCATCTGCTTGTTTTTATGGAATCTATGCTACCTCCCCATCCTCACACAACAGGCTGTGTCTGTTGTTGCCTCCCCCAGATTCTCCTTCTGCAGAATGTGATTAGGAGCTGCTTCACTCTTTGACTGATTAACCTAATCTCTGCGGGTCATCTGGTGCCTGGCTGTAATCGTAGGAAGTCCATTGATTTGCACGAGAGCATCTTCACCCATGCTTCTTTTCCAATAGCTGACATAGCCACTCTGGAAAAGGTTGGAAATGTGGATTGGTATAGCAGGAGCATCCCTGCCCCACAAATGGGTTCTACTGTTTTATATCCATGATAGTTTTTTTTTTATCTATCCATGATAGTTTATTAATACATACTTTTCCTTCTCTCTTTGCCTACAGTATGTGGAATAGAGCCTAGTTATTTTGGACAGGCAGTGATGGAACCAGGACTTTCTTTTAATCTACACACATGATCTTGTGGCAACTTCTTCCTTTGGATTAATTCCTGTGTGAGCAGTGTAAGGCCTAAAAGGATCTGGGTAGAGTATCTGAAAGGGGCCAGCAGTCTAGGTCAGACCTGCAGGACTATCTGCTGCAGATCTTTCAGCCTGCACTTTTTTTTTGCCACTCCAGACAGCAGTAGATTTGATTTCTCTCCTATGATCTATTTGCCTGCTCTCTGCCTCAGCATGGTCCCTGGAGTGTCAGAGTATTGTATGTGAGGCTATACTGTATATCATTTTGCTGTATCTTTCATCTAATAATAAGGCATGATGATGTCCACCAATTTAGACCTTTTAAAAGGGGAGGGACAAATTCATTGAATCCAGGCTATTAATGTATTAAATACACTGATTGCTTGTTGGGTCCAGAAAGGCATCCTGGGCATTGTTATTATGATTTTATATTGTTAACACTCTATTATTTTACGTTTCTTAGATTTAGCTTTGTTGTTACTGTACAACATATTCTGGGGTTGAATCCTAGCACAAATTAAGACAGGTAACCAATAGCTTAGCTTTGTTTGCATATTTTAAATATATTGCATTTTTATGGAATAAAAAGCCCAAGTTGCCAACAGAGATACCAAGTACATATAAAAATAACTAAAATAATAAAAACAATCATGGAAAATTTAAGCAGAAGAAAAAATAAGTCCAATAAGAGACAAAATAAACCACCATCTAAAACCATTTTTTAAGTTGATATGGCCAACCAATCAACAACCATTCTTTTATTTGTTGAGTTTACTTACGTGCTGAAGGGCAAGGAATGAAATGGCAAATGAACATCTTCTGAGGGATGAAGGTTCCTAAGTCTTTTGGGTTAAATGGCTGAAAAGAGCCCATTCCATGTCTCACTTGCATAACATCCAAAGAGCCTCCACTAAGATTTCAGAGAACAGATAGATTCATAAAGGGGAAGGTTGGAGCTAATGATAATACAGCTTCCAAAGAGAATATTTCCAGGATGGTAGGATGAACAAGTTGTAGAGAATGGGCAGAATAGAATCAACAGTGGTTGTGTTTCGATTAAAATATTGGAGTGGGATTGGTAAGACCCAGATTTAAGTCCCTACTGGACCATAGAACTCAGTGGGTGAATTTGGGTCAATTACGGTCAACAGGATGCAGCAGGTAGCAGCATCTAGTCAACCATGGCTAATGTCAAAAAGTGAAGCAAGGTTGAATCTGATTAGTACTTGGTGGAAAAACCACCAGGATGCATGAGGACTGAAGACTAGGCAAGGAGGTTGAAAAAGCATCCAGGAATGGCAAGCCACTTCCATATTGTTAAAAAAATAACTCTGAATTGAGCTTGACTTGAAATAATCTTTACATTTTACATTTATTTTCTAGCATCCCAAGTTTTCTCACAGAGTCATTGCTATGACAATAATATTAGAGGAGAATGACCCCCAACCCATGGGGGTCTCCTTAAACTCTCAGAGTCAAGTTGGGAAATAAAGGTGATAACAGAAACAAATAGAGTGGACTAATCAGAGAGCCAGTTTGGCATAGTGATTAAGGCATCAGGCTAGAAAGCGGGAGACCATGAGATGTAGTCCTGCTTAGGCACAAAGCCAGTTGGGTGACCTTGGGCTAGTTGCTCCCTCTCAGCCCTAGGAAGCATGCAATGGCAAACCACTTCCAAAAAACCTTGCCAAGAAAACTGCAGGGATTTGTCCAGGGAGTCACCAGGAGTCAACACTGACTCAAAGGCACCAACAAAAAACAATCCCCTCCCACATATTAGGTAATTAGGCTTCAGGGAAGATTAGGTCTTCTTTTCCTATTTTATGGTATGTTTATTTTTATTTTGTAGAAAATGTATATGCTGCATTTAATGTTCTTATAAATCCCAAAGCAGTTTATAATAAGATAATAAAAAATACAAGAATGTAATGCAACAAAATATATTAAAATCAATCAATGCAAGTTAAAAGCAATTGACATTTTTTTGTTTATGACCTTATACACGAAGAATGACATCCTGAACAAGGTTTGATTGTGCAGAGCTTTCAACAAAGATGTATGTTTGGTAAGGAGTCTTACTGCACACCTGTTGTGTTCTACCCTGCTGCAGTGTCTGATTCACTAGAATACACACCGGGGAAAAGCTGTGCAATGAATAGTTTGGGGTTGAAGTGGGGATACTGAGTAAGCAAGAGCACATGAATCCATATTTAAGGGGCGCACCAAGATCATCACTGCACCCCTGTGTCCTCACAATGCTGTGGGTCTTGCAGAGAGCTTTGCACTCTGATCCTGTTAACTTCCAGCTCAGGATATGCATTCTCGAACTTCTTTTTAAGATTTTTTCTGTCTCTATTGCTCCCTCATCCCCCTCCCTTCTGAAGTCAAGGTGTCATTGCGTCTTGTCACCATCCCACCGTCCTTCCCAATTGATCTTTGGGATAGCTTTGCTTCCCCTCTATCTGCAGTTGCTAGTTTATTTTTTTTCTCAGATGTAAAGGGCTAAGAAAGGAAGAGCAGTGGAACGTTGGTTAGAGTGCTGTTCTGGTGCTCCTCATTGGCCAGCTGAAGGGAGCCCTGGTCTCTCTAAGGAGTTTGCTCAGTAGCAAAGTGGGGATAGCACAAGAGCAGTGGTGAGGACTTGGGTGGCCAAAATTCGTAGCTGTGAGGAAGCACCTTCTATGGAGTGCGTGGACATGGAGCTGTTCTAGGTGCTTCTCTGTTAGTTGGCTTTCCTTTTATTACTTGGCACTGTGGTGGTGGTGGTGGTGATTGCTATTCCAGGCTGCATCCTTGGCTTCAAGTAGCAGATCATTGCTGTGTTTAAAAATATTGCTTAAAAACAAACTCATTCATTTGAAAGGGTATCCCGATGGGGAGTAGTGGCACAGCGCCCATTGTGCCAGCTACTTGACTACCTCAGCATATGCTGCAGGCAGGCTGCCCTGCTCTCGAGGGACTTTTGCCAGCAGACTTGGGCAATTCCAGGTTGAAATTGAGAGCAAATTTTAGAAAGCTGTTTTGTTTTACTTGCTTTCTTTAGCTCTCTTAAGAAACTACATTCTCTGCAGGGAGCAGGGGGTGAAACTGAGCTTCAGCTGCCTACCCCATTTTCTCGCTGGACATAGCCAAAACCTACTCAACCAGAGAAGGGCAGAGTGTGGAGAGGAAGGGAGTTGCAATTTTAGGGAAGGCAGAAATTTGCTTATATTGACAACAATGACTATTGCAGAGAGAGAATGACTGAAAGAGGCAGGAGGGAGTAGTGGTTGGGAAGTCCAAGGGAACTGGACCTATGATAGTGCTTTGCCTGCCTGCCTGCCTGTGGACAAGAAATGAGTGAAACAGAGGAAATGACTCTTTCTCAGGTTTGTGTGTGTGTGTGTGTGTCAGTGGCTTTTTGGGATGAACAGGGATATTTGAGTCAGGCTCTGAGAAACGTCTTTCTCCAGACTAGTTACATCTGGCCTGAACTAAGCAGCTCCTGCTGCAGATTCCTAGTTTCCTTTCCGGTGGGTAACCCTGTGGCTGATGGCTGCCCTGGCAAGCATAACCCTTTCCATGGCTTCTTAAGCTTCAAGCAAACCTCCCTAAATAAAGATTGCGCATTGTGGCTTGCTGATGCTGATATTTCTGCCTTTTCTGTGATATGCTTCATTGCCTGATAGCCATGAGGAAACAGAGCAAGTGATAGCTGGTGCTTTGATAACAGGACATATGTATGTGTGTATCTCTAGGTGTGGCCCTAGCAGGAGCAGAGTCTCAGTCAAACCAAATGGAAGATTGCTGTCATCTTTTGGAACCAGGTTTCAAGTGTGAATAGGTTTGTTGCTGTTGGATTTGTCTGCTATTCCAGTGGTTTGAGCCTTGCTGAGCTGACTCTCTCTGTGTGCAGTCTGAAGAATGAATAACTGCCTCCTTTCAGAAATTTGGTTTTGGGTGGGAAGACAATGGAGTCTCAGGCATTCTATAGTTGACTCATTTAGTTCATAATGCTGCCACTATAGGCTAACCCATAAAGTTCCATGTAATGATCTGGAAGGTGATGGTTATAAATGGTCCATAATTGGTCAGGTAAATTGTTGCCTTGCCATATATGGAAGTGGTTATGGAATACGTGAAAGTCTATTGTTATCATAGTCTCTGGATTCTGTAGGAAGATTTGAGTGACTTAGCTGGCGAATCCAAATCATAATAAATAGGACTATTGACTGCCTGGTTTTTGTAACAACTGACTCAGATGGGCCTTGATCTGCTCTATTATTGTCTTTGCAGTTGTATACCACTATTTCTTAATGAGACCTGGGTTCTCCCATCCTATTTAACTTTACTGAATTCTATAAGACAGGCTAAATTAAGAGAAAAGAGAGGGACTGGCCTAAGATCTCCCAGGTAAGTTCATGAATGAGGGCAGTGTTGGCAAATTAGAAAGAATTTCAGCTAGATACAAGAGATCAATGCTGGGAAGCATTCACTAAGAATGAAGGAGCAGAGAAATTTCTGATGGAGGAATTTGTAATCAATACCTGAACTAATTGCATAAACATTCAATTTCTTTCTCCCCTCCATCTTTGACATACACCGTATTTTGGGGGATGGGGAAGAGGTTTTTCTTATAGATGCTTCGAGTCTTACTGATTACTTCAAATATCCAAAAATTTGCCAGTTGAACTTGATCAACCCAGGGACCTCCAGTCATAGTCCAGTAGTAACTATCGGTTCAGAAGGTTTATGGTTTTATATCTTTCATAATATTTAAAAGCTTACATATTTATTCCAAAAGATGCTAGTTTGGATTTAGTATGCTATGAAAATCCAAGCAATTAGGATTAGAGTCGTTTTTTAACGAGATGGGTGGTGACAAATTTGATATATAAATAAATAAAATAAAATTAATTTATTAAACCTTCATTAAACAGCCATGGCTTACTGTGATGTGATCCAGTCACACCCTGGGAGAAATAACTTGAATTTGAAATATGCCTCAGGAATAAAAATTGCTCATATAACTGCAGATGTTTCCAAATGTTAATGTACTTTATTACAGTTTTAGGATGCAGTCATACCCAGAAAGTGTTGCTCATCTGCAAAAACAAGTTATAACTCTTATCACCAGCCATAGAAAGATAGTCAGGCATCAGCTCATGTACAAATGATCTTCATCTGAGACAGTTAATTTGTTCAGTGGTGAGTATATAGCTGGTAAGATATTAATGATTAATATCAATATCTACACATAAGTGAATCAACCATTACAAATTCCTAGAAACCTTTTTTTCCTTCTTTTTTATGTATCTACAATAAGCCATTGTAGACACACTTAACTATTTGGAAATATGACATTTCTAATAATTAAAAAAAGAATCACTTCAAAAATGCAGTGTAAAAGTCTGGGAAATCATCTTTCTTTTTTAAGTATATAAGTGAAGCACATTACATGTGCTGCTTTCTGAGTACAGACAAATGTGGCACAGTTTAGACCTGCCCATGGCAGAGTGCCCTGGTGTACTGGTATTACGGGGTAAAAGCCAAAGCATTCCATTTTGGCACAGACTTAGACATTCTGCTGTATCACAGTTTAGATCTACACAAATGGCAGCTTGGTTTAGTCTGAACTAGGAATTATAGGTAGTCCTCGTTTAGCGACCACAGTTGGGACCAGCAACTTGGTTGTTAAGCAAAGCAGTCACTACTTGGCATTCTTGGCCACATTTTTGGAAGTGGTTTGCCATTGCCTCCTTCCTAGGCTGATAAAGACTGGCCCAAAGTCACCCAGCTGGCTTGTGCCTAAGGCAGGACTAGAACTCTAGTTTCCCTGCTCCTAGTCCAGGGCCTTAACCACTACACCAAACTGGCTCCTCTTGCCCCAAGTTCTTGTTAAAATCAGTGGTCAGCCAAGAATCTAATCCCACCTTTCCAGTTCCATCCCCATCCCAGTATTAGCTTTTTCCATCTTTCTTTCCTTATTAGATTTATATCCTGCCTGTTATTCAGGAGGTCAAGGCAGCATACATAGTGCTTTCTCCACCCCACCACAACAACTCTGTGAAGGAGGTTGGTCTAGAAGTCAACTGGTGAGCTTTCGTGGCTTAGTACGGGCTAGAATCTGAGTTTCCTAGCCCAACACTTAACCACACACAATCCTTCTCATTTTACATTTTATAAGAATCCCTCTTTGGATTTTATCAAGGCTGTTTTTGAATTACAGTCATGTCCTGTTCTAGTGTTTGACAATGCCTGGGATTGAAAGATGAATGGACTTTGTTTTTATTCTGAAGTGAGAGACTCCAGCAAATCAGGAACCTGTTAGGTTGGCTTGATTTCTAGCCGTTTGCTGGAACACATCACAAATCTCAGTTGAAGGATAGAGTCACGGAAAGAATAGTGTGGTGTTAAAAGAGCCAGCACAAATACGACAACAGCCATTTATACCATCCAAACATGTCCCTTCCAGTTTTGAGAATGTGTCTGTTTTGATCTGTGCTGGGAGATGAAAAAGGGATGCAGTTCAAAATATACTTAATCTTCAGTAGGGCATATTGGCAGATCTCCATGCTATGAGCTCACACAGTAGCTCAAAAATGTATTACCCCTAGTTTCTCTGAACCCACATTTTCTTACCAAATTGCACCCTGCTAGTATTTATTAATATGAGCGGCTTTTATAAAAATAACAGCTAAACATTATAATACTGTAAACTTTATTTTATTGTGCGTGAAGCAACTGAGATTATGCTTGTGTTTTGCTGAAATCTTGACTACAGATGCCCTTTGCCCCTGATGTTCCTTATATGAGACGATAGATAACTCTCAAGTTATGAATGCCCTTTAGGATCAAAGTTTAAATGCTAGTTTTTGATTGTAATAAATGAAAGAATGTGTAAACAAATTACTGTCACATTATTAAAGAGAAATGATACTGAATAGGATTTAAGGAACATCCATTATTTTTCCCCCCTTCAGTCTTAGAACTGGCATGCTTTCACGGAGTTAACTGATAACCTTTAAGTGTCTTTATTTTGCAATTTAATTGATAGCCTATTGGGCTTGCCCCTCTTAATATAATTAAAAGATATACATGGGAAAATACTCAAAATGTTTCCAGAAAATAGTTTATTCAATTTAGGTTTATAGATATGAGAATTAGAAGGCATGTTGGATGTAATCAAATCTAAGGATAGGATGTCAGTGCCCTCCAGATGTTTCAGACTACAAATTCCACAATTTTTTGCCATTAGCTGGGTTGAAAAGGATATACAACATCTGGGGGATACTAGGTTGCCTTCCCCTGATCTGTTCAAACTACTTTTTCATTGCATGAACTTTACTGCATAATTCTGATACAGCTTCCTTGACACATAACTGGCCAACATTTGCTTTTGTATCTCCATTGAAGGAGAGTTCACCATGTCTTGAGGCAGTACGATTCATGATCAAATAAGCATCAACATTAGGATTTTTGTCCTGATCTGCTTTCCTGTTATTTCTACCCATTGTTTCTCATCTTGTCATTTGGAGCAATAGAGATCAATTCTGCTCCATCTTCTATATAACAGCATTTGTCAATTTTCTTCTTTAAATGTGGTACCAAGAAATGAATATACTACTCCAAAAATCGCCTGACAAATCAGAATACAGTTTTATTTCCAGTGATTGGACATAATAGTTCTTTTAATGCAGTTTAAGACTAAATAAGCTTGTTTTTGCTAAGTTTGTGATCTATTAAAACACTTAGATTCCTTTTGTATGTCCTGCTTCCAAGTGACATACAAAATGTCACCCCCATTCTATCTTGTGTCTCATTTTTTAATTTGTTTAATACTAAACACAAGAGTTTACATTTATTTGTGTTGGATTCCAGAGCATTGGTTTGGGCATGATATTCAGCTGTCAAGATTTCTTTTGAAACTTGATTTGAGTTCCATGATGTTGGGAAACGTGGATTCTTTGTGTCACTTGACAATTTAATAAGTACAGTGGTACCTCGGGTTACGAACGCCCCTCCTTACGAATTTTTCGCGATACGATCGGCTCCGGCCCCAAAAATTTACCTCGCCGTGCGACCTCCGCCCCGCGCTACGAACCAGATCCGCGGCCATTTGTCCTGCTGCCACATGGTCGCGGCTTCCTGTGGGCGAGATCGCGGTAGCAAGGAGACGTTCGGTGAGGCTTGTGGTGTGTTTTGTGGCGTTTGGAAGGTTTTTGGTGTGCTTGTCAGCATGGCTCCAAAGAAAATGCAGAGCTGTATGTATTTACATTGAATCTTATGGGGAAATTTGCCTCGCGGTGCGACCAAATTCGGAGGGCGGATTAGCCGTACTTACATTGGACCTTATGGGGAAATTTGCCTCGCTGCGTGACCAAATCGAGTTGCGATCAGAGTCACGGAATGGATTAAGTTCGTAACGCGAGGTACCACTGTAGTCTCTTTTTGGTCTCACTCAGTTATTTATAAAACTAGTGAATAGTACAGGACACAAGATGGACTCCTAGAGCATCACTTGAGTCCTTCCTCCTGGTCAAGACAGAGCACTTGTTGGAAATGGCTGCTTTACCAGCTGCTGATTTATCTAACAATAGCAGCCACCAATCCTTATTTTTCTTTTATTTAGATATGTATTATTGGAACCATGATATATTATACCACAGTATTCCCATGTTCTACAAGACAAGTAGTTCCCTCAGAATAAAAGAAATACAGTAGTCTGGCACTATTTGCTTAATCACTTAATAATCTATTTGAGAATTTTGCCTAATACTTTTTTGAAGTACTTAAAAATTGAGCATTCTAGATGCCCCTCAACCTCCATGCCATAATTACTTTAATGCCACCTGCTGCATTCATTTTTATTAGCTTATGAATATGTAGAGCAACGAAACTTTCACGTTTACAGCTGTATGTATGTTGCCTTCTATGTGAGCCAGGATTGTACATTATCAAGGTCAAATTCATATAGAAAGTAAGATGGCTTCAGTGCAGCAGAAATCCTGTAAATATCTATAGCAACACAAGTAATTTGATTGATATTGGCAGGGAGTGGAAGATATTCAGAGTTCTTCCATGTTGAATGTTTTGGGTAAGAATGTCTGAATGGGGCTGCTGATATCAGCTGAAGACAGAAATACAATTCAAAATTATCCTGATAAGTTAGAGAAATTGATTGATAATAACAGGATGGAATTTAACAGAGATAAATGCAAAGTTCTTCCTTTAGGAGACAGAAATTAAACGCTCAGGTATAGAACAGAGGATAACTAGCTTGACAATGGTACTTGTGAAAAAGATCTTGGAATAGTGGTTAATTAAATTGGAATATAAGCCAACAAGTTGCATCAACAAAAGTATAGTTTCCAAATTATAGAAAATAATAGTTCATTTTATTAAGATCCCACCCTGACTGTTGAGTCCAGTTCTGGGCACCACACCACCGGATGAAAAATAGTAAGCCAAAGAAATTAAAGGCATGAGATAAGAAAAGGAAATACAGCTAAATCTAGGTTACACCAAAACCATTTACTATACCTCTTTGTATCTTTATATTGTTGTAAACTATCCTTGTTTCCACCACATCTCATTAGTTATTGCTTTCTTTAAATTTCTCATCTCTCTTTGAGGATTTCATCAACTCAATCCAACCACAACTTTCTCTGCCTTTCCCTTACTGATGACCCATTCACTCATCCTTCATAAATTTGCTTTATATTTCAGTCCTCATTCATACTCTTTATATGACCAAACCACCTCAATATACTTCTTTTATATTAGTCATTCCCTTTCGAATTCAGTCTGCATTCAGTCATCACCCATTTATTCTTGCCCCTACTTGTTGTACAATATACAATTAGTTAGTAACCATTTCCACTGCATTCAATTAACTTTTATGTTTTTCTTGATGTACCCATCTCTCACTTCCATATAACAAAGAGAACTGAAGCACACTTTTATACACAGCCACTTTTGCTTTTTTCAACAAGGTTTTATTCTTCATCACAGACTACATATTAACCACTCTTTCCCATTAGTATTTGCATGTCTTAAAATGTCTCCATCTGTTTTTCCATCTTCCATAAACATTCTACCAAGGTACACATATTAATCTGCTTCAGTCTCTCACCATTTATATGTCACTTGCAATTATCTTCATATTCCCTGTGAAACATAATGATCTTGGTATTTCATATAATAATGTTCAGATCCATACTACTTATTACAACATATAATCTCTGTAATAGCCAATGCAAATTATTCAGGTTCTCAGCCAACAATATGGCATTATCTCCATGCAACAATACATAAGCATTCACATCCTCAATTGTCCGCTCCTGCAAGGTAGGAAATCAACTCTCCAGGAAGGCTTAAATTACTTTTATTGAGATTGGCTTTATTTATTTATTTTTCAAATTTATATATGCCACCCATCTCACTATACAAGTGACTCTAGGTGGCATATATAAATTTGAAAAAGAAATAAAGCCAGAATAACAGAATCTTATAAATCTGATTGTGCTGTATCTCCTCCTCCCTTTTATAGTTCAGTGAATTAGGGAGGCATTTGCCTGAACCACTTTTGAATGTTATCTTGTTGTTCTAGACTTAAAAACTGTCTCAGGCCCTTTTGCCTAGGAAACTGTTCCTGCATATTTCTATCAAGGTCATTTTTCATTCTCTATCAACCAGCACACCTCCATCACTACAAGTATTCTTTATACTTTGATCTCCTTTGTCCATCCTTTTTTATAAGGCCCTCCCTGCAAATTGCCACACGCTGGATTTTTAAAAAGCAGCTTGGCTTGAGTATGCTGAGAGACATAGTGGATTGTGGATGAGTGGTAGAAATCCTGGCAGAAGGTAGCATTGGTGTGCAGTGTGGTAAACTGTGTGGCAGTGTCAGCAGGAGCATCTCAAGTATAGCATTGGCAAGAAGAGATAGACACTGGCTGGAGCAGCTCAAGCATGGCAGTGGTGATTATAAGAGCTGGGCAGAGAAAATCAGTGGCCAAACTGGAGTGTCAGAATTGGTGATGGAGGGATTGCAGTGGAAAACATCAGAGGCTGGACCAGGACATCATAGCTGGCAAACCAAGGATAGTCGCAGACATTGAAGACTAAACCAGGGTGTTGCAGCTGGCTGTGTACCAAGGGGCATTGGTGTAGCTGAGAAACCAGCAACAGCAAGATTCAGAAAACACACTAAAAGTGTAATAAAGACTGCAACACTAACAGCTATTTAAGGAGACCCTGGGAAGAGATAGTCTGATGGAAGAAGACCTATGGTGGAACATTGGCAAAGGGTGTTTGGAAGCCCAGAAGATTGTCAGTTTCCCAATGAAGCTCATGAAACTGACAGTAACTAAAAGAGATGGAAAGGACTCTGCACCAGATCTGAAGCAGCAATCCAGAAAAAAAAGGGGGTTACCGAACAAGTTCCCAAGAAATTAAAGTGTTGCAAAAGAATATCAGCTATGCACACAAGTGCCCTTGGGCTAAAACTGACTGTGAAGGCAGGATGAAATGGAATAAAATAAATATTAGAAAAGATCGAGCTAAAGTATAATATAGTATAAAATCAAAAATAGGGTCAGTTATACAACAAGAAATAGAATTATAAGGAGAAGGTATAGTTTGCTAGGCATAGGTATAGGTTGAAGATACTTACCTGAACAAAAGAGGCTGAAACTTCACAGTTGTGTTAACATGTTTATTTTGGTAAAATGCTTGCAATAAAAAGCCCTGGTCTCAGGAATTGTCTCATCTATTATCATTCCTCAAATCAAACCTACAACAGGAGCATCAGACTTCCTTGTTTTACCCTCAGTGTTGAACCATTTGCTATGTGTTCCATTTGCCCTCATACAAACTTTACTTCTATCATATTCTGTTCTTAACACAGCCAGCAGTGAAACTTCATTTATACTTAAGTGAAACACTCCATAATCAAGCCTATTCATTTTAACAAATACTTTCTCTAAATCAGTAAACATGCCACAAACATTCTTTCTTACATTTATATATTTTTCAATGAATGAAAAACTGGTCTGCATGTGCCCTTCCCAGCATAAAGCCACAATATGTTTCCCAAATTCTCTTCATTATCTCTTGTGATCAGAATCTGCCAATACCTTTCCAAGGACTTTTAACAAATTAATCCCACTGTAGTTTTTGTATTCACTACTACTATCTTTCCTTTTGTAAAGGGAAGCAGTAACTTTTTCCAGTTGCCAGGTACATGTATTTCATTCATCCATTCATTTTACTATTCTTCTAGACCTCTGCAGAAGACTTTAGTGGTTTACAGCATTTCCATTAAAACAATAAAAGCAATACATAATCATCAGTAAATGAAACCCAAACTCCCCAGCATCCATTAATAGCAGCTTTATATTACAGTAGTACCTCGGTTCACGAACTTAATTCGTTCCGCGACTCTGGTTGCAACCCGAAATGGTCGTGAACTGAATCAAATTTTCCCATAAGGTTCAATGTAAATACGGTTAATCTGTTCTGACCCCAAATTTGGTCGCCAACCGATTTCTGGTCACGACCCGAGTCAAATTTCCCCATAAGGTTTAATGTAAATACGATTAATCTGTTCTGAACCATATGTTTTTTTTTAAAAAAACCACAAAAATATGACACAAAGTACAGTACGAAGAGAGAGAAAGCTAACCTTGCTCAGCGCGACTCCCAGCGTGGAGGACAGGAAGGCGGGTGGGGAGTCGGTTACTGCTTGGAGGGAGAGTCCCCCTCCCTACAGGAAGCCGCAACCACGTGTCACAGGAGGGAAAACGGCCGCGGTTACTGCTTGGAGGGAGAGTCCCCCTCCCTACAGGAAGCCGCGACCACATGTCACGGGAGGGAAAATGGCCGCGGTTACTGCTTGGAGGGAGAGTCCCCCTCCCTACAGGAAGCCGCGACCACGTGTCACGGGAGGGAAAATGGCCGCGGATCCTGTTCGTCACCCGATCCGGCGTTCGCGAACGGAGGCAAATTTTTGTGGCCGGAGCTGTTCGTGAACCGAATTGTTCGTGAACAGATACGTTCATGAACCGAGGTACCACTGTATATACAAAGATATAGCAGCCTTATATTATATACAAAAGATATAGGGATTCAGAAAATAAGAGTTTGGGATATAAAATAAGTCCGTAAATAGCATGCTTACTAAATGCCTTAAAAAAGGGCTCAGCCTTTGTCACCTTCCTGTGACAAAGGAGAGGGCACCGTGTGAATTACCTGGAATGAGGAATTCCATTCTTCAACATACAGTACCTCTAACCCTCCCCTGCAAATGTTTTAAATACTCTTTCTTGCATTCTTTCATATCAGTTTCATCCCAAATACTGTAACTTCATCATTTTTTTTTTTTGCTTTTTAATTCCATTCATTCTGCTGGAGGTTTATTCTACACTGATTTCTAAAACAATTTTTTATTTCCATCAACACTGCTCTGCATTTACTCTGCCTTTTGTAATATTAACCATGCCTTACTCTCTTTGATGGCATTATTTGGAAGTATCTTTTTCTCTACTGTATAAACATATGATATCTCATCTTCATTTTTTTGCAGCAATCATTCTGTTATGTGCATTTTTCCTTACCCATAGCCTTTGTCACTTCATTCTACCAAACATCAATTTTTCATACTTCCCTTTACCATAACAACACACACTTCTGTGGTACTACTTACTTTCATTCTCTTCCAAGCAGTCTCCACATCCTCTTTTCTTAATTGTTATGTCTACTTTCCTTCCATTGCTTTGGGAGATTAATTTGTCTTCCCATAATTTTTGAATGGGACTTGGATATTCTCTTTCTGTAGCCCGTCTACTTTTTAAATTTTCCTTTTCTTCCATGTCCATTTTTTCCCCTGGAGCCACTCTTAACTTTAACAAAAATGTTCTACCTCACATTCAGAACCTCTCAACATTTTCCTATCTTTTGACTTGGATGTTCTCTTCCTGCAGTCATTCTTTCATCCCAGTTTCTTTTATTATTTACATTTTCTTCTGTGTCCATCTTTTCCCAAGATCCACTCTTGATCCTTCCAAAAAATTGTTTTTTCCCACATTCAGGACCTCCCAACATTTTTGCATTCTTCATTAACTCAATCTTTCATCAAAAAGAATAAAAGTAAATAGACATTTTAAGTGAAGGAACTGCCTGATGGGTATCAAGGGAAGAATCTGTAGGCATAATGCAGCCTCAGGCTAATATTACCTATTTCTGTTGTGGACTACTGCTCCTAGTATGCTGATGATAGCAGTAATAATGTAACACAACTGAAATGTTCCAGGTGTGGATGGTTGTTTTATGATAGATTAGCATACTGTTGAAGAAGTACTATAGGAGAAGGTTAACCAAGTTTTGTCTCGCTCAGTAAACAAAAGATGGCTCCTTGTAGCATATGTTTAGCAAGTATGCAATATTGCATATTTTAGATGAAAAGAGTATCTGGAACTAATACAGTAACTGAATGCCTTTTCTGATAAAGAAGCAGATGGTTTAGTAAATAGACAGAACTTTTTGAATTACTCATAGTGAAATAATTGGCATTCCTGAATAAAGTTTAGGGATACAGAAAATAACAGTTTGGCATATAAAATAACTCCTTAAATAGTAAGCTTACAAAGTGCCGTAATTTAAGTATTTTAAAACAGGAGAGGATAGGGTGCTGTGTTTAATTACTTATTGGGGTACAGTAGTGCATTCCTTCATGTGAGTTATTGGATCTTCAAGTGGCTGTAGTAATCAGGAAAATAAAAATCTAGGAGAGTTTCAAGAATAAGAATATCCCTTCCCAGATCCCTAGAATCTGAGAGTTTGAAGTAATGTGGAATTAGGGGAGAGCTAAATGCTTCAAATATGAACTGTTTCATGTTCAAAACGCCCCATTTTGAGTATGAAACGTGTTTGGGGTGTGAAGCAGGCTGTTCCAAACATTTCAGAAGTGTTTTAAGCACTGGGCTTCGTGCGCAAACACTTCCAAATATTCAAGGCAGCCCATTTAGACCTCAAAACAGGACGTTTCAAATCTGAAACTGTTCAAATTTGAGGCCTTTGGAGATCTGTATTCAGAAACAATTATGGCTAGATTTGTTCTCATTTGGTGCAGTATTATATCTCAATTAGGAAAGGTAGGAGTGGTCAAAAAAATTGTATTCACAATTATCGCCAGACATGGTTTTAAAATCCTATAGTGAATAACTTGCCATGAAGTCTGGTATTTTGGTAAAGGAGGCATATAATCAAAATAGAAACTGGATGAGTTATGAAATAAAAACCAAATGGATTTCTGTATAAGGGCATTCCCTCTAAATCTATGTTTGTAATTGCTTGAATATTTAATATTCTGTAGCATACCTCAAGTTATTGGTTTGGAGAATGGTTGAACATACATTTGGATCATAATATAGGCCTTGCTTGTTCAGTTGGTGTGGTATAGATCATATGTGTGTATACAGATTGTACTCAAGTGGGCTTAACGTGTGTGGTGGAAGACCTCAGAAAAGTAAACAGCTGAACTTTTCTTCTACAGAAGAACTTGCCACCAATGTCCTGCTTTCTCTCCCTTATCAACATTCACTGTATCTAGATTAGTTATGTGGACAGTATAAGTTAACTGAGGTAAATTAAATGATAAGGATTTGTGAACCATCTCTAGTAGAGTCACAGTTCTGTATCTACAGCTCAGCATTGGTATTAAGTTCTTCTTTGGTTGAGAACAGATGATGGTCAAGGGGAAAACTATGTGCTATCTAATTTCAGATTAGTTAGTTGCCATTGATACAGGCCTGACCCATGATGATTATATGGACAAATATACCATCTAGAGTTGTTCCCAGTGGCAATCCGTAGTCCTTTCAAGGACATTCTGGTGAGTCCCTTGAATGTGTCAATCTTCCTTATCCATTGCCTTCTCCTTTTTTTACTTCCCTCTGTCTTATCACAGCCATTTAAAAAAAAAAAAACATTGCCCATTGTATAACATGCCCAGAGTATGTGAGTTTCTGCTTACTAATCATCACCTCAAGGGAGCATGATTTTATTTAATCCATGGCTGATTGATTTGTTCTTATTGCAGTCCATGGTACTTTTAGTAAATGTATTTTGGATTATTTCAAAAATTACAGCATTTTAAAGATAATGAATATTTTTAACTTGACTATACTGTATGTTTATTTGCAGGAATGCCAGAATACCCATATTTACTTTCAGCTAATAAAGTAGTGTCACCTGAATATCTGAATATGTTGGTGTTTCAACCTCCAGTTATATATCATCTGTCATCTCTTCTGGTCCTGCCATTCACTTTGCAGTTTACATGGAATGGGAACTTGTCTCATTCCATTTTCTATTCTGAACAACTGTTTCTCCAAATTCAGCTCTTACAATAGCTTCCTCATTGTAATGACTCCTCAGAAGAGTAATCAGATGTTTCTGGCACACCATTAGCTTTGATATATTCCACGTTCTGCCATGGTCTATACAATCAAGGGCCTGGCTATAAGAAAAGGCAAACCTCCTCCTTTAATTATCTTGCTCTGTTCATTATCCATCTTATTTAACTATCTCATCTTGTGTCTCTCTGTCTTTTCTGAAACCTGTCTTCTCATTTGGTATTTTTCTTTCCATGAGCGTCTCTGTTCTTTGTAAGATGTTAAGTAAAACTTTGCATGAGAAAGTGGTGGAATGGTTTGGTAACTTGCACATTCTCTAGTATACGTTTTTCTTCCATGGTACAACTGTACACTAATCTTTTCTGTTCTCTAATCCACATAGTTTTGTTTCATATTTCTTAGATTTATATTCTACCATTCCTTCAGATGAAGATGGTATTTTCCATCTCCCATTTTCCCCACAGCAACAACTCTGTGAGGTACGTTGGAGTGAGAAGAATGATTGGTCCAAAGTCACAAGGTAGCTTCTGTAGCTGAGGACTAGACTCTGGATCTCCACAGTTCTAGTCCAACATCTCAGTGACCACATTACACTGATTCAAACATTTGTTGATATAAAGTTGTCCATGCTGTTACTTTATCTTGCTGCTTTAAACAATTCAGTAGGTATTTTATATACAGTATGCCTTATGTTTTTCTGTTTGACAGTTGGTATACCTTTTTTATTGAATATGTTGTCTACAAATGCTTCTATCATTCCATAAACCTATTTGTAATAGGTCTCACAATAGTCTTTCCATCTTCCTTTCCATCTTCCTTTAACCTTCTGCATCAGAAGTTGTTCTGACTGGATTGATTTCTTCATCTTCTATTTCCTACCATATAGTCTAATTTGAGGTTCCTCCATTTCTCCAACTTTGGCATTCCAATTGCTCATTCATAATACTATGTCCTTCTAGATGTTGTGTTTTAGCATCTCTTGCAATTTGCCATACAATTATTCAGTGCCTTCCACCACTGCATGTATGATGGGTTTGACTGTCTTCTTCTGGGTTTGATTTTGGAGTTATGGGTTGTGGCTCAGTGGTAGACCACAATGCTTTGAATGTCAGAGGCTTTAGTATTCTTCAGATTTCTTACCTTAGGATGAAAAATGTCCTGCTGGAAACCCTGGAAAGCCAGTCAATGTTGATAACATTGGGTTAGATGAGTCAAGAGTCTCATTCAGTATAAGCCAACGTATCATATTCTACCTGACCTATGACAGTGTGGTCAAGGTGGTGGTCAGGGCCACATCATTGTGTAGTTTCATGCATATTATACTAGTATTTTATCTTGAAAATAATTAGGTAGCCTGTTTTACCTTTGTATAACCTAAGTTCAGTTCTGAATTGTAAAAAATAGGAGAAATTAAAGGAGAGCCATCAAAGAACCCCTCTCCAGTCAGGCTGCTTCTCCTGTGGCTGATTCATTGGAGAATATATGGTGTGTGTGTATGTGTGTAAGTATATGGACAATGGTTTTACTTTGATCTTGTAGGCATTAACCCCATGCAATATAACTAATGCTCCACATAACAGCAAGGAGCATTTGTACATTAACTACTATTAGGTTATTGAATAACTGTGTTTACATAGAAACCAGTGAGAGCAAGAGAGAGCCTTTGTATAAGCAGATTAAATGAACACATATGGTTCTCTTTCAGCAAAAAAGCTCCCAAGGTATTTTTGCTCCATCTGATCTCATTGCCTTGATGCATTGAGTGGGGTCTTGTTAAATACTGCTGACTTTGGGCAGTTGTACAATATGTAGGTTAACTCTGCACTACATGTTCTCTGCAAAGGTATACTGTGCAGATCTCAGTCTTTCTGTTTGGGAGGAAGAGATGCATCTGCTCTGGCTGAAGCTCTTCTGTGTTAGTGGAGTAGGACACTAGAAAGCATTGCTTGACTTCTGTTCCCTAGGGCAGCATGTCTCCAGACAAATCATACTGTGTGACCTTGTCAGGACTTGCAAGATAAGCACAACTAAGAGGAATGGGTCTCTGTTGCAGAGGAGACCTCCAAGATAGGAAAGGCAGTGTCAGCTGGTTCACTTTGAAATGCAGCCTTTCATTACAGCTGACTTTTTCATTTCACATGTGATTTCTCTGTTACTTACAGACAGGACAGCGCCTCTGTTTCATACCATCAGCTCTTTATTGCAAGCATGGTATCTTATTCCTAATTTTATTCTGAGGTCATCCCATTATTTTTCTTGCAGAGTGGGAAATTCATGTTTAAAAAATGTTGCTGTTCTCCTGATCGCTGTGCTATGCAAAACTTGTCAGGTTGGGCAGTGGCTGAGAAGATAATTTTGTTGATGTATCCTACTGCCATGTAAACTTAGTTGTGGTATCATTTACTCTGTTCCTATGTTCAAGAATGAGCACTGTGGATGATGTTGCTAATATGGCACCAGTCAAGTGCAAAAGAGAGGTACAGGTAGTCCTCGCTTGATGACCCTAATTGAGACTGGCAACTCTGCTGCTAAATAAAGCGGTTGCTAAGTGGGAAATTACATGACTGTGACTCAGCTTTCCAGCTGGAAAGAGACAAGACTACTGAACTCAGGTTCACACCTTTGGCTTTCATTTGCCTTCTAACTGCTTCTCCGCCCTTTGGAATGCTCAAGTGCCTGCTTACTGTCTTGTACACATTGAAAGCGATGCAACCGCACTGCAGCTTGGGGCACACTACGCAAACAGCTTATTCTCTTGAAATCCCTTTGTCTCCAGTCTCTCTCCTCTGTGGGGGAGAGGGCAGAAAAAAAGCAGTTTCTGTAGGCAATCTCTCATTTGCCTGACCCTTCCCCCCTCCCACAGAACAGAAAGATTGGAGAGGGATTTCAGGAGAGTAAGCTGTTTGCTCTTCTACATATCGAGAGCAATGCAATTGCACCAGCAGCAGGAAAGGATCAGACAAAGGAGAGATTGCCTACAGAAATTGCTTGCTTCCCCCCCCCTCCCCTTGCAGAGCAGAGATTGGAGAGGAAAGATTTCAAGAGAGTACTGTAAGTTGTTTGTGTAGCATGCCCACAGCTCCCAGCCCCGGGCTGCCAGTATGATCACATTGCTTTTGAAGTATAGAAGAGCAAACAGCTTACTCTCTTGCAATCCCTTTCTCTCCAATCTCTCTGCTTTGCAAGGGGGGGGAAGCACCACAGGTCAGGCACAGGACAACACGTGACTGAGGGATGCTGCAAGGTTCGTGAATGGTTGTAAATGGGCCATAAAGTTATTTTTTCAGCACCTTTGTAACTTCAAACAGTCACTGAATGAATTGTCAGTAAGTGAAGACTGTATTGACCAAGTGAGTAGAAATACCACCCAAAAAAATATTCAGGAAAAGAAATATTGGGGTAGTAGCAATGGAATTTGCCCACAGACCCAAATATGTGACTGAGTTTTTGGAGAAAAGCCAGGGGAGGCAGAAAGAATAAAGTAGGCTGAAGAAACACACATATACACACAGTTGGAAATGTGGACAAAAATAAAGACTATATAAAAAATAATAAGAGGAAAACATTTTATCATGCATGGTAGACTTGTGAGAAAGCTAAGAAATTTTGGATACAGATTCATATAATAATGCAAAGGATCTTAAAGATTAATATTGCTAAGAAACCAGAACTCTTTATTGGGACTTATGGACAATGAATTAGAAAAGACTCAGGGTAGATTGATATTGTATATAGTACCTGCAGCAAGTTTATTGTATGCACAGCAATGGAAGAATAATTATATGATTGGATTGTGAAAATGTCAGGATTTGCAGAAATAGTGAAACTAACCTGTTTGGCCAGAGAACAAACAACAATTCTTTTTGAAAGATTGGAAACCTTATATGGATTTTTTGCTGAAAGAAGAAAAAAATGTATTGATGATTTATGGATTTGAAGATTAAGAAAGATGCGGATTAAAGGAGGGGGTGAGGAGATTTGCAAACTATTTAAGAGGGAGGAGGGGCAATAAGATTGTAATTATCTATTGAAAAGAGGGTTGGAAGTCATTTCTTTATTTCTTAACTTTAGTTTTCTTTTTCTTTTCTTGTACTTTTTGTTTTTCTTTTCCTTTCTTTCTTTTTTTGATTCGTCTTTTATTATATGAAAAAAATGTAATAAATATACATTAAAAAAAGAAAAAGAATAAGAGAAAAGAATCCAAACATTAGAAAGCACTCTATAAGAGTGCAAATTAATTCCCCTTTTCCAATTTACTGACTACCAGATTGGTTGGATTCAGCACCTATAATCTCTTAACTGGTACATCTGAGGGCACCTGAGTGGGAAAGGCTGATTTCTTTAACGTGTTTTTACAAAATCGGGAATGTGAATATGATAACAATCACAAACACAGCAACGCATAAGCTCTGTCCTTATCATGAATTTAGAATCTCTTACGAATTACCAGTTCTTGCTTCCTTAACAAGAAACTAATCTGGTACCAGCTTCATTGTAAACATTATTTGCAGTTCTGTATTCTAAAAACAAATAGTTTTTACCCCCAAACTCATTGCTATCGCTGATAATGGCAGTGTTCTTATCAAATGGTGGGCCAGTTTTGTTTAAAATGCTGGTTTGTCAGTATTTCAAATCCTGCTGGTACTTAATGACCATCTGCTTGGCTCCACCTGCAAATGGAAACAACCACAATATCCAGAAATGCTTACATGTCCAGTCTAGGACCTCCCACCTCTCCTTTTAATGTCAGTATTAGAAACCAGGGTTTGGGGTTGACTTTTGGACCCTGGCTTCTAAGAGAAGTGATAAGTCAGAAGCCGGATTTAAGCTTAAAATTAAGCTTCCAGTGGCTTCTAAATTCCTGGCTATAGATACCACTCCTATATAGGAAAAACTAAGCAGAAACAATTGAAAAGTGTGCTCTTGCACACTTGCTACTTCCCAGCATGCCAAAATTCTCAGCAGCTTACTATTTTTTGTGAGCACTATCTAATGAGCAGTGTGCATTAATCTAATTGCTACACTCATGTATAGCTCTAGAATTAGAGAAAGTTACTTGAGACAGCCATATTAGCAAACTTTTCCAAAAGTAACATTTTCCATTTTGAGTGTTGATAAAATATAATACTTGTATCTCAGAAGCTCATGGAAAACTGTCTGTTTGCATAGCAAATGAATAAGAATTGCACATGTATTGCATTATGTGATTAACCACTTTGAAAGTCTAGTTTTTACAATTACTGCCTTTACAGAAGGATAAAGAACTTATCAGCCATAACATCTGAATGGCCCAAGATTTCCAATCTGTGCCTTTAAGCCTACACTGATATTAATGTTAAGTCTGTAGTCCTTACTTTTAGAGATTTGGGTCTTTTGCGTGCTCCCTCCTTTGCTTTCAGTTGAGCTTCTGAAGCTCATCTACCTGTTCCATTCATCACGTTGCTTCCTCAAATCAGCTTCCAGTTAGTTTTCCTTTGAATATTTCTGTATTACTGCAATTATTTGAGAGCTAAAATGGTAGGTTTTCTTCAGATAATTTGATTTCAAAGTGGGAAGGTTGTCTTAAATTTGCTGAGAATGCAATAGTGGAGGCAGAGAGGTATATCTTCCCCTATCTAGTCTTATTTTTATAGGTGGAATCCTCCTAAGTTCAGGATCTTCTTACTGTACTTTTGCCAAAATAGAACACTAAAGCGTATTCTGCAGCTTAAGAAAACTTCCCATTCTGAGATAGAGCACACAAGTTGAAATCTGGAGCAGCATTTTTGGCTTTCCCAGTACAGAAGACCCAAAAGCAAGTAGTTGATAATGTGAGGTCAGCCTGTGGCAGAAGAAAAGCACATTACTGCTCAAGAAGTATCAGTGAAAGTCCTTGCCCATGTTCTATTTGATCTCCCTTTTATGAAAACCATAATTGATTCCCTCCATTCTGCCTCTTTCTTGAAGACTGATCAGATAACCTCTTCTCTCTTGTGGATTGGGTAGATGTTCTTCCACCTGCTGCACTCTCACGTCTGCTTCCATTAGCTAATTTCTGTTTATATGTATCCATTACTTATTCATGATCCTCTGGATCAATCAAAAGAAGCATTTGATGAAACTTGATTCAAGCCTTATCTAGAGGTTATGGCCTCTCTCACCCCCGCCCCATGTTGAAGCCAGGAATGTAAGCTACTTAAGTTACTGCAAGGTTTGTAATGCAGCCAAAGCAGAATCTTGATTCTTGACTGTTTGTGGGCACATAATACAAGAGAGAGAGAAAGACAAGAGGAGAAGAAGGAGGAAGAAGAAGAGGAGAAAAAAAGTTTCATAAAACACATATAGTAATTTATGGTATTTAAAGCAGCAAAGTTAAGACTGGTCAGAATAGGAAGCCAAGTTCTTCTTCAAATAATCTATGGCTGATAATGATATATTTTCACCATAGAAATATTAGCTCAAAGAGCGCATGCTCTAGAAGGTGCTAGATTTTATCATTCACTGGGGAAAATCCTAATATTCACTATCCTTTAGTGATTTTTTTTTTAGCTTTCCGTGTATACCAAGGACTCAGAGAGGCCAGGAATAAGCAATGACAACCAAAAGACACATTTTGGCTCTGAGTCAGGATTCTGTGATATTTCAGCATTTTGCAAGACCATGAGATGATTTCATAAGAATTCCTTTTGTTGCATCTTGTCAGCAGCTCCTCTGTGGCAAGTATCCATCACTCTGGAGAGGCATGAAACAAGCAGGGGTCATGACAATGATTGCTTAGCACACAAAGTGATATCCTGGCCCTCAACCAGTCCCTCTTCCAGGTTGCCCCTCTGCTGCAGCTTTTGCTATCAATCCTTCCTCTGTAGACTTCCCATGAAATGGAAAAAAATCTTATCAAAATCTCTTTTAGCAATGATGCAGAGCCAGCCATGATTTTAACACTGATATTTATGACAGAGGTCATTAAATCTTCCTCGAACCTCCATCTTAAAAATTTCTGCAAAAGTGCCCTACATAGATCAGGCTTTTCTGATAACAAAAGCGTGGTCATTTTGAGCAAAGAAGTCGGTAGTGGCAGGGAGGGGCTGCTAAAGCTTTTCCCCAAATGCCACTTCTCCGTTCCAGTTTTCCCTCAAGGTGGGATTTCCTCTTGTTATTACAAAACTGTTAAAACTACTAAGCATTCAGCTGTCCCAATTCATTTTCTTAAAGCTGGTTTGTACTTCGCCCTTGAGTAAAATAAATTTTAACTGCTACTGTTGCTCTAGTTGTGCCTTCTCCCCCAAAGCATTGCTACACACATGCACGCGCACACACGCACACACACACACACACAGTGTCATGGCCTGGGTTGACTGAAAAAGATTTGTATTTCTCTTTCTTAACAAGAAACAGATTCCAGAACAAGCCCATTTTATAGCACGTCATGCAGCCCCTCATCTGCCCGTGTATTTCAGCCACTTTTTAGAAGTACTGTAGTTCCTCTCAATTTCTTCCTGTAAAGAAGACAGAGACCCTCTCTCTCTGGTATCTGTGATGTAAATTGGCTGGCCCTATCCTTTTCTCCTCCTCCAATTGATCAGTTTGAGCTTTTACCCTGGCCAAGTTGGACCCTTTGTTTGTGTGAGGAATTATTGCAAGCTGATGTACCAAGATGAATCCAGCAGTAATTTCTGTGGTTATCACAAAACACTTTTCTAGTCCCTATTGCATTGCCAATTTTCATGGTACATAATCTCCATGTAAAGGAATCTAAAAATAATCAGGATTGTATGTAACAAGGTTACAAAATTAATTGCATTTGTATCGCACCTCCCTCTAAGGAGATCAGAGTAATATTTCAGCTTCCTTTATGTTAGGTAGCTTAAAGTAGCATTTTTAGACTCATAAGACTTGGGGAACTGAGTTAAAGGGAAATAGCAAAGAGTTAAAAAATTAATTGAAGCTTTGAGCCTGGAAATCTCACATGTCGGTCTAACACTAGCCATACAGTAAGTGAGCAAGGACTACACAGAGTTAGATCTTGTGGTATTGGAAATGGGTGAAACCCATTGTATAAACCCAGCTGCATGCTATATATCAAGGGCGCATGGCTTTTAAGCAAAGACAGCTTTTGCCTGGTTTATTCAAATAGGTGACAGATTTTGGCACAATTCAGTAATGCCTTTGAATGTGGAGCAAGGCTGGGAAATGGGAAAAAGTTAACTATTGAAACTGGAGGCAAAGTAAAGCTTTGTGCCTTCCACAATATTTGCAATGTAACTGCTTAAAAAGAAATTTAGGAATGAACGAAGTGGGGCCCTTTCCATTTGTCCCAGTCTGAACTGCATCAGGCAGACTGAATAGTTTATGTTCAGCCATCCTCCTTCATGATAAGTTGGGGATCCAGTAAATACAGACTGTAGAAATTGGAGATACTTAAGACCTGATATGCAACAGTATACAGCTGTCAGATATATGGTGGGAGGCCACAGGTTCCACCAGTTGCTGTAACAAAGTGTGCACATATCTATAATATGCTTATGCTGGTCTGTTTGTAGACAGTTTGGGGACTTGGATGGGATAGGATTTTCTGCCATAGTTCTAAACCCTGAACTTATAAAGCCTTCTGAAAGGGACTATAATAAATGTCATCCTGAATGTCAGTCCAGCCATCCTCCCTGTATTCCTATGAAAACTGTTTAAATAAAAAAGGCAAAAGTGAAAGATTATCAATTCTCTGTAACTGATTATCTTGATCCTGATTCATACAGGCATATATACTACCTTATTTGCAAGGTGGGGGGAGATTGCCCCTTTGTGGTGGCCATCTACATGTTTAATTCATGTCCTTCTGCTGTTGCAGCCGTTTACTGCTGAATATGCACATTAAAAGTATTTCTGGAAGTGACATACTTTTGCAGTTGATTGGCAAAGAAAGGAAACAGCAGCAGGAGTGATCACTGAATATGTACAAATGTAAACATGTGTAGACTATATGGTTGAGCTCTCCTGTGATTGATTGCAGGGAACACGTGTGTGGTTGCAGGAACAGGACTATATGCGGCCCTGCACTCTTGGATCCTGTGCTAATGGCTCCATGCTTTTCACTTCAGACTATGGTGAGGTAAGTAAAATTGAAGACTTCAGTGAACCACTGAGGAAAGTACTCCTGGATAATGCCCTTGCCCATTTGAGTTAAATTTTAAAAAATAAATAAACATTGGGAAACGCAACTGATGCCTAACATGTAGTGCCTAAGATGGCCAAGTTTTGAGTGTTGGCAGTCTCATCTTGCCTGGACAGGTATATTTTTCTTAAGAGTTTGCTCTCCACTCTCACTTGCAAATTAGTTTCCCTGAATTGCGTTTCTGTTCTTTGACCCTGAAACAGAGCTGCAAAGTACACAGGTTCTCAGGAAGGGCAGCAACGCACCTAAGCAGACTGGGGCAGGCTCTTGAAGCTTCCAAGCGATTCACACTCCAGTAGTTCTGAAGCTGGCTAGCTTTGAAATTGGAGATAATCCCTGTAGTAATATCTTAAATCAGTCATCTTCTCCTTTCTCAAGGCACATCCTCCTCCTTCCAAATCTCTCTGGTGTATTAGGGAGGGAGGCCTGCGTCCTTCCCTGCATACATAGACAAGATGACCTAATGCAGATCAGTTATCTTTTAATGTGATCTAACAGCCATTACAGCATCTCAGTGAGGCTTGCTAAAAGAGCAATAGAAAGGTGGATATCCTTTCAGTGTGTGTTTTTCTATATTAGCAATTACTAGTATAGAATCAAAGATGGAGATGCAGGAGTTTGATCTCATGAGTGTCCTTACGGCTTCTGACAATCTGTTATAACATTTACATGTTCGAGGCATGAACCTAAGAGCAAAACAGTCACCCAAATCGTAAGACATTTCTACACTGGAACCTTCAGCTGCTTGTCTCCTGTGTGAAGCCAATTTAAGAAATCCCTTTTCACATTTCAACCCTTTCCTCTGTTTCAGCCATGCAGACAGCTTGGTGTTCTGTCTGGATCACATTTACCATGACCCCTGATTGGCAAAGTCCCTCACTACTTTACCATTCCTGGACTGGTAAAAAAAGAAAGAAACCCTGTAGTTTACCATTTTTCCTGTCTCTTAGGCCCAGAAAGTGACAGAAACTTATCAATTCCACCTAGTTTTTTTTTTTTTTTAAAGCCCAGCTTTTCATTGTTTCACTGGTGAATTTATTTTAAAAAGTGGCCATGGAGGACAATAACCAGTGACTGGAAAAGAGAGGGTGATCCTGCCAAGTGCACAGTAGCCAGTTCCAGTGGAGGTATTTGCCTACAATAAAATGAGGCACAGTAGGTAAACAGTCCACTTGAATTGGCAGAAGTAAAAAAAAAAAAAAAACTTTGATGTGTAGCATAAAATGATGGGCAAAGATTGCCTTTCCCAGTGGGCTAGGTGTGGGTAGCAGACAATGTCGTGTGTTGCTGCCCTCAAGAAACAGTCAATGGCCTGTATTCACAATGGGTCAGATTACATACAGATTAATTCTTGGTCACTATCAGATTACTGTAGATTATTGCAAAATGTTGTGTATGGGGCTACCCTTGAAAAACTGCTATGGGCACAACATGGACTACCAGAATTCTTTTGTAGAATCTGTGTCTGTATTCAGGGTCAAAGGCTCCACTTCATACTACATCACTTTAAAAAGGTTCATTTGATAGGAATATGAGACAGGGTTTTAACTGCAGCAGCATCTGGTTTATGGAGTTCCTTCCAAAGAAGTTGCCCTTGCTCCATCCCTGATGGTTTTAGGTGGTTAGTAGTGTTTTTTGTCTTTAAATGGTAGTACTGTATGTATTAATGCACTGATGTCATTCTCTCTGGCTTCTAAATCTGAACTTGATTCTTTTTTAATATTGCTCTGGTGATTTTATTAATTTTGATTGCATTATAAATCACCTTGAGAGTTCTTTTTAGAGCTACCATATGATCCTGAAAGGTTTGCTTAAAGGACATGTGAATACAAGAAACTCATATCTGCAAGCATGCATGATTGCTAGCTGGCTTACCATACCCTTGGAGGATGAGTCTAACACAAGTCCTTTACTATTACATCTAGTTCAGCAGATGATAGTCACCCAGGACATACAGTCATTTTGCAGTTTTGCATCTCTCTATGCAATTTTTCCCTTCCCACTAGGTGTTCTGCTATCCATGGGCCTCTCTGCCAAAAGAAAAAATTCTGCCAATGCATCAGTCAAGTGTGGAAGGTGTGGAGGACATGTCCATGCTGGGAGACCTGCATGAGGCTGCCATCTTGCTCAATCTGCACCAGCGCTACAAGCAGAACCACATCTATGTGAGTGAACAAATCAGACTGGTTCTCTGCTAATCTCTCCAACAAGGTGCTAGACCAAAAACCTCCCCAAAAGAGGACTTATCTGCATGACTGTATCCTCAGGCTATGATAAGTAGACTTGACATCCAGGTTTGCAGGAGCCCTGCCTCTCTGAAGTGTACTTTGATGATTCTAAGCTGCTCTGTACATGCTTGGACCATGAGCACAGAAGCTTGGTTAGAAACCTCTGAGAATATTTGGATAGTTCCTTAGTAAAACTAGGACCATGCCAGCCTATCAAATAGAGTCAGATAGTAGAATGAATTGGTGGGATATATACTACATTTTTGAATGCTCACCCAAGTATAAAAAAAGAAAGCAACCAGCATGTAAGTTGAAACGCAAACATACAAGTTCATGTGCATGCCAAATTTCAGCCTGCTTCCTGAGCTTTAGTTTCCATCTGCAAAGAGAAAGAAAGTGCTTTTATATAAGGGGGAGTTAACTAAGTGTGTCCCTTTCCTGTATTCCAAAGGGGTAGAATCCATGCTGCAATCCAGCGATTCTGCCATCTCATTCCTACTTATGGCATTAAACATCCGATTTCTCCCTGCTTCTGCAAGTGTAGATTGGAGGTGAGGAGGAGCAGGTGATTCCATATCGAGCAAGGTGACTGTGAGATTATGGGAGTGCACGAAAGGAGATGAGGCATGCTCCCTTTTCTTCTTACCTGCACTCAAGCGTTTTTAAATTCTGATATTGAAATGTGGATCTTAACACTGTTGCATCGCAACGGTTACTAAGGCAACAAGGACTGAAGGCATTTTATATTCCAGTAAATGATCAATTAAATGACCTGTTTTCTGGGAAGCATCTTCTATTTTGAGCAAGCAAGGGACTTGCAAATAATGCATTATGCTGTCTAGTGGTAACCTATTTGTTTTTTACCATCTGCACCCAGCTCATAATCTGTGCCCCCAGCCCCTCACTCTCTCCCCAGCAAAGAGATCTTTACAATCCAGAGCTCATAACCCACCAGCCTCTAGAGCAGTAATGGCAAACCTTTGACACATGTGTCAAAGGTGACACGCCGCGACATTTTGGGTGACATGCCAGCATTTGCCAACACCCGACAACAACTATTCTCCCTGTTTGAGTTACCAAAGAAACTGAGTTTGTTTTAGCCTTATTTCATTTTTGTAATTATTCGACGTTACTTTATATAATACATAGCGCCACACGTGATTGGACTGTATTTTTTTAAATAAATGAATATGTAAAGAATTGTTTCTCTTTTGTTCAAGAGGGGGGTGACATGCCAGCAGAGTCATTAGGCATTTTCTGAATTTTTGATACACCGAGCCCAAAAGGATCACCATCACTGCTCTAGAGCTTTCATTCGTTCACTACTCTTCTGCATCTGATTGCCTCTCCCCGCCTCCCCTCCCCTCCCCTCCCCTCCCCTCAGAAAGAGAATGAGAATAACAACATTTACATTGTGCTCTTTCCAGATCCAGAACCTTCACGTGCATTGTCTGAGGGCCAGATAGAATAACTGAGATGGATCTGTATCCACTTCTTGTGTCTTGCACTTTTTTGTGTGTGTGACATCTGATGCTCTACATATAATGAAGTGACATCACTATACAGCTCATTTCCTTGGCCCTACCAGGCAATGCTATGAAGGGGGGTGCGGGGGCACTGCACAATTTATTGCTCGTGTTAGATGTCAGTAGGAAGAAAAATGGCAGCAGCTCTAGGTGGCTTAAAAAGTATCATACAGCAATCCTATAATACCCGGGATCAGCCAGAGAGAATGCTTCTGCAAAAGGGGTTTTTGTTTATTTGTTGTGTGTTTTTGGTGAAAGGCAGACCAAAATCTTTCCTCAGGGGAAAGAGAGTCTAGAAAATTTAACAGATTTTTTTTAAAAAAATAGTTTTTATTTGCTATTAATCATTTCCCTGGTGGAAAAATTACAAGACATAAGAAAAAGCATGTAACTGTATGTAATTTCTCAAATGTATTGTGCTTGCATGTTGTAAGGTGGAACAGTTTATTTCAAAAAAGCACTACTGTAGTGGAAACCATTGGTGATCAGCCAGTCTTTTTTAATGGGGAATTTATTTCTAAACAATCCCAAGCATTTAGTCGTCTTGGGGACCAGAAGTGGCCAGAAGACTAATGGATGACACTAATGGATGAAATTAGAAAGAACAGGCTTTCTGGGTGTTTGATAAGATCAGCAAAAGTGATGAATGTTGCAGCTCTATTTAAAAAAAAAACAACCACCAAAGATCTTGAGGGCTGAAATCGTCTCATATTTATTAATAACTCAGAAGTAGCCAATTTTTGTACACTGCTGAGCACATTTGGAATTAGGAGAGCCTATTGTGGGCACTTTCACAAAGTGATTGCAACAGTTGGCATGTCTAATGAAAAATTACCTAGCACTCTCTGCCATTCCCTCTCTCTGTTCGGAAGACTCTTTTGTTGGGGAAAGGGGGAGGGTGTCTTTATTTTGTCTGTGTGTGATGTTGAGCATACTTCCAAAGAAAGCAGAGTCATAGCTTCCATCATCATCTTACTTTACACAGTGCTTTTGAGCCTTCCTAGGCTGTATAAGCTTTTGTAGCCCACTACTTTGTTTTCCTGACCATAAAAAATACAAGGATAATTCAAAATAGAAAAGAGCATCTGGGAGCTCTGGACTGAGTGACAGGGAGCAACTGTATCAGTTGGTCTTAAGGTACACTGGAGTTTAATCGCTGTTCATATTTGTTACAGCAGCTACTTTTTGAAGGCATCCTTAACATGTTCTCAACATTCCAAATAAAGCCATTGGACTAGTAGGGTGGCCTATCCCTGAAATAGCATAATGTAGATAAGAAAATAAAGAAATGGGTTATTAAAACTCACTGCCTGATTCTTAAACACTTACAGGCATGAGGCTTTCACTCCAAGCTGGGACTATGGAGACACATACACTACTTCTACTTAATGTTTTCTGTCTAATGCCCCATTTCCAGTTGCAGTAGTTTCTGCTTCTGAGGAAATAGGATGAGGTCCTAAAAATAGAAAATGTGCCCTGTTTCACCTTTCATGACTGAAGCATTCAATAAAGAACATGTATTACAGCAGTAGTCCTTAAAAATATCTGTTTGAAAAGTAATTCAAATTCTTGGCTTCCAAAGATTTATTCTGCAGATGTATACAAACTATATTTTCATCTGTTAAAGAAGATACTCTGATCTTCATCCTGAATTTGATTAATGAGTTTATATTATATTCTGGTTTTCAGGATTCTTTAGATTTATCTGTTGCCTCAGACTGTGCAGATTCTAATAGCTTCCTTCAGCAGTGTATTTTTAGAAACCTGTAATACACCCTCTTATATGCCCTTTTTTTGATTGAGCTGATAAGGCTCGGTTCTTTAACATTTTACTCAATATATTATCTCCACTTACACCCATTGATTTTCCTCCTCTCAATGATGGAATCTCCATTCTCAGATAATAGCTTTTGATGTATTTAAAAAAACCTGCCCAAATACCTCCTGGTCAAAAGCTCATCACTGAATCCATGCCAGTTCTACAGATCAAGCTACATACAGTGGTACCTCGGTTCACGAACTTAATTCGTTCCACGATTCTGGTCGCAAGTCGAATTGGTCGCAAGCCGAATTAAATTTCCCCATAAGGTTCAATGTAAATAAGGTTAATCCGTTCTGACCCCTACGAACGTGGTCACCAACTGAATTGGTCGCGAACCGAATAAAATTTTCCCATAAGGTTCAATGTAAATAAGGTTAATCCGTTCTGAACCATATGTATTTTTTTTTAACCACAAAAATAAGTACAGTACGGTACAGTATGAAGAGAGAGAACACTAACCTTGCTTGAGGCGACACCAAAAAGCTTCACAGCAAGTGTCTGTCTGCAACCGCGATCTCGCCTAGAGGAAGCCACGACCACGTGTCAGAGCAGGGAAGATGGCTGCAGGTCGTGTTTGTCACCCGATGAGGAGATCGTGAACAGAAGCAAAAATTTGCGAACACTGCTGTTCGCAAACTGAATTGGTTGTGAACAGAAGTGTTCGTGAACCGAGGTATTACTGTATTATGCAGGAAATTGCCACTTTGCTCAACTCTCTTCAGAACCTCAACGTATTTTCCCACTATGGGACGAAGATGAACAGGAGTGGTAATTTCCATTTTAAAAACTGCCTGGGAGAAATAATTAAACAGGCCCATTATCATGACCTCCCCCCCACAGTTCCATTACAAGAAGAGAAAGGCCAGGGGAGTATCTCAAATTTGTCATAGTAGTTTTGGATCTTTGAGGAGAGCTTAATCTAGGATTTTGATCTGGTTCAAAACACTGTTTGCTTGTCCCTGCAAAACAACTGAGAAGGGTATGTGTAGCACTGCTGGTGCTCTGCTGCCGTTTTTAAGCACAAGCAGACTTTTTTAAAAACAGCTAATTGAGTAAAAGAGAATGTCTGATTTATTGTGCGTATCATGGTTTCACCCAGGAATCCCAGAGCACTTTAGAAGAACAGTTTTAACTGTTTCAGACTTAGTAAAGTTTGCATAACTTAAAAGAAAAACATCATGGATCTCAACTACTTAGACCACAGTTATGACAGTTGTTATGGAGTCTGAAGATAGATTTAGTTTAAAAGGGGAAGTTGCCACCCATGACTTAGCCGTAGGATGAATGAATGAAGCAAATTATGGACTGTGCTACTTTCATGTCCATCTATGTCTGCCCTGTTCTGCTCCCCATTGAGATCTTTAATTTAAAATTACATTTCAATGGAAAAGAATTAAATTGCATTTTAATACACATTTTAAAACAAATTTCATTCTTATTTTTCTTTAAGGTACATGTTGTTTAGATTTCATTTTGAGCTAAGACTGTAAAGAGTTGCAGTCCCAAAGTGTCTGGAGATAGCCAGGCTGAGGACACTAAGACAAGACTTTGCAGTTTGAATTCCTATAGCTTCCTTGTAGCCAACATAGCCTGGTTTCCATTTGGCTTCACAATTTGAATGACAAATAAATGTACCCATAAATTTCATGTAGGCTCTGGCTCAGCTACTAGCTTTATTCCTCCCTTGGCCCATGCTGCTTGCTTATTTAAATCACTTTATTTAACTGCAGTCCATCACTTTGTCACTATTATTAATACAAAAGCACTCTTAAATGCAGTACTATTCTAGATGTGGGGAAAAACTTTGGTGATATCATAGGCATAAGTCAGTCAGTTATCTGAAGGACTGCCTCTCCCCGATTACATCAGCCCGTCCCATTAGATCTGGCAGAGAAGGCATGTAGTGGGTACCATCCGCTAGGGACTTACATTGGTGGGTCCCAGGAGGTGGGTCTTCTCTGGCGTGGGGCTTGCCTTATGGAACATTCTCCCCTCTGAAGTCCGGTTAGCTCCATCCCTGTTAATGTTCCAGAAGTCCCTCAAGACCTGGTTATGTCACCAGGTCTGGGGGGCCCAGGGAACTGGAGATATTCTTAGATGTCTCCACTATTGTAGTTGATATATTTACTCTCTCTGTGCCTTGTGGTTTGTATATTTTTAATTTTTAATAATATTTTAATTTTTAACAATGTTTTTTTTATTTTTATAATGATTGTTTTCACATGTTTGTTGTTTTATTCATTGTTGTATGCCGCCCAGAGTCATTTCTTATGATATGGGCAGCTATATAAATTTGATCAATAAATACATCAGTCAGACTCATGTGGAACTGTTTATCTTCAAGAGCTGTATTGAATCTAGTGAACACCCTTTCAGATTGGTCCCACTACCTTACAAATTTAGGAACAAATCATTCTAGTGTGCTGAATGACATGGGAATGTCTCTTCAAGAGTGGTATCATATAGAGTTGTGCCATGCTAGTTGGGGAATAATGAAAGTTGTAGTCACATGTATCTTGAGTGTAGTATATTAAGGAAGGCTGTATGGAGAAACATTAGATTTACCCAATGAAATTAAGTTTGTGGAGTCCCTGGTGCTCTCTGAGCTTGGTTGTTTGATTGCAGATGTTTCATTACCGGACTAGGTAACATCCTCAGTGCTAGTGGGTGTGGGGTTTGCTCCCTGTTTATATACAGTAGCTTGCCCAACCAAGCTCAGAGAGTACCAAGGACTCCACAGTTCAACCCTGAGCTTCATGTATTCTCTTCTTCTAGAAAGTAAGGTTGTAATAACTATCAGCAAATGCTTTTCCTTCTGCTTCACTTCAGTTATGTTGCTGATACAATAAAGTAATAAGAGACAATATTGTTCTTTTCATTACTTGGTACTCTGTAGGCCTGGAGAAGTCATCCTATTTATTCTTTAATGGCTTCTCTTTTTTTCTTAATAGTCCAAATCTTTATTTGCTCTTCTTCTTGATTGGGGTGCCTGGCTTCTGGATACTCCCCGATCCTTTATATAACATGAAAGAGGCAATTAGGATGCAGTCTTAATTTTATGTTGCATAATTACCCATAGTTCTGTATATTAGGAAAGGTGGTGGCAGAACATGGGGAATTGTATATCCCAAGCTGGGATATATAATTCAACAGATTAGAAAAGCATAAAATTGTGGAAAGCTGATATAGTAGCATGGGTACCAATCTATATTGGTTCCTGAAGAATTATTGGAGATCACATAATACACCAGGCTTTGGGTGAGTTGGGTGCTGGATGGCAAGGCCTGTTCATATATGTCTTTGTATACACAAACACACAATTTCCCCGGCTTGTTCTTTTCTATACCAGAATCGCTAAGTGTTCAGGTAAGGTTTCTTTAACCTCAATTCACCCCTCTCCCCAACCCACAGCAATTCTGATGAAGGTTGCTGGTTCCTACCATGCAATAGCCATGGAGAATGCAGGTCTTCCATTCAGGGTTTATTTGCAGTAGACCAATCTAAGATCTCTTTTCCCAGAGCAAACAATGGCAGAAGCTTTAAGGTCTTCCCTCCCTTCCAATGCTTCTATGTTCCTTGGAACTAGCATTCAGCTTCCCTGTTAATTTTACATACCACACTTCGTTCCAAATTATCAGTTCTTAAGGAGACACAAAAGCACTTAATTGCCTTGCCTTTGTTCCCCTCTCTTGCAGACAAGCATCGGTTCTATCTTGGTTTCTCTGAATCCCTACAAACCCATTTCTGGGCTGTACGATGCATCCGCCATTGACTTGTACCGACAGCACTGCCTAGGGGAGCTGCCTCCCCACATTTTTGCCACAGCCAGCGAGTGCTACAGCTGTCTCTGGAGGCGCCATGACAGCCAGTGCATTCTGATCAGGTGAGGAGGAACCAGGCCACAAGCTGTTCTTCCTCCTTTGTCCCACTTGTGGCGCTGAAAGACGCCTGAAAACTTCAGAGTCCTTCTTGCTATTATTAATTCCACTGGCCGGTCCTGACTTGAATTATCTCTTTTGGACTGTCCATTAATAGTGGAGAAAGTGGAGCAGGAAAGACGGAGAGTACCAAGTTGCTGCTGAAGTTTCTGTCTGCCATGAGCCAGTCCTCGTTGGATAGCCCTGCTTTGGAGAAGAGCACCCATGTGGAGGAAGCGATCCTGGGGAGCAGGTAAAAATCCCTACGGCCCTCAGGGGTTCCTGTGAGCGGGAGGCAATGGGGAGATGTTGCGTCTCTGGAGCCATGTCATGAGCAGGTGACTGGAATGACATTTGACATCCCCCACGTCAAGGGCATACAGTCCCAGGTTGCAGCTTTTATTTCCCCCTTTTGAGTGCTCTGTTGCACAGGAGCTCTGAGAAAAGGCAGGTTTCTTATTCCCTGGGATAGTGCTGCACCCAGCATGGAGAATCATTTCGGGGAGTTGTGCCAGCCTCATGGAATTCTCCCAGGGACTTGAAACAGCAAACCAGCTACCCTAAAACAAGAACTTTTCTGCACTAAGAAAGGATGTACAATATGTAAAATGTATGCAGTTTAAGAATATTTGCATATTCTTTCTGCTTCTGCTAGTTATAGACCCAGTAAGAGTCATGGCACACAAATGTTTTATGAGATGTTATCGTGCATTTTTGAGGTTGTCATTACAGTTTTCAAGGCTACAAACTTGCTTTTAACAGAGCTTTGTTAAGATCTAAATGGTCTCTATTATACACAACCAGGCTTGTATTCTGTTATAAAATGTATTCTGTGTAAACTTATCTAATGCTCCTGCCAAACAAATTTATCAATCTATTTTCTTTTTTTCTCCACAGCCCGGTCCTGGAAGCTTTTGGAAATGCCAAGACAGTCTATAACAACAATTCTAGCCGCTTTGGCAAATTCATCCAGCTACATTTTTCCCAGCATGGGCATATCCAGGGAGGGAGGGTCACAGACTGTATCCTTTACTTGAATTGCAGCTCTTCAGACATTGCTCACCTCTAGATTAAGAAAGAATGGAGCCAGTAAGCCATCAGTGTAGTTAATTTAAAGGTGCATAACGGGGGTAGTTGCAGACTTAGGAAGATGGCAATGATGAAGCATCCTACCGAATATTCCACCAATGAGGTGGAAAGATTACACTGTGAATGCCTTTTTGTGAAACTCCCCCTGATTTCCATCAATCGCTATATTCTCTTTCAAACATTCTACAATAAATTGTAGTTCTTTAACTCATTAGATTCTGGAAACTCATATAATTTTGGTACAACATTTGAATTCATTTCCAAGATTATTTGCCAGCTATCAGAGAGTATGTTTATAAGAGAATCTTAATGGCATTTGTTTCTTAACTTGTTGCTCAGATTTACTGGAAAAGGTGAGTGACGTTTGTTCTGCTCTTGTTTGTTTTTTTGTTTTCCCAACACTCCTCTTGATATGGATGATGTAAAAGCAGCCAGGGAATGATGTTGAACACAGCGCCATTGAGTATTCTCTGCCAAAACTAAGCTATGTCCCTAGCAACTGGCAAATGTTTCCTTATTTAGTTCCATTCCTGATTAGTTCTTTATCATTTCAGTAACTACTACAACAAGCTTCCAAGCATGCTTCCCTTTTCCAGGATAGTATGTTTAACTTCTCTATTGTATTAAAGCTGCTCAGGGAGAACAGCTGCACCCCTGCATTGATTCAGACATTCATCAGTTCCAGTAGATTTTATTTTAGGACTGAAAAAGGCAAAGGAAAGATATCTGGAAACTAGAATCTGAGAGTCTGAAGTACTTCTCCTTCTGCTAGCAAGTAGGCAGGCAGGCAGGAAGACAGGCAGGCAGGCAGACAGACACTAATGTCTAGATCAGTGTTTCTCAACCTCAGCAACTTTAAGATGTGTTGCCTTCAACTCTGAGAATTCCCCAGCCAGAAACACTGGTCTAGATGAACAAAAGCAAGGAGGCAGCAGGAGTAAATTCACCAAAACTAACCAACCTGCTTTGCAACCCCTATAGTGGAGATGCAATTGTAGGAAAATCTCAATGAAGGATAGTGAATGTTTTCATTCTTTACCAATCCTGCAAAAATTTGTTTACTTTTAATGAAGAACATAGTTTGGTACACAAGGAGGGAATGGGCATTAAGAATAATGGGCCACAAGTTGTGATGTGGAATTTACTCCCTCCTGCATGGATATCTGCCCCATTTAAATGAAAAAAAAATACGGACACAGTTCAGGATTCTTGTATGTTGGTGGCAGAGTGAAAAGGCTGTGAAGGCAAGGTGCTTCACTTCCCTCAGAACCCCCAAATTCTGTGCATAGAAATATTGGAGCCTTGCTCATGTGTATTGATTTTCTGATTTTACCTGCTTTCCATTTTTCTTTTTCAGAACAGAGTTGTTCACCAAAACCCAGGAGAACGTAATTATCATATCTTCTATGCATTATTAGCTGGTGTCAGTGGGGAACAAAAAGGTAATGGTATTTCTTAAAGGTGCTCATTGCTGTACAGTGGAAATCAACCTCTTTTATAATAAGAGTGCCCCACAAAAATCCTCTCCTCCCCCAAATTCAGGGAGAAAAAGGTTAGAACCTGCCAGACAACAATTTAGACAATCTCTGGTAATTGTAGTTTGGCAATGGCATTGCTCCTAAGGCTTTATGCAGAAATATTGGGGATATAATCATTTTCATAAGATATAATTGTGTGTTGTATTTCCTGCATTTTTATTTATGTATTACATTTCTAGACCCCTGCAATCCTGGTGGGCTCTCAGTAGCAGTTTACAAGATAAAATACATAATAAACAATACATAATCAAAATACATAAATAGAGGGTCTATAAACCAATTAAAACCCTAGAATAAAATTGAATAACAAAGCCAAATGATAACCCAATGAAGATGGAATAATGAACCCAAAGCCCTCAAAAAAACCTGTTTTGAAATGCTTCCAGAAGGCAATCAGTGTGGGAGCCAACTGGATAAGCACTGGGAGGCTGTTCCAGAAGACCAGCACTGTCACTGAAAAGCAGCACCATTGAACCTTGCCACCCTCCTCCCCTCACTAGTAATTTCTCCCAGGTAGATAGAATTGACTGGGCTGATTCCAATGTGAGAATGCAGATCTGCAGATCACTTCACACCAAGCCATGTAGCACCAGCACTTTAAATTCATCTGGAAGCCTATTGGTAACCAGTGTAGGGCTTATAGCACTGGTGTAATGTGTTCCTATTGGTGAATGCCAGTTACTGTATGGGTCACTGTACTCTGAACCAGCTACAGCTTCTGAGTGGTCTTCAAAGGTAGTCCCATGTAGAGCATGTTGCAGTAGTCTAAATGGGTGCTGACAAGGATGTGAGTCACTGTAGTAAGGTCCTCCCATCCCAAGTAGAGCCACAACAGGTGCACCATGGGCTACACTTGCTGTTCTAGCAGGAGCTGCAAGTCCAGAAGGACCTCCAAGTTGTAGACATACTTCCTCAGATATAACCTAACAAGAGACACCCCTGGAGCAGACAGAGAATCTTGACAGACAAACAGGAACTTCATCTTGCTAGAGTTCAGTTTCAGACTGTCCTCTTTCATCCAGGCCTTCATAGCTTCTTAGACACTGGAACAGAACTTCAACAGCATCACCAGTCTGGCCTGGGGTAGTGATATAAAGCTGTGTATTTTCAGCATATTGATGATTACTGTTAGATGACTTCTCCCAGTGGCCGTATGTAAATGTTAAATGGGGGAGGAGAGAAGACCAACCTCCGTGGCACCCTACAAGAGAGTATCCACCAGGCCAATCTGTCCTTCCTTACTGCCACTGAGTGGAATCAGCCACTCAGGAAAAAGCAGAGCCAGTCCAATCCTCATCCCCCACAGGTAGTCCAGAAGAAAACTATGATCATTGGTATCAAAGGTCACTGAGAAGTTTAAAAGAAGTAGGATAGTGTTCACTACCCTGATCCAAGTCCTGACAAAAGTAATCCACTAGTGCAACCAATACTGTCTCCATTTCTTGTCCAAGCTTGAGGCCTGACTCAAAGCATCCATGTAATCTGTTTCCTCTGGACTGTTCCACAGTTGACTCCCCACCACCATTTCACCAACCTTCCCCAAAAAGGGAAGGTTGGAGACCAAGTAGTGGTCTAGCAGCTTTGGATCCAGGGAGGGCCTCACCACAGGTCAAAAACAATCACCTGTATCTAAGCAAGACAACGACCCTGTCATCAGTCTGGACCGTGCCCATGTGATTCATTCGTCTTGCAGGAGAAATGAAAGCAAGGGAGCCTGAAACTTGTTAATCTAACTTCTATTTTAAGTTTTATCATTGCGCAGTACCTGAGGGGCTATGAGGGTTGGTTATAGCATTGCATCTTATCACAATTCCCATCTTAGGTCTCTTCCAAACAGTGGTGAAGTCCCAAGTCCCAGTCGTGAGATGGGATTACTCCCCCACTGGATTGCATTACAGTGTACCAAAACTAAGCACTGACCAAAGTTCTCAAAATATTCCCATCAGTCACATTTTATCCGTTCACTAGGAGATGCCATTTCAAGCAACTATCACTAGAGATAGTTTAGGTATGCAAATGAAGGGATGGGACAAGATACTGTTACTAGCCAACAAGTGATCATGGATTGGCTGAATGTTTTCTGCGTTCCGCTATTGGTTAGGAAAGGCAGAACTGATTGGCTGCCAGTTCTCTGTGAATCCTATAGGTTCATCAATGTATAAACAGGCTTCTGATTGTAGCATCTTGATGTCAGCAAACAAAACAACTGAGATCAAACCCAGCTGGGTTTTAAAGTAGAATCAGAAGTGTAGAGAAAATGAAGCAGGTAGTTACATACCCTGGCCTTCAGGTCACTTGCAGTTCATTCCTATCACCTGGAGGTGTTGCAGGGTGTTGGTTTTTTTTCCAGAAGCCCCTTCTTTTCCTAAAAAAGATGGAATTAGTCTGCCAGCTACAGTATTCTGCTGTATGTTACTTTTTTCTCCTACTGCTTTGCTCTCTCTTCATAAATATGTTCAGATAAATGTATCTGAAATCCTATTTTCCATCTTATATGTCATATTAACCACAGTTGTACATTTACGGGAAAAACAACAGTGTTGCTTTGGAAACAAGAAAACGTTACTAGAATTATTGGTGGACATGCATTAAAATTCACATCATGGATGAGCTTTGCTTATTTAGGCTGATGGCTCTCAAAGTTCATGACCAAGGCTCATGTCCCAGAATTATTTGTGGATATATCTCAAGGCACGGTTCAAATGTAGGGCACTGTGGAAATCAGACTGAAATTAGTATTATGACAAGTATTGATTAAAAAAAATATTGGAAACACATCTAATTCTTTCCCGGGTCAGCTCTGATTGAGGTGCTGTTGACAGAACTAATCAGGAAGGTATCTGCATTGCAGATTTGCAAGGATATTTTCCAACATGCCAGTAAGTAGGTTTAGAGGTGTTTTCCAATTATGTGCCTGGAGAATGTTGCGACCTAAGTGGTAGAAGTTTAGACAGTATCTCACCCTGAAGGCAAACCAGCCATTTCTAAATGAAAACAGCTTCAACAAGTGGTATTTTGAGTTGAGGAACCATAGCAAGAGGAGATGCTTAAATCCTTTATCTACTAAAAAGATTTTTCAGTTAAAATTCATCCCCTTTCCAGTTGATTTTACCAACCCAGGAATATATACTTCCACAATGAAGATGGTGTCCTGCCAAGGCTGATTTTCATTTAAAATGAAACCAAAGAAAATTATTTGTCTCAGTTTCATGCATTTATATGTAACAATGCTTTTCCCATTAGCAGAATCCTATCAACTTTCAGAAAAAGAGAGCATTGAATGGACTATTTCATTCACTTAGAGGAGCACCTTGACTGATGGATTGATTATATGCCATCAAATCAGTGTTGATTTTTACTGACCACAGAAGTGGATTTTCTCCAGGAGTGGAACACCTGACCATCCTCTTTTCTCTACTTCAGTTTTATTTCCCTGCAGGCAAGACATTTACTTCAGCACTGCTGGCCACACAGGACTACCACTCTGTTTTGCATGCTTTGTTTCATCCTGCGTTGTTAAACTGGGAGTGCTATGTATGCCACTTTGGGGATGAGAACATGAAAAAAGCGAGTTGCCTACTGAGTGCCTTGCCTTTGGCTCATGTCTGGGGGTTTCCCTTCTCTAAGTTCATTGCCTCTGCTTCCATTCTCTGTCCTTAACTGATTCATTTCTCCTTCTGGGAGCTGCTTCTCTACAGAAGGTCTCCACTTGTTGGAACCCAAGAGCTATCGTTACCTAAACCAGTCTGGTTGTATAATCAATGAGGATCTGGACGACCGAGAGATGTTCAGCAAAGTTATGGTGAGTCTCTTCCTTGACTCCAGGCAAAATTTGATGGATGGATTCCCCTGCCCCCCCCCCCCCCCACTTTTTAAAGAAAAATGTGCCAGTTGCTTCTTTGCATGAAGACAGAATTGTTTTGGGGGAGCGAAATGCCCAGAGGCCAAGAGGGTTTTGCATTCTTGAATGTGGTGCCTGATAATGATGTGCTTTGTTTAATGACAATTAAAGTCTATTTAGACTGAAGTAATGTAATTTGAAGACAAATCTCATCTTCCCACCAGCATTTGTCTTTTTGTTTCTTGAATGTCTGCTTTATCTTGCTTGTTCCTTTCACTTAGGGGAAGAATCTGAGGGAATCATTTAGTCTGCAAAAATCTGAATACTGTTTTTCAAGGTGGGGAAAGTGAGGGATATAGTAATCAGACATTTATTATTTATAGAGTGCTTTAAAAGCAGAGTGCGGCATAGAAGCTAAAAATCAAAAGCAGGCAATGGAATAGGGACAAGAAAGGGGCATACAAAGGAGAAAATGGAAGGGATTACCCTAAGCAAAAGCCTCGAAAACACAAGTGGATCTTACTGCAATTCCTTTGCATATCTAAAAACCATTAGGTCTGAATGCTCCCACTTAATAAGATGCAGTTTTGATCCGTTTTCATTGTAATTATTATCTCCTTATGTGATTCAGTAAGTCTGTAGCAGCTCAAGTATTCATTATCTCCAGAAAAAAATCCGGAACACGGAAATCACAAAATGTGAAGTCATACCATTGCTGCCATGGTGATTTTTTAAAAATATTAGCTGAATAAATTGAGGCTAGACTGTAATATTTATGTAGCAGCATGCCAAATATTCATTGATTGTTTACTACCTGTGTTACTTGAAAGTGCTGAGAATAAGTATCAGTTTAACAAAAGAAAATAAGAGGGGGTAAGGGCTTTGACGGGGATTTTTTTTACTCCTTTTTTCCTTTTTTTTAAGGATACTTTCCTAGGATACATTCTGGCAGTCTGTTGGCGAGGATTAAATAATGATTCAAGGAAGCAAGCTGTATGACTCTGCTACTACATCAATTACTATTTGGCCATAATCCATGGAAATCAATTGGTACCCCTACATACCATGAGTAGCTAATTCCAGGATCACATTATTACTTAGTGCTTGGAAATTCTTAGGTTTGCTCTTTATAACAAACATGAAAGTTGTAATAAGAATTTAGGAACATGTGAATGAGAGCTGTGATACTATCTGGTATTATTCAAATATTAAGGTTCCATTCCATACTACTCAAAGTTATATAGCATATTCCTTAAACCTCTTGAAAGTAAATTGTACTGCATACTGTAGTGCTCCTTCCTACTAAGTGTGTTAGGATGTCTAACTTTAAACAACATCCTGCAGAGAACTCTCTTAATATGTTGTGGAGAAGATTAGCATGGCTTTTGAATTTTCATCTAATATCAAAGTAAGAGCCATTATTCCAAGCAAGTCTTTTATTATGACTCCTCATTCGTGGAATTTTTTCCCAGTGCTATTTTGCATCATCTTTTTAAACACAAGTGTCAAGTAATTGGAAGCACTAGCAGTTGTCTGTATAGAAGCACCTGGCTCCTTAAAGGTACCCTAATGATTCTAATGTGAAAAACTAACTGAAATGTGTTTTCAACAGACTGCATTTGAAGTTATGGGATTCAGTTCTGAAGAGATCAGAGACATCTTCAAACTTCTATCTGGCATTCTACAACTTGGAAACATTGAGTTCATGACTGCTGGAGGAGCTCAGATTACCACAAAAACTGGTACGTGATGCCTCTTGTGAATGAATTCTCACATGGAATCTGCTTTTCTCTCATAATTATAGTGCATACCAATAGCTAAACAAGTAGGCTATCGTGGCCTTTTTTATAACTTTCTGCACTGCTGGCAGGTAAATGGATTCCCAGGAATACAGTTGATGTTTTCAACACAATTTAAAAAACAGAAATAAATTCCAAGTTGGCTTATGAAAGGGTATATGTAGGTATGCCCTATCTGTGAATCTTGTCTTTGTGGTGCTGCCTAACTGTTCTGTTGTTACATGTGCTTCTCTGTCTCAGTGGATCAATGTTCTCTTTCCATTTAGTTGCTTAGCAAATGCATAAAGTATTTTAGCATCAAAGTGAAAAATAAGGGTATGTCTTTAAGAGTATAGGTTGCTGGGAGCAACTTTCTTCCCTTCTGGAATGCCACGCAACTGTACTTTGGGTTTTCCACCTTGAGGTACAAGGGTCTCTCAATTAAGTTTTGGGAGAATAAATATTTCAGAGCTGTTGTCACATATTAGTAAATTCTTCCCAGCATAGGATCCTCACCTTTGATGCTTAGTGTCCACTTTGTGAAGAAGTTCATGTGACTTATGCTTACTATCAGACAGAGAAGTAACATCTGTTATTGTCAGTTCTCTATTGTCCTGTCTCCTAGTGCTGAATAATGTCAGTGAGCTACTTGGCTTGGATGCCTTCCAGCTGTCTGAGGTACTTACTCAGAGGTCCATGTTTCTACGGGGGGAAGAAATTAGCTCTCCCCTCACTGTGGAACAGGTGAGTTAGTAATTAGCTGCTTTGCAGTTTATATTTGCTATGAAGAGAGATTGCCCCTGGATGGCAGCATTCACATGAGTATCAAAGGGACAGAGAACTTGAGAGATGCCTTGATTTGATGATATTTTACTTATTCCCAGAAGAGAGGGCTTCCTGGAATATACTTAGTGCTTCAGGAATTAAGGATAAGTTTAGATAAAGGCAGGCACTGGAATGGAGGAGAGAGTGGGTTGATCAGCTTTGTTAATAGAACCATTGCCGTGGATGTTGTACAGTGTAAGCCAGGGGGTGTGGGACAGTGTTTCTGAAGAAATTAATAGACAAATGGATTTTACAGAACTCGCTGCTGCATAATACACTAGTAAAAACTCTTTTCAGAGGATGGAGCCTTTTACACTAGAAGAATTCTTCTGCTTATGCGTTGGCTGAGAACCAAGATGGATGTGATATAGTGCATCTTTCTCTTCATTAGCCTTCCTCCAAAGCAACAGGACTCTAATATTGTTGTTTGCTTTCATCTAGCTGGTAGAAGCTGCCCGTTAATATACAGCATGGCAACGTTTGATGTAGAGTACTGTCTTGTGGCTCTAGTACTTGTGAAGCTCCAGACTCCATAAAGTAAATAAGTTCAGCAGATTTTGTACGTGTTATAGATTCTAGGCAAAGAAAAACAATGCAAAATATTTCATTAGGAGCTCAAAGAATTAATTTAAGGTTTGGATGAGCTCTGCAGTTGAGGTATAATTCTTGTTTACCTGAGGGTGACAGTCAAGAGGTCCTTGAGTCAAGCTTGACTGTAACCTGGTGGTTTTACAGACACATCCATGTAGTTTGCTTGAGAGAAATATGGAAATACTTAATTGTTGCCTTCTTCTGGAATATTTTTCATTTTCCCAGTCTAGCCACAGTCCTGATCATTCTTACTCATACTTTACCTAGCTCCTAAAATGTGCTAATTGCATAGAAAAGCTAAGGCTCTAAAAACACCATATTCTAGCTTCTGTGCTTGTATGGAACATGAATATGAGCAAGAGTATGATACATAACTCTTCCCATCCCTGAATGGTGCAAAAATAGCAAGCTGTGGTTGATCATTGTAAGGGTAACCTTTCCTTGCTAATTAGGCTTCCTGCTTGTAAATGCCATTTTCCTCCCTCCAGGGATGGCAGCCAGCCGTTGTCAAATACCATTCTAGGCATGGGAGGGGAGGATGTGGAGATCTTAGTCAACTTGCATTGTACTCAAAGCTCATTACCATTCCAAACTTTGACATTTGGAGTATGCTAAGCAGAAGGAGCTAAGTACAGTCAGTGAAGGCTTTGACAGAATGCCTGTGTCCATGTGTCCCTGCTGCCCCTACTTTTGTCCCACTGCGGGAAAGAGAGGCACTCATTTCTGAAACATGTAACAGAGATGTTGAATGACTGTGCAGTCTGGCCACTAGTTTTCCACTTGTCTTTGTACTTCATTAAGGGAATTGGCTGAGGCCTTAAATATATGTTGGAAGGAATATGTAGCTGTCCTGACCTGGCCCCTCCCCCATATATCTTCAGTAATGTTACTTAAAAACATGACAAGTGATACAATTTTGCCCAATTCTTCCCTGCCTTTACCTCCATATATTGCAACCAATGAATTGGAGAGAGTGGAGGAAAGCTCTTAAAGCAAAGGCATGATGCTTCTTTCCTTTTCTTTGAAATTAACTTTTAACATTCTATAAGACTATAGTAGGTGTACACTGCTTCTGGTGTGACATTTACACCTCAGAGCAGTTCTGGTATGTTTCTTGATTATGGCTTCCTATGAGAAGCTGGGACCCTTTAAGTTTCTGGGGCAGAAAACTATGAATATCTTTGGTCTCTCTCTCTCTCTTTCTCTCTCTCTCTCACACACACACAATAGTGATGAGATGTTTGAGCTGACTAGAACTTAGTTCTCACAAATAGTCGCTGAACTAGTAATTGCAATGTCTTATCTGAACAAATTCAGATAGCAATTGAGGGGGTCAGCAGTTGAATAGTTGGCCACACATATTAGGAAAAGGTTCTGCTTATGAAAGCCTTGTATGTTAGGGAGAACACTAACCTAGTCTTCTAAGTGTAGAGATTTTTCAATTATAAAGACTTCAAGATATCAAGACTTCAGTCTGTAGTATATTAATCTAGCTGGGCTTAGTTGGAATGAAAAGTCTTGGTTGGTGAGAAGCAATTCATTTTGGGCAGCACAGGCACTAGGTTTTTGGATCTTCCCTCTTAACAATTCATTTCCCAATAAAAATGTTCAAATGTCAAAGTTTTGGTGGCTATGTCTACTTGGTGAGGCACCTAATGATATGCTACACTCAGTTGCCTCAGCAAATGGCAGCACCAACCTTATCTGGCTTGGAAGCTAAACAGGCTCTGCTTTGCTTAGTGTCTGGATGGGAGGCCAGCAGGGATTAGTAGGGCTGTAGACTAGATTGGGATGCTGAAGTTGAAAAAACATCTTAGAAGAAGGCCATGACAAACTACTTCTGTATTTTGCCAAGAAAATTATATGGATGTATCCATGAAGTCACCATGAGTTCAGCTTGATTCATATAAGACTTTACTATTTTTTCCTAGCTCTTTTTCAAGTGATATAATTTATTTTCCATCATGCATGACCATGGTAAGTGATAAACTGACCTCCTTCCTATTTGCTCCTAGGCTACTGACTCCAGAGACTCTCTTGCCATGGCCCTTTATTCACAGTGTTTCTCATGGATCATTGGAAAAATTAACTCAAAGATCAAAGGGAAAGAAAATTTTAAATCTGTGGGAATCTTGGATATCTTTGGTTTTGAGAATTTCCAGGTCAGAAATTAAGATGTTGTAGATTGTAGCATGGACAAAGATAGTATCAATGCATGTAGAAAATAAACTCAGGTGATATTTGGAGATGGGGTGGGATGGTGGTAGTGATACAGAGGATGATCAGCAAGATAAGGTCCCCAAGAGAATTCCAGAACTTGGATAATGTGGAGGGTTTTTGTTCTATGACTGTATAAATAAATGCGCAATATCTTATGAGAGTGATTCATAAGGGCATTTCAGTTCACTAATAATATGAATATTTATTATAGACTTCCTACAGATAAGTTGGAACTGCAACTGCCAGTTCTCACTAATATAGCCATAGTTACATGATGGCTTGGGCTTAATAGGAGTTAAAATCCTGACAAATCTGGAAGGCAGAAGGTTATGATTGTCTAATATAGTAGAAGTCTCTCTTTGGGTATATGCTGTGTGCATGAATACTGCTTTAAAGAGTTGAGTTTTTTCCTCTTCCTCAGGCCTTACTACAGCTTTCATTTTCTATCTTGTATTCTATGTTTTGTGAAGTTTTGTCCCGAGTCTTCCAGGGTATAGACTAATAGAAACAGGTATAAGCTGATGTTAAGCACATCTGCCATCCGATCCTTGTTTCCCCAATCCTGTCATCTTTACTGTCCTTGAAGGAAATAGAGCTTTCCCCAGATCCAGACAAAAGGAATTAATACTGGGGTTTTTTGTCATGCACAGGTAAATCGTTTTGAACAGTTTAATATTAACTATGCAAACGAGAAGCTCCAAGAGTACTTCAACAAGCACATATTCTCCCTGGAGCAGCTGGAATACAACAGGTAGCAAAATGGGACTTTCAAACAGATGGGGATATTTCTTATTCTCATTTCTCATTCTGGCAATTAGGAGAACCCTCGCTCTCAGCTAAAGGATGAAACACCTGCTAGAAGCAGGAAGAGTGTTTCACATTTGGTCACATATTCTACCATGTGAAAGAGAGTATTGTATTAAGAAAATGGTACAGTATTACCCATTTCTCCACTGGCTGGAAGTTTTACATACTTCAGTTTTCGGTTTTTGTTTAGTTTAAAGGTGGTACTGTACATTTATTCCTTTCTTCATTTTTCTCTTTCTCCCTGTTGTAACTGCAATGATTTGTGTTGGTTTTTTTCCACTATTCTCTGCAAATGCATGCTTGATTGGCTTTGTGTTTTCGTTTGGCAGAGAGGGAATAAGCTGGGAAGCCATTGACTGGATGGATAATGCAGAATGCCTAGATCTTATTGAGAAGGTAGGTCCCTCAGGCTGAAGGTATTGGGGGCAGGGATGGAAGGATTATTAAGACTTTTCTCCTTTGCGTCTAAACTTATGCCTGACCCTTGATCTGGAATAATAGGACACACTTCTGTTCGGGGCATCCACAGGTCATGAGATTTAGTTCAGACCCCAGTTTGGTGATTTATAAAATGGTCCACTTCATCTCAGATTAGTTGGGAAGCTGACCAAATCAACCTGGACTCTTTCCTTCAATGACTATTAATTAGTAATCAACTAACTTGTAAACATTCTTTTTCTTTGACATAATTGTATGACCCCTTTAGGAATAAAAAATATTTATGAATGTATTATATATCAAATTATACACATACACATGTGCATGCTTTTGTCTCATTTTTTAAAAAAGAGGCATTGCTACAGTTATTTCAATTTCTTGATGAAACTGAAGTAGCAAGTAATATTAAGCCTCCTAAGAGGATAATGCTTACCAAATTAAAAAAATGGGAAGTGAAGTGATTCATGCCCTAATCACCTCCTGCTTTGACAATTGCAACATGCTCTACATAGGGCTACCCTTGAAGACCATAGGGAAGCTACAGTTTGTCCAGAATGCACTCATGTGAGCAATTATGGGTGTTCCTCACTTTGCCCACATAATGTCTCTGCTCTGGAAGCTGTATTTTTACCAGGGGCATTCCAGGTGAAATTCAAGTGTTGGTTGTCATCTATAAAGCCTCACATGACTTGTAGCCTGCTTAACTTTGGGACCAACTTTCTGCTGTTCTTTCTGCCTGACCAGTAAGGTCTGACAGAATTTGCAAGTTACAAGTCCTGTCTATAAAGCATTATCACCTTTTGAGACCTAGGAGACATGTCTTGTGGTAGCTGTATCTCCCTTCAGAACAACATTTCTGAGGTTCAAATGGCTTTGGGCTTATATAAACCCGAAAAAACCTGGCTCGTCTAACAAGGTCTGGGGCAAGATATAATGATTTATTCCCTGGTAGTCTATCCTGATAATTTAAAATCTTTGAGTTGTTTATGTAGTATTATTTGTTTTGTTATTTCTATTCCTTTTATTATTATTTTATATTTTAACCCTAGTTAAAATAATCGTGAGCCATCTAGCGTTACCTTGATGATGGAGGTGCCCAATAAATAAATAAATAAATAGAAGGAACAACTAAGCATAGGGATAGCCAGGGGCTTTAATTTTCTTAACACATCTTGCTTTCCTTGGTGCATAACTTTCTTGCTTTTTTCTTCCAGTACTATTATATGCACAGCATATAACAGTCTTGCAGTCGTGAGTGTCTAGAATACACTCTTTTCACTTTCATTTTTAATGTTTAATGATTTATTTCTTCCCTCTCCCTCACAAGTGAATCTGTGTTCCAGGCAGCTAATAAAAATCAGAAGGTTATCAGCTGTGTTCCCTACATTTTCAAAAACATCACCTTATTTTTCCCTTTGGCAAAAAAAACTTGGACAGATTAGGTGAACATTGAAAGCTTAGTTTCCCCTTTTAAAGATTTATAAAATCAGGTGAACTTGAAGTATACTTGTAACGACAGACTTTTTGTCTTTTTCTGTGTTTTTGTTATGTTGATTTTTTCCCCTTTTTCCTTTGTGGTCCGTTTTTATTTTATGTATGTTTGTTTGAAAATGGACTAATAAAAATTAAAAGAAAACATTAACAAAAGTACAGTGAGAACAATTTTAAGAAGCAGCAGAACTTAAAATGGAACAAAAACAACAATAAAACATTTAAATTCAAACGAGAGGATTAGAAATGTCAATACTTGTTTTATTAAATTGTGTTGGTATATTTGCTGCAAAAGGGCAGAGAGCAGCAAGCTCTCACGTGTGTGTGCTCGCTCTCATTTGGCATCTCAGTTAATTGCATAAGTTATAAGTGTACAACCTTACCAAGCAGGGGCCTTATTTGGCCTTGAGTGGCATGCCAGAGGCCAAAAAAGAGAGCCAGTTTGGTGTATTAATTAAGGTGCTGGCCTAGAAACCAGGAGAGTGAGAGTTCTAGGTCTCCCTTAGAAAGAAAGCCAGCTGGGTGACTTTGGGCCAGTCACTCTCTCTCAGCCAACCCACCTCACAGGGTTGTTGTGGTAAGGAAAATAGGAGGCAGGAGTATTAGGTATGTTTGCTACCTTGAGGGAGGGAGGGAGGGAGCGGGGAGAGAGAGATAAAAGGGTAAGGGAAGAGGAGAAGGAGAAGCCTAAACCAAATTAGATTTAGAAGTTGTTCTTTGCAAAGAAACTTTTAGTAACAGGTTTCCTGAGTTACTAAGAGAGATGAGCGTGCAAAAGGATTGCCTCTAGATAGCAGTGGGTGGGAAATTATTAGTAAAAAAGGGTTTGCACACACTTTACCTGCTCATTTTTCCTCCTCAGATTTAGAATGATCATTTGGGCATATTTTGGATAAAGAACTTTCATTTGCAGGAAGATTTCCCACCTCTTATCAAACAAATAGAAAAGTATTTCTTCTTTGAAAAAGAAAAGTAAAAAGCTAACCAGAGGAGAGGCATGGAGCTGGTTTCAAAATGAAGCTTTGGTATTTTGACATTTTGGAATTCCAGCGTTAATAAAATTAAAGAATACACATACAGTTGTGCAATTGCTCATAACTAAGTGTTAGGAGGAGGACTGGAGCAAGAAAAGAGCCTCAGATGCTGATGTCAGGGCCAGCCGAGTCCTCAAATCTATAAAGTGGAAGTACTATGAAACCTTTTAGGACTTGCTGTTCGGTTCTGGCTGTGTCTGCTGAAGTGAAATATTCCCATTAAGAGAAAGCATAAATGAAGAGGAAATAAAACGCAAGTTGATGACTGAAGAATGATGAGGTTGTCTGAACACTCTGTGATATGAGCATTACACATTGAAAAACCAGTTGAATCTTTATAAAAGATTGGAAACTCTTTATGGACTTTTTTGCTGAAAATGGATAAAAATGAACTGGTAATTTCAGGATTTATTGATTAAAAAGGTCTGTTATGGGGAGAAAGGAACAATTATATGTAATTTGGGAGGATGGAGAGGGCAATTATGTTTGTAACTGCTGCAAAGAAGTTTGGAAGTCACTTTAGATATTTTTTCTTTTTGTTTTCTCTTTTGTTTTCCTTCACTTTTACTTTCTTTTCCTACCTTTTCTTTTATGTTTCTCTAATTTTTAAAACTTATGTAGAATTTTCTTATAATAATCACTTTAAAAAGAAAAACCAATTGAACCTTTGACTGTGATATTCTTATGTCTGCTCCAAACTCCCAGCCTGGTGAAAATGCTTGGTTAAATGGAATACAACTGTGAAGGTATGGGTTTTAGCCAATACAAGGCTTCATTTTTCTTCTGAAGCTTGAATGTGGGCATTAGTCAGTTTGAAACTCTTCTAGGATTAAGATTTGACTGTGGTACACAGGATAATTCCTTTTAGTGTATCTGCCTTGCTGTTCTAAAGGTCTAGTTCCTCTTTGGCTTAGCAACCCACCATGCTGTTTGTGATGAAGTGTCTGCCTTTCTCCTTGTGGTTTGACCGCAGAAACTTGGTTTGCTGGCATTAGTTAATGAGGAGAGTAGATTCCCCAAAGGCACAGACGGCACCCTCTTGGAAAAACTCCACAACCAGCATGGGGTAAGTAGGCATGCATACACACCAGTGCATTTTTCAGCTGTTTAGTTTGGGCTCCACCATTTTAAGAACATAAACAATTGAAATGCTGAGTTAAATATTGCATTTTATATGAACAAATCAGACAGGGAGGGAGGGAGGAAATGGATCAGACCAGAGTTTCTTGGAAGGTATGGTTTAGTAGAAAGGCAACCCAAGCTCTCTCATCCATCTGCCAAGCTGTCCAGTGGGATGAATAAAAGAAGGGAAACATTTAGGAGGAAGCATTTCTTTAATTACATCAGACCCATTCAGAGCTATGAAACTTCAAAACCAGATTTTGAATTGGGCCTGGGAAAAAGTGTTGTCACTACAATTATCTCTGTGACTGGCATCAGCAAGTAGCGTGTCCTCTTGAGCAGCTTACTCTTTACTCTAGCCACAAAGATGGGATGCTCTGTGCCCATATAAGCTAGGCATTATTGTGTATATTGAACAGGAACCGGTTCTGTACATCTTCATTCCATGTATCTGTTGAATAGAGGAGAAATAGGAAAATCAAGCCAGGCTAAGGAACCCATTGTGGCTCGCAGGCTGGGCACCTTCTGGAGGGACGCTTGATCTCTCTTGGTGGGGCCAGAGCTGCTGCTGCTCCTCCCCAGAGGCTGCCCACTGTTACCACGTGGATCTCCAGAGTCTCACCGCCCCTGCTTGTCTCAGTAGGAAAAAGAAGAGGCAGGCCCCACTTCAGAGCACTTCCCAGGGAGGAGATAAGAGTTTGCAAAAGGGTATAATCTCAATGTTCAGAAAATGCCACTCATGCTGTAATTAATGGGAAGAGAAACCCTCCAGGTATATAATATACTTGATTTCAATACTTTAAACTTCCTCCCTTTCAATTTGGCTGTTTTTCTGGTGGTCATATAATATAATATGATCTCCCTCGCTCTTCAGAACTGTGTGGATTTTTCAAGAAGGGGGCAAAGGGAGAAATCAAACAGAACCTGATATTCACATTTAATCTTTTCTGTTTTCCTTGGCTGGAACCCTACACCAGCTCTGTCATATGATAAAAAGGTTGCTCAGGTGATAAAGTTCAGTTAGCTCTCTTCAGAATAAAGCAAACAGAGATCTCCCTTAAGCAAATGACCCTAAGAAATGAAAAGCAGCTAAGATGCAGTGGGTGGAAGTTAAAATTAGGTTAATAATTCAGGCTAGGATAGACTTCCTTGTTTAGTTTATTTGATAAAACTTAAAAGACATGGAGTGGACTTTGTGAAGAACATGTTCTGAGGAATCCAGGAGAGAGTGGGAATGCAGTTAGCTGAAACACTTTGTGGAGAAGCAGAGGTTCATCTAGAAGGATCCATCCAGGCTCCTCAGAATGCGCTGGAATTCTGCTGACAGAGACCTTTGCCATTTTTCTTCCTTCATCATTCTATTTTTGGCTAAATTGTCATGGTAACTAGAGGAAATCTCTTCAAGTAAAATGGCATGCGCCGCACCCAGACAAGTGGCCCTGGACCATTTCTGCAATGTGCAGCTGTTTGCAGGTTATAGGACTGCGAAGTCTTTGGTTAGAAAATGTTACTTCAGGTGCGTCTGTGATAGCAAACATACTTCCCTCACTTTCGTTTCAGAACAACCAGTATTACCTGAAGCCCCGAGTGACAGATTTCCATTTCGGGATCCAGCATTATGCCGGAGAAGTAGGTGCATTTTAGCTCTATAGCTGAGAGGAGGCTGGCAGTATTCAAGGGCTTTTGAACAATTAGGACTTAGCCTGCAATCTGCAATTCAAAGTAGACATTTTTATGGCTGCAATGGGCAAAGGGCCAGAGTGTCTTGGGTTTCTTTAATTTGAACAAATAATAGGCTTGTTGAGGACCAGAGTGCACATTATAGTCGCTATGGCTTGGAAGCTCTTACACACGATAATGTTTTGGGCTTATATGCATACCCTTCATATCCTCATTAACTCTTGAAGGTGGCATACAGCCCAGCAGTGTGCATGTGGGGCTCTCTGCTTTAAGACTGCATAAGCTGGGCAGCCCTTCCTGATCTGGCGCCTATGCTGACCAGGCAATCGTGGGAATCAGAGTCCAATACATCTGGATGGCACCAGGTTGGGGAAAGTAGCTGTAATGAGTACTCCAAGCTACAGCTACAGATTTTTTATTCTAGAGGAAGAGGCTCTTTGGGTATTGCCTAATTGGGCCATATGAACTGCATGCACTGTGCAGGTTCTGTGGTGAGTTTTTGGTCATTACAGCCTGAAAGTAGGCTGTGGTCAGTACAGAGCGGCTTGTCAAAGAGCTGATGGGCTATGGAACTGATTTATCTGTAAATGTTTATTCTGCCTTTCCTTTGAGGAAGCATGGTGGACCACACTGACTCCCTCACCTGCCCCCGCTTTTGTTTTCCCCTTACAACAGTGTTGTCCAAACTTGGCCACTTTAAGATGAGTGGACTTCAACTCATCTTAACTCAACTTCCCCAGCATGGCTGGCTGGGGAATTCTGGGAGTTGAAGTCCACTCATCTTAAAGTGGCCAAGTTTGGACAACACTGCCTTACAACAACTCAGTGAAGTAGGCTGGACTCAGAAACAACAAGTGGTTCAAAGCAACATGGTGAGCTTAATGACTGAGTTTGGATTTGAATCTGGGTCTCCCGAGTCCCAATCCAGCACTCTGTTCATGACATTGTGTTGGCTCTGCTGCTGCAGCTGAATGAGAGTGGAGAGATCTCCATTTGGTCTGATGTTCTTTTGGAGAGCTGCATGAATTGTTCAGCAATTTTTCTTCTTGCGTGTATCTGCTCAAAAAAAAAAAAAGAGTCCATGCATGGCAAGTTTGGTTATTTGTATCTGAAATTGTTCCCTACAGGTCCTCTATGATGTGAGGGGCTTTCTGGAGAAAAACAGAGATACCTTTCGAGATGACATTTTAAACATGCTGAAGGATAGCAGGTAAAGAAGCTACAGCCATTTCCACTGAAGGAGAATTAAGTGAAGCTGCTAATGCTAAGGAGAGGGAGTAAAAAAAAAATTGCATAGGGAGAGTCACTCCTTGGCTCCTCAGTAATGTGGCCCCAAAGATGTGGTGGGGCACAAGTTTCTAGCACTCACTGTGGCCGTGTAGTAAGCTGGGTACTCTGTGGACCTCCAGAGCCTCTTCAGGGCCGCTGGAGAGTTAACTCTCCTGTGGTTGGTCAGATCTCTCTGCTGGACTTGGTGCTTATCTGCTCTTAAATGGTAGCCCTTCACAGAGGCCTTCTTGACTCCTACATTATCCCCAGGGAGGAAGCATCCATTTCCTAGTTTAAAGCAGTGCAAGCAGCAGCATATGAGTTCTTGCTTTAGAAGTTAGTGTTCCGTGGCATCTCTCTCTTATACTCCTCTTTCCACCCAGGTTGGATTTCATCTATGACCTCTTTGAAAGAGTCTCTAGCTGCAACAGTGAAGACACTCTGAAGTTGGGAACTCAGAGACGCAGGCCAACTGTCAGCTCCCAGTTCAGGGTAGGAGCAGGAGGCCTGCAAATGTGCATGTGAAAGTGCCTTTAGAAACATTTCAGTAGATGTGCTTTTTTTTCCCCTTTAAATCCAGTAAATCAGAGAGACATACCGCCAGTGTACGTAGATGAGGATTCAGATTGTAGGCCTGCATCCTTCAGGCCCCACTTTTTAATTTTTTTAAGCTGCAACACTTAAAGGGATTGGGAAAGGAGACGTGATGAGCTAGTCAGTGCAGTGCATTGCCCACTTCTTCTGTAGACTGTCACAAAAGGTGTTCAGTGACGCCAGCCTTGAGAGAATGTCAATTATCCAACTAGTACCTTGCAGCTATGCTTCTAGAGCAATTCCACCATGCTTTTCATGGCTGAGCACCAGTTGTAGGAAATATCGGATGATGTGACAGCTGATGCTCGGTAGTTTCTTCTCCTTTCTCTCACCTTTTTTTTTACATCAGAATTGTAAAAGTGTCTAACGTGCTTTCAGAATGTTAGTAAATGTGGTCCTGAGAATGACATCTACTGCTCTTTTCCAGGACTCCTTACATTCCTTAATGGCTACGCTCAGCACTTGCAACCCACTGTTCATTCGCTGCATCAAACCAAACCTGGAAAAGGTGACTCTCTGGAGGTGGGGAATGCCAGCTGAACAAGGAAGGGAGGTGGGAGCTTCACCGTGATTTTCGGTGGCAGCTAAGCTGAAGCTTTGCTGACTGGAAAGGATGTTTCTCCTTTTCTGTGGGATTCTGGATTCCTAGAAGTTTGTGTCCAGGGATAGCACAACGGATACAGAAGAAAGGGCCAGTTTCTCAGTAGACTTTTCTTAAAAGGGCTGCTGCTATCTGCAACTCATATATCCATTTAATGCCTTTCCTGTAACACATTTGGAGATAAATCTTGCATCTGAATTTTTTCCTCAAGCTTAGTGGTTTTTTAAAATCTATTTGATCCCCTCTGTGTGTAGGTGTTTCTGTGCACATTGTACATATATGTGCATGCAGAACTAATTGATTGAGATGCCAAGAATTACTTTTGCCATGCTTAGGTCAAAGTAATGTTTGTCATACAAGCAAATCACTTAAGTTGCTATCTCTCACACTTGGTTGGTCTCCACTCTTGACTTTTCTTCAGGCTCCAAATCTCTTCAGTCCAGAAGTTGTGTTGAAACAGCTGCGATACTCGGGTATGCTAGAGACAGTGAAGGTTCGGAGAGCTGGGTTTCCCGTGCGGCGTCTCTGTCAAGATTTCCTCTGCAGGTAAAAGAGAGACAGTGCAGTTCTTAGGAATGAGGGTTGTAGAGAAACCAAATATGACTATTTTGTTTGCTATGTCTGGATTCTGTGGAAGGTGAAATTTAGGAAAACTGCTTCTGCCTCATACGTTTGAGCAAGCTAACTCTTTTTCTTCCATAAAACCAATTAATGCAATATTATACTCTTCTTACCTGCTCAGAGGCATTTACATGTTTGATTGGAGGATGGAAAATAATTAAACATCCTTTCCTCCCTGGCCCCCCTGAAAAACATACTGAATTTATTATCCTGCAATCAGGTTAAATTTCATTTTTATGTGTAATGTGTTTGCACCAGTAAGAATTATTGCCGTTCCTCTTCCCAGATGCCTCTTGTGTTGTGGATGTTTGGAAAAGTGAATGGATTCAGTTAAAAGACCTTTTGCCCTATCACAGCTCAGAAGCAAAAGGAGAGCTAGAAAAGGAGAGCGGCCAATTGCATCCAATGTGGAGGAAATCTTGCTTCACACCTGTTTCTGATCAAGAGCTTTTGTTTGTTTATTACAGATACAAAATGCTCTTGAAGAATTGGAACAACCCAGATAGTGCAAGAACCACATGTGCAAACTTTCTGCAGATGTATGACAACACCCAGAGAGAATGGAAGCTGGGAAAAACCAAGGTAAAACCAATTTCCCCAAAGAAGCCAATGGGGAAATGCTGTGTAATAACACTGTTCGCAGTTACCTGCATGTATGATGGCTATTAGTTTTAGAACTCTGGGATCTGCCTCTACTTTAATCCATTGACCTAGCCGGGCTGTGGACCTGTTGAGTCTCACGTATTTTTTCATCACAGAAGTCTGAATATATCTTCCTTTCTTTCTCCCAGCAAGCCTGTTAGAAGCATAATATACACCCTGCTGTTCTCTCAAGAGTGTATTGGCATGTGGTCTCCAGGTGTGATTGCTTAGCTGACTTAACACTGAGCAGAGCACAAAATATTGTATCAGAAAATGTAGTTAAAAGTCAATAGTTCAGGGACAGTGGGGAGGCTGTGCTGACCCACCACTCCTCTAGTCCTGCATGTTATAGCCTCTTGACCCCCAACCTGCTCTCTTCCTATCCTATCCCCCCATCCTGTGATGTAAGTCAGCAGGCAGTTAAGTTTATTAAACACACACAGAGAATGAACTAAATGGGTCCAGGAGTGCATTGGAACACCCATTTCTCCTAGATTTTGCTCTTTTTCAAAAGCAGCAGCACAGCTGTTCGGCACTCTCTCTTGCTTGACTATTATATAATTTCTACTGAAATTCATTCTCTGCTGAATTTTGATTAAAGTCAGAGAGGATATTGAAGTGCCTATGCTTTGTATTTAAACTCATACTTCAGTTCCTGGTATCATCAGTTAAAATATCTTCAGCTAACTGTGAAAAGGTTTTCTGAGATTTTGGAGAACTGCTGCCAAGAGCACTGATTACAGTTCTGGATTGGATATTTCTGTGATCTGATTGAATAGAAAGCAATTCCTTATGCTGATCTCTTGCCAGAATTTCATTGGTAACTAGCTAGTCATCTGTGGTGCAGATGGGTGCCAAGTAGCTTCCAGTGCCCAAGTGGCCTAAAAAGACATGCTAATGTGATTCCAGCTACATAGACCAGAAATGGTACAAAATATTTTCCCCTCTCCTTCAGGTTTCCAAATCAACACAATTACAACAGTAATTGCACTCCTAGTATAATTTTTTGGGTAGGCACATATCTAATGAGAAGTTTGAAGATAAATTATAGTCACTTCCATGCCTGAGCACAAGTAGTCCTCGACTTACAACCACAATAGGGACTGGAAAACTAGTTGTTAAGTGGTGCAGTTGTTAAGTGAGGCATCATGTGACCACCTGATTTTACAACATTTTTTGCAGCAGTCGTTAAGGGAATCACACAATCATTAAGTGAATCACACGGTTCCCATTGATTTTGCTTGTCCGAAGCTGGCTGGGAAGGTTGCAAATGGCAATCACATGACCCCAGGACGCTGTAACCATCGCAAATACATGCCAGTTGCCAAGCACCCACATTCTGATCACGTGACTGCGGCGACGCTGCAACTGTTGTAAGTGTGAGGCCTGGTGGTAGGTCACTTTCAGCACCTTTGTAAATTCAAACAGTCGCTAAACAAATGGTCATAAGTCGAGGACTACTGTAGAGAAGAATAACAAAAGTTGTATTGAAAAGAATGTTTAAAAAGTTAGGACATTATTGCACTGAGGAATAACTAGAAATTAAATATGCCAAAACCAGGTCTAGTTTGGGGAAATGGCCCAAAATATTTCAGTGACTATAGAACAGTATAAGCAGTTTAAATATCTAGGAATAGTATTTTATTTGTTCATTTGTTCATTCATTCTGTTTGGAGGCTGCCTGGCTCCCAGACAAGTCTGGGCAGCTTACATCTCAAAAACAAGAAAAAATAGAGAACAGATACATGCATGTCCAGAAAAAAACACAACACTACCAAAAACTGACAAAAAAACTGGCAGGGGCTCATAAACCACCCTAACCTCAGGCCTTGGAGCAAAGCCAGGTTTTAAAGAGTTGTGAAACAACTGAAAGGTGTTTAATAAAACATTATTTTGAAAGGCTGACACTGAGTACAGTGATATAGTGCAAATTTAGCGAGCAGTGCCTGCTGACTTCCAATATGTTTATTGGTAATTGGAGTAATACACTAGTGTTGAATGGAAATAAATGAATGGCATTATGCTATTTTTCAGGGTCACTGTACAGCACTTTCTCTGTATTAAGGATGTGCAAAACCTTCTGTGTATAGATCATTCGGTGCCTAGAACAGTCAGGTTCAGGTGGTCCATGACTGGACCAAAACACACATGTTGCATGTTTCATCTGGAAATGGAGCACGTATGTTTGGTCCAGGCACAGACCCAAAATGTGTGTTTCAGGTTTAGATGTTAAGGGTGCTGAAAAGACAAAGCTGGCAGTGATGGGCAGGGGGATACAGGCTCTGGGGAGATTGGGAGAAGGAGCAGGTGAGCCGGTTGGGTTACGCTGTGCGTGACATGAAGTGTAGCAAAGGAGTGGAATGAAGGCACAGGGATGATGCGGGAGGGACTAGTGGATGTGGCAGGTTGGAGCATATTGCATTTGAAATCCATTGCAGGAGACAAGGGGAAGGAAGACAGTGGGACAACCATTTGGAGGGCTGGTACACAAATCATGCAGAGGAGGATGGGGAGAAAGGAGCCTTGACCTACTTGTCCTGCAAGACCTGCTCAGAACTTGTCTTGGTTAAAACCCAGAACAAGAGGTTCCAGGTTTCGGGTCAGATGGACTGCAATCTCCTGGCTAAACTCCCAAGCCGCAATTGTGTTTCATATGTGGAACAAGGCACTTTTTTCCCCCATGTTATGTACGTCTCTACACTGCATGTCTACCAGTGCTCCTATTGCAGGAGAGATAGAATGATGACTACTAAAATTAGGACAGAGGCCAATTAAATGCAGTTAAGAATTCCTGCTGCTACCAGCATCACTCTCCTTATTCCACACAACAAAGACCTCTTTTTCCTACAAAAGGCCTGTACCAGGTTTGCCCCAACATTTTCTTTAAGACTATTTTAGATGTTCTAAATCAATAAAGCCACTGGGGAACCCAGTTCTTTGGGGCGGTAATTAAATAAATAGCCTAGCAGTAGCCTGCAGTCCACAAGGCAGGCCATATTCCTTCATTAAACAGCTTCTGGTGTGATCCAGGGGGCTGCCAGCTTTTACCCCTGCAAGTAGCCTTTAACCCCCTAAAGTTGTAAAAATCCAGGAGAAGAAACTGTAAAGCAATGGGACCCAATCAGAATAATCAAGGACATATGGAGCTATTATAATTAGTTTCTGTGGATTTTCGGTTCTCTTCCCTGTGGCATTCGGTTGTTATTTTCTTGGGACTAGGCAGACTCTGAGTGATAGTATGTTCTGCAGATGGGGCTGCCCGAAGCAAACTGGAGAGGGAGGAAAGCTCAGGCATCAAGAGTAGAAAGGACACTGCTGTCTTTCTGCCTGCTGAGCACTTGAAGTTAATAAATCAACCTTGGAGCCATTAAAAAGAACAGGCTCCAAGCAACTGATGCATGGGTAACTAACCTTTGATCCCCCCCCGCCCAAGAACAATGGGACTTTCTCTCTTGTACACGTGTTGCTGGACCATCTGAAAAGGATTGGCTGTCTCACTGTCCTGCATTGGTACAAAGCAAACTAGGCTATTTTTGGCAGCTCTAGAGCCCAACTTTATAGGCTTCTCATTGCAGAATGAGCAAGGGGGGGAGCATCAGGGTGGGTGAAAGATGCTCTTCTTTCCACGGAATGCTTTGTTCCATTATTTGCAGGAATAAGACTGAAGCAAATAAGGCCAATTTTAAGAAAGATATTAGCAGGTAGAAAAGACAGCCACATTCATGACCAGACAATGAGAGTTTACTCAATAATGCTCAATGATTACACAAAAAAAATTTCTAGGGCACAGAGCATCCTTTTTTCTGAGTAACATGGAGATGACAAGTTAAAAACCTTTGGGAAGGGTCAGGTAGGTTAAACTTAAACTGCAAGTTCTTTTTTTTTTTTTTTGTACCAAAATAAAGTGGTGATTTTTCCAACCCATTTGGATTGGAACAGCACATTTGTGCCATTTACTTTTTGTGCTATTGGGGTAGGAACACCTTTGATGTCAGTTTGATGGGATATGACTGTGATAATCTGTAGAATTAAGGATGTGTGGAGCATTTTTTTAAACCCATGTGATTAATACTGGGTTGGCTCTCATAACCCCTTTCATTAGGGAAAGGCACTTGTAAGGCTTGAGCAGAGTATAGCTGCTGAGGGGGAGGAATGTGAGTTGTGTGGGGTTTCCTTCTTAAATTTAGCTGGCTGTAGCTTTGACCAGAAGATAGATCAGAATTTATTCCACCTAGCAATCTTCCCCAACCAGAGCACTTTCCAAATCTAAACTTTCAGCTCCTACAATTCACAACTAACATAGCCACAACCAGCATGGCACCAAGACTGGACAAGACTGTTTAGAGTAGTGTTTCTCAACCTTGGCAACTTTAAGCTGCATGAACTTCAACTCCCAGAATTCCCCAGCCAGCAGTGCTGGCTGGGGAATTCTAGGAGTTGAAGTCCACACAGCTTAAAGTAGCCAAGGTTGAGAAACATTGGTTTAGAGGGATGAGTTGTAGATAAAAGTCAACACCAAGTCAGAGTGTTATAGGAACATTTTTCACCCCTTTGCACTGCACACATTACATGGGAGAAAACCAAGATTCACTCCTCTATAAGCACAGCAGGTTCTTTTATCCAATCCTGGCTCTCTGGTAAGAATGCTTACATAATACATATGCCCATATTGTTGTGTTATTCATATATTACTTGTTTAGGTGCATTCCTTTTTTTAAAAAAGAAATCCTATTATTCGTCTCTATCTGTCTCTATGGTATGTCTCATTTTACTGACCCTCTTTTATGTTTTTTAATAATGGCCTGATCCACAGGAATTAAATGTATCTTTATATAGAAGTAAAAACTTAATCTGGCTGCATTTCTGTTTATCCTGCCTGCTGCTCACAAGCACAGGAGCAGGGCAAGGAAGCAGTTGGCAATTGTGGCTTAGGGCAGCCCAGGCGCTCTTTTACCTCAGGTTTCTGAAAAATGAATAGGCCTTAAAACAGTCCTGAGTTTGTCTTGTGAAACCGGTCCCTTTGTTTTGGCCTAGAGCAGCGTTTCTCAACCATGGCCACTTGAAGATCAGTGGACTTCAACTCCTAGAATTCCCCAGCCAGCAGGTGGCCAAGGATGAGAAACATGGCCTAGAGAATGGGCTATAGTTTCCTCAGCATGAAACGACAGGGAAGCATGGTGTCCCCCTTTGTTTCTTGAGGTGTTACGAGATTGCAGGTACTGTGTCCCTGTCCGGTGAGCCTGACAGGCCTGCTGTGTTCCTGTTCCTGCCTAGGGAAGAATGGGGCCCTGGGAAGTTATGCGCATGTGTGAGTATGGGCGTTGGCTTTAACATGTGCTGGGCAGGATGGGGAAAGGAGTAGGAAATGCTTCCTGCAGCATGTATTCAAGGGGTATTTCTATACTGAGCAATTGTTTTGGGGAGGAAGGAAAAGGATTCGTGTAAGGAATTGTGGAGCACAGGAAAGGAAGAGGAAGGCAAGATGGCCTTTGTATTTCTCATTAGGAGCAGAGCAGCTGCCAGTTGTCAATCGCGGAGGTTTGAATTTTTTCAGGGTCCTAATAGAAGTACAACTAATCAGCTCTGTCCTGCTTCAATGCCAGCTTTGCCCATCACACCATGGTCTTCTGGTTTTCTTCCTGGGGCGATCTGAAATACATCTGCAATTTTATTTCTTGCTTATAAAATGAATGCTGCTTCATCAGTGCATAAAAGCAAAATCATATACCCAACAATTGTGCTTTAACATTTGCGTGTGTAGTGTTTGCATCCAAAAGGTTCTCCTTTCTCACCCCTCCAGCCTCTGGAATATTTTAATTCAGCTTATCTAACTCTCATATGCAACTCAGTGATGTGATACCCATACTGATCTCTCCCCAATTCCCAATACAGCCTTTTGAACAATATACATGTGACTGTGAGTTTTTTTCTCCACTTTTGAGGCAAAATAGGAAATGCAGAATTCTTTAGAAGAGGAGATAGGATATAGTGATAGAAAACCCTTGTCTTGGTACTCTTCCCATTTTAGAGCATTGTCAGAAGATTAGCCAGGTTAAGGGTATTAAGGGAATTGGAAGGCCAAGTGCACATCTAATCTCAACAAAGTTGTGGGGAATGGAGTCCCATAAAGATTGCCCACGTTATATCTTCCAATTGTGTTGCTGAGATGTCATTGGACTTCTCTTTAGCTGCTTCTGAAAGAAACAAATGTGAAATGCAATTGCATTTATAAAATTGAGTTGTGGTGCCTTTACCTTACTTGAATGTGAAAGACGGGTCATGCATGTAGGTGACCAAAGAAGAGTTCTAGGGTTATGCCATTAACTTCTTTCATGCTTCCTTAGCCCCCAGAAGAATGCTACATTCAAAATCTCAAGTTCTATCTATCTTTGTCTCTGTGAGTTTATTGCTTAATATACCTGGTTGAGTATATTAAGGTCCATTATTGGGAGCAGGTATCAGTGAGTCAATGTAGTCACCAGAACCAGAGTGGGTGAAGAAACCATTATGGCTCCACGGAACATGGCCCAAGGCCATTTTTTAATGTCTCACTTCTGCTATATGTTCTAAGATGCTTTTGCATCCTTTGTGGCATTACAAAGAATCCTGAGATTCACCTTTTAGACCGTGCATTGCTTCACTATGGATAAAAAAGTATTGGTGTTTAAATACCAATACCTCCCCCCCCATTCGAATAATAAGCCAGGAATGAGAAGCAGGGGAGGCAAGCTAATGAATTATTTCCAGGCCCTGCAGTTGGAATCTTAATACCTCATCATTAGAACATCCACTGGGACTTATGCGATACAATTCTCTTTATTGATGTCCATTTAAGAATCTGATCTGAAAATTTTCAGATCCTGGATTTGCAGTGGCCCCCAGATGCATCTAAAACATGGTAACAGCCATCTGTTAATGTGCATGTCAGAATAAACCTGGGTCTTGAGGGGATAATTGTAGAAAAAGCAATACAAAATAATTCTCCAGCTCTTTTTAGCAGACAAAAAATGAGGGAAAGGCTGATATGGGGCAGAAATGCTAATTCACAGCCAGAGGAAATGTGGATGATTTAGTTGCAGTGCAGGAATTGGTCTTGGACACCTCTTCTTTTTGGTCCTCCTTTGGGGAGATGGGACTTTTGGCATAATTAAACCAGTTTTCCTGTGGATTCCTCTCACTGTGGGCTTCTCTCAGTCCTTATATGCAGGTGGTATCCTATAATTGCTTTAGGAGTTTTAAAGGGCATGCTCCAATTACCTTAGAAAGATAAAGCTATGTCAGGAAAAGGGTTAAAGAGGAGTTGTAAAAGCAGTGCAGCCTCTTCCTCCTCCTCCCCCCCTTTCCCTCTCCTTCTCTCCACCCCCCCAATCCTTGAGCACGGTGTGGGGGCTGGGCTGACCGCTCAACTTTTCCCCTGTCCATCCGCGCTGACACCCGGAGGGAAGGGCTGGCGGAACAGCAGGGACGGCTCTGCTGCAGGAGCGTAAAAGGAGCCCTCTGTGTCTGGTTACTCTGAGCAGGCGGGTTGGCAGGCATGGGATCTGCTGGTGCTGCCTGGGACTTGCTGTTTCCTCTCTTTGTGTTTGGCGAAACTCCTCCCCGGGGTACTAGGTTTTCCTGAAGGAGGTTCTGGAACAAAAGCTGGAAAAGGCCCGGGAAGAGGAGCTGAAGAAGGCGGCCACCATCATCCGAGCCCACGTCCTGGGCTACATGGCAAGGTCAGTGCCTGAATTGCCTGCTTCGCTTGGCTGCAGTGCTGCCTGCCTGCTGCCTCTCTGTGCCCTGGGCTTCTATTCTTTCCTTCCCTCCCCATTCCTGCTCCAAGGCCTCCAAGTATTTCTAAGAGGCAAAGTTAGCCACTTGCTCTGACTTTCTCCTGTTGCATTTTTTGTCCTCCATGAAGCTGCCCCTGCCTAGATCCCCTGCCCTCTCCTCTTTGCCATTCATTCAAGATTCCTGCCTTGATTTGGAACTGCTCAGCATTAAGGCCATGACAAACTCTGTCCAGTTCCTGCTTCTCTACAGGGGTCTCTTGATAGAGCTGTAAGCAGGGTTGTGTTTCATCCCCGCTCTGTTGGCTCCTTACCTATGTCTCTATTTTTAACTTACTGTCACCTCTTCTTCCATAGTGAGCTGGGCTTTGTCTCAGCTTGTACAGGCAAATTGCACTATACTGTATGCCCATTGAGACAATCACCCGCATTCATAGATACAGCGGTGTTGCTATAAGGACAAATAGACAGTATGTCTTACAGGATAGCACCATAGCAGCGTAGAAATTAGGACTAATTCAGTGTGATTTATATAGGTTTGTCTTTTTAAAACATTTTTAGACTTACTTAACATTGCCAAGAAAGACTGAAAGACCCGTGAGCAGTGCCTGGTGAAATCCCAGACACCATTGGCCCAGGTGAAACTAGAAAGAGAGAGGGAAACTGTTCAGAACTGCTAAGGGTGGGGTTTTTTTCCCCATAACTGTCAGAAGCAAAATAGAAGTCTTCAGCTTTTTTTACACAGTTAGTAAGTGTACTAGTACTTACAAAACTTATAGGAATACTTTAAGTTTTTGCCAAGCAAACTAGAACAGGAATGTTGATGAGACCTCACACCAGGGATAGATAACCTGGTGCTCTCCAGATATTACTGACTAGAGTTACTACAATCTCTTGCCAATGGCCATGGTGGCTGGAATGGATTGGAACTGAATAGTTTCCAGTTACGAACAAGACTCTACATTTTGTCTAAACCAGCTGCAATTTGAGGGAAGCCTAAGCAAGGTTTGGTTCTAGTGCACCTAAACTTTTGTCTTGCTGCTGAAGCTATTTTTGCCACTAGCACCACTCCTATAATTGTCACATGAAATAACTTTTTAAAAAGTGCGCACATGTATGTATGGTTCAAGTTATTCTGCTTCTATTACTGCTTTAGAGGCAAAGAGCCATATAGAAGAGAGATCTCATGGCACCATTAACGAGCAACAGTTGGTTAATTATTTTATTTATTTTTGTTATTTTACTTTTTCTTGGTAGTGTCATGCTACTTGGATTTTTTGTCCAGGTAGCCATCCCACCTGCCAGTCCCTGGCCATATGTGTGGGTGGTGTGGCTTCTTGGGATTTAAATGTGGTGCTGGCATTACTGGCTATTAAAGCACAACTTACGTGGAATGGGAATAAAGCTGGACTGGGGATGCTTTTAAAGCAGAAACGCAAGGAGTGGGAAGGGCTGCTAAGTGTTTTCCCTTGGTAGAGCTGGCATGGAATAGCTTGGGGATGCGCACTGGGATGGGGGAGTTTTGATGGAGCATGAACAAGGAGGTTCAATATCATCTTCCTCCCATTTACTGTTCTAGTGCATGAAACCAAGCCTTTCCGTTCCCCACTCTATCAGTTTGATGCTAGCCAGAGTATGGGCCTCCTACCGATGTGTCTGATTTGGACCCTGGGGTTTCACCAGGATTTGAACACAGTTTTAAAATCTTACTTTTATATCCTTAAGGATAGGAAACCTTTTTGGTGGGAGAGAAGTGAATCCATTTTTTATTGATTGAATTAGTATTTTATGGGAGTTTTGATTCTCAGAGTTCTGCACGATACAGTCTTAAGGCTGCAGAACACTGCTGTTACTATTTACTGGCACCATCTCTGAGGTTTTTTGCAGGGGTTTCTCTTGCTAAGGGACACCGATTTCTTAGCTCTTGTAAGTATCTTTTCCCCAGGTAATGTTTCTGTTCTACACAAACATTCAGGAATGTAATGTAAGGTCTATTAATTCTCCTAATTGATGCCCATAAAGGAAAAAAGGTAGCTTCATCTATCATGGATTCACAGAAGCAGGTCACAAACATTAACACCCCCCACCCTCAGCTCTAGATCTTGAGTTCAGGCAAGGACAGGGTCTGAACCTAGAATGTTTCAGTGATTCCCATTATCGACAAGCTAGCTATCAAGAAGACTGCTTCTGAATATTAATAGGGTGCCTGACCTCACTGCTAAACGGCAAACGATTTTCTGGAAGCTGAGGTCCATCGTAGTTTTTATTTTTATTTTTAAAACTGACTACTTTCATTCTTTAAGATAGCAAGCAGGATAACAATCTCTGCCTGTCTTTATGGGAATATTAAAAAACCAGACTGATGTAAGTTAGGAGAAAATAAAGATGTGAATTGACTCTGTTCGGAGAGATTTAAAAATGCCAGTTTGGCATGGACAGGGTATATTTTACATCGCCCCAATTCTTCCATTTGTTGTGCTTAGCAGAAGAAGATCACATGCAGAAACTGGAAATGAATGGCATTCTCAAGACTTGGAAACCCCATAGATAACAGATTGAGGGAGAATGAGAAAATGGCAAAGTGGCTTCTTGGAGCATTGTCTATTTGGAGAGAGTGTTGAGTCATCAAATCAGGCATCTCAACACCACAGGGCAAAACAGGAGCTGGAGAGACTTTTGGAAGAATGGTAATTATGTTGATGTGGCCTCCATGTTTATATGCCTTTTCATTCAGGAAGAAGTATCGAAGAGTGCTAGCCAGTGTTGTGACCATCCAAAAGAATTATCGTGCTCGCTTCTGGAAGAAGTCTCTCTTACGCCTGAAAGCCTCTGCCATTGTCCTGCAGAAGCATTGGCGTGGGCACCTAGCTCGCAACCTCTACCAAGACCTGCTGCAAGAAAAGCAGAGGCAGAAACAGGAAGCTGAGGAGCAGAGGCGACAAGAAGAAGAGAGGATTAGAAAGGAGGAAGAAGAAAGGCAATGGCAAGAAGAGAGGGAGCATAGGTGGAAGCAAGAAGAGAAGGAAAAGAAAAGGTACAAGCCACCATAGTTACATTTCTGAGAACTGTTTTTCACAAATGAGATGGTAAAGCCAGGTCTCGCTTGGTCCATTTTGGACTGCTAGAGTGAGGGAGCTCCATACAAAGAATTCTCTGTATGTGGAATCAAGCTATTATATGAAACAAATAATTATATTTTTATTATTTATCATAATTATAACAATTTATATACTTATTCTTATTTATTATAATTATCATATAGAAAGCCAGTTTGGTCTAGTGGTTAAGGCTCCGGCCTAGAAAACAGGAGACGGTGAGTTCTAGTCCCACCTTAGACACGGAAGCCAGCTGGATGACTTTGGGCCAGTCCCCCTCTGTCAGCCCAACCCACCTCACAGGGTGGTTGTTGTGGGGAAATAGGAGGAGGAAGGAGTACTAGGCATGTTCATTACCTCGAGTTATTTATAAAAATAATAAAGGCGGGATAAAAAAAAATCTAAAAAAAAAAGTGAAATGAATAGATTCAGTTCCCAACTCTGAGGCAACCTAACATTATCTTTGCAGGTTGGTGATCCTGAAGGCAAAGATAACTCAGAGATTGCAAAGCAGTGGCAGCTGCTCCTTTCTGAGTTACTTTCTCTGCCATGGGATCTTATTAAAACTGAACTATATTTTGGGGAAACATTGCTGGAGAAGAGTGCATGGTTCTTAAAAAATTCAGCTTTTTTCAAAAGTTCTGCCACCTTTGATTGCACATATCTTTGTTTTCCCCATCCAGTTTCCCAGCTAATTGGGGAATAGGCCTAAGAGAGTCTTTCTGTTCTATATAAGCCTAGGTGTTTGCCTGTCTTAATCTAAAGCAATTGCTTCTTAGAATTTAATTAAATAATGTTTTTTATGATGATGAATTGTTATCCATTGTGAGGCAACCTATTTCTTTTAGCTAGCCACAGGCGGTCTGTATTGTGAATCGTCCACATATATCAAGTAGCAGTCAGTTCCTGCTCTGAAACCTTTAAGAAAATCCAACCTTCTGAAAACCCAAGCTTTTAATTAAATGTGCTATAATAAATTCTATGGAGTTGATGGCTTTGTAGCAGCTTTTAACCAGGACATAAATAACTAAGGCAGCTATACTGTTTAAAGCTGCATTGATTTTCAGTACTAGAAATTGAAAAGAAAGACAGTGTGACTGTCTCTTACTTCTTTGTGAAATCTCTGGCAAGCTGGGCTGTGGATTTTATTGAATAACTGCTTTATTTTGAACAGAAAAAAGGAACAGTTGGAAGCAGCATTGCAGATGGCTCAGGTATGTTCTTTGTTGCTCCAACCTTCTGCCTCTTCTTCAGGGTCACCAGCAGAACCCTAACCCACCACATGACTTGTCTTTTTCTGAGCGCACTGTTAGCTGTGTGCATTTCTCTGAAATAGCTGTGGGGTGCATTTAGTTCACAGTTTATCGCTTTTAGACCAAAATATTTGTGATGCTAAAGCGGGGAGGGAAATTTAACCTTTTCCTCTTACGACCATAATTGTCTTAAGTCTATATACATAGTACCCAAAGCTGCTATTTGACTTGAGAGAGAAGCTTCTGATAGCGACAACTGATGCTTTCCTTTTAAGCCAACCAGCAACAGAGGGATGATTTTTCAGGTCATGCAGAAGGTTTCAGGAAATTGTCAAAAATTGATTCAATTTTTGAATACACAGCACTGGATGCTGTGCAGTCATATGGAAGTCTAAATAAATCTCTGTCACACATATAGTGAGATCTCTTGCTTTCTTGTCTAAAACCCTACTTTCGGAATTTGACAGTGCTGAAATCTTACAAAATTTAGAAATTTCACAAGATTTTGACTGTTTAATTTTTAAAAAATGCTTTAATTTTAGAGGGCCACAAAGGCTATTTAAAGATGTCATGGATAATGTGGTAGTTGCTGGGGCAGTGTTGCCAACCCTGCCTGAATGGGACTGTATATTGGATCAGAACCCCATATATTTATAGAAGAATTTCTGTGAGTCCAACGTTGCCCCTTAATTTGGGGCTGGTTGGAAGGCATTAAGATAAAATTAGTTCCATCACGGATAAAGCAACAGGCCTCATACAGTAATTGTCTTTGGCTGATTTTTTTTTTTTTTTTGTAAATACCATATAAATGCTAGTATATCAAAGGAGATACACTACTCATGACAATCTTCTTTTGAATTATATTCATCTTAGGGGGTTTTAATACATATTCCATACTGTACCTTTGAAAAGTTAGAATAAAGAAATCTTGTGGACTCAGGAGCAGTGAAGCACTACTTGGCCATTAGGATAGCTCCTTAATTTTCAGATCTATTGATGCCTGCCAAAACTGATCTATGAAAGTTTGTTACTTTCTTGCATTTTTGAATCAGATGGAAGTACTAAAAACCCAGGAGGAGAACCATCCACTGCAGGAAGAGGAACAGCGTCAGATGGAGGAGATTCTGCGGCTGGAAAGGGAAATTGAGAAGCTGCAATGGCAACAGAAGACAGATCATGTGTCCATTGCATGTGAGAATACCAAGAATGAGATGAAGAGGCAGCGGGAAGAAGAAATACAGAGACTAGAGAAAGAAGCATCCAGGGTTGCACAGGAATTCTTAGAACTTCTAGATTTTGGGAACTTGGATGAAAGTGTACAAAGCTTGGAACGCTCCCTGTCTAATGAAGGAACTCTCAACATTGAATACAGCCTTGTTGCTCCACTAGCTGAGGAAGAAGAAGATGAAGGTTTTCCTGCTGATGAAGAAGGCCCACCAGTCCCCAGCCCAAGTCTGTTGAACCAGGACAGCAGCACCAGGACCAGTGATAACTATTACTCGGAGGAAGATACATCTCCAAATATGCCAGTGTCCGGGGAGGAAGAAAACAGAGAAGGTAATGCTCTGCTTCTTTCGACAGAGAGGGCTGGAAGCCCTCAGAAAGAACATCTGAAAAGCATATACTGGATAGGCTCAGAAGTAATGCAGAATGACACTGTGGAGGTGGAAGATCCCATTTACAGCTTGCCTCCAGATGTGGAGTCAGATTATGACCATGAGGAATTTGATGGCATTGTAGATGTCAGCAGCACATCAGTTGAGCCACTGAACAGGGAGGAGGCCCTGTGCAATTCTCATAGCAATGGCATGGATTCCAATCGTGGAAGCTTGGACTCGGTGAGCATGTTTCATAACCACTGCAGTTGAATATCCCTGTTGTTAACCTGTTTCACCTTACATAAATGATATATTATTGATACTTCCCTGATTGGTGTCATTGTCAGATTTAATTCATAACTTCCAATGAGCAACATTGGCTTGAGTTCCATAATGGAAGAAAGGCAAGATAAAATTATATTTTCACATGCCCACACACATATGCATAATTAATTCAGTCCATTGTGATATGTCTTTAACTCTGTTGGTTAATCTCTTGTGACAATACATTTGTTTATGGCTTACTTATTATCAGTCCTGAAGAACTGTTTGCAGCACTATTGTGTATGTATATCCTAGGAATACATAGATTAGTCTATGTGTGATCCATGTCAGTTTTTTATATATTCAGTCACTGGGCTTTTTTTTCCATCACACTTTCATATTTTCCTGTGAAACTATGCTTATATGTGTGCATGTATTGAGATGAGGACCATTAATGGTAGAGAATGTCTACCATTGTAAAAGTGGTAAGAGAAAGGTGATGTCAAACCTGACACACTTCTTTTGGGCTTGGAACAGTGTTCAGTGGGTGCTTCTAATAACTGTTCAGATGTAATGTTGCCTGAACCAAAGACCAGTCTCTGTGTTAAATTTTTGTGTAGAGGTTAGCATTAATACTCTAAGTCTCCTTCCAACTAAGTAATCCTGAGGTTATTCTCAACAGTTATTTCCCTCCCCCATCTCAATATAGTCTTGCTTCCTTCTTGCTGGAACCAAATCTGGTTTAATATTCTTCTTGTGGACTGCGTGAGAGTTTGAGTGAAGAAATATTTTGCACATCAAGAAAGTGCTAGATTACTTCATGCAAATTTTCCTTATCAAATTAATGGCCCTAATATTATTTTTTAACTGTGTGTTTTTCCTGTTCCATCAGCAACATGAAAAGTACTCATCACATGGTGCTCTGTAATGTTTATTCCTGTTAAAGAGATCTCTAAAGGCATATAACTCAGGCAGTTCTAGACAACAGTGTGGTGTGTTTGGATATAATCATTGGTACATTTATATTTTCTTCCATCCTGTTATTTATATGTGGCTGCTGTGATTAATTGATTGATTGATTGATTATGTGTGTTAAGTCAGTTTTGATTCTTTTTTTTTAATAATATTTTATTGAAATTTTAAAGTTACAAATTTAAAAGTTAGAAATGAAAAAGAAAATTGGAAATACAAAATATAAAGAAAAGGAAAAGAAAAAGTGAGATAAAGTAAAAGAAAAAGAAAAAAGATATGAAAAATAGATAACTTCCAATCTATCTCTGGTCTTAGGAATAATAAGGCTATCATAGGTGCTAGTTTTTAATACATTAAGTAGGAATAATTCTTTGTCAAAACATATCCCATTACATTTATAACCTAATCTTCAAATCCCCATGTAAGCTTCACCCCACCTGCATTTTGCAAGTCAGTTTTGATTCTTGATGACCACATAAATAGAATTTCTCCAGGATGATCCATTCCCAACCTGACCCTTGACTGCATTGAGACTATCCAACTTGCCATTAGTCATCCTATTCTTCTCATTCATTTTTTGAATCAGTTTTTGAATGAGAGGTTTTGAAGCAACTTCTGTATAGTTGTTACTATATCTAGGGAACCAGTTTATCTAATCTGTAATAGAAGTGGGATAGAATTATCTGAAGAGAATAATACCAGTCATAAGTCTATGTATTTGTTTGCCAGATTACAATAATTCATTTTTCTCTTAGTTTCTAGATAGCAAAGATGAGGGGGATACTTATATGGACACAGATGAAGAATTCTGTAGCTGCCGAGTCACTGTGCTCAATGGATCTGGGCCAGCATATTTTCACAGCTATCTCTACATGAAGGGTAAGGAGCTTTCTCAGTGCCATGAACTCAGCAGGTTCTCTGCTTCTGCAATCACATCTCATCTTCAGTGATTTTTTTTTTTTTTGGTTACTTGGTCCTGTATTCATTCCAGTATAAACGTTTTATCTTTTTAGAGGAGAGGTTTCAAAGGATTCCTTGCTCAAGTTGTTTCAGCACACCTTGCAGTGATATCAGAGTGGTGGTCCAGATATTTTTTTAGATCTGGTTAAGCCTTTATGAGTATGTAAACTGGTTTTCACATTAGGATGAAAAAGGTCCAGATATTTCTTTCTCACACATACACCCCACAGGTACTCTATAAACGTTTTCCTCCTTTCCTTTCCTCTCCTCCCAACCCCCCTCCCACCCCCCATTCATACTCCACTCTGGCTATCTTTTCAGGGCTCTCTAGTGGCTTTTCTTAAAGTTCAAACACTAGCACAAACATGCACACACTCCCCTTTCATGTGCATTCATTTGTAGCTAGCACTAGTGTGATCAAGTTACTGCCCATGGCCAGTAGCCATAGGCACTGATTAGATAACATCTGACAGCGAGACAGTGCTTCCCACTCCCAATCTAGGTTTATAATTTATTTGTCATGTTTTTTTCCATCCCTTTCTGAAACAACTTCAGAGCTAGTATATGGGGAGGTTATCTTACTTCATCATTAGAAGACTTCTGTGACTCAGGCTAAAATGAAAACTACATAATTTACCTAAAAGGAAGATAGCCCTGAACTTAAGATGAGCCCTGCTATAAAGGGTAGAGCAGACAGAAAAAAAATATTATTCATCTTCATTACTATATTCTCAGTGAATCTAAGGCAATCCTCCCATTTTAAAGATAAATTATTTGGAGGAAAATAAAAACCCTAGATCTTCAGATTTCCTAAAAGGGTATATGCTGAGCTTTGTAGATAGGAGGAATTAAATCCAGATCCTATACCCTTAACATCACACCACTTGGCTCACTGATTGTTTGTGAGCCAAGGTTGTCCAGTTGTAGCAAGCTTCTTCTATAACAACTGTATAGTAACACTGCAAAATCAGAAGGATTATAGCACTAATGCCAAAATGGCTGCTTTTTCCTCAAATCAACTTGGAGTCCCTTGCATTGTAGAAGCAAAAAGAACAGGAAACTTTTGTAGTGGTTTATGTTTTTTTCTTTTCTTCTTTAAAAAAACACCTTTATTTCCCTTTTCAAAGAAATGCATAAACAGTACAGGTATAAACAAATTATGGAATGTAAGTTTTCATTTTTATATTGGCAATTGAAGTGAATTGGGGGCTGTTCCCATTGGTCCCTTGTTATGGACAGATCACTCCCTGTTGGCCTTAGAGTTTTGCATGGCTGTATCCCACTGCAGGAGGTAGGTCCTATTCTGATGGCCCAGTGGAGTCTATCAGCCCAGATGTCTAATGGATTCCATTGAGTTTCAGAGGGAGCTTGGGGTTGTTCCTAGGGTTCTGATGCATGGTTCAGTTGAGGTCTTAGTCACTGCTTGGAATGAAAGGCAATGATGACCTTGAATTGAGCCTGTGTGGACTCTCTGTGTGCATGGATCCCAGAGGTCCCTTCGTCCCCTGGTTTTCAGAAGAACTCTGGGTGATAAGAGACACCTGGCATAAGAGACACCTAGAGCGCCACTGGAAAAAAATGAATTGTGAACCTGACTGGGATAAGAGCCCTTTTTAAGGATTCTGTCATGGCAGAAAAGTCAATAAAACATTATTTTTCCTCCCTTATTGTGTCTGCAGAGAGCTGACTAGTGGCCTTGTTTAAGGTGACCCAGTCCTTTCTGGGTAAAGAAGAGCCATGGAAACATTTATAGAGTGATTGTGAGGGCCATTTTGAGCATCTTTCAGTTAGACTCTAGCTGTACAGGTCCTATGAAGTTGCCTGGGCCGCAGTCTTGCTGGTTAACTGGGAGGAGTTTGAACCTGTTAGTCCTAATGAAGCAAACATATCCTTAGTGCTGTGAGTTCAGTCACCTGTCTTTTGGTTAGTCAAGGCCCCTGCAGGTGACGTGTGATTGGGTCCATGTGGTGGTTAATGTTTCTTTGAGGGAGGGGGTGATTCCACTTGCTCTGAAAGCAGTGGTGATCTGCCCTCTCTTCAAGAAGCCATCACTGGTTCCAACACTGTACATCTCTGCCCTGGGTTGACAAAGTGATGGTTTCAAGGTTATTTCCCAGCATCTGGAGGCTGTGAAGGTGGGAATGGGGAAGAATGGACTTCAGGTCAACTCTAGTAAAACAAATTGGCTGTGGGTGTTGAGGTCCCCTAGATCTGCAGATTTTCCATCTTTAACTCTGCATAGTTTGGGGGTCGTCTTAGATTCATGGCTCCTGCTTGAGGAACAGGTGCCAACTGTGGCTAGAGGGCCTTTGCACAGGTCCGTCTTTTGTGCCAATTGCTCTCATTTCTGGATTAAAAGGCCCTATTCAGAGTAACTCATGCCATAGCCATTTCCCATTTGGACTGCTGTAAGGCACTGTACATGGGGCTGCCCTTGAAGAGCATTTGGAAGCTGCAGCTCATCCAGAAAGTTAGCATTTTTGGATGTTTCACAGCATATTTATATAATATCACTGCTCCACAAGCTGCACTGCCTTCTGGTGGGCTTCCAGGTGCAATTCAAGTGCTGGTTATTACTCAGGTGATGTGCCTTCTCTACCATAGCACCTGCCCTGTGAAGCAGCATTGTCCCTGAGATTTGGATGGTCCCGACTCTGTTGGCTTTCCATAAGACATTGAAGACCTAGTTCTTCCTTCATGAAAGGGTCTATTTGGATCTTTACCATGTGTATATTGATTGTTGTAACTTCTTTTTTAATTATTCTGGGCTTGCTATTTTTTGGTTTTAATTCATTGTTAGCCTCCCAAAGTGGTGGTAGCGAGATGAACAACCATATGAATTGTTTAAATAATAAGTGGATCTGAGCCATACAGGATGTGTTTCATTTTTTAGGATAATCTTACAGTCCTGGGCAGGAATATAAATATATCAGCGTCTTGTCAAATACAGCTACAGCAAAAGTAGAGAATATTTGATGCTTTTCCAACTGTGTTTGACTATGTTTCTTTTCCTTGCAGGGGGATTGATGAACCCCTGGAGGCGGCGTTGGTGTGTCCTGAAGAACGAGGCCTTTATGTGGTTCCGAGCCAAACAGGAGGCCTTAAAGTCAGGCTGGCTTTATAAGAAAGGAGGAGGCATGTCCACGTTGTCTCGACGGAATTGGAAACGGCGCTGGTTTGTCCTGAGAGAGGCCAAACTGATGTATTTTGAGAATGACAGTGAAGAGAAGCTGAAAGGAACAATTGACATCAGGAAAGCAAAGTATGGAATGCTATTATGTCTCTCATTTCAAGGAAAACAAGGCTGGACCATTTAACCAAACTCATTATTCCATTATGTTCACTGTTGGAAGGAAGGAAGCAAAATTCTCAGCAGCCTGGTCTTGAGGGAAATAATTTCAGGGTCTAAGTCCCAGAGTACTTCAATATTAGCCCAAAAGCTGGAAGAGAAAATTGGTGTCTCTCTGAAGGAGGAAATTTTAGGCTGTTGAATTCCAGTGTTATCAATAATGCAAAATTGTTCATCTTGTCTGAAAACCTGTTTTTCTCTCCCAGTTGATTTTGACTCACATTTTTCTCTCTGATGTTCATTACTTCTAAAGAGAGCTCTTTCCCCTCCTGTTCCTTCTAAGTTCCCAGTAACTGCATCTTTGATATTAGGCTATTTTCCTATTCATTGTTCAGATTCTTTCAGCAGCTTTGTCTGAAGAATCAGCCTTCAGCACTGTAGCCCAAAACTATATCCAAATGTAACAGAGCAGGAGAGGGTAACTTCAGCTCTGAACCAATACCAAAAACAAATATGGTACCCAGCCATTTTGTGGTGGAAAACATACATAACAATACTATACAAGTGCTAAATTATAGATACCATTAACTGTGGTATCCTTCTGAATTGTCTAGCAGGATTAAACCTTGGGCATATAAACTTTTGCAATAGTTTATATCCATAAAATGGTGCTGAGACATTGCTGTTGACTTGTGGTGTCCCACAGAGTTGCATCTTGTCCCCCATGCTGCTGAATAGCTATATGAAACTGCTGGGGGATGTCATCAGGAGTTTTAGAGTGGGGCATTATCAGTATGTTGATGACACCCATTTCTACTGTTCCTTAACCATTCAACACCAAGGAAGCACTTAGTATACTTGAATATTACCTGTGTTTAATAATGGCTAGATAAATTAGAACAAGTTGAAGTTAAATCCAGACAAGACTGTGGTGCTGTTGGTAAATATGAAATTGGGCTCAGGGATTGAGTTTCAGCCTGATTTGGATGTGACTGTCTTCCCTTGAAAGAGCAGATTTGCAATCTTAGAGTGCTCCTTGATCCTCAGCTGTCATTGGATTTGCTGGTGGCAGCTGTGGCAAGAAGCACTTTTAGGTCCCTGACGATGAAACGCTTGCTTACCTCATACTACAGTCTCCTCTGTTGTTCTCTTTTATCTATATATGCTTGACATTACCAGGAAGGATGACCTGAGCTGCTTCTGTGAGACCAGGGGAGCTCCAAATTCCTTAATGCCAGATATGCCAGTAAGAAAGAGAAACTTTGTCAGATAGCTTTGGCACTCTGGTTCTTAACACATGATCTTTTGCAGGGAAATTGTGGATATTCATGAGAAAGAGAATGCCCTTGATATTGTGACAGGTGATCGGGTTTACCACATAGTGGCGGAGTCACCAGAGGATGCCAGGTACTGGGCAAAAGAAAAGTTGTGTCTTTCTCTGAGCCTTTTGCTCTGCAGGTCCAGTCTCCTTGAAGTACCAGCTGTTTTTCCTTTATAATGCTGTAAGATCCTCCTTGCAACCAATTCACAAGCCCCATTGAACTGGCAGAGAAAATGTGTAATCTCTGCCAAGGTAACACATAAAGCACTGATGCCTTACAGGTACCTTCAGTGGTAACTGTCAGGCAGAGTGGAGGTGTGAGTACATTCCGCACCAAAAATATACACCAGTGTTAGAGAGATTTAAAGAATGCAATGTCTTTATCTTGTTCTCCAAATAAATCCAGCCAGAAGTTATAAAACATATCTGGTTGTTTATTGAGAAAAATAAAACTACATAAAATACAAGTTTCATGCAAAACATAGAAAAATCACTTCTTCTCATTTATGTGGCATCCAAGACTAAAAAAAACTTATCCAATACACAAGTTCAACTCAAAGTCTTTAGCCAAAAATTCTCAGAGAAGAGGTACACTACTTAGTTATTAGTTACAACTATATAACCTATAAAATGATTACATGACGACTAAAACCTACTAGCCCTGAAGCATACACTCACCCACAATTTATTGGAACTATGCACCTCCCCTTTGGTAACTAGCATGAAGCCGCCAATAGGTGGCAGTAAATAGCAGTGTACAGTAGTACCTCGGGTTACGAATTTAATCCGTTCCGTGACTTTGATCGCAACTCGATTTGGTCGCACCGCGAGGCAAATTTTCCCATAAGGTTCAATGTAAATACGGTTAATCCATTCCACCCTCCGAATTTGGTCGCGCCGCGAGGCAAATTTCCCCATAAGGTTCAATGTAAATACGGCTAATCCGCCCTCCGAATTTGGTCGCGCCGCGAGGCAAATTTCTCCATAAGGTTCAATGTAAATACATACGGCTCTGCATTTTCTTTGGAGCCATGCTGACAAGCACACCAAAAACCTTCCAAACGCCACAAAACATACCACAAGCCTCACCGAATGTCTCCTTGCTACCGCGATCTCGCCCACAGGAAGCCGCAACCACGTGGCAGCAGGGCAAATGGCCGCGGATCCGGTTCGTAGCGCGGGGCGGAGGTCGCACGGCGAGGTAAATTTTTGGGGCCAGAGCTGATCATATCGCGAAAATTTCGTAAGGGGGGGCGTTCGTAACCCGAGGTACCACTGTACATGCAAACTAGAAGGCCAATACAGGTGGCGTGATTTCTGTAGCCATAATAATTTGTTTGAAGATAAGTGATTTGCTCTTCTTCCCATGAGAACATCCTAACACCCCTCCCAAATTGCTTTCGAAATACAATACACATTACAGGGTAGTACAGTAAAATGATTACAATATTTAGTAACAATTACATTTGTTCAAATCCAAGTTTAGTAAGCATTGCTTCATGTTTTACAATAGATAATGGTTTAGTGAACACATCTGCAAGATTTGATTCAGATACACAATACACAAGATCAATGAAATCTTCTAAAATAGCTTGTCTTACATTTTTATACTTGACATCTACATATTTTGTACGAGCCCTTAGGTTTTCTGTTTTAGCTAACCCTATACAAGCTTGAGAATCTTCATACACTGTATAAGGCAATGATACATGTATATCTAAGTCAGTGAATAATTGATGAAACCATCTTAACTCACAGACTGTTTCCGACAAAGCTGCAAATTCTGCTTCTGCTGTTGAAATAGCTATTGATGTTTGTTTCTTTGCTTTCCAAGCAATAGTAGATTCACCAAATTTACAAATAAAACCAGTTAGCCCCATTGAACTGGCAGAGGAAATGTGTAATCTCTGCCAAGGTAACACATAAAGCACTGATGCCTTACAGGTACCTTCAGTGGTAACTGTTACTTATTATGATTCAAGGGTCAGAAGATTATTCAGAAGACTTAATATCTGAATATCTGGCAGTGAAATATAGTCATAATGTCTGCTTACTGCATATAGCTTTCATCATCTGAAGATCTTACTGTGTTGTATCTGCCATACTGTAGTTTAAATGGGGAGATGTTTTTAATGAAACTGATACATTGATGGCCTTTTTAACCCTTGTGACTTGGTTGTTGCAGGTCACAGCTTCAGACTATACTCAAAGAAAGTGGCCCTCACAATTGGCTTTTTCATAAGCTGTTTCCCAGCCCAAAGTAGCAACTTGGATATAAATTTGCAGACATTTATCCTGTGTATGCAAATATATCCTATATATCCTATGTCAGAGTATGAGAACAACATATTGTACATTCTATACAGAAAGAATCATATTCGGTCCTTCTAAAAGATCTTTCATAGCAGAACTGAGAAAGACCTCTACCTAATATCTTGGAAAGTCACCATCTCTCAGTGACAGGAGTCATTGAGTTATTCATCACATAATATGATTTGTTCGGTTTTGGCTTAGTGTGTTATCTAAATCCAGGCAGTTTGTCGGTTAAATCACAATTGGCTAGATCCAACAAACTGTGATTAAAAACTCATGATTGATTATGCCTGAATGCATTCACTGGCCATAATAGTGAGCAAAACCTGCTAAATGTAATGGTTGAACTTAGTATAAACTAGTTCTTTATAAAGATTCCCTAGAAGACATACATCTAGCTACTAATTGGTTAACTTTGTAGGAAACATTCAGGGAGAATAATTCTACAACATAATATTATGTTCTGTCTGCCTGGTAAATTACAGAAGCCTGGCATTGCTGGCCATCTAAAATGGATTCTGATTATTTATTATTTTATTTTGACAGTGACTGGTTTAACGTCCTGAGTCATGTGCATAGTGCCACGGAGCAACAGCTGAGGGAGATGCAGGATGAACAAGCCAATCCAAAGAATGCTGTGGTGAGTAACAATTAGGAGAACACCAAGCTGGAAAGATTGTGTTGTCTCTCATGAATTCAGTAGTTGACTATATCTCAGTGGGCCAGCGCATGCTTTGCCCACGGAGAATTCTGTGCACGCTCCTTGGTGACATGTGACAAGGCAAGAAGTGCCCCTGGTCTGAAACCCTGGAAAAGTTACTACTGGTCAGTATAGAGAAATGTAGAACCAGACATAGCAGTGGTCTGACTTGATGTAAGGTTACTTCCTATCTTCTTTTGTTGGACTAGACACTAATTATGTAGAAATAGCTGATGTTAACTACCATTGATTATTGGTGTTACTAGTATTACCAGTAGTAATAGCTTATGTTATTACATTATGGTTCTTGAACAGGATAATTTAAAACAGCAAACTATTCACAAGCACCGTTTGGTAGGGGGTTGGGTTTGGTATAGAAGAAAGGTATTTGAAGGAGCCTTGACCAATTTGAGGGCAGATATGGCAAAAAAGAATGGGATTATAGTAAAGAGAATAATGTATTAAAAAACAGCCTAAAAAGTCAGGGCAGTGTTGGTGTAAGGGTATCAGATTAGCAAGTTGGCATTCAAGCACATGGAAATAAAGTATGATCTTTGGTAGGGCTTGTTTGTAAGCCAGTGAGATTCCAGGGGGTTTGAAGTGCTCAGAATCAAATTGGCATAACATTTTAAAATCTTATTCCAGATACCACCTTGAATTAAAGTTGTTCTGCAACCTCACTCAACTGAAAGGTGTTTGAAGTGGCAGATTTCTGAACCAGAATGTTTGACCTTCGTATGCCATACAGAGATAGTGCTGATTGCTGCTGATCAAAGTAGTCTAAATGGTATCTCACGGGATCAGCATCGAAGATCCAGTCCACAACTGTAAACTAAAAACACTCACTAGATGATACCATTAAATGCAACATTAGGTGCTACAAGCCGCCAGAAACAGTGTAAAATAGATTTCTTCAGAAATTGATGATAGATCCTTTTGCGGATCTTCTACACCTCAAATATAAGTGTGTTTGTATGTACGTGATCAGTCTGATATGGTGCATGTGTGAAGAGAGTATTTGGGGTTCCTAATCTCCCATCTTGAGCAGAGACAGAGGCAGTGCACATAGTGGTTTAACTCCAGTCATTTAAGAGCCCAGCTGACTCCTAACCACATTGCTTCATTTTGGGTTCTCTGAAGCAAAGTGAGACAAAAAGGCAGGAACAGAAAATAAGTAGTTTTATAAGTACAGTTGTTCTATATTTACTGTTATAAGTACCTATTGTTATTTTAAAGGGAACCCTTGATGTTGGTCTTATTGATTCTGTCTGTGCATCTGATAATCCTGACAGGTAAGTTTTGTATTTAATTTGATTGGGGTTGTTTTCTCCTTGGTTTTTTCTTCACATGTATAATTTTAACATTAGTTTAGTATAGTAGCGTTGGTATAACAGGGAAATACATTTAAATTCATGAACCGCATATTTAAATAAACTATAATTGCAACAGACAAAGAGCTGCTTAAAATACCTTCTCCCATTTTAAATATCTCCCCAAGGGCTGTGGGTTTTTTTAGTGCATAGTCACTGATGCCAAAACCAATTGCTCTCCTCTTAGTAACATTTGATAATCTGTAGGTTGGGGTTCTGCTGCTACAGCTGTTTCATTCCTCAGCAGAGTGTTTGGAACAATCTCTGTAGTTTGTAATCCCCCCAAATACTCATGTTTGAGAAGCAGCATTACACGATTCCCCTTCCTGGGGTGGTTCCCCTCTTCTGCAGACCAAAATGTACACATCAACACACAGTAGGATGCTAAGACTGTCCTTGTACTTCTTCCACCACCATCCCATAGTGATCAGTGGCTTTTCTGGCTGGAGTGAACTTTGAGCCCTTCTACATTCACCATATGCACCTGGAGAAGAGGCTGAAATTGTAGGAGGAAGTCCATGTTGGTCTATGGTGGCAAAAAAGTGGGAGTCGGACAGCACCTTTTCTGACTAGCAAATGACAAACAAAAATTGATACAAAAGGAGCTACCAGACTCCTGATTTTTTACATCCTTGAAAAAAGAAGCATAAACTCAAGGTCAATAAAATCATCTTAGATTTGGATTTCAGAAAAATGTTATTTTAAATACATAATGTTGATTACAATAATCATAATACTAAATAAAGTAAAATGTGTTAATGGTAGAGACATATTTTTTCTAATAGACATCGCTGTTTAGGCCACAGTTAAATTGTCTGGGCTGGGGAGGGTCAACACAAGAGGTAAACTCCTGGCCAAGTGTTTTGGTCAAGACAATCCATTTGTCTTTAATCCCATTTTATCTGATTCTCTGAAAAGAATGTCTAAAGTTTGAAGAAGGAAGGAACCTGTGCTAGGGAGGGCTTGCTGTGCTAAGAACATAAAAACTACTTATCTCACTCTCTGGTTTGTTTCACATAATTCAGTGACTGTGGAAATCCCAGTAGCAGGACATGAGGTCAATACTGATATTAAGTTCACACCTCAAGTTTCCCAGTACCTGGTATTTACAACATATACTACCCCCAATAATAAAAGGCAATACTAAAGATACTTTTTCTAAATTACAAGATGGGAAGCTACAACTTGTAACTTTTCTTACTAACCATTTAGTCTGTGGGGAAATACTCTGCCTTGTCTGGGCCCCTACAGTTTGTTCATTTGTGTATTCATGAGTTCAGTGCCTACCAGACCACAAACCTTCGTACAGCAGGTTTGTAAACTTCATACTCTCTACTCTCCAGCCCTGGGAATTGGAGCTGTTCACTTCTCTTCCTGGGAAATAAATTCTGTGAACTTTAAATAGATGAGCACAGCAAGCCTTCCACGGCAAGGATGAGGTGAACCATCTTCCTTCTACTTTGCAGACCAAATTCCTTTGTGATCATCACGGCAAATAGAGTCATTCACTGCAACAGTGACATCCCTGAAGAGATGCACCATTGGATCTCTCTCCTACAGAAGCCCAAAGGCGAATCCAGGGTTGACGGACAGGAGTTTCTTGTGAGAGGTAAAAAATGACAATGCAGAGATGGCCAAGGCAGAAATAATCAGCTAAATCATTTCTCAGTGTGAAATGTTGAGCCAGTATATGTGTGGGAGATACAGTTCTCTTCTAGAAGTCATCAAAGATAGGAAAGGCTGAAAATAGCAACTATCAATTGAATAATTATCAAGTTTTTGCTTCTTTTGTTACCTGGCAGAGTGGGCACATGGAACAGCCTACATTCTGCTGGTAAAAGGATTCTGTTAGAATGCTATTTTCGGCCAGTCACTAGAGCAGTGTTTCTCAACCTTAGCAACTTTAAGATGTGTGGACTTCAATTCCCAGAATCCCCCAGCCAGCTTGCTGGCTAGGGAATTCTGGGGGTTGAAGTCCACACATCTTAAAGTTGCCATGATTGAGAAACACGGCACTAGAGTAATAACAGAGCTCAGTCTCCTCACATACAGAGAGAGTGGCGCTGGCAGCAGCTGGATACAAAGCTGCCAGTGGTTAGGAGAGTTGAGGCAATATCCTGGCTAAAAGAGTGAGCTATTAAATTCTGAGCCAGGAATTCATTAGGTGGCTATCTGGCAACCTGCTGAAAGGCTCTATGGGGGGATTGTGAGGATTACTGTAAAGATACATGTGAAGCAGCTCGGGATTGAAGCAGGCTATATAAATGTTTATATAAATAATTCTGAACAAAACATGCTGAACTTAGCACGTTGAACTTAGTTTAAAGCTCCCTCCCTTTCTTTTGTTTGGATTAGTATTGTTCCTCAGGAGCCATAGGTGTTTTGGTGTTATTCACAATTTTATTTATTATTGATAGTTATTCATCTATGATATTGTTTTGCTGTTTTGAAGTTCTTACTGAAAGAAAGGAATGTGAGATGCTTACAGTCTCTCTGGATTGGAGTTGCATAGAAACCCCAGCAAACAAACAAACAAACAAATTAAAAAAATAAACATTGTTGCTTAGTTCAACAAAGTGCAACTGTTGGGGGGGCAATTGTATAATGCAATTTCATGTAATTGAAATTATATTAAATATAATTATTCCCCATGGATTAATAATTTTCCCCTTTTGTCACATTAAGAATGATTACTTGGTGGCCACTTTTAGAGGACACTGAAGACCATGCCCCAAACTGTTGGAAGCCAACTGCAGCCCTGGGAGCCTCATATGGTGCAATCCTAGTGCAGTTACTTTAAGTAGACAGTCAGAAGGTGAAGCCAAAAAGTAAACTGGAAGATCTGATGGTTCACCATAACCCCATCAGCAGCCATGAGCAGATGCACCAAAGGAGCACAAGTTTTCTCTTGCTCAGGTTCATGGAATCCTGTATTTTCTGTCAGGGTGGCTACATAAGGAGGTCCAGAGCAACAGCAAGACATCATCCCTGAAGCTGAAGAAACGCTGGTTTGTACTGACCAGCACTGCCCTTGACTACTACAAGTCTTCAGAGCGCAGTGCCACCAAGCTCGGGACGCTTGTTCTCAATAGCCTCTGCTCAGTGATCCAGCCCGATGAAAGAATCTTCAAAGAAACTGGTAAGAAATATGTAAGGAAGTTGCATGGTTGAGTATCTCCAAGTTCTTCTGACACCTGCAAAAAGTTCTGAGGATTTTATTGCATCCATTATGCGCAATTATAAATAGGTGGAAATATCGTGTCTGTATTTGCAATTGGACAAAGGCATAATACATTGTGGGCAAACGCCTGTATTCTGCATGCAGAACACAAATGGGCAAATATTTATTTTATTTATTTTAAAATATTTAAATAAATAAAATAAATTACTACATAAAAGAAAGAAGAAGAAAGTGAGAAAGGACGTAGCAGATGAAAAATACAATATCAGTAAAAAACAGATACCGTATTTTTCCGACAATAAGACGCCCCCATGTACAAGATGACCCCCATTTTTCCAACCCCAAATTAAGAAATCAATATTTTAAAGATAGTGCAGAACACATTTTTATTTAGTAATTAGTTAACATTGACCTGATACACTCGGTGGGAGGAGGTCCAAACCGTCTCTCTGCAGCTCTGTTTCCATGCTCTTTTGCATAACTGATTACATTCAAGCACGAGTGAAACTGCCGATAGCTTCTCTCTGCAAACAGCCTTCTCTAATTGGTTTGTTCAGCATCAGCTGATATCAGTTACACAAGGCTCGTGATTGGAGGAAGTCTGTTTGGGAGACAAGCTATTTCACTCGTGACTGGAGGCTCGCGATAGGAGGAAGCCTCTCTGCAGAGACAAAGTATGGGCAGTTTTGCCACCGCGCGGTTCTCTCCTCGCTGACTCCCTTGAATAAGACGCCCTTCAATTTTTAGGGTAAGGATTTTAGAAAAAAGTATCGTCTTATAGTTGGAAAAATACGGTAATTTACAATTGTCATAAAATTTAAGATTCATTATTTTGTTGATTGAATAATTAATTGATAATATAAAATCAAACTCATATCATCTTGAGAAATAATTGTAAGCATTACAAAATGCTGAACATTATTATTCATATTGATGTCACCAGTTTTTTTTGTTGTTCAGTCGTTAAGTCGTGTCACCAGTTTATCATTATCTAAATGAAGTGCGCGTGATCTTATGAAAAAGAAAAATGAAAAATTAATACTAAAAACAAATCCCTGAATAGCAGAATGTCAGTATTAGAAGGTGCCAGCATAGCCAACAGACTTCACAGATATTTATGGTATAAAGATACAAAAGAAAATGAAAACTTAAAAGGACCTATTCTGAAACGGTTTGAAAAGGATATGGAATTCCACAAAAACAGTAAGCCCAGTCTCACCTTTAGCCTCACCCTCACCCTAAAATGCCTTTTATTCTGGATGCAATTATTGCAGAAAAAGTGTAATTAGTATGCAGATGTGGTGTATCCAGACTCCATACTGGATACACCAAGATAGTAACTCTATGCAATTTTAATGTTTATAAATAATTTGTTGTAATCACCAGTTGGATACAATGGGAGGGAATCTAGAACTTAATATTGCTTTTTACAAATGGACAGATCTTTTGTCCTTAGTGATAAAATGGGGCAGGAGGTTCCAACTAAGAACTGCATGCCCCTAACCAGGGCTACACCCAGTGAGTGGGTGAGTTCTTACACTAAAGCACACATATTCTCACATATCATTTATTTGAAGTGGTTCAGGCACACAATCGGCTTTTCTTTTGTATATTCATTCACTTCTAGAGAAACAAAGCAGTCTTTTACATTTTCCTTGAATGCTGGGTTAGGAGAACGAAGTCCCTTCTCATCCAGTATGGGAGAAAATTAAGCTGCTAAAAGAGAAACAAATTGCTCTGCTTTTCCACTAGCAACTTGCTTACCTTCCATGCTTGGCCAGAGAAAAACAGAAAAATATCTTTAATCAGATCTTAACTCTGCATTCAGAATTGAGAAGGCCAGAAGTTATTCCTGAACTAATATTGTGCATCCTGCAGATCTTAATATTTCACCCACTAGTTTCTCGAAGCAAAATGGGCTCCCATGTTGGATGAATGATGGAACAGTCCTAATCAGGGAGGTTTTAATCAGCATTCTGATAGCTGAACCAATAGCTTTCAGAGCCTTTTGGCTGCACATTTAACATTACATCACACTGCAGTTGAATGGTATGTTAAACAGAACGTATTGCCTTCAAATCTTGGCTGGTAGCACCTCTTCCCTGTCTTCTCCATTGCCATGCTTGTTATTTACTGCTCTGCAATAGCCTATATAACCCTCTCCCCTTGGTTGTGTTTGTGCCAGCAGGCTACTGGAACATCACCGTGCATGGCAGAAAGCACTCATACCACCTCTACACAAAGCTATTGAATGAGGCCATGCGCTGGGCCTCTGCCATCCAAGGAGTCATTGACAGCAAAGTTCCCATTGAAACACCCACACAGCAACTTATTCGTGACATTAGGGTAAGTTCCTCCAAATTTTAATTAAGCTCTACACAGAAGTTAAGCGGAACTGGGGTTTATATTAATTGAAGCCACAGTTGAATCTCCTTGGGGATATGAACTCAGCTCCAGGGTACTGTCCAGCCTTTCTTGTTTTTAATCACAAATGCACTTCATAATGTATGAACCTTCTTGACTCCCATCCCCATCATAAATGTGGGAATATTTCTAAAAAAGTTATACTAGATCCTTTTATGTCACAGGCATAAAACATATTAAATCTGATGAACCTTCCTTTCTCCCTTATCATCTAACCTTTTAGGATTAGTCCCTTTGCAAAAAAGTCAATAGATGAAGAAGTGCATCTTGCAGAACTTAATATTCAAATAATCTATGAGTAGAAATCTCTAAAATTTAACTCATGCTGTATATGTGAGATCTACTTAATTATAGAAAGAGGAATAGAAAATACTCTTTAGAACTGAATTTCCTATGGTAGTCTTCCTTTTTGCCTGTCATCTTCTAAGTATGTAGTTTCTCCATGCACTAACTGTAGAATAATCCAATACAGGCATATGATTTTTTTTGGTATGTAAATGATAGACATTTGATAATATTATGTAGCTGCATAGATATGCATTTTCCACCACAGATTTTAGCTACAGTAGCAGATCTCTCATGGTGTGTGTTAGGCACATATATGTACAGCATAATAAAGGCTACATATTTTATGGGGTCAGGGGCTCAAATCATTAGTACAGCATATATGTCACATACGGAAGATCTCTGGTTCAATAGATGGTAAGTTCAGTGTAGAGAGGAAAAAAAGATTTGTCATATCAAGACCAGGGAAAGGCTGTGACTGAGACACTGGAAATCAACTGCTAGTCCAAATAAGCAGCACTGGCTTTATGGACCAGAAGGCAGATTTAAGTCTCCACACTAAGAGGAATTCTTTGCTAATCTGTGCCACAGTTCTTGCAGCTTGTCTTCTCAGGAGTGGCATTTAGGGCATCCACAGGGAGAGCTACTCTGCACATGCTCTCCCACACTGAGCCATTCAAGTGAAGAACCTGAGTATGCTTGGCCTTGAGAAAAGACAGCAGAGAAGGGATATGATTGCACTTTTCCACTAACTGAAAGGGTGTCAAGAATACAGAACACAGAATAATGGATTTAAGTTACTGGAAGGCAGATTCCAACTGCGTGTTAGAAAAAACTTCCAAACAGAGCCGTTCTAGCACTGCAGTCCACTACTGAGACAAATGATGGTCTTCCCTTCCTTAAGTGTGTTCAAGTGGAGGCTGAACAGCTGTCTGTCCAGGATGCTTTAACTTGAACTTGTTGGCCTAAAAGGCCTATTCCAACTCTCCCTCTCCAATGCCTGAGACCAAAGGAAGCTGATTCTTGGTATGGTCTAGTAAAAAGGAAGCCCCTCAAAGAAGTGCAACATGGAAGAGTATACAAAAATACTGCTTCAAGTTTCCTCAGTAAAGAATGCTATGTATTTTTTAATAAAAATCATGTATTTCTAAATATTTGAAATCTTCCCCAATAAAAGGGCTGTGCTTTAGATGTTGTATTGAATACATTTCCACTGAAGCCCTCTATAGATTTGTTTTGAAAGCTTCCCTGTGCTGAACTGTAGTCAACATGCACATCACATAATTGCACTACAGTCAGTGGGAGCATTTCTGATTACTACTAGCAAATGTACAGGGTGTATCAAAAGTCAGGCCCCATAGATAATTTATTATATAAATTAAATTAAATGTTCAGATGGGTGGCCATTTTCTTCTGAACACTTCCCTATTTGTTTGACACGTGATCTTTCAACATTCCTAAGTACAGTAATATTTTCTCTGAAAAAAAAAATTAATAAAATGTATTGTGATTGGCCTATCGGACCTGGCTTTTGGTAGATCCTGGATATTTGGAGGAAAAAGGCAAAGCTGCTGGAAACATCTCTATTACTCTCTATCTCTCTCCCTGCCCCCTTCTGTTTACTTCAGGAAAATAGTACAAATTCTGAAGTGGTAGAACAAATCTACCGAAGGAATCCCATCCTGAGATATACCCAGCATCCTTTGCACTCACCACTGCTGCCACTGCCCTATGGGGATGTTGGGATCAACAGTAAGTAACTGTGGCTTTGACATTTGGGAAGCCAAGTCAGAAGGTACAAAAGAAACAGTTGTCAAAATGTAGCTGGCGAGAGGAGATGACAAAGTTACGGAGTATCAAGTGTCATGTCTAGAAGACTAAAACTGACCAGTACAATCCTATGGATATTTGATTGAAAAGCAAGATCCAGTAATTTTAGTGGGACAAATTCATAAGTGTGCATAAGAAGGAACAATGATTTTAGTGGGATTGTCTTTAGATTAAGCATGCAAAACTGAATTTGTTCTGTAAATAGGAGGAAACACTCTTGTATTCACAATGTTGAAAAAAAAAACCATGTATGCAATTAATAATAGTAATAATATTTAACAAAAATGTATCTCACCCAAACAGATGGGAGCCGTCATGAATTATGCTGGTAATTTGGTACCCTTTTCCAAGCTGAGCTGAAAAAAATCAATTTTATTATGCTTTTTTTTATTATATCAATTATCTTCCTAGCTCAGATGGTCTTTTTCTGCCTTTCACAGCAGAGTAGAATCTACTGCCTTTCCAGATGGAAAAGAGAAGGCAGATGGTGGAGAACCCCCCTTCTACACTGTTCTAGAAGAGATGTTATGCACACTATTCTGTGTGACTGCAGTGAATGAGTAGAGCAACCTTCCCCAATCTGGCACTGTCCAGATGTGATCAGTTTCATCTACCACAATCCCATAATCTCTCATAGTTTTAGACATCTGGTGGATACCAATTCAGAGAAGGCTAGTATAGACATTTGTACTGTGCTTTGCAACACTCTGAGGGGCATATATGTGATTTTCATAAGATTACTATGTTTAAACTTGAAACTTCATAAGAAACACATACTTCCAAAGGAGATACTGTAACAGATTGTCCTCTCCCCTGCCTTATTCTTATGGCTCTTCTCCCCTTATAGTGCAGCAAGAGAAGGGCTACAGCAGTCTTCAGGATGAAGCCATGAAGATCTTCAACTCCCTTCAGGAAATTGAGTCAGTGTCTGACCCTATCCCCATTATCCAGGGCATCCTTCAGACCTGCCATGACCTCAGGGGCCTCCGAGATGAAGTCTATTGTCAGCTGATCAAGCAAACCAATCACGTGCCACAGCCCAACAGCCCTGGTAACCTTCATCACTGGCAGTTAATGAGCTGCATGAGCTGTACCTTCCTCCCTAGTAGGGGAATCCTCCGTTACCTCAAGTTTCACCTCAGAAGGTAAGAGCTATTCTACACATGCCTTACTGCTTATTGCCCCTGGGTTTGGATCGCAGCTGAAAAAGTTAAAACTAGAGCAGATGCTTGGAGAGATTCTGATCCATGCTTTATTCCCTGTATATTGTAAAAACCCCAATGCAGTATGGCTTTCAGTGTCTCTCCTAACACTCTATTACACAGTTGTGCCCTTTTTTCCCCAAAGCTGTAAATGAAAATGTAAATACTAGTCCTGAGGTCAGAAAGCCGTAAATACCCTCTGGTGGGAGATGCTCTAATTAGTACGATTTGTTTAAAACAAATGACATAATCATCTTCGTAGGTGGTAAGTAACCTATGGCCTTTGGATGAGTTTGGCCTCTCTTCTGCCCTGTACAAATGATTGCAGGGTTCTGGATCGAAATTTGCTATAGAGCACTATACCTCTTCTTTTCCCTTCCCAGAGTAAAAGATCTCTTTCTGGGCACGGAAGTAGACCAATATTCTCAATTCATCGGCGATTCACTGAAGAGAACCAAGAGCAGAGAATTTGTCCCCTCCCAGGAGGAAATACAAGCACTTATTGCTCGGGAGGAAATGACCACTACTGTCTATTGCCATGGAGGGGGTTCCTGTCAGATCACTATCAATTCTCACACCAGTGCAGGGGAGGTAAGAATACAAGCAGCTTGTGGAAGATTGGGCTGCCTAGGAACTCTATAATTGCTGTCTCTTCACTGACTGATCCAAGAAAAAAGATTAAAAAAAGCATTTACTTCATAGTGATAGCATTGGAAATGGAAGCTCTCTCTTCCTTTCTGATCCACAGACCAATTCATTAGAAGTTCTGCCTCAAATGTACATCCTTTGTCCAGTCTGTTTACAGCCTTTCCAAATCATGTCTTATAGCCTAGTCCCATTGTTGAACAATGATGGAATAACATGGTTGGTCTCAACTTCCCCACCTTCTCTCTCTCCTTCCAGGTGGTAGAGAAGCTGATCCGGGGGCTCGCCATGGAAGACAGTCGGAATATGTTTGCCCTCTTTGAGCGCAATAAGCATGTAGATAAAGCCATTGAGAGCCGGGTGATTGTGGCAGATATTCTGGCCAAGTTTGAGAGGTAAGAATAATCACTATACTTGGACTTCAGGTGTGTAAGACATAGCTGTAAAGTTGAGTATCCATAGTGTGAAAACACCCATACAAATTATTCAGATCCCATCCCCTCTGCTTAAATTTAGTCTTTGTTTCTTGCTAAGAAGGCTGTGGGTCATTTGTAACACCATGCTTCACATATCTAAATCTGTACTCACACAAGGTTACAAGTGTATCCTGGAAAATGGATGAAGTTTTTTCAGCCCTTTCTGTTTCTTCGCCTCCCTAGATCTGGGCCACATGTTGCCCCATTAGCTATAATGCCTGAAGTTTCTCACAAACAGCAGCAGCATCTCATAAGTTTCCTTGTCCCCACTTCATACTACTATTCACAGGGATGTGAAAATATTGGTGGTGTACCGTATGCTGAGTTCTTCTAAACGCTACAGCAGGAGTTGCAAGAATAGTTTTCAGTAACAACCCTGTGACATCTTAGGCTTCTTGATCCATGACCCAAATGGTCACCAAACTCTCCTCTCATGTTTAGACTTGCTGGAGCCATGGAAGAGGATGTGGATGGCCATTGGCAGCTGTATTTCAAACTGTATTGCTTCCTGGATGTTGAAAATGTTCCCAAAGAGGGAGTGGAATTTGCCTTTATGTTTGAGCAGGTAAGCCTTCCACGGGTTCATACAACTTAATTGGGTCAAGGATGGGTTTAGTATGTTGAGCCAATTGGGAAACTTAATCAGCAGTGGGACAGGAGAGGTTTCGCCTTAGCCCCAAAAGCCTGAGGGTTGTTTTAGATTAAAGTATTCTCGGCTTGTCAGCAGTGCCAAGCAAATGCCCAAAACCTTTCAACATTGGGCTAGTTTTTAAAGCACATCCAGTCAGTCCTGGATAAAAAGAATTAGAGATATCCAGAGGCTGAAAAACATTCTGAATTTCAGAATTCAGTACCAAGGTTAACAGGACAGAACATACCTCCTCAAGGTCAAGTGGCTACAGAGCCCAAGCCAGACCTATTGCTGCCTTCTGGGCAGCCAGTGGGAAAGGGGGCAGTGATGAAGACTTGCTTGCACCCCATTGGTATGAAGCCTTATTAAAAAACCATACGGAACTGGAAAAAGTAGGTGGGAATTCCATATTCCCTAAAATGATAGTTCTTGACACAGTTAGTGAGAGTATGTACTGCCAGGAGGATTGATTAGGATTGGGTTAGGAGCTGACTGGGTTAAGACATTACATGAATGAATCAGGAGGTTGGTGGTTGGATGGATCAGATTGCGATGAAGAGCATTTACCTGCTTTAGCATGTTGCTGTGGACAAACCAAATTGATCTACATTACCCGAGAAAACAAGATGTGAATCACAATGTTGTAATTACAATAAAATGGAATTCCAAAGTTAGAGCAAACTTTTATGCTGCTGAACATCTTCTAGATTTTAATCATAATAGCTGTGAGCTCACATTTTGCACGAAGCCTTAGTACTAGTATCACCTGTGAGGTATATGTCCTGAAAAGTGATACTATTTTAATAGAGTGTCCTAACAAATGTAAAATATAAAAATCTGGGAATAATTGTTACTTCTGACTTCAACAGGCACATGAAAGTCTCATTGATGGCCATTTCCCAGGCCCAGAGGAGACCCTGCAGCATTTGGCATCGCTGAGACTGCAGTACCTTTATGGGGACTATTCCAAAATCTCCTGGTCCCTCGATAGCATCTATCCAGTGAACCGGCTGAAGTTGAAAATCCTGCAGTCAATGAAGAGTAGTGGCTCCAGCAGCCACGCTCTGGAGAGAAGGCGGACCAGCTTCCTGGAGGGCACTCTAAAGCGCGGCTTCAAGACAGGCTCAGTGAAGAAGCAAAAAGTGGAAGAGGAGCAGATGGCAGAGATGTGGGTGAAAGAAGAACTGTCAGCAGCTCGGGCCAGCATAACAGAAAAGTGGAACCAGCTGCAGGGGTTGCCGCAGCAACAAGCCATGGTGGCTTACATGGCAATCATGAAGGAATGGTCAGGTTATGGCTCCACTCTCTTTGATGTTGAGGTGAGAGGGACATAGAAGAGCATGTGGGTAAGGTACTGTGATGCTCATCAGCACCATTATCTCTGAACATACCTTCACCTATAGCCCCAGCGTCCTCCTGATGTTTGTGTTTTTCCCTTCAGTCCGTTAATTGGTTTGTGAGGGTAAAACATTGGCCTCTATCCACCTGACATCTTAGAGCTCTCGGTCCCATATGGACTGAAACACAATCCAAGGAAGGAAACATAGCATGAGACAAAGGTTTTGCCCTTTCAGTACTCCCAGCTGCCAAGGAAGGAAGGAAAGGAGGGACAAGGTAAAGAAGAAAACTGGGATGGCAGTAAGAAAAAGAAGGAAGCTGGGGGTGTACGTACAGTATGCATGTTTTGGAGTTGGTGATTCTAGATTTGTATTGCATTGTGAGGTTCAGATAACACCTCTTGTAATCAGGGTCTTCAGAAAATTACTTGCTTTCTGGCATCACCTGCTTGTCTTTGTTTTGTGACTGGATGTGCCCACCCTGAAAGCTATTTTGTGATCTGGCATTCCCACATTGCTACCATTTTGTCATGTGCCCATGATATTTTTTCAAAATCCTGTCCCTTTGCTCAAAATGTCTGTAGACAATTCTTGCACCTGAGTTAACCGTTTCTAAAGTATTTTTATTTATTTATTTTTATTTATTCATCAAATTTGTCACCATCCATCTCATGAAACGACTCTGGGCAGTTTACAACAAGATAAACATTCATTAAAATACAACATAAAAACTATCCTAAAAATAAATAGGTTCCAAGAAGATGGAAAATTGGCAAGTAATTCCAGGGATTTTTATGCATGTTGTTTCAGCCATCTTTATATAAAAAAAAAATCTTACACTGTTGTATTATCCCTGTGATAAGGAAGGTACCTGTGATAAAATTCTACAATGACTTGCTGAAGAGCTCGTGCAATATAAAAGTTAAGATGCTCAACAGAGAACTGGAGATTTTCACTTCAAAAATGTTCAACACTGAGCTGGGACTTTAATCGGGGATGGCTTCTTTCACAACTTGTTGCTTTAATTACAATAGTGGCTCTTAATATATCACTTCTGAACATGGACACTTCCAATTTTCTGTCTGGATAAGGACTATTTTTGTTGGGACAGGAAAGTGTGTCAAGAGTCCAATTGTTATAGCTGGACACTAGATGTTATACAGGGCACACGCACCTGAGCTAGTAGCTTGCTGGGGGGCTCTGAAAGACATCCCTAAATGGTAGATGTGTACAGTGGTACCTCGGTTCACAAACGCTTCTGTTCACGAACAATTCGGTTCACGAACAGCTCCGGTCGCAAAATTTTGCCTCCGTTCGCAAACTCCGCATCGGGTGACGAACAGGATCCGCGGCCATTTTCCCTCCCGTGACACGTGGTCGCGGCTTCCTGTAGGGAGGGGGACTCTCCCTCCAAGCAGTAACCGCCTCCCCACCCGCCTTCCTGTCCTCCACGCCAGAAGTCGCGTCGAGCAAGGTTAGCTTTCTCTCTCTTCGTACTGTACTTTGTGTCATATTTTTGCGGTTTAAAAAAAAAAACATATGGTTCAGAACGGATTAACCGTATTTACATTGAACCTTATGGGAAAATTTGATTCGGTTCACGACCAATTCGGTTCGCGACCAGAGTCGCAGAACGAATTAAGTTCGTGAACCGAGGTACCACTGTACTTGCAAAACATTTATTTCAAGTACCTTTTCCCTTCCCTTTCCAAAGTTTCCATTGCTCCTTTTCCAACTGATCCTACACATTTAATGCCTCTTAAAATGACATCAGTGGCTAGAAACCCTCAGCACAAAGTGCACAACAAGCTAAGGCCTGTATAATTTCATCTGCCAAACAATTGGCTATTTTCTTTTCTTTTGTGGGTGGAGAAGTCCTTGTATTAAAGGATAGCATAGAAAGTTTCTGAAAAATAAGCAATTTTAATTTTATTTAATACTTTTCAATTGATGTTTTGAGAAATCTTTGCAAAATTCATTAATGGAAAAAGACAAGGGTTGGAGGGGCCTGTGGGTGGGGTGGGGAAAGGAGCTGTTTATACATCATGTACTTCCTGTCAATTTTGGCCAAGCGTGGTTTCCTCAGTTACACTATACCATCCCTGTTTGCTAACACTTAATTCTTTTCCTGTAGTGCAAAGAAGGTGGCTTTCCAAATGACCTTTGGCTCAGCGTCAATACAGAGAACGTGTCACTGTACAAACGGGGGGAGCCGAAGCCTCTGGAAACTTTCCAGTATGAGCAAATTATCTTCTTTGGAGCTCCCCAGCCCAACACCTTCAAGCTAACTGTGGATGAAAGAGAGATGTACTTTGAAACCCCCCAGGTACATTTTAGGGAATTGTCTCAAGAATTCAAGCAGCCTCAAGAATGACTCTTCTAAAGCAAGATGGGCTAGACTAGTGGTTCTCCAACATTTTGGACTCAGGACCCCTTGACATTCTTAAAAATTATTGAGGACCCCAAAGAGCTTTGGGTTTTGTAGGTTCCATCCATCCATCCATCCATCCATCCATCCATCCTGTATTAGAAATTAAAACTGAGAAATGTTAAAATATTTGACTTGCGGACCCCTTGAAAGGGTCTCAATGACCTCCAGGAGTCCCCAGACCACACTTTAGGAACCGCTGGGCTAGACAAAGTATATGGTATAGCAGCTAATTATGTAACTTTAATTGGGAAATTAGGTGGCTGCTAAGCACATCAGGCAATCCCTTCATAGACCAAGTTTTCTTTCTGCTGTTTGCTCTAAATCCAGAACAGAAAACAGGCTAAGACCTTCTAATATATCTTAGGGTAATCTTGGGTAGATAGGCAAGAGCTTCTGAATTTTTGAGCAATAGCAAGTAAAATAATCTTTTAAAACTGCCATAGCGTACTCTGGATACATTTTTGTATGTGAGAGGAAGAATTCCTTTTCTAGGATGATGACAGCCACACAGATTCATTTTTTACACGTTTATTTATATATCTCAAGTTCTAAAATGGGCATTTTAAGCATTTACTAAAAATTTGCAGAAAGATAGAATTCTAATAAAATAATGACCCTAAAAACAGTTTAGCAACAATAGTATCAGAAAAGAAAGTTTTAACTAATTATTTGATTAAGCCACTCTGATACCTTCCATGTGTATGTTGAATTTCATCTTCCATTATTTCCAGCCAACACAATTGTTATCTATGCCTATTGGAAATTATGGATGCTACATATCAGTACACAGCTGGGGAATGCTAAATTGTGCATTGTAGGCTTACATTTCAATCACGGTGTATAACGTTGATTTACAAAATTATGTATTCAACTTGTCTTTGGACACTATGAGAAACCACAGTGGTTTCCTAGTCTACAAAAGGGTTCTGATTATTCTCTCCTCTTATTTCAATAGGTAGGAGAAATAATTAAGATCATGAAGGCTTATATCAACATGATTGTGAAGAAATGCTGTAGCATCAGATCAGCCACCAGCTTGGACAGCCATGCAAGTATCTGGATGAGGTGATTAAGTTGGTGGAGTTAACTGAGCCACTGAGAAAGCCACGTGCTGTGGCTCAGCCAGATTTGTGGCAGATTCTTTTTGTAAGAAAACATTACTTCATAACTCTCCTTCCAACATATTGCCTGAGAGATACATAAAGGGATAGAGTTGACATCCAGAGCTTTCATAATTAAAATTACAACCACGCAGGCCAGTAACCTGAGGCAGTTTTATGTGGGAGCCCACTCTTTCCCTGAGCCCATTCTTACGGGACAGATCTTACGGCAAGGACAAAACAAGAGCCATCTTTGCCTGAAAAATCATCGTATGAAGACCTTTTCTGCAGGAAAAGCAGCAGAAGGATGGTAAGCTAGTACCTGCAAGAATTCCACATCGGGAAGAGATGGAAGTTCTTTTGTTAGTTCCGCATTGGGTGGAGCTTGTGATTCCTCAGAAATGAACTGCTACATTTGAGCAGACTTCGTTTTTGCAAGACTGTTACCATCACCGGTGGCTTCAAGTTGATGACTTAAAACTTCCAAATCCGTTTTCAGTACTACTTCTATAAGAAGCTACTTCATGTTCAGCAGGCATGGATATACTTACCGAGGCTTGGGACTCCCGTTACGCGGGAGATCAGCTGCTACAAGGCTGCATAGATGTAATGACATGGCACTGTTCCTTCTTCAAGTCCTTTGTAATTTTTCATGCTGCATGTTTGGGGAAGTGCCACTTAATAGAAAAACATTTATCTGGTTCATTCAGAGGATAAGGTCACATTTTGTATCCTGTATGCTGCAGTTCTCTTTCTTCCTTGGCAAGGAGTTTGGACTTTATATTTTCTGCACTGCCATCATATGGAAGCAATGGGAAGAAATGGTGGTAAGATGGACAGAAATAATGGATTTCTACTCTTAGCCTGAGTACATCCTCCTCTGGTCTGATGCCTACAGATATGTTGATGGAATTGTAACTGAACACAACTAAAGGGTACCGGGCTGGAAAAAGATGCTCTCAGGCTAAGGTTAAATGTGCTTTGTGTAAGAAAATAGCGCATTGGTTCACTTGCACTGAAAATATTTTTAAAAACCCCTAAATGAAATACTGTAATAAAATACTCCAAATTCCTTACTAAGAAAAGAGAAGCTCTGAACCTTCAATACAATTTGTGCAAATTAAACAGGTTTATCTTTAGATCTAATTTATCTGGGTTTGGTAGCAACAAGAAATAGAAGAAATTAGGCACAAGAGGAAGCTCCTGTCTCAAAGTATGAAAAACTGGCTCACCCGGTGCTGTCCAGATGCTTTGGATTAGAACTCCCCCAGTCCCTTTCTAGTGGCCATGGTGGCTGGGACTAAAGAAGAATCAAAATATCTAGACAGCACAAGGTTATCAAACATCTGTGAAGTATTCTTTCACAGTTTTAAGGGTCAGGATCTTATTAAATATAATTGGGACACCCAAGCTCTTGAATTGTGTGCCCTTGCCCAATCCTGCATTTATATTACTTTCTGTCATAGTACAAATGTTTCCCATTCCAGAAAATCCTGATGTTTCTCACTCCCAATGCAGCTAAGCAACATCTCCCAAACTGGGCTTCCTCCTGATGGGTGAAGTTCAGTTCTTGGAGTTCCCCAGGCTGAGGAATGCTGAACTAGAGAGAGCTGCCTACCATCTTCTGGAAATGTCTAACAATGTCCAGGCTTCCCAGAACCCAAAGAAAATGGACCTTTGCAAAGGATTTCCCAGGCAGTGACCCATCTTTCCCTCCTGTCCCTGGGATTACAAATGTGGGACCATGACCATGTGAAGAAGTTTCCTGGTAACAGGATCACAATTACCATCTTTTTAAAGAGATTCTCTGCCACAATGGAGGAACAATTAGGGGCACCCCCAAAGATTCTGTGCATGTTGTGTAATTGCATCAGTCAGGCTGGACCTAAACATCACAATTAATCTCTCTCTAGACGTTGCCTTAATATGCCAGGCTGAGTACCCTTCAGTTCCCCTTCCTTGGCTCTTTTCAGTTTCTGAAAGTGGAACAGAGGAACTGGTAGAAGAAACACTTGATCTTATTTTTTGGTCCAATACACTGACTAGGACTAGGACAGGCTTCCTCAACCAAGTGCCCTCCTAATGGATCCAGAATGTCCAGTCGGTGCAGCTGGTATGTTGTAAATTGGAGCGTACCAATTAGTTTCTACATATGTGGAGGGCACCACTTGGAGGAATCCCGGACTTCAGTCTTCTCAGTATATTCTTCTGCTCCCTTGAACCTGCAATACTACTGCTATACATCCTGGCTCACGGGTTGCTGCAGGCAGCTAAAACCCAAATGGGAATGTAACAGGCATTAACTGTATTGCAGATTTGTTTCTGCACTTCTTTGTTTAATTTGTAACTGGCTTTACAAAATTGAGGTTTAATAAATTATTGATTGCGTAATTATTTTCCTTTAGTTTTTTGTTTACAGGCTTGGTTTGAATTACAGTGAAATACCTAATTTCTAGTGATTTTTTTCTTTGTGACCAGCACTGCTTTTCACACACGAATACTCCAAAGCATTGATTATATCTAATTAAAATTTGATGGAAAAATGCATTGTGATCAGGATTTGGCTGAGGCTATTAAAGAAGCTCTCCCTATGCTGGTGGGCCATGTCTTTGTAATTTAAAAAAATCACTTCCAGGGGAAGAAGAATTAGCACAGGCTGGCTTAAAATGCTATATTTATGTTGATTTCCCATATGACTTGCTAAACCCCCTTCTAAGCTCCTGAACAGATCGGCCTTATGTGACCTGGCCTCATCCAGTTAAATTGGACTGTAACTTCTAGTTCATGCCTCAATTTTTCAATGTGTTTTTAGAACATTATGAATGCTCTTATCAGTGGCAGCTCAAAGCAAAATAGATAAAACGGGCCCTAGGATGAGCACTCCAGAAATTTCAACCTTCTATTACCTTTCCACTAACATTTTTTGTACAGAACTCTGTACTGTTATCAGTTAAATGACAGTAAAATTTTATCATTCTTCCACAAGATGATTTTTTTTAATGTAAACAGTCATAATCTACTGTATCGAAATGCATGGCAAGGCTGCAGAAGCAATCCTGGTGGTGTTCTCTGTCATGTTTCCACCTTCTCTGCTTTCACCAATTCGTGTGCCAGGTTAAACTGACAGGGGAGCAAGTTCATAAGCCATGCAAGGCAGCACGAAATGCACGGCATAGATCTAAGCCCCCGTACTTCACTTCTAAGTTGGTTGCCTCTCATTTTCCCTGAAAGACTGCTATTGATACAGGAATGGGCAACCAGGAGGACAGTCCTATGGAAGAGGAAGGTGCTTTTGCTAATGGCACCACTATCAAGCAAGACAAGTTAGTTTATTAAGGGGAAAGCTGGAGCATACTGTTAAAGAAGCCACATAGTCTCAGCCCCACAGATAATATCCGAGAGGAAAATATTCTTTTAATTCGAACTGAGAAGTTACATGTTGCCTTCCATTAGCATGTGGAGGCTTCTGATCATGAGAGAAACACTTTGCTAATGGGTTCTCGTTTCCATTACTGGCCATCCCTATAGTTCTGAAGATGCACCCACAAACAACACCATCATCACAGCCAGGCAACTCTGGCCCAGAGGCTATTGAAGCATACTTTTTATTCCACAAATGCTCACAAAAGAAGGCACAGCAAATAGCAGCCGGTAACTAGCATCTGGAGAGCAGCTCTAGCTATACAAATGCATCGCTTTACCAACACTTGGGAAATGCACAGGGAAACCAGGTGTATTTTCTTCCAAGGAGCCATGGATTAGATTGAGATTAGTTTATTTGAACACAGGGGCTCCCTGGCCTAACAGCTAAAATTAAATAATTTTAGCAATTTAGTCCCCTGCAATTTAGTGAGAGAAATACACATAGACTAGATCTAATTCATGGCCCTTAAAAAAGGTGATGAACATTCTGAACTATTTTAGCGATAACATTGGTGAACTGGCAGCTTGCAGATCTATACTAATCTGGAGAGGCTCGCAGACGGCTTTGGCAACACAAATATTGAGGAGGCAGGATGGAAGGAAACAACAATACATCCCTGTTCTGGTCCCAATAGGAAACAACTCTCACAGTCTCATCCACCACAGGAAAGAAAAAAAACAAAACTATCCCACTCTGCATAGCCCAGCTTCCTCATTTGGGTCCTCTGTATGCGATTTCCAAAGGCAGTCCAAACTCAGCTAGAGACACACACACCAGTTCTGGAAGGCTGCACGCATCAGACATGTCCCTGTTCTGGTCTCATTAGGGAATATTTTCCACTCTGCCTCCTGGCTGCAACCAATACACACACACACACACACACACACACACACACACACACACACGCAGAGCCCAACCAGGTCTTTGATCCTAGACTGGAAAAGCTACCATAGAATGTTTGTGGGAGGGACTGAAAGGCAACCCCCCTCCCCAGCAGCAATAGCAAAACACTGCTATTCTCAATTACCTGGGAATGGGGAGTGAAACCGGGAAGCCTAGCTCCTGCATGGGACCTTCACTCTCAGCCACTATTCTGCACCATCAAAAACAAGCTAGTCAATAGTGAGGCCCCAGCTTGCAGTAGTGGGGATTTTCCTGTCCACAGGGCTAAATCCAGCAAGGTATTCCCCACCCAATTCCTCCAGCACGTAGCACGCCCTGGGGGAACTCAGCCACAGAGCTTTCCTTCTTGAGGGAGGCCCTGACCTCTCTCCGCAGCCCAAACTGAGAGCTGGTTTCTGTCAAGGGAAGAACAGCTCAGGACTGCATCCCCGTCCACCCTCTCTCGCTCTGCTGAAGGACAAAACTCAGAACGGACCACATTTGGAACGAGGAGTGGCCACAAAACCTAAGCCCTGGGACTGCTTTGCCAGTAACTGCTACTGATGGAAGGAAAGCTGGCATTCAAGAAGCGATGACTTTAGGGCTGAGATTTCCAAAGCAGCCAGAAGCTATCGAGAGATGGAGTACACTACGCTGCTCCAATACATAGATGTGACAGGCTAGCTAGGATCACCTCTGCCCCTATGGCTTCTACAGAAAGAAGGAAGGGAAGCTTTCAGCCTATTTTAATTAGGAAACAACATCTGCCAGGCCACTCTCTCTCGTGTACCAAACCCAAGTAGTGTTGGGCAGGAACTCAAGAGTCCCTTGGCAGGCCAACTGCAGCAGCAGCAGCAGCAGCAGCAGTCCAAGGCTGGAGAGCGACAGGATAAACACGTCTCTTCAACTCACACCCAGCAGGTGCAGGATTCTTTACCCAGGGGTGAGCTGAGGATAGCTTGCCAGCACAACCACATCACTACAGCAGACATGAGCTACTGTCTGCCCTCTCAGATACGATATGCTTTGCTTTCCCTTCTTAACCTGCACAGAGATGTTCTCTAAACTCCTTTTAGAAAGGCGAGTTGAGGGGGAGGGATTATCGGGTATAATCCTACACAGCCAAGCAGCAGCAAGGAGCTGGGAAAGGATACCGAATTAGGGTTGTGCCTGCGCTTGCGTGCTTCCATAGAGAGGGAGCAGGGAAGACACTCAAGAGCCCATCACCTCTCCGCACTGTCATTACTGGCATCCCCTTCTCTCTTGCCCACACCTCAGATGCGGAAGCCCCTGCTGTTCCCAGAGAGATCTGATGCTCCTACGCCTGGCCTTTCCTCTCCCAGCAGAAAGGAGATTTGGGAATGGAAGAGGAGCCTAGATTCAGAGCAAACCCTTCAGCCAGTAGCTTCTGCCAGCCCTTTCATAACACATCAGCCCAGGAAAGGAAGTCTCCTTCCTTGTGCTCAGATGACCCAAAGGCACCACGTGCGGCAGAACAGGAGGAAAAAAACAGTGACGGGAGAAAGAGAGGCTCACACCTAATTGGCGGATGCATTCGGGCCGTGCTTCCCATCCACCCTGCCTTTGGCCTGGAGAATCAGAAAGGCTTTCCGCCATCTCTCACGTACTTTGGCAGCAGCAAATAGTGCTATTGGCATGGAGAGCACAGCCTTTGCTGGCAAGAAAAGCTGGCTCCCTCCAAGGTTGGCGTGGAGGGTGGGGATACGCTAGCCCTGACACAGAGCCACACATGTCACTTACACAGCCTCACCCGGGGCTCAAATAGTAAAGCCAGAGCTGTCCTGAGCAAGAGCATCAGCAGCTGGTCCAATGACTACTGGGAGAAGATGCCTTTGAAACGGATCTTGTCCTCGTCGTCTTTCGCACGCAGGCGGGCCTCCAAGCTGCGCAGCTCCCGAGTCACCACTGGGGCCAGCGATGGATCCAGCTGCAAAACCTTGGCGAAGTCGGCCTGAGCCTCAGCTGCATTCCAGACAGCGGCATGAGCCTTGGCTCTCTTGAAGTAGGCCTTGACGTTATCTGTGGGAGGAGTGGCCACTTGAGTAACCCAGGCAGGCTCCAGGGCCTGATGCCAAGGCCACCTGGTGGCCTGCTCTAGTTTCCGCCTTGATCTTTCTCCTCCCCATTAGATCCCTGAGCCACACTTTAGTCTTCTCTACCCTTCAAACATACTGTGGCTCCTCTCTAGTGCACAAGCTTCCTTACCTTCATACTTGTTGAGAATGGAAGAGCAGTGATCCAGCACCTCATAGTACTCCTCACTCAGCAGCTTGCACTGGCAGTAATTCAACAATAAAGGAGTGATCTGTTGATCCAGCTGGATCCAGTCCGGAGATCCTGGCTGCTCCTATGGCATGGAAAAGAGAAAGGTCACAAAACACGGGTGAGTTGTGGCGAGGTCTGCCCCACAGACTAGAACGCTTGTAGGCTGGCCTGGGACAGAACTGCTTGTGGTGGCAGCAAGGTCAAATCCATGTGGGGCCAAGTCCTTATGAAATGAGGAGAGAGATGGAAGATATGGCAAATAGGAGGGAGGACCTGAACCTTTCCCACACAAAGCTGCCTGTTTATCTTTCTCTGACAAGGACTCCATCCCATCTTGAGGGGGAATGATGAGGAAAATTATTTCAGATGCCAATTTCTGCAGGAAAACATAGGTCAGGGAGGGGAAGGAAAGAACAAGGGGCAGATTTCATCTTGCACACGGGTCTGCTAGTATCATGTCAAATTTGGCCCAAGAGCCTTTTTAGGTATATGACCTGATGGAGAGAGAAATCGTGTGTACCTTGACAAATTATGTTACAGAGGAAATTCTGGCTGCTCCTCAGATCCTGTCATAGAGTTGCAGGAGTGAGGAAGAGTGCTACTGCTTTGATATAATTACTCGGGGTATACAATCCCTCTCTCTAATTGGAACTGAGCCAGGAGTGCCTCAGAGTAGTTCTGATGATTCAGGAGGGGTCCTTCTTACTGGGGTGAGTATATGGAAAGTGAGACGGGTGGAATTTAGGCAAGTTTTTTCAGATGTGGGCACATCTGGAATTTGGAGAATATGTGATAAGTACGTTCATTCACAACAGAGCTGCCAGGGGAGACTTTTCTGGTAACAAATCCATTTAGGCATCCAAGAATTAGCAAATTAGCCACCTAGGATGCTACAAGGACTCTTTGTTGGGCCCAAAGGCCTTGTTGCCTAATAACAATAACAACAACAACACACTTTACGCTGCAGAATACCAATTTCCTTGGCCATTTTTTTAAAACTGAATAATCTTCATAAACTCAGGTGGGATAGGGAACTTGGTGGACCCCAAAGGTCACAACTGGAGGCACACTGGTGATCACAGATGGCACTACTCCTAACCCTGGTTTAGGCAAAATAAACCCAGTGTTGCATAACTAGGAACCTTCTGACTGAAAGGAAGAAGTCTCACGGAAGCTCTGCCTCAGAGAACTTGTTGAATCTAAGGCGAGAAATTGTTCTGGGTCAGGCTGAGCTTTAGCTAGTTATGCACGTGACCTACAAGCTACATTTGTACCTGCACAATGAAAGTGAGTTAGGAGTTCTGCTAGATCTAGAGTGGAAATCCCTCACTGACTTGGCATTTGCTCCCCTGAATGGTATTCTAGTGAAACAGCTCCCAGCTGGAGAGAGGTGCTGCAGGGTAGCCCCACCATCAGTCACCTTCATTTGCAGGTTCTTAAGGCAAGCGATAGCATCGTAGTACTTGGCAGCAGCCTCCTGCACTTTGCCTTCCTTGTAGAGCTCATTGCCCTCCTGGTGGATCAGGGGCACAGCCTTCATCTTCTCCTCATCTGACATAGCCCATGGATCCTGCCGGTACGTGCCTGGGCTTTCCACCTGGTGTGGCACAAGGCAATAAGCATGGTTAGATCACAGAGATAGAGAAACCAGGCCCCTAAGAACCAGCCTGCTTTTGGTCAGAACCAGTACAATGGAGTGGGAAAGGCATTGGACTGGCACCGGGGAGACCCAGATTTAAGTCCATTTTCAGCCACAGAAGCTCCTGGGGTGCCCTGGGGCCTGACCCAGCCTATCTCACAGGGAAGTTACCATGGGGAAAAATGGGACGTGGGAGTGCTGTGTATGCTGCCTTGAGCTCCTGGAGGAAAAGTGAGGTATGTACGTAACTAAGAAATGAGTAAAATAAATAAAAAACTGTCTCAAAGTTGAAGAGGTTGGTGCAGGGTAAGAGGGAGGAAGAGGACTTGCGTTTCTTCAGACGGCTTCTTTCTCTCTGTAGGATGGCAAAAAGCATGCTGCCTTTCCCCCTTAAAATGAGACCCAACAAAAGGATGGCAAAATTTTCTCATGTGCTTGTGCCAGGAAAAAGACTAAGCCACACCCCAGCTGTCCCAACGTCCATCGGAGGGCATCTGCCTTCTCCTTGCTTCGTGCAGCCATGCGCTCATGTAGGTAAAAGACCCCCAAACACGTCAAGCCCAACCATCCTTCTGATTCTGTCTAGCCCAGAGGACCTCACCTTTCCTTCCCCCTCACCTTGAGCACCTCAATGGCAAAGATGAGGGGCTGGGGGTTTTGCTGGAGCTCATCAAGGTCCGGGTAACCCAGCGCATGATGCTCATGCATCTGGGCAATGCCACAGCAATGCCGCTGTCCCTCCAGTGGATCTTTCCCGGCTGCGATGTTCCTCAGGCTCTTGGACACCATCGGATATAAGACCACGTGCTGGGAAAGCAGGAGAGGGGGAGACAAATGGCACGGCCGTGAGGGAATGAATCTACCTCCCCACCTAGGAAAAATGAGCAGCAGGCGCACATTCTGAAAGAAGGAAACCCTGCATTCCTTTACTCATGCCAGAGCCAATATCAGATCGAGGTCCCTTTACGTTTGAGCCACAACAGAAGAATGTGGGAAGGGACTATTTTCCTACTCCTAATACTCACTAACATTCTGCACTGCAAAACTGTGTTTCCATGTACACCACACAGGCTAAAGAACTTGCTGCTTTCTTTTACACAGTCTTAATCTGTAAGGGGCAAAGTTGCACATATACATTTTACGTCATTTTACTCTGTAAGGGACAAAGATGCACACATATAAGAAAGAAGTCATTCTTCCTCCTTACTCTGTATTAGCCAGACCAAACCTAAAATAGTGTCCACTCTTGGGCACTGTGTTTTAGGGAGGACCTTGACAAACAAGGGTGACCAGAAGACAGCAACCAAGATGATAGTGGCCTGGAAGGAAAAACGTATGAGGAACAGTTGGAGGTGGTGGACGTGTTTAGCCCAGAGAAAATTGTGGGGACACCTGTTAGCTGTCTTCAAGTATCTGAGGGATCCTCCTGCAGAAAATGGGGCAAAATTGTTTAGAGCTGCTCCAGAATAAGAAATAATGGGTTTAAATTATAAGAAAGTAGATTTCAGTTGAACATCAAGGAAACTTTTCTAATAGTACAATCAGTTCAATAGCAGCACAGACTGTCAGGGACATGGTGGAATTTCTTTCACTGGAGTGCTGAGATGGCCATCTGTCTGAAATGCTGTAGTCGTGGATTCCTGCACTGGGAAGGGGGTTGGGCTAAATGATCTCCAAGTCCCTCCCAACCTTACATGCTACGATTGTATGAATTCTCTGCCAGATTCTCCCCAAAAGCAGGAATGGGAAATACCTTTGTGTCACACAAGAATTCAGCCACCTCACCCTCCTGCATGCTGTGCAAAATGGTTTCCCAGACAGGCAGCTTGAATTTCTTGCCGATGATCAGCTCCATAGGCTTGTCCCGGATACGACTATCATCTAGAACTTTCTGATCTGAACTGCAAAGCATTGTGCGATAGTGGAAAGTAATCTGAAGAGAACCAGAAGCAGAGCAAGTGAGTAGGTCACACCACTGATCTACCAGAACAGACTATGTCAGGTATTTTAAGTCATTTCCAGTATGGAGTTCAAGGATGCTGATTTAATATAGAATTGACCACATTGCAAAGACACAGAACATTTGGTGACGGTGAAAACAAGGTTGGTATTGTGCAACGCTCTGTCTCCAAAGCTGAAAAGATGCTTCAAAGCAGGCCATTTTGCAACACCATACCAGTTAGTACCTCCTTAAAGAATCTTCATCTTCATCTTGAATTCTCCTGGTAGCATCATGATGTCAAGAAAATACACCCTGGAGAGTTACTGAAGCAGTGTGTCCTGCTCACTCCAAAGCACCTAATTGTACCCTGTTTGACTCAAATGCATATTTTTCTTTGATCGCGTGGCTACTGCACTAACCCTGGGAAAGAGGTGGTTTCTTTAAGGACGTGCCAACAGGTATGCATGCACACCCATACCTGTTCCAGCTCTGGAACCAAAACACTGCATTTCCTGAAGAGCAACTAACAGAGATTTTTTAAAAGACCTGATGACTGACCTATCGATACCAAGAAATGGATTGCTCAAGTGGCAGAGCGCAGACTAACCAAGTGGAAAAGAAGCATTTTTGTCAAATGTAAAGAAGGCCAGCTGGCAGAAAAGGGGAAGGGGAAAGCTGGCAGAAAAGGGGAAAAACACTATCTTGGATGTGGAGCAAGAAAACTCAGTGAGGGTCACCTTCCCAGCAACCAATGCCATCCATTCCTGCCCTCTGAATACGGCAGCTGGCCCATCCCAACACTGGGGCAAACAGATAGTGCAGAACAGCCCCATATACCACTCGAGGGGCTTTTCTGGCTGAACAGTATGGTATAAATTGTTCAAATGGGTATGTAAGGGGGCAGCTCCATGCTCACATTCACCCAAATTGATTCTAATCTTTAGGTTGGAGATTGGAGACAGCTCATATTTCAGTTACCTAGATGTGCGTGCAAAGAAGAAACTAAAGGGAAGCTAATGTGCGTAAAATGATCTTGAGATTAAAAACAAAAAACAAAGGTTGACTTTTGGTGACAACATCATTTTCTTGGCCCTGTGACAAAGCTGGCTTGCTGCTAATTTCTTCCAGGATTTTTTTTTTAACTTCCCACTTTAGTCTAGAGCCCTGGTCCTCCCTGGGGGTCTTCTGTCCTAGCAGTAACCAGGCCCAATGTCGCTCAGCGGCCAAACCCAGACAAGGTCAGCCAGATGTTATCACCACCTGAAAACCCCTCCTAAATTCAGCAGTGGCAGCTTTCAGGTGCGGGGCTGCTTGTGGCCTTTCTAATTTTGTAAATCTGGCCAGCTCTAGCCGGCAGGGCCACTGGTGAGGGCTGCTGGAATTGTCCAGCAACATCGAGAGGGCTGCCTCCATTTCTCTCTACAGAAGGAAGACCTCCCTTGCTTACCCCAGATTTCCCCAATGTGGTATCCTCGAAATGCGCTGGACTACTATTCTCGCTAACCAACTGGGATGACACTGAGAGCTGACCAGATTTATCAGTATTCAAAGTGGGAAGGAAGGACGGAGAGCGACCGATTTACGTAGCCATGACCTAGACCGGGAGCAAAGGAGTGGAAGAGGGCAAATCGGCATCGAACGTTCCATTTCGTTCACGAGGCCTCCCGCCCTCTTCGTCCCCACTCGCCCAGGTCCACAACCCATCGCGCACGCGCATTTTAGTCTAGCCAGTAACGCTTTCCTTTCTGTTGGCGCATGCGCGCTTCTCGGCCCGGTTCCGTTATTTCCGAGGGAACCGTGCACGATCTTTTTCACCTTGGTACCATCTTGGTAATCAGGCATCGGTCCCCGGCCTTCCTGCACCAACCGCTTCTGGATCCCATCCGCCCGGAGCTGCGCGATCAGGTCCACCATGATGGCTTCTCACCGGATTCCGCTTCAATGTAGCCTTCGTGTGTTTTGGATTGCCGAACTTTGTTCGTCTTGTTCCGGATGCACTCGTCTTTCCCCGTATCCGGTCTCGGACACATCCGTTAGCTATCGGGAACTTTCGGAAAGACTCGGGCGCAGCGTTTGATCGAGCGCAAAGAGGTAGAGTTTCCGAGCGACGAGCGGACCGCAGGGAAGGTGACTCTCCACTAAGCCGGGGGAGCTGAGACGGCGGGGTGGTGTTACTATTTTTTTTTAATCTGCTTAACAGTCATTACTGACCCTGCAGTGACCGCCCCCTAGCGGTTTTCAAGGCAATTGCATCTTTCTAGTTTCGGAATTAGACTTTGCCAGAGCCTAATTCCTATTCAGCCCTAAATAATGGAGAGTAGGGTTCCCAAATCCTGAGGAAGCTGAGCCTCGTACCCGTTTTGCCTTTCCCGGACAAGTCTGTCGCCTCTGTGGTTTGCTTCCCCTGCCGGAGTTGCGCTCCCGCTACTTGGTGAGACGAGTTCCGAGCAGGAGTCGGAACGTTTGCGGACTTGCTCAGCCTCGGCTCCGGCGACCAGATCCCCGTCGGTGGGGTTGGCTCAGGTCTTCGATGGTCATCTAGCCCACCCCTTGCCGATCCCGGCGATCCGAAGCAGTGGCAGCCCCGCCTCTGCCTCAGTCAGCCCTTCCCACGGCGATCTGCTCCACTGCCCGTCAGCCAGACAGGGGCGGCCAGAGGGGTGCGTTACTGGGAAAGGTGCTGCTCTGTTTTTCCCTTCTTAACGAGACTGTGAGAAAGGGGGGAGGGGGGAGGGGGGAGGGGGAAATGGGGAAGCGCTGTTTAGAATCTGCCCTTTTCTGAGCTTCCCTCAACAACAACATTGAGCTCATCTATTGATTGATGGATTCTGTACCTTTATATCCTGCTTTTCAAGTACTCCAAACACATGGATATACAGTATCTAGAACCACAGGCCACAACAAAATCTGCTGTTCTCTAGTTGCCACGAATAATACAAATTCATTGGAAGGGGAAAACACATCTTTTAAATAGTGAAGGTGTTTAGTAATAATGCATGGATAAACCCAGAGTGTTTGTGAAAGACTAAGAAAGTGTAACTCGTGCTCCTTTGTTGGCTGAGGATTTTTTTTATCATCATGTTTTAAATGATCAGAAACTTTTATTGCTATTCTGTACAGTAAAAGTTTCTGATCATTTAAAACATGGAAGTAAAACTGATTGCACTTCAAGGGATTGTTTTGAGTGAATACATAGGTTTATGGCTTTTTAAAAAATTAATGTGAGTTCTAGGCTTACCTTAGGCATGAAAAACCGGCTGGGTGACTTTGAGCCAGTCTCTCTCTCTCAGCCCAACTCACTTCACAGGGTTGTTGTTGGGGGGGAAACTGGAGGAGGAAGGAGTAATAGGTATGTTCACCACCTTGAGATATATATAAAAGAGGCAGGATAAAAATATAATAATGCAATAAACATAGCAATAGTATGTAACCGTTATAAAGCATCTAATTATTCTAAGGAGTGTATAAATATTGAAAGATAAGAGAGTTCCTACCTACAAGATCCCTGGGTTACGGACAGAATTCTAAAAGAATAAAGGAAAGAGCAGGAAAGTGGAAAGCAGCAACTGTGTAAAGTTCAAATTCAAAAAAGGCGCTAAGTTCATTAAACCAGTGCAGTGTGTTGATTTTGTCATTTGGATCATCGTGTTTTCCAGACTACACATACTGATTTAATTTTTTGTTTAGTTTTGTAAGGAAAAAAAGTTGTTACCTCATGACTAAGCAGTGCTCAGAATTCTTCCAAGAAATCATTTACACCTTCCGGGTAGACCAGTGTAAGGGAATACTCTTCAAGGCTAGAATTCTGCAGACCCCTCTGGGAAGAGACATAAAGGGGCATGCAGAGGTGGGCAGAACCATATAGGGAGGGAGAGAAGTTTTGGTTGGATATTGCTGGAGGGATGGCTCCTTTCCACACTGAAACACAGCAATGTTGACTACTATGACCGAAAAAGCATTTGGAAACGAGGCCGCTTTTTAACATTCAATGTTTAAAATGTTTCTTTGTGTGTAAAGGGGTATGGAATCAAAGGGAGAAATGGCTCAAGGAATAAAGCAGCCACAGTAACTCTTACTATTTCTCTCTTCCTTTCTCTGGTGACGAGAGCAACTTCTTAGCATCCTTTTTGGCAGCTCAATCTGGAGGTTTAGTTTAATAAGAATAGACACTGGCTTCCAACCTTTTTCCAGCCAGCGCACTTTGTCACTTGCTGCAGGCCCCCTCTGCTGTATTGCAAAATTATTGTCCAGCTAATACATTTTCATCAATATCAGTTGCATCATGTATTCAGGAATGGTCTCTTCTTGCTTGCCCAACTTGCAGAACATTAAGATCCCATTGATATCTACCCGTCAAATGCATGTTTTATTTCCAAACAAGCTTTCACTTATGCAAGATCTATTTTCGCAGTTGCCAGTTCTTGCCTCTTTAAGTACTAAGTCCATTTCTGCCATGTGCTTGCTCGCTCTTTCCTATTTGTACAGGGAAAGTAACTTCCACTTCCCATGCTTACACAAAAGATGAAGCACATTTCATCAAATGATTTTTGACAGACTTAATGTGAGAAAAAAAAACCCTGTCTCTGTATTTTTTTAGCCCATGAAGATAAAGTCTATTAGTTCTACAGCTTCTTTTCTACCTCTGTACATTGGATTGGCATTGCCAGTTGACAAAAACTTTTTTTTTTATATTGAATAGCAGATCGGCTTATGCATTATTCTGCTTTACTTTCAACAAAAGACTCCTTAAATCTTCCTCACTTCCAGCTATTCAAGTGATATCATAACAATCCATGAAGGGGGGATACCATTAATAGCATATAACAATATTAAAAGATTATTATAGAAGAATATGTGAATCTCATAGTCTCTGTAATTCCAAACACTAACAAATCAAATGTTACTGATTTAATTTCATTTTTTCCCAGTATTATACAAAACATCACATTATTCAATTTTAACTTGATATGGAACACCACTAAACAGTGAAGTCCAAAAATCTGATTAATTAGTATTTTAATCTTAAATTCCACCAATGCATCGGTAGAATTTAGGAAAAACCTATGGGAATGTCTACAGACCTGTAAATGTTGACAACGTATTTTAAATAATTGAATGTTGAAGAACTCTTTTCAACATAAAAAGAATTTTAATGTTATAAATAAATGCAAATTAGTAAATTTCAGAGTGCAACTATATCAGATTTTATTTGGAGAAACAAATCCAAACAAACTGGGTGAGATAATCAGGTACTAAAGACATTTCTTAGTTGGGTTGTTGTTAGGTTTTGGACTAATCCTGCACCTATGAATTACATTTTGGCAGTGGATATTTTATTCAAGGAGAGTGTTACATACTTTTAAGTATTCATAATGAATCAGAGTACTTCTGAGATATGACCAAAGTTGGCTCCTAAAGAGAATGGATGCCACTTACGTTTTTTCAGTCTTAGATTGTTTTATTTATGATTCTCTTGTTCCCTCTGGTGTTTTAGCTGTCTTATATTTTTCTTCCTGATCACTCCAATAATGAATTGTTTTAATTTATTCTCTCCTTCCCTTAACTGGGTTCTTAAAGTACTCACAATAATGGCTGGTATGAGAGGGACAAGCACTCCCAAATTGCAATGAGACATTTCTGGGCGGATTCAAATCTCAGGATGCTGATGTACTATTTATAGGTGCAGAAAGTTAGCTTCAGAGGGGGTCTTTAATTTCTCCCTTTCCACAGGCTGCCAGAGAATATATCCCTTCAGCCATGTTGGGAATTTAGTTGAATAGGAGGAGAGACCCAGAAAAGCACAGATCTGAAACTTTTTTCATAACAGGAGCAATAGTATCTGTTAGAATACTGGGCCGCTAGTCAGAGACAACTGACTGTGGTTTGCAACAGATTAGCATAAGGAGCTTTAAATCTGTGAGGATTTACCTCACTGGAGTTCATACTAGCAGATTAAATGGGAAGACTTTGTAGTTGCATTAAGTTACACTTTGCATTTCAGCTGGCTGAAAATCTATCGAAGCACCTTACAAGTTGGATCTATAGTTAAAAGGAAGTATCATCAAATTCGCTGCAGTTTTATTTCCAAAGATTTACAGGTTTGCAATCATGGCCTTTAATTATTTGTATTTTATTTATAATTTGCATTAGATGTCTGTTTTGTGATGGAGTTATCAGAATGTTAGCTTCTCTGAGCATAATGGAACAGTAACGTATTACCTGTTCTTATGCATACAGATACAAGTCTCCTTATGGCTTTAACATTTACACATGCATAATGACATGGGATTTGCTTTCCCTGTGGCACTTTTCTATTTCAGTATCAAGAGATTTCCCTTATCTATTGGGGAATTTCCAGACATGGATTAGAACAGTGTTGTCCAAACTTGGCCACTTTAAGATGAGTGGACTTCAACTCCCAGAATTCCCCAGGACAACACTGGATTAGAATGACATTCATTTCATTCTCCGTACTGGAAGAACAAGAATGGGAAGGTTTAAGGATCTGCCAGAGTTCCACTCCTCATAATTAGAGAATTGGTGCTTTTGTTCTGTAGAAGTGACTCCTCCACCACTTCAACCTGCTGCTTTTCCCACTGTTCCATGCAGAACTTGGGAAAATAATTACACACTCTTTTTTTGGACATAGCAAGTTATTGTGGTAGAGTTATTCAGGTTTTCTCTCTTATGTTACTTTTTAAGTTGTTGGGAATCAAATATGCTTAAAATGTTTTGGCTATTAGCTAAATGGATTTATACACATGGCATATTTTTTATATGGCCAACAGATATTGTGAATTAATGCAAAGCCTTTCTCGCAATGAGTGAGTGATGCCTTAATAGGTCTTCTTAACCTGCCTTAATTACCTTAAATGTTCTTGTTGGATTATAGCTTAGAGTACTTAGGGAAGAGTGAAGAAAGCCAACTTGGTTTAATCACTATGCTAGAAGGAAAAAATATCGCATGCCTGTCTTTTAGCAGAAAATAGGCATATTATAAAAAAATAGCTCCAAGTAACTCTTAAAAACAAGCCTATTTACATGTTTTGGGAAGGAGGAAGTCTCAAAATTCATTTAACTGAAGAGCTAGGCTGGCTTACTTAGAGGTGAGTTTGAAGACTTGATTAAAAGCAAAATACTGATCAAATGAGTCTTCACTGAGGGAGTTGATCTCCCTCACCAGCTTCTAGCTGCCCTTCCAAGATCACCTTTAAGATGTGAAGGAAGAGCAGCTTTTGGGGCATACGATGAGTTTTTGACTGTTGAAAAACAGGTAGAGCTCTCTGACAATTTCAGGTTTTGTGGTCAACATGTAGCATTTGAATAGCCACTTGTGCTTTATGCTATTTACTCTGTCCTTGTTTCAAGATTTCAAGTACATATTTCTTTCAGAATTTTACATTCTGTGAACTTTAAGCATAAGTTCAAAGGAAAGTTTGCAGCTTGTTAATGCCAGGGTTCGAACTAAGGGGAAAGAGAGGAATGTCTGTAATTGAATCCACATCTTATTTCCCCACATCCCCAATTCCAGTCAAGTCCTAATCTCCCTATAACCAGTAACTAAGGAGGCCTGGAGGTTCAATGATGTGAGCAATATCTAGAGGTAACTACAGGAAGAAAGGAGTGAAATATGTTTTCTACAAGTCCCAGTGTCACATATGAAACAACTTTGCTTCCTTAATTATGAAGTATCATCTTTGGTCTTCAGACTGACAGGAAGAGACACTGATCAACAGCCCTTTTTCACAGCCTCATTTGCTCACGCAGTCATTTTTCCTAGAGAACAGCCATTTTTCTTCAGTTTCATAAAATCAAGAGTTGAAAGGAATCTCGAAAGGCATTTAGTTCAATGCAGGAAAGCCACTATTACAACATTCTGTTATGGAGCTTAAAAGCCTCTAGCAGAGAGCCCACCACTCTGGCAGAAAGTTGGTTTTACTGCCAGAGTTTGTATCTTCAGGAAATTACTCCTAATATTGAATAATTTATTTGAGCACTTGGCGTTGGTCCTCCCTATTGAAGTGATGGAAAATGAAGTCTGTGTGGTGCTCCTTCATTCCTGACTCAGCACTTTTTTTTTTTGCTAGATTTGATCTGTTGGTCATTCATTGTCCTCTGGATGTGCTCTTGATACAGAACTACCCTTAAGCTACAGTACCTGAAAGCAGAACAAAGTGGTGCCATACTTCTGCTGACCAGAACATTACTCTTAATGCACTTTTAAATGGTTAAACTGGCCTTTTAAGCTGTTATATCTATATCTACACTGTGGAACATCCACCCGGAGATCTGGATGGCCCCAACCCTTCCAGCCTTTCATAAGGCACTAAAGACCTGGACGTTCCCTCAGGCACTTGAGTGGGGAGGCTGAACCAGCCCTGTTGGCGGGTTAGTTTTGGTCTGTATAGATTGAATATGGAAGGTTAAGGCTTGGGAGTATGCTATGCCAAATATTATTAATAATAATTTAGAGGGTTGTATTATGTTTTGTTTTTAAACCTTTGTGCATCACCCAGAGTCACTATCATGAGATGGGCAGCTATACAGTTTACAGAAATAAAAATATCTTGCTATAAAAATACCATACCATCTCAAATGTAACTCACTGTACAGTAGTAGACAGCTTTTTGAGGACACTGACATATTAATGTGCAGTTGCTATCAAGTAATGCTTAGTTGCTTCTAAGCATTTTTTCGCTGCTCGGATCCAGGCTTTTATTTCAGATGAAAACCTGCCATACACAGGTAGATCAAACTGCAGGTCGCACTAAAAGCTTGGGAAGGAGACAGCTGGCAGTAGACTAGAAACATAGAACGCTGGGTTCCACTGACTGCAGTCCTGTATCAGGCAAAATATTCTAAGTGACTCTTGTGTAAGATTTTTAGAATGGGTGTGTTAAATTTTCAGAGCAGGCTTGAAAAATGCCTAGTAGCCAGAGCACTGCATGTCTTTTCTGCATAGACAGATGTCAGCTGGAATTTGTACACTAGAAAAGACTTGCAGCAATCCCTCTCACAAGTACAATACCCTGACTTATACAGTTCCCTACAGTTGCCGTCTCATTTTTTTTCTGTGTTTTTCACATAAGAAATCCTTTTGAACAGTAGAGGCCACTGTTCTATCTTTTCCATGTCTTGCACAATTGAGAAATGATTCTCTCCCCTCCTCCACATGCCCAAGTCCCTCTTTTTGAGTAAGATGAAGGTAACCACATAATGGCTAGCTCATGAGCCAAGCCAACTTCACATCTTAACTACAGGCTTTATAAAAGACAGATATAGCTACATCTCGCATGACTGCTAGCTAAACACTCTGCAAAATGGGGAGCCGGGGCCATCCACTGCAGGAGAGTTGGGTACGTGGAAAAGGACATTGCGCCTGGATCTAGAAAAATGCCAGAAAATTCAGTTACATGTTTTGTGTTCTTTTTAGCTTCAAGTGGGCATAAGCTCATAATAAACATTTGTAAATTTAGAACCAGATTTGATCTTCAGGAGCAACTTTTAAGTGCTCAGACTGGTTCCCTAACAGTTGTCTTCTGAACACTGGTGGATGCCCCCTCTGGGATGGTGCCAGATTAGTTCTGAACTCATGCCAGTTCACCATGGCAAAGGCTATATTTAAATGGCAGTAGCAGAATTAGCCAAGAAATTACATAGATTACTTATGGTAAGAGTAGGTTCTGGAGGACACTTCTACAGTATGTGCACTGCTTATGTCACAGGAACAGCAAGTTCCATAAAAAATTAGGCCTTTGCTGCCATTGCAAATTATGATGCCAGCCACCTTTCATTTTGATACTCTGATGACTTATATTAAAATTTAACCTGTACTTTGGCTACCAAATCACAAATTGAGCTTCCCAAACTTTCCAATGACAGAAGTCATTGAATGAGATCTTCTAGCAAGCTAGAAAGCTCAACCATGCAAGAATGTAGTTTCTTAAATATGTTCTGACATATTAACACTACTTTGGCACAGTCATAGAGGCTCAGTAAAGTGCTAAAAAAATACAGTATTTGGAGATCCCAGATGTGACTGATGCAAATAAGATATACACTGTATAATATCTGACTTCTTACCATAACATTCCAATTGATACCTACGTTTGTAAAATGCACAGAAAGTGCTTTGAAGACCAATAGATGCTAAGGCAGTTTCTACCAGTCTGAACAAAAAAAAAAAAAATCTGACAAGATACTGTAAGAATGTCTGAGGAACCATTTCTCATTTTATCAGTGAGAAAGAATAAAGTCACTATTTTTTAAGCATTAGTACAGTGATTCCAGGCTATTTAAACAAAGCCGTAGGGCCCCAGACTCTTATAGGAGCCAAGGACTAATTACCTTACCACAAGGTCTGGAGAACACATTCAGTTGTCAGAGTTTACCAGAAAGATATATTCCTGTGTAGGGCTTTAAGCATCTAGCTTAATTCTTGAAACTACCTTAGCCCCTTCAAAACGTAAGCATCTTGCCTAAGTGAATCATACCATACCATAGTCACCAGCAGAATTCACAAGTATTTACTGTTTCTGTATTCCTCTTATTTCATCAATGTAACACACTCAGGGTGTTTGCTCATTATCTCTATTTGTTCACTTATTTATTCTATCCATCATGCCAAAAATAGTTGCTCTTTTCCAATCCAAAAATAAAACTACCTTAAATACCATCTAGAGAGGTTATAAAGAGCATGTGTTTGGAATTGTAACACTTGCTGGATTGCTGATCATAATATGTGTACATACCCAACTGTCTGAAGGCAACATACTTTAGAATCTGATACATAACATCTAAATGTCCCATCTATCTAGAACTTCTCTGGGGACTGTGGCATAATCAAGTATGGATAATCTTCTCTTTTTAAAAATTGTAAGAAGGGACAGAAAAGCTCTTCTACCAGGTTAATTACACAGTACATGATGAAGACATGGGACCAAGCTTACAGTTTATCACACTGGGTAGCTGGTAGGACCATATTACAAATGTGCATCAATTATGTCCTCCAGTTACACTTACGGCTTTATTGACATTATAAAATTTGAATGGAATTTTAAGAGCATATTGAATTAACCCCATAACATTCTGCACTGCCAGTAAGTTTCCTGATCACATTTTTGAACAGCCATTTTGCCAGGCACAACTATAAGGGTAACTTCATCTCTTCTGGAGTCTCTTGTACCCAAAGAACCCTACTTCATACCCTTCCATCCTGTGGTGGAATCGCCATTTTCAGAAGATGGTTATTCACTTAGAACTTCTGCATGAATGCCAGATGAAATGCTCTTGTGCCCAAGGAGCTTTGGCACTCAGTTTTTGACTGAAATCTTGCAAAGGCTACACAGAATTCAATTTACATTAAAGCTATCCCTATGTGGGGGCTATTTGTGGGCAGTGTGGGAGACAAGTAATTAGATGGCTTTCTCCCCATAACCACAGATCTTCCTTTTTAAATATTTGTGATAGCTTTGGGAGAAAATTGCTTAATCCATACAGTGGGCTACTAAAAGTGGCATCTCCTTTCAATGGCCATCACGAGTAAAGCTCCCTCAGCCATCTTGCAGAAAAAGTGAGAGATGTTTTCTGGATCTGCTCAGCGGCAGAAGACAGGCTCTATTTGCCCCTTGGTAATGCTGAACCTTCTGTATAGCCAAGCAGGCTCATCTTCTGGCTTAACTAAAGCAAAGTTTAACAATATGTTTGAAGGAATGAAGACTAAGAAATGACTTTGTCTCTGGGTAAGGAAAAAATATTGGTCCACTTTCCCCAAGTTGATCTAACAGCTGCAAATAAAATGCACAAGGCCAAATGGAACCCATCTCATTCCATCAGCAGCCTATTTCCAGAGAAAAAACACGGCTTTGCAACCAACTCGCAGTAGTATGTGGATAGCATGGCAAGAACATGAGGGGCACATGTTCTTGCCATGCTATATTCCCAACACAGATGTTTCTCTCTGGAGAAAGTTTTAAAAAATCCCTAATCACAAGACAGTAAACCTCCATTTTTCCCCTTGTGGGAAGCTCCCCGTGGCAGCTTTTTGGCAATTACCCCATCCTCCCTCTAAATGAGGGAATAGAGGTGGGGACAGGATTTCCCCTTCTACTTCTGTCATTAAGTCATGCTCGTAGTCAAGTCCATTTCCCAAGGTTAAATGATTATTTTAAAAAACTGTATAGAAATCAACACACTGCCATCATTCTGTGCATCTGGAGCAGCCACAAGAGGCTGCAGACTCAATGAAATCTCTTCTCTTCCCACACATATCGCTTTCCTGTAGGCACCTTCCGGAAAAACAGGGTGTTGCCTCGGCTCATGTTGCCCTGAATGAGAAGAAAATGAAGCATATGAGAGTTCTGTAGAGACAGAGGATCAGGGCCCTCTGGAAGTTCACACTCTACACAGCAACCGAGGTTTGAGGGCCAGCTGGTGTGCATTCAGCAGGGGGGGGGGTGTAAGGTCCTCCAAGCTACACCAGGACAACTTGGTTTGGCATTTTCACTTGGACGGAGGTATACCCAAAGGAGGGACTCTGCCTTGTCAATTTCACACCCATATCCAAAGCAAAACATCAGGATCCTGTAAGGAAGGACAGACATTTCAGACATACCTCCCCATGCAGTTGGCTCCAGCAATGTAACCAGGAGGTGTACGCTGGTGCGTAAGGTGGGAGGCCAGCAGCGAGCCTGGAAAATAGAAGACAAGGTTTACAGAATTCACTCACCACTAGTTTTCAGTGCCAGGCTCCTGTTTGAAGATTACTTGAAGTCACAGCCTAGATGCCACTTCCAGAGCAGCCCCTTTTGGTCCACAGTGAAGCTGGATCAAGCAAGAGCCAAGGCGGTTGAGACAAAACTCAACAGGCAGCCTAATAGGAAACTGTCCTGCAACTGGCTTCTATATGACACAGCAGTCTAATAATCAACACATTATTTACAATGATAAGGATAGAAATTATAAATTAGCAAATTAGCAACCACAGACAAAACGTTGCCCTCACCATTCCATAATGGCATTTGGAATGTCACCATGAAACTGACTGTATCATAACAACTAACAAATCGAAATACTTCTTAACATATGTGTTATTGACTTAGGCTATGCACACTTACCTTGCAGTAAATTATACTAAGCTAAACTGCATTTACTTCTGAACAGATAGACATCAAAGTGCAGACAAGAGTTAAATGTAATCCCCACATTTAGGAGTGATATCTCTTAACAATGGATACTTGGCACAAATGAGAGGACTACTGTCTTCATACCCTACTGGTAAGTTTACTGCAAGGATCTCACTGGTCAAAACTGGAATCAAAATGCCAGTCCAAAAAAACTCTGATCCTGCAAATTTAGAATTTATCATTTTATGAGCAAAGCTATTGCCACAACAGAATATATCACAGGAAAGAAACAGTATCCAGGCAGCTTCAGACTCCAGAATTATAATCAAAAACTTAAAACTAGATTCCCATTCCATATGACTGGATAGTACCAAATGAAAGAGTCCAGACTGTTTTCAATCCTTTATATACTTATATAACATGAATTTCTAAAAGTGTGTTGGATTTGCTGCTACCCACAAGTGTTCAAACTTTCTGAAACCTTTAGCTCTTTCTCCAGCCACAACTATTTTGGATATAGGCAGGGCACTATAAAATAATAGTTTTTTTGGCCACTGTACTTTTAAATTAAAACCTTTGACTTTAGACTTTCCATCAACCTCCTAAAAAAAGGTCACAAACTTTTTTTTTAGCTCAGTTGGCTATGGTACAAACATTCCAAAGAGCAATTACTGAAAACATGGACAACATTGTGGCAAGGCGCAGCACACTGCTAAAATTCTCAATGGTTGATGAAAGAAAAGGGCCTGAAAAAGAAAGACTGAGCTTTATGTATTGTGCATCTGAAAACAAAGCCAAGTGAAAGAAAGGAAAATGTGCACTTACCCACAGCTATTAATGGCCATCAGGTTTGAAACCAGTACGAAGGGGTAGGTCAGCATACTGGCAAAGAACTGAAAGTACAATACAGCATAATGTACCAATGGAAAAAGTATGTCAACTCTCCTTCCTCACAAATCAGATAGATAGATAATGACAGATCTACCATTGATCATGCCCCATGCAGGAGAACAGCAACTTCATGGGCTTAACAGAAGGATAAAAACTTGTACTGATTACAAAGCAGAAGAAAGGAAAAGACTGGCAATTGCTCAGCTCAGCCCCCAAAGTAATCTGAACCTAGCAACAGCACTTGCTTAGCATTTGATACATCTCTAGTGAAGAGGTGGAGAATTCCAACATTGGACAGAGATTCTGAAAGCTGAAGATTGCAAGGCATTTGGAACAACATCAGTTAATTCCATGAGGTCTAGCATCCCTCATAAGACCATCAAGGCCAAAGGTTTAAAAGTGAATTATGAGGCTTGTGGTCCTCACAGAACCCTTTTCCCTTTCATTCCCCCAAAGAAAAAGAAATTAAATTATACACGCACTCCAGTGACAGCCTGAGAGTAACTCTTCATCTCAGTCATGGTGGAGACCTAGAAAGAAAATTCATCAATAAAACAAAGGTTCCTCAATAACAGAGGTCATTCCCAACATTTCACCAAAAGGTAAAGAAGATGCCTCCCAGGACTGTGAAGGGCTTCAGGTTCAAGGCGAGAAGATGCTTCGGTGCATGCAACAGGCTAAAGACAACCCTGACCACAACTCCTTAAACCCAAGGAGTTGTTTCCTCAGGATCATGCAGCAGCCACAGACGGCAATCATGGCTGTTTTAAGGAGATGCTGACAGAGGCTATGTTTATTTATGCTCCTGCATGCTTCAAAATGGCCCTCTGCTTTTGCAACCAAAGTGCATCACCTAAGAAACCTAACTTATCCCCACATGAGAAGACGTATAACTGACTTGGTACTAATATGCAGCCACATTTATAGGTTGTGAACAGCAAAAATAATACTTGACTTAGCTGATGCTTGTGAGTTGGGGTGTGTAAAGCATTCTTTGCACAGACCATCCTGTCTCTGGAACCAATATTAATGTGGGTGGTCTATGCCTGCACCAAAATCCACGTTTTTCACCTAGACCCAGACTTGAGATGTGTGTTTGGTTTGGAAATGACCCAAAGGCAATTGTGTCCCATGCAGGGGTGTTAGGCAACTGGGCATCAGCAGTGGTACAGCAGCAGCTAAATGGAGGTGTGAAAGCTGTTGGGAAGCTGCAGGGGCAGACAGTGAACTGTGTGAGAAAGAGGGAAGGATGAGGTGTATCAGTCTTGCGCTACTTGCCCCACAAGATTTCCTCAAACTTATTTTTGCTAGAGCCCAGAACAAACCCCAGAGTATCAGGTCTCAGTTCTGTTGAGCTATGGACCATTCAGAATAGCTTGACAGAAATCCCAAAAGCACAAATGTTTCTTCCATGTATGGAACAAACCACATTTTTCATTTCATGCATGCCTGTACTCATGAGGTTGCTGCAGCTCAGCAAGAATGGGCATTTTCAAGGCCAATACCAGAAAGTTGCACTATGCCTCAAAGCCAGTCTCAGCTCAGCAGTCATAGCTGCTTCAACTATGGACTTTACAAGTAGGACACTTACCCCATTCTCCAGTACAGAGGTATTGATGAGGTAGGCCAGCATATTACAAAGCCACAAGGACAGGATATCTCCAAGCAGGCGAGGAATAAGGCCCCTGAAAGGAAACAGCTGACTGAATAAGGCTGGAAAACATCAACACTAACATGACAACATAGTTGTCACTAACTTGGGGCACAGAGCAGGAGACTAGTTAACCATGTGCAAGACTAGGATGAGCAACCCCAAGAAAAAAATGACCATTTTTGCCACCCACTTTGGGATGGTATGTTGTTGAAGAAGAACACTGCTTCACCTAATCCTGCATCCTATCTCCCACAACATCCAGTCAGATGCCTTCTGAAAGCATGCAAATAATAGCCTTCCTCCAGCAACTAATACAGTATGCAGTGGCATATTGTGCTCACCCTGAGAACATCCTCTGCAAAATCCATCTTATCCCTGCACTAGCCATTGTGGCATGGATAAATGGTAAAAACACACCCTAGAAAGTACTCACGCAAAAAATCCAAAGATGCCCTCTTCCCGGTAAATGGTGACAAAAGAGCTAAACACTCCACTGAAAATTGAAGGGGAAAACAATCCATCAAGACTCTAAAAATAATATGTGGTTTCCTCTTCTACAGACACCATTTCTAATTACGATAGAACACTTCTGACATCACACATTAATTTGTGTCCCAGCCCTCAATTCCATCCCTTGTGTGGATTAAAACCCCAATGAAACCAGCTTACAAATATGCAGATACCTGTACTTTGTCTCTCTGCCAATGAACTGCACCATACACCTCAAGGTGATCACTGAAGGACAGGGAGAGAGTCAAAAGGGAAAAACTATTGTTAAGGAAGACCTCATCTGCTCTCCTCCCCAAATTTACATTTAAACAGGAGCGTATAATCCCAAGATTCATAACTCAAGATGAATCCAGACAAAATAGCTATGCCCCTGAATGATATGACCAATCGGGTAAAATAGGTGCAACCAGTGTGGGTTGAAACAGCGCTCCTTTTGAAAATGTCAGTTCAGCATCTAGAATTATTTTGGACCTGAAATAACCAGGTTTTGATTATGGCCAAAATTGCTTTTGCTCAGCTGAGGTTGGAATGTCAACTACAGACATTCCTGGAGATGGCCCATCTGGCCACAGTAATACATTCCTGAATTAGATTGCATCTGGATTACAGCAGTGGCATTTCACACGTATTAAAAAATCAGAATGGACAAAATCCTATGCGAGGTTATCCTGAGGTGCTGCATTTGGGAGGACACAAAACTCTTACTGAATCAGCTATTCTGGCTCAGTTCAAAGTGCTGAGAAGAGACCTCTTTCTGTGAGAAGAAACTTGACATTAGGACACCAAAAGAACTACCTTACCCTATATTACCTGCCCACCTTTTGAGGTTATCACCAAAGGCCTTCTTGTATGTTGCAACACCTCTAGAAACCCATTTCACTGGGGCTCAGGTGAAGAGGGCCTTTTCATTAGCTGCACTCAGCCCATGGCACATCCCCCCCAGGTAGGTTCCTCTCATCACCGCCCCTCAAAGGACATTCTCAAGCGTGGTCAGAGTCTTCTTTTTAAGTGGATTTGATTGTTATGGTTAAATTTGTGTGTGCACAGTCATTTATCTTTTTAATTTCTCTCGCTGCTGGTCCTAGTGTATTTGTTTGATTACATGGTAGTTTTCACAATTCACCTTATTAGCTAGTTAATGCTCACTGAGGAAGGCAGGGTGGAAATGTTTCCAATAGATAATTATCCATCACTGCCAACTGTCTGCAGCTTAAGAGCACTGAACTGGTAAGAACATAGCAGGGAAGGGTCATGGCACAGCTGTCTCCTGTCTTAGTGCATAGCCAAACAACTGATGGTAGATGGGAAAGCATTTCTTCTGTATCTAGGAGTTACAATAAAAGGCATGAGTCCATACATACCATGAAATGGGTGGGTGACTAGTGTAGCAGCAGAACGTGCAATCATCTCTTGAGTGGTCTAAGATAAAAAACAGTTGGAGACATATCAGCAGAAAGGCTAGCCAAAGAAAGGGCAAGATGCAAGATGTCCATCTATCCAGGTTCCAATAAAGGGTTAAATAACTGCTGCTCATCATATATTACAATTTGAAGTACAGTAGTAAGGTTAAACGTTTTCATTAGTTAGTTATCACTGCTATATAGATCAATCTATTTCAACCAAGTTATCACTCAGAAAAAAATCACTGCCCTGCTATCACATTCGGCACATCCCCCCCATATACCCCAAATATATCCCAATATATCCCACTATAAAAATCTAGAAGACATCCTTCTATTTGTCTGGTTTATATACCTCAGTTGGAGGACAAGTGCTATAGATGTAAGCCCATTATGTTTAGATATACGTCCTTCTTCGAACAATTTGTAGATATTATTGCCTAGATACCTAACAAAACTGGAGCCAGAATCCATGATGTCATGAAAGCAGACAGACCGCTCACTTCTATGCTCTCCTATGATAACAAGATATTCATGCTTATCAACTTCATTATGACACAATCTATAGTATAGCTGAACAGCCTGCTGCCTCATATCTCCTGGTTCCAGAAACAATAGACTATCATTCCAATCATCAACCAGCCAACACATCTGGAGGGCACCCGGTCAGGAATGCTCTTCTACAGGAACCACAGCAAGCCAATCCCCTGATAAATGAATCCTATACCTTACCTCCTTGATAACTTGATCCAGAGAGGAACCAGATTCTTTGCGACTACTCCCTAATTCCTGGAGAGAAAAAGCAGAAAAGTCAGTCTCAAAAGCCACTAGTTAGAGCATCCTCAAGGCCTCAATACCAGGTATCTTGTTATATTATCAGTTTTACGAATATGTACGAATTCTGCATAGCTTTCTACTCCCACAGACTGCAATACAGAGCATAGGCATGTGCCACAATCTATAATCTCAAAAAGAAGCTTTATTGGAAAAGAGAGAAGTTATTCATGAAGGAACTTCATGACATACCTCACTTTGGTCAGCATTCTGGCAGTGCTAGACAGAGAGAAAACATACAAATATAAGCTTATAATTTATCTCCTCAATCTTTTATTACCAATAGCATTAAATGCATATAATCGCACTTACATTCCTTTCCTACAATCCTCCTGTGGTTCTTTACTTCAGTTGAAAGCTCCTTGGACCAGATTACAGACCTACACTGTACATTCTATAACATATCACTCAAGCACCAAAGGCACCACAAATAAGAATAACTACAAATTCAACACATAGCTCACGCAGCCAATGAAGAATGCAAATACACAAACTCTGTCAAAATGCAAATCTGAGAAAATAGTTCAGTTTCTGAGGAAAACAAAAGTGTAACAACTACTCTACAAACACAGTTGAATCTCACTATCTGAACACCAGTGAAGAATTCCATTTCATATTACCCGGCTTCTGATCCAGCCACTCTTGTACTTATAGCCACCCACCCTACCCCACCCCACCCCACCCACACATACATTGCTCTTTCTTAACTCAACAATTACTTGCTATACCAGGCCCTCTATTTTAAAACACTCTAGTTACTTGCCTGGGGAAAAAGTATCTTATTTTTAAAAGATTCCATCACTGCACTCTTATTAACCTAGACTGCTGAACTTTTTCCAAATTAAGTTACATTCTATAAACCCAGTAGCTAGCCTAACAGACCTGTCCCATATATCCAATTCATATATATACAAAAGATGGGTAGCAGAATTGATGCAAAGAGTATCTGCTCTGTCTGTTCCTTTATTTACTAGAGATGATAGCTATGTTTGCCTAGGGCTTCTTGTACAACTCTGTTTCCTTGAAGAATGAAGCCTGCTTGGTAACAACTCATTTTCATTTTTTTTAATTTGTAATTTCTATTGATTTTACTTTTTAGTGACATTAATACATTTTTTTACTAAAAAGCAGTTACTTATAGTAAATATGGTAACATACATTACGTTAAATACTTGCACATTATTCCTGCAATACAGGTAGTACTGAAGTTATGATGGTAATTTGGACTGGAATTTCCATCGCTAAGCGATGCAGTCGTAAAGAGCGAAGTTATGTGACTGCATCGCTTAGCAACAGAAATCCCAGCAGTCCACTGCTGTTGTTAACCAAATCCCACCAATCGTTATGCAAGGACCCACCCCAATCCAAGCCATTCCCAGCTTGGTCCCTCCCAGACCCAAGCCTTGGTAAGGTAAGGGACTGCCTCCTCTTCAACTCCCCCCACCCACCTAGCTCCCCCCATCTCTACCCTTTTGGTTGCCCTGCACAGTGGCATTCCTTGGTGGCACTGGAGCTGAAGTAGAGGCCTGCAGCCTTCAGCAGTCTCAGCCACCAGCTGCCACTGATTTGAAGAATGCTGGGTGCAGCCTTTTTGCGAGGTTTCAGAAGGCCTCAGAAGCCTCCCAAAGGCTTTCTGAAGCATCGCCAGAAGGCCGCGCCCGCCGTTCTCCAAATTGTGTGGTTCTCGTGAGGTTTCAGAAGGCCTCAGAAGCTGCCTGAAGGCTTTCTGAAGCATCATGAGAACGGCATGTACTATCTGGAGAACAGCACATGAGGCCTCAGGAAGAAGGCCTGGCATGGCCAGCAGCTGTTTCATATAGGGCTAGGCTGGGTGCACCTCATCAGCAGCAGGAGGAAGAAGGCAAAGGTTAGCTGGGCGCAGCAGGGTTGCAGAACACAGAGCAGGGGGGGCTTTTGCCGTGACACTGGGGTGCCTGGCCATGCGCAGGGCTTGAGGGGGCATTCAGTGACAGCAGTGGGGCTGAAGTAGAGGCCCAGGGGCGGTGACAGCCAGCTGAGACTGCTGAAGGCCCCAGGCCTCTACTTTAGGCCCAGCGCTGCCACCACTGAGGAGTGCTGCTGTGCAGGTGGCCAAAAAGGCAGAGATGAGGAGGAGATAGGTGGGTGAGGGAACCTGAAACACCCCTGCGGTCATAAGTGTGGGTGGGCTGCCAACTGCCCAAATTTTGATCACATGACCTCGGGGGTGCTGCAACGGCCATAACTTTGGGGACCAGGCGTAAGTACCATTCATTCAGCGCGGCTGTAACTTTGAATGGTCGCTGAACAAATGGTTAAGTAAGGACTACATATAGCATTACCTGATTGTGTGCTCTGTGCTTGTCCCAACATGTAACCTAACACCACTGCTAATATTTCGTTATAGGTTGGTCTAACAAAATAACTGCAGTAGCAATCCTAGCAGAACACAAACAAGTTTACAGGTGAAACTCGAAAAATTAGAATATCGTGCAAATGTTCATTTATGTCAGTATGGCAACTCAAAAGGTGAAACCAATATATGAGATAGACGCATTACATGCAAAGCAAGATATGTCAAGCCTTACTTTGGTATAATTGTGATGATTATGGCGTACAGCTTATGAAAACCCCAAATTCACAATCTCAGAAAATTAGAATAGTGTGAGAAGGTTCAATATTCTAGGCTCAAAGTGTCCCACTCTAATCAGCTAATGAATCCATAACACCTGCAAAGGGTTCCTGAGCCTTTAAATGGTCTCTCAGCCTGGTTCAGTAGGAATCACAAGCATGGGAAAGACTGCTGACCTGACAGTTGTGCAGAAAACCATCACTGACACCCTCCATAAGGAAGGAAAGCCCCAAAAGGTAATTGCAAAAGAAGTTGGATGTTCCCAAAGTGCTGTATCAAAGCACATCAATAGAAGGTTATGTGGAAGGGAAAAGTGTGGTAGAAAAAGGTGCACAAGCAGCAGGGATGACCACAGCCTGGAGAGGATTGTCAGGAAAAGGCCATTCAAAAGTGTTGGGGACTTTCAGAAGGAGTGGACTGAGGCTGGAGTTAGTGCATCAAGAGCCACCACACACAGACGGATCCTGGACATGGGCTTCAAATGTCGTATTCCTCTTGTCAAGCCGCTCCTGAACAACAAACAACGTCAGAAGCGTCTTACCTGGGCTACAGAAAAAAAGAACTGGTCTGTTGCCCAGTGGTCCAAAGTCCTCTTTTCTGATGAGAGCAACTTTTGCATCTCATTTGGGAACCAAGGACCCAGAGTCTGGAGGAAGAATGGAGAGGCACACAATGCACGATGCTTGAAGTCCAGTGTGAAGTTTCCACAGTCTGTGTTGATTTGGGGAGCCATGTCATCTGCTGGTGTTGGTCCACTGTGCTTCATTAAGTCCAGGGTCAATGCAGCCGTCTACCAGGAGATTTTGGAGCACTTCATGCTTCCTTCCGCAGACGAGCTTTATGGGGATGCTGACTTCATTTTCCAGCAGGACCTGGCACCTGCCCACACTGCCAAAAGTACCAAAACCTGGTTCAATGACCATGGGATTACTGTGCTTGATTGGCCAGCAAACTCCCCTGACCCGAACCCCATAGAGAATCTATGGGGCATTGCCAAGAGAAAGATGAGGGACATGAGACCAAACAATGCAGCGGAGCTGAAGGCCGCTATTGAAGCATCCTGGTCTTCCATAACACCTCAGCAGTGCCACAGGCTGATAGCATCCATGCCACGCCGCATTGCGGCAGTCATTGCTGCAAAAGGGGCCCAAACCAAGTACTGAGTACATATGCATGCTTATACTTTGCAGAGGTCTGATATTGTTCTATTTCCAATCCTTGTGTTATTGATGTCATGTAATATTCTAATTTTCTGAGATTGTGAATTTGGAGTTTTCATAAGCTGTATGCCATAATCATCACAATTATACCAAAGTAAGGCTTGACATATCTCGCTTTGCATGTAATGCATCTATCTCATATATTGGTTTCACCTTTTGAGTTGCCATACTGACATTAATGAACATTTGCACGATATTCTAATTTTTCAAGTTTCACCTGTACATTAAAATCAAATAAAAATTGTACACCCTATGAATAAAAAGCTTTGATGACCAGAGAACTGAACATCAAACTGGTTCAGAGTTATGGGGCTTTGAGCTGTGACATGCAATCCTGGCTTGGAGAATGAATGCAATCACAGGTGGAGATGTGGAATTAACAGCAAACTGTGGATTGTGCTGAAAAGGAAGAATCTTATCCACATTTTGGGTTTTTAATGACAATCTCTGCAATAATAAATTTGTTAACAGGTTATTAGCAAAATTCAAGAAAAATTATCTACATTATAAAATAAAGTATGTGAAATATTTTTTATATTAAAAATAATATTCAACCAAATTATAAAGTACCTGTAAAACTTTACTGTGTACTACAGTGCCAATGGCTCCTGAGCAGAGTCTAGGAGCCAAACCTTTGAAGAGTCCAGCCCTCCCATCAATCTTCATAATGTGTTTTGCTGAAAACAGAAACAGAGGTAGGCATCTGTCCCATTATTGACCCTTCTCCCCAAAGTAGCATATATCTGAATCTATCCTGTGCTAGAAAGGATTCTGCTTAAAGCCATGTTAGAAACATTGGTATTAAGCACATTCATGTCATTCAGCTATGCACTGGCTGCACATAACATCTGCAGGCAACAGCATCATACAATGTACTAGTCCTTACCAGACTCTATTATCTGCTAAAGCAAGGATGAGCAATCTGTAGCTCTCCTTATTGATTCTCAACTCATTACTCTGGCCAGCACTAAGGAGTTAACAAGAACTGTAATCCCAAAATATCTGGAGCACCATATCTTGCCATCTCTGCTCAATCATAACAAGAACTATGAGCTACAGTTAAAAATCACTGGCTGCTTTGAGTAAAAGTATGAAAAAACAACAGATCGCAAATTGGCAACCTGATGGAAATTCAATGCCTATCATCAGACAAATGCATGAGGAAAAGTCAAATCATAAACTGGCAAGCAGGTGAGAGTTCAACACCAAAATAACCAAAGATTAGAAACCTATAGTTCAAAACAGATATTCAATCCCTACATTAAACAGGGATTTAAAAAAATGTTACTGTATAAGCTGCGCAGTGGGGGAAAATGTGGCATTGCTACAACATGCACATGCATTTGTAAATCGAATTAAAAACATAGTGCTTGAAAAGACTATAGGCACAGGAAGAGATGCAACTGACTAAACATTACTGACAAAACACTGCTTACTAGCTGGAATTCAAAAGTGAGTAAGCATACAAACTATTTTGATATTTCTTTTAAAATACCCAGTTTAGATATGAACCAAATTCAAAACTCTACTTTTCTTCAAAAGTTGTAAAATCTTTAGCAAAACTTATAATGTACCAAAAAAGGTCTACTTCAAAGGCATATGTTTCTCACATGCACTTCAGTAACTACAGCAATCCTACTGTGTTTTAGGCTCTTGCTGTTCATTTGCAAAATGCATACATTATATACTCACCATAAGCAAAGAGACCAGGCAGCTGATAGACTTGTCGTCCAAAAATATTTCTTCCCAGAGTGGGAGGGAGGGGTTCATATCCCACCTTTGAAATAAAGAGATAATCTATAGTGATCTTTATACAGTAGTCTACAGAGTGAATATCCCCTCAAAGAAACAGTTACATGCTTTTTCACAGCATTAATACAGCTATTTCATTAACAAGAAGTTCTTGCAGGACCAGTGCTTTAAGTATCAAATACCAAAACCACTATTTTTAGAAGCTGGTTGTGATTTTGCAATATGTGTCCAGTACTGAGGTAACCTGCAATTCAGGATATTGGATACTGACATTGTTTTTTATTATTATATGACACATTTAGAACTATAGTGCAAACATATATCCCCCATAGACACCTCATAGCAATCTTTTTCTTCCTTAATTTCAAACAAATTCTCCTAACCCCTTACTTACCCTTTTGCTATATTTTGCTATTAAATTTTCATTATTTTAAAGCAGAAAATTTCCCTTAACATATCTTGCTACCTCCAAATGTGTTGTAACTAGGATGGTTAAGTTATAAAATAACTAGGTGGTTAATTCTTAAGATGAAACTGCTTTGGTGATTCATTGATTGATTTGCTAAGAGCGTGCCAGATGCAGACATTCCAATTCACAACTTAAATTATTTAGGAGATCTGCAGTTCAGCAGAAAGTTTTATTGGCAAGCAAATACCAAGTTTTCTGATTTCTCAGAGTACACAAGTGTACTCATCATACAGAGGATACTTTCCATACAAAGACAGCCAGATATTTCCCTGGCCCTAAGCAGCCCTTGGTGAACAGTTATAAGATTAATAACAGAGTCTCATTTCTCTTTACAAATTTAAGGTTCAAAGATTTAAGGTTAAATTGCAGGGATTCATGTATTCATATCCTGAAAATAAAAATATCCTTTTATAGCTTGTATTTTTGATTAGAAGCCCATGTTCTGAAAGCACATTGGTTGTTAAATGCTTGAGGCAGACTGTAGTTTTTACACAACTATGGTTTTCAGCCAAGGATGAAATAAGTATGAAGACACAGCTTGCCAAAAACAACATCCAATGTTACTAAATAAAGAAGTTCTCAAGTCTGAAATTATTGGCAGTTTATCTGGGAGTGTCCTAGACACCACCAATAAAAATAAGACATTGACACACTTGAATATGAGGTTGATATAAAACTAGAACATTGACTGGGATTTTGAAAATCGGCTCACTTGCAAAGATACTTGAGTGGAACAAACTCATTTGAAATTGGCTGTAGTTAGAATTTGGCTTCTGCAATGAGGACTGCCCTGTGGCTTACACTGGGAATTTTATTCTTGCAAGAATTTAAACCAAGTATAGGCAGTACACGAGAGAAGCGCAGTGTCCTGGAAATGGTTCTGACTCTGTGGTGTTATCGGGACCGTCTGCAAATCCCACTGCTAGCGCTCAACCTATATGGCTGCTACTGTGGGACAGGCGGCTTTGGGGAGCCTCTGGATGCAGTGGATCACTGCTGTTTCTTGCACGACTGCTGTTATCGCCACACCAGGCTCTCTCTGAAATGTCACAACAGAGTAAAATGGCAGCGCTACAAACTGCTGTGTAAAACATCCAAGACCAAGTGCAGATCAAAAAGCATCTGTGGCAGAATGGCGTGTGAGTGTGACAAGCAACTGGCAGAGTGTTTGACGACAGCAAAACCCCAGCGGAAGCATTCTTTTTACAAACGTGAACTCTGTGAAGGGTCTAAGGGCACTTGCCCGGTCATCCACCACAACTGGACTGAAATCCTGCACTAAGGAAGTTTCTGCTATTACCTGACCGCAAAGCAAGGTTCTTGGGAAAAATTAAGCTCTGGAAAAGATCGAGCTGTGGCTCCTGTTCCCCAAGGAACCTCGTCCCTGATAATATCGGCGTTTCTAAGCAGAGGCACAGATTGCGGAGGTGCTCTGAGCAGAAGTGGGGGGAGATGAACAGCAAGAGCCTATCTGTGTTCACAGCGGTGGCTTCTTTACCGCTTCTAGCGCGGCGACTATACACCTCGGAACAAGAGAGGTAGGCGAAGAGCGGCCAGCCAAGCCGAAGGCAAATAAAGGCCCGGAGACTGAGGGTGCGGGGTGAGCCTGCTACGGTGAGGGCCAACAGCGACCCAGAGCAGAGCGATCGCCGACGAGGAAGCAATTTCAACACCCCGAAAAGAGCGAGGGGCGGCCCCCCCTCCCGGGTGTCCCCTTCTCACGCTCTCGCACAAGAGGAGAAACTGAAGCGGCTGAAGGTCTCACCTGCACTAGCACCTTCACGTACATAAGCGGCTGCGAGAGCACCGTGAGGCCGGAACCCAGCAGCACCTGCGAGGCCGTGTCCGCCATGCTGCAGCCGCACCGGGCTCCGCCGCGGGGGGGGGGGGCAGAGGAAGGAGCTGTCGTGCCACCACCACGTGACCTGCGGCGGAGGACAAAAGGAGTCTCCCACGGCCGCTTCTTCGCACCCTCTGTTCGATTAGTTCCGGTTCCAAATGGTTCCTGTTTCCGCCACCTTCAGAGCAAGTTAGGCCGGAGGAGGAGCCGCCGCCGCCGCTACGTACATATAGAATCAGAGCTTCCGATTTAAAAAAAAAAGTGAGAATTGTCATTGGCCAAGATTCCCTGCGGCTGAATAGAATTATAGATCTATGTTGAAAGGTATCTCGAGAACGCCGATGGCGGTCAGTTCTGCTGGTTTCTGTCTCTATCGATCTAGCCTCGCTTTTGAATTTCCCTCTGACGCTTCCCAACTCGCGTTTCTTGAATAAAAGGTTCCATTGGCCAATGAAAAACGGTGTGTTTTGGGGGGCCGGGGGGTGGGAGGAGCCTCCGGTTACGTGCCAGGCCCGTGCTTTTCTTCCAGTTTGAGGGGTGGCGCCCGGTCTTCTGAGGTTTGTAGCAGCTTTGAAAAGAAAGGGAGCGTAAGAAAAATGCCTTGCGATGATTGCGCTGACACCTCCAATTTAAGGAATCAAAACGGATTGTTTTCTGTACATCTTGCTATATATAAAGTAACCATTTGCTAGTTAGAATGCTCCCAAGCGAACAGAAATGCTTTCTTTTCCGACTATAACCATTCTTGCTTATAGGCCTGAAGGCCTGGCACACGATTAGGAAATCCCATTGCCATTTAATTCAGTCGAATCTTAATTTTAAGCTAAATATATGCAGGATTACAGTAGAAATGACGCGAGCCTAATTTAGCAAAACTTACTGTTACTGTTGCCGCTCTGTGCAGCTTTCAATAGTATTTTCAGTTTCTTAAGGATACTAAAAATAAATGGCTTATTTGCAGCCCAGCTCTACATGCCATGTCAAAAATATTGAGTTCAAACAATTTAATGTAAGTGAATAGAACATTGTATTTTCTTATGCAGACATTCCTGCCGCCTCCATTTTAAGTTCACAAGTTATGTTTCTGGCATATTTCACCATGCAACCCAAGCTAGTTGGAGAAATCCGTGCCTTTTTATCTAGACTTCTTGTGCAATTATAAACCTAATTGCAATAAATCTCATAGGTCCTTTTACTCAACATTGATTTTTCTTTCATTACTCCCTCCATTCTGCTCTGCAGAGAAACCAGTAAGAAAACCATGTTTTATTTTGCTCTTTAATTGCATCATGTCTAACACCGAAAGAAAAATATGCTCTTTCACTCTTCAGGACAGTAGCAGTTGCAACTGAACTGTTCACAACATAGATGAAACTGAAAAACTCTTCCCGACAAGATGACAGTAAAGAAAATTGACATCAATGCAATGTCATGGTGTGTCACATAGATTTCTATATGGGATAAAAAAGTTAAAGTATTAAAAAGCCATTCCCAAAGATATGCAACTCTGTAAGAAAAAAAAGATGGGTGGTTGACAAATATTTCCTTTGGCAAAAAAGCTAAGTTCACACAAAAAAATGTAAGAAAATTGAACAATGATTGCTATGCAGTCTTCCTGCATGGTGATCAATCAGTTAAAAACTTATTTGCATTCATATCTGATATTATAGGGCTCTCTTTTCCACAAGCACACTAATAAAAAGAGGCAGGCTCAATGTATAGAATGTAGAATTAATGAATTTTTTCACAATCTATAAATGAGGACATCTGGAACTACAACAAGTGATTACACAAGTTACATGCCATGTGAGAATGCAAAGATTTTATTTTACAACAATAAATAGTCTCCATTTTTTTAAAAAATCAGGAAAATGCCTAATAATACAGTTTCCTGGATTTTATTAATTAATAGGGGGCATACATCACATAGAGGAAGTACTGAATGAAACGTACATCCCAGAATCCAAGTACAGTACTAAAAATGGAAGTGGGGAGGAATGCTCTAAAATGTGCACCAAAAGAAGTCAGGAGAGCTGCTTTTCACTAAGGAAATGAATGCATACTGACTAGCACTGGGAGGAAGATACACACTGATTTGAACAAACAATTGAGTAAACATTCATAAAATAGCAAGATACATTCAAGGGACTCACAATGAGTTTTATCAATTTTAAGGTCATGAGAACAAAACAGTCACTGCATTCTAGCCCTCCACAAGCCATGCTGCTTTGCAGAGCTGCCTTGACTCTCATCACTGAAAAAAGCGGTGCCACAACCTGGAAACCTAAGGGACTCAGCTCTGACATCTCCAATTAGTGTCAGGGAGGACTGTTCACTTTGCCAAGCCACTTCGTTTCGATAGAAATGTCTTCTTGCATCCATACATTTCCACCAAGACCAATGAAGTGGCTGCTTTGATGCAGTGCAGAAGCAGGATCTTTAATTCTGCTCAGCCCATGTGAAAGTGAGAGACACAGGATTTCTATAATTTATGCATATTTTGTTCATTAATACATTTCAAATTCAAATAAGCGTTTTTCCTTATTAAATTGGTGAAATCTATAATTTTAGTGCTATTTACCATTAAAGACTGAGTGTAACCAGTCTTTTTTAGAAAATAAATTGGTTTTTAATTAAGATATGATTAAAAAGTTTGTTTTTGAAAAAATCCTAAAAAATATTTCTAAAAATGGCCATTTTGTCAACAGAAAAAAATACTCAAGGAAGCCAAATTTAATCAGGTGCTTAGGTTCTTTGTGTGAATTTACTTAAATTTGGCCCGTAAATCTTTCATGTCTTTTGGTTGCCATTACATTGTTTTTCAGTGAAACATATAAAATGACTGTTAGTCCAGGCTTATTATCTAAACTTCCTTAATCTGTAATGTGAAAGATACAAAGTAATACAATACTTCTGATACATTCATACATTCATGTACTTTTCAATACTTCTAATTTGTCAATTAAGTTGTATAGTTTCTTAGTAACAGAACAAAACCCAATGTGAACAAGGTTGAAAATCTGTTCACCTTTGTAAGTCACATACAAACTTCATTAATTTTATACCAAATCCATTACCAAATGATAAAAGTTCTGATACATGGCTTCATCAGTAGATATTCCACCGAATAGTTAGTTATGGGTTAAAATTATTGTATGTCTAGTAAATATACTTTAACAGATAACTATTTAGTTTTGCCTGACTTTTAGAACATAAACATTATTTTGATTTTTACAGGGTTTTTTGCATCCCCCGCATCCTCAGCACCCATTTATGTACTCTAATGTACACACAAGTTTTATTTTTTTATTATGAGCTAAGAGTAATAAGAGACCCCAAGTCTGGTCAGAATTATCCTAAGAATGGGAGAGTGAGAAGGTCACCCAAAGGATAAAAATGCAATAACAGTTCTGCTTGCTTTTTTCTCTCTGTATCTTATACCAGTAAACAGGTGTGCTCTTACAACAATAAAATTCATTCCATAAAATTACAGTCCTTCATCGTAAAAGGAAAACCTTGTGTATACATTAGATAGACATAATCTTTTTTCTACTAGAAAAGTGTTGAGTGACATTCTGCTGCAGGTGAGGAAGTCTCCTAAACCAACATTTGCCGAGGTAACATGAGTTCAATAGTGGAGGAGATACTTGCAAGGAGAATCAAGAAGAAGGAAGAGCACCTAACTCTTCCTATGTTCACTGAATTTGTTCTAAATCCATGCATCGATTTTCCCTTGAGCTGATTTTGCATCTCACTGGGGAGCAAATTATTAAAAATAATCAAGGGGACATGAAAAAGGCAGAAACTTCTAGTAGGTTCATTAGGCTTCCCACTGGCAATTCTCCTTTGCCTCACAGATCTCCCTCCACACACAGCTCTCTATATTTCTTATCAGGAAAACAAATAGGTGGGAAATCTGTATGCAGCCTGTCTTAAGCTATCTTAAGATGTTAATGAGCAAAGGAAGCCTCTGCCCTTCAGAACAATTTGCTATTAATCTGTGAAAATAAGATAATTTACTGTCTTCTTAATCAAGTTCTCATTCACCAAAGATGTGCAGCAGTCTTTGCATTAAAGTCTTGTAACAAATGGTCAGAACAGGAGAGTGCCTGCTTTCCTATTGACCAGTTGTTAACTCAGTGTAGGTTATTCAAAGTTCATGGTTTCATGGGAGGAGACACATTCCTTGCATGCAAACTTGATATTTGGAATAACTTCTCTTCTATTTTGTGATGCATGTTTCTGACCAGTTGCTTTCTGTACTCCCTTGGCTTTGGCACAGTATTCCTTCTCTGTCTTCAGAAGTATGTGGTCAATTTGGAAAGGCTTCCATATGAATTCTCGGTGAGGAAGAACCTGTGACCTGCTTTGGCCCAAGTGCCACATAGGTCTGTTGCCTAATATATTCTGAGATTTCAAGGACAGACTTCGACGTAGCATTGAAGTCACAGATGGCAGTTCAGGATTCCACCACATGGACCTAAACAGGAAGGGTGTGTGTGTTAAAACATAAGTAAGAAAGAGTACACAATAATGTTTTCAAACAGATGGCTCTTAGTACTACTAATCAAAATACACTTTGCAGTTATTCCATCTTTTCCTCCTCAGTGGATTTTTTGAAAAAAAGGGTAGAACAATTGCTTGCCACATCTCCTCCATCTTTTTGAAGTACAGGCTCAAGGGGATTCTAGTTTCCTCACAGAAACAATGCAGTACTGATGGCTGGGAAGTTTAATGATTTTCCTTCATAAAGTTTTCCTGATCAAAATCCTTTCCACTAATTAAGGCTTGCCCTTAGGGAGAAATATAGTTAATCACTTTTCCCTCTGGAGAGTGTAGGATTTTGGTAAAGAAAATAGTGAGGGAATGGTGGAAAGAGGTAAATACGTTTCCTAGCACAACTGCTGGGAAAATATATTTTTTAATATATATATATATATTTAATTCAGAAGCTCAGTAATTATTCTAAAGGGATATATACTACTAGCAGAAGGACAGCATAGAAAACTACCACTAGAAAGAATTGTGTAGCTCCTTAGCGGATTTTCTGTAGAAAGAAAGAGGCAAAGCAGTACTGTAGAATGGATACGGAAGCTGATGTTTAGGAGTTAAATTTTTTTGCATTATGGGTTTTATTAATAAACATATTAATAAAAATTAATATGTTTATTACAAAAATTATTGTATTTAATTTTCATTGTATCTTGGCCAAGAGTCAGCTGCATAGCATATTCCCAAACTATGTGCATTTAGCCTATGGGATAATATTGTGGGACCCTAATCCTGAACTGACTTAGCTCGTTTTCCACCCAAATAGCTGGGAATTGTCTCCTCTGGTTTGGGGGGATTAACTCAATGGATATTGTCTATATGTCTTCTATCCCTGAATGTACATATTGTCCTCTCAGATCATAACAGCTTGTTCCCCACACCTTTCCAAAAGTCTGCAAGCTCTGCAAGGAAGAAGAATGAATGGCTGTGGCGGAGTGTGCCCAGATGGGAGGGTCCGTGTGGTATGGGCATGTTTCATGTTTAAGGGCAAGTGAGGAAAGGACCAAAGAATCTGATGAACAGCAGTGGTTACCACACACCAACAGCATTCCTATTTAAACCTAAATATCTAACTTCAAACACACACATCAAACACGGCTGAATGGGGCACTACATCAGGACAATATTAATTTTAAAAAGTGCTTTAACTGTCTGAGAATTAAACCTCAGTGTGTGAGGCATACACAAGTGCCGTTTCACTAAGCTATCATGATGAGGTCCAGGAGTTGTGAAATAGGGATACCTGTACCGTTTGACTCCACGGCAGGATGATGGAACAGAGGTACCTACAGAGAAACAAACATACATTTTGGAAAAATATTTCAAAATCATAAACTAATAGCAGTAATGCATTTCTTGCTAAGAGATTTTTTTCTACATAGATGATATGGAGACATTGTTTATGATGCACCAGTTTTTGCACTTACATAGCCCATGATACAGAACTGGTGACTGAGTGGCATTTCAATTATAAACAAATGCTCATGCTTTATTCCAAACTTTGTATGTTTTTTTTTAATCTGTCAAAATATCTTATTATAATTAGCCACACTTACAGTAGTACTTATCTCATCTCTGACGTGCACCACAAAATTTGCCAGTCTTTAATATACTCAGCTTCTCATACCTGCATTCTGTTTCGCATTAAGTTCTCCTTTGGAATGCATATAAAATGGAGATGGATGCTGTTTGATGGCCGATGTTGTGAAGCTGTGTCGTCGTATTGGTGATAGTGGAATCGGGGATATCAGGAGGGGGTCGGGATTCTTGATCCTGAATTCACATTCAGTCAGGGGGACGATCTGTTTACCTATAGAAAGCTCTACACAGCAGATATTTTGTGGAAGGCACGTATCAATTGAAAATGTCTATCCTCTTCTGCAGTCAGAAACTTCAAACACACACATCAAACACGGCTGAATGGGGCACTACATCAGGACAATATTAATTTTAAAAAGTGCTTTAACTGTCTGAGAATTAAACCTCAGTGTGTGAGGCATACACAAGTGCCGTTTCACTAAGCTATGTGCTTAAAATCTCAAAAATCTCTAAAATATCCTCTTCTGCAAGCAGAAAACCTCTACCAATTCACCTTAATATATTACAAATGAAATACATCTGCATAGATATTCAGTGGTTCAACACAATGCAGCAAAGCCTTTTTGTAAGATCTGAACAGTGTTAACCAGTTAGCGGTCTTGAGGGGCTGATATTTCAGCACTTTCTTGCTCTGATTTGTCACAGGTAAAAAGTGATACTGAGTAAAGTCGATATTCAGTATCAACCACATTCAACATTATCTCATGCTCAAAGTTTACAAGGAATATCTCATCTCTACAATTAAATCCATGAATCATATCATGGTATTAGTCTGAGTATGGTTTGAGGTCATACAATTTCAAAGATGTTTATAGAATCTCTATTTTGAACAGGTGGAAGAGAGCTTCAAGACAGGACCAGGACTACTGTCAGGCACATTATGCTGTGATTACTGAGTGCTCTTGAACAGTAATAGTCACTCCATCTTGAAATGTGTGGAAGCAATTTTGAAAATGATATATTATATGAAAGGCTGGGAAGGGACTATGAACAATTTCTTTTCAATATTAAACCAACTACTAGGCTAGAACATGGTTGCAATGTGATAGTTTATTATTTATTAGTATGAGACTAAGAGGTACAAGCATAAATTAATAAGATAAAGATGTTGAAACAGGGAATTATAATAGTAGTCATAATCTCACATAAACAATGAAGGAATTTTTCCACAATACATGTGCTGTGTTAATAGCTGGATATTGCATTCCCTGGCCTACTTAACAGTAAATAAATGCCTTACCTTGACACTTTTGACAGTTACTTAAGTCTTCTCCCTGAAAAAATGAAGCGACTGAATGATCCAGTTCTTGACCCTGTATCAGAAAAATGTATATGCTCACCCAGTCTCTGCTTTTCTTATATATTTGCTGATATTCTATTAATGAACATTACTTCTACTCTATCAAGCACATCCTGTAACTCACCCTAAACTTGCCTTTACTGATCACTTAAATGCAGAAATTATAGAAAGTTTGAGATAGCATTTGCAATGTTAATATTTGATACAACATTTTAGACATGTACATTCAGATACAAATATATTTATATGCCACTTATATAGATCCAAATTAAGCAGGATTCATTTTGTTTTGTTTATTTCTGAGTTTTAAAGCTTTTGTTTTGTTTTGTTCTTGTTTTTCATTTTCAATGGATTGTTGGTGCCTCTCTCTAAATTTGGGCTAAACCTGCTTCTAAACACTTCATTTTTAAATTGGGGATTTCTGGATTCAACCCAACTATTGTTTAAGAAACAATAAATTGACATGGACATATGTCAACTTATTATTTTACTTATACCAACTTTTTTATTCTCGGTCACATAATGTGGTAAACCAATGGGTTAAAGCAAAACTTCAGTGATTAGTGGCTAAAATCATACCATACAGAAACAGACAATATTTCTCAAAAGCTAGGAAACAGACTACAGATAACAAGTACAGACAGAAAATAACAAAAACTGCTTCCTTATATGCTACTATGATTTCAAAAATGAAAAAGCAAGTTACAGAATTCTTAAACTGAAATGTGAATATAAGACTAACAATCAAAGGTAGTCACTTTTTAGGATTAAATAGCTCTAGATCATTCAATTATTCAGATACCATATTTCTGGCATTTTTAAAAGAATTAAATATAATGAGAAATGGAAATTATAATCTCACTGTGATCAGGTTCACATATATCATTCTAAATCATAATGTAGTTTGGTTTCAGCTTAATCTATACAGTAATGTGAATCCAGCTAATTCTAGTCTAGTAAATATACTATCATTAAGAAAATCATGTTTAATGTAATGTGTGAACCTAACCAGAGTCAGGAAACTTGACTGCTGACAAGGTCATACAGTTATTTTGAGAACCAAATTTCTCATTGATCTATTAGTAATACATTTCGTTTTGTTATTTTATATATATACATACGTAAAAATGCATAAAAGAGAAAATTATTAAAAAAAAATAGAGTCACTGTAATTAGTGAATGACTCAAAAGATAATCTGCTAAGAACTTATTTCCAGTCACCAAATTTACTTACAAAGTGCAAAGAGTCTCCTATATAGAGTGCAATTTTAAACTTAGGTACTACAGATGAGTCCATTTAATTTAGACCTTCTTGCTCCTGTGTAAAGTTGCACAGGATTGTCACATAGATTTGTCCTATTATACTGTAAAGAGGAAGAGTTACTTGCATGGGATCCCTGGAAACAAATGTAACTTTAAAGGTAAAATGCAAGTAATACCTATCAAAAGATACTGTGTAACAATTGATTCTTTCCACATTTATTTTTTTTAACACTTGATAGATAGAAAAAAAGTAAAAGAAAACAGCCTTCCCTCCTACAAAATTCTCTGTCTGTGGCGGAGTAAGTGCACAATAAAGAACTTTTCTGGAAGCACTAATTGACAAGATTCTCGAATATAGATTTAAGTATATAGATTCTTTGAGATGCATAGAAATATTTGATAAACAATTTAACTTACGTTAGAAGAGCAACTAAAATAAAAATCAAGGCAAAATATTTTTAAAACCATTAAAATAAGTAGAATATTTATTTGCATAATATCTTTGTCATATTAAAAAAAAAGATGCCCATGTGTACATCCAGAGCACTTATTTTTCTCAAGCTTCCATTTTAGATAACTAATAAACATGACTTTTGGGGCTTTACAAGCTTTGCTTATGAATTTGTGTTCATTCTATTCAGTCCCAAAATTAAACTGCAACCTTGAGAAGACTGTTATAGATCTGAAACTTAAGTCATTACTTTTCTCAACAACCTAGTTGAAGTGTACTTCTATATGAACATTATACTTCTGTGTATACCCATCTAATATTGATACTATATATGTAAATTTATGGCATGTATATATGTTGAGATCTTTATTTTTATATAAATAAAGCATTTTTTAACTTATAGTCTGCAATTAGTCTCTGCAGATTTCCATTGTAAAGATCTTTACATCAGCTTCTCTCACTAGGGTAATTAGCCAGGAAATCTCATCTAACTTTATTAGGTGCTTACGTTTACTTGTCCGTCTGACCTTATCTGTTGGCTGGGTGTACATTCTCTTCACCACCAGATGATCCAGTGAATGCACTAATTTGCACATTAATTATGGCTGACCTATTTCTTATGAAGGTTATCTAGGCCTAGAAAACTATTGAGCCCAAACTTACTAATGTATAATATTAGCATTTTTCCAAACCATTAGTTAGGCAATCTTCTGCTTGGCACTTTATTCTCATTAGGCTTCCTCAGGAAGATAAAATAAACTTTCATACAAAGACTTCTCTTACATGCTACACTCACACCAGTTTTTCATCTTACTCTTTAGAAAAAACAATGTCATTCTTCTCAGGATAATACTTGATCTTTAAATAATCTTTGAAGCATTTATTATCTGAAGTAAATCCTTGGAAAATGTAAACCCCACTCAAACCCCCCAAATGTTTTTAGAATTTCAAACATTAGTGTCAATTGTGTTGGCAATATTATATAAAACAATTAACCTCTACAGTGAATATTGCACACTTAACAAGAGAAGGTGTTAGTGATTCAACACTATGCCCATTTAAACATTTCCTAAACTATTTTTTCAAACAGGTATTTCCAGCACATTGATTTGTCTTATAAATCTTCTTTTATTATTCAGGGATGATGAATTTTCCAGATTAGCTGACTAAGATTATAACTGGTATACTTAAGACTCTTCCCAATTTTGTCTGAAAAGCACTGAGCATATTGTGTACAATTACTGAAGATTATATTCCACAAATCAACCTGACATACAGCGACTACTCAATTTAAATTGCTTGGTCTTCTGTTGTGAAATGCTGTATCTCCGTGATTTCTTGGAAAGTCTATGATGCTTTTCAGGGCTTGGAGCAATTGTGTTTTCCTAGAGGAATTTAATAAAGAGAGTGTATCTTGGCTCACTTTTAAAATATAGTGAGATAAAAAGCAGAACTGGAGAGCTGAGCAAAATCACTCAGTAGAGCACCCTAATTTCATTCAGAACAGGAAAAGCAGAGGGAAGTCCAGAAATCCAGTGCAGAAAGGTAGCCACACTGAGAACATCAGAATTCAACACAAGACAATTAGCACACAATAGAATTCTTAACAGATCATGAAGCTACAAAAGTGCATGATGATAACATATGACAAAAGATAAATATTTATCTCATTAGAAACATAAATGTGGCTTCTGGAAAAAAAAAATTTACAAAACAACTAAATTATAGAACAGCGGGATATGAGGAATTTTATTGATTCAAGGTACCTGGCCTGTTAAAGCGCTTCAAATAAACCCACTGCTAGTTGCTCAGAAATGCCTAGGAAATGTCAATTCATGGATTAGTTATTCATTCATAAGAATAGGATGGTTAACCAACATCAGATCATAGGACAGATTTATCTAGGCCTGATACTGTTGGGATTCGTTGGAGTGACAAGAATAGAAAAAAATCATGTTTTGTGGGCATAAATGTTTATATTGACTTAAATGAAAGAGTCTCAAAGTTGGGCTAGAGTGGCTACTTATAGTTTGCCAAAAAAGAAGAAGAAGAAATGAACCCAGATTTATATTTAATACTGTAAATCAACTTAATCCTGTACATTAAGTCAGGATGAGTCACAAAAGATAGAAGAAGATTCACAGATAATAACACCCCATTTGGTGAAGTAGCAGTGTGGAAAAGATGGTTATCTCTCCAAAGAAAGGCACATATCAATCCTAAGCAAGGTTAAAAAAAAAAGAAAAAGACATTCCTGAAACATGGACTGTTGTAGAACACTGGCTTGTAGTTATACTATCATCACTCTTCTGTTGTAAGATAGAAAGAGAACTGTAAGGGGTGCTGCCATTTTTCTATGTGTGCTTCTCACTACTGCCCATCTCCCCCTACGGATGTGACTGCTGTGGGTAACACATATGTATCTAGTCTTTTAAGGCGTGGCAGAAGTGGTGGAGGAGTTACTGTGGCAATTAGCATCTTCCCAGGCTCCAGTGAAGCTCAGTACCATGGTACTGCCATTTGGTAGGCTAGTTAATTTAAAGTGTTCCCAAAATGTCAGGAAAAAAATGCTCTGTCCTATTTAGTGTAGAAGCGCTTTGGAAAAAGTGAAGTTAGGTCAGAGCATCATATTAAACTAAATGGACAGATAGACTGACTCACAGAATTGCATATTCAACTAAATGCATCAAATAAAATTAATGGACAAGTCAGTATCAAAACAAGATTATTTCTCCCTTGATAGTATTGCTATGTTGAAATCCAACTTGCAAGCTTAATTTGTTTTCAAAGGCATATATCTCTCTCCTTTATAATAAGCTGCACCCTAACATTATAAAGCTCAAGCCTTAACATAACAATTATTATTGTATATATATCTTTAATAAATGTTGAAAAATTATTATTTCAAACTTGTGCAAATCATTATAATTGTGCAGTGAAATATGCTTTAAAAATAACATATATCATGGGTTTCTGGAATAGCGAAACTGTCAAGATCATTTATTAATTAGTTATTTCATCACAAATTTCTTAACAAGCATTCCAATCATTTACTTGTCAAATCCTAAATAAATATATAACAGCTGCTTAACTGGGTTTTCCCTAGGCATACATATTAGGATGACCACTAAATGCAGCAAAGACTTATTCTGTATTTCTCTGGTTCCATCTAGTAGCAACTTCAATTTTTGCAGCTCCAATCTGGGAGCTTAGTTTTCCAAAGTGAATGTCACACCATCGTTAATCTCCTTATTCTTTCACCTAGAAAATGTCTCCCAAGCTGTTCCTGATATTCGTTTCCTAGCACTCCAAGCATTAACTGAAACAGCTGGGTTGTAATGATGTTCAGGCCTGCTTCATACAATATGAAGACAATATGGCTCATTCTCCTTGGGTTAGCATGTTGCATGAAACCTGCCATCATGGCTTGTAACTCATCATTTATAGTTACTGTGGTCTGTGAACACCCATTTTATTGTGTTTATATGAACATATATGGCCTAACATATATGAAGCCAGTGTCTACTAGCGAGTGAATTATTCTGTGACTGGCTTTTCACACTGGACTATGTCTATTTTCTCCAGCGTTGTGCCTCCAGAGATGTTGGGGCCCAGCCAATGTGGCCAATACCTGGGATTTCTGGGAATTCTAATTCAAATAAAGGGCATTGGGTTGGGGAAGACTGCATTAAGCCATAAGGTGATTTGTTTAGTTTTTGGTTAACCCTAAACCATGGCTAAGTAAACCAATGTTATCCAGATGTGGAAGCAGAGTCCTTCTTATGATAAAAGTTTAGGCAGGGAAAAAGAAAAAGGTATTCTTGATATCAGGATAATCCTCTTAAATATCATCCTGTGCTTTGTGCCTTCCTCTTGCTATTTGGAATGCTTCAAAATGAATGATACAATAATACATAGTTCTATGAAAATTCAGTTGTTGTTTTTAATCACAAACCCAGAAGGAGAAACACCATATACGCCCAGAGAATGATGGTCGAACTTTCATAAAATAATTGCTACACAATTCTCTAAAACATCTCATCATACACCTACATACAGAAGGAAAACTATCGTATTTTTCCATGTATAAGATGATACTTTTTTCTAAAATCGTTACACTAAAAATTGAAGGTCTTATCCAAGGAAGTAAGCCGAGGAGAGAACTGCATGGTTGCGAAACTGCCCATACTTTGTCTCTGCAAACAGGCTTCCTCCAATCACGAGCCTTATGTAACTGATGTCAGCTGATGCTGAACAAACCAATTGGAACACGTTGGAGGTGGAGGCAGTGCGCAGATGCGACAGGGACCGGTAACGTCAGAGCATTCTGAGCCCATAAAGATGTCAGAAAATAAAAAAAGAAATCAGCGAATGTCTTACTCTGCAAAATTCAAACTGAATGTAATCAGTTATGCAAAAGAGCATGGAAACAGAGCTGCAGAGAGACAGTTTGGACCTCCTCCCACTGAGTGTATCATGTAAATGTTACCTAATTACGAAATAAAAATGTGTTCTGCTTATCTTTAAAATATTGATTTCTTAATTTTGGGTTGGAAAAGTGGGGGTCGTCTTATACATTGGGGGCGTCTTATTCATGGAAAAATACGGTAAGTATCACAACGCATTCCATTCTAATGCATTCTACTGGAAAACTTTTCTAGTTGACTAGCTCTGTCCAATAAAGCCACGTTTTACCCAGTTTTATTCGCTTCTTACCAGAACTTTTTCCTTGTGCTTTAATGCATGGCTCAGAGCATATTTCTGATGCAAATCATTTCTTTCCTTCCTTGTTTGCAGATGTTTCTTCTTCTTTTTCTTCTTCTCGTTATAATCCTCCAATAATTAAATATGTCAATTATCAAATTGTGAGAAGTTAACCTATATCAAATCAGCTCAACCTTTACAAAACAGTGAATAAACTTTTGAATACATCAAACAAAGTGGTTAAAATACGTTTTGAGGTGGAATAGGAAAAACATAATTAAGGTTTTAGCTATGTCAGCTCCAGGCCAGATAGTAATAGACTACAGCAAATTATCCTGCCAAGTATTTCGAATGTGATCTAGTGCCACGTATCAACACATACTTTGGGAAAAGTAGGTAAGAGTTGGAAAAATCACACGTTTTATCATTTGCATTTCTGGCATGAGCACAAGCCACTAGAGAATGCAACTGCAGAATAGATTTCAGACTGATGTTTCTTTCTTTTCAGTCAAGCAATCACATGTACTGCTCTGAATTTGTTTCTCTAATGGAGTTCAATTCATTCATAGTTTTATTCTCCACTGATTCTATTGTGCTGGGTTGCAGCTTTTCTAAGAAGCGTGGTAACTGCAAGCACAGCTCCACCTTTACACAGGAATACAGCTTCAGAAATACATATTCTCCGATATTCACAGTTGTGGCTGCTCAGTTATATAATTATGCAATGAGATATGGCTTTGGGGAAAAACAACAAGAAAAGTCATAGAAAATGTTATGAAACAGGCAAATAGTTTTAAAATTGTGTAACAAAAGTAGTTTGAGGGAGAAAAATACAATGCAAGGGAGAACTAGCACAAGAAGAAAGGTTGGGAAACTATGTGCCACCCATATAAGCCAGACATCAAAATATCAGATAAAGTGCTAATCTAAAATTGACTCCACATCTCCAATTGGCAATAAATTAATACAAAAAGAATATAATCAAACAAACTCTAAAAACAGTGTGTATGACTAAGGCTGTAACCTGGTTCACTCAGTCTTATTGAAAAGTCTTATGTGAAAGCCTTGATTGACAAATACATGATCAACATGATCGGCATCTATGGGCCCATCTCATGATGGCCATCTGATGATAGACTTGGAATGTAAGAAGAGTACATGGTAAAGAGCATGAATTAATGAAAAAAATAATAGAAACATAAATATGTTATGAACATAAAGGAAAAGAGAAGGATGTAATGCATCTAAATGAAGGTGTGGAGCTGATAAACACCTGCATGGAAATGAAGAAGTAGGTTTAATTATGAATGAAAAGGCTAAAATGTCTGTCACAAAGTAAGTGCAACTTAGACTGCTATGAGTGCATATGAAATTAGAAATTCATAAATTTGTGAAAGTTGTATGTCCAGTGAATGGTGATAATGAAAGAGCCAGGAATGGGTTTTGGAAAAAGTATGCAACAGTCTGAATAAATGCAATGCAGGGGAAAATATTGTTCTGTTGTTGATATGAATGGATGAGTGGGAACAAGATGAGAGAGTAAGAAAAACTTATTGAGTTTTTTGGAGACCAAGAATGGATAAGAATGATGATTGTTTGGTGAGTATCTGCTTAGAAAAAAGTCAATCTATTCTGAACATGTGCTTAAGCATATATATTCATGAGCACACATGATAAAGAAATTAATCTAAAAGCATGATTGATTTGATAGATTATGAGATAAGAGAAAAATTAGTGAAGGATACAAGAGTAATGAAAGGTTCTGAATGTGGGATAGACCATTTTTTAGTAAGGTCAAGTCTGGTCCTTGGGGGGGAAAAAACTATATGAAGGAAAAGTCAAGTTACTGAAAGAGACTACAGTGAAAGTAGACCACCACAGGAAAAGAGCGAATAAGTCCTGTATGAAAAAGTATTAAAGGACAGATTAATCTCCCAGGAGAATGAGTGGAAAGTGGAATAAGAGAATGTGGAAAGTGCCAGGAATAGAGGAAAAAGAACTATGTTACAGAATGCCTCAGAAGTATGAATACTTGGTGAAATGAAGAAAAAGAGACTGTAGATGGTAGGGACAGCATGTTAGAGAATCGTTGCTCCATAAATAAAGTGAAAGGAAGATATTATATAATATATACATAGAGAGAAAAATATAGTTGCAAAGAATGTAGTCTGAGACAGCAGAGAAGATTACAAGAGAGAAAAAAGTGATCATTTCTGTTACAATCACTTTTTTCTCTACCTCTTTTAATCTTCTCTGCTTTTAATCTTCTGAATTATTTCAGAAATGAGTGAAAAGGACTAAATGAGAAATCTTCAGAGTGAATGGAATTAAGAATAAAAGTGATGAAATTATTTGGGATGAAATTGAGAGAAAGCAGAAAGGAATATTTCAGAGATTTGTACAGGAATTACATGATTAATTGAAGACTAGAATTGAAATGGATGCTATAAATGTTTTTGTCCAGGAAAAATGGATTGAAAAATAATTCATAAATGCTATAAACATGTTGAAAACAGTAAGACTGCAGGTATGCATTGTAACTGGAGAAATGCTAAAATATGGATGTGGTTTGCTTATGGAGGGGTATTTAAAGTGTTTGTGAAGATTACTCTTGTGCCTGACATTTAGAATAATGTTATTATTGTTCCTATATACAAATGGAAAGGTAACAAGAGTGAATACAAAAACACCAGGACTAATTTATTAAGTGTGTGTGGGAAAGTGTTTAGCAAAATTCTAATGAGAGTAGAGAATACGAGAGATGATAAGGAATAACATTTAGGAAGTGCAGAGTGCCTTTATGCTGGGCAGAGGGTGTGCAGACCAAATTTTTGCTGTTTAGCAGGTCACTGAAAAATATATGAACGTTGGAAAGAATGTTTACTGTTTCTTTGCTAAATTATAGAAAGTATATGATAAGACCAATGGGCTTGACTTATGGAACTCTTGGGTAAATATGGAGCGGAAGGTTGATTGCTGAATTCAGTACAAGTGATATATGATGGAAGTAAAGCATGTGAGACAATAAATGCAATGTTTAGATAGTGGTTATAATTGAACATGGAGTAAGATAAGGATGTGTGATCTCATTGGCTGCTTAATATATTTATCGATACATGTGTCAGGAATACTTGGGGAGATGTTAGCTGTTTTGGTATGAATGCCTCTGTGCTTGAATGCAGTCAGTGCCATGTGATTGGTGAGAATCTTTATGATTTACTCCTAATGTTATATAGATTATATGGTGCAATAACTTAAAAACTAACATATCAAAGACAAAGGTAGTGTTTCACAGAGGAAATGGAGTGAACAATCACATAACAAATTTGAATAAATAAAAAATAATTAACAGTAATAGCAGCTACTGTGTAATAAGATTACTGACTCCCAAATTTTATATTTTTCCATTCTTCCAGTCTGATTTATTCACCTAAAATGCATAGCTCTCACCTTTTCTACCATCTTGAGCAAATGTGCAGGAGGGCCATCTGATTGGGAGCTATCAGACCCACTTGTGCTAATTAAGAGAAAAGAGAAAAGCTATTCATGTGATGCACAATAACAAATATTGTGATTTTATTGCTTCTAGCAGCCTAATTTTTCTAGGAAAGTTTAAGTGAGCATTGGGCATAAACAGACTCGTTGGATATGTCTAAAGCTTTAAGACATCTTCATCATCAAATCATCTATAAGGCATAAGCCTCAAAACTAATTATGCAGTGGATGTCCCTTCCCTTAGGTTGTTTCCATGTCTTTGTGGTTATTTCTGATCTCAAGCTGCATGGGCATTTGGTGTTGTTGGAATTGGAAAGACTGCACAGATGTTTCTTAGGTGACTGAGAGAGTAATGATTAATTTTTTTAAAAATCACCATGTCTAACCATGTGGGCTCAATGCTCACTAATATATTCCTGCAATGTAAGATAGCACATAAATTACAGTTAGTGTGAAACTGAAAGTGCCAATGAAACGACAGTATGTGATATAGCAACTTCTCTGAAGTTATGCTGTTGAATAAGACAGTGAGTGAAGTTGCGCTGATGTTCTCAGGTAGCTGGATACATGAACAAGATACAGTGGTACCTCGGTTCACGAACTTAATTTGTTCCGTGACTCTGGTCGCGAACCGAATTGGTCGTGAACCGAATCAAATTTTCCCATAAGGTTCAATGTAAATATGGTTAATCCATTCTGACCCCTACGAATTTGGTCGCCAACCGATTTTTGATCGCGTCCCGAATCAAATTTCCCCATAAGGTTCAATGTAATTACGGTTAATCCGTTCTGAACCATATGTTGTTGTTTTTTTAAAACCGCAAAAATATGACACAAAGTACAGTACGAAGAGAGAGAAAGCTAACCTTGCTCGATGTGACTTCTGGCGTGGAGGACAGGAAGGCGGGTGGGGAGGCGGTTATTGCTTGGAGGGAGAGTCCCCCTCCCTACAGGAAGCCGCGACCACGTGTCACAGGAGGGAAAATGGTCGCGGATCCTGTTCGTAACCTGATCCAGCGTTCGCAAACGGAGGCAAAATTTTGAGACTGGAGCTGTTTGTGAACCGAATTGTTCGTGAACAGAAGCGTTCGTGAACCGAGGTACCACTGTATAGCCTCAAGTAGCTGCAAAGGTATTAGGAACAGGATAACAGAGAGGGCCTTCAGAGACGTAGTCTTGTTTTAAGCTAACTTTTTCTGAATAAAAAAGCAAAAAATGATAGTAGTGTGATATCTCCTGACCTGGTTATTTTACAGTCTTGGAGGACAGAAAAAGCCATAGGGCCCCTCACTTTTCTAAAATCCCTGGACCAAAGACCAGCAGACTTGAATTACCTGGATTCAACATCAGATAGAGAGATGTCACTCCAGGTACCTTCTATGGTTTTGCCCAACTCTGAGAACTTCCTCTGGATTTTTTGCTTCAGTAACTCCTTAAGCTCAAGCAAGCATTGCTGAAACTGAGAGAAGAACAGAGAATTCTTAGACCATATGGAAAAGATTGTTCGGTTATTTATTTTAAACGTTTCCAATTTCAGTGAGGCATAAAACGATAGAAATATTAACAAGTGAAATATAAAACAATTTGAAAAATGCACAATATATCAATCTTTATATACAATACACTTAAAAGATAAAAATAAATCCAAACTGCATCAGCAAATCACTTCGACCAGCACACACACAAAAAAAGATGAGTGTTGGCACCAGCTGATCTTCCTTTAGGAGGGTATACCAGGAACCATATGAAAAAAATGCTTACATTATATAGTCTTTTCTTTGATTATCAAATTTCTCATGTGAACTAATTTACATTTCATAATATGTTCATAAGCTGAGGGGCAATTGCATTTGGACTTCAGGATGCAAATAACAAGAGAAAAAGATTTCTAGTTAGCAAAATTCATATGTATACTCAAAATATTAATATATGGTACTGGTTGGAGAACCAGTTTGGTGTAGTGGTTAAAGGTACCAGGCTAGAAACCGGGAAACCGGGAGTTCTAGTCCTGCCTGCTGGGTGACCTTGGGCCAATCACTTTCTCTCAGCCTCAGGAAGGAGGCAATGGCAAACCATTTCTGAAAAACCTTGCCAAGAAAACTGCAAGGACTTGTCCAGGCAATCTCCGAGAATTGGATACGACTGAAAGGATTAAAAAAAAAAAAACTTGGTTGAAGTTTTGTTTATTGTTTCTTATACAGTTCAGACTCCACAAAGAAAAGGCATATGCAGTAGAGGAGCTGGCTAGATACATGTCTTCTGTTGGTATTTGGACATTCTACATTCGAACTCCATGCACTGTGGCTATTTCCAGACTATATATTTTCAAAATGTGAGAAATAATAGTGGCAATATTAAAGCATGCCTCAGAAATATGGGATATTTAAAGGGTCTGGCCAATCCAACAACATACTCTGGTTCTGTTCAGCAACAACAGGAAGCTCTCACCTTGGAGCGGTCTGGATCACAAAAATCCAGTAAGGTATCACAGACGTGATAGCCTAGAGATTTGAGATCCTCAGAGGTAAAATGAGAGTTACTTTTAGTGCCTGAGAAAGACAAATACACATGTGGCTCTTCAGTCTTTAGTACAGTAAATACCTTGGTATGCAATCTAGAGAAAAAAAATCTGAAAGTCTTTCCCTTATTCATCATATTAATAATGTAATTAAGTAATTAATTAAACAAAGTTAAGCATTCTTTGCACAGTCCTTTCTTTTGTCATCAGAGCCCACCGTGCCCATTATTATTCAATGAAGGACACCCCAAGCATCAATTATAATCTTTTCTTTCTTTCCTCCTTTCTCTTTTCTTTAATGCTCCTGTGAAGAAAGAATTTACTCTTCAAGCTGTACTGCCTTTCTGATCACTTGCTGTCTACAGTACTATGTTCTTTTCCATGCAGTAGTAGTCAGAATTAGCTAAGATCTTCCTCCCTCATTTTCCTTTCCTCCTTAAAATTACAGAAGAAGGTACAGTTTTAGATGACCTCACTTACCGTATTTTTCCGTCAATAAGACGCCCCCATGTACAAGACGACCCCCATTTTTCCAACCCAAAATTAAGAAATCAATATTTTAAAGATAGTGCAGAACACATTTTTATTTAGTAATTAGTTAACATTGACCTAGGGGGACGCGGTGGCGCAGCGGCTTAATGACGCTGAAAGTGCCGGCCAGAAATGGCTGAAAGCTTCAGCGGTTCGAGTCCAGCCTCGCGTTAACAAGGTGAGCTCTTGTTTCTATACCCGCAGCTTCTGCCAACTCAGCAGATCGAAAACATACGTGAGTAGATAAATGAGCACTCTCACTCCGGCGGGAGGAAAATGCTGGCAGCGAATCCACAGAGAGACGGGACAGTTGCCGGCGTCTGAAAAAGGGGCGCGAAGCAACGGAAATCCCGCCTCCTGTGCTGCCAGCTGGGCTGACGCTCTAGGAATTAGGCTCTGGCAAAGTCTAATTCCGAAACTAGAAAGATGCAATTGCCTTGAAAACCGCTAGGGGGCGGTCACTGCAGGGTCAGTAATGACTGTTAAGCAGATAAAAAAAAAAAAAAAACATTGACCTGATACACTCGGTGGGAGGAGGTCCAAACCGTCTCTCTGCAGCTCTGTTTCCATGCTCTTTTGCATAACTGATTACATTCAAGCACGAGTGAAACTGCCGATAGCTTCTCTCTGCAAACAGCCTTCTCTAATTGGTTTGTTCAGCATCAGCTGACGTCAGTTACATAAGGCTCGTGACTGGAGGAAGTCTGTTTGGGAGACAAGCTATTTCACTCGTGATTGGAGGCTAGCAATAGGAGGAAGCCTGCCTGCAGAGACAAAGTATGGGCAGTTTTGCCACCGCGTGGTTCTCTCCTCGGCTGACTTCCTTGAATAAGACGCCCTTCAATTTTTAGGGTAAGGATTTTAGAAAAAAGTATCATCTTATAGTCGGAAAAATACGGTATGCTGTTACTGCTACCAAAGCCTATTGACCTTGATAGAATGCTAAAACACCACCTAGTTCAAGGACATGTCATTATGATTTCATAGCCAGCAAGGTTGTTTCTTCCTTTTCCAGTACTGCTCACGCTACTTAATTTGCTCTCGATTGAAATACCCTTTCCAGATGGTCTCCTTTTCCCAAGGAGATACCATTATGTTTGTGCAACTTGACATAGTCAGCCCAAGTAATGAAACAAGGCTGGGACCGCCATGAATTTAAATGCAGGTCTAAGGTGCAAATCCTCACATCCTGTAGATTGAATGCATAGCTGCTAAACCAAATTGCCAGACCATTAAAAAGAAGAAAAAATATATAGTGTCAAGGAGGTTGGTTTGTTCCTGGATGTTATAGTGAAGTCACAAGGCAGCAATATTATTATTATTATTATTATTATTATTATTATTATTATTATTATTATTGGTTGGTCGCACAGTCAGCCAAATAGTTAGACTGGATTTGGCATTTTCATCCACCTATCGAGTCCTTCCCAAGGACCTGGGATAGTCAGTTGTTGTTTGATGGTGTTAAAGGTATCATTGCAGGATGTAAGCTGTTCCAGGTAAAGTTGCCTGTTGCAATTGATTGATGGTGATTTTGTCAATGCCGATGGTGTTCAAGTGGTGCTCCAGGTGTTTTGGGATTGCGCCCAAGGCACCTATAACTATTGGTACTATCTTTGCTTTCTTTTGCCATAGTTGTTCTACTTCTATTTGCAGGTCTTTATATTTTGTGATTTTCTCCAGTTCTTTCTTTATTATTCTGCTGTCTCCGGGTATTGCAATGTCCACTATCCAGAGTTTTTTGTCTTTTTTATCAACAATTGTTAAGTCTAGCGTGTTGTGTGGCAGGTGCTTGTCTGTTTGAATTCTAAAGTCCCAGAGCTTTAGCGTCTTCGTTTTCTATTACTTTGTCTGTTTTGTGGTCCCACCAGTCCTTGCTTGCAGGCAAATGGTATTTCTTGCAGATATTCCAATGCACCATTGTTGCTACTTTGTCATCCTGTTGTTTGTAGTTAGTCTGTGTAATCTTTTTGCAGCAGCTAACTAGGTGGTCTACTGTTTCTTCAGCTTCTTTGCAGAATAATAATAATAATAATAATAATAATAATAATAATAGTAGTAGTAGTAGTAGTAGTAGTAGTAGTAGTAGTAGTAATTTGAAAGCTACATATTTATCAGGCCTTCTGCATAGGCCTCTCCAAGACTACCATAAACTTTTTTTTAACACTTTGTTTGTGTTATCAAATTTCGAGGCTACCCGACTCCTTAACAACTCTCAGCAGCTTACAAATAAAAGCAATACACATAAGAAGAAACCCAACCAGCTAGAAGAACAGAACACCAACTATAAACCAAACATAACGGAAGGGGGCTCCACAATTGTCCCCAAGGGCTGGGAGATCATAAGCTAATATAATAACTTTTCACCCTCTTTTAAAGTTACAAATAAAAAAAAACTCTTCTCCCCATAGCCTAACTTTTATCCATACGCAGTCCAGAAACCGTCATCTTTTCAGTCCTGGTTCAGCAAAAAGTCCATTAGGAGTTACCAGAAATATCAAACTAATAATTTATCCCTAATCAAATAGTCCAACTATTTTTTGCTCTTCACAATCTTAACCTTTGAATCATTCCAATGGCATCGCAGGATTTGATCTTTCATCCATCTTTGGCATTCAAGAGGAGTCTTCAAAGCTTTCATCAGCCTACTTTGTAAAACCCATAAAGAGGCATCATCCAGGATTTCTTGTCACAGCTACTCCACGTCCAGATCCTTTTCTTGATTTGTCTTTTGCATTCCCATTTTGGTGATCTTAATGCTGTTGTCTTCCATGCCTTCATACTCTATAATGTCTATATCAGGTAAAAGTTTTTAAAAATTTTTCTCATCATCTTCTAAAAATTCATCCATTGAAATCTGTATCCTTTCTGAGATTTTAGTTATTAATATATCAGTCCAGTTATCAAAAAACTATTTAAGATAAGAAAAGGTTATAGCCGGCTTAGACATTTTACTCTTTTCTGCCTGGTTCTTTAGTTCCCTCTAGTGTCCATCTGCAAACTTCATCAAGCCTCAGTTCCTAATATGGGTTTAGTTCTGTTTCAATAGTTTCCCACGAGTATATTATTTAATTATATACAGGTGAAACTCAAAAAATTAGAATATCATGCAAATGTTCATTTATGTCAGTATGGCAACTCAAAAGGTGAAACCAATATATGAGATAGACGCATTACATGCAAAGCGAGATATGTCAAGCCTTACTTTGGTATAATTGTGATGATTATGGCGTACAGCTTATGAAAACCCCAAATTCACAATCTCAGAAAATTAGAATAGTGTGAAAAGGTTCAATATTCTAGCCTCAAAGTGTCCCCCTCTAATCAGCTAATGAATCCATAACACTTGCAAAGGGTTCCTGAGCCTTTCAATGGTCTCTCAGGCTGGTTCAGTAGGAATCACAAGCATGGGAAAGACTGCTGACCTGACAGTTGTGCAGAAAACCATCATTGACACCCTCCATAAGGAGGGAAAGCCCCAAAAGGTAATTGCAAAAGAAGTTGGATGTTCCCAAAGTGCTGTATCAAAGCACATCAATAGAAGGTTATGTGGAAGGGAAAAGTGTGGTAGAAAAAGGTGCACAAGCAGCAGGGATGACCGCAGCCTGGAGCAGATTGTCAGGAAAAGGCCATTCAAAAGTGTTGGGGACTTTCAGAAGGAGTGGACTGAGGCTGGAGTTAGTGCATCAAGAGCCACCACACACAGACGGATCCTGGACATGGGCTTCAAATGTCGTATTCCTCTTGTCAAGCCGCTCCTGAACAACAAACAAGGTCAGAAGCGTCTTACCTGGCCTACAGAAAAAAAGAACTGGTCTGTTGCCCAGTGGTCCAAAGTCCTCTTTTCTGATGAGAGCAACTTTTGCATCTCATTTGGGAACCAAGGACCCAGAGTCTGGAGGAAGAATGGAGAGGCACACAATGCATGATGCTTGAAGTCCAGTGTGAAGTTTCTGTTGTGCAGAGTGCAGCAAAAGGTCCCAAAAATCCTGCTCTCAGGAAAATTACACATCAGCATGAGAGCTTGCAAAATGCAATATCCATAGTTTGCTTCTCCAAAGAAAATCCAGTCAGAAAATATAAACTAACTGGTATTTATTGATAAAAATGCAAAACTTCATAAAATATAAATTGCATACAAAATATAGGATATAACAAAGACTTTTTCTCTTCTTAGCTTCCAAGACTTATCCACAACAAAGCCTCTAGCTAAAAAACACTCTCAGAGAAGAGGTACACTACTTGGTTACTAAGTACGATTACATAACCTATAAAAACCTACATGATTAACTTTACAAGACTAACTGACTGAACAGGCTGGGCATTTAGCCCCCCCGTTATATTGCCAGCATGTACACCCCCACTGAATAACTAACATACACATTAGAGTAGGTGGCAGTAAAAAGCATAACAGGGTCACAAGATTCTTTGTTTACATTAGCTTCATAGAATAATCTCGACACCTGTTTTTGTATAGGGAATGGGATGACCTTCTTCCCATGAGAAAATCCTGATACTTTCCACAGTCTGTGTTGATTTGGGGAGCCATGTCATCTGCTGGTGTTGGTCCACTGTGCTTCATTAAGTCCAGGGTCAACGCAGCTGTCTACCAGGAGATTTTGGAGCACTTCATGCTTCCTTCCACAGATGAGCTTTATGGGGATGCTGACTTCATTTTCCAGCAGGACTTGGCACCTGCCCACACTGCCAAAAGTACCAAAACCTGGTTCAATGACCATGGGATTACTGTGCTTGATTGGCCAGCAAACTCCCCTGACCCGAACCCCATAGAGAATCTATGGGGCATTGCCAAGAGAAAGATGAGGGACATGAGACCAAACAATGCAGCGGAGCTGAAGGCCGCTATTGAAGCATCCTGGTCTTCCATAACACCTCAGCAGTGCCACAGGCTGATAGCATCCATGCCACGCCGCATTGCGGCAGTCATTGCTGCAAAAGGGGCCCAAACCAAGTACTGAGTACATATGCATGCTTATACTTTGCAGAGGTCCGATATTGTTCTATTTCCAATCCTTGTGTTAGTGATGTCATGTAATATTCTAATTATCTGAGATTGTGAATTTGGGGTTTTCATAAGCTGTACGCCATAATCATCACAATTATACCAAAGTAAGGCTTGACATATCTCGCTTTGCATGTAATGCGTCTATCTCATATATTGGTTTCACCTTTTGAGTTGCCACACTGACATAAATGAACATTCGCACGATATTCTAATTTTTCGAGTTTCACCTGTATTTGTCTTTCAGATCTTATAGCAAAAATAACCAATATTCCAATTCTCTCTGGTCTCCTAATACATTTAAAGCTTTCTTAAATCAAAATCCTTCTTTTTTGCTTTTTGCCAATTGTATATTATTTTAAATTCTTAAGTCTCTGTTTAAAATTTCTTAAAACCAAAGAAGGTAAAACTCACAAGCGTCAAAGTAAGCTCACCATTTTGAAGGTCTCTATCCATAAAGTGGTTAAATTGGACATTTCCAAATGTGATTAGAAAGTAAGTTCAGCTGGCTTAGTGTCCTTATTAAAGGCTCCACCACTGCTAAGAGCAAAGATGGCATCTCCCTTGGCTCCTGATGCTCAAACCCGCAGAAGATTGCTGTTTTATGGTCTCCTTGCGAGGAACTGCCATTCAGAGCACACGTGGGCAATCTCCTGTTCTCTCCTCCAGAGAGCTTCAAAGGACAGGTCTGCTTGCTGGTCTTTAGTTCTACACAGTGTCGTCGTCTCTGTTCATTTGTGGAGACATCTTCAGTCAGCCATGAATCACAGCAGAAGCTGGGTCTAGTCTCATTCAAGGCTGAGGGAACCAATCCTTCACTCAAAGAAGCCAACACCACCACATGGAGCCAACCATAGGTCACCTCCTGGGTGATTTTCACCATCTAGGAGGGACCTGGATCTAGCAAGCAGGGAGCCAAGCTTGTAGACTAGAGAACCCTGTCTAATTCCTTGGGAGTCACAGAATCAAACTAGATAATCCTACAAGACCTTACCTTGGGCACCTCAACTGGATCTATCCAGTTGGAATCCAACTGAGTAACTATCTGCCAGATAGCAAGAATATTCCTCAAAGCAGCCCTGCAGATGGTCCTGTGACCTGTCCATCCCCAGCAGTAACTGGGTTGCCTTAAACAGCACTGCTGGGTGGCTACGGGCAAATGGAATAAGGGCAGAGAACTCCCAAATTCTCCCAAACTGTCATGAACTTAAAAAAAAACACATCTACATGCTATGCTCTTTGGATAATGTTTGCTTGCTTGTTAGTTTATTTATTTATGGAATTTATTTGGCTGCCCAACTAGAACACTGAGTGACTTACCATAAACCAACCAACCAAAAAACCTCCAAAAAACAAAACCAACAATTTCAATTAAAATCAATACAAAACCCATAGTACATAATCAGCAACTCACAATTATTGCCCTCCTCCTAACAGGAATTCCAGTCATCCTAGCCCCAGTGCCCAAGAAAAGAGCCAGGTTTTTAGTGCCTTCTAAAAGGTAAAGGAACAGGACCAATTGTATGTCAGGGAGGGGGGATCATTCCAGAGGGCAGGCACTGCAACAGAAAAGGCATGCCTCCAAGGTCCAATTAGGTGGCATTGCTTTAAAAAAAGGAACCCAGAGTATCCACCCTGTTAGAGCATGTGGGATGGGCAGATATCACTGGGGAGAGACAGTCCTACAAATAGACTGGTTCTGTGCCATGTAGGCTTTATAGATGATCACCAGCTCCTTAACTTGCACCTGGAAGCCTATGGGAAACCAGTGAAGCTTGTGAAGTGGTGTTACATGGACATACTGAGGTACTCCCATAACTACCTAGACTGCTGCATGCCAAGACAGCTGCTTTCATACACACAGAATCTCTTATAGATGTGTTTTGTTGTTTTCTATTTTAGTCTGGCAGAACTACTACATATGCACTTATAAACTTCTCTGTTGATTTCAACATCTGTAGCTTCTTGTTTCATCTCTATCTGGTGGAGATTAGGAAAATCTCATTTCACTTTTTGTTTTGGTGAGAAAAGGTATAAGCTGTTTGTATCACAATAGTTGCAATTATGCACAAAAACTGCTTTCTTGTTGAAATGTAGTTACTTTTTCTTATAAGACTGCATATCAAAGTTTGTTATTTGTGAGATGTAATGCCACCTTGACAAAAGTGATAAAAGTTATGGGCACTTATTATGATATCATTAATATATAACGCCCGACTCTTCTTGCATTCTTCTGAGAACATTTACATACTGAATAATGTTAAAAGTTGTGTTCTTAGTGACCATATGATTTCTGGCTACACAGTCTTGACAGTAAACACCTGTTTATCCCATAGTAAGGATAAAACTGTATATAGTCTCTTATCTTGCTGTCTAGTGAATTTTCAGTTTATGTTTTCATTAGTCCTAGTAAACAATACTAATTTACTATACATCTCATCCTGCAAGGTATTATGATATTGTTTGTTCATCAAGGTTTCTGAAAATACCATCCTAAGAATAAATGCAACTGTACTTTTTTCATATAGAAAGCTCCATATCCCATTATCTCAATCTGGATTATCTCTAACCTTCTTTAACATATACTGCCTTGCATAGAAAAGAGATGCACACTGACCTAGTGTTGATCCACTGAAGGTAGATTCCATAGTGTAACTATTCAGTATTCCCATTCTCCACATCACAACCCGTCCAGTTCCTTCTTTACACTTCTGAACTTGAAATTTACAGCTGTTGAAACAAAACTGAACATCCAAATTGTTCGAGTTAGAATTATTACAGTATCAGAGATATTTCTTTTTTAATGCATTGTTGGATCAGGCCAAATAAATAATTAACACTCAATAGTCCATCAGATGCATTTTTAAAAAACACTCTAGAATGCAGTTGATTGAGAGCCAGTTTGGTCTAGTGGTTAAGGGATATAGAAACCAGCAGACTGTGAGTTCTAGGCCTGCCTTAGGCATGAAAACCAGCTGGGTGACTTTGGGACAGTCATTCTCTCTCACAGGATTTTTGTAGTGGAGAAAATAGGAGGCAGGAGTATTAGGTATATTCACCGACTTGAGTAATATATAAAAAAGGCAGGATAAAAATATAATAATAAAAATAGTATCTCTCTAAAATTACAAACTGTGTATCTTCTAGGGATTGTTGGCACACAGTGTTAAACCATCTTGTGATCTGCTTGGATTAGCTTGATGTCAAATCAAATACAATTCTAGTTAGAAAGTCTGGGCTAGCAAATCAGTGTTTCAGAATATTATTTGTTATGCTCTAACATTGCTTCTGATTGGCTATATGAAATTTGACAGTGGGCATATAGATATAGGAACATTTTTTTAAAATAAACATCTTCAAACAATATTTATACACGGCCTCTAAATAATGTGGCATTCTGAGCTGGAGGACCTCATTCTCCAGCTTCTGGCAAAGTGCACATTCCCTTCCCACGACCTTATGCTTGGATCCTGCCTGATCTTCATCTGCAATTGTTTTCCAGTCATCATTCAGGCCCATGTACATTTTCCAAGCAAAGTGTTTTCAATTAATTCCATCTTACATTAAAAAAAGGAGAGGAAAGGTCACTACAACTTGCAATATGTGATATTCAACATTGCTTTCTCCTATTCCTTGCTTTTTGAAAAGAAGTCTACATATACAAAGAGGAAAGGTAGAGCGACCAAATTATATTTCCTAGAGGAACACATAATGAACACATAACTGCTTCAAAAGCATTTCCTGTGTTGACAACCGTGAAACGCATGGCTTCTTTTTTGGTTAGAGATATAGTTTTAATTTTAAGATCTGCACTAATTTACCTGGTTTCTTAGAAATAAAAAGGTTATGTTTGTTTACTTCTATTTTTATGAGTTTATATTAATATTGTTTGTTGTCTGCTTATACTGAATAATTTACATTTGTAAAATGTAAGAAAAATCAATATCTGCAAACCCCCTACAATCCTCCAGGACTGAAAAAGAAGATAAATTGCACAAATAAGTTTCTGTTCCAAATTTCACCACCAAATTAAAAGAAAATGCTTTTACATTCATTACAAATGGCACAATAACAAAAGTACAAGTCAGAACATGTAATTTAATTAAGCAAGGAAAAAATCTGGGTATTGTAATAAGCTTTTTTTGGAAAGGAAAGGTATTTTCCTATCATGAGAAGTCTGAATAAAATGGTATTTGTGAAATTTGGAGACTTTATAGTGAATTAATTAATGTACTGAATTATAGTTTGCATATAAAATACACCCAGGCCCTACCTTATCAGGAATATTCTTGCTCATCATAAGAGGAAAGATTCGCTCATGAAGTAACTGATCTTGTGCATTTTTGTTGTTACAGCCATACATGAAGATATTGTTCTTTCGGCTATGCCCATGGATATCACAATATAGCAGAACTTCACGTTCCTCTAGGACTCTTTCAGAGAAGGGATACAACACACAAGTGAAGAAACTGAGATCCAATAAAACATCTGAATGTCTGATTTCATATAAATAAACAAATAAGCAACCATACTATATTGTTTTTTTCCTGCACTTATGTGGCAGAATCAAACAATTAGGAATTTGAACATTCCCAACTGACTGATACATCTTTAGCTAGTTTTAAGTAGTTATTTAGAATAAATGGCTGGCTGATTGTAGGTTCCCTAGTAAAACTCGCACAATAGCTGTAATCCAAAACATTTCTGGCAAGAAAACAAAAGCAAAAGAATTACTTTATAAACAAGAAATAAAAGAAAAAACACTGAGAGATTCTCTGGCACTTTTGTCAAAACTAACCAAACACAAAATGTGGATAGCCCTTAAAAACACGTGTGTACCAGGCCATTTTACCTGCTTATTGAAAAATAAGTATGATATCCAGGAAGCAACAGTTAAAACAGAAGAATATAGAGCAGCTATATGGTTCTAAATTGGGCAAGGAGTCTTCAGAGGTTGTATACTCTTATTTATTTAGCTGTATGCAGGCTATATCATGAGAAATGCTAAAATTGCTGGAATCAATATCTTGATGATACCACTTAATGGCACAAGCGAGGAAGACTTAAAGAATATCTTACTGAAGATGAAAGAAAATAATGCAAAAGCTGGTCTGCTGCTGAGCTTATGTCAATAAGCAGTGCCATCCCAATGTGATATAGGTAGAAAAGAAGTTTTAGTAGTAACATACTTCATCTTTCTAGGCTCAGATATCCTAGGGATGGTATGTCAGAAGCTATGAAAAAAAATAAGATGTCTGCTCTTGGGAGAAGTATGCTAAATTCAGTCAGGTTTCAGGCCCAGATATAGGACAGAAACAGCATTGGTTGCACTCATGGATGATCTCTGGCAGGAGCGGGATGGGGGTAGTGCATCCAACCTCACTCTTCTTGACCTCTCAGCAGCTTTCAATACCATCGACCATGGTATCCTTTTGGGCTGACTTAGGGTGTTGGGAGTAAGCAGCACAGTTTTGTGCTGTTCGCTTCCTTCCTCCAAGGTCAGTCCCAATCGGTGTTGATTGGGAGCAAGAGGTCCAGCCCATGGCCCCTCTGTTGTGGGGTACCCCAGGGTTCGGTACTCTCTCCACTCCTTCTTAACATCTACATGAAACCACTGGGTGAGATCATCCGCCACCATGGGATGAGGTAACCTCAATATGCAGATAATACCCAATTATACATCTCCATCCTGGGTGATTTGAATAATGCTGTGACCACCCTTTCGCAGTGCCTGGAGGCTGTGGGGGTCTGGATGGGGAACAACAGGCTTCAGCTGAACCCTGGTAAGATGGAGTGGCTGTGGATTGGAGGTTCCTCTGTATCTGAGGGTTTACTATCTTTGGTTCTCAATGGGGTTGCACTGCCCCAGACAGACCTGGTGCATAATCTGAGAGTCCTCCTGGACTCACAACTCCTGCTCGAGAAGCAGGTGGCAGTTGTGGCCAGGAGGGCCTTTGCTCAACCGTGTTGTGCGCCAGTTATGCCCCTTCCTAGATCAGGAGGCCCTCCAGTCTGTCATTCATGCCCTGGTCATCTCTCGTTTAGACTATTGCAATGCTCTGTACATGGGGCTACCCTTGAAGAGTATCCAGAAGCTACAGCTGGTTCAAATGCAGCCACGCAATCTTGGGTGTCCCAAGGATGACACATGTAACACCTTTGCTGCGGGAGCTGCATTGGGTTCCAGTTTGTTTCCGGGTCCAATTTAAGGTGTTGGTTATCACCTTTAAAGCCCTACATGGCATGGGTCCAGGTTACCCAAGGGACCATCTCACCCCCGTCACATCAACCTGTCCCACCCGGTCAGGCAGAGGTGGCATGTTGCGGACCCTGTTAGTGAGAGAATGTCAGCTGGCAGGGCCCAGGAGGAGAGCCTTCTGTGCTGTTGCTCCCGCCCTACGGAATACTCTCCCCCCAGAGGTGAGGCAGGCCCCTACCCTCCCAAGTTTCCGGAGGGAATTGAAGACTTGGCTGTGCCAACTTGTGTAGGGCAAGAAGAGATACAATTGACCCTGGGGATGGCTGGCACCTTGAAGACACTCCTTGAGTTTATTAACACCTAATTAACATCAGCCTCTGGGAAGTATTATATAGGAAGTTTGTTATTGTAGTATATTTTAATTAATTAATTTTTATCTATTTTAATTAATGTTTATTCTGTTTTTGCTGTAAACTGCCCAGAGTCACTCTGTAGTGAGATAGGCAGTGACAAATTTGAAATATAAATAAATATAAATAAAATAAATCTAAACAAAATATTAATGTAGGGAGACATCAGACTGCTAACAAACTTGCCTATTCTCAAGGCTATGGTTTTCCCAGTTGTAATATATGGCTGTGAAAGCTGAACCATCAGAAAGGCTGAACAAAGAAAAATTGATGTATTTGAATTGTGGTGTTGGAGAAAGTTATTGGGACAACCATGGAATGCAAGAACAAATCATTCAATATTAGATGCAGTAAAATCAGTCTGCTCACTGGAAGCACTAATAAGGAAGCTAAAGCTTAAATATTTTGGAAAGTATAATGAGAAGGCAAGAGGCACTGGAAATCTTGATGCTTGGAAAAAATCAAAGGCAAGCAAAAAAGGAGGCTGGCAGAAGACAAGGTAGCTAGTTATAATCATTTGATGATACAAGCATGAGATTACAAAACTCAAAGAAGCATTTCCTGAGAAATCCTGGCAAAATGGTGTTCATCAGGTCACAGTGCTGGAAATGAAGAATAATTGAACAACAATGCAAGTAGAGCATAAGGATGCTTGCTGGATGCTGTCCCTGACTGGTAGGTTATGTCAGCATTTCCAGAGATGCATTGAGTGTGTGGTCTTTTCTGTATTTTCTATGTCTGAATTATACCCTCCTCTTTCTTGCAGAATGTACATTGGATAAGCCAGCAATTTCACCAGACAACAGTGGCACGTTTGAGGATCCAGTGTCAACTTCCAAAATCATTACAGTGATCTCATCATACAAAATTGCCTTGGAAAATTATTCCAAATTGAAAAGCTACTATGGGCAGTTTTCTGTGCACACACAGCACTTTCTCAAACCCATCCCATAAAATTTCAACGTATGTTATACATTCTTCCACTTATCCCATCAATGATTTCTCTTTCTTTCTGAATCCCAGCAGCCTGCCTCCCGCATGCAATCTAAATCTGGTGTTTCTATTATTGTAAATTATTTTTTTCAGAACTGTTTTTGTACACACACACACACACACACACACACAGAGTTCTTAATATATGCTGCCTTTAGAAATGTAATCTCTGTCACTTACCTCTTGATCATGGCCCGAGTGTACCAAATGCAGGGGAAAGATTCCTTTAGCTCTGTCCTATAGTTTCTGTTCAGGTCTCTTCCTGCCAATGAACAGCGATAGTTTCCCACAACAACTCCATCTGGGTTCAGCATGGGCACAACCTTGAATATGAAGAGATCTCGGAGGAGCTGAGCATCAGGGGCATCACTCAGGATAAAATCTAAGAAACCTCTCATCACCCATGAGCTATTGGTTTCCCCAGGATGGACTCTAGCACTTAGTATAATAGCTTTTTTTGCAGCAGCAGCAGTAGCAATGGCACTTTTGGACGGATTCGTAATAGTGAGGAGGTACACTGTGTTTCCAGCTAGACTGTTGCACAGAGGGCGGAGTTTGCAATACTGAGAATAGAGTGGATTACTTACCAAAGTCAAAAGATACCGTTGTAGATCAGAATAGGTGTAAGGATAGAATTGAGCAAAGTAACATGTGTCATAGCTGTGAGGAAAACACACTGTCCATGTGAGACAATAGAGGGTTTGGCCATCTTCTGTGTTGTATTTATAATACTTGATATCACTACCCATCCTCCTCCAGCCAATACCCTGAGACTGAGCATCCTTCTGAGAATACATGAGAGGCTTCATCCCCATATTGTAGAGACTTTTGGCTTTCATCAAATTAACAATTGTGAAGCGATAAGTTACATCTTTTCTAGTATTTTGTACTCTGAAGTAGTACCACTGTGTGTACTTGCTGGTATAAAGATCCGTCCGCAAAGTGAGTTCATATTCATATTCACCTCTGAAATGCAGCAAGAAGAACAAAGATGCATTAAAAGCCAGCAGCAGCCTCTTCCTCCAGGAAGAACTACATAGTAGCATGTCCTACAGTCTTATTTAAAGATGAAGCAGAATGATTAGTTTTGTTATGGTCTTCCTCTCTGTGAATAGAGATTTAGCGCAAGTTCAGGGGTATACACTTTCCATCAACTTGTTAATGTGGCATATGGTTTGTTCTTTGTGTGACATATGTGGCCTTGGCCAGGTTCTATTTTGGGGAAATGGAAGTTTTAAGAGATGAAATTAGTGCCTTACGTCTTGCTGGTCTGTAGTATTTAGGTGACATGTTTCATCTGGAAATCAAAGTGGCTTAGGAAATCTTAGCAAAGATTATTCATCCTTATTTTCTCCCATTCAACAAGGAAGGGGATGAGTTAAATTTATATCTAAGGTGGAAAAGCAGTAAGTAAGAAGAGCATTCTTAGAATGGTGCTAAGATGTAATAAAGACAGCTAAATGGCTCTCTCCAAGGATCATGCAGTGCTAAAGGTTTCCCTAAAAATCTGATAGGGAAGCAGTGTCTTTTTGGAGTGTCCAGGTGTGAAAATACCCCTTACGTTCCACTTATAAACAGTTACATGCAAAGTTTAAGAACCACTAGTCAAAGCTGTGAATTTAAATAAATCCTGAAGTGAACAGAAGCTGATGAAACCTCTATAGTACATCTTTCTGCAAATTTGAATACTTAATATTTATGTGCAATTGTTTAGAGATAATTTTAAAGAGTGAATATGGCAGGTGAAGAAAGTTGGTCAATATTTTATAGCAACTCCTTTGGCAGAAGGAACAACTTCAAAATGTTTTCCATATCCAGATAAGAGTCTTTCTTGTCTTGTTTTTGGATTTTCCTTCACTCCTCCTTGCAGATCTGTTCTAGCTCAGAAATAGTCTCAGGTCTCCTGGCATGCACTGCATGTTCGAGATTTTCCTGTGGATTTTCAATAATATTCAGCTCTGAGGCATGGAAAGACCATTCCAAAACCTTTATCTTTCTTTCCTGTAAGCATGGCTAATTTGGAGATATGTTTCAAATTATTTCCTACTAAAATAACCAGCCTCTTTTCAGCCAATTTCATTGATTGTGGGACATTACCCATGAGTTATGTTGATATTGAGTTGAATTCATTATTCCTTTCATCCCTCAATATTTCCTGTAGTGTTGGCTACCAAACAACTGCAAAGCATAGTAGCCATACTTAATGGTTGACAGGGTGTTTTTATTTCACATGCTTCACCCATTCTTCTCCAAATATACCTTGTGGTTGTGACCAACAGTTCAATTTTTGTTTCATCAGTCTACTTAGTTCTAAAATATGACAAGGATTATCTGGGATGGCAGGTTGAAGTCCTCCACCACCACAAGCCTGGGAGACTCAACCACCAACCCTGACACAGAATGGAGCAGCTCAGGCAAGGAAACTGCTAGGTAGCAGGAAGGCCAGTACAACAGCAGAAATCCAATCTGCTCCCTAGAGCCCAACTTCACAATCAGGATTTCACATCCAGTAATCTCTGGAGCAGCACCTCTGACAGCTGCAAGAGTCTCTTGGATAGTAATAACCACTCCAACACCCCAGTCTTCGGGTTGTAGTCGATGCCACACCTGAAACTCATGGACATAATTCTGAGAAGATAATGCCTCTCCATGCCCCTCCAAGTCTCAATGTTCTATGCTAGATCATCCCTCTCATCTGTAATAAGATCCTGGATGAGGGAGGCCTTACTACAGGCCAACCTGGCATTTAGTAGTAGCAACTAGAACCCAGGACTGCTGAGGATCCAGTGCCCTGGTACTGGGGCTAAGCCCAAGAAAGAATCATACAAGACACTGAATGCAGCTTCTCTGAGAATGGCTCATCCCCTGGCTCCCACCATCTCTCTCTCTGCCCCTCTGTTCACTTAGGGATTCACTGAAATATATAATTTGACCAGGGGGCCTAAACTTTTGTATGCAAATGTATCTGCAACTAAAAACAGTATGATTTCTTATGCCTTTCATAAATAATTCAGAGGAAACTAGCATCTTGGGTAAATGTTGCTGAAAGAAACAAAATGCAAGCATGTAAAAGTATTGTTATGGTTATAGCTATCGGCTAACTGCAGTTTAAAAGAAGTGATTGTGAATAGCCCTGTATGTACTATCAGGAGATACAAAAAGAAGATGACACTGTGTTCGTCTATTAGAAAAGATCCAAAATTCACAGTCATAAAATAAAAAGCAAGGTTTTTCGTTCTCTAGAACTTTTAATCACTCTGAATGTTAAGCAAACCAACACAGGGCGTGAGGAAGAAGAGAGACGAAACTTAGTTAAAGATATCTTAGATGCAGGCACTTCTCTTACAATCTGATATGGAGAATCAGATCTGCTACTGTACAGAAAGCCTCTAAACCGATTCCCTCTTTTAAAAAGTTACTTATTACTATTGCAGTATAACTATTCCAATGTTCTCTCATCCATGGAAATGAGATGAAACCCAATTATACCAGATATGAAGCTCACTTACACAAATTAATTATTATAGCACATATCTCCATGCAACAATGCACACTTTTAATCAGATTGGCTACCAGCCTAATTCTAAAATGGAATGTTTTGTGGGATGCTAATCAGGAATTGAGAGAGAGTAATACAGGTAAGAATTATGGACTTTCAGATGGATGTACATGTCCTTTTCTTGCCCAGAAACCCATTAAAAGAGCTAGCAGAATCTTTGCTAGATCGATGTACATTCACCTCCTTCACACTTAGTCTAGACTGGAAACATTCGTTGTGCTAATCAGTAAGATTCTTCTCTGGCCCTGTAATCTGTTACAATTCATTAGAAGTGACTAACACTTTGCTTCAACCAGGGATACTTAGCACTAGAAATCATATTTGTAAATATATTAGTATAATGCCATAATATTATATGATATTATCAAGATGCTAACTTGGCAATAATAAGCAAATCAAGACAATATCAAGTGGAGCTTGTTGCAAGGATGGCTGAACTGGAGTCTTACTGAGGAAAAAAAAAGTCCGCACATACTTGGTGTAACGGGGAGAACTAAGGCTACTGGAACTAAAAACATAATTTTGATGTGCCATTTCAATTTACTCACACACAATTTACTGAGGGGAAAATGCATCTCTAATACCTTCTGTTAATACTGCTGCCTATTAAATGTTGCTTCTATTGCATCAACAAAGCACCCAAGAACAGTAAACTTCTCAATATACCTACAGCTTTCATCCTTATACTCACTACATTAATTTTATTAGTAAGTACTCAGTATAAAAATGTAACATATCTTCAGATACACTTCAGTAAAAGTGTTGGGAACTCAGCAAACTAGTTATGGATGCCGGGCATAAAATTACATGCTGAATATATAAACAATGCATATACTAAAGAACATTCTACAGGATTGGTATAACAAACTTGCAAAACAAGGAATCTTGTGAACCTTAAAGAGCAAGTTATGTCATGGAAAGTTGTTAGGATGCTTTCAGACTAGATAAGAAGCTCCGAGCATAATTAAGCAAAACATATTATGCAGCTTGTTCACCTTTCCCTCTTTAATAGTTTTTTTTATAGAAAACATGGATTATAAATGGAAAATGAGTTCTGAGAAGCAAGGTTATTTCATCGTAAAAATTTGCTAGGAACTCATTTAGCTTTTAGGAAGTGTAAGAATTGTTTTAAGGTGTCATGAAAGGGTTAATCAGGTCCCTCACATTTGTGCAGAGAATTGCATAAATTAAAATATCTGGAATAATTAATTATAGATCAATTTACATTAAAAGTGATGATGAAATAAAGTGCATCTGAAACGTGAAGCATCTCTAACAGGCACCTGATTTGTAAAAATAATATTAATAATTTTAGCACTGAATGTTAACACAAGAGCACACTAAATGCCTAACAACTAATTATCCTAGCTCTTCATTAAAAAAATGTTCCCCTTTTCTGGTCTCACACTTTCCTGCCCTGTATGATTCCCAACTCTTCTTACTCACACCCTGATTGCTTTCTGGAGATTCCCACTTTCAAACCGTGATTCAAATAACAGTACGGTATCTTCTGGATCTTTTAAGCTGACCGCAGCTGACTTGACAGGTTCCCTTGATCCTCCAACTCGTGAACCAGTAAAATAGGTACCTGTAGTTGCTGCAGAAGAAGAGGAATGGCTGTCAACAAAAAATCATAGATCTTGGTCTCAGCAACTAGATCTGTGTATCAGTTCTGCAGAATCCATTATTAAAAATACTGACAAACACTAATCTCCCATGGAAAAATAGCAATTAAAATTGACTGCAAGTGATTTCAGTTTGTACTTCAGTTCTGCTACTTTCTAAAAACTGGGCAAAATTAAAAATATACAGGAATACTATACAGAACTCCTCTAAGTTTCCTCGATTATGACTAAGAACTGAATTAGATAGCATATGCAAGGCAATGTGTGTAACAGTCCCCAAACAAATTATTCAAATTTAATGGAACAATGAGAGGCTATGGTTGAACAGCAGAATAGTGAAGAGGTACATCATTCTGCCTTCAACAAACATTTTTTATTGTAGTTTTCCACCTTATGCTTTTTTTTTATGTTTGAAAGAAAAGGCTGATGGATGTTGGCATGTTTGGTAAAGAACCTGAGGTGGGGTGGGAAGTTAAATTCAAGCAGTCCAAGTCCCACTCAATCCATTTTTTCTTTCTTTCTCCCTCTTCCCTCTTACACTCTTAACATTTTTTCTTCCCTCACTTCACATCATTTGATTGCTAACATAATGCAAGAAAACAGCAAACTTTGTGATTTATCACTTTAAACTGAGAAACTTAAATGTACTGCATACTCCCTGAGTTTGTAAAAAAAACATTTTATTTTGGGATATTCCATTTTGTTTACACAATGACTGGCACACAAGTACTCCAGTTCACTGTTAGGAATGCTAAGGATGATGGTAGGTTGGTAGGTAGGTATAGATATATGTAAAGATACAGCTTTTCTTTCACTGTCTTTGAACCCTCACATCCCTAAATATAGCATCTACCTTTTCCTTTCCAATGGCAAATTCTGAAAACTTGGTTCTGCAAGTTAATACTCATTATGTACCATTCTTAGCATTTTTATATGTTTAATGAAGCACGAGAGGATAGGAGTGATATTCTAGAGAGCCTCAACAAGCCCCTGACACTTAGAAATCACACAAAAGTAATTCAGTCTGTCTACAGACAGTTCTCCTAAAAATTCCCCAAATAATTTGTTGATACATACTCAGCAGTAAGATTCAGCTTTTACATTCTTACTGCAATACAACAATGCATAGTTCATGGATTGAGAATATGCTTATCTTAGAATCTACCAAGATGGAATGTAAATCAACTTACATTTATTCACAGAATTTAATATCTAGGCCAAATCATATTTTGATAAAAGATAAACCATACTTCTAATTGATAATCCAGCATAATTTACTTTCCTTTCTAGCATCCCATAGTCTGTTATCTATACTACTTTCTTTCTCTTCTTGATTCTAATTCACAGCTAACTCTTGTCTCTCTGTTTTGCCTTTTTAATTTCGAATTCCCCATTTCCAAGTTTCTCTTCTGATTTTATCAACAGATTCACTCTATACTATTGAATTCTATTTGAATTTCCATCATCCTCCCTGCCACCAATTTCTCCATTCAGTCTTTTGTTAGAACTGATACATGCATTTAAAGCATCAGTATATCCTGTTTTAAAAAATAAAGGAAGATAACCTTTCTTAAGTATAGGAGAAAGCAATGCATAACTTTCAGCTGATACGTTATTTGACTTGTAAGTATGTATTATGCTAGATGTTGTGAAGCTGAGAACCACTATGAAAAAAACTACGACAATTTTTAAAATGTTACGATATGTAAACCAAATAATAAGGCATAGATTATTTGTGCTCGCCATTTTAATGTAGGATTTTATATGACTAATTTTCTACAGGTGAAGGAATTCATGTAGAACTGTATATGAACTTCTAGGAAATCATTAAAGATGAATTCAATAATTTATAAAAAGTTACAATTAATTATCATTACATTGAACTACCAAGCGGTTATTCTAATGTGCAGATCTAATGTTTGTAGACATACACATACACTAAACAGATGTACATGGATGGTTTCAAAACTAAAATTATGATTTTTTTCCACTTTTACAGAATGTATCCTGCACTGTTCTCAGCCATTGACTTTAGCTAACAGGCATCTTTTTAGCAATGTAGTATCATCCCATGTATACCAATACCTGGTTCTATGAAATAGACAACAGTTCCAGAATTCTCTCCAACTACTTCTGGTGCAAATTCATTTCCAGTTGCCTGATAAAAAGGTTCAGGTTCAGGGGGAACCCATTCTAATAAACAAGCAAATAATGACATGTACTTATTTTCACTGTGATTTTGAATCCCTAATTTAAAAATTAAATACTTTCTCTTTACTCTGGTTGGCTCCCTCTTCCAATTTGAGTTTCTACTCAGTTCCAGTCTAAAGACACTTTGCAGTATGACATGCAAGCACACAGAACAGATTTTAACATTGATTTATTTGTTGGAAGAAACAGTGCATGAAATTATCACCTTAATCAAATCCTGTAATAATGAAAATAGGTGAGCCAAAAAGTGAAAAATAGGCAGTGCCACTATATATATATATTTAAATTACACATATTTATATGATTGAATAAAAAATATATTCTGTTTCCAGCAATGGCCACATGCCTTCAAGAAGTCCAGATCCAGGGCCAAACGGTCACAGCAGACAGGATGCTCATATATATATATATATATATATATATATATATATATATATATATATTTTCCTCTTTCAGTGAAAATCAATTGTTCTGAGCCAACTACTTAAATACACTAAAACACTTATGTACCTATTCAACCATTTCATCATCAACTAGGTATTTTAAAAATCTAAAAAGGTGTAAAATACATTCCATCCTGGATATTTTTCATTTATCAACTTTTTGAAAGCTTAATAGATACTTAAGAGTCTGTTTCAAAGCAGTTTGTTATTGAAATACAATACTGTAGTTTGCCACCAAATTTCAGTGCTAAACAGGATAGACAGACTTTGACTGAAATTCCGTGCCAAATGAAGATGATGCTCTGGAAGTCACTCTAAAATTTCAAGGAAATCATAAATTACCAACTCTTGCTGTAACCAAACTAAAGGTTTAATGTTATGTTTTAAATAAAAAATTGGGAATGTTCTCATTATAGAGCTATAAACTGGATTTATTTTTTTTTTGAGTATGAAAGTATTCTGAAAAATGATTGAAAATACAAATAATACAATTTTAAATACCTATTTAAAAAGCTAATTAAGCATAAAGAAATAAGCCTTGCTGAAAGAAAATCAGCATGTTTTCCAAACTGTTAATCCTATCTCACCATCCTTCTTAAGTTCTTTGAAAATTTCATCAGGCACATGAATAAATGACTGTCAACATGGTATATTTGGATTTGACCCTGTTGATATTATATATTTGGATTTTTAAAAAGCCTTTGACAACATTTCTCATCAAAGGCTGTTGAGTAAACTTAGTAGTCACAGGACAAGTGGACCTGTTCTTTTATACATTGCCATCTGGCCACAAATAGAAAACACTTCCTCACACAGCACATAATTAACTTGTGGAATTCATTACTACAAGACATAGTAGTGGTCACTAGCAGGATAGGCTTTAAAGTGGGATCAGATAAATTCATGGAAGATGGGTCTATTAATTACTAGTAGTCTTAAATACTCAATATTACCACCAGGTTGGGGGTAGCATGCCTCCAAGTGTTCGTTGTACGGGAACAATGGTGGGACAGGGGCATGTCTCTGTCTCCTACTTTTGATCACCTGAAGCATCTGGTTGGCCACTGTGAGATGCTGGACTAAGATGGACCTTGGTTTGACCCAGTAGGGCTATTCCCATGTCCTTATGTTCTCTTAAATTTGCAGGGTTATTTCTGGAGTGATTTGCAGTCATATGCAGCAAAATTCTATCCTTGCAATAAATACATGAGATTCAGATTACCAATGTGATAGATACGATCCTCAATTACTTCACACTCTGTTGGCCAGAGTGGGGTCAATTTTGAATTTCTGTTTCTAGGAAGAGAAAAAAGATTCCGAGGTTCCCGTAAGTGCAAGGTACCAGGGCTTTCTAGTTGATCAAGCATATGCTGTTTACTTTTCAGAAGTGTGGTTTCCATCACTAGTGAACCTGCCAAAGAAAAAAACATTTGCAGTATGCTACTACTTTCTTTGCAGATACTTAGTAAAAGTTTTCTTTCATTTTCAATATGTCTTGCACAACAGGTTAACAATTCAGTTTACTTACAGAGTAGGTTCTTGTCTGAATCATGTTCTTCTCTATCTCTTTTGTAGAAGTTGCCTGATGTCAATACATGGCATGAGCTCTCCCAGCTTTCAAGAGGGAAACTAAGCTTGTGAGGAAAATTTTCCTCATCTAAGAAAAATGTGTAATATTATTTAATGAGAACAGTTATTTATAATTAACCTGAACAAAAGTAAAAAAAAAACAAACTACTATAAGCCTTCAATGAATTACTATACAGGCATTAAAAATTCAAGAAATATACATTGAGACATTGGCACAGTTGCTAATGTGTTATATTCAACTGCAGCTGTCTGCAGATTCCACTTTGCCTTGTACCCCTCTACCATCATATGCCCTAAATCTATTCTGGAGGATTAGGGAATCCTCCAGAGCAAAGCACTCAGTGAGGAAAACCAGATGGAATCTCTACGCATAAACAGAAGTCTGTTTGATGTAGGTTGTAGTCCAATATCATCTACATGATGGCGAGTTGCCCACCCTTGAAATTGGTATGTACGTAGGGCCAATTTCAACTGCTCTGTCTAATCTGATGTGCATTAACAATTTCAAGGGTGGGAAACTTTTTCAGCTGAAGGCTGTATTTGAAAAAACTATTTTAGCCTCCAAGGGTCACTGAGGGTTTGGTAATATAGTGCTGTCACAGGTAGTAAGGGTGAACATTTTTTACCTATTTTTTGTTTTTTGGTGGAGGAGGTCTGAGATTGAAAATAGAGTCTTATTCATCAATTTCAATCCTTATTTTAGAAAAAATACAAGAACTTTTGATATCAAGTATCAACTATGTTCTATTAAATTTCACTGGTACCATCCTAAGCATAGTCAAGGGGGAATGAAAAGCCCATGGTTCTCCTCCCTATATCCCTAAACATCATTGAAAGAGGATGACCTGTTTCAGAGTGGTTAGAAGTAAAAGGAGAGTGTCTCATACTGTATAGTGTGTGTGTCTGCCTCTAAGTCAGTCTTGACCCCTGGCAACTGCCTGGACAAGTCCAGGCAGTTTTCTTGGCAACATTTTCAGAAGTGTTTTGCTGGTGCCTTCTTCCTAGGGCTGAGAAAGAGTAATTCTCCTAAAGTCACTTCGTGCCTAAGGCAGAACTAGAACTCTCCAAATTTCTAACCCAGTGCCTTTAACCAATATACTAAACTGTAGTAATATGTAGTATTGCATTAAAGTGTTATTGTTGTTTTTCCCAGTATTTCCTCATTTTACATTTACAACAGTTTAAGTTGACTGAAAAACAGCATTTCTTTCATATTAGAACTTATCACCTAAAGTGTTATCCACCTATCTGTGAGCTGGCAGAAAACTACACTAGCACAAAATTTGCTGTGCCCATTGCTGATCTCTGTCTTGCCTCTATACTGTCTCCAATCACTATTTAGTCATCTTGTCTCTCTGCATGGTAATAGGTGGCAAAGCCTAATAGATTTTATATACCTTGAAGCTGTCCTTGAATGGTGTCAGAATAAAGGAGAAATTACTATTTTAACATTAGCACAGCTAAGGACAACTTAAGCCCGTCTCAGTTATGGACTGCAGACAATGGACAAGGGCAAGCTGATTTTTAGCTGATATGTTTCTTTTAGTGTTACACTATATTTCATTTGCTGTCAGTTCTCAGAAGTTGTGGAAGTTCCAGAGTATTAAAAAGGAGGTTCACAGAAACTGCAGCCTTGAGCCTCATGCTGTCCACCATTGCAGTAGGAATTGTAAGTCTGAAAGTGCTTAATGCCATCTGGATTCCATACAGAATTACATGAATGAAGCAATTATTGCATGATAAGTAACAGTAAGTACTAAGGATTCCTTAATGTTCAAACAATAAAACCAAGCAGTGGAAAGCAATCCCTGACTAGTTCTTTGACAAAGGCAGTCTCTCTTGCTCTAGAATGTTACAGATGTAAAAAACCCAGAAACATCAGATTGGGAACAGAGTTCTTACCTCTGAAGTAACCGTAGTACTGGAGATGCTGATATATGAACTTTTCATATGGCTCTTTAAGCTGCTGTGGAAAAAATTAGATTTCTGATCATTTCAAAAGCCAGCATGTATACTTGAAACTCATTTACCATTGTGTAGTAACACTGAGACCAAAGGGAAAATATCTGGATATGCAGTATTTTAACTTTGATCTTGAAAGAGCTTTCTTCTAGTCACACCCAAAATCCAGACTATGCCTGTTCATCACATTTCTCCTAAAAATCTAAAAGTTCACCACTCTCACCCAGAGACCCTAGTTTTTGTTTTACCACCCATCCAACAACTACTCTCAGAAATTAAAAGTGTGAGGCTTTAAATCTAGTCATTTAAAACATTTGAATTGAATTTTGTACTAACCTGACTCTCAGGTTCTGGGCCTGCTGAACACATGTTGAGTGCAATGATGTTAACTGATGTTACCTACAGAGAGCAGAAGAAAAAAATGATACATGAAGGTTAAGAACTCGTCTTTTGTTTAGAAGGAATATCAAATTATTCTGCAAATCTCCTGCTGTACTACAGATTATGTCAAGCTGAGGTGATGCTGGAGTTGTGAAAATTACAGGAATAAGCGAAGCACGAAACAAAAAGGGTGAAGGGAAGAAGGAGAAGGGGCAGCCAGAAGGACGTTTCTTCTTTAAAAGGCTTTCAAAAGAATGTGACAGTCCCTGCTGCCAAGATCACGACAGTTTTGACCCAGAGCACGAAGAAGCATTGCCTCGATGACCACAGCTTTGGACCTTCACAACCACACGCGCTCGTCCCGGGCGCCAAGGGTGCGCGCGCGCCCCGGCTCCCATGGCCCCGCCAGCGGGAGCCGCTCCTGCACGAGTCTCAACGTACAACAGTCGCCTCGGCTCAGGAGGGAGGAAGGAGGATCCCGTCGGCCCTCCAGATAAGCGCCGCGAGGGCTTCCTCCATGCAGGGTAACCCTCGCCCGCCTCTCCCGGCCTTCGGCGCCTCCGACAGTGGCTCTCACCGCCTTTCTCTCTTGTTCCCCTCACTTCCTCTGGAAGCGAACCCGGTATCCTAGCGACCAGCCACGCCAAGCCGCCCGGGGGCGGGGCGGGGGCTGCTCATCGATCCGCCGAAGCCTTTGGTGGCTTTTACAAAAGTGGGGTGGCTGCCGCGCGTTCCCCGCCAGATGCCCGGCTGCGTTTTTTTCTGGGCGCGTTCGTGTTGCCGCCTCCCAAGTATAACCAGGAAGGGTGCGAAGTTTAGTTTCAGCGGTGCTTGGTTGCAGCTGCGTGTCTGCATTAAACGTTATTGCTATCAGCCGGCACACTTTCAGGTTGATGCCGATATTATGATGGGTTGGGTCTCAGTCAACCCCGTCGTTGTTTCCGTGTACCGTTTCGGACGAAATAGCGAGTTGAATGGATAAAAACTGGGCGGAGAAAGAAACGTCGGAATTAACATAGACTGGGACCCTATAATCAGGTTTCAGCCCAGACTTCTTAACTTTCTGCTGATCCACATACAAAGAAAACTAAAACAAGCTGATAGAGCAGGTTATGTATTTTCAGAGATGGAAGTACTGGAAAAATTACGATTAAAAAATACGTACTCAGAAGTTCCTTAACTCCTTCCCCCAAATTTTCTTTTTTAGTTTCTTAACTTTTCTTTTTCCATGAAGTGTAAACAGTAATAAGACACTGTCATAAAGGCATTCCAAGCAATAAATTCCTGAAATGTCTACTTATAAGAAAAGATTCTTCAAACCCTTGTTGCATCTGTTTTATAAAAAAGTAGATCCTTTAATACATAGATATTCACTATCTTCTAGGGAAAAAATATGACTTTTTCTTGTAATAATTGATAATGCTATTTGGGCATCAGTTACAGCAATAGTATCTATATTACATTTACTCATCCATTCAGCTAAGGATCAAGATTCAAGAGTCCAAATATATAATCTGTTATAAGGTGGTCATCTTTGTAACAGTTTGATATACAATTAAGCAGCATAAAATCTTGCAGGACAAAACAATTATTTCTTGAGTGAATCGATTTCAGTCTGGAAACTTAATGAAACCTTTTCACATATAAAATTTAAAATCCTATATAATCAAAGTTAATAGGAACTACCACATGGGAATTTAATTGCATACTATTCTATTCTTGAATTTGGTTAACAGCAGCTAAGTATAAGATTACCATTATTAGGCTCATACAAAAATATTTTTCAAAATTAAATTAATGAACTGCAGTTATAGCTAGCCGTCTTTGGGGAATTACCGTACAAAGAAATCTTAGCATATAACAATATGCTATAGTGATTAAGGTTTTGGGTTAGGATTGGGGTAACCCAGGTTCAAGTCTGTCCTTAGCTATGGAACCTTTGTTGCTGTTGTCCTGAAACCTTATGAAAAAGGGCTCTTAGTTTCCATCATCTTTACTTCTTTACATTTGAAAACCAAAGGGATAACACAGACACGGACATTGAGAAATCTTCACACATTTCTCTCATTAAGACATCCTGTCCCCATAAGGGTCGAGGCCATAAAGACAAAAGGGGGGGGGGGGTTGCCCTGAACTCTGACTAGTAACCAATAGGTCATCAGGAAGATACGTTTCCACCAGTAATAAGGAGGATCCAAAACTTATGCCAATCTCAACCAATCATGTGTTAATTGCTGTATCTCTTTGTAAGGAACATGTATAAAATTGTCTTCTTTGGGCGTAGGAGGGGTCTCCTCTGCCTTAAGGGGGGACCCCAGCTGACTCTATTGGCTAGCTTTCAATAAAATTTTAAAATCTCAGCTGGTACTTTCGTGTCTTATCTTCTGCCGGACTGAATCCTAATTGGGGAGAGTCAGAAACTCTCAAATTTTGCTAACAGTCCCTTTGCTGACACCTGGGGACTGCCTGGACAAGTCCCTGCTGTTTTCTTGGCAAGATTTTCAGGAGTGGTTTGCTATTGCCTCCTTCCTAGAGCTGAGAGAGAGTGATTGGCCTAAAGTCACCCTGCTGGGTTCATGTCTAAGGTAGGAGTAGAACTCAGAATCTCCCAGTAAGTAGCTCAGTGCCATTAACAACTGCACCAAACTAGCTCTCAATAAAAAGAGCTGGCCCAACTCATCCAGTCAGCTTATGCGCCAAAGTCAGGGCTAAAACTTAGGTTTTCCTGCTCCTAATCCAGCACTTTAGCCACTAGACCAAACTGGCTTTTCATGGAAACCTATTGCATGATTCAGAGCCAATCACTCTCTCAATCCAACCTACCTCACAGGATTGTTGTTCTGGGGAAAAATTAAAGGGGAGAATGGTATATACTGTCAGGATATTCTCATGGGAAGAAAGTCATCCCGTTATCTGTACAACAACGGTTGTTGTGACTATTGTATGAGTTAATGTAAACAAAACATCTTGTGACTCTGTTATGCCTTTTACTGCCATCTATTGTAATGTGTATGCTAGTTATTCAGTGGGGGGGTACATGCTGACAATATAACGGGAGGGCTAGATGCCCAGCCTGTCAGTCACGTATCGTTCATCATGTAGTTTATGGGTTATGTAGTTGTGTGCCTCTTCTCTGAGAGTGTTTTTTAGCTAGAGACTTTGTTGTGGATAAGTCTTGGATGCTAAGATGAGAAGAAGTCTTTGTTATTTCCTATATTTTGTATGCAACTTGTATTTTATGAAGTTTTGCATTTTTATCAATAAAAACCAGTTAGTCTATATTTTCTGACTGGATTTTCTTTGGAGAGCAAGATATGGACATTACATTTTGCAAGCTCTCATGCTGATGTGTAATTTTCCTGAGAGCAGAGTTTTTGAGAGCTTTGCTGCGCTCTGCACAACAGGTTATGGGCCCAGGGCTAAGTTTCAGAGCCCAGAGGGGACCCAGGATCCAGAATCAGGACCAAGTGCCCAGGACTGAGGACTGAGGTCAGTGGTTCGGAACGGATTCCAGGCGTGAGGTTCCAGGAATGATGTCCAAGGTGTGAATCCAGGAGTGCTGGAAGCAAGGACTGAAATTCCTGAGTGAAGGGTGATTTATGGATTTATTACCCTGCCTGTGACTGTTTCGTTTGCGGTTTGGATTTTTTCTCTGTGGTTGAGTGCTTGTTTTAAGTGAAATATGGCAGCAGCTCCACCTGTAGCAGTGAGCTTTCCGTTTGAAAGGTTGAATTCAAAGAATTACCAAACATGGAATATAAAGATAAAATCTTTTTTTCATGAGAGAGGGACTTTGGCATTATGTAAACAACCCACCCCCAGTGGCACCCATGAATGCTGAGCAAGCCTTGATGGACTGTGCATATGGTAATTTAATTTGGGGACTTGAGTCTTCAGAATTGGTGCATGTTCGTGGTTTGGAAACTGCTAACGCATGCTGGGTGGCTTTGTGTGAGATCTATGCGAGGCAAACTTCATCTGCTATCGTAAATTTGACAAAGCAGTTGTATAACCTTAAATTGGAGCCAGGAGCTAATATAATTGAGCACCTGAATAAGATGAAAACTTTTGTTTGCTGAGCTGGCAGATCGTAATCTGATTATTCCTGAGCAGCAAAGAGCATGTATAATTCTTTCGAGTCTGGATGATTTGTTTGATATGCTCGTAGAATCCGTACAGACGTTACGGCCAGCAGATTTGACTGTTGAATATCTAACCAGCAGATTGCAAGAAATACAATGCACACATGATATGCAGACTAATTCTAAGAAAAGACTTGATAACGAAAGCAGCGACCTTCTCCAGCTGACACAGAATGTGCATATTTGGTGAGAAAATTTTTTCGTTGTAATTCTACCAAGCACCTTATAAAAGACTGTCCTGTGAAAAATCAGCCTGCTGAGAGTTCCAGAAGGTTCGTCCGTCATGGAAAAGCAACAATGAAGAAACAAGGGAGTACTAAACTGGTGTCTGCTTTGATTTCTAACAGAGACAAACGTTATGCTGATAAGTGGTTACTGGACTCTGGTTGTAGTGAAATCATTGTAAACAATGAGCAGTTATTATTGACTAAATGTAAACCTAAAATTCAACAGGTTAATTTGGCTGATGGTTCTGTAGCCAAAGTAACCATGCAAGGTGAAGTGTTCATTCCTTGTTTGGGAGAAGTGGTTTCTGTGTTCCTACACTTGATTTTTCTCTTCTCAGTGTCCCTGTATTAACTAGCATTGGGTATTCTGTTATGTTCCAAGGTTCTGAATGCTATGTTACAAAAGAGGGGGCTGAGTGTGCAAGAGGGAGAATGGTTAATCAATTGTATGAAATGCTTCCTAAACAAGATGTGTTAATTGGAAGTTGTGCTGGTAATGTGTCTTTGCATGATAAATGCATCCATCATTATCACAGAGTACTAGGTCATCCTGGATGGAAGTGTTTGTCACAAATGGCCAAAGTGTATCCAGAACTGAGATTCAAGAAGTGTTCTAAGTTTCTTGATTGTACTGTGTGTAAACAATCTAAGATAAAATCTGCCCCTGTCGCCAGAAAAAGCAGCAGGATTTCTACAAGACCATTTGCTCTTGTGCATGCTGACTTAGCTGGTCCGTTTCCTCCAAGTGAAGGGGGAGCAAGATTCATGTTTGTTTTAGTGGATGATAAAACACGTTTCACATTTTGTTATTTGTTGAAACAGAAGTCTGAAGCATTCTCTCGTTTCAAAGAATTTGTGTCTATGGTTGAAAAAAGACATGGATATAAAGTGGGGAGTTTGCAGACTGACAGAGGGGGTGAATTTATGAGTCTTGAGTTTAAAAATTGGCTGCGTAAGAAAGGCATTTTCCACAGATTAACAAATGTGGGCATGTCTGCTGAAAATGGGATTGCTGAGCGCAAGATCGGTGTTCTGAAGGTAATTAAGGATAGTTTACTCTTAGATGCCCAGGTGCCATCCCGATTTTGGGGAGAAGTGATTTTAACAGCAGTATTTCTTACTAATAGACACTGGAATTCAGCTGTGAATGAACTTCCTTATTTTTTGCTGTATGGTAAGCATCCGTGCTTAAAGCATTTGTGTACATTTGGAACTTTTGCTTAGGTACAAATTCCTAAGTCTCAAAGAAGGAAAAACCAACCAAAAACACAGCGTTTGAGATTTGTTGGTTATGAGTCAAAAGCTTATCGGTTTTATCTGGACCGAGGCCAAGTTGTTATTTCCAGAAGTGCTAACTTTGAAGAGCCTTCTGAGTGGCAAAGGCTGCATGCAAATTCAGAGGTTTTTTTGCAGTCACACACAGATTTAGCTAGAGAGCAAACACCACCTGTTGCACCCTCCTCTCTGCAGATAAAGCAAGAAGCAGAGGCTTTAGCTGAAGTAGAAAAGAAAGAGGAGAAAGTAGAGGAAATACAAGAGAGTATTGAGATTCCATGTAGATCAACACGAATAACAAAAGGTGTTCCACCAGAAAAATTTGTTATTCAACAAGCCAGGGTGTGTCAAATAACTTGTGAGCCACTAAATTTTCAGGAAATGTTATCCTTGCCAATTGATAAGCAAGATAAATGGAATGAAGCTATGGATACTGAGTTCAATGCATTAGTAAATAAGAATGTTTTTGAGATTGTTGATTTACCTGCATCAGAAAAAGCCATAGGTTCCAGATGGGTGTTTAGAAAAAAGCTTTTACCTGATAATACTGTTCAGTATAAAGCTAGACTGGTTGCACAAGGTTATTCACAAGAACAGTTTGTGAATTATAATCTTACATTTGCACCTACAGTTAGGCCTGAATCATTGCGTGTAATGTTGGCCTTAGCTGCACAAAGAAATATGGTTGTTCATCATTTTGATGTAGATACAGCTTATTTAAATGCTGAGCTTCATGAAACTGTGTATATGAAGCAACCTCCAGGTTACACATGTGAGGATTCCCAGAAAGTATACAGATTGCGTAAAGCACTGTATGGATTGAAACAAGCTGGGAGATGTTGGCATCAATGTTTAGATAAAGCTTTGTTGGAAATTGGTTTCAAGAAATCAATAGCTGATCAATGTGTGTATACCAAAGGAACTGGGAAAGACTATACAGTACTTCTCACTTATGTTGATGATTTCTGTCTTGCTACTAGTTCTTTAAACTTGGTAAAAGAGTTTTCCAAGCAAATGGAGCAATATTTTAAATTGAAAGCTCTAGGTATGTTAAGATACTACCTTGGGATTGAAGTGCATAGAGCTGAAAATGGAGAAATCTATCTAAGTCAAAAGAAAAAGATAGAACAGTTGTTAACACCCATGGGAATGTCAGATGCAAAACCGGTAAAAACTCCAATGACTTGTGATTTTTTGAAAAATGAAACATGTGAAAAGTTGTGTAAAACACCTGCAATGTACCATTCTGTGATTGGTTCTGTACTGCACCTAGCACAATGGACACGTCCTGATGTATCTTATGTTGTTGGGATTTTGAGCTGTAAGGTGACTAATCCTACAGAACATGACTGGCTAGGATTGAAAAGATTAATGAGATATTTAAAAGGTACAATAGACCTTTGTCTTAAAATGTCAACTAATGGGTCAGAAAAGCCTGTAATTTTTGTTGATAGTTAATTTGCAGAAGAAAGTGACAGAAAGTCCATAACTGGGTTTGTTTGTAAATTTGGTGAATCTACAATTGCATGGAAAGCAAAGAAGCAAACCTCCATTGCCCTGTCTACTGCAGAAGCAGAATTTGCAGCTTTATCAGAAGCAATCAGTGAATTAAGATGGTTTCATCAATTATTCACTGATTTAAACATTCAAGTGTCATTGCCTTATACAGTGTATGAAGATTCTCAAGCCTGTATAGGGTTAGCTAAAACCGAAAACATTAGAGCTCGTACAAAGTATGTTGATGTAAAGTATAAAAATGTGAGACAAGCTATGTTAGAAAATTTCATTGATCTTGTGTATTGTGCATCTGAAGCAAATCTTGCAGATGTATTTACCAAACCATTGCCTATTGTACAACATGAAGCAATGTTAGCAAACCTTGGATTAGAGCAAATGTAAATTGTTTTTGTATTGCTGTAATCAGTTGCTTGTATTATTCCGTAACATGTGTTGTTGTGTCGAGAACGGGCTGAGAGGGGTGTCAGGATATTCTTATGGGAAGAAAGTCATCCCATTACCTGTACAACAACGGTTGTTGTGACTATTGTATGAGTTAATGTAAACAAAGCATCTTGTGACTCTGTTATGCCTTTTACTGCCATCTATTGTAATGTGTATGCTAGTTATTCAGTGGGGGGGTACATGCTGACAATATAACGGGAGGGCTAGATGCCCAGCCTGTCAGTCATGTATCGTTCATCATGTAGTTTATGGGTTATGTAGTTGTGTGCCTCTTCTCTGAGAGTGTTTTTTAGCTAGAGACTTTGTTGTGGATAAGTCTTGGATGCTAAGATGAGAAGAAGTCTTTGTTATTTCCTATATTTTGTATGCAACTTGTATTTTATGAAGTTTTGCATTTTTATCAATAAAAACCAGTTAGTTTATATTTTCTGACTGGATTTTCTTTGGAGAGCAAGATATGGACATTGCATTTTGCAAGCTCTCATGCTGATGTGTAATTTTCCTGAGAGCAGAGTTTTTGAGAGCTTTGCTGCGCTCTGCACAACATATACAGTGCTTGAGCTCCTAGAGGAAATGTAAGATACAAATTTAACAAGTAAAAAATAGTAAAATATAACTAGAGAAAAAGGAAAGAGAATAGTTTATTCTAAATTATAATGGTATGGTATTTAAATATCGACTTGTTTTAAGCATTGAAGGCATGAAGGTCCCAGCTGCCCAGCTAAAGCAAGCAGACACCTATATTGAGCCGCAGCGATAGAGGCAGATGCTGGAGGCAGATGATTACTTTAGTGACAGCAGCAAAGGCATCAATTCATACTGCGCACGAGAAGGCAAGAGTTTGGGGAAATAAACCACTCCTATATTAAACCAAGAAAACCACATAGACAGAAAATATAAAATGATTAATGATACAGTGCCAGAAGATGGGCCCCTTAGGTTGGGTGGCACTCAACGTGCTATTGAGGAAGAGCTGAGGATTTTCTGCCTTTTAGGATCAACTATCAACAGCAAAGGAACAAGCAGTCAAGAAGTATGCCACAGACTAGCACTTGGTAGAGAAGCCATGAAGGCCTTGGAAAAGATATTCAGATGCCATGATGTGTCTATACCTACAAAGATCAGAATAGAACAAACCATGGTATTCCCTGTGACATTCTATGAAAGTGAAAGTTGGACTGTGAAGAAGCAGGATAGAAAGAGTACTGACACTTTTGAACTTTGGTGTTGAAGAGTCCTGAGAATACCATGGGCAGTCAAGAAAACAAACGAATGGCTCATCTAACAAATCAACCCAGAGTTCTCACTCAAGGCACAAATGATCAGGCTCAAATTATCCTACTTCAAACACATTATGCAAAGACCCAGCTATCTGGAGAAGCCTCTAATGCTGGGAAAGGTGGAAGGAAAGAGAAGGACAATCAACAGGAAGGTGAATGGACTCAGTTACAGTGGTAATGAATCCACCACTGAAAGACCTAAAGGACCAGGTTAGGAACAGATTGTCATGGAGAAAAATCTATTTATGGGGTCACTAAGAGTCGACACTGACTTAATAGCACATAATCATAATACATATAAGCACTATACAGGCAGTGGACATTAAATCCTTTATACCTTTAAAATGAAATATAAAATGCTAATTATTATCTAAAAGTTCAGCAAGCTATTAAGATTTCCTTTTTCTTAGTGGTGAGAAACAGTCAATTAAGGGATCAAATTATAATAAACTTTGGAAAATTTTTCTGTATTCAGTGATTTCACATTCATCCCACCATATAATTTTTAACCCACATTCCATATACAGTATACATTTTATACATTTTTTTTCTGAACCACAACAAAACACAGAAGTAAAAAAAAATGGTTTTTTTTTTTTAAATTTCAGGGATTAGGGAAGTAATTTGTTGCCAGTTTCAGTTAAAACACTTAGTTCAGTTGTGCTATTTAGTTCAGATCTGCAGATCACTGAAAGATCCACCACTGATGAGATATTTGTACTGCCCATCCTTAACTTTGGTATGTGTATCTGCAGAAAGGTAATTTTACAGAAAGTTTTCATACAAAGTATGTATTTGCTATGTAATTGTATCATATCTATTAACAATGAGCTCAAGCTAGCATAAAACAGTTCTGAAGTATAAAAAAGGATTTTATTAATGTGTATGTACAAATTTACAAAGCCAGAAACTGGAGAAATACAAACGGCATTCAACCATAAAGTGTCTTTTCTTTCATTTTACAGAAAATCATTATCACTTGATTTAGATATTTAAAAAGCAAACAAGGGAGAATTAACTCAGACATTCATAGGTTGAATAAATATTCAGCCTGGCTTTAAACACAGAACCTTTGCTGGAATTCAGTGACATGGGCTTAAGAATTAAGTACTGAGAAATTTAATTTTTCCCACTCCTCTAGCATACATCTATCAAGTGGCAGCCAGTAAGATAGGGTGTAAGCGCAGAGTAACACGCAAATGGAGGCGTGCTACCCTATCTTTACGAGAGGGTGCTGCACTGCAACTAACCGAGGACTATGCAGGCCACTCAGCTGTTGTTTAGCCAGCAATATTCAGAGTAGCAAGCCAGAAGCTTCTTCTACAAATAAGTCACTTGGCTCCTTCCTTCTGAATACCCACCAGTAAAACATGGGAGCACATTCAAAGAGTGCTCAATATGGCAGTTACATACAATATATTTTCCATCTTGTTTTAGCCCCACCAGTGAAACTAGTAGGATGTTACAGCAGCAAAAATAGGAAGGGAAGGTTATTTTTAATACAATTAATGAAAATGCCCGGGGGAAGAAAGGAATAATTCTGTCAAACCCAAAGTGTTGGCAAAAATCAGGAATGAAACAAGGGATTCAAATCCTGAGATGCTATGTTTGATATGAGAAGACCATGCATCTTTCAAATGATGCAAGGGGCAAATTACACTTGGACACATAACAGTATTTGAGAAAGCAAGAGTGGAAATGTGGAGTAGGAAATGGAACCAGCCAAAGTGCATCAATCAATTATTGGTATCAGCTCCGCCAGGGAACTGGACAGAATGGTATGACAGCTGTCTGAAATGGGATTAGATGCTGCTTAATACGGAAGTGGTCAAGCCTAACCATCATTTCACAGGCCTACTTGCCAAAGTATCTCTCCAAAAGATTCCCAAGTCCAACAAAATTCTCTCTCAGGTAATTGAACTGAAATAAGTATCTTCAAAGTTACAACAGATCCAACAGTAAAAGGTTTTGAACTGTACATATATGGTTAAAAAAAGCTCATGTGTTTGAAGTGGCTTTCCGCCTTTTGAGTCGAGCTCTCCAGTCTTCAGGCAAAGCCTCAAAATTTGCATTTCTTTCTGCCATACCACTGTAAAAAGAATAGAAAGGAATGTTATTACACCAGTCTAAAAAAAGAAGAACTACACAGTATGATCATCTAAAAGCAGAAGGAACATTATAATCTTTTAGATGATCTCATACTACACAGTATAAGATCATCTAAAAGCAGAAGGAACATTTTTCTAAATGTGCGCCAATCTATGAAAAAACATATCCTAAGTAATGAACCTTTCTTGTATATAGTACATATTAATTTTTTTATTATATGGTATCTTGTATATCACAGTACGTTAGAAAGCAATTTAAGCTCATAATCATCACCCATTTTTGTTGATAATACCACATGAATCAATACAGTTAACAGTGCCCCAAAGTTAGGAAAAATTGATCTGAATCAAAATATTTTGGGGTGCGTGCAATTGGTTGGTAGATGTACCACACAGGCGTCTACACACCTGATTAACTGCTGCTGCTTCCATTCCTCTATTCGCTTCTGTGACATCACTTCCCGATCTTCGTCACTAGAGCTGGAATTTTCCTCTTCATCCAATTCCCGTTGAATGCTCTGCCACTTCTTTACCAGAGATGGCATCTTTGTCTTGTTTTTTTTCCTCTGTAACAAAATATTCAGACACATCAAAACTATTTCTACATAGATATCACCCAACTCCAATCTACTCTGGGAGGCTTGTATGATAAAAACAGAACAACAAATATATAATCCAGAGAAAAACATAGCAATAAACAGACGGCAGATGCAGTCAAAACAGCATACCACATACACAAGAAGGGACTCCAACTACCCTTGCCCAAAGCCTGGAAGAAGGGCCAGGTTTTTAAGGCCCTACAGATGCCATCAGAATGGGAGCTGTCTAGATCTCAGGTTTATATGAAACTCTTTTTTCCCAAAGATGAGAACATTTAAGTCTACTAATTAAAATATTAAATTAATAGTTGATAACAAAAAATATTTTTTCTTATAGACAGAAAAGCTAGTTAATATGCTGCTAGTTTTTTCCTTTAATTTCATACTGGAGTAGATCATACTGGAGGGGAGTACTAAATGGAAGAAGACAATAGCTTTCTGATTTTTTCCTTTCTTTCCTTCAGGTCAGCCTTGACTTCTGGTGACTGCTTGAACAAGCCCTTGCAGTATTCTTGACCACGTTTGCCACTGCCTTAGGGCTGAGGAGAGAGTGACTGGTCCAGAATCACCCAGCAAGCTTTCTGCCTAACGTAGGACTAGAACTATGGCCTTCTGGTTTCTAGACTGATATTTTTAACCACTACACCAAACTGGTTCTCCTTCTGTTTTACTATTTATTTATTTATTTATTGTTACTAGCCTTTTTTTTATATTGTCAACTTCCAAAGTCTCTTGGAGGTTTACAATAAAATGTCAAACAGAAATGAAAAGCAACACTATTAAAAGTACAGTAGCAATTAACTTTGAATAGACTTGCAACTGTCAATTGTTATGATATATATTTCAATCCCCTATTAACAGCCAGCAGAGAATTCAGTTTCCTTAGTGCAGCAAAAAACGTTCCAGAAGTTTACAGTAGCTGCAGAAAACACTTAATACTGATTTCTGTTTCATGAGCCTGCACAATAGCAAACAAGCAGTTTCAGATGATCCCAATGTGCTGTGTGTATCATATCATAAGTCATTTAGGACTTAAAATAGTTATATGCAAAACACTGTGTTCCAATCACTAAGTATTCTGGAGTTTCTCAGAAAATTCCAGTTTTCTCTCAGAATATACCTGCAGGCAGCTGTTTTCAAGAAATGATTCTACTGTAACAGGAAGATTTACATCTTTTCTGAGATTATGACACCTCCCCTTTCCTGCCACTTTCAAATGAACTCCAGAGTATTCCAGACGATCCAGAAGAATACCATGGTGGATGGTATCAAAGCACTTATGGGTCAGAGAATTCCCTTTGTCATGTATAGGATAACCAATTCCACTCTATTCTGTGGCCTACTCTGAAGCCAGTTTGGAATGGAACAAGATAATCTGCTTCCTCCAGGATGGCCTGTAGTGGGAAGCTATCAATCACCTTGGCCTGGATGCTGGACACAGACTTATGCCCAAGAGAGCCAATGACAGCCTCTTCAGAAAAGGCTGATGATTGCCCCCTATAAACAGAGGCATCATGCCTTACTTCAGAGAGTCATCTTATGTTCATGACTAAAATATCTTTAATAACTTTCTGGCTAGAAGTCACAGTCATGTTGGGCAAGGGTCAAGAGAAAAAGTGGTGGAACATTCTAAATATTGGATAACATAGCCTATCAACAAACTTGGATATCAAAAACTGAAAACTGATCCAGTCAAAGTATACAAGAGGTTACCCAACACCCAGCTAATTAATTCTACATTACAGATTCACACAAAAAAGGAAATGTGTTTTGTTTCAAACCCCAAACTTATTGTAGTTCAGAAATTCTGAACACTAGGCTAATATCTCTAATATGATTGAGATTAGGCCTCCAAGATCTTAGCTGTCATGCCTAAAAGACTATTTTCCCAGGATACTTCTATAAACCCATATCCCAAAATAAACAACCCAGTTATCTATACGAAATGCTACCCAATAGACAAATAATAAGATCAGCTTAGTAAAATAATGCACATTTCTATTTACGTGCAACTCATCCCATTTTGGTACATCCAATGACAGAAAATTCAAACTTATGCACTAACCTTACTACCTCTTCTAAGCTTTTTTGATTTCTCCAGAGGTAATGACTTGGGAACATGTGGAGGTGGTGACAGAGGAGGAGGAGGAGGCGGCGGCGGCGGCAGATGTTCTGCAGTAGCAGGTGGAGCTCCTTGTGAAGGAACTGGCTGTGTGGTGCTGGCAGGAAGTCCCCCTGAGGCACTGCAGTCTGGATAGCCTATGAGCGCTGGCTGTGGTACTCCAAGGTAACTTGATTGTAAACTCACCCCATGGGTCTGTGGGCCTGAATACACAATAGCATAAAGTATGAGAAATGTCCAAACATCTCCCCCACAGTCATCAAAACAAAGCAGAAGCTGAGGAATGAAACTCACTTCCACCTATTACTGACTGGCCATAAAGCACCGGACAGCTTCCAATAGTTGCTGCTCGCTGCACCAGTCCAGCATTCATTTCAGAAGCTTTTCTTTTTAAAGGTTTAGCTGAAAGAGTTGTGGATAAGCTGGTCTCAGAGTTGATCTGCAAGCAGAGAGAAGGAAGTCAGTTTGAGTTTTGTGAATCATACAAACCTTTAACAAGCAAATACAGTCATTCTTGTGCACAGTTTAATCCAATTCTGAAAAGCAGCTGATTATCTGCAACAACAGATACATCACTGTGTGTCACTTTCAAGTATTATAAACAGAAATGTTTGTATTATTACTGGATTACTGCCATGTGTTGTCTACAGGGCTATCCTTGAGGATGGGATAGAAGTAGCAGCTAGAACAAAATGCTGTAGCTAAATTGCTAATGGGAGCAATCTGTGTATTACCATAGTTCACCCATTCTGAAGGCATTGTAGTGGCTGACAGTTTGCTATTGTGCTACGTTCAAGATACTTATAATGACATACAAAGCATTATGAGCTACTACTTGGGTACTTTATGAAGCAGCTGTTCACTTTTGTACCTGCCCATCAATTAAGGTCTAATGGGAGCGCTACTTATACCAGAGATTTGTTACAGAGAGACCACTTTCTTATTTAAGTTCCGTACCACTGTGTTTTAGCTGTTTTATTATTTTAAATATGGAGGGGATGGATTTTGTTACTCTTATTAAGACAATTAAATTATTTTAATTTTTTTGTAAATTAATTTTAAACATAATCTACTTTAAGATTGTTTTTAACAATGGGTGGAGTATAAAATAAATAAATAAATGCATTGAACTGATACAACATTTAAAATTGAGCTCATCTCCTTACACACAAATGATGTTCCTCCTAAGCCCTGAATAGAATGGACCTAAGGTCTTCCTTCAACTTTCATACTATATCATTTCTTAGGAAAAAAATAGCATTCTTTTTCAGGACAAGCTATATGCCAATTTAAAATTCTTGAATAATGCAGCAAAATTTATATAATTCATTTTGGCATATCTGGATAGCTGATGAAAATTATTTGCATTCACTTCCTGCTGTAAAAGGCCTTGGGAAGACCATACATTACAGACCACAAAGAGGGCAAAACGGTTTCACAGTGGAGAACCTAGGATGCAGCAAGACACCTATAATTCAAAGATCATACCCACAAAACCACTAACTCACCTGGCTATTGGCAACAGCTGGTCGAAGGAGAGGTTTCAGAACAGCATCTTCCTCTGTTCCTGGTGCTGGTGGCTCTTCATCTCCCTCGTCTTCCATTTCTACTTCCTGTATTTCTCCATCTTCTCCAGGGGGAGGGGGAGGGGGAGGGGGTGGTGGGGGTGATTCTGGTGGAGGTGGCGGGGGTGGGGGCATTTCTAAGGGTAAAGGGGGTTGCAGTACAGGGACAGAGGGCTGAAGAACAGTCCAAAATGGACTAAGAGGCACAAGAGAAGTAGCTCCAGCTTGACTAGAAAGAGATTCTTTACAAACAGTACCTAAAAGAAAAAGTCACATATAAAAGTTTTGTTAACAAGTTTGCTTGTACATTTTATTGTTTTCTTCTAATGTTTTATGGAGCTTCTTTCTCCAGAGGCAGACCTACTTCTTTTTCTTTTATTATTTTTTAAAGAAGGAAAAGAAAAAATAGTTGATGCTGAGATAAAATATTTTTAAGTGGAGAAATAAGTTACCAAAGTTATCCAGTTAGTGCTTAATATATTCTTGATGACAAAAATAACCCTAAAGACAAAATACATTAACTTATTTTGACAATAAGGAAAAGGATTTTAAATATGTTTAATCTCTGAGCACCAAAGTCTCCACTATTTTGTTATTTAAGGATACCATTTAAAAAAAAAGAAGAAAAATGACTAAAAACATCATAGATAAATATTTAGTTTCTAACTTCTCCTTTGTTGTATTCTGATATACAATGTTTGTGAATGTTTAAAATGTTCGTGTATTTCTGACTTCAGTTCTTTGGCCAATTCTTTTTCCCCTTAAAAAACTTACTCTAAATGTTTAAATTTGCCTTGCTGTATAATATGTAATATAAGGAAGTCATTTTTGCTTAAATTTGGTCAAACTTCTGTTATGAATATATGCTATTAATTTTGCCATTACTGCATATTCTCCAAGTTTTTAAATTCCCAGGCTGATATCATCCATATCTTTTTTTGAGTGCTGTGCTAGATTTATCCTCATGGCTCTGAATATGTATCTTAGTAATTTTTTATTATAATGTCTGGGAATTATACCTAGTTAAAAAAATGTGATTTCAATCCAAATTTGATTTTTAAAATTCTCTGAATAGTGCTGTGTATTTCTTTCCAGTACTTTTGAACTTTTTTACATGTCCACCACATATGGTAAAATGTTCCTTGTCTCAGCATTTCCAGCATTTATTATTTGTCTATATTGGCAATTATTGATGGAGTTGTATACCACCTATAAAACATTTTATGCCAGTTTTCTTTCAAGTTATAATTTGGGGGAAATTTTATAGATTTGTTCCATAGTTCTTCCTATTGTTGCGTTGTGACTGTTTTTTTTAAGTTTTGCATGCATTTTATAATACATTTGTTCTGTCTCCATGTCATATCTAATTAACAGTTGATTTAAATGCCCTAATAGGTAGTCTTGTTTCTGTAGAAGCACTTCAAATTCTGTCATTTTTTTTAGAAGCCCTCCCTCATTTTTGAGGTCAGTTTTTATTCTTCCAAGAATTTGTAGGTACATCATCCATGGTACATTTTGGCCTTTGCCAAGTACTTCTTGCTGTCTTTACCTATTCATGGGATCTGAGTGGACCATATCTGCATATGTAATTGCACTTTTCTTACTATAGTCTCCAGCATAAAAAAGCATTTAAAGACGCTAGTGGGGAAATTGTTAGACTCACTATTTTGCTCGTATGGCTCCATACTTTCAACAAGCTTTGTCTTATAAAATGTCCTTTTAAATATTTGTCCTCTTTCATGTCCTTGTACCATAAATATCTATGAAGTCCATTAGCTAGGCTGCTTCCTTCCAATATTGACGTTCTTGGAGATTTTATCCATTCTGTTAGCCATGACAGACAGCTCCCTCTATAATATTCAGCAGTTTGGAAGAGCAAGACCACCTCCATCTTCTGAGTCTTGTAAAAATTTGAATTTTACACTACAGATAACTCACTTAACTACTGCAATTGGGACCGGCAACTCTGTCGCTAAGTGACATGGTCGTTAAGTGAAACATCATGTGACTGAGATGGATTTACATCAGTTCGTTTTATAGACTATATTCAACAGAGAGATTGGTCTGTATTCCTGTGGTTTCTCCATGTCATTCCCTTCTTTATAAATTAAAGTTATGTATGCTGCTTTCCATGTTTGTGGTATCACTTTTGTCTTTTTAATTTCACTCACTGTGTTTGTCAATGGTTCCAGCAATTCCTCTTCAAGTTCTTCATAATATTGAGCTGTTGGCCAATCTGGACTTGGTGCTTTCCCAAGTTTGATTTGTTTTATTGCCTCTTTTGTTTCTTGGATAGTTATTGGTTTACTTAATATTTTTCTATGTTGGTCATTACATTTGTTAAGAACAGAGTTTTCAATTTGTTCATGGCTGCTTCATCAATGTTAGCTGTAGAATATGTTCCCTTGAAAAAACCTGCCAATTCTTCTATAATTCCTGATCGTGCCTGTAATAATTTAGTCCCATTATTGCTGGTATTGTCTGTGTTTCTTTTTTTTATAATCTGATACAAATTTCCCTGGTTTAATCACATATTCAAAATTCTTTAATTTAGCAAATTACATATTTCTTTGTAATTCTCCCATTTCCAATGAATTTACTTGTTGCAATTCTTTCATCAGTTGTCTTTTTGGATTTGGCATTATGCAGTTCTACATACAGGTGAAACTCGAAAAATTAGAATATCGTGCAAATGTTCATTTATGTCAGTATGGCAACTCAAAAGGTGAAACCAATATATGAGATAGACCATTACATGCAAAGCAAGATATGTCAAGCCTTACTTTGGTATAATTGTGATGATTATGGCGTACAGCTTATGAAAACCCCAAATTCACAATCTCAGAAAATTAGAATAGTGTGAGAAGGTTCAATATTCTAGGCTCAAAGTGTCCCACTCTAATCAGCTAATGAATCCATAACACCTGCAAAGGGTTCCTGAGCCTTTAAATGGTCTCTCAGGCTGGTTCAGTAGGAATCACAAGCATTGGAAAGACTGCTGACCTGACAGTTGTGCAGAAAACCATCACTGACACCCTCCATAAGGAGGGAAAGCCCCAAAAGGTAATTGCAAAAGAAGTTGGATGTTCCCAAACTGCTGTATCAAAGCACATCAATAGAAGGTTATGTGGAAGGGAAAAGTGTGGTAGAAAAAGGTGCACAAGCGGCAGGGATGACCGCAGCCTGGAGAGGATTGTCAGGAAAAGGCCATTCAAAAGTGTTGGGGACTTTCACAAGGAGTGGACTGAGGTTGGAGTTAGTGCATCAAGAGCCACCACACACGGACGGATCCTGGACATGGGCTTCAAATGTCGTATTCCTCTTGTCAAGCCGCTCCTGAACAACAAACAACATCAGAAGCGTCTTACCTGGGCTACAGAAAAAAAGAACTGGTCTGTTGCCCAGTGGTCCAAAGTCCTCTTTTCTGATGAGAGCAACTTTTGCATCTCATTTGGGAACCAAGGACCCAGAGTCTGGAGGAAGAATAGAGAGGCACACAATGCACGATGCTTGAAATCCAGTGTGAAGTTTCCACAGTCTGTGTTGATTTGGGGAGCCATGTCATCTGCCGGTGTTGGTCCACTGTGCTTCATTAAATCCAGGGTCAACACAGCCGTCTACCAGGAGATTTTGGAGCACTTCATGCTTCCTTCCGCAGACGAGCTTTATGGGGATGCTGACTTCATTTTCCAGCAGGACCTGGCACCTGCCCACACTGCCAAAAGTACCAAAACCTGGTTCAATGACCATGGGATTACTGTGCTTGATTGGCCAGCAAACTCCCCTGACCCGAACCCCATAGAGAATCTATGGGGCATTGCCAAGAGAAAGATGAGGGACATGAGACCGAACAATGCAGTGGAGCCGAAGGCCGCTATTGAAGCATCCTGGTCTTCCATAACACCTCAGCAGTGCCACAGGCTGATAGCATCCATGCCACGCCGCATTGCGGCAGTCATTGCTGCAAAAGGGGCCCAAACCAAGTACTGAGTACATATGCATGCTTATACTTTGCAGAGGTCCGATATTGTTCTATTTCCAATCCTTGTGTTATTGATGTCATGTAATATTCTAATTTTCTGAGATTGTGAATTTGGGGTTTTCATAAGCTGTACGCCATAATCATCACAATTATACCAAAGTAAGGCTTAACATATCTTGCTTTGCATGTAATGCGTCTATCTCATATATTGGTTTCACCTTTTGAGTTGCCATACTGACATAAATGAACATTTGCACGATATTCTAATTTTTCGAGTTTCACCTGTATTTGTTCTAATTCTCTTATTTTGGCATCTAGTTGTTCTGTCTGTTCTTCTTCTTTTGTTTAGCTACTAATTTAATGAAAAGACCCCTCATGCACGATTTGCTTGTTTCACAAATGGTACAGTCAGAGATTCCTAGTGTTCTATTTATTTTGAAGAAAATTTTCAATTCCTCTTTGCATTTCTGTAGAATCTTGTTATGGAGTAGCAATCTATCATTCATCTTCCATTTGAAGAGTAGGTTTTCTCCAGAACACAGTATTATTGGAATTGGATTGTGATCTGTATACATCATTGGCAGAATCTGTACTTCTTTAATGGATGGTGTTAGAACCTTGGAGACCCAATACAGGAAGTCCTCGCTTAACAACCATTTGTTTAACAATGGTTCAATGGCTTTCGAAAAAGTGCTTTATGACCTGTACTCACACTTACGACTGTCACCCCCATGGTCATGTGATTGTGATTTGCGATCTTTTTTACAACAGTTGTAAAGCAAATAACATGGTTGTTAATTTGATTTCGGCAAAAAAGTACATTGGGGAAGCTGGATTCGCTTAATGTTCATGTGATTCACTTAATAACCACAGTGATTTCTTTTACAACTGTCATAAAAATGGTCGTAAAATCGGGTCTGGTCACATGGTGACTCGCTTAACAAACACTCCACTTAACGACCAATTTTCCAGTCCCTATTGTGGTTATTAAGCAAGCACTACCTGTACATATCTATTCTGGAGTTCAACTGATGTCTTGCTGAGTAGAAAGTATAATCTATCTCTATTGGATTTTGCAGACTCCTATTAATGTCAATTCATCCATATTTTGCAACATCTTTTCTGGAAGCTTTTCACCTTTCCTCCCTTGAGACAATTTGTCTAAATTCAAATCTAACACTCCACTCATGTCTCCAAGGACAAATATTTAACCTTCTTCCACTTCTATTAACATTTGGAAAAAACTTTTGTAAAACTGTTATTTATTTGGAGTGTAGATGGAAGGATAGATGGAGATATCCATAGTTTCAAAATTAAATTCCTTCCTGCTTTGTCTTTAAATTGATTCAATACTTCCCAAGCTGGTAACTTGATATAAATTGCTATGCCATTTTTCTTGGCTTTTCCAGCAACTATATGTTCTTGTCCAGTTTGCTTTGCTTTAACTTATGAGCACGTCTTTTTTTATGTGAAAGCAATCCTTCCAATATTAATAAGCAAATAATCCTTCCAAATAACCAGTCCCCAAACTCTAAAATTAAACTGGAAGAATTCCAGCAGAAAGAAATTTGGCTTCACAAGGAGATATGGCAAATCTATGAACTATACACAATGATGAAAAGAAAACATTAGTTTATATACAAAGGAATACTACAGATAATGCACTCCCATTTCAGTTTAGCTCTCAGCTATACAGATGAATACTTAGACATACTTGTACTTAAGCAACTACTCTTCTGTGTTAAATATGCTTGGTCCCTTTCCAAAAAATGTTCTCCTAAATGAGTTTTCTTTTAGCAAAACTTCCAGGCCTGTACCTGTAGCATTATCAGTAGATTCCTCACCAGACTCTGTTTTCTCCTTCAATGCTTGTTTAGGAAGAGCTTCTGCTTTATTCTCTAGGATTTGTCCTTCCTCCTCCTCCTCCCCATCTGGGAACTCCCACTGGGATTCGCCTGATTGCTCGTTAACATAGAAATAGCGCCTATGATCCCTAAATCACAAGAAAGAAAAAGAAGCTTTACTCTCTTCACCCCCACACTGACACAATAATGTGGTCCTATCCCGCGACAGCGGAATGCTCTCACAGGAAGAACCTCTTATAAGAGGACTGCTGTTCACAAAGGCAACAAACAGCTTTGAGGAAGAATGTGCAAGATGAGCTTGCTCCAAACTGTTTGTGGTGCTGGCTCTGTGATCACAGCCCTGACCCCCCACTCTAAGAGTAGAGGGTTAGCGAAACAACTCGCTTGTGGCTGATATGCAATTAAAGGCTGTATGAGGAAATAGACTTTTTAGGTAGTCTCAGGATTCATTTCCTTCCAGAATAGCAAAAGAGAAACAGCCCAATTTATGAAAGATGGCTGCTCCCATGGACTGCTGCAGTCACATGTATGATACTCTTGGTGTCAGACATAGTGAATTGCTACTGAGAGGGAGAGGATCTGGGAGCTGAAAAACAAAAGAGCAAAGATTTCAAATAAACAAAAATAATCAAGAAAGCCAAAAATAAGAAGAAATAGTTTGGTCTGACCTGCTGGCAGGAGATAGTTATCTTGTTCTTCGTTGAGATCCTCAGGCAGTGAGCTTTCCATAAGGACACAGACGTTACTTGGGAGCGGAGTTCCTGAGATCCTGCAATGTGCACAGAGCTCTCGCATGCGCGACCCCCCAAGCCCGCCCTCCTTAGCGCATTTACACTCGAGAGTAAACACCAGCTCTGTCCAATCGCGGAATCAAATCCATTTCAACACACTTAACATAGACTTTATATTTCTCCAATTTTTGTGGCTGGCTCAAAATCTGTATGTGCCAGAGGCTCTTTGCCCGCTCAGCACCGCTAAGTGCAGCTGCTCTCAGTCTCCAGATAGATGACGGCACGTCGGTAGGTGGTGATGATCACAAATCATGTCTGAGATGTCAAAGGTGAAAGGTGAAAAGGGGAGAAGAGTGCGTACCTGTCCCAGTGGCAGGACCAGCCTTTAGGGGCGGCGTTTATTTCATACTGTTTTAGCTGTTCAGCTGCATCTTGTAATTTGCGTTTGAGGTAGTTTCCTTGGAGAGCACCTTCCCGCCAATCTGCAATACGAGTCTGTCAAAGACAGATAAAGAAACATACGGAATAATGAAAAATTTGCAGATAACTAGCCACATGCATGCCATATTCTGCTGAACTCTAGAATTCTGTACAGGGCTAAGTCCTTAGAACAAGAAGCAGCAGTAAAGATAAAGCTTGTAATTAATTTTATTACAAAGATTACATAACATCCAATATGGCCGTAAACAGAACATTGGCTTAAATAAAGCCAGCAGCTGACGGGGGAGGAAGGGACAAGGGAAGAGAAACAGGCTGCTATTCATGCCATGGGACTTGAACTTCCTAAATTCTTATCACACCACAGTCCTTTCAGGTGTTTGGCTTCCTATATTCCATCATTTCTTTTTAATAAAAGGTAAACCTTGGTTACCTCAGTCTGCAACAGTAGCATGTGGAAGTTAGAGATCGACTGTCTACTGATGCCCAAGAACTCCAGCTTGCTTATCAACATATTGGCCAGCTCTCCAATCTGAAACTGCCAAAAGTAAAGCAAGCAAGAGGTCAAGTTTTGGTTTGTTAGTCATAACATACAAGAGTATTGCAATGTTGACTCTGAAGTGTACAAAGATGTGTGATCTGACCAGTAAATCACAGCTGAAAAAATTTGTGACTAATGAGGACAGGAGCTGATCCAATCAATCCCAGCCAAATACAAAAAGTGTATTGTCCCACCTGACAAGGACAATCATATTGCCCATATACTTTTATGTTATCTTGGTGGGATAATTTAAGATCTTCTCTAATTATAAACTTGCAAAAATCAGTTATGATTAGGTCCACTGCAGACTTTCTCACTTACTTTGCACAAAAAAGCTGTTATTTCATTATTCGGTGCTAACAATCGCAAAAAGCTGCAACGCTTAAATAAAAGGATAATAAGTATATGCTTCTCATTACTAATATATACTTCCTGTTACTAATAATATGACCTCCCACTTCTTGTCAGAACAGGCATTGCCTTCACATGTCAAATGCCATTTGTTTCTAAATTCCTGTAACTTTTTTGGATGTGGCACAGGATGTGTCTAGAGGTGTTACCAGAAGCACACTTAAGGAATAGCTAAAACCTAAAAGATTCAGAGGTATTCTATGATAAAATAACCAACGACCAACAATGATTTAAGGGCAAATTCGCACGCACACACAAAAAGACAGAGGGATTAAAAGTTAGTTCACCCTTTATTCCTACATTACTACAAGTACTCAGATAGGCTTATTTATTTATTCTGTGCCTAAATTTGAGACAGTAAACGATCAATTATATCACACTTGTATCGTGTCAGATCAGATCACTCTTGTTTAACATGCTATGAACATGAATGATCATTGTGCATCAGGAAAACAAGATTTGCACATAATTTACCAAATACACAATTCTGTCTTGACTAAAAAAAAAAAGCCTATTTTAATTCACACACCTTTAAGTCCTGCTCTTCATCTTCTGCCTTGAAAATCCCTTGTGCTTTCACTTTGTCTTGAAATTCTTCCACGTCTGGTTCATGGCCCAAGTTCTCATCAGCTATTTCTGGTTCTTCCTTCACACCTGGACAGAAAATAAGAGTAGTGGCTATATATTTTATTCTCTACTCTCATATTCTACAGTTACAGAATCACAAAATATAAGGGTCACAGAATCACGGTAAAATTACAAGTAAATTATTTCCTTGTAACTTAAACCTTCTCTTTCTTGTCCTATCTTCTGGAACAACTAAACAATTCTTCCTCACAAACCACCCTTTTGATACTTGAAAACAGCTACAGTATCTTGTTTCCATGAAGCCTTCTATTCTCCAGGCTAAATATACCCAACACTACCAACACTCCTAAGTTTTTCCTTCCAGGCCTCTTATCAACTTGGTTGCTGTCCTTTGGACGCATTCGAATTTGTCAATGTCCTTCCTACAATGTGACACATAAAACTGGATGCAATATCCTAGATGGTCTGTCCAATGCAGGATAGAAAGGAACAATTAATTCTCTTGATCTTGACACACACTGTTGATATAGCTTAGAATTGCACTTGCTTTTTTTTTCAGATGCATCATACTGTTGGCTCATGTCCTGGTCCTTTTTGTATGTACTGCCTACCACAGTCTCTCCTGTTCTATACTCGTCTTTCATTGTTTCTACCTAAATGTAATATCTTGTATTTGTCCATGGTGAAAACCATATTGTTGGTTTCTGCCTATTATTCCAGCCTATCAAGATCTTGATAGCATTCTCCAAGGTGGCTGTTATTCCCTCAACTTTGTATTGTCTGCAAATTTGATAATCACATTTTAACCCTTCTTCTATGTTAATTATAAAAATGTTGAAGAGCACAGGCCCTAGAACGGAGCCCTGAGGTATGCCACTGGATTATCTCTCTCCAGCTTGATATGCACTCATTGGATACTATTGTTTAACCATCTCTGTATCCATCTAAAACTAGCATAGTTCAGCCCACATTTTGTTATTTTCTCTACTAGAATCTCTTGGGAGACTTTGTCAAATGTTTTGCTGAAGTCAAGGCTATGTCCACTGCATTCCCCTGGTCAACTAACTTGTTGGAAAAAAGAAATTAGTACCCAAGCCTGCTCTTGCCAAGCAATGCATTTTTTAATAAATGTTAACAAACTGAGTATTTAATAATCTATCCCAGAGTTTTGCCTCATACCAATGTCAAGGTGACTATTGTGTAATTAACCAGGTCTTCTTTTTTCCCTTTTTTTGAACATAGGTACAAAATTTGCCCTTCTCCAATCCTCTGGAACTATGCCTGCCCTCCATGATTCCTCAAAGATCACAAAAAAGGGTTCCAAGGTGACATATTCAAGTTCCTTCATGGTTGTAACTGCCTGACCCTGCTTAGGCCCATTTAAAAACAGATTTCCTTGGGGAAAAAAAATAGAAGGAGTTTAGAGTGTCTGCCATCTCCTGTCACCTATTACTAACCTTCCATTTTCTCCTTCCTTTTACTATTGACATAGCCAGGATGTCTCAGGGACCCTCCCTTGCAAGATTGATGTCACCCTTGAGAGTCAGTCCAGATGGGAAACACGCCCAGATGAACTAATTCTACTTTATTGTACGGTTACATTAACATAATCTTGCAAGTCTGAAAGTGCATTTCTCCCCTGTCACCTTTACAGTCCAAGAAACTAGGGAAGGGTCCCTTCTGAGACATTTGCCACACCCACATTCCTTCTGCGGACTAAGCTGCCTCTTACCCAACTGTTCTCCTGGCTGTGGCTCTTCCCCCCATCTCCCAAGGTCATTCCCACATACCATTACACTTTCAGTATTCTTTTCTTCCTGCGCTACATCCTTCAACAGGAAGGAGTAAAGAAAGTACTTGTGTCCCCCAGCTTCTTCACTGTCCTGCTCAGCACTTCATAGTCCCTTACAGTGTCTTCAAAGTTATGTCATATTGTGTGATTTGTTCCTATATGGATCAGTAGGAAGCGGTATTTTGTCAACAGATTTAAAGAATCTTGAGATTCTTTCCATGATATCCTGAATGTGTGCCCTCAGAAGGCAGCAAACCTCTCTTGATAGGCTATCTGGCTGACAAATTGCTGCTTTAGTCATTCTTAGTAGGGAGTCTCCGGTCACCACCACCTATCACTTCCTTCTCTTCAGAGTAGCGGTAGGACTTCTTCTACTTGAAGAGCATGTAGAGTCTTCTTTCTCAGTTCCTAAGGCTTTTGGCAGCTGCTCTTCACTCAGGGTTTCACAAACATCAACAATGAGGCCCTGGAATCTATTCTGAAGCCCCAGAGTATAACAACTCTTCCTGAGAGCTTGGGCCTTCATGTCACATCTCTCTGTCTGCTAGACACTCTTCTATCTTCTGAAAGGATTCTTGCTGCTGTTATCCTTCCACAAGCATTCCTTATGTCCAATTTAAGAATTCCCCATCTTCCCTTAAACCATCTTTTTTTTATAATAAATTGGCACAGATAGACAGGAAGACATAAGAAACTCAGGTTTGACTAAAGAATTGAAAAGAGCATTTAGCAAAATAATCTTACCAGTTTCTCCAGGTTCAGGACTATCTTGGCCTGTCTTGCTAGACCCTCGGCTTGTAGATTCTGGGCTAGCAACTCCAAACAGTTTCCATTTCCCTTGCTTAGGTAGCAACCGCCGTGCTAGATCTGACTGACTTCCATCAGAAAGTGGACTGGAGCCTGAAACACTCCCATCACCTTCTTCCAAAGCTCGTAATTCTGCCTGTAAAAATGAAACATTATTTCAGTATTGGAGAAACATATTCATCTGTTTCTCCCCTTGCTCCTAAGTATCTGCCTTCAACAATGACATTATATATCTAGGACACTCTATTGTATAGTAACTTTCTTCACTGCTTTCAAGACCTTTCAAGTTTTACCTTTGCTCATTTTACTTTATGTACCAATTGCTGTCTAATTCCCCATATCCACTACTCATCTGTAATTCCGTAAGTACTACCCTTGCCTTAAAGCTAATGAATTTGAATACTGTAAAAAAACTTTTTCTAAAAGTTATTTCAACCAGGGATCTGATTTTCTATAGAAAGGTAAGCATAAAATGTGTCAAGCTGAATTCTAAAACAACTAACCTCTACGGATAGTAACTCCATAATAATGTAGTATACAGGCTCTCAGTAGAATGAAAAAAACACACACTATTATACATATATGGCCTCAACAAAAATATGCATCATCTCTGATTTTGGAGATACAGGGGCAGGCCTCCAGTGTAACCTGCTCTTCAGGTCCCTACAATATAAACCAACATTTCTTTGGAAGCTATGCTGCCCTTAATGAAAAACTTAAGTGGTTAGCACTTATAAGTTAATTATCAAGTTGATAATTGATAAAAGAACAAAAACCACTTATAAGAAAAAATATGTATTACTTTTTTTGCACAAAAAAGGCTCTTTTTATAAAGTGGTATATAACAAATTCTAAAGATACAATAAAAGGAAAAATACATATATGTAATACTATATAAATAATAAATAATTCTGAATAGCAGAAAATATGAAATTACTTAGACAATAGAACATTAAAAAAAAACAAATTAATCACAACTGAACACACCAAAATTCTCTTTCTTCTCATTCATGCCCTGCTATTTTAAAAGCCTTATTTTTAATTTATTTAATATATTGCATCTGTTTCATACACCAGATTTTTTTTCTTTCAAATAGGATCAGCTACACAGCTTTGTCTCCTGTTGCTTGATATAAGAGGATTAATTTGGGTTAAACACTGAGAAGGTTTTTTTTCTTAACAGTAAGTTAACCAACAACCAAAAGCAGAAGTGGCCTCTCCCTTGGTGGAAGTCTTTAAGTATTGTCTGCAAACACAGATTTTATAGCACTGGATTTTCTACACCAACCAGGGATTTGGCGAGATAGCCACAAGCTCCCTCTAACTCGTGACTCTATATTTTACTTTTGTTTATTTCTTTATTTACAGGGTTTATAGGCTGCTTCAATCTGCTAACTCTAAGTGGTATACAATTCCCCAGTTGATAATACATACAATCACTTAAAAATAGCAACTAAAAACATTCCTCTGGAATCAAGGATTGCATATAAAACATTAACAGTGACAAAGGAACCCAGTCTCATGAGCAAGAAGCAATTATAACAGACCAGCTTCTCTGGCTTGATGGAATAATTAGGTTTTCACTCTTCCCTAAAAGCCAGGAGGGAACAGCCTGATCAGACAGGGTGGGTAGGTGGGTTGGTGTTGTACAAGGCTTTAACAGTGTGAAAAACTGGTAGGAATATTATACATTAAGAATCAAGTATGTTTGAAAAAGGCTTTAACAGATGTTACAGAACAGTCCACCACCATGTCAGTATCATCTCCATGCATTTACTGTAGAATAGTTACATAATGTCACTGTGGTTTAAATAGATTCTTGACATTTTTTATTGACAAAGGCCTGTATCTTAAAAATAGGTCTGATAACAGTTTTCTCCTAACAGCCAAATCCAACACACATTTCTTTCAGATGCCAAAGAACACAAGAGCAAGTTATCCAAAAAGGGATTTACCTTATTAGAATAATGGAAGGAATATGTTATATACACTATAGCTCTTCCTCCACTTCAGTCTCTGCAAGTACCGCCTTTTCTTCTTCTCTAGCTAACAACCTTGAAGAAATAATTCCTACTTAATATATAACCCACCTTCTTCCTCTCCAATACCATTTCCAGTTCCAGAGTATCCTGCTCTTCTTCTTCCTCTGCACTCTCTCCTGATTGCACCACACTACAAAGGTCTTCCTGAGAAGGGTCTTCCCCAATATCACGAATGCCTTCCAGTTGCTGATCAGAAATGGTTGTTGTTTGTTCTGCTGCTACATCTTCTTCCATCAATGGCTCCACCTCCTCTTTACATATAACTTTCCGCCTCCAGCGCTCCTCTTCCTCTTTTACTACCTCAGGAAGTAAAGGAGCCAGTAGAGATGCAGCCACTCCCTTTTTCTCTTCTTCACTGCTTGATAGTGCCTGGATGCCTTCATTCACTTCCTGTGAAGTTAATGAGATTTTGTATCAAAATGTTAGCTTCTTCAGCTATGCCAAACAAAACATTCAAATCATGTTCTACTAGAATATTTAACAATCAAGTATTTCAGACAAAGATCACATGCTGCACTTGTAATATTTTGCTCTGGAGCTCTGCTCTCTGGCATCATGACATTCTGATAGTCTTTTTATGTATATAGTCTTTTTATGTAGTTTGATTTTTTTTTTAGCTAATTTAATGTGGATATGTATATTTTTTTACTGTTTGTGAATTTTAAATTTTGAATTGTGAGCTGCCCAGGGTGACTCTGGGCATCACAATCGAGATAGAGAGAGAGAGAGAGAGAGAGAGAGTGCGCGCGCGCGCAAGAGAGAGAGTGAGAGAGCAAGAGAGCGCGAGCGAGAGCGAGAGAGCGCGAGCTGGGAGGGAAAGAGCAGATGGACTGTGACCATTACCTCAGTAGGTCTACACTGGAGAGTGCCAAAACCAAGTTGCAGCCTACCACTCTTTTGCAAGCTGCAGCACTTAAAAAACAGTTTAAGAGAAATTGATTTAAGGTGAGGAAACACACTTTTCTTTTTTTCCCCCTTGACTTTAGAGAATGAGAATGACTGCTTCAAAATGAAACCCAGATTTCAGAAATGAGGCAAAAGTAAGAAACTCAGGCTTCCTGTTAAAAAGGAGAGGTTGGGGGAGGATTTCTAGACTATTTTTTTATGAAGTTGTAAGGTTCTATCAGTGTTTCATGGAAAGATATGCACATGCATACTATTATTAAAAGTGATATCTTTATTTATTGCTTGACTCTTACCCCAATGAAATCATCTGTTTTATTCAGTTGGGGGTTACACAAATTCTTGTTTATCATTTTAGGGGGTCATGGTATCATGGAGTTTGAGAACCCCTGCTGTATAACATTTAACTATAAACTCTTAACAACCTAATTTATACAAGTAGATTTTCTACAACAGTAAGTACTTCAAAGTGTGAACTATCTGAAAAAAGAAATCAGATGTATATATAGTCTTGGGTGAAAAAAACGATAAAACAGAGCAGGCATTTTTCATGGAAACGTTTCACTCAAGTTGATACTGACCTTCCTCAGCTCACGTTTTGAAAGAACTGTTCTACGTCCAGTACTGCCAGCAGCAGGAACAGCAACTGTACTACTAGTACTACCTCCACCTTTCCCTTGAGAACTGACATCTGCAGCCACCTGGTAGTTTTCATCAGCCTCTGTTACAGAACTAACAGAAGAGCAGTTTTAGAAAAGGTAAGTTCAAAAAGAACCAATTCACCCTCTGAAGTATAATTTTACCTGTGTTGATAATGCTGGAGACCCTGGACTTGTGTTGCAAGATACTGAGGTAATTCCCAAGTAACTTCATTTGTTTGCGTGTTCCAGTAATAATAGCAGCCTGTGTTTTCATCCCAAACTTCCTGCCAGTCTCCCATCTCGACTCCCACTATGGGAAAAACAAAACCCAAACCCTCAACCATTAATGAGCAGCCTTCCCCTTTCTTATTTACCAGAAAATAAATACAAACTGTGCTATTGAGTATCTTCACATTTCTCCATATACATTAAACAGGGATTGCATTTGCTCCCTATCCCCCCTGCCCCGCAAGTAAATCTCAAATACTTAACCAAGACAACATTCATAAACTGCTTTTAATAATCTTTGGATCCCATAAGCCTGGCCTGACAATCTAGTAAAACGCTTTATATTCTGTCTCCCATCAAAAACCAAGTAATCTTAGCTAAACAGACACTACTATTTACTATTTACTGTTTACTAATAATCCAGAAGACAGAAACAAAATCCAAAACATAAATTAGAAAGTAGGCTGGAAATAAAAAGATGCAACTGAATAAAGAAAAATGCAAAGGATGGTGGGATATCTGGCTTGGCAATAGTAGATGTGAAAATGAACTTGGAACTATAAATGATCACAAGCTGAATATGAATCAGCAGGGTAACAGCTGCTAAAAAGCCAGATGCAATTTTAGGCTGCATCAATAAAATTATTGTTACCAACTCATGGAAAGTAAATTAGTCAGAACCCACCTCAAGTAAAAGCTCCAGATCTGAGCACTTACACTTTTAAAGGATCCAGACAAACTGATGAAAGTGTACAGAGAACAGCAATGTTTATCAGGGGCTTGGTAACTAAGTCTTAGAAGACGAGATAGAGACCTGATTTTCTGATTCCTCAGAAAAAATTACTGAGTAGACAGGAGCATGATAGCTCTCTTCTAGTAATACATACATAAAGCCCAAGACCTCTTCTTTATAGTCCAAGAGTGCAGGACACAGAATAATATTCTTAAATCACAGGAAAGTGCAATGAGCAGGAAGTTAGATCTAATGGCCTAAGTGGCCCATTCCAATGCTATCATCTATGAATAAACCAACTTGCTATAAGGAGCTCACCTCCTGCCAATGAGCACTGAGTGTCATACTGCCACGCAGCTACCTGGTCCGTTCCATTCGCAGTTACCAAAACCTGGCTGGTGACAGACTCCTTGGGTTCTGGCCGTGGAGGAGTTGGAGGTGGAGCTGTAGTTGGCACAGTGGCCTCAGAAGGTTGGGAAGGAGCTGTAATTGCATCTATCTCCTTGAAAAAGTAGAAGACAGAAGAGGACATATTTAAGAACATGTGCTTATTTAATGTTAGTCTAGAAGAGAAGATGCTCAATCATTACATGAAATGTTTGAACATTAGATCAGCTCTTAAAAACATTGTCCCTCAGAAGATTTCACTCTTTTCTTGTCTGTCTTAAAAGTGGTAAAGTACTACTGTGAATTTTCTTGACGTTTTATACTATTTCAAAGGACTAAGTCAATTAATGAATCAAAATAACATTCCTACTAACCGCTAGAAAATTAGCCAGAGTACTGTCGATGTCTGTTGAATTATTTCCATTTGCATCTGCAGACTGTGCTGCTTTCTCGGTCATTTCACTATCTTCTTCATCGCTGTCTGCATATGCACCAAGCAAACATAAACCACCTAAAATAAAAGTCAACATTATCATCCCTGATATTCCATGATAGCAGCACATACTCATTACAACTGAAAATTCAGGTGTTTGAATGTTTTACAAACTCTTATACTAAGCCAGACAAAGTATTATATACAATTCCCCAGCATTTTCATAATTCATTTCCCCTTATAAAAAGGAAAAAAACATGGAAATTATAGCTTCTGTCTGCAAAAGAATGGCCCATACCCTCACTCAGCTGTGATTTGCTTAACCTTGGTTAATTTAATTAGCAGAATTTATGCACACCTAAACTAAAACCATGGTTTCCAATGATAACAGTGGAGCTTACACAACATGCTAACCTAAAACTATACAAATTACATTATGACTTTAGAGTGCCAGTGCAGTGTAGTTATTAATAGTCACCAAGAACTGGGGAGACCACCCTAAGCCATGCAAATTCAGTGGGTAAGTTTGTGACAGTCATTCAAAAGGCTATTGTTCTGAGGGCAAAATGAAAGGAGATCCCCATGTGAAAGCCACCTTGACTCCTGAAGAAAAGGTGAAATATACAGTAAATCTAACACATAAATAAAATAATAGTATGTAGAGAGTTATGCCACTCATGGCTTCACTGTGGTTGCCCTTATGTCAAAACAGTGAAAATGCAATCTTTTCACCTAAGTCACATGAAATCTGTTATAGCAGCAAACAAGAATTTGGGATATGGTTGGGCAATGCCAAGAACCACATCAGGAAATCGAAATTTTGCAGATTCTGGCACTAATGTTGCTGATACAAATTTTAGCTTCCTGCAAAGAAAAAAATGTATGTTGATGCCAGCAGAGAGCCTTGGACTGGATTTTAAATAATGTTGCTATCACCAAAATAATGCAGTTATATTTGTGATTTTAAAAAATGCACGAAATAAATTTTGGGAGCTCTCTTTCAGTGTTATACACAATTTTTTATTCCTAATGACATACCATAGGTGCCTATGGTGGGTTTTATCTTTGCTTTTCTTTTGTGCTTAATTTTTGTTTTCACCTTGATTCAGATTTAGGTATTATGCTTTTCTTTATTTCTTTGTATACTATCCAGAGTCCTTTGGGATTGGGGCAAGTTATAAATATTGTAAAATAAAACACATATTTGACAAACTGTACTGTGCACATTAAAGTTATCCTGGCTTCCAAAAATCTGATGGAAGACATACATCTTTTAAAAACTGCTTTTTCAAACATATATAATGGGGAAAAATTTTTTTTATTTCAAAGGCAAATATTCTTCATTTTAATCAATTCACAAAAATAACTCCAGTATTTAATCTGAAAAAATCCTGACTCCAACTTGCTTTATACAAACCACAGTTAAAAAAACACTTTACTGGTAGTCCTTGGATTATGATGGCACCCGGGACTGCTGAGATTGCTGTCACTAAGTGATGCAGTGGTAAAGCATGATGTCACATGACCGCATTGTTTAGCAACGGCAATCCCAGCAGCCTCGATTCCTGTTATAACCCCAGGACCGCATGGGCTGTTAAGGGGAAAGAGGTGGGAGTCCCAGGAAAGGAGTGTATGAAGGTGCATAGGTGCCGTGGGGGATGCTGCAAGCACTAGGAAGCGTGGGCACAGGCAGCCCAGTGAGGGCCACAGGCAGGTGCTGGGGAGTGCAGGTGGACCGGCAAGGGCCGCAGGTCAATGCTGGGGAGCATTGGCGGGCCAAGGAGCTCCATAGCGGGCTCCACAGGAGAAAAAGCAGTGGAAGTGGCCAGCTTTTCCATTGATTTTGTTTGTGGGAAGCCAGCAGGGAAGGCCGCAAATGCCAATCAGGTGACTGCAGCTCATTGCGACATTGTAATAATCAGCTGGTCATCATGATCATGTGACCACAGGGACACTGTGATGGTCCCAACTTCGCTGACCTGTCATAAGTCCCCCCTCATTCAGTGCCATCGTAATTTTGAATGGTCGCTGAACGAGTGGCTGTAAGTTGAGGACTACCTGTATGATTCTAATGCAAAAATGTAAGACAAAAATATAAATAAGTAACATTTAGAAAATTGTTGTATGCAAATGGCATGATCCTTGTAACTACAGTTTCAGGCACTATTATAAATGAAACTGGGAAATATTGTACCTGTTGGTTTGACCGCTACAGGACCAACAGGCATGTTAGCCTGAGGTGGGTTTGAGGCTGTTTTTGGGACCTCTTCGGTTACTTCAAATTCATCTGAAAAAAGTAAATATAAGCAACAAACACTTCAGAAGAATACACTCACTATAAAAATTAATAAAAACATGTATTGGCAATGGCAGGGGGGAAACAGACAGTACATTCTGCCTAGATCACTCAAGAAAAGTAAAAATTAAAGCCTTAAGCAAAGGAATGTATTTTTCTTTTTGCACCACCCCCGCACAAGTTATTATTAGCAAGCTATTACAGTGTGAACTTACAATGTATTAGAATTCGTTATTAAAAGAAAATATTTTCCTTTAACATTATATTACTTATAAGGAAGGTGACCATATTTTCTTGGAAAAAATAAAGGACAAACCTGAAAAAGGGGTAAATCTGAAAGAGGTTCACAAGGATAAAAAAAATAATTGTTTATAACTTTGCTTTACAAAGGAAAATTCAACAGCAAAATCAAGAAAAACTTAACAAAAATTCATATTCTAATAAAAATATCTAAAATCAAATAGTATATGTAAATTTATTTAAATAAGACAATTCAATTTCCATTATTTTTCACATAAATGTAAAAGACTGTGCATTAAGTGGTACCATTTGTATGGTAAAAGTTAAATGACCAAAATAAAGGACAAAAGTGGGTTTTTGAAAAATAAATAAATCTAAAGAACAGCTTTCTGAAATAAAGGACTCTCCTTTATAACAAAGGATATATGGTCACTATACCAATACTCGAATCAAAATAAGCACAAAGAGAAAATCACTGGATCTAATAGAATACTTCACACAGAAGACATACGTATAATTTAGCTTCTACTGGAAGTTACTTCTGCCATTTCTTATTTTTTCTGATTTACAATGACAGCACATTACTTTTGGAGCAATTACATTTACATTACATTTAAACATTTTATGATAATTTTTAAGTAACTGAGCAGAAGATCAGCAGCTCACAGTGCAATATATAACAAGTACTATTTCATTTCATCAGACACCTTTCCTCTTTTTCACAGCACTTATACTTCAGTATTTTTTGCTGGGAAAACAGTATTCTTCCATAGTAAGGTACGTCCACTAGTATTTTGAGTGCAATATAGCATGTCATTGTGTGAGAGTACTGCAGAGAGCTCCTAGATAATGACTACAATTTTGTCAAGCCCCATAATCTCTCACAAATTGCTAATAAGACATTCACTCCAGAGGAGACTAGATAGAGTGATTCACTTCCAGTGGCCTAAGGAATGGGAGAGCAATCTTTTGTTGTTTTTCCTTCCTTAAAAAAAGTTGCCAGATTGGTGTAGTGGTTAAGATGCCAGATTAGAAATCGGGAAACTATGAGTTCTAGACCTGCCTGACGCATGAAGCCACCTGGTGATTTTGGGCCAGTCTCTCTCTCTCAGACCTAGGAAGGCAATGCAAACCACTTCTGAAAATGTTGCCAAGAAAACTGCAGGGACTAATCCAGGCAGTCACCAGGAGTCAAGACTGACTTGAAAATGTGTGTGTGTGTGTGCACACAAACACACACACACAAAATTGCTCCAGAGCACTGAAAATCTCCAGAATTGCATGACAGGTAGTACTGGGAACTGCAGAGATAAGGAGGAACCATTAACAAATTATTCCATTGCTTTCCTTCAAGCAACCTTCAAACATATCTTAGTTCTCTCCACTAAAAGAAATAAATGTTTCACTTTGTGAAGAGTCCATTCCAAATCCAACTTCAATTCTTCAATTGAATCAATAATTATTCAATTATTATAGTCTTCAATTATTGTGCTACTACAAAAATCACAGGAGGAGTAATTTATCTAGTTTTAATTTCTTTTTACATTTCAAAACAGCAACTAGTTTCACTGCTCCACTATTTCAGAGCCAGCTTCTCTCAGCTGCAAAAGCCAAAATATGAAAAATGCACCTGCCTGGTAATAATGTATTTTTAACTCTGGATACTGATCAGATCTGTGGTGCATGAATATATATGTACTTTTCACACTCAGTATCAAGACATAGGATTCCCTCAAGGATGCTAGTCAATTGCTTGCATTTTGGCTAAAGGTAAAAATCTGACTCTTTAACCATTACTTTGGGATACTGAAACTCATGGTCTTAATTATTGACTTTATTGTTATCCTTTTTTTTTAAATGCTCAGAGCCCTGTTTCACTGGAACTGCCTTTCAATCAACCAACCTACTTACATAGTGTTTCATAAGATTTTAGCACAATATCTTGAGGTGGTTTTTTTTCCCCACCTTCCATTGTAAGATGCTTTAGGAATTCCCTCAGAACCAAAAGTACTAAGTATGAAAAGCAAGCTGCAATCCCCACCCGCAGGGTCTAAACGATTTCACAAAACATATTTGAGAAAAGATACTGCCATCAACTGTCCCCATCATTATTCGCACAGAGGTAATTCTGGACCAATATCACTGCAAGACCATCCACCATCTCCAGGCGCGCATTATTTCCACATCATTCCCCCCGGGGAGTGGATGGGCGACAGCGTCTCTGACTTGCTCGAAAGTTTGACAGCCTTACTGGAAGACGTGGAAGAAGTCACCTTCTCCTCAAAGGACGTTTCCCATCGGCAAAGCGAGCCCCCTCGCCGGCCGCCGGAGAAGGTTGAGCGAGCTCAGACGGGAAACGCGCTTGGGCGGCCAGAAGCGCCTCGCAAAATAATAGCGACGGAGGCGCCCATTGTTGTCGTCTGGAGATCAAGCATTAGTGCGCGGCACAAGGCAGGACGCAGCCCTACGCTCAGAGCAGCCCTAGCTAAGGGACCGGGGAGGAAGGACTAGAGCAGGCGGGGGAAAGCTCAACTCGCAACCGCTTCCATTAGGGGCGGCCGGCCGGGGAAGCGCTCCCCCGCCAACTCCAAGCCCGTAGGCCGCACCGCGCGGCGGCCGCCCGGGACTCCGCCGACGCCCTCACCCGCTTCTGACGCCGAGTCCCCGTCCCCCGGCGCCGCTTCTTCCCGGCCCCCGCGAGGCCCCGGCGGCGAGAGCTGCAGGATCGGACGCCGCCCCACCGGCGCCGCCCGCGACTTCTTCCCCATCGGAGGCGTTGGAGGCGCGCTGCTCTCGACGGAGCGGAGGCCCAGGAGGGGCGAAACGAGCGGAGCCTGGGCCTGCCAGCGGAGGCGGGGCAGCGGTGGGGCGCAAGGAGAGTCGGGATGATGAGGCGGAGCCTGCGCTGCCCGCCGGGCGCCGGAGTGGGCCGGGCGCGGCTTGAGGCCTGGCGCGGCGGGAGGCCCGGGCGCTGCCCCCTCCCTTTGAGGCTCCCCGCCCGCCCTGGCGGTGCACGCGTGGTGCGTCCCATTGAGCGTTTCCAGCCTCCTCTCCCAAGTTGAGTGAAAATCTCCACGTAAACAAAAGGGGCACGGTAACGCAGGACTGCGCAGGGTGATTAATTGCACCGGTCCCGGATTGTTCGTGTTCCCCGTGTTGTCCTCAGAGTAAGCCTTCTCAATAGGGGAAAATAGTTGTGTGCGATTGGCCCAAAGCCTCCCACTAAACTTCATAGCTTCGAAGTGGGTGCGTTTAAATCCCGCTCCTCATGAAACACTTAATTGGTTGCCTGATGCTTTTTCACCATCTAGAGAGCTGCTTTTTGTAAATTATGCGATTTCCTGAGTGAAACAATCATTACAGCAACAATTGTATAACTTACACGTTGGATTGACCAATATTTTACTAAAATTGGGTAGTTATCACTAATAACTCACTTGCAGAGAAAAGATCACATGGTATGAATAACATTGCATTGCTGGGTTTTTTTTTTTTGCTAGCAGTAAATATTCAAAACTGTCAGCAATGGAAGACTGTCCTTATATGAAACAGTTTGGAGACAGGATCATATTTCTTCACACTGAAATTTAGACTAAAAAAACTAAGCAACACAAAGTACTGTGACTTGGAAATAATCTTTTTCAATCACAAGTCAAATTACCACTAAACCAGAAAAAACTCTCATGCTTGTTATTGATCTCCCATGTCACTTAGCACATCCATCAACCAGTTATTTGTGAACTCCCCAGTATGGTACTAGCATCCTATCAGATTTGGCTTTTAGAGTATTATTATTGTTTTCCTCTACCTAAGAACAGCTGACTTTAAGTCAAAATACTGATCTGTTGCCATGTGCTATTTGAATATAACAGATGGGCATACAACTCCAGAAAGCAGGCAGGGACAGAATAAAAACAGGACAGTACTAGGATAAAAATAGTCATATTAAAAAAAAAGTTTGTGGCAACTTTTAAAGGAGTCAAAGGGAAATTGCATCCAAGGTTTTCATAGGCCAAATGCAACTCTGAGTCTTGGATCCTGCACCTCAGATTATATAATACTGAATATAGCACCTTTCTTGTGAGGTGAAAATTGGATTTCAATATACAACACCAAATTTCTCATGTTAGTCTTTCATAAAAGAGATTGAAACTGAAATTAATATATGGGATATGGATACAAAAGTCATTGATAGTAACTTGGCACTGGTAAGGAATAATAGCAATATCTATAGTGGATCAATATTTTAACTAAGCTCCCATAGATTATGGCTGAATCCATTTGCAGGCTGCTTTAAGCATCTGCTCAGAATGTTGAACTCAAGGTAAGTATCAAGGTATTCCAAGGACAATATCAAAATACGCAAATACTGCTTTGTTCTAGGGAATTTTACTATAAAATAATTTTATTATCTTCTGAGTGAACCCATTTTTCTGAAATGTTGGTACATCTGATGTTAGGGTACTGGATTTTTCTAGTATTTCAGCTCCAGTATTGTGCATGAGAAATTTTAATGTGTGGAAAACTATTAACTTCAGCAATTCTTTTTCCTGAAAGATGTCAAAATGGGAATGAAAATATAGTTCCAAAGAGATCAGCTAAATGGTTATTTTCTATTCTTGTTTTTTTCTTTCATGAGAATATTAGTTCATACTTTGTTTCCTTCAAAGCAAATATATTTTCTTCTTTAACAATACAAAATTTCAATTTTTATTTTGTTAAAATTTAATCTGGAAATTTAAAACAAAACTTCATTTTATTAAAGATAATTCAAAAATTGTCACAATAAATAAGACCATTGTTAGTGCCCGTACATGGTACATAACAAAGGAGATCATACAAAATAATTCAGTAGAAAGACTTGTAGGAACATGCAATATACAAACAATTTTTCATTACTGGTAATTACTGGCATCTAGTTCAGCACAGACTGAAGCTTAATTTAACGCAGTATCCCCATACTAAAAAAAAGTCCATCATCCCCTGACAGGGAATGTTTTAAGTATTATGAAAAAATAGAATTTATAATAATAGCACCACCAGCAGTGCATAGGGCTCCCTATGATCCTAGTCAGTCCATGCAAAGCAAATGCTTTACATATATTTCATGCAGAATAGTTTAAAGCAGCGTTTCCCAACCTTGGCAATTTCCAGGCATGTGAACTTCAAATCCCAGAATTCACAGCCAGCTTGGCCTTTGATGTGAATTCCAGGAATTGAAGTCCACACACCTGAAAGTTGCCAAGGTTGAGAAACACTGGTTTAAAGCACAGTTTTTGTAACTTTGTCTCAAGGACCTCCAGGCACAAGGTGATTTGGAGAGGTCACACTTGGATCAAGATCGTTCGCTAGTTTCGACAATACAGAAGATGATCCCGAGTTGCCTTATCAACTTGGTTTTGGTAGACTTCTAATTTGTCACATACTTTCTGATAAAGCTGAAAGAGAAAAACAGCACAATCCTTTTAGGAACATCGGAAAGATGAAGAATGAAAAAAATAGGGTTGCCCTTTATGTATTACACTTCTATTCCTTTTTCTCAGACACTACTATCTCCTGAAATGGCTTATAACAATGAAAACCTGTTATAATATAAAATATTAAGTGAAAAGCATGGAATCTTTCTTTGATTCTCAGCAATTTTACAATGCAGTTAAAAGTCAAAACTTTTCTCACCACAAGGAGAAGGCCAAAGGAGCTGCAGATAGGCGTGGGAACTGGCTAATTGTAAAGATATAAGCTTTATAAAATGCTTTGGTCATGAGGCAAGCGGAAGAACTGTGTAAGCTAACTAGTTTTTATGAAGCATACTGTTTCTCCCAAAGTAAAACAGTAATTTGGAGGATAATCCTACCTTTCCTAGGATAATTTCTACCTACATTTGGTAGGATATCTGGGTAAGTGTGTGAGCTGCAATGGTAATAACTGAAACCCAGCACGGGCATAGTTGTAATATATATGTGAAAATGTTTTACTACAGCTGACTCCTACCCATCTGCAATAATTCCACTTATATATTGATCAAATCCAATAATAATTACTGTGTTCAGACAATTTTGACTTTGTTTTTGAAATATGCACAGATCTTTTCCACATGAATTTAGCCTCTTTGGCATAAGGAACCAGGATTAAAGGATGAACATTTAAAGTAAGTATTATTCTCCATTTTACCTAAACTGAAAAAATGTAGTAGCTTCAGAATAAGCTCGGATATTAAACCAATTTAAAAGCATCAGCTCCCTGCTCACTTTAGAGTGCTCCTCTACAATCCATTCACATAAAGCCTGTGTATATTCAGATTACATTACATGATATGTAATTTGAATATATATCCTTTCATTTATTAATTCAGTTTTAAAAGCAAATTCAGTTTGAAATAAAAGCCTTTTTGATTTAATAGGCAAATCCTACTTTTTGTAGCTTTACTTACCATTCTGTTATGATGATTGGCTGTGTTTTCTCCTAGTGCCTGAAGAAGCTGGTCAATTGCAGAATATGGAAGCCAAACAATTGGAGTTGTAGCTGATAATGGGAACTATAAAGAAAGTGAAAACTTTATTACTATGGTTGGTCGTGCAGTCAGCCAGATGTTTAGACTGGATCTGGCATTTTTATCCACCTATCAAGTCCTTCCCAAGGACCTGGGATAGGCAGATGTTGTTGTTTCATGGTGTTAAAAGTATCATCGCAGTATATAAGCTGTTCTAAGTAAAGCTGCCTTTTGCAATTGACTGATGGTGATTTTGTCAATGCTGATGGTCTTCAAGTGGTACTCCAAATATTTTGGGATTGCACCTAAGGCACCTATTACTATTGGTACTATCTTTGCTTTCTTTTGCCATAGTTGTTCTACTTCTATTTGCCACAGCTGTTCTGTTTGCCAAAGTCATTCAACTTCTATTTACCAGTTGTTGTTGTTGTTATTATTATTATTTACATTTATATGCCGCCCGACTCCCAACGACTCTGAAATTTTGAATGCTCTTCAACTTTAACTAAAAAAGAAAAAAACTCACAACATTTACCAACCATCAAATTAGCAAGGCTGAGCAAAATTTCAAAGGGACTGAATTCTGTACTGAAACAGAAAAAAAAAATATTCCCTGCCGAATTCTATATTAAACAAAAGGAAAATTATAGTGCACATTTCCATTATTAATAAAACATAATGATTTACAAACCCACAATACAATAAAAGCAGATGGATGTATTAGGACAAATCTACTCATCCAGGGAGTATGAGTGCACTTATACTCAGCTCACTACGGCTCATGGTTAGCCCCAAGCACATCCTTCCTGTGGCTCACCAATCGTGTGCAAGGATTTTAAAGCTACTATTAACTGTTAGCTGCAACGATTCACACAGAGAAGAGCACATGTACAATTGAATATACTCACAATTCATAAACTATGTCAATATGTTATTTCAGTGTGCTCTGTGTACTCTTTATCCTCCCTAATCAAGAAGATCACAAGCTTGCCTGGATTATACCAATTTATCCATATTCCAGCTAACAGGCAGATATTAATTTTAAAAAGCTCTACTGCAATCAGATACAAGATAACATGCTTTCACTATAAAATGTTTAATTACATTTAATTATTTTATTCCATTTTATGTTACAGAATGAATGAAAAGAAATATCCCATGTACCTCAATTCCAAAGTAATCATGTCCTTTCCCAAGTAAGGCGTCCATATACTCCAACACCAAATCCACAGCTTCTTCTAGGAGATCATAATTCAAATAGAGTCGGAGAAGTTCAGCAGCATCTACCTTCTATAGAGAAACAAGTGGAAGTCAACAGACACCAACTACCATTGGTAGCTTTAAGTCATAGCAATACTCTCCTCCTTACATAGGGGCCCCCAAAATGTTCCAAGTGTGAAACAGATAAATCCAGGTAGTTCACACCAAAACATGTGTGTTCTGGTAGAGGTACTGATGGGATAGAGTAGGAAAAAGGCCAGTGACACTAGCAGCAGTGGCCTGCCCCATACCACGCTGATCTTCCCAGTCCCTTTCCTATTTGGCTGCTGCCACAAAAGTTCATAGCTTCAAGTGTGGCACACCCAACCTGCTCACCCACCCCAACCACCTATCTTCCTCTCATTTTCTTGTTCTGAGATTTGTATATTTCTTCCTATTTTCATTAACTTAAAAATCTGCAAATTATTTATTTTATTTAACCAATGTTGGAATGTTAAAAAAAGAAACTCAACTTACTTATTGAGATGGAATTGGCTTTCTTCATTTGGATGAATCACCTACACTACAAACTATATGAGGAATCTGTCCCTATTGTTTCTATCACATCTTTTAGCAGCTATTGATACAAAAAACGATATCCTTCTGAGCCACTGATCAACATGAAGTTAAGAAGCTCTATATTGTTAAGGCTCTCGTCCTGTCTGGTGGTGTTGGGCTTACTCTTAGCTACTGAAGTTCCTCAGATGGATTTTATTTCCAATGTTATTTAATATGTGGAGGATGGTTAGGAAAGGTAATCCAAGAATTGAGAGCTGGAGTGCCTGCCATCAATATGCTGATGACATTTCTCTTTTTAAATGTTGTTACTGTTGCTGAACAGACAGTTGAAATCCTGAAATATTTAATTCCAGTACAAACCAAAAGTAAATCCAGAGAATATCAAAAAATACTAATCTCTGTAGACAAACTGATCCAAGCTTGGGGAAACAACACTTGTAGGAAAAGACCATTCCTGGGTAACAGCTGGCAATTCTGCTTAAAGTGACTTTGCCTAGTTCTTCCAATGAGAATTGAATTCCCATTTGTCTAATTCATCAATAAGAGGGCAAAACATTTCTCCATGCTATTTCTGAATACATTCTTATATTCAAAATCTGGCTTTCTCCTTGCATTTCTATAATAAGATATCTAGCTATAACTGATTTAACTAATATATTATACTAAATGAAAAAAAATGCCAATCCCTGTTCTGTTTATCACCTGAAAAACATGTAGTTTACTTACAAGTAGACCATATTTACTAATTTATTACTAATTCTTGACAGTTGTTTACTTTGAATTAATTGCTAACTGGAATCTTCAGGCCCAAATTAATTTTCTACAAACTGAAGTATTTACTTTATAGCTGTTGATAAGCCAGTTAGGTAAGGGAACACCATGTGACAACAACTTATTGATTACGCAACGGTGATATGAGCTATTCTCTGACTTATACTTGTCCAGGTAGGAGGCTAAGAGACGCCAAGCTTCATCTGTTGCACTGCAATAAACAATTGGAATATTTTTATGATACTATCAGTACTCTCTCCCCTTTTTTCTGTTATGCACTCGTGTACGCACGTGCACACACACACACACTTTTCCTCAGTTTTTGGCTATCATGATATCTTTCCCAGCTAATGCAATTTCTGTGCTTTTCTAGACTTTAACACATACTGCTTTGCTTATTCTTAAGGTGCTGAATGCAATTATAAGGTGGACTTTTCTAGTCTTGATCACTTCACCAACATTTTTGTGAATGCTCTTTAGCAATTATGATTCATTTATAAGGCCCAACTATCTTTAAATATTAAGTGAAGCCATGCTAGTCACAGAATCACCCAGGAATAAAGACTGGATCAGTTGCAAGAACAGAGGGAAACAGCCCTGATATTTTCCCACCTTCCACATGCAACAGTTCCAATGAGAACTTGTTTTTCTATTAGTACATCTGCCATTTTTGTCATAACAGGTGGAAGGCTCACCTAAGTTTTATTTTTTGCTAGTTCCAATATTTTCCTGCACTCTTATTGTTTTGCCTTAATAGCAGACAACATTACTATTGGTGCCATTTAAACTGGATTTGTTCTAAATCCATGTAACCTGATTTGGCTATTCCTGTACTTCCTGCACAATATCTCCACTTTGTTTCAAAGGCTCTCTCTTCTGCTATTGTTACTTTTCTTCTTTCTAGTTTTCTTTTCTGCTTCATCTGTCTATTCATGTTAGGATGAACTATCTTTTCCACAAATCATTTGTTCAGTTTTTGTACATAAATTTTGGCAACTAAGGACCACAACAAGGTTTGTACTTAATGTTATAAGATTTAAATAATAAAAACTGGTATGAAAACAGCATTTCATTATTGGAAATGGAATTTCATAGAATTTGTTCAGTTATGAGTGATACAGAACAATCTTAAGTGAAACTACATTTTATTAGCAAGAATGTTACTTTCATGCAAAGCTATCAGATCACCACTTAAACACACAACTTTACCTGTTCTCCTTGGTTGTGATGACTGATGAGAACTGATTTGCAGCAAGCCAGTCCCATGCTTCTGCCAGAACTGCTTCCCCTCCAAACTGAAGTTTAATACACCTAGAGTATATACAATTAAGCATGCTATATGAAACCAATATTTTTTTAAAAAAATAATTGTTGAATTAATTGGTCTGAGAAAAGAAACTCAGACCAAGATCATTCCATTTTATGAAGCTGATTAGGCTGAGAAACAGTACAAAATCCAAGGTCTTAGTAAACGATTGAGCACAGATTTTATTTTTCCTAACGCTCAAGTCCGAACTTAATATTGATTTCATCAGTAGCAGGATTCCCTATTTTAAATTTTTTTTTTTTAGAATATCTGCTATTTTCATGAGTGGTGATAAGATACAAGTTGCTTGGATGATTGAGGTAGCTTATCAATCAATCAATCAATCAAATCCTCTTTTTTCATTGCCCCTAGTCATTCCTCCTACACAGACAGAAAGCACAATGCACACTTTCTTTTTTCTTGAAATTGCTGTAAATATCAGATCTAGCAAAATTAACAAGTTGAATTCATCTTCATACTACACCCCATTGTCATACAATAATTAAAGTTTTCATAGACACCAATGGACTCCACAGCAAAAAATCACAGACCCATTCCTGGCCATTGTCAACATGATACAAAAACAATGATCCAAGTAATAAATCCTTGTGGACTTCCATAATCTTTTCATCAAATGATAACAAAGACATCTATGGATATAAAGTGTATCCACTGAATTAACAGTATATACACTACATCACTAACCAAACAAACCATATTGCAATTTAGTATGACATTCTAAGGGGGACGCGGTGGCACAGCGGCTTAATGACGCTGAAAGTTGCCGGCCAGAAATGGCTGACGCTTTGGCGGTTCGAGTCCAGCCTTCGCGTTAACAGGGTGAGCTCCTGTTTCCTCCCCAGCTCCTGTCAACCCAACAGGTCGAAAACTCACGTGAGTAGATAAATGGGCACTCTCACTCTGGTGGGAGGAAAAATGCTGGCAGCGCCTTGCACAGAGAGATGGGACCCGTTGCCGGTAAGTGCGAAACCGCGCTCGCCCGAAAAGGGCGCGAAGCAATGGAAATCCCGCCTCCTGCGCTCGCCAGCTGGGCTATGCTCTAGGAAGGAGGCTCTGGCAAACCACTTCCGAAAAAACAATTGCCTTGAAAACTGCAAGGATTCGTCCAGGCAGTCACTGCAGGGTCAGTAATGACTGAGCGCAGACAAAAAAAAAAAAATGACATTCTACTCTCTTCCACCATTTTGCAATCTCCTTCCTTTCCAGCCCTTGGGCAGGGCTAATTTACAGGCAAAGAAAATTTATGTTGGTTTATAACTGAAAAAGGAGGAACTCTTTCAAATTTACAATAATACATTTAAAAATTAAGAAACATTCAACATGTTGCAGCATTCATGCTCCACAAATAACCCCAATAATTTGTTACGTACTTGAAAGTAAGTCCCTCAAACACAGGTTTTAAGGAAAGCTTGTAAGTCTGGCAGAGAGAAATAGCAGTGTCAAAGAGACCAGCTTGCACCAACAGGGCAACTAACTCCTTGGGGGATGAGTTTCCTGGGAAGATAATGAATCTTCTGATTAACAAATATAATATCTAAACATAAACATGTAAGTATCAATTCCAATACCATAGTTTTAGAAATGTAATTATTACAGCTTTAAATTCTGTATTATTGCAGAACTAAATATACCATATCTGAGTGATTTATACCCACTTTGCATATAAGAGCCAGAAATCTATTTAATAAAAGCCACTGTCATTGCATACATAGCAACACCAGGTTAGTGTTGTGTGTGTCACAAAAACTATAGTTTTACATTACACAACAGCTATTCAGAGACCCAAAGAAAAAAAGATTTCAATAGCACATTTTTGCAGGCCACCAATCTTACCATGTAAACTAAACTGTTTATTGATGAAGAGCTATGAATATATATTCCAATCTTACCTGTAATAGCAGCTGTTGTTGGATCATGTTGTGCCAAAGTTAACCGTATGCGAGCCAACATACATTCTTTTTCCAAATCCTGTAGCTCCAAGATTTCAATGTGACTTCCCACTGTACCAAATAATATTTATTAATATTATAATAAATTCAAAACCCTGATCTTAAGAATTTAGATCATGAAATTCAGTATTCAGAAATTATAAAATTCAGTATTCAAACCATGATTTCATTAATTTGTTTCTAAAGAGTTTAGAAAAAGCTTTTAATATGACAAGTTATGTTGTTCACACCATCTTTTTATTCATGTTGCAAAAGAGAAGCTGCCACTGGCATATCTTCCCCTTTTCCATTAGTGTTATAATAACAACTCTGAAAAACAAAGGAATCCTCTTAACTTGAAATCCCAAACCTTTTTAGTTCCCTAGACCAGCTCTTAAGTTTCCCAAGTTTTTGCCTGTTACTCTCCTACAACAGGTCAAGGAAATGTGAGCTTCTGCATAAATATCATATGGTATAGATCCATGTAGATAACAGACCCATATACCAAGGAGATAACCTAGTTAGCTTAGAAAAACAAATTCTTATGAATATAGAAAAAAAGATGTGAATGAGATACAGAAACTCAGAAAAAAGCAATATAGAAAGCAAATACATTGCAAACATAAACTTTGAGATTTGGCAAGCAGAATTTAAAAGTAAAATGTCTGTCTGTCTAGCTAGTTCTGAGCATTTAAAACAGAAATTACTCACAGTAAAATAGCAAACCACTCACTTGGAGCAGCAGCACACTCTCCATCATGATTTCTCTTTGGGGATGCTCCTGGACGTTCATACTAGAATCAAACAGAATAAGCACTCTAAACTTAAGCCTTCAACCTCTACAGCATCTTCAGCAAGCATAATGACAATAGTTTATTTCTTCCGTTATTTCATATACTTCATTACATAAACCTGGAAAATTATATCCTTAGTTCACCAAGTCTCCCTATCCATTGCACTTATGTTCCTTATGGTTAAAAAGGCAACAGTTTTCATGCCATGCCAGTGACTGCCTAAAGCCTCAAAAATAGATCAGCAGTTGCCCAAGAGCTTTGGGTACGTATACATATACACACACACACACACCAACATGTAGGTTTTCATACAATGTTCCCCCAAATTATATTATTTTCCATCACCTACTGTCTATTTATCCTCAATTCCATATTCTTCTTTGATTCCCCTAAGCCAAAATCACTGAATTGTCTGAAAATCTGGATCATGAAAGATGAATAAAATATGTACTAGGGATATGCAAATTTGCTTATCTTGTTTAATTTATTCTGGACCCATAATTTGCTATTTCCTTGTAACAGAATTGTAGTTATTGACACTAAAGTATTTAACTTTGGTCACAATGAATTCCTTGAATGAAGTGTGTCACATTCACAGGTAGAAGTGAAATATTTTTCTCTTCTGCCATTAGCATTAAAATCATCATGTACTATTAAAAATATTTTATCTTGTAAATAAACTATTGGCTAGCCTAAGGGAATATTACCTTGAATATTCCAGTATCAGTTACCTACTGGTCTATTTCCAATGAAACAGTATTTGTAGACAGAATATTCCACTTCTATTACTAAGATTTATTATGAAATAACACTGCATAGAGACTGAACAGTAGCAACCAAGGTTTCTGGAACCTTAAAAATGCTTGTACACAGCAACAAGGTCCTATTCAGAGAGAGAAACTAATGAAATTAAATCCTAGAAGAGTTTCCTACCACAGCACCAGAAGCTGGTTGCACTATCCATGCATACTCAGGGCGAATCAGCCGTAAACAGTTAATAGCTGCAAGGTAACAGTTTGCTTGTTTCTGTAATCCAGGAAGAGTGCGAACTTCCCTGCCAAGGCGCATTCCATATTCAAACATTACTGTTCCAGCTGAGGAAGGAAACAGACCATACATCAGAACAATAACTCTTCTATCCCTGATATCTATCACTTTCAGATCAGAAAAAATTATGGTAACAATAAAGAATAGAATCAACCTGAAATCTGTAAGACAAATAAAGCATTTATTTCAAATTAAACTATTCACATCTTAAAAGAATAGAAATTAAAACAGGAGATATTTGTAACTGCAAGAGTTGACTATCTTCAAATGGAATTTCTAATTCTAATCTTAGGAGATAAACACAACCCACACTTTTCCAGTTCAAATATAAGAGAGGAGCTAATTGATCTAAATGTGAAAGAAAACAGAGAAAAAGAAAATACCCCATGAACCTGCAATTTAATCTTTTAATGCCAAGCCACTGTTTAATATTACAGGCAAACACCACCATTAAACAGATAAGTTCTCTGTCAGAGACAGACAATCTGGTGGTTCCCACATGTTTGGATGATCATATATTCTCCCTTGTCAGTGGCGTGGCTGCAGAATTCCACACATCTCGTAGTTGTGAATGAATAAAAACTCATAGAAAATGTGTTTTTAATTTGTATTGAATTAGCTGAGGCTGGCCTCTTCCCAGTTTCTCTCTCTTCTTACTCAACCAAGTGCTGACTAGCACAGAGCATTTTTGTGAGCACCCATCCTGTGTATCTTATTCCTTTGCTTGAGAATGGAAAAAAAAATCCATCCAAAGCTAGTCAGGTGATCATGTGAAAGACTAAATATGATGGAGTTACTTGAAACAACCACGCACGTTTTCCTCTATGTAATGTGAAAAACACTGAACACTGAGTGTTAAGCACTTGTTCTCCTGGTTTGTGGGGCAGAGATCAACAACTTCTTAAGGGTTGGGTACCACAAACTAAGCCTGATATTCTGGAAGGTTATAGACCATCTAGGGACATCATCAGGAGGGGCACAATCAAAATACTTCAGCCCTTTGTGCATTGCTGGGCAGGGAGGTAAAGGGTAGGAATGGGAGAGTGGGTTGTCAGAAAGGCAAACCCCTGAAAAATTATGTATCTGAAACTGCACAGCTGATATTCAATGGCACATTCGTGAGAGATGGGAGATTACAAATGTTGTTCTGGAGGCCACATGGAGTCCACAACCTACCTACCTACCTCAAAAACACTGGATAAACTGAAACAAAGGAAAGAATGTGCTTTGGAAACAATGGGAACAATTGGAAAGTCAGTAAAAAATACTGGGAGCTGAGAATAGGCTCCAGTGAAATCAGTGTAAGATATAAATACAAGCTTACAAGCTATTAGCTATCAAACAAGTACTTGAAATTGAGCAGACTATAGCCAACAGCACCAACAGTGTACTTGTCATCCTTTGCTTGACTTGAGTATAAACAGACCACAGAACAAAACAGGCTTATCTAGGCTTAACTTTGTAGAAACAGCAGACAAGAATATCCATGGAAGAAATGGGAACACTCCAAAAGATCTATTGAGGCAAATCAAGGGTCAAAACAGCTTGAGGAAATATCTGACAGTAGAAGTTTTGTCTGGCTGACAAAACATTTCTTAATTTCTGGGCCACTGACTATGATGGGTGGGACTGACCAGAGTTGGTCCAAAGCCTGTAAATAATATCAAGTTGTTCAAACCCTGCTATCCACTATGTGGGGGCAGGAAAAGGAGAAGTAAATAAGCCACTGCTGAGTTTCAGAAGTGTGATCCAAGCACAAACATTACAAAAGCTTTATAGTCTCAGATTCTTCCATGAATTGTTGACCAAATCAGAGACACACGTGAAACTCTTTTACATTCTATACTTTCCTACAATTAAAGGTAAATACAAATAAGGAAAATGCAGAAATAGACACTTACAAAGGAAAACTATGGAGCAGCATTTACTAACTCCATCCACACCTACCAATTCTCCCTTACAAACCTACCTGCAACTGTCCTTTTGCACAACTGTGTTCAGCAAATCTGTATCTAATAAATGCCACATGAATAAACATTCCACTAGTTATTAAATATATAGGTGAAATATAGGTGATTGATATAAATTTAACATGCCAATTTTTAAGGTTTTTTTTGTTTGTTCCTCTATTGTTTGTTTTGGTAATATAACTTAACAATTAATTGGATTATCTTTTGGACAGATGCATATTACCTTTTTAAAATCTGTTTTTGTTCATTTTTTGTGTATTTTTAAAAAACTGCAATAAAAAAGGAAAAAAGACTTTTTTTAAAAAAAATGAATAAATAGCTGAGGCAACTTCTCTCTATATGATCTCTCATACCTTTCCGGTAATTATGGCGATAAATATGGAAAGCATATAGCAATTCATAGTAATTATGTGTCATCAGATCTACTGCCCGGGCACGATATTCAATTATTCCCACAACCTGTAAAATAAATAATATTTATCAAACATAGCCAAAGATTTTGTATAACTTTATCTTGCTACTAATGAGAATAGATAATGTACCTCATTATGAAGATTCACATATGGGAACTCTACAAGATCCTGCAGTTGGGAGCGTTCACAGAGAACTACTACTAGCTGTCGTAAACAATCCAGCTGCCTAGAAGGGAAAAAGATTTTTTTCTCAAGCACTGAGATGAAGCAAAAGGCTCATAAACAAATTTATCTTACAACCAAACTCTCTGTAAGCAACAGAGGTCTAATAAAGGGGCAGATGAAGAAGCCCGCATTACACCAAAAGAAATACAATTCTGATCACAATAGCACCTTCTGATATTTAAGCAGATTTCATTTACATACAGCTAGTCCTTTCACAAAAAGGGATTTTATGTATCAAAGCACAGAATAACAGAATCCATAATTGGTAGGCTAAAGCAGTCACATGTTTCTATCTAAGCAACCCTGTAAATAAATATTTCTCAATTTCCTTTAAAAAAGGGGCAAGAGGCATTTGTGCAGTGGCCCATGAATTATCATTAATGCTGAAGAGCGAAAATTATCAGCTAATTCTGACACTAAGTTTTTTTTTCATTAATAACCAAACTTTCACTTTTTCTGCAAATCAGAATCAGCTGTTTCAGTAATAAGAACTAATGAAAAGGAAAGTGAAGGTTCAACAGGTCTCTCCTACAGGTACCTACCCTTAAGATCATGGTTTATAAGCAGCTACTGTTATAAACATATAAAAATTATGTATAAATAATTCATAGCTATGACTGCAAGAGATATAGTATTACCTGCTTGGATCTGGATTATGGGTCAAAGCTTCATATGCTTGACTGTTATGTCCTAAATCTAAATGGTGTTTAAAAATGCAAGTCCTCAAGGTGGCCTGCAATATAAATACAGTAGTTATGACAACCTAGAGCTGCTTACAAAAATTAGTTGGATGGTATAAACAAATCCTTTATGAGGCAAATAGGCATCTCAGCATCTTACCTGACTTCTCCAATCATCAGCTGCTTCTGTGATTGCCAAAGTAGCCAGCTGAATTATCAGTTCAGGAAGACCCATGGTGTCCAAGAGGCGCAAAACCTAGGGAGAGGGTATTCGGCCACTAATGTTTTACTTTCACTCTTTGTTTATAAAGACATGCAGCAATTACAGGGACAATGAGACCATGTTATTTTTGCTTGGCAACAAAAATACCTTATCATAGTATTGTAGCTGTGGAGTTGAAGCCATTTCTACCTCTTCAGATCTAATTAGTCTGTCTAAAAACTCCTCTTTTCCAACTTCTGAGGCTGCTTGACAGAAACAGTCCAGTGCCTGGAGGAAAAACAGAAGTCAGGCAAGGTATTACCAACCATTCCAAAATAAGCTATAAGACAATCTCATATGTTCGTTACCAAAAGTTACTTCTTACAGCAGAACACAGTCCACAAAGCCATATGCATTCATAGTATTTCAGCCCTCTGTATTCCTATATAGTCCCAATTCTTTCAAAAAAATCTTCTCTGAAGGATGAAGTTACAATACATAGTTATAATATATAGGTGCTATAAGGAGGTTGATAGTTATGCAGTCAGATCCTCTTTTTTGTTGATTTGTTGTAAATTAGATCAATCTGCATTTATCAAACCTTTCAAAAATATCTTAGAATCTTTTCTTGAATGTGGGGGCTTCCAGGGAAGAACTGGCTGACAGAACGCGGCTCAGTTCTTTGTGGAGCAGACGCCCACGGCAATTAGAGGAGTTGGCCTCGGCCCAGCTCTTCAGAATCATCTCTAGATAAAAGAGATTGACAAGATCACCCACAGGTACCCCTGTGAAGAGACTGCAATTTAGCAATCTCTAGTGGGTGGAATGCTATGGGAGTCGAGGGAAACATTGAGCCCAAGCTGTGGTGTGGAGCCTTCAAATGGACACTAGATTTGCTTTACTTCCTCTTCTAACTAACGTTGTAAACTACCTATTTGTGATTTATCTGGCAATTAAAAACCTCCTGAAAGAGGAGAATTTCCTACTATCCTGGGAGAAAGAAGACCAAAGTAAGTTTAAAGATCAAAAAGAAATATTTTAATGTTTGGAAACAGCGAAAGGGAATTAAGAATGTTGATTGGGGACAATTAAGAGGCTAGATGGATTTGAAACAGCTTGTTTAAGGATTGTTTTAAATGTTTTAAGAAAATACAGTTAAGTGAATTTAGATTTAATTGCAAGAAAATCTGCCCTGGGAAAGTTTTGCTTCTGAAAATAAACATGAGTTAAGAGAGAACCTTTAAGGTCAGAAGGAACGGAGACTAACAATATATCTCTTTTAACATAATGGAGGAATATCTTTCTTCCAGAGAAGAATTTTTAGCTGTTTGGAATCAGTATGTCCAGGAACTATTTGTAAAATTGGGGCTAACGGAGGTTGTACAAGAAGAAAAGATTTTACTGGACAAAATAACAGTGGAAGACGACTTGAATAAGGATTCTAAAATGGACTTTAAAGAATTGCCAGATTATAAGAGAGACATGGAAGATATGTAAAAGATGCTGTGGATCTGAAAATGGACTCAAAGTTGTTTGATTTATGAGAATGATATGGAGAAAGAAGCTGTAATGGACTGGAAGAGTGACTTTGAGAATTATCCTATTTTGGACATAGAGAAGGGAAATAGCAAATCTCTGAAACCTTTTTTGAAAATAGATGGGAAGAAACTGGCAAGAGATTGTTATCTGGGGTTTCATTTGGAGAAGAGACTGAAGACTGAGCTTTTCAAAAAGAAGAGAAAGTTATTCAAAGTGGATTTATCAGATCAAGCTTAAATTGTTCATGTTTTGATCTTGGATTGTAAATACTGAATTTTCTTTTTCTGACCAGGACTGTAAGACAATGATTTATTCCTGTAAAAGTGATTTATCTGGCTTAGTTTAAAACACATTTGTAATTATTATTTGTCTTTTGTATGCTTAAGGGGAGAGACCTTTTAGGTTTCACTTTGCAGAAAAAACTTAGAAGCTAAAATGCAAAATTGACCTATTTATTTAAGCTTAAAATATATAGCTTATTATTACTGGCACTCCTAATCCTTTTGCTGATTAGATTGATTGTTGAGTATTTTTTATAATTCAGTTATTGTTTAGGGATGAGAGGGGATAAGAGGGTTTTTTTTAAAATAATAATAGAGAAGGTGTTAAGTTACTATTAATACATATACAGCATCAGGGGTTGTGCAATATGGAATGTGAAGGTTGTGTTTTATGTGTGTTATGTGTTTTATGTGTTCTATGGTTTTTACATTTTTAAAGCTGCACTGGGGTGGCATTTAATTTCATTGTACAAGTAGTACAATGACAATAAAGATTTCTATTCTATTCTATTCTATTCTATTCTATTGGAGGGAGGGGGAAGTCATCTTTTACATTTCTTTCTTTCTCTTTTTCTTTTTGTTTGTAGGTTTTTTAGCTTTGTATTCGGTTTTATATATATAAATTTTAATAAAAATATATAAAAAATCATCTTTTCTTGAATGTGATGACTAATTGCAAACCAACCATAATACACTGTCTAGCAACTTTCAAAAAAATTAAACATTTCATTACTATAACAAATAAAATTTTACCTTGTGTTCTTCTCCTGTAACAAGATAGCAGTGTCCCATCATAAAGCGACATGATCCCACGTTCACATGACACCAAGGTTCCAGCAAACGAATATATTCCTGATAGACAAATAAAGCAATTAGACAAAGAAAGGTTAATCCTTACTTTTCACTGGATTTAAGGAATCATTTTCTCACTAAAATCCAATTAAAAATGCATGCTACCAACTAGCTAAATTGGGTCATGCATTCTGAAATTCAAACTTCAGCAAGTAGAACACCACCGGTGTCAGCAGAAAGAAAGCGAAGGAAGTTTTCATTGATTATATTTACTCCAGCATTTTATTAGTAATTGATTACATCAGTTGAGCTGCTTAATTATTTTTTTTAAAGGGTACTACAAAAGATCTTCCATGTAGATATCTCACCTGCAGTTGAGCATACTGACAAGCCCCCATCAAACATTCTGGGAAGAGGAAGCTAGGATTACTTGGCCACCTGAGGATAGCATAAGGAATATAGGTTTCTTCAGTTTATGAGAAGACAGTGACCCTCTATTTAAATTCAGAGCAAGCCTATGTATTTCTGGTAGTTTGCAAAGTGAACCATTCCAAAAATGAATAAAAAATTATGATGAATAATGAAGCAGTACTATTAAAAATGCAAGAGGAAGAAGAGAGGGGAGGGGAAAAAAAGCATAATAAAAGAGTAGGGAATCAACAGGTAGACAATGCTGATTTTTAAAAACGATCAGCTATATCCTACACTCTCTTTGGGGGAAAAGAACTGATAGCTGATTCTAATTAATCTCTGGCTGGTTCTTACCTGAATTCATTTCTATCACTACCAAGGATGCTTTTCAGTACATTTAGGTGACTTGAAATGGATCAGATTGTTTCCCCTAATACATACAGATGTTCGCAAAACAATGGAACGTTCATGTCTATTACACTAGTTGATTTTAAAAAAACCTAGCCATGTTCCATTATTCAGGTCAACGCTATGTTGAAAGGATACAAAAACTGCAGGAGATAACTGGAAATTGCAGAAAACATTTGAGGCCAACTCAAACATGTTTCATCCAAGGCTGCGTTAGACTGGAAGAGCTGAGATATTATGTGTTTTCGGGCTCCTTCCTGAAAGAAGAGCTCCACAATTGTTTGAGGGCTTGACACTAGAAAAACATATTTTTACATGTTGTAAAAATTAAGACCACAGAGCAGTAACTTTCAGATTATATTATTAGTCACCTAACAACCCTCCAACTTAATTACTTTTCCATTCTATATTCTATTTCTGATAAAGCCATGTGGGGGAGGATTTTTTTTTTTTAAGATACAGGTAGTCCTCGGGTTACAACAGCAATTGGCACCAGGATTGCCATCGCTAAGCAATGCGGTCATATAGCATGACGTTATGTGACCGCATCGTTTATCGACAATCCTGGCAGTCCTGGTTGCCATTGTAACCCCTAGATGCACGGGTCGTTAAGCAGGAAGTGGCATGAGTCCCAGATAAGGATTGTGGGGGTGCTGCAAGGAGGGTGGAGGAAACCAGGGGAGGCCTGGCACAAGCCATGCACAAGTTGGGGGAGGCCAGGGGAGGGAGGTGCTGCGGCACGGCATGAGCACAGGGACACCAAGGAATAGAGGGTATGGCACGAGTGCAGGAATGCCGGGGAATGGCATGGCGCAAACGCAGGAAGACCAGGGGATGGCATGGCATGAGGGCAGGAAGGCTGGAGGATGGATGGCACAGCGCGATACAAGTGCAGGAAGGCCGGGGTAGGTGGGCGCAGTGTGAGTGAAGGAAGGCTGGGGGATGGATCGCATGGTGTAAGCACAGGAAGGCTGGGGGGGGTGGACGTGGTGCAAGCACAGGAAGGCCAGGGAGTGAAGGGTGTGGCATGGCACAAGCACGGGAAGGTCAGGGAGTGGGTGTGGTGCGAGTACAGGAAGGTCAGGAGGTGAAGTGTATGGCAGGAAAGGAAAGTTGGGGGGTGGAGGGCGCAGTGCAAGTACAGGATGGCCAAAAGGACCTTCTGGAGTGACTTGCGACCTTCCCTGCTGGCTTCCCCATTGAGTTTGCTTGTCGGAAGCCAGCAGGGAAGGTCACAAATGGTGATCACATGATCACAGCTTTCTCCAACATTATAATAATGATCGCATGACCACAAGGATGCTGCGAAGGCCTTAACTTCAAGGATCAGCACCACCATAACTTTGAATAGTTGCTGAACAAATGAATGTAAGCCGAGGACTACCTGTATCAATTTTTAGATCTTTATTTCCTAAACACAGAATGCATACCTTAAGGAATTTAAATTTTAACAGCTAAAGGCCAATTTAAATCAGATTCGGTTTCTTCACATCCTTCAGATTTCTTCATGGATTGTTTTATAAATTTTGTTTTGACTTATACTGATCTTATTTTTGAAAAGTTTATACTGCCGTAAATACTATTATCTATAGTACTGTTAATACATTTTAGAAATGATAGGCAGTAATACATCACATTAATGAGAATATTGTAGAAACTGTAGACATTTTAAAATATATTTTAGTCAGTGAGTACATTTTATAGTCTAGTTTCTTTCTATAATGGAACTGATGATGATGTAAATAGGACTTCCACAAAATCTCCTATCCATATCCAAATCTGCTTAGCTTTAAGAGAACAATTGCATTGTATCTCCTCATTTTATGTCTAGGAACCCCAAAAATGCCACTGACCATAGCTAGATTACAAGATCAAAGCTCACATAGTTAATGTTACATTAATGTAATTATGTGGATAATCAGTAATTTAAATATTACTTAGCCATGCAATATTTAAGATATGGTTAGAACAATGTTTAAAGGCTCTAATCACCTTTAGCAGCTGAGCAATATTTTGTGATTTCTTAATGTATCTGATTAAGCAATCTAATAACATTATTAATCACTTGGAAAAATCTTTAATATTAATCTTTAAAATTAGAGACAAAAATTAACACTTAAAAATCAAAACTAAGACAAAAGACATAAGTATTTCTTACCCAGCTTGAGTGGTGTTATTGTTGTGGAATCCGTTAGCTTTAATACAGAAAGATGCTGTAGATTTGATTCCCTAAAGAAAGATCCATTACTTTTACTTATCAAACTTAGCTTTACAATTCTAACTCTACTAAAGAAATGAAAAGCAAAGAATGTATACCATGTTGCAATTGTAACTAGGAAGAAGAAAATCTTCAAATAGTAACTTTTAAACAATAGGTTAATATGAAGATGAAACTATCTCTATTTAAAAATGGAAGATTAATCCCATCTAAAAGAATATTAAATATTTTCTTGGACATCATCACATTTGTTTTTCCCATTTTTAAAACATCAGTTCACCATTGAAAAATGACATGATGAAGACCTTATGAGGTCTTACAGTTTCAAATGTGGATGGGCCTTCATTCCTCGCTATCAAGTTGAGAATTTTATATACTGAAATATATGAAAATCACATTCAGGACAACACAACTCAACTTTTGTTATATCTTAATAAGCAATTAAGCAATCTTCAAAATTTCTATCTTCAAAAAGAAAACATACTGTTTTAAATAGCAGGCAAGCATCCTCCATCTCCTCACAAAACCCCATGGAAATGTAATTCTAAACTGTTGATTTTGACTAAGATAATCTCTAAAAAAATGAAAAAGCTATATATATTTTGTAAGGAAATTATGAAGAAAGCAGTAAAAGGAAGTCCTGATAACAGATAAGCAGACTTTGGACAAATTGTTTCCTATTGTAAAAAAATAAAAATAAAAATAAAAATAAAAATACCTATTTTATACAAAAGGAGAAAAATTAAATATATGTTTTATAGACACATTTATACACTTTGTTATATACCTATATATTTACACATTAAACATAAAACACTTACAGCTCATCAACAGGAACATCTGATGCCAAACGCTGACTTGCCCACCTTATTACATAATAAGATAGTATCAAAACAGATGTACGATGCAGTAAGTTCTGCTGAGTGTGGAATAGCTGATCCCCTCCCAAAAGTACCTAAAATATGTCAACAGACATTAAACCATAGTTAATTTCATATCAGTTAGAATGAAGCAGTGATCACATATAAATTTGGAAATAGAGTAACATTAAGACCCAAGCCCAATGCCAGAGACACCACACAGCAGTTGATTAGCAGACTGATGCACATTATGCTCCTTGTTTGCCAAATGACAATATATATCCAGCAAAATGATAACTTTTCCATTACTGATCTATTTCTTGTCCTCTGTCACAAAATGGGCACTGTGCCTCTAATTTTCTGTTTGTCTGTCTGTCTGTCTGTCTGTCTGTCTGTCTGTCTATCTCTATCTATCTATCTATCTATCTATCTATCTATCTATCTATCTATCTATCTATCTTAGGATTCAGAAGGATGCTAGCATTTGAGAATATACTCACAGCATCTCCAAGCCGCAGCAAGAGCTGCTGTAAAATCAACAGGTCCCGGCAAATTAAAAAGCGTGTCATAGACATCTTGTACACACATCGACATACCATATTTACTGTTGTGCTACTACCATAAAGTTGTGAGAGATGCATGCGCATGTTTATGGGCTGAACTGTAGAAAGAGACAAAAAATGCATCAACATCAGCTGATTCTACTTAATCAAAATGTTGGGGGGAGGGGGAGAATAATGCTCTTCTCTCACCAGAACTGAATCCTCTATCCATTTCAACATCTGTTTCATAGTCCATTTCCCGGATAAGCATCCCAATAGCATTGACTGGACTTTTGATTTCTTGTAGTTTGCTGTGAATATCTTCCATCATATTTTCTCTGAAAAAAAATAAATAAAATTTAATTAGGTTGAATTATATACATTGAGAGATTATCAATTAGGAGAATTAAGACAGAGAAATCTACCATAAATTTTGTGCTATATTACAATCTCTCAACAATTCTTAACTTGCTGTCTCTTAGGCTGATACTTCCTTGACACATTATTCTGAAACTAGTTACTGCTGTAATGATTGTCAAGAAATATATGTCAAGTGCGAGTGAATAATTCCACACAGAACATATAGTTACAGTGACCTTTATTATAAAGGGCAGTCCTTTATTTCAGAAATCTGCCCTTTAGATTTATTTAATTTAATTATTTATTTTCTTGGTTTTGCTCTTGAATTTCCCTTTGTAAAGCAAAGTTATAAACATAAAACAATTTTTTTTATCGTTATGAACCTCCTTCAGATTTGCCCCTTTTTCAGGTTTATCCTTTATTTTTTCCAAGAAAGTACGGTCACCATACCTATAGTTCCACTGTGAATTTATGTGGCAGCTTTCTAGCTTGAGGAATTCTAGAGGTTTAACGTAAGGCTGTACCATAAACCTCCCAACTTTAAATATTGGGAAAAAGATGGTGATATGAAAAAATTGGATGGCAGTGGGGATATTGACTTTGGACCAACTAAAAGATGTTGAAGATGAATTTTTAACATATTCTGTGTTAAGAGATAAATACAGTGGTACCTCGGTTCACGAACGCTGCTGTTAACGAACAATTCGGTTCACGAACAGCTCCGGTCTCAAAATTTTGCCTCCGTTCGCGAACGCCGGATTGGGTTACGAACAGGATCCACGGCCATTTTCCCTCCCGTGACACGTGGTCATGGCTTTCTGTAGGGAGGGGGACTCTCCCTCCAAGCAATAACCGCCTCCCCACCCGCCTTCCTGTCCTCCACGCCAGAAGTCGTGTCGAGCAAGGTTAGCTTTCTCTCTCTTCGTACTGTACTTTGTGTCATATTTTTGTGGTTTTAAAAAAAAAACCATATGGTTCAGAACGGATTAACCGTAATTACATTGAACCTTATGGGGAAATTTGATTTGGGACGCGATCAAAAATCGGTTGGCGACCAAATTCGGGGTCAGAATGGATTAACCGTATTTACATTGAACCTTATGGGAAAATTTGATTCGGTTCATGACCAATTCGGTTTGCGACCAGAGTCGCAGAACGAATTAAGTTCGTGAACCGAGGTACCACTGTATCATCTATCAGATGTAACCCAATGGCAATATTTACTGCTACATTTGTTAACAGCATTGTTTGGACTAGCAGCATTTTCAGCCTGAGTTATTAGGACAACTTGCTAAATCCTTTAAAACTAAAATACCTACTATTAGTTTTTATAGATATTTGGTATTAATAAATCAATTTGATATGCAGATATTAAGACATGAGGGGAATAAAGAATTAGAGGCTCCTATATTGTCTAGTCAATGGAGGAGTGTCTTAACCTGTATAACTAGAGGGTCAATGGACCTTAAACTATGACTTATGCAACAAAAAATAATATTTAGAATTTATTGGACTTCATTACATTTGTATAGAAAAGGATTGTCAAAAACAGTATTTTGTTGGAGATGTAACAAGGATAATGCTTCTTTATAAGTACATGTTTCTACAATGTCCTATACTTACCAAGTTTTGGGAGAAAGTAGTAGACTATATAAATATGATTGTATGACAAAAGCTAAAATTTTCAGAGGATAATATTCTTTTGAACTATACACCTAGTACATAGAACTTGACAACCAGACAACTTAAATGGATTCTCCAGTACCTTATTATGGCCAAAAGACTGACACTGTAGCATTGGAAAGATAAATGTATGGCCCCATTTATTCAGTGGATTGAAGACCTGATTGCACTTGCTACTTACAAGTGGACTGCCTATAGACGTAGACTTTGTATGGACAAGTAAAATGAAATATGGGGACTCATTTATACAAAATACAGTAGGTTAAATAAAAAATAAAAAAACATGATAGTCATATAAATGTGTTAGAAATATATACGTTCTATAATAATATTTGCATTAGATAAGTATATATAGAATTGTAATTGTTTACTGTTATAATGACATATTAACTTTTTTTTTGGTTGTATTTCACTTTTTTGTTAAAGCACTTTCTATGTGTTTTTTCTCAATAATAAGATAAATAAATAATAATAAAAAGGGCTGTATCATAAACCGAACTGGCATGCTATTCTACTAGAAACCTAGTGGTTCAATTATCTAATCAATCAGTGAGCCTAAGGCAAACTTCAAAACTTTTTTTAAAAGTAGAGCTCAAATCTTTGGGTTCTCTGGCAAGAACTGATTAAGGCCTGAAGAAATGGAACTTTAAAACTGGAAGATCACTTTTTACAGCAAGAGACATCAACTTAGCTGCCTCTGCTTTCTAAGAGGAAAATAGTCCAATAAGGTATCACACTTAATTAGCTGTATGTTCTGAAATGTACATTCCTTCTTTCCAGTCTGCCTCCACAACTAAAAAATTACCAGTAAGTGCAAGTGAGCCAAAATCAGGCTTACGTGTCATTAGCAATCAAGTCTTTAAGGATCTGTTCTGCAGCTCTCTCTGGAGACTGGAGACGGAAGCAAGCCATTTCCATTGTGAGTGCCATTTCCACAGAAACTGATTCCCCAATTAATCGGAGGCACTGAAGAAGACTCAGAAGATCATGAGAAAAATCAGATTCTGCAACAAGAAGATTGAGTTCAGAGTTTATCAAAAATAAAATAGTTTTTTTTGTAGTGCATTCTAAAGAGGCACAAAATATTAAAGTTCCTTTCATTTGCTATGTCAACATAAAACTCAAATAAGATGAAATATATATCTTAATGTCCTGTGGTGTATGATCTTAAACATAATACATTTTACAGAAGTCAACCCAGTCTTGCAATTGTCCATTTGCAAACAGGTCTGAGGTAACTGCTTCTACGTGCTCAGGCACAGCATATTTTAAGGTCTTGAAGACCGAGGGAAAAATCTAGATCTGATTGTAAAAGTTCTATCTATCTGGTTTAAACTAGACAATAATTGCCAAAACAGATGATCCTGATAGCAAGATGAGGAAAAGGCAACCCTAGAAACAAACAGCTCCAGAAACACTAGTAAAGGGCAACAGTAATGAAATGGAAGATACTCCAACAACATCCTCTCTCCTGGTTCCTTGTTTGGACAAACAAGGGAAGTAGGGTATAAGTACAGTGACCATATTCTCTTGGAAAAATAAAGGACAAACCTGAAAAAGGGGCAAATCTGAAAGAGGTTCATAAGGATAAAAAAATTATGTTTGTAACTTTGCTTTACAAAGGAAAATTCAAGAACAAAACCGAGAAAATAAATAATTAGATTAAATAAATCTAAAGGACAACTTTCTGAAAAAAAGGACTGTCCTTTATAATAAAGGACGTATGGTCACTGTAGATATGTCTTCCTATACATCCTATAAGGTTGTTAAAGTAAAAGCTGCTGTACATTCTGTAAGATTGCTAATGTAAAAGCTTGGCCAATGAGGAACGCATAGCAATGTTTATTTCTCAGGCAAAGATCTAGTAGTAGATAAACTGCATTCCAAGTTTGCAGATACCTGATGTAATTAGGGAGGACAAGAGGAATAACAGTTCTATTGCTTGTATACTACAGGGATCAGCTCTGCTACTCCTGGAAAAAGTATTTCTATTTAGAGTATTGGAAGAGAGATTTTGAAGAGATATTATCCAGTTATTACCTTAAAATAAATTTCTCTAAACTGCAGACTAATCTCATTCAACCTTCCTTTTGTTAGTACAAAAGTAACAAACAGCAAAAAAAATTAACAGCAATATGGAGAATCTTCTCTTGGAACAAATTTGGGGAATGAGGAGAGAAGAGAGTTGGATGCAATTTTTTTCTTCTACAAAGCTAAACTCATATTATAATTTTGAAAATCACAAGAAATTGCAGATACAGAGGGACACTGAAACCATTAACACAACCCTGCCAAAATTAAGAATTTGCTGGAACTGAAATAACACCTTAGGAAAAATGGTAAGCTCCATCTTTTTATTACCATCTAAGCCAGCACTTTCAACTTCATTAATCAGTTGTTCATCAGGCAAGAGGTAAAGATGATCCATTAAGGAGCATGGCACAAGAAAAGAAAAGTAACCCTGTGGGAAGAAAACAAACCCACTGCTTAGTTTCCAAGAGCAGAAAACAATTGTTTGTTCTTATTTCAAATTGTACAGGTAAATACGATGTCATGAATATAAAATATATTTCTGCAAACTGCAAAGCAAATACCTGCAGTCAGGATGGCTGTTCATATTCTCAAGTGTTAAAATATGTTTTGAAAATATTAGTGGCAAATCAGAGTAAACAATTGGAGCTATGAGGAAAACAATCAAATAATCTTTTAACCATTTCCATGATTTCCAGGCACTTTTTAAAATTATAGATTCTCCCATTTATTTGGGGGAGAAAAGCCTAATATAAAGTAAAAAACAAAGACAACTATGTTGACCGTAAAGAAAAAAATACCTGAAATGTATGATCAGGGAATTATTTTCTTAGGTCAACTGAGTGTTTACAAAATAAATGTAGGTTTGCAAGCATTTTGTAGAACTTCAACAAATTTAAAGGTATTGTTTCAATATCACAGTAAAGTATGAGATCACCTTGTGTTTTATAACCCTATAAAACATCAATGCTTTACAATGCAATAGCTTGGTTCTTACCTTTTTTAGCAGACACACCATATTAGTACACTGATTCAAGAGTAGTGCAAGTGGCCGTGAAAGTTCTTCCTGATACTGAAGGCAGTAAGCATAGAATTTTGACCAGAATTCTATTTGTAATTGTCTGAACTCTTCATGTGAGAATTCATATTCTGTCACATTGCCCTGGAACTGGGAGAAGAGGGGAAAAATAATATAATTTACTACCTATTCTTTATCAAATGACACCTGGCATTTTAATACTATTAACCAATTAATCTTAAATTCATCCTCATAAGGAAAACTTCATTATATAAGAAACCAGTGAACCTAGACTATTACCATTTCTAGTAACAGCTACAGCTAGCATTTCACAAACCAAATCAAACTTTAATAGAGTGTCCTAATGACTCTTAACTAAAAAACAAAATTCCTACAAGTCTATCATTTCTTATACTAAGCAGGAACTAGGGAAAAAGATGAGGCTTGAAAATAATTGGCTGGTTCAAACATAACACAGCCATAATCTGATTTGTTCAATTTTTGCTTAGCATTATGTATGAAACAATCCATTCGGTTTTAGCATTATATATAGACCAGACCATTATGAAATGTTCATCAAAACTATGGTTAAAAAGATAAGTTCAGCATCATGTGTGAACACAGTCACAATGTTTGCATATCACAGTCACAAAAGTGTTAGAGGAGATATGTGACTAGCAGCCACTACCCCTCTACCCCAACAAACAGCCAAAAGTTAAATGTAACTGAAATGATTATTTAAAACAGAAATAAATCTAATCTCACCTCATCTTCTAGAGCTATAGTAATTTCTTTTTTCAGTTCATCCCATGACAGGTCTTGGTGTCTCTCAGCTTCTTGAGAAAATATCTAAAAAAGAGAGAGAGGGAGGGAGGGGGAAGGGGAGGAAGAGAGAGAGAGAGAGAGAATGACTTACACTGCTTAACCTTAAATGTCACAGTTTCATATTGATACTTTCACAAAAAAAGGCAAACCACTAATTGGAAAAGGTTTAGAAGAGCACTGAACCAAGTTTTGATGGCATCAGACTGGAGCTGATTCATTATCAAGAAGTCTTGCCAAGTTAACATCTGTCTTATTTAAATGAAATGCCACCTCATTAGTAGATCACATTTTCTTGCTTCTATCTTTCCTCCAAAATCTGACACAGTAACAATTGCAGTCTTCCACTGTCACCAAACTTTCCAAACCATGCTTATACTGTTGCTTTAATAAATACCTTTTACTAGAGGTATTTCTCACAAGACCTTTTGTGGCTTCCAGATCAGATATATTACTATAGCGTTTGGTCTTGGACCATACATTATTAAATTAAAAAATATTACTAAAGCACCTGTAGTATGAACTGTGCTCCACTTCCAATCATGTAGCGTTCTGTCTACCAGTTTCAAATGTCTACATATGATTTCATGTTTCTTTGTGTGAAGCTTAACAATACGGTTTCCTGCCTTTATGCATTCTTTCATTTTTCCTTATTATCAACATTCTATTATCTCCCTTGCCACTCCAAGCATTGCACATTATTAACATGCCATATCTTAAGTTATAACACTCATTTCGATGTAGCTATCATCTGGTACTTCTCCTATTAATATTGAAACACTGTAGTGACTTTATTTTGATTTCCTATCGCTCTGGGATCAAAATATTATACCATAAAGCAATTTCTTTTCTTCAAACAAATCCTGTTCCACTACAGTAATTTTCATTCAGTAAACTGCAGATGGAACACTGAAATCGAAACTGGTTTTAATTGTACCTCCCTACATTCTCTATATCATGTTGTTTTACAAGTATATAACTTACTCACTTGATCAATAACCTTCCATTTGTAATTCAAGTGCCTTCTTATGTGTATCAACTTTTTTTCAGAGAACAAAGCATTTAAGAACATATTTTTTCAGACACTGTTGAATAAGGAAGTCAATTCCTACCACTTATGTCTATTAAACGTTAATGGGAAAGAATATGTTAACCTGTGTAGGGGAAATTACTTAACTCGCCTGGAACAAAGATTTAACCATGCCCACTTTCCAAATATTAGCTAATATTTTGATCAATTCTCTAAAATTATGAAACAGGATGCATTACACTTCACTGTGCAATGGAAACCCAGTTTAAAAATATACAACTGCTTCTTCCTACTAGTATTACATATTGTGATTTGTTGCCCAATATGATAGGATTCTGTAACTTAATAAAGTTTTGTGGTTTATGCTCCAAATCTAGCCTTATCAATTGCTATCCAAGAGAATGCTCTTTTCAGATGGCCACTAATAAAAGATAATTAAGAATTACGAATTGGCAGAAAAGTATTATGTCCAATCAGCTAGAATCCAACATTGCCATTTTGTGTCAAAAGAAATGTTTTTTTTTTAAATTTTGCTTAGTTGGCACAAATTCCCCAACAAATAATAACACTGTTACTCACCTGTAAAGCTTTAAGCAAAGCTGCATTTGTGAACTGGCCAGGAAGGAAGATAGCCTCTGTAAATGTTTCCTGTAAGAATCATTATAATTGGTAACAATTCAGTAGATTTATATGATTTTTAAAAGAAAGTTGTGATGCTATTTCCTTGCATTAAAACTGTGAGTGACATGATGCTCAGCAGGTTCTCAAATTTTTTATTAGTATGCATCTACCATATGAAATGCATAAAACTTCATACATGTTACCTAATCATTGCAGATAGATAAAATGACCAACACAGATGAATGCATTGTTCGTCCAACTTTGAAAATTCAAACTTGAACAAAGAATGATGGGATAGAAAAGACTAGTTAGTGCATATAGAATAAGTATTAAATTATATGAAACAAGTACTACAGAGTTTATTTCTTAAGATAGGTTAATTAACTCCTGCATCCAGACACATCTGGACACTTGGAACATTAGCAGCAATATCAATTACAGTAAATCTTTCATTTTAACAGACATTAAAGCAAATTTTCCCCATTTAGCAAAATTTGGATGCAATGGCCGAAACTTCTTTCTGGACAGTCCCCTGAAATAGCAGAAAAGTCTACTGAATCCAAAGTAGACAGATAAGGCATTTAAATCTACACATCACATTATATTACATTTACATGATTGTATAATGTCCTCCTTTTTCAAATGATGTAAATCACTGTGAATATTTTCAAATTTAACATGTATTTGGGACTAACAAATGCTCCTTCTTTCCAAATACAGGTAGTCCTTGACCTACAACCATTTGTTCAGTGAACATTCAAAATTACAGTGGTGCTGACTGAATGGTAGTTACAGCCAGTCCTCAGAGTTCTGTTTGTCCCAGCACCCCATGGTCATGTGATCGCGATCAAGGCGCTTGGCAACCGGTTCACATTTATGATCAGTTGCAGCACCTTGTGATCGTATGATCACCATTTGCAATCTTCCCTGCCAGCTTCCCCAGAAAGTAAATGGGGAAGCCAGCAGGGAAGGTCACAAGTCACTGGGGTAAGTCTCCTCCACCCGCATACCCTCCCCAGCCCCTCTGCGCTCATGCCACGCCGGCCACTCATGCACCCTTTCACACCCTCCCTGACCCTCCCATTCGCGTACCCTCCCCAACCTGCGCCTCTCACACACCCCTTCACACACTCACACACCCTCCCAACCCACGCCTCTCATGCACCCCCTTGCAGACTCCTGACTCTCCCTCGCACCCTCACACACCCTCCCTGAGCATCCCCTGCACCCCTGTGTACACCCTCACTCCCTCTCCCACCTGGCACCTGGGACTTGCAACTTTGGTTGTAGGAAGCCATCAGGAAATTGCCTCGCCTAATGACTATGGGATTTATTTAACGATGGCAACTGGGACTGCAGGGATTGCCATTACTAAGCAATGCAGTCGCACTTTACGACCGCATTGCTTAGTGAAAAAAATTCCGGTCCCAATTTCTGTCGTAAATCAAGGACTATCTGTAGTCTATTAAATCAAGTGTTTACTGTATATCTAAAGGAAATGTACTGGAAATCAGATTTATTTATTAATCTTGTTTCCAGTACAACCTTTGGCATTCAAATGCATTGCTCAAACTGAAGGGCCTCTATTATATTATACATACATAAACAGTACAAGCAAGTTAAATACAGCACTACAGTATCCTTAATTAATTCATAGGGTTTATTTACCCTCGGGTCCTGGTCATCTCGAATATTTACTTCTTCAGCTGGCAGGGGCTGAACAGAAACTTGGTTCCACTGACCAGCAACGTTGCTAAAACAAGACTAGATGATTTTAGTCATATAAACACACGTACACACATATATATTCAAATGTTACTTCCAAATAAAAAAGACTACGTTCCAGATAATCATCATCTTTCACCCACATTGTCCCTTTTTCAATTCAGTGCTATCACAGATTCTAGAAAATAAGCACACACATTTCTCCAAGCTATCATTATTGTCTCTATTTTCTTGTGTGGGTGTAAACTGTCCATTTTTTTTAATTAATCCAACCATGCACACTCTTGGGCCGGCCCCCAGGTTCCCACCATGGCAATGATGCACTAGCCAAAAATTCTCTTGGTGCCCACTAGGTTTTTTGCTGATTTAAGAACCTTTTAATAGGAAAAAAAAAATAATAACCAAAGAGGTGGCTTGGCATGCTGGAAAGCAAAAAATAATCTCAAACATAATCTATTCTCAATACTATTGGGCCTCCCATACATCTTAGAAACATTATTAGAAATTGAAATGGTGGGTATCTTCAGCCTAAAACTTTATCTGAAAATGATTAGAAACAAGACCGTTGTAAGCTCAGGTAGAAGAGAACCATCAGAATTATGTACTCTAATCCTATTCTAAAGCTTCAAAAGTGCAGAGGAGAATCATGTTTGGCTCTATGTTATCATCTTCTAGTCCTCTGGCACACAAACTTATTTATTCTGAAATCTTTTCAATAGAATATTCAATGTTAAAGAGTTTTTTTTAAAGAAAATGTTAAACCAATTAACAGTTAAAAGGAATAAAACTTACTGCTCAAAATTTATGTATTTCACAGTAGTCTGATTTTCATCATCATGCCAAAGTGCCCAGATCTCAGAAGTAGTTAAAGCAAAATCAACAAGTGTCTCCTAAATGAAAATATGGTTTACAACAACAAATTTTAAGAACAGTATTATGTTATCAATGTAGAATCTATTGATTGAATCTAGAAGGATTGAATATATAATTTCTCATCACATTATCCATGCTCATGTAGGATGGAAGATAAGATAGCTCAATTAAGCCTTTTCAGCTTGAAGAGGATTACCCATGACCTATGTATTTATTTTTATCTGAAACCTGTTTGACTTCATTGACCTGAGCGTTATCAGTTCCAACCTGAGATGTGAACAGTGACGATATGTGATCAAGACTATAGCGATGACTCTCTGTGCTGACCAACTGGAAGACACAGAACTGCAGAAAAAAAATATAATTCTGCAATCAGTACAAGTAAAAATGAAATAAATTCTTACCATATCTTTACCCTTTATTTCTTTTATTCTAGAAAATCAAGATGAATACATGCCATGTAAATCAGATATTCTAGCATGCATGCCATGTAAATCAGATATTCTAGCATGCAGAACAATTCTCAGGAATTATGCTACTTCTCCCTGTAGACAAAAAGGGATATGCTATATGGGCATATCGACAGGACTTGAAATAGCCAAGGAATGAAGCACGAATGGGAAACCTCAGACAGGTATATAAGAATTCTGTATCTAAAATTAGTTGCACAATAAAACTCTTCCACAATATTTTACTTTAGAGATAAGAAACTGTTCTTCCTTGTGCTACTCAATGCATTTCAATATCACTCTAAACGTACTTCATATGTATATATCTTTAGCCTGTATCAATGTTATTTAATTCTCCATGTTTAAAACAAGAAACATTTTGAAATGATCAGTATTTTAAGCTTTGCTTTTTATCTCAGCTTCCAAAACAAAGTATATATTGCTGTAAACTGCCTTTGTCAAATAATGTGAAATCATAAATTATCACAGAAACAGTATGTATTTTACACAAACCAATATTCTCCAAATACAAAGTTTCCCACTACCTGTCCTTGTTTTGGTGCATGCAAGTATACACCAATATAAAGCCCCAATGATTCAGAATATGCCAGCTGTAATTTGTGTCCACTTCCACCAGTAAGTCTCAGATCTTTATTTACAGGAACAAATTCCAACATATCAGCCACCATCAGGCACATTTGATTCTGTTAAGATAAGATGCTAGATGAGTAAAACAAAAAAAGCAAACATATGTAAATACAATTATAAATACAGCAATGTGAGACACTGGATAGACAATTTATTCTGTTTCTTTAATCTTCCGCAGCTCATCGTAGATTTGATAGTACTGTACACTGTATTTAGCCACTACAGTGTATTTTCACACTTTACATATCTGCTTCTGTTTTTAAGAAAATATTTCTAAGCTAAAAATTAATGTCATTCAGGTTTGTCTCTAAAAATGTCATCTGCTGACATAACAGTTCTTGGGGTACTTTTGTGAATTTAGTATTAATTCTACTTAGAACACTCAACTTGCAGAAAGGAGGGGAAGAGATATTTGGGCCAATAATCTCTATGTTTTATTGATTTTATTGTGATTTTTTTAACTGTTGTGAGCTGCCCAGTCATTGAGCATTGGGCAGCCTACAAGTTCAATAAATTATCATTATCATCATCATTATTATAGTATCATCTACCCAACTATTCTGGCAGATCCCTCAAACCTTTCGCAGATGTTTCAGGGCACAGAGGACTGCAGGCACAATGAGAAAAAGGAGCAACATTTCTTTTTCTAGTTAGCAAAGAGGCTCTGCTGGATAATGAAATCGAACCCATGGTTCTGTAGTTAATTCATGTTTGCAATAAAGGAATATTGTCCAAATACTTAGTCAACACAACAAAACCTCCCATAGTGCAGTAAAGGGAAGAGGTAGAGAAGTGTCTTGTCCATTCCTCCTCAGCAATTACTATTGACCACTACAGGAACATGACTGTACTCTGTATCAAATGGTTCAATGTGGAACCCTCACATCCATAACAGGAACAGTACTGGTCCAGGAAAGCCAACAGCTCATCGTATGACTGAACCATGAAGCTCACTGTGCTGGATACTTGTCCAAACTCATGAGACTAAGGTGAGCAGGTGTGTGCATGGGGGGGGGGGGGGGAGGATCAGTCAGAGCAGGTGTGTCCATTGGGGGTGTAGATCAAAAAGTCAAGATGGCACCCATGACACAAACCACTCTGATCACTACCAACTGGTTAGTATATTAAAAATTAATTAACAAACAAAAATAAAACATTACTCACTTTATAAGACCACATTCTAAGTTTATGATCTTGGTAGAGTGCAAAGAGAAGTGCATCATGTTCACGACAGTGGACAGATAAGCTAACAGGAAGATCTGAAGGATTTTGATCCCCTCTGTAAAAATGGACATAATAAATACAGAAACAAGCACAAAGAAGAAATCAATGAAACTACGTGACAGCTTTTTCCATGATATCTATCATTCCAACCATTCCATTAGCAAATAGTAATGACTAACTGGACCACCATCAATCTTCATTATTGAGCATAATAGATTAGGAAAGGCTGCACTATTAGAAATGAATTGTTGATATTTTAGTTGAGCATTGACTGAAGAGGGCATTTTTAGTTGAGCTTAGGTGAAGAAGCACTGTTTATAAGTAAAGCACCTGCTTTTTCTTTGCAGCAATTCTCCTTTCAGGAGAAAAAATATTATAACTTGCCATACATAAAACTTCAAAGTAATCATCAAGGGCAATACTACAGTGAGCAAACTGCAGAAACTTAAACTCCAAAATAATCAAGCAGGAATTTATCATAATTTCATGCCGCATTTTTCAAAACAGACTAATATTATTCTCACAACTCCTCTTTCTTGTAAGTTAAGCTAAGATAGCCATCTCCACTCTTCCTGTTTTTAAAAACCTGTCTTGTGCACCACAAGGGTTTAATTGCTATTGGGAACAGAGCTAATTACAAAAAGTGAGAGGTACCCTTTTTCTGTACAACTGGGTGCCTTCAGTATTTCTCCGCCTGCTTTGTTTTTTCAACTTTTCCTCAGTTCTCTGCTATTCCTTCCCTCTCCAGTCCCAGGTTTTATATTTCCCTTCATGTTCATTCATTCCAAAGCCAATTCCAATTATTCTACTTGTTGCTGTGTAGGCTTTAAGAGTTCTAATTAAGCTCTAATTATAAGCCTTAATTGCTTATCATCGTAATACTAGCCTGATGGCAGTTGGCATCCAACCTGTAAGCAAGCGCTGCATGACTGAACTCTGTTTCAACTCCACAAATGAAGTTGAAGACATCTCTAAAAAACAAGAAAATAATTTTTAGCAATTTATTTAAAATCTGACAAATATACTAAAGATGCAATTAAACCAGATGGATACTCTTTGGGGAATTCTATAAAAAGACATTTAAAACAAATTTATTACCTAGTTGATTTATTAGTAAGTGGATAATTAGAACTAATATAATAAAATTCTGTTGGTGGTCTAAGCAAAGACAAGGTCATTATTTCTTAAAATGACTAATAATAACTAATCCAGTTCTAATTTAAAAGCAGCACTAATTGCAATGTTTCACTTTGAACTGTTTCAATCACAAAACTTCATGAAACATTCCATTTTCGAGAACAAAAATGTTCTGAATACAAAACATAGTATTCTGGGCATTTGGGAAGAATTTCAAGCTCAAAAGAGAGTGTTTGGGAATTGCTCTTTCAAGGTCAAAATAGGGCATTTTGCACTCAAAATGGGACATTTTGCTTAGTTGTTTTACTTGAAACAATTCCTATTTAAAATAAAAGACTACCAAGGAAAAAATCAGAATGAAGGTGGTAGTGTTAGCATTTAGGAAATTACATCTGCAAAGTGGAGTCTACATTAGTTCCAGAATGAATGCTTCTACTTCTCTTAGCTGAACAGCTTTACCACCACACCACTTTTTAAAATCTAGTTCTGTTGATCTTAGAACCCCGTCCTGTCTTCTATGCATTAGGACATGTTTAAAATTAGTGTAAGGTTTGCTACAAAGTTAAATTTCTGAGGATAATGCAACTTGAAATAAATTGTCTATATATTTATGAGGCTGAGCGGGACAGCAAATTAACTGCTGCACAGCCAACTACAACATTCTAAAAGATGCCCCTTCTCCTGCCTAGCTGGGTATCCTTTGAATTTCCTGCCTTTTTATAATCTTATACACTTACCATGAGCATCATAAGGTGGTAGGTTAAGGACAAAAATCCCACCAGAAGCAGATGGCAGAGCAAAGAGAGATCCTCCATCACTGGTAAGCCAAGCTGCTGAAGCAGTGGAATTAGGTGACAGCCCAGGAACTGTGGGGATCACACAGTAGTTCAATGGATCTCTAAAATGAAATTTTCCAATATCCGTGAAAACAGACTGCATTTGACTTTCTGTTATCAGCTCCTATTTAAAAAAAAAAGACCAGGGGTAAAATTATCAACAAGAAAATATAAAACTGAAGAAGAAAAATAGTAAAATGACTTCTATTCATATTTCTGTTGTGTAAAATATGAATGAAAAATATCTGAAAACTTGAAACAAGAAAAAGATTAGATAAAGCATTTTCTCATAATAACCAGCCCATTATGCTGATAGTGAGTGTCGGTCTATGACATACTAAGCAACATCATGGTGAGGTTATTCAGCAACCTTACCCCAGCAAACCAAATTACACTTGATACATTTTGACAGTTCTTGTTCTACTCCTCCTGGTATCTCACCAGCCTTTGTGGGACTTAGTCCACTGACACCCCTTATGGTTTTTTCTCTTCATAAAAGTGTCCTTTTACATTTGGGGGGTATTCCTGTTTCTATATGAGGGCTTGAAATTATACAATATCACATATTAATTTGATAATGGTAGGAACTACCAAGGAGAAAACAATGCCCCCACCAACGCTGACAAGGCAAGCTACTGTATATAAACAGAGAACAAACCTCACTCGCTTCTAGCACTGAAGATGTTACCTAGCTGGGTAACAAAACATCTGCAAGAAAACAACCAAGCTCAGAGAACACCAAGAACTCCATATATTAATTTCCCTGTCAGATTCAGACCATGCATGTAGCTATAGATGGGTTAAGTAAAATTACAATAAAACAAAAGTACAAACTGTAGTTAAGGCACACCTCCTAAATCATAATTTAGGCCATGACATGGATTTTCATGTTATACTACATCTAACTATGGGTAGTTATCACTTCATGCAAATCCAGTCACTAGCTCGCTGGAATCTGAGGAGAAATTATCAAAATTATCTGATTCCAAGATCTCACAAAAAAGACCAGGAACTGAAGTTGGAGTTTGCCATATACCAATTATATGCTCTCTCATTAATAAATGGGCTTCGTCACCATCATAACCATACTATCTTTAACAGATTAGATTGTTCAATATGAAGATATGTAAATAATTTTATTACATATAAAATACACTCACTATCCAACTTCAAAAAATCGGCTTAATTTATATGATTCTTCAAATAAGTACCATGGTTTGGATGTGACAGGAGTTAATATAAAATACTATGATGGTAAAGTGACATGCAAAGAAAGAACAGAGGCAAACAAATCTGTGACTTGCTTTGACTTCTTCAACTAAAATAATTTTGTCTCTGACTTAATAACATTGGAAGAATTTTTTTTAAATAGCGATATTAACAGATTACTTACACTTCTATACATCCGAGCGGGATGTGGTAACATCAATCTATGTACTGTCTGATTGGTTGAAACCAATATAACAACGTGATTTTGAGTCTCAAAAATATGCACTCCTTTCGGCATGAGATTACAGTTTTGAAATTTGAGCTGAACAGCATTGTTCAAAAGGTTTATGTCAAGAGATTCTTCTACCAGTTCTAATGTCCCGCCTGAGGTTGCCCTGCAAAATATATATATATATATATATATATATATATATATACAGAGAGAGAGAGAGAGAGAGCAGCTTTACACTGATAGTAAACAACCAATCCCAATATTTTGTGTACGGAGGACTTTGTACAAAGTTCAGGAAGAAATAAGCAACTCAGGATCAAAACCAGAATGTATTCACATACCACAATAAATCAGAACTATACAGAATTTTTGCTTATTTGGGAACAAATATTAAAGCTGGCATATACTGTTCAATCATCCTTCTTGGTTTTTCCTGTCAGTAGGTACAGCTAGCAAACCCAAATGAATTGCTTTGTTTAGCTTTATGTGCAAACAAGGGACTCTGTCTTGTTTTTTTCTTAATAAGCCAGTCATAAATCAATGATGCACTGTTAACATGCTTCCTGCTTGTTAGGAGGGGAGCAAGACAGTATTTCTGAATAATAAAAAAACTACAAGTGGAGTTGTTCCCAGTATAGTTGTGTGTTCCTGGAGGATTCTGTATACCCCTTTTTAAAGCCCTCTATTTCATGGGCTATGACAAGAGGAGGAGGACTGGGCCAGCAGAAACACTCTCTTAGGATATTACAATAATTGAATCTGGAGTTGCCATGACATTAATCAATAGACCTGAGGAACACTTTGGTTTTGAGGGTGCTTGAAAATGCACAGGGGCACTCATATAGCACCTGTACATAACAGCTACAACTTCCCCTGTGATCACATGGCTGCCCTCCACAGCTGCTGTATAAACCCAGGAAAATATATGTTTGGTTTAATGAGTTGTAGACAGCTCAATCATACACCATGAAGCACTTCTTCGCCTCTGAAACCAAAGCATTTCATTGCTTTATTGATCAAGCTAGCTCCCTCATGTGTCAAGTCCAATAAGAATATCTGGCTATAGAAGGAACTCCTTACAATCTCTAGATTTATCTAGCATATGGGAAGACACATCCACTGTGCCTAGCATTCTTGCATCAGGACCACTATGATCAACTCACTGAGCTCAAGACCCCTTGGCTTGTGTGGTAGTGCCTGGCCCTGACTGGCTATGTTCCTGAGGTGGATGAGTGACTGTTCCATTTCCCACTTCCCAGCTGGCATCCCTTTGCACATAAGCAGACCCATAGGATAGGGAAAGCAGCCAATTCTTTGATTGTTTACTCTTACTTAAGTAAGCTAATTACCTTAATTGCCCATTGATGGCCCTTCTCCTGCTTAGTTGCATGTTGCCCACTGGCCAGAAAGCAGCTGTCAATCAAAGTTGTCCCAGCAGAACAGCATACAATCTTACAAAATGTCTTTTGATTCAGTTTCTATTTGCCCCTTAAAATTCCTGAAGTCCATGGCTGAACCAATTAAGTCCAATGCATGAAATACTTTTGAACTGGAGTGCTGAATAACTACTGGGTTAGAGTATCTTATTTCAGTACATAGTTCAGCCAAACCAAGTACTTATTTACTTTTATAATTTTCAGCTATTTTTCTTTTCCAATTTCCTTTAAATCTTCTTCTCAATATATGTTTACTTATAACTGGGTTGGTAGGCTGATATGGATTTATTGGCACTTTTAAAGGGCTGTATTACCTATGTGCCTAGATTGCCTGGAAGCATTTGTGTTTATCTAGCATTGCCTAAGGGGAGATGACAGAAGCAAACTGAATTACTCCTTACTCCAAACTGCTATTGCTTCTTTCCCATCTCACAGGATCAGAGAAAACAGAATAGTGATAGCTTGTCATAATGTTTAAATTATGTACCTACTGACAAATCTCACATGAAAGTCAGGGGACAAATGGGGAGGGGGGGGCTTTTTTCTGTTATTGCTTGCTTCATTAAGCACCTAAAACATGCCTTCCATGCTAATAAATTCAGCTAAATATTGGTTATGACAGCAATTTCCATACAGGAATTGTTTTTCTAAAGTCAACTCTACTGCAAAATTTCCAGTTAGATTTCTAAGGGGCATTCATGCAACTACTTGATTACAGTAATTGTTAATGTCTTCTTGGAAGTTACAGTATCTCATTTTATAATCAATTATTCAAAATTCAAATTTTCTCCACAAGTACAATGGAGATGATAAATTCAAAACTATTTAAGCCATTTTTAAACTTCTCCAATCTCCACTCTAGGCAGCATACAAGAGTGTATACCTACATAATAAAAACCAAAAGGCAGACATATAATTAACAGAAGTCCCAAATGACCATTAGAAAACTCTATCCAGGTAAAAACTATGTTGGGAAAGTGTTAATAATTTTATAAAATGCCAGGAGGAAAGGGGCTGCTAATCTGAACCTCCAGAGGGAAGGAATTTTGATGCAAAAGAGAAGACCTACCATCTGATTTAGGCCTCCTCGTCCTACATATACTGGGGACTATAAGCAGGCCTTCTTACACTGTTCCTACTGGCATTGTAAAATACAAATTAAATGCCATATGCATAGGAACCAAATGTGTGAGCTGTATGGTTTTATGTCACCATTAGGTCCCTAAATTCAACTTCTGCTATGCTGCCAGGCTCAGGGACCACTAACATGGATTTGTGTTACATAACATTCATTTAAATGTGAGCTGATCACCTCATATTTCATAGTCTCATATTTTGGTTTCGTAAGAAACAGGTAAGAACCAAAGAAAGCAATACCTGCCCAAAACATGTCAAGTCTCTTTGGATAACTCCTTGTAACAAGCTTGCATTTAAGCAGCCACTAAGGATTTTATTTTTAAAACAAATATCAGCTGCATCTGGCCAACCCACCATTCCCTCTAAAACAGAAATAAGGACCGAAGGGACCAAACAATGTAAGTGTTAAAGTGGAAACTTAGCCCGAGCAGCGTGCAGCAGGTCTGGGTCTTCCTAGCTTAGGGCTCGCTAGCGGGAATATCGGGTGGCTGCTGACAACTTGTCTGCTCGGGAGGTGAGTCGACTTCCTCGGATCACTCACCAATGAATAAAGCGGTTTCTGGTCACCGAGCCCAGCTGTGCATTCTCTTGGTACCAAAACCCTCCGGCGCTGTCAGGATACCGCACGGCGGAGGGGGACGCGCCACCACCTGCAAAAGATGGACAAGGGAGGCGGATCAGTCCCCGCGCGCCGCCAGCATGGATGCTCCTGGGCATGATGCATGTCACAGGAACGACACCCACGCAGCAACCCTAACCCTCTGCCCCCGCCGGGATTTGCCACCTGGGAGGCTGAACGCGAGTTCGCGGACGCCGCGCCGCGCGCTCCGCTCAGCCCCGCCGAGCTCCAAGTAGCCCCGCTCGGCCAGCCCCACAGCCGTCGCCATCTTCCCTTCCCGCGCGCGATGCCACAAGGGCTCACGGGATACGAGGAAGGGCGCGCGGCAAACGAGGCGCCCTTCGCGGTGCATCTTGGGAAACGCGAAGAGAGGCGTTTCTCCCCAGGCAAGTGAGAGGTGGACCGCTGGCCGGTCGTTGTGTATTGCTTGCTTGCTCTGCTTTCTTGGATTCCAAGAATGATTGTTGTGTTAGAACTCGATCCAACCTGTTTAAAATGCAAATAGGAAATCTCTGAACGAATGTTGAAATGGAAAAGTCCCGTCGCCCAATTAAAGGCAGTTCATTGATAGCCTTGGATCAGTTCGATTAACCTTTCAAATAAACGTGAATGCTGTACGTTCCTATATGGGTGAAGCAATAATTCTGAAATAAAAGGCATTCATTTTTATTACAGTATACACGCGGATGCATAACTCTTTAAGGCTGTCCTCCTACAGGTAATACAGTACAGTGATTCCAATTTTGAAAGCGCGCATGGCATTTAGTTATGCAAAACAAGCAGGTCATCTCAATCTCACGCCACCCAGTAGCATTCTTGTTACACCTAACTCGAAGCCTTGAAAAGACTACAACTGCTTAGCACTTTCTCCTTATAAGGTTATTTAAGAGTGTTACTGGAACTCGGCTTCCTATTTTGGACTGTACTAACAGCATGTCCTCTATAAGGTAATCTCCACTGATGTTCTTTAATAAACTAATATTTAAGTCCAACATTTCCTCTCAGAATGTCTCTTGTATCATCTCAACCATATGGATAAATTAAACTTGAGTCTTTTGATGGAACATTTGCGTTTGCCCTGGTATTTGTTAATAAAGGAAAAATTGAAATAAGAGGTTAGTGACTATTTCTTTTTCTTTGGGGACCTTGAGTTAGACATGCATTCTACAATCTGATTTCAGCTGCCTGATTTTCAAGTATTGGATTATCCTAGGCTTTGTCCCTAGAGGGCATTAGTCACCAATATTTTTGACCTATAGCCAAGAACCCTATTTAATCCAATACCGTTGTGCCTTTTTAAAAAAAAACATTTTCACAAAGTATACTGACGTATGAAATTACAATAAAACAAGGTAAGAAAGCATCACTGCCTGAAACTGAAGGTTGTGTCCAGCAAGACGACATACAGTATTTTATTCTTCCAAACTGAAAGTAGGATAACATTTGAATAATCCTGTGCAACTCTGAGGCAAATTTCTACTGTACTTCAAATTTCTGGGAGTTTGTTTCAGAGAGTAATAAATAGCTGAAATGAGGCCTGAACTGTTGCTTTATGCTTTGTCTCAAATTTCTTAAATTTCTGTACCAATAGAAGAGAATATATGTAGCTCAGGGTTGAACTGTGGAGTCCTTGGGGTTCTCTGAGCTTGGTTGTTTTCTTGCAGACGTGTCATTAAATTTCTACATTTTAGCTCTGGACTTGCCATGCCTTACTCTGTTGTTACTCTTCACACAAAGGCACAATGGATATCCTTTCAAAGTGAAGCATGGTATATGGAACTATACTGTTACTGTTTTAGAAAAGTAAAATTTTGCTTAGTAATATACCCTAGATCAGTGTTGCCAATATACCCTAGATCAGGATGCTTTGTAGATATAATAGTAGTGGTTGGGGATGATAGTCCAACTTGAAGGCAGCAGGCTGAGAAGGCTGCCTTGCAGAAACATTGTGATTAAAATTCTTGAAATATTGATATGTTTGCAGTCAATTCCACTGGAACAGTAGCTTCAAGGTAATATATTCAGATTTAGCCTCTTCTCTGATTCATTCAAGGCCCTAATCAGGCCTCAAATGAAAAGACTGCAACTATATTTTCAATTGATATCTCCCCTGTATTGCTCCACAGTATTGTGATGCCTTGTAAAGTTGCAAGTTTCCTGCAGCTAAAATTGTTCTTGTTTCAAAAGTATGCTTTGGATCAGCTTTTGTTTAATCTTTTTGCCAGGTCAAAGCTTTGATTGTAGCCAGTACAATAATTCTTTTGATTTTTTGCAATAACCCTAACTCAAGGGTACATGGGCTTTAACCATCAGGAAACAGTTTTAAACAGGACAATGGATACTTTGACTAGGTTGTAATTGGAGAATGTCATATTTGCCTCACAATTAGGAGGGCAACCATGAATTCAGCCATCATAATAGATTTTTAAAATCTCTTGGATATGACCACTCTATTCTTAGCAGCTGTATGAACTCAATGCTGCATATGATATGATATGATATGATATGATATGATATTTATTTATTTCAGAAATATGATTGGAAAATCTGAATTATAGCAATATTTATGGTTAAATAAAGAAAAATTGTGACAGCAGAGTGCTGTCTGAATGCCTGCATTCACCAGTCCTATAATGCTGCTGCTATTGTGTCAATGTTGTTGTGTTTTCAAAAAGAACAAATCACATAGACTATGTTACCCTGCAATATGGTTCCTAAATGATTTAGACTTTATCCTAGCGTTGTAATTCCTCTCTTTTGCTTTGGAGATATTTCAGAGTTAGGTTTGAGGTGCTATTGGGTGGTCTCCATGTTACATCCCACATATTCCATGAACTTCAGTCATTCCACAAATACTGTAATCTATGTACCATTACCAGAAAGATTCTTTCATCCACCTGCCTTCAAATATATCACAAGCTACACTGGCATTCACTGGATGTTGCACAGTCAAGTCTTCCCTTGCAGGACTGTAAATGGGCAGGCCCATCATCAGCTGCTGTGGGATGGAGACATGGAGGACTCTGAATGGAGCTGTTCTGGCTGCTGGGAATAGTTCTGGTCCCCTCATGTTGGGGAGAGGCTGAAGGGTGGTTCATCCTGAACAATACTTCTTTTCAGGCAGAAGGGTTGCATGAACAGCTCTTAGGCGGCTGTGACTACACAAAGCACCCTGTCTTCCTGTGCAGAATAGCTGCATTATTGTGCCAGTCAGGTGGCTGGCCAAGGCCTGCTTCTGGATACGTAGGCACGAACTAGAGCAGGCCCTGTGCTGGCACAGAGATACCACAATGGTTCAAGGGAACAAGCTTTGAGCAGACCTGCCTGCATGTCATATATCCTGGGAAGAGCAAAGGCAGGCTTTGCACTGCTTCTCTCATCCTCTGGTCCTGATCACCTTCTCTGACTTTTCAGGAATAATTCAGTATTTTCCATTTTAGGTCTAACAGATGGATTGAACTATTTATTTATTCATTAATCAAATTAATATAGCCATCCATCTTATGAAAAGTGACTGGGCGGTGCACAACAATCAAATAAAAAACATATATATAAAAACAAACATTTAAAAAGTATAAAAAGCCAACATTAAAAAATAGAAGTTAATTAAAATTAAAAATATACAAACCCCAGGCAGATAATGAATATATCCACCTCAATAGTGGAGCCATTGAGACATATCTCCGGTTTCCTGGGACCTCCAGGCCTGGTGACATAACCAGGACTTGAGAGACTTCCAGAACATCAAGAGGGATGGAACTAACCTAATTTCGGGGGGGGCGGGGAGAATGTTTCATAAGATGAGTGCCACAGCAGAGAAGGCCCACCACCTGGGACCTACCAGATGTAATTCCCTGGCAGATGGTATCCGCAGCATCCCCTCTGTGCTGGATCTAATGGGGTAGGCTGATATAATCGGGCAGAGCGGTCCCTCAGATAACCCAGTCCCATGCCATGAAGGGCTTTAAGGGTTAAAACCAGCACCTTGAATTGGACGTGGAAGCAAACTGGCAACCAATGCAGCTTGTGGAGGTATCAAAGTGACCCATAGTTTAATCTGTTTGCAGCCTTTCTCTCCTGATAGTCTCTATTCAAGAGATATCTTCCAACTCTTAGTCAACTTTGGGGAACATAGCCTCGGCTCAACTGGGGTTTAGAGACATTCTTTCTACCCTGGTATCAAACTGATGGGGAGCTTTGATTCTGAGTCTGTTTCATGTAATTCCTCCTGTATTCTCCATTCTTTCCTTTTCACCATAAAAATCTCCTAGACCACTCCCATTTTCTTTCCAACCCTCACTATGATGTCCTCATTTTACTTTGTTATTGGCAGTAATTCTTGTTGTGAGATCCACAGACTAAATTTCAGCACTTCTTAATTTTCTCACATTATCAGTAAAATCTCTAGTGTGATACTTACAGTATAGCTTATTCAATTTTCATGATTTTAATTAAGAGAATAAGATGCCTTAAACCTAGAAAGTTATATCCCAGAAGTTAACTAAAACAGCAATGATTTAACCACAAAGTGGTCAGACCAACCCAGGCAATTAGAACTGAGATAGTTTCATTGTGTTTTTATTGCTGTTACAATAAAACATTGATTAGAAAAGTCCTAAACTTCAACGCAATGATATACTATCATTTTCATGCATCGAAATCTTAATGTTGCTAAATCAAAAGTTTCACTTATCTCAATGGAGTTTCTAATTTAGTAGAAATGCTCAGGCCAATTTTCCCCATACTGATGTCTTCCATGTATCCTATTTTGGAGCAAGTAGAAATTAAGAATGTTTATCCTTAGGTCAGGCACATTTGGAGAGAAATCCAAAGCACGGATCAAAGGTGTCTCTTGTTCTATAAGGGATCTGACCATGAATCCTGTAGTAGGGGTGTGCAAAACGTCCCATCATTGGCCACTCTTACTACAGAAAGAGCCATTCCAGATGTTCCAAAAACGCTCCAACACAAAACAGGCCATTTTAAGGTCAGTTTTTCCATGACAGAACTTTTGCGTCACTATCCTATAGTGTTACCCAAGTCAAGAGCCTCTGGAAATCTGCAAAATGAGCATAAATCTGATCATCTGTAATTTGTACTATCAAAAACTGCTTATATTGACAGAACAGTCTGAAAAGTTGCGGTCTCAAAACTTTTGGAGAACACCAGATTTGGAAAGCTGAGTTAGCATGACTAAGAGCTGTTGATACACAATGTACACAACTAACAAAAAAAAAAGACAAAACAAATAACAGAAAGTCTGAATCTCTGTTAATTCAAAATACATGGTTACATCTTGGGGTTAGGATTAGGGCTGGAGAGCCATTTGTCTCAGCATATGCTACCACAGAAGCATTAAATGGGAGAAATCTTACTGAGGGCAAGGATGGATGAAATTGTTTTGTTCTTAACAGCTGTTCTGAACAGCTAGGTTCAGGCAAGTGTGTTATTTTGCAGAGCTGTCCTCAGGAATGACTCCATAGCTTTAGCTCCTCCCTTCCTGTTGTGGAAATAGTGAATGTTGTTGATTTTTTGCAATCTAGATTTTAACTCTAAAAGTTGTTGCAATGCCTAAGTAATACCAGTATAGAATCATACTTGCCTAATTCAAAATGCTCTAAATCAAATTTATTTATTTATTTATTTATTTATTTGGCTTGTATGCCGCCCATCCCCCCCAACAGGTGACTATGGGCGGCTCACAATAAAAAGAAAAAACACAGTTCTTTCCAAAGATGGCTAAAATCTATAAATAATTAAAAAACATATTAAAAATGCCCTAAAAAACCTCCTCTGATTTTGGCCCTAAAAAAAAAAACCCTGTAAGATGCTGGGGGGGGACAACCCATCATCCCACCAGCCATCTCCACAGGTGCGGGCCCCCCTCTGGCTCCCAGGCCTTCTGGCAGAGCCAGGATTTGATACCTTTCCTGAAGGCCATGAGGGAGGGGCACACCGGACCTCAGAAGGCAGGATGTTCCATAGGGTGGGCGCTGCAGCAGAAAAGGCTCTCTGCCTAGACCCCACCAATCGAAATTCCCTGACTGGTGGAGTCTGCAACCTGCCCCTTCTGCTGGACCAAGTGGGACGGGCTGAAGTGACCAGGGCGAGGCGGTTCCTCAGATAACCTGGTCCCGTGCCATGAAGGGCTTTAAAGGTAATGACCAACACCTTGAATTGGACCCGGAAACAAACCAGTAACCAATGCAGCTCACGCAACAGCGATGTTATATGTGCCCTCCTAGGGGCATTAAGAACTGTCCGCGCTGCCGCATTCTGCACCAGCTGTAGTTATTATGGTAAACAGGTACTACTGACAGGAATAATCATCTACAACATGTTTTGGAGTACAACTATATAATTACAAGGTTGATCCTTGATTTGACAAGGAGCTGTATCTTTGTAATTTATAATTCTCTGAGTTTGGAACCAAACACAGTTATAGACACAAGTGAAAGAAATGGCAGTTGGCAATGAGGCTAAAAAGGTACTAAGTGATAGAGGTTTTGATTTTCTGCAGAAGAGCTTAACTCAGCATTTTAAATTGTTGTGTTATAAATGCTCAGACATTTTAGGGAAGGAACATTCTTTCTAGCCTAATCTCGTGTCAGCTTGGATTGTTCTGTTCAGGCAAAACTCCTTTTTTAATCAACATTATTATTTGAAGGATTTTAATTTTAAAATTTAATTTAAAAGAGATTAATTAAAGTAAAGAGATTTTATAATTTTAAATCTTGATCTTCCTTCCTGTCCATACCCTCTCTCCTTCTTTCTCTCCTTTAAAACAATAATGTTTTAATTATTTCAATTATTGGAGTAATTCTGATTGATGTGATATCAATCAGAAATTCAAACTTAAAATCATGCACACAATTTGGATATTATATCAATCAGATTATATGAGATAGACATATATAGATAGATATAGATGTAAATGTAGATATAGATATATAGATAATGTGCCAAAATAGAAGGCAGGAATATTAGGTATGTTCGCTGTCTTGAGTTATATATAAAAATAAGTGGGAATAATAATAATAATAATAATAATAATAATAATAATAATAATAATAATATCATTGTCAACTCTTAGTGACTGCATAGCTTTTCTCCATATATGTGTGTGTGCGTGCACACACACGAATGTTATTTTATTATTTCATTGCACAGTATAATTTCTGTATTCTGGGTTTGGACAAAGTATGAAAGCACATCAGAAATAAGCCAGGCATGAGCCTTTATGTTGGTTCCACTATAATCAGAAGCCATGACTAAAACAAGCAACAATTTGTGGTAAACAACAAATAATTATAAAAACATGTCTTTGTTGCCCCCAAATAAACCACTGCTTATACAGACCCTCCCCCTCAAAATCCAACTACATATGCATCGTGGCATAGGGCAGGGGAGGCAATCTTTCGTGACCATAGGCTGCATTTTTAAAATAATGTTGTCCTCAATGACCACAGGAACAGTATCTGGTAATGTAATAGCATTACCAGAATAGGTGCAGCTGAAGTATTTGGCTCCTGTTGTTTCTTTGTAATGGGGTTTAAAGCATGATTCAGATCCCTTAATCTTAAGGCACCCATTTTGCTGCACAACACCCCCAAATGGGAAAAAAAAATGGGCCCAATTTGGAATGGGAGGCTATTGATCTCTTAAAGTCTCATCCAGACCTCCTCCAAAGGGCCAGGAACATTGGCCATGCCCACTGCTTGATCTGAGCGTGTATGTAATATTGCGTGGCTGAGCCATAAAATGGAAACAAACGGATGCCATTTGGCTTAATTACCCTTTTTGCTCAAGCAATTAGATCAAAATTTTAATCTGTTGAATGGAGTCCAAATTTCTCCACTTCATTGAGCTCTTCACAGTTACAACAAATGGAGAGAGATTCATCTCAATTTGGTGACAAGACATGCTTTTTTCCTGCGACATTTTCAAGAACCTCTGATCTCTTACTGTTAACATTTGAGAGTTGCATTTAGTGGAGAAATTAAACCTCCTTTTCATGAAACGTACTAAAATACTGTTCAATTACTGTGCAAACTATATTATCCCATTATCATGAAATTGTTAGTCTTCACCTGTAACAGGCAATTTCACTTAAGACCGAGTGTATTCATGTGAGAAATGAATACAAAATTCTGCCACAGCATTGCTGAAATATATTCACAGAACCATTATATCCATTATAGGCTGACATGTACGGCTCATTACTTTGTACCATGTAGCAACTGGGAAGAGTTCTAATCATTTTTAGAATCCTGCACTTGTTCAATGTGATGATGATCTCTTGTGTGTTTTACTTTAGAAGAGGGTTGGTTGTAAGCCTCTGCTAGGAAGCCTTTTTGCACTTAAGAACGTAAGAGCACGGCAGCCATGGGTCTCATCTCTGCAAAGCTGCCACTTGTCCAGTGTAGAACTTAGGACAAGAACAGGATGATGCGAAGGATGAGGATGGTGATGAGTTATTATTGAGCCCAGCCTATATTGAGTCCTAATCTGGAGTTTGTAGCTTCTCCACCGGTATCAGATGAGTGAAGGCAAAACGGACAAAAACGTCATTGCCGTAGAATGAAGTAGAAGGAAACGATGAAAAGCCATCATGGGTTCTGCCATCACGCCGGCGTGGAAAAGAATCCGCCGCAAAACATCCTCTCCCTGTTACTCGCGCCGTGTGTCACTGGGAAATCGCATCTTCAGCAGGTGATAAAGCTCCTGCTCTCTCTCACGGCTCTTCTGCAGTCGCGTTGGGAAGGAAGAGTTTCGGGGCGGTACGGCGGTATTGCCCCGAGCTACGGCACGGCAGCGCAGGATCGCCCCGCCCCAGCTGCTCTGACGCGAAGGTGAGGAACTTTGCACAGCGGCTCAGGTAGCGCCGGGTTAATCATTGTCCCGCGGGCTGGAGCTGCTTTGCTGGCTCCTCTCGGAGCCCCTCCTTGCGGCTCGGAGTCTCCACCTCCCCGGAGCGTTGGTGACCCGCCTGCTTTTTCCCCTTCCTCTCTTCTCTGCTGGCGATCTTCGGTCGGGAGAGCTTCCTGCCTGGAGACTCGGTCTAACTTCAGCCTCGGCTTTCGGCGCGTGATCTGGAGGAGGGCTTTGGCTTGGCCGCCGGCTGCAGCCGCGCTCTGAGAAATCGGGTGAGTTTTTCTTCGGGGGAGCCGCCCCTTTCGCGGTCGTGACCGGATTCGATCCGCCAAAGTTTCCCGCTCGCTCCCTGTTAGGATTAGGAGCGTCCGTGCAGGCTCTTTATTACGACTGAGCGGTCTTCTTCCATCTTTTTTTCCTGCCGCCCTTTCTTTTGGCAAAGCTGCATCCCCGAGCGGACGCATTCGTCCAGGGGCAGGTGTTTCCCTGTGTCCTTGCCGTCCGGGGCACCGCCTCGTCCAGGGATCGTTCAAAATCGTTTGTCTCCGCAGGACCTTTGCCAGCCCACGCGGAAATCGCCTCGCGCTGTTACCTTTACGCGCGCTTGATGACCCGTTAGGGGAGGCGTGAACCTATTTTTGTTCCTCTGTTGCTTTTGGTGCGCCGTCTCGGAATCAAAGTTGCCTTCCGCGCGTCCAGAATGCTTTAGACAGCTGTTGCTCCCACGTCCGCGCTGAGCTGGGGAACCATATGAAGAGGGCGGAAAAGTATTGAATGTTCCGATTTCTGCTTAGGGAACTTTTGTCTGTCCATAGCTTTGATTTAAAGCGCTGCCGAAAAGAAGCGTGGGCGCTTTAAATGAAATTGAACAGATCGCTTAACGTGTCTGATGAATGGGAAAAGCATCTTTGCCCTGGCAGATCTGTTCGTAAGATGCCGCGTGGGTTTTTTGTTTGTTTGTTTCTTTACTGCTTCCTAGACTTTCCATAATGGATAAGCCTTAAATCTGTTGAATTTAGAGGGATTTTCTCCCTCGAACATTGCTACAGCGTTGCTGGCTAGATTCTTTCAAACCCGCTCCCCTCCCCGTTCCCAACTTGGTTTCCTCCGGATTGAGTTGGGACCACAACTCCCAGAATTCCCGGTATCGCCATACATCTGAAGGGAGGGTTTCATAGTGATCAGGAGCCTGGATTTCGAAGTGCTGCGGATCAGTTAATCTGAACTAATTCTGTGTAGTAACAGTAGCAGCGGCTGTTTCAAACAACAACGGGAAATAACTAGAGGAGGTTAAAGTTTGGGCTCCAGGGGAAACTTTGTGATAGTTTGTTAACCAGAAGGTAATGTAAAGAACTATGGAGGGAGGGAATGATTGTGTGTGGCTAGGGAGGGAAGGGGTGCTTAGAACTGAAATTTGTAGTTCTCTGTCTCCTGCTGTTCAGGAATGTTATGTCAGATCAGTGCAGACATGTGTTTGCCATCCCTTCTATGAAACACCCTGACCAGTGGCTCTGAAATCACCTCTTGCCTGCCTGGAAACCAGTTCCCATTGTGAATCAGCCAGTTTGGGTTGCTTCTGTTTAAAAGCAGGAAGCAGCACCTCTCAGTGCAAGGATTTATTTTAAGGACATGCAAGTAGAGAAGAGATGTATTTGCACTTCAAGTTAAGGTATAACATACTTGGGGCTCAGCATGTCCTGTGAATCCAACGTTTGGGGTTTATAAAGCAAAGTTATAGCTTAGCATGTTTGTCAGCCCAGGCAATTGCAGCTTTATTTAGCAAATACTGATTAAACCATGGCTTAATATGATGTATAAACCAAATCAAAATCTTGTATTAGAGCATAGATGTACGTTCTTGAGTTACACAGAATTCTTAATTCAGTGTAATCAGTCCACTAAATGTTGCTTTCCTCATTTAAATGCTAACTAAGAAAAAAAATTGTGTGGAACAAATTGAAAATGATGAATATAAATGCAGGGATATGGTAGTAATTTCTGCATGCAATCAAAGGCTTGCAAACTAAACAACAGTGAATTAAATGATTAAAAAAAGATAATAAAACTCTTTTGAGATAAGTGGTGGCTTCACAGACATGTCCTCATAGTTTTCCTGGCAAGAATATGGAAATGATTTCCCTTGGCTTTTGGGGGGTGGGGGGTGGGGGGTGGGGGGAGGACAGTTGGCTTCCCAGGATGCTTTGCAAACCAGGGATTTCCAGTTCTGTCTAAGCAGAGACTGGACCTGACTTGACCCTATTTAGTTTCTGAGATCAGCCAAGGTCAGGTAGGCACTGTCAAGCGTTTGTCCTCATGGCTGGCCACGCCCTGCTTTGCTGAGGGAGTGCAGAACTTGGTCTCAGGGCTTTCACTTGAGTGTTCTTGAATAAGTATGTCATCATTACTTGATTACATTATCAATGAAATGTGTTTTATAATTACTTGGTGACAGACAAATTTGCAGAGCCTGTAAATGTTGATTGGCTGTTTTAGTTTAGAATAGTGCAGTGGCAAGAATCTTAGGTTTGGCTGAAAACAGGCTGTAAGATTCAAATCTCAGGTGAGCTATGAATGCATTTGCTGGGTTGATACATTATGTTAAGCCATAATGTGATTTCTTTGCTTTGGTATAACACAATGTGTGAACCCAACTATCGTGGTTATAAACCATTATTTATGGCTTACTGTGGCTTGCAAATCAAACAATGACATTCAACATTTATGGTCATGTAAAGCATGGGTTAGTATAATATGTAGAATAGCCATTGGCTGGGTTCACACAGTGCAACAAAGTATAATATGGGTTGTTTGATTTTGGGTGTGTCAGTTCCCAAACTGTTTCCCTGCTAATAAATATCACTGATTGGAGCTATCTGGGACTTGTTTCTGGGATTATCTGTTTCCTGCCTAACCTGGGCAGAGCAAGGTCTGGTGACATCAGCTTAGTATGATGCATAAACTTGGTTGTAGCATGCCTTTGGCCACTTAAGTTTATTTTTATTTTTCAAAACCAGTCAAAGTCAGCTTGGTGCTATCACCCAACATGACTAACATGCAAAAGAAGAATTCAAATACTATAGGTTCATCTTTAAAAAAAAAAGACAAGTCTTAATTGTGGAATGAGGCATCTCTGATTGTAGGAAACCCAGGGAAAAGAGTTATTTTGTTTGTTGTAAAGCTACAAAGAATTTACTTTTACATTTAAAGGCGGGTCCTTTAATAGTAACAAACTTGATTCTACTCCTTTCCCTTAGTATATGAAAGTACTTTGTAATTTTTTAAATCTTTGCATCAATCTTGTGGGATAGATTAAGTTGTAAAAGAGTTGCTTGCCTAAGGCCACCTAGAGACCCATCTGCATTAAAACTAGGTGTCCTGTGTTCAAAACTGTTGCAGAAATCCAGCTGATTACTATAATAATTAAGTTGTATTTCCTTTCCAGCTGTTGACTCGTAAGAAGATAAGGAATCAGAGTTAATTCTCACATGTGCTCATCAAGGTAGATCTATTAGATATACTGTAGTGATTTTCTCAAGGTGTTAACATAGGTATCACAAAAGGTCCTTGCTTTTCCCTGAGAAGCCAATCTTCCCTTCCTAGGATACATGTTTAGCTCTTCTTTGTGCAATACATTTGCCCAGCCTGTACAAATACAGCAAAACTGCTTACCTTATATGGGTTAAAGACTTATTTTTGGGCTTGGTACAAGCATGCATTTACAGTACAAGCTCTCTGCACTGAATCCCCAGGAACGGCCTGAATTTGGCGAGGTTAACTCAGCAAAAATAAGAGCGCTAACGCAGACAGTTTGTAGAGTAGGTGTGCGTGGGGAGCTGACACTGGAATTCCAAACAGGCTGGTGGTGCCTGCTGCTACAGCTGTGGGAATAACACTTTGACCTCTGCTGCATTCTAATTTAAAATGTGCTGCTCCGTCACCCGTTTCCATTCAGCTACTTTTCTCCTCCTTGGGCACTAAGCAGCTTGGGTTGGAATGAGGGAATGCACTGTTATAGGAAAGGGCCTTGAGATATTTCAGCTGCAGGAATTTAGGTGGTTCTTCGAGGTCTCTTCCTTTTCCCACCACCACTGGTAAAGCACATGCCGTGATCAACTAAATTATTCTATTTTTAATCTTTCTTGCTTTCTTTTTACTGTTTCCTTCTTTGTAAACTCAGGGTAGTAAAAGGCAAGGGGAGAGAAATGGATGAGTTGGGTAGAAATTATAGGCAAAAGGAAATGAGCAATCCAGAAGTCATTTTATCTTTGATAATGGAAGCCTGCTGCAAACTGGCAGATTAGAAACTTGCCTTTAAACACATACACCCATACAGAGGCGCATATTGTAGAGGGAAGGCCATGTTAGTCTATGGTGACCAACATCAGGAGGAGTCTGGTAGTACCTTTTCATGCTAAAAGATTTTATTAAAAAAGTGAACTACAGTTGCTCTATGCACATGGACATTTTTCTCAGATCTCAGTGCCCATATTTGCAGGACATTTTCATAGTCCATTCACTCCCACATTGCTCCTTTTTGTTAATGTGACTGCTAAACAAAAGTTGTCTGAACCATAGTTTGTTGTACCCTAAGCCAGGATTGCAAATTGCAGTTCTTGGTTTAAGGAATCTTGGCTTGCCTTGAAGCAACAAATTGGGAGCCCCCATTTCGACAATATGCTGAACAATTCAGCATGGTGTAGTGATCGTATTTGTAGAGAAGGGCAAAGTTTATGAATCTTGGTTTCTTGTTTTATATGCAACACAAGTTTGTAACATATGCAGAGCCTGAGGATGGCCTTGGACCCTTCAAGGAGGAGATGGAAAATCCCTGGTGTGCCTTCACCAGAGAAGCAAAATAACACAATGGCAGACTACGCACAGTTTGCTTTAGGCAAAGTTTATTGAATAAGATCCAGCAATTTACAATGATCATCAGGCTGTAATCCATGCCTTACAAACCTTAGTGGTTAGATTCCCACAGCACTGTAAGGCAAAACAAAGTGAACTACATGATGGCTTACCCCAGCCAACACTGGGTAGGGGGTTCAGATCTTGACCTTCTTAGTGTTGTAGTGATCAGTTTGTTAGCTGTCTGGCCCAACTGTTGCTTGCTTTAGTCCTCTGCAGATGGGCCTTCAGTGTGAAACCGCTCTGGGAGTCTGTTCTTCACAGAATTGTTGGGTGACTCCTGATGAGCTCATTTCACTTTGGAAAGCAGCTGCCTCACAAAAATACCAGCTGTGCCATTTAAAATTGCTTGGCAGACAAGCCTCATTGAATCTCCAGTCACACCCAGTGTGCATTACCAGTCTGCAAGCGTGAGCATGCTTCTACAACACTGCTGTACAGAGGCATCTGTGGTGCACATCCATTAGGGTTTCTAGTTCTGGGTTGCAAAAATCCAGATGATCCCAAGGAAGCAGCAAATAGAATTTTCCACATCTCTTTCCTGCTGTCTAGTGACCCTCCAGATTTTTGTAGCTCATATCTGGAAATTCTAACTGATATCTGTTCACTTAACTCATATGATATAATGGAGATCTCAGAGTTGCAATTTGTCCTGAACAAGAATTGGCCAAAACAGCAAAGAATGAAAGTGAGCTTTCCAATATCTACTTTTAATTATGGAGCTATATCAGATTTTATAAGCCACATGTTCAGTTATATAGAATGAATGGTTGTAATTGTGAATTCTGACTTATTTTCCCTGGCAGCTGTACCGGGATAGTGTGTTCAATCATTCATAGTCCAAGTTGGATTTGGATTAAATCTATGTAATCTAAGCATCAACAGCCTGCTTTTTGCTTACCCAATGGAACATTTTCTCCTGTATGTTGTGAATTGGGAACTCCGATCTCCACTGAGGATTTCTTTGGGTGCCAGCCCTGAGAGAGGCTCACCTAGAATCAGCTTGAAATTGGGCTTTCCTTCATCAATTTTAGGGACTCCCCTCCTACTCAAAGTTCAGGTTGTTCCCATCATGGTTTGTTTAAGAAGTTAAACATTTGTTTTTATATCCTAACCTTCCCCCATCCTTGAAGACTATGCTAGCATTTTACGATTGGAGCTATCAATTTCTATTGTCTGGGATTATTATTTATGGAGGCTTTAATTATTATAATGCATGCCATATTTTTGGAAAGTATTTGTGACTTTATTGCTGTTTTATGATTTATTTTATGAATCACTGCAGGCTGGTTTGACTGGGAGTGAGAGGGATAGAGATAGAAGTGCATTAAATGATTGAAATATTCTAAATTTACTTGTTTATAGGCCTCTCAAGAACATTTTGCAAACCCAGCTCAGGTATTCTTTATAAAGATTAGGATTGGCAGGCTTGTCTTGGACATGAATGGTTGGAAATTGCTCATTTTAATCCTAGTGTTGGACCAGTCTTCTCTAACCTAGCCTTTGCTCTTCCTGGCCGGGAGTTATGGATGCTGGAGTTCACAGCTGAAGGACCTCAGGTTGGGAAAGGCAGCTTTTGGTCTACTATAAAACTCAGTGAGTATTTATGCATTGTTTTGCATTTCTTAATGGAGAGCCTCTTTGACAGCATTCATGATAATTATCATTACATTTTAGAATGGGTAAATTGGAAGTTATGCCCTGAAGATTCCTGTACTCCTTTATGTGCACAACCCTCTTTTGCAGCCAGTACCAATATGTGGTTAAGTGCAGTCCTTCTTTTAGGAACTGTATTAAAAAGTGTTGCTTGCAGGCCAGAGCAGTGAGCAAACTAGATTGAAGTGCACTTTTTTTAAACGTTGGGAGAAATTTCTTTTAATAATCTAGATCAAGTTGTCAGTTGTACCTTTGACTTAATTCTCTTTCAGGTTAATTTTTATAAATTAACTTACATTTTTGCAACTAGGGATTTTTGTACTTTTGCAATTTGGAATTACTTCCTTCTTTTTAGTCTCTGCCAAAAAAGGTGTTGCGCTGTGCTTTGTTTGGATCTTATGGGATTATAGATAGACCGGCTTTCTCCAGCCAAGGGGCTTCTAGAGGTTTAGGATGATAACTCCAACCATTTGATCCAAGATTTTTGGGAGGAACTAAGTGGGGAAAAACAAGTTAGGCGGCGTATGCTTGTTTTGTAATTTCCCTTTTTGCTTTAAGGTAGGAATCCTCATATGTTACTTGTAGATTAGTAATTCTAATCATGGTGTGTACAAATGTTCAAGAGGAACAAGGTGTGCTTAAAATAAAATCATGTATATTAGTGAATCAAGATGCATGTTGCTATGGCTGTTAGTACAAAGTTAAAAACTTTTCTATCTGTTTCAACAGATTGTATATTTCCATAATTTTCTCTTGTTGAAGAAACGGTACTTCAAAGATTCTCTGCTCAGCTGATATTCTTCAAAGAAGTCTTTCCATGTCAGTCAAACCAATTTTTAAAAATGACTCTGTTTAAAATCAGATGAAATAAGATGGCTATATTAATCTTTCTATTGAAAAGTTTGATTTGTTTAACATATATTTCAGATTTCAAATATCTAACTCCCCCTCCCCCCAAAAAACTCTAGGATATTTTGGTTTTTCACTAAAAAGCAAAGAATAGCATACAGTATTTTATCCATATTTTCTTTATTTTAAAGTTGTTAGCGCTAAACTAAAAATAACCTGGTGATTAGTAAAGATATTAGCAGTTTCTGTACCAGCTTTGCCATCTGAGTGGTGAGCTATTTGAGTACATAAGAATAGTACTGTACAAAGAACATTAGATATAGTGACATTGATGTAGCTGGTGGAAAGAGTGGGCAGTAAACCCCCAGAATAGTTTGTTCTGTGTGTCAGAAGTTTATGGACTGGTTTCTACTGCAAAAGTTCTTTGTTCTACAGGTGGCTTTTGAGATAGTTCTTACCTTCATCTTATGGCTGTGTTCTTCTGAATTGCATAGGATAATTGGTTTATTGATGGACAATCTTTTTAGCCTAGGTTCAGCTTTATTTTTTTAATAGTGTATTTCTATACCACCTTCTGTCTGCCCCTCCACAAGGTAAGGCTTTGCTCAGTAGATATAGCAATAACATAATAGAAACCAGCAATGAAATCACATTAAAAAACAATATCAGATCAACTAGAACCATTTAAAGGCCAGGTCAAAAAGATACAAACAGTGGGGGCTAATGGTTATTCCAAGGGGAGGGGGATTACATTCCACATTTCAAGAAATCCTTTTCTTGAAACATGGGCCTCACAAGCAGCAATATCTTTTAAAGGACCTTTTGTGCAGATTTGAATGCCCAGACAGATTAATAACAAAGATAGCCTTTAGATAATTAGGGTTATGTTTTGGGATTGTTAGCTCCTTCCAACTTTGATTTTGCAGGATTTTCTCTTTGATTTGATGAAAAAAAAAGTTTGCTAGGTAATTAATGTGATGTAATTAATGCTTTAATAAAATTCCCCCTATACACGTCCAGGTAACATATGTCTGACTTGAATGAAAACTATTCTTTTCAAGCTTGACAAACACAGTTCCTACTTCATATTGATCATACATGCTGTAATTTGATATATACATGTAGTCTTGGGGCAGTGAATGGCTATTTCTAGAGACAATAGAAACCCAGCTCCTGCCCTTCTTGCCATCATCTGGATGTCTGGAATATAAACTGAGGGAGTTGGTTCTTCTGCTGACTTGCGTTTAGAAATTCTCCTAGAAAGACAGCTAGAAATTCTGGAAAGAAAAACAATGCAATTTATTTTGAACGGGCTAGATGAGAAATTAGCAACAGAAAACTATACTTTTTCAATATTTTAAATTCTACATTCAAGTGGATGCAGAAATGAAATTACAACTTCAGCACAAAGATCACTCTGGCTTTGGCAGCATTTGAAAAAAACAAATAGGATTTTCATTCTGTAATTGGTTTGACTTCTTTGCAAACTGTAATGAGAGGGCGCAGTGTCTCTATTTCCATCACAATCTGCAGAAGTTGGGAAAATAAGGAAAACAGGAATCTCTATTACTTCTTGTTGCTAGTTGTGATCAAGCTGGCTGGGTCCTGAAAGAGAACTGGTGTCATAGCAGTATTGTATGGTGTTAGGCTGGAAAGATCCAGGTTGAAGTCCTCATGCAGCCACAGGGTAACGTTTGCATCTCTCTCTCTCTCTCAGCTCAATCTACCTCACATGGTTATTTTATTTTATTCCATTTATAAGCTGTTCTATTCCACTACAACTCTGGGTGGTATACAGTGGATGAAATGTAAAATATAGGTAGTCCTTGCTTAATGACCATTCAAAATTATGATGGTGCTAAAGCTACTTATGACCAGTCTTCGCACTTATGACCATTGCAGCACCCCTGTGGTCCTGGGATTGCGATCTGGGTGTTGGCAGTCACCTCGCACTTACGGCAGTTGCAGCATCTTGGGGTTACATGATCACCATTTGCGACCTTCCCGCTGGCTTCTGGCAAGTAAAATCAATGGGGAACTGCATGATTTGCTTAATGACTATGTGATTCACTTAACAACGGTGGTGAATCACTTAATCACAAAAAATGTCATAAAATCAGGTGTGGTCACGTGATGCCTTGCTTAATGACCGGCCTGCTTAACAATGAATTTTCTGGTCCTACTGTGGTCGTTAAGCGAGGACTACCTGTAATATAGTCCATGAAGTACAAAAAGAAATGTCCAGGAAAAAACCCAAAACAAAATCACCAACCGTGGTTTCATAGATTAAACAATCCACAAGAGGCTCACCACCCCTCATTTTAGGGACCTTCCCCCATGTATTCAGCATTGAGCTCCGTAGGATAGTCAGAGTGTACACATGATAGTCAAAGGTTGAGAACTGCTGTTAGGGTAAAATGAAATCTCATCTAGCTAGTTGTTTCCAAAATGAGGGGGAGACTGAAATCTGCAGATTTTGACTGCCTAGAAATAAAAGCACAATTGGAACGAAAAAAGTGAAGCATCCTTTCCTGATATATTTAGATGTAAACCTCAAGGAAAGAGTGTGTATGTGAAATTATGCACAGTTGGGGAGGGAGAAATTGAGTAACATTCTGGGAACCAAGCAGTGTGTCTGCTAAATGTAATAGTGGATGAGTTACTAATCTGCTCAGTGAATTTCCACCGGTCAGGAAGAGCTCAGGAGATGTCCTGCTAGAGGTGGTACTTAAAGGTGACATGAAAAGGATTCTAGAAATTCCCTTAGGCCATTTATTCTCTGCTGTAGCATAGCAGTATTTTAAGGACTTAAGGTTTAAGCCCCATTGTATTGAACATGACACAGTAGTAAATCATTTGTTTGAAGCAGCTCGAGGTTGCAAAAGATAGCCCTGAACTGGCAATAAGTGAAGCCAAGTCTGGATGCACACGCACAATACCTAGTCTTCCCCAAGGCCCCAGCCTACTGAAGGATCAGTAAAAATATTTAGTTTGAATCCCAGTTCAAATATTTGTTTCAGACTCTAAGCAACCCTTTGAAAGATCTGCTGCTACTGTGTGAGAGTATGGAAATGTAAAGCTAGCTTAATCATCAAAGAGCTAGGATTTAAAAAAATACTTAAGGTGAAAGAGCATTGGAAACAAACCTAAAGTAAACTTTATTAATATGAAATTTAAACAAAACATTTGAATAGGTTTTGTGAAGAAATGGAAAGGGTTCTAAACTAGTAATCTGGAAATGAGTGAAATGATGTATGATTGAAAATATGTGAAGCTGTACTTGTCTATGTTGAAGTAAGCCCTATTCAGTTTAATGGTATTTACTGTCAGGTAAATGTATATCAAACTGCAGCTTTCCAGTGCAATCCTAAACATATTGGCCTGGTTCATGGAACATATTTAACTAAAACTGTGCAAACCCTATAGTGGTTTAGGAAGATGTATTTCCCCAGCCATTATGGTCTGAAAATTATTCTTTGTGACTCAGCAAGTTACACGAACCATCCAGTTGTGGTTTATTTTATAAATTATGGCCTACTATGATGTGCAATTCAAGCTGTTGGTTCAGAAGTAAATCTCATTATATACAGTTGGATATATTTCCTAATGAATTATGTTTTTTATTGCGGCCTAAAATTATTAAGACAGTTAGTTATGCTGTGGAGTCCTTGGGGTTCTCTGAGCTTGGTTCTTTTCTTGCAAACGTTTCATTACCCGGCTAGGTGACAGCTTCAGTGCTGAAATGGGCTGGGGTTTGCTCTCTGTTTATGTGCTGTGGCCTGCCTTGCCAGTGCTGGGGGTGGGGGGGTTGTTTTGCTCCTCTGGTAGTTCCTTGATTAGCATATGTTTGCTGCTTGATTGTGTGCCTGGTGTTAATCTCTGCTTATCTGGGTGATGATTGCTGGTGAGGCGATCTTCTGGTCTTTTGTCTCTTTTGAATAGTATGTAGATGCTGCTAATCTCTATGTGTCTGTTACCCTTACCAGCACTGGCAAAGCAGGCCACGGCACATAAATAGAGAGCAAACCCCAGCCCATTTTAGCACTGAAGATGTTACCTAGCCAGGTAATGAAACATTTGCAAGAAAAGAACCAAGCTCAGAGAACCCCAAGGACTCCACAGTTCAGCCCTGGGCTACACTTATTCGCTTCTATTGGTAGTTAGTTATGCCTTTGATTTTTTTTTCAAGTATTCAATGAAATTTCCACTTTTCAGTGCAGTTTTAAGATTGGAAAAGAGTCCAGTTTGCATTTGTGATTATGAGTGCAGAAGCACCGGACTGAGATTTTGGATACAATTAAAGCAAACCATAAAATGGGTTGTGTATTGATGTACTTTCTGCTGTAATATAAGTCTTTATGTTAGAATGGCTAGAGAGTACTTTTGGCTGTGAGGAAAGCTGTTCAAATGTTTATTAATCCATGAATCTGGCCTTTGATACATCATAATTTCTCAGCCTAATTTACTTTACAAGGTTGCCATGCAGATTAGTAGAATCCCATGTAGTTCTCCTGAAATAATTAGAAGAATAGCAGGATAGAAATTAGAAATACCTTTTCCTAAGCACTAGTGAAGAATTTTATCTATTCTCCAACAAATAGATGGATGCAAGAAGACATTTACAGAATGAAAATGTACTGAAATGTACATACAACCATATGGGAAATTGGTCATCTGTATCATCCCTTGAGTCATGGGAATTCTATTATATAGTCTGAGTCTGTCCGTGCTAATTTTTTTTCTCTTCTTGGCCTCAGCTGATCAGAGGTAAAAGAAAAGATTATTCCTGTACCTTTAATAGCTATGGAGAAGTGGGAATTGCAGCAGGTGTAGTGTGGCAAGCAAGTGGCACCTGCTGAAATTCGTTTCTGTATCACTACTAAAATTGCAGAGTCCTGTGTCATTAACATCTGGGCACCCTATCTTGGTAAGCTTCCTGGTTGAAGACAGTCTTTGGTGAGTTCAAATCACACTTGGGACATAATTGGTATTCATACTTGGTGTATGTCAGAAGCCTGCACCAAGCTTTCCCCTTTGTAGGGGAAGTGTTGCTAGATGCTAACATCAGTGGTACTTTCATAGCCTATCTTCAAACAGGCTGCCAGGAAGGAAATCTAGGAGCTTCAGGAAGGCCATTGGCCTCCTTTTTAATGTGAAAGAGGAAAAAGGTTAGGGGACCTTTATTTTTGCTTCCGGGAGAGCTTGGGTTGTGTGCTGCTCAGAAAAGGGCAACAGTTACAACAGCTGTGAGAGCTTTCCTTTGTTTACAATCAGCCACAGCAAAGCCAGCCGGGGCCTCACTGGGAACCAACTTCACCTGTCCTTTTTTTTTTTTTTTTACATATTGAGTTTGGTTCCATCCAGTTCTGCCTGGGATTTGATAAATATTAGCCCGATGCTTGTGGCAAATGTTAGGAAGGGGTGAAAACTACAGGTAAGAGAAGCCCTGTTTAATCATAACAAGTAAAACGTCTGCCTTGTTGCAAGAAAGGAAAGCTGTGACTTTGTTCTTGGTCCCCTGAAAACTACTTGTGCAGTCCAGGTTGTAGAAGCAGTTATGTCCTTTCTTCTGTAAGCACTTCACAAAATGAAGTTTAGGAGGTGAGAGAGACTTATTGCAACTGTATACAATTTGAAAGGGCATTGAGGAAAATACCTTGGGTATTTCCAGAAGACTGACTTGTAGTGTTGTTGAACAAAGACACTGGACAGCTATTTTCTCTTTTCCTGTTCAAGGGGACTATGGAACAATTCTTGGTTTTCCTTTTTTGTGGGGGAAAAAAGTGGAAGAAATGGTGAGGAAACACAAGGTTACAAAAGGAGTGCTCTCTGACTCCCTATAAAGCGCTCTACTGGCAAAGGGGGCTTTTTTTTTTTTTTTTTGATAAAACGCAACTTCTGGAGCCCTTCTAAAAGAATGTAATATTATGGGAGTTATTGGGTGGTTCATTGGTATTCAGTAGCGATAAAATGTAGGCAATCAGTTGTGAGGGTTTATAACATTTGCATAGGATGCCTAAATAAGGTGGAGAATAGATTGTCTGTAACATTCAGCTCTGTGGTAAAGCATATGTTGCAACCTTGTAGAGCAGGAGAGATGTAGTCATGCCTCATCTGCATAGTGAGGTGCTGGTTTTTAAGCAGCCACAGTACTGTACACAGTCAGGTGAATTTATCCAGTGAGAGTACTACAGTGAAAAGGATTTTTAATTTGCTATTAGTCATGTCTTAGGGGTAAAACATCTGTATAATACTCTGTGCTGCAGGCCCCTATTTCACCAAGTAAACCTCTCCACCTCCCCTCAAATTAGGCCAATTGTCCCATGGGGGTTTGTGGGAAGCTCATTTTGCCTCCTGATAACCTCCCATCTCACCCCAACACTGGCGTTACTCTAGCCACAGCTTCTGTGGCCCTTGGAAGCCAATTTAACAAAATGCTATCAATCCCCATAGAGTTCCCCTTGTAGGGTGCAGAGCAGCTTTTGAGGAAGATGTAAGTAAAACACCCTCTGAAGGACAATCATAGTCCAGTCACACATACATGCTGCCCATTGTTGGTGGCAGGATTTAATTTTTTTTAATTAAAAAAAGTAAAGCTCCATGGTTAAAATTGCATGGATTTCACGTAGTTGATTCATGCAAGTGCAGCTGGTAAAGGAGCTGCAATTGGCTGCACCTGCTTATTGAAGTTATATTTGTTTTTGTCCCCATTTAATGCTGAAATAATCCTCAGGTGATGAGTGGGTGGTGGTTGGGTCCTTCTCGCCTCCTTTCAGGCTTAAGCCCTCTTCCAGTGAGCCTCCCGGAGTTTCTGCATTTGGTTTCTGTGCCCTGACATTTTTCCTGAAGTATCAAGCTTTTTTTCTGTCTTAGGGAGGAAATGGAAAACAAAGGAATCTGGTCTCCATCTCAGGATGGAACCCATCAAAATAGTTTCCTAAGTAACTTAAAAATCCTTTGGCCCTCTTGTAAATCTTGATTTTTGATTCTGAGTCCACCAAGAATCTTCTGAATGGAAAATCACTCTGCTGGCAGAACTGGTTTCTGAGTTTGTTATGAAACCTCCCCCACCATCCACAATGCCTGTTTTCTAAGGCTGTGGTCACTTGCATGCTGCCTGAAATAATGACTTTCCTGCTGATTGATGTTTCGGAGGCAAGCTGCACATCTAGATGCAAAATAAGGTGTGCCGGCACAGTTCATGGAAGAGAGAATTTAAGGTACATTCCACGTTTCACTCTTGTCCATTCTTCCTGTGAGTCATTATTGAACCTTTGGTATTTCATCTCTGTACACATTTTTAATGGCAGTCTTGCAGGCAGTTCTTTCTAGTTTGAACAACGCCTACTTTCCTACTTCTTGCCTAAACTACAAGAATAAGTGTCTGTGATTATACCAGTGTTTAATCGTAGTGGAGTTAACATTACAGTAGTAAAATATAAAACACATTCTTGCTGTATAAAAAGGAAGATTGCAGTAATAGCTATACTACGTATATTCTGAATTCAAAAGTTTGTGCTGCCTAAAATGAAATCTTGATAAGTAAAAATAAAAATGGAAGAACAACATTATGCTGTTGATAATTATACCAAGCTCATAGCTTTCTTTTTGACTTTGTGTTGTATAAACCCAACCAACTGTGATTTAATCAATGAAACATGCTTGAACAAAACTAGGCTTTAGTACGATGTAGAAATTGATGCAATGATTTGGGAATTATTTTTATTGGAATATTCATGTTTTCAGGTGACAATACAATAACATGTCTCACCTTGCTAAATTTTAAGAAATGAAGGGGTTGAGAACTGCTAGCATAGCTAACTTTGAGCACAGCCAAAATACTACACATTTGTACTTAATGTATCTCCATGGATTCTAATTATAATCAACCCCACGAAAGCTAAGCTAATTATTACTGTATCCATTAATTCCTTTTATGCAAGAATACAGTTTTAGCAATAGAAAGGTTATTTGCAGAAAAGTATAGTAGATAAGCTTTGCCATGATAAAACCATGTACAGTACAGCATTTTTTGTACAATAGCAGTGGACATGTATATACAATCCTGGAACTAACCTTAGGTTTAAGTCCTGCTGTATTAGTAGCAGGAAGAACTAGCTGTACGCATTTTATCAGGATATATAACATCCTGCATAGCATTATCTCAGTACTGAAGGATAAGGTTTATTCCATGTGGTTCCAGAAAATTTCTTTTTTTCCAAACCCAGCCATTGATAGTTGAAATGTATGAGGAATAGCAGTCATTCCTGTTGGATTACAAATATGCTGAGATGGACTTTGTATTTTATATTGCATATGAGAGTCAAGATAAAACGTGTTCTATTGAATTTCTTTGGACCTTGAAACCACTGTGAGCGATAGGCAATTTATAGAGTCATTGATACTTCTCTGCTTGCTACCAGTATGGAAAAAGATGTTTCTCTCCTTTATCTGCTACGGGTATGGGAAAAGGTGGTGTCCTGTGCCTGCTTTCTGCTGCCGTGGATATGATATTGGCTGCGTTGGTTCAAAATCTTCTCTCCACTTTGGGGCCACCCCAGGCTTTGTGGGGCATGTTGAGGGCTGCCCTCCGAAAGTAGGTGGGGCCAGAGCCTATTTTAGGAGGCATTTAGAGGTTTTAAGGGGGTCTTTGAGTGCCTGAAGCATCTCCAAGGCTGAGGGTAGCCATTTTGCCTCACAGACCTGCCCAAAATGCAAAAAAAAGGTCTGACAATTCAGCTGTTCCTACTTTGGGGAGTGCAAAAGCCATGCTGGTGACTGTGGACAGCCCTTGGATTGTACTTCTTGCACCTCTGTGTTACACAGTAATGTGGCTTGCTTAGTTTTGGCTTAGTATGTTGGGTGAACTGTAGTTTATTCAACAAATCATAGTTAAATAAGCCATGGTTTAATGCAAAGGAGGGCAAACTTCAGGCTTGATGCCATCCCATCACGCTAGTTGTAGTCTCTGAAGCTCTTTCTGTGTAAAAGCTAAAATGTTCAGTCTGGTTCTCTTTTATAGTTTTTTTTTGGGGGGGGCCTTAAGGGGCAAAATGGATGCCTTAGGAGTTGTATAAGCACAATTTCACACTTTCCCACTCCAAAAGGGGCTTTTCCCTAGTTTCAGAAGGATTTCAGAGTGATGTGGCTACCTGAGCAAAGTTGCCCTTTAATTCTCTCCCCTATTTTCAGCCCTTCCCACTGCAGTGACCGGTCACCTCCCGTGATTTTCTGGAAAGACAGACAGGCAAAGTACAGTCCTGAGGCCAAAATAAGTTCATTATCTCTGGCTTAACACAAGGGTAACCCAGAAATATATGCTTGTAATAGTTAAAATGCTATTTCAGGCATCTTCCTAATACTTGAGTTCAACCAGCCAGTTGTGTCATTAGTAACCACAAAGGCTTTGCAGTAAAGCTCCCAAAGAATAACTCCCTGCATAATTCTTAACCACCCAAGGCTTGGTGGAATTTACTTCAGGCCCGGCTGATGGTATTCTCTCCACAGGGTGGTGCTGCAACTATGATTTGTCTATGAACCTTGGCAGGAAGTGGAACCTGATCAATTTCCCCCAATGTATTACAGTACTCTCCAGATGTGTTGGCTTTCAGTTGTCATTGCAGAGGCCAGGATGGCTAGGAAATGATACATATCTGGAGAACATCAGATGTGTTGGGAGATACTCGTTGATTAAAGATACTTGCAAACTTAAGGCCATGGGAATTTTGATAATCGTTACTGACAGATGTATAGATAAAAGGCAATGGATTAATGGACTACTTTTTATATGATAAGGTTATAGTACCTCAGGGTTGAATAAGTAGATTTAGTAGAAACTTGGACATTTAAACCATTTGTATCAATGTAAAATGTGATATCCCTGTTCTTTTTTATGAGTACTAGGAAATGATAACGTATAGCTTTTCCACTGTGGAGGTCATGCTGTGGGAAGGATTGTTAAAAGATTGGCTATGCAGTCATTTCTTAGGGTCCAGCCAATGCCATGGAAGCCACTCTGTAGCCATGTCCACTATATTCAGCTGATTGTAGCTTATTCCAAGATATAGCTGTGAAGATGATAGATCTGAATCCTGATTTTGCTCCATTGGACCCACCTTCCATGTAAGAAGGCTATCCTTAACAGAATTATTCTTTGAAAGCTGGGTTTTGGTTTTCCTTTTTGATGCACTTCAACATTTATTGCAAGGCTCACAACTTGATGACAAATCACTGATAAGTAGTGGAAACATATAAAATGATTCCTGTATTTCGCAATGTATAATAAAAACTGACTGTATAATAAAAATATATGCTTCTTTCATTTCTTAACTTTCCTTCAGCTAAGGAAGAAAAGAGATGGTTTTGCATCATCTGAAGAGAGTCCAATGACATAGTCTATAGTCCAAGGAATGTAGTAATTTGTTCTCTAGCTTCCAAGAAGCTGTTTCCCTTTTGTCTTTATTAGCATTTCTATAAAGCTTGCTTCTCTTTGTGGCCGCTGGTCACTAAGTACAGCTCTGACCATACTTATTAGCATAATACTACTGTGTAAGAAATTCTGGCTATTAGGATGCCTATTTTGCTGCTGGCCTGATTTCTTTGATAGACATTCAATATGCAGTTTTTCAAAATCTTTGAACTATTGTAAAATAGAGCCACAGAACAAATCGTGATGAATTAATTTGCTTTTGAAAATGAAATTCAAAATGGTGGCAGTGGCTTGGGTGTGGAAAAATGGATTGATCAGTTTCTGTTTCAGATCTTTACGCTAAGCTGTTTCAGCTAGAGCAGTCTTAGGGTAGTGGAGGGGAAGGATGCATACTTTCTAAGCTCTGCAAATTGGCCCCAGCTAGATTAGAAAATGGAGTGAAGTGGTTAACTTTTCATTCTTTTCAACCCAAAGGAATGTTGGAAAGGAATTATGTAAAGGAGCTCAGGACAGGTGTTGTTCACCTGTCTGTCAGCAGGATAACTTTCCCCAAACTGAACAGTACTGGACCACTTTTGGTGTGAAAGGAGAAGCCAGCAAAAGAAAAGCTGAAATTGGACTGGATTTAGTGAGGTGCTGTGGAGAGAAAACATCTAGGAGGAAGTCCTGCATCTGTATGGGGGAGGCAGTTGGGCAGTGGCCCAAATGTTGCCTACTCTTCCAGTCTGAGTCTTCCTCCACCTTTTCCATTAAGGGATCTAGAAAGGATCTATTATGAAGGGGTTGGACAGAATTCTAAAAGCCACATTTTGCCCTTCTCTGGTCTGGCCAGAATATGTCTTGATTCACACTGGGGAGATATTTAAAATGACCCCAGAGATAGAATTAAGAGTTATTCACAGATATTAGTGGAGTAGAAAGTCAGATGCAGTGAAACCTTGGTTTAACTGACTAATGTAGGGAGGGAATGACCATTTCTGAGGAAAGTCTGTTTAAACAGAGAGTAGGGCATTGCAGGGATTTATGTCATTGGGAAATAATGTCCCTGCATAGATGACTATGTCATTTCCATAATGACATCATCACATAGATACCCACCCTTATCTATAGGACAGGCCTGCACAACATATGGCCCCGGGCCGCTTGTGGCCCGCCAAAGGATTTCATGCGGCCCGCATCGCTTGTGAGCACGAGGTCTGAAGATGCAGTGTTTTTTTTTTTTTTTAAATAAAATTTCTGCGATGAATTGTGGCAGGGGTGATTTCCGGGAAATAACCAATCAGCGCTCAGCCTGTGAGTGCTGACACGTTATGACGGTGATGAGGGCGGCAAAATTACCTCCCGAAGCAGTGAAACTCTAACCCAGTGTTATCCAAACTTGGTCACTTTAAGATGAGTGGACTTCAACTCCCAGAATTCCCCAGCCAGCCATGGGGAATTCCCCAACCAGTTTGGACAACACTGCTCTAACCGATTAACGTTTGGAAGGTATCTTGAAAACATCGATTTCAAACATGATTCCAGAGTACAATAAACCGATTGCTGACAAGAAGTGTAATACGTCCCATTAACTAAATGTAAACAGAAAAAAAACCTTAAAAATATATTCAAACTTACCAAAGTAATATTTTTTTTTTCTTAAGTAATAAGTGTAATAATTGAAATTTCCCTTTTTTATAGTATGGTTTATTTTATTTGCAAAATAGTTTAATCATTAATTATACTATAATAATTATAGTACAATTAATGATTAAACTATTTTGCAAATAAAAAACATTATTATCCCATTATTATAACTTTACATGGAAAGTGAGGCATTTCCTTTTATTTCTGTAAATGTGTATTGTTACAGATTTTAATTGTATATCTATTTATTGTTTTAATATGTTGTGAGCCGCCCAGAGTCCCCCATTGGGGGGAGATGGGCGGGGACAAGTTTAATAAATAAATAAAATAAAATAAAATAAATAAATAAAAACCCATCTGCAGCCCGAAGAAGTTTAGCCTATTTAATTTTGGCTCTTACCTACTGCCAAGTTGTGCAGGACTACTATAGGAGTTCACAAGTTCCCTGGGTGCATTTGAGCTGATCAAGAAGGTATTCAGGAATTTGCACTACAGAATTTCAGGTGCTTTGGGGATAGACCTCTGCACAAAGGTGCCCCGGGCCTGAAAAGGTTACTAACCCCTGCCTTAAGTTAGAATGGATGGAAACTCTTATCAGCAAACCGCATTATAGCTTAGTACTATGTGGGAACCAATCCTTTTTATTATGTATTTCTGTTGTGTTGAAGGGCTTTGAGGACAGAGTCACAAGGTAAAAATATTTTGAGTCTGTCTTCCTCATGAGAGTAATTGTGTAGAACCTTCAATTAGGGATAGCCGCTGATGACTGCAGTTGGTTGATGTGGAGTCTTAAATTGGAAGGTGCATGACTGGAAAACCAGATATCCTTAACAAGTAGCTGAGATGTTACCCTAGCAAGCAATTTCAGTATTGTGTTTGGTGATATGCTGGATGGCTTGGGGAAAAAGGAATTACATATTGGCACTAAATACATGGATATACTTTTAATACTCTGCTGAATTGCTCTCATTTCTTTTCAGTGTAACTCATATTGTTTTAAACTATCCTCTGTATAAAAACAGAGTTACGGTATATCCCAGTGCAGTTTTTATTTAAAAAAAAGATACTCATCTTCCAGAGTCTTGACTTCTCATTAGTATTTGTCCTGTCACCGACATTAGCGTTTATTCCCTCTCATTTGTTCTTTTGCTGCCTGTTACCCAATCTTATCACTTTTCTTTGCATACTACTATGAAAATCTGGCCAATCTGCCACTATGTTCATGTGTTGGAATCATTATTTATATGTAACTTGGCTTAATAGGCAAGACTCTGGAGTTCTTCATAATCTAATGCATGAGCTGCACAAAGAAAGAACTGCAACCTGGCTGGGGAATCCTGGGAGTTGAAGTCCACACATCTTAAAGTTGCCAAGGTCGAGAAACACGGCTATACACGCTGCCGTGGGATGCTGTTCCTTATTGGGTGAGCCCTGCTAATGCCAGTGGAATTGGGCCAGGCCATTACGCTGTAGTTTTTAAAATTTGTTGAGTAGAAGCCTTGGCTCTTTGCTAGACTCTTGCTGTTGGAGTTTTGCCCAGAATACTGTCTGACAAAGCCATGCGATTCCAACAACTCTTTTTTCTCACCTAATGATTTGCTGGTATTCTTTTGAGCCTCCCCAAATTTGGACAAATAACTATTCAAGCATTCTGAAGTGTCAAGTGGCATTCTCATGCCCACTTTACATGGAAGTAAATGGTTTGAATTATATCCTGCCTTTTTTCCAGGAGCTCCAAATGACATACGCAGCACTCTCTCTTCCGATGTTTCTTACAACAACTTTGTGAAGTAAATTAGGCTAAGAATTGAGGACATCACCCACTCAGCTTCCAGGCTGAGGTCTTTCCAGTCTTAGTTCAATACCTGAATTGCTAGAGAGCAACTGAATACAGCTTGACTTACAATATATTGCTATGCAGATTTATTAGGAGGCAGGGCAACATACTGGCAAAGAGTTTTTGCTTATTCTTAGTCTTGGAACAAGCCAATCCCAAAACAGAAGGCTTGCTGATAATAGATATTTGAACAAAGAATGGGCTGTAGTAGAAGTGATGGATTCATGCTTTGGAAGGGGGAGGGGGCAAAACACAGCAAAGGTTTCCCTGGCAACCACCAGTGACCCCCTCGATTCAAACTTCCATAACCAGAATTGTAGCATATTCCAGAATCACGCAAGGCTTCTCTTTGCAGCCATTTCAAAGTCAGACAGCCAAAACAAATCCAGAGAATTAATTTAGAATTTGCAGAGTATTCTCTGGAAACCACAACCTTACCCAAGCCCCAAACCTCCTGGCTGCCTTTAATTTGGAATAATCTCTAAACATAAAAAGCATGGATCATTTTCCAGTGAATGTTTCAAGAGGTTCTCATTCAGGAGAGACTTTTAAGGGTGGGAGGAAAAAGTCCTGCTTCCAATCTTAAGCAAGCAAAAGTGGCTGGTTCTTTAAAGGCGGCAGCCAGGAGCACCATCACAAAATAGCTGTTGGAGTGGGGTGCAACTAGTCACAGGCCCCCATTTTATAGAAGGCAGGCTGGTGCAGCCAGCAAAAGTGCAGTGCAGACATGGTTTATGACATGGGTTAACCTCTATTGCAGAAGATCAACCCTGAAACTTTTTCTTATGTAATATGTTTAGCATGCAAGATCCATTCATCCCAGTCACTCCTTTTCACTTTCTTACCTACCCACGTCCAATCAATCCTACTTTTTTTTCCTTCGAGTTTGCAGCCTCCCTTAGATACTCTTTCTTCCTATTGAGTTACATCATGTCTAATTTCCATTACTGTATAGCAATAACTCCAGTTTCCTTGCTTGGTCTACTGTCACACTCCAGCAGTTTCCTTACCAGGCAGATATCTTTCTGGGTGGGGAATGAGGGGCAGCCAAGAGCATTTCAGAGTGAAGGACTGGCTACTAGCCCTGACCATCTTTATTTTCTAAGAATGTCTCTTGAGCTTCTTCCGCATGGCAGTGCTGCATGGGTTTTGGGAAGCTAAGCCAATTTTCTGTGGTTCAGCTCCTACTCCAGAGGAAACACTGCTATTTTTTTTAAAAAAACTCTAGAACTGGTGCTTGTATGGGGGTTTTCCTATTGGTGGGGGCTCCCACCAACATTTCCTCACTTGTTCTTGTAGCCAAGAACCATGGCTCCTTGCCACCACCACTCCACACTTCCCAGTTGCTCTGAGGGGGCTTCACGTAGTGACTGGTTGAATTTTCCCCTTTTTTCCTTCCCACAAAAAGCAGATGGAGCAAACAAAGAATGAGGGTGGGATGCAGTTGTCTTCAGCACATTCCTATCGACCACCCGGGGAGAACGTTTCCAGTTCCATGGAAGAACAGAGTGGAGCATGGGATGCAGGATACTCACATGGTGGTGTGAAACTGTGCGGAGAGTGAGAGGGGTGAGGCCAGTGGCTGTGTAGGCATGATCTCAGTGTAGTGGAATCAGGACGACCAACAGCTGGGGGGGACCAGCTCTCTGTTTTGCAGCGTTCCTAGGTGGCCAATCAATAAAAACACAATAGCATCTTGTGGTTGATGGGGGTGATTCCCAGAGGCACACTGGTGCCCACTCCTAATCTAAACAATTCACTGGGTTGTTTTTGAGCTTTTCCAGGGAGCCTCTGATTCCCACGAATCAAGAATCACTTGATAGAAAAAGGCCCACGGAGAATGGGCTGGTTACCTCCTGTTTTTTTTGTTTTTGTTTTAATCACGTTGGTAAAAGTGAAGCCCAAAAGTGAAAATTTTTTTTTCAAGATAATGATTTTTATTGTTTAGTTCAACTCATCAATTCTATGAAATCAGATGTTAATGAAAGTTCACAGGCAAGGTGTGGTAGAAAGTCAGACCTTTTTGTTTTGTCTTGAGAATTTAGTTTTCTGGAAGACAGTGAAGTCATGATAGAAATAAAAAGCCTGCTTTTTCTGAAGACGACATGCATTTGTTTACAGGCATGCTGTGACTACGTTTATCGTTCTAAAGTCTTAAATGAAGTTTCAGCCACCTTCCCTGCATCCCACCTAGATTAGTTTTGAGTCCTACCTACCCAGCATTTGAAACCATTGCTTTAAGGGGAATTCTGGGAGTTGAAGTCCACTCATCTTAAAGTGGCCAAGTCTGGACAACACTGCTTTAAGGTGTCCTTTTTCAGTTGAAATACCCAGAGCTGTATTATAATATTATAACCATGGTTTTTCTTCTGATGTTGTACCTGAAATATTCTGGCTGTGCTGGCTGATATAAAAAGAATGATGGTTTGAAATTCATTCTGATTACCTAATCCTCTGACAGTTGTATCATTACTGAATGCAAACTGGAATTAAAACAAAAAGCCTATTTCTGGCCCGTGTGATTGTAGAGAGAGAGAAAACTTGGCTGTTGTATGTTAAGTATTTGGTATTAACTGAACAAACTAGGGAAAATCTGGGCAATTGTTTTTTTTTTAAGAAGATAACTTATTGCTCAAATGCACCTGGAAGTTCTGTTCCTTGTATTGCTGCTGGCCACGCCCTGCTTCTGGCATGCACAGTCTGAAGCCCCAGAGCTGAATTCAGCCCATCAAAACCAAGGGGTTGCTCCAGAACTCCTCTAGAAGTTACTGTTGAATCGTAATGTTTAATGGGAAAATTGCAAAATACATAGGGGATTATTACATTCATTTAATTTTAATTAAAGTTGAAATGTAATTAAATTCTATTTAGTTTTTATCCTGGCCTTGCCTAACTTTGTATCTGGTGACCTGCATACTACTGAAAGGATAAGTACAGAAATTGTGCGATCCCTGCTTGCTTTGGTAAGGTTGAAGAAGTCTTTACAGAGGTTCAGGGGAAATGTCATTTATCCTTTCAAAGGGTAGAGCTTGGCAAAAGCAAATCCAAACATTCAGGAAAGGCAGTTCCTTCCTCCCCTACATACCTTTTGATGCCCTGTTCATCTCAAAGCTCCCCTCGCCGGATCCTTTCGCTTTCGAAAGCCATGACAGATTTTGATAGACTCTTGAATTCTGTTTTTCTCATTAAGTGGCTGCATGATTCTGCTTAGTCTGCCAAACACACTCCCTCAGTTAGCCCACTGCCAGCTTTATGGCAGGTCACCCTTGCTCTTCAGCAAGCCACACTTTAACAGGGAATCCCTGCCAAGCATGTTGAGAAGCAATTCCTTTCCTTTGCTGCCACCAAGAGCTTGTACCATTTTATCTTTTTCTCCATCTCAGCTTGTGCTGTTCTGGCTGATTGCTGCTTTTCCCAGCAGCATCAAGTTTTAGGGTTTCTGGCTATTGTGCTAGAATTTGTGCAGCACTTTAAGGATCCATCTGGTTATATTTATGCCTTGCATATATGAATCCTCATTTCTTCTCAGTAGCAGGAGATCCTTGGTTGCTGTTGCTTTTTGGAAGGAAGGACCCAGTTACTCCTAACTAGACCTAATGAATACCGTTATAGCCGCAAATTTTAGGATTGAGTCAGACCTGCCTAAGACACTCATTTTTGAGACAGAGGGCTTGCTGCATATTAGGCTGACCAGTTGAGGTTAAAGATTAAATCACACAATACTGAGTTTGGAAGTTGGTAAGTTCCATGAATGCCTCACTGGTGTCCCACCATGTCACACATGCACACAAACACATTTGCCAATTTTTCTCTTTACTTTCTAAAACAACCTTCTCTAACCTGGTGTCCTTCAGGTTTGTTGCAATAAGTCTTGGGAATTCTGGGTGTTGCAATTCAGTTGTATACAAAGGGCAGCATGTTAGGAAAGCCTGTTTTAGATACACACACAAGAATTTTAGCTGCTTCTAGATGTGAAATTCTTTCCGTGCCGGTGACCTGTGTATGAACTTTTCCAGACAGTGATTAGGACTGGACATTGCTGCAAATAGCCTGCCTTTGCAAGAGATCTTTGTGCAGATTGGCACACTGTGGAATGATGGGAAATCAAGCAAGCTTTGAGGATTCAAAGTCCCCTTGTTAAACAAAATTTTTAAAAAATCAAGAAAACATGGTCTTCTTTTTAGAGAGAGACATCCTTTTCCAGTTGGGTCTATAGTAATGAATACACTTTTTATTCAGGTCTGCCAAAACCCATTCTTGTTATCTGTGGTGATGAGCAAAAGCTTTCACTCTGTTTCATTTTGCTTTTATGATGTTTCATGAACAGATTGAAATATATTTTTTATATCTTTGGCATTTAATAGCAAATATTTTATATATTTGCACATCTATTTTTGGATAAATCAAAATGAGTAATTAAGATAATGAAGCATGGAGAATATACAATTAAATTTTAGGAGGCTTTGAAAGAAAAACTTCAAAGACTTCCTGTGGAGTCACTTGGGATTTTGCTTGTGATGAATGGCTTCATACAAATATATCCCATGGCTCCTAGGCCACTTGAGAAATGGGGGAAATCCATAATTAGCATAGGTGCTATTTAAATGGCTTGGCAACACATGATAGTATTTCTAGGCATTTTCAGACCAGAACAGCTGAGCCTCTTTCTGTCCTTCCTGTAACTGTAGGGGGAGGAGGAGGAAATGTGTGTCTTGGTCAGTTTTGAGGTGTGGTGCTTATCTAAAGGAGCGGTCTGGAGGAGTGACGTCAAGAGGCTCCACACCTTCATTGGCTATTCAGGATTCATAGGTTGCTCCATGCTTCATTCACCATCTGTAGTGTCTGGCTGAGATGATGAATGATGCTGATCTGGGAAGAGATGAATACTGTGGAGAGGCTTCCACTGGGGATTGTTGAAGTTTTGGGTGAGGACGAGATGGGTTTTTCTCTAAGAATGCAGAGGTGGTTTCCGTAACAAAGGCCCAGAAGGATTTTGACGTGCTGGTTTTGAGGCAGAGAAAGCGTTCTTGTGGAAATGGGAAGGAAACTGGAGAGAGAGAGGGAGAGATGAAAGTAATGGCAGCTGATTGTACCTGGTTCCTACACAGCACAGGCCTGTTGCCACTTGTTTGCCTGCCTGCTAAACCCCTTAAGATTTGGTGGAGAGCATGAGGCACGACAGGACATGCACAGGTATTGTGGAGAAGAGGTGTTTAGGTTGTGGAATGTTGAGTTCTCTTTAAGGTGAAGAAATTTTCCCAGAATGGCTGGAGATGTAGGAGTTATAATCCAGCACATGGCTGTGGAAGAAAATGTTAAAAGGGGACTGGGATCAGAAAAGGCTCCAAGTAGGTTCTGGAGGCTTACTTTTGGGTTTTGAGACTATGTTGATGATCTTGTCTCTCACTGCTACTTCATGTGAGATATTTATGATCAAAGACCAACACAATTCAATGATTTCCATTCCAACAAAGGCAGTATATGATTGTGATGGTAAACATGTTTTAATACATCTGGGTATTGTTTAGATGGTTTTGTATCATTTTGGGTTTTTTTTCCCTGAGTCAGATGGAGATAAGGAAAGGAATTGTTTAATAGACAGTTTGAGGCCATCAGAAACTATACAAGTATCTTTCCACATCCAGCTATCTTTAACAGTAGGCTAGATCATTTCATGATAAAATATTTATGCTAGTATTTCTCACGCATGTAGCAACAGCAGTTTCAAGCACTCTTAGGGTTTGTGTAGGAAGCCAGCAGAGTAGACAACCTCCTTTTTCCCCCATTGGTTTGATGTTTACTGTTGCCTCCAATATAGATGGAAAACTCCAACCTAGAGGTCACCAATGCACATTGACTGACTGCAAGAAAATGAAGATGTCTCCCTAGTTATATATCTATTGCACCTTGAACAATTCAGATGAACATTACTTGGTTTTTAAATAAGCTTTTTCTTTCCTCAGAAAACTTCGGTTTCTTGGTTACTCCATATCCTGGCAAAGATGAGAGAGTCCCAAACTCTAGCGCCCCGAGCATGAACGTCTCAGAATATTCAATGAGGCAGTTGCCTGCAACTTTAATCAATGCTTCCCATATTTTGGATGACTGGAATAACATGGCGCAAACACCTGCTGATGCTTCTCCCCTCCTGAAGACTGGAGTGCTGAACAATGCCAACAACAATGCCTCCTCAGTGGCCTGGAGAGGCCTAAGGAGTCCTTCCCTTTCCTCTGCTGCCTCTCATTCCAAACTAAGCTATCTGGAGTGTGTTGTCTTGGAGATTGTGGAATCAGAACGCATGTATGTGCAGGATTTACGAAGCATCATAGAGGTTAGTGTGGTTGACATGCCGGTCAGGCTGAATATATCACTTCAGTGCTACTCTGTAAATGTCATAAGGTCCTCCCATCATCCAGTTTTGCCACTGAAGTCTTCCTCTAGCAAAGGGGGAACCTGGTGGTCTAGACTGGAAATTGGGAAGAGCTATAGACCTTCAAGCAGCTTTCATTTTGAAGGGGCTCTCACTGTGTTTCTGGGTAGTGCCTTTATACCTTCCTCTCAGCCAGGAATTTCACTGCCCCTTTTCCACACAAGAGTGGGCTGGCAATTTTTCCACATAGATTCATGGAAGACCTTTTGCTTGTCATGTCAGATTATGTGAAAGTGATGCAGGGAATCCATATGATTTGGCAGTTGTCCCAGTGATTTTGGTGCTAATCTGCTGGGGATGCCAAGTAAAAAGGAAATGGCTTCTTGATGGATATTGTTTGGGTAGGGTGCAAGCACCAAAGAGTGTCCAATGGGAGCTATGGTCAATGGAAGATATATTGTCTCCTCAGGGCATTGATTAGGGTACCATTCCCACAACTCCCACATTTTGGTGGTTAGAGCTCATGATGATGGTCTGCCCTGTTTTCTTGCTTATTGGCTACATGGTTATGCTCATGGCATAATGTGACTTGGCAGAATTACTTGGGGAAGATCATAGACACTCAGGAGCTGTTGTTGCGGCCAGAACAAGTCAGCGCACTCTTTGGGAACATTGAAGACATCTATGAGCTGAATAGGTGAGTATAACACATGCGTCTTAGAGCTTCATTGTCATTTCAATTGTTGCTCACTTTACACAGTCCCCCTTTACAGGTTTGGTGCTCTCTGAAAAAGAAAGCATGGTAGGAAGAAGCTTTCTCTAAATTATCCCTGTGAAGTTCTCTACCACCACTTCAGCCCAGCCAGCTAAGACAGCCTGGGGGGATGCAACAGTTATTGCCTTCAGCTAGTACTTGCTGCCACTGACTTATTTTCCTCATTTGAAAGAGCAAGGACCAAGGAACGAAAATGGCCTCCCCTTTTGGCTAACCAAGAAACACAAGGGCACCCTAAAACCAGTGTTTGTTAATGAGCGTGTCAACATGTCCTAGTCCCAATTTTTTCTTTGTCCACATAGCTATAAGTTGTTTTGTTATGATTTTTAAAAATACGTTTTATTCCCAGTATGAATTAACTTTAAAGGCTTACATCTCTTGGGACCAGATTACCTGAAAGACTGCCTTCTCCCATATATCTTATCACAACCTTAAGATTTCTGGGCGATTGGGCTGTTGTGATATTAAATGGATCCTGGCTAAAAGGTTGGAGAGTACACACAGTACCAGTCTGATAAATCCATGCAAAGGAGAGATGATGCCCCCTTTTACCTTAGCTTATAGCACCCCCACTCCCCAGGAATCAGTTTTCAAAACATCGGTTTGGTTTGTCTATTATGCTACAACAGAATTTTTGTACCCATGGTTTGTTGAATAAGCCATAGTGGCCTGGTTTGTGTATAATGAAAACAAAGCATGTTAAGGCTTGGTATTATGTGTGAACCAGGCCTCTAATATGGACTCAGTAGCCTTACTATGGCTAAGAGAGTGGTTTAGCAGCAAACAGCATCTTCCTGCATGATTGGCTTGAAACTCCTAGAACAGAGAAATAACAGTCCTCTTTGTGTGAGTAAGCTATAAGAAATGGAGGGAGCAAGGGCAGGTTAAGTCCAGTTTTCTACGGGGTGTTTTTGCTTCACTTCCTTGCCAATTTTGCAAATCTACTTCCTCTCCTGTGTTTTATCTTCTTAAACTTGTAAGTCCTTGGGGTAGAAATTACCTCATCACTTTGTGTCTGTGAGACCCTTAATACATTGGGGAAATACAGTGGTACCTCGGTTCACGAACTTAATTTGTTCTGCGACTCTGATTGCGAACCGTATTGGTCGTGAAACGAATCAAATTTTCCCATAAGGTTCAATGTAAATACGGTTAATCCATTCTGACCCCTACGAATTTGGTCGCCAACCGATTTTTGATCGCGTCCCGAATCAAATTTCCCTATAAGGTTCAATGTAGTTACGGTTAATCCGTTCTGAACCATATGTTGTTGTTTTTTTAAACCGCAAAAATATGACACAAAGTACAGTAAGAAGAGAGAGAAAGCTAACCTTGCTCGACGCGACTTCTGGCGTGGAGGACAGGAAGGCGGGTGGGGAGGCGGTTACTGCTTGGAGGGACAGTCCCCCTCCCTACAGGAAGCCGCGACCACGTGTCACGTCAGGGAAAATGGCCGCGGATCCTGTTCGTAACCCGATGCGGAGTTTGCAAACGGAGGCAAAATTTTGCGACCGGAGCTGTTCGTGAACCGAATTGTTCGTGAACAGAAGCATTCGTGAACCGAGGTACCACTGTACAGAATTTTCAGCTTGGGATCCTGAAGTCATTAGTGTTAAGTATGATTGTGCAGGTGACAGCTGAGTAAAACAGAACCAGTTGGTCATTGTGTCCTCTCTTTCAATATAACAGTGTGTGTGTGTCCCCCCTCTTTCTATATAACATCTGCCTTGCGTTTTTGATTCCTTTGACAGTGGTGGACAGGTTTCCCCTGTACAGGTGGGTACTGGGCCCAAATCCTTTGCATGATCTACTGCTCTGCATTTAATTCGAAAGTTGGAGTGAATTAAGAGTTGTTTTGAAGTTTGTCTCCAGCATGTACCTGTTTGTTCTGTGTGTGTGTGTATGTGTGTGTGTGTGTGTGTGTAAGAAAGAGTGTGTGTCTTTTCAGATTCTATAATGTGCAAATTTTTTATCTTAAGTTGGTTAATAAATTATTCTTTCTCTTTCAATTTCTGTGTAGTGAACTACTACAGGACCTGGATAGTTGCCACAATGACCCCGTTGCTGTGGCACAGTGTTTTGTGCACAGGGTAAGGAGATAGAGCTGATGTTGCATTATGCTCATCTCTGATTGTTCATAGTTGGGTGGTTCAGCAAGCCCTTCTCTGAGTGAATGCTTTGTCACCCTTAACTGGGTTGCTTCCACTGACGCAGGAGTGGACAGTCCCCAGGCCCTGAGGAAGAGATGGCACCACAGCTCCATTTCAGGAACATGATTTTTGGCTAAGAAACAGGAAGAGAAGGATAGGGGTGGAAGTACCAGATCTTTGGGAAGTGAAACATCCCATTTCTCATTCTTAAAAGCCTTCCTTAAAATCACTAAAACCCAGGTTGGAACACTCTGCTCTGCTGGGTGATCAAGAGGACAAGTTGCAGCCTGGGGGCTAAAAAAAATTGCCCAGCTCTGCATCAAAGAGAACAAGGGTTAGCCCCAAAATGTACCCAGTGAGGTTGGTGTTTGCATCTGTGTTGGATACCTGGCAGAGGCTTTTGATGAATGGTTGACATCAGGGAATGGGATGAATTGAACATATTTTACTGATCTTTCCTTTCTTTTCCCAACAGAGCCAAGACTTTAACATCTATACTCAGTACTGCAATAACTATCCAAAGTGAGTGTCCCTTGCAATGCAAAAAGAGATGTGACTTCATGAGGGCAGGAACAGCTCATTCTCCCTATTAACTGAATCTTTTCACATATACTATAAGATGCTTCTGGGTCATCCCTGTGTTTGCTAGGAATAGTTTGTATATAGGACAAATGCATATTGTGCATGTATACATTTAATTCATATTCTGTGACAAGATGTCTCAAATTTTGCACTTAGAGCTAAGTTTTCCCCCTTGTTTTGAAGGTCAGCAGTGCAGTGCCAACAGGCATCAGGATGCTCCTCTAGATAAATTAAAATTAAGCAATTTTAGCTGTTTTACCTAAGTTCCTGAGATTATGGGCAATTGGGTTAGGGAATGCACCCACACCTTTGGGCGAGATCACATGATGATACCCAGAGCCTGGCTAAGTGAGGACTGTATAAATGATGCTGCTTTTAGTCATATGAAGAGAAAAAGAACTAGACGAATAACAAAACCCCTTCCTGTTCTGAAAATCCTCTTCAGCTTTTTTCTTTTTATCTCTTCCCTCATTCAGAGGTTCCCAAACATTTTTGGTTCACAGCGCCCTTAGATTCTCAGTAGTGTTTTCATGGTACCCTGCAGATCCCAAACTTGCACCATGCTTACCAGAAACAGCAAATTTGCCCAGGATGGGATATTTTCAATTTTCAAGGGAAACACAGTGATAATAGGCTAGTAGTTTATGTGATGTTCAACAGGTGTTGAATATCGCTGTTTCTCCTCAGAAAATTTAAAATATTCTGCAGTGCACCTGCAAGTTGGCTAGGGCACCTTGGGGCACTGTGGTGCACAGCTTGGAAACCATGGCCCTCATCCTTCAGCTTCTGGTACATTTGGCATTTCCACATAGCCACTCTTTGCCCACAGATACTGAGAATCACACTTGTATCATCACACAAGTCTCTCACTGCTGAGAAATCTCGCAGATTGCCCAGCATGTATTTTGACTGATCAATGGGGGAGTGCAAAACATGGCACTCCAGCCAACAGCCCGGCCCTCATCCTTGTCCTACCATGTTTGTTTTGTGGTGAGTGGGAAAAACAGCTACTCAGTGTGGAAACAGCAGCACCCTTTCCAGCTCTACTGGAAAGAACAGGGAAATTATACCTAAGCGCTATGACGCAGAGCCAGGCTGAGGTAGGAGTTCCCCCTAATGGGAAACTGCCAGCCCTGCAGCTCCAGTGGAAATACCACAATACTGTCTTTGCAGCATTTTCTCTTGAGCAGCAGCTGAGCTGGAAGTTAATTTGGCTCAGTTGCAAAAGGTCGCCCCAAGACCAATACTTAGGCAGCACTGAAAATGCCCAGGGACTTGTTAATAATTGTTAGACCAAGCCAGAAGCGGTTCACGATTCTTTCTGTAGAGCTTTGCAGGGATGGTTGATTTTGTAAGTTCATAGGGATGTGCAGTTGTTGATCCAAGAAGCTGTGCCTTTTTCTGGGTTCACGTGGCAGCTGCGTGGTCCCAGGAAAATACACATTCAAGGTAAGGAGGCATGAAGGGGGTGTCAACAGGGCACAGTTTGACTGCCACTGGCTGTCTTCTGGTTCATTGTTTTAGCCCCTTTATTGCAGCCCTTTGCTAGGGACTTTGAGCAGATCTGTCACTACATCCTTAAGAGAATGTAGGCAATTGTCTCCTTTGATGCCACTCATCGTGTCCTGGCTTTAATTTTCCAGCTCCGTGGCAGCTCTGACTGAATGTATGAGGAACAAACAATTGGCCAAATTCTTTCGTGAGAGGCAGGAGCAAATCCGGCACTCCTTGCCTCTTGGCTCCTACCTTCTCAAGCCAGTCCAGCGCATTCTCAAATATCACCTACTCCTCCAGGTAATACAGATTTTCACAACAGGTTACTTAGGTTATCAGACTCTATAGCTTTGGATTCTGTTTTGACTTTTTTTTAAAGATTGTGAAATGCAGTCTACCTATTTTTCCTAAAACAGCAACAGCAACTTGTACAGTACTATGTTTCAGGAAAGGCCATTTCTCCCTTAAAGAAGTCTTTGTTTGTCATGGTACACACATGGGGGATGTAGAATTAATTTCTATAATATAGAGAATGGTGATTCACAGCGACATTACCTCTGGGTTGGAATTCTGGAACATGCTTTACATGAGGCTGGTGTGGTTTTCTCCTAGGAGATAGCAAAGCACTTTGACAGAGAAGGAGACGGCTATGAAGTGGTGGAAGAGGCAATTGCCACCATGACCTGTGTGGCTTGGTACATCAATGACATGAAGCGGAAGCATGAGCATGCCGTGCGGCTGCAGGTAATTGGAAAAGAGCTATCCTGGGCGTGATCTGTTTTTATTCTGAAATGTAGGTGATAGATAGCTGTAGTAATATCTGGGTGGTAGGGTCAAGCATGTTTGGCTCTCTGAAAACTCAGGTGATACAACCTCACACAGTTCTGAAGAAACTCAAACGTTCATGATATGATGTAACTTTAAAATGATGTAACCTTAGTGAAAGAGGGTAAAATATAAATGTACAGGTAGTCCTCAACTTATGACCATTCATTCAGCGACCGTTCAAAGTTATGATGGTGCTAAACGAAGGGACTTATGACCGGTCCTGAAGTTACGGCTGTTGCAGCACCCCTGCGGTCACATGATCAAAATTTGGGTGCTTGCAGCCCGCCTGCATTTATGACTGTGGGGGGGGTTTCAACTCCCCTCCACCCACCTACCTCCCCCCATGCCCTTTTGGCCCCCTGTACTCCACAGCCCCTGCCACCCTAGCTGACCTTCACTCTTCTTGCTCCTGCTGCTAACCAAGCATGCCCAGCCTGGCCCTTTGCAAGGCAGCTGCTGACCGCATGAGACTTTGTTCCCAAGGTCGCACATGGCAGTTTCCTTGCGAGACCTAGGGAAGGTGGCCTTATGCGGCCAGCAACTGCCTTGCGAAGGGCCAGGGTGGGCACGTCTTGTCAGCAACAGAAGCAAGAAGACAGTGAAGGTCAGCTAGGGCAGCAGCCGCGGAGTGCAGCAGCTCCAGAGTGCAGGGTGGCAAGGACAGCTGGGACTGGGCTGAGGCAGCTGGGGCTTCCCAGGGTGTGGTGGTGTTGTGCCACATGGCTGGGCTGGGGCTGGACTTAGCACAGTGCAAAGGGGCTTCCTGGCGCGCCATGGCTCTGGAGCTTTTTGCTTTTTGTAGTCCCAGAGTTGTGCACCAGGAAGCCCCTTTGCACCACACAAAGCCCAGCCCCAGCCCAGCCCAGCCCAGCCCAGCCCAGCCCAGCCCAGCCCAGCCCAGCCCAGCCCAGCCCAGCCCAGCCCAGCAGTATGGCGCAAAGGGGCTTCCTGGTGCACCGTGGCTCTGGGGCTGCAACAAGGCATGCCAAGAAGTCCCTGAATCACAGTGCATTCTTTCTCTGACCTTCTTGAGCTTGCACTGCACCACAGCACCCCATCCCCCAACTTGTATGTGGCCTGCTCTGGCCCTCCCAGGCCTCTCCCCCCCGCGGCACCCCTGTGCTCCTTACCTGGGACTCCTGCCTCTTCCTGTATAATGACCCACGCATTTTAGGATTAAGATGGCAACCAAAACTGCCTGGGATTGCGATCGCTAAGTGATGCAGTCACGTGACGTTGTGCTTTACAACTGCATCACTTAGTGATGGAAATTCTGATCCCAATTGTGGTCGTAAGTCAAGGACTTCCTGTGTCTATAACCACTGTCAAGAAGATTGGAAGCTGCTTCTTTAGAATCTTTCTTTTCCTTTTTCTTTCTATATTTCTTTCTCACTTTCTTATTATTTTTCTTATTCTTTAATTCAAAATTTGTACTGTTTTTAATTCTGTCGAAAAACTTCAATAAAAATTATTTTAAAAAGTCAAATTGTTTAAAACAGTATGATCATGTAGAATGAAACTGACTTGGAAAACACACAGACAGCTGTCTGTTTTCTATCTTCTCTCCATTTTTTTAAAGTCAGGAATTGTTTCTGGGAAGAACGTTTTTGTTTTTTTCTTAATAGAAAAATTGCTTTCTATGTTCTCTTATTTTGTTTACTTTATAATATTTTTCCAGTCCACTTGTAATACATCTTTTGCCAAATGGTTAAATAGGCATATTCTGGGATTTTTTGTGTGTGTGTGCTTTGCTATTTTATATTTCAATCCTGTCACTTTGTGATAAAACACTTTTTAATGTGTTGCTGTTCTGAGCACATAACTTCTATGCCCATTCAGGAAGTATTTTCATTTTGTTGCGTGATCCATCCCAAATTTCTAGAAGCGTGCAAAGGACATGCCGTGCTGTGAATGCCACTATCTGATGTGAATACCATTCTTCTAATTTCAGATGATATAGATGCAGATATCAAATGGTATGCCATATCATTTCAGAGAGTGAAGTTTTAGTCTTAGTTTGATAGCCATGCATATCCAGCCTTCCTGCTTTTCCCTTCTGGGATTCAAACTAAAAGAGAACAAGAGTCCTGCCATTTACAGTTGTCACAGCCGAAGGGATTTCCATAGCACTGATAAAAGATGGATCTGTTGACAGCTCTCTTTTTTACTCAGCTACTAAAGACACAGAAAGGCTTCTCTTATGAAACGTAGTTCTCTGAGTTGTGTTCATCTATTTTTCACTCTCTAAAAACATAACAGTAAAGGTCTAAGCAACGGAAGTAAGTAAAGGTGATACCACCCCAGTGCTTATCATCTTACATTGGGTCGCAGACCCATTGGTGTGGTTCCTGATGTGGATGAGGTAGCCTTTACGTGAAGATGAGGAAAGCTTTCTTGGTACTGCTCAGCTGCACTTTGGTGCTTGGCAAGTTCTAGGACTGACCCCGGTACCAAAAGTGAATACAAATTCAAATGCAGCCGAAAGCCTCTGAATAGCCCGGAATGACCTGTGTTCCGTGGAACCCTCGTGTTCTCCGAGAACTTGGTGGGGTTTCATGAGAGACAAGTGGCAGGAAAAAAGGCACTCAAACGCAGCCACTGTTCTGTCACTAGAGCTTTGCCTCTTGGTCAGAAATTCCAGCGATTTTTCCAGCTTTCTACAGCCCCCAAAAATCTGAAAGCCCCTGTCCTTGAAGATCAAGTGCGGTATCTCTTTTCTCACCCTTCCTTTCCCTTTCCACGTTTGCCTCCCGAATTTCTCTTCTGCACATCTCGGTATTCCCAGCTCTGCTCAGAATATGCAGACAGTTGCAGACATCCTAGTGAGAACCCCACCCATCCTTAGCATTAATGTAAAGGAGCAGTCTGCTGGGAAATGTAATGATAAATATCATAACTCTGCTAGATTTAAATTTTGCTAGCCCACGTGTGAGGTGACATTAGTTTTCATCTCTGCCTTTGGCTAGTTTTGTTTCTGTAAAGTGCATAAGCAAGGAGTGGGCCTCAGGATGAGGATGGTGCTGCAGAACCCATAGGCGTGCTTTTTGAAGAACTGGAGGAGTGATTTGGTCTGAGCCATCACTACTTCCATTATTTAGAAGATAAAGGCAGGGTGATGTTACAAGGGCTCCCAGATTCGGCTTATGATCACTCGCTCGCTCACTCACTCACTCACTCACACACTCACATCCTGTTGAGGCACAAGGATCTTGTAAGTCCCCCTTGCTTTCTACCTGGGTTTTCCAGATAAGGTGAGGCTGGAACAAACAGGACACATGGCCCTGGGCAACAGGTGGGAAGTAATTAGGGACACGCACACATTGCTTTCAATTGAACACCGAGGCTCAACGGGTTCTTTGAAATACATGGAGACCTAGTGAATTTAAAGTAACAGCAAAACTTTACTGGTTACAATGTACATTTGCTCTTCCATATACATGCACACACACTTACCCACGTCCTTCTCAGCTAGGCTGCCAGGCACTAGCTAGAGGGACGGAAGCTGCCAAGTCTGGATCCAAAGATGACTCAAAGACTCAAGGAGTGGGCAGGCTTCAGGACTCCTTTTACCCCAAAAGTCCTTGCTTAAGCTGGCAGCTGCTCTTGCCTTGTTAATTTACAAGTCTGGTAGCTGTTGATAGGATTGGGGAGAGGTTTCCATGTGCTGAGGCCCAACTTCCTTTGTCTGGTTCAGGTGACATTTTTTCTATTTAACAACTTGTTTCCCTCTTATCTATCTCCCTGAAGGGATCCTTTAGATAAGATTCCTGACTTTTGTCCCCTCTGCTTACATGCCTGCTTCATCTTTAGGTTATGGCAGCTTCAGCCTAGTCTCACAGTGACCATAGCTCACTGGGAATTGTTAGAATCCCTGATTTGCACGCAAAAGGTCCTATCTTCAATCTCCAGCATCTCCAGGCACAGCTAGGAAAGACGCTGCTATAAAGTCCCTCGAGAGTTGCTTGCATCCTGAGCTAGATAGCACATTCGTCTGACTGGGTGTAAAGGAGCTTTCCATGACACAGTTCAGAAACTAAATAGTGATTAGAAAGAAAGAAGCTTTAAAAAAAAAAAGAGTTGCCATCATTGGTGGCTGATCTTCCTAGAGTTAAACAGATGGGAGGAGCAAAATTATTTCCAAATGATACCTTGTTGAAATAATGTCCTGTCAGTCGAGGGGCTGAGCCATATGTGTCACCTGGATGTCTTCCGATCTTGCAGTTTGGCTGAATTGTTTCCATGATGTCCACGCTAGATGCAGAGGGAATATAACTGGGCAAGGGGAAATATTCAAGTTCCCATGAATGATTAATTAAAAGGCTAGATATAAATGCTGGATTTTGGAGCTTGTATTCATAGTCGTCTTTAGTTCAATATAAAATCATTCTGGCACTGATTGAATCCATTGTCTAATTTCTGATTCAAAAGTTCTTAGAAAATGTCAAAGCAAGTAGAAGAAAGCAAGAAGCATTTAGGGTTTCATTCTTTTAACATTTGCAAAAGAAAAGGACCCTATACAGGTAGTCCTCGCTTAATGACTATAATCAGGACCAGTAACTCTGCTGCTAAGTGACGCGGTCATAAAGTGTGATGTCACATGACCACGTCGACTTATGACAGCAGTTCCTGTTGCAGTTGTTAAGCGAATCCCACATGGTCATTAAGTGCGATGTCATGTGATCACCATTTGCAACTTCCCGCCTGCTCCCCCATTGACTTTGCTTGTTGGAAGCTGGTAGTGAAGGTCGTGAATAGAGATCACATGACCATGGGACACTGTGACCATTGTAATTGTGAGCTAGTTGCCAAGCAACTGAATCGCAATCATGTGACTGCAGGGCACTGCGACAGCTGCAACTTCGAGGACCAGTCATACGTCTCATTCAGCGCTGTCATAACTTTGAACGGTTTCTGAACAAATGGTCATTAACCAAGGGCTACCTATAGTAGCAAAGCCAAAAGTCTCAGAAGGTTTCCTTGTTGCTGATTGGCTATTGATCAATTATGGGCCATCAGGTCATTTTCAACTCCTAGCAACCACATAGATTGATTTTCTCCAGGACAATCTATCCCTAACTTGTTCTTTCAAGTCTCCCAACGGTGCACTCATCACTACTGTAACTGGGTCCATCAATATTGCTCTTCTTTTTCCTTCCACCTTTCCTAGCATTACAGCCTTTTCCAGAGAGCTGGGTCTTTGCATAATTCTTTGGGCTGTGTGGCAGATTGGAATAATATGTTTGCCAAGGAAAAATATTGTATACATTTTGGCCCTTATATTCCCCAAATATTGAAGAAATATATTGTCCATGTACTTTTTTTAATGTGTCAAACTGCTATAAGGTTCAAGCAACTTATAAAAAATACCTAAATATTTTCTCTGAATTCCTTGAAATGGCTCCTGATAGACTTGCAGACTTTTCCAGCCTGCTGTCCTCCAGTTGTGCTGGATCTTATTTTCCTCTGACCACACTTCCCAGCACATCTGGATGTCACCGGGTAGGGAAGGGCTAGGATATGAAAACACTAATCTTTCCCTTGACCTTTTAGGAAATCCAGTCATTACTTATTAACTGGAAGGGCCCAGACCTGACAACTTATGGTGAGCTGGTCCTAGAAGGCACATTCCGTGTACATCGTGTCAGGAATGAGAGAACGTTCTTCCTTTTGGACAGAATCTTGCTGATAACAAAGAAACGGGGTGATCACTACATATACAAAAGCCACATTCCAGTAAGTGGGGCGCTCTTCATGCTTCTCCATTGTATAAGAAATAGATGTTTGCCTACTATTTGTTTCTTCTATTTTTTAAAATGGGATGGAGGATTTGATATCTTAGCCATCAAGAGGAGAGAGTAGAGGCAAGAAGAGATGAAAAGGCTGACATTCTTTGTTGACTAAAATTTTCTTCCTGACAGCTGAAGTTGATGTGAGTTTATAATTACCTATAGAGGCCCCCAGGACAAACATGTCTGCCTGGATTTTTTATTTCCTCCCTCCAAAGCTACCTTTTCTATCACATGCAACCCTTTCTCCATCTAGAAAGCCACAGGCATAAAAAGAGGCTTTTCAAAACTTATACCTGCTTGAAAGGAACTTCTTATAAATGTGTTGTCCTTGGAAAAATGATATGTATATGTGTCTCTCTAGTTTAATTTGCATTAGTGATGGGGAAGGCAAAACTAAAAGGTGGTAGCTGTTCCAGACTGATCTTAATTAAATGGGCCTAGTGAAGTATGTTGTTGTTATTTCCTCCTAGCCAAAGAAGAGCCCCCTCCCTCTTGTTGGGGTGTTCTTGGCTTATGTATTAACTTCTGTACTATACAAACTGCCTGCATGCAGTGCAGAGACTATTCCCAGCCATAACGTAAACTCTCTTTTGATCTAAAGGACCTCCTTTTCTTTTTCTGCACTAACAATTCTATCCCATTCCAAAGGCACAGAACAGACCACAAGAGCTTTTTAAAAATGTACAAATGTTGCAATGCAAACCTGGCCATGCACTGTTTTGGATCAATGAAATGAAGATGGCCTTAGTGTCACTTCAAGGAGTTATTCACTGGAGGGGAGCTTCTCTCCCTTTGTATTCCTCAAGTAATACACAAAGAGGTAACATGATGGTATTAATTGCTGTGGCTGAAGTGACATGTCTTGTCTGGCCCTGCAGTGTTCCTCTCTGATGCTGATTGAGAGCACGCGGGACTCACTTTGCTTCACTATCACCCACTACAAGCACAGCAAGCAGCAGTATAACATTCAGGTGAGATGAAGACCCACTGGCTTTATCAGTGGATGGAAGGTGGTAGTTGAGGCGGGGACCTGAAGCTCAGGCTGGACAACCTGCTTGTAGCAAAGCTGGCAGATAATTGAGGGACTGGGAAAACCAGCAGAAGGACTGGGGGAAATAAGTAGTTATGAGCTTTCGTGTGGCAAATGCAGGATTGGATTGAGTTGGAAGGAAGGAGGTGTAAGGTAAGCAATTAGACCAGCTTGGGGGTGGGATGCAGCATCATGTGATAAGAGCACATTGAGAAAATCCAGCCATAGGAATGAAATTTGAATTATTAAATGCTGGAGAAGGTAGAGTTGGTAATAATGAGCAGATATAGAAAGAGCCTTTGAGAAATAACAGCAAAGAATAGGAAGATTCAGTAGGCTGAGCTACAGCAGGATCATGTGTGTACAACTGCCTTCCAAACTCATGGAGTGTACTTTTGTTACCAGGCCAAATCAGTGGAGGAGAAGCGGGTTTGGACTCACCATCTCAAGCGCCTGATCTTAGAAAATCACCATGCCATAATTCCTCAGAAAGTGAGTGGATTTTGTTCTCCCTTCTCCCTAGTGATCTTGCAGAATGGATGCCAGAAATTCCATGGAGCACTTTGGCCATTCTCTAAAGCATGGGTGTGCACTAACGCTCCCATGGTCCTTAGTCTGCGTGCCCCATGGGATTTGTAGTCTGATGGCCTGGAGGACCCCATGCTGGGAAAAGCCTTTCTTAGACTTGGTCAGAGCTATAAGCCAAGAATTTGTGGGCGGAGGAGGGAAGTAGGCACCTAGAGAAATCATTGGCCGTGCTGGATAAGAGTTGAAAGTCAGCCTCTCCAGGAGAGCTATAAGATCCCCAGCCCTCCTGGATACGTCTTGGTCATCTTATCAAGTTCTTTCCTGGACCCTATTAGAGTACATTCACCCTTTTTGCAAATCTCTGAAAGCCCAGTAATATTTTCCAAATCTAAGAGTTCTTCTAAAAGGGATGTGGAATATCTCTGTGGATATTTGTACTTATGCTGGGACTGGCTGTTTGTATCCAACTGTAGTAGGGGTTAATGGCTGGAGCAGGGTAATTTGTTCTTGGCATTTTCTGCACAGGAAAATGAGGTGAAGAGAAATATCTCCTCTCTGCTTCCCTGTCTCTTCTTTGGTGGTGACGATGGGGTTGGAATGTCCTTATTTCAGTAATATAGCTTTTTTCCTTTATTTGTTTACCTCAACTATTAAAGCAATTCTACCTTTCCTTCAGGCCAAAGAAGCCATCTTGGAAATGGACTCATTCTGTAAGTTTCTCTTCTTCTTGTTTCAGATGTCTGTTTCCTGTTTAATTCTTCCTGTCTGCTGTATCATTGGTACAAGCAGCCAATAAATATGTTACAACACTCCACCTGGAGAGGTTAAGTTCAGTATTAAGGGTTAGATGATTTCATCTGTTTGGGGGAATTTTACAGGATGGAAAAAGCAATAATAAACAGAATGTGGATCCATCATCCCATATAGCTACTCCCAGTTCTGTCTCCTGTAATTTAATATCTTTGTCATCATCTTGGCTTCTTTGTATGATGCAAACATTAAGTGGATTGTGAGTAAGATGGTGCTTGTTTGGTTCCTGTAAACCAGGAGGTAACATGGGCTGGCAGTATTTATAGGACCCAGACCTAGACGGTATCAGATTGGCTTTCCCTTATGTGTTCTGCAGTCTAGTCCCACGTATCAGGATGAGCTGATGTGTTTTCACAAACACCCATCTACTCCTTTCAGATCCTCCTCACTTCAAATACAGTCCTGAGCGCTTGAAGAAGTCTTTATCATGTCAACAGTCTGAAGACATTCTTCAACGGAATCGGTCAGGACGCCGACAGTCAGGTAAATTGAATGGGGGGTTGGGGTATGGGGATAAACAATAATATAGGGAAGAAATTGTTGCTGCTGTGTTCAGGGGGGGAATGTTATAGGTCCTGTTGTTGAGAACTCTCTGCCAAGCAGCATTGGATGAGAAGACAATTGTGCAAAGATCCCTAGGTTTAGATTAGAACTTTTTATTTTCACTAGTGGATCCTCCAGCAGCCTGTTTTGGTTTGGGATGTTATTAGGCATTTATATTTTGCTCTAGAGCTCAGTATAGCTGACAAGCACATTTCTTCTGCCAAGATCCAATGACCTCTGGCACATCTCACATGGAGAGCAGGTGAGGAGTATAGGTTTATTTTGGACAGTTATGTGGGAATTTTCCCTTGGTGATAGAGTGCTCTTATCACCTCAGTTTCAGAGGCACATGATTTAGCAGTAGAGATGAGATTACTAAAATTATTTGGTGCAAAGTGAAATTTTGGACCAAAGAAGAGGAAGAAGGGAGGAAAGACCTAGAGACGGTGTGCAGATGACCTTCAGTGGTGGCAACAGGCATGGGCTTGAGAGTGACCCACAAATCTATATGGTCTGTCAGCTGTACAGTTTGCCTTGTCCAGCAGTGCGGTGTCATACATTATTGTACTAGCTCCAAAAGGCGTTCCTGCAGTCAATTGGGAATTGGAATGGCCAGAAGCTTTTAGCATATGATGTGGGTGGTGTATTATTAGTGCTGCCTAGGGATTTCTTATTAACAATTTGGGATTAGAATGTTTAAATCAAGGTGACACAACATTTGTCCGCATAATACCTGAAATGAAGGATAATAATCTGGTTCCCTGAGCAGTCTCTCCTTCCCCTCTAAAAACGAGGATTGTAATTTGGCAGCTTGCAGTTTCCAACCTTGTGAAGAATTAAACTAGGAATAAATATCTTGTTTCTGTTTTGATTGGTTTGTTTTGCAGAAGTAGTATCTTAGCTGAACATATGTGGAAAACAGAAAGGGGAGGCTTTTGAATCAGGACTGATTGATTTCCTTAGGAAGATGGTGATTCAGAAAATGTTAGGAAGTGGTGAACTGACCTGGGAAGCTGTGGGTCATATCCGTAGCAGAGCTAGCCAGAAATGGAGCGGTCCTGCTAGTAAATTGCCCCAGAGGCAACTGGCCTTTTTTGGAAATGGGATGCTTGGGCTGGTGCCCTTTAATCTCATCCAGCTCCATCTGGGGGAGGGGGGGATATGTAAAATCTAACACTTTTATGAGAGACTTCTCATTCCTTCATAATACTTAGGCCACGTTTCTGCCAAGACTCAGTAGATCAGAATAGCTAGATAGCCTTTACTACATAAATATGGTTGTTATATTTTGGCTGTCATGTTTTGAGGCAGCTTTGCAGGGCTTCAGGAAGTGAGTATGTTTTACCAGCCTTTTGACTAAAGCAGCTGCTAAGTTAGGTTACTGGGCCCTTATCCTCTCTGAAGTGCTCCAGAGCTTAGTGGATTGGAAAACCTGCAAATTAGTGCAAGACTGGCCAAGCTGGTTCTGTTTTACTGACTGACTTTGGATGTTGTAATTTCTGTTTGGATATGCTTAAGCATCCAAATTCCATTTAGGCCTACTCAGCTTCTTTACTTTGCCCAAAGATGTGGTTAAGCCAAGCTGGGTTTTTTGTGTTCTGTTAAAGAGCGCAAAGGCCTTATGCATAGATTTCAATCCTTGATGGCTGCAGCAGTGATGACGGATGCTGGCCCTTGCAGTTCAGCAGCACATGGAGCAGGGGGAACAGAATTTTCCCATCATGAGATTATTTAGGCCAGAGAATTGTAATTTATCATATTTCTAGGACATTAAGAGGGGCTTAACATGGATTGTTTTAAGGGTTACAAGTCCTATTCAGTCATTACGTCTGCGTAAAATGGTATCCACAGGAACCTGTTACTTTACCTTTTCTCCATATTCAGGCTGGAAGAGAAGTTTAAGATCTCAGGTAGCAGCAATGGTAGTCACTGAATTTTTATTGAAACACTTGCAGATGCTTCCTGTTGATTCTGGTTCCATCCCATCCTGAGCATGTAGGTTTCTAAATCATGTGGGGCAGGTACCTACATATGCATGTCAAACCCCCCATATGAGAACTCACCTTCAAATGGATGGATGGTATGGTTAAAGAGCCAGCAGAGAATGCAGGGATGAAGCCAGAAAATGTGGACCCCTTCCTTCTGTCACACAAGTGTAATCACATGAGAACTTAATGTGTGGATGGGACTGTTAAAATCTTGATTATCCACTGCACTGAGAGTTTCAATAGGTTTATTGTGCAAAAACAATTCTAGATAAAAATGAAAGCCAAACAAACTGTTTGGAAAAGAAATGTATAAGCAATATACTCTTCCCATATTGTTCTCTGGTGAGTTCCCTATCAATGGGAGTGCCTTTTTATAACTTCTACTTGGTGGAAAGCAAGCATTGCACAGGAGGAAGGAGAGCATAGCCAGGGTGTCACTCCTCTGTTGAGTCCTTGGCAAGCTTTAAAATGCCTCCTAATTTGGTGGATGTTTCAGCTGAAACTGCTGGTGCTAACAGGGTATCTTATGTCCTATTCATAGAACCTTACTATGGCAGAAACAGTGCTGAGAAGCTCTGGGATGGTCTCCATAGCTCTACAGCTGCAGCAGGTCTTAAAGGTCGCAGAAAATCGGGTGCGAGCTCCATTTAGTTTGGCAAGTGGGTCTGCAGTCCAGTGTTGTGGAATGGAAAGCAAATGACTGGAAAGCTTCTGAGCTGGGTCCAACTCTGCTCTAGAGCAGTTTATGGGCACATTCATGGCTGAACATACCTCTCGGTCCCCACCAGCTGGTGAAGCTGGTTCTTACACAGAGGGTTATGTATCTGGTACCTCACTACAAATGAAATGTCTAATTCACTGTGGAAATTCCAGCTTTCTCGTTTCCTTTTTTTTTTAAATAAGCGATTCTAGTTCTTTTGGCTTTTAAAGAGGTAAAGGAAATGCTTCTTAATATATCAGGTACCCAAAGTTCTAGCCTTTCATTCTCTCAGGCCTTGCCAGAAAAAATGAAATCCTTTTAGAAATGTGGGTCTTCTAACCAGCAGAATGAATCCCCTAGTACAAGGCATGACCAGGGTAACCTTACTATGGGATCATCCACAGAGCCCCCTTGCCCTGATTCTGGGATGGCCTGTGTGCCAGTGCTATCTTCACACTGGAGCCAGCCTTCATCCAAGGGCCGGTTGCAGCTAAATCAGAGCGATCTGGCAGAAAACTAGTATTTTCCATTGGAAAATGGAACAAGCCCTCCTGAATGTGAATATTGAAGTTGATGACCTATGGGGCCCCAATTGCCCCATTCCACAAATATCCCCTCCCACCTGACCGTGGGGTTCTGTATCTCTGTGGGCATTGCACTTTTGGCTGCCAGAGAGAACAGAACCAAAGGTGTGTTTTCTCCTCTCTCCTCTCCTCTCCTCTCCTCTCCTCTCCTCTCCTCTCCTCTCCTCTCCTCTCCTCTCCTCTCCTCTCCTCTCCTCTCCTCTCCTCTCCTCTGGCTCCAGGTAGGATGTTCACCTTGTGGAAAGTTCTCCACAAGGTCAGTGTTCCTACCAGTAACTTAGATGCTTGCTAGATCTAGAGGCAGCAGTGGTGCTTTCTAGCAAGCATGGCAGAGTGGACAAGGATCACCAGCTTGTGGCCATGGAGGAAAGGGGCCGGCAGCAGAGAAAGGTCCCCTTCCCTGCTCCTTGCAGCAGCAAAACGCACAACCCCTGCCTTCATAACAGGGCAGAAACTTTGGCAGCCTCATTTTGGGGGTATGGGAAAGGGGCCATTGTTAGGACAGTGATTTTCCACTTCCCTCCCGTCTCACAGGCAGGAGCTGGGGTTGTGGGGAAGAGCCCGTTGTTTTGTGCTACGTCTTCTGACTGCAGGATAGGAGTGTGTCACTTGAAGCTGTTATTTTTGAATGTGTGCGTGTGCTCACATAGTTCCTAAACCCTACATTGCATTAAGAGTTCTAAAATCCAGGGGCATCTTGACCACCTGCCTTTGGTTTACTTAGTGCTGGTGGCTTGTGAATAGCACAAATGAAGAGGAGACAGTTGATGGTGTTGTCTGAGAGGCATGTTCCCTGCCACCTGCAGGAAGCTGGTGTGGTTCTCCACTTGGGTGCTTTATGTTGTTGCCTTCTGGGCAGGCTGAGGCTGTGGACTAAGGCTGGTGCTGGTGCTTTCTTCCTCTGAAATGTCTTGGGTGCTCCTGTGCTTGACAGAGCTTCATTTCAGTGACTGATCTTGGACATTTTGCTTTTATCACAGAGCCAACAAAACAGATCCTCAAGCAACTGAGTCACAAAGGTGAGAGTATTGCCTTTCCCTTCTTCCCCCAGAACTGTCTAACTTGTAAATGCAAGCCATTTCTCTATTTCTAGGCAAAGTGAGTCAGTAAGTGGTTTCTCCAGAATTTTGTCCCCGTCATAGTTCTGGCAGTCAGGGCCCGTGCTTTAATTCTGAAGGATTCCTTGACCTCTAAAGGTTGGAAGAGGGCATGGCCAGAAACATCACGATCTGGGGAGGGATGGCTGGGGCCTGGATTTTCAGCCTGACTTTTCTGGGGCAGGGGGCCGGGAGGATTGGAGAGACAAAATGGGTTTTGCCCTTATTTAACAGAGAGGAGGAGGAAATTGCACAGTTCAAAATTAGTGTTTTTGCTGTGAAATGTTGGCAATGCTGTCTGGGGGTATTGTATTAGCTACAAACAGATGGTGGAGTCTGGCACAGCCTGTGGGCTGCCTGCCCTTCTTTACAGAATCACTCATTTGCCATTTTTTCTCTCTCTAATGATGAGCCTCTCTGAAATGATCGAAGTGACTACAATGATATGCCTGTGCAACCGCATAAAAATAAATATATGTTTGTGTATAAGAGCTGCTTGTTGCGTGTGTCTTTTGGTTCCGTGCGGGTCCCTGCAAAATGGAGAAGGGACACAAGGGTCAGCAGTGGGCCTGGATGCCAGATGCATAACTGAGCAAGGAAATGAAACCCTATGGTTTAACTGCCTCTTCTTCCTTCTCTTTTCATGTGCTGCAAATCTTCAGTAGGACTAAAGGTAAGATTCTGAAATTTTGGATATGTGGGAAAACACCCCCCCCAAAGGGATTAAAAGTAATGGGTGCCTTGCAATGAGCCCTCAATCCCTTAAAAATGCTTCTTAAAGCTTAATCCAATCTGCCAGTGGGAGGGCACTCACCCTTGCCCTAAGCCACATTCTATAGCTCTTGAAGAAGTGGAACCACTGAGGAGAAGGGAAGTCCTGTTTCCACTGGCATCCCCTTGCTAGGACCTTTCTAAAGGGCACCCTTGCTTACCCCCACTCCACATAGCATGCAGATAGTGATGGAGCCCTTCTGGAGTTCGGGGAACCCCCACAGATCCCCAAGAGCTTACCCCAAGAGGAAGATCGGCAGACCCTTCCTCAGGAATCTCCAGAAGAGATGGCTGAAAGTGATGGCAGTGAGAAGGAGACAGGGCCCGAGGAAGAGAATGATGCTGAGGAAGAAGAGGAAGAGGAGGAAGAAGAAGAGGAGGAGGAGGAAGAGGAGGAGAGGCTGGTAGGAATGGAGCAGGTGTCAGACTTTGCAAGCTCCTTGATGGCAGTCCTCCATTGCTGGCACTATCGGGCCAACACTTTGCTTTTCTCCTGGGGCAGCACGGTGAGGTGCCTGTTCAGTCTCTGCTGCATCTCCCTCGTGCATGTTGGCTTGGTGCATGGTTTAGGCTGCTTTCCCTAAAAGCTTCTAATTAATTGGATCTGGACCAGGGTTGGTATTGTCCAACTGAGCCCTGAAGGATACCTGTAAAAGGGAAGCACTTGCATGTACGGCTCTTAACTATTAAGTGGTGCTACCAACTGACTTGGCACTTCATGCTCTCCCTCACAGTCTAACTGAATTTGTGGCTTGATAACAAAAGAGACTTGCTGGGTCTTATTTTCTTTGTGTCTGTTGAAAGTCCATTTTCTACAGTTTTTTTTTCCATGTGCTAGGAAGGTTCTGCTAGATTAGTCACTTAATAATGAGATAAAGTTCATCCTTAAGTGGTCCTCTTGCCAAACCCTATTCCATATGCTTTTGGACCCTTCCTTGGATCCAGTACTGAATGCACATCTTACAAATCATTGATCAGACTGCAGATTAAAAAGAAGAGTATCAAGCTGTACAGTATCTGAATGTTGTAGGATATAAAACTGGCTACAAGACAGAATAAAGGCTGGTCTTAAATGAATCGCTGGCTATAAATTATTTTGTGCCTGGGCAGCAAGTTAACTGACATGCCACTGACGTGCGTGTTCTCCTACCATTTGCTTGGCTTATTGCTATGTCCAGTGGCTGGAATATTAGTCCTGGGCCTGTGTAGAGACTTTTGATCATTCTTGAATGCACTTCAGTAGCTGGAGTACACTATCGTTTCTTTCAGCTGTATACATGGGGATATGAATAAGGCTAAGTTGTACCAGAATGATACTAGAAAGTGAATAGGGATATTTGGCTGCTCTTGTCTGATTGTCTAGCACAAACACAATGATTCCATTCTCAAAACCACCCCATCAGTCCTATAACAAGATCATTGCTATTTTGGTTCAGGGCAAGGGCCACAAGACACAGGAAGGACCCAAACAAGACCACTCTTCCAGCATCAGAGAGAGAAACAGGATTGTGGAGACTGTATCATCTGTGCCAAAGGTAAGCAAATGCCGGCTGATAATGCAGCTCTGGTCAAAGCCCAGCCTAATAACTATTTCTATCATTTGCATTATATACAGCACCATATCCTTCTAGTGGGCAATTTGTGTTGGCCACAAGGGATGCAGCATATAAAATGATTGACGTTTATATGTTCAGATGAACCAAGTTATATATAAGTACATTTCTGGCCTGAAAATTCTGTATCTAAATAACAACCCTGAGCTTTAAAACAGTTGCCTACTAGCTAAATACTGTTTGGTATACAGTTGTGTAGTAGCTAACTATCCAACTGTCATTGCAATCATTTTAATTCAGGTAATAATAATTGAAAAAGCCAGTTTGGTGTAGAAGGTAAGGCAACAGGCTAAAAACCAGAAGATTGTGAATTCTAATCCTGCCTTAGGCACAAAGCCAGCTGGGTGATCTTGGGCCAGTCATTCTCTCTCAGTCCTAGGAAGCAGGCAGTGGCAAAACATTTCTGAAAATCTTGCCAAGAAAACTGCAGGAACTAGTGTGATGGAATGTATCTACAAAGGGAAGGGTGATGTGGATTGCAGCAGAAAGCAAGGCTATCAGGAAGGAGGGGGTGCATTCCAGGAGGGGGGAGGAGCCAAGAGGCAGCACAGTCTGCAGGGGGAGAGTGGGAAGCATAAGAGGTTCAGGGTAGCCACTCCCTAGAATCTCCCAGGGTATATCCACTAGTTGCAGGAGTATAGATTTAGTCTGGCAAGATTCTGTCTATGTGGTATAAGCAAATAAAGGAACTGAACTCGATTGTTTCATGGTTGTTCTTGGGCTGTGCCTGACAACTAGTCCTGGCAGTTGCCAGGAGTCAACACTGACTTGAAGGCACTCATATCATCATCATCATCATCATCATCATCATCATCAAGATTCCCTCTCTCTTTATCTCTTCTCTTTGATGTGTTCCCAGGTTCGATCACCCATTGAGCTTGACAAGATGTTAGACATTTCTTCTCATACAGAAGAGCATCTGGAAGAGAGTCCTTTGCAACCAGATCTAGATCACCATGGGCTCCTGGACCAAGTTTCAGATAGTTTGGAGTCTGCTGAAAATGTAGAAGAGCTGAAGCCACTGAGCAGTGAAGAGGAAGAGGAAGAGGAAGAGGATGGTCATGCACCCCAGTCCAGCAGCATCCTCCCTTTTTCTGTGCTAGATCAGGCCAGTATCATTGCAGAGCGCTTTGCCAGCAGCCTGTCCCGTCGCAACAGCTTGGTTCACGAGGAAGGGAAGGGCTACCTCACACCAAAGATGGCCAGCCGGAGCAGCAGCAATCTGAGCTTGGATGGGGGCGAAAAGGCTGTATGTTGCAACAATGGCACTACTGTGGACTCCCAGAGTTGCAGCCTCCTGCAAGAGTCCTCTGCTGAACCTGTCAGTACTTGCAGCAGTGCAGTGCGGTCTGGTCTGGTTGAGCCTGACCATACTTCTTGTCGACGGAAGGAGTCGATGCTGTCCCAGCAGGACCGGCTGCTGTTGGACAAGATCAAGAGTTACTATGATTATGCTGAGCATCAGGATGCTAACTTCAGTGTCAGGCGGAGAGAGAGCCTGTCTTTTATCCCCAAAGGGCTGGTGAGAAATTCTGTTTTCCGGATAAATAGTCTTCCCCAGTCAGAGCCTGGCCTGGAGGTGCTGAAGAGGAATAGACTGGGTCCTTTGGACAGTAGTGTAGCAGGACGGACAGGATCCTTGGTGCTTTCAAATAGGCCTCCTGTTGCACTCCACTCTCCCCATTTGGAGACAGCCAGTGAGGAACATCCAGTGCCTATCACTGAAGCAGAGTTCAGGTCACCTAGTGAGATGATTAAAGTCTGGGAGGAGATGGAGCAACCAAGGAGCAAGCATTGGAGCAGGAGGACTGAAGACTGTAGGGGGCACAAAGCAAATGGAGGCATTTCCCTGTGCCAGACTGAGTCTTATTTGAAAGACAGACTCAGAAATCAGGAGAATGGCTTTGACCTTCATGAACCACTTCTTATCCTGGAGGATGAGGATCTTGGGGACATAGTAGAGGAGGAGCTAGTGGTGCCTTCTCCTGACAACAAGTCCCCTGTGGAGCAGACTATGCCATCCAGATTACCCTGGAAAGTAGCACAAGAATTAGGGAGTTGTGATCAAGATCAGAGTTTCCCTCAGATGCACCCTCATATAATGCAGCTGGCTCAACTAACCGAGGCTGAGCTGACAGAGAAGGTGAAGAACAAAGTCTACCAGCTGGCCCGCCAATACAGCCTTCGAATCAAGAGCCAAAAACCAGCAATGCCCAGGCGACTTGCTGAAGTGGAGGAGGAGATGAAGAGAAATACCTTGACTGGCCAACAGGGAGCGGTTAAGAGAGACAAAGGTATCTATGGCCATTAAGATATTATGTTGTCAGCTTTGTCGCTATTATCTTAATTACAGTAATAACTAGAAGCAAGGTTGCTGTACAAATAGAGAAAGGAGATTACTATATTACTATTCATCTGTTCCAACTGAAGCTTGCCTATCCTTACCTTAATAAAAGAAAGAAAAGACGTTTTGCTCATAAAGAAATGCTTTGTCTCTAAAATTGCAGGCTGATCTCTTAGCTTATTCGGTTATATTATAAAATTACTTTTATCATATCTTTTTGGTCTTAGCAGAATTCCAAGGTAGCTCACAATACTGAAATCCTACAATATAAAAACTAAACATAGGGAACATTAGCACGGTATAATAAGCAATCTCAGGTGTTTAGCAGAAACTTTTCCTTGGCAACAGCGTAGAGCTTTTACCATTGTCTTCTGTTGGGATGACTTTTTAGCTTTTCAGTTTAGCTTACAGTCTCAGGATTTCATGGTGGTTTCCCATCTAACTACTAACCAAGCCCAACCCTGCTTAGCTTTTTGAGATCAGCCAAGCTCGGCTAGGAGCTACCATACAGATCAAACAAATAGCATATTTAAAAGTCAAGTCATCAGGGAGAGACCTGCCCTACCTCTCTGAGAAGGGAATTAATGAACTAAGATGCCACATTTGAGGAGGTCCAGCTCAGCATTCTATGGAGATGTCCTTTTGCTGGCAGCAGCATAAGGAGCAAAGTCCCTGATGATGCAGCAGGAGAATAGATTCATGAGGAAGAACCGGTCCTTTCAATATGCTGATTCCAAACTATTTAAGACAATAGCTTCCTGAATTCCCAGCCAGCAGCTTGCTTAACATTCTGGAAGTTTTAATTAACTTACTTAGTGGACATGGATTTGGAATGGCTCATTTAAAGTTTTGTGCATAATATATACCACCTTGACCTGAGCCCAGAAAGGAATTATAGCCAGTGATTAAACAAAACTGCAGTGAAGTGATCTGAAAAGCAAAACACTAGAAACACCTTTGGTTCCTGTGTTGTGTGCTAACTGAAGCTTCCAAATATTGTTTAGAATCCCCATAGAAGTGCATTATGGTATCCAATCTGGAAGAGTTTAATTCAGGAATAGACAATCTGGTCTCCTCTATATGTTTTGGATCAATGCCCATTAGTCCCAGGCAAGCATGGTTCATGGAAAGAGATACTGTATGTTCTCCAAATATCTACAGGCACAAGATTACCTGCCCATGGACGAAAACCTCTTTAACAGTGGCTAGATCTCCTTTCTCTTGGAAGGATATGGGGAATGGTGCATTTACCAGGTTTAGGAAGAGAATTTTATGCCAAGTTCTGTTTGCAAAGCCTAGAATTATGTCATCTAGCTGAGGAAGGAAGAAGAGGTTTAAATTACAGTTCATTGTCTAAGGGAACACCACTTTTTGGAGGCTCTCAAAGTAAAAAAAAAGTATATTTCTCCAGACTTAGGTTGGTGGTCCACCTTGTGAGAACTCAGAACATTTGCCATCTTGTTGTTTTCATTTCATTGAGAAATTAGTATTGACAAATGTGGCCATGAATCTAAGTGTATAAAAAGTGACAATTCCCAAATTAATTGCATGTCAAGAAAAACAAGTTCAATAGATCTGATTTTTTTTTTTTTTTTTTGATATGAGGAATGAGAAGTAAGTTAAAATGACCTTATCTAGAAAGGCAGCTCCCCAGAGTCAATTTCTGCTAGGTAGAGTTTGGGAACTGGTCTGGCAGTGCTCTGATAAGCTCTCTCTCTCTCTCTCTCTCTGGTGCCTTTCCTGAAGCAAATTCTATTTACTTTGTTACTTCCTTTGTTGCTTGTGTATTTCTCTTATCACTGTCTTCCCTAATTCCCATCTCGCCCTGCAAGCATTAATTTGTTTGCCTTAGTTGTGAGTGACCATCAGCCCAACTCCTCCTTGGGTGATTCAGAGGGAAGAGGAATTCCTCTAGTCCTCAGTAGGCCTAACCAGGAGAAGCCCTCTTCTGCAGCCAGGTTCTGATTTTGTCTCTTCCTGTAAACATGTGGTTTGTGGGTGTAGAGTTGCTGTTAACTAGGCAAAGGTGTTAGGTTGTGGGAGAAACAATGAGCTTCCCAATTCCATTAATTGGGTTGGTTCAGCAAGCTGCCCTCTCCTACCTGCCCCAACACTGTCTTATTCTTATTTTCCTTGTTTTTTTTTTTTTTTTGCTTAGGCCAAAAGAAGTCTACTTTGTGTCTCCCCAACTATGAACAAATTGTGCTTCAGGAGGCTAGCTCGCTGGGACTGCTTTCCTCTTCCTCAACATGTCAGAAGTCACCCAAGCGCTTCTCTTTCAGTTCTAGCTCCATCAGCCCCCAACTATCTTCCCCCACCAGCACCTGCACCCTTTCCCACAGTCCTCTCAGCCCCATCATGACTGAGAAATTCAACTGGCCTGATGTGCGGGAGCTGAGGTCCAGGTATTCCTGTCAGGTGGCGGTTGAGAAGTGCAGACCCCCACTAGTCAACAGAAGTTGCTCAGCACCTGAGAAAATGGTAAATGATGGTCAGATGCAGGTAGGATTCCAGTGCTCAAAGGGGCTTGCAAAAACAGATGTAAAAAACCAGCAATGGGAGAAGCAGACCTGCAGGAGAAAGGCCTCTCTTGATTCCATCCCCCAGGAACTTGTTTGTGACACTCAAAAGGAATTGTGTGTCACAGCAGAGGCCTCTTTGGAGAACAACCAACATGTGATTGTTGTGGAGAAGTTGCCCAAGGGGACTAATAAAGCCGATGAAAGAGAGCCAGAGATTCACTCCCCTTCAGCCCAAGAGAAGCTTTCTCTCAAAGCATTGGTGGAGCGGTACAAGTCTTATCAGGACTCAGGAGAATGTCACAGGCATGAGGATGATGTTCAGGAAGTGTGGTGGGAGAAAACAGCTGGCAGCCAGCACAACCTAGTAAAAAACCTAAGGGAGAAATTTCAGACCCTTAATTCTACCAGCTGAACATCTGCATTTCTTATTCCCATGCCTTTAGGTTTTCATATCCCTGTCTCTCCTTTGTGGATTACCATTCAGAATTCTCTTTGCCTGTTGTTCCTCATCATGCTTGAAATTTCTGGGAGGTTGCAACTGCCTTCAAGAAGCTGAAAAGTTTTTTTTTTAAATGCTCTCTTTAAACATCCGTGAACTTGAACCTGGATCTGACTTGCTGCTGACACTCCACCTGACAGCATTATTGGGCAGAATTCTTAATACATCTAGAAAAATCAGGGAGTTTCCAGTCAGAGCAGAAACAATACAGATCGATCTCCCTTTGGGCATGTTCCTCCCTTCAGGAACAGGCATATTTGGGAATTCTTGCTTTGTCAAGCCAGAGCAAGATGAACATTGCTCAGTCTCTTAGGAAAATAAGTTATTGTTCTAAGTCCTTGTTTTTAAAAGAATGTACTTTTTACTATGGCTCTGGTTGATTCCAGGCCTCCCAGCTTGAGAACATGCAACCTAATACTATTTGTGTACATATTTGAATCTGTACGCACTGTGCAATAACCACTTTTGACCAGCGAATACTGCTTTGACCTCTTTACTGTGGGGGAGGGATATAATTGGGGAAGATTGCAATAACTGATTTTTGTACCACATTTCCTATGCACAAAAAAGCTACAGAGCTGATTGGCAACTCTTGAAGTCAGTGACCTCTCTAAGATCAGCACTACGAAGGACTGACGCTGGGGTATTAATCCATTGGGATTCTAGGACATTTCAAGTCACATTACTTCACTTTAGCCCATCTTCCTAACATAATTTATCTTGCATTAAAATACCTTCTGAGCAAAGAAATCCTACGAGGTAAAAAGTTCCCCTCCCCTTCCAACATGAAGGAAATAAGTGGTACCCACTCCAGGGCTGACATGTTTTCCTCTCATTTCCAAGGCAGATTGGCAGTTTGCATCCCACAAATCCATAGCCTCTGTCAGAACACCACCTTTTTTTTTTCTGTCATGGAGCACTATTGTTTGAGGAGCACTGGTTGTGAATCTCTTGCAACCTGGTGGTGGAAACAAGGTTGTGCCTCTCTTGAAGCAGAGACTTCTCTGCCCTTGGAAATCTAATCATTCTTTTAGCCCTTGGAATGCCCTTCTCAGTATCAGAGGAATCTGAGGTGCAGTTAGAGTACTTTCGCCAAGGGCCAATGCTGCTTGAGAGATGCAGTCCAACCGATGCCTACTATGATAGCACTGTAGCCTGAGTTGATGGAACCACCAAAGATTCTGAAGTGATCCTGAGTGTGGCAGTGGGTTTTCCATCACCTGCAGAAAACATTGAGCGAATCTTTACACTGAAGGTATTTCTTCACCACAGAAATCACTATGACATTCATAACATCACAACTTTGTAAGGTATGTCAAATGGTATGAAAGTATCCTTTATGTTTAAATTGAGATAGTGGATCATTTAAGCATGCTGCTTAACTGACTTCAGAAGGAACTTCTCCCATGATGGTTTATGAACAGAAATTACACACACCCCAAAAAATTACAGAGCCAGGAAAAGCTTATTTGTTCATTTATTAGAAAAAAAATGTTAAATTGCTTCTGAAGCACATTCTGAAGCTTTAGCTCTTTTCTCTGGACAGTGGAAGCACATTGGAAGCAGGCAGAACGTGATGCCTAGCTGTGAAAAGAGGATTAACTCCAGCCACCAGCTGTAGGAGAGGCTACTTCAGCTCTTGACACTCTGAAGCACGTGTGTTCTGGGCCTGGTCACATGACATTCCCTTCTAACACGCACTGACTTGCATAAGTGGGATTGTGGAGAGCAGTTTAACAAAGAAGAGCCCAGATGGGGTAAGGCTGCAAGTCACCAGGCAGCAAGTGGATCCTATGGGATAATGCTAACACCTTTGGTCTGTAATAGGTAAGAAGAGCACATTGCTGTGAGAGACAGTCAACTCTACCCACTGCCTACAAGAGAGAGCGCATTTGTAATGGGTCCAGAAGCCCAGATCATGACAGATTAAAGAAACAGGATGGAAGAAAATGCACCTAAAGAATACAGCCACTTTCTATGAGCAGATAGTACAGGCAGGGCAGTGGTCCTCGTAAAGCAGGAATAGCCTTAAAGAGTATTTTAGTCGTGTGTTTATTTTGGTTATCTGAAAATGGGCAGTGTACTACAAGTTTAAACTTGGGAGTGACAGGTGAAAATGTCCTCCAAGAAAGCAATGAAGAGGAGCTTGCTATACACATTCCCGAGTGCAAAAATGTACAACAAAAATGCATTTAAACAAAATGTTCAATAAAAACTGTTCTGGTGGTTTTTGCAAAAGAATCAGTTGAGCACATGCCAAATTTCATGTGCTTGAAGTTACTTTGAATGTAAAAACAAATTTACTGAATCCATAGTACTCCTTTTCTGTTGCCTGAGAGCAGCTTTACACAAGGTAAAACAAAACTCTGTAGTGAAGTTACAACCTCATGCCTCCTTTCTTTGGCTTAACTTGATCTGTGCTATAATAAAAGTGTGCTGCTTAGTATACCTTTTTTCCTATAAGCATAGATTGGAAGAACAGAGAAGAACCCCTTCTCCCTATACCCTGATATGGATTAAGATCAAAGGCGCTCTTAATCCAGAAGTGATTGGGAACAAATAGACTTGAAAGCTGCTTGACTGAGGTGGCCAAACCACAACACTGCTCAATTTAATGAGCCCATTTGCTCACAATGACTTGTTCATTTGACCTACAAACCCAAACTTCAGTTTGGCGTTTTACGAGACTTTATACAAAGTTAGGCAGCCTTCATATAACAGCTTTCTGTGCCTCCTACTCTTAAACGTACGCTGGGAAAAAGTTGGCAGTGATGCTTCAGAATAGTTTTGGGAAGGAAAATCCACAACGCAGATCATTATAGTACTACTTTTTAAAAATTAGTTGCACTAACGTCAAATGTATTATGGAGCTGTAAAAAGGGTATATCGCCTATCCATTACAATCCAGGCAATTTAGAAGAGCACAGCATTTGGAGAGGCAACAAAAAGGAACAGAAGAATCTAAAAGCTTGGTTCTCAGGACCTATATCCACGCTCACCGCAATTCATATTAAGCAAAGAGAGAGTTCCCCCTCACGCACTTTTAGTTGTAAAACTCCCAGTAGTGTCTTCACTTACAGTATCCTTTCAAATAAACCAAAAGCCCCAAACCTTTCTGTGCATGATGCTTATTGAATATGCTCACTCCAGGAGTTGTAATTATGAAATGCCCCTAGGTTAAGGCACTTTTAGAATGGTATGTCGTCATCCCAAACCAAAATTATTAAGTTTAATGAGCCCTAGGGGTTGGATGTTGAAGAGAGAATTAAAGAATGGAAGTCTGGCTTGCTTTATAAGAACTGAAAATCCCCATCCGCAATAGCATACTTGTCAAGAGGCCACTGCAGGAACAAAAGTCCCTCAGGCCTCTTAATCTCACATGCAATTGGGTCTCCAAGAATGTCTTCCAATAAGCAATTCGGCCGAGATGCTCTTTGCCCTTTGCACTGAATTTGCGCCTTGGGTCGGGGGCTTGTGGCACTTCATAAAGGAGGGCCAGGAGTATCTATTTTAAAGAGCCATTTGCAAACACACCACAACAGACATTGCTGCAGAAGAGAGAAGCTGGGGAAAGCGCATGCTCAGCAAAACACGTTCCACAAGGGAACCACAGAAGAGCCACTTGCTTCTGGCAAGCTGAGCCAATACAGGGCAGATGTTTTTAGAAAGCTTGTGGGTAGGCACGGCACCTGCACTCTAGTCACAAAGGGTATGTACTTTGCCATAAAGAATAGGATTAATAAAAATCTCACTATGTAACATGGAGCAAAATCCAGCAAAAGTTGGTTGCAAGTTAGGCCCACTGAACTCTCTCAATTGGGCTAGTGGGGGAAATGCATAAGTGATATTAGCTGGATTGTGCTCATAGTGTTGCGTAGAAAGTGAATATGATTTATTTCCTATGTGTGTATTTCTACAAATATCTCAATTCCAAACAATTTAGTGCATATGTCTGAGTATAGATAATTTCATTTTCAGATTGTACTCTGGATCCACTATAACCATCAGGGTTTTTGCCTGCAGTTTATTGGGTGTGGACTGAACCCCTGGGTTGAAAGAATACTGTGCTTTATGACATGAATGTGTGTAGCTAGATTGCAGCTCTCTACAGAGAGAAGCATTTGGCCACCTGAAACTGCCTTCTGACAATCCAGCATGAATGCTGAAATAAGCCAGGAGTTGGAAGAAGGCATGCTGCCTTTGTTCTTCTGAGAGAGAGAGAGACTTCTATGTGGTGATTCTACGCCAACAGGAGAGGGGGAAATCAGCTTACAGGAACCTGAGCGTTTGGTAGTGATCTGGAGATACAAAGAAAGGGAAACTGCTTCAAGACTGCACACTTTTTTCATTGTCTTTTTGACTAGCTAGGTATCTGTTCCACTTCTTTTCTCTGTAATGTTCCTGAAAATCCACACAGCATTGTTCTCTTAAACAGTACTTTTCTGGAGAGATGTCAGTTTGGTCAGCCTTGCTGAATTTTACCATCTCAGTCAGCCATCCCAGAATATGCCTCTCCCAGCTCTGCTTTGGAGAACACTGCTTGTCCTGAAGCAAGGATGCTGCTTTCTTCCCTGAAACATTGGCTTTGTGCCATCTGGGGAGATGTGGTGAAAAATGAAGAGGAGGAAGTGAGATCCGAGATCTGTGTGGGGAACAGTGCTGGGTGGTGGCAGGAGTGCCCAAGGAGACCCGTGCACGCAGATTTTCACTATGCACGTTAGCACATAGGCATCTGACTGGAGCAAGCGGCTATTTCTTTTTGGGAAAGAAACTGAATCTCTTCTCTTTATCTTTCTTGGTCAGGTTCACATCTGTGGTAGTGATGGGAGGCAGAGGGAGACTCTGAGCCTTGGATTTAATGCTTTGGGAGTCAATTATTGCTGTGCTGAATCCCAGTAGCCAGGTGTGCATCTCATCCTGTTGAACAGGGACAAAACAAAAACAAAAAAACAAGCCAAATCAGCCAAAAACCGGGGTCCCCCATTTCAGTTGCAAGATGCTATAACCAGCAAAAATGCTGTCCCCTGAAGAATGAAAAATGTACTTCAGAATAAGAAACTATGAATTTCTATTTAATACAGTGATTCCAATAATTTCCTCACAAACAGTCAAACTCATTGGAAAGTTGTAAATGTCCCCCTAATGGGCTGGAATAGCTGAAATGAAGGAAATCAAAATATTAAAATTGAACAAATTAGCCAAGAAACTAGATGCAATGAGAATGATTGACTGAACTATATAATCCTATGAACACTTACCTAGGAGTGAGTCCCACTGAAATCCTACTTCATAAGACTTACTTTGAGTGTCTGAGTTTATATATTAAAGCATCTGCTTATTCAACCTGCTCTTGAATCTCTGCCTGAAGAGGGACATTCTTCCTGCTTCCCTTTGATTGGAAATCAAGCCTCAAAATGACATTTTTATAAATCTACATGATTTTATGTTCTTCTGATGCTGGTGCAAGTCCACAGAATTTGCAGGCTGGAGAAACCATCTAAGTGTTCTTTAAGTAGAAAAGTAGGCTAAACACACTTGAAATAAATGAATACATTCATTCTCTCAATGTACAGGAGGAGCCACAGAATCAATAGCATCTAACACACTGTCCTCAAAAAGCAACACCACTCATTTGAGTGCTCTGTTTTTCAGAGCTATTCCTTGATAACCAGCTCCAATCATTCAGAAGTCTCTTTTTTTCTTTCAGAATAAAATATAAACTTACTTTGGCTCCTTTCTATTCAAGTAAGTGTGTCCGACTGGCTTTGACATTCTCAGTGTTGTTTAGGCACGCCAAAGCATTTGAGTAGCAAAATGACAGTGATGACCCTTAATCATCTGACAAAAATATTCAAACACTTACCTCATCTTTGCCATGGAAGAGCCATTCACTCCCATTGCTAAGTCTGCAAAAGATAAGAATCTGAAAATACTACAGGATCATCTTTTGGGGGGGGGGGGTCACATGTTTTTTGCACTTCAAGGGACAGCTCGTGTGTTGGAGAATATAAACGTACAATACCACACAGTTTAACAATTAAAGCTTTAGGGTCTTGGAAGATGCCAAAATATCCAGTCTCCCCAGTTTTAAAGGAAGGAAGCAATCCTTTGTCTCTCCTTAAGAGAAGTAGTGCTTCTGGCAAAGCTGCATAGAATGTACAGTGGGCGGCGGCAGCGGCAGCAGCAGCAGCGTTACATGGAGTAAGTTAGAAACCAAACTGCTTTAAGATCAGTAGGGAATAAGCTTCATTACTTCTGGCCTTATCTACTCTTAATCCTAGTCCTGCTTGGATGCTGGAAAGCAATCCTTTGCATGCTTTTAAGTTAAGTGTGAAAAAGGTAGTATGCCTCTGAGTTAACTTTATGTCAGTTCATGTTCATACAAAACAATGGATGCTCTTAGACGCAGCCTGCCTTACCTCAACTTGAAGACATGTTTCTTCTTCTTGTAGTCTGCAGCTACTTCACAGAGGGCATTCTTCAGCCGGAAAGGTTCCTCTCCGTGGTAAGGCACACCTAAAGCCAAACTCTTGGCATCCTTATAGAAGGTCAACTCACTGTTCCTGAGCACACAGTATAATGTGTTCCAGGACCTAGCACAAAGTAAGAAATATGCCTTATCATGGGAGAACCAGAGTAAGTTAAGAAACCAAACTGCTTTAAGATCAGTGGGGAATAAGCTTCATTACTTCCAATTGGACTGAATTCTGATGAAACATGGGGCAGGTTTGCACTGCATGATTCCCACTTGTCCATATTCAGAAGTCAAATAGATACATTTGTTTTATTCTTTCCCAGCTGATTTCTGGAATGAAGCAGTTGGGTTGATCTTAGTTTATATACAAAACTGTGGATAGTTCTGAGAAAAGCATATCCAGACCTGCTTATTTATTTTTAAAAATGTTCTCTATTAAATAAAACAGATTATTATTAGCTTGGCCAGTATTCAAGATTATTTATGCAGATTGATCAATGAGTTTAACAAAACAACCTTTATGGCCTTTTGTAGCTGATGGCTGAATCTCCCAACAGGTCTCTGGGTCTTCAGACCCCAACTCCACCTCCTGCTTTTGGGTAGTGGCTCGGTAGTTCCTGCGGCCGCCAACTACTTTCTAATGGGCAACTCACCTGGCATCAACCGCCTAACCCTCTTGTGCTAACTTTTGGGCAATTAAAAGGTCACCATGTAAAAGTTGAAATAATTTCTATAATGTCAGCTGCTGGCCATATGGCACAGGGGAGCGGCAGCTAGAGCTGTCAGCCATTCTTCTCACCTCAAAGGAGATAAAGTCAAACTTTATTTAAAAAAAAGAACATGTAAAATATAAAGATATTTTTGTAATTTTAAATATTAAAATAAAAACATTCAGTGTTGCAAAAGAAAAATGACAGAGCTACTCAAATGACAATTGTATAGCTGGAAATGTAATTAAAAAGAGGAAAAAAATCTAATAGGAAATCCAATGCTCTAGTCAGAGCGAAGATGGTAATGATCTGCTACAAATAAAACATTCTCTCTGGAGAGATACTAGATGGAGACAGATTGACAGAGAGACAGGGTGTTCAAATGTTATTACAAATCATAATTAGATTATAAAGAACACATACTATATTTGAACCTAGCCTGAAATATGGAATAATGGCTGAAATTATACCAGCTCACTAATTTATATAGAGAAATCACAGAACAAGACAATGAGATTTAAGAACTACACAGAAAACAGAAATTAAAACCTAATGCCAGTTTCTGGCTAAATATTTTCCCTATTTCTACAGAAAAAAAACAACTAAAGAAGATGTTTTGCCTGCTTTAATTACCTGAACTTGCTCCAGATTCCTGGAAATTGCACTTTAAACAGAGGCTGTTAGGGAGATAGTAAACCCTCTTTTCCAGCCTCAGTCCATTCTGTCCTTGTTTTAAAAGGACCAAACTGTTACTATCTCCAGCAGACAGATGGACAGGGATATCTGTGTACATGACAGAAAGCCATTTATATCTGTAGAGATGTGTATTGTAACTGAGTCAGGGATATGTATTGTTAGTAAGCCTGCAGTCTTACAGGTACTGGAAAGTAGGCTATATTCAGTATATCTATGTAATTATTTTTTCTCCAGAAAGCCTGAGATGAAGCCTTGACACCTACAGATATTGGAGACTGTGATGCCCTCTGGCAAAAGTCACAAACAGCATATAAACCACTTTATTTCCCCAGTTTGCTAAAATGAGGATTTAGAAGAGATACAGACTTTCCCTGCTGCTGAACTGAAAAGGTCCCCACCCACCCTTGATTCAGCAAAGTGTTACCCCATTGCCAATCCCTATCTTGGCTTTACTGCCTCTGTTTCGTCACTATAGCTATCTAATTGCCCTCTAAGGCAATGAGTGAGAGCATCTAACATATCTTACATATCCTGAGGCTGCCCTTCAATGATGTTCAAATAAGGTGGGGAAATGTTACTTTAATACCTGTACAATTTTAAGCTAGCACTCTCATGGGTTGGGGATGAGATGAAAATCATGGGGACATGACAGAAAAAAGATGTTGACAGGGCATGTTTATGCCATAGTTAGCTGCAAGTGGGGAAAGGCCCATAATGTTTTTGGGTAGAGTTAAGTGAAATTGGAAGACAGCTTGGAGGGTAGATGAAGAGTTGCAGATAATGCTTTCTGAGAAACTGATGTAAATCTAGTGATTTTCTGCCAGTTATAAAAAGATAATTTTGCTGATACTCTATCCGTACATTTGTAAACAAAACAAATCCAAGAAATGCATCATAAGTCACCAACATTTCTCATCCAAAGAAAACAACTATGTATCCTTGTCCCTATTACTTCTCATAGCTTGGTGGAATGAAGACCGTATATGTAACATAAGCCAGTTCTTAAACAACAGCATGGTAAAAGGAGTCTCTATTGGGAAAAATGGCAAGACACATTTTCTTTCCATAAATGATAGCATTTTAAAAGTAGAATTTTTACTCTCACGTTTATTGTTCAGGAAGATCAATAATATCAATAACCTTTGTGAGACATTGAATTATGTTGATGAGGAGTGAAGCTGAATCTAAGCACTCATACAGTTAAGTATTTTGGCTTTCAGAACATTTTGGTGGGGTTAGCAGGTTTTAAATTTTAAAAAAATTACAGCCTGTGGCTTTACTTTCTGATGATATAGTAAATGTGCAATGGCATTTTCCAATCCTTCACTGCCATCTCTCAACTATGACACAGCAGTATGTTCAGTCGGTAAGTCTAGATGTTTGTATAGGTTTATGAGAATGATGGGAAGTACCTCATCTTCTGAAATTGCTTCCTGATGCAAAGATACCTATATCTTGCCTTTCTGGCTGGCAGTTGTGACCTAAGGAATTCTGGCACCACTAAGCTTCTTCAGTGCAGCTGCCTTAATCCACAAAGACATAGTGAGGAAAATCTCATCCATATCATACTCTTTTCACTACTATTTTTTTCTAATGCAATCAGGAAACATGGGTGTTTCTGTTCCTACACAGCTATTGATCTCTCCTTCTGGCACAGCTCAAGCTCCTGAGATATATTCCCATCTGCAGACTTAATGATATTGTGCTGTGACTTATAAATATTTATCCTTTGTCCTAAACTGCTGTGAATTCATAGTTGACATTTTCTGCAGAAAACAGCAAAAGATTAGAGACAGAGCAATATGGAAGTTCTTCCAATATGTGGTTTAAAAACAGATCAGAGCCATACAACAATTATTTGTACCTGTTTGAAGCCCTCTTGTTAGGTGCCTCTAGGTCATGCTTCCGCCCCAAATAACCCTCAAGTTGAACACTGTGAGATCTGTCCATCTGTGCTGGAAGGGTTGCTGTCTCATCAATCTCACTCACTGGGGTCTGGGCCACTTTAAAAAGAGATTCCTTTGTGGAAGTTTCTTCGGTGTCCATGTTGAGCTCTGTCTCAGGCAGTTTGTCTTCAGACAGCTCTTCCGGGGCTATTTCATGACCCGTCTCATCTTCTTGCACCTGCTGTAAACATGAATATGAGAGAAAGCTGAAATAAACGCAGGAGCAGTACAGTATGATGCTGGTATCAGGGGTTAGGGATGGCCTATGCAATTCCAATGAAGCAGTTAATTCTTCACATTATCTAAAATAGGTTGAGATGACAGTATTCCTCCTCAGAGAGCAAAGGATAGACATATTTCAGAAAGATCCCTCCCTCCGTCCTTCCCATACATATGGAGAATTAGTCCAAAAATGATAATTGTTTAGGATTGCCCTCTCCTTAGGATACTGGACTACAATATGCTGGATTTTAAGTCAGGGTAGAAGCACTTAAGATTCCAAAGCACTCCATTAGTACTACAAGGCTTTTACTCAATTTTTTTCAGATACCACGAAAACCAAAGCATCCCAGCTCTTTCTCGCAGTCCTTGAACAATGTGTGTGAGGAAGCAAGCTTGCAGCTCCTCCATGCAGCAGCATGGTTGGTCTAAGGCTGTGTCCCGTTTGCATCTAGACGTCATAGCAGAACAAAGAGATTGCATATGTATGTTCCTATGTCCTCCATGACACTGTCTTCATCTCATTCTTACCCATGGGTGAGAGAGGCTTAGGTTCCTCTTAGATATTCTGATGTTAAGCCATCAGCAACCTCCAATAATTTGAAGATTTGTAAACTCTGATCAGTCAGATAACCCCTAGGATGGGAACGGCTTGTAGCTATTGGTCACTTCAGGCTGGTGTAGCATATCTCCTCTCCTTCTGTCCAAAACACAATGCTCTGCTGCCATTTTTGTTTTTTCCACCCATGGAAAGAGCTGAGCACAGCAGCTCCCTACAGCCAACTGAACATCTGACTGGTGGGCTTCTTCATGCTTAAATCCTCTGAAACAAGCTCATGCATGCTAAAGCAGGAGACCCACCTCCTGCAGACCCCTGCAGCTCATGCACACCTTTGAGAGAACTGCTTCGTTTACTGGGCTCCCCCCCACCCCAGTTGTTTGGTGGGCTTTTCTGGAGTGTGGTTTTATGTGAAATCATAGAAGATTGTGATTGTTTCCCCCCACCCCAACAAGCAGTTACCTGTGAATTTGAGGGGGTTATTGCATCTTTATATTGGGGCCATGGATGTAGAGATCAGTTGCTGCAGTGTGGTTGCCTTTGCAGATTAGTCTGAAGATTAGCTAACTAGGAGGGGCTGTTTGCCTAATGAAGTTACCTGCCCATGTCCCCATCAGCCTTCTGTGAGTTATTTGTTTCTGCTGGAAGGATGGAGGTATATATTTGTACATTTGAACACTTTTGTGGTTTACATGAAATGTTACATGTTACGTGCAGCTAGCTGATCTGTGAACGTTACAAATGTGATACCTTATTTTATAGACAGTTAATCTAATTAATTCACTTGATACATTTTTTAATCTTGGACGGGCATTTTTTCCAGGGTGTACACACACGAACACACATAGTTTATATGTTACGGATATGTATGTTATATGCACATATTCAGGAAGGGGGGATTTCCAGAAGTGATTTAATCTACAGATGGTAACCCTAGATTGACAAAATGAGGAAACTGGACATTGCATGATTTTCTGTCTGTGCTTATTTTTCTTTTGTTTGCCCTTCCTTTTCAGGGGAAATTCATGGCCATTATCCGCTCAGGTAAATGCAACTGATACTCTGAAAGACAGATTAAAGTTCTATAAAGTAACACTAGATTGCTCTCTCTTGCATGTAGAAAAAAAGATCCTGTATGTAAAGACTGAGCAAAAGTTAGGTGAGAGCCCTCACGTGCTAATTCTCTACACTGACTGCTCTGAAGGCACAATCATGTGATTGTACTACCTCCGTTTTTTCTGACTAGAGGTTAACTGTAGGGCTCAGAAATGCTATCCCACTTCTTTTGATCCTCAAATTCCAGTTGTTCTAAGATACTTACCTTACAAAGTCTACAAAACCAATGGGAATGGAACTGAACCATTTTAGGCTAGTTCAAACACTTGGCTTCCTAAACTTGTGGTAATGCTGGGACAAAATAGATTTAGTATCTAGCAAAAATAGAGAGAGAATTTCTTGTTTAGAAACAAGATGGCCCAGAACCTGCTGTACTTCCTATTGGTTAAAAATGTTTTAGTGAAGACTATGATAGGAACATCCCTACCACTAAGCTAAAATATGGTGAGCTAGTGGATAGTTCAAGGAGTTGTGTGCATCTAGCAAGTATAGGCAAATTATGGTTCACCGTGTTGGTTAAACCCAGGCAACTGGATTAATGTACTAAACTACGGTTCAGTTAACTGTTTCTAACTTGTAGCTCTCGAACCGTGTCCTTCACTGTCTTATCTTCATTTAGTAAAGAAACGTAAGAAATTATGTCATGTTTAGTATTTATCTCCAAGTGACAGAGCATGAAATAAAATAAGTGCAAAGGAAATGTTTATATCCCATCTTCCATTTTTTTCTATCAAACATTATCAGGAAATGCATTAAGCAGCACAGTCAGTGTCAGTCAAGCATGTCTACAATATATGGTTAGACCTTTAGAGTTGGTTTAATAGTCTCCCCCTTCCTTTGAAACGCTACTAGGGGAGCAGTGATTCAGGATCTCTATGAAAAAGCTTCTCTGCACCCTTCACTGAACATCAATTCTCAGGGTCTTTTGCAGAAAGCATGAAAGTTACACTGATGCAAAATACTGATTCTACTGGTGATATATAGTGTAAGTTGGTGCTGTTTTGATTACAGTTTGCTTTAAACTTATTATTGTGTTGGAAACTACTATGAGGGCCCTATGTAGGATTTTTTTTAAAACACCTTTCACACTGCTCCTGTCTGTGCTCCTGCACTCTGAAGATGCTGGTCACAGATCCTGGCGAAACGTTAGGAAACAGAACCTCCAGAACATGGCCACACAGCCCAGAAGATCCACACCAACCTTTCACATAGATACAGGCAAGTTAAAAAGCATGGTCTACTGAAGCCTACAAGACTTTACCCTAGCTGTATCAAATATATTGCCTTTGGGTCAAACATTGGGAGTAACTGACAAAGTACAGATCAAGATTGTATAGTTTACTGCTCCAATAAAGAATGACTTCCATTAGGAGCTCTAGGGTCAACACTCCTCCTACATGCTGCCCAGATACAATGTGCAATCTTTTCCTTCCCTATTCAGAAATCCCATTACATTTTGTTAAACTATATTTCCCAAAACTGGAATTCCTCAATTTGTAAAGAACTCTAGATATATCATGCCAGAACTGTTGTGAAAAGGGTGATTATATATTCCTGGAAGAACGTATTTGTGCTAGACACTAAAAGCTGACCTAATGAAATTTGTCAACTCTGTCTTTGAATTATTTCTATCTTGAAGGAGAGGAAAGACTAGACAACATGATTCCATATAGTCTAGCTTCAGTTCATTGTTAAGAACTGAATAATTTATGATGATACTGGAAAAAGTAATATAATTGAATAGTCTGCTATTTTTATTATTTTTTGTCCTTTTTAAGTTTTGTTTGCTTTTTTTGGAACCATTTTTCCTTTATTTTAAATTAGGTTTTTTAAAAAGCATAAAATTATACAGTAGTAAAGTATATAGTTTTGCATATAATAATATACACAAATGTTATTAACTGCTATGGATTTTTTTCAGAAAAATTTAATTGTAATATTTTAAACACTTTTCAAAAAACAATTAAAACGGGACATCAGAAATGGAAGAGGAAGGATTGCTACATAAAATGATGTTGCAGGGGGATAGTTTGGTGTTTATAAACCTTACATGGGTATAATGCCTAAACAGCCTAAGTTTGAGATATATGGACAGGATCATGATTGTCAGATGCATATTTGGAGGCCCTCTAATAAAAAATAGGAAAGCAGGTGCATCTTTGTGATATGAAATTGATGAACCCACAATGCATGTATTATGTACAAAGCCATAGTGAGACTATGGATCAAGGCATGCATTTCATCTCTTAATAAGAAAAGGTGGTCACCAAGACCCAAAGCCAATCTTGACCCTGCTTCCTGTGTTGATTCGCAAGCATAATATTTGTATAAAATAAGTCTCATTAAATTCAATAGGGCTTACATTCAGGTAAGTATATATAGGATTATAGTTGAAGACATTTGTACTTGTCTATATATGACTATACTTCACATACAATATACAGCAAATCTGTGCTCAATGGTCCTTTCCATTGCTGTCTCTCTCCTCTACACAGTCCACCCCAACTATGGAATATTCTGAGACACCTCTATGTTGTCTTCATGGTTCTTCCAGCAGGAGTCAAAGATAGGTATTGTCTCATGTTTTCAGTCCTCTCTATATTTCTGCTGCTATATTGTGCTTAAGTGGTTTTTATATCTGTGATATTTATAAATCATGTTGTGATAGCCTCTGCTGCTTTTAGATGACTGTTTAATTTCTGTTCTGACTAGACTTCATGTCTTTTAATGTTATGGCATAGAAGAGTCATATGGGCCTAATAACATTTAAGAATAAGATCAAACAAAGAAGTGTATTAAGAGAGATTGGGGATATGGAAAATGCGCTCAACAGAGTTTATTTTCCAAATCCAGCAAGTAAACTCCATGAGTCAAAATGGGCTTTTGTGTTGTGCCAAAGAAAATGTAAATTTTATTTATTTATTGAATTTGTACTCTGCTGCAATCTCAGAGGCTTCCTCCAAAGGAAATCACATCTTGCTTTGGGCTCAATTAACCAGATAGATGTATCTTTTTATTGCACAGGGAGGAATTCATAACCTGTGAACTATTTTGAGAAAAAAAGTGGTGGTGCTTTATAACTTTATATTTTGATACCTTGTTTTTTATAAGTAGGCTTCAGGTAAATTACCATCCAGATGGTAATCATTATACAGGTGGTGAAAATACTTATCCAAAACCATCGTATGAATCAAAACTGATGACTTTGACTTTGGAGCTACTTTTGGTTCAAATTCTAAAATTCAAGCCTCAGCCCTAAATTAGACACTTCATTTTATAAGGAAGGGAAAAAAGTGGGTTGTTCATTAAAGTCTCTTTGTACAGCATAAAGATCTGGTTAGCTGATTCTAATGCCTCAAGGAGACAGGCATTTACAAAGTAACCATTGCTTTAATTCTCCTGTAAACATGAAGATATCAACTCTCTGTTGACACAGCAAATCCTGTCTATGTATACAGGTGAAACTCGAAAAATTAGAATATCATGCAAATGTTCATTTATGTCAGTATGGCAACTCAAAAGGTGAAACCAATATATGAGATAGACGCATTACATGCAAAGCGAGATATGTCAAGCCTTACTTTGGTATAATTGTGATGATTATGGCGTACAGCTTATGAAAACCCCAAATTCACAATCTCAGAAAATTAGAATACTGTGAAAAGGTTCAATATTCTAGGCTCAAAGTGTCCCACTCTAATCAGCTAATGAATCCATAACACCTGCAAAGGGTTCCTGAGCCTTTCAATGGTCTCTCAGGCTGGTTCAGTAGGAATCGCAAGCATGGGAAAGACTGCTGACCTGACAGTTGCGCAGAAAACCATCATTGACACCCTCCATAAGGAGGGAAAGCCCCAAAAGGTAATTGCAAAAGAAGTTGGATGTTCCCAAAGTGCTGTATCAAAGCACATCAATAGAAGGTTATGTGGAAGGGAAAAGTGTGGGAGAAAAAGGTGCACAAGCAGCAGGGATGACCGCAGTCTGGAGAGGATTGTCAGGAAAAGTCCATTCAAAAGTGTTGGGGACTTTCAGAAGGAGTGGACTGAGGCTGGAGTTAGTGCATCAAGAGCCACCACACACGGACGGATCCTGGACATGGGCTTCAAATGTCGTATTCCTCTTGTCAAGCCGCTCCTGAACAACAAACAACGTCAGAAGCGTCTTACCTGGGCTACAGAAAAAAAGAACTGGTCTGTTGCCCAGTGGTCCAAAGTCCTCTTTTCTGATGAGAGCAACTTTTGCATCTCATTTGGGAACCAAGGACCCAGAGTCTGGAGGAAGAATGGAGAGGCACACAATGCACGATGCTTGAAGTCCAGTGTGAAGTTTCCACAGTCTGTGTTGATTTGGGGAGCCATGTCATCTGCTGGTGTTGGTCCACTGTGCTTCATTAAGTCCAGGGTCAACGCAGCCGTCTACCAGGAGATTTTGGAGCACTTCCTGCTTCCTTCCGCAGACGAGCTTTATGGGGATGCTGACTTCATTTTCCAGCAGGACCTGGCACCTGCCCACACTGCCAAAAGTACCAAAACCTGGTTCAGTGACCATGGGATTACTGTGCTTGATTGGCCAGCAAACTCGCCTGACCTGAACCCCATAGAGAATCTATGGGGCATTGCCAAGAGAAAGATGAGGGACATGAGACCGAACAGTGCAGCGGAGCTGAAGGCCGCTATTGAAGCATCCTGGTCTTCCATAACACCTCAGCAGTGCCGCAGGCTGATAGCATCCATCCCACGCCGCATTGCGCCAGTCATTGCTGCAAAAGGGGCCCAAACCAAGTACTGAGTACATATGCATGCTTATACTTTGCAGAGGTCCGATATTGTTCTATTTCCAATCCTTGTGTTATTGATGTCATGTAATATTCTAATTTTCTGAGATTGTGAATTTGGGGTTTTCATAAGCTGTACGCCATAATCATCACAATTATACCAAAGTAAGGCTTGACATATCTCGCTTTGCATGTAATGCGTCTATCTCATATATTGGTTTCACCTTTTGAGTTGCCATACTGACATAAATGAACATTTGCACGATGTTCTAATTTTTTGAGTTTCACCTGTATGTGCATCAATATCTGCATATGGTATATCCTGAAACTTTGGCATAATTAAGGATAAACTCCATGGTACACAGACTCCAAGTTAAATATTTTCAGAGACATCCAGGCATTGTATGTTTCTCAGTAAGCCTTTTGCAGTAGACTCAAACCCTGTTTCAAAATAACATGGATCCTTTTAGCAGGCAGTTTCTTGCTTCCTCACTATTTCATGTGATTCCCAGCAAAACATGTATTCTACTGACATACAACATGGAAAAGACACCTACATAATCATACCATGAAAGACAATGATGTTAAAAGAATTAAATTATTGGATAAAACAATTTGCCCAAAAGGTATTCCCTGGCAAAATGCTTTCAGAGCTTCTCTCTCATCCTCTTTAGGATACAATTCTTCTGTGTTGTCATCCACTGGCTGCCCAGGATTTCTCACAGTGCATTATTTTCTACTACTGTGGCAGAAGATACTGACAAAGCCAAGCTGTTAAGATTATAAAACCACAGCTGTTCATTCTAGCTATCTCTTCTGTGCCTCTGGTTTTCTTATAGTGTTACAACTAGCTTTCTTGGGAACATAGCAGTGACCACACTTCATAAAAAATATTTTTGTGATTATAGCATATAGAATGTGGCATATGCTTGCTGCTCTTTTTGTGATTTGCCACAAATCTAATATACTTCATAGTGAGTCTCATCAAATCCAGTTGCTGCATTATTGCTGGTGATCAGGTTAACAACCATAACATTGTCAGGCTGGAAGCAGATGGAGAAAGAAGCCACAGAAGCCACATTTGACAGGACTGGTAATTCCACAGATGTGTATAATTTGTCTTGGCAAGAGAAATGGTTCAGCAGAGACAGAACTATGGTTCAAGCAGACAACATAGAAGAAGTCAGTGATAGCTTTTCAGAAATCAAAGTTCAAGACAGGCCGAAAAGCCTGTGGGACAGAATTAGGAGAAGGCTCATGATCTTTGAAGCTTAGGGGCATTCTGCAGGAAAGAAAAGATGGAGATTTTAAATGGAGAAAGAGATAATGCCTTAGTGATAGAGTGTTCCATATGTCTTTTGAGGACACTCTAGTGAACTAAGAAAAGGAAAATGGATGAAACAGAATGAAATATAGCTGGAGACAAAAGAACACAAAGGATTTCATAAGCAAGTTGTATAAAAGAACATTATAATGACTAAGGAGAAGTAGTAGTGAAAGAAACAGATAACGAAGTCCGAGCACAAACAATTGTCAGTGAGAAGCATAAACACTTGCAGAAGAATAGGCAACATTCCCAGCTTCTGGAAACTACATCAGCACCCATTGAAAAAAGAGCTATAAAGGCAACAGCTGTTCCTGCCAGCTCTTCACAGGATCAGACTGATAAAGACTTGCCCAGGTAGAATGCCTCTGTTTAAAGATGATACAATCTGCTCCCCAAGTGTAAAAGGAATACTGCTCTGGAGTGATGAGGTGGCCCACTCTGTTGTTTTCACACCCAAGTATTGGAGTAGAGCTGGTATTCTAATAGAGCAGGTCAGTTGCGATGTACTGCAGGTCTTACTAAATTATGGTTTGGTATTATGAGAGGAGGACAATGGGGAATGGAACATGTTCTGGGAGCAAATATTACTGAAATAGTAACTGGCAGGGAGAGAGGAAATTGCAACTGGGTGTAGTGCAGGTAAACGAGGGCAGGTTGATGGCTGACTGGTCTCCCTTTCAGAAAAGGAAGTCAAGATGACAGTGAAGGTAAGTCCTTCAACCTAAAGGTCTTGCTTTTTAATACCAAGTCAGTTGCTGACAAAACATCTATTATCCAGGATTTAATCCTGGGTGAAAATACTGACCTTGCAGAGATCTGGCTGAGAGAAGAGGGGGAATTAGTTTCTTTCAGTTCTGTCTGTGATGCAGCAGCCTAGGGCTGGAGAGACATGGCAATAGGAATTCCATCCCACAAAGAACAGCTCCATCTGACAATCTGCCATTTAAAATGTTTGCTGCTCCATCTGAATGGCCGGGACAGTGTAGGAATACTGCTAGTGTACTGTCCACTCTGTAACTCAACAGTTTCTCTTCCTGAGCTAGTCAGAGATCTCTGATGTGGTTAGACTTGGAGACTGAGTTGAAACCTGTTTGAGGGGTTGCCATTTCCCCGAAAGAGCAGATGTGCAGTTTGGGAGTATTCCTTGACTCCCAGCTATCGCTAGATTTGCAGGTGATGGTGATGGCAAGAAGCACATTTGCACAACTATGACTAATGTGTGTCAGCTGTGATTATTCTTGAGCCAGTTGCATTTTGCAATGATTATCCATGCCATCTTCACTAGTGCAACATGCTGTACATGCAACTGGTGCAAAATGTAGCATCTAGGCAGCTGAGTGCAGGGTACAGGACCACATGATGCCTGTTCTGAAACATCTGCAGTAGCCGATTGCCTTTTGGGTATAATTTAGGTCCTGGTTTGACCTTTAAAGCCCTAAATGGTGTAGACATGACTTTCAGAGGAACCACTTCCCTTGTTATAAACCTGTCCAGTTACTTAGATCAGCAAGAGAGGCCTTCTTGAAGATGCCCCAATCTGGTATATGGGAACATATTTTCTCCTGTGTGGCCCCAAGCTAAGGAGGTACACTTAGTTTCCACTGTCTTGGTGTTTAGAAAAATGGCAAAACTGTATCTTTCTTCACCAAGCTTTTAACCTATTTTAGTTTTGTCTTATTTTAATTCCATTGTTTTTATTAAATTTCATAATTTGAATTTTAAATTGGTATTAGGAGGACATCAAGGGGAGTAATGGAGAATGCATGCAACCCATGAACTGTGGGTTGTCCACCCCTTGGCTTAACAGAAGGCATACAATCTTTGCTAAAGTTTGTGAAATTTTGTTGGACACTGCAAAGGTGGCAAAATATAGTAAAATAGAGAAAAAGGCAACAAATCTTTTTTGTAGGTGAGCTGATGGTTGTGTACCCTGCAGAGATAAGAAAATGTTTTAATGATCACACTGCTGTGGAAAGTAAGGCCTCCAGTTGAAATGTTTATTATGAATTTTATTCATTCTTCGATTCACAGAATTTTACAGCAGTCCAGACATCACCGTCTTCTATTTGGAAATCTCCAGTGTTTGTCCACTGCTGCTGCTGCTTTTTTTACCATAGTGGAGGGAATCTATTAAGAAGGGAAAGATGGAATTGCTGTATAGTGCCTTTTGACTGATCGCACTTGAAGCTTCAGCCTGGAGGTATCCAGTGTATAAAATGAAGAGTTGTTCCTCATAAAGGGATGACCTGTGCTTCCCAGTGGAAATGTAAGATGATTGCAAAAAGTTTTAAAATACTCAGATCTACCATTTTCTTAGAATAAATATAGAATGTAGATGAAGTGGGTGCCTTCATAAATACAGGATGGAGATTTTCATGGCTAAATAATGTCTTCAAAAATGTCAACACTGTGACTTTGAATGACAAATAATGTAATATTTATCACTTGCATTTTGCTGGTGTTGGATGTGGAAACTTTGTCTGCATAATTTTGATCTTATTTGATGCAGCTGAACTGTGGTGCTCCCCATCATACTAAAAAGCTCATTTATCTGCAGCAGTGCTCCCTATTGACCACATCTATGAAAAGCAACCATGTATACGGAACACACTGTCAGGATTGCTGACAGGAGCACTCTTAAAATATATATGCAAAGTCTTTTAGATTTGAAAGAGAAGAACTTCCAGACGCTTGAGATGCCTCCAGTATAGCAGAAATAATTTCAACAATGCATCCATTCTGATGTGAGTAGGAGTGTGTCTGTAAAAGAAATGGCATTGCGACACGCACGCGCGTGCATGTGCACGCGCACACACACACATTTATATAAAGAAATGGCATGATCAGATCACCCCTTTTTATTTTCACCTTCTTATATGCAAGCATAAAAAATAGTAAATGTCTAGCAAAGATGGAGGTGTTGGGCTATTTGTTTGCTAGACATTTGTAGTATCTTAAAGTGTTACCCAACCATCCTTGTGTCAACAGTAATGAAGACAGATTTTATATGGCCACAGTGATGATTGACTAACATACATCCTTAGCGAGGAAATGGCATTAGCTATGAATTCCATCCTCTGACTTTCTTTTCCTCTTCCAACTATAGAATAAATTCTGTGTATTTCAATGTGAGGATTCTATTCTTTTCAACAAACTATTCCACTGTATTTTCAATAACCCTACAAGACACACAACTGTGTGAAGTTTGCATAAATGCATTTATATGCATATATTTACATCTATAAATAATTACTGGAAGTTACGTTTTACAGAAGATAATCCAATTGGTGTATCATACAAATAGATTACTAAACTAATTTGTATACCACCCTTAGAACATCCCAAGCCAATTATAATAATTCCTCTTCAATTAATTTGGCCCAATTAATTTTCCACATTATGGTTTTGATTTAAAATAAAATTTCATTTCAATTAATAGTTATTTTTGAATCATACTTGCTATGTTTTCATTTTAAACACTCAAAATAGGATTTGAACAATTCACTTAGATAAATTGTAGCTCTCACTACAAGATGGAATGATTAGATCATGCTTAATTTTCCTGTCTTAACATGCTGCTGACTTTCTTCTAGTACCATGTTGCACAAACTGTTATAAGGGAAATCACAGAACTTGTTAATGTTTTTTTCGCACAACAGCAGCCACTTCTGTTTCCATGCGACAACGAAACAGACATGATGGACATTTGCATGATCTAATATTTCCCTATTCAGGAGCATGTTACATTCTTCAGGTTTTGCAGTGTTGGATTCTGGCAACCTCCCCCTCATGTGAGCTGTGATGGTTCAGTATAAAATAGGGAAGGAGAGACATTTATAACTGATAGGATCCTGAAATGAAATTATCCCCATTCCCAGACCATGTCACTGTGCTCTGCAAATTTTTCTCCATTCTGGCTCTGATACTACAAGTGAAGCTGGGGAAACAAATCTTCCATTTGATAAAAAGCCTTTGAAGCATGCAGATGTCATCTTTACAATCTTTCCAATGACCTCAGTTAGACCTCATTCTCCACTTTATAGTCAGACATTTGGTTTGGCCTTGAGCAGACCTGGGCTATCTTGGACAGGCCTGAACAGAATGGTGGGCTAGGAAGCAGAGCCACCCTCCTTGAGTAATAATGGTCTTCATATTTAACTACTAGCATTAGAATATATACTGAGTTCTATATTTATTACCCATATCCCCCCTGCTTGCCTCCTAGGAAAAAATGGTTTAAAAGGGTATCAGACTTTGAGAAGTGGCTTAAGATTAAGTCACTGTCTCTGAAGCAATGTCTGTTATTATAAACTCCTGAGTATCTTTTATTTTAAGATTTCCATGTTGAGAACTCACAAAGCCTATCTTGATTGCTTAAGAAGGTTTAGAAAGGAGAGGAAGCAAGTAAGAAAATGATTATAAAATATCTTGATGGGGTATTTGATTTGATTCAAAGTCCTTACATGCTACAGATAATTTTTTACAAATAGTTTTCCAAATGTATAAATAATAAAGCCTCTTTCTTCTGGTTGCAAGTGATTTTTCAGTTAAAATTTCAATTCGTGATCCATAAAGCCTTCGAAACGGGAACAGCAGGAAGATCAGGTGGTGAATATCTCTGCATTCATTCATTTGATACAGCTGGGCTAAATAAAATCACTTGGAAGCCAAGGCTTCTTGGGCTGCATATACAGCTCAGGATCAGGCCTGCAAAGAGGAAAGTCTCTCAAGAATTACTTTAAAGAAAGTGATTACTGATTACATTAAGAATGGATATATTCTTCTTTTGATGGTTTACACTGTTAAATTCCACAAGTAAGTTCCTAATAACTACCAGATATTATACCTCTATCTACAGGTATAAACATGACAGATATCCTTTGAAACTGCTGATTAAGGATTTTGACATTCATAGCTGAAAATATAGCAGGTCTCTCCAGAATACCAGTGCAAATGAGTTTGAAAGACAAGTACCCTAATTCTATACATATCTTAATGTATGGTTTTATATAGATACTAACTATATAAGACTTGGGCAGTTGAAAATGCCTTTTTTTCCCTTCTCAGTAAAACAGTATAAATTAAATGCAATTGTGCCTTTCCAACTGAACCAGTGGATACCAGAGGAAAAGGGGAGATGATGTTTGTCTCTTCTTCCCTCTTCCGAGCAGCTCCCTGAGACTCCCAGAAGATACTCCTGAGAGAATCTCCAGAATAGTATGGAAGGTAGTACGAGTGCATACAGAAGAATCACATCCCTCTCTTCCTTTAACAGAGTCTTCCACTGGCTCAAAAATTCTTCAATTAATGGGATTTTCCCTCTCAACTCATGAAAAGGACCAAAGGATATAAACAACACAATTTCTTATTAAAGATTCTAACTACACAAAAGGTAATCATATAAAAATGGTACCAATACACGGGCCCAAAAAGATGACAGCAAATGCAGACATTTAAGAATTTCAAATAAATGACATTTCAGGTTATAAAAGATTTCAGGATAGGTTTTAAAATAATAATATGAATCGCCACTGGAATAATGCAGAATTTCAATGGTCCCTAGGGTGTATCAGGCACAATGAGCCCCACCTCCATTAACCACTGCACAAACAGCCTCTAGCAACCTCTTTTTTCTGCCATGTCCCCATGGCACTGCCTTAATCTCTTCCCCAGCCCATGAGTGAGACAGTCTTAAGTCATCCTCAGATATACTGATGATAAAGTACTAGTTCATCCCTTACTTTGTCACTGTCCAAAGGCAACCAGCCTCAAGGTGTGTAAAATCTGTTAGGCTTTTGTATCTTGGAGGGTTATCTTTCCAATGACTTGAAACAGAAACAAGAGAATCAGGATAGGGAGTGGCAAAAATTTCATGGTGGTAGAGTTTTCTGCCAGTTCAAAGATGAGTGAAGAGTTCTGTAACTCAGCAGTTGGGAAAGGTGGCTAACTACTGTAGTGCTATAGCTAGAAAAGGCCCCATAATGCAGTGCAGCATATTTCCTTGCAGAGAGGGATCTCCAACCCTGGAATCTGCTTCTTAACAACGCTGCAGAGCAAGGGGTTAAGTAGAGCCCTCTGGGGCCCAAGGCAAACTTCTCAAAGGGGCTCCCCCAATGAGAGCGCTCAGGTGCCAGAACCTCCCAAGGCTTTGGCAACTGAGGGCAGGCAGAAAAAAAAGAGAATGGTTACACAACAGCTTCTGCCCTGCTGCCACATAGCCTCATGACACAAGAAAGAGTGCCGCCAGCAGCAGGTGCTAGGGAACATGCCAGGGCCTTGGAACTCTCACTGTTTGGAGAAGGAAGAGAAGGCTGGTAGCAGCCCCGGTCAGGTGCTGACGGAGGCAACTGCTGTCCTGGGAGTGGCAGAGGAGGAGGAGGAGGAGGAGGAAATGGTCTAGCTGCCACAGCAATGATTCCTTCCTCCCCCCACCCTTCCTGCCTTTTGCACCTCTCCTGTGCTACAGCTATTGCTGCTGCTGCTGTGTGGGCCCTGCATCTGTTGAAGGTGCAGGCAAGGAGTGGCAGGACCCCTTGGCCTTTCAGCTCCTAGGTAGCCTCCTCCCTGGCCTGACTACTCATACACCCCTGGTGCAGAAGGCAAAAAGAAAGGTTTGGGGTATAGACTCAGTGAGACAGGATCACAGCCCTCCCACTCTCTTAACATATTCTTAGATTAAGGAGAAAAACTATACTAGGAGGCAATATTTTAAAAAAATAAATTTTATTTTAAAAGGTGAACAACCCCCACCACCCCAAAAAAAAGGAAGAAAAGAATTTCTCCCATATCTTCTGTCTTATCACCATGAGCCCAGTCTGGCACGATTAGGAAGTGATTATTCTGCTCTCACAGGTTCTCCCTTTTTTGTCCCCTTTGGATTTCTCTGCTGTTACATGTTTTACCCTCAAATAAACTAATCCCACTGTGAAGTACATTTAAAGTATCAATTCTTGCTCAAGCAGGAGACACATTTGCATTTTACCATTTCAAAAGTGCAGATGGTAAAACGATACAACATAAATGTGAAATGCTGCATTAAGCTGCTGAGTTTTCTGGGAAAGATAAACTAAAGCTGGTAACTGACCAGTGATGAATCTTCTGCAGCATGGGAAAGGGCATCTTCTAAACTTAGTTCTGCCTTCTTCCCATCCTTTTCAATAGGCCTACAGTAAACAAAAGCATATTCCAGTAAATATTAGAACTGAAAAAAGGATATAATTGACTTAATTTCTTTTTTCATAAAGACATTTTATTTTGAAAATGTTGATGCCTACTGTTAATAAAACATAATTCAAAAATCCATGTAAGTCTAGCATAGTAAAGTAGATCTATGGAGCATGTACCTTTAGTTATGTAAGAAATATTTATAGTTGCATGTAAGATCTGGAACTCAGTCAAAACTATGAGCAAAATTACAGAAAAGAAAAAAGGAGCAATATTAAAATTTCTTTATATAATGAGCACTGGAACTCATTTTAAAAGAAAGCAATTGTCCAAATGATTATTTTTTTAAAATCAGACACTGGAAAATAGGATAATCCTCATAATTACAGAAGAGAGAATCTAAGTCTTTCCTTCTATTCAAAAACAATCAGTATCATAGAGAAGATCAGATTGAAAAGAACTCCCTTCTATCTATTCAAAATATATTTTATGGAGAAGGGAATAGATACCGTATTAGGCTAGAATTTGGTTCAAAAAGACAGTATTTCAGCTTTGTTTGCCCAGTTATTCCAGACTAGAGGAAAAAGATCAGCAAGGATGGACTGAAGAGAATCAATTATTTTGCTACATTTTCAAAACCTATATTGTGTGTGTGTGTTTTAACTTTTGGGAACAATAATGGCTCCAAATGTACAGTACAGGAGGGTTAGGTTTATTAGGGATAGATAGAAAATCTGTTGTATGATTTGTAAGAAATGCTATGTACTATGTTTTTAAAATCTTATTACTGATTATGAAAAAGCAGCTGATTACCATGCGGTTTACATGTTTGAAACTTACCTTATCTCACATTCTGGTTCTAACTCAAAGTCATGCTCCAGGTCCGTAGTCCTAGCTACTTTGTGCTGTGAAGAGTCCTCTGAGATTTTCCTCTTTCTTAGTATTTCAAGCTGGGTGAAAAACAAACTATCTTTAGTAGGTTAAAAAACACAAATTCCTTTTAGCAGCTTGTAAGACAGTAGGCATTTCCCATGTAGTGTGTGATATTGCTCCTGTGGTCTCTTTTTCACCCCTGTTGCCCATCCCTCTTTTACTTTCCATATATTTGCCCCCCTCAATCCCACCCTACCAACTCCCTTGCTTTGTATTATAGAGTCTTCCCTAGTGACTATCATTAATTTTACTAAGAAAGGACAAGTTAAACTTTAAAAATGTATTATTAGGTCTTCTATTTGAAGTGTATGTTGCCTATAAAAGACTAATTTATTTCTTACCGTTACTTCTATCCAGCTTCAATTAAATGAATTTAAGCTGCTTACAAGTCCTATATCATAACATCATTATAATGTTAATAAGAAAGCCAGTATAATTTGTAACAGTTGAAGTACAAAAATAAATTCAATAAAAATCTCCACAAATATATAGTATGTCGATCACCCAGACATACTAATAATTTTCCTCTGCAGCTTAGTTCTCAAAGGCTAGTGGAACAACCAAGGTTTTACAGGTTTCCAAAATGTAAGGAAGGAGGCAGCAGCTCTCATTTTAAGGGGCAATATATTCTATAAAAGGGGAGCCCAACTAATGGTATGTGGGAAAGACCTTGGGAGACTGGGCGAAGAGATGCTGCTTAGGGAACAGTCAGATAAGAGACAGCATAGCCTGCAGCTGTGTAGTGGGCAGAGCAAGAGGCTCAGAAGGGACCCTCCCTAAATTCTTGGGCTGTAAAGGTGAAGGTAGGAGAATTTTACTTTCAGACTTGCAAGATTCTGTTAATGTAGCTTTACAATAAAGGAAAATTAGTTTATCTGGTCATGTTTCCTGTCTGGTCTACCTGGTAAGGCTGACATCAACAGACATTGTGTCAGCCCTTTGAGGCAGACCCAGTCAGGAAATAGATTCCACAAGAATGCAGGTATTCTACTTTGTTCATATAGGCTACAGTAATAGGATCTTGAAAGTCTGTGATTTCTTTCCCTCTTATGCCCCAGGGAGGTAATGTAGGGTCAGTTTGAGTTTCTTCTTAACAGTTTGTTTCCTGGACTTAAAACACATTTTCATAACTGTTGCTGCATAGTTTCTCCAAGGTTATCTCTGACTCTCCACACATTGTTCACATCTAAACACTCCCCCAACACTTCATGAGGAGGTGAAATGAATGACATTTCCCTAAAGATCTATCTGTCTGCCTATCTGTCTATCTATCATCAATTTGCTCAACTCCATAGCAATTCTATGTACAGTGTACAACACTTAAAATGATATGAAAATAAAATTATTCAGAAAAATGAACAGTGATATCCAGACAGAGCAATAAAACATACAACGTAACTTAAATATTCCCATAAGAGGCCTGCCAGTCATCCTAGCCCACATTTTTAAAGCCTATTGGAACAAAGGCCACCTGATTAGGTGATAAGGGCATGAGGTGCTATTGCCAGTGCCTTCTGTTCCAGGAATGGCCTCAACTGGCCAATGCTATTGCTCTCCTGAAGTCACTCCTGAGCTTCATGGTCTTCCAACACAACCTGATTCTACAGACTCTGCTTGCTATCCCTCCAGCTAACAAAAGCCTTGCCTTATCCAGTTCCAGCCCAGAATTGTTTGGCCTTCCTTCGTCTTCCCAATCTCTTATCCTATGATCCTTTCACACACACTATTTCTTCCTCCTTAGTCATCACCATTCACACCAACTTTCTCTAACCATAAAAGAATCTGTAAATTAATAATAAAATATATATCGGCTCACTTTTCCTACCTGAGTTAAAATACCTTCCCACTCACTGGTGCCACCAAGCCATGTTAAATTTTGTATTAATCCCCAACAATTCTACCCTAGAGCTTCCCGTTTTGCTACTTCCAGCAAGCTGGAATAATTAGAGTGGCTGCATCCACTCTTCTGATCCACCCTACAGTCCCAAAGGCAAAGGGCCTCCAAGAATAAAGAGAGGGAATTTCCTCTCATAGACTGCTTACCGTTGTGAGACGTTCTAGTGCAGCAAAACGTTCCTCCCATGTTGCTGTAGATTTCTCAAATGCTTCGTGCCTTTTCAACAGTTTCTCTACACCTTCCACAGTTTGCCCATAATCACCGCTGAACAGATAGGGTTCCTGGGCAATGAGCCAAGCCTCAGCCACTGAAGCATCTCTGGAAAACTGGCACACCTCTAGCACTGTTGTAAGGAAAACAAGCAAGCAAACAACAAGCAAAAGGGAATATTACATAAATTCAGGACCTTCAGATAAAGGAGAAGATAAAACTCCCTTACCTAGAACCATCTAAGGACCTGGATTTTCACTTCTATAGAGAGAGGATTCCACTTGCATAGAACAGTTTATAGTCAGTACAAAGAGGTAAACCACTTTGTGCAGTACTCACACAAGCGAAGCCAGTCCCAGCGTCTATCCCACTTTTCCATCATCTCCCTCCTCTTCTCTGTCAGCTGTAGCAACTTCTCTTTTATCTAAAGAGAAAAGGAGGAAAATTATGCATTTTTCTGGAAGTCTGATTAACAGACTCTGGTTTCTACATTTCATCTTATTTGCTTACATTTAATTTTGCTTTTCCTTTTGAAAAAGAAAAGCCCCATTTGGTTAATTCATGACAATGATAATGAGAACATTTAACTCCACTGCATTTTACTTTGCAGAAGATTGTGTCCAGATAATGTGAAATAAATCAGAGACTAATTCAGGAGTCACATAATACAGCCATTGTGTAGAATCTTTTTCCTATGATACTCTGATCAATTAAAGTACAAGGTACGATCAAAAGCATGAACAAAAAAGAGTGAAAAACTAAGGTGTAAACTGTGTATCATAGCAGCAAGCCTATTTTTGGAAAGCGTGCTGCTCCATTTAAGCTCCCCTTTAAGTAGTGCAGCTTCAAGGGTCAAAGAGGCAAAGTAAGAATACTGAACTTTTTCATCTGTCCAAGCCTTTCCACAATGCCTTCCAAATACTTTCTCATTAAGTGGGCTTATTTCCACTCTCAGGGCTGGCTGAGAAAATAAGCCTGCCCATTTGTGTCCTTTAAATTATATCCTCCAAAGTGGACAATCTGATGTCTAAACTTAGACTTGGCTCTTTTGCTCCCTCATTAGTCTGAGTCTCAGGCATATAGCACAAGAGAGCCACCCCTGATAATTGAAGGAGTCCCTTCCTTGCTTTTTCCATCTTTAAGGTGAGTTTGAAGTTCAACCAGCATTGTTAGCGTTTATAACTAACAAACCAAAACATATGTCTCTCTTTTAGCTGGCAGCTAAAGGACATACAAGAGTAACACCTTGATTCTTTTTTCCTGTAACACCATCTCTAAATTGGAGCATCCTCAATATCAATTTAAAGTTACTGGGAAAGGCTAATAAGAATTTTATTAAACTAAGAGATAATATAACAAATCATGATTTAGGGAAAGTAACATTAATACTATCAAAGTTCTTCTTAAAATTACATGAGAGGAACCAAATGGGGGAGCATGAGAACTGAGGAAAACTCAAGTTCATCTCAATTTATTCTCATCACGTAAGTTCCTTTTCCCATGGCTCAGTTGCTCTCCACTCATCCTAGCCAGCAGAAAATTGGCTGTCCCTATGGCCAATCCCTATCCTGCCTCTATAGCCACTGCTCTGGCTTCCTCCTGGATGGCGGTATCCTGATTTAGCGTGTGTAGGTTGTGTTAAGCAAAGCTATTGGTTAAAGACTCTGGCTTTGCTGCCCTTTCCCTTTCTCAATGTGACCAGCTGGTGGGAAACCAATTATATCAGTGAATGGCTTTGACAGAGGGCTCTGATCTAGCAATGTATCAAAACGTCTCAATCTGGTAGAAGCCCTGCAGGGCTGATCAGAGGGGTAGGATGACAAGCAGTAAAGCCTATCCTACTTTACAGAGCAGTCCCCCACCACACAGATCGGCTCTAAGACCACCCACTACTTGATCTGCAGGATAACTGGGCTGCCTAGTCTCCCAATGCACAAGTCAACATAAAACCTGCACTCCAAACAACTGCCAGCTAGCTGATTGTCAGGGTAAGGACAGGAGGCTGCCCAATAAAGCAGGAGAACTGACTCTCTGAAAACCCATTGAAAGACTGCTCCTTTTTACTGTGCAGATCCCTCTCCTTGCTGATCAGCTGTGTAGCAACTGGTTGTATTATAGCAGCCAGTAGCTGTTTCCTGCTCTTCCCCCCGATAACAAACAAATAGGTCCAGAGGAGAGTGTCCTAAACACCAGGGGAGGGGGCAGGCACAGCATCAGCCAAGAGAAATCAATAGGTGATAGGCTCACCCCACTCCTTGTGAGTCAACTAAGTTGGAAACAAAGCTTAGTGGAATTAAAATCCTGGGGCCAACACTCTTTTGAGCAATGGTGGAAACATAATAAATATAAATACACCAATGAGCCCTGCCAGATATCTGGGATTTGCTCAACCATGTATAGTGCTAACGACATGTGAATTTGCACCATGATCTGATACAACTCCAACTATCTTTCCTGTGAACAGAGTTCTGAATGGAACATGACTGCTAAATATGTGATTGAAAGACAGGAACTGCACAGGCTTAAAACTGACAATAAAATATGAAGAAAGAATTATTTCATTTCCAGCAAGCAACAATGGCATTATTTACATTACTACCATCTAGATGGAGGCAGCACATTAGAATGTTCAGAACAAATCTTATACTTAAATCTGTTGCAAAGCCTGCTATGGAGAACACTCACCTCAGCTGCAGCATGGTGCTTGCGCTGCAGTAATGCTTTTCCAAGATCAATGCAAGCAGTGAAACTTTTATCCCTAGTGGCTATCTCAGATTTTATGTCCTGATGATATTTCATCAACAATTCCACAGATGACACATCCCTTAAATTAAGAACAAACAATTTTTAATGGGGAAACAAGCAATGGTGTAAATGTCAAGATCATTTTAGATGTAATATTTTATGATGCATAATGCATTCAGAAAGTCTTTCAACATCCTGCATTTGAGAAGTGACTTCCAGCCAGACTGTCTTTTGGAAAGTTGCAGTGTGCAACACACTTGAGAGTATACAGGTGAAACTTGAAAAATTAGAATATCGTGCAAATGTTCATTTATGTCAGTATGGCAACTCAAAAGGTGAAACCAATATATGAGATAGACGCATTACATGCAAAGCGAGATGTGTCAAGCCTTACTTTGGTATAATTGTGATGATTATGGTGTACAGCTTATGAAAACCCCAAATTCACAATCTCAGAAAATTAGAATATTACATGACATCAATAACACAAGGATTGGAAATAGAACAATATCGGACCTCTGCAAAGTATAAGCATGCATATGTACTCAGTACTTGGTTTGGGCCCCTTTTGCAGCAATGACTGCCGCAATGCGGCGTGGCATGGATGCTATCAGCCTGCGGCACTGCTGAGGTGTTATGGAAGACCAGGATGCTTCAATAGCGGCCTTCAGCTCCGCTGCATTGTTCGGTCTCATGTCCCTCGTCTTTCTCTTGGCAATGCCCCATAGATTCTCTATGGGGTTCAGGTCAGGCGAGTTTGCTGGCCAATCAAGCACAGTAATCCCATGGTCATTGAACCAGGTTTTGGTACTTTTGGCAGTGTGGGCAGGTGCCAGGTCCTGCTGGAAAATGAAGTCAGCATCCCCATAAAGCTCGTCTGCGGAAGGAAGCAGGAAGTGCTCCAAAATCTCCTGGTAGACGGCTGCGTTGACCCTGGACTTAATGAAGCACAGTGGACCAACACCAGCAGATGACATGGCTCCCCAAATCAACACAGACTGTGGAAACTTCACAGCATCGTGCATTGTGTGCCTCTCCATTCTTCCTCCAGACTCTGGGTCCTTGGTTCCCAAATGAGATGCAAAAGTTGCTCTCATCAGAAAAGAGGACTTTGGACCACTGGGCAACAGACCAGTTCTTTTTTTCTGTAGGCCAGGTAAGACGCTTCTGACGTTGTTTGTTGTTCAGGAGCAGCTTGACAAGAGGAATACGACATTTGAAGCCCATGTCCAGGATCCGTCCGTGTGTGGTGGCTCTTGATGCACTAACTCCAGCCTCAGTCCACTCCTTGTGAAAGTCCCCAACACTTTTGAATGGCCTTTTCCTGACAATCCTCTCCAGGCTGCAGTCATCCCTGCTGCTTGTGCATCTTTTTCTACCACACTTTTCCCTTCCACATAACCTTCTATTGATGTGCTTTGATACAGCACTTTGGGAACATCCAACTTCTTTGGCAATTACCTTTTGGGGCTTTCCCTCCTTATGGAGGGTGTCAATGATGGTTTTCTGCACAACTGTCTGGTCAGCAGTCTTTCCCATGCTTGCGATTCCTACTGAACCAGCCTGAGAGACCATTGAAAGGCTCAGGAACCCTTTGCAGGTGTTATGGATTCATTAGCTGATTAGAGTGGGACACTTTGAGCCTAGAATATTGAACCTTTTCACAGTATTCTAATTTTCTGAGATTGTGAATTTGGGGTTTTCATAAGCTGTACGCCATAATCATCACAATTATACCAAAGTAAGGCTTGACGTATCTCGCTTTGCATGTAATGCGTCTATCTCATATATTGGTTTCACCTTTTGAGTTGCCATACTGACATAAATGAACATTTGCACGATATTCTAATTTTTCGAGTTTCACCTGTAATCTGAGAAGCATTCTTGAGGGTCCCACTGACCCATTAGGCTTTTCCAGGGACTGGGCAAAAAAGGAACAAAAAAAGGGGCTCACCTGGGCTTCTCCTGGGTGTCAATCTGCCGGATCACACTCTCCATCCAGGACATGAGGTCCCGGACCATACTGAAGAAGCGGAACTTCTCGGCTGTATCAACTAATTGAGCCCGCCGCCCCTCGCAAGCCTCCAACAAGGCTTTCCAAGCTCTCACCACCTCCTGTTCTTGCTTCTGGATGGCCATGGCCTTTTCTCCAGCATAGGCTGCCAGCAGGCGTGCTGCCACCTCCTGAAAATGCTGAACCTGCCAGAGTGGAGAACACTTTTTACTGAAGCTAGGAATCATAGGGATGTATACCCCATAGCAAACTAAGGCTGGGAATCCAACTCTTTCTCAAACCCAGTTTCTTGACATTAAAATGGGAATGCATCTGGCCTTTTTCACTGGATAATGAAAAAGTTAAAAAAATTCTGATGTAGGTTCTGTAATTCTTACAGAATTCTTACAGAATTCTGTAGGTTCTGTAATAATTAAGGAGAGTAATTTCTTCTGGTATTGGTTTCAGAAGCATCTGGCAGAATCTAACTTCATATGCTAAAAAACTTTCCAAGGGTAAGTAGTCTCAACTGGGTTGAGTATATTCACACAGACTGTTCCTTCTGTTTAATTTAACTTCTGGTTAGATCTCACATGCTCACAGTAAATTAGCCACCTCACCCCAGCCATAAAATGAGAGAGGAGGCTGTCAGACTGCTCCATGTATTTTTAAGAAGCTAAGAGGTTACCTGCACTCCCAACAAGTGAATATCTCGCTCAAAGGCTTTGTGCATCCTGTGGAAGGACTCTGCTGTGTTGACATCTCTGCCTAACTCCTCAGGCAGCTCCTTGTGCTTCTCTTCAATAAGAACCTGGATCTCACTACCATCATAAAAGAACTTGTGCAGGTCGTAGGAGGCCGTCAACAACTGCATTCTGGTGTCAATGAGCTCTAGCAGGTCAGCCCAGCTCTCATTCAGACCATCCCTCCACTCTGCAATTGTGGCAGCTTCTGGGTGGATATCAATCAGCTGATCAGTTCTGTGAGTGACACTGTTCACCCACTCCTGCCCCAGGTTTCCTGTTTCCCGGGCGAAGTCACGGAACTTTTCCCGCAGCAGCTAGTCAAGAACCAAAACCAGAATAAATATGACCATCCTAACCATTCAAATACTTTTCAATACCTTTCACTCTTGAATCAAACAATGGTGTAATTCTTGCCTGGTGATAAAGAATTAAAAAGCCTTTAGCTTTTTCAGATACAAGAACAACTTTTAACTCCAAATTTAAACATGGGAGTCACTTAAAAATACTGCTTCCCATTTCTTTCACACATCTTCTTGTTAAGGATTGGCTATTTTCTTTTTACATAACTTCATTAGGCAACATTGAAATAGTATGCATATAATCATGCCCACAGCAGGCAGGGTTATTCATAAATGAGGCACTGGGCTGCCCAAGGTGTAACAGAGTGCATCACCCTTTTGTGATCAAAGGCTTCAATAGCCCTCTTCATTTTCTTTGACCCTTCAACAGAGTGTGAAATCCACAACATCCAGTCAGTACGCATCTCAGGCTGTATACTGATATATTCACTTTCCCATATTAAATGTTTGGCAACTAAATAGGGAATACTCCTTTGGTGCTGAGTTATAAGGTTCATAAAGCTAACACAAGGACAAATGTCACTGCAGGATCTTTTTAAGCACAAGCAGCTTTATAGATTTCTCAAAGGTAAACAAAGGAACCACCATGAAGATACTTGGACAAGCCTTGTGCAAGCAGTAAGAAATAAGAACTCAATTTTATTTTGGTGCATCACAGTGGACCACACTGAAAATGATCTACTCCTTATGAATAGCTGTTTCACAAGACCTGGGAGAGGCATTTTTAAAAAGTGCACAATGATGATGCAGTGAATCAAAAAGCCCTTGTTATTCAATAGAGGATTTATAGAGGTTTGGCCTGTAGGAATGGTTGCTGAGGTTAATTATCTAACCATGATCAGAGAAGGTTCAGGCAATGATTTAATACCACCTGAGTTAATTAGGAATAACCTAGACTGGTGGGCACCTATCTTGGCTTGGTTGTTTACATCTATAGACAAGCATTGTTGCACCTAGGGATTGGGGGCTTACGATTATAGTCCTCATTTTCAAAATAAGGGAGGAGAGACACCTCAACAAAAGTCTTTTAAAATCTGCTATACTAACAAAAAGGGGAAGTAATCAGGGATGTATTCTAGCTCTATAATTGTTTAATTTCTGCAAAAATGACTAGACAGTTCCCTAACACATTTGGACTTTCATCATTCCAAATTAAGAGACACATTGTTTCTTTTTCTTTTATGTGTAGATGATGTGGTTATATGATCCAGGACTCCTCTAGGTCTTAGAAGAGTGCTGAAGGCCCTTGTGTAATTCTACAAGGAGGATCAATTGGAATTCAACTATTATAAGACTAAAATCATGAGTTTTGCCAGGAGAGCCAAGAATCATGCCTGGCATATTGACAAGCACTCAACTGAGCAGATAACTTTCTTTAAATATTTGGGGGTAGTTTTTCATATTTCCAGTAAGTAGGAAGTGTTATCTTTCTATACTGCTCAACCCAAAGTGTTCAAAGGTGTACTTCTGCCATCCATCAATTCTTGCAAGCAAAAGGGGTGGTTCTATACTTGCTGCCCTCAAATTATTGAAAGCAAGAACACTGGCACAGATGCCCTATGGTGCACAGCTAGGCCCATACTCAGGCTTGGGTTGGCTGTAGCAAGTCCAATTTAAATTTTTAAGTCTGACATTCAGCTTCTGGGTGAGGTGTTATGGCAGGTTAGACATCTCTGCGAGCGGCTCTGCAAGTGGAGACAGCACAGTGGTGGAATTGCCAGACAGGAGATAGTTCTGGCTGAAAGAAATTTCTCTAGAGGAAGGAGAAATTGGGGGATTACCCACTTGTGCTCTGGAAGAGCTCCTCCTCATGAGGAGGCTGCAGGAATTTCATTTCTTGTGGTCGATTGTGGGTTGAGCAGCTTGGGAGTCAAGGGATTTACAATGTGCCCTAAATGGCTGTGCAGCCTTTATGGACATTTGACTGGCAAAAGCCTCACCTTCTTAATCACTTTACAATTTATTTCCTTTACAACCTAAGAGAGATATTCCAAACGGTGGTGAAGATAAAAAATTCTCGGTGAGTGCCTTCTTTTTGAAATTAAGAAGAGGGAAAAAAACCCCACTACTTAAAGGATTTTAATTTAAAAGCAACAAGCTTAACAGGACTGTGATATAAGAAAGTTTTAAACAGACAAGGGGACAGTGATTTTACAAAATAGAAGAAATAATTTTTTCGGATGAAAGTGCCTTTGAAATTAGTAAAATTAATTAGACTAACAGACCGGACCTTTGTGGGAATGTTGATTGTTTATTTTTAAGGACAGTAATAATTGGTGGATTTTACAAAACAAGAAGATCAGAGTAATATGAGCTAGAATGTATGACCGTGACTACAGAGAGCCAATTGGGACTAAAGCATTAAAAACAGAGTGAAGCAAAACAGAAAAAAAAAAAGAAGCCCGCCTTTTACTTTCCCTATAGTAATTGACACACTTTCACTTTCTCACCATGGCAACCACAAGGAAAGCTGCCAAATTGGGGGAAGGATGCAGGGGTTCATTAGAACAAATTACAGATAATGGTATTTCACTAGATGTATTGCAGAAAACATTTGAAGTATTTGGCAGAAAGATGACTGCAGCAATTAAAAAGGAAATGGTAGAAGGATTTGCAGGGATGAAAAAAGATCTGAAACAAGTAGTTGAGAAAAATGAATCTGTAGGGCAACTGGCTGCAGACATAAGACAAATTACTGCCAACTGGAAAACAGTAGTACCTATGTGGGGTATTTTAAGCAATTAAAAGTGTCCAAATGTAGAAGGACCTTTATTCTTGCATGGTACAATGCCCTCTCTTCAGCTGTTTTGGAGCGAAGATCCCGTACCTGGAATATTTATGCCTCTGCAAACTGGAGAATTTAAGTCTACTGAGCATATTCTTCATCAGATCTCTCTTTCTTGATATACAGACATAAACACACACATATACATTATATATCTGAAATGCTCTTATCTCGCTCTATTCAAAAAAGGTTTCCAGGTTGCAGAGTTCAAGCCTATGTCTGCTTATTACTCTCAGACTATAATCCTTTTGTAATATATTAAGTTAACATGTTTTGTGCTGCAGTATGTAAGATCTACCAGGGACTGTCAATAACAGCCAACAAGATGGGAGATAAATAGATCAGAGGAATACAATATCCATACTTACACTTTCACATTTCTGTGCCGCTAGATCATCTAGATTTTAATTTCTATTGCTGATTTGCCCACCCCTACTTCCATCACTACTGGAGGAAAGCCTATGCCTAAAGACAATTGGTTAAACCATGGTTACTATAGTTGCCTCTTACAACCCCACTAACTGCTGATCAAGTTGCCAATTCAGTGCTACTGGATCCTACAGGCAGATACTTAATATGGTTTCACCTTTGCACATATGTGTATATGATTTTAAGATATTTTACGCCTTTCTGGATCTATCCCTTACCTAGCCATGACCCACAGAGCATCAGTCACCAGGAAACAGTAAAGCCAAACCTATCAACATTTCTTCTATATAATTATTAAAGCTAACGGAGCTGTGTTCTTCTTGACTCCTGTCTCCTGTCTCTTTTATTTTCTTTGAAGAAAAGCATGACAAATACACAGGTGAAACTCGAAAAATTAGAATATCGTGCAAATGTTCATTTATGTCAGTATGGCAACTCAAAAGGTGAAACCAATATATGAGATAGACGCATTACATGCAAAGCGAGATATGTCAAGCCTTACTTTGGTATAATTGTGATGATTATGGCGTACAGCTTATGAAAACCCCAAATTCACAATCTCAGAAAATTAGAATATTACATGACATCAATAACACAAGGATTGGAAATAGAACAGTATCGGACCTCTGCAAAGTATAAGCATGCATATGTACTCAGTACTTGGTTGGGGCCCCTTTTGCAGCAATGACTGCCGCAATGCGGCGTGGCATGGATGCTATCAGCCTGCGGCACTGCTGAGGTGTTATGGAAGACCAGGATGCTTTAATAGCGGCCTTCAGCTCCGCTGCATTGTTCGGTCTCATGTCCCTCGTCTTTCTCTTGGCAATGCCCCATAGATTCTCTATGGGGTTCAGGTCAGGCGAGTTTGCTGGCCAATCAAGCACAGTAATCCCATGGTCATTGAACCAGGTTTTGGTACTTTTGGCAGTGTGGGCAGGTGCCAGGTCCTGCTGGAAAATGAAGTCAGCATCCCCATAAAGCTCGTCTGCGGAAGGAAGCAGGAAGTGCTCCAAAATCTCCTGGTAGACGGCTGCGTTGACCCTGGACTTAATGAAGCACAGTGGACCAACACCAGCAGATGACATGGCTCCCCAAATCAACACAGACTGTGGAAACTTCACAGCATCGTACATTGTGTGCCTCTCCATTCTTCCTCCAGACTCTGGGTCCTTGGTTCCCAAATGAGATGCAAAAGTTGCTCTCATCAGAAAAGAGGACTTTGGACCACTGGGCAACAGACCAGTTCTTTTTTTCTGTAGGCCAGGTAAGACGCTTCTGACGTTGTTTGTTGTTCAGGAGCGGCTTGACAAGAGGAATACGACATTTGAAGCCCATGTCCAGGATCCGTCCGTGTGTGGTGGCTCTTGATGCACTAACTCCAGCCTCAGTCCACTCCTTGTGAAAGTCCCCAACACTTTTGAATGGCCTTTTCCTGACAATCCTCTCCAGGCTGCGGTCATCCCTGCTGCTTGTGCACCTTTTTCTACCACACTTTTCCTTTCCACATAACCTTCTATTGATGTGCTTTGATACAGCACTTTGGGAACATCCAACTTCTTTGGCAATTACCTTTTGGGGCTTTCCCTCCTTATGGAGGGTGTCAATGATGGTTTTCTGCACAACTGTCAGGTCAGCAGTCTTTCCCATGCTTGTGATTCCTACTGAACCAGCCTGAGAGACCATTGAAAGGCTCAGGAACCCTTTGCAGGTGTTATGGATTCATTAGCTGATTAGAGTGGGACACTTTGAGCCTAGAATATTGAACCTTTTCACAGTATTCTAATTTTCTGAGATTGTGAATTTGGGGTTTTCATAAGCTGTACGCCATAATCATCACAATTATACCAAAGTAAGGCTTGACGTATCTCGCTTTGCATGTAATGCGTCTATCTCATATATTGGTTTCACCTTTTGAGTTGCCATACTGACATAAATGAACATTTGCACGATATTCTAATTTTTTGAGTTTCACCTGTAGAGAAATAGTGGTGGTGCTACAAGTGTGACTCATTTATAGGTTTCAGAGTATGAGCTGAATAAATCAGCTAGTACAAATTAGCTCTGCCTAGGATTTATAACAGGAATTCCCCTTTCTAACAAAAAGATCTATAAAATTGTTATGGCAAAAAGGGTTTGTTGTCTAGAGTTTACTTCATAAGATGTCAGAACTCTTCCTTGCTTTTGCTTCTAGAAACAGCTTGTGATCTTTACTTTCCCCAAGAATAATATATACATTTCCAACTACTAAAATATAGGTGAATTTTAATGCACCTGTCAGCAATTTTCTGTCAAGCTATTGCAGGACATTGTGTAGAGCCAAGCTGCACCACTTGTAACCTATGGTCTACACCTCAAAATAAAAGACGAAGAAACATGGCTACAATGGACTGGCCAATGGACATTCTCACGGTGCTTGCTCACAGTGGCATGGTCGAGGTCTTGCCCCATCTCTGGGGATGATGCGATTACATCTCTCTCTGCAATCCACTGCTCCAGATCATCGACTTCTCGCTTCAGTTTGAACAGGTGATATGCAAGTTCTACTTTACGTCTGCGTTCCTCAGCCAGGTCTTTCAACCCTGCATACTGCTTATCTACTTGCCCCTGCAATCGGATTATATCTTCTCTGAAAAATCACAAAGAGAAATTTTTGGAGACAAGTCACCTGTTAAAGAAAGGCAGCACAACCCAATAATATGCAATGGCTTGGGATTCTCCTGACTACTATATCCCAAAGGTTTTAGAGCTACTTTTATCAAATGTACTCACCCTTCTGGGTGGCCAGCAGATAGCAGTTTCTGAGCCCGACTGGCCAGCTGCTTGATATTTTTTCCATATTCTTCTATGGATCTCTGCTGACGAAGGTGTCTCTTCAGCATTACAATGCCACTTTCTTCATCCTGAGATAGTAAGTAATTGAATCTATTGAGAAGATCTTCAGAGTGAAGGAAATCCTGGGCCCATTCCAAGTAGCAACAAGGCCAAGGAAGACTAACCCCCTTTCCGCATGGCCTCCATCAATAGTCTTAGGTTTCATAGGCTAAAACAGTTTTATAGCTGATCTTCCTTTTCTCATTGACAAGAAGTCCCAGCTTCTCCCCTACTTCTTGCACCCAAGGCTCTCTGACGTTTTTACACCCTCTCACTGGCCAGCTGGAAAGAATGCTGCCCAGTTCCATGGGGCAATGGGACAGAGCAGCGCAGGAACCAACATGACAGTACGTAATTGCTGCTGAGGATGTAAGAGATGAAGCCAGGAGGTGTGTGGAAAGTGCCCAAAGGATACATAATTTATAAATCTACCTGGGAGTAAGCTTCAGTGGACTTACTTCTGAATCAGGTTTAGTAGTACAAGATAATTCATGAAAATTCTACCCCTTCTTCCCAAAAATTGTATGCATTCCTGATGCCACTTAGGTAAGTAGTTCTTATCATAAACAAAGGATAGGTTATGCACAGCAAAATGGAATCAGTGTTGTTGAAAACATTCTATCACCTCCATTCTGAAGGAAGATGGGACATTTCCTGTTACCACTAGGTTATGGTGCTCTATCTTCTTTTGCATGGGAAATTAAGCTACAGATCCATGGACTCTGGATACTAGCACACTGGTATTCAAATATATTTTTCAGTACAGTGAGTATGAGAGAGAGGAGAAAAGAGAAACAAATATTCTTTCTCTTCCACACACAGCTCTTATTAAAACTGCTGCCCAGGATTTGAAGCAGCTTCTTATAAACTATCATACAATATAGACACATGCATAGATGCACTCCAAAGGACACACAATATCATACTGGATTCCAGTCATGGTTTTTTTGCCAGTAGTGACATAAAAGAAGAGAGAAACAATAACTAATTAAACTGCTCTTCATCTTTGTTCCCCTGGAGCTTTTCCTGAGATAAAAAAAAAGAGTTGCAGGAGAATAAGATATGCAGCTCTTAACTGTTCCCAGGGATGAACAGGTCTACTTCTCAACCAGTATGCTAGGTTGTCCATTTTCCTAGAAAGCCAACGCACCTTGGGAATAGTCTTCCACCTGGCAAGTACTACTTCATTAGCATGGGAGGTGCTCTTACCTTTGGCTTCTCATCTGTTCCTATATAAAGCTCTTGTTCACTTATCCAGGCCTCTGCTTCTCCAGCATCTAAATAGTATCGCTGAGCCTCACTGGCTTCTTCTAGGCGCTGCAACCTCTTCAAGGTTTCCTCCTGTAAGGTGGTCCAGGAAACCCTCAAGCGCTTGAGACATTCTTCAGTGTCTCTGAAGTCCCCATTCCTATCAGCTCTAGCCAACATGCTCTCCCCTCTAGCAAGGACTTCCTCAATGCGTGGGGCATGACCAGTAATTTCTTTCTGTAGGGTCTAAGCAAACAGTAGAGAATTTTTAAAGAGCTGAATGAGTAAGATCAGAAATGAGTTGAATAGAGTTGTCCCTTTTATTAAGCTGTATTATTGTACTATGGAAAATGAAAAAAATGGCAAGATTCCAGGCCTTAGAGGTTGTGTGCCTCAGATCTGACATGTTTGCAGCTGCTACTGGATGCTGTCAGCTTAAGGGAAAAACATTAGTTTAACCCCAGTACATATAAGAACAATTTAAGACTGCCTCATGCATGGACTGAAGATGAGATGAAGATAAATATGGCACATGGCAAAGTAAAGATGCTAGAAGTTTAGCTCACAGTTAGTTGTATATGGAGAAAAGCCTTTAGACAAAAACTTTGCTCCCCTGCTTGTTAGCAATTACCATACAGACAAAAGTATGTTTTTGAATGTTCACAGCTGTAACAAAAGTTCAGTTGCTCTGTTAAAAAGGTGGAATTAAGTGAGGGAAAATATGCAGAGATTATGGGGAGACTCACCTGGTTTTTCTTTATAAGTAGCTGGACTGACAAAAGATTTGTGCCATGGTCAGTGGACTGAGCAAGAGGGAGTCGTTCTTGCACCCAAAGCTGCATTACAGAAGAAAGACTAAGGTAACATGTCAAAATGTCAAACATGTATACAAAAGAGGATGAAAGACAAATTCTTATACAATTTTCCTAACATCTGAAACAACCTATCCATGTGCCTCATCTTCTGATATCTTCCCTCTAAATTACACAAAGAAGAACAGTAACTAAGAGAGAGTTGTGAGTTTCTAATGGCATATTTAGCCATCACTCACCAATTCATCTGCCAAATCCCGGTCCAACTGATATCCAGCCTTGGCCATCTCCAGCTCTTTCCTCTTCCTACCCAATGGCTCTAGAAGGTCCTGAAATCGCCTTTCAATGATCTTATGCTTGCTGTCCACTTCATCCATGTCTCTCTTGACTGGAGGGGCCTGAGAAAGCAAGCCTTCCATCTCTTTCTTCCGCAAGCTGACTTGCTCATCCAGATGCTGAAATGAGAGATCTTCACATTTTGTTGTCTCTTTGAGATGTATATTCTTAACCCCATCCCTTAGGCATTACATGAGGTTAGATATCACTCCTACTCCCATTTAGACAAAACTTGAACAACAGACTGCAAATGTTACTTTCAGGCTGTTTAGGGGTGATTTGAGAGGGAGGTTGGGAATTACATCAATTTACTATAACAGCTAGTAAACTGTGGTTCCCAAGCATTCGAGTGGCTAAATTTGAGACATTTTCTGGCAGTTTGGGACTGGTTCAAGTGGGTGAATAACAAAGGTCTTCCTCCCAGAGTTATCCCCCATTTCCATTCTCATCCTTAACCTCCCCATAAAGTAGACCACAACATTTGGCCATGTCCCTTTCTCCAGTGTTCCTACATCTTCAGTCAATCTCCTGCGGCATTCTAGACAATCAAAAAGCTGAGTTGTAGGCTTGGAAGTTGGCCTCCCTTAATCTAATAGGTTAATCCAGCAAGTAAAAATATTGCATTGCTATAGATATTTGTATAATTGTATTTTACAAAGTACTCTGAATTTCAAATGATGCACAGTTCAAGAAAAAGTGTATTTTCCATTTACAGAAAACTGATGGTTAAAACCTCAGAAATTATTAAATCATCACAACAGAAGTATTTAGTCATGAGGAAATAATATGGATTGCATAAAACAAGGAAGTTTAACACTAAGAAATATTGATAAACAATTTTGGGAAGAACCCAGGAGGAGGAGCAATTCCTACTCATTGTTTCCACGTTAACATCCATAGCTTATATCACTTTTCCACTACAATAGGAATATGTTGCACTTCAGATCTGAAGCCAAAAATGTGCTTCAGAGTGGGTGTGGACACACACAGTGCACCTGTCAATGCCTTCTTTAAAAAGCTTAATCTTTTTCTAAATTCCACAACAGCTTCAGATCCAAAGTACAGCAGATATCTATCCTATAACTATTATTTACCACTTCAAAGAAATCCTCTTTGGGAGAAAAAGCCAAACATGTCTTGAGAATGCCTGGCTACATGCTATTGAGTTAGAGAGAGACATGGACTTCAGGAGGACTGTTACTTACTTTCAAGTTCTTCAGAAGGATGTTGACACTTGTGAGATCTTTCCCCTGAACATCAGATTTTAACTGCTCCTCTATCTCACTGATCCATGCACTAAGGTCAGCATAGCTCTGTGCATAGAGGTCAGAGCGGTTAGCATCGAACAGGTGCTGTGCCTTTTCCTCTGTGGTTGCCTGCAGCATGTCCCAAAGTTGATGTAGATCCTTTAGCTTCTGGAACACAACATCTTCATACTGGGGCTTTTGTTTTGCCAACTGTTGCCCTTCCTGGAGGGGGGAAGAGTACAGAAGAGGAGAAATATAATTTATTCTCTCTTTCATAAAAATATAGGATAAGGAACACATAGCTAGTAGGAAAACAGTGTTCTCTAGCCAGTTAGCAATGCTGTGTTTATAATGGTTAGGTAACGCAACAATTGCTGACGGTGAAATTGAAGTTGCTGGAATCTGGGACCACAGGGAGGAAGGACCCTGTGGTCCCAGATTCCAGCAACTCTCACTTGACATTCTTAAAGAATATTTTCCATAAGATTGAAGAAGAGACAAAGGAATTGACTCTCCTAGATCACTTCTACCTAATAGGGGAGAGCTGTCTGAAGAGGTAAAACAATGGGAATTTTAGGAGGAAATTACCATGTCATCTTGGGATTCAAGATCCTACAGAAAAATAAATTGGAGCATACATGCATACTAGATTTCAGGAACACCAAGTTCAACCAGCTTAGAGAAGTATCCTGTCCCATGGACATAAATGTTCAGGTCAGAGGGAATACAAGAGTGTGGATAAGTTCTTAAAAAAAAATGAGATACTGAAAGTACAATCTCATACTATTTCAATCAGAAGAAAAAATGGGCAGCTTAGGAAATCACTATGGATGCATAGGGAGCTTTCAACTGAACTATGAGTTAAAATGGATATGTATAGGAAATGGAAGATGGGTACTGTCACCACGGGGGAAATCTCATGGGGATCCATGGGCAACAATGACTTTTAGTTTTGATGGCAGTGTGACTGCCTCTGAAGACCTTCTGCTGGGAGACTGGTGGGTTTCCTTGTTGAATTGGTTGGCCACTGTAAGAACAGATTGCTGGACCAGATAAGTGAGGGGTCCAATCCAGCAGGGCACTACTTATATTCTTATTTAAGTATACAGTACCATCAAATACCTAATATTACCAGAAACAAATGCAGGCTAATGCACAAAAGGGATTTAAGGGAAGTTAAAAGCCACAAAAGAGCTTCTTTAGCTATCTCAGTAGAAAAAGGAAAGGTGGGCCTATGTTAGGAAAGGATAGTATGATGATAATATGTGATGGGGAGATAGCAGATCTTGGTTTGGTATTCTCCTAAAAGCGAAGCATATTTCAAATGGATATAAGAAAAACAACTGACAAAAAGAGGGAGTAGCAAAAGTAGTTAAGAGATGGTTAGGGAGCACCTGGTTTCCATGAACAAGTTTAAGTCTCCAGGACCAGATTAATTATATCTGAGAAAGAGAGTTTGCAGATGTCATCTTGGAGCCCCTTTCTGTGATCTTTGAGAAACTGTAGATCAGCATAGTGCCAAAGAATTGAAGAGGGGCAAATGTTCTTATTTTCAAAAAAGGAGAAAAAGTGGATCTGGATAATTACAGGTCACCTATTTTGATACATCAGTATTGGGCAAAATTCTATAATGAATTATCAAGCAGTCAGTTTGTGAGTATTTAAAAAAGAATGCATTGCCTGGCAGGATCTCCTTTTTTGGTAGACTGACCAGTTTAGTTGAACAGCAGTGGACATAATGTATCATGACTTCAGTAAAGTATTTAAAACGGTAAGTATCCCATAAGAGTCCACCAGAGAAGACAGTAAAATGTGGACTGGACCATACTACTATTAGATAGATACCTAGGTGGCTGAACAATTATAACCAGTGAGCGAAACTCAATGGTTTTGCATCAAGCTGAAGGAAAATATCAACGCAGCTATGATGCCACTGAAAAAAAGCAAAATGCAATCTATTACATCAACAGAAGTATAGTGTCAAAATCAAAAGAAGTTGCTGTTCCTCATTTTAGAAAGGACATTGACAAACTGGACATTGATCAGGTATTTGTAAGGAAAATCTTACAAGGAACTGCTGGAAACTTTGGATATACAGTGGTACCTCCTGTTACGAACTTAATCCATTCCGTGACTCTGATCACAACTCGATTTGGTCGCGCCGCGAGGCAAATTTCCCCATAAGGTTCGATGTAAATACAAACAGTTCTGAAACATATGCATTTTATTTTTAAACCACAAAAACGTGAAAAAAAGTATGTACAGCACAGTATGAAGAGGGAGAATGGGGCGGGGAGGCAGTTATTGTTTGGAGGGAGAGTCCCCCTCCAAAGGGACATCGGGGAGATCTCCTTCAGGGGTTTCCTCTCTTCTTTGCCTCTTAGCTGTTCTGGAGAAAAACCTGTCTAAAGTCAGTTGTTTTTTCCTGCGCTGCATAACCCTCCAGGAATGAGAGACCACATTATCGTTCATCATGTTCAACACTCTGTTCGTTACAGTTATGTTGGGGTGGTGCTTCTCAAAGAAGTCCTGGCACTCATTCCATTTTGCCATAATGGATTTAATCATGGCACTGCTCACCTCCTCCCTGTCTTCCTCTTCCTCAGTGGAATGCTCCTCACCAAGCGCTTTCTGTTGCTCACTCTGGAGCTCAGCAAGTTCTTCCGTGGTCAGCTCCTCCTCATGGTCCTCAACAAGCTCCTCTATGTCTGCACCATCGACTAGACCCATGCTCTTGCCCATGGACACAATCTCCTCCACTACCTCTGCATCAGACCCTTCACGGTCACGTTCAGGGACAATTCTGGCCACAGTTTCCTCCAGGCTGAGTTTAAGGTCCGGCAGGTGACATCTTCCCAGGCTTTGTCAATGAGGCTGATGCAGTGGAGGACATTGAAATGTTTCTTCCAAAACTCTGTCAGAGTCAAGGATGTTTCCTCAGTGACATTGAAACACCTGGTGAAGAGCACCTTTGTGTAGAGCTTCTTAAAATTGCAGATCACTTGCTGGTCCATGGGCTGCAGAAGAGGTGTCGTGTTGGGGGGGAGGAACTTGACCTTTATAAAGTCATACTCAGCGTCCATATCATCCACCAAGGATGGAGGGTGTGCCGGGGCATTGTCCATCAGAAGAAGGCACCTTTCAGGCAGCTGGTTCTCAGAAATATATTTTTTAACGCTGGGTGCGAACACCTCGTGCAGCCATTCCATGAACAACTGTCTTGTGACCCACGCTCTCGCATTGGTCCTCCACATGACAGGCAGTCTGGCTTTGTTCACATTGTGTTCCCTGAACGCACGAGGGGTCTGGGAATGGTACACCAGTAGCGGCTTAATCTTCAGGTCGCCGCTTGCGTTCGCACACAGCAAAAGGGTCAATCTGTCCTTCATGGGCTTGTGCCCTGGCAGTGCCTTTTCCTCCTGTGTGATGTAGGTTCTGTTTGGCATCTTCTTCCAGAAGAGCCCTGTCTCGTCGCAGTTGAACACTTGCTGAGTGATGTATCCTTCCGCCTTCACGAAGTCCTCAAATTCTTCCTTGTAGGCTTCTGCAGCAGCCTTGTCAGAACTGGAAGCCTCTCCATGTCTTGCCACATTGTGGATGCCACTTCTCCTGCGGAATTTCTCAAACCAGCCTCTGCTGGCTTTAAATTCCTCACTTGCTGCACTGGTAGAGGGGTTTTTTTTGCAGTAAATCACTGTGCAGTTTCCTGGCTTTTTCACAGATGACAGCTTCACTCACGCTATCACCTGCCAGCTGTTTCTCATTCAGCCACACTAACAACAGCTTTTCCACCTCTTCCAGCACTTGTGTCCTCCTCCTCGTTAACATCATTACTCCTTTTGCCACATCAGCTTCTCTGATGGCATCTTTATTCTTCAAAATAGTCGAGATGGTCGACTTCGCCATCTTGTACTCCGCGGCCAGATCAGTCACACGAACACCACGATCGTGCTTTTCTATAATCTCCTTCTTCAGTTCGATCGTCACTTTCTTCATCAAAGCCTTATTCTTGCCACGCCCGCTCTGCATTTTCTTTGGAGCCATGCTGACAAGCACACCAAAAACCTTCCAAACGCCACAAAACACACCACAAGCCTCACCGAACGTCTCCTTGCTACCGCGATCTCACCCACAGGAAGCCGTGACTGCGTGGCAGCAGGGCAAATGGCCGTGGATCCGGTTCATAGTGCGAGGCGGAGGTCGCACGGCGAGGCAAATTTTTGGGGCCGGAGCTGGTCGTATCGCGAAAAATTCGTAAGGAGGGGCGTTGGTAACCCGAGGTACCACTGTATTTAGGTGGCGAAGGGAAATCTGCAGTGCTTCTAAGAGCTCTTATGAGACAGGGTTTTTCAGAATTGTTACAGAAGATTGGAAAAAAACCCAGTGTGTTTCAATTACAAGGAATTGGATTTAGGTTGGATATCGGGAAAAAAATTCCTAGTGGTAAGAGCTGTTCAACAATGGAAGAGACTGTGCCTCTGCAACCTATTCCACCTTGGTTGCCAAAGAGCAACCAAATTTTTCTTTTTTCTTTTTAGGCTCAGTAACCTCTGCTGCCTTTTAAGGCCTATCAAGGAAGAAAAAAAAGAGTTAGGCTTTTCTCCTGTCCAATAAGCATGGAGCTTTGCTAGAGAAGAGAAAAATCCTGAGAAGTTAGGCAGGGATCTTGTGCCCTCCTTGCTCTTCTTCCTTTCCCCCACCACCTACCCTTACCTCTATGCCTCCCTGTCTGATGGCTGCAGTCCCACCCTCATGGCCTGATTTTGAAGGTGTGGGAAGAAGAACACCAGGAGCAGTGGTTTTTTAAAAAGTGGTATACAGGAGGAAGGCACATTGAAACTACAAGTATTTCCACTCACTGGGGAGGAGGAGAGGAGAAAATTGATGTAGCATATTCTATTGCTAAAACAGTTGTATGTCATGTTACTAAATCCATCAAAACATCTCACTTGTGTTATGAGAAGCTGCCCAGTGTTAGGGTGGGGGAAAGAGACAGGTGGCTTAACGCATTCTTCTCAAATGGTTTCCATCTGGGCTGCCTTACTACTTGGGGGAAATTGGAAAATCCTATTATAAAGCATCTACTGTTTAACGGAACAGTGTAAGGAAGTCTCTACTTCCCCATTGTTCCTGTTTCAAATAGTAATCCCACATCATGTTTTAAGAGGAAACAAAAAACTGGATGATTGTAACATAGTAACCTGGTCTAAAGACATATATGCACAAAATTCCGGTAAGCTTTACTTTTGCATGTGCAAAGAAATGTAAAGTATGAATGCTACAAGTATGTTTTCAAATATACATATTAAAGAAATGTGTAAATATGTAGCAGTGCTTTAGCTTCCCAATTTGCCATTATGTGAAGTCAGTGGTACATATTTCAATTCTTATACAGTATTACACTACACAAATGAATTTTTAAGACTAGCATGGCATGAAAAAACTTCACAAACATCAGTGTAACATTCCACTTGGATGTAAAATCAACTTGGTGATTTTAATGCCACACTAACTTCCAAGGATTTTTAGACCATTTACCATTCATTGACAATTTTCCACTGTATTTTTAACCAGAGATAATTGTTTAATGACAGCCATTTTGGCAGAGTTAGTAATTATTATGTTTTTCTTTGACTCTATTGTATACGGCTCAGCATTTATAGATTGGAGCGGTTTACAAAAACTGAAATATATACATGGTTAAAATAAAAATTAATAAATAAAAGGGCAGCTATATCCAATTCTTTCTCAAAGGTTCTACAAACATAAGGAGCTACAAAAATATTAAGAAGTGGGAGTGGGAAGGAAGACCATACTCATGCAAACCTGGGGGGAAAAAAGCCACACACCTCATCCAGCTTTTCCAGCCACCCTTGGTTGGAAGCAAGTTCTGCCATAAAAGCCTGATGCTTCAGCCATTTACTGTGCAAATTCCGTGCTTCGTCATATGATATGTCTTGAGCAGTAAGCATCTTTTCTTCAATCCAGGTGGTAAGCTATCAATAAAATAGCATTACATTTAAAAAGTATGAAAACAGGAGATATTTCAGGCTCCTGTAGCATTTTACTGAAAACACGAATCTGTGATTTCTTACAGATATTCCCAGACACTCTCTTATTGTCCTTTCCAATTCGTTGCTGCTCCTGCTTTTTAAAATAAGTTTTAAATTAAAAAAAAATCTTGGCCAATCACAAATTTTGCTAGAAAGAGAAATGTAGGACCCGGCTCACCTATTTATTTCCTTCCCTTTCTCCAGATGATTTCTAGATTTCATATGAGCCCCAAAGTCTTGTCGGGGGAGGCAGGAATTGGGAAGGGAGGAGAAAAAAGGAAATGGTAGGGCCTGAAAGCACATTCTTTATTTTCTAGCCACCTTCCCCTTTTTCTTTCATCCAAGTAACAGACAGTATGATTTATTTAAATTAATTAATTAAACCAATGATTAAAAGTATGCTCTGTTCAGAAGAAAGGGCTACTCAGCTAGTATGAGATGAAAACAGAATAAAATCATTTACTGCTGGCATTATCCAAAGCTATAGCCACTCTTGGGGGAAAAACAGGATAAGATAGACTCATCCTAGATTAGCAGTAGTAGCTATTTCAAAATTCTTACCTCTTGGCAATTTTGTAGAAAATTCTGCAGATCATTATTGTCCTTCAGTAACACAAATGCCTCTTGTGATTTTGTGACATTTGTCTTGTATCTAGAAATGGCAAAAAATGTTATTACTAAAGAAAAATGGTTTCCTGCTTCCTCCACAATAGTGTCTTGCAATTTCAGATTCAGTTTTCTCACTTATAAACTGTAGGTCTGAATTCACTGAACTCTCATACTGATATTACCTTTCTTGAATCAGCTGAACTTTTTCCATAATTTTATCAGAGTAAATATTTCCATCAGCAGCAAGCTTGCTCCCAGTGTCTATCAAGCCAGTAATCTTTTCTTCATTAGCTTCCATATTAGCGAGGAAATCTTCAAATTTTCGTATAACAGCTTCTGATGCTTCCAAGGTGTCTGGTGGCTCAGTGTGGGCTAGTGTATAGTCCTAAACCAGATGTTATGGAAAAAAACATGTAAATGAGAATACAACATAGGCAGTTAAAAATACTGATATAATTACTACATGCTTTATACTGCATATAAAACTGATTTCAGTTCATGCAGTCTCCATATTGAAGTTAATATGATGATGCAATCATATGCATGGCAGCTATAGACTTGAAATAGGCTGAGTGATTAAATAGTTGGGCGTGCCAGCTGCTAAACATAGTTTTTGGTTTTCAGCAGGCATAAACATAGTTTCTGCACTATTTCTCAAGATGTGCAAAAAGAAAAAAAAACTATTACGTAGCTAACATAGAATGGGCAGGCAAACCTTCTTGGGCCATTTGACATGCTTAGAGGACATAAAAGTCCATACTATAGGCTCTATACATACATGTACATTAGCCAGTCTGCAAGTGTGATCTTGTATTACTGCACAACATGCCACTCACAATGCTCATTAAAATACATTACCTGATTGGTAAGAATAATTTCTGCTTGTTTTGCATCTTTAAGAAACTCCTGGAATCCAAGACACTGATTGAGGAATTTCTCCCTGCTATCCCACATTTTACATAAGGCATTCCAGCCTGTCTCCATGCCCTGTAGCCGCTGTTCCAGTTGCTGATACTCTATATCTGTCTGACCCTGAGTCACTCTATCTCCTATCATCTTAACATTGCTGTAAATGTCCTTGTGTTGATCAATCTCTTCCTTAATTGCAGCATGATGCTGCAGGAGATGCTCAGCTTCTACCAGTGAATTGGGCACCTCTTCTGAAGCAACAGCTTTTTGTGCCTTGAAGAGCCATGCCTGGAAGTCATCTAAGTCTTGCAAAAACTTGTGCAACTTGCTGGCCTCTCCAAGGGAAGCCTCCTGGCTCTGCAAAGTATTTTGGAGGTCCAGCCAGACTCTAGAGACAGCTGTCAGTCGACTGTAGATATCATCAGCTAAGTCAGGCTGCTCTTCAGCAAGCCGATGGGCCTCCTGCTGCAGGACTGCAAGCCTGGCTTGAATGGCTGCTAGGTCACGTTCAATGCCATATAATTTCCTCTGCATGGCAATCATGCCTGCCAGGTTTTTACCAAGGTCTTGTGTAGATTCAATGACTTTGTTTTTTTCCAGAATCCATTTCCTTGTCTCCTCACAATCAACACAATAATTGTGGAGACTAAGAGCAAAGTCAACAGCTTTTCGTCTTTGAGCCACCATTTCCTGGAAGACCTTCCACCTAGAACACAAAGCAAAATAAGCATTATTCTGACGAAATAAATGCCATTCTTTAACTTCTTCATGTATCTTTTTAAAATATATATATATATATAGTATTACAATTCACACCACCACTTTGGTGACAGACAGGTGGAAGGCTAGAGCAGAAAAAGAATACAAAAGCAAATAACATACTAAACTATCTAGATACTAAGCAGGAAAAGAATCAGAAAGAGTGGAGATAACCTCAATGGAAGAACTCAGGGTAGTAGCAATGAAATGTTGAACTATATTTATTTAACCCAAAATATGCATAGAGGAAAATATACCACTTCTAACAAAATAAATCTGGTTTCACCACAGGGATACCTATTTTATCTGCTCCCTTTCCTTCTCTTTTCCAGGAATCCATCTTCGGAAGCAATGCATTATATGGGGTAAGGGGAATGGGGAGAGGGGATGGCCATCAATGGATGGTGGATGAACAAATGGCATTCCCTTAGTCTGTCTTGTTTGCCTAGTGCTGTGAAGACAAATTAGAGCCATAGCCAAACCAACTTTTTGTCTTTGTGTATTTATAGCAATACTTGGAAACTATAGGCAAACAACTGTGGAGAAACAGTTGGAGATAAATAAGAGAAACTATTACCTGGCATTAAGATGCTCTTGGCACTGCCTCACTTTCCCACTGCATGGATGACCACTTTCTATTAGGCCACTAGCAGCTCGGTTGACCCCTTCAATCTGAGAAGCCAAGCTGTTTATTTCCTGCTCCAAAATATCAAACCTGCAAGAAAACACTTTGAATGAATGCCTTTTGAAACCAAACCCACCACATGAAAAGTTTGTAAGAAATACCATCTAGGGTCCCAGTTACATGAATCCAACTTGAAGATAGTAATACAGATGGTCCTTGCTTAACGACCACTTGTTCAGCAACCACTCAAACTTACAATGGTGCTGAACAAGTCGTGCTTACAACCGGTCCTTATACTTATGTTGGTTGCAATGTTCCTACGGTCATTTGCAACCCTATTTGTCAGCTTCCTACAAGCAAAGTCAATGGGGAAGCCAGCAGGAGGTCATAAATGGTGATCATGTGAAGTCCTCACTTAACAACCTGTGGTGATTCGCTTAATGACAGCAACCAGAAGTGCTGGAATTTCTGTTGCTAAGTGGTGCAGTCACGTGATGCCATGCTTTACGACCACATCACTTAGTGATGGAAATTCTGGTCCCAATTACTAAGTGAGGACTACCTGTATGTAGTAATGACAATGATGATGATGATGTCTCATGCACAACATCTAGATTGTCTCTAGAAGGAAGAGAATCCAAGCATAGAAGCAGCACCTGAAAAAGATTTTTTCATGTCCTTGACTGCAAACATATGTCCTGATGTATGTATGTATAACAGGTTTAGGAGCCTGTTCCTGACCAGCTGCTTTGGGCTGGTTCAGGCTCCTTGAATGTTTCTCAGTTCTTCACTGTTATCCTTTAGTTTCATTTTAGATTTCCTATCAAGGAAATCACTTCATTGTTGTCAGTAGTGGGAAACTCTATGCAGATGAAAACTGTGATTTTGCTACGCTGGGTATTCTGGCTACCACAGTAAAAAAGAAATGCATACTACTTTCACCTTAGATAATATAATAGTTCATAATTTACTCAATGTGGATTTTATAGTATATAAAGCAGCCCTTAGTAATTACATCCAAGTAATCTGTAAGTGCCTTGAATAAACTGACTTGATCATTCATTGATAAGTAACAAAGTTACTTCTCTCTCAATTTCAGCTGCAATTTGTGTTTATCTATACATACCAACAATTGCAAGATCATATGTAAATCTGTTCCTAAAAAGGATTCTTTGATATATCCAATAGCAAATTGTTGCATTGGATCAAGATATGATGGGTTCCACAGCTGAAACTAAGTGTCATCTTAAAAAAGGCTATAATAGTGCTTGGGGATGCGGAATTGACATATAGAGTTTGTGTTTCGCTGCTGCTCACCTTGATTCACAACATGCAAAAATTTGGGGAAAATCTCTTACTTCTACTTAATTTTTAATTTAGGACTCTTTATATTTTTGTGAAAGAAGGTCTGTGCTTATGCTTAAGGAATCAAGTCAGGTATCTTTATTTAAGCTTTGAGTGCTTATGGTACCAATCTCAATAACTCCTTTCATGCCTATTTTTGGCTGGGAACACAGACACTGTTATAGCCTTACACTGCAAAATATTTGTGTCCCAGGTATGTTAAACTGGGCTTACATGTATAGTGATGCTTAAAAGTTTGTGAACCATTTTGAATTTTTAATTATTTCTGCATAAATATGACCTAAAACATGATCTGTTCTCCACACAAGTCCTAAAACTAGATAAAGGGAATCCAATTAAACAACTAGTATTTTTTACCTATGTTGTACAACATCCAGATCTTCCAAGGTATCAGGAATCTCCATATGCTCCAGCCATTTCTCTTTCTCACTCATCCAAAGCTCACATGCATCAGTCTCACTTAATATAGTATAGAGATCCAAAGCATCCTGTAGCTTCTGCCTGCGCAGATCTGCTAGAGATACCACTTCATTGTACATTGTTTGGATAGCTTTGAGTCTGTTCTCAAATCCTGGAACATCCCGGAATTCAGCAGGAAAGCTCTGTGCTTGCCTATTCAAGTTGTCTATAATTTTCTTATTGTTTGCTACCTCATCCAAAAGATCTCTGTGCTTTTTAACCAAGGCTAGCGTGGAATATTCATCATGTCCCACATCATCACTGGATACCAGCCGATTAGCATCTTGGAGCCAGGCCATCAAGTCATCTGCATCTACCTGGAACTGGAAAAAGCTCTCTGCATCCTGTAAATTCTTCTTGCGGAAAGCTGCCAATTCCTGCAACTGGGCCCAGAGAGCTTTCACTTCCTCAATCCTACTGCAGATTTTTGATGCTCCAAAATGCTTCTTAGCAATCATGTTTTCTCCCTCTTTGATGGTCTGCTTCAGGTGGACCCCTAGACCACGTAGCTCATCTTCAAAAGCTTTGTGTTTCCTCTGTAGAATGAGGATACTGGTGAGGTCTTTCCCATAGTCCAGGGAAGAATAGATCTGTTCTTTTTCCCTGATCCAACTTTCAGCTTCATCCAGTTCCCAAAAGAACTTCCACTGGCGCTTGGATTGGTCAAGACGAGCTTTCCTGTTTGCCGCTAAAGCAATCAACTCTTGGTAATATAGTTCCAGGAGGTTTACACGATCACGAATCATTTTGGGATCACATGGCTGATAACCTGCACATGGTGTGTAGGCAAAAATTACAATTAACTATAATATAGAATACATTTTCCTTATATCAACATGATCTAAATTTTTGGGTACAATTAACATAATATATGGGAATTACCTTCATAACAACTCTGCTATTTTTGTTGATTTTAAAATCAGGGAATTTGTCACTTGCAATTTTGAAGAGCAACAATGCAAACCCACCGAAGAATAACAGAGGAAATACTTCAGAAATAGTGGTGTGCTTGTTTAAAAAGAATGGCAGCTTTTCTGGTAATTGCTACTGAATATAAACATTTAAAGATACATGAAAAGTCCAGCTTAGAGATATACCAGAGGAGTGTTTAGTCTCTAATAATTAAACAAAACAAATAAAGGCTCCTCCCTCCCTCCCTCCCTCCCTCAATTAGCAGCAGAAGCATGGGAGAACAGGGAGCTTATGTCCCTCCTTATCAGTAATGCCACAAGCACTCTAAAAGTCAGGAATACTAGCAAAATCCAGCATATCCAAACACAGTAACCCCCTAGGTGAATAATTACATTATTCATAAACACCATACTGAGAATATGTAATATTCTCTATATAGGAGGACATTCCTGGGGGAAAAAAATTGAGATCGTAAAAGAAATTAGCAAAAACTGGCAATTATCACACTAAGCGACACTATGAAAAGTTTCCCAGTATCATTCAAGTTCCAAAATTCAGTCCTTGTGTCCACAGTTCAAACAACTAGAAGCCAACAGACAATCAGCCATAGTTCTAAAGCATATATCCATCACCCTGCAGTTCTGAAATTTACAACCAAGAGAGATCCTAGTTGAATGGAATGGATTTCACAGCTGGAAACTCATTCAATCAATAAGAGAATTGACCAAGGGATGAATGTGAATAAAAGCATTCACTTCAAACAACTGCTAAGAACGAAAACTTTCCAGAGGCTAGATATAGGCTGTCCCTCCTCATCCGTTCCCTTTTTATATAGATGTAAACACCGATGATTTGCTCACTCTTAGCAATTTGACAAACACTTACCTTCTCCATTTGCAAATTTAAGGGCAGTTGCATTGACAGCATGAATCTTCTCTGCCTGAATGGCCATGTCAGCCTCCATCAACTTGTGCTTCTGAAGCAAGTCTTCTACTTCCAACAGATGCTTCCCAGTTTCAGGAGATGAAAGTTTTACCTGGAGAAATACAAAATTAAACTGCATTTCCCTTTCTCTTAAACAACCAAGCATGGAATGGAGCCTTGACCCTTTTTTTTTTTAGAATAGCAGTTTAGGATGATCCTGAACGAAGAAGCAGGAACAGCCCATGTTTAAGAAAAGCCATTCAGGGAAATGTTGAAGTTATTTTACATGCACACAGTTCTCTCTTCCTATGGGGCTTATAATATGGTATTCTGAATCCTGTTGGAAAAGACACTTGGGAAGACAATTTGGATGAAGAAATGGAAGCATGCTCTCTTGAAACAAGGGAAACTCTACTCCCACACAGCTGGTGGGAGTTGATACCTTAGTCAAGAGGCATTTCAAATTAGCTTTCTAAACAGCTTGTAAGATGTCGATCAAGATATTTTTAAGGAACCGGATAGTACAATCAATGCTGCAGAAGTTGGTCATTTATCAGTCTGGGGTGTTGTTTTTCATCATGTGTATTTTATCAGACTTTAAGGAATGTGGTAAGATTCCTTAAATGTATCAATAAATTAAGCCACGTATTATAATGCAGTGCTTGGGTCTCCATCCCTGTTTTCCAACTTATCTCCAGCAATCCACAAAGTCCTACCAAGGCCCTTCCTTACTTTCATCTCATCTATCCAGTCAATGCTATGCAGCATATCTTGAAACAGCTGCTGCAGTGTCAGATTCATCTCCAGCCTCTGGCGTCGTGCTTGCAGCAGTTCCAATAGGTAATCCCATAATCGCAGGATACTGTTCTTGCGAGCATTGATGCGCTTGATGTCATGGTAATTCTCTACTTCCAGTTCCTTGGCCACCTCCTCTATGGCCTGTACCCGTTCCTTATAGGCAGCTGTGTCAGTTTCAATTGCTTCATGCTTCTTCTTTGCTGCCTCCACAGCTGGCAAATCATTTCCAAAGTTATCCTGCCCCAAGTAAACATAGTTTCGTCAGCAATATCTTCACTGCCTACTATCTCTCACACTGAACACCACAGAGTGGAATGCATGCATAAAATAACACAGCACAGCTTTTGGTGCAAATATGCAGGTCTTTAATGGTCCTTTAAATGCTTGTTTGTAACTGATCTATTATGGTAGGCTGAAATAATATAAGGGTGGGCAAAGGGATGCTTTTTTGCAGAGCCACCTTGTTTCCAAATGTAGAACTGAGGCAGTGCTGCAACACAGAAAGGAAGCAGGGCACCACTTCACTTTGTAAAGCTACAATGAAGCAAACAACTCCATAACCTGACCTTTAAACAACAAATGATGCTCCTGCTCCTGCATGGAGAAGTACTGAACCACAAAACTGCACCATATACAGGTCAATACTTTTATCCAATATATATCTGCTCACTAGAATTGTAGCTATGAAGCATTTGGTAATTCATTCTATTTTCAGGACAACACATGATCTGAAAAAGAATGGCAATATACATTCACTAGGAAAGCACGCCATGTTCAAAGAACAAAGGATTGTGGTATTTTGATGAATCCATCATAATTGCATCTCACATGAAACTCACAAAGCCATGGATGTATTGCTGGTGTAATTTGATCAACTTGAGTTAGATTAGTGCCACAACTCTCTAAAATCCTAAATTTCTTAAATCCTATTTCTGGATTTATCTTCCATCTAACTTCCACCAAACATTCCCCTGCTAATCCTCATCCAGAAAACCTGTTGCAAAACCCAGAGCTTGAGAAAAATGATTTCACTTTATATATTAGATGTTTGCTGTTTGGGGTCTCCTGGTGAATGTACATACTCGATACATGTACATACTACTTGATGGGAGATATTTGCTCATATGTACCCAAAAGTCCTGCATGGCTCAGGCCACAAACTGTTCTGAATGTAAGAAATACTATTCCCCAAGATGACAAGCTCCATTCACATTTTGCGCTTCCATAAAAAAAGCAGTCTTAAAGTAATTATTTATTACCAAGTTATCAAGTATCAAAACACACGTACTTTCTGGCTCTGGATTAAGTGTGTTATCTGCAGAAGGTTTTGCAGAAAGAATAATTACACATCCAACAAAGTCCCAGACAGTTCTTTATTACCTGTGCAACAAGGCGCTGATTTTCACTAAGCCACGTCTCTCGCATTGCTGCCTTGCGATCAAAGCGTCGGGCAAGCTGCTCCAGCTTCTCCTGCCTAATAAGCTCATTTCTCAGTGCTAGTTCCCGTTCATGCTCTGCCTTTTCCAACTTCTCCCAGGCCTGTGCAAATAAGAATATACTCTAAATAAGCTGCAGAAACTCCTGTAACTGTTATAATTATGTAAGTGTAAATCTATTCAACTCTCATTTTTCCATGTTAGCTACATAACTGTACAATACCTTTCCCAATCTGCCGTTTACAGTTTTGCTACAATAGCATTATATGATAATGCAGAATGAAATTAAAACACAATTAAGAGTGTGGCATTTGTACTGTTTTAGTCCTTCAATATTATTAAGGCAAATCATACAGATGTTGAGGATGTATCTTTGTAGCTCATTATACTCTAATGGGCCCCCATGACACAAATCAGAACTTTTCTTGGCCTGCTACATGAAATTCAAGACTGAACCTGTAATCTTCTGCATGTAAACAAATGTTCTCCCACTATGACCCTTTCCCAACCACCAAACTGAGAATTAAAAAAGAGAGAGAGAAGAAAAGCTCCACTGACAGGTTTCTTGATCTACCACATCTTCTGTTAAAAGACTCTATCTTAAATACCCTGTTGATGTCAGATACTAGTTTTCCTTCATGAGGGGTATACACTTTTTGATTGTTTGCTCGCATTCGGGACTGGATGGTATACAGCAGAACTTCTAAGTTCCCCTTCTCTTGAAATCTAGAACACACAAATATAAGAAAGCATCTTTTTGAATATAGAAGATCTCAAAGAACAGAGATGTAATGCATGCCACACTGTCACTGAAATACATTCTGAATCAGGCTCTCAACAGAATAATTAAAAAGTAATGCTATGTATGAAATATCTTTTCAGTGGACTAAGTAATTGGAGTTTAAGGTGGCTATTGCAATTTATACACTAGTAAGGAAAGAACTAAGAAAGCTGGCTTTAAAATACTGGAATTCAAACCCTTTACAGTAATCAGCTGACATCCAAACCTACTGATAACTCAGGCAGATGTTCTGATCAGTTCTTTAGTAGGAAAGGGAGTACAGCAGTGGTTAAATCATGCTTCCTGTTCCATACTCAGTTAATTTGTGGTACAGAAAGCCTCTAACTATACCTTTCACAGTTTGCAGAAGGAGGAATCTTGGAAAAACAGCATCACTAAGCAATCAGAAAATCTACATTTGTCAACATTTTCTTCTTTTCACAAGAATTTTTTCTTTCTACACAAGAAGGACAAGTACACTTGCTTTCCTTCGCCTTTAGCCACCCAAGTGGATTTTTTGGCAACTCCCTTTTCAGTCAGCTCTGTTAGAAATAGTACCCAGCTTCCTCTCTCATGGGATGCAATTATGCAGGAAGTTATTAGATGGTAGAGCATCCTTCTTCTATTCAGTGTGAAGAAACACAGAGATAAGAGTACTGCTACAGTGTTTGTCAAAAGCACTGTTAACAGAACTAGTTTGTGAAAGCAGACCCACTGTCACAGCAATGTTTGATTTGAGACACTGCTAAATGGGAGGTTTAGATGGCTAGCCCCTTAGAGGCCTGTTGTCTTCAGCCCCAGAATCCATCATTTTCTTCGACTTTCTCTTTTTGGTAATGTTTTGTATAAATTTTTATGTTTTATGCGTGTGTGTGTGTGTGTGTGTGTGTATGTATATATATATATATATATATATATATATAGAGAGAGAGAGAGAGAGAGAGAGAGAGAGAGAGAGAGAGAGAGAGAGAGAGAGAGTTTTAAACGGTTTGTGTGAGCTGCCCAGAGTCCCCCGTTGGGGGGAGATGGGCGGAGATAAATTTAATAAATAAATAAATAATAGGCATTGATGTATTAGTGTGCTTAAGATCTGCCACTTGCACATTTGCTGTGAGAATTCCTGATTGCTGCTAATCCAGGTGGGGGCCACAAGTTCAGGGATACTTGGGGAAATTCCACAATTGTTTATTCAGAATTAGCTTTTAAGATATTCCAGATATCTTAATATCTGGGCAGCATACAAATTTAATAATAAATAAATAAAATAAAATATTCAGTGGAGTTGACTTACCTAAGTATGTTTCAGACTGCACTCTGTGTAATGTAATCCACATCCTAAAGGTTCTATTTCTGAAGCCATACCCTTTTATCCTTTTTACTAATGCTGGGTGTCATTTGGTTCACAAATTGTTACTTAATGTCTTTGGTGGGAAAGGAAGAGACTTTTTCCTTTCATCATTTTAAAATATTAAATCAGGTGACCGTGCAAATATTTGCAAGTTCATCCAGTTTGAAAGAGAAAAGACTGCAGGCCTGCACAAATATCTTTTTCTCCTTCAAGCTGTATCCTCATTCTTATTCATTACATCATCATCGTCGTCATCATCATCATGTGTTAATCTTCAACACTTCTGAAAGCTTCAGATCACAGCCAAATGAGTCACAATGCAGATAGGCACAGTTTAAGCATCTTTCTCTCTCTCTCAGAAAAAGAAGGTAAACATTAGCAAAAACACTTCCTTCCAGTTGAAGATGCTTACTTGGGCGGTTTTTCCACTGTGCGGTATGTACTGAAGTACTGGAGTTGCTGCTGCACGCCTGCCAGAGAATTAGCAAACTTGCGGCTGTTAAGATTGGCAATGGTGTGTTCTATCCACATCAGCAGGTCTGAAGCCAATCCACTGTATTTATCAATCATCTTCTCAGTCTCCATTGCATGGTCCATTACCTGACAGGAAAAAAACCCAAACAACTCATACTGTGGCTCACTTGGCACCTGCTGCCGCTACTGAAAATATGTTAAGACCTTTATGAACTTCCAGATCCTGCAGATGGAAATTTTCTACAATGTCAACAAGTCTGACTTCACCACATTAGAAATTCTGTGGGGCATGCAGTGGGTGTCAAACCAAATTAAGAAGAACCAGATTTGTGGCTCTAAAAGAAAATCTGTGACAGCTTTCATACTGGTAGTACCTCATCAAATGTTGAGTGTCTGAACAAGAATGATCATGCCCATATTTCATTCTTCAGTTCACACATTTGTATATTTATTTATAGACACACATATGCATACACTCCATAAAGCAGCCTTCCCTTCTGTGGTATCCCTCTAGTTCAATTGAGATATCTCCTATAATTCCCCAAAGCATGGGTCAACCACCTTCTAACCTGCAGGCTCAGTTGCTTCAGCCTTGCTGGCACATGGCTGAACGGGAACCAATGAAGTCCATAGCAGTACATGCAACCTGGCTTATGGAGATTGAGAATGGTGAAAGAAGGCAGCTAATTCTCCAAATAAGGTCTATACTGACATGACCAGGGATAATAGTCACAGCTATACCACTGACCAGGTTTCTAATAAATGTTACATGGTTTTTCAAAATAATGCAGTTGCGTAGGTGCATTATGAAAAATAGTCATGGGGTAAAAAACAGCCATGAATTTCCAGTCTGCTAATGTTTCCTCATCGCACACCTTTGCTTAGATGAGATCACAAAAGGAATGTTATGAAACAATTCAAAATGTTAAAAATTACTTCGCTCAAGAGTTATATGACTGGGTTCTTACCTTTCCAACTCTTTTCCCTTCCACAGCAAGCACCTTCATTTTGGAGAAGTAGTGATAGAAAGCAACCACATAAGTGATAATGGATTTCTCATCTGGATTCTCCGTAAAAACATCTGAGCAGCAAATAGATTTCCAAGAGAAAATTATTTGTTTGAATGCAGAATCTGACAGCAGATAGGAGTTGGGTCTGAACCATGTTTCCCATTTGGTAGAGCTACACAATCTAACAGTGTTTACCATGGGATCACTTTGCTAATTTCAAGTACAAAAACAACAGAAGGTATGGGAGCAAAGCTAGGCTAATAAAAACTTATTTTCCAGCATGAATATTATTTGTTTATTGCAGAATAATATACAGAGCAGTCCTGTCCCTGATAAACAAAACAAAGTACACATTATTACATTATCAACTATAGCGAATCTATGGCAAAGATTTTTTTTTTTAAAAAGAGATGATAGTACAGCAACATACATTACTGAATACCAGGACATGAGTTTATTAAACAGACCTGGTAGGTGAAACTTGTGAAACACAAACATTACATATATGACTAGAACATCCTATATTAATTGTTGGAGATTGGTGTTGTTCATCAATGGTGAGGAAGAAGCAATCTGCACATACTCAAAGTAAATGTTTTTAATGTTCGAGGGCAGGATTGTCATTAAAACTGGATCAGAACTTAGCTATCAGTGAATACAGGATTAGAGAAAACTATGCCTGATCGTAAATTAGCTATTTAACTGCTAGGTGCAAATTCTGTCTTCCTAATCTGATAATTACTTACATGTGTAAATAATTCAATATGAGAGTTTTTCAATCCTAACAGTGTTCCCCTTTATTTTATTATACCTATAAAACAATAAAGCTGTGGATTAGATCCCTCTATTAAAATGAATTGGGAAGTTCAGCCATGCAGTGTTGAAGGATCATCAATCTTTTTGAGTATGTGAATACAGCTGGATTTTTGAGAAAGTATATGGGTACAATCACAAAATGGCTGGAGTCACATTATTGTGGGAAGACATGGGGTGCTTAGCCATGGTGTACTGAATAAACTACAATAAGCAGAGTCCACACAACATACTAAACCATAAATCATGGTTTTAATCGACAATGACTTGATAATATATAATTATAAAACTAAACAAACCAGATTCTGGCTTAGTGTAATGTGTGAGCTCACATCAATGACTGCTGAGGGGTAAAAAATAGCAGCTAAGGGTGGGGGGTAATCACAATATTTACCGCTGCATCAGGACAGCCCTTTGAATCCAGTCTCTTGCTCTAACAGAAAGTTCATTTCAGACAGACAAGGGCAGGACAACTTTTATAAATTATCCCTAAATTAAAATTGAATAAATTCTTTGAAAATCAGTACCACCAAAGTTATTTCTCCAGATAGGAAGATCTTCAAAATAGTTTTCTTCAAACACACAAAGCTTTCCTGATGTCCCACAATGCCAAAAAACCCATCCTTCATTGCCAACACACAAAAGCATACCTTTTTCATGTTTCAAACAGACTCTCTCCCCAAGCCTTTCACTCAGACATACCATACAACTGCAACCCTAATTCCTTTATTATACAAACCCATACCACTTACACAGTCCTCCCCTTCTCAAAGGTTGCTTCTCATTTGCTTCTCGCCCTGTGCTAGCTTTCCCAGCTTCAGCTTTCCTTTCTATTCTCATCATTCTTCCACACCTCTGCTGAGTAGACTTTTCAGCCCCTTCCTTCTCTCTTTTCTTCCCCCAACAAACTGATTTCTTTGCTACCACCTCACCTGCCAGTAATTTTTCTTGCTTTTATTTTAGTTTGATAGAAATGGAAGGCTGAGCAGAAACAACAAAGGTCAAGCTTTGAGCTACTCCATGCTCTTCCTTTTTGTTCTAGGCCCAAGTGGAGATTAAATACATGTAGGGAATGAAGGAGAGCAAGATTGCTGGAAGCCAGAACTCTGTTGACTTCCAGCCTTCCAAGATAAAGAAACCAGGTGGGGTGGAAGGGGCCTGCTGAGTGCCAAAGGAAGCGTGGGAGTGTCTGCGGATACAGCTGCGCCTGCAGGCATCACATTGCTCACCCAGCAGTGAGGAATCAGAGCTAACACTCTGATATTCTTCTCTTAATAGGCCAGATTTCCTTTTAAACATTTTCAAAAATAAAATAATTAGGGTCAGCTTTATTGGGCATAAGAAATGTTAAATATGACCCTAATTTTTAAAAATTAATGTATTTTCCATGTGAAGCAAAGAGAATGAAGGGGAAAAGATGATGACATGGGATGTTTACAGAAATGCATGTATGGAAGGCAACTGAAAGAATGAATTCTATCAACAAAAATTCTATATCATATACAACAGAGTTGATTTGTGACTACGCACAGCTTTTGAAATATTTATTTAGATACTGAATCTCACCTTTCTATGATAAAATCAAATTCAAGGCAGCTTATAAATAAAAAAATAGATCAAGCAAAATTAAAAGCAATTCTGACAAAAATAATTTATAAAAAATACCATAAGTAAAAGTATCAACAATTAAACATTATAACAAAGAATGCAGGTGCAGGGTTGCTGTGACTATTCCTCTGAACAATGAGTTGGTTGTATTGGGATTTACGGTTTTTAGTTTTGTTTTTTATCATGTTATTGAAGATGTCATATCTATCTTGTCTATTTGTCTTGTCTGTTTTTAATTCAAGTTGCAGACTTGGGGAACTGTATATTGCTCAGAGTTGATTTGATTGTAGGCTTATAAAGCCTTGTAAATAAAATAAATGCCTGTTTGAAAAAGTGGTTTGAAGTGGGCAAAGAGACATGACTCATTTTCATTCATTTCAGAGGGCTTATATAGGAGAGTTTCCTGACAGTTTGAGAATACATGACTGCATAAATACATAAGCATCCATGTTTATGGACTGAATTGAATTGCTTCATGAACTTTGACAGGCAAATATTCTGCACCTATTGCTTAGCTTTTGCAACCATTATTCTGTATACTTCTCAACTCTGTCCTGACAGCTCAATTCTCAATTTAAAAAGGCAGGCACTGAGCCAAGTGCACTCACCTTCTGGATCAAGAAGTTGCGTGATACCAAGTTGCCGCTCGGCTACACTGAAAGCATGTTCCAAATTGTGCCTGGCATTTGAGTGTTTCAATTTCTCAAAGTCAATTAGGTCAGGCCTAGAAATGAAGGTGAAAAAAACTTTAAATAATATAGTATTTGAGGTTAGCTCTGCTATAAAAAATGAATTTGAAATTATTGTATATGGAGTGCTTTTGATCAATGTTCCAGCCATGCCTCCATACCACTTTATCCAAGGTTTTCTGCACCTTTCTCCTGTAGTCAGTCATCCTGTTACCATACACCACACAGACTATTTTGGCCTCCTTCCCCCCTCCCTATTTTGTACCATATTCCACAAACCTTGGGTCTGCCAATATTTCCTTTTTTGGTGAGGATGGTGCACTTTTGGCTACATAAGCAATGCTACTCATTTTGAGCATCAGAAATGGAGAGGGTGATACTGGTCAGTTTTGTACCTGATTGTGGAAGTAAGGAGACAAAATTCATACAGGACAGATGGTGGATGACAGGCCTCTGTAGCAAGTGAATGGATGTGCACTCATGTTATTAGTCAAACCTAGATATATCAGCAAAAACAATTAAAATGGTTTAGATCTTTGCAGACTATCCTTACCTGTGCTTGTGAATAAGAGCATTAAAAGCCAAGCCATCCTTCCAGCTGGAGGTGAAGTTGGTGACATTAACATGGGGATAGCTGTGTTATAAAGTTAAAAAAAGAGGGACACATAAAAGATAATTTTAGCCATAAAATGAGAGCTACAAAATGATAATCTAATTAGATATAATTTGACATGAGGATGCACTTTTCTCTAAACAGAAGAGCCACTTTCAGCTAAACGTACATTTTCAAGCCACTTCTAATTGGTATTTGGAAACACAGATTTTCCTCCATTGGAAGAGTGAATATTTGGCTTGGGTGGATAAATAATAATTCAGGCTTGGGAAAGTTGGGTTACCTAAAGCACACTGGATATTTCTATCCATTTTAAATCCAACTTTTATCCACTTTACAATAGAATGAATGGGAAGAGCAGTTCATCTCCAGATACTCTTTTCCACTGAGAGAAAAGAAACATGGGTTCATAAAACTAACATCTTGCCCATAATGTTGAAAACAAATTGAGCACTTGAACTAGATTTCCACTGTTGTAGAAGAAGAGGAATAAGCCTGGGCCCTGAGAGCAATGCATTACATTTAAGTGTAATTTCAATATAAATCACATACATATAGTTTTGTTTTAGGAGGAAATATCCATATAGGTAGTCTTCACTTAACAACCACAAGAGGGACCAGAAAACTGGTCATTAAATGGGGAGGTTGTTAAGTGAGTCACCATGTGACTGGACCTGATTTTATGACCATTTTTATGATGGTTGTTAAGTGAATCACTGCTGTCATTAAGCGAATCCAGCTTCCCCAATGGACTTTTTTCCAGAATTCACTTAATGACCATGTGATTCGCTTAACAACCATGTGATAGCTTAATGACTGTCATAAAAAAGGTCACAAATTGCGATCACATGACCACAGGGGGTGTGTGATGGTTTGAGATAGTCTAAGTGCAAGTACACCATCACACACCCCCTGCGGTCATGTGATCGCAATTTGTGACCTTTTTTATGATGGTTGTTAAGCTAATCACAGGACGTAAAGGACTTTTTCCAAGGCCGTCATAACTTCAAATCGTTGTTAAACGAACAGTCATTAAGCAAGGACTACCTGTAGTATCTCTGTGCCTCATTTCCCATTTCTAAAATGAGAATATACTAGTTTTAAAAGGATTAATTTATTTAATCAGTATTAGTACTAAAAATAGTTTGTGAGGCTTACCACATCACAACATATTACATTTTCAAGCCACTGTCAGTCTACTGAAATAGTTTTTCTGTAGTTTTGTCTTCACCAATTACAAGTCACAAACATTTTCCAGAGCCCACAAAGTGAATGTGAAATGTAAGTTGGGAGGCAGGGGGTATGGTGGGAAGTCAGTCCCTCCTATACTAAACAAAGCTCAGGAGAAATGTGATGGAAGGTAAAAACTATCTCAAGGACACAAGGTATCTACATTTTGCCAAGTGGCAGTGCTGGTTTACACTACTAGTCATGTTACTGACAGTGGCATATTCAATATCTGATATGGGAAAAACTTCTCAAGTGCTCAATATCCAAGCTCTATGGTGTTAACCCTTTGAGGAAGGCACAATCAAGAAACAAGAGCTGACAGGAAAGCTTATTATTATTGTAGAACAGTGTTTCTCAACCTTGGCTATTTTAAGATGTGTGGACTTCAACTCCCAGAATCCCCCAGCCATCTTAAGATGGCTAAGGTTGAGAAACACTCTTGTAGGGTATAACAGAAACTTGAAAGCCTATCCAAGTTTCTCTCTACTACATCTTATACCAAACAAAATCAGATCAGGATTACTTGACTTTCTTTCTCTTGCTTTCTTCTTTCCCAGGCCTGAATAATGTTTTCTGAACCTTCTTCTCCCTTAAGTTTGTTCAACTCTTCCCCATTCCTAGGCCTAGGTTTACATTCCACCACAACTGGAATTTGTTAAATGTAGCCCTTTTATCCATTTCAGTTCATTCTTTTAACAACTCCATGATTTCACCCAGCCCAAAATTTGCAGATGATAAACAGTAACTTTCTCTAACTTTATGCTAACTAAGAATTCTGAGTCATAGGTCTGAACTATCTGGAACATGGCGGGAGCTGGAGGGCAGGCCATCTTTGGGGAAGACGCCCCCGGTATGTCTCACCGGTGGCATGTTCCGGCCCTCCTGGCTCATTCCCAGGTCCTGGTCAGCAGGTTTGTAGGGGCCCTGGCTTTCGGTTGCTGCTGCTTAATGCCAGGTTGGTTAACAACAAGGCCCCCCTCATATGTGACTTGATCACTGAGGAGGGGGCAGACCTGGCATGTATTACCGAGACCTGGCTGGGCCCCGGGGGGGGGTGCCCCTCTCGGAAATGTGCCCAGCTGGGTTCACGGTGTGGCACCAGCCAAGATGCCAGGGCAGGGGAGGAGGGGTGGCTGTTGTGATCCGGGAATTTCTAGTGGCCTTCAGGGGCATTGCTCCACAAGTTTCTGGCTGTGAGACACTGTTCATTAGGTTGGGCTCCCACGAACAGTTGGGAGTTTTGCTACTGTACCAGCCTCCCTGCTGCATGGCAGCCTCCCTGCTGCATGACAGCCTCCCTGCCTGAGCTGCTGGAGGCCATCTTGGGGCTGGTTCCCCAGGCTTATGGTTCTGGGGGACTTCAACCTGCCATCCCTGGGGCAGTCCTCGGATGCGGCTTGGGAGTTCATGGCTACCATGGCAGCCACGGGCCTGTCGCAAATGGTGCGGGACCCAACCTGAGACACTGGCCACATGCTGGATTTGGTTTTCTTGTCGGAGCAATGGCAAAGTGATCTGAGGGGAGATTTGCAGCTTTCCCCGTTGTCATGGTCAGATCACGTCCTGGTGACTCTGAGCTTCTCCTATGCCACCCTCCTTTGCAGGGAGGCAGGACCCATATGACTGGTCCACCCCTGGCGCCTGATGGACCCGTCAGGGTTTCAGAGGGAGTTGGGGGATATTCCCGTGGACCTGCTGCATGGTCCAGCGGAGGCCTTGGCTGCTGTTTGGAATAGGGAGGCGGCTGGGGCCTTGGACAGGATCGCACCTATGCGACCTCTCTTGCCACATCAGCCCCGACACTCCCCGTGGTTTACGGAGGAGTTGAGGGTGCTTTAGAGGGTCAAGAGACATCTAGAGCGCTGCTGGAGGAAGACAAAGACTGAATCCGACCGAACACAGGTTAGAGCCTCTGTTAAGACCTACACCATGGCAATAAGGTTGGTGAAGCGTCAATACTTCTCCGCCCTTATCGCATCCACAGAATGCCGTCTGGCAGCCCTGTTTAGGATCACTAGGTCCCTCCTTGGCAAGGGGGATGTGGGGGTTCATTTGCAGGGCCGTGCGGAGGAATTTTCAGAGCATCTGCAGGACAAAGTCGCTCGGATTCATTCCAAATTAGACTCCGAGTGTGGGGCAAGGTCTGGGGAGATACCGGGGGACTGTTCTTACCCAGTTATCTGGGAACAGTTTAACCCTGTTGCTCCTGAGGAAGTGAACAGGGTCCTGGGGACTGTGAAGGCCACCACTTGCCATCTTGACCCATGCCCCTCCTGGCTGGTGAAAGCAGCTCGGGAGGTGACATGTGGTTGGATCCAGGTGATGGTTACTGCATCCTTGCAGGAGGGAGTGTTTCCGGCCGTCTTTAAGGAGGCGTTGGTGCACCCCCTCCTCAAGAAACCCTTCCTGGATCCTACCGTACTGAACAATTTTCATCCAGTCTCCCACCTCCCCTTTTTGGGGAAGGTGGTTGAGAAAGTGGTGGCTTCACAGCTCCAAAGGGTTCTGGAGGAAACGGATTATCTGGATCCCTTCCAGTCAGGTTTCAGGCCCAGTTATGGAACGGAAACAGCATTGGTCGCACTTATGGATGATCTCTGGTGGGAGCGGGATGGTGGAAGTGCAACCATCCTTGCTCTCCTTGATCTCTCAGCGGCTTTCAATATCGTCGACCACGGTATCCTGTTGGGACGACTCAGGGAATTGAGGGTGGGTGGCACAGTATTGTGCTGGTTCACCTCCTTTCTTCAGGGCTGATCCCAATCGGTGTTGATAGGGAGCGAGAGGTCCCATCCTTGGCCCCTCCTTTGTGGGGTGCCGTAGGGTTTGGTTCTCTCCCCACTCCTTTTCAACATCTACATGAAACCACTGGGTGAGATCATCCGCCACCATGGGATGAGGTACCATCAGTACCCTGATGATACGCAATTATACATCTCCATCCCTGGTGAGGTAAGTGATGCCGTGACTGCCCTCTCTCAGTGCCTGGAGGCTGTAAGGGTCTGGATGGGGAACAACAGGCTTTGGCTGAACCCTGGTAAGACGGAGTGGCTGTGGGTTAATGGGTCCTCTGTATCCGGGACTTTGTCATCTTTCGTGCTTGATGGGGTGGCACTACCCCAGACAGACCTGGTGCGTAATCTGGGGGTCCTCCTAGACTCACGGCTCCTGCTTGAAGAGCAGGTGACAGCCGTGGCAAGGAGGGCCTTTGCATAACTTCGGGTTGTGCATCAGTTATGCCCTTTCCTGGATCGGGATGCCCTTCAAATGGTCACTCATGCCCTTATCTCCCAGATAGACTACTGCAATGTGCTCTACATGGGGCTACCCTTGAAGAGTATCCGGAAGCTACAGCTGGTCCAGAATGTGGCCGCGCAGGCTATTTTTGGAGCCCCAAGAAGGGCCCATGTAACACCATTGCTCCGCGAGCTGCATTGGGTACCAGTTTGCTTCTGGGTCCAATTCAAGGTGTTGGTTATTACCTTTAAAGCCCCACATGGCATGGGGCCAGGTTACCTAAGGGACCGCCTCTCCCCTATGACTTCAACCCGTCCCACCCAATCACACAGAGAGGGCATGCTTCGGACCCCCTCAGTAAAAGAACTCCAATTAGCAGGGTCCAGAAGGTGGGCCTTCTCTGTGGTAGCCCCTGCTGTTTGGAACATTCTGCCCCCGGAGGTGTGATTGGCCCCCTCACTCCTGGCCTTCCATAAGGCTTTGAAGACCTGGTTCTGCCACTTGGCCTGGGGTGGGGAGGGAATATTTCAAGCAGGGGATGGCTAGCCCCATAGTGGCCAGCTGTCCGCAGCCTGATTTTCCATCCTCTTGGATTTTCCTTTTTTAGTATTGTTCTTAATTCTGGATGTACTATGTATTTTATATATATTTATAGTTTTAATGTTTTTTGTCAGTTGCCCATAGTCCCCTATTGTGGGGGAGATGGGCGGGGGAGAAATCCAACAAAATAAATAAATAAACATCAGGTTGGAGAAGGCTGAACACAGAATAATATTTTTTTTTAAAAAGTACACCCCCTCCTCCCAAATGATGATCAAAAGGATTGCTCTAGCAATCAAGTCTCCTCATTTTCAGATTTTTAGCTGAATCTGTATGAAGAAGGTCATATTGCAGTTGGATTGTTTTTTAGACTCTCCTGCTATAATTTTTTAAAACTCTGCTAAGCTCTATTGCGAGTTCTACATGTATTATTTATTTATTTATTTAGTGGACTTGTCCCCGCCCATCTCCCCACAATGGGGGACTCTGGGCGGCTTACATCAAATTATCACATTTCGCACAGCTCATTCCATCCATACCACCTGAAACAGGATGTCAGCATGCCCAGTGACTTCTTGATGAATAGGAGAATACACCCTATCTTGATTCTTTGCTCTCTTCCTCTCTACCACTAAACCTTCCATCAAGACTGTAATATTGGCAGAGTATTTAAATATTTTCAGCCTATCTCAAACAAAAAGTCAAAAAACAATTTCCTTAAAAACATCACAAATCAAACAAGGCTTCAAAAAGAGACATAAGGAAAACACAGTATTTGGATTCTGTACAGGAACCATTTTAGCACAGCTTTCTGTCCTTGCCCTAGACAGCTCTGTCCTTGTGATTTATTCTGATAGTTAAATGGTTTCATACTATCACTGTATGAACTGTAATGGTTTCACACTATCACTGATATGAACTGAATGGAAACCTGGTTAATTTTCACAGAGTCTGTGTAGATTTGCTTAGTATTTAATATTTGCTTAACTGATACCATAGGTTTCACCAACAAGTCACAATGTGTTTAATGAGATAAAATAATAGCTATATCATACCCTGCAGTTTTCATTTGACACCAAAGTAACAATGCATCCTTTGCTGAACGGGTTTCCCGGCCTTCTTGAGTCTGAACAATTATATCCTGGATCTAAATTAAAAGAAAAAGATTCCACTTTTCAGAAAAAGATGTTATTTCAGATGCTTACTTTGTGCATAGGTTTATTTGTACAGCTGTAATCTTCACACACATAACCTGATAAAGATCTTACTACAAATGATTTGTAGTAAGTCTGGCTGAAGCAAGGTAAAAATTACTTGTTTAATTTCCCTTCAAGTTATTACAACATTTAATGTTGTAATAACTTGTCCAATTTGCTGAATGTGCACTGTAAAATGATTACAATTGTTCTTCTACTGAACTATTTTGAGATGTAGATAAATAATCTGTTTTGAATAAAATACAAGTCACTTATGGCTGTCATCCTCAATAGTACAATCTGGAAGAAGCCCACTATAATTCGTCGGAACTACTTCAAAGTAAAGTCCTGAATCTTTCAAAGGATTACTGTGATAGACAAAATTAACTATACGATAATCTGTATTATTTATTTATTTCATAAATCCAATAAGCTATTTTTCAATTAAACTAATAATTTTGCCAACAAAAAATCAGCATCTCCTCCAACCACTGGAAAAGACAAATTGGGTAGAGATTATTTTATAATAACTTCACCACATAAAAATAATCTGCAATGTTGCTCATATATAGAATTATCCCTTTTTTTCTTAATTTTTGTTTCTCTGTTTTACAAAGGATCTGAGTCTTCTAATCAGTGCTCGAAGAAGATCTAAATTATTCCTGGCTTTTACAGTTTCAGTGGGAGAACAGCCATGTTCCTCACCCTTATAGATTTGGATAAAACCTGAACTCTTTTTGTATATAACAGTCTCTACAACATTTATTCCATGCTGTTTTAAAACTCTTATATACTACAGATTCCTTTTTTTTTTATTCTGTCCAGTAGTTCTGATGAAAACAAGTTTGTTCAGGAATTTGCAATTTTATGTCACTCCTTCTTTTGGAATTTCTCAGTAAAGTAAATTCTCATATTAATTTATAACATACAATTAACAAGTGTTACAGAAACATTGCAAAATGCAGTATAAGAAACCCTGAAAAATAACTACATTAAACCCCTAGTGTGCCTACTTAAAAGAACGCACGCATTGACATGATACCAAGAAGAAAGCAAATCAACCCACAATCATTTCACTTTCCCAATAGTTGAATTTGCAATCCTGAAGAGTCCAACTAAACTCTGGGATTTTCTTCTGAGCAAACAATCATAAGACTTACAGTATTCTTATTGCAAACTTTCTTTGCTTTTTTATTTGCATCATTAAAAATATGTAAGAAAAAATTCTTGGGGCACAGATAGTTGTAGTAAAGTTTAATCCACTAATCCTTGTTAATTTAACTCCTCCTCAAGCTAAAGGAAGCGACTGATAGATTCCTCTGGCTTCATTTCCCCTCCCAACAAATGTCACCTGCTAGCAAGAAAAACCACCACTAACTGGTGCTTTGAATGCAGGTTTAGCTGCATGTCAAGTTGTCTGATTTAACAATACAGGTATGGAGGAACAGTGAGGAGCACTGGAGGCACTCCTCCTGCTTCACCCCATATGATTTGTCAGCCAGGTTAACAGGTGGGGAGGAGGGGCACAGAGTAAAACAGGAAAGAGCCATCAATAACAAACAGCACTGTGTTCAAATAGTGCCAAAAGAGAATGGCACTGCCGGCAGCAAAAGTAGTTACTCTCAGAAGTAGCTTATTCAATAGGCATAATAGTGTAGCAATAGGCAAAACAGCCTCTCTCTTCATAATAACAAAAACAGTAAAAAATACAGCAAAATCCTTTTTGGTAGGCAGAAACAGCAGAAAACCTTTAATGCGTTCACTGATGGCAGAAATAAGAACTTTTTCCTTATTTAAATTGATCTCCTGTGCAACACAGAACTAGCAAGCTCTCAAGAGAATGCTAGTCCTGTTTTTTAAAAATAAGTTTAGTTCTCTTTTAAAAGACAGCTAAACCTGTGAACACAAGGAGCCCAAGTAAGACTGACTGAGGAAGTGCTTGGGAAAATGCTGGCCAAGCATTGCTCAGGCAAATGCCTCTGCAGAAGCCAAGCATGGTCATCGAGGGCAGCACCCAGCAACCAAAGGGATGGAGGTGTGTTTGTAGCTGCAAGTGGACAACAGGAGTTGGCAGATCCAGCCCATTAGCTGTATCATCAATTACACTGCAAATAAAGTGTCCTAGATCGGCTAAAATTGTACTGGGAGAAGAATGGAAGCACTACTTTAAAAGTAGCTAAAGACAACATTGAGAGAAGTCAATGATTTCAAGGAGGTGGATGTCTTCTAAAAACAGTTACTGGGGCATGTTCATGTCATGGTTAGGAAGCTGTGAGGATGAACCCTTAAATTGGGTATAATGAACAAAGCTGTTCCAAGAGACCAGATGCTAGCTTCTTGCAGAAAAAGTGCTACTAGATTCCTAATTTATTACCCCCATAGGCTACTCCTCCTATGCTTGTCTGACTTCAAAAGCCATTGTCCTTTCATATCACAATGAGTCAGATTAGTAAAACGTGTTTCTTGTCTTAGAGCAATTTCCACAAATGTCAGAACAGATGAGTAACTGAATGGTTTTATCTGTGGCCCAATGGCCACTTTGACAGGAGTTCTTATCAAACAACAATGTGTGTTTACATGTATGTCTGTGTATAGGGTCATACCTGAAAGAACTGCCAGTGAGAGTTGCACCAAAACCTTCTGTAGGATTTGAAAAATCCATAAAGAGGGCTTTTAACAGCGATGGGACTGCCACTTTTACTAGAAATACAGTATTTTATGCATTGAGAGCTTAAAATTCAGGAGTATGCTCTCTGTTTTTCCCTCCCCCCTGCTTACAGCAGATTTTTCCATCCTAGGGTGGCAAGAGCTGCCTACTCCTTTCTCAGGGTTTTGTTGGGGGTGAAGGAGGTTGCCTTCTTCAGTTGCATAAAAAAAAAAAATCACAGGACTAGTACATATACTTTAATAGACAATAAAGCCCAGCTTCATCAGTCTAACTTAGGTGAGATTGGGAAGAGGAATTAACTCTCAAAAGCTGATAAGGAAGTGTGTGGATCTGAAAATTTCATATTGTAGACTTGCCTCTAGTTTCCTACTAATGATTTTTTTTTTCTCTGTGGATTCTGGCAAGACTCACCTGGAAGCGCAGGATAATCGTCCAGATGAGGCCCAGCACCAGACGATGGTTACCATCAACAATATCATGAGACCCCATGTTTTCCAAGTGTACACGCTGCTCCTTGAGGAACTGCAGGGCTTTGTCCACATTCTCCAAACAGTGGATTCGCATGCGACCTTTGGTAGGCTTGGGCTGGAGAGTGAAGTGAAGGAGCTTTGTATTAATACGCTAAACATATTGATGCTTATCTACTCCATTCTCTGAATTGAGGGCATACAAGTTGAATCTGCCCTCTTTTGTTTTAATTCTTGCAATAATAGCAGGACTTCCTCAATGGTATAGAATAGGTTCTTTGAAAACATAAGCCTTCCAATTCCATATAAATCCAATACCCAGTAGGAGAGCACAGAGCTTTAATCTATACTTTGCAAGATTATCTACTAACCTCCTTGGCTACTAAAGATATCCTGTGACTAGAGGTCCAGATGTAGCTCAGTTTCATGGGACTCAGTTCTCAGAACCAAGATACAACGCACTATGCTTATATAGTTAGAACAAAATGTGCTATGTGCTAGAAGAAGAGAATAAGGAACAATGCAAATAAAGGCTACTGAAAAACAACTTTCATGAAGCTAAGTTCACACCATATAGCTGACTGAAAGAAACTCTCCTCAGGGTTCTTTGCATAACCTGCTCAGGTTTACTTACCTAAGTCTATTGGCCAAGGCACAGTACTTGGACGATACATTAAACCGAACCCCCTCAAGACCCAGTTAAGTATACTAGGCACATGGGGCTTAGAATGATTTTACAGATACTGGATATGGCTTCTTATGTCACATCCTATGAAGATGTACATATTCTCTACATTGAAACAACAATTTTGTTATCTATAGGCAATCACCCTGCTGCTGAGAAGCTGATATGATATTGTTTTCACATCTGTTGGCCTCAAAACAGCTTGAAGCACTGAGAACAAACACTCCTTGAGCTAACCAATAAGAGAGTGCAAAAATGGATAGATACTCTGCCCTAAGCTACTACCATCCTGGAGCCACAAAACTCCCCTGGCCCCAACCCATATAAAAGGAAAAAGATATATTTTGTTTTTCCCTCTCCTATCCATAGATTTTTGTTTGTGAAATGAGGTGGTTGCTGAGGGGGAGCTGCAAACTATCAAGATGTTGCATTTTAAAGATAATATTGCGTCTTGGCATGACACCACAGTACCTGAAGGTTTACAAAAGTGTACTGGCTGATTGAGCTCAGGAGCCATAAGGCAGTGAGAGTCAATATTTCTTATCAATGGGAAAATCTCAAATCCAAAGAGCTGCAGCACCACAAAGAAACACACCGGCATTACTCTGATTGCAGTGGAGCCAGAAAACATCAACTTGAATTTGAAACCCATAGATCGATCTGGAGTTGGTTCTGAAAAAAAGCCTTCTGTGGAAGTGCCTTATGACATACACTGAGGAAAACCATGGAGATGAGCAGCTATACAAATGTGATAGATAGATAGATAGATAGATAGATAGATAGATAGATAGATAAGGATCCCTAGATATTTGACAGTGATAATGTTTCAAATATTTCCTTTCAGTATTAGGATGATAGTTGACTTGCCTTACACGCTCTAGAGATGTGGGGAAATAAGAAAAACATTACCAGCAACTCTCCAGAAAGCACCTCCAGCAATTTGATTAGCATCCGTCCATCTCTGAGGTCCATATAAAGATCAGAAATGCGACAGGTTACACGTGCCAGGTGAGAGTTCACCCATTTTGTAAAAGTTTTCTTTTGCACAGCTTCCCGCTCATCTGAAATTAGAAAAAAAGAATATCTTAATCACTACATTCATTCATATGAAGATTAGAGAATTGTGTGAATTCTGTAAAATTTCTGTTTCAGTACACTACCTGGTGAAAAAACTGGCATTTTAAAAATATTAACACTTTTTAAAAAATGCTAATCAGTTTTGGTCTTCAGAGAAAGATTAACTGAACTACCAGAAAAAAAACAACAACAAACCACCAACATAGGCAGGGCAAACCACTGCACATAAACAGAGAGCAAACTCCATTCCATTCTACCACCGAAGATGTTACCTAGCCGAGTAATGAAATGTTTGCAAGAAAACAGCCAAGCTCAGAGAACCCCAAGGACTCCACTGTTTGGGCTGTATCAGAAAAGATATCAAAAAGCATAAAATAATTTTGTTAAAGTCTGTACTTAATACTCCCACACAACTCCTCCTTCTTAGCTTCTGGTGCTACAGACAGAGAGAGTGCTTATGGGGCTTGGACAGATGTGATGTTGACTGCCCTGCTACTGACCCCTACATGTACCTGTGAGTGTCTAATGAGCAATGAGATGTAGCCAGAACAGGTGCTAATATTCCTCATGTGTGCAGAGGTTGGGATGCAAAAGAACTGAATTCTGAGCAGTGGTTTCTTGCCTTTTTTTTCACATTCAACACCAATTGTCTCCAGAAAAAATTCTAGTGCATCAACTTTGTGTGGGCTTTTATGCTTACAGGTATCATTGAACAGTCTCTGGCAAGTTACTTTTATTTAGACTAAACAGCTTGCAGATTGAGGGCATTTTCACATGTGGACATTGAACCAGTTTAATCCAAATCCCTCCACCCTCTGCAAAAGAATAATCTTCATTTTACAACATGAAATTCTATAACATTTATGGTGATCTATTTCTCCATTGGAAAGACCTCTTTCCTCCTCATTCGTTCCAGCTCCTGAATTTCATACAGTCTAGTAGATCCTTTAAGGGGAATGCTGACTTGATCTAATTAGGGTGGTGTCTGCTTTCCCCTTCTCTTCAGTAAGGGATGAGTAGTATGCAAAGCTGCTTGGGATTTTTAAGTTTTCCCTTTTTTGTATGGAGAGAAGAGTCAGATAAGAGAATTTTATTTACTCTAGTGTAGTGGAAATAGTGATGGTGTGAAGCCTCACATGTGAGTTCTTCCCAGTGCTTGGTCATATCTATTTCTGGTTTATTGTACCATCACTTTAGGTGTCTTTTTAGTCTAATTTCCCCCCTGTGGAGCTGCTCAGGATCAGTAACTGGGAAGAGACCTTACTGGAACAATCTCATCCAGCATTCTTGCTATTTCTTGGTTCCATAGGAATGAAATAAAACTGCCTGCCAAAATGTCAGGGAAATCCCTAAGTGTCCTCTGGAAATTCTCTAGTCCATTAGGTGTGTGAGATAGCCCACTCTAATAGTTCCACCATCCTTGCAAAGATCCAGGGCACCCTTTGCAGTTTGATGAGGAAGTAATCTGAATACAGCAAAGGACAAATATTAGCGTCCTCCATATTCAGATCATATCCCATGTAAGGAATGGAAGAAGGAAACACACATAAAGAAGAGAGAAACTAAGGCAATCCTGTTAGCTCTCCCATCTGAAGAGAAAGCAGCTGTCAAAATAAAGTCAGCTTCTGAGAACCATCTTGCAATGTGCCAGTCTGAGTATCAAGCCTTCATAAAATGCTCATGTCATGTTCCAAAGTAACCAAAATAGTAACAATAGTTACAAAGATGAATTAACAGTAGTAGAGCACTGTTTGAATCTGAAATGTGATAGGTCTGTGGCATACGAAAGTCCTGGTATCCTCTTGGCTGTGAACTAGGAGCTAAAGGAAATTCCAGTCTCTTTACTCAATAAACTATCCATGAGGTTTGTCCTCATGGTCACAGAAGATCATACAGGCTCTGGAACAGGCAATCTGAGCCAAAAGTTTGGGATACAGCCATAGCAAACAATATTTAAGAATCTAGGTTTTGTTAGGGTCATTTTATACAGTATGTCATAGCAAATAGGTTCATTACATTGTGTCCTCTTAACAAGACAGCTGCAACCAATTTCACCTCCCTGATAAATATATCTATAAATATGATGCATATTTACAGTTAACTATAGTTTTGGTTTTTCTCCAGAATGTTCTAACCTTCTCAGAACCCTTTTCCTTTGTCCTAATGTGTCTCCCAAGTCATTCTAGGAAAAGACTGCTGCTAGTAAATTTCTCCTTTATTTTGATAAGCTCTAGGCTCCACAAAGCTTAAAGAGCTATTTAGTCAAACTGCTGAGCTATAATACAAAGGGGAACTGAGGAATGAGCAATATTTTCAAAGCATAGCCTCAGCATTTTTCAGTTACTATTTCAGATTTTGTTAAAAGTCCTGACTTGAATTACATGGCAGAATCAAACCTTCAGTAGAGTGAAAGAAGCTTATTGTAGAATTTTCTTTATTACTAAAGTTAGAGCAGACCTCTCAGTAATTAGCTAAAGATACAATGGCTTATCCTTTCATTGGGAATCTTAAATGGCATTTCCTACATTACAAATTCATGATTTTATGATGATCACTGCTTCCCCAAAACACAATCACCCTTTTTAGCTCATTATTTCTGACAAGAAAAAGGTGTCCAATTGGGCCAAGAGAAAGTAAAAGTCTAATTAAGCTCATTTGCTTACTCATGATGAAACTTGTACCTAGAAAAACAGATAAGGATCTAACATCTCTTCTTAAAGAAAGTACTCAAGTGATACATTTGATAAAAGTGATGTTCAAAATCAATTTTCAAAGTCATCAAATATTTTACCTCTCTGAAGAGGCTGGATTAGATGGAGATTGTTAGAAACACGGTTTTTCAATGTTTCTGCACCAAATGTGGTACTGGGGAGATTACTGCTCATCCTCCTGACATTTATGTTTTGGAGATCCACAGGATCTTACTTTATTCATTCGCTTACATGCTATTTGACATTTGCATAATGTTTTATGTAAATAAAGCTACTGAATTGAGATGTCACTAATATGCCATCCAATTCTATTTCCTTTTTTAATCTAATTCAGGGTTGCATTCAGTTTGGGGATAAGCATTCATCTATCTTGTTTTTAGAAACTCAAAAAGCTTCTGCAGTTTGGAGGATCTTTTATCAGATTAGGGTTACTGCCATGTTGCTGTATGTCAGGCTTCCTTTAAAACCAATCCAGAAGGTTAATTTAGGCTGTGTTTGAATTAAACCAGGTTACTGCATTAACCAATTTCTATGTTCATTCAATGCACTAAATAATAAACTAATTGTGTTATATTTCCACAACAAACTAAAAAACACACACAGAGACTAGTGTAGATTAACATTATCAATCTTAAAATGTCATGAATGTATCTGCTAGATATTTATTTGACCATCTTAAGCATGTTGTATAAATAGAGCTTTAATCTAGAGTATGGCTGCTAGATTTTAAACTGGAACCAGGCAGTTTAAATCCACACGCAAGTGTTTCATTATCTGCATTGGCTTTCAGTTTAAATCCATTTTAAGTCCTGTTTTTGACCTTTAACAGGCTGAGACCAGGTTATAGCAGAAAGGATCACTTCCTTCCGTATGTATCTAATTAGGAATTTAGATCATCCTCAATAACCCTTCTCCATCTGTCTCCACTAAGTAAGATATGGCTGAGCAGATTTTAAAGTTTTAAATTCTAATTAAGTTGCTGTTCTATTGTTTTATGATTAGTTATACTATTTTAATTATACTGATTGTCACCAAACCAAGACAGAGGGTAAAGCTGCTGAGAATAATTTATTAAAGCTTCTCAGCCACTTCGTAGGGCTAGAGTACTCAAGAATCCTAAATTCGAAATCAGTACATCACATTTCCCCCTAAAAGAGACTTGAAGATGCGCTAGTTGTTCTTTAAGGTCAATTCCTCCTGATACTGTCTTTGCCTCATCCCTTGCCATTCACTGAATTTGCCTAACTTTGCATTTAGCTGATCTGATATTAAAGTGGAGATTTCTACTTTCTCTTGATACAAGCCTTACCATATGCATGATTTCTGGCACTTCAGTGGTGACAAAGGTGATGACACCATCAGGGGCTGCGATATGTCCAGTTCCCATGGCCATATTTGGTTGTGACATATACCCACTCTCTTGTCTAGTCACTGACTGCTGGCTTCGTTTGCCATCTTGATTTGCACTGATGGACTGACATGGTATCTGACTTCCACCAGCATTGCCCCAATAATGTCTGGCTGGCACTTTATGTATGTACATGCAAACTCTCTCTTTCAAGCTCTCTCTGAAGAAAAAAATGTAATTGCAGCAACAAGCAGGGATGATAGGGAAAGGGAGACTGACAAATGTCTAGAATGGAGGGCATGTGGCCTTAGAGTACTAAACTATAAATACTGTGATGTTATACCACTGCAGTGATTTTCAATAATTAAAGATCCAGTGACCTCCCCCCACAAAATAAGACACTGAAGCCTCAAGATAGGTCCATCCAATATTACTCAGTAAGCCAAATGCTGATTATCAGGCATATAGAGCAGACATCAAGATTTTGAAAAATCTCTAATTTTTTTCTGGCTATCTGCAAGTATAAAAACAGGGGAAGGGTATTTCAGTAGCTAGTAGGCTGCAACAGAAGGCAGTTGGATTTTGTTAGGCTTAGAAGCCACACATTGTATGACCTTATTCTATGACAATGGAGCTCTCAGACTGCTTTTAGAGAAACAAAGGAAAAGCAGGGAAGGTGTGATGAAGGACTTGGATGAGGAGGTTCAAGGACAGAAGCATTTCCTCAGCCCACAGCCTGAGTCTGGGAAAGCGAAAAGGATGAGACTGGCACCACCCTAAGGAATTCGTAGTGTTTAGTTGCAGGCTTTGGGAGTTAGAGTTAGTCTGGCGAGATTCTGTATAGCAGGTGCAAATTAATAAAGTAACCAAGCTGTTCCAGTACTGTCTCATGGAGTTTCTTGGGCTGAACCTGACAGAAGGGAAGGGAAAAAGGAAGGTTCACAGTTGCATGTATTCTTGCCTCAAAAAGAGAGAAAGTTTGGGATCAAACTTTTAATAAATCTCTCTGTTTTCAAATGCAAGACATTTTTACCTGCTAGAGCTTTGATCCGGGATCTCTCAAAGAGCCTGGCAGAACTGTTGTCATTGTCCAACTCATCATCAGAGGCTTCCCATCGAGCATTGATTCGACTGTACTGCGGCTGAATCTCCAAGTGATCAAAATCAGTGGCTGATGTCATGTTCTGGGAGTTCTGCTGCTTCTCTAATTTCGGCTATCATCAAAAGCCTCCTGAAGGGATGTAAACCAATTTACTGCTCCAATAAAAAGTGCCCTATGTCTTTCACAGCCACTCAATGACACAAACCACCCACATATTTTAAATTAGCTGTAAGGTATGATTCTCTCTCTCACACACACATATGCTAACTCTTGCCTGAAGAATTGTAGCAGCCTCTATCAGGATATCTGAATGCATCAGAGTTAACTGTGACCAGCACATGTGGTTACAGGAAGATTATGCTTATTATAGCATCACTAATTAAACTATTATATGAAGCTTTCACAAAGCTAAAAAATATAAATTGTAAATATCCAGAAATGAAAGAAACCACAATGGTAAAATAAGTCAACCCCCCCAAATATTTTCCAATATGCTACTAAAGTGACTGCAGATGTAAAGAAATCAAGATGCAAACAATCTAACTATATTGACAAAAAAGTTACACTTTTTAAAAGGTTCAAGGTCCAGATAATTTCATTTTAATGTAAAATATACTTCTCAGTAAAAACCTTGAAGTTATAATAAAGGAGCAGCAACAAAAAGCTCCTTAGTAAACTAATTGCTGATTTATCTCTACTAGAGGGAGGATCACACTTAGGAACAATAATGTCAATTGCCTGGTTCATTTTGGTGTTCCAAAGATCGGCCAGGACTTCAAGAGTATTAATAGCAGAAATCCCTCAAATACATTCAAGAAATCATCATGGTTGATCAGGTGTCTGGGTCAAATCTTTTAGCCCCCTCTACTCCTGCAGAAGTTTGTAGCACACACACATCTAAAACTGACCAAATAGGGATCTGTTTAGCACAACAGAGTTAGAGAGGGATCCTACATCCTGCAAACACCAGCTCTAGCTATACAGAATACCAAAACCGGCAGCTGCTCTGCTACATACACAGGACCAGATGCAAACTGGGGCAGATTCATGAGTATTGTGCCATACACGGAAGTCTTGAGCCACACCTATCTGAGCAACCTCTACATGGGTACTGAAATCTCCCAGAATAAGAAGTCTTAATGAACTGCACTGCTATACTAAAAATCACCCTATATAACTCCACAAGGGAGATAGTTGTGCAGCAGAAGGGACTGTACACTAACACTATCCCTACACTGCCCCAGCAATCTAAACTAAGCAACAAACACTTAAAATAGACACATTTTCAGATGGACCTTCTGGTCACTAAGATGGAATTCCTATAGATGATGGCTATGCCACCTCCCCAGCTTCCAAGCCTAGCCTGTTAGATTACAAAGTAGCCTAGCAGTCAGTGCCTGAAGATACAAACTCCCCATGTTTTCTCAACCAAGTTTTCATGATACGTACCAGGTCAGCACTTTCATCCAAGATTAAATCCTGAATAATGGTCTTACTAGAAACTGATAGCAATAAAAAGAAGAACTTTCAGGTTGGAACACTCATCTTCTTTGTCACTTTGACTTATTTGGTTGAAGGAAGGGAGGGAGCAAGGAAAACTAACCAGATACTTGCTCTTCTTTTCCTGCAGGGCCCAGGAATGTGGGGAAATGGTTGCAGCTTCTCACTATGTGTCAGTTGGTATCTTAATATTTACTCCCTCCATTCCCTCCTCCCTGGCACATCTAATAAGAACATGCAGCAATAAAAGCAGCAGATTAAAGCCCAAGTTTTTCTCCCTTATAGAATAACAGCATGGCTCTATAAGGGCCACTTTAAAACTTTCCAAAGGGGCATTTCTCCCCCTTGAAGTTGTCTCTATAGCAATGACTCTGACATCTCAGGGCAGCATTTCTCCAGGAGCTGATGAAGCCTCTTGCAGAGCGGCTTCAGCTGGAGCATATATTCAGGCAGTCCTAGTCTTCCAAACAGAATTGTATCCCCAAAACAGCAGGTGGGTGCAGAGATAGGCAAATAGCTAGATGGTAAAGTATCTCTTTTTTCTCATACTATATACCTGACAGGGCATTTGTTGCCTCTAAGCAGGACACATACAGGGCTTCAACCATCTCCACAGCCTACAAAGTTGCATGTGAGCTGGTTTTGCCCTACCATAATCTACACAATACTTTTAGTAAGAGAATGTCTAATATTCACACCCAAAATGTACCTAGTTTCCTCTTCCCAATACTTTCATAAATTCTGTAATGAATTCTTATGCCAAGCTTTCTCTTCAACAAAGGTTTTAAAAATAGCAGTGTAAAGCAACGCAGCTATTTGATAATGGTTTGCTTCTTTTCCTTTCAGTACTACCATTTCTTTTGGGTTAATTACAAATGCATTACAGGTAGTCCTCGGTTAACGACAGTAATTAGGACCAGAATTTCCACTGCCAAGCAATGCAGTTGTAAAGTGCAATATCACGTGACCCCATCGCTTAGTGACAGCAATCCTGGCACTCCCTGTTGCCATCATTAAGTGAGGATCATGGGTCATTAAGCAAGTCCCGGGCGGCTTGCAAGCAGGCCAACAGGCTGTTGCTGGGCGGGGGAGGGTGCGAGTGACTTACCAGAGCAACTTGCAACCTTCCCTGCTGGCTTCCCCATTGATGTTGCTTGTGGTCAAGCTGGGATGGTTGCAAATGGCAATCATGTGACCAGGGGACACTGCGGCCATTGTAAGGGCGAATTGGTTGCCAAGCATCCGGATCGCTATCACGTGACCGTGGGGGTGCTAGGACACCAGAACTTCAAGGCCTGGTTGTAAATACCACTTATTCAGCGCTGTCATAACTTCAAATGGTCACTGAACAAGTGGCCATTAAACAAGGACTACCTGTATACTAAATATACAGTATACTTCATATACTATATACTAAAAGAAAGCAGATCACAGAAATTATGTAATTTTCATCATTTCTGTCAAGATCAGATGACCCAATTCAGTTTATCTAATTTATACAGAAATCAATATGCTCTAAGCATAAAGTAAAAATGATTTTTTACCTCAGTGAGATTTGTTTCCTTCATGTTCTTTTTTTTCTAAGATCCTTCCAGCAGATGCCTTTATAGTAACACACATTTAATTGATTTGATCTTATAATGGGTGTTCACAAGGGACAAATGTCATGTGTGTGATGATCACACAACTGCCATGACTCACAAGTTGTGATGCCAATATATAATCAGCGTGTTTACATATTTTTTTAAAAATAATTTTATTAAAAGTTTTAATTACAACAGTAAAAGATAATGCAAACTAAAAAAGAAAAGAAAAAGGGAATAAAAGATGCAAGAAAACAAAGAAGAAAAATAGAAAAAGGAAAAAAAAACCCTAAGAAAGCAACTTCCCACTCTTATCACAAATATAAACAATTTCACTCTCTTCACCTCTTCTTAATTAGCAGATATAAAACTCTTCATCCCATAACTCAACTCTTAACTATAGGTAAATCCAATAAGTAACATCTTCTCCAATCCAGGTGTCAGCAAAAAGTCCAAACAGAGCCCTAAAATAATGACATTAATTAACAAATGTAAAACTCATCATTCCAATATCTCAACTTTTAACTGTAATCAAATCCACATTTAAAAGGAATAAAATGGTACCACTATCCTAGTATGAACAAAAGACTAAAATTTAACATGACAAAGAGGGACAATTTCTACTTTAAAGAGAACAAGCTTACAAAGATCCCTTACTTTAAGTTAATGGACAATTAGATACAATTAGATAGATGCTGTCAGATTAGGATACATAAAGTGACTGTAGGGAAAAAGACTTAAACACCAATATCATTCATGAGTCATCATTCTGATATCATCTCAGTTTGTTACAGATGCTGCTAGAAATTGTCCCACCAGACCTAAACTTGAAATTAAAGCTAAAAGTCTTAGTTTAAGACTCTGCTTATAAGGGATTAATATCTCATCCAATTTAACAAGTGCTGATCTGCTCAATGATCATTAATGACATGGCCAAAAAACTATAGAATCCTTCTTGAGTACCAAATTTTTCAATTTTGCCCCAGACAAGGTGTATTCTACATGGGACTCTGAGAAATAATTATATTTTTAATTAACTTTTGAAATTTAATTTCCTTAAGGAAATTTTCTTTCCAAGCTGCAAAACTCCATACAGCTACTAGATGGTAGGAAAGATATGCAGTATACTTAAACTTGCTGCTACCTAGTTCAAATCTGGTAGCCCTAGTTTTCTTCATTTTATCTGTATATTAACTAGATGCACAAAATAATGGGAATAAGTAAAGCTGCCAACCCTGCTATAATTTATTTCTTTAAAAATACTATGCTTTTTCTCGTTGCTTATTATTCCAATCATAGCCATCTTGTTCTCCAAAATCTGTTCTTTTCTCCTGTTCTGTAGCACAACTGTTATCCTATGCCACATTTTATTCATCTGGCTTACATAGGCAGTTATGAGAGTATTTGTGTACATACATGTGCATGTTCATGCACACACACAAAAAATTCTGTATCTAAAAATGAGATTTCCACTTGCCACTATTCACTTAGCACCCAGTGGTTTCTACTGAACAACATTCTTAACCAGCAGGTTTATGGTAAGAATTGTAATTATGGCATGGGGTACATACAATAATTCAAATAATTAATTTTGAGATGTGTTATTGTAAAGACCAAGAAAAATTATGTGCCAGATATAATCATGTGACCTCACATAATATGCCAAGCTATTATTGGAGCTGGTTATTGCCTGATTTAGAGAACACTGTGAGTGAAGAGGTCTTACAGCTCTGTTGTGGCATCTGTCCACAAGGACATTTTGAACTATTTAAAACCACCATTTCCTTCTACCATGATTTTTGATAGCCATGCATTAGGATGGATATCAAGGCCTATGTTTCTTCCTGTCATTTAGTCACCATACCAAACCTCTCATCACCAAGCCAGCTAGGCTACTAATTTCTCTACTCCCCAAGGGAACTTTCAGACACAGTTTCCTTGGACTTTATTACTGATATTCCATGTACTGAGATGCCATTCTGGTAGTAGCTGACCATTTTTCTAAGGTGGTTTATTTCATTCCCTGTTGTGGCCTCCTGACAAAACTCATCTATTTATTTGACAAGTCTTCCGGAACCACAGCCTGTCCAAACATTTAATTTCTCATAGAGATACATAGTTCATGGCATATTTTTGGAAGGCTCTATTTCAACTATTGGATGCTAAGCTCCACCTGTCCTCTGGCCATCATCCACAGTCGGATGTGGAAATGGAGAAGATAAATGCCACCTTAGAGTAATATCTTTGTTGCTATGTAAACTACCAGTAAGACAACTGGCTGAGTTTGCTTATAATAACTCAGTTCATGCCTCTACTCAGATGTCACCATTTCAGGCCACTTACAGTTACCATCAGTGCCTCCTGCCAAATGCTTCCTAGCTCTTCCCCATTTCAGATACCTTCCATTTTCTCCAGTAACTGTAAGAACTGGCTCATACTAAGGTCTTCTACAAGCTCTCCACTGATTATCATTGCCAGAAAATCCCTTACATTGCTGTTGGAAACCACATCCAGCTTTCAATCAGATTTTGCCCCTCCATTTGGCATCTAAGAAGTTTGATGTCAAGTTCATTGCACTATTTCCAGTATTTGCACAGTTCAATACTGATATCTTTCATCTGCAACTGCCAGCCAAACTCAAAATGTACTGCTTTCCACAGTTGCTTCCTGGTTCTGAACTGTCTCCTTGTAAGCCTCTGTCGTACCATCACCTTCATCACAGTGGGGAGGGAGGTGGACCTTATTTTGGACTTTCAGCATAGAAGGGGCAAATTGGAATATGTGATTATAAGGGAAACCACACTTGAGAAATCATGCAAAATACCAGCTGTCATTTATATACTCCACCTCCTTTGACAGTTCCATTTGCCATACCCTTACAAGCCCAAAACACCTGACTGGCTTTGTATTTTGGATCAGGCACCTGCTGACAGTTCTGATTCTAAAGAGGCAGGGTAATGATTTGGGAAGGGGAGGGAACTAGTCGTATGACAAATAACAAATAGAAATTACCTACCTGAAACTGAGAGAGTTTGTGACTGGGGAGAGTTGCAAATGAAGAAAGTGAAGAGAGGGACATTTATTTTTTATTTATTTATTTATTTAACTTGTCCCCGCCCATCTCTCCACAATGGGGGACTCTGGGCGGCTTACAACAACTAAAATCAATACATAATTAAAATTATAAAAAGTTTAAAAGTTGTAAAAATTATATTTACAGAAATAAAGATAAAAATAAAGAGGCTAAAAGATCCAAGAGTCCAATAGAGGCCACACCAGGCCGCTAAGGGGCCAGCCAACCCCATTTCTGGTATCCTCCCTCCCCGCCCCAGGCCAGATGGCAGAGCCAGGTCTTCAAATCCCTCCGAAAGGCCTGGAGTGAGGGGGCCTGTCTCACCCCCGGGGGCAAGATGTTCCAAAGGGCGGGGACTACAGCAGAGAAGGCCCGCCTTCTGGACCCTGCTAATCGAAGTTCTTTTACCGCGGGGATCCGGAGCATGCCCTCTCTGTGAGATCAGGTGGGATGGGTTGAAATCGTGGGGGCGAGGCGGTCCTTCAGGTAACCTGGCCCCATGCCATGTAGGGCTTTAAAGGTGATAACCAACACCTTGAATTGGACCTGGAAGCAAACCGGCACCCAATGCAGCTCACGGAGCAAAGGTGTTATATGGGGCCTTCAGGCCCCAAAAATTGCTCACTTCCAATGGTCCGGTGTTAGGAATAGGTAGGGGAGAAAATCTGGAAAGAGGGAAATGTCTCAGATTTCAACCAAACAGGAAAAATATTCCCCCTCTTGAAATCTCCAGGCAGGAGAAGAGAAGGGTAAGATATTTGAAAGTGTGTGTGTGGGGTGGGGGGGGGGGAACTCTGTCAGCTCCTGCTTTCAAAATATAGAAATGGAAAGGACACAAGTTCTTCTTTCCCATGTCTAGTGGGTGGACTCAAGGAGATGCTCCTGGCACCACCAGGTCCAAGAAAAGAGGGGAAGAAGAAAATGCAGAGCTGATATGAGGGCTGAAGCTGGCAAAGCAGGAAAAAGCAGGAAAAACTATTATGTAAACACAGCGGAGGAGCCCTCCACATTCCAATATGTGAAAAGAGCAGCGAAAAATCTATTATCACAAAAGAACTTATTCTTGTATTCTATAGTAAACAGGGTTTCTTCTAGTTTGCAGTAAAGCTTTTATCTAACCATGGTAGGTTTTGCTGTCAGTTAATCATAGAGTGTGGGAGATCAAGTCATGAGTCAAGCCATACCTATACTAATCAGGGCAATCAAGGTTGTTTCTACTCCAGGTCTAAGGCCAGACAGGAGTGCAGCTGGATAATTGTTTTATTAATCAACCTGTCCAATCTGTTTATTTTTCAGATAACGGGAAGAGGACCTGAAGCCTTTGGTTTTATATAAATATTATTGCTGCTTCAGGTTTAATTATTATGATAGCTTTAATCAGAATCCTTTCAAACAATCTGAGGTGATACTGCCTGATTGTTAAAAACCATCTGAAAAAGCTCAGCACTTCCATCTAAGCTCATAGCACTAGATTTGTAAACATGCAAGTAGATGTGGAAGGAAGAAGGGAGACGGTTACTAATGTCACAAGGTTATTTTAACCCAGACACACAATATTGTTTGAAGCATCATAGCTTTGAAACATAGCTGGTATGAGGACTGGCCTTGGAAAGGAGCCTGGGACCAGAGAGGACAGTTTTGTAAACACAGGCCAGGTGCAACCAATCATCCAGCATGAGAAATAGACTGGGAGAAAAAAACTCAGGATTTAAACCTGGGGGAGTACATCTATATTGAACCAGATTCTTAACCTTTGCCATAGCTAAGTTGTGTCTGCAATAAAGTATCATCTACTTAAACCAAGTCCCTGACTTCCTATAACAGTGCCAATTACAGATATTAGAGAAATAATTATTTCAATGGCCTGGGACACCTTTTAATGGGAAGGGTAAGAATATATTTCTCTTATTTCCCTAGATGATAGATTAAATCTATCTATTCTCTATTACCTCCCATGTTAGAAAGTAGCCCAGAAATAACAAGTGATACTCAGATCTATGAATATAAAAACTGTCTAGACAGGCATGACATTTTTGCAAGATTATCCCTACTGACCAGCAATTAGATAGGCAATTTTTCTGTAATGTTGAGTTGTGCCTTCCACTTCTGTCAGTTTTCTACATATTGTAATGTATTCAACAGTACAGATTTATCTCACCAAATGGACTGTGTGCACAATTCAACTCAGAAATGTATTGCTAACTATATTTATTATATTGTGCCATAAATAATATTTTGTTCAGAGTAGACATCTTTATCATCCAACTGCACATGGCATGAAGCTTTCTAGAAAGCATACTCTGCTCTGAATACCATGCTAAGCACTGTTCTAATAATACCACCTCAGCTCTAACATTCCTGTCATCCATGGATATTTTTGGGTACTAGAACTGCTTTCCTGGACACAGAGTTACCACTGGTCTGAGCAGGAAGTGAGCTAAGATGGAATGTAGACAAAATAGGTACCTGTACAATCTCACCCAATCTCCACAGCAATGTTTTAGAATCCAGTAAGAAATTATGCTCAGGGCCTCACTGATGCCAAAATAAGAAAATTAGATAAGCTAGGGAATATGTAAGCTTTTGGCAGGTACCACAACCTGGAATGTTGGACCAAATAACATTTCTTAGAGCCCTGCAATATATGATGGTGTTAGCTAGTATTAAAGACAGTCACTGAACTCACATAAAGATCCATGAAGGGAGAGAACGCAACTCATGTTCCATCACTCTTATACATTCTTAAACTTGGGCAAATGATTATTCTTAATTCGCTGTTTGTAAATAGAAATATGTGATCTGTCTTAAAGGGTTTCTGCAGTTTACATTTTTTTCTACTACAGCGTAAAATAAGCAGCACAAATATAGTATCAGGATTAACTTGCCTTTCCTCAAAGTTTAAGGCAGGAGAATTGTCTTGTTTCTGTGTTTTTTTTCTGTTCATACTTTAGTTTTACTGTTTCATGGGGATAATTCTATTTAATTTTTATATTGTAAAAATTACTTAGGTAAGGTTGGAACTGGCTTTTTAACTGACACAAGAGTTGGACAATTCAGTTCCATGCATATCCAGCTTAAGGACCTAAATAAATCTCCTGAGCTCTATATGGGGGCAGGGATACGGATCTGTACATGAGTAGGTTGTATATCTGTATACACTCGAGAGAGAGAGAGAGGGGGTGGGGGGAAAAAAGATTAGCCCAACTCTAGTCTTCCCCAATCTGGCCATCTTAAATGAGTTGACCTTCAAGTCCTATAATCCTTAGAACTAAAAATCTTGCTAACTGGGAAGCTGAAGTTTAATTCATCCAGGAGGCACAAGATTAGAAAAATGTGGCCTACTTCACAGTTTCCTTATAAATTCATATTTGCTTATGAACATATATCCTGTTGTCTCTGTATTAGAAAAATGCATGTATCTGTGATGCCACACATTCATAAGACTCCATAATGAGTAAAATGTCACTGTCTCATCCAAAGAGAGTTCATGAGTTCATGCTTGGTTTCAATATATTGTAATACTGTATTTTGCATGTAGACACCTTTAGGAAGCATAAAATGTAAACCCATTTAGGAATCATATAATATTAAATATAGGAACACAAAGCTCTTAGGCTGGAGACAGTTTTTAAGAGAGCTCCATTACTTAAGAGATCATCTCTTTGTCCATTTTGACGCATCAATATTTCTGAAATAAAGATGGAGGGATGAAAATTGGTTGTGATAATTGATTCCTGTTTTCAAGTACCTTCAATTTTGGGGGGAAAAATTGGGGGAGGGAAATTCTCTTATCCTTTAAGTCTGATGAAGTTGCCCTTGCTGAATTGAACCACACCCAAGTAAGGCGTAGCCCCTTGCAGTTTAGCAGTTGAATTATCTGGGGGTTTTTTTGTGTCTGGTTTGGCTTCTCCTCTAACCCCACCCACCTACCTACTTCCATGTGCAGGCATTGATAGTGCTTCTTGACTAGCTGATTCATTGCAACACGCACACAGAGTACTGAAGTACAACACAACCCACATGGAGATGTGCTGTACAGAATTATTTAAACCACATATTTCCAAAACTCTTTCTCTAAGAAGGATGTACTTTCTGCATTCAGGATAAAATGCTTTTCTCCCTATATCACTTAAGTCTCCACCCACAAACACATTTACCTGCAGTCCTTTATTTGCTACTGAACTACAGTTTCCAGCATTTCTCACTATTGGAAATACTAACTTGGCTGCTAGGAGTGTTAGTTCTTCACCTGGAGAGCTTCAGGTTTCCCACCTTTTTTTAATAATTTGAACATAAATGCATGTGTATATATTCTCCTCTCCTCTATTACCCCTACACATTATTTCTTATATTTCAGCTTCATTGGAATAATCAATTGGTCATGAAATTATGACTGTATAGCTACCTACTAAATTCTCACATTCTACTGCAGAAAATACAAAGCATGTAGGAAAATATATTCACTTTGGATATCCATTATTTTTTGATAGTGCATATGCCATGTGCTTTTCTGGCTATAAGCCATCTTTCTAGTGGAATGTGTGCTACAGTACCATGAAATGCAGCTGTTATACTCCCACTGTGAACTGGATACACCGTAATACAGAGAGATATAAGCAGGCAATCCTACAATAGATTCCAGCCATATTTCATTCAGTTCTCTCAGTTTTCAATTTGCAGACATCTCTGACTTCATTACAAAGCTAGAGACAAATTAAACAGCAGAAATCTTACCACTTGTTTTAAAAAGAAAAGTCTCATGACTAGATGTGTGTATGTGAGAGAAATACACTCTCATCAGATTAATCTAACTCTAACTAGGATAGGATTTTAAATACTGATACCATGCTGAAAGTAATAGAATGCTGCCTAAAGCAAAGTATTTCAAAACTACATGTAAGTCTGATGTTAACACTTTCACTGAATAGGAGTGGTGTTGTAGCATTCAAAACTGCTACTGTATTGTTGGCCAACTATATTTCTAAGCATGCACACACACACACACACAAACCCATAAAAGTTGCTTACCGCAAATTTCATTGGCCCCAGGTAGGTAAGATTTTGTGGTAGTCTTCATGCAGAAAATTCCATAACTATATGCCTGCATTAAAGCAATAATAATGAATGATAACTGCCTCTTTCTTTCTATGTCCCTCCCTCCCTCCTTCCGCAGGCTGGCATGATACAGAGGGTGGGGAAAACGTGCATGCCAGTGCAATTCATTTCAAAGATATAGATAGCAAGTGTATGCTAAAACTATCTACAAACAGCTGTCATTTCAAAACAGCTCTAAGAGGATCAAGTTTTCTCTTGAACCCTCGGCATATATCTGTAGAACATAGGCAGCAACTGGGAGTCACTATCAGTTTCCATAACACCTTTTAGTGTGCAGAGTCTTGAATAATTGTAATGCCTTTCATAGTATCCTGATAATTCAGCACAGTAGTTCAAACTGCAACATGGTAACTTGCCTAAATCACTAACAAACCACATGATTTAGTGGTAATTTCCTATCGTCTACTATATTAAAATTCCAATTCTTATTCCTATGGCATGATAAATAATTAAAAAGATATAGAGAGTTACAGTAAGAAGAAATGAGTTTTGCAGAAACATCATGATTGCTCCCCCCCCATTTAAATTAAAATTGGGAATGTCAAAGGATCGTAAAAAGCAAAACCTAGTATAAATTATTTAGTTATGCTGAAAGAGTTTCAATAAAATAGGAAGCACATTGGCAACTAGCTTAGTCCAATGTTTTAACTAGTTCCATTTAAGATAAGTTATTTTTCAGTATAGAATAGGAAAATCAGCAATGCCTCTTCTGCTTTTTATTTGTAGATTCAACCAAGTTTGGTTATTGTTACCCTAGTGACCACTTCATTATTTCTGTTAAAGGAAAGTTCAAGGCCATCTTTCCACTAATTTTACAAAACAAAATGAGCTCTTCATTACCATTCTCTGCTGTCAGAAAAAAAGTAATCATAATGCCTTTTTTGTTCTTTGTGGCACAATTTCAGTGCACACAATTTATCTTTTACACTTTTACAAACTGCAAAATGCAGCTGTGCCAAAGCAATGCTAAGGATCAATCAGGCATGCAGATAATCAAAATATGAGTGGAAAAGAGTGCCTACTTTTACTCTCTTCTGTGATACCATTTACCCTCCTGGCTAACAGACCGCAGACTGGACAAAGATTTCTGGACTCACATCTATCAACTTCACAGTTTCTACTAATAGAGTGGAGGAAATATGTTTTGGAAGAGAACAGGGATTTATGAAATCAATTTTATCTTTTGTATAAGATGTATTCAGTCCAGAATCCAAGGACTCCTGGCACAGAGAACAAGAAACAGGACAAATTTTCCACCAAACAACTTTAATCTGTCTCCTGATGAATGAAAGAACAAGAAGTAACACATTACAAAATACTATTTTAAAAATCCTCATATATGCAACCTAATTCTAACCTATATTAACTTTGCAGTAATATGTTAATGTACCCATAACTTTTTATATGCTAAACAAATGTTAATTAATATTTAAACTACAGCTCTGCCAGCACTTTCAGATGAATCTCTGCTTGACCAAACCAGGGCCAAGATTCAGAGTTATTTTGTCTAATGATTTGGGAAGGCACATGTTAAGTTGGGAGACAAGCTGCCTACCTGCCAGAAGAACAGGCACAGAATATAGAAGTCTGCTTTTTTTCCCTTGGCCACAATTCTTCACACATTTATCAACAAGTTAATGCTAGTGATTTCATTTAAATTTCAAGTGGGTATCAAAGTACAGTGTTGCTGCCTTGCCAGTAACATTACGAAAACACAAGTTATGAATACATACTTTTGAGCACTGTTTTTGTTTTCACAGATGTTCGGCAAAACTTGCATTAGCTCAACATCCCTGAAACACTGAATTTTGCAGAAGTTATTTTCAATAGTTGGCATACATTCTTGGAAGTTAAACTCTTCTATTCTCTGACAACCATCAACACAATCGTGTTAGTAAGTTGGCACCTGTGTCTCTTTTATCAATGCATTTTGAATGCAAACAGAAAGCATTAAATGCTCCCAGTATGAGCTTGCTCATTTAATATCAGTTTTAACATTTATTCTCCTTCAGTTAACAATAAAATATGATTCTGCTAAGATATATAATATAAAACTCACAGCTGCCTTATACTCTCTTAATGAAGATAGACAAACAAGCTGAACAGGAAAAAGATTCATGCTAAGGTATTTTAAAATATCTGCAAGAAGATACTATGTATCAGGCCATGTACAAGCTTTAAACATTTGCTTTGGAAAGCTGTTTCAGTGCTTCAGAGAGTGGGCAGTTCAGTTTAATAGCTGGGACTTCAATTGAGAGCCAAAATGATTTTTTCTTTAGTTTATTTTCTGAAGTCTTGAATGCCTGGGTTTGGCTGTGAGCATTTAACATTCTTTGGGGGTAAATCAATTAGATCTACCTCAACTTTGATTCCCAAAGGTAGGTGAACTCAGCAACTATTTGTCCTGATATTTTATTTTTTCAGCTTGAAAAATCTCAAGAATGGACAGGAGATATTATTTACTTGCCCTATGGGACTGATTGCATAATTATAGGCTGCATTGCCTATAACATAAATCCTTTCTACTAATCTGTTAATAGTAAATACTTATGGATGTTTTTAATTGTAGAATGTTTTTATTATTATTTATTTTATGGTTTGTTTCTTATTGTATGCCACCCAGAATCATGTTTGTGAGGTGGGCAGCTATATAAATATGATAAATAAATAAATAAATAAAGTGATAATGCTTCTTTGTTGGTTGAATGCATTCCCACCTGCACAAAGAAGTAGTTATCTCTACAGAAGAACCCCTTCCTTGAGCTGGAAGATCTGTGCAATTAAAGGAATTCTTCAATTTTCTCATCCCATTTCTTGAAAAGGTTATCAAGAAAAAGGCGGCTTGCCGTATTCAGAATATGGAATAGATATAACCCCATATCCATTGCCAAAAATGCCTTTATGGATCTCAACACAAGAAGCATTTTATAGGAATTAAACAGCAGGTAAAGAGAAATGGTTAACCTATCGAGACCAAGTTAGAACAAGAACATGGAGAATATAAGATGAAATCAAGAGAACAAGTGGCTGCAGAAGGATTTAGTTTTCAATGGTTTCTGTATGCATAACTAAGAGAAAGATTGAAGGTAGATAACAGGACATTTGGAATTGAGCAACAAAAGACAGAATTTGAAGTTGAATTATGTACAAATGATGATCATGTAATTGCCAAAATGTATAAACTCTTGCTGAAATTTGAAATGGAGGGTAACAAGTGAAAGAATGTATGATAAAATGGGCTAAGAATGTTGGATATAACATATTGTTGGAACAGTGGGAAAACATGTGATTGAAAGGATTGAAATTCACATTATGTTACAACCTGAATGAGAATTTTTACAAAATGATGTACCATTGGTATATGACTCCAGAAAAATTATCTAGAATGTAATAAAGGTACCTCAAATTTATGTTGGAAATGTGGACAACATGAAGGGTCATTTATCATGTTTGGTGGACTTGTAAAAAAGCCAGAAAATTTTGGATTCAAACATACATACTGATACAAAGAATTTTAAAGACTAAGATTCAACTGAAACCAGAACATTTTTTTTGTTTGGATTAATGGACAGACAACTATAAAAAAGCCATGGAAGATTATTTTTATATATGATCACTGCTGCAAGACAACTATATGCACAAAAATGGAAAGATTCTGAAATACCCACAATGGAGGAATGGTTGATAAAGATGACAGAACTAGCAGAAATGCAAAATTAACTTGTTTGCTTAGAGAAAGATCAACTACTATATTTATTAGTGACTTGAAATCCCTTATGTACTACTTATTTATTTATTTATCAAATTTGTCACCGCCCATCTCATTGAAATGACTCTGAAATGTTGAACATTGCTGAAAAAAGAAAAAAATGAACTGATGATTTATGGATTTGATGATTAAAAAGGGAAGATTATGGAAAGAAGGAAACTTTGAAGTAACCTTAGAGAGAGAGGGTAAAATATAAATGTACTTATAACTGCTGTTAAGAAGATTGGAAGCCACTTCTTTATTATTCTTTCTTATTATTTTTTTCTTTGTCTTCTTCTTTTTCTTCTCTGTCTTTTCTATCTCTTTTTCTTTATTTCTTTTTCACTTTTCTATTACCTTTCTATTTATCTTCTCTTTAATTTAAAATGTTTATTGTTTTTACTCTCTTGAAAAACTTGTTTAATAAAATATATATAAAAAGAAAAAGGTGGCTTGCAACTCCAAATGCACCTGAGGGATACTGATTATCTGAAATGATTTAAGCTGGGCTTTTGGCCAGGTTATGGTACTGAGACTGCTTCAGTTACTCTTGTGGATGACCTGAGCTAGAAACTGAATGAGGGAAGTATGACCCTTTTAGTTCTCCTGAACCTTTTGACATAGGTCTAGAACATACCAACCATGGTATTCTACTGGATTATCTTGTCCTGGAAATGGGGTTTGGAATCACCATTTTGCAATATCTTTCCTACTGGGCCATTCCCACTAGGGGACTACTGTTTCAACAATTAGATTACTGACTGAGATCAGAGTTGAATAATGGTTAAAAGACCAGTAACTGCAACTCACTCTCACTCACAGCTTCCAGAAGCCTGTGTAACATTTACTTACTTATTATAATTTCAAGAAAAAAGGAAAATAAATAATGCTGATAGAAACACACATTTAAAAGAGTATAGAAAATATGGGAAAAAAAGAAAAAACAGTATAAGCAGAAAAATATGGGTAGATAACTAACAAATCTCAAACAATCAGCAGTTCTAAAGTATCATATAGCTAATATATTCTAATATACCATTAACATCTTAGAATGCTATAGGATATATCGTATCCAGTTTCTAACCAAAACTTTTCTCTATTGAACTGCAAAAATATTTGATTGACAACTGGAATGAATAAAAAGAAAAACTATACATAACAAACAATACATTAAAAGCATACTATAAATAATATGTATATATCAAATTAAAATATACTCTAGAACCCAAATTTGGGATATGGCACAATTCCATGTATAGAATTGTAGTCCAGAAATGGTTTCCAAATAAGATTGAACAGTACATCAGATTTATTTTTTAGATATTAAATTATTCTGGACATTAAAACATATTCCCACTGCTTAATTAACCATTCTTCCATAGGGGTGATCAGAGATCTTTTCCAATAAAAAGCACACCAAATTCTTGCAGTTGTTCTCATATACAATGTCAGTTCAGTATGTTTTGAAGGAATGTGTGGTTGATGAAGTTTAATAAAAATATATCAGATTGCAATGGAACTACAACTTTCAAGCCTATATGACATCTAATGATGTGATGATGTCATCAGAAGAGATTGGGGTGATTTTTTTCAGCCTTTATGTTATGGTGTATGTTTTTAAAGAATGGGAATAGCAACGTGAGGCCTCTGGGAAGCAAACCACTTCCATCCCTATCCTTAAAACACTACAACTTTCCCCAAATTGATTTAAATAAATCTAAAATTATGGTTGTTTCTCTCTGTATCTTGACAAATATGCTTAAATAACCAGTGCTAGAGCATCATATAGGCAAAATACTTAGTCTATAGGTTTTAGTGAAAGATATCAAGTGCTTGCACTTCTTTCCCAGATCCTATTCAGCATATTTATATAATTTAAAGGTTAGTGTACCATTCTAACATATCAAGAGAATTAATATGGCATATATGGGTTTTTCCCCTTGTGATAGCCATTTCTTATACTAAAATTAGTAATTCAGTAGGTAAGGTGTTTTTTTTCATGAGAGCCATTTCCCATATTAATAGATCAAGAGTATAATCAACAATAAGACCACCACCAGTGACTCAGCTGAGTAGTCCTTTTTTACCAATGGAAATTAAGCCAATCCCATTGGATCAGGGGGTCAAATTTAAGGACATTACAGCATGTACAGCTAATGAAATGTAATAAAAGTTATTGGAAAAAAACTACTCTGAGACCTGAAGATAGTTTGAAATTTGGGTCATTACTTCTAGTGGAGACATTCATTGTACCATTGCCACTGCTAAATATATTTTTCAAGCACTGGTGTTGCTTTCTATATCTGAAAAATATAGAGCTGAACTGAGTCACTTGACTAAAGTAAGGGAATACTGAAAGGAGTGCTTAAATGCATTTTATGGGAATCATAGTAATATGTCAAAGTGCAGAATTGAGATGACTGCTAAATTTAGGACTAGCAACTACAGGTAGTCCCCAGGTTAAGAATGCCCAGTTTACAGATGTCCCATAGTTAAGAACAGAGCCTACTGTAGTAAAATTTGAGTTAAGTACATAATGATTTGAGTTAAATACACAATGGTTCGAGTTAATTACACAATACTACTCATGCAGTATTATACAATAATACTGTTCTGGCTTACATACAAATTCAACTTAAGGACAGACCTTTAGGAACTTGTTCTTAAACTAGGGACTACTTGTAATGATCTTCTGATTTTTACACCCGAGATATGGTAGCCCTACTAAAAATGTTAGTGCCCAAGAAAAAATAATGAAAAGGAAGTAATAAATGCTGTGAGAATATTGATAAATGATAAGACTAAAGGTGTACAAAAGTGTAATTGGAGAAATGTTAAAATATGGATGCATTTGGTTTATGGAGTGACTATGTGACTTTATATATTTATTTGTTTATTTTTCTCTGTTAAATATGTGCCTGATGACTGCAAGAATGCCATGATGATTCCTGTATACAAAGAGAATGATAGTAAGACTGACTGCAAAAACTGCAGAGTAATTTAAGTGTGCATGGAAAAGCATTTGGCAGAATCTGATATGAAAGGGCACAAGATATGACAAGAGGCTTGGAATACAGGATCAGCAGAACAATTCTCATGCAAGACTGTTACAGTAATGACTGAGAAAAAGTCCACAAATTATTTTTCTATACTTGTATAGCTATATAAAATTATAAAAATTAATAAAAATAATTTATTTTAAAAAACCTTTGACTGAGAATTAATGTTTTTGGTTTTGTAATCTAATATAAGTTTAGAGAAACTTATTTTCAACAAAAAACAGAAATTCTCAGTAATACAGACATTTAAATACAGAAGTACATGTTATACTGATATCTTCAAATACTGATTTGATACCTTTTTTAAAAAGGTTTAATATTAGAAAATATACCATCATTAAAATACACTGTGAACCAATATGAACAAAATCATTCTGTATTTTCCTATTCTGAAAAAAAAGTATCTTTCAGCTAAATACAATCTATTTCCAGGAAAACGGATGGTATCCAAATTCAGTTAGTTGCAGTTAAATTCCTCAGAAATCACAAAAAAATAGATATTATTAACTGTCCAATTCATTTAAGGGAGGTCTAAATTCAACTAATTTAGTTTGGACCTTATCTAATATATATGGAACAGCAACCTACATTTTTGTTATTAACCTGTCCTTTGTAGTTCTGCATTATGAAATGTCACTTTTAGGACAAATTCACATAGCCAAGTAGCCCTTTTGTCATCCTGTGCTGGAGCTGGCAGGAACCCAACCCACCCTAAATCTTGCTGCCCCTATGTTGTGCCCTATGTTGTGCACTCAGAAGATAAGTGGGTTCTGTGTAGCTGACTATACACTGGTATCATGCATCAGAGCAAGGGATATGTTTGGCATTTGATTAGCTCCCGCTGATGTCAGCCACCTCACACACGACCATGGTCAATTGGAATGCTGAGTGCTTTTCAACTTTTTGTAATTTTTTTTCAAATGTGCCAACAACCCACACAACCTATAGGGTTGACCTGCCAATGCTCCAATTGAAGCAGTTTCAGGCACCTACCCATGCATTGTTAAGACAGATGTGAACAGTGCCTAGCCAACATATGGACTGATACAGCTAGAAGAATATGTGGAAGAAGAATAGTTATATGTGGAACTCTGTGACCAGGCCTGTGCAGTGACAGGATAGTTAAACATGGGTCCATGTAACCTGGCAGAGCAGAACCCCAATGCAGCATCTGATGAGCAGTACAAATTATTGCTAGAAGAGGCTGAGAATACTGACTCATCATGCACTTGAGCAATCAACTGCTCATCTATTTTTTAAAAGAAGAGTCAAGGCTCAAGCACAGGCAAAACAAGAATGAGCAGCAGGCCCAGAGGTCAGGAACTGCTGGAGAGTCCTTGTGTAAGGGCGAGGAAGTTGTGTGGATCTAATCTTATTGTTAACAACTGGATTTTTTTTCCAGTTAGTTTTTTTCCCTAAAAGTATTGATGAATGAAAAGATTCTAAATTTTAAAAAATCAGTTCAGAAGTTAGAGGAGATCTCACTTCATAGTAGGTTAATTGACAGGGCACTTCTGCACAGACACTGGCCTTGACTCTAACCTTATGCTTCAACTTTGCACCATTGCAAAGATATCCTTACTGCTGATTCCTAGAGTTTTGAGTGATGAGGAAAGGAGAAGATTGATAGGCCATTATGTTGTTCAATGGTGAGGAGAAAAATTAATGCTCGGTACAGTATTATTCCCCTCTCATTTTCATTTGCAACCAACCAACCACTGACTGCTCTTCTCAGTGCTCCTGAAGAATGAGTGGGGAGGGGGTTCTATAGCATCTTGCCATCAGGAGGTAGGAGTTTTCAATCATAGAATACTCCAGAGAAAGTAATGCAAACATGTCTTCACAGGGTTTCCTCTGGAGCAGGAATCAATTCAGTTTCATAACATCCATGCAAGTCCCACAGAAAGCAATGCTAAACTCAGGTCATTACAGCTCCTTCCTATTGCACTGGCATGAAGAGGACAAGCAGTGCATCATACTACAAAGAATCTTTTAACTGCTAGTCAATATGATTGCTCATCAACAATATCTCACAGTCTAGTACACACAAGACACATGACATTCTTAATCAAAAACTGTGAAGCAGCTAGATCATGATTAAGCAAAATAAAAAACTACAATGTATAGTGTAAATAATAAATGTGTCCTTATGAAGAAGAATCCTAATAGTAATCTATGTGCAGATAAAGAAAAAACTAAAATCTCTTATGAATGTATGCATTCTCTAAAAGGTATGGGAACTGTAAGATAATATTTATGATTTTTTCTGCAAGAAAATAAAGGCTTTGTACTGTACAATCCCACCTACTGTGCTTGTCTAGAACCTTAACATTATGCAATCACACTTTGTTCTGTTTTTCTCCCATCTTTGTTTTGCAAGTTGAAGGCAGTATGGAGATATTAGGGCATTTATTTATTTATTAAATTTATATGCCGCCCATCTTCCCCAGAGGGTGACGCTGGGCAGCTCACAATTAAAACATCAAAAACAGGAAAAAAATATAAATATCCACATTAAATTAGCTAAAAAAATCATACTGAATAAAAAGACTATGCACATAAAAAGCCTATAAAATTCAAATTTATATAACTATAAAAAGTGATAGGCTATATCAACCAAAAATCACTGGGAAAAGGTGAGATGATAATAGAAAGTGATTCTACCAGTGATAGAATGTATATGAAAGACTAGTATAGGTTTATAGAGGGAGATAAAAATCAGAGGTAATTGAGGATTGGGAAATGCATCAGGACTGTAATGGAGTTATAAATCATAACAAGAAATGGGGTTAATATACATAAGGTTAGGTTTGCAAAAAACTCTTTTAAAATTAATTAAACATTTAACATTCATAAGAAAACGCACGTTCTTAGTTTCAGGTATTTTAATTTTTGTTAAATTTGCTTTGTCTCTTTTTTCCTTTTATCAACACACACACACACACACACACACACACTCACACTAATAATACAATGGAGATCTTAATATTAGTTTCAGACCAAAACTACTGATATGAAATGTAGCAGTTCTTTTTTCGTTATACTCAATTTTGGCCGAAAAGCTAAATAATTTTATGCTTGCAATATTGACATCCTAAAATGCTGTTAATATTGATAGAATTTTTACTTTTTTCTTATTTTTAATACTTTAAGCTTTCTAAATAATAGAATCTTCATAATTTTAATCACATAAATATTATTGCATTGAAAAAAAGGAAGCAAGCAAGCACATGTTCTGATAATGCATGAACTTGGCTTATTTTACATTTGATTCAACATAACTAGGATTTGATTCTGCAGCTTCAGATTAAGCTCTGTAAACCTAAACTTAAAGTGGTAGAATTTAAATGCAAATACCTTTCCTATTTATATAGCACTGATTCCCATTTTAGTGTTGTACCCAATCCGCAGAAGAAGAGTGAAGCTATGAAAACTAGCAGTGCATCTCCTCAGAGAGCAAAGACAAAGAGCAAATACCTCCATATAGGACAACAGTAATGTGAGGAGCAGCCATGATACAATGAGGCACACAACTTTAAGAAAGATCATGACCGAATACAAATGTTATTTGCTATTATTTATGGACAACAGCTTAAGTGCTTATTATATTTCTTGCTAGCTTGTGACGACAGAACTTTTCTAATGCAAATGTATAAGAATTGCTTTTTTAAGGAATAAATTAAAAGAAAGAAAACATATAGGTTTTCTTTTGAACATTTTTTCTAAAAATATGCTTATTGGAAGTATTGTAAGATTTTAAGCTATTGGGATACTTTATCCAGAAGTCTTCTCTAAGAGGACCCCTGAATTTTTCTGTTCTATTATGAGGTTTTTGGCAAAAAAATTAAACCACACTTTTTGCTTAATTTAAAGGTTATCAGATGATACACCTATGCACACAGTTTTTTAAATAAATGCTTGGGATTAAAAAAAAAAGTCCACAACTAGTTCTCTACCTCTTCCAAAGGATGCCTTAAGGTTCTGTTTTTCAAAAATGTGTTCCCTTAATCCAGTGAGTATGATTCTCACTTTAGATATAGAAAGACATGGATTCAGATCTCAGACAATCCAAATAGCTCCTGCAGGTATAAGAGATTGGGACCTTTGGGATAGGGAAACAGTTCACTGATAAAACACACTCCTTTGCATGCAGACAGCAAGGCCCAAGGTCCAGCTTCCTCAAAAAACAAAAGCTGTGGATGATCTTTGCCTGGTGTATTGGAAACCCCTGTCAAGTGGAATAAGCAGTACAGGTAGTCCTCGCTTAGCGACCACAATTCGAACTGGCAATTCAGTTGCTAAGTGGAAAATCACATGATCATGACTGGGCTTACCATCTTTCTTTCCTTTCACTTGTTAAGCTAAGCAACTCAGTTAAATGAAAAAATCATGTCACTGCAACTTATGATTTTACTTCTGCCTTCTGTATTAACCCTGCTTGTTGCAAGCAAAAATGTGCACCGGTTGTGAAGTAAATGAATGGTGATCACGTGACTGCAGAATGTTGTGATGGTTGTAAATGTGAGGATTGGTTACAAAATTATTTTTTAGCACCTTTGTAACTTGGAATGGTTGCTACATGAGGCAGTTGGTGAGTGAGGACTACCTGTACTGATTTAGATAACTCATTAACGACTTAAAGAAGATCCATATGTTCAGAATCACATTCTGTCTGTACAACGGACTATTTTGGAAATTGGGTTACAAAAATATTTTAAGAAATGGCTCTGAATAGGGATTTGCTGTTCAAAGGAATGAAGCACACAAAAAGGAAAATTGGCAATGTTATTAGCAGTTATTTGATGAAAATGTTATAAATTCCATTCCATCAGACAAGTATTGGCACTGTCTTGAACCCATTAGAATATTTTCTTCCTGATAGCCATTTAAGTAATTGTGGGGCCCCTTCTGGAACAGAATTCCCCAAGTTATCCCAACATTATTGGGACTCAGGAAGGCTATTATAACCTGGCTATTTCAACAGGCCTTTGAGGGGGAAATGATATGAGATGGTTTCCTCTTAAGAATATATTTTTATGTAGAGTTATGATTCCTTAGCATAGGAATGCTTTATTATCTATACAATTTATTGTTGGTTATTTTTGTTATTTTATCTTTGTTTATACATGGTAGGAATGTAAGTCACTCAGAATCAATTCATGATTGATATAAGCTAAGTAAGTAACTAAGAAAACAAATGCTTTATACAGGATATTGCCTTTTTTGTTTTTTGTACTGGAGAGGGCTTTGTTATTTGTCTGAATGCACACAAGAATAATACGCCACCATCTTCCCCCATTACAAATTTACTGAGAAAGATTATGGCCATTATCCTTGGAGTAAGACAGGATATGAAAGTATTAAACTTTGGCACTATAAATACCAGTCAGGATATGTCTGAGAACAGAACTTTTCAACTGGAAGATTGTGAAAAGTCAGTGGACACATTTACAATTGGTTTATTAAGCCTGTTAAGATTCTTCAGGACAATATATAATCTCATTCTTTTCCCTGCCCTTATGAGATGCAGCCCATCTCTGCCTAAACGTTCCTTATACTAGAGATTCAGGCCATGTGGTCTAGGAATCCAAAACCTTTTTGACAAACGCTCTTAGATAGTACTTTACTTCCAGGATCTTGCTTTTCCTTCTTGTCCTTTGATCATAAATGGGAAACAGGGGTGAAACCCTTACTTAAGCTTCCAGCTCCTTCTCCTTACATAGGATATTATAATTACTTATTATTCTCTTTAATCTTTGACCTCTTCTACCATCTCCATATAGATAAGCAGAAATGGATAGCAACTGATCAGTTTAATAAGCCTTGATCATTTTTCCACCTCATACATGATGAAAACAGCATACTTCTTATGATAGCTTGCTTGGTCCACACATAGCTGCTTCTATCTCTTACAACCATAAGTCTCAAATCTCATCACATTTTTTTTTCTTTCTAGAGAGAGCTACTTATTTTGTTGATCCCTCTAGAATTGACAGTCCTTTTCACTGTTCTGAAGAAATTGGGATCATAGAACTATCTCAGGTTATTGCTTTGTTTGGAAAAAAAATCCTTCTTTTAAATGGTTCTTAAATGCATTTTTGAAAAAAGATAAAGATTTTATTGAGTAAATGGAACAGTTAATAGCAGATTTTCTTTTCTATTAATGTGGGCATGCGTGTATATACATATACATATATATCTGTATTTGGGATTGATTGATTGATTGATTGATTACGTGCCACCAATTCATTTTTGACTCCTAGCAACCACATAGATTTTCTCCAAGACAATCTATCCCTAACCTGTTCTTTCATGTCTCCCAATGGTGCACTCATCACCTCTGTGACTGAGTTCATCCACCTTGCTGATGGGACACCACTAAAAGGAAATCTTTGATAAATGTCCACATATGCTCCATTAAAAAAAAGAAGCATCAATGGGCTACAGTTAAATGCTTAAGAGAGATAGTTAAAGAATTAACTGTTTATGTATCTCATCCATCTTCTGATCAATATAGATCTTTGCTAAGTACTAACTTAAGAAGCTTTATGCTTCCACAACAGAATCCTTCTTATTGCACTAGGTAATTATATACCATCTATCAGGACACAAATGGAATTTTTTTTTAAAGATTTCATTATTACAGGACATCTTACTTCACATCTTTTACTTGAAGAAATTGTCACTATAGTTAAATCTATTAAATGGGGAAGGTGCTTGGTCCTGATGCTTTTTCAATGGATTAGTACAAAAAATATATATGGGTTTTTATCTTGTATTGTACTGGAGGTATATGGTGACACTTAGTAAACAAATCCCTGTACTTTATGTTAGATGAGACAAATACCATAGTTATTCCTAAACCAGACAGATTCTGTTATGTGGTCTATTTATAGATCTATTTCCTTGACACATTTTGATGCTAAGATTTAAAGTTATTTTGGCCTGCAAATTTCAGCTTGTTCTTCCAGTTTTATACACTCAGCTCAGACTCAGGACTGTCAAGTTTCTGACAAGATTATATTTTTAATTATGTTCTTGATCTATGTCAAAATAGATAGCATCTAGCAGTTTTAATTTATCTGAACAATAAGAAAGTCTTTGATGTGGTTTGTTGGAACTTTTTGATATGGATTTTGTTTTACTTTCCCGAAGTTTTATATTTTGGACTGATATGGTTTACTCAGCTCCTAAATCATGAATACTGAACAACTAGAGAAAGTTTAATAAGGATTGATTGCAATCAACTTTGTTTTAGAGATTGCCACATTTTGAACTGTAATAATTCTATTAATTTCAGATTAAAATGTGGCAATCTCCAAACCAAAGTTGATGTAACTTGAATCAAACATTATGTGTTAAAGATGCATTTATTCTTCCTGGCATTATCCCTAGTATTTGGAATCTATCAATATATTAATATTTGTGGATTTTTTGGACATGGGGGCTAGCCAAAAGAATTATCACAGAGCAGTAGAAGAAGAATCTGCACCTGATTTGCAGTAATGGTCCGCTGATATATCTTGTTTGTTAGCATCCGAATTAGATTTTTTCAGCAAAAGAGCAAGGATAAAGACTTTTAAGCAATATGGTCAATTTTGGAATTTTTCTGCTTATAACATAATTTCTTGGGCCTCTTTTCCTTTCTTTCTTTTTTATTATGATCATTAAGGTTGAGATCAATTTACATTGTTAACCCTGTTGTACATATACTTTTTCTTCTGTTAGTTAATATGCTATAATATAAATTTATAAAACGAAGTGTTATATTATAGACAACGTTCATTCTTTCATGCATTAAAATGACCTCTGGGTCAATGCCATCAGACTACTCTGCAAATAAAAAATTGCTTTCAGCTCAAAAAAATCTTGTATTATACTGTATACACTGAAAGTATGGACAATATATGTGCTTAATTAATACCAAGCATGCAAGGGTCCATTATGTTCTATGTTATATATTAGAAAATACTATTATCATATGTGTACATTTCAGTGGATTATGTTATTACAACAGTTGAAATGATTACACTGTCAAACTAGTCAAACTCCAGTATTTAGAAAACAGCATGCATATAAAATCCAAGTATAGTTATTTCTAGAAAAAACAGACAAAACAGACAAGGAAGTGTGTGTATGTGTGTGTTAAATGTTTTGTTTCAAGCAGTTCTCATCTGGAGAATGTTTGAAGTCTTCTGTAGACATTCAAAATGCTATGCTGTATTCATAAATTTAATATTGTAACTCTTCCTGTCATGTTAGCAGGTGTACAATGTCCCAGCCTAGTTATGCCCTTGAGCTCCACGTGAAACGGTGTGAAGGCAAGGACACTGACATAATATTTTAAAGGTTCTTGCTCATTTTTCTGCAGAGACCAAATATAAAAGGATGCAGTTTGAAGATAAATGGACTGATAAATGATGTACATTAAAAAAAAACAAAAAACAGATTGCTTATCTTCAACTGCAATCCTTCAGAGAAATCATCTGTGGATATTTATCTAAATTTATGGATTCTAAGAATGCACAAAATTTTATCCAGTAATTTAGAGCTATGCCAGGGTTTTGGCAGGTTGCCCACTTCTAGCCCTTCTGCATATACCCAAGGAAACATAGTTTTTCTCTTCCTGCTCAGTTCCTAACAGATTGCCTGGAACAACAATACATAAGGCAAGAATAAAGAAACTAGCATTTTCAAGAGGCCAGAATGGTGATTCTTATATATAGGGCTCTGTACCTGCTAATTACAAATTAAAAACCATTGATGCAACTTTTGATGCTCAATTTTTGAGTCTTATCTGCCTGGTTTGTGTTTTAAATAGGAGTATGCTGGAAAACTATGCAAATCAAATAGATTTATTCCCTTCTCCCCCTTATTTTTCAAAACAATACCATTCAGTTAAAATTGTCTTTGAAAATGTTTTGGCATTATTATTATATTATTTCAAATAACACTTAACAAACACCATGAAAAATTAGTTTGTATATCTGACAGGTCACTATAAAAATACATTATACTAGTTCATGTAGTGTATTCTTAAGTTTACTGCATAGCAAAAGGAAAGATATTACATAGCACAGACGAAATGGAACCATCTAACAAGAAGACTCAGGAAAGTTTTAACAGTGGAACTCCTTCATTAGATTTTCTTGGTGAAAATAAATTAAAATTAGGATATTAAATACAAATCAGCTATGACAATACTGACAAACGTTTGCAGCCTGGCCTGTATGCAAAGTAACTTGTATCTTTTCCAAGGACAGAACTGCAATTTGTCCCTGTCCATCCAGCTTATCCATTGTCTCCCTTATGTTCCAAAATATATTATTAAACTTTTCATTTTGTACAGAGACTCTAATAGCCAGCTTTTAATATAAGAAGTGAGTTGATTAATTCAGCAATACAAATATACTGTACTTTTCTTTCCTCATTTGTATGTCTTTAAGAGACTATTCTATATTGATTTCTCTCTCTTTCATATCCTGGGTTGAGGTTTAAAATATATTCAGTAAGGGCTAACTAACTAATGGAAATGTAATTGAAAAATACTTATTATTCAGCTCCATATACATAGATATGAAGAATCCTCACAAGGATCCTGCCTATTTATGTCTGAATTTAAGTACAGGTAGTCCTCGACTTACGATCATACATTTAGTGACCATTCAAAGTTACAACAGTGCTGAAAAAATAACTTAAGACTGGTCCTTGCAATTCAGGTGCTGAGCAACTGTCACGCATTTATGATGGTTGCAGCATCCTGCGGACATGTGATCACTATTTGTGATCTTCCCAGCCAGCTTCCCACAAGCAAAGACAATGGGGAAGCTGGCAGGGAAGGTTGCAAGTCACAGTCATGTGATGTTTTACTTAACAACCACACCACTTACAATAACAATGAATTTTTTGGTCCCTATTGTGGTCATAAGTTGAGGACTACCTATATTATCTATTTAAAGCATTTCTATATTACTGACAGTAGTTTACAACCATATAAATCCAAACATAATAAAACAGTCCACAAACCCAGGTGTTAAAGTGACCACAACATTCTTCAACAGTCAAAAGCTCTAACAGAAGAGCTCTGTTGACAGCTGCCCTTTTGAAAACTTAAGGGCTTCATCTGGTTCTCCACAGGCAAGGTGTTCCATATGGGTTTTTGGGGGGGGGGGGGGAGCTTGAAAAACAATGTACTCTAGCTCCCTCTCTTCTTATCCCTCTTGTAGGGAGAAGTCTCAACATTCCCTTTTGGACCTAACAAACTGAATTAGCGACTTCTACCTAACGCAGGTAAATACCTAACCAAAAGCCATAAAAAGCTTTATTTGTTAAAACTGTCACTTTAAATTGTCCTCAGAAGCCTACTAGAACTCAATGCCATGCCATAAAACTGATGTTACATGACACTAGCAGTTCTCACACACCAGTAGGCAAGCTGTTGCATTCTGCACCAACTGCAGCTTTCAGATAGTCCCAGAGCACACTGCACTAGTCAATTCAAGAGGTGATGAGGGCAGGGATAAGCATTGCCAGGGCATTATGCTCTAGGAAAGACCATAGTTAGGTCACCAGTCAAAATTCCCAATCCCAGCCTCCTACCTTTCAGGCAGTAGCTGTAGGTCTAGGATTCCCAAGTCATAGAATGCTCCTTCAAGGAAAGTCCCTCCATATTTATTACTGCATCAAGCAGAGTACCAAATGGTTTCTGCACAGTAAGACCTCCATTTTCAGGGGTTTAGTTAGAAGCCAGATGGAGCATTAGTCAAGCCCACAAGTGGCCAAATTCATCCAACATATCAGCCTATCAATTTCCTCAGAGTTCACAAACAAATTCCAGGTAACCATGCAATCAATATGCTATCCCAATCATTTTCACCAATTCCATCCATGAAGAGTCCAGAATATATTAAGCGCTTTCATCTGTGAAATGTTGTTCTGGGCACCACATTTTAAGAATTCAAAGACATTGGAACAGGTTCAGAGAAAGGCAATTAACACGAACAGACCTATGAAAACATTTTGAAGGAGCTGGATATGATCAGCCTTGAGAAAAGGCAACTGAGGGCGATATGACAGCATTCTTAAAGTACCTGAACAGATGTCACACAAAATGGGGTCAATTTTTTTTGTTCCACAGTGCAGGGCATAGAATAATAAAGCCATTATTTAAGTTACAGGAAGGCAAATTTTGATTGAATTTCAATTCAAATTTTAATTAAAATGTTGATTGAATTTTTGAACCAATTACCAAGAAAGGTGGTAGACTCTCTTTCATTGGATATTTTCAAGAAGAGGCTAGACAGCTATCTGTCTGGAATGTTTTAATTTGGATACCTGCAATGATGGACTTTCCAACTCCATGATTTTGTTATTTTATGAATATTCTCAAATATATTACTTCTCAATCATGTTCTTCTCTTTCGTTACTATTTTTGGAAATTCCAAGAAAGGAAGATCTTCAGGAGACACATCACAGAAGACACATCACAGAAGATGCTGGTTTAACATATGGTCATTGTGCATCCATGTGGATTTTGCTATTGTATTAAGATTAGCATAACTATTATAGTAACTGGCACAACTCTCAAGTTAATGTCAGTAATGGGACAACAGCTTGTGTCTAAAATTCATAAATTCTTGGAAACTAAGCTAAAAGTAGACATTCACTAAAGTGCTGTTTTGTATTTTATAATTTAGCATCATACCATTTGTAATCTAGGATTTTTTTTTTTTTTTTTGGAAATTGCCAATTCTTTGTGCACATGTAACTTTCCTATACAAGCAGCTGTATTTTTAAACAGCCAATGATACTGATAAATAATGGAGCATCTATGGTCTTTTAAAGAGAATGTATCTTTTACACATTTTAAAAATAATTACAGCTTTATAAGAGCTATCCAGAAAGAAACAAGCACTCCTAGATTCAGGTGAATATGCCAGGGTGAACATTCTTTAGATATTACAACCCAAGTAAGATGTACCAACTTGGGAACAGATTTAGTGAAACAATCTGCAAATATAAATTTCATTAATCTTTTATATCAGGCATGAATAACTGCTCTGCTCCACGGGAACAGATCAATAACCAGATTCAGTTCTCAATAGGAACTGAGCTGGGCAACCAAGGATCATGACAGACTCAATTATCTTCAGAATAGCCCTAGGCAAAAATGGGGAGATTAAATTTGTACAGACTTCTAATTGAAGAATCCAGCATAGTCCCTCCTCTTCTTTTCAGATAAAAACAAGACCATGGTTTCAGTACTTGTAATTTTATTACACTGAACTCTTGAGCCAGAAAAGTTCTCACTAAATAAGTAGAATTTATGTTTCTCCAATATCCAGTTGCAAATCCCCAAAGAGGTCCAGAAGAAAACACAATTAGGTATGAAAATAAACTTGTTCTTTCCTGTTTTTTTTAACTATGCCAGATGGTGGATTGTGGGAGGCCTCAGATAATTCACCTTGAAAGATGTTAAGGAAATAGTAATCATAAAATGCATGAATCCCATTCAAGCCAGCGCAATTATAAAAGTTATGGAAGTGTAAGTCATTGTCATCTAGATTGAAGGTTAACGGTTCATTTTTCAAAATGATAAAGCAAGTTCTTCAGAAATCACATTATAAAAAACAATCCTTTGATATGGTCCTCTAAAGAGAACATCTTTCCACATTTTAAAAATAATAACAGCTTTAAAAGAGCTATTCAGAAAGAAACAAGCAATCCTAGATTTACAACAAAAAACAAACCACAGAAAGGTAATTCATCCTTTTCCCTGCCTATTACTGGGGAATCATATAACATATTAAATCATAATATGTGAGATCAGTTTTCCTAATAATTTCCGTATCAGGTACAATGATCGATAGTCCTAGATACAACCGCTTTATTTTTAGAGATCACTACACTGACTCACTAAAATTTAAATACCAAGTGTGTTTTGTACTGACCAAAGCTAACCCAATATACCATTATAATTGGTAATTATAATTGTAAATCAGTATAATTGACAGCCAGTACAATTCTTTTCCAGATTCTCTCTTAAGTCTTATAATTGTCCATTGATATTACGGTTTCTGCTTATATACTTTCTTGGCACACATGAAAAGAATGTAATTCTTATTTGACCAAATGTAAAATGAGAACATCCTCTGTATTTTATAAACAGGGTTTTTATTTATTTATTTGGCATATTTGAATAGCAGCCCATTCTCATTTGTAAGAAAAGAAGATTGAATCAAACATACATATAAACCTGCCACGCTGTTCTTCCTGGGATAAGCAATGTTATACAACTCTCTGAGAAAGTAGCCAAGTGGATAGAATATACAGTATTTCTAATCTCTGTTCAACCATAAAGCTAGCTGGGTAGCTTTGGACGAGTTGCTTTGCAAATAAAATTAAGAGACATGGACAAGAAACAGCATAGCAAAGGTAATTAATCCATGAAGACAAAAGTTAAAGAAGAAAAATAGTCTCTAAACTGTCCTAGATTACTAACTGTCTTCTGGTCTGTTAAAAAATTGTTGTATTTTTCCTGACCACGGCCATTTCCTTACCAATGATTTATACTGTCTCAGGCTTTACATTGTTGCGACACTGGCTGAGTGACACTTTAAGGTAAATCTCCTTCAACTTGAACTTGAATCCTGGTAACATCATTAACTCATTCAAGTAGTTTCCTTGATAGCAATATAGAGTCATTTGCCATTGCTTGCTTTAGAGGTTTTGGGGGGTTTTTTACATCCCAATCTAGTTTACATTCTTCGTATTTCCTTCTATCCATCTAGGCCCAAAAAAGGTTGGCCTTATTACCCACTGAGGTTATAAGATATAGATACCCTATATATCTGGGAAATGGCCAATATAAACTCATCACTTACAGCAATGGAACTGCTCGACGGCAGAATAAAGCCAAGGAGAACATGAATTCAGCAGACAATATCCATTGAGCTGTATTAGAACTGGACAAAACAAACACTGGGCTCTGGGAATTGCTAATTTAAAAAACAAATCTCAGGAGCAAACCAACTCCAAAGTGGACACACTGTAATTCTAAGCTACATTCAGTACATCCCAAAAAGGCATACAGACTGGAGCGTCTTGTGTCAATGCTCCACATACATCTTATACTAAAAATAGATTATAGTTACATAAAATAAATATCTCTCTCACACACACACACACACTGCCTTGGAAATCTCCCCTTTCATATATAATGCTCTCAAAAAGTTCAGAGCTGCCGTCTTTCTTGTTTTATATTACACATTCAAAACCTTTTATTATTTATTCATGTATTACTTAGAATGATATGTCAACTCAGTCAGATGACTCTAAGTACCTCCTCTCAGTTACTGGGGAAAACTTCATCCTAAATCAATGTACCCCTTATTCAATCTCCAACGTCTCTGTGGACACATTTTCTGAACATCCCCAGGGAAAGTGCCACCCTCACCTCAGGAGGCAAGCTGTTGCAACCAAACAGAGCCATAACAGAGAATGTTCACTTCCATGCTTCCATCTGTTTCACCAAGCACTGGGTAGGGACTCACAACACACACATCCTGCTATTGGGTGGGCAGATTCTACATGGAGTAAAATGTCTTGAAGATACCCAGTAACTAATAAAATTCAATTTCTAGTTTATTTCTAAGATCCACATATACTGAGCCATGCTATGCTACTCTCTGGTGTACCAGCAAACTATTTTAAGGTTAACATCACTTGTATTAGTTGCATCATATGCAGTTTTGCAAACAGCTTTCCAGACGTAGAAGTCATAGCAGGGAATAAGCCTTTCTACTAGAAAGACAAAATATGGGAGAAACACCCTGGAAAGTGCTTTCCTCTTTCAAACAGAGGCATGCAAGGGAGAAAATTAACAGGTTTTCTGTAATGGCAAAACAAGTGGCTGCTAGATTACAAATGTCTATATGTGACCAAAGAGTGTGGCTTCTTGGGCAAACATGAGCTTCTCCCTAGAGACAGTAGTCTTCACTAAAGCCAACATGTAACATAAGACAATTTGCCTGACACAACAGATCAATACTCAAAATCTACTCTATTACGATTTGTAGGAACATTGCTAGGCATTTAAAATGCTCATAGTACTGACCCATAAAGCACACATTTGCATTAAAGAAACATGCCAACAAAGATGGAAATGCAGAAATACAACAATTTAATGTTTCATAATTAATTTCCATTTTAAAACATAACCAAATTTATTTAATTAAATTGTACCCCAAAACCATATATCTCAAAGCATAATTCTGCTTCAATTTTAGTTAGCTTGCTATTGTTCATTTATTTATTTTTATTTTAAACATTTGGATGGAATTAAATTTCTATGCTTAAAAATATACTGTAACTCAAAACTATTTTTGAGGGTGAGTGGGTTCTTTTTTGCTTGTTTGTCTTTACATATAAGATTTCCTTTTTTGTCAATTATAGCAATAAAAATAAAAACTAATTTTAAAAACTTAAAATTATTCATTCAACTGTTAAGTGTTAAAATATTTTACACTGATAAAAAGCTAAGAGCCAAAGGAGAAATCAAGATGCTAACAGAAAGATGTTTTGCAGCGCACTGCTACAATGTATCAGGGCTTGTGCTACAAATATGTTGAAAAAAACTACTTGTAGAGTAACAATCTTGACCTTGAGAAAATATCTGTGTAAGCAAAAAAACAAAAGGCCTGGTGGAATTACAGAGTTGTATTACAGCAGATCCACAAAGAAGACAGAATAAAGTAGGTTGCACTACGAAATTTACACAACATTAGCTGGTTCACAAACAACTGCATGTGATTTTCCAATGCAATGATATAGCCAAGGAGATTAGTGTGATCTCTGGTTGTATAAAAATGAAAGAAGATTAAAAAATTACCCATTTAGAGTATCAGTAAAATATCAGTTAGAAAATTATACAGTGCTCTGTGTTTTCACTAAAGTTGAATCTGGAAAATTAGAGAAAACACAATATATTTTTTCTGAAATGTAAGCAATAAATGAAGATAAGGGATGAATAAGCTACTGAAAAATACCTAAAGATGTTGCCTAAGAAGTCGTATCAAGAGAAAATGGATGGGATGAATTTATTTCAACTATAAGAAGAGAGTATTAGCAATTCCATCTAGCACCCTCAGAAGAGAGAATGAGTTTTCTATACTCTACAGCTTTTATATCAAGTATAAAATCCTTTCCTAATACTATTTTTGTTCACTTCTAGATATTATTAGGCACCATTACATACTGGTGATTAATTAACAATTAAAAAAAAAACTAGACTTGTTACACTGTTAATAGAGCCAAACAGGGAACTTCAGAGATCAAACTGTTTATTCAATACATATAGTCCCCATTTGCTACATCAATAGCTCTACACAATGTTTATCCTATGGGAATCTATCATATAAATCACTGAATTTAAATGTGTGCTTATATATGTACACTTTTAAGGGGATAAGAAACCATGGATGACATTAAAAGGACTCAATATTTTGTGATGTGACTCCTGATTTTTGATCATGCAGAATTGGCTGTTGAAGCTAAATGAGTAGCCCAATTGCTCATATTTATGAATAAACTGCAATGCCACAAAAGTTTTCTGCATTGCATTTGGCCCCACTGCATAAGTGAACTAAGGCCATTCAAGGAAGAGCATTTGGTCTAGGACCAGACCACAACACCTTTCTGTAACTAGGACCATATCTGTTCAACAGGAGTACCCAGGAAATGACACAGTGGGAAGGAGGGTGGAATTTCTGACCTTTCATTTTAGGGAGATTTTATTTTAGAATAAAATAGATACAGTATATTAAGCCTATCAGAGGTTCAACCCATATTTTTCAATGTTTACTTTTATTCCCCCAAATGATTGAATTTTGGCAAGCTTCAGTGATGCAATCTTTGAAAGTTCTACAATCACAAAAAAGGGGCAACAAAGAGAAATGACCCCAGTTGCTTCATTAGCACTCTCTTAATATTTTTGAATGCAGTGTGTAATGAGGATAAACATTTTGTAGTAACATGGAAATGTTTAGGCACCTCTGATGAAATGTAATATTTCAATGAATCCCTATATGAACAGATGCTGACATAATCTCTGTGTGACAGAGTTAAACACATGCTTCTGGATATTTAAATGCATATTTAGTATTATATGCAGTTGTTTACAGATACAAAATAAGAAAGCAGTGAATATGGCAGGTGCAGAACTTTATACACCCTTTCAGGTGGTACTTTGTGACACCTCCTTTGCCAGAAATAACAGCTTCCAAACATTTTCTGTAGCCAGCTAAGAGTCTTTCTATTTTTGTTTTGGATTTCCCCCCCATTTTTCCTTCCAGTACTCTTTCTAGCTTAGAAATATTCTTATATCTGCTTGCATGAGTTGCATTATTTGAGATTTCCCCACAAAATTTCAATATAGTGAAGTCCAGAGACTGTGAAAACCTTCAACCTTTTTTTTAACCATAAGTACCTCATGTTTGATTTGGAGGCATGTTTTGGATAGCTACCTTGCTGAAATATCCAACCTCTTTTTTGCTGAAATATCCAACCTCTTTTTCAGCTTCAACTTCTTCACTTCATTTTGGGACATTCTTTTCTAGGATATTTCCTGTGTCCTGGCTGCCAAACACAATACAACCACTACTATGCTTAACAGTTGGCAACAGTTGTTCTTTCCTTCAAATGTTTCACCTTTTCTTCTCCAAATGTATTGTGTATGGCTACAGTATGGCCAAACAAGTCAAATTTATTTCATCAATCCAAAGCATTTTGTTTCAAAATACTTCAGGCTTACCAAGGTTTTCTTCTGTATACAGGTAGTCCTTGAGTTACGACTGCAATTGGGACCAGGATTGCCATCGCTAAGTGATGTGGTTGTAAATTGTGATGTCAAGTGTCTGCATCACTTAGCAACAGCAATCTAGGCAGTCCCAGTTGCCATCATAACCCTGAGATGCACAGGTCATTAAACAGGAAGTAGCTGGAGTTCCAGGTAAGGAATGCAGGGGTGCCATGGGGGGGAGGCCGCATGTGAGTTGGGGGAGCGGGGTGCTGTGGAGAAGTGTGAGTGCAGGAAGGTGGGAGGAGGAGGGCACAATGCTTGCGAGCAAAGGGGGAAGGAGGGTGCTGTGCATTTGAGTGAAGAAAGGCCCGGGGGGGGGGGACTTAGCTGAGCAACTTGTGACCTTCCCTATCAGCTTCCCCGCTGACTTTGCTTGTGGGAAGCCTGCAGGGAAGGCCATAAATGGCGATCATGTGACCATGGGACACTGCAATCAGTCTTAAGTGCAAGCTGGTTGCCAAGCATCCAAATTTTGTTCACATGACTGTGAGGGCACTGCAATGACCAGAACTTCGAGGACTGGTCATAAGTCCCTTTGTTCAGTGCTGTTGTAACTTTGAAAGATCACTGAATGAATGAATGTTAAGCAAGGACTACCTGTACCACAGATGATTAACTTTTGTGATGAGGTCAGTGAAAAGGTTTCCTTCTCACAACTCTAATATGGAGATCATTGTTGTATAAGCAACACTATATTGTGGGCCTGTGGACAATTACCCCAGTGTCAGCTAAATTTTTCAGAAAGTTGCTTGCAGTGGGTTCTTGCAGTTGCATTTGTGGGTTCTATTTTGCAGATTTGATCAGTTTGGGGGCAGTTCTCACAAAGATTTTTCTTGGTTTTCCAGATCTTGCCTTGACTTCAACAGTTCAACAGATATAATAATATTTCTTACAATTGAAATTGCTAACTGGAAAAATAAACAATATTTTTATAGCTTTCCCCTGCTTTGAAAGAGTGAATTATTTCCATTTTCAAATGCTCAGTCATTCGAAATGATTGTTTGAAACAAGACCGAACAATTACAACCCAAGAAATTAGACAGGTCAGAGTATCTGTTTACCTATAAAATTGTGTTCCCCTGAATAACTGTAGTTAATTACCTTTTTGAGCTTTGCTAACAACTTTATGGTTTTAAAAAACAACACTAAAATAACTGGAACAGCATCCAAACTTCTGCACCTCCAATATTCACTATTTTCTTATTTTGAATTGTTAAACAGCTATACATAAATAATAAATAAGCATTCAAATTTGTATAAAGATGTCATGTGTACAGATTCATTACAATTTACAATTTAATCAGGGATGCCTAAATTTTGGCAGGCAACTGTGACCTTCAGAATAAAAACTATGAATTGCATACTAATTATTTTGACAAATTTCATATAAAATCTGCAGGTGCAAATGATTGATGAACATCAAGCCAAACACAGGACAATATTTATTAATTCTATTCCCCCAGAGACAATTACCATCTGTTTTTGCCATGTTGTCTGTGTGATGGAGATCCAGGGTCGTGAAAAATAACCATCTTTCTTTGCATATTTCTCTGTTCTCAATAGCAGATGGAAAAACTTCCTGATTCATACTTCAATGTGACATGGACAAAGTATTTATCGCCCGCTAGAAAATTAACTTTAGTTGTTAGATAGCCATAAGCCTTTGTACTAGATAAGATCGTGGGAAAGAGCCCCGGTTTGTATCCCGAATTGTAACTGTTGCAAACTCTGTTAAGTAAATCAAAGTGGGATTCTAAATTGTTAATACCTGTGGAGAGGGGTGGAGGCTGATCCTGAAAGGGTATTTAAGATTAGCTCAGGACGAGTGCAGGGAATGAGGAGCGCTGGAGAAGCAAAGGTCAACCTCGAATAGCTGCTGGTCTGCATCATAATAGTTTTCCGGAAAAGCTATGATTTTAAGCCTTCCCTCGGCTGCAGGAGGGGGGGCCTGCTCGTTTTCTCCTCTCACTATCAAGACATGTTTATGTAAGGCTACTCAGGCAAAGAGGGCTTACACTCCTGCTTTTATTTTTTGTTGACTGTTGGTCTGTATGGAAGGACTTTTAATTTGCAGCTTATCTTATTAAACCCTTTTGGAGCATTGAGTAAAGCCTTGGTCAAAAACCTACGGTTTGCCTTTTGAGTTATTTTGTCATCACGCTTGCACATAACCTGAAAGAAAAGAACCCCGAGAGAAAACTGAGGATACAGCACCCTGGGGGAACCCGTCATAGTCTGAACCTACAGAAAATGGGGATAGGAAAGGAGGGGAAATTATTGTCATGTGTTTGGCAAATCACATTTGAAGGATAGGATGCATTTGACTAGTACAAAGTGGAGAGCTAAGTACATTGGACTACCATTTTTTATGTACTCTAATTCCGCAAAGAGCCTAGAATTAAGATCATAAGCAGTACTCTGCTGGATTGGACCCCTGGCTCATCTGGTTCAGCAGTCTGTTCTCATAGTTGCCAGCCAAGGAGGACTACTAGTATCCCAGCAGATGGCTTTCACAGGCAGTCACACTAATAGCCATTGATCCCCATGACTTCCATCAATTGATCCATCTCTGTTTTGAAGTCAACCAACACTTCTCTTGCTAGCAAATTCCAAGGTTTAATTATGAGTTGTATTCTAAGTTCTATACACTAGCCTCAAGAATGAGAGCAAACTGTACATTTCAGAAACATGGCTTCTAATGTCACCATGCAAAAATACAATGTGCAGCAAATTTGTCTTTCCCATCTTAAAAGATTTTTAAAGAAAAATATACTTTAAAGAAATAATATCAACTTGATCTCCTTTTACTTGTTTATGAAATCCAACCACTGCATTTGCAAAAAGCATTGCAATGTTTGAATTTTACTGTTACTGTAATACATACATACAGGTAGTCCTCGGATTATGACAGCAATTAGGACTGGAATTTCCGTCGCTAAGCAATGTGGTTGTAAAGCACAATATCACATGGCCAGAACTTTGAGGATGAGTCATAATACCACTCGTTCAGCACCATCATGGCCTTGAATGGTCACTGAATGAGTGGTCATAACCCGAGGACTACCTGTGCAGATAAAAGGAATGGCTGTGATTAAAGTGACAACTTGGCTCAAAATTATTACTTCAGACAGATGAAAAAATCAAGCATTTGTCCATACAATCCCTAACTCAGTCCAACTCAATAATATTTAACTGTACAATTAATCTGCTTATATTATTTATACTATGTAAGTAATATATGTATATATGTATATAAAATAGAAACAAAAAACAGAAAAAATAATGATAAAAAATTAAGGGATACAGATGGAAATTGCCATCAGGACCTTCTATAAACTTCTGTGAATGCAGTAGCACAATCATACAATATAGAGTAAATCTCAACTAGAACTAGCCTTTGTATTTTGTTAAAAATACTCATTATGCTGTATGTTATATATTCGCTATGCTTTCTTTTTGAAGATGAAATATAGTACAGTATTTAATCTGCTGATTTGGCCAGCATTAAATTGGGCAATTGGTTAAAGAAAACAATGAATAATCAATAGCTTCTTGCTTTCTCACAATATGGCTTCAGGGTATTTTCATTTTCTTTTAAAAATTATTTTAATTTATATTCTACTTTTCCTCTGAAAGCTCCTCTATTCTATCTTAGAAATAACTGTATGAGATAGACTTAAACCAAAGTAATCTAATGAAATCTATGGACAAGTTGGGACTTAAATTTGAGTCTCCCTGTCCAAGTCCACCACCTTAACATTATACCACACTGGAAGTCTCCTGTAATACTAAGATCTTATGCTGGATGGAGAGAGGATGTTTGTATGAACACAGACTATATCACTGTCAAGGTTTGCAATTGTAGAAAGATTTTTAGGTGCATTAAGATTTCAATCTTTCAGATTATTGCATGAAACCTCTGAGATGCCTTCTCCCCACTAACGACTGCTTTCTCTTTCTGCTTTAGCTATCTATCATGCCTGTAGTGGAACGTCTATGTTATTTTATAATACCAAATGCTTATATCCAGTGAAAAATTTGATTGTTAAACAAAGCAACAATATAAGCATACAATTCCTGTACACTTTTCTTTAAAAACAAGAGTTGGTATTTGCTTGTTCATTTTAGTCAATACAAATTTCACATTTTCAGTGAAATGCAGCTCACACTTTGTAGTCCACAAAACATTGCACAGAAGATTTAAATATTGAATCAGTCTGGGAAAATAAAGATTTGAGCCAAATCTAGAGCTCAACTTTAAGAGTAGAAGAAAAAATAATAACCTGAGCAGATTAAATTATTTTTCTACATGTGATTCTTCAACTGAAGATTGCACTTTCCACAACTGTAAAACAGCTTTCCTCAACCTAAGTACTCTCCATAATTCCTGGAGAAATTCAGCTCCTATAATTCTCAATCATCATGGAGAATGCTGTATTAGAATGAACTTTTGAAAGAAGTGACCTTCCTGTTTCTTTCCTTTATTAATCATATTCACAAGTGATGCATTTCATATGAAATGGTAATAGAAAAGAAAAGAAAAGAAAAGAAAAGAAAAGAAAAGAAAAGAAAAGAAAAGAAAAGCCCACCTGTAAAAACAATGGCACTGTCAATAAAATTAAGGTCCAGATCATTCAGGCTGGCTTATGTATTACTTCTTGGAGTTGGACTTACTAATTGTCAATTCTTCAGAATCCATCCATGGAACAAGATTACTTTCATATTAGTGAACTTACTATGCTAAATATGAAAAACAGTACTTAGAATATTTCAATAAAATATTATATTTATTGAAAGCTATTATATTACACCAAGAAATGTGAACATTTTCCCAATTAATGAAATACAAATTTACTCATAACAAAATCAAAAGAAAGCAAATGCATATCTTTAAATATTCTAGTTTTAGAAATGTATCTTCAAGTTTTCATATAAAGTAGAGTAAATGTAAGTATGCATGAAATATTACAAATAGAAAACAGATTGAACGCTAACTACCTTCTGTTTTCAGAAAAGAATACTATCCTTTATGGATGGCTGCATGAGAGTTTAAGGCTAAAATATTATATTGGAGTCACATCTTATAAAAGACACAAAGTATGTAGTAAAAACAAAAACAAAAAATAGAGATACTGCTCTTAAATACACTTTGGTCAGAGTAGCTGTCAACCCAATATGGTTTTAATCTGATTTCGATAACTATGTGCCCTAACTATGTAGAAACTCCCAGGATTCATTTCTTGACATGACCACTTAAGAGTCATAAGACTAAAAAATTGGCCTGAAATTTTGGTGAACCACAGCAGTCAACACATACAATAGTATATATACCTGGTTCAAGGTGACTTCCTATATTCTGCAAGGGAAGAAACAAAGCAAATTTTCAGTAAACATGTTCTGACTAATCATAGCCAACACACTCTCTTTTTTAAGGGCATTTATTTTAGGATTTATTTTCTCCTATTTGAAGAAATAGTAGGATATGTATAAACCATCTTGCTTCCATCTCAGTTCTTAAGATCAAGAACTCCTTCCACTGACAACAATATCAATAAGAATGAAACCGAATCTTGCAAATCTGCCAAAATTGTTCTCAGTCATAGCAATATTATTGGAAGATACAAGACACTGTGATTGCCCAACTCTTAATATGCTTCCAGTTTACTGGGGTTATGAGGTATGTAAATATGGAGGAAGGATAGATCAGTGACTGAATATATGCTTTTCATGCAGAAAGCCTCAGATTCTATACCTGGTGTCTGAACTCTCAAACATTAATTAAGATTGGAAATGAACACCAAACAAGTCTTTCTAAGTCATGGTTAGTAAGAATAAGAAAAAGGTTAAGGTGATACACAAAAATTCCACTAAGTACTTTTGTTTTCAAATGTAAATCTTATATGTAGGCATTTTAAAGCAGTTAGCTTTCTTTTACCTGCCCTTTCTAAGAAGGTAGACCAGCTTCCACCTGAACATTGTCTACAAAACAGCCTGCAAGCCTCATTATCAATGTGACAATCCATTCTTACCCCAGGCATTTTCTGATCTGGAAAAAGTCTGTCCTGACAGTCATTGTTGACAATAACTGGGTTAGATGGACCAATTAACTCTATAACGCAGTTTTGCATGCTTTTTTATTAGATTTTTTTATCCTGCCTTTATTATTTTTTATAAATAGCTCTAGGTGGCAAACATACCTAACACTCCTTCCTCCTCCTATTTTCCCAACAACAACAGCTGTTTGAGGTGGGTTGGGCTGAGAGAAAGTGACTGGCCCAAAGTCACCCAGCCAGCTTTCATGCCTAAATGGGACTAATTTCTATCCTGGTGCCTGAACCACCAGACCAAACTGGCTCTTAACGCAGAGATTAACATGTTCCTTAACACGTATCCCATATCGCACAGAGTAATTGTGAGTCAGACTCTTTCATTATAGGAACAGTATTTTATCCATCTCAATCAACGAGCAGAAAATATGAATGAAAATCACTAAGCTAATTTTCATGTAGCTTGTGTAGCCAGTATCAAGATAGATGGGATTAGAAGCAGATCTTGGAGTTTACTGTAGACAGAGCTTGGAAGAGTGAGATGGTTCAGGCACTGTGAGTAAATGTTAAAGATGCTGCAGACACACTACATCAAAGAACAAAGCAAAAGAACTGAGAATAGGATTTTTAAAGAATATCATATATAGTTGGTTGGTATCAGACAGAGGCTGGAAAGTAACAAAAGCACAACCTAACAGGCACAAATATTCACTGCAATCTACTGTTACAGCTAAATGATATTTTGGCTAGCAAGGCAAGATTTCTAAAAAAACCCTCATATCTATGTTTCTGTCCTCCTCTTCTTAATATATTGAAAAGAAACATGCTTTAGATAGGTATTTACATCTTCAGTCTAGTTTGACTAAATCCAAAAGAAACATTTCAGTTTAAACCTTTTGAAAGAATAATTATTTATGGTCCTGTTGTCAGGTAATGAATAAATATGAAGAAAATGAACTTGTGCGCTGGACCATTATTTCTATGTGAAGCAATATTATAAATAAGGACAGCTAATGCTAGCAGACCCACTTCTTCTGCATCTACAGTTCCTTATATATGTTGAACTGAAAATCTAAAATTCTTACAATATCCATAAAATGTATCATATTATACTTAGCTTAGATCCCATATACTTTAAATAAATATCCCAGTGTAGGGTATGATTATAGTATTAGATAAGAAATGCAAGATCATGCAATAGTAACTGATGGAATTCCTCAGCATCAACACCAGTGCAGTTTTATAATAATATTGGCTATATCTGTTACACCAATACATTTTAACAGAGAAACCTGTATAGGCAAATTCCCCAGCAAGCCAAACAAGTCCATTTTTTTGTCCATTTCTTGTCAGTTTCAAGGTTCTACTTTTCTGCACACTGGAGGTGTTGTTTTAAAAAAAACAAAAAACAGAATCCTTCAGAGAAAAATTACATATGTATCTCAACTTTCCCCAATTCAGTGACCTGCAGATGAACTGGATTACAAATCCCATTCTAAATAAGAATGGATAATGATGGGTATTATAGTTCAACACTTCTGAAGGGCCCCAGTACATTAAAATAAACTATGCAGATAGCCATTAAAGATGGTATTTTAAACTTCAGAATGGAACAAAGTTGCACCTTCTTAAATCCATTTTATAGACCATATATGCAAAATTTAAATAAAAATAAAACATTCTAAATCAAAGTTAGTTCACTAAAATACAATATCTCTCATGCTTTTATCCTAGAATATGACTTCTAAAGTAATCATCCTACACCTTAAGTGTTCAGAAGGAAAGAGGGAATAATGTGAAGTTTCATTGTTATCTGTAGATATTATTGTAAAGACAAATTAACACAATGAATCAGAAATCTAGTAAACAAAACATTAAGTTTGCCACATTCAGTAAATAATTTCAGTACACTATAGAGAAAAGGAATCTGACCATGTTCATACACCAAAAAAAAAAAAAAAAAAATCCAGGCAGGGATACTGGAAGAGATTCATATTAATTGGTTTTATGTAACAACATAGCAATACAGGAGGTCTGTGTCCCTATCTCATGTGTAAGTGTACTTTTTCTGAAGGCAACTGGCAAATGAACTTATGGTTATAGTACAAACTCTGTGTTTACATCAGCTGAATAACACAAAGTTCTCACCATTCACTTGTATCAGACCAAAAAATTATCCACAGATTTCTTACATGTGGTCTTGACAATAACCAGATTCTGCACAAATAAATTAGACATTCCACTGCTGAAGACCATTAATGAAATATTACAAATAGACAACAGAAGACAAGATTGCATCATCTACATACTTCTTTCCAGATTTGGGATATACACTGATACAAAGTGTGACATTAGCCTGCCACAACTCTCCTGTCTAATGAGACTCCAACTGCATAAAAGATAAATCCAAGAGGGGATAGTAGAAAAAACAACAGAGCTTTCTGACAGAATGTATTTGTTACAGGTGAACACACCACAAGACCAAGATGCTGGGTTTTGTTTTGTTTTTTTTTAAGCAGGAGCACAGGATGGATTTAAGCAGGCAAGCTGCCTTGCAGGTATAATTGATCACTACATACGGTACAGTCCACTAATGCAGTATCTGGACAATGAGGCACAGACAGGAGTTTAGAAAAGGATAACCAATATACAATTATCTGAGTGGTCTTTCTCAGAACTCACTTCCAGATGGTCCAGGAATGCGCTGTGAAGGTCCCTTGATCTTGCAAGAGGCAGATTCACACCAACTCATAACTTTGCCTTCTTTTCAACCCCAACTCTCTCTAGCCTTTCCTCTCAAACGTAATTAGTAGGCAGGTGAGAATCTTCCAACTCCTTTTCCATGGGCCGAGACCACGGTTGCCGTTTGAAAAGGGACAATTTGGAACGAATAATCTTATCTACTCCTCCGTGTTTCTCCTATAACGCAAGCGCGGTGCTATAAATAGGCTGCCCCAGCCTGCTGGGGGGCGAGAGGGATGCCTCCGCCACCAGAACAGGAGTCTCAGAAAACAGTAGCTCTCCACCCCGCCAAGGCAGCTCTGCCACCTGAAAGACTCCCTCTCGCAGGTGTCCAGCTGCGCTCCTTTCTGGGTCAGGTTTCGCGAACTCACCTGTCTAGAGTAGCAAGAGGAGAGGCAGCACAGAGCGCAGGGCAGCGGCGAGACTGAGCCCCAGGAGGGCCGGGGTGGTCCTGGGAGAGCTGAGCGGAGCCGCCCTTCCAGCCGGCGATATAAATAACATTATCTGGGCAAGCAGGGACATTCCTGCTCAGGGACAGCTCGGCTGCCCGGCCCAGATAGCTGTGTCCCTCCGGGGGAGGGAAGGGAGAGGGAGAGAGAGGAGGAGGAGGAGGAGGAGGAGGAAGCGCCTGCCCTGCAATGCAGCACAGCGGCCCCCCAAGGCCAGCGCCAGCAGCGGCACCTGGCGATGCCCAGCGCAGCAACCGCCGCCGCCGCTGCTACCTGCTGCTAACGATGCCCAGCAGCCGAGAGGCAACAACCGGGCCACACCCAGCTTAAAGCAAGAAAGCGGCGCCGGATCTTCTCAAGCCCCTGCCGAGAGTAAACACTCCGGTCCCCAGGCAAGAAGCCACGCTTTAAACTGCGGGAGCCACGGCCCTAAATAAAAGAGGGGAGCTGGGGGTTGGGGTGGCGAAAGGGAAGGCGCGCTGCCTGTGCCCCCCACGGCAACGGAGCTTCCTCTCTCACTGAGGCGACCGGAGGACTGTGGTAGGACAACGTGAGACTCTGAAGCCACGCCGACGGCTGCTCTAGCGTGGCGGAAGCCTCCTCGGATGTCCGGACTGGAGGGAGGGAGGAAGGCAGGGCTTGGCGCCCGTCTCTCACACCAGCAAACGCCGCTCCGTTAACGGCCGACAGTTGGAACGTGGCCGCCCCATAGTCCGCGCGCCTGAAGCGCCCGCCAGCCGTCGCTGGCGGAGGGGGTCGAATTCCCGCGTCTTCCGGGCAGCTCGTGCGAACCTCTGCAAATAACTCTGTGCTTCGGAAAGAAACGCCCCGTGACAAGACTGCCCTTGTCCCCGCTTCACCCACCCGCTCTCCTGGCTAGACGTCAACTAGAAAGGATTTCGCTCTTTATTTCCCGCTTTTTCTCTCGCAAAGTGTCTGACGCCTCTGATTTAAACCGCGCGGCGGCGCCCCTCGTCACCGGCAGCAAGTTGTACTTCGGCCTTCCTTGATGTCCTAGACAGGGATGGTGAAGCTGCGCTCTCATTTGCTAGACCGCCCCCCCCCTCCATTTGAAGGGGAGGGGATCATCATCGTTTAAAAATCCGTTCTGCTTAGGCGCTGAATGAAAAGCAAAAAAGTAGAGGATAACCTCATCGTAGGTATATAGACCGAGTGCTGCAGGCGTGCTGTAGTGGCTTTTCTGCAGAGGAAAACTGTTAGGAGCACCGGAGACTATTACAGGGCGAATTCTCCACAGTGGGAAGGGAGACGAGAATGGGGGCGGGGAGTGGTTTATTCAGCGCGGAACTGCTGCAGGGACAGCTTTCCGGGAAAGGAAAAATGAGTCTGCTTCCAGATCCTGACTGCAGCAGGTTCAGTGTTTACAAGAACTCTATTCTTTTTCCTGAACCGGCAAATCTCATTCATTTGAAGAAAGTTGCTTACCTGCTATCTCTTGCAAAGAGATATTGCTAGAAATCAATAGCAATTTCAGTCTATTAGCTTTATTTTTAAGGCCAATTCCTAGGGTGATAATTGAACTCAAAATGCTTCATGTAAGATGCATAAAAACTGCTTACTCAGATACAAGATTTTTTAATCCACACTCTCAGGATAACTCTTCAGAGAAGGAAAACTCAAACAGATTTCCCAAAACTGCTGCCCTCCAGACGTACTATATGGTAAATCCCATGCTGTTCTAGAATACATCATACTGTACCATGATAGTGGGGAGTGATATACATTTCTGGTCAAAATTTCACCTGGGCCACGGTTACTCCTTTCCATTCCAAGGTGTTATTTGGATATCTAAAATATTTCTTGGGATTCAATCTTACCTCTCAAGTTATTCAATACTAAAGAACTGCTCAGAGGCCTTATCAGATTTGGGATAGGTTGTCCTGCATATACTCATATTGGCACGTGAGATGTTTTTGGTATTATTTTACCAAGATATAAATCAAATCAATCAATAAATACAGATGACACACAGCTCTATTTCATTTTTTCATCTACCAATAGGGAATCTGATACTGTACTCTGATTTGGATGAGAGCTAATAAAATTATCCAGGCAGGACAGAGGTATGCCTGTCCAGCAAGCAGATAGATTTGAAATAGGATTTCAGTCTGTTTTGGGAAGGGGAATCCTTCAAATTCCCTCTGAAGAATCGAGTTTTCAGCATGGAAGTATTTCTGGAACCAACGTTGTACCTGCTGGCTCAGACCTGCATGCTTACCTTAGTACATCTAGACTGGATTGTTGCAGGTGCTCTTCTTGGTTCTACTTGGAACAGCCTTCAGAAACTGCATTAGGGTCAAAATGCAGGAACAAGAATTTTGGTGAAAGCTTGCAGGTAGGATTGTATTCCATATGGACTATTTTTGCCATTTGAATGCTAATTGTCCCAGTTTTATGAGACCTTTTGAAGCTCTATTTTTTCCTGCTTTAAGTAACATAAACAATTACTGAATGCCATCAACAAACTGGGCCAACTCCAGGGCATTTGAAAACAAATTAAAAGCATTAATCCTAGTATGTATGTTTGGTGGACATCACTGTTCATGAGTTTCTATTAAAAGAACTGTCTATTTGTTCCTATTTTCCTCTTTTCATTAGTAAGTGTTCATCTCTTCTTACATGATGCCTATTAGATTTGCTCAAAGCTTTGTCAAAAGCCTTTTGCAAGGGGTTTGTCAATAGATTTTTGAAAGTCCAATAAATATTGTTTACCAGATCATTGTTATCCACTTATTTGCTGATTCTCATAAAAAACTCCTAAAGGTGATTGATCGTATGAGCATTACCAGAGTTGTTATTAAAAAAATAATTGTACAGAATTGTGCAAGGTTTTTTTCCACAATGATTGCCACTGTAGTTAAAAATACTGACATCTGATCCATGTTTGCTAGCAGAAATGTATGTTTGCTTTCCTTACAATAGATATTTCTACTTTCTCACCACTTTTTGTTAATAGTTTATGGCTAAAAAATATCATATGGCTGCATCCAGTGGGTAGCTATTATTAATGGCTGCAATGTTTAATTACAACATTTATATTTTGCTCTAATTCTGTGTGGAAGTTAGTCTTGACTGCTTGTCAATACTGAGAGTGAAAGCTACATCACCTTCAGACACTAATCCAAATATTAACTTCAAACTACAGCTTAATGGTTTGCTGCTGAATCCAATAACTAGGATTCAGAATTCACTATTTGTTAATATTGATGTCTTATCCTCCTCCATATGAACTTGGGTTCACAGCACAAATGCCAGAATGCATAAAATGGTTTTTAGTTCAGGGTTTTTTGGTAATATATTTCATAACAATGGTATTGAATGACTTAAAATAATACGTCCAGCCTTAAGGAAGCACAGCCATTTTCAGTGGCTTAGTGTTGCTGACTAAGCCTCTTGCATTCCTGAACATTATCTACAGTCAAAGGAGTCTTATATTTTTCAGAACATCTTTTTTTAACTTTTGGTTATAATCCTTATGCATTTAATTGTAATCCTTTTATAAAAATTTTGCCATCATACATATGTCCTATGTATTTAAATCCATATTAATTTAAATTGAGTAGGATTATTTGTATTCAGATATTGATAATTTGTGGACAACAATGCATATGTCCAGAACTCATTAACAGAGAATACATCCCTGCCTATTATGCTTTTTCCTTTTGGGGTAAGCAATATCATGCAAAGCAAAGAAAAAAGGAAAAAAAGAATGAGAAGTAGTGAGCAAAGACTAAAGGCAGGAAATAAGACAGAAAAAATATATCTTCCAGGAAGAAATTTTATATAACTCAAAATATTTTACAAATAAATAAATCTTATTAAGCATGTATTTCATGGGTACTGAAACGAATCATTTTGAAATGTTTATTTCTAGCACTTCAAGGGTGGGAGGGGTGCCTGAGTCAGTTTTGACTCCTGGCAACTGCCTGGACAAGTCCCTGCAGTTTTCTTGGCAACGTTTCAGAAGTGGTTTGCCACTGCCTCCTTCCTAGGGCTGAGAGAGAGCCACTGGCCCAAAGTCACCCAGCTGGCTTCCTGCCTAAGGCAGGACTAGGACTCATGTCTCCTGGTTTCTAGTCTGGTGCCTTAAGGGCTACACCAAACTGGCTCTTTTATTTCCATCACTTGGTTCATTCCAAACCTCTGCAAGAATAAGAATAGCAGCTACAGTACTGCCATTCTTCCCAGTGCCAGCAGAATGAAAGTGGGGAAGAAGTCTTGGGTATGTTAAATACAAGTGATTCTAGCACCAACCAGTCATCCCTTTTGCGTGGGATTGAACTTCCGAGCTAGCACACCTCTGGAAAGGTCCTGGTTGAGGAAGGTAGCACTGGTTTTCATGGATATTTACTATAAACCGCTTCACCAGATGGCTTTAAGGACCCACCTGATCTTTGCTTTTTCTTGTAATTTTTCTGGTCAACTTTACTTCAAGAGTTTCCAGCCGGATTTCAGCACGCCATCCTATTGTTTAAGTACTGTAGAGAGACTTAGATGCAGGAGTGGAAGCTTGTGAATTAAGCTCCTTTACTTTCCCATTATGCTGAAGGGGAAAGAAAGGAGAAATGCGCCCTGATGCTTATTCCTATCCATAGGTGATTCTCACTGGCGATTCATAGCATCCTCCCGAAGCCTCTGTGGCGATATAAAGCTGATGCATATTAATAATACATCACCAGAGGCGATGACTGGGTGACCCTATAAATCTCTAGGTTAGCCATCTCGTCATTTCTTTTACGAGCGAAGTAAAAAGTGTCTAAGACTCTTTACAAGTAGGATCCACATTCGATAAACAGTAGCAGCACTGCAGGCTTGAGAACAAAAATCTTCGAAGGGCATTAACCTACCAAGCTTGGGAAAATACTGTACGTGATCTTTTTCTCCATTCAACCCCACGTACCTGCAAGGCTCAACCCAAACTCAATCTCTCCAGCCGGTAAGCCACACCCCTGGCACAGGCTCCTCCCTCCCCGGCCGACCCGCCTCCATTCCGAGAGGCGCTTGGAACGGAGTCGAAGAAATCTCGTTTGTTTTCCTTTCTTTCTCTCTCGCGTGGAGAGCGACGTCACGGGGACGCACAGATCCGGGAAGGAGCTTTGAAGTCAGCATGTGCGGGGGCTGCGTGAAGACGGAGTACCCGCCTCGGGTAAGGAGTGGGGGGCGGACTTTCTGTAGGGCACGGGAAGGGAGCGCTGCCACGTTCCTTCCTTTTGCCGCTGCTTTCCCTTTTGCCTGGCTTCCTGCGAAGTTTGTCCCCTTGCCTTACCTGGAGGTAGATGAGTTTCAAAGGAGGGGTCTGCAGGCAGAATTAATTTCTCCCGCGCTCAGTAATGCCTTTATTCAGACCAGCCAAACTGTCACTGAAGAGTGTGCAAGGTGCAACGCTAATAAATATACAGTATTCCCTGGCTTTTTTCATTTTGGAATTCCCTCCCCAGGGCCAAATAAGCTTATGAATCCTTTTTCTACTTTTCGCCCTCATTTTTCACACGCAGCACCAGCCTGCCCCTTCCCCCCACTTTTTTTTTCGACTTTTTTTTTCTCCCCCTCAGTGGGCCCTGTTGTGGTTAAAAGGATTCCTGAAGTGGAACTCTCCAGGTAGAATAGATGGGGAGAACTGATCTTTTCAAGGTGGAATAGTGAATCCTACTGTGTGGGCTGCCAGCTGTAATGGACTCTCATTTTCTGCCAAGAGGGTACAGGCCTTTAATTGCCAACACTTTCAACTGTGTTAGACTACAGCTTTGAGCATTTCTTCTGGGTCTTTTATTACGGTGAGGATTCTGGGAATTGTAGTTCACCAATTGGAGGGAAAAAAGATGGGGAAAGTTTCTCTCCAAACAGGTACTGTGTGACAGAACAATCCTTCTTAGGAAGGTGTTTTTTGTGTCTGTATCTGCGTGCCTTCAAGTCAGTTTTTTTGCTCCTGGTGACTGCCTGGACAAGCCCTTACAGTTTTCTTGGCAAGATTTTTCAGAAGTGGTTTGCCGTTGCCTCCTTCCCAGGACTGAAAGAAAGTGACTGGCCCAAGGTCACCCAGCTGATTTTGTGCCTAAGACAGGACTAGAATTCACAGTCTCACAGTTTGTAGTCTGGTGGCTTAACCACTAAGTAGGGTGATTATAAAAATTACATGTTTTCAAGAAACTCTACTAATGATGTGGGATAGAAAATATTTTGCTTCGAAAAGTGAATTGTTTAAAAGTTATTTTAAAATTAGAATATGTCTGGGTTATGTGAGCTTTTGATTTTAAATTTATTTCTCAATGTAATGTTGAAATTATTGACTTGATATCAACCAAACAGAACCATTGCACGTTATATTGAGAAATAAATTGGAAATCAGTAGTACGTGTAATCCAGAGATGTGCCAGTTGATTTAGAAAACTTGAAAAATGTAAGAAAATGACCTTACTGAAATATAAAATTGTTGTAAGTGGTAGATCAATTGCAGATTATATATCATAATCTGAAAAGCCTTTGGTGGCATTATTGTTTGTCATTGTTTATGGTGACTTCTCCCTGTGAAATGGAGAAGAACCTGTACAGAAGAAACAGCCTTTGAAAACCAGGATCATGTTGTCAGGTGGCTTGTTTGTTTTTGGCTTAACTTGTTACATAAGACTTTCCATTTCTAAGCTATGGTTTATAATATTGTGTGTGAGCCGACATAGGGAGAAGTCACATTTTTAACAGCCTATCATATTGTTGTTTAGCAGATTGGTATGGATACATTGTATGTATCTGGGAAGGAAAGTATGTATGGATAGAAATTAGGTTTTGGGGTAATCTGCCAGAATTACTCATATGTAGAATAAAATAACTGGGGGGGGGGGGAGGATATTTGTGATATCCTTAATCATAATCACTCTCTTGGTTGCTTTTAAAAAAATGTGGGAAGTTCTGAGTGTAGAACTCTCAAGTAATTCGTAAATTTGGCTCTTAAGCCAATGTAGGAAGAGATCACTGGCTATATTAAAATACTTTCCCACTTTCGAATCATTTAGGGTAACACTTGCTTGGAGAACGGATCCTATTTGATGAACTACGTTGGTTGTGCTGAATGCAAAACACGGGATTTTGTGATGATTGTGAACAAAGCAACAGAAGATGAGGATGGAGAGGAAATTATCACTTATGACCGTAAGATGGCCAGATTCTTCTGTTGTTTGTATGGACATTAAGAGCCTGTCTCCAGAAATCTGGTTTATTGTTGAAAATTAAATGTGTCCAGACACGCTTTTATGTGTGAGATATATGTACATGCATTTCTTTCTCATTATAAAAAGAAAATGGTAGTGAATTGTTGTCGCAGTTACTTAAATAATGCACTTCAGGATACTGGGTTATGGCCAGTGATACCTGTCTGCTACCAATATAGGCTTAAGGGAATAAATGAATTTATTCTTCTTCTCACAGTGTGTCACATGCCCCCAAATATATTTTGGAGTATAGGGGAACTCTCAGAAGCAAATTTGGTAGTGTATAGAAGATGGAAGAGAATGAAGAGCTAGTAGAGTAGGAAGTTTCACTCAAAGAAAATAGTTTCAATCCTTGCCATTGATGGATTTATTAATTCTCCGAGGCTGGGTTCACACATCCATTAACCTACCACATGGCTTGTTTGTTTTTGACTTAATTTGTTATGTGAGCCTTTCCATTTATAAGCTATGGTTTACAATATTATGTGTGAGCCCACCCATTATGCCTTATTCAGGAGATCCTGGTAAATACCCATTGCTTAGAGTCATGTATGAACTCAGTCACTATAAATATATCTGCAGGACCAAATGTATTTCTAAATCTGGCTGCTGACAGGAAGAAATCATTTGCTTATTTTTCTTTCTATCTGGTTTTTGAGGAAACAATTCTTTATTGTTGTCTTCTGACTACAGTCCTACATTTATTTTCAGCAGCTTCCACAATAGCTCTATCCTCATTGTGCTCATTTCTGTTAAGCTTTCTCGAATTCTAGTCCACTTCATCAGAAGCATAAGACTGTACTATACAACTGTTGTTGAGAAGAAGAAAAGTAAGATACGTGAGTAGGACAGAAGACAAATAGAGAATAAAAACAGAGATGAAAGACAGAATTACTTATAATACCCATAAACAAAGTGGGGATTGGGTCTCATATTTTCTTGTACAGATGAGCTAGTTAACCTAGGTAGTGTACTACGTAATTACAAAAGAGAGGACCAAAATATCCTTTCAATTGATCTTGATTCCTGAAAACTACTTGATCATGTCTATGTTGGGTTTTTTTTTTTTTGCAGGGGGGGCAATAGTACCAAATCCAGTTCCCCAGTCTGAGCTACATTCCTGGGATTGCCTAATGGTCTCCCTGTAAAAAAATATTAACTTCATCTGACTCTGCTTAGCTTTTGGAAATCAACCAACATCCGCTTATTTAATTTACTGATTGCCTGTTGCCCTGAAAGGGTGCCATAAACATATTTTAAGCAGATTAATATTTTTTTGGAACAGCATCCTGGGACTGGATGTCTCCTAGCTATGTTGTTTTAATGAGCAGACAAGTGTCCACCTGTATCATTGCCCCTTCTGGCTTTTTTATATTGCTCAGTCTCCAGGAATTGCTAATCCCATATTTCTTTTGTTTTTTCTTCTACAGTGAGTGTTTCTCTTTGGTGCACCAGTGTGTAATGCCAGAACAGTTCTGCTTCTTTCCTTTTTTCCCTTGAGGCAATAGCAGTGAATGCATTAGAGAAGTGAGGACAGTAGGAATAATCAATAAATGACTGGGGATGGGAATTAGGAAACTGAGTGGGGAAAGGTTGAGCTTTCTATATACTATACCTTTTTGGTATGGCTGGTATAACAGGTATTAATCCTTTGGTTCCTGTATAATCAGTGCATATTTCTTGAAATAAGTAATTTGATTTGTTTTACAGTTTCAGAGCATAGAGTAGACTTAAAGCCTGTTCTGTCTTCCTAAATCTCTTGGTTTTCTTTTCAGATGTATGTAAGAATTGTCATCATGTGATAGCCAGGCACGAATATACTTTTGGGGTAGTGGACGATTACCAGGTATAAGAGCTGTTCATTGATCAACCATTAAATTTGTTTACCTTTTATTTATTTCAACTTTTTTGTCTTAATGAGGCTTATGAAGTCTTGGTAATCAAATAGCTGCACTATTTATAACATGTAATTCAATGTGTTTGGATATGATGTTGTTAACTAGTGGACCACATTTTAGTTTAGTATGTTGCGTGAATCTAGTCTATGTGGTTAATTAGTGGTTATGTTGTATAAACTCAGCCAGTTGGGTTACTTAGGTAAACTACTATTTATTTATTAATTCAATTTAGGTGCTGCCTACTGACTCTGGGCAGCTGACAATGTAACAAACCATAAAAACACAATACAAAACAAAACAAGATGGGATCTGGTCACTCTATACAAAAACATAGACAAAACACATCCAAGAAGGGGTTCCATCCATCTTAACCCAAGGCCTGAGAGAACAACCAGGTCTTCATGGAATGCCAACAGGAGGGATCCACACAGATTTCAGAGGGAATCTCTTTTCAGAGGGTAGACACTGTGACAGAGAAGGCGTACCTCCTGGGTCCTGATAAATAGTGCTATTGATAAAGGAACCCGAAGCATGCCAACTTGGCTGGCACATACCATCCAGGCAGAAACTGTGGGAAATAGGTGGACCCTCGAATAACCTAGCCCTATAGAGATTTATAGGTGATGACCAGCATTTTGATTTGCATCTGGAAGCATACTGGCAACCAGTGCAACTTGTGAAGCAACGGTGTCATGTGGGCATACTGGGGCATGCCAATCACTGGTTTTCAAAGGCAGCCTCATGTAGAGCACATTGCAGTAGTTGAGCCTTGAGGTGACAAGGGTGTGGGTGTCTGTCTGAAGGACCACCGCATCCAAAAAGGGGCACAACTGGTGCACCAGATGGAGCTGTACAAAGACCCTCTTGGCCGCAGCTGCCACCTGCTTTTCAAGCCAGAGCTGTGAATCCAAGAGGACACCCAGATTGTACACCACCCTTAAATGAGGATGTGCTACTCCATCAAAAGTATAGATGGAAAATTCCTGGGAAGCCTTAATATCCACAGCCACTGGGTCTTGGTAGGATTGAATTGAAGTCTGGTCCTCTCCATCCAGGCCTGCATAGCCCACAGGTACTTGGACAGGACCTTAACTGCCTCACTTTGCCAGCCTGGGGTTGATAAATATAATTGGGTATTATCAGCATACCCTTGTTACTGAACCCCAAACTGGCTGATGACCTCACTCAGCAGTTTCATGTAACACCTCTGCTTCGCGAGCTGCACTAGTTGCCAGTTTGCTTCTGCGTGCAATTCAAGGTACTGGTCATTATGTATAAAACCCTACATGGTTTAGGGCCTGATTATTTGTGGGACCCTTTGCCTCCCATTGTATCTGACCAGCCAATTCGATCTGGAAGGATTGGCCCACTCCAAGTTCCTTTGATTAAACAAAGCCATCTATCAGGACCCTAGGAGCACGCCTTCTCTATACAGTGTCTGCCCTCTGGAATGAGATTCCCCCTGAGATCTGAACAGCCCCCATCCTACTGGTGTTTCAAAGGGCCTTGAAGAGTTGTCTCTTTTAACTTGAGTTGTTTTCCTTTATTTCCATCCAGTTTTGTCATTATGCAATCTTTACTTTTCCTTTTGTTTCTTGTTGTTTTTCTTGTTTTAATGTTTTAAACAATTTGTAAACCATCCAGAGTCACTGGGGTTGGGATGATGATGATGATGATTATATAAAATAAATGAAATTTAATTATATTGCTTTTAAATAAATTATGATTTTCCACTTCAAAATTTTGGCATTCAGATTTTGGCACAATTATTGCAAAGTGGTAGTTTCGGCTGCTTCTTGTGAACAACAGAGGGAGATAGAGGACTTTTATATTTGATACCAATCTTATGTTTTACCCATCATATCTTTTAAGGTGTTGGTAAGTGGTTGGTAATTAAAAACATTTGACATTTGACTGAATTTTTAAAGAAGTTTTCCCCAACTTGTTGAATACTGTCACATGTATACAACTACAACTCCTGGATATGCAGGTTGGGAATACTGTGACTTATAATCAAACTTATCTGGAAGGTAGCAGGTTAAGGAAAACTGCTATAAATAATGAATAATGCTTACTGACTAAGGCTTATGGGTATTAGAGCTAAGATAGTCCAAAATTCTAAGGTTGTGATTAGAACTTAGACTTGCTTGAAAAGGAGCAGGGTAGAAGACCTCTATTAGCCTGCTTGATATATATATCAACCCAAATGACTGAGAAACATCTAAGAATTAGAATAGCACTTTCGTTCACAGCTATTCACACTGACAGCATAGATTTTAAGAATGGATCAGACTCAGCTGTGTGTTCCTTAGTACAAGCTTTTAGCTAGACACATATCTCCTGATGTGTCTGTTGAGCCTAACATTCTCTTAGATGAAAGCTGCACACAAAATCCTAAACTAGATGTCCTCAACCTTTTGGGCCTGTGGCCTATTTTGGAATGTCAGTAGTATGTTAAGAATACTTTCACAGAAGATTGCTATGCCAGATTGGCCAGTCACAAAATGCTAATTTATTGGAAAGGAAACAGAGCACTGGGCTTCAGTCATCCACCATTTTATTTATTTCCCTTTTTGATCACAGGGAAAGAAATGGAGAAATGGATTGGACAAGTGTCATGTGATCCCATAGGCTGTCCATTGAAAGTGGGTAGTGGAGCCATTGTGTCATGTGAAAAATCACATTTCAATACCTGCAGTTTTTCCAATAGTAACCTGAGCAAATACAGTACTATCTATATATTTTCTGTGATAGAAGAAAGCAGAATTGTGTCAAGAAAAGATGAATTCACTCCATATTTATTATTAATTATACAAATAGACACATTCATTAGCCTATTTATTTTATTTCTGGAAGGCAGACAAAGATGCATCTTCCCCCCTCCCTCCCTTTGCCCATTGTTAATCACTTTTTTTTAAGTTATATTTGTACAGTGGTACCTCAAGATACGAATTTAATCTGTTCCGTGACTCTGATCGCAAGTCGAATTGGTCGCATCCTGAAGCACGTTTTCCCATAGGGTTCAATGTAAATACGGTTAATCCGTTCCACCCTCTGAATTTGGTCGCATCCTGAAGCAAATTTCCCCATAAGGTTCAATGTAAATACGGCTAATCCGCCCTCCGAATTTGGTCGCATCCTGAAGCACATGTCCCCATAAGGTTCAATGTGTCAGCCGGCGTTGCACGGCTAGGAAATTCCCCAGGAGCGCTTTAGTCAGCCCTAGCACAGAAAAAGGAAGTGCTAATGAAATCTGAGAAAGGCTCCCGCGCGCACAGCCAGGAGCGGGAGCTTCCCCCCCACCCCCGCGCTGATTCCTCTTAATTCCGCGCTCTTTCCTTTGTGCATAGCCCTTGGCGTGTGCGCGACAAAAGCACAGTGAAAGCAATGGGGGGGGAAGGCTTATGTCGCGCGCACAGCAGAGCGGGAGCTTCCCCACCCCCGTGCTGCTGCTTCTTAATTCCTTGCTCTTTCCTCTGTGCATAGCCCTTGGCGCGTGCGAGAAAAGCACAGTGAAAGGAATGGGGGGGAAGGCTTATGTAGCGCGCACAGCGGAGCGGGAGCTTCCCCACCCCCATGCTGCTGCTTCTTAATTCCTCGCTCTTTCCTCTGTGCATAGCCCTTGGCGCGTGCGAGAAAAGCACAGTGAAAGGAATGGGGGGGAAGGCTTATGTAGTGCGCACAGCGGAGCGGGAGCTTCCCCACCCCCATGCTGCTGCTTCTTAATTCCTCGCTCTTTCCTCTGTGCATAGCCCTTGGCGCGTGCGAGAAAAGCACAGTGAAAGGAATGGGGGGGAAGGCTTATGTAGCGCGCACAGCGGAGCGGGAGCTTCCCCACCCCCGTGCTGCTGCTTCTTAATTCCTTGCTCTTTCCTCTGTGCATAGCCCTTGGCGCGCGCGACAAAAGCACACTGAAAGCAATGGGGGGGAAGGCTTATGTCGCGCGCACGCACAGCGGAGCGGGAGCTTCCCCCCCCCATTCCTCCTCGCTCTTTCCTTTCTCCATAGCGACAAAAGCACAGTGAAAGCAATCAGCGCGCTGGGGGGAAAGGCTTATGTCGCGCGCACGCACAGCGGAGCGGGAGCTTCCCCCCCCATTCCTCCACGCTCTTTCCTTTCTCCATAGTGACAAAAGCACAGTAAAAGCAATCACCAGGCCAAGGGCTATGGCCAAAGGAAAGAGCAAATTTCCCCGTAAGGTTCAATGTAAATACAAACAGTTCTGAAACATATGCATTTTATTTTTAAACCACAAAAACATGAAAAAAAGCACAGTATGAAGAGGGAGAATGGGGTGGGGAGGCAGTTATTGTTTGGAGGGAGAGTCCCCCTCCAAAGGGACTTCGGGGAGATCTCCTTCAGGGGTTTCCTCTCTTCTTTGCCTCTTAGCTGCAAAGCCTTATTCTTGCCAAGCCTGCTCTGCATTTTCTTTGGAGCCATGCTGACAAGCACACCAAAAACCTTCCAAACGCCACAAAACACACCACAAGCCTCACCGAATGCCTCCTTGCTACCGCGATCTCGCCCACAGGAAGCCGCGACCACGTGGCAGCAGGGCAAATGGCTTTTCCTTTTCCTTTTCCTTTTTCCTTTCTCCATAGCGACAAAAGCACAGTGAAAGCAATATCAGCGCACAGCCAGGAGCGGGAGCTCCCCCCCCCCCCCGCTCAGATTTCATTAGCAGTTCCTCTTTCTGCATTGCTTTCCTTGGGCTTTTGTCCTCCCGCTCAGATTTCATTAGCACTTCCTCTTGGAAGCCGCGACCACGTGGCAGCAGGGCAAATGGCCGCGGATCCGGTTCGTAGCTTGAGGCGGAGTTCGCATGTTGAGGTAAATTTTTGCGGCCGGAGCTGGTCGTATCTTGAAATTTTCGTAAGATGGGGCGTTCGTATCTTGAGGTACCACTGTAATTACAAGTTTTTTTTTCTTTTAAAGAGAAACCTCAGGTTGTAGGATCTGTGATTCCATAGCTTCTGCTTCATTCCACTTAAATGGTATGAAAACAAAACATGTATAGTTCTTTGCAGGTGAACAGATAGAGTTCACCATGTTTTTTCATAAGATGAACCCAAGGATCATCCCACAGAAGCAAATAGTTTGGACAGGTATGATATCAGATAACTCTGCCTTCTCTAAGTTGGTTTTCTTCAGCTTGTTGGAGTAGCGTTTTCAAAATTCTCAGCCAGCATAGTTATTGGAAATTCTGGGAGTTGTGGTCTAGCATGTCTGGAAGGCCTCAGGTTGAGGAAAACGAACTGTTCCATCACATTAAAGAAAATAATGGATAAATTTCCTGCAAGTTCTTAGCATAACTTGAAGATGTTCACTTGTAGGGTTGAACTACATAAGCTAGATTTGTTTGAACTGTGGCTATTGTTACAGGTGCCTTGACTTCTTGGTTAACACAAATTAATATATATATGCAGCAAATACAGCAAGCCTCTATTCTCACTCACCCAGTATAAATATAACTTGTCTCTCATTCCAGGAATACACCATGCTGTGCATGCTCTGCGGCCGGGCGGAAGATTCTATCAGTGTCTTGCCCGATGATCCTCATCTGATGACTCCATTGTTCTGAAGTGTTTTGATTTTTCTCAGCCATTGTATCATATATTGTACCAAGTGACAGGAACCCATGGAATATGACATTTACACAACACAAATGCACACTGTTCAATCCATGTGGGAAGTCAAGTGATAAGGGGTCAAAAAATAGCAGCTTGGTTTATCATCAACAGAACTGAAGTCTCTATTCTAAGCAAGCAAAAGGAAGAGAAAACAAAAGTTTCATTTGCTGAAAGCTTCATAAAATGTTAGAAAAGGCAGAGAAGCTGCCTGCTGCTTTTGGTCTTCTTTAATGTTTTCTCTTTAATGTTTTGCAGTCAGAATGCTGCAATCAATGTTATTGGCATCGTAGGGGATGCTGTGTTTTACAGAAAACTTTGGAAAGGACCAAAACAGGAGGACCTTTTTGTGACTGTTTCTTTCCCACTGCAATACCTACTTCTGCCTCCAGCTCTCCATATTTGATAGAGGACTCCCCAAAAACGAAAAAATTCTGATTTGCAGGATGTGCAAAAAAAAAAAAAGCACCAGAAATGCATATTGTTATTGCGAAGTTTACTATGTGTTAGGGGGAAAAAAGCTTTTTCCTTAAGCTATCACGCACCATGTAGCACTTGGAGGAAGAGGCAAGATCTCACAGAAAGCTTTAGAGAAGGATAGAAATAGCAAGTGCTTCTGTGCCCCGAACATTCCTGCAAGTGAAAGAAGGCCCCATTTTTCTTCAAGCCTTCCAGAAAGTATGGTTGACTCATAGGAGAATCATGTAGTTTCACGTTCATTAGAGAATGGACAGATGAAGAAATCTTGCTGATTCTAATCTAAATGACTGCACTGATGTGAACATCCCAAGTCATGGGATACTTGCCCCCTGACATGCTAAAGATGGTGCAACCAGTTCCTGAGTTTAAGGGGACAATTACTTTTCATACTGGCACATCATATGTTGGGTGATTGTTTATGAATTAAATGAAACAAGCTCAAGAAATTGGCATTACAGTACTTGTTTCCTCAGATTCCCTTTATCAGTAGGACCCTCATTAATTTCAGTGGGAAAGATACACATCAGTTCAGAAAATCTAAAAAAGGGTAAGCACTTTTTCACAGAACTGTATTTAATACAGCCCGGCAGCCTTCTGTGGTTCATTTGTAATGCCGGCCTGTGGTACATAGCCTATTTCAATTAGGATTTCATTGTGAAATTAGGTAGGGAGAGCATCTGATGTGAGACTAATTAAACAGAAGTTTTGTCTTTAAGGAACTCAGTCAAGGGCCATAAATCTTTAGCCACTGAACCTTTTTTGAATGCAAATTACCTTAAACTGCCATCAGCAAATGTAAGATTCAGTTTTCATATGCAAAATTAGAAAGGGACCTGGTGTCTGCTAATGGATTCTAGAAACATTGCCCTCTGTGGAAATTAGTCCTTTCAGAAAGATTGTACTGCTATAAGTTGCATGACCAAACTGCTCTGATGAGATGTGGATTAAGATTACTCTCTTTTGCCAAAGATTTTGATGACAGTGTCATGATTACTTTGCCTGCCCAATTGAGTAGTTAGACACTGATCTTTAACCACGAGACTAACACTAATCCAGGTCGTCTTGCCAAGCTAGTTATTTATGAGCATAGAATATGAGACACTCAAGGCCAGTTGCCATGGTAAGTCAATGGAAGGAGTAACTATAATTGCCAGACACTGGTAATAAATTCTAGGACTGTCATTTTTGGAAGTACAGTAGATCTTGTAAGGTAGTTCTAGTTACATTCTTAATTGCAACTTGACCTAAACTGGCAGTGTTGAAAATCTGTTACCTAAATTACTGAAATATGCAAAAAATATTCGTGTGTATTTAGACATTTGCTGTGAAATTAAGAGATGCTTTAGCCTTTTTGTTAGGTAAGATAGTGGGCATAAGGTAGTCATTGCTAAACAAAGATGATTCTAATTTTTGTCAGGAGAGCATTTAGCATATGCTTCTTTGCCCTAAAATAAATGTGACTGAAACCAGTTATGTCCATTTTCTCTAAGCTTTACAAAATTAGCAGCATCTTAGGCAGAATCACAGATTGCTTTTCCTGTTCCAGAGGAAACTTCTTAACCATGTTGCTTAGTAATAATTTCTTGGGCCTGTTATCTTAAAACTGTATTGATCTCAATTCCTGGAAGGTTGGACAAAATGGAATAATTAATGACAGTAATGGGTTTATTTTTTTAAGCTAAAAGGAGGCCCTCTAGGACTTCACCTCCTGCTTAAAACCATTAGGCACACATTTGTTTTTGTTCTTACATTTTGCACTCAGTACTTAAGGGAAATGTTTCTGGCAGCAAATCAAAATCTGCGAAGAGACTCAGTTTGCCTCTTCTTTCTCCTCTCCCTATTCCCAGAGTGTACGATGACCACTGAAATCTCTTGATTCAACACCAGAAGGGACACATTTCAGGAATTAAGGCTTGCCAGCTATTCACTGTATCCCTTCCATTTGGGGAGCATGGCTTATGCTGTCCATATTTTACTCCTTCAGATACTTCTGGGGCGATGGTGGTAGAGCTAGAATGGAAATTACTAGAATTCTCTCACATTTACTGTGGGCCATACTTTTAATGGAGAATAGATGAGCCAGTCTGCAAAAGCTGGACTTGCTCTCTATGGCATATAAATATAGAAAATAACCTGCAGGATAAAACAAGAAGAACATTATTCCATATGTGGGAATATTTCCATTTGATTCCATTGTTCTTTCTCTTTGCATTCCAAACTGAACCTCTGAAATGGATTTCACCCTGAAAAGATTGGGGTGTACTGAAATACCACTCCGGCTGCATTTAGGCTCTCCTGGCTAATCCCTGTCAGGGATTGGTTGAATTAAGCTGGAAATCTCTATAGAAAAAGTCTGCCCAAGAATACATAATGTGGTTCCTGTTTGTCAGCTGGCATGCCCTGAAGGGGGATAGAAAAACATTACCAGAAAATATGCTGTCTCTAGTATAGCAATTCCTGTAATAGTCTTGTGCTACTCCTTGTTTACCGGGCAGCCTGAGGAGTGATCCTTCTGTTCAAATATTTTACGTGCATTTTAAGTCTTTGCATACTTACTGGATAGAATGCCATCAACAAAGTGTGTTGCATCGTCCACCGGTAGATGGCAAGAGGGCGACATCTGCAGACATTCCATCTGCCCGTAGAATTCATGAAACCTGCACGGCTATTCTCAAATCCAAATCTTGGATGGGGGCAGTTTCTCCACCCCCATCCTCAGTTAAATATGGGCCCTCTGTAAATTATGTGAAAGACTGTTTTGATTAAATGGTGAAGACTCGTGAATGTTTACATATGTGTGCCTCTGTATGTTTATACAGCAACAGTTTATCTTCTTTATATTTAGATGATGTATAAAATATTATTATATTCATATTTTAGATGATGATAATGGTTTAGACCAGGGTTTCCCAAGCTGTGAGGTGTACTTCCCTTGGAGAGGTGCAAACAGAGTCCAGGGGAGGTGTAAAGAACCTTTTAGTTATATTGTTACAATAAATCCACCTTTCTCAAAGTTTCATTGTATTGTTTTCATTGTTCACTTGTGTTAATTTTGGTGTTTGGATTTGTAGGAGAGGTGTGTACATTAAGATTACATTACCTGTAAAGGAAGGTGTGATGGCAAAAAGTTTAGGAACCCCTGGTTTAGACTATGTTCCAAAAAGTGTGATATGCACGGTCAAAATGAGGTGCAAATGGAAATAGCAGAAGTAACTCAAGTATATGGACTCCCTTAAGCTTAACCATAGGAAGAAAGATTTTGATGGTGTAGAGATACATTTCTTTAGCATTCACAGAACCTGTCATACCAAGAGTTAAGGAAGTAGGCAGCATCAGTCCTACTCTACAACACTCTTTGAATTGTGTGGAGCTTCTGGTCCTTATAGCTTGATCCTGATTTACTTTGGTCAAGAATGAAGCTGGATTGCTTGTATTCTAGCAATAGCACAAGGCATTTCTTTCCTCTGTGGAGGGTTGCTGCATATCACTTATCTAACAGGATGCCTTCCTGTTCAATTCTCAGCTAGATTTTCTAGCATGGTGCTCTCCAAGTGTGCTAGGGAAGCAGATTAGGAATGATGGAGATGTATGATGCCCATACAGAGGACATCAGTTTGAGGAAAGCTCTTCCAAATGGACAAAAAGTCTGCCTTGAATACTGCAAATTCAGTCTATCCTTGTACAGGGAAAAATCCTGATCTTGTTTACCCCAAAACAAACTAGTACTATAGGAAGAAGTAGACTGGTTAATTGCTGGATTTTAACTTTATATCAACAGCTTAGCCATGGTGTACCACATTTATTTCTTGCTAGTTTCCCAGAAATTTAATAGTAATGGTTTGAGCAAAATATCAGCACAGTCAGATGCAAATAAATTTGGCCCTGATATTGCTAATTAATTCTAAACCTCTAAAATGCTTTAAGTTCTTACAAGTTTTGCCTTTTCACTAACTGGTCAATTGGTCCTTTATGATAAACCTCATGGACTGTTTTGAAGAAGAATTGTATTTGGGAACTGTCACATATCGTTATATATTTAGGATGGAAGTCTAACTATTAATTTATCTGTTATCCTTGAATTTAGGTTTGCCCATCCGCAAAATCTAGAAAATAAAATTAAGCCAAACCAAATAATATTTGAATTATAGGTATTTCAAACAACAAATACTTATTGATAAGCAATTCTGAGATGTTATACAGAGGGACTTTTCTACTCAAAATCTTTTGAAAAGAGGTTATTGTTAAATTGTGGCATTTAAATAAGAATTTTTATTAAATAAAATTATTTTATTATTCATTTTTTAATTGGTTATGCGCCATCAAGTTGGTGTCAACTCTTAGCAACCACATAAGTAGATTTTCTCCATTATATTTTATTATATAGTCTTACAATAAGAGTGCCCATCTGCTATCCAAAATCTGCCATGTTCTGGAGCAACAGAGCCCCCCACACAGCAAAGTATAATATTTTTCAGAAGTGTTATAAATATGCCAGGAAGCATATTTCAAACTTAAAAATTGAATTAAAGTATTTTGGACTCAGAGAAGAGCAAGTCAGGAAAACAAGAAGAGATACAAATTAGAGAATTTCAGTAGAATTTGGTTTCCTTTTCTTAATTTTTCCATGATTGCATTTTTACTTGGAATCTAAGAAAAATACTTCCTATTTTAATTCCCCAGCCAGCATGCTTGTAGTTCATATGTTAGTAGAACTTAAAAATTTCCTTCAAAGCAGTTTCTCCAGCATTTTTACTATAGCTATTTTCTGTTCCAAATGATTGGAAAAGCTATGATTCAGTGGTAAACAAAAGATTAATTATATAGTCTTAGGGAATTCATAACATTGGACCCTGCTTCTGAATAGTATATATTCATTGTTTCTGTGATGGAATGGTGTTATGAAGGCCACGCTCAGGGAGATAAGCGTTTCCTTAGCCCTCAACAGGACTGTGGGAAGTTTAAGAAGATGAGAGTGGCACCACCCTAAGGAATTCACGGTGTTGTGGCTTGCTGGCTTGGGAACTTAGGTTCAGTCTGGAGAGATTTCTGTCTTGAGGTGGAAGCTAATAAACGCAACAGAACTGTATTTGCACTGTCTCGTGGAGTTCTTTGGGCTGAACCCGACAGTTTCATCCTTATTGGAGATTCTTTTATAACTGATTTTGTTATAAATCTGAGTAGGCTTGTTTTGTATAGTACAATGATTTTGTTATAAATCTGAGTAGGCTTGTATTGTATAGCACAATGCTATTACATTAGGTAGAGACAATGCTTTCTCCCCATTTTTTACCATAGGTTAACATGGCCTTTTCTAGAATGCATTAAAAAGACCAATGAAATTGATGAAGTTGTGTTCATGGCACGTTAAGACTGCCATTCCATGCACAAAGTTACCTAGGAGTAAGTTGTATTGAATTTAGTGGGACTTCTGAGTAGGCTTGTATTGTATAGTACAATGCTATTACATTAGGTAGAGACAATGCTTTCTCCCCATTTTTTACCATAGGTTAACATGGCCTTTTTGTGAAAAGTCAGGAATATAAAAGATGAGGATATTCCTTGGCAGGAACTAAGAGAGAATGCACTGGAGACCCTGTGCGTCTGAACCATCTCAAAGTGTGTGCCTCTTCCATTTCCTAAAATAGGTTCACCTGAAGATACTGATAAAAACTGGTTTCTGCCCTTATCATTCAAGTGTCAGGTTATTGAGAAAGTGGAGGAAACTAGTAGGTAATTTTTTGATATGCTGGCTAGATCTCAGATACTAGAGATGGTGGAGTATATTGCTTGATTAGATCAAACCACAGTCTCCTAGAGAGGCTAGTTTTTCCTTTACTTTCAATAAAACTTCTGACTAACACTTTAGAAAGATTTTAATCAGGAGACTCTCTCTTTCAAACCATTCCCTTTGCAATTAACTCTGCAGATATTCTGATCTTGTTTAAGTGTGTAATACGTATGTAACAAGGCTTTGCTAGATTTACTCTACTGATTTTAATAGGAATTCTGTGGTTGTTACTTTCCCTTGTCCTTCCTATTCTTCCCATTCTCCAATTAAAGTCTTCATTATTGTGTTATTTTTATTGTTTTTTTAATGTAAGCTGCTTGGAGTCCAGAGATTTGGTGGTATTGTTTTAAAAGAGAATTTATTAGAAAGACTGCTACTATCTCTTGTATATTTAGGATTTCCGTAATGTTTTGTATTTCTAGGCTTTGGGCAGAACATTTACAGGACTGTAAATCCAGAGCACTTCTGTTTCTGTACTTCCCGGAGCTGGGCTAGAGAGGACTTTGGTGACAGGCTAAGAACAGTCTAGTTGACTAAGCCAGTCCAGTTGAGCCTGATGGGTAGCAAGCACCATTATCCCCTGCAGCCCTTATGCTGGGGAAGGATAAGGATATTAAATGGCTATCAGTGAGTCCTGACATTAGGTGAGCTGCTTTTAAGAAATGCCGTCATAATTTAAGGAACCAAGGAGAAGCCGGGACATCTGAAGACAAACATGGGAAGCGGAGATGTGATTTTTTTAAAAAACAGGGATTTCAGAGTGGGTGTTATTAATGGCAGCGCGGTTTAAAAATAAACAGAGCAGAAAGAAGTTCTTCAACTAATTTATTTGACTTGTAATACAAGCAGTACCCAGCAAGCGAGAGAGCCAAAGAATCAGCACTTTTACACTTTTCAAGCCGCCTCCTTGAAGCTTTTAGAGGAGACTGTCATTCAGTAGAAGTCTGATGTTGCCTCTGCCAGGATGAAACACCTCATACACTCAGAAAAAGAGAGAAAAGAGAGAGAGAGAGAGAGAGAGAGAGAGAGGGAATTGAGCATGGCTGTTTCTTTGAGTGGTACCACCAGGAGACAGAAAGAAGAAACTTGAGTGCAGGGAATTCCCAGTCATTTTTCTGATCTATGTAAAGGCTACTTCTATAATGTTGGGGATTCTGCTTTTTTCTTATTTGGCAAGCTTCAGGAGGCGCTGGATATCAGGCTCAATGCTGCTGGTGAGGAACTTGGAGCTGTAGCGCTTGAAAGGTTCTCCTTCAGGTCCTACTAGGAACTTCTCAAAGTTCCAGGAAATGTCGTAGCGATGCACTGGGCTCCATAGGATGAACTTTGGCTCCATCATGAAGCAGGAAGGATTGTCATCTGGGTAAGGGAGTTTGTCCTTCAGGTAGGCAAAAACAGAGTGGGTGTTCTTGCCATTCACCTCACACTTCTGGCAAACGGTAAAGTTGGGTTCAAACCCAGATCCAGGCCTCACATATTTCAAGCTATGGAGGATCTCTTCATTTGTACAGTTCTCCTGTTTGGGAGGAAGTAGAAAGCGGGATGAGAACTAAAACTTCCTGCATAGGAGGCAAATTTGGCCTCTCTCTTGCTTGTCTCAATGGTGTCATTGTAGAGAGTTAGGTGTACCTTGTACTGATTCTGTCCTCAGATACAAGTTTCCTTACCTTGGGGACCTTTAAATACATTGAACTGCAGCTCTGGGAAAGGAGTACAACAACTGATGTGCAATATACTTGGAGACATCAGGTCAGGGAAGAATGCTCAAAAAGCAGAACTGTGTCAAGATTCTTTCCCCCAGGAGCAAGGAAATATGAGATACACAACATTCTAGAAGAAGCTCTTAAAATAGGCATGAGGATGAGTAATCTTAATTACTCAAGGTAGAGGAGTTGATAAGTACACAAAAGATGTACTACAGGGTAGTATAGTTAAAGACCCAGATTCACGGCCCCACTCAGCCATGGATTTCATCTAGTGAATAGAGCAGTCACTAATTTTCAACCTATTTCCTGGGCAGTTTGGGGAATAAAATGAGAGATGATACCTCCATCCCCCACCTCCCCAGGTAAGCTGCCTTGAGATCTCAGTAGAAAGGTAAGATATAATGCCATTAAGAAACTAAAGTGAGAAAGTGGGATTTTAAAATAAACCTTTTCATTCAGCACACTGGGAAGATTGCACTATTCATGAATGCTCATGACTGGAAATGTGGGGAGAGTGTATTTGTAGTATGAGCCACAGATTCTTAGATAGGCCAGTGGCTTTTACTGTAATCCATTGTAATCAGGAAGGCGTTGCCAAGATTGAGAAACACTGTTCTAAATTCTCTCTGGTGGGCAGAGGTGTCCACAGGGTATGGTCAAAAAAGACATGAGGGTGCACATAAAAAAAACAGATGGAGCTTTAGTCACGCCATGGTGGCCACCATCTTCATTTTTTGGATCTACCCTGCAAACAACCCTTGCTGGTGGGCAACTTTAAGATATGTGGACTTCAACTCCCAGGATTCCCCAGCCAGCATACTTGCATATTGTCAACAAAGGAGCAAACTTTATCCCAACAGAAAAAAAATAGGTAAAAACAAGCCTTTCAGGGCATCTATGGTAACTGACAATAGAGATCTTCATAGAGGTTTTTTTTTTCCTGCTAGGTTCAAACTCTCAAATGGATTCTGGCCTAATCTAACAAGAGCTGTGATATGTTGTTTTCATGACCTGATTTCTTCTTCATCGAAAAAGAGGATTTGCAAGATATATATGTTTATAACAAACAGTATTTTGGTTTTATTAAGCAATTGAAAATGATCCAGAAACATCCAATTATTTACTGTTGCTTTAAGAAAAGTCTCCTATGGCAACCTTTTATCAATTGCAAATCCTTTTGAAATGAAATGTTTTGAATCCCTCAACAATACTTTCCTTACCTAGCATAAGATTATCAGTATTCAATTTCTGATGTGAAGCTTTGATTAACTTATTGGTCATCAATTATGTATCTTTTAAACCTTTCAGTTTGTTAGGTTTCTAGGAAATGCCTACGATTGGGCTGCCAACTGTTGTTTCAAGAGGGATTCTGAATCTTTTAATAGCAATAAGCTATTAAAGCTTGGGAAAAGAAATGCTGGAGAAATGAAAGAAGCTAAATTTCATTCATTTTTTCTTGCCCTTGTAATCTCCAGGAAAGCTTTCCTCTGAATTATGATTCTGTATTTACAGAGCCAACTCAAACACTTAATGGAAATGAACTTTTAGCAAGTTGTTGTATGACGGGAGCCATGCTAGTCTATGATAGCCAAAAATCAGGAGGAGTCTGGTAGCATCTTTTCAGACTAACACATTGTTAAAAAGCATACACTTTAATGAACAATGGCTCACTTTACCAGATGCATGGACTGGCTAAACTGATGTAGGATTTAAATAGGGATGAGGCAGGGGAGAGTGAAAAAAAGGGAGGGGAAGACAGGTTGGTGATGCTGATCCAGGTTACATGTGAGACAGATGAAAAGTACTTTATCAATTAACAACTGTAGTGTGTTAAAAGATCACTGTGCTTCCTGAGACCTTCTGAGATGTCCTGAAACCTTTTGAGGTTGTGTGAGTTGAGCAAGAGACTGCTGAATATGCCTTTACACCAGAGGGAGTGTTTGCAGATCTGATTTTTGCTCTTAGGGAGGTCACTGAGTAATGTATACATCTTTGTTCATTTAGAGAAAGTATATCATAAAAGTGAATAGACTTGAATTATGGAATGTTTTGCATAAATATGCAGTTGAATGCATATTGTTGAATGCAACAAGAGCAGCATATGATGAAAATAAAGCATGTGTGAGAATAAATTGAATGATTAGTGAATGGTTCAACACTAAACAGAGTGTAAGACAAGAATATGTGATATCACTTATTTGTTTAATGTATTTATGGAGAATTGACATTGTGACACTGTAACAAGTGTATAAGGAATGTTTGTGACATTATGAGATATGAACATATAGGTAGTTCTCACTTAACAACCTTAATTGGGACTGGAAATTCCATTGCTAAGCAAAGTGGTTGTTAGGCGAAAAATCACATGACTGCACCACTTAGTGCCAGGACTTCTGGTAGTCCTGGTTGCAGTCATTAGGTGAGGGCTGCATTGTCATTAGATGAGGACCTCACGCTTCTCCTGCTCTACTGCACTTGCCTCCATTTCAACTCCCCTCCATCCCTGCCCTTTTGGCTGCCCTGCACTCCACTGCCACTGCCTACCCCACGTGCAGCATCAGGGAGGCCTCGTGCATCATCGCGAAGGGCCAGCAGCTGCCTCAGCCAGGTGTACTTCATCAGCAGTAGAAGGAAGAAGATGAGGAAGGTCAGCTGGGGGCTGTTGGGGGTAGGCGGCAGTGGAGTTCAGGGCAGCCCAAAGGGCAGAGATGGGGGGAGATAGGTGGGTGAGAGGAATTGAAGTGCCCCTGTGGTCATAATTGTGGGTGGGCTGCCAATTGCCCCAATTTTGATCATGTGACCGTGGGGGTGTTGCAACAGCCATAACTTTGAGGACCAGAAGTAACTATAATTCGCTGTCGTAACTTTGAATGGTAGCTGAATGAGTGGTCATTAAGTGAGGACTACCTGTATGTATACTTTTGGATGCAGACAATGCTGCATTGCTGGCTTAAAACTTGAATGATTTGCAGCAAATATTAGACAGATAAAGACAAGGAGAGTTAATCTGAAAATTAATGCATCAAGACAAGATAGTTATGTTTGACAGAGAAAATAGAGTGAAAGGTTGCAAACTGTATATATGCTGTGAAAAATTACAAGCAGTAGCTGTATCTGTGTACCTTGATAGACCATATACTAAAGCTGGGAAAATGGAGTAACTTTTAAGATCTGCCCCATGCTGCTAGAAAGGTATCAGGTAGCATGTGGTCTATTGTGATTAATGCTGGAAGAAGAGCATGCTTTTACCTACTTTATTATATGGAAATGAGAGTTAGGTATGTCAGAAGAAACATAAAAGTAAGTTAAATGAAGTAGAATAGGTTGTTAAAGAAGTGTTCATGTTAAAACACAACAGATAGGGTGATGAATGAATGAGGATTGAATACAAAAGTGAATGACCCATATGAAAGAAGTATCTTAACATGGTTTGGTCATCTAAAAAGAATAAGTAAGGATTTAATTGCAAAACAAATACAAGAAGGAAAAGTGAATAGGTTGAGAGGAATGGGAAGGCCAAGAAAGTTGTGGTTGGATGGAGTTGGTGAAATCCAAAAAAAAAGAAGAGAAGTGAGAAGTTTAAGGACCAAAACACAGCATACAAACTGGTATATGGATATGGTGGAAACAAGAACAGTTGCAAGGGCAGAAAGGTTTGTTGTTGATATAAATTAGATTTCCTTTTTTCTCTTATCCCATCAGTGATCTAATAATGATTTAATGATCAATGGTCTAATCTAATAATTCTTTATCTCATCCTTATTTGAATTGGCCATATTTATCCAAGGGTTTAAACTGATGACTCTGTATTCATTCCCTGTCTATCCTTTCCCTTATAGCAGCTTTTCCCAAGTCCCACACAGTGCCAGACTCCCATAAGTTCAACCCAGCACAGGAATTGAAATCAACCACATTTCGTGGACACAAGGTTGGAGAAAGCTGCCCGAGATCATTTGGTTCAAGGGTGATGTTCGGAGGAAAAAAGTTAACCAAAAGTAGAATGTTGGTCTTAGTTGAATAATACACGTTTTAAATAGCACTTTCTTTGGTCTTAACAAAGACTCCCCCTTCAGAAACATGGAAAAATAATGTATATAACAAAACACTACATTTGTGTAAAAGAACATGCTCTTTTCTAAATAGCAGAGGCAGCACATACTCTACTTGATTTATGAACTTTACATCTGAATATGTTTTGGGAACATCTTGTTGCTCCCTTTTAAGAATCTTAAAGAGCTGAGCAATGCATTAAACATCATTCTCTGCCCACCACTTTGACTCTTTCAGATCAGTAACATCTCAGCAAGGGGTAATGATAAATATGTATGTTACAGAATACATGTGCCATCTGATCCTCCTATCTATGCCCCACCCTTCCCAGTTCCCAAGTTAGTGGGTATAGAATAAAAATCCTGGTTTCTAAGAATGTAAGGACTCAAGAAGGAACAATGATTTCATGATGGAAGACAAACTGATTTTGTGGTTGCAGAAGAAAGAACTGCCACAAAAAATCATGAACTGAGATTGAATTAAGGTACTTACCTGATAGCCAAACTGATTGCAAGGAAAGCCCAGCACAACCAGCCGTCGAGGGTATTTGCTCTGCAGCTGATTCATCTGGGTGTAGTCCCTCACTGTGGTGGCTCAGAGGGAAGCCACATTCTCTATCAAAACCACTCTTCCCCTGAAATTGTTGAAATCCACTTTCTCCCCTTGGAGATCAGTGGCGCTGAGATCATAGAAGGATTTGGCTACGGGAGTCATGGCTGCATAGACCAAGCACGCCGAAAGGGGAGCAATGTGAGCCAGTTGCCGATATGGTTGTCTGCTTCAAATGCCCTTCTGTATACTCATGTGCTTGGTTGCCCCAAGAGGCCTTTCTTGCTAGGGTAATGTGCAGAAAGTGGAGTCCGTCCTTGTTACTGATCTAGCTCTTTCCTGATTGGGAACAAAGCAGCAGGTCAGGCCGGTGTGAGTTCCACTGCAAGCCTGCAATCTAAGCCATTGTGATGCTTTGGGCAGTCCTCAATAATTCATGCTGCTTAAGGCAAAGACACTCACTCTAAGAGATAAGTAAGCAGAGTCCATGAGTTGCGGCAACCTTTTTTTCCTTTGAGTTTAGGGGTTTTGCAGAGAATGAAGCCATACCTGGCATCTTTAGTTTTTCACAGAGCCCCTAAAGAAAAGTGGAAGGGAAGAAAAAACTTCTGCTGACTTTTTAAAGTCATGTATGTCACTGTGTGGATATACAGCTGGTAGTTCTATCCTAGTTTTAGAATAGAACAGAATAATTCTATTCTATCCTCAAGGAGTGGTAACTTGAAGTTCAACGTTCTTCAGAACGTTGAGACCATGAACCCAAAAGAAACAGTGGCTGAGTGGGGAGCATTGCTTTTGAGGGCACTGATTAGACCTGGGATGACAGAAATCCAGAATCCTGGGCATTTAGTGGTAGCCAGAGAGCGGATTCTAGAACAAGTCTACTCCCTGGTGTGAGCCTCTCTTTTTATGAAAGAATTTGTGAGCCATTTCTGAGGTTGTTCTGGTGAACCACTCTATTGGAAACTGTTGAAAAATATTTATGAAGTGTTCCATAATAGTCACTTTTGTGGCCTTCCTGCAGTTGATACAATTAATCACATAATCCCTCCCCCGGTTGATCCACAAATAGGAATAAAGAACTTGCATGTCCCATATGACTGAAATTATTTAAGAGAAAAAAACAGTTTGTCTAAGTTTTTATGACAAAACGTGCCCTTGATATGGACAACAAATCAATCTCCTGCAAGGCCATCCAGCCACTTGACTGGTAGTTGTATTTTGATAAGTGCTGACAATTACTAGCCATATCGATACAGCTGAGTGTATAAACCATTCATGACAGATGTCTGTTCATTTTGCACTCTATAACAAAGTCTTATGTTTTAGTGAAAAAAGATTAAAATGTTTGCTTGCATCTGCTGCTACCTTCTTATGAAAGATTTCTACATATATTCCATGTACAATTCATATTTATATATTTTGAATCAACTGAAAATGGATGGTGACCTTCCCTAAATTGACTACTGAGACATGCCCTGTTCTGAGAATTGTAACACATAATTCAAAAAGAAAAAAATGACACATCCTCTTTTCTACCCAGGTAATGAAAGCCTTTCCACTTCTCCTGGCACAAGAATGTGCACTGAATTATTAATTGTTGGATCAGATTCCCAAAATGCTCAAGCAGGGAGAGGTAAGATGTGTAACCAGAGCACAGTAATCAGATATGATTTTCTAAACAGGAAGGAAAGCAAACTTGTATTAAGGCAAGGTCCACCAGGGCCAAGTGAAAGCATTCTGAGAACATGTGGACAAAGGACCATTTTGTCCAAACACCAAGTAGTTGCATCCGTACTTTGCATAACTGTCAATGATGGGGTTTACATATTGTGCTAAGTTAGTTTGCTTTAATAATGGTTTGTTGAACAAACCATAATGGCCTGCTCTTTGCCAAACCATAAGCCATAAACCAGATTTAAAAATTCCTGCTGGAATCAATGTCATAACAGTTAAGACAGTAGCCTTCCTCTCTCCTAGGATCAGGCTCCAATTTTTCTTGCATGTACCTAGCTATTGTGAATCAATCTGGATCATACTTTAACTCAGCTTTTTTCTTTTAATCTGTTCAATTGTGTCTGATTCTTGGAGACTGCCTGGACAAGTCCCTGCAGTTTTCTTGGCAAGATTTTTTGGAAGGGATTTGCCTTTGGGTCCTTCCCAGGGCTGAGAGAGAGTGACTGGCTCAAGGTTGCCCGGCTGGCTTTGTGCCTAAGCAGGACTAGAACTCAGTCTCCCAGTTTCTAGCCTTATGCCTTAACCACTACACCAAACTGGCTCTCTTACATCGACTAAGAGAAGGCAAAGAGTCATCCAAGGTGACGAGTGACAAATCTCTTACCGTACAGACTGTAACTGTACTATACAGTCGTATGTGCAGAATGTAAGGTACAGACACGACCCAAGGGCGGATGTCATTGATTTTAGTCATTCAAACTTCTAATAGGCTTAGTTTAAATGGGGAGAATATTATATTTCTCTTCACAATTTATTCTTTTTAAACAAGCATGCTAGAAACAGCTGCCTTAATCCAGAACAGTTTCAATCATAGGTGGTCACACATTTGAACAATAGGCTGTATTTCTTGCGGGCTCCTGAACAATGTTGGTTGTACTGTTTTGTTTGCAGTGATGCATGAACCTGACTTCCCTGCTTCCAAATGGAGTTTTCTGTTTTGGTTCATCTCTTATGTCAATGAACCCACTTGTAGTATGAATTGAACAAAAATGGTGCTACGCATCATTTTTCTAAATACCCTGGGAAAGCTTTGCAATTTGATCTCCCTATGCTTCAAGTCAGAACTCCCAGTGCTGAATCCCACTCCTAGTGGCCTCCAGAAGGTTGCAGTTTTGAACACAACAGAAATGGGAAATTAACAGATATATGATGAGAGTAATCATACTACACTTTTAAATATAATTGTAAGTGAATTAGATTTTGTTCAGCCCTCCCCACTACTTAAGGGAACTTAGCATACAAGTTAAAGATGAGGTGCAACCCTTGACCCAGAAAGTATTACACTACCCTGCTCTAAGTGAAGTTCTCATGAGCATATATTGGATTAAGTAGCTGGTAAGGAAATACAAGAGCCACCAACCACTTTGAGAATCTTTATTTGTAAATGTTTCATTAATTTGTTGTTTAAAGTAATGAATTACAATGACAGGTTATACAAGGAAACCCAGTCAGAGTGCAAAGTTCACGAAGTACAGACACAGCAGAGGATTCAGAAAGTTGTACGTTTGGCTGGATCCCATGACAAATTATGTGCAACTCTTTCTGCTACAGACAGAGAAGTTGCTATGGCCCATGACTTGCAGGACAGAAGGAGCCTCAGAATACCGGATAGCATTACATTTTCAGAAGCCAGCTCACTTCCCTTCCCAGGTACTGGCCTGAAATCTACTTTTGTGATTGCAAGAGAGCACCATTCTAATCTGCCCCAAAAATATTCATATTGAATGGGAGACATTTGCTTTCAACAAGTCATCAACAACTCAGAATGCAATTTTCCAAACCAGGGATTGGCAACCAGGCTGGCTAGGCCTGATGGGCTTTGTACTCCCATCCGGTGACATCTGGTTGCCTATCCTTCCCCAGATGCTAAAAACATGACTATTTTGCTCAGGGTTGCAAATTAGAAGTTTCACCAACAACTTTTAAGTAGCTAAACCCTAGAAAGAGCTCCTGCTGGTCTAGGTAATGAAAACTCATATACCTCCATCAATGGGCAAAAAGCATCGTCTGCTCATTTTCTTGTCTCACTTTCTGAACATACAGAATTTAATGTGGGGTCAGTTTTGTGCATCGGTAGCAGCATCAGCAGCTATGTTCTCAGTTCCTAAATAGAGCAAGCAGATCAACATGATGCTAAACTGCAATAGGCAGAAAAGGCTACTGGGGACATTCCGTGGATCTCCCCAAGGACCAATGCTTTTATAGATATTTCCATGTGGGCTTGCAGGATTTGGGTCTTGAAAGCTTTGGCAATTTGAAGTGCTGCCCTATCCCTTCAGTGACACACCTCTCCTTCGTGATTTCAGTGAGGCCTTCTTGAAAGCAATGCATTGCAAGTTTTAAAGAACCAGGAACTGCTTCACATTTTCAGTAGCCAGCTAGCCACTATCTGGGTTTTTGCTTTGCTTTATTCCCATCTCCAACTGTACTGAGCACGTGGTAAATAGATGCTCTAACTCATCCCATATAACCCTTCCATAGTAGAGATTTAGAAGCAGTCTTTAAAAACTGCTAACTGGACTCACCAAAGATAAGCCTGTTCACCATCAACGAAGGAAAGAATTGGCCAGGGGAAAAACAGTCATCAGGCCTTGGGCAGCAAGCACATATGAACTGGCCTTCAGCCTTCATTTAACTTTTGAAACTCATTATATGGACAAAAGCAACTAAGAACAAATAATGCTCCAAAGAAGTAGCCCAATAATGTTAGGGCTTTGAAAAAGATACATTAAAATAAAAACAATCCTTTTTCTTTAGTCTGTCCCATTTTATTCAGTCTTTTCCTGTTTTCTTTCCCTCAACAGACTTCTAGATTCTTGGACCATCTTCACTAAAATCTGATCTTTACAACATACCTTGGGTCCTAATAAAGCTACAATAAATTAATAGCTATGTGTATGTTTGTGTCTACAATTTCTCTAGTATGAATCTAGTTCTGGCAAGAAGTGGTCCCCCTGTGAAACCAGCAATTATCAATCTTGTAGCCTCCCTCAGTAATCTGTAGCACAAGAGTCCCTCTGCCAGTAGCAGGCACTGTTGGGTAGAACACCAGTGTTTCCACTTATTGTAATGGCTTGATACCGGTTCAAATCCATCCAACCCAAGGAAAGAGGTCAAACTAGCTATTTGAAAATAACACACTTGTAAAAGAGAGCTTTTTCAGAGGTTCAAGGCCCTCTGCTTTCAGGACAAAAGGAGGGACCTATGACCCTCCAGGTGCTGAATTGTCCCAGGAACCTCAGCTGGCATAAGCAGGGATGTTTGGAAGTCTCATTCAGCAACATCTAGAGGACCACAAATTCCTTGTTCTTGACCTCCATCATGTCAACAGCATTATTTCCACTCTATGGCATTCTCATTATTCCTGTCTTTCACTACTTGACACTGCTTTCCCCCTTTCCTTGCTTGAGTGAAACAATCAATTCCAATATATAGAAGAAGGAAAAGAGCAAAGGAATATAGATCCATCTGTCATCCAGCCTTTGTTAGAAAGGGACAGTTTTAACTAGCAGCAAATGCCACAACAGCCATTTGCAGTAGACTGAATGGCTTTGGCAAAACCATCTGCTAAAGGCCAAGTAAAGAAGGATCCCCAAACTATCATTCCACATCACCCCAAAGCCTCCAGTAAACATCTGCTCTTTATGGATCAGCAGCTGTGGTCCATTTCTAGTACATATATAAGAGAGGTATCTTAGCAGCCTCATGGTTTTGGCCAGCAAGGAGCTGCTACCCTGGAACAGGCAGGCATATAGAGAACCAGGCATGCCACTGAATGTGTTAGGCTTCCCCCATCAAGCAAGTCAATGCCAAGACAAGAGAGGGATGCTGGTGCAACATGCAGAGAGGCTGGTTTCAGTCTGTTGTAACTGAGCATGTTAGCAGCACATGGCAAAAATCCTCCCTGCCCTCTGAGATGTATTGGATTAAATTTCAAGAGCTTGCAGAGAAAATTGTAAAGAGAGGGCATAAATGGGTCTGGAGCAACTTCTTCCAAGTTGAACCTTGACAGCAAGAAATAATGAAGGTCGGATGCACAGATTACAGTTTCTGTTTCTTGATCAATGCTCCAGCAGATACTGGGGAAATCATTTAAAGGAGGCTGTCAAAGCCAGGTCTGGACACATGCCACAGAGTGGATTTTCTGCTTCCACTGGTCCAGAAAGATTAACTTAAGTGGGTACCTCATTGACTGAGCTCCTCCTCCTCCAAAAATACACAGGGTGGAAAGCTTCTTACAGGTTTTGGAGTAAATCACAGGAAATGGTCTTTCCTTTTTGCCCTATAGTACGGGCCTGTAAAGTATAACAGAATGGAAATCTAGTCTGGGAAGAGGCAAACTTTCTTCTAACAGCTAGAGGTGCAAATTTAACCATATGGCCCCCTTTTTTTAGGGATAGATTCTTCTTACTCCCGGTGCTGCAGTTTAACAGAACAAGAGGTCTTTTCTTTTGTTTTTTGCTGAGATGAATTTCAGGGAACCCAGTATGAATGAGAAAGCTGCACCTAAGGCAGCTGGAAAGCCCCAGGCCCGAGTGCAATGCTGCACAAGCATTAGGACAGATCCAGAAATGAGATGGCAAAGCATGTGGGGGAAAAGACTACAGAGCCATCTATAGGTCTGCTGTAGAGGATGTGCCTGGAGGACAGTGAATGGAACAGAGAGACTCCTTCTCCCACTCTTAAGGAACAGGCCTAGCCTCAAGCAGGCTATCCACAGAAACAGGCAAGGCTTCAGAGCATCTGGAGTCAGATGAATTATTGGACAAGCCTCAGCCATGATTGCTAGCCACAGCTCTTCCATGAAGATAGCAGGGTCATGTTCTGCATATTGTGAGCCATCTGAAGGTATTTGGATCCAGGGAGTTTTGGGGCAACAGAAACCACCAATCAAGAAAAAACACCAGGAAATGCAAAAAGGATCCAACAGGGCAGATGGCGGGCAGACTGGCAACCAAAGACAAGAGGGATAGAGTACAGCGAGTCAGCCCTCTCTAAGTGGCAGCTTTTCTACCTGCACCGGGGGCATGGGGAAAAAGGACACTGGGAGGCCTTCAACACCAGCAGACCTTGGGAGAATGCTCTGAGCCCTCCGGCTTGCTCGCTTCTTCTTCCAGCTCGACCAGATTCAGTTCATCAGCTGCATAAGTGCGGAGTCCTTCCAGTTCCTTCTTGTGAGCCTGCAGGACCAGCTCTGTCAGACGAGTGAATGACTGAAAAAGAGGAGCAACCAAGATAATTATGAGCCCTGCAATCTGGGTGACTGTGGATGTTTAGAATTAAATGAATTTGCTACTTAAGCTATACAAGTACTAGGTCACCTACTTGAGCACCCATTTTAGACAATCAAACATACTTAAATGTGTACCTTTTTCATACTGTTATGTTTAAAAACTGTGTAGTTTCCTTGCTTGGGAATGTTTGCTATAGGTGAGGATTTTGCCTACAACAGGATCCAGATTTAGAAGAGACCTGTAGCATGATTCATCAGTTGACACTGTCCTTTCAAGATCCAGAGCCAGAGATTCTATCTAAGCCTGTTTTGGAGGAAGTGAGCATTGTACTATTGTTAAAAACATGGTACAGTAAGAGATATGGACTATATTATCGGCTGGTTAAATATAACTTCTTTTCATTTCTTGCATTAATAAGACTAAACACTTGATTCCAGCTGATTTAGTGAGAAAATTACACAATATTTCTCATGAAATAAAGAGCTTAGTCATGCTTTATCTACAGATCTGTTTTACTCCATTTCCCACCAGCCCCATATACAGATCTGTTTCACAGATTGTGCTATGCCATGGTCTGCTTGTTCATTTCTTACTGAATCAGCAACTATTGGCTGGATTCGCATAAAACGCTAAGCTATACACCATAGTTTACAAGCCACAGCGGCCATGTTCATACCATACCATACCATACCCTAAAACTACCCATCCCCAAAGCATATTATGGCTTAGTGGGATATGTGACTCTAAACCATTGATGATTATGTGCCATCGACTTGATGTCAACTCTGAACAACCACATAGATAGATTTTCTCCATGATAACCTGTCCCTAACCTGGTCCTTCAAGCTTTCCAGTGGTACATTCATCATCACTGTAACTGATCCACCTTGCTGCTGGTTGTCCTCTTCATCTCTTTCCTTCTATCTTTCTCAGTATTAGAGCCTTCTCCAGATAGTTAGGTCTTCACATAATGTGTCCAAAGTAGGATAATTTGAGCCTGGTCATTTATGTCTGGAGTGAGAACTCTGGGTTGATTTGTTCAATGATCCATTTGCTTGTTTTCTGGCTGTCCACAGTATTCGCAGGTATTTTGGTATTCTCCAATACCAAATTTCAAAAAGTGTTAATATTCTTTCTATCATACTTCTTCACAGTCCAACTTTCATTTCCATAGAGTGTCACAGAGAATACCACTGCTTGCACTATTCTGATCTTTGTAGGTATAGACATATCATGGCATCTGAGTATCTTTTTCAAGGTTTTCATGGCTACTCTACCAAGTGCTAGTCTGTGGCGTATTTCTTGACTGATTGTTCCTTTACTGTTGATAGTTGGTCCTAAAAGGCAAAAGCTGTCTACCACTTCAATATCTCCATTGTCAGTTCTAAGAGTTGTTGTACTGCTTCATTAGTTTGGTCTTCTTTATGTTTAATGTTAGTCCCTTTTCTCACTGTGCTCCTTGACTTTTATTACTAGAGCTTGCAGATTCTTTGCATCTCTTTTTCCATGTAGGGCTGTACTCTGCATTAGATTATCCTAAGCATTATTTTACTAGCATGTGAAATTAAGGATATTGTACAATGGTTTGCATAATCTATTAAGTCTCCTTTCTTGGAATCGGAATGCAAAGTGACCTCTTCTAATCTGTTGACCACTATAACATTCTCCAGATTTGCTGGCATAGCTTGGTTAGAACCTTTACTGATTCTTCTTCTGTTGCTTGACATATTTCTGTGGGCGTTTCATCAGTTCCTATAACCTTCTGACTTGGTAATGACCTGAGTTCTGATCTAACTTCATTTTCTAGTACTAGAGGTTCTTTTAAGGAGGGAATATCATCTAAGGTATCTTGGATGTTGACACCTCTACTGAACTGAGTATACTGCATACTTCAGTATACTCCTTCCATCTTTGATCTTCTTTGAATCAGTTACTATCTGTCCACTGGCATCTTTTAGCATACATCATCCCTGCAGAGATAAGACTGGCCCCCACCTTGATGCTCTTCCGCAAGGCCCTGAAGACGTGGTTTTGCCAGTGGTCTGGGGATTCCAGGTCGACCTGGAGACCATCAAAGGGCTAGTGTAAATGTATTGTTGACCCAGGGGGCGGGGGGGGGCATGTAGCGGGTTTTGTATTTGGGATTTTTATTCTTGTAAGCCGCCTGGAGTCACCATGAGTGAGTGGGGCAGCCGTATAAATTGCATAAACAAACAAACAAACAAACAAACAAATAAATAAGATACCAATTTGAGGTTGGAACCTCCCTCTGAATTCAGAGATCTTTTAGAAGACTTCTTTTTTTCATGTCTGTTTCCATCTTTGATGTCTTTACAGATGTTATGATACTGCTTCTTCTAATAGCTCTCTGAAATTCTGTTAAGTTCCTTCTGAGATTTTGGTCTTTCTTGGTTTTTACTTCTCTTCTTTGCAATTTCCAGTTTGTTCTGACATCCCTTCTGTTTCTTCATCTTTGGCACTCTCTTTTCACATTCATGTTTAACAACTTCTTTAATTTCATTGCACATTCTGGTTCTCTATAAATGAGGTTCAGGATTTCATAGCAGTTCCTGATATTCTCCTTGAAAATGGTGGGCCTATGCTCAAGACCTTAATGTGGAAACTGGTTGGTTTTCTTTTTCTTTAGCTTAATTTGGAGCTTGCACATGAACAGTTTGTGATCTGTTCCATAGTCAGCACGTGGCCATGCCTTTGATGCTATAATTGAGTTCCTCCATTTCCTTTTAGCACTAATATAATCAATTTGATTTGTATATACTCCATCTGATGATGTCATATATACAGGTGTCTTTTTTGGTGTCTGAAAACATTGTTAGCCATGAAGAAATCATTGGAGTAGCAGAAACTGATAAGTCATTCTTGAGCTTCATTTTGGTTTCCTAAGCCACATAAAATCCAACTACATTTTCCTTCTTAATATTTCCAAGTTTGGCATTTCAGTCTCCAATCACATAGCACATCTTGCTTGCACATTCTGTTGATTTCAAACTGAACTTGATCATAAAATCCATCAACCTCCTGTTCTTCTGCATCAGTACTTGTAGTATAAACTTGTGTGATCATCATATTAAAGGGCTGTCCATGAAATCTACTTGATATTACTTAAGCATTGATTGGATTGTAGCCAAGTACTGTTCTTGCTATACCCTTGCTGTTCGTTCTTTCAGAACTTTTTCATGTTTTTCTGACTGAAAATGTGCAATCCCAGTCTATCTCAATTCACTGATGCCGAAGATGTCAATTTGTAGTCATTTCATTTCATCTTTTACTGTGTTGAGCAAAAATTCCCATGTTCATGCTTCTTATATTCCATGCTCCTACTGTAATTCTGTCTTTGCAGCTTTGGGTTTTCCTTTTCTGTATGACAACATAAATAACTAGATGTCCCAAAGGCTTTAATATAGCCACATTATAAATACCATTAGTACTTGGAATGACCCTCATTTCTTTCTCAGTAGCACACTGAGTGTCATTTGATCTGAGGGGCCCATTGTCCAGTACTATCTCTTCAGTCACTTTATATTGCCTATCCATGTGGTTTATCATTGCCATGCCCCTTGCAATACAAAACAATGCCTTTGCCATTGTCACTAAAGTGATCACTGTCACTAATTAACATCTTCCTGTATCACCCTTGCCCAATATAGGTGCCTATTTGCTTTACCTGGGCAGCTGGGATGATCTTCATGCCTTGGATGACCCTGCTGGGGATATATACTCTTAGCATATACTCCCAGCATTTCTTGCTCATCCCTCCCAGGAACATCACCCTGCTACAATGAGGCAGCACACCAGGACTCAGGGTGGGAGATGGGTAATCTAACCAGAATTGTATTAAACAGCTTTGCACAGTGATGCACAAAAGAGTATGTCCTACCTGCTACAAACATCATGATAAATTCTTCCTGATCATGAGGATGCATTTTGGTATGGTGCATTCAAAAGGTTGTTTTAGGTGAGTTTCAGTGAAAATTTGGTATTCCATTATATCAAACCAGAAGCTCATTCCAGTAGTACAAAGCAATTGTTAATGACTTATATTCAACACACTGTATAAGCTTCACTTTTGTAAAACATTATTTTAATACAACAGTATAATGTAATTTGTTTTTTCTCCCATGAGGAACTACTGGCTGTTTGGAGTGCAGAATTACAGATGAGCCCAAGAATTTTCTACTGAATTCCCAGCTCTATTAATCAAATACATGTATTCTGTCCTTTCCTCCTCAACAGATATTGAAGAAAGAAAGAAAGGAAGGAAGGAAGGAAGGAAGGAAGGAAGGAAGGAAGGAAGGAAGGAAGGAAGGAAGGAGAGAGAGAGAGAGAGAGAGAGAGAGAGAGAGAGAGAGAGGGAGGGAGATCGAGAGATCTGGATGGAAGAAGCAGCTGGAAGATACAGGACAGTCATAAGTGGAAGTGCTGCATGGGTGTCCATTAAATTTCAGTGACCTGGAAAACTTTATCTCAGACTGAACTGCAAAGACGACAACTGACCTAGAAGCCCTACTCACTTGGGCTATTCCATCCCCAAGATTCTTACCTCCTTGATGTTCAAGTTGGTACAGGCACTTGTTTCATAGAAATCCATGCCATACTCCTTAGCTAGCTGCAAGACAAAGTAGTAATGGTTAACATATAAACCCAATGATGTTTGGTATATTATTCTACTACTCTCTTCAAATCCATCTTCCCACCCCTATTTCATCTCCAGGTCTAAGAAAGCTACTTGTAAAAGGCAAGAAGAGCAATGTTAGAACCATATATTGCCCTGCAGCTTGTATGTCATTAATATAGAGTTGGAAAACTGATTGACTAAGGTCCCAGATAGAGACCTCAATTCATCTTTAATAAAACAGTGATCCAGACACAAAATGAAATCTGTAGGATATCTATATAGAAAAGGTAGCAGGTTCCTGATCTCATTTCCACAGACTTGTGTATCTTGATAATGTTGAATTGCTTTCCTTGCCTTTATTCCATAGTTCTCACCCACATAAACTTTGGGTGCATATGTATGTTTGGTGACACATGATTTAATTCTTCTCCATAAAAGACACGCACACAACACAATCACACTTCACATGGGGGCTGTGGGAAAAAGATCCCTTATGTGCTAATGTTCTATGAGGAGGGAAGTTCTTTTGTACAGAATGTCGTTCAGGGCCATGATCTGCTTGGACTGATGCAGCTTAGCTGAGGAGCTAATCCATCACCTCAATAAATATCTGGCTTCTGTAACTGGACCCCCCTATTGGTGATTTTTACCTGGAGGCCTTGCTCTCGGCCCACTTGCCTCTTCTCCTCCTCATCTGCTTTATTCCCAATGAGGATCTTCTGGACTCCATCTGGAGCATACTGGAAAGGATGTGAGAGTCTTTAGTCGTTTGTCGTTTCCCATCTGCACAGCTCTGTAAGAGCTGAGCTGAAAAGTACTGCTTGTTTTTATTTATTGCTGTTTCTGTGCTTTGCATACAAAGGAGAATAATCACAGGAGCAGTTACTTTTGTCTCTCAGGATTAAAAAAGCACCATCTGGTATATTCTTCATCTCATAATCATTTCAACTTGCCTTGTAAGGAATGGGCTTCAGAGACTCAGAATATAACTGAGCCTCCAGAAAATTAGCCAAATGCATGAGCACCCAGATCTAATTCCCTGCACCACGCTACATATCATTTCCTTCATCCCAAATTGATTAAATTTTCCCTTAAGTTCATTCAAAAGGCAGCAAATTATTTCAGTGAAGGGGGACCAGAATATAAAAGGTATCCCAAGTTAACATCTACAGTTCACTGATCTGATACAACAGGGTGAGAATTATGTGGCCAATCCTGAGGGAAAGTGGAAAATGTATTACTAGCTATGGCTTGTATACCTTTTAAGGGTGAGCAAGGCTTCTTCAACGATAAGTCAGAACATCCCTCTGTGCAGAAACAGTACAGCCATTTAGCCACAGCATCCCCTCTAACACTTCAACAAACCTCCCCCAGTAAATTTGCAAACAGCAAGGAAATGCTTCTGCTTACCTCATCCACATCGCTGGCCCATTTCATTATGTGCTGATATGAGCGCTCACTGCTAATGTCGTAAACCAAAAATATCCCCTGGAAAGAGAACCAGGTAAGGGAGAAAAAGAAATGTAGGTATCGCATAAGTGAAAAGGAAAAGCCTTTACTCAGAGGAAAACAGATTTACTATTAGGTCACACCCTAATATTCTTCCCAAGAAAGAAGCACAAGAAAGCATTTGGGGAATGATACATTTAATGTAGACGGTAACGGAGCCAGTTTGGCGTAGTGGTGAAGGCACTGGGAGTCAGTGAGTTCTAGTCCTGCTTTAGGCACGAAGCCAGCTGGGTGTCCTTCAGCCAGTCACTCTCTCTCAGCCCTCGGAAGCAGACAATGGCAAACCACTTCTGAAAAACCTTGCCAAGAAAACTGCAGAGACTAGTCCAGGCAGTTGTCAGGAGTCAACACTGACTCAAAGACGTGCACACATGCACCCACACACACTTAATGTTGTCTGGCTGTCCTTTCAATACATTAGATGGGAAGTGCAGGAAGATATTTGCCTGTATACAGCATTAGGGACTGGACGGGGTAGAAAAATAGTCATTGATATGTATTTCTCAAGGCCACTGTGGCATCTCCCAAACCTTCCCCAGTTCCTCTCAGCCTCTCTCCTAACATTCTAATATCATACATGCTGTTAATTTGTGGTGAGGAAAAATAAAAACTAGTCTGGTTGGCTACAGAAATCCCCGGAGCCTGTTCTGAGGCTACCCTGGCACTCCAGGGGCATCACACTGGCGGGGAGGAGGAAGACCACAGAGCTGGAAGGCAGGCAGTGGGGAGTTCCCAGCAAAGGGAAACTCTGTCTCAGAAATGCAAAATGAAAGTGTAAATGCTGGGGTGTAATCCCAACCCAAACAGGTTTTTCTGTTTTTGGTTTTTAGGACTTTGTTTTATTGTTTGCATATTTTGTTTTTATCCTTGGGTTGCGAGCCACCCAGAGTTTGGTTTAAGATGGGCAGCCATATAAATGTTTTAAATAAATAATAAATACATCCAAAACAGTGCAAAGCCCCAGGTGGAAAGCTCTCTATCTCCCTTTGGGAGAATGAATCACAGAGTAGGAAGGAGCTTGGGAAACCATCACATCCAATCACTTGCTCCATGCGGGTGATCCAGAACTACAGGCTCCTACAGTTTTCCAGCCAGGAATGACAGAACCAGCCACACTGTTCTCACCTCTACGAGGACCATTTTCACCAAACAGGATGAAGGGTGAGTGGTTCTCCCAAACTGGATGGACTCTTGTCCATCATCTTCCTGTCTCTTGATTCAATTTACTATATTTAACACTGGGATCTTTTCTTCATCCCAAAGCTGACTATTGTCAACATTTGTCATAAGGAGATACAGTAATCCCCAGTCCACCCAATCTGGTGATCCCCCCTGCATTTCAAAAAAAATCTGGTTGCATTTGTGTTGGCAAACCTTATAAACAGAGAAATTACAATGAATACTGCAAAAGTTTCTCTTTTTCCCCACAGAATGTTGTATTTTCATCTCTACTTTTAGCCAAAATGTTGTACCTGGGCACGTCTGTAGTACTGTTTAGTGATTGTTTGGTATCGCTCTTGACCTGCAGTGTCCCTGGAACAGAAGCAGATGTTATTATGGCAAGTGGAAACCTCACTTTTCATTGGTAATGCAATATATGGTATGAGGTCAAATCCAGCATCCTACTGATAGAAAGCTCAACCTCAAAACTTCCCCCAGATTTCAGGAACAAGACCCCAGCAGCTCAGCCAAGTTAGGAATAATTTATTATGTTGTTTAATTTATGGCACTTATATGCTGTTCCAAGCCAGTGTGCAAGTAGAATTAAAAAGGGAAAGTTCTATAACAGCAGTAAAAGGATTAAAATATTCAAGCATTGTTTATAAACCTAGTAGTGGCACATTTTTAAAGGCCAAATTAAAGAGATGCTCTGAGCTCTTTTCTGAAACTCTGAGATATTGGGGACTGGTTCCATATCTGAAGGAAGCAAAGTAGTAGAAGAAGGTTGGTTTCAGAGATGTCATAGTATGTTTTAAAACTCCAGGGAGCCAAGAGAGAGAGAGCTGAAAGGAAGCACCAGATGGAAGGCATGTTATATCTTTACAAAGCTTTATGAATGCATCCTTCCTACCCACTTCAAATTCTTCTCAAAAGTAAGAAATCTGTATGCATACAGCTTTACATAACTTCTTTCTGTTTTCAAATTCTAAAAGACGAATGTTCTTGAGAAACCAACAGGCTTGAAGAACAGAGAGAAGGGTACGTGTAAGTACATACAGAGAAGCAGTGGTGCTGGCCCAAGGACTGGAGCAACCTGGGTCCCAGTCCCAATCAGGGTTGGAGTACACTGGGAGGCCCAGGGCCAGCTGTCCTCTTTCACCCTGACCCCGCCGAAGAGAAGGAGGGGGAGGGATATGCAGACTGCCAGACTAGCTTGAGGGAAAAGGCGGGCAAAGAGAAGTAATCAGCTACAGGCATAGTTTGACCACTCTGGTTTTAAGTCTGCCTGAAATGCTGGTGATGTATTTCTGAGCTTTAATTTTCAAATATCAATGGCCAGAATCTTATCTTATCTTATTTATTTATTTAAATTTATATAGCTGCTCATTTCAAACATATCACTCTGGGAGGCTCACAGCAATTCATAAACAACATAAAAAACCCCACCAAAAACAATACAAAAACACAGGTATAAAAACCATATGAGGAGTTAATGGGGCACAAGCAGGGATGGAGAGGAACTGAAATGAAAGCATAAATAAGCAATTAAACACACCAGCCAATGCCAACCTTCTGCGTATTGTGTCAAATACATTTGGTGCTTATTCCAGAATAGGACGACACTTCTATGTTCGCTTATTAAGGAATAAGGGCTTTAGGTTTCTGGGTAAATATGCTTCAAAACTGCACTGTAAGAACAAGCTCTTTTAACTGCCTCCTATTTACCATGTATTGTCTATCCATGGAAAAAAAATGCTCACGGTCGTGTGCAGCACTATACAATGCAAATTATATTCAAGAGCCATTCCAACTTTGCCTAACAGGGTCACGTGGATAAATGTATACTTATTGCCATCATATTGTCAAAAAGTGCTTAACGTATCTACATTTAAACATGGAAGTCCTTGCCTACATTTCATATACAGTACTGTACACAAAAAAAGAAGAGAGAAGGGGACAGGGAAGGAAAATGAAGTAAATTAATATATTAGTGAGTCTTCGGTAACACTGGTTAAATAGACAACTGGACCAAAGAGCAATTGCCACAGGTGAACCAACAGACTGCCTATTATCCCACCTCTTTCTCTGAATTGTGTAAAATTAGAGATCAGGCATGATTTCCAACTGTATCCATTCTTCATCCTGCCAGCAGAGGCCAAAGCCATTTAGTTGCCCAGCAGCATAAAGACAGAAAAGGGCAGTGGAAGAGTTCAAACAGCTGGTGTCTACTGATTATCTTTCTGCTTTTATAGCCTTTCTTATATCTGATCTGGACTCTGGCTTAAAACTGGCCACAATTAATATTTTTACAAGGTGTGAATTCCCTGTCCATGCATCTGAGAATATACTGCAGACCAGGTTTCAGTTTGAGAAGCATGTGTGACCTGGCTGCCCCCTGCTGGATAGATTTAATTGTACCCCTATTAAAAACAATCATAGAAAATAAATGCCCCTTTCATGTCATAAATGAACAATGAGGCACCCACATTCCATTTTAACAGGGCATTACTCATTGCCTCTCCTCTTTAAGCTGTCAACACCTGCAATTTTCATTAGGAAAAAGGCACAGCCAAATCCCAGTTTAGACTGGGGCCACTGTGGGATCAAAGGATTAAGTCCCTCAGTCCCATGGTCAGGAGATCTCTTCTTGCATCCTTCAGAGCATCGTGGAGAAAGAGAAGGGAAGCTGAGGACAACCCTCATCCCAGACGGGATGAAGGGAGAGGATGTGGGCAGAGAAGAAGTGCAGCAAGGTCTGCCTGCCCCATCAGCTTTGGCTCTGGCCCAACCCAGAACAGGCTTTCAGCCCCAGTATTCTGCAACCTTCTGCCAAAGAGTTGATCTCCCAACCCTACACCAATGGCTTAACAGCTGAGCTCTCACCGTAAACACCCAGTAAAAGCATGATGATATCAACTGTGCCATGAAGCCGTAGTGGAAATAATGGGAATGATGTGGTATGTGTCAGTTGCATCATGACATACAGCACATCAGTTGCACAATGCATGACTTGCTTCACTGCAGATACCTGTGCCTATCTCCAAGGAATATCTGAGTTTTATTGAACCTCTTTACTTGAAGGTGTTCAATACAGAATATTAATTCCTTACTGCTACTAGTAATTTAAAAAGCTCATGATTTGCAAAGTGCTTTACACTTGTATATATATGATTACTTTCTAACTACTCTTTATCTTAGATCATAGTCATTGTTATTTTATACTGAAATGTGTAACTTGTCTAAGATCACTCAATTAATCCATAACAAAGAAAAACCATAATACCTGGATCACTTACCAAATCTGTATTCGGACCTTAATTCCATCTACTTCTATAGTCTTCATTTTAAAATCAACTCCTATGAACAATAAAATAAAATCACATGAAGTGCAAATGGTGATCCTAGCAATTATCCAATATATTTTGCTGTATGAAATTAAATTACGCTTAGAATATTAAAGCAGAGACATACGTCAAGTCCTGTAAGTCTGACAAACTCAGGATCAAGAACTACCTGGATTTCTGAAGAGATCTTTATTGCTAGTAGGATAAAATAACAGAATCTTGAAAGCTTGTCAAAGCAATTCTCCAGATCAACTTATACCTAGCATAATCAAGACAGAGTTATTCTGAGTCTCTTTCTCCCTCCCTGGACTAAGATTTTTTTTTTCTACAATGGTCCAATTCCCTCCTGTAAATATTTTGCTCCTTCCTCTATATTTCCAGTTCTCTTAGACATTCCATTATAATTCTTCTCTATATTTGTTCTTTTTTCACAAACCCCCATTGCTTGAGCACAAGAAGTTGACCTACTTGTTTACAAAATTAATCCCATACTGTATTTATATTCAAACATCCAGACATACAGTTTAAGTCAACATTGTGATGATGCAATCTATCCTTTTTCTGCTGAAATTCTTCCTAGTTGCAACATGTTGACCGATCTATCCTTGGTCTTCTTAGTACTTGAAATATCTGTGAGCATTCCATAACATCTCAGTAGCAGAGCCAACAATTCATTTCAGTCAACTAAAGTTGAAGTTCTCATAAGCAATAATTGATGATAAAAGACTATGTCCTGTGTTACTCTTCAGGGATTATTTGGCATTGATCCCATCAATCTCTGTCAAAGAACCTGGGTCCCACAAGAAACAGAAAGGCATGAAAATGTTAAGTGTCTTAACATTCTCCTAAGGGGCTACTCACAAATACAAACAAGCAGTATCAAGAAATAATAATGGATGGTGCAGAAGTTCAATTGGTGCTCCCTTTCTGTCTCTAAATTGTTAAGCACATAAACCAGCAGGATATAAATCTCTCCTATTGAATTTTTACCTGGTAGGCAGCTTCTAAAGTCACCCAGGAAAAGAGAAATTCTCAATAAGCCTTTATGAAGTGCTCAAAACTGCCCTACAGGATGGGAAAGGACATCTCAGTTGCTGTTTCTAACAAAGCTTGCCTGGCCAAACTAGGATCAGGGCCAATGGCAAGGTCTGCCCTCCCTCTGTGGAGGTTAGGAAAGGTGAAGCGCAATTGGTTAGATATAGGGCACCCTGACAAATTGCTGCACAAGATGGAGGAGCATCTCTCATCTTTTCTGGTGGCTTCAGTGCTTTCAGAGTTGCATTAACTTTAATGAATTGATTCCTTAAAACAGTGGCATCTTTTTTTCAAGCATGTTGCCAAACTCTGCTTGAGACCTGTATCTTCTTTTGCTTGCAATGTAAAGTGTAGAAGTGTGGGAGTCCTGAAGGAAAGGAACTTTATTTGTAGCCCTTTAAATGGCCTTCATTCTAGCTGTAACATAAGAAACTGTGTGGTAGTTAAGCCCAGAAAGAGAACCGTAATGCAACAAGACTAACATTCTAAGTAGAGTAGGAGACAGGCTCATGTAAGTCCAATCAAAGTGGTCAAAATCTCTGGAAGCTTCTGCAGCATTAAGCTAAATGGACTGATGGGGTGACTTGGGTAAAGCAATTTCTGGTATCTACCCACAACTTTTAACTTGTGATAACTAGACACTGAATTGAAAGAAGCAATAGAATTCAAGTTACTATAAAATGATCACTTTGGGCTGACTAGGCTAAAGAATAGCTATATTCTTCAGAAGAAACTTCCTGATTCTAGATTAAATATATTGTCTTCTTAGAAGATCATACAGTTCTTTGTTTGTGACTCATAAATTGCATTCGATTCATCAGGAACAAAGCGTTTTGCACTCCAGAAGCCTTATTTTGCAAACTTTCTACAGTTGCACAAATGACATTTTCGTTTTCAGGGTACAAGTGAGGATTCTGGGTTTATATCACTGAGTGGGAGAACAATTCTGTAAATGGCTCATTGTGGAAGAAATTATACCTGCAAGAATGGAAAGTTCTTATTGCAAAACTATTCATACCTACAGGTACTCGGCTAAAGTTGTCTGTGGTCAGAATTTTACATTCTAACCAATCCTGGGAGCAGAACAGGCTTTTCAAGAGAGGCAACACACCAGTAATTTCACCCCCGTGACTCTGCTAATCTTCCATCTCAGCAATTCAGGAAATAGATAAGTGGGGCCTGAAAGTCTAGCCAGGCAATAATCTTCTCTACTTCTTGAAAAACTGCACTATATATGTTTTTTCCAATAGAGATACTCATCCCCAAGCTGGAGTCCTCCAAATGGATGGAACTTCAACTCTCATAATGCTGATCCCACATGATCTTTGGCTATTGTGGCTCCATTATGGGAATAAAAGTTCAGCTCACCTAGAGGTCATCAGTGTTAGGAAACTACTACATGGAGAGACTCTCAATGTAAGAAAAAATGTGGATACCATTATGAACAAGCTGGCAAGAGTGCATTTTGCTGCAAGCCTACCAAAGCAGTATCAGAATACATCTTTCCATCCCAGCTAATGGCTTTTAAAAAAGAACAATGAATGAGACAAGACCCCACACATATCAAAATGTCTCACAGCAGTTTAAAGACCAATACAATTATTATGGTATCATTTTTTGCAGACTACAGTTTATCATTAGGGGAAGGGGCACATTTATTACTGCTATTGCTATACAAGTTTACAATAGCAGCTTAGGCAAATCCTTGGTGAATTTAGAATGACATCTTCTACTATACCAAAGAAGATTCTACAAAATATGATTATCTGTGTGCAACACTAGGGGGAAAATATCTCTTACAAGGAAGGAAGGAAGGAAGGAAGGAAGGAAGGAAGGAAGGAAGGAAGGAAGGAAGGAAGGAAGGAAGGAAGGAAGGAAGGAAGACAAGGCAGCCAGATTTGTTTCCAAGCAAGAGGAGAAAACAGGTAACTAATGCGCTGTGATAGTTGCTAAATTTTCTGGTTTACAACTGGCATGACCTAAAGAAGCTGCCTTTTTCATTATAGGATTAGCACTTAATTCATAACAATTTGCTGCTCTGCAGACATAGGTTGTAGCACACCCTCATTGCTGAGGGGGCCCCTTTCTTATTTTTCTTTTCTCCGAATAAAGCCTAACCCATGAACCCAGGGGTAAAAGCGGAAGGATCTACTTCTTTTGCTGCCATCACCAAACCTTTTTCCTGGTCTGGGAATTCTTTTGTTTTTCTCCTCCCCCCCCCCCCCCCAAATCTGATGGGACTAGGTGGAACGTAGGGAAGACATGGAACAGCAGAGTCCCTTTGTTAATGTTTAAAGAAAGAATTAAACGAACTTTTATTAAATAGCTTAAAATGGGCTACAAACAGGCTCCTTTAATCTTACAACAATCCATAGTCTGTCATTCCTTGCTTTCTCTGGCACTAAATTTTTTTTTTTTTTAATCTGCGCTCAGTCATTACTGACTCTACAGTGACTGCTTGGACGAGTCCTTGCAGTTTTCAAGGCAAGTGTTTCGGAAGTGGTTTGCCAGAGCCTCCTTCCTAGAGCAGAGCCCAGCTGGCGAGCGCAGGAGGCGGGGTTTCCGTTGCTTCGCGCCCTTTTCGGGCGAGTGCGGTTTCGTGCTTACCGGCAACTGGTCCCGTCTCTCTGTGCAAGGCGCTGCCAGCTTTTTTCCTCCCACCGGAGTGAGAGTACCCATTTATCTACTCACGTGAGTTTTCGACCTGTTGGGTTGACAGGAGCTGGGGAGGAAACAGGAGCTCACCCTGTTAATGCGAAGGCTGGACTCGAACCGCCGAAGCGACAGCCATTTCTGGCCGGCAACTTTCAGCGTCATTAAGCCGCTGCGCCACCGCGTCCCCCGGCACTAAATATATACTCATAATAATTGAGTTTCTTAGGGCTACAACTCTGAGCTTCCCTCAGACTTGCCTTCCACCCACACCTCCCAAATTTCTCTCGCCTCAGTTCCTCAGTGCTTCTACAGGATTTGTTCCTGAATTATAGCAGTGGCTGAAATGTCTTGGGTTATAAATTCTTAGATTTCTTGTGAGCTTGCCTAAGTGGTTCCAGTCCTGCCTATCGAGTGAACACAGCTGCTGCCTCTGATAGTGGCCATCAGGACCATTAGCAACTTATGAATTCAGTTGTTTAATGGTATCAATTTTTTAAATGAGCACAATGAGAATTACATTCAACATTATTTTAAATATGGTTCTACCATATTTTTTTCAAGAAAATCATTAAATCAGGGCCACATATGCCTCATGAATGCAAAAATCTCCAAACTTTTTGCAATGTAAATCCAATTAAATCAAATGTAGTTTTTGTCCTACTCCACCAGCTAAGTTTTAGAATCTTATCCCCAGCACCCAACTTCAAGGCAAAATGTGGCCCTTAACCCTGAAAACGTTCTGTACTTTACTTTTAGTAACTTTATTCCCTAAGCTCATTCTTCTTTCCCTGCAGTTCTGGATTATGTCTAAAGGGGACAGAGATAAGTTAGGGTAGAAATAGGTTCTTATAATGGTGGGAATGGAACATATGGCACTTGGGACAACACACCATTAAGATGAGTGTGTGCATGTGTAGGAGGGGTTAGATTTATTTTGCTTTTGGTAGGGCTAGGTTTTACATCTGTGAATAGTGGGTGGGTGGTAGATGAAGTGAGGTGTGAGTGGTGATCATGGCCTCAGAAATGTGGCTCTGGGAATAGTTGGAGGAGAACAAGGCACTGGATGAGAGAAAGAAAATGGAACTGTTCTTCATAGGATTTATCATCAAAGCCCCTCATCACCTTAGTCACTTTTCTTTGCACTCCTCCTAGTTCCTCTACTTTTTTATATTAAGGCTACCAAAACTGGACAGAGATTCCAGATGAGGTCTGACCAGAACAGTATAGAGTGGAATTATCACTTCCCATGAACCATTATACCTCTGTTGATGCAGCCCAAGATTGTATTGGCTCTTTGGCAGCTGCAGCACACAGCTAGCTCATGCTTCATCTGTGGGTCACTCAGGTCCTTTTCAAAAGCACTACTGAGAAATCAAGTATTGCTTATCTTGTACTGTGCATTTGGTTTTCTTACCTAAGTGCAGAACTCTATTCTATGCATGCTATCCCTACTAAGTCTGTTGCTTAAAGTACTTTTTTATGCTAGAGATGTATTGTAAAGAAATAGAAAGCAAGGGGAATTTCATCTCACCCTGCACTGTGGTTACATTTCTTACAATAATTGATAATTGGATTGTATCCATTCTTACTGCCCAGAAAGTTAAATACAGAAGTATTCACCTCTTTAGCTTAAGGCTTTATCAACAGGAAACTGTAGCCAATATGTCATCACTTTCAGTACATTCCTTAGTGACTTTAACACTTCTATAAATCTCTGGCTTCTTAGTTGTAATAAAGACACATTCAGTTCACACATCATGTTAAGACATGGTTGGCTTATCCAGTGGGTGATTCATGCAATACACTATAAACGGGGTGAGAAGGGAGTCTGTCTTTCAGAACTGAGTCCCATCATACCTCTTTTAGCATCTGGGTGTAGCAATGCAAGGAAGACCACTTTGGATTTTAAAGTTAAGTTGACTTTTCTTGATATAAGAAATGACTGAAGAAAAGTGCTACTGTATTGCTTTTCTGAGTTATGTATTTGGTTATATACATTTTATAAATAAATAAATCAATAAATCAAGGGGATTATAACGATCACCCCATTTCTCCCCACCCACACAGCAGCCTCTAACTTCCCCATCCCTTATCAAGCTGAAACCATGCCAAATATAAGCATTCAGGTGCTTTCCAAATGTTTAGAGCAGCAGCTCTTACAGTTCCTGGTAACTATGCAGCCAGGGAACATATGTCCGAAGCAACCAGGGTTATTGGTTGCCTACCTCCAGCACTTATGAACAAGCAAAAGATGCATCCAAAGGAAGCTCCTTGGCTTGCCTTGATCAAAAGCTGAATGAGAAGAAGCCTCACAAACCAAAACCATCTAGAGGACTCACTGATGAAGGTTCCAGGGACTGAAGGTTTTACTTGGAACACTACAGCCACTGTTACCTTTAGATGAGATTGCCAGTGGACTCTTCCATTGCTTCATACCCTAGATCTTACTTTTTTTTCCTTCTGCCACTGAAGATCATGGTGAGAAGGGATGGGAGCACAGGGGTTTCATCTGCCAAACCAGCTTCTACTCAAGGGCTTCCAATGAGTCCTAATCAACCAAATAATTAATGGTCACCATTTCCGGTGACTTATACTGATATGTCTATGAGCTTCAATAGCTGCCATGGGTGGCCAACCAGCCCTCAGACTTCTGACAGGAGCTGTCTGTCCCTTTCATGGAACTCTGCTGCTTCAGAGAGAAAAAGGCAGCTATCAGAAAGACGGAAAACGGGTTGTGCCATCACTTGTAGCTCTGGTCTTATCCATCTTCCCCTTTGGTCCACGTATGTCACCCCCAGCAGAACAGCCCTGAGGAAATGCAGCCTTCAACAGAGAAGTGGCTGCTCCCCCTCCCACCTAAGGGTTCAATCTATGGGGCAGCCTCTTCAGAAGAACCACCCAAAACACTTGGAAAAGGGACTTCTTTCCTCAGGATCAGCATGAGCATCCCTGTGAAAGTCCGTAAGCAAAGAGCTATTTTCTGTTGCTTGTTTTCTCCCCCCCAGCCCCCGCCTTCCACATCTGACTCATGGATGTATGCCTTCCTCATGCTTTTACAACACTGACGTCGTGTTTATTTTCACCTTAGAGGTGAGCTGGCATTACTGCACCCAACAGCAGCAGCAGCAGCAGCAGCAGCAGCCGCCCGCAACTCAAGATCCAGGACGCTGATTGACTAAAACCGGCTCCCTGCAACTGAAGGCACCACTAGCAGGCCTAGCATGGAGGGAGCATCGAACAGGTAATCGGAACTCCAGGCACTGAGAAAGCAGGACTGGGGGGCGGGGGGATTCTTCAGCCTCTAAGCGTGGCGGGCGGCTCTGCCTCGGGAGCCGGATTCCCAGGTTTTGAAGTCTCCCCCTCCCCGTTCCAGGTTATCAGAAGCGGCGGTGCAGATACGTTCGCGGCTTAACCCGCGCCAAAGACGCAATGGCTTGACGCTAGATGCAACCCGCCCGCCCCCCGCCGCTCACGAAATCCCTGGAAGAGCAGCCGTCAAGCCTCAACCATCTCCCGTCCCCAAGACAGGGCATACAGCACGGCGGACAGGCAGCGCAGGCTCCCTCCCGCTCGGCCCTCTGGACGCCTTTGTCTCCTGTTTCAGATGGACGGAGGTGGCAGAGAGGCTACCACGTCCCGTCCAGCAGGGATCCCTCTTCTTCCCCGCCCCCCCCATACCGATGGTGGAGATGTGCGAAGGGTGGAACTCGTTGTCGGTGAAGCGGCACAGCAAGCAGGTCTTGCCCACGCCGGAGTCCCCGATGAGCAGCAGGCGAAAGAGCACGTCGTATTGCTTGGCCATGGCGGGGGCCGGTCCGGCTTCAGCCCCGCGCTGCGCCGGCTGCCATCCCAGCCGAGCGCCTTCCGCTCCCGGCGTCTATTGGTCTGGGGCGGCGGTAGCCCCAGCAGCGCGAGCGAGCAGGCGGGAAAGCTGGCGCTGCAGGAAGCGGGGGGGGGGGGGGCGACAGAGCGCCAGCAGCAGCGCCTCTTCGATCACTTAGATCCACTAGGAGGAAATCCAAATGGGTGAAATTGGAGGCGATTGGTGGCGCCGCCGGCAGAAAACTACCTCTCCTCCAAGCGCGGCTAGCGGGGAGGAGTGGAAGGCGCTGCTGCTGCTCCTATTGGAGGCTGTAGGTGACACAGGAACCCACGCAGGGAGCGCTTCGGGCGCGCAGAACTGGGACGCAGCCCGCGCGCCCGGCTTCGAGATCCGGCTATGCGAGCGCGCTGCCTTTGCCCCGCGTGCTGACGACCCGTGAAAAAGGCGGGGAATGAAGGAAGGCGGGGGCCGGGAACGTCAGCTGGGCGGAGTTTTATGCCGCTCGCTGCCTTAATAGACAAGGAATGGCGTGGAAGGGGAACGGTGGGTAGTAGCTAGCACGCTGGTTGAGTAAGATTACGTGCCAGTTGAAATAAAGATTGGTAGAGCAAAGGTAACAAAAAGGAAACTCACTTTAATAACAGGATGCCTGCAAATTCTGAGGCTGCGGTCCTAAACCTGCTTTTCTGGAACTAGGTCCCATTTGAATGAATATTCTGGATGTTAGGAAAAATATTTGTTCACCATATATTTGGCTAAGATTATGCATTTTAATGCTCAAAATTCTTTTGAGCAGAGAGCGACACAGTTCTAGAGCCATTGAAAGGATATATCTGGGCTGCAATTATATCTGGGTTGCAGCAATTCAGACCACCACTAGATGGTACCAGATGGGCGAAAATGTGTTTGGAAACTGGTTCAGTTTCGTTGTCTGAACCCTGACAATTCATATTGTGCAAACCCAGATAACTGGGTTAATTGAGAAAATCATGGTTTGATGAATTATGGGGAGTATCCTATGTAAACACCCTCAGGTATGCTGTCCAAATATTTTCATACTGCATTAAGCATTAAAGAACAAACAGCAAAATACAAATAGGTGTATGGATATAGTGGAAGCAAAAATGGTTTGCAAGGATAGAAAGGCATAGAGAAATGCAGTGAATAATATTAGTGTAAAACTAGATTTAAATTTCCCTTTCTTTCTTTCCTTCTTTCCTTCCATTTCTTTTGCTTATTCCTAACCCCTGTTATTTCTATTTTTTTTGCAATTTGAATAGTATGGCTTATGCCAAAAGCTAATAATCCAATGGGTACAATATATGTACAGTGTATATTTGCATGACTGGTGCCATTAGTTCTTGGTGGTGCAAGCAGGGGAAATAAAAACCCAAATTCTGGTTCATGTATATTTAATAGTGTGTGTCAATTCACAAATGGCAATGTAAGAGTTCAAAATTTTAACCACTTGTAGGCTATGCCATGGATTAGTGTGAAATGGCCCCAGTCCTGCTACAGTATGTTGATTTCTCTCCCCCTGCCCCCATGTCTTTGTAACTTCTGGGGAATTTGAGGGGGTAGTGATGCTGAAAATCATTACTAAATTATTTCATGCAGCAAGGTGAAGGTGTGAATTGGACCTATTGCCTCAATGTGGTGGAGGCCTCTTTGAAAGTGTCTGCCTATGCTTGTATTACCATTATAGTGAAATCCTTATCTGAATGCAGAAAGAAAAGACAATACTTAATATCCAGTATTAAGGAGAAAAACGTTGAGGTAAAATGGGCCAGGGAGAAATATGTTCAGTGGCTATAAATATTGTCTTTTGGAGAACAAGGAAAAACAAAGAACAGGAAAGGAATGGAGTAAGAGACTATATTTGGAACCTTGAAAAGAAGGTTCTACTTATAGAATTATGTCATAGAAATACAAGTGTCTGATAGGTTCTGTATAACATGGAAGACATTCCCAGCCATGATGATAGAAGGGGAGTGAGAAGAGAAAGTAAACCATTTTTTACATTAATAGGTGTGCTATGATATCTTAATTGCAGCCCCAGTTAACCTTAACCATATTTATTCAAAAGCTCGTGTTGAGTACAAGATTTGTACCCTTAAGACTGTGATTTTAAGGTCTGTTTATCCATTTGTTAAATCTTACCTATGAGTTTCTGACATTTTATGCTTTATGTACATTGGAAACCTAGTTACAGATGTTCTGGGACTGGCTAGAACAGATATTTCTGTTACAATACTTTTACTGTTGTTGATTCCTTTTTAAGATTTCCTTATCTTTTTGACCTATTATATGCTTGTTAGGTACAGCTTATATGTGGTTGTCTTTGTGCCATTCTCTGAGAATGGTTATGATCACACAATTTACACATAGTTAACTTAACCACTGCTTTCTTAATCAATTTTTGTTTGTCCAGAACTAATAACATGGTCATGGTTTGCCACAACTCACCAGATCAAAGTGTGGTTGGCTAGTTTGTGGTTTACTTTGCACTAAGCCATAATTGTGATTTGTGTAAACCCAGCCAATTATGACTTATTCAACAGACCGTAATTAAAAGCACACCAAATACATACATGTTCATACTAAGGCAATCCAAGTTAAAGTATCTAGTACTAATTTGAACATTTATTTATTCTATTTTTTTCCCCTGATCAACAATATTAGTTGATTACTCTTTGGGTACTATATGTAATGATCGGTATGAACTCAGTCAACATATACTGTTGAGTCAAGCTTAAGCTTAGCCTCTTGGGTAAAACTGAACTTTTTAGAACCAGGAAAAGTGCTAAGTAGGAACTTAAAAATAGTAAAGAAGCCTGTTTCTTGCTAGGAGAAGGTGGTTAACGCTTTGCTTGAAATATACTGACTTGGCCACTGTTGGAAATATAATGCTAGAGGAGGTAGATTTGATTCCATTTAATTTATTTTGGATCTTATCTTCTTTGCAGCAAGGGCTGGAGAACAGTTGCTCAAAACATATGGTTGACATTAATACTTTGAAATTGAATGATTTCGTTGTCCCTGATATAAAACTGGCTATTGGAACATACTATACGCAGCACACTGGGTAGCGTGCTGCTTCTGACAGTGTGACAACCTCCCTCAGATCAGCTGTAGTTTTTCATACATAGCCATAAATGTTATAGTTAGGCATGTGCAATTACAGGATCATGATGTAGTGGCAAAGTGTTAGATTAAGAATTTGATTGGGTTTATGGCTTAAGTATGGTTGACTGGATAAACCACAATTAGCTGGGTTCACACAACATGCTAATGCAAAATCAAGCCATGTTATTGCATGGTATGATATATGAATTCAGCCAATATCTCTTAGCCTAGTTCACCTGATAATTTTGAAACAGTTATAAAATGGGGAAAGAAGTGGGAGAAACAAGCTTGCTGCCTTGAGCTTCTGGAAGAATGGCAGGATGTAAATGTAGTAAGTACTGTATATAAAATATATGGAAAAAAATATGTTCAAGGAGGAGTTACAAGATCCCAAGTGGTGGCACCTGAAAGGCTAACTGGTTTTATTATGTCACAAACTTTCCTTAGGCATTTTATCAGAGTAGAGAGCAATAAATTTAAGTGTGAATGAAATACAGTATTCAGTGATGTAGTTAGGGAACTTCCATCTTCAGATTTAATGGATTTTTCCTCTCCCCTTTTAGAAAGTAGTGTGCATTGCTTCCCTTCAGATTTATTTACTCCCCCCCTTTTTTTGTTTTTTAAAAAAGCAGGTTCATATGTTACTCCAGTTGGAGCAATTTACATTCTTAATTCCAGTAATAGGATTGAAACAATATACAATCAATATAACAAATTGCTTCCCACTCAAGGAACAAAAAAATAAGCCAAATAAAAACGACTCTCTTCTTAGGAAGAAAACAGAACACCAGATCCTAAAACCTCCCCGAAAAAGCCAAATTTTTAACACTTTTTGAAGGTCCAGAGGGATTGGGACCAACCTGAATTTGGGGAGAATGCTGTTCCAGAGAAGATTGTGGTGGCTGAGAAGGCCCACCCTTGTGGTCCCTGCAGATGACACTCCCTGGGTGTAGGGAGCCTTTCCTTCAAGAGTAAATGGTCCCACAGATACCCAGGGCCTGAACTATTTAGGTCTTCAGAGGTAACAATCAACACCTTGAATTACATCTAGAAGTCTACTAGTGGTAACAAATGCAGGTGTTAAAATAGTGGGCATACTGGTGCCTGTAACTACTTGAGCAGCTGCATTCTGTACCAAATCTAGCCCTGGGTCTTCAAGGGGAGTTCCATATACAACACATTGCAATAGTCCAAACAAGAGGTGACCAAGGCATGAGGGACAGAAAGGATTGCCTTCTAAACAAAGGCTGTAACTGATGCACAAGAGTTCGTAGCCACAGTTGCCATCACTCTTCAGACTGGGACTGAGAGTCCAGAAGGATCTCCAAATCAGTTCTACATGGAGAGGGCCAATCTTATCTAGAACCAAAGATCAGAATGCTTCTGAACCCAAAACTCCTAGTCTGACTGGGAGAGAGACTAAACCTGTTCCTCAGCCTCCAGGGACTGGTACAGAACACTGACCACATCTCCTATTTGCCCCAGCAGTAGTGATGATTTTTTTGTTGGGGGGTGCCTTTGAGTCAGTCTGATGACTACATAGACAAGTCCTTCTTGGCAACATTTTCAGAAGTAATTTGTCATTGTCATTCTAAGGCTGAGAGAGAGTGATTGGCCCAAAGTCAGGCAAGAGTTGAATTTCAATTTCAATTTCCCCATGAGTGCTTTAACCAGTAGACCAAACTGGTTCTCCTGACACTTAACATGTGGATGTTAAATAAGAAAGGCAAGAGCGTTGAGTGGTATGCCCTACGTCTTGACCTCTCCCTGCCCCTCTTCCCCCATGACTGGAACTGACACTTCAGAAAGGAGAACCACAGTAAAACAGTGCCTCCAACCCTTGAAGGTGGTTCAGAAAGATACTGTGACTTTCACTATCTTGATCTCGTGACTGGATTCATGCAACATGCTAAATCAAAATAAAATTAAATTGTTACATAGTATTTATGTGTTAACCTAATCATTGTATCATTCTAAAAGTGCTAAATGCAGCAATCTACAGTGGAAGATGACTTAATCTGCAGGTTACACACTGGGAACCAAGGCTTGGAAGATATTTTTTTTTAATTAAGGTTGTGCAACACTTAGCAAATTTAACACATTTTGCTGTTTGTCATACAGCAAGATGAACATTAGACCCATAATTCTCAGTACATTTTTGTGAGCGTAAGAGTTGTAGGCTAAATGCCAGATGGGCAAATCTACATATTAGCAATGTACAATTCAAGCAATTAACCACTGCCTCATTCCTTAAATAAGGGTAGATGACTGAACTGTAACTCTACTGAGTACAGTAGAGGGTCCAATTCTGTGGAATTGTGAAATAAACCCTTTTGAAGGTGGAGTTTATTTGTAACTAAGCATGCTTGTACTGTAAGTTACAATAATTAGAATAGGACCAGTGTAAGCACTTCCATTCTGGATAGGAAGCTCCTTTGAATCTAACTTACATTGGTTGCTATGGTAAATTTCTGTGACAGCAATCTCACTTCCACTGCAAACAAGAGCATGCTCTGAGATGCTCAGTGTACATAGACTTTATGTAGCTTTCTGGGTCATGTAACATGTCTGCACCAGCACAGAGAAAATACAGAGATAACCAGTTCCTTGTGATTGATAGGCTGCTGAACAAAATACCCCATTCTTACAAGGCTGTTCTGTTCTGTTTCTGAATGACATGTCAGACTGATGAGGAGGAATCAGAATGGGTAAAAATTGCACAATAGGAATAGCTTGCACTTTTGGATAACAAGAAATCTTAACATCTTTATCTGGAGAAAATGGATCTACTTGATATGGTGCCATGGAACTTGAATTTAACCTACTCACTCTTCTCTCTTGTGTGGAAACTCTAGATCATTTGAGTTACTTGTGGAAAAGGGGAATAATAGTAATATGTAACATCTGAAGACTCCCATCTGATAGTGCTAAATAAATCCACACAGAAACCCTAAAACAGCTTTCACTAGCTTGATGTCTTCCAAATATCAATGCCTCTCATTCCCCAGTCAAGTCGGCATCTTTGTGAACTGAAATAAATACATCACAGTGCTTCTGTTTTACTTTCTATATCATTCCTCAGTTTGTAGACAATCTAGCCTGCAGGCTCACAATATTCGGTATTGCCAAATCCCTATACATTTTCAAATTATATATTAAAATACTAATAATACTGAGGTTAGCATTGATGACAATATCTTATTTTGATTTTGAAAAGCCAGCCCTATTTTGCCAAATGATATGCTGTTAGGATTAAATTTAGATGTGACAAAAATAGTCCTGTGGTTGGTTTGCACATCCCATTTGCATATAAAGGATGGATATGTGTGACTGTTTTTTCACACTAAATATGTAAGAACTTTGTCTCTTATCAATACTTCACAGTAGTCATATGAATCTTCTGCAGTAAAACCAAGTCATGTGATATCTTAACTTCTTACAAATTTATTATCACATAAGTACTCAGAAAACTTCTTGGCCACTTCTGTATCATTGCCAATAAAATTACACGGCTGTAACTATGAAGGCAGTGACTGTGGCAGTATCTGGCTGACTTTTCTGGACTCAGAAGTTAAATAGGGTTGGGCCTGGTTAGTATTTGGATAGGAAGCCAGCTGGGAATATTAGCACTGTAGGTTAAACTGAAGTTGAAAAATGTCCCAGAAATCATCAGTGGTAAAGCTCTTCTGTTCGGTTGCCAGGAAAACTGTCTGGACTTATCCATGAAATGATCAGAGTTTGAGTGCAACTTGGAAACTATACCACACAAGATAAATCTTTAGGGACCATTAAAAAACAGTAATCAGGTACAATACTAATGATCACATCACATCGTATTTCTCAACCATATTATCAATACAATGTGATAAGAAACCTCCTGTCTGTTTAATCTTTGATAAATGATGTTAAATCTCCTGATGAATTCTAGTTCAAATGTTTCTTGGTATCTCTGTAATTATTTTTTTCAAGTCAAGGCACATTAAAGTCAGTAACAATGTGTCCTAGGGAGGTGAAATGTTTACCTCCCTAGGCTGTAGGATACTGGCTTTTCTGATATCAGATTTGTGTAAAAAATGGCAATTCTGTCAAATGTCAAATGCAATGGGGCATTGCTGACAATGATGGCATATGAATACATTGGAGGATGAGCAAATATGCTATTCTGTAATATCGTGGTGAAATTGTTAGGTCTTGTAATAGTGCTGCCAGATCATATTCCATTTCTGAAGATACTGGTTCAGGCACTGGCATCTGCCATACATCTTTTTCAGTGAAAAAAGAGTTTATTTGGCTTCTCTGGAATTGTCTTCTCTCTCTCTCTCGTTCATTTAGCACTCCCCCTTTGTCATCCAGTGTTTTTAGATCCTCCAGAGCCGCTTTCCAGCTCCAAATATATTTTATGTTGGGTTTTAATGCTATTAGTGCTATGCTTTCCAGCAACTGTCCATCCATCCTTTCTTCTGGTATCCTTTATTAATTGATTATATTTTGAAAAATAGACACACAAAAATGAGCAGTGTAAGCATTAAAATTCAACAAATAAGCAAACTTGCTCATCCTTCTAGTAACAGTACCTCAGTCTAAGGAAGCAGTTGTCTGCCACAGTTTACATGAAAGAAAAAAGCATAATCTGCTGTCATAAAGCTGGTATCCTCCAGATGTGTTGGGCTTTCATCCTTTCATCCCCTGCCTATGGGAATTATAGTCCAACATATCTGGAAGACACCAGGTTGAGGAAAGCAAGCATACTACACTGAGGATAGAGAGTAATTATTAGTGTCAGTATGTTTTAGTCCCTATAAAATCAGATATATGAAATACAATTCTTGTAACTGTGACAAAATTAAATTTCTATTAGTTTTGACATTTCACTGGAACTCTGTTTCTTCCTCCTCTGAATCAAACAAGATTACCCTATCCTGAAAAAAAAGCTGCTATCTATATGAAATCATTCCCTTGGTCTCACCGTGCCTGAAGACAGGGAACAAGGTGAGTTTGAAGAGCCATAAAACTGGAATTTTACAACTTGAGCATGTGGATTTCTTCCCACGTGCCACCTGTCTACATGGAGAAGATGTATTGCACAACAGCCTGCTTAGACATTTTCAGAAGGCCTAATCTACTTAGCATAATTATTATGCAAGCAAAAGCATGCTTAAACAGCAATTAAATCCTAAGTAATTTGGTTTTTCTTCTCCCTCCTGAAATAAATCAACCTGTGGAGAGGAAGGAAAAACCTCTTCTAATCTAGCTAATATATGGACTCATACTCTATGTTTATACAATGCAGCCTAACCACAAATTGCTTGACCAGGATTTGATGGATAAACCAGTATTTTCTGGGTTTACACAACACACCAAACTATAAGATATAGGTTACAAATCACATTGGCTTAAAATATATTGTATGGATCTTGCATCACACTAAATTAGATTTAATCAGGTTTACTGAATAAAGTATAATTAGCTGGGTTTGCACAGCACACACAACTAAAGTGAAATAAACTATAGTAAAGCTTAGTGTACTGTATGAAGTCGAGTACACTAGGCCATAATATGGTTGGTTTATGTGATGTAAGTCAGTGTGGCTTACTCAAGAAACCGTGGCTTTGTTCAGTGTGCAAATCCATCCAATATTCTCCGTCCCCCTTTTTCATCCAGTCAAAAGCAGAGCGTAGCACATCAGAAAGGAAGAATTTCCATCAGGGTCAAGCAGCCTAGCAGAGTTGCTTGCCGCGTCTAACCTAATCTCCAGGCCCCACTTGAGCGGAGAGATCAAACTACGCGCCACGTGGGGTCGATGGTGAGCCACAGCGCTTCCGCAAGCGCCTCAAAGCAAAGGTCAGCAAAACTGAAGCATAGCTGCGCGTTGAGAGCATTGTCCTCTGCGAGCTGCCGTAGCTGACTTTCAGCTCGCTGCCTCTCGGTCGGATTCGGGTAGCCGGAATCGTGCGGATTGAGCGCTTTCCAGGAGCATGGCGGCTGCGGCGGCGGCGGCAGCAGCTTCCACTCACCACGGCGGCGCCGACAGAAGGCGCCACCGGCGTGGCGGCAGCGGGGACGCGGATCGGGAGCGGCTGGACGATGACGGAGTTCGGACCCTCACTTCGACGGAGCAGGTGGGACTGGACGCCGCCCCCGCGTCTCCTGCAGTGGGACTACAGCTCCCAGGGTGCATTGCGTGCGGCTTCAGGGGACCCGTTGACTTTATCGGTCCGGATCATCATGCCCCGGGGGTCGCTTTCCTCGCGGCGGCTCAGAACTCTCAGTGCCGCGGGGCGTGGCCGCGCGGGCCGTGTGAGTTCACTGCTGGTAGCCTATTGCTTAGGGAAGTTCATGCCATGTGCCATAAGTTGTTTCAAAAGGTCCATTCAATGCTTTCTCCTACTGCGTTTGCCTCGGGGTCAACTGGGCCGTACCAGACACTTGAAACGTAGGGGGCTGGTTTATGGTTCAACACGTGAATTCACCCAGGGTGATTATAGTCTAGTGGATTCTGAGAACCCAGTTAAATCAATAAACCAGTTAGTGTGTTGTGTGAACATATCTCCTATATTAGAATTCGTTGCCTTCTTTCCTAGAAAATCACTTTATAAAATCAGAGAAGAATTGTTTTGTGAAGAAACGGGTGGGAAAAGTTTTGGTGGAAACAAATGTTTAATGCTGAATGTTGTAAACACACACACCCCATTACGCTTTGCTATGTTTTCTGTATCTTTCCCTGTCCTTAAAATTTGCTGTACTTTTTGGATAACTATGTTAGTTTGTTACAATTGTTGTTGTTGTTGTTCAGTCGTTAAGTCGTGTCCGACTCTTCGTGACCCCATGAACCATATTGTGCCAGGCCTTCCTGTCCTTCACTGCCTCCCTGAGTTTGCTCAATTTCATGCTCATTGTTACAATAGAAACATCAAATAATTCATTGATTATGCCTTCAGTTTTAGTGGACCTACCACTTCATAAGGTGCAGACTACATTCATTTCCTTGAGATAGGAATGCCCACTCACACAGAGCAGTATTAGAGGCAGATAGAAATGGTCACAATAAGGACAGAGCAGAATGAAATGTGAAAAATATAGATAGAGACAATTACCTTTGGACAGTGGCCATTAAGATAACATATAGAAGCATACTGTTTTAAAAAAGTGTAACTGATAGAAATTTAGAATGACTGGACAAGAGATTCTAGTTTATTTTCAGCTGGATTATGTCATTTTTTTGTAAAGTATATTTCCATGTTCAGGGTACCTTTCGGGGAATAACATCTAATTTGGGTGATGATATTATAATAGTTCGTTCCTTGAAGACATTTCAGGCTTGGGAATAAAGGGAGTTTGGAGATAATAGTAGAGCATTTATGCTTGGCATATACAAGCTCTCATTCATTTGTAGAATTAAGCAGGGACAGGAAAGGCCTGTAACATCTGGGCTGCTCTTCGGTGCTGATTAGTAGACTTAACTTTCACTAACCTAGCACCACCAGATGTTTTGGAACTGCAAATCAGGGGAATGCAATTCTTACCCACCTAGGAACTACCAGGCTGAGCAAAGGTATGCTAGTGTGATGGAATGGAATTATGAAGGCCAGACTCAGGGAGGGAAGCATCCTCTTATCTCTTCCCCGCCCTTCAGGAGACAAAAGAGGATGCTTCCCTCCCTAAGTCTGGCCTTCATAATTCCATTCCATCACAGTTAGAGAGAAAGTCAGTGTAACTTGATGTAAATTGGCTCATGCTTTTTAAGTAAGAAATATGTTAAGAATCTGAGTTGGTAGATCTGATTCCTAGTATTATTTCTGTATTAACCCCAAAGAAGAAGTCCCTGAATTTAAGATGATTCTCCCCACAAAAAAAGAAAGGATTAGGGAGCAAAAGTTATATGCTTACCATATTCTCTGCAAATTTAAAATTATTCTGCCATTTAAAAGATGCATGATCTCAACTCTAGAATCTGCATTCATAAGAAAAATCTGAAACTGAGAGAAAGCCAAGCAGCTTTTTTAAATCCCTGAAGAGAAGCATGTTTAAGGCAGGATACACACAGCTGTCAAAACAATTCTGTAAATCCAGTGTGTTTGGATTCCATGGCCTATATTTGAGTTTAGTTGCTCTTGTTGCCTTTCTCTAAAGGCCAGAATGACTGCAATTACAATTGGATTTGAGATTTGTTGCTAGAAGCCTAAGATATCTCTGAGGTAGAATCACTGCTCATCATTCCAGAAGATCATTCCATGGGAGAAGAGAATACTCTTTTAAAATTTAAGGCAAGAAAATACTACAAGGCAAACCAGCAGAAAAATGTCAACCGTGGCTTTGTTTAGTTGGACTTAATTAAGACCAGTTGTAGAATGCAGATAAGAATGCGATTTGAGCTTTCTGTCTTCCTCCTAGCAGACCCAGAAGATATATATATTGCTTGAACTGGCCACAGACACTCACAAATATCTTTGTTGGTTTTGGCTTTTGCCTAACCTGTGTTTACAAAAGCAAGGCTGGCTCTTGTTTTAAGCAGATGAAAATTGGGATGCACATATCCCTCTGTGGCTTTTGCATCTCCTAATTGTGAAGCCTTTCGTTATCTATTCCATCCAAGTTTTGAATTACATGTTTTCTCTCCTGTCCATCCACCATTTCTATAGTCAGGTCAGTATAATGGACAGAAGGAACAACCTTGAGGAACAGGAGGAAGAGCTGCAAGCAAGACAGTGGTCAGATAAAAGAAGTCTGAGTCCAGGGCAGAAATGTAATTTGAGAAAGTGTCTCAGACATGACCCTCCCAAATTCTCATGAAGTTAAAGGGGGGCAGGGATAGGATGCATTCAGACTTGCAAGATTCTGTTACTGTAACCTTATAGTAAAAAGTAATATTAGCTTTTGTGTCTTTGGTTTCTAAGTTTGGTCTACTTTGGAGGGCTGACATCAAGTTTCCCCTGCTCTGGTCTCTCTACCCCTTCTTACCCGTCTCAGAAAACTTAGGTCCCAATGTCCAGTGCCCTTTTATAGAAGCTTCGTAGGTGTTTCGTTTCACCACTCGCTAAGAACTAGAACTACAGAATTTTAAAAGAATTCTGGAGCCCTGTAGTAGAATATAAATAACCCGTTGCCTTGGTTGTTCATCTCATTTTCTTTTCTAGGTTCTAGATCTTAATTTTAGGGATCACCTACCCTAAGGTGCTTCTCACCAGCATAATAGCCAGCATCTGATTCAGTGATGTATGGTATAATATTACCTACCATGTTGATGGGATGCCAGCAAACTAAGCCACAGCCTAGCTCAGTAGAGGCAAGAAAGACTGTGGCACCTTGCTGCCCTGGGGTCACTTTAGTTTGCATGGAAGGCTGGTTTGCACATTTGCTCTGTTTGAACAGTCATCGATATAATAGAAATCCAGAAAATTGAATTTCTGTGCCCCTTTCTAAAGGAACAGGCTGCATCTTTTTTGTTAGTTTGGAGAGTCATTTGTTCTACTGGAGAATATCCTTCAGTTAATGTTGCTTGCTGCTACCAATGTTACAATTAATATTTGAAATATATTATGCCATTATATTCAAGTAAAATATATTCTATGCAACAAGATTTTAGTGCGCATAAAAAATTTACTGCCGGCATTTTCTCTGCTATTGTGTTCCACTGTGGCGATGGGACAACACAGGTTCCTCAAATGGTTTGATCCTAGCAGTTTATTCATTCAAGGTTGTGGAAGGCCATGCTGATACTACCACAGGGCATCAGCATGGAAAGTGTCTTCTGCACCAGTGGAGATGTGTTTGGGTACAAAAGACTCTACCTGGGTGCATTCACAACCATTATAGCATGTTTGCTAATAATACGCTATGCTATGGTATATCATTTTATTACAGTGTGATGGCTGATCTCCTTTAGAGCTCGCTCTGTGCACATTAGAAGGTTTTACATAAAAATTACTGTGCTAATTACAGTGCTTTCTTCTATGTTTTCTGTGACTCTACTTTGTCCCTTTGGCTTGCTGCAGACAAAAGTGGAGGATATTGTTCAAGAAGTTTTTGATGTTTACAAGAGAAATCATCATGAAACTCAGTAAGTTATTGTATCATGCTCCTTTTCTTCTATATACAATTAAAAAAAACCCTAAACTGTTAAGAACTTTGGATCTGGAATTGCGCTAGCTTGCTTATCTGTTTAGAGGGATTTGCTCCTTTCAGAGCAGCTTCCCGCACTTAATTCCATATCTGCAGGTTATCTCTCAACTCTACAAAGACCCTTGTGGAGGAAGATGCAAGTGGGGGCAACAGTGGGGGCAGATGAGAAAGTTTTTCTTTTGTTTACTAATCTAAATATTCAAGCATATGTAAGTATATAAAGTTGTGATGCCCATTTGTGGAATATTGTGTGGAGTTCCATTCATTCCATCTTAGAAGAACATCATGAAGTCACCCCTACTCCTGTTGTTTTTGCGTTGGACGAAAATCTGCTGCTGTTCTGAATGGGAGCTTTTCTTCCAGCGCAAATAACAGAGGAGGGAGGAAGCCCTACTCCAGAGCCTTCCCATCAGCATCTCTACCTCCTCCCCACTGCTGTTACTTATTCTTTTAAAACCTTTACATAATTAGCAATTGTGGCTTAGCCAGAAAGCTTCCCCCACACATGCACCTCAAGGAAACAGACAGGATAAAAAGCTTATGAAATCATGCACTTCACTTACTTTTTTTTTTGGTCATCTTGAGTTTATACTTGTATATACTTTCTAATATGTGTCTCTCTTGCTCCTTTATATTTATCTTTTGGTCTTTGTATATTCTTCTTTGAAATCTTCACTCTGTAGGAATCTGCTTTCTAGAAGCACCTTGCCTGCTCCGCAACCTTATTTTGACCCACCAGTGACCTTATTAAATGCGTGTGCCCCTTTAATCCACATATGTTCACCTTGGCTGATGTGTATTGACCCTTCTTCCATTTTAATTTTCTTCTCCCAAACGTTTCTTGATTTTAGAGTATACTCTTATTATTGAGCCTGTTTTAAAATCTTATACACTGGCTAATTATTTTAGATGTTTTATAATAAGCAACAGCAATCAACACCACTGTTAATAATTAAAATTGAAATAAAATGGTAAGAGAAATTATTTTGTTAGCCTTCAGGATTATCCAGCAGAAACTGACTGGCGGTATGACACAGATGATTGTGTTGATGCACTGCAGTGCACTATTAATTTATGGCAGGATTCTCAAACTTTACAATGGCAAGATTTCCTGCATAATAAATGAATGTGAGACACCTCTCCCTTCATAAAGAAAGTGAATTACTTCATTAGGGGTTGGGTTGGGCAAGAAATAAATATATCACCTAGTAAAAGGTATGTAACTGTCATCCTATTTTCTTGATAAGCTTACTTTGCTGAGCCTACAGGTAGATTGGTCATTTTATAGCTTTTCTCTTACCGTCCAACAAAACCTTTTTCAAAGCTAAATATTTAAAATCATGAATGAAAGTACTGAACTTTAACTGGGCTTCCATAGACACCCCAGAGACAAAGGCTATAGCACAGGAAATAATCTCTTAACTATAGTGGTGTTGTGATTAAGGATGGTTTTGACAAATGGCTAGACCTGTCAATTTAGCCATTTCTCAGCTGCATGTTACTTATATTATTCAGGGCCACAATGTGTGACGGTTGCTATTCTAGATAAGCTTTGAAGGAGGATTAGGCAAATGTCAGTGGATTCAAGCTATAGTAACTATTATTGGAGCTTCCATGTTCAGTGCCCCTCCCTTCACCAGATACTGAGGGGTTGGCTATCAGTTCTACACATCTCCTAAGTTTTCAGGAATAAGAAATGCTGTTAAAGATCAAGGCGAGCCAGTGCAGCCCTCATGCTGCATGGCAAACTCCTCTTGGAAAAATGGACCGGATTTCCAAAGTGTTAAATCTTGGGAATTGTCTTTCAAAAGAAAGAAAAATACATTAGAATGGGGTGACAGAAAAGACCTTTTGTGTATCTAAACTGGAGGTCAACAGTAGGAGGTGACACCTACAGTATTTGTAGTAGTAGTAGTAGTAGTAGTGATAATAGTAATAATAATATATTTTCTAATATAAAAATAGCTTATATCTCACAAGAACTCTTTTGACACAAGATGTTACAAGATGTTCCTCAAGAGAATACAGGTAATAAACATGAATAACTATCACAGCTTGTTTAGTGTGATATGTAAGCCAGAGGCCAGGCTTATCCCAGTAAGAATAAAACCAGATTCCTGATTTACCTAAACCAGAACTAGTTGCTCAAGGAGTGTTTCTATGTACATCCATCAATATAAACACATCACATTTATTTATATATGGAAAATACAGGTTATTATTGTCCTTTGAATTAGCTGAGTGACAAGTGAGCCTGTTCATCACTCAGATGATATTCTGAAACTTTGCTAAATTATATGTTTTGGTCAATCCATCAGGTATGTTTTGCAACGAGAGAAACATTTCCACTACTTGAAGAGAGGACTAAGACAATTGACAGATGCTTATGAGGTAATTTCTGCAACCTGAACTAAATATATACTTTTTCTTACTGATTATGTTTCCAGTTTGTTGGCTTCTAATAACAGATTTGGCCATGGGTTACTGTGACCTTGGTGTTTTCCTTGCTTGTTTTTCTTCTGCTTCTGTCTTTACTATTTCTCAGGAACCTGAATATTAGGTGGGTTGGAGGAAGAGTAATTGAGTCCTGCTGGCTGGCCTTGTTATACTCGTTCTCTGCTAACCCCTTCACTTGGAGGACCAAACCCCGCTAGGATTCCAAGCTTTATTGCAGCTTAGAGCTGTTGCTCCCAGAAAGCCCGTAAGATGTAGGAATTCTGGGAGTTGCAGTCTCAGCACATCTGTAAGGCACCAGATTGGGGGAAGGCTCCATGGATTAGTTACTTGTATTTTTTCCTTTGTCCAGATAGTAATAAATAAAAAGAGAGGTTAGCATGAAGTTAATACAGAACAAATCACAATGTTATTTTTTTTTAATGTTGTGGAAATTCCCCCATAAGTTCAAATTCTTTCTCTTCTTAGACAGGCTGTTTGCTTTTCAGTACTTCTGATTAATCTCCTGCAGAAAGTAGTCCCCTACAAATGTAGTACTGCTTCTTGCGTCAGGGTTGAACAGCTGTGGTTCCCTTGTTTTCTAGTGTCTGGATGCCAGCCGCCCGTGGCTGTGCTATTGGATCCTGCACAGTCTGGAACTCTTGGGGGAACCAATCCCAGATTCGATAGCATCTGAGTAAGTTTGGTTTCATCCGATGTACTCTTTCTTTAGTATGCATGGTGACTTACTCAGGAATTGCACAATGTACAATATGTGATATAGGAGCAGGAGATAACTCCTTCTAGTTTGAAGATTTACTTCCTTAAAAGTTTCCAGTCCTGATTGGAGATTTTAAAAACTACTGCAGTTTACCTCTACTGTAGAAATCAAGGGAACTTTGATCAGAGCTTTGGATTCTGTACCTCCATAATGCTCTGTTTTCCCAACAGGCTACTCGAAGTTACCTAAGTTAAAATTAGAAAGAATCTGGTGGCACCTTTGCTGACTAACACATTTTATTAAAAGGCATAAGCTTTCATGAGCTGCAGTTCAGTTCGTCAGATAAATAGAGTGGAATCCTACTCATGTAGGATTTAAATTGGGATGAGGTGTTGGGGGTGGAGAAGATAGGGTAGGTTACATGTGAGACAGATTAGTATACCTTATCAGTTACCTATTGTGTTAAAGTTAAAACTCAAAGTTCACATAGGAGAAATAATTAGTAAGTGTAATGTGAATTGAATTCCTGTTTCACTTTCTAAGGTAAAAACTACATTTAAAATTTCTGCTGCAAAAATGACTATAGAAATCGATTTTCTGAAATCTTCATTAGCTATGCAGAGCATGTGGCTTTCTGAGCTACCGTCCCATTGTCCATGCATGATGTGTCTGGATTTTTAAAAAAACACAACAGTGCATTGTCTCATTCATCTTGCTTCAACAACAACGTCTTAATAATTTGTTTTTGAGTAGAAGCTTTTAGTACTCTTTGTGATCAGCCTAGATAATGGTGGTGGCAAGAGGGGAGGTGGTGGGGAGAGCAGATTTGGAAGGTGTGGGGAGAAGCACAACAAATACTGTTTTTTTCCCCACAGGCAGCTGTCAGGTGTACTACACTTCTGACAAAGAAAAATTCTGCAGTTTATGAGGAGAAAAGGGAGAAACAACCTGATTGTCCTTTGGAGACATGGGGCTATTTGTTATATTTTGTGCTGTTTTAAAAGTATTGCAGCCCCACAGGCTTCTTACCAAATAGAGCAAAAATACAATTGTTATAATACATTAAAACTGATAATGACTCCCTGCCTGAGGTCCAAAGCAAGGAGGCAAGATTTTCTCATTTGAACGGCAGATTGTTCAGTCCATTTCATACAGATGAAAGTCTGCTCACGTGACAGGGCTTTCCTCTCTCTTTCCCCTGTCGCTTCCCAAAACCTGCCCTGGAGAGTCCCCCAATCGTTTGGGACAGATTTTGAGGGTGCTTGAGCTGTGGGGAGATGGGGGACATTTCCCCTCCCTCCGTTCTGCTAACACGATCAGTCCCATCATCAGTTCACTGGAATCCGTTGGCAGTACTGTATACCCAAAACACTGATATACAGGAAAACTGATATGAACCATGAATTTAAAAGGTAAAGATGCTCTTGAATTGACTCCTGGAGACTGTAATCATGCAGTTTCCTTGGCAGGGTTATAGAAATGGTTTTCCACCACCTTCTCTGGAATGCATTTTTCAATTTCTCAGTCTATCAGTAGCCCTGGAATTCTCAGGTGGTTCCGCCCCATCTCCCCACCCCTACAGGTACAATCAGGGTTCACCTGCTTACCTTCCTAGATCATCCATGCTTGACTAGCTGCTGCAACCTGTCAAGAGCATGGTGCATTTGGATAATGATTAAGCTGGTTTAATATGATGAGGATGAGTCACCTCAAGCCTTGGGCATGTACCTCATCTGTCTCCTTCACTGGAATTGTTTTAAAATAACTGCAACTTGCTGTGTGGTCTGAATCCTAAATTATGATTAATTTTAATTTCATGAACCCTGCTAAGAAATTGGTCTATTTTGACAAACTATAATTAAGGCAGTTTAATCCATAGGACTAAACTTTAAACTTCTGTAGGATTAAATTTTTTGAAAGCTGATTAGATCAGAGCAAGTGATAAGGTTGCTTTGAATAATTGAGAGAGAGTCCAAAAGTCATATCTGACCTACCACAAAACCATAACGGAAAGCGTGTGGTGAGTTAAGTAGTCTTGGTGAGAGACAATCTTTGAGCAGATGTTTTGGTTCTTGGATCACTCTCTGTGTGCATCTCTCCTGTATGAGCTCAAGATGGTTCTTCTACATTTCTTTCTGCTTTCCTGTTTCTGCAGATTGTTTCCCCTCTTGTAGAAGGCAAAAGATTTATACAGTTTGAAGAGAAACCAGAATGTTTCCCTCCTGGTGCACTCCTGGCATCTTATCCTGCATTTGATTTTCAGAAGCAACAGTATGTGAAAGCTGCGTTGCACAAGTGGCGTCTCACTTGTGCTTTTTTGGATTTGAGACAATCAGTTGAAAATACAAGTTCTGTGTCACTGGAATATAGTGACATGGACATGGTGTTAACATCTGTGCTAGAATAAAAATTATGGATTTTTTCCCCTTTATCTTATGATGGAGATATAGGACAAGAGGGAGACATCTGGAAAAGTCTTGAATAATAGCTCGGTTTTCAGAAGTGGGTGTACTGGAGAGAGCAATAGCAAAATCAAAATATTGAGAAAACTTAGCATTTGCTGCTTATTACAGACCAGCTTTGCCTTTGTTTTTCCTTGGTGTGTAGCGTGTGCCAATTCCTGAGCCGCTGTCAGAGCCCAAATGGAGGCTTTGGAGGAGGACCAGGCCAACACTCACATCTTGCTCCAACTTATGCGGCTGTGAATGCTCTCTGTATTATTGGCACTGAAGAGGCATACAATGTTATCAACAGGTAAAATCATAGCTCAGGAGGGATCCAAGGGATTGTTAGTTCCACTCTCATCCATGGTAGAAGATGTCTAAAGTATCCCTGAGAGATATTACTATGATCCCAGGCTTCCATATTTCCACTTAGTGAAGAGGAGGTGACAACTAGTAAGCTAGCAAGAAACCATTTTCTCTTACAGACTCTGCCAAAAGATGCTGTTTGGCAACTAAATTCACCCCACTGCTTTCATGACTCTTGTTTAGATTCCCCCCCCCCCACTTTTTTTTTGTATTAGACTAATTGTAGCCCAGATTGGCTCTTGAGACTTATAGGTTATGATGAACAATGTGACACAAACAGAAAGCAGTGCCTCTCCACATTGTTTAGAATTAACTGTGTGAGGTCCCCATAGCAGGCAGATGCAGTACATTCAGCAGCTTGGCCAACTCTATAACTATCTGTCATTTGGTTGCTGTTAACCTTAAACAGTTGAGAGTCAGAAATGTTATCATTCTTTTTCAGATTGCCAGGGATCTACTAGCTGATATACTTTGGGTCCACCTTCCTTCTAAAAGACCAGTAGAACTCCCTGGGCCTATGTGGTGGCAACATATGGCCTATCCGGCACTATGTATTTCTTCCACTATGTTTATACAATCTCCCCAAAGTGGAGTTTGGAGAAATACTGGTCAGCTCTATGTGTAGGATGTTTATTTACATGCACATTAAACAAACTTGTCAAGCACTAGTTTGTGTTAGGTCTTCAAGATTGATCTTCAAGATATAACTCTGAAAAGATACACATTGTACTGCTCAGAAAGTTATAAAAGGATGATCTTTAACACAGAAGTTGGAGAAAGGAAGAGAAGTAACCCTTCTTATTATGACTACAATTGGGCCATAAAATAAGTTACCCAGGGAGTCATAAGGAGAGAAAGTATGTATGGAGCTAAACTATGTAACTAGGATTCTGAGATCATTTGGCAGGAATTCTGCACTGATCAAGCATCTCATTTCCCCTCTTGCACTGGCCAGTTGCTTCTAATTCCAAGAGTAGGAGTCACTGAGTGTCATGTGACTCGGTTTGGCCTTGTGATGTTTCTTATGATGTCTGACCCTTCATTTCTCAGTGCTCAGAACTGGTCTTTGTTGATTCGTGATATAACAAAGAGTATATGCAAAGATTTATTATGCTTGCGTGGCAGGGTAATTGTATTTTGCCTGCATGGCTTAATCCTCACGTTGTAGTATTTCTGCACATGGGGGTGAGAAGGTAGCTGCTGTGAAAGATGAAGGCACTTTGGTGGAAATGAAAAGTCTGCCTTTGGCAGAGATGGTGAAGGCCCAAGGCTCTGCAGGAGAGCACGTTAGAGGGAGGCTGGCACCAAAAAAAGGGGAAAAGTGTTGGTGTAGAGATTCTGAAACTTCCTTGCTGCTTTGTTTTTCTCGTAGTTGGGATAAATATTCCTAATGTTCTTCAACTTGATTTTCAGAGAGAAGCTTCTGGAATACCTGTATTCCTTGAAGCAGCCTGATGGCTCCTTCATCATGCACATAGGGGGAGAAGTTGATGTCCGGTATGTTCCATGTATTTCTTTCTCAAAAAGCAAATCAGGAGCTATTAGTTATTAGGAGGTTTCTTCTGAAGTGCATTTAGCATTCTGTGCTGGTTTGTAATTACATGGCTAGACATAAGGTGAGACACTGAGGCCTTGGCTACTGCTATAGAGAAACACCCTGAATAAGGGTAAACAATGCTGGCTTGCTGTGACTGTAATTCAGAGGAGTTCCATGCTTCTATGAGAGAACAGCACACATGCTCAGGTTGTGTTTTGGTATAGCAAATTGAAGAAAGAAAACACTTTTAAAACTGAATTATGGTTTAGGCTATTCAAGGTGGGAAATCAAGAAATGAAGCTTTGGTTGCACATTTGTGTAAGAATATAGCTTCTTTGGATCTTTACCCCCCTCTCCGGTGAGATTTTGAGGGAAAGATATAAAGGAGGTCTCTCTGTCTTAATGAATACCAACATCCACACAGTATTTTTTGTAGTTATGAATGTAAATTAAAGTACCAGTTCCTTGGTTAAACTTGATGAAGGGAAGGGTGAATATAAAGTCCAAATTTAGCTTTCTGTATAATTTCCATTCTGTTGTGCTTTAAAAAATGTGCCCAACTGATGTTGATTTGCTCACAGAAGCCTTTTTCATTCAGCTTTCAGCAGTATGGGAAGGAAGCCAATTGTTAGTGACACCCCCTTCTCCTACAGATCCCCCCGCCCTCTGTTCTGAGAACTGGGGGACTTTTTTCAGAATAGAATTGGCTATAGGACAGATGGGAACCTGCCAACAATTGTCTCCTTCTTTGTGCTGCTGATGTAAGTCTTCTATCAGCAGAGAGTTGCCATCTTTACCCCCATATTTCTTCTCCTCTCTGTACCCTAAGCAGTTTCATTGCATATATGCCTTTTTGAGAGTGGAGGAATTACTCAAAGTTAATAGCGAGTGAACAAGAAGTCACCTTCCTTGTATGACCTGTGTTATTTTTCAGTAGAGTCATAAGTGTGTTGTAGATAGTATAATTTAATACAGGACCTCTTGCTCACAACAGTAGAGCCGTGCATATTCTTTCTCCATGTATAGATTTTAAATACTCTTTTATTTAAATCTTAGAAGTGCCTATTGTGCCGCATCAGTCGCTTCCCTTACCAACATTATTACACAGTCTCTCTTTGAAAGAACAGCAGAATGGATTGCAAGGTAAGAACATCTTAGCTTTTGGTTTGATCCAAGTATTGCCAGCTTCGATTGTTCTAACCTGCCAAGAGCAGGAAAAGCAAAAAAACCCAAAATGCTAGTCTTATTTGCCATCTTGGGAACGAGAATACAGCCCCTGCTTTTGTATCTTTAATTTTGAATTAGATGTCAGAACTGGGAGGGTGGGATCGGTGGTGTCCCTGGCATGGAAGCCCACGGAGGATATACATTCTGTGGATTGGCTGCCCTGGTCATTCTGAAAAACGAACATGTTTTGAATCTGAAAAGTTTATTGGTAAGTAACCATTTGTCAATCTTGCTTATCTGTTTAAGGCTATTAAAAGAACAGAAGAGAAATCAAACGTGTCTGTATTACAGTTTCATCATAATTTTTCATAAAAAGTTTCTCAGATATAGAAGGTAAACATAAAGTAACATAAACTGAAATTAGAGAAAAAAGAAGAAAACAATAAAGTGAGAAAGTGAGAGAAGTATTTGATTTGATTTGAGAAAAGTATAAGAGAGAAAAGCAAATAGAAATAAGAAAAGAAAAATATATAAAGAAGTGGCTCCTGATCTCCTTTACAGCAGTTACAAGCAAACAGATCTTCACACCTCCCTCTTTAAAATTACACATTTCCCTTTTTCCACTATTCATCCCTTTTAAATCAGCAAATCCATAAGTCACCAGATCATTTTTTCCCATCTTCACAGTCCATTTCTCCATTGGGGATATTTCCATGTTTTTCCATCTTTGTGCATATAATAACATCACTGCAGTCACCATATCCAAAGCCAGTCTTCCATAGGTCTTTTCTGATTGGCTGTCCATAAGTCCCAGTCTGTATTATAGTTTCAGAAACAAATGATGTGACTAATTCATGATTAGTTCATTGCTAATGGGCTTCCCCTTTAATCCTGGCCTGCCTTTATCTTTTTTTGGTTCCTCTTTTGCTGCTCTCCAAACCTAGTATTTGGACATTTGTACAATATTACATAATTGCATCAGTGTGCTCTGCATTAAGTGTAAATATTTCTCCTGGACAAACTGTCTGACATTACTTCTTATGTCACAAACCTCTGTCTAATCCATAACTGTGTAAAAATACTTCACTAGTTTAGGACCCAAATTCCCAGTCTCATGCTTCAGATCTATCCAATCATCTCCGGCTTATACAGGCACTAGTTAGTGCTGGCTGTGATGATGGGATCTGTATCCAGCATAACAATATAGAAGACTGCTTTAGCAAAGATACCATATTACCCATTCGCTGTTGTTCTTTCTTTTAGTGTAAAAATAAATAATATCTGTCCATAGGCTTTTCTACCAATATATCTGGATATATTGGTAGAATCAGATTCAACCCCTGGTGGTGGACAGACGCTTGCTATCTTGATTCTTCCAAGAATTTTCCAGTAATGTCCACTTTATCTGTTGTTCCCCCTTTCTTCTGCTTCTTTCAACCCTGCCAAGCATAATAACTTTTTCTAGTGCCTCATCCACTTGCATCACGTGTGCAGAATAAGTGAGTTTCATGTCAGCATCTCAGTTAAAAATTTTATACACGACTTTTGATATTTATTTACTACTGCAATTTTATATGCTACTCAGTTCTGAAAAGGCTCTAAGCACCTTTCCAATATTATTAAATATGATTTTATAGATAGATATAGATAATATTATAATATAAAATATTATTATATTATTAAAAATGCAAAATAGAAAGAATAACAAAGAAAACGTACCAAAACATTAAGAACAGTAACAGTGAACCTTCCTGTCCATTATCACCCTGAGGAAAAACAGTCATGTCCATTACTGGGTGGAGAGGACTTGCTATACCATCATTCCCCAGTGGCTTTCCTGGATAGCAACTCTACCATATGACAATGGCGTTAAATAAAATTAATTTAGTCAGCTGGCTGAGTGGTCTGTTTTCTGTTTCCTCCTTTCAATTTCATGATTAAGATTTCCCATCACATTTTAGTGGCCACCTGGATACATTGTTGCAGTAAAGCTGTATTAAGCAGGAAGGGGACATGCATCCTGGTTGCTCAAAAACATGCAAATGTCTGTGACTCTCTAAGATGGGTCCACTGCATGTAACAGCTTCTCTGATTGCTCTGAGCAAGGGTGACGGTTGCTTGCTTTCTCTGCCAGCACTGGGTCACAAGCCGTCAGATGCGATTTGAAGGAGGGTTTCAGGGCCGTTGTAACAAGCTGGTGGATGGCTGCTACTCATTCTGGCAGGCTGGTTTACTGCCTCTCCTACATCGAGCTTTGCATGCCAAAGGTAAGTTTGAACTTCAAAATGTTGCCCATGCTTTTCCCCCTGGGCGTGGTCTCTTGACACTTATTTCTTCTTCGGAGTGGACAAGTGTGCCGAAGTCCAGTGAAAGCTCAAGACTGAGGGACACAGGATAAGCATAGCTTTTGCATTCTGATTTGTAGCAACTGAGAAATACTCTTCTTTCAGCTTAGTAGTAAGGCTAGAAAGCACCTAATGAAACAGACCCCTGATTTCAAGATAGGCGAAAGGTTATAAACACATGAAAAGTGTCATGTGTGAGGATTGGAAAGGTACATTTGAGTTCTGCCCCTTCTCTACCTGCCTCTTGCTCACTTGGGTCTAATTATCTCCTTCCATCCTTAGCAACTGGATCCTCCAGTTGTCTTGCAGCCTACCATACTGCTGGTGGGCAGGATGATTTATTGAGTACCTATAATTGGAAAGGCAAGAGGACAAAAGCAGCAGCTGCCAACAGCTGCTACGAATGTCGTCCTTGCCTGGCAGAGTCTCCTTAAAATTCAATAGGGTGAAAGAGGAAAACCCAGGAGGCGCCGCCTTGGTTGAGGTTAACTGAGTTGTTTGCTTAGTCTTAGCACTATTCTCACAGGCCTACAACTGACACTTGTGAGTGTACTATGGAGACATTCTCAACTTGGTGCCCTCCTGATGACTTAGGCTACAACTCCAAGCCTGGCTGGGTGTGATGAGTGTTGTAGTCCATTGCATCTGAGTAGCTTTACCCAACCTAACTGTCTTCCAGGTATGAGGGCTTTGACTCCAAAAATTCTCAGCAATGACCGTGTTGGCTGGAAAATCTGAAGAGCTGAACTTGAAATCCCTGGATGGTGTCCAGGTTTGGGAAGGGTGAATCTAAACAATAAGAAGTTAGGAAATATAGTTCTCCAGCAGGGTCTTGCTATAGAACTAAACTGAGTCTTCAGACTTCCCTTTGTATATTCACACTGGTGTGCTGTGCTGGAGCTAATTTCAGCTGTTTCTCTTAAGTATTCATTGATGTGTTGTTCTCTTAGGTGACCCTGCCCTCAGTATGACACACTGGATGTTTGACCAACAAGCCCTTCAAGAATACATCTTGTTGTGTTGCCAGTGTCCTGCAGGAGGTCTTTTGGACAAACCAGGAAAGTGAGTAACTTCTAGTGCTGGGTGATTCTTTATAGGCACCTTTCTTGCTTTGGGAGATGACAAAGTTGGGATTATCAGAAGTCTTGGTGGGATGGCACTTAAAAGCCCTTTGCCTAACAGAGATGCTCTAAAGGGATAGGCACAGGACTACTTTTGGAGAACTAGAGTTGCTGAGGAACTGGCATTAGAATCTGAATTGGGGGATCTGGGTAATCTGCACTGAAATATACAATTTCTGCACTTTGTCAAGAGCAGCAAAATTCAGCAATCCACATGAACTGTGCTGCTCTGCCTGTTTGCTTAAGTTGTCATAATTCTGTTTTAACTTGACAGGAGAAATAGCTCACCCCAAACTTACTGGCAACCCTGTTGAGAATTCCACTCCCAAAACTTCAGGCATTTAACTCAACCAAACTTTAACCACTACTCCCCCGACTTGCCTTGTGTTCCATTGTGAAGATAAATGTAGCCAGATTAATATATGTCAATAAATGCATTGGTGGCTAAAAAGACTTGAGAAATTACAGCTAAGCACTCTGAGGAGATAGAATTCTAGCCCCAACCCTTCAGATCTTTCTGCCTTTCTTTGGGATGCCCATAGGCTTTCTGTGAGGTATTGAACGTGAGGTCAATGACCTGTACAGAGCTTGAATCTTATTCTAGCTAGCTTTGCCTGTTGCCTTAATCTTCTGCTTGTTCCATCCCTAGTTTCAAAAATGAACCCCACGTAAAAGCATGCACATCTAGCCTACACACTCTCCAGTTTCTGGGTTGCCTCAACCTTGTGTGTGATTCCCCTCCAGGTCTCGAGATTTTTACCATACGTGCTACTGCCTGAGTGGGCTCTCAGTTGCACAGCATTTTGGCAGCGGAGACCTTTTACAAGAAGTTGTGCTAGGAGTGCCTGAGAACCGCCTGGTAAGCTCTGCCTAAACTGGACTTGATGTGTATGTGTGTCCATGCCCAGGACTTGCTACATTTTCTTTACTGTAGGTCAAACCTCCTAGCAGAGCTTTCTTAATTATAACCACACGCAGATAATAGGTACCTTGTAATAGGTTAAAATCAGGTTCTTGCAATGTACTAAACCTTAATGTGGCTTGTAAATCATGGTTTAGTGTTATATGTGAACCAAACCAGGATAGCTGGCTCAATGATGTTAAAACACATCATTGCTCGGTGCAGGGTAGGAGCTCAAACAACATATAAACCGATGCTCTTGTAAGGCAACTTTCAGACAGCAGTGCTGCTGCCAAAGGGGATGAGACAGGACAGGAACGCTAGCGTGTCATGTGGGGCAAGTGTCCCCTCGTTTCCCTTCCATAGCCAGGTCTATAAGCTCAGTCCCAACTGGCCTTACCATCAAGAAGATTGAAGGTCCCACTGCTCCTGCATCAACAGAGCCCCTGCCTCTTACATATTAGATTGGAAACACCTCAGTGTGCCATAAATGAAGGACCTTGTTTTTACTGAGATTAATAAAGTCTATCAGAAATCTTGCATACATTTTCCTTTCCTGAAGCAGCATCTGTTCCTTGGCAAAAACAGCAGAAGATACCACCCAGGAATGGAAAAAACCATAGGAATTAGGTTTTAACAGCCAAAATCAAAACATGCATTATAAAATACATTTGGGAAGTCATGTATCACATGCTTGCTTTTACAGAGTTTGAGGCAAGAGTAGTTAGTGGCTGAAATGAAAGAAGAAGAAACATTTCAGAGATTTAGGATAGGTGGCTGGGGTGATGGAGTAGAGAAGAGGAACTATATTCAAGGTGTAGATACTTGCTGAGGCTTTTGGGCCTTCTGCATAAATTTTTTTTGCAGGCCTTGAGCTTTCAACCATCACACGCAAGCTGATACTGATGTGCTATGTGGGGCATGTCCAATGTCCCTCTAATTCTTGTCTTCTCTATTTACTGTATCTCTTGTTCATCTTGTGGAGAAACATTCCACTTGATGGTAATACTTTGAAAAAAGAATTCTTTCGAAATATTCAGGTGCTAACTTTAGTTACAAGGGATGCCTTGTTCATCCTCCACAGAGCTCAGGAGGCTTGCATGAGGCCCCCTGCAGGTTTATCCCTTCATCCTCATGTAGCCTCTGAATTGATAACCAGGAGAAGGAACAATCTTCCCCACCAGCCTTACAGAAATGGCAAGTGGCAAGCAGAGGAATTTGCCGAGCCTTACTATTGTGTAGAGGTAGGCAAGCAAGGCTTTGTTGACACAGCCACAGGAATGCTAAGCCTTGAAAACGGCTTGATCATGTAAACTGAGCTTGACAACATGTTCAGTGGCCAGAGCAGAGCTGAGGAAGTTTTCTAGAGGTCCAGAACTGAGGCTTCAGAACTTGGTATAGCACTGGGGTCAAGCCTTTATCAAGCAAAGTGAAATGTGCCTGCTTACTGAATGTCTTTATACAACCTATTTAAATATCCAGATTTGGCTTTTTTTTTAATTACAGAACTGGGGACAGCCAACAGAATTGCAGTTAATCCTTCTTTCATTTCCTTTATTCCCAAACAGCAGCCAACACATCCTGTCTACAACATCTCCCCTGGCAAAGTGATGCAAGCTGTGATGCACTTCCTGAAAAAGCCAGTTCCAAGTCGAGAAGAGACTTTTGCTAATTGAGCTTTTCCGCTGCCCTTGGAGACTCTGTGCAGTGTATTGCCCTGGCATTCAGCGCATGACGCTGCATATCGTCTTGGCTGATGTGGGACTGAGCCATGAAGCTAACTTCCCTGGGCTCTACTTTGTGTGTGTGCGCGCGCGTGTCTTTTGAGAGAGCTCTGCTAGCCATACCAAAAATATACTAGTTTTCAGTACCGAATAAATAGCAGATTGGCTGTGTGATAGTGTAATGGTTGGTCATGCTGGGTGCTCACTTATGCAGGAAGCCCACTCATTAAGGAGCAGCTTTGTTTTTGAAACAATGCAGCATGTTACTGTCGTAAGCATCTGGCAGAGCAGCTCTGTGTGTTCATTTGCACTATGCCAGGCATCATGGGGGTGGGGGGTGGGGGTGGGGGTGCAGCTTCATAATCAGCTGCATACTGGCTTGGCCAGAGATGGGATATTGATCTCCTACTCTTGCAGGCAGTCTCTTATCTGGCCATTGACACTCCCTGAGGAATTCTAAATACTTCTAGCCAGGAGATGAGATTCCCAGTTGATAAAATGAAGGATGTTAACAATCAGACGTATCAAGAGAAAGAAAACCAAGCTAGACGGAGAAGAGTGTGCAGATCCACGCTATATCATTTTGTGCCGCGTGTTGGAGCACACTGGGGGAATATGGTTTTGAACATTGGTACTGAAAGGTCTTTTTCTGCCTTGAGCAAAACGAGGCGGGTAGTAATACGTTGTGCAGGACTTTATTTCCCTTGCAAATTGCTGGTCCAGGGATGGGGTTGATAATATGTTTATGCATTTTATAAAAGAAATAAATAAATACACACACACACACACACACACACTAATTCCTTTCTTATTACTTGTACAGTCATGACTGTTAATAAAATTCTTCACAGTAAATGTGTTTTAATTCAGAAGGCTGCTTGAAAGCCCTTTTAGCGCTGGACTATACATTAAGGAAAATAATTACATTTTTGTCTTCTTGGGATTGTGTTTTTGTCATGCATGGTAGGAACAGGCATCAGTGAATATTCCACCCGTATTAAAATAATATTACCTCATAAGTGGTGGGAACATTCAGTCATCTTAGCCCTTATCTGCATTCTTGGTTAAACTGCATTATATTTTTTTTTCTGGTAGCTCCCATTTGACTTTTGTGAACAGATCTCCAAAGGATGAAATAATCCTTAACTCTCGGAAGCTCGCCCTTAAACAGTTTTGCTTCTTTATATGAGCAGCAGTTCCAGGAGCGTATACGCTGCTGCTGGCTCTTGACGGCTAGATTAAGCTGAGGTTGGTTTAACACAGTTCTGCTTCTTAAGAGGAGTCCTACAGCACCAACAGTTCTGCCTGGCACTTGCATAAAGGTAACGCTATGGAAGAATGATTTGAGGGAGTTGGAGCATGAAGAATTGTATTCTGCAGCAAACAGTAGAAACCGCATAGAGCAGCCTTCTCCTGTTTGGGTGCTCTCCAGGTGTGTACGTGTCAATTCATGGCATTCTCAGCAGTGGATGTGCTTCCTAGGAAGTTTAGGAGCTCAAGTCTATACATCTGGAGGGCACTTAGGTGAAGGAAGGTTGATCTACAACCTGTATAGCTCTGTGATGCCCTGAATGCGCTTGAATGGACTGTTATTGGACAGAATCCTGTGGTTTCTCTAATGTTGGAATTCCAATAAATGAGAGGTCAGAAAGGTACACACCTTTGAAATCTACATGGCAGGAAAGACTGTTGATCTGTAATGGAACAAAATCTATCTGAGCCATCATTTATTTCCTTGTTTTTAGGAGTATAAAACAGCAAAAAATGCCAACACTCATATTTCTGTTTTACCAGTACAAGACAATGAGGGCAAAGGAGAAAATGCAGATGTTGACTTTTTAAAACTAAGTTGTTATCTCCTATACCTGTAAGGAAATGCTTGAAAACTGCTGGGTATAAGTGCTTGATGAAATCTCCAAAGGTAAGCAAATTGTGGGCAGCAGGAATGGGTGAATTTGAAGTATTAGTAAATATATCCCTCTTCATGATTAGGAAAAGCAAAGTAAATGATTCTAAACAAGTGCATGCTAAAAGTCTCCACGCAAATTTTCTTTATTTTTGTAATCTTGCTGGGTGCAGGAATTCAGCTTTTTGGATACCAACTTAATTTTAAGTGGTTTACAATACAATGTATCCTTTTTTCTTGAACATACCTCCCTCAGTAAATTCTGTAAGCTTAAAATACTACAGCTTGAGGGGGTAGGCCTCTGTAAGCAGCCGCAGAAGATGGTTAAGATTTTGGACAGCAATAGAAGCTCCTATGCAGCAATGAAAAGGCTATTTAGCAGGTGGGTTGTAAAAAAAAAGCAGACAGCAGCTTTTTGCTACTTCTGACAGTAAAGAGTTGCAGAGAGATGCTTATTCACATACTGTAGTAAGCTATGCTTTGTATTAAAGAACCATTAAACAATGACGGATGAACGGTGTCCTTCATGAAAAATCCCAGAACTGTTAGATTTCAGGAACTGTTAAAAAAAAAAAGTGTGTGTATGTTGGGGGGAGGAAATGGAACAGCAGCCCTGATTGGGTTGCCACTGTTTTGTGAAGAGTCCTAATTACTGTTCAATTATTGCGATTTTACTGATTGTTCACAAGTTTGAAATTTAATAAATATTGTGTAGATAGCTTAGTTTATTTAAAGCATGACAGAGTGCTTAAGAAGGCCCCAGGTGGTGTGTTCATTTACTTTTTGAAACACAGGTCAGGGCTACTTAACTGTAGTTCTGTCTCATCACTGAAAGGTTACTTAAAAAAATAAGGGTGGGGACTTTGATGTGTGTGCGTGAGGAACTCCATTCCCTTGATATATTATCAGGGCTACATGCCAGGAGAAAGACAGATTAATGTTGCCAGTATTACTGCTTAGATGTATTTTTGATTGAAGTTACGCAAAGGACCACACATGGCCTGTTGTGAAATGTTTTTCACTTCATGTCACTTACATAAAACACATTTATCTTAACATAAGTTTAGGATGAAAAGATTACTTTTAGTATAGCTTTGTGGTGATCTGAAAAAGAAAATGTAATTGCCCTGTTGCAATGGATATTTTTAACATGCATAGGTAGAACACTGAACAAGAACGTATCAACCAAACTGAGCTAAGCAGTTGTATCTGTACAAAGCAATACTGTTTTTTAAGATGTGGAGGGTGGGTTGGGCAGAAATATCCCTATATTATACATTTTCCTGCATTAAAAACTTAGCATCTCTGATACCATATTTCTGCACGTATTTCCTATGCAGGATTCTTACAGAAGGCAAATTTCCATCTGCTGACAGTCAGGCTGGGAGAGGAAATGATTTCTGGATCTTCTTGCTTATAAATTGTCCCAACAGATGACATATATCTCCACACTCTCCAGGGCTTCATTGGGGCTGTGCTAAAGCTGTAATTCCTGGTTCTATTGCTTTAGAACACAAGGAATGTAAGCTAATAGAGCTAGGATAAAAAGTTATATTGAATTGAACTTAATAAGTCTATCATTAATAAGGCTAACCACTCAGCTGTGAAAGTGAAAAAAGAGCCTAATGTTACAATTTGAGAATTTTCAGATTGTTCACTTCTACCTTACAGTAAGGCTAACAAGCCAGGCCCCGTATCTTCCACAAATTGTATAAATATCCCAAAATGGAGCACAATCCTGGAGATGCCACCTCTTCCTTGTGTGTTTGAGGTTATGGCTGGGGATTCTGCAAACCTATAGGAGGAAATGTTCTAGAGAAACGGGGCCAGGGACTGCTGCAATCTGTAACATTAAAATTGGGAACCTATGCCTTTTCCTATTACACATGAGGCAGCAGTCACTTGCTTGCTTCAATATTTTGTTAGCATCCTACTGAGATGGTGCTAAGAGGGTGTCTTCTTTCATGGCACTAGGAGCCATGCCAACATATGCGGTTCCTACAAGACACATTAGTTGTACAAGTTAGGCATGTAAATAAAGTAGCTTCCCAAATATGTTTTTCTAAACAATTCTTGAAAATAGATAAACCTTTTCATCTAATTTCTCCTATACAGTAAATATACAAAGAACTGACTAGCTTAGCTGGAACATTTAGTGACAATAATGACTTTTCTCTGCCATTAGACACATCGATGCTTTTCTAGATTGCAAATTGGGATTCACATCTGCTGACTGTCATGTTGGCTGCTCCTTTTTGAACAGAAAATCGCCATCTTTTCACTATTGCAACATGCTTAAACCGGGAATGTACTTTAGATTCTCCACATGTTCCTTTTTATCCAAACAGCAAATTGTTTGAAATGTCAGTCTCCACTAGAACCAAAAATACTACAACAGCAGCTTTGGGCTCTGGAGGAACCTGCTTTGCCATGAGCAAAATGAAGAAAAGTCATTAATTAAAGCCCAATTATCATGAGAAATATTGATACCTTCCAGATGTATAACTACAGTGGTTGGGGACAGTATTATTGGAACTGACCTCCAGTAATATGGCAGGCACCCATTTAGGGAAAACTAAGCTAGATCAAGGAACAGATTTCAAACTCTGGGCTCTCCTGTGGCCCCCAACCCTTTCTGTCAACAATCACAAGCATGATGTTCTGCTAATTTGAAGTAGGGACTACAGAAAAACTAGTGTAAGTGCTAAAATAACCGTAACATGGTTTAAAAAAACAAACCTCCCAATCACCAATAATGCAGGAAAAATTAGAAAATCCTATCTTCTGACACATGACCCATTTTATTGATTGACGGTTTATTTTACTTTATTACCACCACTATACCAAATATGTATAGTCCCTGAGCAGTAAACATAAATTGTACAAAAATACTAGAACAGGTTGAATTACTTACTCCATTTCAGGAAGAGACACAACATTTTGGAGTAATTCAGGAAGAGACACGACATTTTGGAGGAATATGTGTGAAGGCTTGTTAAGAACAGTTTTGTTTGCAAGGTAAAGTACATTAATGGACAGTAAAGATTTTAGGACAGGCAAATGCTCTACATAGAACTAAGCAAGGGTAACCTACTTCTTGAGCTAATATAAGATCATATGCACGTTATAATCTTGGAAATACAATTTAAAGCATAAATAAGCAATGGGGCAGTAGACATATCTAAATCTTTTACCATGTTGCAGATGCTCCAACAAAACAGCTGCCATTATGGACCATTTAGTAACAAAATAGTTGTTTACCAGAAGGCAAATGAGTAAGCTGGCTTCCTACCATCCCCTCAAGGCCCTATGTGATCCCAATTTATTTGTCTGGATTTTTTGGTCAGAGGAATATACAAGCCAGGGCTGTAGCCACTCAACTTTTTTATTTTTGAAGATGCCAATGGGGCCCATTTTTAAAAATTATAATTAGGTGGGTTGGCATACCTGAAGTAAAAGAGAAGTGCCATGAACATTAGTGCTTAATCTTGAATTTAGAGTATGGCATGCTTTGAAATATAGCATAACATGTGAAAACAAAATTTTCAGTCCCATGTGAGACCTATTTCTTCTTTATATCACTTAAATATCTCAGGTGGGGGCTACCTCTCCAGAAATTAAGTATTGTTATAACCCAAAGCCTGTTGGTATGCCTTATAAGCTCATATGTCTTTCAGTTGTTCTAAAGATGTTGGATTCTGTCCTCTGAGAAAAAGTATTTTTTCCACTGGCTTTACAGAACCTCCCTATCTTAGAGCCCCTCTCCCTAATTTAGGGCCACCGCAGCTGCTCTTGTGGAAGACTAACATCCAGCTTTCCAGCACAGCACAAGAAATCATTCATTCATTCATTCATTCATTCATTCATTCATTCATTCATTCATTCATTCATTCATTCATTCATAGGCAGTTCCAATGAGAATGAATGATTAAAAGCTCAGATAGAAGAGAATATATGTATCTCAGGGTTGTGGAGTCCTTGGTGCTCTCTGAGCTGGTTGTTTGCTTGCAGATGTTTCATTACCTGACTAGGTAACATCATCAGTGTTAGTGTGAGTTTACTCCCTGTTTTTAAAAGCTCAGAATCTTTCAGAGGATACCATTCCACTTACTGTGCCACAAAAATATATCCATCAAATGCCTTTTCTTTAAATTTATGGAAGGCACATCATTTACTTTCTTTACTTCTAGCAACACTTTTAGCAATAGCATATTAAGTGCAGATTTTTGCATCTCAACTCTAACCTTGAACCATGATATCTGGTTAACAAATTCTCCTTGGCTGCCAGGATCTCAGATACTGACAAAGGCTTCAGTAGAAAAACTTGATCTTGTTTCTAATAAAATGTTAAGATCAGTGAAGCCATATGTTATGCTTCCAAGACTAACCAAACAGGATATACTGGCACAACATTATAAATGTAGGTTAATAAGGAGTAATGTGGCAATAAACAAAAGAGCAGCAACTGGAATGAAATTAGTTTTCTAAAAAACCTTATAAGCACTACAGGACCCATGATCCAGCCTGAAAAAATCTAAACGTATTAGTTCTAAGGATGACATTGTACTGTTCTGACCTAATAGTGGTATCACATGAACCTGGCCTGGCTTGCAACATATACTCCTAGAATTAAAGTTGCAATCTAGAAACAGTTCTTTTGAGGTAAGTCCTGCTGATCTCACTGGGGCTGACATTATAAACTTATAAAATTCCAGTCATAATCTGCAAGCAGCTGAAGTTTTTAAAAACGTTATCAAGTTCTCAACTATCCTAAATATCTGATCCAATGCAGCATTACTGCTGGGCAGAATCATCCAGTGAAATAGATGGATAAAGCAAAATTTCTCTGATTATAAGGGAACCGCAGGGAATATGGCTAAGGGCTTTGTGAGTTACCTAAGTGTGGAGAGTTGAAATATTTGAAGCCCCGATTCGATTCGATTCCTTCCTTCCTTCCTTCCTTCCTTCCTTCCTTCCTTCCTTCCTTCCTTCCTTCCTTCCTTCCTTCCTTCCTTCCTTCCTTTCCTATTGTTTCTTGCAAACCAGGAAAACCTAGGCATGTTGCACCTTAAACTTCCCTCAACAAAACTAAAAAACCTTGATCCTATCCATGTGCATGTGTCCTGGGGGCCTGCAAGAGGACTGTTGGATCCAGACAATCTCCAAGTAGGCAAAGGACATGAAATCTGGAGCCTAGCTGAAAAATAATTTTTATAAACTGTTGAACACCTACTCCTGGTTACACTGAACTGAATTTTTGTTTACTGAATTGTACTGTATGTGCATTTACTACATTTGGTGAATATTGTGAACTATTTTGGGAAATAGTTCTGTCAAAAAGTGAGAAATAAATCTATTAAGTAAATGAGAACCAACACCTATTTTTCCAAAAATTCACTGTGGATTTAGCTTCTGTGTTTTAGGATCTGTGAAGTATCATCCATCTAAGTACAGGTAGTCCCTGGGTTAAGAATGCCCAATTTATGGACGACTCATTGTTAAGAACAGAGCCTATTGTAGCAAAGTTTGAGTTAAATACACAATGATTTGAGTTAAATACACAATACTACTTATACAGTATTACATAATAATACTGTTCCAGCTTACATTCAAATTCGACTTAAGGACAGACCTTGGGAATGGAACTCGTTCTTAAACTGGGGACTACCTGCACCGGAGGGAGAACACAAGACAACTGCAACCATCCCATAAAGACACCGGTACCACTCAAAAGGATAAAATATTTTTTTTATTTATAGTCTTATAGTAAAGGGAAGCCTTAACTTGCAAGACAATTCTTGGGCAGTATGTACAACATACTTCAGTTCCATGGAATAGACTCACACCTGGACAGAGACCAAGCTACATTTGTACACACTAAATTCAGAAAACATCACAAAGGAGTGTGGAAAGAAGACAAAAAAAATCACACATACCACACACACATGCATGTGCACACCCATGCATATGTGTGTACACATGCACACATACACGCAAAGAGGTCTTTGCTCGCTTACAGCCTAGGCCCCTTTAATTCACATGGGAAACTGGCCCATTTGCCAGAGAGCAGGTCCACACTTTAAATGCAATTATTAGTACCAAGTAACAAAGCTTGTGTGTATTTACATTAAAAAAGCTGGCTCTGTTTCTGAGAAATTCAAAACAGAAAAGGGAAGAATTTATCATGGTTTGAATCTGTAGCTTCACATTACCAATGTCCGTAGCAGGAGGAGGAATCTGGCCAGACTGAGATTCCATTGGAGGAAATAAATACCAATTAATCATTTGCCAAAATACAAAAAAGGAAATGAATCTCTGTGCCTCAACGTGAATCTTGCATCATCCCTTCAGGCAAGAAGGATCATCCATGCCTGTATCTGCATGCCTCCTTCCTCTACCAAGATTCTTCTGGGGATATCTGGCTTTATTATCATAAATAGCAATATTGTGATAAATGCAACAGAGGCTGGTGCAGCTCTAGTGGAAGAATGGAGAGTTCATTGTCTCCACACATTCCAGGCAATCACAGAGTCATCAGTTTATCAAATGGTCTGGGCATTCCTGGCACTAGAAACTGGCAGCCACAGGGCAGAACTGCATTCTGCTCCAAGCTATGGCTGGTGTCATCCAGAAGGTAAGCTACCAAGCCACAGAGTTGGGTTAACTTAGAAAGGGCCAGAAAGGGACAAGGAACAGAGGAAGCTGCAGTCCGAGAGCCTCTACTAAAGAAAAAGGAAAGTCCTTAAGCAGCCAGCGAGTGTCTAATGGCAGCAGGATCCAAGGCCTCTTCTAGCTGGCCTCCATACGAAGTTTCTTCCGGCTCTGAGGCTCTTCCAGCTCAGACTCTGAACTGGAATCAGAGCCGCCATCAAAGGCGGAGATGGTGCTGCCTTTGGGATTGGTGTAGAGGCTGTTGTCTGAAGAGGAATAGTTGGCCTGCAGCTGAGCACTTGACCTTGCCTTCTCCAGTGCACGAACTAAAAGCAAGATCAAGAATATGGAAATGGATGGGGGAAAGGGAGGCATAACGCACAAGGTAACTGACATGGGAGCAACCATTTGGCCCTTGAATGCCACTAATTTAGGTACTTAAAGCTGCTTTTCAAAGCAAGCAATTTCCACAAAGCAGCCTACGATATGGTAAGGGTGCTAACTTGGGTCTAGTGGGATCTTCAATCATTAATCATTGATCACTGATCCTGGAGTGTACTTATACTGGAGGCTATAGTATTCTTTTCTTTTTAGGTCATAGGACTTTCCCCCAAAAGTAAAGTCTTATTTCCAGTGGGTCGTTGGCTTCCTCTTAATCTGTTTCTTATGACCCTTCCTTCAAACTTCTCCCCCGCCTTCTAAAATCCTACATGTTCTAAATTTTTTCTTTCCTCAGTATGAAATTTAATTATAATACAGTCAATTAGTAAAACCACCTCACACATTTTTGTTGTGTCAATTTAAGTTCTATTTCTTGTTACTATGAATTATTTTAATTAATAACAATACTTCTTTCTTCCAACCTACAGCATTGACATTTTCTATTTTAACATTTATATGCCTAACCTCCCCTCCCCCCACCAGTTACAACAATTTGCTAACTCACAAGATGACATGTTTGGGAACTTGAAAGGTAAAGCAGCAGTTTGCCCCTTTATCTCTAATACTAATTATATTTATATTACTTACCTGAATAAAAATTAATAAGTATTTTTGTACAGGCAGTCCCCGGGTTAAGAACACCTAGTTTACAGACAACCCATAGTTAAGAACAGAGCCTACTGCAGCAAAATTTGAGTTAAATACACAATGATTCAAGTTAATTACACAATACTACTTATACAGTATTATACAATAGTACTGTTCCAGCTTACTGTGAGAGTGTGGAGCAGGGGGGTGAAGAATGTACTCTCTCCCCCGCTCCTCGGGGGATGAGAGTACATTCTTCACCCCCCTGCTCCACACTCTCACACTTACATACAAATTTGACTTAAGGACAGATTTTGGGAACAGAACTCGTTCTTAAACTGAGGACTACCTGTACTCCATATATAAAGTACTACAACTTTACATGCTAAGTTGATCTTAGTATGTCATACTATTACAGTAGTAAATAAAACAAACTTTTAAAGTCCATTAGATCTACTCCAGTTTCCCTCAAATATTGTTTTTCCTCTGAAAGGAAAGAAAATCATCTTCTCTTGTCTCAAACCAGCTGAAAAAATTACTTTTAGGTCAGGGTATCCCAAACTGAGGTGTACCTCTTTTGGGGAGGTGCAGACAAGAGTCCGGGGGCAGTGTGAAGAATCTTTTAGCACATTGTTACAATAAATCCACCTTTCCCAAAGTTTCATTGTATTGTTTTCATTATTCATTTGTATTCATTTTGGTGTTTGGATTTGTAGGGGAGGTATGTATACTAAAGGGAGGTGTGATGGCAAAAAATTTAGGAAACCCTGCTTTAGGTACTCCAGGAAACACCGAAAGAGAAGCTATGAATGCGAATGGGAAACATTAGTCCAATTAAGAGTAAGAAATGCTGTATTAATATATCCATCATGAGGGTATGAAATGGAATAATTTGGCATGAGAACCGGATAATTAATTTCACATTCTATTGAAGCCCAGGGGTTGTAGAAATGACAGCAACAGAAACAGAAATAATTCTACACAGTAGTCAGTAATACCTAGTTGATTCACTCAACCTAATTCTCAAACTTTAAATGTAGGCAGCCTAGTTCACTGGGGCAGACTCTGCAGTTTTATTTTTTAAAGGAAATACAGTGGTACCTCAGGTCACGAACTTAATTTGTTCTGCGACTCTGGTCGCGACCTGAATTGGTCGCGACCCGAATCAAATTTTCCCATAAGGTTCAATGTAAATACGGTTAATCTGTTCTGACCCCTACGAATTTGGTCGCCAACCGATTTTGTAAATATGGTTAACCTGTTCTGAACCATATGTATTTTTTTTTTTAAACCATAAAAATATGACACAAAGTACAGTACAGTACAGTATGAAGAGAGAGAACTCTAACCTTGCTTGAGGCGTGGAGGACAGGAAGGCGGGTGGGGAGGCGGTTATTGTTTGGTGGGAGAGTCCCCCTCCCTACAGGAAGCCCCGACCACGTGTCACGGCAGGGAAAATGGCCGCGGATCCTGTTCGTCACCCGATGCGGAGTTCGCGAACGGAGGCAAAATTGTGCAAATGGTGCTGTTCGTGACCCTAATTGATCGTGAATAGAAGCGTTCGTGACCTGAGGTACCACTGTATTTTCGTTTGGGGACTGAAACAATCTCAGCCTACTTGAGAATGATGCTAAAAGCAGCAGATCCAACCTGCTTGAAGGGAGACAAAATGGAAGCTGCTTCTGCAGTGGCAGCTGGAATGCAGAATGCTGCCTGGGAAGTTTTCTCACACATTATTTCTATCCAAGCATTCTGCTGTCCACTGAAAACTTCTGTGTTATTTAAATTCTCCTTATGCACAGTTATAGCTTTTGTTACATGTTTCTGTACTTGAACTGTAGTTGATTACAAGTGCTTCAAATAAACCTGGGTAGGGCACAGCTAGGTCTGGAATCCTTATACATGTGCACATATATGTGTGCACACACATATTGGACTCTCAGGAGCTGTCTGGCGACAACTTACTGATCTGCTTTAATCTTGTATTAAGTATCCTGCCATGGAAGAAAGACCAAGTTTGGAGTGGCTGCATGAAAACACATACCCACTGCCAACTTATAAAACCTTTAAGCTTCTCACCCCAACAACAGCTTTACTCAAAACAGGTAACTAGATGTTGATCCATAAACACCATAAGGAGGGCTTTGCTGTGAGATAGCATAACCTTCAGACCACGAATATGAAGAGCCCAGTTCAGGCCTACTGACCTTGTTGTTCCAGCAGGGCATTCTGGCGCTTTAAGTCATCAATGTCCTGCTGGTGTGTATGGTTTTTCCGGCGCATGTATTGGATGTATTCTGTGGCTTTATCTAGGATTTGGGCCCGGGATGCCTGTTGCAATAGTAGGAAAAAAAACACCAAATAAAGTCCTAGTTCTGATACATAAAATACAAATTCTGACAGGCAGCTACATAGATATATATTATGCAAGATAATCCACATTTGACTAAGTCACAACCTTAGTATTAAAATTCTTATTTAGGTGTCAGGATATCACCTGTTTTCCAACTTCATACTCAGTTCCCATTTATACAGAAACTCTGCTAATAGCTGCTGATCATAGCATTAAGCAACTGCCCAAAGGGACCTCTAGATGGATCATTCCCTGTAATGCCAACTACTCTGTAAGTCAACCCTCCTACATTCAAGAGAACTTCTGCAGCAAAGCAAAGAAACTCTCAACAGCTGTAACAGCAGCTTCTCTGCAAGAGATCAAGTTGCCAGTCATAGCTTCATTCAACCACTGGAGCTCTCCAACAAACATGGCCAATAAACCCTGCAGCAATATACAGTGGTACCTCGGTTCATGAACTTAATTCGTTCCGCGACTCTGGTTGCGAACTGAATTGGTCATGAACCGAATCAAATTTTCCCATAAGGTTCAATGTAAATACGGTTAATCCATTCTGACCCCTACGAATTTGGTCGCCAACCGATTTTTGATTGCGCCCCGAATCAAATTTCCCTATAAGGTTCAATGTAATTACGGTTAATCCGTTCTGAACCATATGTTTGTTTTTTTTAAAACCGCAAAAATATGACACAAAGTACAGTACGAAGAGAGAGAAAGCTAACCTTGCTCGACGCGACTTCTGGCGTGGAGGACAGGAAGGCGGGTGGGGAGGCGGTTACTGCTTGGAGGGAGAGTCCCCCTCCCTACAGGAAGCCGCGACCACGTGTCATGGCAGGGAAAATGTCCGCGGATCCTGTTCGTAACCCGATGCGGAGTTCGTGACCAGAGGCAAAATTTTGCGACCGGAGCTGTTCGTGAACCGAATTGTTCGTGAACAGAAACGTTCGTGAACCGAGGTACCACTGTAATATGGACTGTCTGCCAATCATTCATCTCTTCTTATAATGCACACTTGATTGTAAAATATCTTATGGATAGTTTTCCAAAGCTACAGTCCTTGGCATCTGTGCATTCATGTATTACATCTTTGCACTGAACATTTATGTTTGGGACAGTGATGTGGAAAGTGAAATACTGCCCTGTTGACTGTACTGTGAAAAGGACAAACTGGAACAATTTTGTTTCCATGGGCTTATTTTTCCTTTTTCTAAATGAAAGACAGAATTTTGTTCTGAGCTCCTCATTGCTTTTGAACTTGAAACACTTACAAAATGCTTGGAACAGCCCACTGAGCGTACAAAACTTTTCCACTTACACTAGAAATGAGGTGTTTCAAAATAGTTAGATTTTAAACAGTTTACACATCCCTAGTACAAATGCCACGATCAATCAGTTGTATATAGCTTAGTATAATTTAACTGCTTGAAATTATGCATTATCATTTTACTTTCTTGAATTGAAAGGGGTAAAGGAGACAAAACATTTCCCCAAGCAGTCCCTGCAGGACAAAATGAACTATTTCTAGCTAAAGCATTACAGTATTAGTTTATCTTCTAATGGCAGAACAGAGACTGATTACACAGTTGTTTTATATAATTTTTCAAATTTAATGGTCCAATAAAATAGTATACTGGATAATATTAATATATATGTATGCATGTATGTGTGTATATATGTATAATATGTAAAAATGTAAATGTAAATTTTAATAATCATATTTGTATTTGTCATTCTCTGATTTTTCTAAGATACTGTAAATATTATTTGCTTCTGTCCTTCAGAAGGGTATGTTATGGTAATCAAAACATTAAGTAATAATAAATAAATATGGTTGGCCCTGATCCTGCAGGCTTTCAGAAATTAGTCAAGACCTGGCTTTTTCCTTAGGTCTTTTGGTCAAGATGAGCAGAGGATATTTTAGTTCTGGTTGTCACTTTATTGTTTTAGTTGGTTTGTAATATTATGTGTTATTTTGTTTTGCTTTTGTTGCTTGATGGTTTTTCTATGCCCATTGCATTGCTTGAGATGGATGATGATATAAATGCTCTAAACAAATAAGCAAGCACAAGACAGGTGTAAATATAACTCTGAATGCTGTGACTATATAGACATATTCTTCTAACAGGATATTAGTTCTGATGTACTAGCCAGACCAATCTATTCCTCATTTCTAAATGCATCTATCTAAAACAGTTAAAACTATTTTTCTAGACTGCTAATTCAGCTGACAATTACTATCAAGCAAAACAATGATAATTATTTTAGATTAATATAGTTTTAATTAAACTATGTCGTGTTTTGTAGAATTAAAACTTGTGTTTGATAGTTGTAAACTAACGCCTCATTCAAACATTCACAGTGCAAATAGCCTCTGCATATGTATCTATCCCTGTACGTTCAGCTGAGCCCCACAATGGTTTCTGTGTGTTCAGGTGAGAGATGAGAAGAGGAGCTGTACTCATATTTGCTTGAACATGAGTTCAGCTGTCAATAACAGAGGAAAGGTCTTGTTTTGGATTGTCATTGTTTCTTTTGGCAGAATAAGCCAGCTACCTGATGTAGAAAGTGTGTATTATGTATTAAGAAACTCAAGTCAATATCAAGAGAAGTGTATTTTTGCTATTATTATGCTGCTCACAAGCTGTGTGGATCCACTGTTGTTTCTTTATGGGGTTCAGTTCTCTGGCTGTTTATGCAGATAAGACAAGCTGCAAAAAGCATACTTAACCACCAGGCAGCACTTAGTACAGACTGCTATCACACTCCTGTTGTCCTAGGACAAAACACGAAGAGCAAAGTGTCTAACTATTCTCTAGGCAAAATACTAGCAACATTTTGAATTTTGTTATGTCAGAACTTAGGTACACTCTTTCATTTTGAGCTCAGATTAAAACTTTCTGCTTATTTCATGGACACCCACAGCATACTTGTGTATGATACAGGGACAGAGTAGACCATACTTTAAATTGCTAATGTGATCATTATTTTCTATCGTAACTCAATTAGTGTAGCAAACTATTAGCATATTGAGCAAACTCTATTCATGTTTATATACAAATATCTTTTATGAGTAGTTGCACTAGAATATGCATTAGAATATGCAGTCAACCAATAGTACTAGGAACATTATCTCTTTTAATGTGCATGCATGTTATATGTGTGTATATATATGCACAAATACAAATATACACTGAAACTGACCAACCATATGTATGTGCATCAAAACTAACAACGCTTTGGTTGTCCAAGTTTCCAATTCAGTCTTTCCAGCAAGAAAATGCCCAGCTCACAGTAGCCAACTTTCACCCCAGATGTCCTACTCTGTATCAAAAAAGGCCAGAAAAGGAGGGATTTTTCCTGTTTAGCCTGATGTGAATGATTTTTCCTCATTCAGCAAAAGGTTGAAGCCTATATATGATGTGGACTTCATGCTATCAGTATGCCTTCAGTATACAAGATAAATTATGTAACATGCTTTTCAAACTCATTCATTTTTACCAGAGTTGCCATAAACATTTCATCAGTCTCTTGTAAAATTCCAGAGTGTTAAGCATATAGCAGCCTGCATTTGTCTCAGAGGGGAGTCAAAAAGCAGAAAGCTTCCCCACATATTTTAGCTAACAGGTTATATAGGTATCAGATCTCAGTCCTAAAAACTTTGCCTGTACAGCATGATTAATATATGGGTGTGCCTTGACAATGTCTAGGACACAGAGTCATCAGAGGTGACTACACATAAAAATGCTGTCTACCAAGCCAAATATCTTACAATAAGCTTTTGCAGTCACCTCAAAAGGGATTTTAATTGCTGATGATTAACAGGATACCTTTTCCTTGTTCTTTTTGGGAGAGCCACTTTAGCCCTATCAAAAGCTATTTGCTAATATCATGCCAAACAGAGAGGAAGAAAATACTCTCATGTTTGCACACATTAAGAAGCCAGAATTTTTCAACAACTACAGTTCTCTCCATGTGAAATGATGTGAAAACAAGTAAGAATCTTACTTATTATTTTCTCAATAAATCAGAGTCAGAAATCACGGTTTCTTCCTGCCTTCTGGCATTCAAAGAGAAACGAGACAAAATTCTTGGTTCACAAGTCACAACAAAGAAAGCCTAGAGGAGCCATCCACTAGCTGTGTTAGCTGTGCCTGCTGGCAGGAGTTGCCAAATGAAGAATTGAGCAACATGTATGCTAGGTACTTCACAATTCTAAAAAATGTGTCTTACTACTACATGGAAAGCACTTACAGTGGTACCTCAGTTCACGAACTTAATTTGTTCCGCGACTCTGGTCGCGAACCGAATTGGTCGTGAACCAAATCAAATTTTCCCATAAGGATCAATGTAAATACGGTTAATCCGTTCTGACCCCTACAAATTTGGTCGCCAACCGATTTTTGATCGTGTCCCGAATCAAATTTCCCTATAAGGTTCAATGTAATTATGGCTAATCCGTTCTGAACCATATGTTTTTTTTTTAAAAACTGCAAAAATATGACACAAAGTACAGCACGAAGAGAGAGAAAGCTAACCTTACTCGACGCGACTTCTGGAGTGGAGGACAGGAAGGCGGGTGGGGAGGCGGTTACTGCTTGGCGGGAGAGTCCCCCTCTCTACAGGAAGCCGCGACCACGTGTCACGGGAGGGAAAATGGCCGCGGATCCTGTTCGTAACCCGATCCAGCATTCGCGAACAGAGGCAAAATTTTGCGACCGGAGCTGTTCGTGAACCGAATTGTTTGTGAACAGAAGCGTTCGTGAACCGAGGTACCACTGTATTTTCTAAAATCTTGGGACCAAGTCAAATAATGACTTTATCTGACTTAGTCCCAAATAATGACTCTCTCTCCAAGTTGAAGGTCACCTAAGCCACAAATTTAAATGCTACTTTAATTATTTTAAAAAAAGTTAAGCTGTGGCTTGCAATCATAGTAAACAATTGCTCATAAGCAGTATAGAACTTGAAATGGCTGTGTACAACAATGATAGTTCCATCAGAGAGGGAAAAAAGAGCTAGAGATCTCCCTGGCTTAGGGGGAAAGAAGTAGGGGACTCACACACAGGGAACTCTTTTAGTTCTTCTTCCTTCCTTTGCCCATGTTTCTTATAAATTGTCTCTGAAAGGGAACTAATTTTTATAGCCTCAAACCTTAAACTAAATAAAAATTTGCCAGTGCAAAAAATGAGAAACCTGCAATAATTTTTAACCACCTCATAAAATGTCAGAATATCTTGCTATCCATATGTAGAGAAGTGTACCATCCTATCAGGTTTAGATAGCCAGACGAGAAACACTCCAGCCCTAAAAGAGAAAAACTTTCAACTACTTAGAAATAGTTGATAATAAAAAAATGTACTTGCTACAGTGTGATTCATGTTTATTTTTAAAAGTATAACAAAATATAAAGAAACAAAAGAAGCAAGAACATGTATTCTGGAAGACTACTTGGGACCCTTGCAGAGTTGTCTCCTGGCACTGATTGTTTCTTGCTTACTTACTAAAAACAACAGGGTTGGGATACAACTTCCTTATGCTCAATGAGGAGCAGGGAAAGCATATCACTTCTCTCAATAAACTCACCTTCTCTCCCTGAAGTGATGGTACAGAATCCCGCAAGCTGTGGAAACTATCCTTGATGTGGTCCCTGCGTTTGCGCTCTAGAGCATTGTGGTGAGCACGTTTGTCAGCCTAGGACATTAAAAACAAAACAACAAAGAACAAGCATTACTTTAGGCATAAAGACATGAGGCTTCCCCTGCATCCCTGGACTAGGAAGCATATAGGAAAAAGGAAGGGTGATGAAAATCAAAGCCCTGCAAAGAAGCAAGCTGATCAACAAAATTAGCATCCAAACAATTCAGGACAACTGCAATCATGAAAAGTAAGTTTTTATTAATAAAAGAAGGGCTTTTGCCAAATATTTTCTGTTGGTCAGATTTGTTCAGATATGTCTTCTGCCTGGAATAAATGATTTTAATCCCAAGTAGGACTCTCTTGTTCCATATTTTCTTGATATTATTCTGCAGAAAAGGCTCACAATGAAAAATGAACAAATAGAGGTTTCATATGGAATCCCCAAAACACAGCGGGAAGCCCTGAAAGGATCTTAACTAGTGCAAATATAACCCCTATTCAGAAATCACCATAAGCATGTACATAGATTAAAGCTTCCCAAATAATGCTATATATGCTAAAGTTCCATGTTCGCAGACTTTGTGATGTATAGATAAGTAACAGGAGCTGGACAATAGTTGCCATGGCTTCTTTTTTTGTTCATAGAGTATACAAATGTAATGTATAAATGAAAACTTTTGAGTATGAACTGCTTATAGCCATACAACCAGGTAACAAAAGCAACTAGAACTATTTGATTTTTTGTTGCAGTATGATAATTGAGCACTTAAGATTTGATGTCTAAATTCAAAATTACATTGCAAACATAAATATTTTGCAATTATTTTAATGCAGTTATTCTATACAAATAGAATCATTTCTTCTATCTGAATTTATGAACAGTAAAGAATGTCACCATAACTGCAAAGTTTCAAAGACTGCTAAAAGGATTCCTGGGTAACAAAACTTTATCACCTTAACAACATTTACTGACATCTACATTTTAGTTATCATGTTCCAAGAAGCTGACCATCACCAAATAATTCCATAAATAAGTCACTAGCCATTTCTTATCATACTAATGCAGTAAGTGCATTTTAACTTACATAGAGCCTTCTAAGCAATTACTTGTCTTCCTTTGTGATAAGGAATATTATAAAAATCTTTAATACTTCTAGCAGGGGATGACGTGGAGGAAAATGGTTCAATGGATAAGAATCTAGCTTATTTTAAACTTAATTTTCTCTTAAGATTAGTTCAACATTTATCTTCATTAATAGTCAGTTTACAGTTTCTGCAGCAAATATATCTACATCACTCTGCTTCTGCTCACAGCTATTGGTTTCTGTTTTTGTTCCCACTGCTGTTTGACTCAGTTCAGGTGGTAACACTGAAATCAAATTATGAGGAGTAGATTGTTTGCTTCCAAATACCAAGGCAGCCTCATGTTACACAGGTCTGGCAATGATCCCACACTCAGCTCTGAAAACAGAAACTGTCCGCAGATGTAACCAGACACTCTGGGTGTGTCTGGACCCCAAATCCAAAGTACAAGCAATTTTTCTGTAACTGTTTCCTTCAGTTCAGCATGGCAGGATTTTACAGGTGGAACTGGACTAAGAAGCAACATATTTTTTTGTTCTGAGTCACTTCTCCTGGGCTACTCTGGCCCAGGCTGTGACAGAAAAGACAAAGTGCTTCAGCCACTTGAAACTGTTTCTGCTCATGGGCAGAAAAAGAAAGGAAGGCAAGGACAAAAATGTGGGTAATGTAAATGATATTAATTACTGATCCAACAAGGCTTATTAAATCCTGTGCATTAAGGAAAAAAAATAGCTGTCTGTAGATGATTAGAGAAAAATGCTAATAGTACACACACACTAAAGTCCAAGATCAAACTAGAATCTATTATGCAGCAGAAATCATAAAAAGAGAAAAATGGCACAAGCCAATTCTTAGAATAAATTATATTCCTGAACAAGAATCAGGGTTGAAACTCACAAATTTCCTACAATTGTGGGTAAAGACCACGACAGAAGAAAATGTACTAGTTATTACAGCTGTTGACAACTATGAAACTAAAAAAACAATAATTTTCTCAGCTGAACATAAATGGAAAATTGATATATATTGATAAATACAATATATAACAATTTAAAGGTATGGTTTAATAGCTGGTCAAATAGCTATAAAGGGGCAAATGAGCTGGGGAAAAAAATAGCAAGACAGGTTTTCACTCTACCTTCCAAACTACTGTGGAACTTTAACACTGTTTCAGGTGCTAGGTGGATATTATCAAATATAGTACCATCAACTGGAAAGAAATACAGAATGGCGATGAATCTACGCCCAAAGGAGCAAAACAGGAGAGCAACAATTACTGACTGCATGTATGTCATGTATTCAGAAGTACATGCTGTAATCATAGGAATTCCCTTGCAGATGATAGCAATCACAATTTTCTAACTTCATATATAATATTTGTTCTATTGAATATATGTGACTTGGCTGGGGAATAGATTACAATAAAGCATTTTTACTGGAACCTTAAAAAGAAAAAAAGGCTGTACTGCATAAATAAAACTGCCTTATTACTCATGATTCTTATACTATTTCACTGATGTTGTTACAAATCTTGACACTGCTGACATTTTCAGTACATTATACTGCAAGATGAAATGCACAGACAGAAGATTTTTTTCCCCCCACAGAACAGTCTGATACCCCATCATAACAGTAAAAGTAATGCTGGTTGTAGTATGCTAAATTGTCCTGTTTCCATAATTACTTTGTAAAAACAGGACCAGCTAAGACTGGATATAGTACCTGTCTCTGCTGTAATGAATTACTGGCAAGGATTGAGAGCAAGCAAACTGCATTTAAGAAAAGCTGCCAGATCTAATCCAATGAGTTCTGGCTGGCAGAAACCATGTTAGATGCTGATGAATAAGGATAGCATGAAAACACTGGCTTCCATTCATCAGAGCAAGGTGGCTTACTGCCATTACTACTTTGATCAGCTGCTTTCAAAATAATTTGTCCAGGAAAATCTTAGCTCCTGGCATGAAAGGGAGTGAGGAAAGAAATTAATATTGTTTTATTGTAGCAGAGACTACCTGCTAATAGAAATTGTAAAATAGATGCATGTTCAATTCAGGACAGAAATAATGACATTTGATTCTTACTGTCTGATGCTGATTTTAGATGAGGTCAGAAAGCAGGTGGATAAATATTATGAGGGATGTCATTGTTTTATTCAGGTAGGAAGTAGGTGCCATTCAGCTATATTATGATTCAGCAACACTAGGCACTATGTGCCAAGCACAGGAATAGCCCATTTTGAAATAGTTCAGATTACTTTTTCAGTCTACAAAGTAAGTTCTGAAAAGATAAGATCTTAAAACCTCCATAGAAGAATGAATATTCTTTCAACAATTTAAAATAATGATGCTCTTAACCTTCTTGATAGTGTTTAATTCAAATATTCATTCCCCTAAATTTAAAACTGGAAGGGATTTTACAGTTTGTTCTTAGTACTACACAAAAACAGGCCTCATTGTCTTTAAAGCACTCTTAAGAAATGCTACTCAACTTTTCTTTAGGGCAATACAAAATATTTTGTCATGGAATTGTGCAGATGCAACTAAAAAATGGGTCACTTCAGCCTCAGAACTGGTAATTTACAAATGCTCTGGAACAGATCCAACAAACAGAATGACCCATTTCTACACACTTAGAATGGCCTATTCTGAAGTTTGAACGTTTTGGGACAGAACATCTTGCACGCCCCTATATATCCAAGAAATTCTAAAACGTGAAGCAATACACATCCATACATACAGACTACACTGCCTATCCAATTATTTTTGTTCCTTTTTCATTATTTTTAAAAATAAAGTCAATAAAGCACAGCAATAAAAATATGACAGGTTATATGCTATAAACAATTCTCTGCTATTGTTCACATGCCAGGGGTTTTCTCTTTTTGGGTCAACTGGCATCTACATCCAAAAATGTTTTCTAACAGTTACGTTAAAATCTGTTCTTTAATTAATAGCAGTTCACTCTCAATTATGAAAATATAGTGCCTGTACACCAAGATTCTTTTCAGATAAAATTAAATATTTCAAGTCAGGACACAGAGGCCACTTAGGTCAATTTTGTTTGTTCTGTCTAGCAGAAACTCCACAACATCTGAAAGCACTTTATTGAGATGCCAGGGATTTGAACCTAACTCTAGTACAGACCTAGGGATTTGCCCTTCATATAGTAAGGACAGACCTTGCTGAATTGCTCCAGACACTATTAGTATGCATATGGCACTTTGAATGCAATTAAGTGTTATATAACACTAATAGTACACTTTTTTTCTTGGTACAATTTCTTAATATATTATCTTAAACTCAGTACACATCTCTACAAAATAAGCCTCAATAAAACTCATCTTTAAATAACTAATAAAATTAATGTAATCATTTATAAAGTATTTTTCAAAACATATTTTTCATTTTTGCGACCTATTCAGTGTAAGTCAACCTATATTCTTTGGATTGCTAACCACTGCCTGAGCATTCAGACCAGACTTTTTAAAAAAGGGAGTAGTTGCAGTTTAAATCTCTTCTGTTTGTAAATCTATTATGAAACTGGTAAGACATATCAGCAAGAAAACAGAAAGCATTTTACTTACTTCTTAGAACAGTCAGTGGCTCCCTATTAAAGAAAGATCTTGACTTTTGTTAAACTGAGCAAATACTAAGCTGAATATTTTAAATGTTAAGAAAATGAAGAGAACAATTTGAACTTAACAGGTATACACTAATAATAAATGACAAGCTCCTTTTCATCACAGGTAATAATCTATTTAACAATTAATTTAGATGAATGCATAAAATAAACTGACATTTGACGTAAATATTGACATCTTAATTCATGTGGTGTATTTCTACTTCAAAGACAAATAGAAAAATATAACCTGAAAAAAAAACATACAATGGCAAACACTCGATCTGTTGACTAGTCTTATGAATACAAGATGCAATGTTGACTTCCCAATGAACTCTGGGCTATGGCTCCAGAGTGAAGGGGCTCTTTCTACTTATAGAAGGAACTGTAATTCAGGAAATCTTCCTGTTGTTGAAAGATGTAAAAATAAAACAATTTTAGCCAACCCATTTTTCTAATATCTCTCCTGCCAAACATTGTTTTAGGGAATCTTCAATTTTCTAGAATAATTTTTCAGGAGGCAAGGAGGAGTTGGCAAATTCAATCGATCAACCTGGACAACTGAAGCACCCCAAAGAATTCTAGTCAGAGGAGCTCTGGAACCAAGCCAGTAACGAGAAAGTCACCAGAGATAATAGAGTCGATTGGATGTTACTCTTTTTATCTCAAAAATCACGCATAGTCTACATGGTTCAATTCTCAAACTATGGCTTTTTTATGGCTATTAATCAAACAGAGCATTATTTTGCATCCTGCTTAAAACAGTTTGCTAAAAACTCATATTTAGTGCTTACTTATAGCAATTTTTGAACAGTTATGACCCAGCCTTATACATATTATTCAGAAGTTACTCCTTATTATTTAATGGACTTAATTTGCAGTTTGCTGTGTGTAGGTGTGCATCTGTGGTCTATAAATGAACATTCTTGCTTAGTACCACTGCATGAATTGTATAGCTATCAGGGCTTCAGGAAAAAAGTGTTTCTGAACAAGCAAGGGTGTTCATGTAGCACCTGTCACAATTCTCTAATGCAGTTTCATTTTTTCCAGAAACTGTGTGGTTCCTCTGAACAGCTGGAACACAATCTCCAGAGAAGTTGTGTTATGTTTACAGTGTTGCAGAGAGATCATGCACCCTCTCACATTCCAGAGATCTTTTTGCCTTAAATCTGAAGCACTGTACAGCCTTAGTGTACACAATAACATACATGACCTTAAATAAGCACAGGTAGTCCTCAACTTACGACCATTCGTTTAGTGACTGTTTGAAGTTACGACAGCGCTAAAAAAGCGACTTATGACCAGTCCTTGCACTTACGACTGTTGCAGCATCCTAGGGTCATGTGATCACCATTTTGTGACATTCCCAGTCAGTTTCCAACAAGCAAAATCAATGAGGAACTGTGTGATTCACTTAATGATGGCATGATTTGCTTAACTGCATGATTCACTTCATGACCCCAGTGATTCGCTTAATGACTGCCACAAAATGTTGTTAAATCGGGTGTGGTCACATGATGCCTCGCTTAATGACTGCACTGCTTCACAATGAATTTTCTGATCCCTATTGTGGTTGTAAGTCAAGGACTACCTGTAATATTTTGCAGTGTGTATAGCAGGCATGTACCAAAGATTTTAAATTATATGTTTACTTTGTACAAAAGCTCAACTTAGTTGCATATATTATAGCAATCAGTTAGCATGCAATCTTATTCAGTAAAAATTTGGATTTCAAAATATGAAATCTGATTAAAGTTGGCTGTATTTAATTAGCTACTTGAGCTTAACACCAGTCTACTCTTTTTCTAAAAATTAAAAAAAAAAACTATGCTTCAGTCACTCTACTTTTATTGTTATCTATCTACAGAAAGTAAAATTATGTAAATTAATAACAAGGCCACAAGTAAGTATATCACCATTTATGAGTATTTAAAACTCAGCAGCACAGTACTGTTGCACCCATGAGCAAAACAAAGGCAACCAGAAAGAACTGTTTCTGTGAATCACATACCATGTTGCACTACAAGGATACCAGACACTGGCAAGATACAAAAAACTTATTATGGTATTACTGAGTTACTTTGCCACAAAGAAGGTTGTTGTTATTACTACTACTATTTATAAGTTGTTTATATCTCAACTGCAATCAGCCCTACATAATTCACAAGTCACAAGTATGCAAAATAAAAGTTGTGTATTACAATGCAAATTCCAAGAAAAAGTACCTTTTGGCTCTGCAATTCATTGTTAGAATCAGTGGTACAGCCAAATATTTTTTCCACATGCATGTCATGAATATTTTTATATATATTACCCAACACCTGAACATAAGTTACAACAAGCTATTTTGGGGGGATTTTCTATAGTACACAGCCTTTCAAAAATAATCTTAGTGCATTTGAACACCAATATAAGAGAAATCCCATTTTCTCATTCATTAAATCCTGACAGCAGCATGGAAGAAGGTGTTCTTCCACAGCCTTCAGGGACAATCTATGGGATACTACAGACATAGTCTCCTGAACTAGATGCCACTGTATTTTAAAGAGAGTATACTCTGTCACTCTAAAACATATTCAGTGACACTTAATAGCAGGGCATAAGATTTTAAAAGACTTGATTACTGTTCCACGTGCCATTTCCCTGCCACAGCAGCAAACTGCCAATCCCCCTCCTGCCCTCCAGACAGTCTGTGGTATCCTCAGTTCCTCCTCTCAAAATAACCAGCCTGGCTTTCTGCTGATGTTGGTAAGTGGTAAACCTCCTTCAGCCTGGTCTCCTTTCATCTTGATCTCACCATGCTCCGGCTTTAGAAAGGGGCTCAAAGGAGAAAGGCCATTGTTACCCCACCTGACTTACTCTGAAGTTCTGCTCCGGACCTGTCACGCAAAGCTCCCATAAAAACCACACCACTTTTCCACTCTCACGCCTTTTGCTCCAGTCCAACTCTCATCGTCTCAGAAGACAGCGACGCTGACTCTCCCCTCCAAATCTCTTCGTTCTCCCTATCCCTCAGCAACCGACCACTATCCAGATAGGCCTACAAAAGTCTCCTCCAACACAGGAGAAACGCCGGCGTCCCCCACTTCAACAGGCCTCTCTCTCTCTCTCTCTCTGTCCCTACGACACGAAGGCCCGCCCGCCCGACTCTCTTCCTCCCCTCTCAGGCCAGGCCCGGAGGGGGGGGCACGGCCAGGCCACCCCCCTTCCTCTTCCCCTCCGCCAGCTTCTCCCCGCCCCCCAGTAGGGCTTTGGCTGCCGGGCCGCGCTCTCTGCCTGAGGGTCCGGGGATGGGGGGGGTGGGGGGCTAAGCGAATGAAAGGCAGAGAGACGTACCGCAGACTGAAACCTCGGCTGCTCTTCCTGCAATAAGAGAGAGAGAGAGAGGCAGAGACAGAGAGAGACAGAGACAGAGAGATACACGCGTTACTGTCAGCGCCGCTCAGCCGCGCCCGCCGCCGCCTGACACGCTCCGACTGACCGACCGGGAGAGGGAAGGGGAGACAACCGGGACACGGTCGGGGGAGGAAGGGAGATGCGGGAGACCAGCGAGGCACTCACGTCGCTCTCCACCTCGATGTCATCGTTGTCGCTCATCGTTGTCGCCGGCCGAGCCGTTCCGGGGCCTTCCAGGGAAGCGTTGCGGGCCGAGCCGCGGAGAGCCGCTGCCGCAACAACAAGCCCCCGCGCGGAGCAGCCTCAGCCTCCTCCTTCTCCGTCGTCCGCGTCTCCGTCGTCTCCTCCTCCAGCATCAACGGCACACGCACCTCGTACTGCACGTGACGACTGAGCCCCGCACCGTCCACTCACTCTCACGTCTGCCGCTCGCTCTGCGAAGCCTGCTGGGAAATGGAGTCTGTTTCGGCGTCGAAAGGCAGCGAGCGCCGAGGCCCTGAGACTCGGATTCCCAGTGGCCTCTGAGGAGCGCTTGTCCTCTGAGGTCACAGCCTGCGCAGTGTCTATGCAGTGCATGACGGAGGCTGTAGTCCCTGGGAAGGAAGAAGGGCTCGGTTTCCCGACAACCTGAGAAGGGGACACGTGGATGAGAGGAAGGATGGCAAGATGTGTTTAAGGGCTGTTTTCGTTCAGTTTATTTTGTAGCTTATAGAGCGGATGTTGTTGTTTTTAGAAGGAAGAAGAACGGTGTGCGTTAGAAGTGCCTTTCAGCTGTTTTTACAAGCTAAATCGTTTTTTTTTTTACACGCGATAAAAATTGACATACTGTAAACAAAAACGAGACTTGATGAATGGTAACACTCAGAAACCAGCAGGGGAAGCATTTCCTGTTGCTATTCTGTAACAAGCAGGAAAGTTGCCATTACTCCCAACGAAAACGTTTCAAAGGGAGATTCCAATCTAAAGCTGCTTGACTGAATTGGAAATGTTTGTTGTTTTTGGTGCAAAAGAGTACCTCCTTTTAAACTATTTCTATGTACAATGCTCCATTCCCAATTAAATTTGGAAGGGGGCCTACATGCATTGATTGAATCAAAACTTCATTTCTTCATTTTTTAAAAAAGTGAGTTTCATTTTTATCTGGACTCTGTTGTAATGTGACATAATCATTTGGGGGGGGGGGGATTAATGGTCTTCTGACCTGACCTTGTTTTTTTTTTTTTTTTTTTAAATTGCATTCTTTTTCTCTACTGAGAAATGAAGTGTGTTTTCTAGCCTGGGCACACTGAAAATGCAAACATTGGTCTTGAGCATGCTACTGTTGGAAGAAAGGTTTATCTTACGAGGTTCGTTTCTGAGCCGGGAGTAAAGACACTGATGAATTGCATGAAGTTAGGATGTTTATTCTTCACCCAAGAGCAGAGACAATGACAGCATGCAGTTAGGTGGGCAGCCGTGCTGGACCCCCTCCATGCAGTACATTATATACCTTTCGTTACATTCACATCCACGTTAAAATGTCATGATCTTTCTGATCCAATCAAAGCCAGTTACCTTGATCCATACTCCTCCCCTTACCCAGGACCCCTTTCTCTGATGCTGATTAAGGTTCTTCCTTTCTGTATGTAAACTAATTTCTATCACCTTGAGTGTTAACAGCCATATGTAAACTATCCTTTATCACTCTGATTGTCCACCAGGCGCTGTCCTGATTTACATCCCTAAGAAACGAGGTCAGGACCGCTTATCTTACTTTGTGAGGGGTCATTTGAACAGGAAAAGACTATCAGGTCAAGATAGCTTATCTGCTTACATGAATTGTCTTCTAGTCAGGAAAAGACAAACCAGACAAGCCATGAGAGCAATTAACGCATCCTCGAGACATTAAGAAGTGTTGAGGGTCACATCCTCAAGAATGCAACCTTTTGATAATCTAAAATGAGGCCAGTCACTGTAAGGTCAACCATACAATTGGCATATTGCTGGGCCTGCATTTACTTCAGGTTATACAAGCAGGTAAAAATAAATCAGGTAAAAATAAATGTATAAATGTATAAAATGTGTACATGTCCCAATCTTCTAACAATCCCCTCTCTGTGCATGGGAAAAACATTCCCATAGCACATTAACTAACGAAAGCATGATCTACGAATAGAAAAAAAATGAGAGCATAAAATACGAGTTCTCAGATACAAAATGACAATTAGTACAAACAAAAGGGCTGTTAAAAAAACGAAATGCAAACTGGGTGTAAGGCAAGACGCAAGATATTGGAAAATGTGGGACTCCAGCCGGAGAAAACATCCCACCGATGGTGAGTAGTTAAAACATCTATTTCTTGCATGACACGTATCAATTCAGCTCCTTCGTGATGTAGTTTCAATACAAGATCTTTATCAGAACGTTTCAGAGCTTGTAATTTCCGTTGCACAAAGTCACTTTCCCAAGCGAGTTGAGCTAGGGAAGAAACATCAAAGCCAAGGGATAATGAAAAATTCCAGTCAGGGGCCTCCCATCCTAGTGTCCTAGAAGAATAGTGGACTGCAGTATAATGTCCCTCAGAGGAGGTCACATATGAAACATTACAGCGGCACTGTCGCACAGGAGGATGAGACACCGTACCATCTTCCCAGCGAATAGCCTTGAGGGAGACCACACAAACACACCCTCTGCCATTATCGATGATGCGGGGGGCATCACTGGCCAATTGGGTCCAAACACAGGTTGCAATGCTGAAATTATAGGCACAAGGTTCAAAAGGAGTGGTATATGCAGGACAAAGCCATTTATGAAAACCTCATTGGTCACATCGAGCTGTCATGAAAAAAGAGTTTGCAGTAGCTAATTTGGAATTGAAGGTGGGGATCCATAGATGGTGGTTGACAATGGAAGGGAGTGGGAGGAATTGAAATGCTTCTGTTGGAGTACCTCTCACCACTGCGGTGAGAGTGAAATACAAGGAAGGGTAAGCCCTACTAAAATGGTCAACTTCAACCCATTGCCAATTGACATCATCATCCAATATGATAGGCTTTCAAGCGTGGCTGTCACCTTGCTGCCATTCTCTGATATCTGTGTCCATACGGAGCAGATTTCCCAATTGAAGAATGGCACATCGGGTCGCAAGTGAGGAATTAAGGAGGCCATTATTAAAAAAATGGAGGGCAGAAACAGTAAAGTTAAAATAAGTCATTGTAACTTGAATATCCTGGTGAAGAATGTCAGCACTCTGCAAAATCTGACGTTCCGTGAGGTTGGACATAGTCTGAATATGCCTTCCCAAAGAGGCTATTTTATTTTCAAGGGCTTCAATGTCTATAGAGTTGATTATCCCAGCGTCTGTGCCAATTCCTCCCATTATTGTGTCCAAAACTGAATGAGTGGAACGACCACAAAACCAAGAAGTATACATGGGTAAAGCCCATGGGAGGCAAACAGGTTCATGAATAGAGACATTGTAAGCAGAAACATTAATAGTAACATGATAAATACGGCGTAAGAGAGCCTCCATTATCTGGTGGGGGTGATCCCTCAGGAGTATAACAGTGGAGGGAGTTCCCAGCACCAGTGAGTGAGCACGGATAAAGTTAATATAGAAAAAACTATAATTGAAACCTATTAGGTAGTCACCACGCAATCGTCCCACCTCAGGGAAGTTCCATGAGGTGGCCTGTTTTTGGGTGCGAATAGTTCGCCAAGAACCATCAGTCAGTGTCTGAAAAGTGAGGTTCAGTGGGGTGGACCATAATAGGTAGAAGTGAGGCTGGTCCCATGGAATAGAGAAATAAAGTTTAGAACTGATGAGCATCCAATCACCCGTTCCATTAAGACTCATGCAGTCACCCGTGGATCCAGGAAGCCATCGGTACTGTGACAGTACTCGTTGTTTACATAGCTGCAAAGAAGTATTTGCAGGGTTAAGAATGCGCTGAGAATTTGGAGAAGTCCAGGTAGCAGTGGGTATGGAAATAGCCAGGAAATCCTGATAGAAGCCTCCAAATATGAGAATCCACAATACTACAAGCCGAGACATTCCTTCAAGCCCCAAGTGTCCGAGTCTGGATCCCGAACGAGTCGGATGGGCAGCACTGGTGGTGGGGGTGAAGGGCTGTGATCTCGAACCGCTGGTTTGATGTGAGTCCAATGGATCCAGGTGTTTCGTTCCGCAATCGGGACAGCTGTTTGTGTTGTCAAAAGGACCTGGTATGGACCATCCCACTTTGGTTGCAGTGGTGTCTTCCTGGAAAAAGAACGAATCCACACCCAATCGCCCGGTTCAAAGGGATGAAGGGTTTCCTCCAATGGTAGAGTCTGGAGAAGGGCACTCTGTGTCCACAGAGACCGGAGAAACCTACACATAGAAACAAGATAAGAGAACAATGTAGAGTCCCCCCTCTCTAAATGGAGAAAGCGGGGATCCAAACCCTTTGAGCCATCTGGTGGTCTACCAAAAAGCAATTCAAAGGGAGACAATCCCACATCCTTGCGAGGTCGCATTCACAAATGAAACAAAGCAATAGGCAATACCTGGGGCCACTTTAAATGTGTTTCCTGACACAATTTACCTAACAATGATTTAAGTTCCCTATTAGCCTGCTCCACCCCCCCCCCCCCCGAAGACTGGGGATGATAAGGGACATGTAGATTCTGTGTGATGCCTAAAGCTTGCAAGATGTGGGTGATCACGTGTGCTGCAAAATGCTGGCCGCGATCCATATCCAAGATGGAGGGGATCCCATACTGAGGTACCACATCTCTCAAGAGATGTCTTACGGTTTCAAGTGCAGTCGCATGCTGGCAGGGAAAGGCTTCAACCCAGTGTGTAAGCTGATCTCTGCAAACAAGAACATATTCAAAACCGTTCGCTTTTGGTAACTGGATGTAGTCCAGCTGTAGATTCTCAAGGGGTCTCTGAGCCCAAGGTCTGCCTCCTTTGTATATCCTTTGCCTGGAGGAGGCATTGTTGGCTTGACATGTGAGACATGCCCGTGCTACTTTTTCGGCTTCCATGTAGACCCCTGGGGCATACCATACCCTCCTGACAGTGTCCATAATGGCCTGAGTTCCGCAATGGTCCTTTGAGTGGACTTGTTGGCAAAGGAGGCGTAATAGTCGTCTGGGGGCTAAGGGTCTGCCATCTGGCACCCTCCAAAATCCATTAGAGAAAGTTGCTTCATACTTTGCCTGCCACTGTTCCACCTCCCCCCCTCAACAAAATCATCATATGGAATAGATGATTGAAGGTGAAACTCCGCCGCTGCAACGGAGAGGGGAAGAGGCTGCAGGGTGGCCCATTTAGCTGCAGCATCTGCGAAAGCATTTCCCTTGGTAACCAGAGAGTCATCTCGTTGATGCACTGGGCAGTGTACCACAGCGAGGGCTTCAGGGAGCATCACGGCATCCAAGAGTGAAGCCACCAATGCAGCATGAGCGATGGGGGAGCCAGAAGAAGTAAGGAAGCCCCGTTGTTTCCACAGAGCCCCTGTGGCATGACATACTCCAAATGCGTATCTTGAATCTGTATAAACGGTGACACGAAGGGGGCGGGCAGCCCGGCAAGCCTCTGTAAGGGCAATAAGTTCTGCAGCCTGGGCACTATAGGAGGGAGAAAGTGGAGAGGCCCAGATAATGTCATACAACAAAACAACTGCTGCTCCAGATACACGGATACCCTCGTGGAGGAAGGAGGAACCGTCGGTAAAATATTCACAGTCAGGATTCGGGAGGGGTTGGTCAGTGAGGTCAGACCGGGGGTTTTCAGCATCCTGAATGACCTGAAGACAGTCGTGGAGGGGTAGAGAAGCATCAGATTCAGGTAACAGTGTAGCGGGGTTCAGCGTAGAACACCTTTCAAAAGAAATATGGTTAGAAGTAAAAAGTTCAGCCTCATATTGAGCAAGGCGCTGATGAGTGAAAGCCTGCGTTTGAGACTTCAGGAGGATTGCAGCGACCTCATGTGGTACCTTTAAAATGAGAGGGTGACCCAGAACCAAATCACGTGAGCGCTTTACCAATTCAACAGCCGCAGCTACAGTGCGAAGACAGGGAACCGCCCCGCCGGCAACAGGATCCAGCTGGACTGAATAGTAGGCAACCGGACGGTGTGCCGGGCCCAAGAGTTGAGAGAGTACACCAGAGGCAACTCCACAGTTTTCATGGACAAAAAGAAAGAAAGTTTTAAAATAGTTCGGGAGACCCAGGGCTGGCGCAGAGGAAAGGGTCTGCTTAATTTTGATCAGTAAAGCGTCCAGGTCGGAAGTCCAGACAACAGATGTGGGGGCGTCCTTCACAGTAAGGAGGATCAATGGATGGGTCAGTTCCCCAAAGGACGGGATCCAGGGGCGGCAAAATCCCAACACCCCAAGGAGAGCACGTACCTGACGTTTAGTTGAGGGCGGTTTCATGTTCAAAATAGCTTGGATACGCTCAGAGGCCAACCTGCGAGAACCGGGGGCAATAAGATAGCCCAAATATTTTACTTCTGATTGTAAATATTGAAGTTTGGTTGGCGATGCTTTATGGCCACGGTCTGCCAGTGACGCGAGGAGGGCATAAGTATCCATACAACAAGAATCCACCATATCCGAAGCCACCAGTAAGTCATCAACATATTGGATAAGAACGGACCGGCAGGGTAAAACAATGGATGCCAAATCAGCTTTCAAAATTTGCGAAAACAGGGTAGGGGATTCTGTATATCCCTGAGGCAGCCGAGTCCAGGTATATTGAGTGGAGTTCCAAGTGAAAGCAAAAAGGTATTGTGAATCTGGGTGCACTGGAATGGAAAAGAAAGCAGCACACAAATCAATGACAGTAAAACACGTGGCTGTGGCAGGAATCATAGTTATGATGGTAGCAGGGTTCGGGACGACTGGTGCCCATGGAATAACGTATGAGTTGATAGCACGAAGGTCGTGTACAAAATGGTAAACAGGGTTCCCTGCAGAGTCTGGTTTAGGTTTTCGAACAGGAAAAATGGGAGTATTACATGGGGAAGTGCAAGGACGCAAAACCCCTTGTCTAAGATAGCTAGTAATAAGCAGTTGTATGGGTCCAATGGCTTCTGTTGGAATGCTATATTGGGGCAAACACGGGGGCGGTCCAGATTTAGTCTGAATGGCAACAGGTGCCGCACTCTTCAGGAAGCCAACGTCTGAAGATTCCCAGCCCCATAATGAATCCGGGAGGGTGCGCAAGTCCGGGGGCACCATATGGGGGTCCGAGTCAGCTGAAAAAAGGGAGAAAAGGCAATGCATGTATGTCAAGGGAACGTCCAAAATCAACCCTTTAGGAGTGCATTTAATAGTGGCTCCAAGCTTACAGAGTAAGTCACGACCAAAAAGAGAGACAGGAGATTCAGAACAAATGGTAAAAGCATGTTCAACAGTAAGGGGACCCACTTCAACTTTTAGGGGATCGGTAACATTTACAGGGATAATCCTACCCCCAACCCCAATAATGTGGTCAGAAACACCAGAAGAAACTGTAGAAGAAGAAGAAGGGTCGGTTAGTAGGGATGCTGTGGCCCCGGTATCAACCAAGCAGTGATACTGTTGGCCCCCCACAGTCAGAGACAGAAAGGGTTCCCCCCCAGGTCCAGACTGAAGAGGTAAGGCGAGTGCACCCAAGGGTTTCGGTTCTTGGGCGTCCCCAAGATCCCGTCATTGCGTAGTAAATCCGGGCTGAGCTGGAGGATCTGTGGAAGGAAGAACAGGATATGAATGAGGCCAGGGAGTAAGGGGAGGAGGTGGAGCCGGAGTGTGGGCACGAGGAGGCGGCATGGATGGTTGCTATGGAAGAAAGGGATTCCCGCTTCTCCTCCGCCGTTCCTCCATCCGTCTGGCATCCGCTTGGCGGGTCCTACATTCACGGGAGAAATGCCCCTCTCTCTGGCAATAGTAGCAGAGGGGGCGGCTCTGTGGAATCCCAGACCTGGGTCTCACGTGTTGCGGGCGGCTGCGACGATCCGTTTGAAAAGCAGCAAACATTTTTAGGTCTTCTTGGTGGTCAGCACAGCGCCGTTTATCTTTCTCCTCAATTTCTGCCTTACGTTTTGCTTCCTTCTCCTCCTCCTCTTTTTGCTTACAGTGGTCAAAAACAAAATTGGCAATGCGACGGAGCTCAGCAACTTCTAAACTTTGCCAGTTAGAGAAGATGGTTTGGAAATGGTTTTTAATATCAGCAGCCGCTTGCTCAACGAAGGCAGAGCGGAGAAGCCTATTATCTTTGTCATTTTCAATATCCAAATGAGCATGAGTGACCCCTGCCTCAGATAAACGGACCCAGAAAGCGTCTGGGGTCTTATCAGGTCTCTGAATTGTGTTATTAAATTCAGACCATTTCAAAGGCTTTTTCCCCATTTCCCGAAGGGCTTCAATGAGATTTTCCTTAGCCCTGTTATACTCAGTCCAATGGTCAGCATTGTTATAGTCCCATGTAGGCTCATGGATTGGCCAAGGGACCCGGGGTGGGGGTGGGGGTGGGGGTGGTGCCGCTTCCCCGGGGACCGGTAGAACAGGGCGACGACCAATTTCTTCACATTTTTCAAATAACTTCAAGACCTCATCCCTGGTTAATAACATATTAAGGAGCTCCATCATATCTGCCCATGAAGGGTTATGACTTCGAATGACTGCCTCTAAGCGTCTTATGACAGCCAATGGATCTTTTCGGAAGGAAGGAGTGTCGGAGCGCCATACTGCCAAGTCCGTTGGTGAAAAAGGGGTATGATATCTTACAAACGCTATCCTCCCAGCTGTAGCCGGTTGCTCATCTGTAGCAGGTGTGGGAGGTAGAGGTACTGGATTTAGTAACATAGGTGCCATTATTTTGCCAGAAGGCAAAGTGCCTTCTTGCCCTTGTTCCAAACAAGTAGAGTCTGGAGCGCTGGCAATAGGAGATAAGTTGGCTAGTTCATTCCAACAGTGCCAATAAGACAATTGCTCGGGACAATTTTGTTTCAATTGGAGTTCAAGAAGCTTCAGTTTCTCACAGTGGAATGTACCCATGGGAGGCCAAATTGCATTACCGCTTGTGTCTAGATATTGAGTCATTCCATACATAGTTTACGTGCACGTCTTTTCCTCATTCCCGGCTGGGTGGGCAAAATCCCCTTATCCCAAGCCTGTAACAACCTTCCCAAAGGGGAGAATGGGGGTACTGTCGACTTAGTATTCCCCATACCCTCTCATGTCCCTAAGCATGGCACCAGTGCCTGTCGGATTTGGGGTGTGTCCAAACACCCAGAGACTCCCTATTAGAGTACCGACCCTCTGCGCGCTTCCAAACTCCTGATCACTTATCAACCTTAAATTTTTTTTAGCAATTTTACAATTTCTAGCACACAAGCGGTAATTGCCCAGTTATAGTATCAATCACTCATTCAAACACAACCGTAGCCTCAGCTACTTATGCAAGCACAACATGCCCGGGCACGCGTATCGCCCTGGTCCCACTTGCTATCCAGGTTGCTCTGTCACCCAACAAGAGCTAGCAGAGGCCCGGGGGCGTCTTGAACGAGTTTGACACACAGCCTTGGTCTGCAGTCGGGTTTTATAAAAGGGATTAAACACTCATTCCCAAGTTCGGCTTATGGTCACTCACTCACACACTCACTGCCTGTTGAGGCACGTGGATCTTGTCAGCCCCCCTTGCTTTCTACCTGGGTTTTCCAGATAGGTGCGGCTGGAGCAGGCAGACACACAGCCCTGGTCAACAGCGGGGAAATAATTGGGGGTGCACACAAATCACTTCCAACTGAACACTGGGGGCACAATCAATTACACACAAACGCTGGGCTTATAAAAGAAAAGAAAATTTTGGGCACTCACCCACTGTGACGTTGTCCTAAGTTCATGCAATCGGTGGGCACAAAACCAAAGTTCCCTTTACTACCTTCAGGGCAATCCCGCAGGAAAACCACAAACCCTCCGGGCAAATGGCCCAGTGCTGGCAGGGCGTGTTATCCTCCTGGGACCCAGCCCATTAGGTTAGCCCAGTGTCCCATCTGGGGTGCCAAATGTTGGAAGAAAGGTTTATTTTACGAGGTTCGTTTCTGAGCCAGGAGTAAAGACACTGACGAATTGCATGAAGTTAGGATGTTTATTCTTCACCCAAGAGCAGAGATAATGACAGCATGCAGTTAGGTGGGCAGCTGCGCTGGACCCCCTCCATGCAGTACATTATATACCTTTCGTTACATTCACATCCACGTTAAAATGTCATGATCTTTCTGATCCAATCAAAGCCAGTTACCTTGATCCATACTCCTCCCCTTACCCAGGACCCCTTTCTCTGATGCTGATTAAGGTTCTTCCTTTCTGTATGTAAACTAATTTCTATCACCTTGAGTGTTAACAGCCATATGTAAACTATCCTTTATCACTCTGATTGTCCACCAGGCGCTGTCCTGATTTACATCCCTAAGAAACGAGGTCAGGACCGCTTATCTTACTTTGTGAGGGGTCATTTGAACAGGAAAAGACTATCAGGTCAAGATAGCTTATCTGCTTACATGAATTGTCTTCTAGTCAGGAAAAGACAAACCAGACAAGCCATGAGAGCAATTAACGCATCCTCGAGACATTAAGAAGTGTTGAGGGTCACATCCTCAAGAATGCAACCTTTTGATAATCTAAAATGAGGCCAGTCACTGTAAGGTCAACCATACAATTGGCATATTGCTGGGCCTGCATTTACTTCAGGTTATACAAGCAGGTAAAAATAAATCAGGTAAAAATAAATGTCTAAATGTATAAAATGTGTACATGTCCCAATCTTCTAACACTACTATGTTATAACAGAAAAAGTGAGAAATACTATTGTTAACAGAGTGTGGTTAGCCTTCAGAAAATATTGCTATCTAAGAAGGTAACATTTCTACGTGTCATAAAATTCTGTCCCCCACATTGCTTGTTATAATTAGTATACAGTCTTATATTAATTTCCCAGCTCTCGTGATGTGCCCCTGATTAATTCTTCTACTATGTACAGAGGCTGTGTGTTTTTTAGCTGTGATCCTGCCATACAGATACTAGCAATGATTATTAGTGGACTAGTGGGACTGGTTTTGGCCAAAATGAATTTGCATGGATGTGAAGGTGATGGCCTCCTCTGTGTGCAGAAGACACTGCTTCTTGCAGTGGGGGTGAACATTTCTTTCTCACACTTTGTGGTTTGCTGCCTCCACCACAGCTTTTGGTTTGCTCATCTGGTGCTTATACTGGAAACTTTACCAAACTATACACCAAAATTTGAATGCTTCAGTCACCAATATTACCAGTGCTACTATATGGGGCCAAATCACAGATGCTTCTACAACCCAAGAGTCAAAACCTGGAAATCTTCCAAATGTGCTGTCTCTGTAGGATCCTTGACATCACATGGATAGACTACATAAAAAACGAAACTGTCAGCAATGCTGCAACCAGTCAACGATAGCTGAAGAAACCTGAAAAAAGCAGCTGAAATTATTTGGACACATTTGCAGCATGGATCCAATTTGCTACCCATAGAAGCTACTTTGGAGAACATGACCCCAAGCTGAGCACCAAGGAAAATCTGGCAAAAAGCAAACCCAGAAACTGATCTAGCCCATTGCAGACTGGATTTGAGTCAAGCTAACATCACAACAATGGGAAAAGCACTTTGGTGACGCATTGTATCCAATGTTGGCGGCCCTGCAGCACCAACATGTATTGGTTGCAGACGGTACTCAGCTGTGTGCTAGGGTGATCAAGTTCAAGCTGTTGCAGGTGGAAGTGCAGAGATGTGTTTACAGCAATGCAGTTCAAATGAGATATTTAAACAAAGATAGCTTGTTTAAGCATGCTTTGCAGTATTGGATAACCTGAATTTGTGCTATTAAATCAGAATGGGTGGGCCAGTCAGAATAAAAAATCCACATTATATATTTTATTTATTTACTTATTTATATTTCAAATTTGTCACTGCCCATCTCACTGTGGGGTGACTGGGCAGTTTACAGTAAAAACAGAATGAACATTAATTAAAATAGATAAATATTAATTAATTAATTAAAATATGCTAAAAAACAAACTTCTTTATATATGATGTGTGAACCATCCACAGTATCCCTATATGGAAAATTAGGTAGTGTAATATAGTTGTTGTTCAGTCGTTAAGTCGTGTCCGACTCTTCGTGACCCCATGAACCATATCGCGCCAAGCCTTCCTGTCCTTCACTGCCTCCCTGAGTTTGCTCAGTTTCATGCTCATTGCTTCAGTGATGCTATCTAACCATCTCATCCTTTGCCATCCTCTTCTCCTTTTGCCTTCAATCTTTCCCAGCATCAGGGTCTTTTCCAAAGAGTCCTCTCTTCGCATTAGGTGACCAAAATATCTGAGCTTGAGCTTCATTATCAATCCTTCCAATAAGCAATCAGGGTTGATTTCCTTTAAGATTGACTGGTTTGACCTCCTAGCAATCCAGGGGACTCTTAAGAGTCTTCTCCAGCACCACAGTTCAAAGGCATCAATTCTTCAGCACTCAGCCTTCTTTACGGTCCAGCTCTCACAGCCATACATTACTACTGGAAAAACCATAGCTTTGACTATGTGGATATTTGTCAGCAAGGTGACGTCTCTGCTTTTTAATATGCTATCTAGGTTTGCCATAGCTTTCCTCCCAAGGAGCAAGCGTCTTTTAATTTCATGGCTGCAGTCTCCGTCTGCGGTGATCTTGGAGCCCAAATAAATGAAGTCTGTTACTGCTTCCATTTCTACCCCTTCTATTTGCCAGGGATTGATGGGTCCAGAGCCATGATCTTAGTTTTTTTAATGTTGAGTTTCAAGCAAGCTTTTGCACTCTCCTCTTTCACCCTCATCAAGAGTCTCTTTATTTCTTCTTCACTTTCTGCCATTAGGGTGGTATCATCTGCAAATCTGAGGTTATTGATGTTTCTCCCTGCAATCTTAATTCCGGCTTGTGATTCTTCCAGCCTGGCATTTCTCATGATGTACTCTGCATATAGGTTAAATAAGCAGGGTGACAGTATACAGCCTTGTCGTACTCCTTTCCCTATTTTGAACCAATCGGTTGTTCCAAGAAGCAACCGGTTCTAACTGTTGCTTCTTGGCCCGCATATAGATTTCTCAGGAGACAGGTAAGATGGTCTGGTACCCCCATCTTTTTAAGAATTTGCCACAGTTTGTTGTGATCCACACAATTGAAGGCTTTTGCATAGTCAATGAAGCAGAAGTAGATGTTTTTCTGGAACTCTCGTGCTTTCTCCATGATCCAGCGAATGTTGGCAATTTGATCTCTAGTTCCTCTGCCTCTTTGAAACCCAGCTTGTACATCTGATAGTTCTCAGTTTGTGTACTGCTGAAGCCTAGCTTGTAGGATTTGGCAGGTGCTTAATCTGATTTCATGCAAAGGTTGGACACCAATTACGGCATGGCTATGAACTGAAGGAAGAGAGGACTTTTCATAGCTTTCTCTACCCAACCGTTCTGCTGGTACATTTTTACCATTGCCAGTTATTCTGCCTCTTTCATAAGAGAAATTCAAAACATACATCACAATAAATGTTAGTCTTTCATAACCGAACGTCTTTGCTGCGGGAGATTAACATAGCTAGTTACTAGTGGGTTTGGCTTCATCTTGAAAATGTATCTTTAACATTAGTCAAGAACCACAGATCATTTCTAGCAATCTGGGGGAAAGGGAAGGAGCCTTCATACAAGTTTACAGTCAGGTGTATGTAGGTTTACATGTCCTACAAATCTATATGGTTTGGACTTGGCATGTCACATGAATCCAGTCATGTTTTGGAAACCATCTTTTATGATTTAATACAATCTGTGAACGCAGCCAATTGTGACTAATTTAACAAAACACAGATAAACGTGGCTGAATGCAATGTGTGAACAAGGTCTCTATTTAGCCAAAAGAAACCATTGGTGCTACTACTGCTTAATGCTTGGCAGCCAAAGAATCATAGTTTGAAGGGACCATCAAATTCAACCCCATGTTCCACCCAGGAATCTAAATTAAAGAATCCCAAGCACATGGTGGTCTAGCCTTCACTCTGACATTTGAGATCTGTTTCCTGTTACTTACATCCATTTTTTTCTGCATTTTGCACTGGAATGATACACAAGAGTTTTTGATCTTTTATCTGACAGTTCCTTCATTTTCTGATCCTTTTTTTTAACCTGTTCCATTTTGTGTGACCCCTTAAACAGTAGTTCCCAGAGCTAAACAAATTTGAGCAGGGTCTAATCAATGCAGATTAAAATGTAAATATTAATCCTGATTTAGAAATTGTACTTCTGTTGATGAAGACTGAAACAGTATTTTCCTTATTTGAGTTTTATTTCTATCTTCTTGCGCATTAGCTATCCCTAATCCCACCCAATTTTTTGTCATCTGCAAATTTGAGAAGTATTTCCTCCACTTCTTTATCCAAGTCATTAAAAATGATGAAGAGTACAAGACTCAAAGCTTAATCTTGTGGCATCTAACTCATAACTTGACTCGAGTTCGATGAAAATCATTGATGACAAATTTTAGTACAATTTTCAAGACAGTTATGATTCTGCTCAATTATTACCATCCACACAATACTTAACTAGCTCTCCAATCAGAATGCCATGGAATGTGTTATCAAATACTTTGCTAAAATAAAAATCAATATCTATATATGTTCAGCATTCCTAGAATCTAGTAAGGAAATATTCAATTAAAAATGTGGTAAAGTTGATAAAACCTGTTCTTTGCAAACTCATGTGGACTTTCCACATTACAATATTAGGGTGCTCATAGATGAGACTCTTTATAATCTGCTCTAAAATCATCCTGGGTATTAGTATCATACTAGTTGATCCATAGTTCCTCAAATTCTTCTTGCCCACCTTTTTGAAGTTAAGGTCATCTGCTCTTCTCTAATCATGTCACTTCACCCATTTTCCAGAATTTCTCAAAGATAAGCCATAAATGTTCATCCAGACAATCCAATAGATCTCTCAGTACTCTAGAATGCAATTAATTTGGCAATGGAGATTTAAAATAAACAGGTGTTCCTTGACTTGCTTATGAACCATGTTTATATCTATCAAGTTTTATTTCTGCTCTTTCATCCCACTCTTTGTAATTTCTTGGTGGGATGCAGTCAGATTTCATGTAGGCCCAATAAACTTCTACTCTCATGAAATTTAACCCTACTTTCTATGACTAGCTAACAACAGAAACTTCACAGACTTAAGATAAGTTGCTTTACTGCGAAGAAGAAAATTGTTCTGCCAACCTCAGAAATCCTAGGCCTTTTCCTCCTTCAGTCAATAGATTTTTGGCTGTCCTTTCCCCAGACTTGAGACTAGAAGGCATCTGCTTAATGCTTACATAATGGTTCTTTGTGGCCTGAGAAGTAGTGGTTCCCACCTCTCTAGCTTCAGTCCTTACACCCATCTACTGCTGCTGCTGTTGTTGTTGTTGTTGTTGTTGAAGAAGCCAAAAGTAGAAGTTGAGTAGTTCTGTTATCTGCTTGCATTTTCCATCTTTATTAAGCCAACATTGTACTTATTTTTTCCTTTTAAACTTATCTAAAGATTTTGCTTTATGAGCTTTAGCTTTTCTGATGTTACAGATTTGAACTTTGGGATCTTATGCAATAATGGAGAACTCAAGAAAACACAGCACAAAGTTATTTCCGTTAGCCTCTAGCTTTATAGATTACAATTGCTTAAATTATACACACTCACGCATCTGCACTCACCAAGCTTCACTACAATACTGCCCAGGCAATACAACTGGGTTGGAGAAGACAGTGTGCTTAGAACAATGGTTGTGTGTATGGACACTATCTTCTGACAAGTTCTTTGTACAGCTTTTCATTTTATCTTGTGCTAGCATCTCTCCGTATCTCCTCAGCTGTCATGTCCTGCATGCTCATTGGCTGTTGCTGGTTTAAGTAAGACTTGCTGCTCAGTGCTCACTTTCATTTTATCATTCCTTGTTGGCAGTTGTTCAATCTTGTCTGGTTTCAATTTGCTTGCTCCTGGGCATGTACACCACTCTCTCTGGGATTATTCTCAGACACTTCTCACTTCTGCTTCTTTCCACACAGTGTCACTTTAGACCTGTCACCAGGATTGACACCATGTCTACAGTTCCAGGCTACTCATAGATGCTCTTCCTTGGTGAGGTTTCTTGTTTCATATCTTTCATATGTCCTTTTTGATTTTCAGATTGTCATTAAGCTTTTTGGGTAGCCATATTAGAACTGTTTGCAACTGTCCTTTTTTTAGCAACTTCCACTCATCTTGAGCTGCTTTTCCCATTAGCTTTTCTTGCTATGGAATCCTACTTATTGCTCTGAGTTTATTAATATGCACTTTTATTCAGCTATTGTACATGGTGTTAAAATTTCCAGCAGTGTTTGTCCTTGTCTCTGTAGATGCTAGACAACCTGATGGTTTCTGAGCAGGAATGGTGGTTTAGTATTTATACATAGATAGGTCTCAAATGTGTCATGTTCTCCTGCTGTGCCTCTCTCTCAAAAGATTTACTCTTATCTCTAATCTTCACAGTGTTTGCCAGTGTTTTGTTCTTAGTTAAAGACTCCCGGGCCACCTTACAAGTGAGTGTGAAAAATGAAAGGCCAGCTTTTTAGGGAAATGGATGAAGAAAGGATACAAGTTTTGATTCCAAGGAAGATAACACAGGTAGTCCTCGAGGTACAACTGCAGTTGGAACCAGGATTGCCATCGCTAAGTGATGCGGTTGTAAAGTGCAACGTCACGTGACTGCATTGCTTAGCGACAGCAATCCAGGCAGTCCTGGTTGTTGTCGTAGCCCAAGACACATGGGTCGTTAAGGAGGAAGCAGAGGGAGTCCCAGATAAGGAGCACAAGGGTGGGGGAGGCCCAGTGCAGGCCATACGTGAGTCAGGGGAGAGGGTGCTTCGTGCAGTGCAAGCTCAGAAGGGCCAGGGAATGAGGGTGTGGGATGCATGCAATTGCAGGGAGGCAAGGGAAAGAGGGCACAGTGTGTGTGTGTGCATGCGCAATCGCAGGGAGGCCGTGGAAAGAGGGCATGGGGTACGTACGTGTGTGCAATCGCAGGGTGGCTGTGGAAAGAGGGTGCAGGGTGTGTGTGAGCAAAGCAGGGAAGGAGGGAGCGAGTGAAAAAGGGCCGGTGGGGGGGGCAGAGACCTGCAACCTTCCTTGCTGGCTTCCCATTGACTTTGCTTGGGGAAGCCGGCAGGGAAGGTCGCAAATGGCGATCCCATGACCGTGGGATGCTGCAACTGATCATCAGTGCGAGCTGGTTGCCCTGCATCCAAATTCAAGTACTTGTTGTAAGTCCCTTCATTCAGCACTGTCGTATCTTCAAACAGTTGCTGAATGAACAGTCGTAACTCAAAGACTACCTGTAAGTTCCGGAATCAGGCTTAATGTCAACTGTTGGTAACAGCAACTGTTCTTGAATTATAATAAAGATTTAATCCTAATTATGTCTGGGAAACTTCAGCCAAGTTTGTGCCTGCCAAGTTTGTGCCTGTCAGGGAGAGCCTGACAGTGGCTGTTGATGAGGATATTTATTTTATGTTTTCTTGTTCTTCTGTTCATATAAATCACCCAAGGCAGGCTAGCATCTTCCAGCCACTAATCAAGCCTTGACACACCATCTACTGGATAGCCAATCGTTAACTTGCAATATTCTTCTTCCCCTTCCCAGCCCTCTTCCATGGACTGGAAGGATGGATGAGAATACTACCTGTGGCCTTAAAGTCTTGAGCTTTCTACCTCGATATTAAAAATCTATGCTGATACAACTGTAGTTGCTCTTTGTAGAATCACCTGTCCCTACAGGCATTATTAGGAAAGGATAATGCTATAGTTAGTTCTGTCAAATTTCTAATCCATGCTCCCATTAAACAGCACACCTTACAAGACTTTTGGTCTGATTTGTGCACATTTGTTTTAATCCCTCATTACGAGTCCTTCCCTGCAACTCTTTCGTCTTCTTGCAGGGCATAGTTGCATTTTTTCTGCCCTTGGGGATAGCTGCTCTTTCCTTTTCCCTAGGGTCTCCTCTCCTCTCCTCTCCTCTCCTCCTCCCCTCCCCTTTCCTCGGCAAGAACTGAAAATGGCTTCTGTTCCAATAGGGCAGAATGTGATATTTCTTGTTTCTCGTCATTACTCTTCAGCACTGGGCTCGCTTCTCTGCCTTCTTTGTAGACACTTGCTTCCATTGTCAGTTGCTGCTGATATACAGTAATGTATCTTCTGCCTCTTTTGTGAGCCGAAGAATGGGCACTTGATGCTTCAGTCCTCTCAATGTTTCTTCAAGGACTGTTACAAGCTTGCATTTGCTGTGAAAACATGTCAGTTCGTTCTTGGGCAGGAACACAAACATGCCACAAGCATTGCAGGTGATGACAATACAGCTACAGTACGTCCATTCATCTTCATGCTTGTTTCCTATAGTAGCAGCGGCAGCAGCAGAAGCCTTTTATTTCTTCTTGCTCCCTTCTCAGGTGTTAGGTTAGCTAAGTGCATACTGTTCAGAGACAAAATTTCTTAAGGACTGTCCTTTAAATTTCACACACAAAGCTCCACTGGCAATCTTGTTTGTTAGCTCATGCAGTGCAATCATACTCAGAAGTAAATCCCATTGATGAAAAGGCACTTACTCCCAGCTAAATGTGTATAGAATTACAGCCCTAGGATGATATAAACTTCAACTACTTAAGACATTTCTTTTCAATTTGTCCTAATACACTCACTTGCAAAACTTAACAGTAATCAGTCAAATGCTTTGGGGCAAATATATATTTTTTTAACACAAGCGAACACTGGATGTCAGATAAGCTAAGCCTCTGGAAATAAACTAGTACATCATTACAGACAAAACACTCCATATACTTCTATATCCTCTGTTATAGTATCAGACAATCTTGTAAGTAATTTCTGAGTACATTGTTCCCAAACAACCTTAATTTCTTCTGTAGTCAAATAATATTGCTCCATTGTATTAATGGTCTCTTCTCTTTTAATTGTAATCATTTGTTCTCTCTGGTTCCCTCTAGACAGCTTTCAAGTCCCCTCTTATCATCTGTTTATTTTCCAGTCAACAAAACCTTCCCATGGGAGGAATTCTTACAATTAATTTCAGAAACTTCATATGTTCTTTCATACATTTTTAAACACCCCACAGGAAATATTCTTTTGAGTCCATCTAGCCCCTTAACTTGCCAAAATCCACATTCTAGTCTCCCTTTTGCTGTTTCCAAAAAGTAACTTTCTTTTTAATCTTTACACTTATATCAAGCTTCTTTCATCCAGGGTTGAAGGAAATTTTGCCAGTATAATAAATGCCCTTCAGAAGGTTCTTAACTTCTAAGAAATCAGTAAAAAGAAGCTTCCTAAAGTAATTAAGAGAGGAAGTAGGCAAACCCAGTGTCTCTTTGAAAGGCGCCAAACTATGGCTTAGGCACAATGTTTTTCCCCCAGCTCCCAGAACTCACAGACCCGCTGGAGATTGCTATTTTATGATCTCTTTGCAGGGAGATTCTGTATGGAGCAAACTTATGGGTGATCTTTGTCCTCTCCTTAATCTGGAGAGAGGTTCCAAGGAGCCAATCCATTCACCGGCTCCTCTTTTTGCTGTGGTTGTCAGCTCCACAAAAGCGGAGCCATCTTCAGTCCTCCATTACTGTCCCCGGAAGTCCTTAATATATTTCTGTATATATCCTTGCAATATCTAAGTTATCTCTTTGTATATCTAAATTATAAGGAAGTTGGTAAACTCCTCCCTCTTTCTCTGCTTCTCAAGGCTTATTTCTTAAGTACCTGATACCCATCTTTCAAAATCATTAAGGTTGTTTCAAGGGAATGTACTTCTCCCACCATTAGAGGATGAGAATGAAGCAGGGGGAAGTCCTAAAGTCTTGACTGTCAAATGACCTATTCTCCAGGGTAAAACATGGACCCATGATTTCCTAAACTTGAAAAGCAACCGAAGGATATAATTCACACAATCTTTCCAAGGGAAAGTTAAAACATTACAGGACCAACCACAAGAAGAGAATTTTAGTGATATAGGGAGAAGTTGAAATCTAAGGCACTTGAGACTCATAGCCCTTGATCTATATTGCAAGTGGGACAGTGAAAGCAAAGCAGGAACTACCCCCTCTTATCCCCAACTTCCTCCCCTAAGGCCTCCTCATAGGCACATTGTCTCCTCCGCCGAGGACAGGGTGGTGGGCTATTGGGTTCATTGGCTTCTGCCTCCCCCTCTGAGGAGTCAGTCTGCTCCCCCTCTTCCTTCTCCTCCTCTGAATCAGTTGCATCAGAGTTGTCCTCCTCCAGGTAGCGGTAACCTCGCACTTTGTGCCGGGGCTTGGGAATCTTAGGTAGACGGTAGCGAACACCTCGGGCTATCTTATATTCCATCCATATGTAGAAGAACACTGCAGCAACCAAAGTAACAAGCAGGATGGATAATTTAGCCTGGAAGGAAAAGCCTCCATTAGTTAAAGAACAGCAAAATTCAGGTGTTCCTTCATTCTGTCCTGAACTTTGTCCAAGAGGAAGTCAGTTAGAGAGAATTCAAAGTTAGACAAAATGTCTTGCCTTGCTTTAGAGTTCTTTCCCTTTTATTACCAGGTATGAAGGAAGGCAAACATAATCAAGGCAGGGTTGAGTTTCTTTCTCATGCTTCTCTCTTTCTCAGGACAGAATAATCTTTTCTGACAGTCTCCCATTAATAGTTTCCTCATTTCTTCACTCTTTCCAGGTCAGGTTCACACTAGACCAGAGAAATTCTCCTCCTTTCCCACTTTAGATCTTGCCTGCATTTTACCAAAGAGCCAAAGAATGTGCTCTGTCCTTCAACCCGTGAGAATTCTCTTCTATGCCTGGCTCCCTCACTCACCTTCATGGGCAGATTAGACCAGTGATAAACAACAAACATGGCCAAGGCCTGCCACCAATGGTAGATGGTGAAGATGAAGTCCTGCCGCTCTTTGTCTTCATAAAGCATCCCCAAGAGTGCTGAAGGAAAGGAATGGTGCATCATCAGAATTGTGAGACTGATTTATTTTCTCTCTCTCTTTTTCTCACTCTCAAAAATAATCCAATACTGGCTGGTTGGAAAGTTTGTTAGAGAGGATGGGGGAAAACATAGCTAACAAAAAAGCACCCAAAGGTACAAACCACCGACAGTGTCTATTTTTCTCTGTGAGTGAAGATATTCAGATAAGAAACAGTTGAAAAACTTAATTTTACACTTTTTAAGCATTTAGAAGCATTGTTCAACTAATCACCATATACCACATCATCCAAGGAAATTGCTTTTACTAACTGCTTTTACTATTCAGCTTGGCTTGATGTACCTCCTGCTCCACAGAGAGCCCAGCAAGTACCATGGCTAGACTTTCAGTCTGGAGCAGAATAGGAGCAAAGATCTGTTTGTTCTAGGAGAGGGACCCATAACACAAAGCAACATTATTTACTCACTGCTCAGCCCTGTCTTGTTGAGGGCACTGCCGAGGCCCCAGAAAGCAGCCACCAGGTATATTATGGGTGCTTCAGCTAAATCTTTGGCTTTTGGCTCCCAACAGAAGAGGGCAATCAAGATGATGGCATGAACAGAAGCTCCAGTAAGCAGGGGAACTTGGCGGGGCAGCTTCAGCATAGTCAGTACCAGGGTAGAGCAGACAGCTGATGAGATTCCATAAGCAGTGAGGATATAAGCCATGTGTTCCAGGCCGATAGAGCAGACACCATAGCCCTGTAACACATAGGGAAAGAAAGCATTAGCTAACACTACTTCATTGTGTACTTAGTCCCTCCTATTTATGAAGCTTACGCATACCAAAGTAAAGCCAGTGCAGAGGAAGAGCACTTCAAAGCCACTGTAGATGAAGAAGAGGAGGAGGTGGCGCAGACGGTAATCTCGCATGTGCTTGAAAGGCAGTTGGAAGATGTTGCCCCATCCAATGCTACGTAGATCAATCTCCTCAGTGGGGCGATAGGCAGAGCCACAAAGAATCAACACCTGTGGAAACAAAAGGCCATCTGGGGACAAGGATAGGGAAGAAGTAGATCTCTTCACTGTCTCCCACTTTCCCTGTGTCAGTGTCAGCAAATTATTTGGGTCAGGGAAATACACTTAGATCATGTCATTCATACTGAATAAATCTGCCTAAATATTGGAGAGCACACAAAGAATGAACTCAAAAGGGGGCTAGCATTTTCAGTGGCAGACCTATCTCAAGTTTAATTCCACCCCTTGGAAAGCAAAATAGAGAAATAGATTATTTCTGCTCATCTTTATAACTGTAGTATAGATTAACTCCTTATCATATTAAGGGACAAGTTACAGCCTAGCCACTTTTGTCGGACAGCCATTACTTAGGTGTCCATTTTTACATACATCCTCCTGCAGCTATATAATACCCTGGGATCAGAACTGTGTTTCTATCCCATGCAAAATGGGAACATGTTCATCAATAATCAATTTGATTATCCCAGATGGGAATGAAGCTGGCTTATAGAAGATATTGCTTTTGCCAGCAACTCCACAATGTAAAGATAGAAAGTTCGCCAACCTTTGCACACATACCACAAGCATGGAGAGGAAGGCCACTCCCATCAGCACACTCTCCACTATGATGAGCTCACTGCTGCGAGGCAATTTCTGGAGAACTGTGGTGTTGAACCCAATGAGGATCCCATGACTTGCAGTCCCTGGAGAAGAAAAAGATCTTGGGCTAAGGAGAGGTCCCACTTGGACAAGCAGTGGGGAACAGAATGAGATGAAGCTGCAGGTGATTAAGGCTTCTCAAGAGAAAAGCCCGTTATGTATCAGCCTGACCAAATTATAGCTGCCATCTTAGATACTCACCACAGTACCTGACATAGTAAAGTGTGTGGTTCAGCTCGAAGAGATAGTTCTTCAGAAAGAAAAACATGGGAAACTGGGCACAGACAAAACTCAGCTGGAAAAGAGGAGTAGAATAAGCTGTCAGCCTCACCAGGGGTGGGAGAAAAGGAAATTAAGAGCCACACAGAGGACCTTTCTGAAGTGCTGAACTTAGCAATCGAGCTGCCATTTCCCAACTGACAACACAGAGGAGGACAGCACAGAGCACTACCTACCATCTCTTCCTCCCCCAAACCCACTAGGTTCTGTTCGCAGAGCTCTCACATAGAAGAAGCCATAGAAGATCGCCTTGAAGGCAGTGATGTAGGAATTGTAGGCCCCACGTGGTGCCCGTTTCTGCTCCTGGACATGTTCCAGCTTGTAGTTCACATATTCATAGTATTTCTGTGCCATCCTGTTGAAATAGAGGTGCAGAAAAAGAGTTTATGGGTTGGTATAGCTTCCTGTTTCCAGCTGGAAAGCCTAAGCTGAACTGTGCATTATTTCTCCATGTGGGAGCAACCACAAATTGCTTATGCAGAGCAGAAGCATCCAAAGGGTTGGTAATTCACTTCCCCTGTGACCATCCACAGAATGTGAAAGAGTGTCAATACTAGGGCCAGCCTGGGAAATGGTACTGGTAAGGAGACCCATCAAGCTGGCAGAGAGCTTCATAACTATGATAAAGCTAGCCTTTTTCACTGAGTGCTTTTTTTCCTTCTCAGCCCAATCTTTGCAAATGGCTCACCGGAGGATGTAGTTGCCCAGAGATGCCCAAAGAGGTACAATGGCAGCCCCAATTGCCACTGCAGATGGCACCAAAGTATAGTAGCGCTCCCAGTAGTTAGTAGAGACAAAAAGTGTGTAGATGCCCACTGCCAAGAACAGCATCCACTTAGTGCCAAAAAACCTGGAAAGATAAAGAAAGATGCCTGGATTCTGGATGATGTGAATATCCAGCTTTATAGCTTTTAAAGCTCTAAAACCACAATTCAAGGACTGTAACTATTGGGAAAAACAAAGAAAATTGACCCAGCAGAGGGCATACCTGATGAATATTGGAGTATAGAGAAGTGCAGCAATGGGTGTGACACTGATGCCCAACAGCATTTTGCTATCAATATTCTGCAGCCCCAGGTTGCCATATTTCACCTCCCGGTAGGTCTCATCATAATGCAAGATGAGCTGCATCTGAAGTAGGCCTGTGGAAGACAACATGGAAACCCAAAGATTAATCCTTTTTGCCCTTGGTCTGTTGTTCAGCTGTTCTAGAAGGCTTCCATGTTCAGTACTGTGTTGGTCCATTGCGTTAAACCTTAAACTATGGTTTACAAATCACAAGGGCTGAGTTTTCACAGCACGCTAATCTCAAACCAAACAGCTACATTATGGATCTGCATGATGTGTGAACTGAGCTATAGTAATGCTCAGGAAAAAAAAAACACCTTGTTTCTCCAGGACCTTAATCTGCCTTCTTCTGCCAACAAGGAGCTTATCCCTGTCTGAGACTTAACTGTCTTTCCAGAGCAACACAGAATCAACAGCGTGAAAGCATAAAATATCTGTCTGAATATATTCTTGGTAGCTCAAAAATCAGCTACAGGTCCTTAATTTGACATTCCAAAGATGGAACATAGAACCATGTGCGCATCAACTCTGAGTTCTAAGCAATAACTCTTCCATATCGCTCTATATTTCTGATCAATAGAAAAGTAAATGTCTACACTAGCATCCCTTCTATTTACTTTGGGCGCAAGGCTGATTCTCTGCAGATCCCCCCTGCTTTGCTTAGAAGTACAGCAAGCCCTGCAAATAGAGAAGAATCTCATGCAGATTAGATCTGGCAGAATGGTCATGCTCTGGATTCCTTCAGTGAAGCAGTGTCACCTGGCGGGGCCTGGGAAGCTGAGACATAATGTAGCTTGTCTTCTCTGTCATGGTGCTACCTTACAGAACAGCCTCCTCCAGGCAACACAAATGGCCCTGACTCTGTTGCCTTCAGGAAGGCAATGAAGACCTGTTTTGATTAGGGACAAAACAAGTACTTTTATAAAAGATTGGAAACCTTTTATGGACTTTGCTGAAAATGGATGAAAGTGAATGGGTGATTTCTGGATTTGCTGATTAAAAATGGTTGAAATATGGGAAGAAGGGAACTATATAATGTAACTCTAAAGGAGGAGAAATAATAAAAGTTTGTATCTGCGTAAAGAAGATGGGAAGTTGCATCTTTAACTTTTCTCTTTTTTATCTGCACTGTTTCTAGCACTTCTTGTATCTTTTTCTACTTCCTCTTTATATATTCTTTCTTGTTTAATTTTTAAGTAAGTAAAAACTCTCAATAAAAAAAAAAATTAGAAATGGAAGGCAGTGAAGACCTGGCTTTTCTCCCATACTGGGGCCAGGATGTTAATGGAGCTCCGGCTTGCTTGCGCGTGATCAGTGCTATGAGGTTTTCATTGGGGCCTTGTCATTATTTTTTTTTTTTGGCCTCTTTAAATTGATTTTGATATTTGTATTATGCTTCCAGTTTTGTTTGCTACCCATAGTTCCTCTGGTAGACGGGCAGCCATATACATTTGTCTAACAATCAATCAATCAATCTATGGCAGAAGGAGAAGATAGTAACACATGCAGTGCCCACCTAGAAAAACCCCATAGGTCAGCATTCCTGCCACGCTGGCTGCCAGAAGATTCTTGACCACCCCAAGACGCTTGCGGCGGAAGTACTTTCGCTCTTCTTCCTCTTCGTTATATTCAGCATGAGCCCCCACAAAGTCCTCCAGCTGAAGGCAGAAGCATCATGAGGAGTTGGAAGAAAGTGCTCTGTGAAGTGGTTAAGACACACAGACAGATGCATTTTGCAGAGGGAGGGAAGGTGGCCTGCAATCAAAGCTGGGATCATAGCCAAGGAAGGTCAGCCACACTCTAAGAGTTCTGTTCTCCAGGGCAGGGCTGTTTTGGGGAAGAAATGCAACGGATGCAAGCAGGTATAAGTGTTGAGAAGCATATGCATAAACACATACATATGTTTGTAAAGGGAAAACTTCTAGCATGATTATAATACATGTAGATGGCTTCCCTGTACATAGATGCCAAAGAAAGATTACACCCACTCGTTATTTTGCTTCAGTGAAATACTCATCCAATTAAAAAAATGTTATTTATAATTTCTATGAATGATTCATAAATATAAATATTTATAAATATGAAAAATAAAAATTATTGAAATTGTTTGCTACCCAGAGTCCCTTGGATTGAGATGGGCAGCTATAGAAATTGCATAAATAAATAAATAGAATACAGATGGCATTGCTGCAGAGAAAACTTTGCATATGAGAGGGTAAAAAAGGAGTCCTTGGGTGGCATTTGACCATCAGACCTAATATATGTACGTACATTTGTTTCCTAGTGGTTTCGAATAACTCAGTTTTCAAAAACTAAAAGTTTTGTTTTCTGTGTTGTTTAAGTGACATGTTAATAGTGCTATGGATGAGGGTAGTTTTGTCCCACTTTTGTTGCTTTTAAAATAATACATTCCTGTACTTGGATGCTCTATCCCCTTCATGGCATGGGACCAAGTTATCTGAGGGATCGCATCTCCCTGATTATATCAGCGCACCCTATCAGATCTAGCAGAGAAGGCATGCTGAAGGTACCATCAGTTAGGGATGTACATTTGGTGGGTCCCAGGCATTATGCCTTCTCTGCTGTGGCGCCCGCTTTGTGGAACATCCCCCCCCCTCCGATATTGGAATAGCTCCATCCCTTTTGACCTTCCGGAAGTCCTTCAAGACCTGGTTATGTCACCAGGCCTGGGGCTCCCAGGGAACTGGCGACATAGATGGCTCCATTGCTGAGTTAGCTATCCTTATCTCTCTTGCCTAGGGTTTGTATATTTCTTTATCATATTTGTCTTTTAATATTGATTTTTATATTTTTTTATACTGAGTGTTTATATATGTGTTGTTTTTATTGGATTGTTGTAGGCTGCCCAGCGTTGCTTTTCTGTGAGATGGGTGGCTATACAAATTTGATTAATAAATAAATAAAATATGGTCATTCTGTAAAAATGTTGAAGAAAATGAAAAAAATGCAAGGATTGTATCCAATCACGTTCAGAGCAAATTTGGAAGGCACGTGAGAGTGCAAGTTACAATAAAGGAAGAAAATATCCCCCTACCATTTGTAAGGGCAGGAACCACATCAAGCTGGCAAAGACTGCTTTCATCACCATGACAAAATACTGCAGCTTAAGCATTGGGAAAATGCCATATTTCAGCTCTAAAAGAAGCACTTCCCTGAGAAAGGTGTTGAAGAAGGCTGCAACTTATGGGAAACAATTGTATATTTATGTTGCTAAAAGCTGGTTGAAAGCCATACTGCAAAATATTACTTCATATATATAAGACTGGCTAGGTTCCATCTCTCCAGCACTAGTTCTGAAAGAATAAGAATGAAGGAGGCAATCACTTGTTACATGTTAACCTTTTTTCCCCCCAAAGTAATATGTTTAAACTCTCTAAACCAGTGTTTCTCAACCTTGGCCACTTGAAGACATGTGGACTTCAATTCCCAAAATTCCTCAGCCAGCCATGCTGGCTGAAGAATTCTGGGAGTTGAAGTCCACACGTCTTCAAGTGGCCAAGGTTGAGATACTTTTTTTGTAAATTGTTTAGAGCAGTGTAATACACACACAAGCACACATCCTTCACAAGACAGATTTCCTTAGAATAACCTTCTCCAGTCTGGGAACTGAAATCTGAAATCCCACACCTCTGAAGAGCACCAGGTTGGGGGAGGCTACCTTAGATTATTAAAAAGTTAGATACCCTTAAGCCAAGCTGGCCACACAGTGATTTCATAGACACATCCATAGAGTCGGGTTTTTCCCCCGACAATGTATAAGTGATTTTCCACTGTCTTATTAGGGGATACTTTTATGACTTCCCAGGCTAGCCTACAACCAGCTCCCATCTCACTTAGCTTCTCAAGCCAGAGTTGCAGCTGGGGAGATAGGCGGCGAGGTAAATCGAAGGAAGGAAGGAAGGAGCGAGCCAAGGCCATCCAGGTCCTGGATATTATGGAGCGGGGAAAGTATTTCTTACCTGCACATCTGCCCCATTCAGGACAGGTCCATTCATTACGTCATCAATCTCGCGTCCGCCAGGAGGCACCTCGCCCCCTCGCGGCTCTTCGTACACGTTGCCACCTGTAGGAAACATTCAGAGGAAACGAAACGAAACTCCAACCAGTCCGCAGCCCTCTCTCGGGACTGCCTTCTGCGTCCGACAGCGACAACAAGGCTCGCTCTCGGGCCCCGAGGGCGCAGGGTTTCTCCTTCCTACAAAGCACGCTCACTGTCGGACTTCCTCTTTGCTCCCAAACCTTCTGCGGTTCCGCAGAGCAGCAAATGTCCGAGGCAAGCGGGCAACAAAGAAGGAAAAAGGCTGTTCAAGTAAAGGCTAAAACGTGAGACGTCTTCGGACCAGGTTTGCTCTGGGCTGGAGGTAGAGCAGGATTGCGCGCACAGTGGTTTCTAAGAATAAAACCGGAGCGAGGCAAGAGCAGAACCCCGAAAGAGACGCATCGATTGGGAAGAACCTTGAGTCGCCCCCAACCCTATTCCCTACTCCCCTGCCCAGAGAGGGGGCGTACCTGGCTCCATGGCCGCTCCTGCTTTGAGGCCAGCTGTCCTGCAAGTGCGACGGTCCTCGCAAAATGAAGCAAGGCTAAAGTTGTTTAGGTTTTTAGCACTACCCTTCAAAACCAGAAGCGCAGAGGATTCACTTCGCTTTTCCTCCTCGGGTGGGATGGGCGGGGAGCTACACACATAGAAACGCTCCCTTAAAGGGATAGGACAGGCTGGCGCTCAGGGGTTGCGCGCGCTCGTTCTCTCGTGTGCGAGAGAATCAGACAGACTGATTCTAATCTGCAAATATCTGATTGAACCATTTTCTAATTTGCAGATTGAATAAATCACAGCTGAATTGGCACAGTATATTAAACTATAAATCATGATTTACAAAGCACTATAACTAGGCTCACACAATAGGTGTATCCAAAACTATACCATATTTTAGTTTAGCATAATGGGTAATCCCAGCTGATGTGTTTAAATTTGTGTCTTCAAGTCAGTATTGACTCCTGACATTGCCTGGATTATGCCTACAGTTTTCTTGGCAACATTTTCATGAGTGGTTTGTCATTGCCTCCTTCTAGGGCTGAGAGAGGGTGACTGGCCCAAGGTCACCCAGCTGGCTTCGTGCCTAAGGAGGGACTAGTCTCTCAGTCTCTCAAGTTCTAAAATTTTTGATTCATTGAATAACAGGGCTTTTAGCTCAAGAAATTCCCCTTTGTAGCGTTAGAGTCAAGAAGCTGAGACAGATATTCTCCAGATCCAGGGGGGCTGCAAATGTAGCACATAGCCTTGTATATTAACGCTGCATTACAGTGCAGAACATGGAAGTGCTGTGTAGAGTCCCATTGGTCCACTGTGGGTCAGTAATTGTGGCCGTTTTGAAATATTCTATCAGTAAGAACAAAAGGCATATCTTTGAAACATATTTCACTTCATATCTGAACTAGGACTTCACTCACCTAACAGGGCAGTGACCGCTTGGCCTGTGGATCTTTGGTATACTGCTGCTGCATTTATGGGCAAGACTAGCCAGATGTTGATATGTGGACAGGATAGCTATATTCACATTACTCCAAACCTACCACTCCAAATCTTCAAATCCCAAAATTCTGACTTTGGAGAAAGTATGGAATGGTAGTTAGTAAAACATTTTTTTATAGGAAGAGAACATTGGAAAGAAGTCATATCTAGGGTTTGGTACAGTTCCTTCTTGATTCTATATGGCTTTATACCCCCAGTCCATCTTGAGCTCTCTGGTTGCCAAAGACTCCCAAATTGTTTCTAATATGAGGAGGAAAGCCAACTGTGCTCACCATTGTTAGTTTTAATGCTACAGTAGAATAAGTAAAAAAGACCCAGATGTGTGTTAGACTTCAACTCAAATACTCAACAGCCATCATGGTTATCAGCTGATAATTATGGGAGTTAGTTCAACCTGGAAGACACCAGGGTGGGGAAGGTTGAACTGGAAGAAGAGGTGTAGGTTCTTCCCTCTTCTACTCTCTCTCCATACATTGGTTCTCAATTTTAGGTCAGATTCACTATAATTGATTTCTGCTCCCAAGGCAAAGTTAAAAAAAAACAAACCTCTCTAGTTGGTTGCTTTGTCCCAGTGCTGCAGTTATTTTTTTTCCCTTTATGAATTAGTCTTGATGACAACAGCATGTAATGTTTCTATGTTTTGCCTAACATCTTTGTGTGTGGGAAGGGTTGCTCTGGACCAACATTAGAGGCAAATATAGTTTATTCTGTTGTCCCTGTTTCAGATTCCTTTCTTATAGCCCAATGGTCTACACTTGCTTCTCATGAGAAGCACAAGTCTAAGGAGAAACACACAACAGCAATTCATTGGACATTCTGTATAACACATGATAGGTATCTATATATGTGATGATGGACTCTATCCTACAAACCAGAGCTCCATGATTTTTATTGCCATGAGGCTCAGGAGAAAAGCTTTACTTTCTGTATTATTTTTTATTCCTGTTGCTCTTAAAATATGAATTGCCAGTTCCTTTAGCATGTAACTTATTTGGTTTGAAAAATATGTGTTCTTTTCAATTTGGAGATCCTCTGGATAATGGGCAAGCTATGAATATTTTAGACATTTATTCCATGACCTAAAGGCAAATCACTTAACATTATCACTCTTCAGCTTGAATATATGCCATCAGCATGTAGAAGGAAGAGTCTTACTGAACAATCAGCCTGAATCCATGCTAAGGATGTTCATACTAGTACTGTGCACCATTTCAGGGTCAGCTCTGGATCTGTTTGTTCTCAAACCAGCTATTACATTCTCTCCCTGTTTCTCAAAGGTGGTTCAGCATCCTATTCCTATACCTTGCCTCTTCCTTTATGCTTAGAATGCAGCCCCTAATCCATCCACCTTAGCAATTTGCAACTGAAGTCATAGCTATTGTGAAAAGTACCTATGGCATATTCCTGGTTGGATGGAATTGGTTGCATCCTCTTATTGATCAGCTGGACAGGAAAAAAAGATGAGTATTGATGGGCTCATGATGATCTCTACATTTTGAAGGTCAGCAGAAGTGAAGATGACAGGTCAGTTTTCAGGTGTTGCGAGAGGAATGGGGTGCATGTGTATTGGAAATGCTGCTGGGGTGAATGCCAAAGACTGATTTCTACCATAAAGAATTTGTACCAATGATTCTTAAATGAAAACAATTCAATTAGGATTCCCAATTATATGTTCGCAAGATAGAATGATTTTTTTTTCTCCTGTAGAAGAAAATCCGACATAGTAAAATCTATATGTTTATATGGGGCATCCCACAGATATCTTGAAGAAACTTGGTCTGTGAGCAGTGAACAATGACACTGCTGTATTTTTGGAATTTAGCATTTTGTAGCCTCAAAGGCCACCTGTGTGAGTGACTAAGTAGGTACAAATTGATGGTATGCATTTCACACTTTCCAAGTTTCATTTCTGCAGCACGGCATCCATGTGCTCCTCTAACTTCTACTTTTAAATACAGTCATCTTGAAACTTTCATTTTCAATTCTGTATGCTTCATCAAAATTTAGAAAATGTGTGCCAAATGTGATACTTAAAAGAGAGGTAAAAATAGTGACTAGGAAAGCAAAGCAAAACTTCTTCCCCATATTGGATTCGAGATAGGATAGTGTACTGCTGTCATCGTCTGCAACCTGTAAGAACATTTTTTATCAATAAAGTTAATCAGATCAGTTTGGACTCCAGTACTGGGACAGAGTACAGTAATGCCCACTTTTTCTGTTATTTTAGATGCTTTTCAAATTGTGGCTTTTGAGGCTATGAACAAATTTTCTGGACAGGTGAAGGCCACCACATTAATTGTCCTCGTTGATAATCAAATTTGCCAGGATATAACAGTCCCATGATTATGGAAGGCAATTTCCTTGTGGAAATAAAATGTTACCTTTGGCTTAAAGAAGGCAGTAATAAGACCATTATTAAAAGAAACCCATTGAAGAGTCAATACATGTTCTTTCTACCTATGGTGAGTCAGAAGGTGGTAGTCTTGCAACTCCATGTGCATCTGGAAAATATTGATGATGTGGACAGGATACAAAACTGATATTGCTTGGGTCACTTGGATAGATGACTCCACTAGGAACTGGATGGGGGAAATGCGGCTCTACTCCTCTTGGATCTCTTGCAGCTGCTAACATTAACCATAGCATTAACCTGGATCACCTGGCAAGGTTATGTCTTAAGGATGCTATTTTGCATCACTTCTGGTCCACCCTTTCAGATCATGTTCAGAAGCTGATTTTGGGGGACTACTATTTAATACTGATTATAGTTTTCACCAAGTTCTGTCACCTTTCCTATTTAATATTTACATCTGGGAAACACTGTCCAGCACTTTGGAATGAGGCACCAGAAGTATCGCTCTTTGTAATCCAATTCCCAAGAAATCGAAAATGATCACCTTGACGGTTGCCTGTGTTCAGTAATGGGCTGGGTGAGAATGAACAAGCTGAACTTAAATCGAGACAAGATAGAGATGCTGTTGATCATTAGGAAAACAGGCATTGTGGCTCAGTCTTTTCTAGATGCAGCTCATCCCTGTTGAAAAAGAGGTTAACAGTTTGGGCCTCATTTGTCTCTGGATTCCTTGGTAACATTAGTGGCAAAGAATATGTTTGCAACTAAATTTATTGCGTCAGCTAAAATTCTTCTTGAGCCAGTCAGACGTTACCCATATCTTGGTCACGCTTTGAGTGACTGCCCTAAAGATAGGAAGAAGGGGCCCAAACTGAAGCAAATGCAGCAGCAGCAACAACATCAACAACAACAGATCTGGAGGCCACAAGGTGAGGAAATCAGCAATATGACAATAATTAGCACTAGTCCCATAGGCTCCTTTGGCAAGTCTCACCATTGGGGTGTTAAATCTTGATCCTTCTGGGATCTTGTATTTCAGCTATGCACTACGAGCATGTCATAGATGCTGGATAGAAGCAAAGGTAGTATTCCCACTTACGTTCCATCTATCCCTTATTTCTTACATTTTTAATGCATCCAATAACAGGGTTCTTTGTAGAGATTTCAGATTACTATTTCAAGAATAATAAAACAGAATGAAAGGAAAACCAGCCCATATTATCAGGGCAGAATTTCCAAGTCTGACTGGTAATACCCCAAAAAGGAAGTTTTCCCATTAATGTTTCCTTCCCTTATAATGGTGATACATTGTGATTGGAAGGAATGTCCAGCTTGTTCTGCCCTACTCTTGAGGCAAGGCAGTGTCCAGACTGTAAAGTGGCTCAAAAGCCCAAACTAGCAAAAGGGGGTGTGGCAGCACTGTTCCCACAGAAATATCAGGATTTTTCATTTTATACTTTATTTTTTTAAGAGGGGGAAGAGGGTGGTTGTTTTGGCCTGAAACGGAGGTTGGCGGGATGAGGCACTTGTTCCTGGTCAGCAACTGAACGCTGATTGGCTAATGACTTGGTATAGTCAAATTAGCCTCAAAGGACAAGTGCTGATTGGCTGTTGATTCTCTGCGAATTCCATAGACTTGTGAATACAAAAATCTACCTGTTCTGATAGTATTACAACTTAATCAATATGGAAATAGCCAAAACAGCCTGGTCAATCTCAGCTTGTATTTTAATTGTGGAATTAGAAGACCCTGCTGACTGAAGGTGGTCTGACAGGAAGTGACCACAGATTACACAATTCAGCTGAAAATCAGGTGTCTCATAGAACCTTTTCTGACAAACACATTTTACTAAAAGGCATCACTTCACTGAGGTAGGATTTCAGTTGGGATGGGAGGTGAAGGCAGGTTGGTTATGCAGATGCAGGTTAGATGTGAATACAGTACCTTATCAATTAACAACTGCAGTGTGTTAAAAGCCATTACGTTTGTTGAGATAGCCTGACATTTTTTGATGTATGGTTGTTCATCAATCTCTCACTCAGTAATGCCCTTAAAATCTCATTTTTTCTTTTTTAAAATAATTGTTATTAAAGTTTACAAAGATAAAAAAACTAATACAAATGAAGAAAACTATAAAAAGTAAAAAAGAAAAGTCTCATTCTTCCAAAATGGCCACTTTGAGATCAGCAACAGTGTCCTGGGAAATTGAAGTGATTTGATATTATTGTGTCCTTCTTTTAAGTCCTGATGTCAAACCTGTGTCCATTAAGTTTTTTTGTGCAAAGTTTGTTCTGTTTTTCCTAGGTAGAATCCAGTGGGGGCATTGCTGGCAGATGATGGCATATATCACAGAAGAAAAGCATGTGAAGGTGCCTATAATCTTGTGTATGTTGGGGCCTGTGATGATGCTGTTGGTGTTGACATGGGGGCAAAGTAGAAGTCAGGGTTTGTGCATCCGTCAAGCCACTCCATGCAACTGATGAAGTGAGCTGCAGCTCACAAAAGATTATGCCTTTGAATAAAATTACTCAGACTCCTGATTTTTTGCTACCACAGACTACCATGGCTCTCCTCCCACAATGCCTACAATTCAGGTGAGTAGCCATATGAAATGCAGCCACTAGAGGGGACCAGTAAGCTGCAGAATTCTTAATCTACACAAATTCTTTTTAGGAAAATAATAATAATTTAATAATAAGTTATTAAACTTGCATGCTGTCTGACTCTCAAAGACTGTGGGTGGCACACAACAATTAAAGAAATTACAATAATTTAATAAAACATAATAAATAAAGATAACCTATTTCAAGCATGATGAAGTGAAGAGTCTCCCTCTCCAAAGGCCTGGGTGAAGAGCCAGGTCTTCACAGCACTTGTAAACAACAGCAGAGTGGGGGCCATCCGGATCTCAGGAGGAACCTCATTCCAGAGGGCAGGTGCTACTACAGAGAAGGTGCGCTTCTAAAACTACTTGCAGTGGCAAACCCCTGGCAAACATTCCTTGATCACTGAGGGATTCATCTTGGCCCATTGCTGGGTGTAGAGGGTAGGGAAAATGATCTTGATGGAAATACGCAAGAACCCTTACCTAGGCAAAATGGACTGAAGCATTTTTCAAAGTCCAGAGAAAAGAGAGAACATTTGCATGTAGTTCAGGTAGATGCCTCTCTAATTTACTGGAGGAGGAGGAGGAGGGGGGACAGCACAATCAGACTTGTGAGATTTTGTTATTATAGCCAATCTGCATAAAAGTAGTTTTAGCTTTCCTGGGGAGTTGTCAGGCCTAGCCCAAGGAACTCCAAGAGACAATGCAAATTCAGTTCAGCTTTGTTTATTAGTTTATTATTCTCTAGCAAGAATCTTCTCAGACTGAAACTCCAGCTCCCAAGCCATCCAGCCACAACAGTGTGAATTCCTCAGGGAGGTGCCAGTCTCATCCTCTTGTAGTTCCCACGCTCCCACGGCGAGCTAAGAAAATGCTTATCTCCCTGAGCCTGGCCTTCATAATTCCATTCCATCACAGGAGTTGAATCTGTGTTTGGTCGACCTAGTGGGGCTGACACTGCGACAGCACTTTTATTTGGAAAACTTATGAATGCCAGTGGATGGAGCTGCTGGTTTCTACTGGCTCCTGCCTGGATTGAGACATCCTACGCTGTTTATCTGTTAAATGCACATTTGCCCGCCCATGCAGATCTGGCAAATAGGGCTAGATTGGCTCCTGAGTCTCATCTATCCCTCCTCCCTACCTAGTAGGATATAACAAGGGCAAGGCATAATAAGAATTGTATTTTAACTGCTGTAAGCCACCTTGAGTGTCAGACAGACAGAAGAGTGCAGAGACTGGAGTTCCAATGTGATATGGTGATTGAGATGTTGGATAGGTTCAGTGCCACCCTCAGTCATAGAAACTTGTTGGGTCAGGCTAGGGTGGTTGCTGCCTCTCCACTCAACCTACCTGACGAGATTGTTACTGTGGGATAAGTTTGGAAGGAATGCTAAGTATACTACTATAGGCATTGCCTAATGCAAAACATTAGGACTTTTTCAGATAAATATTTGGGATCAATTTAACTTATAATGCAAGAAGGTGTATTTATATTTTCTGTACTTTGAACTGAATTTCACTTCTGATTGCCTCAAAATTTGTCTGGATCCCTTCCAAACTGGATAGGTTTTTTAAAAATTAGCACATTCTTTCATCCTGCCTTCCATCATGAGATCTTCCCATTTAGGCATCCTATATTTTTCACCATTTCTTTCATCCTGTTACAGTCCACAAAAACATCCATAAAGGAGAAAAGGGCAGCTTAAGTTGTGCAATTTATTATTCGTGCTAATAGGTCGCTACTGGCAAGTAGCTAGAGTTTCCTTGACACATTTCAGATTTTTATTTTGACCCTGGAAAAATATTCACATTTACAGAGAATAACAGATACAAGGTAACATTTTTCCTTACAGAAACTAGGTGACTATTTTTGCCAAAACATTCCTAAACAATTGGCCCCCAGGCAATATACATCAGAAGGAGGACTGTCACTTTGCATTATGGCTGACACCTCATAAACAACATTTACATAAGTCTTGCTTAGAACATTGGATTGTTAAGACTTCTTTAGCAGAGATGGTGCTTTTTAGCTCTTCTACAACACTGCTTATGCAATTTCCTGTCATGAATTGAAGTAACATCTCAAGATCCTTTGTTGTTCATCAGGAACTTGATTGCCCTTGAAGCAGAGGACTTAGCTGTATTACCAAGCTTTAGCAATTAAGATATTAAGATAAACCAAAATTAGATGCAGGATTGCTTCAAATGTCATATGCTAAGTACATGCATTTACAATAGAGTCAAAATTCAGGTAAACAGGTTATTTTTATTACAGATATCTATTAGATTGTTCCAATTATCAGTTACTCTGGAAAATGTGTCCTTGGATAACAGTAGTCCAATAAGCATCAATGAAACTTTTCAGTTTCATAATCTCTACAGAAAGGAGGGGTGTGTGCGTGTCTGTGACCATGGCTTCTGGAAATGCTAGAAGAGACGGCCAAAGCAGAGCGACGCAGAGGCTTCACAAAATAGCCCCCCAAATTGTTTTGCTTGATGCATTGTTGAAGCGAAGCGTTCTTTCAAAGCTTGTACAATCCTTGCATTTATTCCTTTTCCAGATATTCATTGACAAGAGTGTATCCAATAAAAAAGTCATATAATTGAAAGGAGAGGAACAAAGAAAGCAAATGCTATAAATATATCCTATTAGCCAAATGGAAAATTAATAGTAGGAAAATATTAGACAAGAATATCTTCATGGCAACTAAATATTTGAATCAAATTAAAACTGCAGTAGAACAGTTTTATTTCATATATACATGAAATAAATGCAAGTTTTGATAGAAATTCAGTTTGTTTTAAAGGCTCAGCATAGTGAAGCAAACAACTGAATAGAATTCCTGGAGCATCAAGAACAAATTGCAAGCATCCCAAAATGACAAGTGCACAATTCAACATGATGTTATTGAGAAAATTGGATTATGACAAATCTAAAAAATTATGATGCCATTTAATAAAACTTGCATTGAAATCCTTTGATGGTAAAATGGATTTATCTGACCCATTTCTTCCTTTATATTATGGCATATAATTGGTTTCAAAAATGACATTGTGAAACATGGCATATATTTTTCTGAAAGACAGCTGAATCTTCAAAATATTTCAAAATATTCTCTAGAGCAGTGTTTCTCAATCTTGGCAACTTTAAGATGCATGGATGTCAACTCCCAGAATTCCCCAGCCAGCATTCTGGGAGTTGAAGTCCACACATCTTAAAGTTGTCAAGGTTGAGAAACACTGCTCTAGAGGGAGATTTTTCCCCCAGCTGCAGATGGATTAAATATATATTTTTTTTTAAAGACAGGAAAAGAAAATGCTTCTAGAATCTAAGCCAAAATGAATATATGCAGTACAAAGCAATACTTGAACATCATCTAGCAACATTTGGATCCTCTGAACCAGTCTCAGATATTTTGACCAGCATATGGAGTTTTCAGCATCTACTGCCCTCCCCATTAATTTCAGTGTCAGAGACGTTGTGGTGAATGGAAATGCTGTTTCATGCACAAGGACTCGCCCTGTTCATTAAGCAAGAAGTCTCAGGACCAGGTTGGGCAAAGTTTCCTCCTACAAGCTGTTGCAATGCTCATTTCTGGAACATGCACAAACCTCAGAGACCAGTTTTGTTCAGAAATGCCTTCTTCATTCCTGGTATGTCTGAACCAGAGAAGATCCAACCCTTCCCATATTCTTAGAAGTACAAGCATCAAAGTGACTGATGTGGTGAGATAGTTTGCTGAGAAAGGTATTCCTCTGTCTCTGACAGTTCAACAGGGAACGAGGATGCAGTTAGAGCTTCTTGTGACCCATACACAAACTCTTCCTCCAGCCAAACAAAAATGTCTCCTACTGCTTCTTAGCAGGTGGGGAAGGGAGAATGGGTGGAGTGATTGGTGTTGGAGGGAGAAGCTTATACATCATGCTAGGATCTCATTATAATCTTATGGCAGACATCTCATTTTATACAGAGAATAAAGTAACATAAAATTACTTTCAATTTTTTTATTGCAACATGGGCTTTGGTGGGCCTTTGCTACCATGTCTGCAATATAAGCATATTGTTTTTAAATTTGATTTTCATTTTTTAAAAGCATAAAACCTGATCCTATGAAGCCTAGAAGGCATCTGGGCTGAAGAACATTGTATTAAAATGACAATGCTGCATCTTCTGCTGCTGCTCATTTGCCGTCTTCTTAGCACTCTTTCAAAACATGCTTACAGTTTTGTCACAACTGTCTGGACAGCAGCAAATTAGCTAACATCAAACTCAATAGATGGTAGAGACAGGCCTGCTTTTGATTCATATTTACCCTCGTGGTGTTCATTTGTTTTTATTAAAGCTAATTTCATTCATAAAGTATTACAAGGAGCGCATTGCTTCACTAAAAGTTGTCAAACAGTGGAGTCAGCACAACTTAACAGTGGCATTTAGCAGAGTTTTCTGCGCTGAGGCTGGGCTCTTGTTATAGTTCATCTGCAAAGCTTAGAGGACTAAATTTTCAAGCATAGCCGAAGTGCCAGGGTTCCAGAACAACAGCTCAAAATATCACTGTTGTCAGTTGTAGCACTGGAGACACGGCCTTTAAAATACTGTAGATAGCAAAAACAGAACAAGTGCCTGAATTAACCTAGGAGTTTGTCATCATACATACAATGAAAGGGTAAGTGGAATATATATTGCTCCAGTTCCTTTTTGCCCCTTATTGTTACAGAACCTTTTCTGCACAATTGACTAAACAGGAAAAATCTGATGTTATTTTCACAGCCTTCAGAGTTAACTCTGAAAGAAACTCTGTTCATTTATTTTAAATAAGTGATACAGCCTTGTCAAAAGATCACTGAGGATGACACGGATAGTTGAAATGCATTGGGGAAATGTGCATATTCATATGTTATGCTTTATAATTACATCGGTTGTTACAGAAGTTTTAGAACATGGTCTATCTTAGCTATTATTGGTTTATAATGTTGTTCATTTGCTTATTTATTACATCTGTAAATGTATTATTTGTTATTTATCTATTTCTATATAGTGGTCTTTTCTTAGTGCTTATATTGTATTCCTTTTACCTTTTTTTACACATACACACACCCCTTTTTTCTAAAGGGGGACTATTTTTTTTAGACTAGGATTGTACTGGCACTTCAATAGTTTTGTATTGGTTGGCTTTTCTATTTATTTACACTTTGAGGGAAAACAGATATTATATTGGAATTTTGAAAATAATAAAGAAGTTTAAAATTAATTCCTTTGTCTCTTGGCCTTAAGTATTTTGAAACTTAGTGAAGTCATGCCTTCCCTAAATAGTTAGGCTGGAGGAAGCTGGGGTAAATCTGTGATATCTCTATATCCCCCCTATAGTGGGACTCTCTGGGTCTTTTGACACCAATTTTCTAGATGGGCCTGTAGAAACCTGTGCTGGCAACTGACCCTTCCCTGCTAGGACACATTTTCTAGGGAGTGCCTACCAGCCAGCTGTCAAGCAGAACTGAACTTGCCCTTTGTTTATATCTGATGCATCTCTGATGTTATGACATGCTTCCGGGACTTTTCCTGAGGTAGAAGCTCTCTAAAACCCATCCTGGTGGAAACATTAATGAGCAAGTCTTCTCAACACTGTTCAGTATGAAAAATGGACGCAGCTTTTTCCCTTACAACATTAGGCAGTTCTGGTGCTCACTCACACAAATGTGTGGCCCATTTTGGACTGTGCTGGAAAAGATGCCTGCTCTTCTAGTGAGGCAAAGCACCTTAAGCAGAAAGTTCAGTGCATCATGCATGTGCCTTCTTAAAATTCATACAAGAACCCAATAAGAGTCCAGTTGGTGGACTTGACAGCTGAACTGGATGACCTCTAGTAGCTACCAGTGAACTCACAAGCTAGCTGACTATGCTTTATCTGCAGGCCCCAATAAGATCTAAGCACCTATAACTTCTTGATGGTCCAATTTCATGAAAAGAGGGAGGTCTGAAGCCAAGAAACACTATTTTTCCATCATGGCATCTATTTTCTGGAAAGTCTCCCCCTAGAAGCCAGGCTGACCCCCTCCATGATGTCTTTCCAGAATGTTGTGAAAACTGTATTCTTCCAGACAGCCTTAGTGAATGATTGTTTACCATCCAAACTGGATTTCACTAGCTTGTTTAGTACTATTGTGTATTATTTATTGCACCTTAGTTTTAGTTTGATTTGTTTTTGTTATTGTTGTAGAAGTTTTATTGTGTTATATATTGTGACTTGATTGCAATTCATCAGCATAAATAGTAATAGGGCTATCAGAGCTGGATTACAGGAATCCAGTAGATGGCAGCAAAGAGACAGAGAATAACTCTAAACTCTCATTGCCGCCATATGTGGATCTTGTAGCCTAGATCTAGTAGTCCTCACCTGTCCTCTTAATACAGCGGTACCTCGGTTCACGAACGCTTCTGTTCACGAACAGTTTGGTTCACGAACAGCTCCAGTCGCAAAATTTTGCCTCCGTTCGTGAACGCCAGATTGGGTGATGAACAGGATCCGCAGCCATTTTCCCTCCTGTGACACGTGGTCGCGGCTTCCTGTAGGGAGGGGAACTCTCCCTCCAAGCAGTAACCGCCTCCCCACCCACCTTCCTGTCCTCCACACCAGAAGTCGCGTCGAGCAAGGTTAGCTTTCTCTCTCTTCGTACTGTACTTTGTGTCATATTTTTGCGGTTTAAAAAAAAACAACATATGGTTCAGAACGGATTAACCGTAATTACATTGAACCTTATAGGGAAATTTGATTCGGGACGCGATCAAAAATCGGTTGGCGACCAAATTCATAGGGGTCAGAATGGATTAACTGTAGTTACATTGAACCTTATGGGAAAATTTGATTCGGTTCACGACCAATTCGGTTTGCGACCAGAGTCGCGGAACGAATTAAGTTCGTGAACCGAGGTACCACTGTATATCTGGTCTGTCTAAATAAATCCAGATATTTCCTGGTGGGAAACTGCCAGATAATTTGGGATTTACCCTTTTCACCTACTACATGAAGGAGAAAATAAGATCCAGCAGAGAGCTTCCTTCTCTGTTATCAAGTGGGAGTCTGACTGAGTCCCTATGTTGAATATATGGTGCTTGGGTTGAGCTTAGATTCTAGATTGTTTTAGGGACAGTAACATACTTGTTATTGCCAGCTGAGCCAGTTCATCAGAGAGGACAGCATCTTACACCTGATAATTTTTAATTTTTTTTTTAGAACTTGGGAAGTTTTTGTTTTGTATGTAAGTAGTTGGTTGATGTTTGCAGGTGATTTTTTTTTTTTTTTTTGAGTTAGCAGATGATAGAATGGTAGGTATTATCTAGGCTTCTAGAATGTTTCCAAGTGTGACTCATTGAAAAATTACAGGAATTGGCTATCCAGTAATAGCCTTAATGAGAAATTACAATAATGTTCAGGTGGATATGAATATGCCTGATACAATGGCATTGTGGTTAATTTGTTTCTATATTCACCCAAAAGGAAGACAAGTTTTTTGAAATCATTATCTCTGAAATTGAGGAGACGGCTATCTTACATTCATAAGATTAGATGCAGACACTGTTTAGAGGGTGGCAGGTGCTACTGAAAGAGAGGAGCCTCTTCCACAGGGCTATTTTTATCTCCCAAATCCTTCCTGATTCATGGAGTTCTGCAATTGTTCTCACCGTATTGCAATACTTGCTGAGCTGCAAACTGCCCTTGACCAGCATTTCCTCTAGCTGACAACTAGGGACATGCATAATTTGGCAGATAATCTCTGTCCCAGCCCTGCCCTAACTTGGTTCAACATATGTTTTCACAATGATTGAAAAAAAAGGATGGGCCAACCGTGAGGAGAGCTGCAAAGCCATCTCCCTGCTTTATAGGAGGAAGAGCCATGAAAGAGGTTGGTGGTACCATGGTGCCATAACTTCAGTGGGGAGAAGGGGGAACCGGGTAGCTGGGAGGTGGGAGAAAACAAGAGCACTAAACTGAAAACTGCCCACTTCTAGGCTTCTACAGTAGAGCTGCACCGTTTGTGATGATTCTTCTTCCATGTGACTGACCTGCAAATTATTAGTTCTGGAACAACAATGGTGACAATGTGAGATCACATGGGTGTGTGAAGCTGATCTAAGAGCAAGCAATGTCAAATGTGGAGGGATCTAAGAGTGGGAACTCAAAAATAGGTGTGGAATCCATGGATGGATGAACCTCCTCTAACACTGGACTTACTTCCTATTTTGTCAAGAGTCCTGTCAGTGTGGTAGAAGTGAGGGCATGTCAGGCCCAGCCCAAGAACAAAGATGAAACAGGCCAGTGGAGTACAGTCCCTTTATTTGCTTACACCTTATAGACAGAATCTTGCCAAACTAAATCTATACTACAGCAACTAGTGGATATACCCTGGGGGATTCTAGGGAGTGGCTATCCTGAATGTCTTATGCTTCCCATGCTCCCCACTCCCTGGACTGTGTTGTCTTTTGTCTCCTTTCCCCTGTTGGAAGGCAGCCCCTTCTTCCTGATAGCCCTGATCTCCCACAGGGCAATGCTTTCTTTGTCTCCTGGTAGACATTCACCCCTGCCCAGGAAGAAGAGTAATAGTTCCTCTCTTTTGTTTTCTTTCCTTGCCTATACAGTTACACCCTTCCCTTAAATTCATCTCCCTTCCATTCTGGTTCCCATTTTCTCTTTCTTACCCTCACACCATTTCCACCCTGTTTTTTTTCTCTGCTGTTTCTGCTGGAGAACAGGAGTGGGATTTCTGCATACTTGTGCCTTTGTATGTGTAAGAGAGAATGATTGTGATGCAAATGCATAAGGGGGATCAGTTAATTTTATAAACACGGGTTTCTGATCATACAGGTAATTATTTTTAATCAGTAGTGATTAGTTGAACAATCATTCAAAAATAATGTTCTTTGTCCTGCTTTGCCCTTTTGGGCACACACATATAGAAGTGTGTCACACAGACAAATTGATGGGGAAGGAAAGAATCTCCAGGACTGGCTTCATCTGTAGCTGGCAAAATTTTGGTTGACAAAGGGGCAAGGCTACACATTGTATCTAGGAGACCAGCTACAAAAAAACTTACAGGAAATGGATTATCTAGATCCTTTTCACTCAAGATTCAGGCCTGATCATGGGACAGAAATGGTCACTCTGGTGGATGACCTTAGTCAAGACCTCAGTAGGGGGGAGTGCACCCTTCCTAGTCATTTTGACCTGTCATGGCATTCGGTACTATCAACCATGGTATCCCTGGAGAGTTTGTGTGGTTTGGGGGCAGAGGGCACTACCCCTACTTGAGTGAACTATTCTAGGCAGTGGTCCTGGGTGAGAAGGGCTTGAGTCAGCTGACCCAATCTGGAGTACTGCAGGATTCAGTCCTCTCACCCATGTTATTTAACATCTACCTGAAACCACTGGGAGAGGACATATGTCAGTTTGAGGTAAGGTGTCACTAGTATGCTGATAACACCGTTATAACTTCCATGTTTTGGAAACCCTGAATCAGTGTCTGGAGGCTGTGGGGATCTCAGTGGGGTGAAAATAAGCTTAGAAACAAACTTTCCCTCCAAAACAGAATTGCTGGTCATCAGGAAATAACTGGGCACCCCAAGAACACAAGTCCTAGTGGTTATTCTGGACAAGTGCTCCTCTGAAAGAGGTGGTCCATGTCCTCTCAGCTCCTGCAGCATGTGGGAGCTATGGCCAAGGTGACCTTCAACCAGCTTCATCTGTTGTGCCATTTACAGCTTTACCTGGTCCAGGATGCCTTGACAAGAGTAACTCATACCTTGATCATTACAAGGTTGGGCTATTGCAACACACTCTACATGAGGGAACCTTTGGAGATAATCCTAAAACTGCAGCTGGTACAAATAATAGTAACTAGATTGTTGGTGGGATAACATGCACCTGTAGAATAACCCTTCTTTTAAACTTATTGCATCGGTTACCAATGGGCTTCAAGGCACAATTCAAAGTGCTGATTATTACTTTTGAAGCCCTCCATGAAGCAGCATTGAAATGCATCAGGTAGTGCCTTGCCTGAATTGAAGCTGCCTGTCTGATTTAGTCACTGAGAGAGGGTGTGTTGAGAATCTCCCTTCTTCACAAGGTACATGGAGTGTGGACAAAACAAACCTCTAGGCGGTCCTACTTTATGGAATTCTCTCCACTTGGAGGTATATATGGTGGCATAATCTCTCTTTCTTTTGGGAAGCAAGTGAGGACAATGCTATTCCCTGGCTTTTGGCCCAAGCTTGTTGTTGACACCATCAAGGAATTTGTCAGGAATATGGACTTCCGGGGAAGACATGGCAAACTGAAGATGGTTCCACTGTAAGTGAAGCTGATGACCGTGGTGGAATGAAGAGCCAGTGAATGGACTGACTTTTCATGATTCCCCTCGAGACAAGGAAAGGACTGGAATTGTCCAAAAGTGCTGCAGACGGTTGCTCCTCCTTGCGAGGAGACTGTAAAACAGCGGTCTCCAGCGGGTTAAGAACTCTGGGAGACGAAGGAACAACATTGTAGCCAAAACCGTGGTTCGGTGCCTCCAAATGGATACTGGGCTCACATACTTCCTTTCTTAATCACTTTTGGAAATTGCTTATTAACTGCTTTTCATAATGGCAAGTTTTACTATACTGGGTGAGTTTCCTTCAGTCCTTAGCAAAATAAGTTTTATACAAATTTAGGGACTTAAAAAATTCTTTCTTGGAACAATGGCAAAAGGGTGATTAGAATGTTGATTTTGGAAAATTACAAATGGACTAAGGGTCCAGATAGATTTGAAATAAGATTTTGAAATTAATTATAAGAATCCTTCCCATGGGAAAATGCTGTTGTTCTGAATACAATATAAATATAATTTCAAGAGTGGAATTACCATCAGCCACCTCCTCTACATGGATGACATCAAGCTGTATGCTAAGAGTGAACAAGACATCGACTCAGTGATCCACCTGACACAGATCTACAGTGAGGACATTGGGATGTCATTCAGACTGGAGAAGTGTGGCTGGATGGTAGTGAAGAGAGGGAAGGTAGTTAAGATTGATGGGGCGGAACTACCAGCGGGCCACATAGTAGACATACAGACCAGCTATACGTACCTTGGTATCCCACAGTCACATGGGAACCATGATGAGCAGGCAAGGAAGACAGCAACATCCAAGTACCACCAAAGGATAAGACAGGTCCTGAAGAGCCAGCTCAATGGGAAGAACAAGATCCATGCCATCAACACATACGCCCTGCCAGTCATCAGATACCCTGCTGGTATAGTGAGCTGGCCAAAGGAGGATGTGGAGGCTGCCGATGTAAAGACCTGGAAGCTCCTCATAATATATGGAGGTTTCCACCCTGAGTCCAATACCCAGAGACTGTACACTAGCTGGAAAGGGGGCGAGCAGGGTCTGATGAGCGTCAAGGCCACTGTCCTGGACAAAACCCAGAGCATCCAGGAGTACATCAGTAAGATGGCACCTAAACATGAGCTGAGAGAATACCTGAGGCAGCAGCAGACATGGGAGGAAGTTCAAGCAGAGGAAAGTGGTCCCAGTGGCAAGACAAAACCCTGCATGGGATGTACCACTGACAGCTAGCTGACATTGGGAAGTCCTACCAGTGGCTGGAAAGGGCTGGACTAAAAGAAAGCACAGAGACACTGATTATAGCAGCACAAGAACAGGCACTAAGCACCAAATCCATAGAAGCAGAGTTTAGCACACTAGACAGGACCTAATGTGCAGACTGTACAGAGAGCCTCAGAGACAGTCCAACACACAGTAGCAGGGTGTAAGGTGCAGGCAGGAACAGCATATACTGATGGTACAGCCAAGTAGCTGGCATTGTGTATAGGAAAATCTGCACAGTGTACAGGCTAGACCCTCCCAAGTCCAGATGGGAGATTCCATAGAAGGTCATGGAGAATAACAGGGCTAAGATCCTGTGGGACTTCCAGATCCAGATGGATAGGCAGGTACTAGCCAATCAACCAGACATTGTGGTAGTAGACAAGGACCAGAAGACAGCAGTGGTGATATATGTAGCGGTGCCAAATAACAGCAACATCAGGAAGAAGGAGTATGATAAGCTGGAGGAGTACCAGGGCCTCAAGGAGGAACTAGAGAGGATGTGGAAAGTAAAGGCCAAAGTGGTCCCAGTGGTTGTAGGAGCACTCGGGGCTGTGACTCCTAAGCTGTGAGAGTGGCTCCAACAGATTCCAGGAACAACATCAGTGCTCTCTGTCCAGAAGAGTGCAGTGCTAGGAACAGCTAAGATACTGCACAGAACCCTCAAACTCTCAGGCCTCTGGTAGAGGACCTGAGATTGAGGAAGACACATAGCGCCCATAAGGGTGAGAGGGTATATATGTTTGTATTTATGAATGTGTATGTGTATGTCTGTATATTGTGTATGTGTGTGTGTGTATTAATAATAAGATGGGATTTTGAAGGTTGGACACAGGAGGGAATCAGAAGGAACTCAAGATTACAATTAAAGGAGAAGAGCACTTAAATTTGACCTACTAATACAGAATGGAACAAAATACTTAAACATTGGACGTATTGAAAGATATTTGTGAATGATGGACCCAGAAGTTAATTTTAAGAGTGTCTGCCTCTATAGATAGACTGTGTTTGGAAGATGATATGGAAGAGAAACAAGCTTTACCAGATAAAACTGAGACTGATCTGAAAGTGGATTCAAAAACAATGGGATATGGGAATGATGTGGAATAAAATGCTATATTGGACATACAAATGGAACCAGTTGATGTCTTACCAAATCAAAAGAGTGACCTGGATAACTCTTTTATATTGGATTTACAAAAGAGACTTGTTAAAGTTTGAAGAGTTTTGTGAGAGTGGTCAAAGAAAAAATGAGAAGAAATCAAGTGCTAGGATATTATTTGAGGGGATTAAGGATCAAGATTGTTAAGGGGAAAGAATATAAAATGATCAAGATGGTTAAAAGTAAAGGGAAGGAATATAAAGTGGGTTTATTTGATCAAGGTTAAAGTAGATATGTTATTATCTCTGGTAACCCTTAATGTGTAAGAGTTGCTGCATTCATCGCTGTGGGAGTGTGGAGCAGGGGTGTGAAACATGGACTCTCATCCCCAGAGGAGCGAAGAAGAGATAAGAGGATGAGACTGGCCCCTCCCTGAGGAATGCTAGTGATGTTTGTAGTTTGACCCTGGGAATGGCTCTCAGTCTGAGAAGATTCTGTAAATGGTGTGAAGCCAATTAAACCTTGCTGGATTGAATCTGTATTGTCTCCTGGAGTTTCCTGGGCTAAACCTGACAATCACTGAATAAAGACTCCGTGAGACGCAGGCTCGTACGAAAGCAATTTACTCAGGTGTAATGCAGATGGTTACAAACAAAGCCAGGGTTGACTTGGCACAGGTTACATAGCATTTTATAGTATCCCCATTCCTGTGCTTAGCAAGTCCCGCCTGTTGACTGCCCCTGCCCACCTTTGCCCATCCTTGCCTTGCCCCTCGCCCCCGGCTCTCCCCACCTCGGTCTGATGGCAGGTTCAGCCAGGGTCCTTTGTTTTCAGCTGTCTTGCTTGCAAGGTGGGTCTCGTGAGGCTGACTCACGATTGCACTTAATGGGCGGTTGAGTCTGGCTTGAGCTGCGGAGTTCTTTGTTTCTATTGTCGGCTGCTTGTCTGCGGCGGCTGGGGGAAGTCCCGCTTGTTACAAGGTAATTGAATCCTGCCGCGGGCTGATTGCCGCCACCTGTCGGCAGTTTACTTGCGGTTAGCGCTTCCTCTTCCGATTACCTGTGCCTGAGGCAAGGAAGCTGACCAGGTGCGTTTGAACTTAGCTGGGCGGAATGGCGGCTAGCTTGCACGGCGTGTGCTGAGCCAGGCTGAACCTGACATAAGGGACTTTTGCTGACATCAGGACTGAAATGATGAGGTTTTATGGATTTCTTTATAGATAAGAGATGGGATATGGGAAGAAAAGATCATTTGTTGTAGTTTAAGAGAAGGTGATAGGTTATTAACATTGTTTTTACTTGTTGTGATAAAGGGGGAAGTCACTCCTTTATATATTTCTTTTCTTTTTCTTTACTATATTCTTATTCTGTTGTCCAAAAGCCAGAACAGGTTAAGTTTTGTTAATAAACATAGTAATAATAAATACATATAATTTTTTCTTCCTTCTTTTCCTTTGTGGAGAGCTACATTCACATTCACCTTTTAGATAAATATATTATTAGACAGCATCTGCTACCCAGTAGTGTTATGTCTCCCCTGTGAGACCTTCTGGTGCTGCTGGCTGAACTGATGTTGCATCATGGAATGTTCATCTACATTTTATCTGCTTATGATGTATTTGTGCCATCAGCAGACAATGTTGAACCTGAAACCAATGCAGTTTTATTTTAAGACTGACAAAGGGATAAAGAAGAACTGGAAGGTAAATGTCACATTTATGAAGATGAAAGAAATAACACATAATGAAAAATTAAAACTATTAAGGCTTGGTCTTAACTCATTAAATGAAATTAAAATAAAATAATCTTCCCAAGGAAATAATGTGTATAAATGAATGTGCATTGTTGTTGGCCTCACGGGGTTAACCGGATAGGAATCAGAGCCAGCTGAGTTAATTCTATTTTATTGTAAAGCTACATTGACAGAATCTTGCAAGTCTGAAAGTACAATTCCACCCCCCCCCCCGGTCTCTTTTACAGCCCGAGAAACTAGAGAGGGTCTCTTCTGAGCCTCTTGCCTTGCCCACTATCCAGCTGCAGGCTATGCTGTCTCTTATCTGACCATTCCTTTGGCAGCGTCTCTTTGCCCAGTCTCCCAAGGTCTTTCCCACATACCACTGCAATTGTGGAGATCAGTGAAAATTCATAAAGAAGGCCAGTGTCCTTTTTCTTCTTAATATATTCAACATCACATGGACACATTTTGATGAAGGGAATGGGATGTCACCATGGAACATGATCTTTGTGGTTTTTTATTCCATGTGTTAATGGGTGATGGTCAATTCCTTTGTGGGGATCTTCTCTGGGAATTGTGCATGCTTTCAGCCTATCTCCACTCTGACTGCAGACAGGTGCTTCTTCCTAGATACACCTCCCCCTTGTAGGTAGTTACAATATAAATATAGGTAAATCCAATGCAAAATAGAAAAGTAGACAAAAACCAAAATCAGGCCAAGTATGTGAATAATTTTTTATTTCTGTGACATGTTTATAATATAAGGAGAGTTTGAGAATATTAGAGAATAGTTTCGCTGTATATGAATAAAGATGCTGGCTAGAACTGCTCTGTCCTTTAATTACACCAAATAGTACAGCAGAAACAGCCAGGAAGATAGAACCCAGCTATAATAGTTTATAAGTATGGTGTATGTCTACATGTGATGAATGAACCCAGCCACATAATCATCTTATTCATTTCTCAGATTTATATCTTGCCTTTTCTCTAGGAGCTCAAGACAATGTACTTATCCTCTGTTCCAATTTTACCCCTACAATAACAGTCTTGTGAGGTAGGCTGGGATATGACACAGCATTTACTTGAAAATCACCCCATGATCTTCCATGGCTGAGTATGGGCTTGAACCTGGTTGCCTCCAGCCTCATCTAACCCACTAATTGCACCACACCATGGCTTTGTTAACAAACCACAACTAAGTACATTCAGGATTGACCTCACCACTAAGCAGAATAAAGCGGCTGTGTTATTCAGCAGACTGAGTTGTGGGACGAATGCTTAAGGTGACCTTGGCTGATTTTTAAAAAGCTAAGCAGCTCAGTTCTAGTGAATGTCTAGATGACATATCCTTAGGAAATCCTAGGAGTCTTGGCTAGATTGGGAAATTTTAAAAAGGCTGAAAGAAAGCAATGACAAACTACTTCTGTGCAGTTAAGGAAAGCTATGTGGGCAGGTCCCTTGGTCATCGGGAGTCAGAGCAGACTTGGCTTTTCCTCCATTGCCTTCCATCCCAACCTGTCCCAGAGCAGGTGCTTCTCTGTACCTCAACCACAGCTGTTTGGCATAGTTTGTTGCCCTGACTGACTGTATTTGTATTGCTCTGGGAAGGTCTTCCAGGAAATGTCCTGACAAGTGTCTGCTGCCCAGGCAGCTGGAGTGGTCACTTCATAAGGTCTTCAGCATCAGGCTTCTTGGAGGGATTGCTAGAACTTAGTGGTGCTATCGTGCTGAGTTCAGTGGGAGGTTGTATGCAAAAAGTGGTGAGCCCCCTTCTTTCTTTAGCTCTATCTATCTGTCATCATCTATCTATCTATCTCCATCCATGCATCCATCCATCTCAGTGTAGGCATTGCCCAACTCCAACTGACTCTGGGCAGCTCACAATATAATACCATAAAAACCAACACAAATCAAAACAAGATGGAATCTGGTTGCTCTATACAGACAAAACCAAAAATAACAAAGACATACCCAACAAGGAGCCTCATCCCATCTCAACCCAAGGCTTGGGAGAACAACCAAGTCTTCAAGGCTTTACAGAACACCAGCAGAGTGGGAGCCACATGGATTTCAGGGGGAACCTCATTCCAGAAGGCAGACGCTATGACAAAGAAGGCACCTTTCCCAAGTTCCAATAGATGACACTGTTTAATTGAAAGGACCTGGAGCACCTACCCTGTGGTACTTACTGGCTGGGCAGAAACTATGGGAGACAGGTGGTCCCTCATGTAGAGCCATGTAGAGCCCTATAGGTGATGACCAGGACCTTGAATCACACCCCGGAAGCATACTGGTAACCAGTTCAGCTTATGGAGCAGAAGCATCACATAGGCATGCCGACTGTGAGTCCTTATGAGTCTTTGTCTACCTATGTCAATGCAGTAGTTGTACAGGCACTTGGACTTTGCCAACAGAGAGTTTAGCTAAGTGTGTGTATGTGAGTGACAGAGAGAAAGAAAGTGCCTCCCCTCTCTGAGGGAGATGCTGCCACCTACTACTGAAAAGGAAGAGTATTAGACCAAGACAGACACTGAGTTCATAAACTGCATTGGCCATAACATGGATGGATGAATGAATGGATGGGTGTATTTATTTCATTCATGTGTTCATTCCTTACCTGAGCTTTTATGACACTCTAATCAAAACACCTCTGAGTAACTTATATATCCCCAAGAACAGTAATTGGGTTATAAACAAGATAAATATAAGCCAAAGAAAACCATGTCCTCTGCCATGACACACTGCCTCAGGGGAGCATTTCACCAACTGTTTCATCCCTAAAGGCTCCCTGGAAAAGACAGGTCTTACGGCTTTCAGAACATTAGTAGGAAGGGGGCCAGCCTTATTTCAAGCTTAGCTTTGTTTACTCATTGTTTATCTATCAGTCATTTATGGCTACGGGGTAGGCATGATTGTGGGCTAGTGGCCTCTTTGGAAACGTTCATCTCACGAATGTGCCAACATAAAAGGGCTGTCTTGGGAAACTTGCCTCTTTGCAAAAGGCTGCCATGTTGGACAAACACCCATTTATTAGAAGGTTGAATTCCCCACTCTTGATGGACTCTAACCTCCCATTTGGGGCCCCAAAACCACTTGTGCATATACATATGATGCTTGAGCCTGGTGTTCTACTTTGTAACTTCCTTTTGTTTGTTCGTTTGTTAAACAATCTTAAAATAAAAATTAGGTGGAAAAGATAGCCTTTCCTAGGAGGTCCCTAGGAGCACTAAGAGTAAACCAGGACATTATATGGTCGCTTGTTCAACAAATAGCAGTTAAATGAAAACGGCTTGATGTGGTGTATGAACTGAGATGTTTTCAGATGTAGAAAACACAGGAGACATCCGCTTGCTTTGTTCTAAGCTGGAGCAATTCTTCTCCTTTCCTTCTTTATCTATTTGAGCTGTTTTGGCCAAATGCCTCCTTTGTTGGAGCGAAGTAAAGAATTGTTGTTTGCTGGATGTCTCTACCTATTACCTACCTTCCCCCCCCCACCCCCCCCATTAAGAAGTAGCAACAATGTGCTCCAATTTTAAATCTCCAGAGGGAGACTGTTTAGACAAATTCCATTTTGTTCTCTTTTCCCGTCACCAGACTTCTCATCTGCAAGGACACTGCGTGCTTGACAATAGCCAGAGAGATAATAGCTACATTTTACTATCTAAGCTGCATTCCGCCTGGGTAATTACACTATATATAATATACATGACAAATTAGACTGATCATATCCCTGCCAAGTTATAAAGTGGCAGCATCAACAGTCAGTCATTTCCATGATGACATGGAAATCTTTTGGGGCAGTCACGGAAATGATTGCCAAAGGATCATGCGCATCCCATCCATATTAGTGATGACCATGCTTAATGTGCCCATTGACCCTTCCCTTGGAACCTGTCAGATACCCTGTCTCACCTGACTTTTAATAAAATATTTTAGATTCTTCTAATTTTAAAAGGCAATGTAAAGAAAAGAGTTAGCCTTCAACATAGTTTTAGTTCCAGAAATATTTTTTGGTTCCAAAGATATTCTTGGCATGTTTGTAATGTTCATGGTGACTGTGTGATTATGAGCCCTCTCACCTGCTTAGGAAAAAGACAGGATGTAGGTGACCATGGTGATGGTAGTTTACCATTTACCATAGTTGGACTGCAAATCCACTAGAAGGCAGCAAAGAATTACAGTTTCCTGCATCTTGTTGCTGTCATCTAGTGTAGTCCAGATTTTTGCAGCCCAGATTTAGTAGGCCTAGATGGTAGGCAACATTCTAGGGAAAAAGAAGATATTAGTATTTTGTGACTGGTTACACCCATCATGGCAGCCATTTTGGGAATAGTTAAGCCCTGTGACAGCCATTTTGTGAGAATGTTCATAACATTATCTCAATATTCCAAATATTCTCATCAGATAAAACAGACTGAAGGTCCCATTCCGTGCAATAACCATTTTCATTCTCAACTTCATCAATATACCCATCATGGTATTTTCTTTTGAGGTAAGTAATGCAGTGCAAAGCATAGAAAGGGAGTAAGAAATAGTAAGCAAAAGAAATTAAAGACATGAGACTGAAGAAAAGAAAATTTAACTAAATGTTTTACACCACACACACTTATGAAGTAACCCATTCCCAGTGCATTCAAATTTATGTTTTTCCTAACATGTCCAACTCTCACTTCCATACAACAAAAAGGATACAAGTACAGTCATACACAGCCATATTTCTTCATTCAATAAACATTAATTCTTTGTAATGGACCACATACTACCCGTGACCTTTCTGTCAGCATTTGCACATCTTAATATTTCTCCATCCATTTTCTCATCTTTAGTAAGATTTCTACCAAGCTGCACAAATTCATCTTGATTATGTGCCATCAAGTGGATACCAACTGAACCTTCTCCAGGATGATCTGTCCCCAGTCTGGCCCTTCAGGTCTTCAACAGTGCGTTCATCGCTGCAGTAATCAAGCACAGCCACCTTCCTGCTGGTTGTCCTCTCCTCTTTCCTTCCACACTTCCCAGCATTATGGACTTCTCAAGAGAGCTGGATCTATGGTAATTTGGGTGGTTTAAAACATTTCAATAAATAAATATCTGAATGACTGCCTTGCTGCTGCTTAGCTTGTATGGTGTTTTCATGTTGCATTTCATTTGATTTTATTATACCGTGATACCTCGAGTTACGAATGCCCTCCTTACGAAAATTTCGCGATACGACCAGCTCCGGTCGCAAAAACTTGCCTCGCCGTACGACCTCCGCCCCGCGCTACGAACCGGATCCGCGGCCATTTGCCCTGCTGCCACGCGGCCGCGGCTTCCTGTGGGCGAGATCGCGGTAGCAAGGAGACGTTCGGTGAGGCTTGTGGTGTGTTTTGTGGTGTTTGGAAGGTTTTTGGTGTGCTTGTCAGCATGGCTCCAAAGAAAATGCAGAGCGGGCGTGGCAAGAATAAGGCTTTGAAGAAGAAAGTGACGATCGAACTGAAGAAGGAGATTATAGAAAAGCACGATCGTGGTGTTCGTGTGACTGATCTGGCCGCGGAGTACAAGATGGCGAAGTCGACCATCTCGACTATTTTGAAGAATAAAGATGCCATCAGAGAAGCTGATGTGGCAAAAGGAGTAATGATGTTAACGAGGAGGAGGACACAAGTGCTGGAAGAGGTGGAAAAGCTGTTGTTAGTGTGGCTGAATGAGAAACAGCTGGCAGGTGATAGCGTGAGTGAAGCTGTCATCTGTGAAAAAGCCAGGAAACTGCACAGTGATTTACTGCAAAAAAAAACCCTCTACCAGTGCAGCAAGTGAGGAATTTAAAGCCAGCAGAGGCTGGTTTGAGAAATTCCGCAGGAGAAGTGGCATCCACAATGTGGCAAGACATGGAGAGGCTTCCAGTTCTGACAAGGCTGCTGCAGAAGCCTACAAGGAAGAATTTGAGGACTTCATAAAGGCGGAAGGATACATCCCTCAGCAAGTGTTCAACTGCGATGAGACGGGGCTCTTCTGGAAGAAGATGCCAAACAGAACCTACATCACGAGGAGGAAAAGGCACTGCCAGGGCACAAGCCCATGAAGGACAGACTGACCCTTTTGCTGTGTGCGAACGCAAGCGGCGACCTGAAATTAAGCCGCTACTGGTGTACCATTCCCAGACCCCTCGTGCGTTCAGGGAACACAGTGTGAACAAGGCCAGACTGCCTGTCATGTGGAGGGCCAATGCGAGAGCGTGGGTCACAAGGCAGTTGTTCATGGAATGGTTGCACGAGGTGTTCGCACCCAGCGTTAAAAAATATCTTTTGGACAACCAGCTGCCTGAAAGGTGCCTTCTTTTGATGGACAATGCCCCGGCACACCCTCCATCCTTGGTGGACGATATGGATGCCGAATACGACTTCATAAAGGTCAAGTTCCTCCCCCCCAACACGACACCTCTTCTGCAGCCCATGGACCAGCAAGTGATCTGCAACTTCAAGAAGCTGTACACAAAGGCGCTCTTCACCAGGTGTTTTAATGTCACTGAAGAGATGTCCTTGACTCTGAAAGAATTCTGGAAGAAACATTTCAATGTCCTCCACTGCATCAACCTCATTGACAAAGTCTGGGAAGATGTCATGTACCGGACCTTAAACTCAGCCTGGAGGAAACTGTGGCCAGAATGTGTCATTGAACGTGACTTTGAAGGGTCTGATGCAGAGGCAGTGGAGGAGATTGTGTCCATGTGCAAGAGTATGGGTCTGGATGTCGATGGTGCAGACATAGAGGAGCTTGTTGAGGACCATGAGGAGGAGCTGACCACAGAAGAACTTGCTGAGCTCCAGAGTGAGCAACAGAAAGCGCTTGGTGAGGAGCATTCCACTGAGGAAGAGGAAGACAGGGAGGAGGTGAGCAGTGCTGAGATTAAATCCATTATGAAACAATGGAATGCTTGCCAGGACTTCTTGGAGAAGCACTACCCCAACATAACTGTAACGAACAGAACGTTGAACATGATGAACGATAACGTGGTCTCTCATTTCCGGAGGGTTATGCAGCGCAGGAAAAGACAACTGACTTTAGACAGGTTTTTCCCCAGAGCTGAGCCTGCAGCTAAGAGGCAAAGAAGAGAGGACCCTCCCTCCAAACAATAACTGCCTCCCCACCCCATTCTCCCTCTTCATACTGTGCTGTACGTACTTTTTTCCCATGTTTTTGTGGTTTAAAAATAAAATGCATATGTTTCAGAACTGTTTGTATTTACATTGAATCTTATGGGGAAATTTGCCTCGTGGAGCGACCAAATTCGGAGGGCGGATTAGCCGTATTTACATTGAACCTTATGGGGAAATTTGCCTCACGGCGCGACCAAATTCGGAGGGCAGAACGGATTAACCGTATTTACATTGAACCCTATGGGAAAATTTGCTTCGCGTTGCGACCAAATGAGTTGCAATCAGAGTCACGGAACGGATTAAATTCGTAACTCGAGGTACCACTGTATATGCTTTTATTCAAATTGTATCTTTTAAGGTGTTTTATTGTAAACTGCTGAAAGAGCTTTGGCTATTAGGCAGTTTAAAATAACAAACACATAAACCGACAAATAAATAAATAAAGCCTGGTCATTTGTGCCTTGAATAAGAAATCTGGATTGATTTGTTCCACAATCCATTTGTTTGTTTTCTTGGCTTTCCATGGTATTCTCAAAAGTCTTCTTTCATACCAATGTTCAGAAATGTCAATACTCTTTGTATCTTGCTTCTTCAGAGTCTAGTTTTCCCTTCCACAGAGTATGACAGTGAAAATTATTGTCTGCATAGTTCTGATCTTTGTAGGTATGGACACATCGCAGCATCTGAATGTTGTTTCCTAAGACTGGTGGGGTCTAGGAGGAGGACCTTTTCTGCCATGGCCCCTGCTCTGTGGAACAGCTTACCACCCGAGGTGTGGTGTGCCCCCACTCTCATGGCCTTCAGGAAGAGCAAGAAATCTTGGCTATGCCAGATGACCTAGGGGCTGGATGGGGGCTTGCACCAGTGGAATTGGCTTGTGGGATAATTGATTCTACCCCCTCCCCCGTCATCTTGAAGATTTTTAGTCTTTTTATGTATAGGATCTTTTTATATAGTCTGACTTTTTAACTGATTAATTTGGGTATTTATATTTTAATTGTTTTTGGGTTTTAATCTGTGAGCCACCCAGAGTCACCCTCTGGGGGAGATGGGTAACATTCAAATTAAATAAATAAATAAATAAATAAATAAATAAATAAATAAAATAATAAATAAATAAATAAATAAATAAATAAATAAATAAATAAATAAATAAGACCTTCACTGTTACCCTGCCAAATGCTAATGATTGTAGGGTGCTGGTTTCTTTACTGTTGATCCTAGAAGGCAGAAGCTACACACCACTTTAATATCTTCATTGTCAACAAATGTATCTACTTGCTCTAATTTTTCACTGCTTACAGTATGAATAACTTGCAATTATAGATTCCATTTCTCCTGTCAAACAAAACTACCTTGGTCTTTGATACATTCATTTTCAGATCCATACTCTTTGTTGGATCATATAATTTATCTAACATTTACTGCAAATCATTTGGATTCTCAGCCAACAACACAGTATCATCTGCATATGAAGATATACACGTTCAAGCCCCCGACCAATACATCTCTAAATGTTTCACACGTCTTTACTTACTTCCTGCTCAATGTTGAATCATTCATTAAGTATTTCATTTAGTCTCATGCACACTTTACTTCCATCAGATACTGTTGTCATTGCATTCAGTAACCAACAAACTTTAACTCCATATTCATGCAAAATGATCCATCGTTCAAGATCAATTGTACCCTTTCTCTAAATATGATTATACTTTCTTTCTCAAATTCATATATTTCTCAGAGACTTGCTGAAGAGAAATCTGATCTGTACATCCCCTTCATGGCATACAGTAACACTGTTTTTCCCAAGTTTTGCTCATTGTTACCTCTTGTACACTTTCCGTCAAAATCACTCGCATTTTCACTCTCTGTTTTAATCTTATCTATGTTTTGCTTTCTTTGGCTACAGTCTTTGCAATTAATTTTTTTTTAATATTGTATGTACATCATACAATAGCTCTCTCTCATCCTCATTTTTACAGTAATTATTCTCTTACATGCATTTTTACCTATACACATCCTTTCCCTTCATCATTCCACTAAGCATCCTTTCGTATTTCCCATTAGCATAGTTACACATGCTTCCGCGATACTGTAACATAATTCTGTCCACTCTGTTCCGAGAAGTTTCCATATCCTCTTTCCTCATGTCCATTTTCTAGTCATTCTGCCAGGAGATTAATCTGTGTTCTAATACTTTTTCCCACTGGAATTGCATTTGCTCTTTCTGTAATTGCTCTATTTTTGCTCTATTTTCTTTCATTTCTTTCCTCTTCTTCCACATCCACTTTTTCCCAAACTTGCTTTTGATACTATCAATGAATGTTTTCTTTTTTTACATTCAGAACTTCTCATCACTCTTATATCCTTCACAAATTTGCTCACTCTTTCAACACAATCAGTCATGCTTTTAGATTTAGATCCCTTCCTTTTCCCTTTGTACACCAAATAGGCTTGAACCCTGTAACTGAAACAGATATTTTTCTAAGCAGATACTCACCAAACAATCATCATTCTCATACATACATTCTCTCTGAAAGGTTCAATTACTTTTTTTGTATTTTCTCATCTCATTCCTACACATCCATTCATGTCCCTTAGCAGAATAATGTCCCACAGAATGTTGCACCATTTCCCCCAAATTTGTCTCTGGTTTTTCCATTATCATCATTCACTGAAGTGTAACATACAGCTATCATCAACTATGAATTCACATGCACCCACAACAATCTAAATGATACCAACTTCCCAAGTCATAATTTATGACATATTTTAGCCCTTTCATTCATAAGTCAACTTGTAGCTGTAGTCCCCACAAAATCAGACCACCATTCAGTTCTCTTACATCCTTCCCTTTTTCTTAGATTCATAGATCAGAAAATTCCTCCCTCCCTCCCTCCCTTCCTCCCACCCTCCCTTCCCATTCCAGGTCATCATCTTCCATAAGCCATGGTCAGCATCAGATAGGCACATAGATATTGATCTTTGCCACCCATACTGCTTTGATCAAACATTTTCACATAACATTCTTTGATAAGACAGAGAAGTTGGAGAGACTAAGTTCTCATTCTGACTTGTACCTGGGACAATGCGGCATTCCTTCTAACAATAAAGAAAAGTATATGTCAATTTGGACATGAAGCCCAGCTTTCTCCAAGCATGCTCACACTAGTCTATGCAAGGTAATCTCTCTAATTTAGGGACTACCTTGTAATCCAGTATATTGTTGCTCATACCCCACCAACAAGGAGGTCACACCAGATGCTACACCCATTTTATATTCTACTGTACATAATACAATACCCATTTATATTATTTATTTGGGAAAAATATGAACATTTGCAAATCGATTGAAAATTTATGCTTAATGTGATATCTAAAAACATAAATAACAGTACAATAGGTTTTTTGGGATGGAGATGCCTGCCATTGTCTAAATAAGAATTAAATATGTTTCCTTTGTGGATTTTAATTGGTAGAAAATAATTTAGTTTCCTCAAGTAATTTTACAAATTAGTGGCTATTAACTATGAGACAGAAGCCAGAAACTAGGACTAATTTTGTGCAGAAGGCAAAAAAATTATTTCTGTAGCTGGTTGGGATCTTGAAAAGTGTCCCTTGTTTTGGAGGGAATAATTAATTAAGTTTGGAAATAGAATCATTTGGCTATAGCTCCTCTTCAGTCCTGAATGAATTTAAGATGAATAGGTGTTACAGTCTGTGCCAATTTTGAACTGTGTATGTGCATATATTAAATTAATATTCATTTGAAATAGCTGACTCCAAATGCTCTTGTTTGATCATATGATAAGACTGTGATAATTTTCATAGCTCAAGAATTTGGTTTGGCTTGGTTTGCTTAACCATGGATTGTTGAATAACCCACAATTGTCTGGATTCCCATAGTATGCTAAGCCAAAACAAACAATTTACCTAATGGCTGAGGTCTGTGTGAATCCTATTAATGACTAATAAGACCTTTATGAAAGACATACCAAAAACCCAGGAATGTAATAATGGAATTTTGAGTGGACTTCAATAACTGAGCCTCGGTTATTATGAGAGACAAATGTTTGGCTTTGATAATTGAATGAGCAGTAGCTTTTATGTGTCACTATAACACAGCTAGTGATGTCAAGAAAGCTTCCATACAGGAAAAGATGTTTAAGTACAGAAGAAAAATATGATTAGCATCTAGAACAAAGAGATCAAAGTAATTTGTGTTAATTATTAGATGAGTACTTTGTCATCTGGTTACAGAATAAGGTAGATGTAATTCACACATTTTCAGAAAAGAATATAGTATTAGTAAATATAAGATGTTTACTCTGGACTCTAAGGAATGTGATTTATTTTACCTAGTAAACATTTAGTAAAGCAATAGTTATTTTCCACTGATTAGATGAAAGGGCCTTTTTAATGAGGCAATGGGCCAAGAAAACAAGCCATGTCTTATGTTGCAGGGAAAGATAAGCTGAGAGGTAGGACGCTTTCTGAGGAGCTACCAAGAGCAGCCAGGAGAATCCTTGTTAATTTGCCTTCTGCAAATGTATGTTTTATGACTGACTGTATGCACCATGACAGTCATTTTGTGAGCACATCCATGGTGTGCACTCAATATTCTGTACTAGAAGGAGGATTCAGAGAATTTGGAACTGGTTCAGAGATGGACAAAAGGGACTGATGGGAGGTTAGAAATGAAGTCCTATGAAGAGAGACTGTGGGGCTGGTATGCTTTGGTTGTGAGAAAAGACAGCTGGGGAGTAGAAATAAAAGCTCACTTCAAACACTGGAAAGGACGCCACACAGAAGGTCAAAGCCTGTTCTCTCTCAATTCAGAATGCAGGACATGGAATAATTTCAAACCTGTCGGGGGCCAAGGAAGCATGCAGGGTCCTTATGACTGTGAGCTTGGCCACCAGTTTGTTAGATGTATGCCCTTCCTGGTTGGTGAAAGCTTCCAGGGAGGTGACGTGGTTGGGTTTCAGTGGTGATAAATTCTTCTTTGAGAGAGGGGGTGGTGCTGGTGCCCCTTAAAGAGTCATTGGTCTGCCTTTGTGATGGAATGGAATTATGAAGGCCAAGCTCAGAGAGATAAACATTTTCTTAGCTTGCCAGAACCGTGTGGGAGGAACAAGAGGATGAGACTGGCACCTCCCTAAGGAATTCACACTGTTGTGGCTGGAGGACTTTGGGAACTGGGGTTTTAGTCTGGGAAGATTCTTGCTAGAGGTTGTAGCTAATAAACATAGCTGGACTGAATTGGCATTGTCTCTTGGAGTTCCTTGGTCTAGGCCTGACAGCCTTCTCCTCAAGAAGCCATTGCTAGACCCAACCATTCTGGATAATTTTTGTCTAGTATCCAATCTTCCCTTTTTAGGGAAGATTGTCAAGAAGGTGGTTGCACAACAGCTTCAGAGGTTCCTGGATGAAGCTGATTATCTTGACCCCTTTCAGTTGAATTTCAGGCCTGAGTATGGGACTGAGACAGCATTGGTTGTACTTTCTGATAACTTCTGGCAAGAGCAGGATAGGGGTAGTGCGTCCATCCTTGCTCTTCTTGACTTCTCAGTGGCCTTTGATACCATCTACCATGGTAACCTTCTGGACTGGCTGTGGAGGTTGGGGATGGGTGACACTCTGTTGAGCTGGTTATCTTCTTTCCTCAGTGGCCAGTTTCAGTCAGTGTTGATTGGGGTTGAGAGGTCCCACCCTTGGCCCCTAAATTGTGAAGTACTGCAGGGTTCGGTACTCTCTCCACTCCTGTTTAACATCTACATGAAGCCGCTGAGTAAGGTCATCTGTAGCCATGGGATGAGGCATCATCAGTATGCTAATGATACCCAGCTATATATCTCTGCCCCCGGTGAAGTAAGCAATGCTGCCAATGTCCTGACTCGGTGCTGGAGGCTGTAGGGGTTTGGCTGGGGAACAACAGGATGGGACCCAGGAGGAGGGCCTTTTCTGCTGCTGCACCTGCCCTATGGAACATCATTCCCCCCGAAGTTAGGCTGGCCCCAACCTTGATGGCCTTCCGGAAGGGCCTGAAGACGTGGCTTTGCCATCTGGCCTGGGGATCAGAGAGTGGCGTGGAGCCCATAAAATGACTGTATTGTTCTTGAATGGCTGTGCTCTCCAGTGATTGTACTGTATGGCTTTTAATTGTTTAATTGTTTTTAACATTTGTCTTGTTTGTATGGCTGTTTTATTTTTTTATTTTTTGGTACTGTTTATGTTTTAACTGTAAGCCGCCCGGAGTCACGAATGTGAGATGGGTGGCTATATAAATTGAATAAAATAAACACATACATACATATATACATACATACATACATACATAATAGATTTAAATTGCAGGGATGCAGATTCTGCCTGAACATTAGAAAGGACTTACCAACAGTGAGAATAGTTTGTCAGTGGAACCAGTTGTCCAGAAAGGGGTGGACTTCCTTTCATTGGTTGTGTTCAGGGGAGGGGGGGGGTTAATTTGGATTCCTGCACCAAGCAGGGAGCCGGATTTAGCCACCTAAATGCCCTGTTTGACTCTACGATTCTGTAAAATGTCTGGACCCTGGATTAGGCCAGGCTTCTTCAGACGGACACCTTCTGGCACTGCATGATGCCTTTAACTGGGTGACTTTCAGTCAGCCACTTTTGAAGCCTGAGGTTATAGCGTTATTGAAGATAAAATGAGGCTAAGGGTAGTGAGAACCATACATACTGTTTGGTTTTAAGCTAATGTTTTTAGCTGTTTTTATGTTTTCTCTAGTTTTGTACACCACCCAGAGTCTACTGGAAGTGGGCAGCCAATAAATTTAAACAAATAAATAAATAATATTTTGAGATCATAGCAAAAAGGTGTGATAAAAATAAATAACCGAACAAAGTTTGAGGGAAAGCGTCTGCATGATAATTTTGTTCAATGGGCACCCAGCTTAAAAAAGTGTCTCCTTCTGTTACCTGTCAAAAGACATAGAACAACTCTTCTATCTTTCTCAACAGAATATTTCTGATAATGGAACAAAGAGCAATCCCCTCCCCAAATCAAAAACAAAACAAATTGAAAATGCTATAATTTCAGCATTTCACTTACTTCTCTAAAGGATAGAAACATTTTCCTCACACAGACTAGAAGGATGCTATACATCGTAGTGTTTAAAAGTTTGTGAACCCTTTTGAATTTTTAATATTTCTGCATAAATATGACCTAAAATGTGATCTGTTCTCCACACAAGTCCTAAAACTAGATAAAGAGAACTATTTAAGAGAACCATTAAGCACCACAGTAAATTTGTTCTTAGATCATAATCTAATGCAGAGATGTCTAACTTGAGGTCCTGTGAAAGCTTTGGCTATGTCTCTCAGAGAAATCCAGAACTGTTATCAAATTGTAATGTTTAATATGACAGAAGAGGAAAGTAATTAAATACATGGTAGAAGATAACCATATTAACTATATTTAATGTTAATTAAATATATATCTAAGTTAAATTAAACCAAATTTAACATTTTTCCTGGCTTCATCTGCTAGCCCAGCACATCCCTCAAAATCCAAATGCTTGTCTGGTCCAGAAAAAGTTGTGTGCACCTGATTTAACTGGAAGAATTGTCCATTCTGCTGTACCTGCTTCTGTAATGGTCTTGCTCCCTTTGTTAGTCCTTCGAGGTAGTCTAGACAAGAAGCACAATCAGGAGCATCAGCACTATCTTTATTGTAAGGTTACATTAAACAGAATCTTGCATATTATTATTATTATTATTATTATTATTATTATTATTATTATTATTTTTCCCCATCAACTCTCTGCTCATCCTTCAGGTATGGTTCCATGTGTAGGGTGCACGATAATGACCTTGTTATGAGAATGAATGAGATAAGAGTTGGAAAACACTTGGGACAATTAAGGACTTTGAAAATGCTTAGTCATTTTAATTACAAGGATGAAGCTGGCTTTCCTAGCTTCCATACTGAATCATACTCAACAATTGCTAAAGTTTCCTTCTTACCTGAGTCATTTTTCAATGGCATTATTTTGGAATGTTCATATGACATCAGTCTTCCTATCCTGCTTGTCCCATTTTGTTTAATTACATTTCTCTTCCAGGCAACTCACAGTTTTCATCACAGAAGATGATTGGGTTTGAGAACTCAAGTTCTCACTGAGGTGTCATCCTAAGTTGTCACTGAACATCTGAAAAATGGCGAGAGGAGAAGGGGTTTACTGTATTTGGAGTAAAGTACCATAATTTAATAGAATCAGAGAATGTAAGGATTGTAAGAGATCTTGGAGAACATCTAATTCAACCTCCTGCCATTGTCAGAAGCCATTGCTACAGTATCCCTGAACATGGCTATCTGTCTTCTGTTTAAACACTTCCAGTGAAAAAGAATCCCCTCCCAAGGCAGTTTGTTCCATTATTGAACAGCTCTTACTTAGTCTTAGCGCATTTTTCCTGATGTCCTAACAAAATCTACTTCCTTGTAATTTAAGCTCATTGTTTCTTGTCCTGTCTTCTGTTATTTAGAGGAACTCTGAACAATTCTGCCCAACATTCTACTGGACAACCTTTTAGATACTGAAGGACAACTTTTAGATATCTCTGCAGTTTTCTCTTCTTCAAATGAAACATATCCAACACTGCCTCATGAAGTTGCTCATGATTTTTTTTTTCTTTTCTAGCTCCTTATCGATTTGGATGCTCTGTTCTGGATATACCCTAGTTGTCCATGTCTTTCCTAAAATGTGATGCCCACCTATATGGTAGGTGCAGATTCACCAGCACAGAATAGAGGGGGACAGTGACTTCTCTTGATCATGATATTGTCTTCTAAGCATATTTTGGCAATAAATAAATAAACTTTAAAACCTTGAAATGATAATGATAAATTTTGAGGTTTTTTAAATTAAGGCTATCATCTCTTTTAATAGGATAGATCTGTGTTGGGGTATTATATTAAGTCTCTCATTTACTCAAAGGATGAATTGATTATAAACAAGGTTATTTTGTACATTGTATGAACAGATACTATAAGATAAAAGTTCTTTCTTTTTAACATCACTTCTCTATGTTTATTGATATAAAAAAAAAAATTAGAGTGTCACAAGGGCCACCAGTCTCTTTTTTTGCTTCCCATTTTATATTCAGGTTATCATCCTTTCCTTTCCTTTCCTTTCCTTTCCTTTCCTTTCCTTTCCTTTCCTTTCCTTTCCTTTCCTTTCCTTTCCTTTCCTTTTTTTGTTTATTCTGTCCAATTGTCTACTGTTCCCTCTAAGTTCTCTTAGTTTTTTGCCTGCTTTTTAAACAAGAAAATGGTCACTTCACTCTTTACATGCAGTCTGCCAGAGTAACAATCTACCACTGTATCCTATACCACCCCTTCAAACTTAATATCCTTAAAAAAAATACAAAGTGTAATTTTTTTCTAGATTTCCTTCTTAATACAGCATCACATTTTCCCCAGGGATTAATAATCTTTTACCTTCATAGCTACCTTCTTCCCCCATTTTCTTCCTTAACTTCTTCCATTCTGTGCAAACTCATTTCTACTGAGAGCTGCCTCACTACTACTGCTGTTAGATTTATTTATTTATTCAATTTTGATGCCCCCCCCAATTCCAGCCTCTAATTGGGCAACCCACCTCAATAAGGGTAATGTAGAAATGACAAAATAAAATAAAAAAAAATAACCGGGACAAGTTTAAAAATAACTAGAAAACCAGATGGTTCTGGTTTAGATTTCTTGGTTTCACTGTCTCCACATTCAGGGTTTTCCTCTGGTTTCTTCTTTTCTTTCTAACCATGGGAAAGATCTTGTAACTTCAGCAGCTGGTTCCCCAGCTGTGATTGTTGAAGCTACAACATCTTTGTTCTCTTTTTCAAATCCTTGTTTTGTAGTAGTACTTGTCTTCTCAGCAGTCTCTGTGACTGGGTATTCTGTTTTCTTTGCCAGAGATTCTACTTTTTTCACATCAGTTGCTAAGGGTTTTTCTTCTTTGGCCTGGCCTGAAGCTTGTATTAATGCCAATCCAGACTTAAAGCTTTTCTGCTTCCTCTTCCACCTGCTCCAAACCTGTCTTTTTTTATTCTATTGTGTCTTCTGCAGCCAATTGTTTTTTAAAGTGTCTTCTCCAACTGCTGCTGCTGCTGCTGCTGCTGCTTATTAGCTTTATTTCCTCAATTGTCCTATCTACAACTTCAGCAATGCCTACTTCAGCCTGCCCTGCTCCTCTCCATAATACAGCTTTATCCAAGCTATAGCCCTTGTGTTCAAATGAGCCACAGTTCTGTTTCCCAGGTCTATTTGTTTTTTGCAAACCATTTCTTCTGAAAATTCTATTCAGACCAAAAGTTTTTTTGCTTTTTTCATGTACAGTTTTTTCAGATTAGGCTGAATATGTTCTCTTTTTATTTACCTTAATTTTGACAGATCTGAAATATAGCCTCTCTGTTCAGTTGATTAACCATCTCCATTGTTCTGATTACTAAATCTGGTTCCATATCTTTCATCTTTACTTTTAATTCATGGAATAACTGAAAATAAAATAAATCCAAATTTATTAATTTTATCATGTTCTGTACACTGCCTAATCTAATCTAATCTAATCTAATCCAATCTAATCATTTCTTTAACCTTATGCCAATTGTATACTCAATTTCAGAAAAGACTTCTCTGTTTGCAGATACAAAGATCTGAAGTAATGTTTATTTAAAGACATCATATGAAGTGGTTTGTTTTTTTACAAAAATCATTGTAGCTCTCAGCCAGGTATGTTTAAGTTACATTTGGGAAAAGTTCCATCTCTTAGTAGCTCTCTCGAAAGGGTGTGGAGATTTTCTATAGGCATATATAAGATAAAATCTTTAGGAGTAACACTGTATTTTAATTGAATCTTAAATTACAACATATCCCTTTCATAATACTTTAGTCTCTTAAATCCATCTGAAACTGCACTTTTAATAATAATAATAATAATAATTCCCTCAGCCTGTTACATTCCCTTAAAATTTGTACTAAGTTTCTTATCTTTCTGTGGTTCCTTTTTTAACAGTTCTTTTTAAAGTTAATAGCAATCTCATGTCTTCCACACAGTTCCCTCCTACTGAATATTCTGTCACGCACATTTCTTTATTAAGGTTCTTTATTCGTTGTCCAAAATATAGCAGCTGTTTTTCCCACTTGCATCTAAACGTGGGACAAACATGCCCTGTCAATCTAGTTTTTCCGCCGTGTCCCCATGATGTCTTCATCTCATCCTCCACCTCCACCTGAGGCAGTCTTAAATTGTCTTAAACATTTAAGACATTTAAGTTGACATTAGATAGACCTGAACATTCTAGTGTTAAAGTCATGTTTTCTCTTGAAGCCTACAACCACCAGTGGCAATTTCAAAGCATAATGTGCTACCCATGCTATTGGCAGTGCAATCCCAGATGATCAGGCTTCTGCAGGTAAAGGGGGAGCACAGTGAGCCATCTGGTGCAACTCGCTTTCCAGTTAGTCTGTACAAATAGAGTGGGGAGAGGGAGTGAGTTTTGACAGACCATGAAACCCAGTCAGGGGAGAGACACTTAATGACTTCTCTTTGGTAGACAGTAAGGAAGATACCTTGACAGAAATATGCAAGAACCATTATGTAGGCAAAAGGGGCTGAAACATTTTTTTTTAAGCCCGAGAAACGAGATAATATTCAGAAGCGCTCAGGCAGATGCCGCCCTGATTCACTGGAATATAAAAGGAGGAGGAGGAGGAGGTTCAGCACAATGAGGCTTGCAAGTTTCTGATACTGTATTATAGCCAGTCTTAGTGAAAATAGTTTTAGCCCTCCTGTGGAGTTGATTATTATTTTACCTTCAACCAGTAAAAAATAAGTCCCAGCCACAATCTGGGAATGCAGGGGAGAAGTGGTAAGCAGAGAAAGAGTAAAATATAAATAATTTCTTTCCTGGCATCCTTTCTTGAGAATGTGTTATTGGAAAACAAAGATTTTGAGCAGGCATAGCAGCCGCCACTGAGCTATCGTAAAGCTTTGGCTCTGTGTTACAAAACCAGCCTGAGAGGGTGATGCAGATTATTCCATGTACACCAGCCATCCTCATTATGGTGCTCCATAATTGCTTGCAAAGGAATAGATAGTGAGGAATTAGAGGTGGAAAAAGAACTGTAGAGAGCAGTAGAGAGCAGCGGCCAAGGTAAGAAAGATCATACTCTTGACTTATGTGCGGAGGCCAAATGGATACCTGTGTGTACTTGTCTCCCATGCTTCATAGCATGCCAAGATCTATTTCCCCACCAAACTTCTACATGTGTTCTGTGGTGTGGATACACAGTATGGGAACCTGTGAACATCACCATTCTACATCCAGCCTAGTGTATGTTGGTAAACAAGCAACAGCAGCACAAAACGAAATGCACACAACCCTGATGGGCTGCTGCTGACTTTCATCATAGAAAGATAATCCTCCAACCCTGCTATCCTGTAGGTGACAAGCACATCAGAAGTATAGAAGTAATTTCACCCACCTGTCCACTTCTGTTTTACTACTCTGGAGAGGCAGACTCTGGCTTAATACACCTTACAAACCACTTACCAAATTGGGATGTGTGCTTGGATTGATCTACAATGCATCTCCCTCAAAAACAGCACTCTCTCCTGACCTTCCTTTATGTTTAGGATCCACTCTGTTTAGGATCCACTTCTATTCATATTTCCTACCCTTTTCCTGCAGTACACATGCTGTTCCAGAGCTTGCCACATTGTCTCTGGTATCCAGACTGGCCTTCCTATAGACATTAGAAAGAAGAGTACCCTGCACAAAGTACATGGTTAAGGAAGCAGAATCAGTGGGACAGTCCTTCCCAGGTAGATGAGACAGGAAACACAGCCAGATGAGCTAATTCTGCTTTATGGTAAGCTACATAAACAGAATCTTGCAAGTCTGACAGTATAGATCTCTCGCTGTCTCTTTTACAGCCTGAGAAGTTAGAGAGGTTCCTTTCTGAGTTCCTTTCTCTTTCCATTATGTAGCTGTGGGCTATGTCTTCTCTTATCTGATCATTCCCTAGGCAGCATCTCTTCCCCCCATCTCTCAAGGTCATTCCCACATACCATTACAGTAATCTGGTTGCCAAGCAAGGGTGGACTGCAGCATTTATCAGGGATCTGAGTGTTAATGCACAAGACCACCTACAAACCTGCTAGGAGATCTCTGAGATGTGCTAAGCTACCAGGAACCCCAGGTATGGCAGCACTAAAGACTTGGCAAAATTTGCACACTGCACCCTCCCTAGTTGTAGAACCACAGTTCAATGGCAACTACCAACTGCTACAAGTGTATGTCTGCTGTGGTGGCCAGCCTTATGTCAGGTATATCAGGGAACAACATCCAGAAACGATTCTTTAGCAACCTTAGGTGGAGATTCATTCATGAGTTAAATCAGAACTACTTGTCAAACATGCAATCCATCATGCAGCACAGGTGAAAAAGCAAAATCCAGGCAGCTGTTGGTCATGGGATGAGTGAATGTAACCTGTAGGCATGGAAATAGGCCTCTACCCAGGTATAGTTTACCTGCATGAACCCCAAAGAGGGTCTTCCACAGCTGTGCATATTGGCTCAGTCCACAGGATTGCATTCATTCCTGAGATATTTTTCAGGGTCAGGACTAGGACAAGAGAAACAGCATGGGTGGCTCTTAGACCACATACAATATGAGCCAGTGCTTCCTGAGAGTGGCAGGCCATCCTTCACCAAAGAGGGCAAGGAACCCAAGCAGAAAACTGATCTGTGCCCATTAATTCTCCCATGCAGGATGTGACAGACATGAGTACTTTCCCTTGAACTATGATGGGAAAACATTTTGGTACCTTGAGGACTGCAGCATCATGATCCCACAACCTTTAAAGATGGCTTTGGATGGATGGCCTTGGAGGCATGGTGTTCCCCACTGTGTTGGGACAGTAGAGAAGTGCCATATCTCCATATGTGCTCCATAGGGTCCATGGGAGCAGTATGTCAGCAGGATGAATTTCCACTTAATGATGCTTCAGTGCATGGTGGATTACATACACACCATGTGCTTGACTGACCAGGGTACGGATTATTTTAACTAAACTTGACATCTTTATTCCCACTCATTGCTCTTGGCTCTGTATGAAACGAGAATGGGAGCAGAAAATGGGGGTCCAAAAGGGTTCATCTGCGTTTTCAAACTCTTAACTATTTTACTAAGATTCATAGAGAAATTATTTTTGATCTTTGCTTTCCAGTTGCCTTTTAGGAAATGGCTAATTGGACACACATACAATATTAGCCATTTTGTGAGCATGCCTGTGGCACATTTTCAACATTCCAATGTTGATAGTGGCACAAAGGCTAAAGGCCTTTGTTTGTACAAGTAGTCCTTGACTTACGACCACAATAGTGACCAGAACTTCCATCACTAAGCGATGCAGTCATTAAGTGAGTTGTGCCTGATTTTATGACCTTTTTTCTGCCATTGTTAAGCGAATCATGTGGTTGTTAAGTGAATCATGTGGTTGTTAAGCGAATCTGGCTTTCCCCATTGACTATGCTTGTTGGAAGCCCCTGGGAAAGTTGCAAATAGTAATCATGTGACCCTGGGATGCTGCAACTGTTGTAAATGCATGCCGGTTGCCAAGGGATGGAATTTTGACTATGTGACTGCGTGGATCCTGCAATGGTTGTAAGTGCAAGGACTGGTCATAAGTCACTTTTTTCAGAGGCATCGTAACATTGAATGGTCGTTAAACAAATGATCATAAATCGTATCATGTTTCTTATTATTATAGAGTTGGGACCTGATAAAACTCATGTTTGGAAGATTAAGGACAGGATTCCCAATACTCTTCTACTGTTTTTCTCTAGATTGTGAACCATGTACTGGATTGTGTAAGCAGTGGTGGCTTTTGTGGCAATGATACCATGACACATGCAACATTGATTTCCCTTCCATTTGGTGGCATTGGTATGATTAGCCTTTTATCTCCTAGGCTATCTCCATTTCTTACCTTCATCCTTTCCCTTTGCTTCCAACCTGAAAAGTTCTCCCTGCTGATGATTATTTCAATCAGATTAAAGACAAATATATTAAGATTCCTTTTTTGTTTACTATTTCCAGCATATTAGCAGATTAAACCAAATGTAATCAAATAATAAATACCCCACTGTGCTATAAGCTAGGTGGTCATTTATGAATAAATGAGAGGGTGGGAAATCTCCTGGTGTACATTACGCTGGGAAGCAGGAATAAGGGGAGGAGGCCCACTATTTTTAACTTTGTAAGTGGTGCTAACAACACCAAAATGTATTCACAGGACGAACAGCTCTGGTTCAACAGGCCTGGTCACACACTGCACTGAACCCAGCTTAACGTGCTATGTAAATCAAGATTATTGCATTTTGAATACAAAACATGGTTAAACTGAAGAGATATACAGATTTAATTTTTACCAAAAGAAGCAATAGTCTCATTTTACTGGGGATTAAGGCAGTTGTAGTTCAACAACCATGAAACACAGCAGGCCCGCAAATTATTATCCAACCAAGCTTTGCTTGTCATTATTAGATTCTGCTCTTTAGTCCCTTCTTTAAGAGTAGTTCTGCAGAGTCCACTGAATGTAAAACTATCAGGGGATAGGCGTGGAGATACAGTAGCGCAATGAAGCGATACGCACAGTAGTAAATAACAAGCCAAACACAGCATGCAGTCCAATAGACTTGTATTTACAATGAGCAAAAACATAAACAGTATACACAATGGTCAATAAACAGTCCGAGGTCAGTAACTTACATTTCAGTCCGGTACAGCAGTATTTCAGTAGTTCCTCTCCACACATCCCCCCAACAACTTTACTTGGAAATACTGCATACTAATATACAACAGTTCTCCAATGAGAGAGTCCGGGCTCCACCCTTCCACACCTGAAATGTGTTATTCTCCTTAAAGGGAAAACATCACTATGGTGGATACCTTAATACCCCTCCTTTCCTTTATGGAGATACATATACATTTTACATTTATACACATTTTACAGTAAACTTTTGAAATTCATCCTTACAATGAGTTCTTGATGTTTTTTCACACTTAATGGTTTCGTGAATCCATCAGCTAACATATTTTCAGTTGGACAATACTTCAGCTGAATAAACTCTCTATTTATAGCATCCCTTACATTTTCATACTGGATTGCTATATGTTTTGTCCTAGCTTTCATTCTTTCTGATATAGCTATCTGTATACATGTTTGATTATCCTCATAAACTTGTATTGGATATTCAATACTTATTCCCATATCCTGTAACAGTTGTTTGTACCATATGAGTTCAGTACATAACTCTGACAATGCGCAATACTCAGCTTCAGCACTCGACATAGCCACTAGGCTCTGCTGAACAGATTTCTACCCTATTGGTATATTTGCAAATAATATTACCATTCCAGCTGTGGACTTTCTGTTATTCATATCAGCACCCCAATCCGAGTCTACATATGCTGTCAACATAGGCCCACCTATAGGTTTTAGTGTTAAACAATAATCCTTTGTTCTTGCTAAATATCGCAAGATTCGTTTTATTGCTGCCCAATGTGCCTGTTTCGGGTCTGCAACTTGCCTGCCTAATATATTTACTGCACATGCAATATCAGGTCGTGACCATTTTGCTAGATATAGCAAACTGCCAATTATAGACTGATATTGGTCCCTATTAGTTGGTATACTTTCACTGTAATCCCCTTTTTGGAAATCTACACACATTGGCGTATTTGCCCCTTTACAATTCTTCATTCCATATGTTAACAATAATTGATTGATTTTATCTTTCTGATGCCACAAATAATCACCAGATGTAGTTTTTACTATGTTAACACCTAGGTAGTTTTTTACTTCTCCTAGATCTTTCAAATCAAAAAATCTTTTTAGTTCTTTCTTTGTATTATTGATTAGCCCCTCCTTGTTGGCTATCACCAATAGATCATCTACAAAACATAAGATGGTTATTTTCTTCCCATTAGCATCCTTAATGAATATACATGGATCAGCTTTCGTTGATTTATAACCCAACTTGGTTAATGTCATAGCTAAACAATTGTGCCACTCATGAGCACTTTGTCTAAGTCCATACAACGCTTTCTCCAATAACCATACTTTTCCAGGTGATTGTACCTTATATCCTGGTGCAGCTTCTAAATAAACTGTATGTTTTAGTTCTGCATTCAGATAAGCTGTATTTATATCCAAATGATGTATATGATCATGGTTTATTGCCGCTAAGGCTAAACATAAGCACACACATTCACTTTTTACAGTGGGAGAGAATGTTTCGTCATATGTGGTGTGGTTTTGTTCATATCCTTTGGCTACTAGCCTCGCCTTATACTGGGTTTCACCATCCACTGTATGCTTTATTTTGTATACCCATCTCGACCCTATTCTTTTTTCTCCTTTAGGTAATTCTATTTCCTCAAATACTTGTTTTTTAATCAAAGCTTCATATTCTTGTTCCATTGCTTTTAACCATTTGTCTTTTTCAATTTTAGGCAAATTCATTACCTCTTCAAAAGATTTTGGTTCTACATCCACATTACATAACGTAATCTCTCCAGGTACATATCTTTGTGGTGGTATGCCTTTATTCTGCCTTTGACTTCTCCTAAGTTCTGGCTGTTCACCACTTAATGTATCTGAATCCTGTTCCTCTTTCTTAATAGTTGCAGGAGTCCTTTCACTTTCATCAGCAGTATCACCCTCAGCTGAACCTTTTTCTTCACTTTTAACTTCATCTTTACATAGTGGCAGATATACTAGGCTATCTTTAACTCTATTCCACCCAGATTGTTCTGTAAATGCAACAGATCTAGATTGGACTATCTTTCCCCGTTTACTCGCTAAATGGTACGATTTGGTAGCCGGTTCATATCCCAGAAAAACTAACTTAGTTGCTCTATCCTGAGCTTTTCTACAAAACTTCTTGGGAATATTAACCCATGCTCCACAACCAAAAATACGCAAATGAGATAAATTGGGTTTCTTCTTATATAACATTTCAAAAGGTGTTTTTTGAAGTGTTGAGTGCCACACTCTATTAGTAATGTAACATGCTGTATACATAGCTTCAGCCCAATAACTTTTTCCTAAACCTGCATCAGCTAACAAGCATCTCATTATTTTTTGTAAAACATCATTCTTTTTTTCTACCATTCCATTTTCTGCTGGTGTTGCTACGTTACACAACCTGTGTCGTATTCCCTTAGCTTTTAACCACGACTGTAGCTTTAAATTTGTAAATTCCGTACCTCTATCAGTTTGTAACTGTCCTACCAAACATGCATATCTTCTTTCAACAAAATTAACCCATTCCTGGATAAATGCTGTAGCTTGCTCTTTCGTTTTCAAAATATACACAAAAGTGTAACATGTATAATGATCAATGATTACTAGAGCATATCTTGCACCACCATAGGACTTCGGATAAGGCCCTATTAAGTCAGAAAAACATAGTTCAAAAGGTCTAGTTGTTCTTCTTTCACTTTGTTTACACACTGGACTGGCCTTGGATTTCTCTTTCTTACAAACGGCACAGTCTAAATAAGCTGAACATTTGTTTAGGTGTAAGCCATATGAGTTCTCCACCGTTTTCTGTAAAACTTTATAACTTACATGCCCTAAACGCCTATGCAATAGATGAATACAATTATCATGCTCTGGCTTATTACCAAACATTGTGTGTGTAACATTTGCTGATCTAGGTGTGTTTAACACATACAGACCACCTTTCATAGTCCCTTGTGCTAACTGGGTTTGCTCTTTATAGATAGTACACATACTTTTCTCAAAAGAAACTGTAAAACCTTTCAGGTCTAATGCAGATACAGATATTAAACTGTGATTTAACTGAGGCACAAACAATACATCTTCTAAAAACTCACCAAGTTCTTGTATAAACACTGTCCCAACACCCTCAACTTTGGCACAAACACCATTTGCCAATTTCACTGAGGATATCCGGGCTGGTCCCAAAGATGTAAACAAGGCTCACATTTTGCAGACATGATGACTAGCCCCACTGTCAAGAAGCCAATAATTGTCAACTTTTTCTTCCATTGGATGAATGACAGAGACTTGAGAATTTTTCCAGCTTTTCTTCCGCCTCTTTTCTTCCTTGTCATTAGCTCGAGAAAAACAGGCTCATTGTAAATGAGTAGAAGATCCACAACACCTCGTTACATTGACGCTAGAAAACGCCCCCTCCTCATCCCGAACTGCAGTTTTTCTGTTCGATGAGGAAGTTGTCGCAGACTTGTCTCTTGCAGCTTTGTTATCTGTTTGCTTTAATTCCTCCTCCAGTAACCGACTTGTTATCAAGGTCAGAGTTAACTCTTGCTGTGGGAAAGACTCTAAAGATGTTACTAGGGTGTCGAAGACTTCAGGAATAGATGAGAGAATGATAAACACTTTATGGAGCTCTGGAAACACCACATCTTTTCTTCCAGCTCAACAAACATTGTTTTCATCAGCTGTAGATGATTAGCCATACTGGAACCAGGCAACATCCTTGTCCTGTACAGCTTTCTTGTGAGACTTATTTTAGAAACAACAGAGTCGCATACATAAAGCCGCTGCAAAACAGTCCAGCATTCGTGGGCAGAAGTCAGCTTTCTCACATGCATCAGCTGCGAATCCTCTAAACCCAAAATAATGCTTGCTAAGGCTTTCTCATTGTCCCTCTCCTGGGCTGCAGTTAAAGCATCAACAGGAGATACATCGGTTATACACAAACCTTCTTTCCTCAGAAACATTTCCATCTTCACAGCCCAAGTCAAATAATTTCGCTCATTTAAGCGCGTGAGAGGTAGCTGCATGAGGGCTGTAGCCGCCATCTTCTACAGACTTGTAAAAAACTTTTCTCGGAGCAAAAACAGCAAACTTTCTTCTTGCTCTCCAGTATAACAACCTGGACCTATGACCAAGCCTTTCTTAGCTCACTTGTGTGTTCTGGGCCCATAACCTATCAGGGGATAGGTGTGGAGATACAGTAGCGCAATGAAGCAATACGCACAGTAGTAAATAACAAGCCAAACACAGCATGCAGTCCAATAGACTTGTATTTACAATGAGCAAAAACATAAACAGTATAGGCAATAGTCAATAAACAGTCTGAGGTCAGTAACTTACATTTCAGTCTGGTACAGCAGTATTTCAGTAGTTCCTCTCCACACATTCCCCCCAACAACTTTACTTGGGAATACTGCATACTAATATACAACAGTTCTCCAATGAGAGAGTCCGGGCTCCACCCTTCCACACCTGAAATGTGTTATTCTCCTTAAAGGGAAAACGTCACTATGGTGGATACCTTAATAAAAACTGTTCATAGTGAGCACTATGAGGGGAGTGCGTTTTAAGGGCAGCTATCGTCCAGCCTGAGGAAAAAGAATAAATAACAAGGGCTGCACAGATTGTGTTGTCAGCTGAAGATGACAGTCAGCAGATTTGATCTGAACTTCTTCTTCTTCTTTTTAACATTGCAGGATTCAGTGGATTTGGCAAATACCAAGGCAAGTTTACTTTCGACAGATTTTCTCACTTCCATGGCTGTCTTTTGCGCTGCATGGGCCTGGAGGCGATCAACAAAGTGCGCTACCCCCATACAACGATCAGAAGTTGCAACTCGCGATCTCTGCTTCGGAGATCAAGCGCAGGGGTATGTGCAGTATGCTGTGAGGCCTGGAATCACATCACCTGCATTCTTAAGGCATCCGGCCAGGAATTTTGCTGTAGTTGAGAGGTGTTTCCCTTCATCGGCTGGTCCTGGGATTTTGCCTCATCACCTGCAGAGACCCTTGAAAAACACTCTCTCTTCTGACGAACCTTGTTTTCACCGTCTTTGCTCCTTATATTGTTTCTTTATCCTCTATCAGCTTATATAAATTCAACATTTAGTAGTGGTTAGAAAATGTAGGTGATACCCTTCAAGTCTCTTTGCATAATTGTTGGGTATAGAACAGATCCTCAATCCCAGTAACGACTGATTAAACAATTAATTAAAGTTTGTGGATAAACTTTCATCTTCATTTGAACACATAAAGCCAATTCTGCTTTAAAAGATACAAACATCAGATTCTTTGTTAAAAATGGACAAGTACACCTCCAGTTTACAGTGGAACAATCATCCTGATTAATATATTTGTAGAATAAAGATAGCAGCCCAGATGGTGTCTGTAAGGTGATAAAACTATTTCTGAGTGAATATTCAAAAGCTGGATCCATTAAACAATTTAATTCCCAAAGAAATTCACAGCTGAACGAATGCAGGTTGTTATGCATAAAGACACTCTGTTGACAATGCATTTTCTATACTGGGATGCTCTAAAGCTCAGACATGCCCCCTTTAATTATGTTGCTTTCAATATCCTTGCCTACAGTTACAGTTCAGATCCTTTATTCCATCAGTGATAGCTACGCTACCCAGCCCAAAGCATAATCATTTGGAAGTACAGTACATCCTATCAAGTTCCGAGGCTTATTTCCACATAATTCTGCTAAAGATTGCCAATATACTGAGATCTCCTGTGCTCTTGCATTTTTCAGGTAAATGTCTTGCTTCTGCAATAAAGATCTTCCATCAAACTTACAGTAGTTGACTAATTATTTAATAGTGCCATCAGTTGACATAATGTATTACATAATAAAATGGGCCAACAATTAGTTCCTAAACCAGGAGCTTTTGACTGAAATTTAGAAACTGGGAATAAAGACAACAGAACGAAGTAAAGAAAAAAAAATACTCAAGTGAATGTATAAGCAATTTGCTACAATAAAAATAAAGAGCATCTTGGCATTCAAAAGGGAGTAGCCACTTTAGAGATTGTGCCCTGGAGTAAAATAGTAGCAAGTAAGTCACAGTCAGCCTTGTGTTTCTTGAATGGATACAAAGAGTTTTCTGTTAGCTTCAGAGGGTTCTGAAACAATAGTTACAGAATCATTAATTAAGAACGATGAACACTGATGCATGGACTCCTTTGGGATGCATTAGTAGTATGAATGAGGACGTCATAACATATGTCTTCTTTTGGAAGAAAAAAAAAACAAATGCATTCTGGATGGAGATACTGTACCTGTAAAAAGCTGTTATTTCTCAGAACTTAAAGTAGCAACACAAACCAATTTAAACCTTGGGATGGGGATAAAATACGACAATGTGATCGTGGGGATTCCTGGGCATTTTGTAGGCGGTGAAAACTACAAATAGCAATTGGCTGACACAGAAATGTAATTAAGCTGAGCAAGCCAAGCATTATGAAAGAGATAGAGACTACTTCTAGCAGCACAGACCCAACATTCTTGGTAAGTTACATCCACCAATCTATGCAGAGTTCGTTTCCCTTCAGCCAATCAATGACTTCTTGTTAGCCTGAACTGGCGGCACCTAATCTCCCCCCCCCCCCCCCCCCCCAATATTCGGAGGTTTCTGAACGTTCGACCAAGGCGTGAAGGATGTCCTGCCTCTCGCCGGTCATCTTCAACCAATGACTTTTCAGCCAAATGGTGATTGGAGCCAGTTATTCTTGCCGCTGATTGGCGGCTTTGAGTAGAGCGGTAGTTGTTGTGCAGAGCGCAGCAAAGCTCTCAAAAACTCTGCTCTCAGGAAAATTACACATCAGCATGAGAGCTTGCAAAATGCAATATCCATATTTTGATCTTCAAAGAAAATCCAGTCAGAAAATATAGACTAACTGGTTTTTCTTGATAAAAATGCAAAACTTCATAAAATACAAGTTGCATACAAAATATAGGAGATAACAAAGACTTCTTCCCATCTTAGCATCCAAGACTTATCCACAACAAAGTCTCTAGCTAAAAAACACTCTCAGAGAAGAGGTAAACTACTTGGTTACTAGTTAAGACTACATAACTTGTAAAACCTACATGATGAAACTATACAAGACAACCGACAGGCTGGGCATCTAGCCCTCCCGTTATATTGCCAGCATGTACACCCCCACTGAATAACTAGCATACATATTACAATAGGTGGCAGTAAAAAACATAACAGAATCACAAGATGCTTTGTTTACATTACTTCATACAATAATCTTAACACCTGTTGTTGTACAGGGAAGGGGATGACCTTCTTCCCATGAGAAAATCCTGATAGTAGTTTCTATCACTGTTTTCACAGATGAGTTTTTGACACTTTTTGTCCTGCTCAGCCTCTGGTGGCGCCAGGAAATTCTTCCGCTGAGAGGAGAGTCGGGGGAGAGCGTTGTACTGTAGCAGAAAAGTTCATGGATGCAGGGAAGTGGATATTCCTGAAGGAGTGTGACTGAAGGCAGGATGCTGCTTATGGTTACCATATTAAAGTCCTGGAGTCATTCCATGCCACACACATCATACGTGGTACCTCATTATTCTGCAGAATTCTTGTGCATATAGCTAGGTATATGGGAGAGACAACAGCTAAAGCCTGTTAACAAATGATGGGTGGAGGTGTCAGAAATAGTAAAATGAAGTTTTGCTATCGATGAAATTTCTTCCAGCAACACCAAGTGCTAACTGTGGCCCTCGAGATGCATGAGGGTAAGGCACTCCTGGCTAGCTCCATTTAATATGTCAGAAAAGGTTGATTCTTCACCCACAAGAGCAGGATGTGATCCTGCTTTTCCAATCTTAGCAGAAGAAAAAAGAAGGAAGCCGGTGTTTCCATCACTGGAGAGCTGCCAATGATGCAAATGGAAGTCAGTGCCTTATTTGGGCTGGTATGAGCTGTAGACAGTCTTGAGTGTTTCCAAGGGAAAGGCTCTTCTCTTGCAAACTGTATGAAGATGTGCAGTTGAATTTCCCTTGGATATGGGATGCTCTGCTCCCCCCACTGACTATTTTCTGTCCACCCCGTGGAATGATGGAGACGAAAATGGACCGTGAACTTCAACTGAGAAACATTTTTCAGCCATTTTCCCCAAATCCATTTCTAAATTTGATCCCTTCCAATGTAGGAAATTGGCGTATGCTAAGTCAAATCGCTGGTTCACCACGCATAGTGTTGCTTGGATTGGCAGGCAATGAATATCCCAAATTTCAGACTAGAGTCTTTCCAACCTTTCTGGAAGATGCCAGGGGTTGACCTTGGGATCTTCAGAAGGACAAGCAGATGTTCCATCATGGACAGCTCTTCCTACAAATGAAATGAGGATGGATTGTATTTTCATGGCAAAGCACGAAAGTGAAGTGAGGGAGATGCTGCGTCTGGCTGGCTAGTATTTGGCATGCTGGACTAAATGGACCTGGAGCTGATGAAGCAGGAGTTTTATTTATTTGGTTCATTTCCTGGTTTACGAGCCAAATAAAGCCAGTGCCTCTGGGTTCCGCACAGATCTTGGGGAATTCTGAGCAACTAAACCAATGGGTAATTGCAGCTGAGTACTTTGTTGGAAATTGTGCTCACCTGGTCCAAAAGAGAGAGGGAGAGAGAGAAGTAGGCTGAGCATAGCAGAGAACAGCATAATGTTTGGAGCATCCCTTTGCTTTCTTGAAAATCGGTGCTATGTGATTTGTCATTCCTTGGCAGACCTTTTGTCAGAGTGTCCATGCAGCTGGTACACTTCTAGTACAATGGAGTCTAGTCATCACTTCAGGCCAAGCTGCAGATCTGTAGCTTAATCTTCCATAGCTGCATTCAAAATGACCTTGAATTCCTCTGAATTTCCTCAATCCAGAACACACCTACCTCTCACATACACCGTTTTCCACAGAGTGCTTATTTTGAGTTTTCCCTTTGGAGATAATGTTGATTAAGAAATTGAAGTTGCAGACATTAATTCTCCCAGTGTTGAATCATGCCACATGGTGGAATAATTGTGGAGAAACTAACTTATCAAATGCTTACAGCCCAAAGGCAAGTCACTTCCCTCAAATCTGAAGCCAGCCTTATCCAGTGAAAAATCTAGCTGTTATATATCTCATACCAAAACCAGGACCTGGACACCCCTCTCCTTATTCTGATCATTAGGAGTACAAAAACTCAGTTGCAGTATTGCCTGCAGGTGTATCAGACATGCAGTGAAGAGGGCCACGTTAGCTAGGTCGTCTTGAGTCGGGCCTAACCTATGATGGAACGTATTGAATGTGATGGGGGAAATTACAGAAAAGAGAGTTGAGTCCTGAGAAAGAGGAAGCCATGAGAAAGAAATTCAAAATTACATTGCCCTGATTTTGTTAGGTAGAAGTAGAGGTAGAGAGAGATTCTGACAGACTTCCAAGATTCTGTTATAATGCTCTAACGGCAAGAAAGAGAATTTTTGAAATCCCAGTTGTTCCTGTTTCTTGACTCCGCTTCCCTTGACAGGTAACTCAACCGCTTAGGATTGCCTGGACAAAAGCTGTCTCCCGGTTGACACTCTACCGGTCTATGAATAACATTCATTTGATATTCTGCCAATCCATTGTATTGTCTTCCTCTTTTCCCAGTGCTCTCAACTTTGCCAAGCATGGTAGTGTTTTCTGGGTCATAATCCGTTCTGTTATATGCCCAAGGTATATTGGTTTCTGGTTGCTGAGTTACTCCCTTGCTTATCTGGCACGGGACTGACCGGTTCCTCTTGCAGTCCATGGTACCCTTGGTAACTGGCTCCAAATCCATAGCACTTTTTTCTAGCTCTCTTCAATATCCAGTTTTATGGCCATAGATAGCACTGGAAATGGCATTCATTATTCTGCAATCAACTGTCATAGAAACAACTCATCCTTTGTGATCTTCTCTACGTTTGTCACTTCTTTCCTCCCTAGATTTAATCATCTCTTTATTTCTCCAATTTGCTGTTGGAGAAAATATATATGTTTATATATTTTTGAATCCATGAGAAAAAAATCTATCTACTACCTTCAAGCCTGCAATGTCAGCTAAAATTCCCTAACAGTGCTGTTTTACGTGCCAGACTAACATTAACCAAGATTTTTAATTTTCTGTTTTTTTTTGGAATGAGTTTTTCTAAGTTTCCTTTATTTTCAGTCAACATTTGTGTTTCCACATCCAATTTTGATTCCAACTGTCATCTGTTCCAATGCTGATGTTATTATACTATATTTGCCATATAAATTAAAGATGTATGGAAAGAATACACATCACTGGCTCAGCGATCCACTCTGTTTTCCCCAAACCCAGTTCTTGCAGTAGCTTCTTGTTCAATGTAAAGTTATATTAGAAGAATAATCAGATGCTCGGCCACACCCATCAGCTTTAACATAGTCCACATTCTAGCATGCTCCACGTAGTCAAAGGCAATTATTGTAGTCAATAAAGCAAAGTATAACAAAGGGTTAAGCTCCTTCTTAAATTCTATTGGTCTCTTCATTGTGCGTTTTACGTTAGCTATCTCAACTCGTGTCTCTGCCTTTGCTGAAAGCTTTGCTTTATTTAGCATAGCTTCGCATAGCATGCGAAGAAGGGAAAAAGAGCTGGAAGCGGCCTTTTTTCCCCTTCTTTGCAGCACTCCCTCTCATCCCTGGGGGCTGGCTAAAAAAGCTCTGTGCTGAAAGTCCACGTTGTGTTCTTGACAATAACATAAGACTGATTTGCCACCGCCTTCTCCTGGACTTGAAGGTCTGAAGTTCCTACTCCCAGGTCGCTTGGCTTTCCTCACACCTCCATCTGCCCCACTCCCACAGAGACTTACTCTTATCTTCGCCCCTCCCCCCGTCCTGTCCAGCAACCGTCACCCTACCAGGAGTCGCCCCTTCCACTAACACCACGCACTGAAGTGACTGAGGCCTCCCGCCACAACCAGCTGACAAATCTCATGAGAACGGCCCTATCACGCAACCATGTGGAATACAAATATACAAACGAAGATGCCTCGAAAAAAAAGAAAAAAAAAAAAAAGGAAAACCACATGGGATGGATGCAAAGCTTGTCAAAAACCAGCCAGATTAAAAGATTATTAACTGAAATACACAAAATGCTGGTTGATCTTATAGCTGCTCTCCATGAAAAGAAATGGGTGAAAGGTTTTGCTTTTTAGATTTGTTTTTGTTCATTTTTGTTCATTTTTTACCTAAAATATTTGTGGTACTTTTTTTTTCCTCAGAAAGTCCTTTCCAGCAGCATCCATGGAGAGATGTCAAACTCTGCAAAGTGACAGGCGTGGTGTCACAATGTGTGGACAGGCTTCGATTGCACCACTAGGCCTGCCATCGTGCAGATTTTGACCCCACCGCACGCTTGCAACTCTCCACAGGCCGTTCCTTCTCCCTATTTGCCTGTATGCAGTTCACACAAGAGAAGAGAGTTTATTTATTCACTTGTGATAAACTGAAAAAAAATCTGTCCTAAAAAACCAGACATACTGTATTTTTTTTAACCTCTTGTTAAGTAAAGTTTAATTAACAGGTAGACTTTCAAGCTTGTTTCAGCAAGTGTAATTTTATATTGCTTTCTTTTAAGCATGGGATTGGAATTTATATCCGGTTAATATAGAAGAGCTACGTGGGGTTCTTATTGAAATAGGTTGAAATTGGCTCAGGAGATCTATTAGGTAGTAAAATGTATAAAGGTACATTGAATGTATGTTGGAAATGTGAAGAACATGAAGGAACATTTCACTATCTTTGGTGGAATGCTATCTTTGTAGAAATGCTAAAAAAATTGGATTGAAATTCATATCTGTGTACAGAAGATTCTGAAGATCAATATACAGTCAAAACCAGAGACTTTCCTTTAGGTTTGATGGACAGTCAGTTGGAAAAAAGTCATGGAACTTTATTTTTAGGTATGATACCAGCAGCAAGGCTTTTATATGCAGAGAGATGGAAAGACAAGATATTACCTATGGTGGAAGTGTGAGTAAAATATATCTTTGGGTGAATCTTTGGGTAAAAGAAGCAAGTTTTTAGAGGCCTCAGATGAATGGGATTGCCTTAATAAAATTAAAACATATTGGAATGTGCAGCATCTTTGAATCTGGTGTGAACTAGGCTGGTTGTAAACTCATTATCACAAACATCCCCATAGCAACATAACGGAGGATGCCTTCTTCCTGGCAGTTGGCAGCTTGGACCAATTTGTTTCTTCCTCTCTGATATGCAGTGGGGATCTGTGGTCTTTACTAGGTTCTTCATATATACACTGTTAATGTTCATTACAGCTAGTTATTTATTTATATAAGGCATAGTGTAGGAGAGGATTGCAAAACGATGGGGAACCACTGATAACCAACTCCTGTCTCCCAAGGAGTATTCCTCTATCTAAACAGCTTTAAGAATCCAGTAGAATAGAATAGTTCCCAACTACAAGCCTTAGGATAAACCATATCATATTAAACTTTCCAGATTTCTATTTAATGCTTTGGGATGAATGTTAAGGATGTTGCAGAATTAAAGCAGTTTTTCATTATGAAGTGTGAATTCTCTAATTTGAGCATTAAGACCTACTAATTTGTAACCTGAAGATATTCAGCCAAATATTGAGTCCTCTGTGTTAATTAGCACAGTAGCAGCTTGTCATGAACTAGCCAATTCTGATGTCCTCAAAGTGTTTGAGATATCCTGAGTCACAGCCAGGATGCCCAACAGCAAGAACTGCAGTCCAAAACATCTGGAAGGCATCAGGTTGCCTGTCTCTCTCTCACTAGCTAGAAACTATGAAAGAGGAAGAGAGGAAAAGGGTGAACCGGTATTGGTTATCCCCTCTGGTGTTTGCTATTCAGGCCTGGACGAATCTTGCTTGGAAAAACAAACATTTCACAGAGTAACCTTTTCCGGATTGTTTAGAAAAGATGGTCACTTCCATATTAGGCTTTTAGTATAGAATTGCCATTACTTTATTCACTCGTGGCTAATGGGTATCCAAGAATATCAACATTGGACTGTTGTCATTTCCTCTGAGGCTCTTGGTCTCTTCCCACACTATGGAAATACACTATGTATTTTGGCAGAAAGAGGACAAGAAGAAGGGCAATTCAGTATTCACAGGCATTGGTCGTCCTTAGTGCGAGTTCACTGTCATTTGAAAACATCTGGGCTTGGGAATGAATACCAGGAGCGATCTGCACGTATCATAGGTCAGCCCATCTTTATACCTTGGCGTGCCCATGTTACATGACTGTTCCATGAGCTCCTCTGACTCCCAATAAGCTTCCAGGTGCAGTTCAAGATGTCGGATTCCATTTATAACCCCCTTTGTAGCGTGGGGCTGGCTCCTCATATTTCTCCGACTGTTTCTGCCCATCCGCTGGACTGAGCAGAAGGGGCATGCCCCGGGTCCTCTTTATTAAACAGCGTCATAGTACTCAGGAAACGTGCCTTCCGCGTCACAGCACCCGCCCTTTGGGATACCATGCCCCCAAGCTTTGCTTGGCCCCCAACCCTGTTGGCATTTTATAAATCCTTGAAGACCTGGATGCTCACTGTGTATGCGGTTTGGAGTTTGGGTAATCCCGTTGTTGTGATGTTTTAATTTCATGCAATTGTTATATGAGCTGGATTAGATTATCCTTGGGCATCAGTGTGTTACTATTGTATTATTATTGTTATTATTTGTGTTTTTCTGTTGCTGTGTGATTTTTTAAATCCTATATTTGCCACCCAGAGTTGCAGTTTGTGAGATGGGCAACTATATAGATCAATAAGATAAGAGATGAGATGAGATAAGATAACAACACCCTTTACTCCAGTCTTCGTGGTGGGTTCATTTTACCACCTTTAGATATAATTTTGTCCGTTCACCAGTGGAATGGACATGGTGGGTGAAATGGAGGTGGATATGCAGATTAATACAAAGTGGCGCCAAATCAATTTGGCATTTCGAAATCACTATTAAAATCAAGTTTATGTTCAACGGTTGCCAATGTAATAGGAATCATCAGTTAAGATGAAAATTAACTTATCTTAATTAGATCTTATCATGTATTCTACCAGTTATTCTATCTAATATGTTTTAGTTAGATAGAATTTGTTTTTGTTGTGGTTCAGTCATTAAGTCATGTCCGACTCTTCGTGACCCCATGAACCATATCGCGCCAGGCCTTCCTGTCCTTCACTGCCTCCCTGAGTTTGCTCAGTTTCATGCTCATTGCTTCAGTGATGCTATCTAGCCATCTCATTCTCTTCTGTCCCCTTCTCCTTTTGCCTTCAATCTTTCCCAGCATCAGGGTCTTTTCCAAATAGTCCTCTCTTTCCATTAGGTGACCAAAGTATCTGAGCTTGAGCTTCAATTTCAATCCTTCCAGTGAGTTGTCAGGGTTGATTTCCTTTCAGATTGACTGGTTTGACCTCCTAGCAGTCCAGGGGACTCTTAAGAGTCTTCTCCAGCACCACAGTTCAAAGGCATCAATTCTTTGGCACTCAGCCTTCTTTATGGTCCAGCTCTCACAGCTATACATTACGACTGGGAAAACTATAGCTTTGATTATGCGGATCTTTGTCGGCCAGTAGATAGAATTAGACCCAGCTAACTAAGAAGCTCTATCTTTATTGCAACAAATCAGACAAGATCTAATGTTTTGAAACTTTATGTTAGGAGAAATCCAAACCTTGGATGTTGTGCAAGTCGGTGTACAGAATAATAATCCATAAATGGATTCTATGTTAAGTCAAATTCTGTATCTGACTCGTTTTTCAGATATCAATTATTTTTTAGAACGATGCATATTTCCACAGTTTCGTCTGCCATTCTTCTAAAGAAAAGATTACATGTGAACTCTGCTGCTTCTTTGAAGATATTGAAACCAATGAGGTGGTTTTGATCATTCTGAGGAAAGAGTCTTGAAGATTTCATCTTTGTTTTATTGAGAAATAGGCTTGCTGTCTATATTAACCATATTTCCACTGATCAGGTTTTTTGCTACATTCACCTTCATAAAAATAAAAATTTAATGGTTAAGAACTTGTAATTCTGCATGTAGCCCACATCACAACAATACCATTTGAGTGGCCTAATAGTCTGTTCTGTGGCAGAAACTCATGATGCTGCCATTTACAGATAGCCTTGGATAGTAATGTCATATAAATCAAAGACCTTGTTGCTGAATGACTCAAGAGGCAGATTCTTCTGGCTGCACATGTAGCTGCACCACAGTAAAGACGCCAAAGGTTTTCCATTGTTACCTGTTCCCACCAGCACAGGATGCTCAATTAAGAACTCTGGTCAAAGAGATGAACTCTAAAATACTCTCATTATATCCTGAAAGATGACATCTTTGATTAATGTAATTATTGTCAGAGGTGCAAAGGGATAATAGTGGTGGTTTCCCTGTTTTTCTTGTCTTGCCCACATAGTTAGAAAAGATCAGGTCAGCCTCCTCATGCTCCATATGGATCATCCCTACCCTTGCAGTCATATCCTTTGCACCGAATATTCCCTTCTTATATTTGTGGTTTTGCAGAGCCACGCCCACAGCACCTTCAGCATCCAATCAACTACAAGAGAGCTTTGGCTACCAACCAATCAGAATGCCTGAGATGAAGTGCTGAGAAAGCAATGCAACAAAAGCGTGCTGAGTAAGAAACAGTTCTCCAGAAATAAAGAAGGTGAAGAAGAGACTTACCAGTTGCACCCAGAACCAGCCAGGCAAAAAGAAGCAGAAGTACAGGCTGAGGAATACAACTACCACAATGGAAAGAGGTACCAAAGAAGAATATAGGCTGGAAGCAAATCCCTTACTTTCCTCTTAGGGCTGAGATGGCAATCTGGTGCCTTATCGAGGTTTTGAATTTCCTCTCTCTTCATGCCCGGGCAGCATGGCCAGTGGCAAGAGACAGGCTTTTCAGCCCAAAATATCTGGAAGACAGCAGTTTGCCCCCCTCTGATATGGGGGAGCCTATTCCCAGCTCAGCCATGGGTCCAGGGAGTTAAGGGAGGGTTGATTGGATTCCCTTCTAAGATTTAACAGTTCCGATCTCAGGGAAGAAGCAGTGATGGCCCTCCATATGTTGCTGAACCATATTTCAGAGAAACCGCAGCTGGCATAGCCAACAGTGAAGGATACTGGCAGCTGGTGGTCAGCAACATCTGGAGGGTCCTAGATTATCTGCCCTGGGATAAGTGGCTCAGATAGAAAGGGACTGGATATAAAAAGAGCTTTGGGGAGTGTGGTGTAGAAATCAATCAGAGAAACTCAATGGTAGTCCACTGCTCTGCTACTGGATACTCAACTGACGGGTTAAGTATGATCAAAGACCAGGAAGGATTGAAAAACTGCCAGGCTGAACACTTTTCCAACCTACTCAACAGACTGTCCATTGTTGATAACGATGGCTTAGAGCAGGTTTCTTGAGCTGCCAGTCTTGGATGCCCTAGACATGCATCCCTCTACTGATGAGATCAAGAAAGCGATCTCGCAGATTAACTCAAATAAAGCAGCAGGGCAGGATGGCATTCCTGCTGAGATCTACAAAGTACTAGATCAAAATACCTTACAGGCAACCCAAGACACCTTGGAAGACATTTGGTCCACGGAGGAGGTGCCTGATGACTTACTTCCACAATGCCCTCATAGTGGCTCTCTATAAAAATAAGGGAAGCAAATCAGACTGAAGAAACTACAGAGGGATCTCACTGCTGTCCATCGTAGGCAAAATCTTTACCCGCATTCTCCTGAACAGACTTGTCACTGTCTCAGAAAGAACCTCCTTGAAGCCCAGTGCGACTTTTGGCCAGAATGGAGTACAGCAGATATGATATTTTCCATGAGACAAGTCCAGGAGAAGTCCATTGAGCAGAACAAGTGTCTTTACTCTCTCTTCATTGATGTGATAAAGGTATTTGACACTGTAAACAGGGAGGCTCTCTGGATCGTCCTGAGACATTATGGATGCCTGAGGAAATTTGTGAAGTTGATTCAGCTCCCCCATGATGGAATCACAGGAAAGGTTCTTTACAATGGTGATACATCAACTGCATTTGCCATTTTCAATGGGGCAAAACAGGGTTGTGTACTAGCCCCAGTCCTGTTCAACCTGTTATTTGCTTGCATGTTCTCATGTGCTGTCCAGGGTCTGAAGGAGGGAGTGTACATCAGATACCAACTGGATGGCTCTCTCTTTGACCATCGCTGCTTGAATGCATGGACAAAGTGCCTCTATACAGTCATTCAAGAAACCCTCTTTGCTGATGACTATGTGCTCCTGGTGCAGAAAGACAGCGATCTACAGTTGATGCTGAACAAATTCTCAGATGCTGCTATGCTCTTTGGCCTGACTATCAGCCTGAACAAGACTGAAGTACTTTACCAGCTCGTGCCAACCCCATAGAACCAAAATCACTGTTGATGACACCCAGCTGACAAACGGAAACAGCTTCAAATACTTGGGAAGCATTATCTTGAGCAATGGGTCTTTGGACAAAGACATTGACTCCAGGATCAGCAAGGCCAGCCAGGCACTGGGGAAGCTGCATGCTAGAGTGCTCAATCAACACAACATCTGTATCTCCACAAAGCTGAAAGTCTACAGAGCTGTGGTTATCCCTTCTCTCCTATATGGATGTGAGTCCTGGACTCTGTACCGAAGGCACATCAAACAACTGAGGAAATTTCCCATGCACACTCGCTGCTCCATTCTTGGCATTTTTTGGCAAGACCGTGTCTCCAACTTGGAGATCCTGGATTATGCACAATGCACCAGCACTGAATCCCTGATTATCAGAGCTCAATGGGGTGGGTGGGATAAGTCATTAGAATGGATGACCACCGCATGCCTCGCCAGTCGCTCTATAGTGTACTGGAGTCTGGGAAGAGACCTTGAGGCTGACCACGCAAACACTACCAAGATGTGAAAGAAACCGTATGCCACTGGGACATCCAGCCAAGGGAACTAGAAGCTGCGGCTGATGACACAACTCACTGGCGAGTCCTGTCTATGAAGCCTCCACTGGCTTTGAAGACAGGCACCACCAGAAACTGATAGGGACCCATGAGCGGCATCACAGAATGACACCCACAGTTACTACAACAATGGACTTTCAGTGCGCCCATTGTGCCAGACTGCACTTCCGTACTGGGACTGCAGAGCTCCCTCTGTGTCCACAGATGAACTGCACGGCAGCCGAAGGACTAGCATATAGATGTTACAATTCCCAGAATTCTCTAATAGCATTTCAAACAGCAGGTGAATGTGTGTGTGTGTGTTTGTGTGTGTGTGTGAAATGATAGTGGATTCCATATAAATCATTCAGTGTTGAAAGTGCAACTATAGAAACAAAACATAAATAAAATTGTGCTAGCCCAATGTTTTACAATGCCACTTTTCAGTTTTTACAGGTAGTAAATTTACAGGCAATTTCTTAAATCATTCAAAAATGTGATTCTGTCCATACATTAAAGCGACATTGTTGATTCTGCCATCTTATTTCACTGCCTACCTGGCTGGATCCCTTTGTGCTCAAAACTATTTGTGATAATTTAAAATACATGCTGTTTTTATTAATTGGCAGGGTATGCCCTGAAATGTGTCACAGCCCATGACCTGTTCTCTTCAGTATAGAATATAATACATAGACGTGAATCCATGGGCCTAGAATAATTAAGATCCTCCTGAAACTGAAGGAATGTAAAGATTTTTTCCCTTTTATTAGAAGAAGTAAACCTTAGTGGCTATAAGCAGAAAAGGTGTAGGCATTAATAGCAGGAAGATAGCACGTCTGATTATTTTCTTCTCTCTTCCTAGCTGGAGAGAGAATGCAAGTTCAGGAACTGGCTATGCAATTTGAAGACCAGCAAGGTACTACCTCGGCTCAGCAGAAACTCCAAGATGCTCCCCAGCAAAGCGGCTCTTCAGGACAATGTAGGAGAAGGCAAGAAAACAGATCGGCCCAGGAAAGCCCAAGTGAGAACACACAGAGTTGCTTTTCAGGGAACCATGATCCAGAATGCTACAAAATCCAGAAGATTTCCGGCGAATGCCACGATGGGCAGAGGTGAGAAACTGGTACAGAGCAAAACAGGTTAGGTGAGATCTCTCCAGATTACTAGATTGTATTTTCAGCTGAGCTCAGTTTGTGTGATGCTTTATTGGCAAAACAGAAGAATCAGAGTTCGGTGAGTATCCGGCATGAAAGTAAGCCACATATGGAGATGAATCTGGAGCAGATTCACCTGAAAGTCTTGGGGATTTAGTGGGGTATCGCATGCTAAGCTGTAAAGATTGCTTAAAACTCTTGTGGCAGGGTTCACATAACATGTTATATCAAAACTAAAGAAACCACATTATGAACTAAGATGATGTGTGAATCCAGACAGTGCACTTAGAACTGTGCTCACAAGGGGTCAGGAAAGATGAAGAAAGACACATTTTCTACATAGAAAGTATGGTAGACTCTGACCTGGGATAATATAATCTCTTTTCTCCACATAAAAGCAGTTCTGTACCGTAATAACAACATAATAAGCAAGCATTTTGTACGTTCTGTGTTGCTTCTTTCCAGCACTGCTTCTCTGTTCTTGGAAACATTGTCCATCCTCACTTTCTGCCTGTTGCCCAAAAGGCATAGAACCTTTTTGGGCAAATCAAAATCATCAGGCTGGTTGAGAAAATGAGCAACAGATAAATTCTAAAAGCACCTTGCATTTAAAAAACTAATTGTAAGTGCCACCTATATGAATTGTTCCTCTCTATGAATTACTTCTGTTATAAAGCAACTGACTTCATCCCCAAGCTTGGGAAATTCAGGGTGACACCGGGGACATTAGCAAGCTTCAGGCATGTGGGTTGTAGCTGTTCGAAGGAAACATCTTGGCAGCTTGTCACTGCTCACCCAGATGACTTCAAAGATATTTTGTATTTCTTTGTGGCCAACATGAACAAACCAATGTGATTCAACAAGTCTAGGAACTCTTGTGGAAGCAATTATTTCAGTGTAGCAGTTGAATGGCATCAACCTGATCTGAGTCCGTTGGTTTCTATGTACCTCAATCTGCTGGTCCTTTGCCAAAATACTCTGCTGCTTTCCTGCCATGCTTGTTTCTTCAACAGATGAGTACCTTTGTTCAAGCGCTTAGTAAGCATATTGTGAAATCACAGTGTAAGGTTTTGGGGGAGGTTTTCCAGGAGAAATGTTATGGAGAACTTAAATTGGTTTATATGTCAGCAGTGGACTCACTGTTGCAGATCTAGCTTCCATTCAGAAAGGGATTTTATTTATTCATTTAAAAGATTTGAATGGCTGCCCATCTTAAACAACTCTGGACAGCTCACAGTAGCAATAAAACTATAGCAGTAACTATAAAACATAACCAAAAGCCGATAAAACATTAAAATAATCAGAAAAAAACCCGGCACCTTAATCATCCCCTTAGGATGCCCCGCAGCAAGTTCAAATTACCCTAATTCCATTCTCTCTATTCTATTCTGTCCTATCCCAGTGCCTGGGTAAAAAGGCAGATCTTGATGGCCTTCTGAAAGGGGAAAAGGGTGGGGGTCTGCCAGATGTCCAGGGGGAGGTGTTACACACACTGCTCCCAGGTTCGGCTTATGGTCACTCACTCACACACTCACAGCCTGTTGAGGCACGTGGATCTTGTCAGCCCCCCTTGCTTTCTACCTGGGTTTTCCAGATAGGTGCGGCTGGAGCAGACAGACACACAGCCCTGGTCAACAGCGGGGAAATAATTAGGGATACACACAAATCACTTCCAACTGAACACTGAGGCGCAAGAGGTTCTTTGTAATACACGGAGACCCAGTGAATTTAAAGTAACAGCAAAACTTTACTGGTTGCAAGGTACATTTGCTCTTTCTCATACACACACACACACGCTCATCCACACTTACCCACGTCCTTCCCAACTAGGCTGCCAGACACTAGCTAGAGGGACGGAAGCCTCCAAGTCTTGATCCAAAGGTGACTCAGGTGACTCAGCTCAGATGACTCAGACGACTCAGAGGGGGTGGGCTTTGGGACCCCTTTTATCCCCAAAAGTCCTTGCTAGGTTGATTTACAAGTTGATGGGATTGGGGTGAGGGCTTCCATGTGCTCAGGCCCAACTTCCTCTTTCTGGTTCAGGTCCTTTGTTTTTCCCTTAACGACTTGCTTCCTTCTTATCTACCTCCCCGAAGGGATCCCATAGATAAGTTTCCTGGCTTTTGTCCTCTCTGCTTACATGCCTGCTTAATCTTTAGGTTATGGCAGCTTCAGCCTAGTCTCACATATTGTGTTCCATCATGTAGGGGCAGCCATGGAAAAGGATTGCTTCCGAGGCCCCACTAAGTGGCAGGATTTCAGGGAAGGATCTGGAGGGTTCCTACCCTATCCGATCTGGTGGGATGGGCAAATATTTGCAGGCGGTCCTGCAAATAACCAGGTCCCGTGCCATGTAGGGCTTTAAAGGTGACAGCCAGCACCTTGAATTGCACCTGGAAGGAAACTGGAAGCCAGTGCAGCTCATTCAATAGAGGTGTAACATGGGCAAACCTTAAACCCCCAACACTGTATGAGCCGCTGCATTCTGGACAGTTGTAACTTCTGAGTGGTCTTCAAGGGCAGCCCCATGTAAAGCGCATTGCAGTAATCCAAACAGGAAATGACCAAGGCGGGAGTGGCCATGTATATAAATGAGCAGAAAGCATAAGTAGGCTGAACCTTTTCTTCCATGCTCAGCATCTCTTGGTAATTAGAGAAACAACAACTTGGAATTGGGTGAATTGAGAACCATAGTTCAATTATCCTATCTATTAGCGTGTCACATCAACACTGCCAAAGAGAAAATAAAACATACAAAACACTGAAATATCTTGTCAGAATAAGAAGTGTTTTGCAAAGAACTTGCTTAAAAAAGTGAGCAGTAGCAGATATTAAATTACAAATATGGATCAAGCATCCTTTTGTAGTCACAAAAAACCAAACCAAAACCCTTTTCTCCAGTATTTAAGGAATTCGGCTTGACAAGATTCTGAGCTATTCAGTAGTTCCCAATTTACTAGAGACCCCGCCCCCAAAAGCCTACGAATCCCCATACTCTTTGTTCTCTGGCCAGTGATCACTGCCAAGAGATACCTAACAGAAGGGCCGGGGGTGGACCAAATAAGGCAGAATAATTTCTGTGTGTGTGTATGTGTGTGTGTGTGTGGGGGGGAGTTATACGGACAGAACTGCAAGCCTTTGGCAAGAGAAGGTCATCCGTGCAATGCTCAGTGATGCACAATACAAAGGACTGTTCTGCACAATCCATGGCCTGGGTGGCAGTGCTGCAGCTGTCCAGTTGAGGGGGCTTGCATGGCTGATGCCTCTTTCAGCTTTCCTGGGTTCTGGCCCAGAGGAAGCTTGCACCTGTGCTTTCCTGCTCCTCTTCTAAAGTGGAGTTTTCCTCCAGCAAAAGCCCAGCCATGCAGTTATTATGCTGCAACTTAATTTGATCCAAACACATCTGTACCCTAATGGGACATTGGACAGAGCTGCTCCCTCCCTTCTGGTCATTGTGCGCTGCTCTTCATGGTCACTGCCATGCAGGACGCCTGCAGCTGAGGAGGGCAGGTGCCCATATAAAGGCTAAACCCTGCTCTGCTTGGCAGCATATTTCTGGCATTATGTACCTTTAATGAGCAGTGATCTAAAAGACTGTCTGATTGGTTCCCATTTGCACATGCAACCAGCGTGTCAACAGCCAGGGTGAGAGATAGCTCATCTCCCCCACCAATGAAATTCTGGGCCTTTTGCTTTGTTGGTATAATGGGTTCCCAGGGAACAATGAAACGGTGAAGTGGAAGGATGGTAAAACTACGTTGTTTTCACTAGTTCAGCAGTGGATGCGTGGGATGGGAGGATGCCAACTATAAGGGAGAGCCAAGAAAGGGAGGGGGGCTTATACAGAAGGTCTATTAATGAAAGCCATAAGTCCTTAAAGACCAACATTTGCTGTCTTGGCCTGACCCAGTGGGAACAGTGAAGGAGAAGGAAAATCCACCAAGCTGGGGCGATGGTAACTGTCTTCTCATAAAACATCTAGCAAGCAGTGCTGTACTGCCAGAAGTAGAGAACAGACTAAAGCCTGGCCACAATTTCTTAAGATGGCTTCATTGCCTGCTAGTTTCAGCATGAGAGACAAGTCACTTGAGGCTGCTGTATGGAACAGCCCACATTACAGGACAACCATAGAGAACTACTTGCCCTACATAGCTCAAAAGGCATCTGTGAGAGTCAGGACAAGAGGGGTTAAGAACTTACTCTCATCACCAGAGCAACGAGGAACAGATAAGAGGATGAGACTGAACCCTCCCTAAAGAATGCAAGGGAGGTTGGGAGGGTGACCCTGGAATTTGCTCTCACTCTGAGAAGATATCTGTAACGGGAGTAAAGCCATTAAACTTTGCTGGATTGAATCTGTACTGTCTCCTGGAGTTTCCTGGGCTAATCCTGACAGCACCTCAGCAAGTGCCTGGCTGAGTCTCTAGAACAGTGTTCCTCAACCTTGGCAACTTTAAGATGTATGAGATGGGTGAACTTCAACTCCCAGAATTCCCTAGCCAGCATGACTCCATATTGAGGCATGCTCAATCACTGCTAAAGCATGCTGGCTGGGGAATTCTGGGAGTTGAAGTCCACACATCTTACGGTTGCCAAGGCTGAGAAATATTGTTCTAGAAAGTGCCTGTTCAAGGGAAGGGTTCCTGAGATGGCAAGTCTTGTTCAAAACCAGTTGTAAACGTGGACAGAGCAGGTTGGGTTTTTGTTTTCATTCCGAGTGCATGTCTCCTTTAAAGACCGAGCAGCACCCAACACTTTCTGAATTTGCTCCTCCCTTACAGAATGTTCCAGATTTCAGGGTTCTAGCAAAAGGTGGGAGGGGCTGGCAGCCTTTCAGTATTAATGGGTCCATCAGTGTCAGCCAAAAGGTCAATGGGCAGAAATGTGAAGCTGTAGTTCAACATCATTTAGAGTGCTACAAATTTCCTCTCACTGCAGGCAAGAGTTTTCCCAGCCCCACAAAGTCCTTTTTCTGCTTCTCTGCCAGTCTTTCTTCAGAAACCTATGTCATTTTCCATGCTTGCTCTCTGAAGCAATATTAATTCATTTTCAGATGTATTCTAGTATAACTTTCATCGGTCCTATACAGAAAAAAATAGTAATATCCTACCAGAAAACAATCCCAGATAGTCCAATGAAGTCTGAGTATGCTCAGTAGATTCTGAAATTTATGTAATATAATTCATAAGTGCCAATTTTTTCATCATAAGAAAAACTCAAAATGGACTAAAAAAATTCATTACAATGACAGCAGTGAAGCAGAATACTGTGATTGAAGCATTGTGCACAATAATGATCTTGTTATGAGGATGGAAAAACTGGAAAACTCTGGGGATAATTAAGAACTAGAAAATGCTTAGTCATTTTAATTACAAGGATGAGGCTAAACACCAAGCTCCAGTAAACTGCTGTGTCACAGGCCAAATAGCATGAGCTTTTCTGTTTTAAATGACCCGGCTTTCCCACTTCCATACTGAGTCATGCTCAACAACTGCTAAAGTTTCCTTCTTACCTCCTGAGTAAGAAGGCAGAGGCAATATTTTTGTAATGTTCATACAACATAAATCCTCCTCTCCTGTTTGTCCCATTTTGCTCAGTACATTTCTTCTCCAGGCAACGTATTCATGGCAATGGTGACCAGGATCTGAGAGGCCAAGCTCATACTGAACATCTGAAATATGACAAGAAGGGATGAATTATTTGGTCAGCAGTAACATCATATAATAGAATCAGAGAATGTAAGGGTTGGAGGAGAAGATCTAGTTCAATCCAAGTGATTTAGATGTCAGGGTCGGTACCCCTAACACATGACAGCCCTTCAGATAGTTGAAGACAGCATGCCTTCCTGAGATCTTTTCTTCTTCAGGCTAAACATACTCAAACCTTCAACTGTTCTTCATTCTTTTGGCTCCTTATCAGCTTGGCTGCTCTTCTCTGGAACATTCCAGATTGTCAATGTCCTTCCTGAATCTGTAGAGTGAAAGGCCAGAGGTTTCAAAATTCCTTCTCTGAAGACCACTACATCTACATATCCTGACCCAACTTCCTGCCCTGGTGTAGCACCTTGATAGTTACTGCTTCCATCACCTGTCTTCAAGGAGATATCTGTCAGCCCTTCAAGGCAGACCAGACTAGGAAATCAAAGTCATGCAGGCTACTGCTACTTTTATTGTAAAGTTATAGTAAGGAAATCTTGCAAAGTTGAATGTGCTTTCCCCCCCTTCCCTTTATTTTTGTAAGAACTAGGGAGGGTCTTGTCTGAGACGTTTTTTCAGATTACAGTTCCGTCCCAGACTCAGGTTCATTTTATCTGACCGTTGTCTTGGTGGTGGCTCCTGTCCCTCCAGGTCATTCTTTCTGCCCATTACAATATCTCACTGGTATCCTTCCTGGAATCCTGGTCCATGAAAATGAAAAGGCTCCCATAATCTGTATGCCATTCTGGCAAATAAAATAAAAAATGAAATCATTTCTATAGAGCAACTCCTCTGGCTTTGTAGCATAAAAGCCTGTACTGATATTTTCAGCCCTTCCTCCTCCGTTTGGGAGAGAAATCAATCTCATAAGAAATAAACAAATTAAACTTCTTTTTTAAAAAGTGATTCACAAGACATGATCTATAAGCCTGATTTATTCAAATACACAGCATGCTCTTAGCAAACTAAAAGCTGGTGCTGATCTGCTATAATTAGTGATTTTAGGAGAAAGACGGCTTTCAGACATTTATAGATAGGAAAGTAAATCTTGAACTCTGTCTGAAAACCCACAGGATGCACTGTGGTGCAGCAAAATAAGATTAACAGTAAGAGAGAACAAGGCTTCTAACACAAAGAAAGAAATTAAAACTTAACGCAGTACCTAAGTAGAGCAGCCATCTATTCCTTGGTGATAACCTGAATCTTGAAGCAAAGTGCTCTGCTTCTTTGTTTCTGGACTTCCTCTGGCTTCTTGGGGTAATTCTAGACATTGATCAGAGTTGATGGGGAGATGGTACAGCCCATTTGTTTTTCCAATTCAGGCACCGAAACTGCTTGCTCTGTGCCCAGAGTTCTGCCTCATATTTTAAAAGAACCCTTTTCCTTCATGGGGGGAGGGAGGGCATCTTCTGGGTGTATAGGCTAAAGCCCATACCTGAGAGAGGATGTGTAATCAAATTCAGATGCTGTCTGGCAAGTAGAAGGGCAGGGAAGCTGTAGTATTGTGAATGCAGGCTGGCTGTGCATAACAAGGATAAGCCGTATTGAAAAGCTTAGTGAAGTAAAACAGCTGTAAAAGTTTGCCTGAAGCTTCCAAGTAGGAAACAACCAATCTTGACCAGGGGTAGTGAATGTATGGTCTGCTTGAGCAACTTTCAGGTAATAGTAGTTTCAGATGAGGTGGACAGTAAGTCCCAACATCCTTAGCCAAGATGGCCAAGATATGGCTGAAGAAAACAAGTAAGAGCGTAATTCATAAAATTCAGTGGCATCGTGGTCTTCCCTTTGAAAAACTGTAGAGGAGTTTGAGGGCCAACCATTACGAACAACTGAGCAGGCCTCAATGCAGTGCCTTTCGGGTGTGCACCGTTCTTGTCAGAAGGGTCAAAACCACAACTAGTTGGAGAAGATGGGAGTGGTGATCTATCTCATGTAAAGGGAACTGGATTGGGGAACATTGCTTTAACCAAGAAGAGGATACGGCTAGCTGGACACCTGAACACAGATGCCGTTGTCCTCAGCAGTGAGATTATTCTGCACCATTTCACTGTCTTGGTTTTTGATTCCAGACATGACAGAAAAACTTTGACTATTGTCTGGATATGACCAACTGGGATTGTGAGAAAACTATGAGAAAAGTAATGGAGTAGCTATTCTTACTTCTGGCCCAAGATGATGACCTTCTTCATGAAATGAATGACACAAGTGTTGGTCACAAGAAAAAATATTATTTTGATCCTTCTCCAAAGTAGAAGTCTTTTTATGAAGTGCTGGGAAGCTAAAACGAGCCATGGCAGAAACTCCCAAACTGAGTTAGAAAACGAAAGAAAGGCAAACCAGTTATCCATCCAGTTCCTACAAGGCATCCTGCCTTGCAGGGTCAGGGTTAACACAAACGACCTAAGGAGTGGGACTCTTCCATAGCCCTTTGGATTCTATGAGTATTTGTTTTCTCCTAGTGAAAACCCCTACGCTGGCCTAGTGGAGTCCTTACGTGCTGCCTGGTGGACAGGAAAGACACGGCCTATGGAGTATCGGGTGAAACAGCTGGAGGGCCTGTGTCACTTTCTGGAGGAAAAGCACGCCGAAATCCAGCATGCCCTGTGTGCAGACCTACGGAGGGTGAGTGGACCATCTAGCCAGAGCATCTGACAGCTCATATCAAGGGACTTGCAGATCAAGGCCTTGCCTACCAGTTAATAGACATTGCACAGCTATTCCATTTTTCCCTTCACTGGATTTTCCATGAAAAAGTTATGAACAAGGAACAATATTTTCTGAACTTAGCAAGGTGGCAAGGAGCAATTTTCAGGCTACAGAAAATCATTATGTAAGCATAGTTGAGCTGTCTCCTAAAATGGTCAAGAGCACAGCCAAGTATCCATTATCTCAGAAAGGTGGGAAGAAAAAGCCTAAACTGATAAAGCCTTTGATTTCTTTGCATAGTAATCAGCTGGCTATATATGGTTTCATTCGTAGCTGAGCTTGTGAGTCTTCTGCCTGATTAAGGGTTGATTATCTAGAGAACTAAACTTAGTGCCATGTCCAGGTGTAAAGCCCAAAGATTTCATTTCAAGAATCAGTTGGGATGATTGCATGATAACGCACTACCATGCAATGAATGAGACCCAAGGTTTGCTCACTGAAGAGCTGCTGCATAGTTCACGTCTTGCAGCCAGTACGGACATCACTGATGCATCTCGTTTTATTTCTCTTCTCCACAGCCCTGCTTTGAAACTGAGCTCTACGAGATTCTCTTAGTCAGAAATGAACTGGCCAATGCTCTTAACAACTTAAGCTACTGGATGAAGGATGAATATGTGCACAAGAGCCTAGTAAGGAGTCAAACTGAGTGGGAGGAGATGAAACGGAAAAGAATGGTTCTAGGTTGGACAGGGATGAAGGTCTGAAGGGTGCATTATCTCATCAGACTGAAGATGGACTTTCTATCTGTGCCCTTTCAAAACAGGTGGATGCTCATGTTGGAAGGCAAGACTCACTACTAGGGTATTGATGTTTCACCCTCCCCTACCTGATGTCCTTCCCATGGTGTTTGGGAATGATGAGATCTGTAATCTAACATACCAAGATGCTGTCAGGTTACTGATATGTAAACGTTTTGGGGCAGCTTCCAAATGATGGTCTCTAGGGCCATACTTGCCGTGCCATCGGAGGAACAAGTTCCAGCTGCTTTTGTAGGATAACTTCTGCACTCCAATTTAGATTCATTAGAGTCACATTGGTTTAGAACAGCCTTTCCCAACCCATTGCCCTCCAAATAAATCAAATTATAATCTTCAGAGTTCCCAGTTATCCCTAGTTACTATTGCTAGTGTTTGCTTCCTAGTTGTGTGGCCAGCAATCTCATCTGTGCACAGCGCAAGAGAGATTAAAAGGTTTGAAGTGTTAGGTGTGAAAACATCCTCATGTTTTGCATGCACGTATCATCTAAGGCAAGTGTAGCAACGTGGAGCCTATGGCCTGATTTCAAAGCTCCCTGCAGGCTATTGATTCAAGCCTCTGGTAGGAGTAGTCTGTTCAAACCTACTACGTGGTGAGAGAGAAAAAGAGAAAGGGGTGTCAGAAAGCGGAAAACAAGGAAACCAGAAGAGAATGAACCACCCCGTTCATGCTTGGATTGGCCCTAACCTGAATGGTCTCTTTGGTCCTACCTACAACTGACACAGTTCCTTAGAATTACCTTCAGGGGGATTGACCTTCAAGAGAACATTTTTTAGAATCCCATATCTGAGATAAAGGCTATGATATTCCTCCCTGATGCCCTCAGAGCCTTGAGGATTGTGTGCTAAGGCCAAACATTTTGGCATTTCCCCATGATTTAGTTATTAAACTCACATGTAGCTGTATCGTAATTGTAATATGGGTTTGGGGGAGGCTGGAGGTTTAAAGACCTGTAAGCCTAATGAGGGCTTAAGGCAACCATTCCATTCCTTAACCCTTTCCCCCAAGTGTAACAATATACCTTTCACAATTCCCAGGACTTCTAATATTTTGGCCCACTCGCTCCAATGAGATAGTCCGCCATGCTTCCTGGAGAGCAAGCGCATATACTCTCTCTGTGTGTGTAGGTATGAGCTCACCAAGGTGCAACAGAAACGCCCACTCATAAGCAGTTAGTGTGGAGGAGCCCTTTTTATGTCAGAAATGCCTGATGTACATAGCAAGGAGGAATCTTGCTGAGGTTAAACAACATACCAACTAAACAAATCAAGAATACAGGACTGAAAATCGAAACATCAGCTTTTCAAGGTTCGGTTCTATTCAAGCCTTGCACTTCCTTTATAAAGAAAAGAGAGGATAAACAAGGCTAACTCATGTGCGCTAGAGCAAAGATTGGTCTGAAAGCAGACGTCAAGGGGGTTATACTTTGTAGCTCCTCAAGTATTTCCACCCCTACAAAATCTTCTATGAATTTCCCTTTCTGCTTCACCCAGTTGCTTTCGTGAATGTTTCTGTTTTTCTATAGTTAACGAAGCTGGACTGTGCCTTCATTCGCAAGGAGCCATTTGGTGTGGTGCTGATCATTGGAGCCTTTAACTACCCTATCAATCTTACTCTGGTACCCCTCGTGGGGGCCATTGCAGCTGGTGAGTGAGAAGCTATCTGCTAATTCATTGTAGACATTGGATCTTCCAAGAGATCCAGGCATGTGGTGGGTTTTTTTCTGGTGCAGCCATGTTACAGTGTTCTCTCCCCCCTACTAGGGAACTGTGTGATTCTCAAACCTTCAGAGCTGAGCAGCTGCACTGAAAGGCTCCTGGCAGAAGCTCTGCCTTGTTATCTTGATCCGGTGAGTTCCTCAGCTGCAAGTTCGCCTTGCTAAAAAGTCAAAATGCAACTGAGGTTTTCTGATTTGCTTTTCCTCTGTCATTTGCCTTGATTTCCTGGAAATTATGACTGGGCAATTCCTTGGGTCTCTTCAGGAAAACCTCTGGATCTGAAATAATCTCAGACTATTTTCTGTTTTTGGAAGCTGAGTCAGATTAGTTCTGGCTGCCCCAGTTCATTTGAAATCCTTCCAGACTTTTATATCCCTTCGCATTGTGATGGTGATAACCCTCTGAGGTTTACAACTGAAGCATCAAAGTGCACTACTTTCCTTTTTCTTTATTTTAATTTTTTATGATAACTTTATTAAAATTAAAAAAACAGAAAGATAAAAAATAACAAGAAGTAATCATCAAGAAAAAGAATAGAAGAAAAGGAAGAATAAAGAATAAAGAGGAAGAAGGAAAGCAGAAGTACAGAAAACGAAAGAAAAAGAAACAGAAATACCAAAAAAAAGAATAACTTCCAACTTCTTTTACAGCTTATTTACAGATATGTGGAGTCCTTGGGGTTCTCTGAGCTTGGTTCTTTTCTTGCAAACATTTCATTACCCAGCTAGGTAACATCTCCAGTGATAAGATGGGATGGGGTTTGCTCTCTATTTATATACTGTGGCACGCCTTGCCAGTGCTGATGGGGGTGGGGGTTTTGTTTTGCTCCTCTGTAGTTCCTTGTTTAGCATATGTTTACTGCTTTATTGTGTGCCTGGTGGTAACCTTTGCTCATCTGGGTGATGATTGCTGGTGAGGCAATCTTCTGGTCTTTTGTCTCTTTTGAATAGTATGTAGATCCTGTTTATCTCTATGTGCCTGTTGATGGCTGCCTTGTCTGAACACCAAGCTTCCAAGAATTCTCTTGCATTTTTGGATTTAGCTTGGTCTAAGATGCTGGCAGTTTCCCAGTTAAAACTATGGTTCAGTCTGTCCATGTGTTGTGAGGTTAGGGAGTTTTCATCATGTCTTCTGACTGCTAGTTGGTGCTCGAGGATGCGCTCTGCCAGTCTTCTGCCTGTCTGTTTGTTACAGTCCTTACACTGTATGTTGTAGATGCCCCCTGTTTTTTCTTCTTGTGTACTGGGTCTTTTGGTTTACTTAACATATTTTGGAGTGATTTTGTTGGTTTGTGTGGTACACAGATGCCATGTGGTTGGAATAGTCTGTTGGTGGTTTCTGAGACGTTTCTGATGTATGGCAGTATGATCCTTGTCATAGCTTGTGTTGGTTGTGTTGTAGTAGGTTGAGTGGTCAGGCACTGTTTGATAAAGTTGCATGGATATCCTTTTTGTTGGAAGATGTTATATAGGTGGTCTTTTTCCTTTTTCTGCTGTTCTGGGTTGCTGCAATGCGTTTGTGCTCGCCTGAATAATGTTCTTACACAGCTCCTCTTGTGGGAGGTTGGGTTGTTACTCTGGTAATGATGTACTTGATTAGTGTGGGTTGTCTTCTGATAAACTTGGCTTTCTAATTTACTGTTGTTTCCTCTGCTGATGAGGATATCCAGGAAAGGTAGCATGTTGTTTTCTTCCTCTCTGGTGAATTTTATTCCTTTGAAGATGTTGATGGTTTCGTGTGTCTTTTCTAGTTGCTCCTTTTTTATTATAACAAAGGTGTCATCTACGTACCGGATCCATCCTTTAGGTTGTATGTGAGGAAGTGCTATAGCTTCTAGGCGTTGCATTACAATCTCTGCTATGAGTCCTGACAGCGATGATCCCATGGGTGTGCCTGTGATTTGTTGGTATATTTGTCCATCAGAATGAAAATAGGTGGTGAGGCAGAGGTTGATGAGGTCCATGATTCTGGGAATTTCAATCTGGGTGTATTTGGTTAAGTCGGGTGTGTTGTGTAGTATTGCTGATAGGATTCTTTCACTAGTTCTAGGTTTATGGACGTAACGAGTGCTGTGACATCAAATGAGACCATAATTTCATCTTCATCTATGTGTACATCTTTGATTTTCTGGAGGCACTGTAGTGAAGAGTTGATAGAACATTCACTGTTCTCTGTGAGGTGTCCAAGCTTTTTTGTCAGTTCTTTCACTATGTTGTATGTTGGAGTCCCCAGGGACTCCACTCCAAAATATGTTAAGTAAAACAAAAGACCCAGTAGCACAAGAAGAAAAAACAGGAGTCATCTGCAACATACAGTGTAAGGACTGTAACAAACACTATGTAGGACAGACAGGCAGAAGACTGGCAGAGCGCATGCACGAGCAACAACTAGCAGTCAGAAGACATGATGAAAACTCCCTAACCTCACAACACATGGACAGACTGAACCATAGTTTTAACTGGGAAACTGCCAGCATTTTAGACCAAGCTAAATCCAAAAATGCAAGAAAATTCTTGGAAGCTTGGTATTCAGACAAGGCAGTCATCAACAGGCACATAGAGATAAACAGGATCTACATACTTTTCTAAAGAGACAAAAGACCAGAAGATTGCCTCACCAGCAATCATCACCCAGATGAGCAAAGATTACCACCAGGCACACAATCAAACAGTAAATATATACTAATCAAGGAACTATCAGAGGAGCAAGAAACCCCCCTCCCAGCCCCACCAGCACTGGCAAGGTGTGCCACAGTATATAAATAGAGAGCAAACCCCATCCCATCTTATCACTGAAGATATTACCTAGCCAGGTAGTGAAACGTTTGCAAGAAAAGAACCAAGCTCAGAGAACCCCAAGGACGGGTGGGTACGTAGAACCTGGTATGTAGATCCTGTTTATCTCTATGTGCCTGTTGATGGCTGCCTTGTCTGAACACCAGTTCAACACTGAGCTACACATATTTGCCTTATATTTACAGATATAAATAAAGAGACATTGAAGTCTTACTCTAAGATTACAACTTAACCTCCATTTTTTCTATAATCTATTGATTTTACTAATCATCAAATCCATACATCATAATTTCATTTTTTTCTGTTTCCCACAAAAAATCCAAAAGGGGCTTCCAATTACTGTTAAAATTAGTTAATGTCTCTTTCCTAATCAAAGCTGTCCATTTTACCGTCTCAGCTACCTCCATGAACTTTGCCCTCCATTCTATCATTGTAGGTAATAGGTTTCCACGCTACTTCGCTTTTCCCAGCCCCTCAATTTCAGGGAAAACGAAGAAGGCTGCCAAAGCAAAGCAGCCAGCTTGACGTGCCTCAGTTGTCTTTGTGGAGCCACATCAAAAGGGAAATGAGAGTGGGGTGATCAGTGTCAGTTCACTTTGGACGTAGGTTATGTGCTCTTTTTTCTCTTAAGATCCAAGTACAGTGTAAGGGACTGAGTGTATACTGTTGTTATTTTAATGAAAAACTCTTTTGGGGAGAATGAGGCTAGGAGAGCACTATGAGTGTAAGACAATTCCACTTGCACAGGAAGGCTGGACAGAAAAAAAATCATAGGTCCCCTATTACTGTATGCTCACTGAATTAAAAATGATCATCTCATTTTAAAATTAAAATACTGAAGGAAAATGTTAGTTTCCTTTCAGTTTAATGCAGCAGTTCCCTGCTCCCAATTGCCCCCAAGAGGCTTTTTGCCCTGGAGTTTTCAGAGACAGAAACAGTACTTGTGTGATGTGCAGGCAGTTTGAATGGATGTGAACTTCCTTTTCTATTTTATAGCAAACCTTTGCTGTGGTGACAGCTGGTCCTGAAGAAACAGGAAAATTACTGGAAAATAAGTTTGATTATATCTTCTATACAGGTGATTTTCTCTTCCTGAATATTCTTTTCAGATTATTCTTTTCAATAGTATTGTTTTTTAAAAAATTGATCATTAGTGTCTGCAGAACAATCTGTGTGATAAGCCAATATCCAACTATTGAAACTGAAAGGTTCGGGTAATTTATCTAAGATCACAGATTAGCACAGAAACACACACACACACACACACACACACACACATACACACAGACACCATCTGCAGTAGAATTTCTCTCTGTGGCTACTGCAATGCCTTTCTAGAAGACCAAATTGTCAATAATAGCAGCAATTTGTCATGTGTCTTAGTTCAGTAGCTTTATCACGTCTACTGCAGTGCAGCTGAGTTCGTGGCAAGTTAGTGGCAGCTTCCAGATTGTAGGCCTTGCCCACAAGTGGAGGAAAAGTTGAATTGTCACCCTGTAAGTAGGAGAAAGGCTACAAGAAGAAAGATTCTGAGTGAATTAGGAAAATAATCCCAACAGTAACAGCAGTCCAAGAGTCGAGAGCCAGCTTGGTCTAGTGGTTAAAGCTCCAGGCTAGAATCCCAGACTGTGAGTCCTTCGTGAAAGGCGGCCGGGTGACTTTGGGCGAGGCTGTCCTCTCAGCCCAACTCACCTCACAGGTCACTGGGTGGGGAAAATAGGAGGAGGAAGGAGTACTAAGCTTGTTCGCCACCTTGAGTTATTTATAAAAAAGAATAAAAAGGTGGGATTAAAAAAATCTAAAAAAAAAAAAGACTTGGATAGCTGGAGACGTAGTACATCTGGACATCCCTGTACTTTCACAATTTTACATAAATAATTATTCCTTGTTACTTTTCTGAATTAGTTCTTTTTAAATGTTACAATGCAGTATTGATTTTTTTTTTTTTTACCAAATAACGATAGGAATTTGTGTAGATTTAAATTTATGTAATTCAAATTTTTGCATCCGTCAATACATTAAATATTTGGAAATCGCTGTTTTTCCACCTGTTCCACAACATGTAGGTTTTAGTCAAATAGGATATGACAGGCTGTCATGTTTTGGTCTTTTTTTTAAATATAAATATCTTCCAAATTCTTTCCAAATCTGAAAATATTTTTTACATTATATACAAAGTGTTGCCTTGCCAACTATTCTTAACATTTAGTGGATGTTTTTTAAACAACCTGTGTGGAATTTTGCTGATCTGTATGGAGGAATGTTAGACAAAAAACCACACAGGTGTCTTTTGAACACACAACTGTGGCCCCTGATGCTGGATGGGAGGTGTGGGTGTCTGTATATCTCTCTTGACCCAAATTCTGCCATACCTCTGCAGGAAATAACCATGTAGGAAAGATCATCATGAGTGCTGCAGCGAAACATCTGACACCCTTGACTCTGGAGCTGGGGGGTAAAAGTCCCTGTTATGTGGATCACTGCTGCAATTTCCAGAATGCAGCCAACCGAATTGTATGGGGAAAGTTTGTCAATGCTGGACAGACATGCGTTGCACCAGATTATGTGATCTGTACAGTTGAAACAAAGGAGAAGTTGATACCTTGCCTGCGCCAAGCTATCCGTGAATTCTATGGCCCTGATCCCAAGGAGTCCCCTGATTTTGGCCGCATGGTCAATGACAAGCATTTCCAGCGTGTCCAAGCTTTCCTGAAATGTGGCCGGGTGGCCATTGGTGGAGAGACCGATGAGTGTGACCGTTACATTGGTGAGTACATAGCTTGGGGCAGAGGGAAGAGTAAGGGGAAAAGTTTGGAGCTTGGGAAAAATGGGAAGACATTTTATGATTACCATCATAAGCTTATGGAGAAAATCTATGTGGTCACTAGGAGTCAAAAACAATTTGATAGCACATAATGAATCAGCCAATTAATCAAGCTTATGAAGCAGTGCATGGTGAGTAGGTATAGGGATGAAATCAGGCTTCAAGTTGGTGCTCACCAAATGTGTAGAACTTTAACTCTCATTAGCCACACAGATTTTGTGTGGGATTTTGAAAGTTGAGGTCCCACAATCTCGCGAGTGTGAGATTGGGAAAGTCTGTTTTGGAGAGAGCAAGAAGACAGACATGTTTTCCTGGGTTTGCGTATTGGAAGTGTAGTCCTGGGGAAAGCTAAAGCTCTGGTTAAACTGGACAATAAAGTTATGATAGATAAGCAGAACGGGTCTTGATGTGATCTTTTGCCCATTACAGCTCCCACAGTGCTGGTGGATGTGAAGGCATGGGAGCCCATCATGCAGCAGGAAATTTTTGGGCCCATCCTGCCCATTTTCACTGTGAAGGATTTGGAGGAGGCCATCCAATTCATCAACTGCAGAGAACGCCCACTAGCTGCCTATGCCTTCTCCTGTGATTGCAAGGTATATTGTATAGGTTACAGCATACTGTATCTGGGAGAATCTGGATTATTTTCCATCACCTTATCCACGATGGCTAAAAGAAAGGAGGCTTGCACTGTTATCACAATGTGCTTAGTGGTAAGCTGTGATGAACCAACATGGCAGCAGTTCTTGGCCCGCTGGTAATACAGCTTGGGTGATAGAAGGAAAGCCGAATAGTATCCTTGTTTATTTAGCAACAAGCCTGCGTTAAAAATTACTGGCTTATCCACACATCCACAGTGCAAAGGAAACTGCATTAACAGTACTATTGGTAAGGTTCTGTCTGCAACACATAGCCTCCCTCTCCTCCCCAGCCCGCTGCTAAGGAGGCAGCAGTTGCTCTAAGCTGTTCTGGTGCGACAGTGGTCTTTCCCCTTACATCGCATCACAAGAGCTCCCATGCAGGCATTCTAGGGCACAAATGTGGGTGATCTTCTAGGAGATCAGTATTCCCATTGGTGCACCCAAATCAGTTGTCAGACTCTAAACCCCTTGTCCTTGGGTCAGGAGCCTCTGTTTGTGGCAAAATTAAGGACAAGCAAGTATCTACCCTGAAAGTCCAGTAGCCAAGGAGGGCAAAATTAAGCAAACGATAAAAATGAGAGCTTGAACACTAACGATGTCCCACTCGATGTTCAGGGGAGCAACTGGTGTGATACTGTGTGAGGGCAGCAATATTGCTGGCCTTGTTGAGCTGTTGTCCTTCCTCCCGTCCTCCCAGGAGCCTGCTGGGTCTCTACCCCCTGCCCTACCTTGCAGCATTGGTGCAGCCCTTTGGTAGCTACTTCTGTCCCAATTGTCTCCCTGGGAGCTTCACTCCATCCCTGGTCTGGGAGAAAGAGAGGCTCCCACAACCTGTGCTGTCCTTTGGGAAAGAAAAACTGGGAAAAAATGAAATAATTTCTCTACTATGCCCCCCTGACCTTGTAGCATAAAAGTATGTGGCTAGTTATTTCAGCCCATCCCTCTTCTTTTGCAGACAAATCAACCTTGCAAGTGACAATCAAACTTTAATTTTGTAATTAAACTTTAATTTTGTAATAGCTAGGATATATGGATTACAAAAATGCACACCATGCGCTTGACTGACCAGGGTACTGATTATTTTAACTAAACTTGTCATCTTTATTCCCACTCATTGCTCTTGGCTCTGTATGAAACGAGAATGGGAGTAGAAAATGGGGGTCCAAAAGGGTTCGTTTGCATTTTCAAACTCTCAACTATTTTACTAAGATTCATAGAGAAATTATTTTTGATTTTTTCTTTCCAGTTGCCTTTTAGGAAAGGGCTAATTGGCCACACATACAATATTAGCCATTTTGTGAGCGTGCCTGTGGCACATTTTCAATATTCCAATGTTGATAGTGGCACAAAAGCTAAAGACCTTTGTTTGTACAAGTAGTCCTTGACTTACAACCACAATTGGGACCAGAACTTCCATCGCTAAGCGATGCAGTCATTGAGTGAGTTGTGCCTGATTTTATGACCTTTTTTCTGCCATCGTTAAGTGAATCACGTGTTTGTTAAGCGAATCCGGCTTTCCCAATTGACTATGCTTGTTGGAAGCCCCTGGGAAAGTTGCGAATGGTGATCATGTGACCCTGGGATACTGCAACTGTTGTAAATACATGCCGGTTGCCAAGCGATGGAATTTTGACCGCATGACTGCGTGGATCCTGCAATGGTTGTAAGTGCAAGGACTGGTCATAAGTCACTTTTTTCAGTGCCATCGTAACATTGAATGATTGTTAAACAAATGATTATAAATCGTATCATGTTTCTTATCATAGAGCTGGGACCTGATAAAACTCATGTTTGGAAGATTAAGGACAGGATTCCTAATACTCTTCTACTGTATTTCTCTTTATAGATTGTGAACCGTGTACTGGATTGTGTTAGCAGTGGTGGCTTTTGTGGCAATGATGCCGGGACACACGCAACATTGATTTACCTTCCATATGGTGGCATTGGTATGATTAGCCTTTTATCTCCTATGCTATCTCCGTTTCTTACCTTCATCGTTACGCTTCGCTTCCAACCTGAAATGTTCTCCCTCTTGATGATGTTTTTCATCAGACTAAAGACAAAGACATTAAGAGTCCTTTTTTTTTTTTTTTACTATTTCCAGCATATTTGCAGATTAACCAAATGCAATCAAATAATAAATACCCCACTGTGCTATAAGCTAGGTGGTCATTTATGAATAAATGAGAGGGCGGGAAATCTCCTGGTGTACATTACGCTGGGAAGCAGGAGTAAGGGGAGGAGGCTCACTATTTTTAACTTTGCAAGTAGTGCTAACAAGACCAAAATGTATTCCACAGGAGAAACAGCTCTGTTTCAACAGGCCTGGTCACGCCCTGCACTGAACCCAACTTAACATGCTGTGTAAATCACGATTATTGCATTTTGAGTACAAAACATGGTTAAACGAAAGGATACAGAATTTTAATTTCTGTTCAATTTCTAGATATCATGATAACCAAAAAAGCAATAGTCTCATTTTACTGGGGCAGTTGTAGTTCAACAATCATGAAACACAGCAGGCCCGCAAATTATTATCCAACCAAGATTTGCTTGTCATTATTAGATTCTGCTCTTTAGCCCCTTCTTTAAGAGTACTTGTGCAGCATCCACTGAATATAAAACCTTTCATAGTGAGCACTATGAGGAGAGTGCTTTTTAAGGGCAGCTACTGCCCAGCCTGAGGAAAAAGAATAAATAGCAAGGGCTGCGCAGGTTGTGTTTTCAGCTGAAAGATGGCAGTCAGCAGATTTGATCTGAACTTCTTCTCCTTCTCCTTCTCCTTCTCCTTCTCCTTCTCCTTCTCCTTCTCCTTCTTCATATTGCAGGACTCAGTGGATTTGGCAAGTACCACGGCAAGTTTACTTTTGACACATTTTCTCACTTTCGCGGCTGTCTTTTGCGTTGCATGGGCCTGGAGACAATCAACAAAGTGCGCTACCCCCCATACAACGATCAGAAGTTGCAACTCGCGATCTCTGCTTCGGAGATCAAGCACAGGGGCATGTGCACATTGTTGTGAGGCCTGGAATCACATCACCTGCGTTCTTAAGGCATCCGGCCAGGAATTTTGCTGTAGTTGAGAGGTTTTTCCCTTCATCGGCTGGTCCTGGGATTTTGCCTCATCACCTGCAGAGACCCTTGAAAAACACTCTCTCTTCTGGCGAACCTTGTTTTCACCGTCTTTGCTCCTTATATTGTTTCTTTATGATATATTTATATCAGCTTATATAAATTCAACATTTAGTAGTGGTTAGAAAACTTAGGTGATACCCTTCAAGTCTCTTTGCACAGTTGTTGGGTATAGAACATATCCTCAATCTCAGTAACGACTAATTAAACAATTAATTCAAGTTTTTGGGTAAACTTTCATCTTCATTTGAACACATAGAGCCAATTCTGCTTTAAAAGATACAAACATCAGATTCTTTGTTAAAAATGGACAAGTACACCTCCAGTTTACAGTGGAACAATCATCCTGATTAATATATTTGTAGAATAAAGATAGCAGCCCGGATGGTGTCTGCAAAGTGATAAAACTATTTCTGAGTGAATATCCAAAAGCTGGAGCCATTAAAAAATGTAATTCTCAAAGAAATTCACAGCTGAATGAATGCAGGTTGTGATGCATAAAGACACTCTGGTGACAATGCATTTTCTATACTGTGATACTCTAAAGCCCCCTTTAATTATATTGCTTTCAATATCCTAGGCTACAGTTACAGTTCAGATCCTTTATTCCATCAGTGATAGCTACGCTACCCAGCCCAAAGCATAATAATATAGAAGTAGAGTATATTCTATCAAGTTCAGTGGCTTATTTCCACATAATTCTGCTAAAGATGGCCAATATACTGAGATCTCCTGTGCTCTTGCATTTTTCAGGTAAATGTCTTGCTTCTGCAATAAAGATCTTCCATCAAACTTACAGTAGTTGACTAATTATTTAATAGTGCCAGCAGTTGACATAATGTATTACATAATAAAATGGGCCAACAATTAGTTCCTAAACCAGGAGCTTTTGACTGAAATTTAGAAACTGGGGAATAAAGACAACAGAATGAAGTAAAGAAAAAAAAATGCTGAAGTGAATGTATAAGCAATTTGCTACAATAAAAATAAAGAGCATCTTGGCATTCTAAAGGGAGTAGCCACTTTAGAGATTGCACCCTGGAGTAAAATAGTAGCAAGTAAGTCACAGTCAGCCTTGTTTTTTTTTGAATGGATACAAAGAGTTTTTTGTGAGCTTCAGAAGGTTCTGAAACAATAGTTACAGAATCATTAATTAACAACAATGAACACTGATGCATGGTCTCCTTTGGGATGCATTAGTAGTATGAATGAAGACGTCATAACATATGTCTTCTTTTGGAAGGAAAAAAAAGCAAAAGCATTCTGGATGGAGATACTGTACGTGTAGAAAGCTGTTATTTCTCAGAACTTAAAGTAGCAGCACAAACCAATTTAAACCTTGGGATGGGGATAAAATACGACAATGTGATCGTGGGGATCCCTGGGCATTTTAAAGCTGGTGAAAACTAGAAATAGCAAATGGCTGACACAGAAACGTGATTAAACTGAGCAAGCCAAGCATTATGAAAGAGATAGAGGCTACTTCGAGCAGCACAGACCCAACATTCTATGAACTTTCTTGGTAAGTTACATCCACCAATCCACACAGAGTTCATTTCCCTTCAGCCAATCAATGACTTCTTCTTAGCCTGTACTAGTGGCACCTAACCTTTTCTCCACCCCCAAATATTTGGAGGTTTCCAAGCGTTCGACCACAGCGCGAAGGATATCTTGCCTCTCCAGGGTCATCTTCAACCAATGACTTTTCAGCCAAGTGGTGATTGGAGCCAGTTATTCTTGCCGCTGATTGGCAGCTTTGAGCAGAGCGGTAGTTTCTATCACTGTTTTCATAGATGAGTTTTTGACACTTTTTGTCCTGCTCGGCCTCTGGTGGCGCCAGGAAATTCTTCCGCTGAGAGGAGAGTCAGGGGAGAGCATTGTACTGTAGCAGAAAAGTTCATGGATGCAGGGAAGTGGATATTCCTGAAGGAGTGTGACTGAAGGCAGGATGCTGCTTATGGTTACCATATTAAAGTCCTGGAGTCATTCCATACCACACACATCATACGTGGTACCTCATTATTCTGCAGAATTCCTGTGCATATAGCTACGTATATGGGGGAGACAACAGCTAAAGCCTATTAACAAATGATGAGTGGAGGTGTCATAAATAGTAAAATGAAGATTTGGTATTGATGAAATTTCTTCCAGCAATCCTGAGCACTAACTGTGGCCCTCGAGACGCATGAGGGTAAGGCACTCCTGGCTAGCTCCATTTAATATGTCAGAAAAGGTTGATTCTTCACCCACAAGAGCAGGATGTGATCCTGCTTTTCCAATCTTAGCAAAAGAAAAAAGAAGGAAGCCAGTGTTTCCATCACTGGAGAGTTGCCAATGATGCAAATGGAAGTCAGTGCCTTATTTGGGCTGGTATGAGCTGTAGACAGTCTTGAGTGTTTCCAAGGGAAAGGCTCTTCTCTTGCAAACTGTACGAAGATGTGCAGTTGAATTTCCCTTGGATATGGGATGCTCTGCTCCCCCCACTGACTATTTTCTGTCCACCCCGTGGAATGATGGAGACGAAAATGGACCGTGAACTTCAACTGAGAAACATTTTTCAGCCATTTTCCCCAAATCCATTTCTAAATTTGATCCCTTCCAATGTAGGAAATTGGCGTATGCCAAGTCAAATCGCTGGTTCACCACGCATAGTGTTGCTTGGATTGGCAGGCAATGAATATCCCAAATTTCAGACTAGAGTCTTTCCAACCTTTCTGGAAGATGCCAGGGGTTGACCTTGGGATCTTCAGAAGGACAAGCAGATGTTCCATCATGGACAGCTCTTCCTACAAATGAAATGAGGATGGATTGTATTTTCATGGCAAAGCACGAAAGTGAAGTGAGGGAGATGCTGCGTCTGGCTGGCTAGTATTTGGCATGCTGGACTAAATGGACCTGGAGCTGATGAAGCAGGAGTTTTATTTATTTGGTTCATTTCCTGGTTTACGAGCCAAATAAAGCCAGTGCCTCTGGGTTCCGCACAGATCTTGGGGAATTCTGAGCAACTAAACCAATGGGTAATTGCAGCTGAGTACTTTGTTGGAAATTGTGCTCACCTGGTCCAAAAGAGAGAGGGAGAGAGAGAAGTAGGCTGAGCATAGCAGAGAACAGCATAATGTTTGGAGCATCCCTTTGCTTTCTTGAAAATCGGTGCTATGTGATTTGTCATTCCTTGGCAGTCCTTTTGTCAGAGTGTCCATGCAGCTGGAAATATTCTAGTACAATGGAGTCTAGTCATCACTTCAGGCCAAGCTGCAGATCTGTAGCTTAATCTTCCATAGCTGCATTCAAAATGACCTTGAATTCCTCTGAATTTCCTCAATCCAGAACACACCTGCCTCTCACATACACCGTTTTCCACAGAGCGCTTATTTTGAGTTTACCCTTTGCAGCTAATGTTGATTAAGAAATTGAAGTTGCAGACATTAATTCTCCCAGTGTTGAATCATGCCACATGGTGGAATAATTGTGGAGAAACTAACTTATGAAATGCTTACAGCCCAAAGGCAAGTCACTTCCCTCAAATCTGAAGCCAGCCTTATCCAGCTGTTATATATCTCATACCAAAACCAGGACCTGGACATTCCTCTCCTTATTCTGATCATTAGGAGTACAAAAACTCAGTTGCAGTATTGCCTGCAGCTGTATCAGACACGCAGTGAAGAGGGCCACGTTAGCTAGGTCGTCTTGCGTCGGGCCTAACCTATGATGGAACGTATTGAATGTGATGGGGGAAATTATGGAAAAGAGAGTTGAGTCCTGAGGAAGAGGAAGCCATGAGAAAGAAACTCAAAATTACATTGCCCTGATTTTGTTAGGTAGAAGTAGAGGTAGAGAGAGATTCTGACAGACTTCCAAGGTTCTGTTGCGCAGAGTGCAGCAAAAAAGGTCCCCAAAATCCTGCTCTCAGCTAACTTACACATCAGGATGAGAGCTTGCAAAATGCAATATCCATAGTTAGCTTTCCAAAGAAAATCAAGTCAAAAAATATAAACTAACTGGTCTTTATTGATAAAAATGCAAAACTTCATAAAATACAAGTTGCGTACAAAATATAGGATATAACAAAGACTTCTTCTCACTTTAGCTTCCAAGACTTAACCACAACAAAGTCTCTAGCTAAAAAACACTCTCAGAGAAGAGGTACACTACTTGGTTACTAGTTAAGACTACATAACCCATAAACTACATGATTAACTTTACAAGACAAACTGACTGAACAGACTGGGCATTTACCCTCCCGTTATATTACCAGCATGTACACCTCCACTGAATAACTAACCTACACATTACAGTAGGTGGCAGTAAAAATCATAACAGAATCATAAGATTCTTTGTTTACATTAGCTTCATAGAATAATCTCGACACCTGTTTTTGTATAGCTAACGGGATGACCTTCTTCCCATGAGAAAATCCTGATACCCCTCTCAGCCCCTTCGTGACACAAGAACACGTGTTACAGATAGTATAAACAACTGATTACAACAATACAACAACAATTTACATTTATTCTAATCCAAGGTTTGCTAACATTGCTTCATGTTGTACAATAGGCAATGGTTTGGTAAATATATCTGCAAGATTTGCTTCAGATGCACAATACACAAGATCAATGAAATTTTTTAACATAGCTTATCTCACATTTTTATACTTTACATTAACATACTTTGTACGAGCTCTAATGTTTTCTGTTTTAGCTAACCCTATACAGGCTTAGGAATCTTTAATACACTGTATAAGGCAATGACACTTGAATGTTTAAATCAGTGAATAACTGATGGAACCATCTTAATTCACAGATTGCTTCTGATAAAGCTGCGAATTCAGCTTCTTCAGTAGACAAGGCAATGGAGGTTTGCTTCCTTGCTTTCCATGCAATTGTAGATTCACCAAATTTACAAACAAACAAACCCAGTTATAGACTTTCTGTCACTTTCTTCTGCAAATGAACTATCAACAAAAATTACAGGCTTTTCTGACCCATTAGTTGACATTTTAAGAAAAAAATCTATTGTACCTTTTAAATATCTCATTAATCTTTTCAATCCTAGCCAGTCATGTTCTGTAGGATTAGCCACCTTACGGCTCAAAATCCCAACAACATAAGATACATCTGGACGTGTCCATTGTGCTAGGTGTAGTACAGAAACAATCACAGAATGATACATTGCAGGTGTTTCACACAACTTTTCACATGTTTCATTTTTCAAAAAATCACAAGTCATTGGAGTTTTTACAGGTTTTGCATCTAACATTCCCATGTGTGTTAACAACTGTTCTATCTTTTTCTTTTGACTTAGATAGATTTCTCCATTTTCAGCTCTATGCACTTCAATCCCAAGGTAGTATCTTAACATACCTAGATCTTTGAATTTAAAATATTGCTCCATTTGCTTGGCAACCTCTTTTACCAAGTTTAAAGAACTAGTAGCAAGACAGAAATCATCAACATAAGTGAGAAGTACTGTATAATCTTTTCTAGTTCCTTTGGTATGCACACATGGGTTTCTGGTTGCTGAGTTACTCCCTTGCTTATCTGGCACGGGACTGACCGGTTCCTCTTGCAGTCCATGGTACCCTTGGTAACTGGCTCCAAATCCATAGCACTTTTTTCTAGCTCTCTTCAATATCCAGTTTTATGGCCATAGATAGTACTGGAAATGGCATTCATTATTCTGCAATCAAGTGTCATAGAAACAACTTATCCTTTGTGATTTTTTCTACGTTTGTCACTTCTTTCCTCCCTAGATTTAATCATCTCTTTATTTCTCCAATCTGCTGTTGGAGAAAATATGTATCTTTATATATTTTTGAATCCATGGGAAAAAAAATCTATCTACTACCTTCAAGCCTGCAATGTCAGCTAAAATTCCCTAACAGTGCTGCTTTACATGGCTGACTTTTGTCTTCTTAATATTGAACATTAACCAAGATTTTTCATTTTCAGCTTTTTCTTTGGAATGAGTTTTTCTAAGTCTCCTTTATTTTCAGCCAACATTTGTGTTTCCACATCCAATTTTGATTCCAACTGTCATCTGTTCCAATGCTGACGTTATTGTACTATATTTGCTGTATAAATTAAAGATGTATGGAAAGAATACACATCCCTGGCTCAGTGATCCACTCTGTTTCCCCAAACCCAGTTCTTGCACTAGCTTCTTGTTCAATGTAAAGTTATATTAGAAGAATAATCAGATGCTGGGCCACACCCATCAGCTTTAACATAGTCCACATTCTGGCATGATCCACGTAGTCAAAGGCAATTATTATAGTCAATAAAGCAAAGTATAAGAAAGGGTTAAGCTCTTTCTTAAATTCTATTGGTCTCTTCATTGTGCATTTCATGTTAGCTATCTCAGCTCATGTCTCTTTGCCTTGTTGAAACCTTTGCTAAAATCTCTGTCTGCTTATTTAGCATAGCTTTTCCTGCCTAAGGCTCCATTCTTCTTCATGTTCCTAATTCAAACTTGGTTTATGTGAGGAATTAATGCAACGTTTCAGCAATTTGCACTTTCTTTTGTATCTCCCTTTTATGGTATAGGTACAAGTAGTCCTCGCTTAATGACCATTCGTTCAGCGACTGTTTGAAATCATGACGGCGCTGAAAACTGGGCTTATGACCTGTGCCCGAAATTATGACTGTTACAGCACCCCACAGTCTTGTGATCAAATTTCAGGTGCTTGGCAGCTCGCCCACACTTATGACCGCAGGGGCACCTCAACTCCCCCCACCCGCCTATCCCCCCCATCTCAGCCCTTTTGGTCTCGTGCCACCCTGTTCTCCGTCACCCCCACCGTTTTCTTGCTCCCGCTCCCGCTGCTGCTGAGGCATGCCTTGCCTAGCTGCTAGGCCCTAAGGGGCTGGCTTTGCATGCGAAGAAGGGAAAAAGAGCTGAAAACAGACTTTTCTTTCCCTTCATCCCAGTGCAAAGTGAGTCCCTAGCCGGCTAATGAAATGTTTGCAAGAAAACAACCGAGCTCAGAGAACCCCAAGGACTCTACAGTTCAACCCTGAGCTACACATACTCGCTTCTGTTGGTATCATACCTGTCGCTTTGCAGATTTTGACATCTCTCCATGGATGCTGCTGGAAAGGACTTTCTGAGGAAAAAAAAAGTACCACAAATATTGTAAGAAGTAAACAAAAACAAATCTAAAAAGCAAAACCTTTCACCCATTTTTTTTCATAGAGAGCAGCTATAAGATCAACCAGCATTTTGTGTATTTCGGTTAATAATCTTTTAATCTGGCTGGTTTTTGACAAGCTTTGCATCCATCCCATGTGGTTTTCCTTTTTTTTTTTCCTTTTTTTTCGAGGCATCTTCGTTTGTATATTTGTATTCCACATGGTTGCGTGATAGGGCCGTTCTCATGAGATTTATCAGCTGGTTGTGGCGGGAGGCCTCAGTCACTTCAGTGCGTGGTGTTAGTGGAAGGGGCGACTCCTGGTAGGGTGACGGTTGCTGGACAGGACGGGGGGAGGGGCGAAGATAAGAGTAAGTCTCTGTGGGAGTGGGGCAGATGGAGGTGTGAGGAAAGCCAAGCGACCTGGGAGTAGGAACTTCAGACCTTCAAGTCCAGGAGAAGGCGGTGGCAAATCAGTCTTATGTTATTGTCAAGAACACAATGTGGACTTGACTGAAACATTTAAACAACTTTGGATTTAGATGAGGAAACTCATTAAGTATCTATGTACTACTAAGACTCTTGATGTTTGTAACCTTCAATTGAGCGAAATGGTACATCATCGGGCAACAATTTTTGAATCAACATACCTCAAATGGGCTAATTTAAAGAACGAGTCCAAAATGTGGGACCCATTACTCCCATGGGACTGAAATTTGGCAAAATTGTGGCAACTTCATCGCCACTGTACCTTCCAACTATACTTCCCAGAAGCCCATAGGCTGCGTGGCGCAAGGGAAGACGGGAAGGCTGTATCCTCACCCTCTTTCCCTCCTCCCTCTGGCCTCTGTGCCCAGTTAGCTGGCAGCAAGGCCCGGCAGGCGAGCGGTGATTGGCTGCTTTGGAACTAAGGCTTGGGGGAAGGGGGCCTTGGGGACACGCTGGGATGGGGAGTGGGGGTGCAGTTTTCCTCATGGTCCGCGGCTCCCTTTGTCCCCCCCCCCCCTCCACAGCAAAGTAGCAGGCAGTTCTGTGCATCAGCGGAGGAGAAGGTGTGATTTTCGATGTTCCCTGCCAGCTTCCCACAAGCAAAGTCAACGGGGAAGCCGGCAGGAAGTTGGAAGTCGCTCCCGCTACCACTGTTTTTTTTGCCCTCCTGTGGCCATTCTGTTTCTCTGTTTAGGTAAGGAAATATCTCCGAAAGGATGACCCAATGAGTGATGGGTTGACTAGTTTCATCTGAATCTGTGCTTTCCTGCTCAACGGCTGGTCTATTGGTTACCATTTCTCACTTTTGAATCCAACTCTTCTTGTAATTTCAGGTTTCTCCATTTCTCCAACTTTGGCATTGGTGGTACTGCATCCTTTCTAAACGCACCGAGTACTTCTTGCAATTTGCTATAGAATCCTTCAGTGTTTTTCACCACTGCATTTGCTACAGTTGTAGTAAGTGCATACCATTTTGTTACACTGATATTCACTGAATGTCCACTAATTCTAACAGGCAGCATATTGTTTAGTGGGATATATATAGCCAAACACATATTTTTCACTGTCCTTTATGAGTTTCGTTGCTACACCCTCCATTCCTTTATTTGGTGTCATCCTCTGAACCACACGATCATTGGTTTAAAGTCCACCTAAATATACTTATTTATAAATCATCCCATTTATTGCCCTTCATTTCCTCTTTGACAATTCAATTTTTTCCTTGTCTCATGCTTCCCATGTAGCATGTCCAAATTGTATGTAATGTTGTAACTGTTTGTAAAATGAAGATCTCTGCTTTCAGTTCTGGCGGCATCAGTGATCGACTTCCATATTGCTTTAACCTAACCATATCTTCACCTTCAGACCTACTTCTGACAGTTCAACATCTATCCCCCGTAACTAGGGAAACACCTTCCAACTTGTGAACATCATCATCAAGATGTCTATTCAAGATGTCGGATGCCATTTATAACCCCCTTTGTAGCGTGGGGTTGGCTCCTCATATTTCTCCGACTGTTTCTACCCATCCGCTGGACTGAGCAGAAGGGGCATGCCCCGGGTCTTCTTTATTAAACAGTGTCATAGTACTCAGGAAACGTGCCTTCCGCATCACAGCACCCGCCCTTTGGGATACCATGCCCCCAAGCTTTGCTTGGCCCCCAACCCTGTTGGCATTTTATAAATCCTCGAAGACCTCGATGCTCACTGCGTATGCGGTTTGGAGTCTTGGCAATCCCGTTGTTGTGATGTTTTAATTTCATGCAATTGTTATATGAGGTGGATTAGATTACCCTTGGGCATCAGTGTGTTACTATTGTGTTATTATAGCTATTATTTGTGTTTTTCTGTTGTGTGTGATTTTTTAAATCCTATATTTGCCACCCAGAGTTACAGTTTCTGAGATGGGAGCTATATAGATCAATAAGATAAGAGATAAGATGAGATGAGATGAGATAAGATAACAACACCCTTTACTCCAGTCTTTGTGGTGGGTTCATTTTGCCACCTTTAGATATAATTTTATCCATTCACCAGTGGAATGGACATGGTGGGAGAAATGGGGATGGATATGCAGATTAATACAAAGTGGCCCTATATCAATTTAGCATTTCAAAATCACTATTAAAATCAAGTTTATGTGCAAAGGTTGCCAATGTAATAGGAATCATCAGTCAAGATGAAAATTATCTTAATTAGATCATCTTATGTATTCTACAAGTTATTCTATCTAACGTGTCTTACTAAGATAGAATTAGACCTAGCTAACTAAGAAGGTCTATCTTTATTGCAACAAATCAGACAAGATCTAATGTTTTAAAACTTTATGTTAGGAGAAATCCAAACTTTGGATGTTGTGCAAGTCAATGTGCAGAATAATAATCCATAAACGGATTCTATGTTAAGTCAAACTCTGTATCTGACTCGTTTTTCAGATATGAATTATTTTTTAGAACGATGCATATTTCCACAGTTTAGTCTGCTATTCTTATAAAGAAAATATTACATGTGAACTCTGCTGCTTATTTGAAGGTATTGGAACCAATGAGTTGGTTTTGATCATTTTGAGGACAGAGTCTTGAAGATTTCATCTTTGTTTTATTGAGAAATAAGCCTTGCAGTCAATATTAACCATGTTTCCACTGATCAGGTTTTTTGCTACATTCACCTTCATAAAAATAAAAATTTAATGGTTAAGACATTGTAATTCTGCATGTGGCCTACATCACAACAATACCATTTGAGTTGCCTAATAGTCTGTTCTGTGGCAGAAGCTCATGATGCTGCCATTTACAGATAGCCTTGGATAGTAATGTCATATAAATCAAAGACCTTGTTGCTGAATGACTCAAGAGGCAGATTCTTCTGGCTGCACATGTAGCTGAACCACAGTAAAGACGCCAAAGGTTTTCCATTGTTACCTGTTCCCACCAGCACAGGATGCTCAATTAAGAACTCTGGTCAAAGAGATGAACTCTAAAATACTCTCATTATATCCTGAAGGATGACATCTTTGATTAATGTAATTATTGTCAGAGGTGCAAAGGGATAATAGTGGTGGTTTCCCTGTTTTTCTTGTCTTGCCCACATAGTTACAGAAGACCAGGTCAGCCTCCTCGTGCTCCATATGGATCATCCCCACCCCTGCAGTCATATCCTTTGCACTGAATATTCCCTTCTTATACTTTTGGTTTTGCAGAGCCACGCCCACAGCACCTTCAGCATCCAATCAACTGCAAGAGAGCTTTGGCTACCAACCAATCAGAATGCCTGAGATGAAGTGCTGAGAAAGCAACGCAACAAAAGCGTGCTGAGTAAGAAACAGTTCTCCAGAAATAAAGAAGGTGAAGAAGAGACTTACCAGTTGCACCCAGAACCAGCCAGGCAAAAAGAAGCAGAAGTACAGGCTGAGGAATACAACTACCGCAGTGGAAAGAGGTACCCAAGAAGAATATAGGCTGGAAGCAAGTCCCTTACTTTCCTCTTAGGGCTGAGATGGCAATCTGATGCCTTACTGAGGTTTTGAATTTCCTCTCTCTTCATGCCTGGGCAGCATAGCCAGTGGCAAGAGACAGGCTTTTCAGCCCAAAATATCTGGAAGACACCAGTTTGCCCCCCTCTGATATAGGGGAGCCTATTCCCAGCTCAGCCATGGGTCCAGGGAGTTAAGGGAGGGTTGATTGGATTCCCTTCTAAGATTTAACAGTTCCGATCTCAGGGAAGAAGCAGTGATGGCCCTCCATATGCTGCTGAAACATATTTCACAGAAACCGCAGCTGGCACAGTCAACAGTGAGGGATTCTGGCAGGTGGTGGTCAGCAACATCTGGAGGTTCATAAATTCTCTGTGATAAGTGGTTCAGGTTAAAAGGGACTGGATAGAAAAAGAGTTTGGGGAGTGTGGTGTAGAAATCAATCAGAGAAACTCAATGGTAGTCCACTGTGCTCTGCTACTGGATACTCAACTGACGGGTTGAGTCTGATCAAAGACCAGGAAGGATTAAAAAACTGCCAGGCTGAACACTTTTCCAACCTACTCAACAGACTGTCCATAGTGGATAACGATGTCTTACAGTAGATTTCTTGAGCTGCCAGGCTTGGATGCTCTAGACCTGCATCCCTCTACTGACGAGATCAAGAAAGCGATCTCGCAGATGAACTCAAATACAGCAACAGGGCAGGATGGCATTCTTGCTGAGATCTACAAAGCACTAGATCCAAACACCTTACAAGCAACCCAAGACATCTTGGAAGACATTTGGTCCACGGAGGAGGTGCCTGATGACTTACTTCCACAATGCCCTCATTGTGGCTCTCTATAAAAATTAGGGAAGCAAATCAGACTGATGGAACTACAGAGGTATCTCACTGCTGTCCATCGTAGGCAAGATCTTTGCCCGCATTCTCCTGAACAGACTTGTCACTGTCTCGGAAAGGAACTTCCCAGAGGGGCAGTGTGACTTTTGGCCAGAATGGAGTACATGTTATTTGCCATGAGACAAGTCCAGGAGAAGTGCATTGAGCAGAACTAGCATCTTTACTCTGTCTTCATGGACCTGATAAAGGTATTTGACACTGTAAACAGGGAGGCTCTCTGGATCGTCCCGAGACATTATGGATGCCCAAGGAAATTTGTGAAGTTGATTCCGATACCCCACAATGGAATCACAGGAGAGGTTCTTTACAACGGCGATACATCAACTGCATTAGCCATTTCCAGTGGGGCAAAACAGGGTTGTGTACTAGCCCCAGTCCTGTTCAACCTGTTATTCACTTGCATGTTGTCATGTGCTGTCCAGGGTCTGAAGGAGGGAGTGTACATCAGATACCAATTGGATGGCTCTCTCTTTGACCTTCGCTGCTTGAATGAACTGCCTCCAGACAGTCATTCAAGAAACCCTCTTTGCTGATGACAATGTGTTCCTGGTGCGCAAAGACAGCGATCTACAGTTGATGCTGAACAAATTCTCAGATGGTGCCATGCTATTTGGCCTGACTATCAGCCTGAAGAAGACTGAAGTACTTTACCAGCTCGTGCCAACCCCATAGAACCAAAATCACTGTTGATGACACCCAGCTGACAAACGGAAACAGCTTCAAAAAAGCATTATCTTGAGCAATGGGTCTTTGGACAAAAACATTGACTCCAGGATCAGCGAGGCCAGCCAGGCACTGGGGAAGCTGCATGCTAGAGTGCTCAATCAACACAACATCTGTATCTCCACAAAGCTGAAAGTCTACAGAGCTGTGGTTATCCCTTCTCTCCTATATGGATGTGAGTCCTGGACTCTGTACCGAAGGCACATTAAACAACTGAAGAAATTTCACATGCATACTCTCCGCTCCATCCTTGGCATTTTTTGGCAAGACCTGGAGGCCTTGGATTATGCACGGTGCACCAGCACTGAATCCCTGATTATCAGAGCCCAGATGGGGTGGGTGGGATCAGTCATTAGAATGGGTGACCACCGTATGCCTCGCCAGTCGCTCTATAGTGTACTGGAGTCTGGGAAGAGACCTTGAGGCTGACCACACAAGCACTACCAAGATGCTGTGAAAGGAACCCTACACCACTGGGACATCCAGCCAAGGGAACTAGAAGCTGTGGCTGCTGACAGAACTCGCTGGCGAGTCCTGGGCTATGACTCCACCGGCTTTGAAGACAGGCACCACCAGAAACTGATAGAAAGCCATGAATGGCATTACAGATTGACACCCACAGTTACTACAACAATGGACTTCCAGTGCTCCCACTCTGTTAGACGCTGCACTTCCGTACTGGGATGACAGTCTTCTGCCTGTCTGTCCTACATAGTGTTTGTTACAGTCCTTACACTGTATGTTGCAGATGACTCCTGTTTTTTCTTCTTGTGCTACTGGGTCTTTTGTTTTACTTAACATATTTTGGAGTGGAGTCCCTGGGGACTCCAACATACAACATAGTGAAAGAACTGACAAAAAAGCTTGGACACCTCACAGAGAACAGTGAATGTTCTATCAACTCTTCACTACAGTGCCTCCAGAAAATCAAAGATGTACACATAGATGAAGATGAAATTATGGTCTCATTTGATGTCACAGCACTCGTTACGTCCATAAACCTAGAACTAGTGAAAGAATCCTATCAGCAATACTACACAACACACCCGACTTAACCAAATACACCCAGATTGAAATACCCAGAATCATGGACCTCATCAACCTCTGCCTCACCACCTATTTTCATTCTGATGGACAAATATACCAACAAATCACAGGCACACCCATGGGATCATCGCTGTCAGGACTCATAGCAGAGATTGTAATGCAACGCCTAGAAGCTATAGCACTTCCTCACATACAACCTAAAGGATGGATCCGGTACGTAGATGACACCTTTGTTATAATAAAAAAGGAGCAACTAGAAAAGACACACGAAACCATCAACATCTTCAAAGGAATAAAATTCACCAGAGAGGAAGAAAACAACATGCTACCTTTCCTGGATATCCTCATCAGCAGAGGAAACAACAGTAAATTAGAAAGCCAAGTTTATCAGAAGACAACCCACACTAATCAAGTACATCATTACCAGAGTAACAACCCAACCTCCCACAAGAGGAGCTGTGTAAGAACATTATTCAGGCGAGCACAAACGCATTGCAGCAACCCAGAACAGCAGAAAAAGGAAAAAGACCACCTATATAACATCTTCCAACAAAAAGGATATCCATGCAACTTTATCAAACAGTGCCTGACCACTCAACCTACTACAACACAACCAACACAAGCTATGACAAGGATCATACTGCCATACATCAGAAACGTCTCAGAAACCACCAACAGACTATTCCAACCACATGGCATCTGTGTACCACACAAACCAACAAAATCACTCCAAAATATGTTAAGTAAACCAAAAGACCCAGTACACAAGAAGAAAAAACAGGGGGCATCTACAACATACAGTGTAAGGACTGTAACAAACAGACAGGCAGAAGACTGGCAGAGCGCATCCTCGAGCACCAACTAGCAGTCAGAAGACATGATGAAAACTCCCTAACCTCACAACACATGGACAGACTGAACCATAGTTTTAACTGGGAAACTGCCAGCATCTTAGACCAAGCTAAATCCAAAAATGCAAGAGAATTCTTGGAAGCTTGGTGTTCAGACAAGGCAGCCATCAACAGGCACATAGAGATAAACAGGATCTACATACTATTCAAAAGAGACAAAAGACCAGAAGATTGCCTCACCAGCAATCATCACCCAGATGAGCAAAGGTTACCACCAGGCACACAATAAAGCAGTAAACATATGCTAAACAAGGAACTACAGAGGAGCAAAACAAAACCCCCACCCCCATCAGCACTGGCAAGGCGTGCCACAGTATATAAATAGAGAGCAAACCCCATCCCATCTTATCACTGGAGATGTTACCTAGCTGGGTAATGAAATGTTTGCAAGAAAAGAACCAAGCTCAGAGAACCCCAAGGACTCCACATATCTGTAAATAAGCTGTAAAAGAAGTTGGAAGTTATTCTTTTTTTTGGTATTTCTGTTTCTTTTTCTTTCGTTTTCTGTACTTCTGCTTTCCTTCTTCCTCTTTATTCTTTATTCTTCCTTTTCTTCTATTCTTTTTCTTGATGATTACTTCTTGTTATTTTTTATCTTTCTGTTTTTTTAATTTTAATAAAGTTATCATAAAAAATTAAAATAAAGAAAAAGGAAAGTAGTGCACTTTGATGCTTCAGTTGTAAACCTCAGAGGGTTATCACCATCACAATGCGAAGGGATATAAAAGTCTGGAAGGATTTCAAATGAACTGGGGCAGCCAGAACTAATCTGACTCAGCTTCCAAAAACAGAAAATAGTCTGAGATTATTTCAGATCCAGAGGTTTTCCTGAAGAGACCCAAGGAATTGCCCAGTCATAATTTCCAGGAAATCAAGGCAAATGACAGAGGAAAAGCAAATCAGAAAACCTCAGTTGCATTTTGACTTTTTAGCAAGGCGAACTTGCAGCTGAGGAACTCACCGGATCAAGATAACAAGGCAGAGCTTCTGCCAGGAGCCTTTCAGTGCAGCTGCTCAGCTCTGAAGGTTTGAGAATCACACAGTTCCCTAGTAGGGGGGAGAGAACACTGTAACATGGCTGCACCAGAAAAAAACCCACCACATGCCTGGATCTCTTGGAAGATCCAATGTCTACAATGAATTAGCAGATAGCTTCTCACTCACCAGCTGCAATGGCCCCCACGAGGGGTACCAGAGTAAGATTGATAGGGTAGTTAAAGGCTCCAATGATCAGCACCACACCAAATGGCTCCTTGCGAATGAAGGCACAGTCCAGCTTCGTTAACTATAGAAAAACAGAAACATTCACGAAAGCAACTGGGTGAAGCAGAAAGGGAAATTCATAGAAGATTTTGTAGGGGTGGAAATACTTGAGGAGCTACAAAGTATAACCCCCTTGACGTCTGCTTTCAGACCAATCTTTGCTCTAGCGCACATGAGTTAGCCTTGTTTATCCTCTCTTTTCTTTATAAAGGAAGTGCAAGGCTTGAATAGAACCGAACCTTGAAAAGCTGATGTTTCGATTTTCAGTCCTGTATTCTTGATTTGTTTAGTTGGTATGTTGTTTAACCTCAGCAAGATTCCTCCTTGCTATGTACATCAGGCATTTCTGACATAAAAAGGGCTCCTCCACACTAACTGCTTATGAGTGGGCGTTTCTGTTGCACCTTGGTGAGCTCATACCTACACACACAGAGAGAGTATATGCGCTTGCTCTCCAGGAAGCATGGCGGACTATCTCATTGGAGCGAGTGGGCCAAAATATTAGAAGTCCTGGGAATTGTGAAAGGTATATTGTTACACTTGGGGGAAAGGGTTAAGGAATGGAATGGTTGCCTTAAGCCCTCATTAGGCTCCAGCCTCCCCCAAACCCATATTACAATTACGATACAGCTACATGTGAGTTTAATAACTAAATCATGGGGAAATGCCAAAATGTTTGGCCTTAGCACACAATCCTCAAGGCTCTGAGGGCATCAGGGAGGAATATCATAGCCTTTATCTCAGATATGGGATTCTAAAAAATGTTCTCTTGAAGGTCAATCCCCCTGAAGGTAATTCTAAGGAACTGTGTCAGTTGTAGGTAGGACCAAAGAGACCATTCAGGTTAGGGCCAATCCAAGCATGAACGGGGTGGTTCATTCTCTTCTGGTTTCCTTGTTTTCCGCTTTCTGACACCCCTTTCTCTTTTTCTCTCTCACCACGTAGTAGGTTTGAACAGACTACTCCTACCAGAGGCTTGAATCAATAGCCTGCAGGGAGCTTTGAAATCAGGCCATAGGCTCCACGTTGCTACACTTGCCTTAGATGATACGTGCATGCAAAACATGAGGATGTTTTCACACCTAACACTTCAAACCTTTTAATCTCTCTTGCGCTGTGCACAGATGAGATTGCTGGCCACACAACTAGGAAGCAAACACTAGCAATAGTAACTAGGGATAACTGGGAACTCTGAAGATTATAATTTGATTTATTTGGAGGGCAATGGGTTGGGAAAGGCTGTTCTAAACCAATGTGACTCTAATGAATCTAAATTGGAGTGCAGAAGTTATCCTACAAAAGCAGCTGGAACTTGTTCCTCCGATGGCACGGCAAGTATGGCCCTAGAGACCATCATTTGGAAGCTGCCCCAAAACGTTTACATATCAGTAACCTGACAGCATCTTGGTATGTTAGATTACAGATCTCATCATTCCCAAACACCATGGGAAGGACATCAGGTAGGGGAGGGTGAAACATCAATACCCTAGTAGTGAGTCTTGCCTTCCAACATGAGCATCCACCTGTTTTGAAAGGGCACAGATAGAAAGTCCATCTTCAGTCTGATGAGATAATGCACCCTTCAGACCTTCATCCCTGTCCAACCTAGAACCATTCTTTTCCGTTTCATCTCCTCCCACTCAGTTTGACTCCTTACTAGGCTCTTGTGCACATATTCATCCTTCATCCAGTAGCTTAAGTTGTTAAGAGCATTGGCCAGTTCATTTCTGACTAAGAGAATCTCGTAGAGCTCAGTTTCAAAGCAGGGCTGTGGAGAAGAGAAATAAAACGAGATGCATCAGTGATGTCCGTACTGGCTGCAAGACGTGAACTATGCAGCAGCTCTTCAGTGAGCAAACCTTGGGTCTCATTCATTGCATGGTAGTGCGTTATCATGCAATCATCCCAACTGATTCTTGAAATGAAATCTTTGGGCTTTACACCTGGACATGGCACTAAGTTTAGTTCTCTAGATAATCAACCCTTAATCAGGCAGAAGACTCACAAGCTCAGCTACGAATGAAACCATATATAGCCAGCTGATTACTATGCAAAGAAATCAAAGGCTTTATCAGTTTAGGCTTTTTCTTCCCACCTTTCTGAGATAATGGATACTTGGCTGTGCTCTTGACCATTTTAGGAGACAGCTCAACTATGCTTACATAATGATTTTCTGTAGCCTGAAAATTGCTCCTTGCCACCTTGCTAAGTTCAGAAAATATTGTTCCTTGTTCATAACTTTTTCATGGAAAATCCAGTGAAGGGAAAAATGGAATAGCTGTGCAATGTCTATTAACTGGTAGGCAAGGCCTTGATCTGCAAGTCCCTTGATATGAGCTGTCAGATGCTCTGGCTAGATGGTCCACTCACCCTCCGTAGGTCTGCACACAGGGCATGCTGGATTTCGGCGTGCTTTTCCTCCAGAAAGTGACACAGGCCCTCCAGCTGTTTCACCCGATACTCCATAGGCCGTGTCTTTCCTGTCCACCAGGCAGCACGTAAGGACTCCACTAGGCCAGCGTAGGGGTTTTCACTAGGAGAAAACAAATACTCATAGAATCCAAAGGGCTATGGAAGAGTCCCACTCCTTAGGTCGTTTGTGTTAACCCTGACCCTGCAAGGCAGGATGCCTTGTAGGAACTGGATGGATAACTGGTTTGCCTTTCTTTCCTTTTCTAACTCAGTTTGGGAGTTTCTGCCATGGCTCAATACCGTTTTAGCTTCTCAACATTTCATACAAAGACTTCTACTTTGGAGAAGGATCAAAATAATATTTTTTCTTGTGACCAAGATTTCTGTCATTCATTTCATGAAGAATGTCAGTGCTTGAATCCCACTGGTTTGTTCATGTTGGCCACAAAGAAATACAAAATATCTTTGAAGGCATCTGGGTGAGCAGTGACAAGCTGCCAAGGTGTCTGCTTGGAACAGCTACAACCCACAAGCCTGAAGCTTGCTAATGTCCCCAGTGTCACCCTGCGTTTCCCAAGCTTGGGAATGAAGTAAGTAGTTCATGCAGGGGAACAGTTCGTATAGGCGGAACTTACAATTATTTTTTTAAATGCAAGATGCCTTTGGAATTTATCTGTCGCTCATTTTCTCAACCAGCCTGATGATTTTGATTTGCCCAAAAAGGTTCTATGCCTTTTGGGCAACAGGCAGAAAGTGAGGATGGACAATATTTCCAAGAACAGAGAAGCAGTGTTGGAAAGAAGCAACACAGAACCTACTAAATGTTTGCTTATTATGTTGTTATTACGGTACAGAACTGCTTTTATGTGGAGAAAAGAGATTATATTATCCCAGGTCAGAGTCTACCATACTTTCTATGTAGAAAATGTGTCTTTCTTCATCTTTCCTGACCCCTTGTGAGCACAGTTCTAAGTGCACTGTCTGGATTCACACATCATCTTAGTTCATAATGTGGTTTCTTTAGTTTTGATATAACATGTTATGTGAACCCTGCCACAAGAGTTTTAAGCAATCTTTACAGCTTAGCATGCGATAGCCCCACTAAATCCCCAAGACTTTCAGGTGAATCTGCTCCAGATTCATCTCCATATGTGGCTTACTTTCATGCTGGATAGTCACCGAACTCTGATTCTTCTGTTTTACCAATAAAGCATCACACAAACTGAGCTCAGCTGAAAATAGTCTAGTACTCTGGAGAGATCTCACCTAACCTGTTTTGCTCTGTGCCAGTTTCTCACCTCTGCCCATCGTGGCATTCACTGGAAATCTTCTGGATTTCGTCGCATTTTGGACCGGATTTCCCTGAACTCTGTGTGTTCTCACTTGGGCTTTCCTGGGCTGGTCTGTTTTCTTGCCTTCTCCTACATTGTCCTGAAGAGCCACTTTGCTGGGGAACATCTTGGAGTTTTGGTTGTTGTTTCATAGCCTGTCCTGAGCATAATGAGATGGCAGAATCAACAATGACGCTTTAATGTATGGACAGAATCACATTTTGAATGATTTAAGAAACTGCCTGTAAATTTACTACCTGTAAAAACTGAAAAGTGGCATTGAATGAAGACTGTGCCTTCATTCGCAAGGAGCCATTTGGTGTGGTGCTGATCATTGGAGCCTTTAACTACCCTATCAACCTTACTCTGGTACCCCTCGTGGGGGCCATTGCAGCTGGTGAGTGAGAAGCTATCTGCTAATTCATTGTAGACATTGGATCTTCCAAGAGATCCAGGCATGTGGTGGATGTTCATCTGTTGCAGCCGTGTTACAGTGTTCTCTCCCCCCTACTAGGGAACTGTGTGATTCTCAAACCTTCAGAGCTGAGCAGCTGCACTGAAAGGCTCCTGGCAGAAGCTCTGCCTTGTTATCTCGATCTGGTGAGTTCCTCAGCTGCAAGTTCGCCTTGCTAAAAAATCAAAATGCAACTGAGGTTTTCTGATTTGCTTTTCCTCTGTCATTTGCCTTGATTTCCTGGAAATTATGACTGGGCAATTCCTTGGGTCTCTTCAGGAAGACCTCTGGATCTGAAGTAATCTCAGACTGTTTTATGTTTTTGGAAGCTGAGTCAGATTAGTTCTGGCTGCCCCAGTTCATTTGAAACCCTCCAAAAATTTATATTCCTTCACATTGTGATGGTGGTAACCCTCTGAGGTTTACAACTGAAGCATCAAAGTGCACTACTTTGCTTTTTCCTTATTACCTTTTAATTTTTTTATGATAAATTTATGACATTTTTCAAAAACGTAAAGATAAACATTAAGAAGAAGTAATCAAGAAAAAGAACAGAAGAAAAGGAAGAATAAAGAGGAAGAAGGAAAGCGGAAGTGCAGAAAAAGAAAGAAAAAGAAACAGAAATACAAAAAATGACTTCCGACTTCTTTTACAGCAGATATAAATGAAACATACATTAAGCTCTTACTCGAAGATTACAACTTAACACCCATTTTTTCTATGATTATTAATTTTACTAATCTTCAAATCCATATCATAATTTCATTTTTTTCTGTTTCCTGCAAAACATCCAAAAGAGTTTTACAATTAGCATAAAATCAAAAATGATCATCTCATTTTAAAGTTAAAATACTGAAGGGAAATCTTAGTTTCCTTTCAGTTTACTGCAGCAGTTCCCTGCTCCCAATTGCCCCCGAGAGGCTTTTTCCCTGCAGGTTTCAGAGAGAGAAACAGTGCTTGTGTGATGTGCAGGCTGGTTGATTGGATGTGAACTTCCCTTTCTGTTTTATAGGAAACCTTTGCTGTGGTGACAGCTGGTCCTGAAGAAACAGGAAAATTACTGGAAAATAAGTTTGATTATATCTTCTATACAGGTGATTTTCTCTTCTTGAATATTCTTTTCAATAGTATTGGTTTTTTTTAAATTGATCATTAATGTCTGCACAGAAATCTGTGTGGTAAGCCAATATTTGACTATTGAAACTGAAAGGTTCAGGTAATTTATCTAAGATCACACATTAGCACACAAACACACACACAGACACCCCATGTGCAGTAGAATTTCTCTCTGTGGCTAATGCAATGCCTTTCTAGAAGACCAAATTGTTAATAATAGTAGCAATTTGTCATGTGTCTTAGTTCAGTAGCTTTATCACGTCTACTGCAGTGCAGCTGAGTTCGTGGCAAGTTAGTGGCAGCTTCCAGATTGGAGGCCTTGCCCACAAGTGGAGAAAAGATGAGTTTTCACACTGTAAGTAGGAAAAAAGCTACAAGAAGAAAGATTCTGAGTGAATTGGGAAAATAATCCCAACAGTAACAGCAGTCCAAGAGTCGAGAGCCAGCTTGGTCTAGTGGTTAAAGCTCCAGGCTAGAATCCCAGACTGTGAGTCCTTCGTGAAAGGCGGCCGGGTGACTTTGGGCGAGGCTCTCCTCTCAGCCCAACTCACCTCACAGGTCACTGGGTGGGGAAAATAGGAGGAGGAAGGAGGACTAAGCTTGTTTGCCACCTTGAGTTATTTATAAAAAAGAATAAAAAGGCGGGATTAAAAAATCTAAAAAAAAGAAAGACTTGGATAGCTGGATACATAGTACATCTGGACATCCCTGTACTTTTACAAATTTACATAAATAATTACTCCTTGTTACTTTTTTGAATTAGTTCTTTTCAAATGTTACAATGCAGTATTGATTTTTTTTTTTTTACCAAAGAATGATAGGAATTTGTGCAGATTTAAATTTATGTAGTTCAAAGTTTTGCAGTGGGCAATACATTAAATATTTGTAAATCACTGTTTTTCTACCTATTCCACAACATTTATCTTTAGTCAATAAGATCTCACAGGCTGTCATGTTCTGATCTTTTTTAAAATATAAGTATCTTCCAAATTCTTTCTAAATCTGAAAATATTTTTTACATTATATACAAACTATCTGGGCAGTGTTGCCTTGCCAACTCTTATTAAGATTTCGTGGATATTTTTTAAAAAACCTGTGTGGAATTCTGATCTGTATGGAGGAATGTTAGACAAAAAACAACACAGGTTTCTTCTGAACACACAGTTGTGGCCCCTGATGCTGGATGGGAGGTGTGGGTGTCTGTATATCTCTCTTGACCCAAATGTTGCCATACCTCTACAGGGAATAACCATGTTGGAAAGATCATCATGAGTGCTGCAGCGAAACATCTGACACCCTTGACTCTGGAGTTGGGAGGTAAAAATCCCTGCTACGTGGATCACTGCTGCAATTTCCAGAATGCAGCCAACCGAATTGTATGGGGAAAGTTCATCAATGCTGGACAGACATGCGTTGCACCAGATTATGTGATCTGTACAGCTGAAACACAGGAGAAGTTAATACCTTGCCTGCGCCAAGCTATCTATGAATTCTATGGCCCTGATCCCAAGGAGTCCCCTGATTTTGGCCGCGTGACCAATGACAAGCATTTCCAGCGCGTCCGGGATTTGCTGAAATGTGGCCGGGTGGCCATTGGTGGAGAGACCGATGAGAGTGACCATTATATTGGTGAGTATGTAGCTTGCAGCAGAGGGAAGAGTAAGGGGAAAAGTTTGGAGTTTGGGAAAAACGGGAAGACATTTTATGATTACTATCTAGTAAGCTTATGGAGAAAATCTATGTAGTCTCTAGGAGTCAAAAACAACTTGCTAGCACATAATGAATCAGTCAATAAATCAAGCTTATGAAGAAGTGCATGGTCAGTAGGTATAGGGATGAAATCAGGATTCAAGTTGGTGCTCACCAAATGTGTTGGTCTTAAATTCTCATTGACCACACAGATGTTGTGTCGGATTTTGAAATTTGGAGTGCCACAATCTGGTGAGTGTCAGATTGGGAAAGTCTGTTTTGGAGAGAGCAAGAAGACAGGCATGTTTTCCTGGGTTTGCGTATTGGAAGTGTAGTCCTGGGGAAAGCTAAAGCTGTGGTTAAACTGGACAATAAAGTTATGATGGATAAGCAGAACAGGTCTTGATGTGATCTTTTGCCCATTACAGCTCCCACAGTGCTGGTGGATGTGAAGGCATGGGAGCCCATCATGCAGCAGGAGGTTTTTGGGCCCATCCTGCCCATTTTCATTGTGAAGGATTTGGAGGAGGCCATCCAATTCATCAACTGCAGAGAACGCCCACTAGCTGCCTATGCCTTCTCCTGTGATTGCAAGGTATATTGTATAGGTTACAGCATACTGTATCTGGGAGAATCTGGATTATTTTCCATCACCCTATCCACGATGGCTAAAAGAAAGGAGGCTTGCACTATTTTCACAATGTGCTTAGTGGTAAGCTGTGATGAACCAACATGGCAGCAGTTCTTGGCCCGCTGGTAATACAGCTTGGGTGATAGAAGGAAAGCCGAATAGTATCCTTGTTTATTTAGCAACAAGCCTGCGTTAAAAATTACTGGCTTATCCACACATCCACAGTGCAAAGGAAACTGCATTAACAGTACTATTGGTAAGGTTCTGTCTGCAACACATAGCCTCCCTCTCCTCCCCAGCCCGCTGCTAAGGAGGCAGCAGTTGCTCTAAGCTGTTCTGGTGCGACAGTGGTCTTTCCCCTTACATCGCATCACAAGAGCTCCCATGCAGGCATTCTAGGGCACAAATGTGGGTGATCTTCTAGGAGATCAGTATTCCCATTGGTGCACCCAAATCAGTTGTCAGACTCTAAACCCCTTGTCCTTGGGTCAGGAGCCTCTGTTTGTGGCAAAATTAAGGACAAGCAAGTATCTACCCTGAAAGTCCAGTAGCCAAGGAGGGCAAAATTAAGCAAACGATAAAAATGAGAGCTTGAACACTAACGATGTCCCACTCGATGTTCAGGGGAGCAACTGGTGTGATACTGTGTGAGGGCAGCAATATTGCTGGCCTTGCTGAGGTGTTGTCCTTCCTCCCGTCTCAAATGTCCTCCCAGGAGCCTGCTGGGTCTCTACCCCCTGCCCAACCTTGCAGCATTGGTGCAGCTGTTTGGTAACTACTTCTGTCCCAATTGTCTCCCAGGGAGCTTCACTCCATCCCTGGTCTGGGAGAAAGAGAGGCTCCCACAACCTGTGCTGTCCTTTGGGAAAGAAAAACTGGGAAAAAATGAAATAATTTCTCTACTATGCCCCCCTGACCTTGTAGCATAAAAGTATGTGGCTAGTTATTTCAGCCCATCCCTCTTCTTTTGCAGACAAATCAACCTTGCAAGTGACAATCAAACTTTAATTTTGTAATTAAACTTTAATTTTGTAATAGCTAGGATATATGGATTACAAAAATGCACACCATGCGCTTGACTGACCAGGGTACTGATTATTTTAACTAAACTTGTCATCTTTATTCCCACTCATTGCTCTTGGCTCTGTATGAAACGAGAATGGGAGTAGAAAATGGGGGTCCAAAAGGGTTCGTTTGCATTTTCAAACTCTCAACTATTTTACTAAGATTCATAGAGAAATTATTTTTGATTTTTTCTTTCCAGTTGCCTTTTAGGAAATGGCTAATTGGCCACACATACAATATTAGCCATTTTGTGAGCGTGCCTGTGGCACATTTTCAATATTCCAATGTTGATAGTGGCACAAAGGCTAAAGACCTTTGTTTGTACAAGTAGTCCTTGACTTACGACCACTATTGGGACCAGAACTTCCATGCTAAGCGATGTGGTTCTAAAATCAGTTGTGCCTGATTTCATGACCTTTTTTCTGCAGTTGTTAAGTGAATCACATGGTTGACTTTGCTTAGTGGAAGCCCCTGGGAAAGTCGCAAATGGTGATCATGTGGCCCTGGGATGCCGCAACTCTTGTAAATACATGCCGGTTGCCAAGGGCCTGAATTTTGATCACATGACCGCGTGGATGCTGCAACGGTTGTAAGTGTGAGGACTGGGCATAAGTCACTTTTTTCAGTGCCATCGTAAGTTTGAATGGTCCTTAAACCAATGATCATAAATCGTATCATGTTCCTCATTATTATAGAGCTGCGACTTGATAAAACTCATGTTTGGAAGATTAAGGACAGGATTCCTAATACTCTTCTACTCTTTTTCTCTTGATAGATTGTGAACCGTGTACTGGATTGTGTTAGCAGTAGTGGCTTTTGCGGCAATGATACCATCACACAGGCAACATTGGTTACCCAACCACTTGGTGGCATTGGTATGATTAGCCTTTTATCTCCTATGCTATCTCCATTTCTCACCTCTATCTTTACCCTTCGCTTCCAACCTGAAAGTTCTACCTCTTGATGACTTTTTTCATCAGACTAAAGACAAAGACATGAAGAGTCCTTTTTTTTTTTTTTTACTATTTCCAGCATATTTGCAGATAAAACCAAATGCAGTCAAACAATAAATACCGCACTGTGTATAAACTAGATGGTCATTTATAAATAAATGAGAGGGTGGGAAATCTCCTGGTGTACATTATGCTGGGAAGCAGGAATAAGGGGAGGAGACTCACTATTTTTAACCTTGCAAGTGGTGCTAACATGATCCAAACATATTCCGCAGGACAAACAGCTCTGGTTCAACAGGCCTGGTCACGCACTGCCCTAAACGCAGCTTAACATGCTGTGTAAATCAAGATTATTGCGTTTTGACTAAAATACATGGTTAAACTGAAGAGATACGCAGATTTCAGTTTCAGTTTCATATATTTATTTGCAACCTTAGGTTTTAGCAAAATTCATTTAAAATTACAGCAATCCATATCAATTCAGTCCATCCCCTCTAGTGTTTGCCGCGTTGTTTGTCAACAGTTGCCTCCGTATCTTTCTTGCAGCCATTGCGAACAATGCAACTTGACTACTTACATATTCATTTTCATCAGACAACAAAAAATAGATTTTTTCTAGATTAGTCTGATTCAATTGACTCAGCACAGGCGTAATAAATCTAGCTCTTGGTTCTTGGTATAATCTGCAATGTAATAGATAATGAGTCAGATCTTCCACCTGTGAGGTATTACAAATACATCAACGGTGTGTAGTTGGTAACCCTCTCTATCTTCCATCTAAATAGGCTGTTGGCATTGTTTGAAAATGAAGTTCTGTAAAAGCTTTTCTCAGGGACTCGGGTATGGAACTGGACTGTAAGGAATATGACATTCCTTGCCAATTTTGAAGAAGACGATACCACTTGGCCAACTTAAGCCTGCATACCTGATCTCTATCCTGTCTAAAATCTTTAAAAAATAAATAGTCCCTCAATAGTGTATGATAGTTTGTGTCGTTAAAGAGTTCCTGATCTAGGGAAAATTGAAAAAATAGTTTTTGACACAGAATCACCCATCTGTTGCTATTAAAATTTTCATAGAGGCCTTTTTTGGCCAGATGATTATTGGGCATAAGAACTAATTTCCTATAATACAGGATTATTACATTCTTTACTCTTATATTAATCGATGGGAGGCCGACTTCTAATCTCAACATTGCCTCTGGTATACATGAAGGTAAGGCTAGGATTGATCTCACAAATTTATTCTGGACCACTTCTAATTCTTCTAATTTACTAAACCCCCAAATTGGGGCCCCATATATCAACTGTGATATTGTTTTCCCCTGGAAGATCATAAGTGGAGGTTGATCTAAGCGTCCTCCTTTTGAAGAGACGAAGGAACAAATAGCCCTCATAGATCTCTTAGCTGTTATTCTTGTTGATGTTGTATGTGAGTTCCAAGACAGTGTTTCAGTAAACTGGATACCCAAATACTTAAACGACCTCACTTGTTCTATCTCCTTACCGCCTAGAGTCCATCTATGTCTCTTTGGTCTTTTGGCAAAGACTACTACCTTGGTTTTAGAATAATTTATCTGCAAATGGTCTTTCTTATGATACATGCCAAATTCTGTCAGAATTCTTCTCATTCCAATTAATGTTGTCAACATAAGTACCATATCATCTGCATACAGTAATATAGGGACCTTTCTCCTTCCAATGGATGGAGCAGGGAAAGAAGGATTATTTAAGTCTTCTACAATATTGTTGATATAAAAGTTAAAAAGGAAAGAGGCAGTAGACAGCCCTGGTGGACACCGTTTAAGGTTCTAATCTGCTTTGTTAAGGAACCACTCTGATTTATCCTTACTTGTATGTAGGTGTCTTCATAGAATATATATATTAAATAAAGTAATCTTCTATCTATATCAGTTACTAAAAACTTCTCCCATAATTTCCCTCTATTTATTGTGTCAAAGGCAGATGATAAATCAAAGAATGCTGCATACAGGCATTTTGAGGGTCCATTCATTGATTTGTGGATCAGGTGTTGTAAAATGAAATGTTGATCTATAGTACTATGTCCCTTTCTAAAACCTGCCTGTTCTTCTGCTATAATCTGCCTGGTATCTGCCCAATCAATCAGTCTGTTTAAAAGATATCTTGTATATAGCTTGCACCCTATGTCAATAAGATTTATAGGTCGAAAATTAGCTGGATTTGTAGTATCTCCCTTTTTATATGTTGGGATTACTACACTATTATTCCAACCTACAGGTAATCGACCAGTGGCGTTGATATAGGTAAACAAAGAGGCGAGTATAGGGGCCCACCAATCAGGAGATTTCTGGAGATAACATGTCCTCTCCTGGGGATTTAGCAGCTGTCTGTTGTGCAATTATTCTTTTAACTTCTGCCACAGTTACAGGGGGCCATTTTGGGGATGTTTTTAATATATCAATACCCATTAGCTGTTGGTTTGATATACTAGTATCCTCAAATTTATTTTTAAAATAAGTGTGATGGAATGGAATTATGAAGGCCAAACTCAGGGAGGAAAACATGCTCTTTTGTCTCCTGAGGGGCGAGGAAGAGATAAGAGGATGAGGCTGGCACCTCCCTGAGGAATTCACACTGTTATGACTGGCTGACGTTGGGAACTGAGGTTTCAGTCTGGGAAGATTTTTGCTAGAGGTTGTAGCTAATAAACATTGCTGAACTGAATTTACATGGTCTCCTGGAGTTCCTTGGGCTAGGCCTGACAATACGTTATCCAATCTTCCGGTGTAATCTGAGCTTCTATCATTACTTTTATTTCTCTCTGGCCTTGGGAAACTAGTTCCCAGAATTTTGTATTGTTATTTTGCATACATGACAATCTTAGTTCTTGCCACTGTGTTTTATAATAATCTTGTTTACTCCTCCTAATCAACGCTTGATATTTTTGGCGTTTATCCCTCACTGCCTCTACCCTATCGAATTATTTATCTTTCTTAATTTGTCTGATAAGTCTGGCTAATTCCTTTCTTTCACGTCTACATTCATGATTAAACCATGAGATTCTGGTTTTATTCACCTTCCCTTGCCATGTTTTACACACCAGTGGTTTAAGGTTGCCAGCCACCTCCTCATCTATGCTATTTGCATTTCCGGTATTTTGAATAAGTGTAAGCCTCTGTTGTAACATTGTTGGACTGTATAATATTGAACTTACAACTTCAGCCAAGGGGAGTGTCCACTTTAATCATTTCTGATTTTGTATAGAACTGCCTATATTATGGTTCTCTTGTGCTACGTTATTTCCACAAACCCACGTTAAATCCAGGCCGATTGGTCAATGATCACTCTCAGGTCTAGCTATAATATTAAAACACTGTACTAATGGGATCAATGAGGGTGATATAAACATATAATCAACAACAGCTCCCCCTCTATGACTGACTGATGTATAGGAGCCCCGGATTGATCCCATTGTGATCCATGTAAACTGACCATTTGTAATTTATACATCAGTCTGAGTAGTTCTAAACCACGCTTATTCTGAATCTTATCATATGACATATGATATCCTATGACATATGGCCCAGGGGGAAGATGGCCTCCATTTCAAATAGGCCTTTATCTTTTAAGTTCAATATTTCCAAACCTGGGCCAATTCTAGCATTAAAATCCCCACAAATAATTCAATCTGCCATTGTGGAATACTGTAACGTATCAACTAAAGACTGTTCCAGTTTATCCCATTTAGCCTGTTGTCTGGGTAGGGCATAAATGTTAACACATATTAACGTTCTCCCTTGAAGTTTCAGCCTCAGTATTTGGATTTCATCTATATCATAATTTCCAAGATTTATTTCTTCTATTCTCACAACCAGATGTACTACAATTAGGCTCATTAAACCCCCTTTAAACGTGGATTTAATTTTTGTTCAATTTTTAGATATCATGATAACCAAAAAACAATAGTCTCATTTTACTGGGGATTAAGGCAGTTGTAGTTCAACAATCATGAAACACAGCAGGCCAGCAAATTATTATCCAACCAAGCTTTGCTTGTCCTTATTAGATTCTGCTCTTTAGTCCCTTCTTTAAGAGTAGTTCTGCACAGTCGACTGAATATAAAACCTTTCATAGTGAGCACTATGAGGGGAGTGCTTTTTAAGGGCAGCTATCATCCAGCCTGAGGAAAAAGAATAAATAGCAAGGGCTGCGCAGGTTGTGTTGTCAGCTGAAAGATGGCAATCAGCAGATTTGATCTGAACTTCTTCTCCTTCTCCTTCTTTTTAACATTGCAGGACTCAGTGGATTTGGCAAGTACCACGGCAAGTTTACTTTCGACACATTTTCTCACTTTCGCGGCTGTCTTTTGCACTGCATGGGCCTGGAGGCGATCAACAAAGTGCGCTACCCCCCATACAACGATCAGAAGTTGCAACTCGCAATCTCTGCTTCGGAGATCAAGCGCAGGGGTATGTGCAGTATGCTGTGAGGCCTGGAATCACATCACCTGTGTTCTTAAGGCATCCGGCCAGGAATTTCGCTGTAGTTGAGAGGTTTTTCCCTTCATCGGCTGGTCCTGGGATTTTGCCTCATCACCTGCAGAGACCCTTGAAAAACACTCTCTCTTCTGACAAACCTTGTTTTCACCGTCTTTGCTCCTTATATTGTTTCTTTATCCTCTATCAGCTTATATAAATTCAACACTTAGTAGTGGTTAGAAAACGTAGGTAATACCCTTCAAGTCTCTTTGCACAGTTGTTGGGTATAGAACATATCCTCAATCCCAGTAACGACTAATTAAACAATTAATTAAAGTTTGTGGGTAAACTTTCATCTTCATTTGAACACATAGAGCCAATTCTGCTTTAAAAGCTATAGACATCAGGTTCTTTGTTAAAAATGGACAAGTACACCTCCAGTTTACAGTGGAACAATCATCCTGATTAATATATTTGTAGAATAAAGATAGCAGCCCAGATGGTCTCTGTAAAGTGATAAAACTATTTCTGAGTGAATATTCAAAAGCTGGATCCATTAAACAATTTAATTCCCAAAGAAATTCACAGCTGAATGAATGCAGGTTGTTATGCATAAAGACACTCTGTTGACAATGCATTTTCTATACTGGGATGCTCTAAAGCTCAGACATGCCCCCTTTAATTATGTTGCGTTCAATATCCTTGCCTACAGTTATAGTTCAGATCCTTTATTCCATCAGTGATAGCTACGCTACCCAGCCCAAAGCATAATCATTTGGAAGTACAGTACATCCTATCAAGTTCCGAGGCTTATTTCCACATAATTCTGCTAAAGATTGCCAATATACTGAGATCTCCTGTGCTCTTGCATTTTTCAGGTAAATGTCTTGCTTCTGCAATAAAGATCTTCCATCAAACTTACAATAGTTGACTAATTATTTAATAGTGCCAGCAGTTGACATAATGTATTACATAATAAAATGGGCCAACAATTAGTTCCTAAACCAGGAGCTTTTGGCTGCAATTTAGAAACTGGGGAATAAAGACAACAGAATGAAGTAAAGAAAAAAAAAATGCTCAAGTGAATGTATAAGCAATTTGCTACAATGAAAATAAAGAGCATCTTGGCATTCTAAAGGGAATAGTCACTTTAGAGATTACGCCCTGGAGTAAAATAGTAGCAAGTAAGTCACAGTCAGCCTTGTGTTTCTTGAATGGATACAAAGAGTTTTCTGTGAGCTTCAGAGGGTTCTGAAACAATAGTTACAGAATCATTAATTAACAACGATGAACACTGATGCATGGTCTCCTTTGGGATGCAGTAGTAGTATGAATGAAGACGTCATAACTTATGTCTTCTTTTGGAAGAAAAAAAAACCAAATGCATTCTGGATGGAGATACTGTACCTGTAGAAAGTTGTTATTTCTCAGAACTTAAAGTAGCAACACAAACCAATTTAAACCTTGGGATGGGGATAAAATACGACAATGTGATCGTGGGGATTCCTGGGCATTTTGTAGGCGGTGAAAACTACAAATAGCAATTGGCTGACACAGAAATGTAATTAAGCTGAGCAAGCCAAGCATTATGAAAGAGATAGAGACTATTTCTAGCAGCACAGACCCAACATTCTTAGTAAGTTACATCCACCAATCTATGCAGAGTTCGTTTCCCTTCAGCCAATCAATGACTTCTTCTTAGCCTGAACTGGCGGCACCTAATCGTTCCCCCGCCCCCAAATATTCGGAGGTTTCCGAGCGTTCGACCAAAGTGTGAAGGATGTCCTGCCTCTCGCTGGTCATCTTCAACCAATGACTTTTCAGCCAAGTGGTGATTGGAGCTAGTTATTCTTGCCGCTGATTGGCGGCTTTGGGTAGAGCGGTAGTTGTTGTGCAGAGCGCAGCAAAGGTCCCAAAAATCCTGCTCTCAGGAAAATTACACATCAGTATGAGAGCTTGCAAAATGCAATATCCATATTTTGTTCTTCAAAGAAAATCCAGTCAGAAAATATAGACTAACTGGTTTTTCTTGATAAAAATGCAAAACTTCATAAAATACAAGTTGCATACAAAATATAGGAGATAACAAAGACTTCTTCCCATCTTAGCATCCAAGACTTATCCACAACAAAGTCTCTAGCTAAAAAACACTCTCAGAGAAGAGGTAAACTACTTGGTTACTAGTTAAGACTACATAACCTATAAAACCTACATGATGAAACTATACAAGACAACCGACAGGCTGGGCATCTAGCCCTCCCGTTATATTGCCAGCATGTACACCCCCACTGAATAACTAGCATACATATTACAATAGGTGGCAGTAAAAAACATAACAGAATCACAAGATGCTTTGTTTACATTACTTCATACAATAATCTTAACACCTGTTGTTGTACAGGGAATGGGATGACCTTCTTCCCATGAGAAAATCCTGATACCCCTCTCAGCTCATTCTCGACACAACAACGTATGTTACAGGACAGTATAAACAACTGATTACAGCAATACAACAACAATTTACATTTGTTCTAATCCAAGGTTTGCTAACATTGCTTCATGTTGTACAATAGGCAATGGTTTGGTATATACATCTGCAAGATTTGTTTCAGATGCACAATACACAAGATCAATGAAATTTTCTAACATAGCTTGTCTCACATTTTTATACTTTACATCAACATTCTTTGTACGAGCTCTAATGTTTTCTGTTTTAGCTAACCCTATACAAGCTTGAGAATCTTCATACATTGTATAAGGCAATGACACTTGAATGTTTAAATCAGTGAATAATTGATGAAACCATCTTAATTCACTGATTGCTTCTGATAAAGCTGTGAATTCTGCTTCTGCAGTAGACAAGGCAATGGAGGTTTGCTTCCTTGCTTTCCATGCAATTGTAGATTCACCAAATTTACAAACAAACCCAGTTATAGACTTTCTGTCACTTTCTTCTGCAAATGAACTATCAACAAAAATTACAGGCTTTTCTGACCCATTAGTTGACATTGTAAGACAAAGGTCTATTGTACCTTTTAAATATCTCATTAATCTTTTCAATCCTAGCCAGTCATGTTCTGTAGGATTAGCCACCTTACGGCTCAAAATCCCAACAACATAAGATACATCTGGACGTGTCCATTGTGCTAGGTGCAGTACAGAACCAATCACAGAATGATACATTGCAGGTGTTTCACACAACTTTTCACATGTTTCATTTTTCAAAAAATCACAAGTCATTGGAGTTTTTACAGGTTTTGCATCTGACATTCCCATGTGTGTTAACAACTGTTCTATCTTTTTCTTTTGACTTAGATAGATTTCTCCATTTTCAGCTCTATGCACTTCAATCCCAAGGTAGTATCTTAACATACCTAGATCTTTCAATTTAAAATATTGCTCCATTTGCTTGGCAAACTCTTTTACCAAGTTTAAAGAACTAGTAGCAAGACAGAAATCATCAACATAAGTGAGAAGTACTGTATATTCTTTCCCAGTTCCTTTGGTATACACACATTGATCAGCTATTGATTTCTTGAAACCAATTTCCAACAAAGCTTTATCTAAACATTGATGCCAACATCTTCCAGCTTGTTTCAATTCATACAGTGCTTTACTCAATCTGTATACTTTCTGGGAATCCTCACATGTGTAACCTGGAGGTTGCTTCATATACACAGTTTCATGAAGCTCAGCATTTAAATAAGCTGTATCTACATCAAAATGATGAACAACCATATTTCTTTGTGCAGCTAAGGCCAACGTTACACGCAATGATTCAGGCCTAACTGTAGGTGCAAATGTAAGATTATAATTCACAAACTGTTCTTGTGAATAACTTTGTGCAACCAATCTAGCTTTATACTGAACAGTATTATCAGGTAAAAGCTTTTTTCTAAACACCCATCTGGAACCTATGGCTTTTTCTGATGCAGGTAAATCAACAATCTCAAAAACATTCTTATTTACTAATGCATTGAAATCAGTATCCATAGCTTCATTCCATTTATCTTGTTCATCACTTGGCAAGGATAACATTTCCTGAAAATTCTGTGGCTCACAAGTTATTTGACACACCCTGACTTGTTGAATAACAAATCTTTCTGGTGGAACACCTTTTGTTATTCCTGTTGATCTACGAGGAATCTCAAAACTCTCTTGTATTTCCTCTACTTTCTCCTCTTTCTTTTCTATTTCAGCTAAAGCCTCTGCTTCTTGCTTTATCTGCGGAGAGTAGGGTGCAACAAGTGGTGTTTGCTCTCTAGCTAAATCTGTGTGTGACTGCAAAAAACCTCTGAGTTTGCATGCAGCCTTTGCCACTCAGAAGGCTCTTCAAAATTAGCATTTCTAGAGATAACTACTTGGTTTCGGTCCAGATAAAACCGATAACCTTTTGACTCCTGAGAATAACCAACAAATCTCAAACGCTGTGTTTTTGGTTGGTTTTTCCTTCTTTGAGACTTAGGAATTTGTACATAAGCAAAAGTTCCAAATGTACGCAAATGCTTTAAGCATGGATGTTTACCATACAGCAAAAAATAAGGAACTTCATTCACAGCTGAATTCCAGTGTCTATTAGTAAGAAATACTGCTGTTAAAATCACTTCTCCCCAAAATCACGATGGCACCTGGGCATCTAAGAGTAAACTATCCTTAATTACCTTCAGAACGCCAATCTTGTGCTCAGCAATCCCATTTTCAGCAGACATGCCCACATTTGTTAATCTGTGGAAAATGCCTTTCTTACGTAGCCAATTTTTAAACTCAAGACTCATAAATTCACCCCCTCTGTCAGTCTGCAAACTCCCCACTTTATATCCATGTCTTTTTTCAACCATAGACACAAATTCTTTGAAATGAGAGAATGCTTCAGACTTCTGTTTCAACAAATAACAAAATGTGAAACGTGTTTTATCATCCACTAAAACAAACATGAATCTTGCTCCCCCTTCACTTGGAGGAAATGGACCAGCTAAGTCAGCATATACAAGAGCAAATGGTCTTGTAGAAATCCTGCTGCTTTTTCTGGCGACAGGGGCAGATTTATCTTAGATTGTTTACACACAGTACAATCAAGAAACTTAGAACACTTCTTGAATCTCAGTTCTGGATACACTTTGGCCATTTGTGACAAACACTTCCATCCAGGATGACCTAGTACCTATGATAATGATGGGTGCATTTATCATGCAAAGACACATTACAAGCACAACTTCCAATTAACACATCTTGTTTAGGAAGCATTTCATACAATTGATTAACCATTCTCCCTCTTGCACGCTCAGCCCCCTCTTTTGTAACATAGCATTCAGAACCTTGGAACATAACAGAATACCCAATGCTAGTTAATACAGGGACACTGAGAAGAGAAAAATCAAGTGTAGGAACACACAGTACATCAGAAACCACTTCTCCCAAACAAGGAATGAACACTTCACCTTGCATGGTTACTTTGGCTACAGAACCATCAGCCAAATTAACCTGTTGAATTTTAGGTTTACATTTAGTCAATAATAACTGCTCATTGTTTACAATGATTTCACTACAACCAGAGTCCAGTAACCACTTATCAGCATAACGTTTGTCTCTGTTAGAAATCAAAGCAGACACCAGTTTAGTACTCTCTTGTTTCTTCATTGTTGCTTTTCCACGACGGACGAACCTTCTGGAACTCTCAGCAGGCTGATTTTTCACAGGACAGTCTTTTATAAGGTGCTTGGTAGAATTACAACGAAAACATTTTCTCACCAAATATGCACATTCTGTGTCAGCTGGAGAAGGTCGCTGCTTTATGTTATCAAGTCTTTTCTTAGAATTAGTCTGCATATCACGTGTGCATTGTATTTCTTGCAATCTGCTGGTTAGATATTCAACAGTCAAATCTGCTGGCCGTAACATCTGTACGGATTCTACGAGCATATCAAACGAATCATCCAGACTCGAAAGAATTATACATGCTCTTTGTTGCTCAGGAATAATCAGATTACGATCTGCCAGCTTAGCAAACAAAAGTTTTCATCTTATTCAGGTGCTCAATTACATTAGCTCCTGGCTCCAATTTAAGGTTATACAACTGCTTTGTCAAACTTACGATAGCAGATGAAGTTTGCCTCGCATAGATCTCACACAAAGCCACCCAGCATGCGTTAGCAGTTTCCAAACCACGAACATGCACCAATTCTGAAGACTCAAGTCCCAAAATCAAATTACCATATGCATGGTCCATCAAGGCTTGCTCAGCATTCATGGGTGCCACTGGGGGTGGGTTGTTTACATAATGCCAAAGCCCCTCTCTCATGAAAAAAAGATTTTATCTTTATATTCCATGTTTGGTAATTTTTTGAATTCAACCTTTCAAACGGAAGGCTCACTGCTGCAGGTGGAGCTGCTGCCATATTTCACTTAAAACAAGCACTCAACCACAGAGAAAAAATCCAAACCTTAAACGAAATAGTCACAGGCAGGGTAATAAATCCATAAATCACCCTTCACTCAGGAATTTCAGTCTTTGCTTCCAGCACTCCTGGATTCACGCCTTGGACATCATTCCTGGAACCTCACACCTGGAATCCATTCCAGAACCACTGACCTCAGTCCTCAGTCCTGGGCACTTGGTCCTGATTCTGGATCCTGGGTCCCCTCTGGGCTCTGAAACTTAGCCCTGGGCCCATAACCTGTTGTGCAGAGCACAGCAAAGCTCTCAAAAACTCTGCTCTCAGGAAAATTACACATCAGCATGAGAGCTTGCAAAATGCAATGTCCATATTTTGTTCTTCAAAGAAAATCCAGTCAGAAAATATAGACTAACTGGTTTTTATTGATAAAAATGCAAAACTTCATAAAATACAAATTGCATATAAAATATAGGAGATAAAAAAGACTTCTTTCCATCTTAGCATCCAAGACTTATCCACAACAAAGTCTCTAGCTAAAAAACACTCTCAGAGAAGAGGCAAACTACTTGGTTACTAGTTAAGACTACATAACTTATAAAACCTACATGATGAAACTATACAAGACAACCGACAGGCTGGGCATCTAGCCCTCCCGTTATATTGCCAGCATGTACACCCCCACTGAATAACTAGCATACATATTACAATAGGTGGCAGTAAAAAACATAACAGAATCACAAGATGCTTTGTTTACATTACTTCATACAATAATCTTAACACCTGTTGTTGTACAGGGAAGGGGATGACCTTCTTCCCATGAGAAAATCCTGATAGTAGTTTCTATCACTGTTTTCACAGATGAGTTTTTGACACTTTTTGTCCTGCTCGGCCTCTGGTGGCGCCAGGAAATTCTTCCACTGAGAGGAGAGTCGGGGGAGAGCGTTGTACTGTAGCAGAAAAGTTCATGGATGCAGGGAAGTGGATATTCCTGAAGGAGTGTGACTGAAGGCAGGATGCTGCTTATGGTTACCATATTAAAGTCCTGGAGTCATTCCATGCCACACACATCATACACGGTACCTCATTATTCTGCAGAATTCTTGTGCATATAGCTACGTATATGGGAGAGACAACAGCTAAAGCCTATTAACAAATGATGAGTGGAGGTGTCAGAAATAGTAAAATGAAGTTTTGGTATCGATGAAATTTTTTCCAGCAACACCGAGTGCTAACTGTGGCCCTCGAGACGCATGAGGGTAAGGCACTCCTGGCTTTTTGTTGTTCAGTTGTTAAGTCGTGTCCGACTTTTCGTGACCCCATGAACCATATCACGCCAGGTGTTCCTGTCTTTCACTGCCTCCCTGAGTTTGCTCAATTTCATGCTCATTGCTTCAGTGATGCTATCCAGCCATCTCATCCTCTGCCGTCCTCTTCTCCTTTTGCCTTCCATCTTTCCCAGCATCACGGTCTTTTCCAAAGAGTCCTCTCTTCGCATTAGGTGACCAAAGTATCTGAGCTTGAGCTTCATGATCAATCCTTCCAATGAACAATCAGAGTTGATTTCCTTTAAGATTGACTGGTTTGACCTCCTAGCAGTCCAGGGGACTCTTAAGAGTCTTCTCCAGCACCACAGTTCAAAGGCATCAATTCTTCGGCGTTCAGCCTTCTTTATGGTCCAGCTCTCACAGCCATACATTACTACTGGAAAAACCATAGCTTTGACTATGCGGATCTTTGTCGGCAAGGTGACGTCTCTGCTTTTTAATATGCTATCTAGGTTTGCCATAGCTTTCCTCCCAAGGAGCAAGCATCTTTTAATTTCATGGCTGCAGTCTCCGTCTGCGGTGATCTTGGAGCCCAAATAAATGAAGTCTGTTACTGCTTCCATTTCTACCCCTTCTATTTGCCAGGGATTGATGGGTCCAGATGCCATGATCTTAGTTTTTTTAATGTTGAGTTTCAAGCCAGCGTTTGCACTCTCCTCTTTCACCCTCATCAAGAGGCTCTTTAGTTCTTCTTCACTTTCTGCCATTAGGGTGGTATCGTCTGCATATCTGAGGTTATTGATGTTTCTCCCTGCAATCTTAATTCTGGCTTGTGATTCTTCCAGCCTGGCATTTTTCATGATGTACTCTGCATATAGGTTAAATAAGCAGGGTGACAGTATACAGCCTTGTCGTACTCCTTTCCCTATTTTGAACCAATCGGTTGTTCCATGACCGGTTCTAACTGCTGCTTCTTGGCCCGCATACAGATTTCTCAGGAGACAGGTAAGGTGCTTTGGTATCCCCATCTCTTTAAGAATTTGCCACAGTTTGTTGTGATAACAAACTGTGGCAAATAAATAAATACACAATAAAAGGCTTTTGCATAGTCAATGACACTCCTGGCTAGGTCCATTTAATATGTCAGAAAAGGTTGATTCTTCACCCACAAGAGCAGGATGTGATCCTGCTTTTCCAGTGTTAGCAAAAGAAAAAAGAAGGAAGCCAGTGTTTCCATCACTGGAGAGCTGCCAATGATGCAAATGGAAGTCAGTGCCTTATTTGGGCTGGTATGAGCTGTAGACAGTCTTGAGTGTTTCCAAGGGAAAGGCTCTTCTCTTGCAAACTGTATGAAGATGTGCAGTTGAATTTCCCTTGGATATGGGATGCTCTGCTCCCCCCACTGACTATTTTCTGTCCACCCCATGGAATGATGGAGAAGAAAATGGACCGTGAAGTTCAACTGAGAAACATTTTCAGCCATTTTCCCCAAATCCATTTCTAAATTTGATCCCTTCCAAGGTAGGAAATTGGCGTATGCCAAGTCAAATTGCTGGTTCAGCAAGCATAGTGTTGTTTGGATTGGCAGGCAATGAATATCCCAAATTTCAGGCTAGAGTCTTTCCAACCTTTCTGGAAGATGCCAGGGGTTGACCTTGGGATCTTCAGAAGGACAAGAAGATGTTCCATCATGGACAGCTCTTCCTACAAATGAAATGAGGATGGATTGTATTTTCATGGCAAAGCACGAAAGTGAAGTGAGGGAGATGCTGCGTCTGGCTGGCTAGTATTTGGCATGCTGGACTAAATGGACCTGGAGCTGATGAAGCAGGAGTTTTATTTATTTGGTTCATTTCCTGGTTTACGAGCCAAATAAAGCCAGTGCCTCTGGGTTCCGCACAGATCTTGGGGAATTCTGAGCAACTAAACCAATGGGTAATTGCAGCTGAGTACTTTGTTGGAAATTGTGCTCACCTGGTCCAAAAGAGAGAGGGAGAGAGAGAAGTAGGCTGAGCATAGCAGAGAACAGCATAATGTTTGGAGCATCCCTTTGCTTTCTTGAAAATCGGTGCTATGTGATTTGTCATTCCTTGGCAGACCTTTTGTCAGAGTGTCCATGCAGCTGGTACACTTCTAGTACAATGGAGTCTAGTCATCACTTCAGGCCAAGCTGCAGATCTGTAGCTTAATCTTCCATAGCTGCATTCAAAATGACCTTGAATTCCTCTGAATTTCCTCAATCCAGAACACACCTACCTCTCACATACACCGTTTTCCACAGAGTGCTTATTTTGAGTTTTCCCTTTGGAGATAATGTTGATTAAGAAATTGAAGTTGCAGACATTAATTCTCCCAGTGTTGAATCATGCCACATGGTGGAATAATTGTGGAGAAACTAACTTATCAAATGCTTACAGCCCAAAGGCAAGTCACTTCCCTCAAATCTGAAGCCAGCCTTATCCAGTGAAAAATCTAGCTGTTATATATCTCATACCAAAACCAGGACCTGGACACCCCTCTCCTTATTCTGATCATTAGGAGTACAAAAACTCAGTTGCAGTATTGCCTGCAGGTGTATCAGACATGCAGTGAAGAGGGCCACGTTAGCTAGGTCGTCTTGAGTCGGGCCTAACCTATGATGGAACGTATTGAATGTGATGGGGGAAATTACAGAAAAGAGAGTTGAGTCCTGAGAAAGAGGAAGCCATGAGAAAGAAATTCAAAATTACATTGCCCTGATTTTGTTAGGTAGAAGTAGAGGTAGAGAGAGATTCTGACAGACTTCCAAGATTCTGTTATAATGCTCTAACGGCAAGAAAGAGAATTTTTGAAATCCCAGTTGTTCCTGTTTCTTGACTCCGCTTCCCTTGACAGGTAACTCAACCGCTTAGGATTGCCTGGACAAAAGCTGTCTCCCGGTTGACACTCTACCGGTCTATGAATAACATTCATTTGATATTCTGCCAATCCATTGTATTGTCTTCCTCTTTTCCCAGTGCTCTCAACTTTGCCAAGCATGGTAGTGTTTTCTGGGTCATAATCCGTTCTGTTATATGCCCAAGGTATATTGGTTTCTGGTTGCTGAGTTACTCCCTTGCTTATCTGGCACGGGACTGACCGGTTCCTCTTGCAGTCCATGGTACCCTTGGTAACTGGCTCCAAATCCATAGCACTTTTTTCTAGCTCTCTTCAATATCCAGTTTTATGGCCATAGATAGCACTGGAAATGGCATTCATTATTCTGCAATCAACTGTCATAGAAACAACTCATCCTTTGTGATCTTCTCTACGTTTGTCACTTCTTTCCTCCCTAGATTTAATCATCTCTTTATTTCTCCAATTTGCTGTTGGAGAAAATATATATGTTTATATATTTTTGAATCCATGAGAAAAAAATCTGTCTACTACCTTCAAGCCTGCAATGTCAGCTAAAATTCCCTAACAGTGCTGTTTTACGTGCCAGACTAACATTAACCAAGATTTTTAATTTTCTGTTTTTTTTTGGAATGAGTTTTTCTAAGTTTCCTTTATTTTCAGTCAACATTTGTGTTTCCACATCCAATTTTGATTCCAACTGTCATCTGTTCCAATGCTGATGTTATTATACTATATTTGCCATATAAATTAAAGATGTATGGAAAGAATACACATCACTGGCTCAGCGATCCACTCTGTTTTCCCCAAACCCAGTTCTTGCAGTAGCTTCTTGTTCAATGTAAAGTTATATTAGAAGAATAATCAGATGCTCGGCCACACCCATCAGCTTTAACATAGTCCACATTCTAGCATGCTCCACGTAGTCAAAGGCAATTATTGTAGTCAATAAAGCAAAGTATAACAAAGGGTTAAGCTCCTTCTTAAATTCTATTGGTCTCTTCATTGTGCGTTTTACGTTAGCTATCTCAACTCGTGTCTCTGCCTTTGCTGAAAGCTTTGCTTTATTTAGCATAGCTTCGCATAGCATGCGAAGAAGGGAAAAAGAGCTGGAAGCGGCCTTTTTTCCCCTTCTTTGCAGCACTCCCTCTCATCCCTGGGGGCTGGCTAAAAAAGCTCTGTGCTGAAAGTCCACGTTGTGTTCTTGACAATAACATAAGACTGATTTGCCACCGCCTTCTCCTGGACTTGAAGGTCTGAAGTTCCTACTCCCAGGTCGCTTGGCTTTCCTCACACCTCCATCTGCCCCACTCCCACAGAGACTTACTCTTATCTTCGCCCCTCCCCCCGTCCTGTCCAGCAACCGTCACCCTACCAGGAGTCGCCCCTTCCACTAACACCACGCACTGAAGTGACTGAGGCCTCCCGCCACAACCAGCTGACAAATCTCATGAGAACGGCCCTATCACGCAACCATGTGGAATACAAATATACAAACGAAGATGCCTCGAAAAAAAAGAAAAAAAAAAAAAAGGAAAACCACATGGGATGGATGCAAAGCTTGTCAAAAACCAGCCAGATTAAAAGATTATTAACTGAAATACACAAAATGCTGGTTGATCTTATAGCTGCTCTCCATGAAAAGAAATGGGTGAAAGGTTTTGCTTTTTAGATTTGTTTTTGTTCATTTTTGTTCATTTTTTACCTAAAATATTTGTGGTACTTTTTTTTTCCTCAGAAAGTCCTTTCCAGCAGCATCCATGGAGAGATGTCAAACTCTGCAAAGTGACAGGCGTGGTGTCACAATGTGTGGACAGGCTTCGATTGCACCACTAGGCCTGCCATCGTGCAGATTTTGACCCCACCGCACGCTTGCAACTCTCCACAGGCCGTTCCTTCTCCCTATTTGCCTGTATGCAGTTCACACAAGAGAAGAGAGTTTATTTATTCACTTGTGATAAACTGAAAAAAAATCTGTCCTAAAAAACCAGACATACTGTATGTAGAGCCAATGCAGGCTGGGGGTATTTTTTTAACCTCTTGTTAAGTAAAGTTTAATTAACAGGTAGACTTTCAAGCTTGTTTCAGCAAGTGTAATTTTATATTGCTTTCTTTTAAGCATGGGATTGGAATTTATATCCGGTTAATATAGAAGAGCTACGTGGGGTTCTTATTGAAATAGGTTGAAATTGGCTCAGGAGATCTATTAGGTAGTAAAATGTATAAAGGTACATTGAATGTATGTTGGAAATGTGAAGAACATGAAGGAACATTTCACTATCTTTGGTGGAATGCTATCTTTGTAGAAATGCTAAAAAAATTGGATTGAAATTCATATCTGTGTACAGAAGATTCTGAAGATCAATATACAGTCAAAACCAGAGACTTTCCTTTAGGTTTGATGGACAGTCAGTTGGAAAAAAGTCATGGAACTTTATTTTTAGGTATGATACCAGCAGCAAGGCTTTTATATGCAGAGAGATGGAAAGACAAGATATTACCTATGGTGGAAGTGTGAGTAAAATATATCTTTGGGTGAATCTTTGGGTAAAAGAAGCAAGTTTTTAGAGGCCTCAGATGAATGGGATTGCCTTAATAAAATTAAAACATATTGGAATGTGCAGCATCTTTGAATCTGGTGTGAACTAGGCTGGTTGTAAACTCATTATCACAAACATCCCCATAGCAACATAACGGAGGATGCCTTCTTCCTGGCAGTTGGCACCTTGGACCAATTTGTTTCTTCCTCTCTGATATGCAGTGGGGATCTGTGGTCTTTACTAGGTTCTTCATATATACACTGTAAATGTCATTACAGCTAGTTATTTATTTATATGAGGCATGGTGTAGGAGAGGATTGCAAAATGATGGGGTATCACTGATAACCAACTCCTGTCTCACAAAGAGTATTCATATATCTAAACAATGTTAAGAATCCAGTAGAATACAATAGTTCCTACCTACAAGCTTTGGGATAAACTGTATTGTATTAAAATACTTGCCAGATTTCTATTTAATGCATTGGGATGAATGCTAAGGATGTTGCAGAACTGAAGCAGTTTTTTGTTATGAAGTGTGAATTCTCTAATTTGAGCATTAAGACCGACTGATTGTAACCTGAAGATATTCAGCTAGATATTGAGTCCTCTGTGTTAATTAGTACAGTAGCAGCTTGTCATGAATTAGCAAATTCTGATGTTCTCAAAGTGTTTGGGATATCCTGAGTCACAGCCAGGATGCCCAACAGCAAGAACTGCAGTCCAAAACATCTGGAAGGCATCAGGTTGCCTGTCTCTCTCTCACTAGCTAGAAACTATGAAAGAGGAAGAGAGGAAAAGGGTGAATCGGTATTGGTTATCCCCTCTGGTGTTTGCTATTCAGGCCTGGACGAATCCTGCTTGGAAAAACAAACGTTTCACAGAGTAACCTTTTCCGGATTGTTTAGAAAAGATGGTCACTTCCATATTAGGCTTTTAGTATAGAATTGCCATTACTTTATTCACTCGTGGCTAATGGGTATCCAAGAATATCAACATTGGACTGTTGTCATTTCCTCTGAGGCTCTTGGTCTCTTCCCACACTATGGAAATACACTATGTATTTTGGCAGAAAGAGGACAAGAAGAAGGGCAATTCAGTATTCACAGGCATTGGTCGTCCTTAGTGCGAGTTCACTGTCATTTGAAAACATCTGGGCTTGGGAATGAATACCAGGAGCGATCTGCATGTATCATAGGTCAGCCCATCTTTATACCTTGGCGTGCCCATGTTACACGACTGTTCCATGAGCTCCTCTGACTCCCAATAAGCTTCCAGGTGCAGTTCAAGATGTCGGATTCCATTTATAACCCCCTTTGTAGCGTGGGGCTGGCTCCTCATATTTCTCCGACTGTTTCTGCCCATCCGCTGGACTGAGCAGAAGGGGCATGCCCCGGGTCCTCTTTATTAAACAGCGTCATAGTACTCAGGAAACGTGCCTTCCGCGTCACAGCACCCGCCCTTTGGGATACCATGCCCCCAAGCTTTGCTTGGCCCCCAACCCTGTTGGCATTTTATAAATCCTTGAAGACCTGGATGCTCACTGTGTATGCGGTTTGGAGTTTGGGTAATCCCGTTGTTGTGATGTTTTAATTTCATGCAATTGTTATATGAGCTGGATTAGATTATCCTTGGGCATCAGTGTGTTACTATTGTATTATTATTGTTATTATTTGTGTTTTTCTGTTGCTGTGTGATTTTTTAAATCCTATATTTGCCACCCAGAGTTGCAGTTTGTGAGATGGGCAACTATATAGATCAATAAGATAAGAGATGAGATGAGATAAGATAACAACACCCTTTACTCCAGTCTTCGTGGTGGGTTCATTTTACCACCTTTAGATATAATTTTGTCCGTTCACCAGTGGAATGGACATGGTGGGTGAAATGGAGGTGGATATGCAGATTAATACAAAGTGGCGCCAAATCAATTTGGCATTTCGAAATCACTATTAAAATCAAGTTTATGTTCAACGGTTGCCAATGTAATAGGAATCATCAGTTAAGATGAAAATTAACTTATCTTAATTAGATCTTATCATGTATTCTACCAGTTATTCTATCTAATATGTTTTAGTTAGATAGAATTTGTTTTTGTTGTGGTTCAGTCATTAAGTCATGTCCGACTCTTCGTGACCCCATGAACCATATCGCGCCAGGCCTTCCTGTCCTTCACTGCCTCCCTGAGTTTGCTCAGTTTCATGCTCATTGCTTCAGTGATGCTATCCAGCCATCTCATCCTCTGCCGTCCTCTTCTCCTTTTGCCTTCCATCTTTCCCAGCATCACGGTCTTTTCCAAAGAGTCCTCTCTTCGCATTAGGTGACCAAAGTATCTGAGCTTGAGCTTCATGATCAATCCTTCCAATGAACAATCAGAGTTGATTTCCTTTAAGATTGACTGGTTTGACCTCCTAGCAGTCCAGGGGACTCTTAAGAGTCTTCTCCAGCACCACAGTTCAAAGGCATCAATTCTTCGGCGTTCAGCCTTCTTTATGGTCCAGCTCTCACAGCCATACATTACTACTGGAAAAACCATAGCTTTGACTATGCGGATCTTTGTCGGCAAGGTGACGTCTCTGCTTTTTAATATGCTATCTAGGTTTGCCATAGCTTTCCTCCCAAGGAGCAAGCATCTTTTAATTTCATGGCTGCAGTCTCCGTCTGCGGTGATCTTGGAGCCCAAATAAATGAAGTCTGTTACTGCTTCCATTTCTACCCCTTCTATTTGCCAGGGATTGATGGGTCCAGATGCCATGATCTTAGTTTTTTTAATGTTGAGTTTCAAGCCAGCGTTTGCACTCTCCTCTTTCACCCTCATCAAGAGGCTCTTTAGTTCTTCTTCACTTTCTGCCATTAGGGTGGTATCGTCTGCATATCTGAGGTTATTGATGTTTCTCCCTGCAATCTTAATTCTGGCTTGTGATTCTTCCAGCCTGGCATTTTTCATGATGTACTCTGCATATAGGTTAAATAAGCAGGGTGACAGTATACAGCCTTGTCGTACTCCTTTCCCTATTTTGAACCAATCGGTTGTTCCATGACCGGTTCTAACTGCTGCTTCTTGGCCCGCATACAGATTTCTCAGGAGACAGGTAAGGTGCTTTGGTATCCCCATCTCTTTAAGAATTTGCCACAGTTTGTTGTGATAACAAACTGTGGCAAATAAATAAATACACAATAAAAGGCTTTTGCATAGTCAATGACACTCCTGGCTAGGTCCATTTAATATGTCAGAAAAGGTTGATTCTTCACCCACAAGAGCAGGATGTGATCCTGCTTTTCCAGTGTTAGCAAAAGAAAAAAGAAGGAAGCCAGTGTTTCCATCACTGGAGAGCTGCCAATGATGCAAATGGAAGTCAGTGCCTTATTTGGGCTGGTATGAGCTGTAGACAGTCTTGAGTGTTTCCAAGGGAAAGGCTCTTCTCTTGCAAACTGTATGAAGATGTGCAGTTGAATTTCCCTTGGATATGGGATGCTCTGCTCCCCCCACTGACTATTTTCTGTCCACCCCATGGAATGATGGAGAAGAAAATGGACCGTGAAGTTCAACTGAGAAACATTTTCAGCCATTTTCCCCAAATCCATTTCTAAATTTGATCCCTTCCAAGGTAGGAAATTGGCGTATGCCAAGTCAAATTGCTGGTTCAGCAAGCATAGTGTTGTTTGGATTGGCAGGCAATGAATATCCCAAATTTCAGGCTAGAGTCTTTCCAACCTTTCTGGAAGATGCCAGGGGTTGACCTTGGGATCTTCAGAAGGACAAGAAGATGTTCCATCATGGACAGCTCTTCCTACAAATGAAATGAGGATGGATTGTATTTTCATGGCAAAGCACGAAAGTGAAGTGAGGGAGATGCTGCGTCTGGCTGGCTAGTATTTGGCATGCTGGACTAAATGGACCTGGAGCTGATGAAGCAGGAGTTTTATTTATTTGGTTCATTTCCTGGTTTACGAGCCAAATAAAGCCAGTGCCTCTGGGTTCCGCACAGATCTTGGGGAATTCTGAGCAACTAAACCAATGGGTAATTGCAGCTGAGTACTTTGTTGGAAATTGTGCTCACCTGGTCCAAAAGAGAGAGGGAGAGAGAGAAGTAGGCTGAGCATAGCAGAGAACAGCATAATGTTTGGAGCATCCCTTTGCTTTCTTGAAAATCGGTGCTATGTGATTTGTCATTCCTTGGCAGACCTTTTGTCAGAGTGTCCATGCAGCTGGTACACTTCTAGTACAATGGAGTCTAGTCATCACTTCAGGCCAAGCTGCAGATCTGTAGCTTAATCTTCCATAGCTGCATTCAAAATGACCTTGAATTCCTCTGAATTTCCTCAATCCAGAACACACCTACCTCTCACATACACCGTTTTCCACAGAGTGCTTATTTTGAGTTTTCCCTTTGGAGATAATGTTGATTAAGAAATTGAAGTTGCAGACATTAATTCTCCCAGTGTTGAATCATGCCACATGGTGGAATAATTGTGGAGAAACTAACTTATCAAATGCTTACAGCCCAAAGGCAAGTCACTTCCCTCAAATCTGAAGCCAGCCTTATCCAGTGAAAAATCTAGCTGTTATATATCTCATACCAAAACCAGGACCTGGACACCCCTCTCCTTATTCTGATCATTAGGAGTACAAAAACTCAGTTGCAGTATTGCCTGCAGGTGTATCAGACATGCAGTGAAGAGGGCCACGTTAGCTAGGTCGTCTTGAGTCGGGCCTAACCTATGATGGAACGTATTGAATGTGATGGGGGAAATTACAGAAAAGAGAGTTGAGTCCTGAGAAAGAGGAAGCCATGAGAAAGAAATTCAAAATTACATTGCCCTGATTTTGTTAGGTAGAAGTAGAGGTAGAGAGAGATTCTGACAGACTTCCAAGATTCTGTTATAATGCTCTAACGGCAAGAAAGAGAATTTTTGAAATCCCAGTTGTTCCTGTTTCTTGACTCCGCTTCCCTTGACAGGTAACTCAACCGCTTAGGATTGCCTGGACAAAAGCTGTCTCCCGGTTGACACTCTACCGGTCTATGAATAACATTCATTTGATATTCTGCCAATCCATTGTATTGTCTTCCTCTTTTCCCAGTGCTCTCAACTTTGCCAAGCATGGTAGTGTTTTCTGGGTCATAATCCGTTCTGTTATATGCCCAAGGTATATTGGTTTCTGGTTGCTGAGTTACTCCCTTGCTTATCTGGCACGGGACTGACCGGTTCCTCTTGCAGTCCATGGTACCCTTGGTAACTGGCTCCAAATCCATAGCACTTTTTTCTAGCTCTCTTCAATATCCAGTTTTATGGCCATAGATAGCACTGGAAATGGCATTCATTATTCTGCAATCAACTGTCATAGAAACAACTCATCCTTTGTGATCTTCTCTACGTTTGTCACTTCTTTCCTCCCTAGATTTAATCATCTCTTTATTTCTCCAATTTGCTGTTGGAGAAAATATATATGTTTATATATTTTTGAATCCATGAGAAAAAAATCTATCTACTACCTTCAAGCCTGCAATGTCAGCTAAAATTCCCTAACAGTGCTGTTTTACGTGCCAGACTAACATTAACCAAGATTTTTAATTTTCTGTTTTTTTTTGGAATGAGTTTTTCTAAGTTTCCTTTATTTTCAGTCAACATTTGTGTTTCCACATCCAATTTTGATTCCAACTGTCATCTGTTCCAATGCTGATGTTATTATACTATATTTGCCATATAAATTAAAGATGTATGGAAAGAATACACATCACTGGCTCAGCGATCCACTCTGTTTTCCCCAAACCCAGTTCTTGCAGTAGCTTCTTGTTCAATGTAAAGTTATATTAGAAGAATAATCAGATGCTCGGCCACACCCATCAGCTTTAACATAGTCCACATTCTAGCATGCTCCACGTAGTCAAAGGCAATTATTGTAGTCAATAAAGCAAAGTATAACAAAGGGTTAAGCTCCTTCTTAAATTCTATTGGTCTCTTCATTGTGCGTTTTACGTTAGCTATCTCAACTCGTGTCTCTGCCTTTGCTGAAAGCTTTGCTTTATTTAGCATAGCTTCGCATAGCATGCGAAGAAGGGAAAAAGAGCTGGAAGCGGCCTTTTTTCCCCTTCTTTGCAGCACTCCCTCTCATCCCTGGGGGCTGGCTAAAAAAGCTCTGTGCTGAAAGTCCACGTTGTGTTCTTGACAATAACATAAGACTGATTTGCCACCGCCTTCTCCTGGACTTGAAGGTCTGAAGTTCCTACTCCCAGGTCGCTTGGCTTTCCTCACACCTCCATCTGCCCCACTCCCACAGAGACTTACTCTTATCTTCGCCCCTCCCCCCGTCCTGTCCAGCAACCGTCACCCTACCAGGAGTCGCCCCTTCCACTAACACCACGCACTGAAGTGACTGAGGCCTCCCGCCACAACCAGCTGACAAATCTCATGAGAACGGCCCTATCACGCAACCATGTGGAATACAAATATACAAACGAAGATGCCTCGAAAAAAAAGAAAAAAAAAAAAAAGGAAAACCACATGGGATGGATGCAAAGCTTGTCAAAAACCAGCCAGATTAAAAGATTATTAACTGAAATACACAAAATGCTGGTTGATCTTATAGCTGCTCTCCATGAAAAGAAATGGGTGAAAGGTTTTGCTTTTTAGATTTGTTTTTGTTCATTTTTGTTCATTTTTTACCTAAAATATTTGTGGTACTTTTTTTTTCCTCAGAAAGTCCTTTCCAGCAGCATCCATGGAGAGATGTCAAACTCTGCAAAGTGACAGGCGTGGTGTCACAATGTGTGGACAGGCTTCGATTGCACCACTAGGCCTGCCATCGTGCAGATTTTGACCCCACCGCACGCTTGCAACTCTCCACAGGCCGTTCCTTCTCCCTATTTGCCTGTATGCAGTTCACACAAGAGAAGAGAGTTTATTTATTCACTTGTGATAAACTGAAAAAAAATCTGTCCTAAAAAACCAGACATACTGTATGTAGAGCCAATGCAGGCTGGGGGTATTTTTTTAACCTCTTGTTAAGTAAAGTTTAATTAACAGGTAGACTTTCAAGCTTGTTTCAGCAAGTGTAATTTTATATTGCTTTCTTTTAAGCATGGGATTGGAATTTATATCCGGTTAATATAGAAGAGCTACGTGGGGTTCTTATTGAAATAGGTTGAAATTGGCTCAGGAGATCTATTAGGTAGTAAAATGTATAAAGGTACATTGAATGTATGTTGGAAATGTGAAGAACATGAAGGAACATTTCACTATCTTTGGTGGAATGCTATCTTTGTAGAAATGCTAAAAAAATTGGATTGAAATTCATATCTGTGTACAGAAGATTCTGAAGATCAATATACAGTCAAAACCAGAGACTTTCCTTTAGGTTTGATGGACAGTCAGTTGGAAAAAAGTCATGGAACTTTATTTTTAGGTATGATACCAGCAGCAAGGCTTTTATATGCAGAGAGATGGAAAGACAAGATATTACCTATGGTGGAAGTGTGAGTAAAATATATCTTTGGGTGAATCTTTGGGTAAAAGAAGCAAGTTTTTAGAGGCCTCAGATGAATGGGATTGCCTTAATAAAATTAAAACATATTGGAATGTGCAGCATCTTTGAATCTGGTGTGAACTAGGCTGGTTGTAAACTCATTATCACAAACATCCCCATAGCAACATAACGGAGGATGCCTTCTTCCTGGCAGTTGGCACCTTGGACCAATTTGTTTCTTCCTCTCTGATATGCAGTGGGGATCTGTGGTCTTTACTAGGTTCTTCATATATACACTGTAAATGTCATTACAGCTAGTTATTTATTTATATGAGGCATGGTGTAGGAGAGGATTGCAAAATGATGGGGTATCACTGATAACCAACTCCTGTCTCACAAAGAGTATTCATATATCTAAACAATGTTAAGAATCCAGTAGAATACAATAGTTCCTACCTACAAGCTTTGGGATAAACTGTATTGTATTAAAATACTTGCCAGATTTCTATTTAATGCATTGGGATGAATGCTAAGGATGTTGCAGAACTGAAGCAGTTTTTTGTTATGAAGTGTGAATTCTCTAATTTGAGCATTAAGACCGACTGATTGTAACCTGAAGATATTCAGCTAGATATTGAGTCCTCTGTGTTAATTAGTACAGTAGCAGCTTGTCATGAATTAGCAAATTCTGATGTTCTCAAAGTGTTTGGGATATCCTGAGTCACAGCCAGGATGCCCAACAGCAAGAACTGCAGTCCAAAACATCTGGAAGGCATCAGGTTGCCTGTCTCTCTCTCACTAGCTAGAAACTATGAAAGAGGAAGAGAGGAAAAGGGTGAATCGGTATTGGTTATCCCCTCTGGTGTTTGCTATTCAGGCCTGGACGAATCCTGCTTGGAAAAACAAACGTTTCACAGAGTAACCTTTTCCGGATTGTTTAGAAAAGATGGTCACTTCCATATTAGGCTTTTAGTATAGAATTGCCATTACTTTATTCACTCGTGGCTAATGGGTATCCAAGAATATCAACATTGGACTGTTGTCATTTCCTCTGGGGCTCTTGGTCTCTTCCCACACTATGGAAATACACTATGTATTTTGGCAGAAAGAGGACAAGAAGAAGGGCAATTCAGTATTCACAGGCATTGGTCGTCCTTAGTGCGAGTTCACTGTCATTTGAAAACATCTGGGCTTGGGAATGAATACCAGGAGCGATCTGCATGTATCATAGGTCAGCCCATCTTTATACCTTGGCGTGCCCATGTTACACGACTGTTCCATGAGCTCCTCTGACTCCCAATAAGCTTCCAGGTGCAGTTCAAGATGTCGGATTCCATTTATAACCCCCTTTGTAGCGTGGGGCTGGCTCCTCATATTTCTCCGACTGTTTCTGCCCATCCGCTGGACTGAGCAGAAGGGGCATGCCCCGGGTCCTCTTTATTAAACAGCGTCATAGTACTCAGGAAACGTGCCTTCCGCGTCACAGCACCCGCCCTTTGGGATACCATGCCCCCAAGCTTTGCTTGGCCCCCAACCCTGTTGGCATTTTATAAATCCTTGAAGACCTGGATGCTCACTGTGTATGCGGTTTGGAGTTTGGGTAATCCCGTTGTTGTGATGTTTTAATTTCATGCAATTGTTATATGAGCTGGATTAGATTATCCTTGGGCATCAGTGTGTTACTATTGTATTATTATTGTTATTATTTGTGTTTTTCTGTTGCTGTGTGATTTTTTAAATCCTATATTTGCCACCCAGAGTTGCAGTTTGTGAGATGGGCAACTATATAGATCAATAAGATAAGAGATGAGATGAGATAAGATAACAACACCCTTTACTCCAGTCTTCGTGGTGGGTTCATTTTACCACCTTTAGATATAATTTTGTCCGTTCACCAGTGGAATGGACATGGTGGGTGAAATGGAGGTGGATATGCAGATTAATACAAAGTGGCGCCAAATCAATTTGGCATTTCGAAATCACTATTAAAATCAAGTTTATGTTCAACGGTTGCCAATGTAATAGGAATCATCAGTTAAGATGAAAATTAACTTATCTTAATTAGATCTTATCATGTATTCTACCAGTTATTCTATCTAATATGTTTTAGTTAGATAGAATTTGTTTTTGTTGTGGTTCAGTCATTAAGTCATGTCCGACTCTTCGTGACCCCATGAACCATATCGCGCCAGGCCTTCCTGTCCTTCACTGCCTCCCTGAGTTTGCTCAGTTTCATGCTCATTGCTTCAGTGATGCTATCCAGCCATCTCATCCTCTGCCGTCCTCTTCTCCTTTTGCCTTCCATCTTTCCCAGCATCACGGTCTTTTCCAAAGAGTCCTCTCTTCGCATTAGGTGACCAAAGTATCTGAGCTTGAGCTTCATGATCAATCCTTCCAATGAACAATCAGAGTTGATTTCCTTTAAGATTGACTGGTTTGACCTCCTAGCAGTCCAGGGGACTCTTAAGAGTCTTCTCCAGCACCACAGTTCAAAGGCATCAATTCTTCGGCGTTCAGCCTTCTTTATGGTCCAGCTCTCACAGCTATACATTACTACTGGAAAAACCATAGCTTTGACTATGCGGATCTTTGTCGGCAAGGTGACGTCTCTGCTTTTTAATATGCTATCTAGGTTTGCCATAGCTTTCCTCCCAAGGAGCAAGCATCTTTTAATTTCATGGCTGCAGTCTCCGTCTGCGGTGATCTTGGAGCCCAAATAAATGAAGTCTGTTACTGCTTCCATTTCTACCCCTTCTATTTGCCAGGGATTGATGGGTCCAGATGCCATGATCTTAGTTTTTTTAATGTTGAGTTTCAAGCCAGCGTTTGCACTCTCCTCTTTCACCCTCATCAAGAGGCTCTTTAGTTCTTCTTCACTTTCTGCCATTAGGGTGGTATCGTCTGCATATCTGAGGTTATTGATGTTTCTCCCTGCAATCTTAATTCTGGCTTGTGATTCTTCCAGCCTGGCATTTTTCATGATGTACTCTGCATATAGGTTAAATAAGCAGGGTGACAGTATACAGCCTTGTCGTACTCCTTTCCCTATTTTGAACCAATCGGTTGTTCCATGACCGGTTCTAACTGCTGCTTCTTGGCCCGCATACAGATTTCTCAGGAGACAGGTAAGGTGCTTTGGTATCCCCATCTCTTTAAGAATTTGCCACAGTTTGTTGTGATAACAAACTGTGGCAAATAAATAAATACACAATAAAAGGCTTTTGCATAGTCAATGACACTCCTGGCTAGGTCCATTTAATATGTCAGAAAAGGTTGATTCTTCACCCACAAGAGCAGGATGTGATCCTGCTTTTCCAGTGTTAGCAAAAGAAAAAAGAAGGAAGCCAGTGTTTCCATCACTGGAGAGCTGCCAATGATGCAAATGGAAGTCAGTGCCTTATTTGGGCTGGTATGAGCTGTAGACAGTCTTGAGTGTTTCCAAGGGAAAGGCTCTTCTCTTGCAAACTGTATGAAGATGTGCAGTTGAATTTCCCTTGGATATGGGATGCTCTGCTCCCCCCACTGACTATTTTCTGTCCACCCCATGGAATGATGGAGAAGAAAATGGACCGTGAAGTTCAACTGAGAAACATTTTCAGCCATTTTCCCCAAATCCATTTCTAAATTTGATCCCTTCCAAGGTAGGAAATTGGCGTATGCCAAGTCAAATTGCTGGTTCAGCAAGCATAGTGTTGTTTGGATTGGCAGGCAATGAATATCCCAAATTTCAGGCTAGAGTCTTTCCAACCTTTCTGGAAGATGCCAGGGGTTGACCTTGGGATCTTCAGAAGGACAAGAAGATGTTCCATCATGGACAGCTCTTCCTACAAATGAAATGAGGATGGATTGTATTTTCATGGCAAAGCACGAAAGTGAAGTGAGGGAGATGCTGCGTCTGGCTGGCTAGTATTTGGCATGCTGGACTAAATGGACCTGGAGCTGATGAAGCAGGAGTTTTATTTATTTGGTTCATTTCCTGGTTTACGAGCCAAATAAAGCCAGTGCCTCTGGGTTCCGCACAGATCTTGGGGAATTCTGAGCAACTAAACCAATGGGTAATTGCAGCTGAGTACTTTGTTGGAAATTGTGCTCACCTGGTCCAAAAGAGAGAGGGAGAGAGAGAAGTAGGCTGAGCATAGCAGAGAACAGCATAATGTTTGGAGCATCCCTTTGCTTTCTTGAAAATCGGTGCTATGTGATTTGTCATTCCTTGGCAGACCTTTTGTCAGAGTGTCCATGCAGCTGGTACACTTCTAGTACAATGGAGTCTAGTCATCACTTCAGGCCAAGCTGCAGATCTGTAGCTTAATCTTCCATAGCTGCATTCAAAATGACCTTGAATTCCTCTGAATTTCCTCAATCCAGAACACACCTACCTCTCACATACACCGTTTTCCACAGAGTGCTTATTTTGAGTTTTCCCTTTGGAGATAATGTTGATTAAGAAATTGAAGTTGCAGACATTAATTCTCCCAGTGTTGAATCATGCCACATGGTGGAATAATTGTGGAGAAACTAACTTATCAAATGCTTACAGCCCAAAGGCAAGTCACTTCCCTCAAATCTGAAGCCAGCCTTATCCAGTGAAAAATCTAGCTGTTATATATCTCATACCAAAACCAGGACCTGGACACCCCTCTCCTTATTCTGATCATTAGGAGTACAAAAACTCAGTTGCAGTATTGCCTGCAGGTGTATCAGACATGCAGTGAAGAGGGCCACGTTAGCTAGGTCGTCTTGAGTCGGGCCTAACCTATGATGGAACGTATTGAATGTGATGGGGGAAATTACAGAAAAGAGAGTTGAGTCCTGAGAAAGAGGAAGCCATGAGAAAGAAATTCAAAATTACATTGCCCTGATTTTGTTAGGTAGAAGTAGAGGTAGAGAGAGATTCTGACAGACTTCCAAGATTCTGTTATAATGCTCTAACGGCAAGAAAGAGAATTTTTGAAATCCCAGTTGTTCCTGTTTCTTGACTCCGCTTCCCTTGACAGGTAACTCAACCGCTTAGGATTGCCTGGACAAAAGCTGTCTCCCGGTTGACACTCTACCGGTCTATGAATAACATTCATTTGATATTCTGCCAATCCATTGTATTGTCTTCCTCTTTTCCCAGTGCTCTCAACTTTGCCAAGCATGGTAGTGTTTTCTGGGTCATAATCCGTTCTGTTATATGCCCAAGGTATATTGGTTTCTGGTTGCTGAGTTACTCCCTTGCTTATCTGGCACGGGACTGACCGGTTCCTCTTGCAGTCCATGGTACCCTTGGTAACTGGCTCCAAATCCATAGCACTTTTTTCTAGCTCTCTTCAATATCCAGTTTTATGGCCATAGATAGCACTGGAAATGGCATTCATTATTCTGCAATCAACTGTCATAGAAACAACTCATCCTTTGTGATCTTCTCTACGTTTGTCACTTCTTTCCTCCCTAGATTTAATCATCTCTTTATTTCTCCAATTTGCTGTTGGAGAAAATATATATGTTTATATATTTTTGAATCCATGAGAAAAAAATCTATCTACTACCTTCAAGCCTGCAATGTCAGCTAAAATTCCCTAACAGTGCTGTTTTACGTGCCAGACTAACATTAACCAAGATTTTTAATTTTCTGTTTTTTTTTGGAATGAGTTTTTCTAAGTTTCCTTTATTTTCAGTCAACATTTGTGTTTCCACATCCAATTTTGATTCCAACTGTCATCTGTTCCAATGCTGATGTTATTATACTATATTTGCCATATAAATTAAAGATGTATGGAAAGAATACACATCACTGGCTCAGCGATCCACTCTGTTTTCCCCAAACCCAGTTCTTGCAGTAGCTTCTTGTTCAATGTAAAGTTATATTAGAAGAATAATCAGATGCTCGGCCACACCCATCAGCTTTAACATAGTCCACATTCTAGCATGCTCCACGTAGTCAAAGGCAATTATTGTAGTCAATAAAGCAAAGTATAACAAAGGGTTAAGCTCCTTCTTAAATTCTATTGGTCTCTTCATTGTGCGTTTTACGTTAGCTATCTCAACTCGTGTCTCTGCCTTTGCTGAAAGCTTTGCTTTATTTAGCATAGCTTCGCATAGCATGCGAAGAAGGGAAAAAGAGCTGGAAGCGGCCTTTTTTCCCCTTCTTTGCAGCACTCCCTCTCATCCCTGGGGGCTGGCTAAAAAAGCTCTGTGCTGAAAGTCCACGTTGTGTTCTTGACAATAACATAAGACTGATTTGCCACCGCCTTCTCCTGGACTTGAAGGTCTGAAGTTCCTACTCCCAGGTCGCTTGGCTTTCCTCACACCTCCATCTGCCCCACTCCCACAGAGACTTACTCTTATCTTCGCCCCTCCCCCCGTCCTGTCCAGCAACCGTCACCCTACCAGGAGTCGCCCCTTCCACTAACACCACGCACTGAAGTGACTGAGGCCTCCCGCCACAACCAGCTGACAAATCTCATGAGAACGGCCCTATCACGCAACCATGTGGAATACAAATATACAAACGAAGATGCCTCGAAAAAAAAGAAAAAAAAAAAAAAGGAAAACCACATGGGATGGATGCAAAGCTTGTCAAAAACCAGCCAGATTAAAAGATTATTAACTGAAATACACAAAATGCTGGTTGATCTTATAGCTGCTCTCCATGAAAAGAAATGGGTGAAAGGTTTTGCTTTTTAGATTTGTTTTTGTTCATTTTTGTTCATTTTTTACCTAAAATATTTGTGGTACTTTTTTTTTCCTCAGAAAGTCCTTTCCAGCAGCATCCATGGAGAGATGTCAAACTCTGCAAAGTGACAGGCGTGGTGTCACAATGTGTGGACAGGCTTCGATTGCACCACTAGGCCTGCCATCGTGCAGATTTTGACCCCACCGCACGCTTGCAACTCTCCACAGGCCGTTCCTTCTCCCTATTTGCCTGTATGCAGTTCACACAAGAGAAGAGAGTTTATTTATTCACTTGTGATAAACTGAAAAAAAATCTGTCCTAAAAAACCAGACATACTGTATGTAGAGCCAATGCAGGCTGGGGGTATTTTTTTAACCTCTTGTTAAGTAAAGTTTAATTAACAGGTAGACTTTCAAGCTTGTTTCAGCAAGTGTAATTTTATATTGCTTTCTTTTAAGCATGGGATTGGAATTTATATCCGGTTAATATAGAAGAGCTACGTGGGGTTCTTATTGAAATAGGTTGAAATTGGCTCAGGAGATCTATTAGGTAGTAAAATGTATAAAGGTACATTGAATGTATGTTGGAAATGTGAAGAACATGAAGGAACATTTCACTATCTTTGGAGGAATGCTATCTTTGTAGAAATGCTAAAAAAATTGGATTGAAATTCATATCTGTGTACAGAAGATTCTGAAGATCAATATACAGTCAAAACCAGAGACTTTCCTTTAGGTTTGATGGACAGTCAGTTGGAAAAAAGTCATGGAACTTTATTTTTAGGTATGATACCAGCAGCAAGGCTTTTATATGCAGAGAGATGGAAAGACAAGATATTACCTATGGTGGAAGTGTGAGTAAAATATATCTTTGGGTGAATCTTTGGGTAAAAGAAGCAAGTTTTTAGAGGCCTCAGATGAATGGGATTGCCTTAATAAAATTAAAACATATTGGAATGTGCAGCATCTTTGAATCTGGTGTGAACTAGGCTGGTTGTAAACTCATTATCACAAACATCCCCATAGCAACATAACGGAGGATGCCTTCTTCCTGGCAGTTGGCACCTTGGACCAATTTGTTTCTTCCTCTCTGATATGCAGTGGGGATCTGTGGTCTTTACTAGGTTCTTCATATATACACTGTAAATGTCATTACAGCTAGTTATTTATTTATATGAGGCATGGTGTAGGAGAGGATTGCAAAATGATGGGGTATCACTGATAACCAACTCCTGTCTCACAAAGAGTATTCATATATCTAAACAATGTTAAGAATCCAGTAGAATACAATAGTTCCTACCTACAAGCTTTGGGATAAACTGTATTGTATTAAAATACTTGCCAGATTTCTATTTAATGCATTGGGATGAATGCTAAGGATGTTGCAGAACTGAAGCAGTTTTTTGTTATGAAGTGTGAATTCTCTAATTTGAGCATTAAGACCGACTGATTGTAACCTGAAGATATTCAGCTAGATATTGAGTCCTCTGTGTTAATTAGTACAGTAGCAGCTTGTCATGAATTAGCAAATTCTGATGTTCTCAAAGTGTTTGGGATATCCTGAGTCACAGCCAGGATGCCCAACAGCAAGAACTGCAGTCCAAAACATCTGGAAGGCATCAGGTTGCCTGTCTCTCTCTCACTAGCTAGAAACTATGAAAGAGGAAGCTTTGATTATGCGGATCTTTGTCGGCCAGTAGATAGAATTAGACCCAGCTAACTAAGAAGCTCTATCTTTATTGCAACAAATCAGACAAGATCTAATGTTTTGAAACTTTATGTTAGGAGAAATCCAAACCTTGGATGTTGTGCAAGTCGGTGTTTGTTGTTGTTGTTTAGTCGTTAAGTCGTGTCCGACTCTTCGTGACCCCATGAACCATATTGTGCCAGGCCTTCCTATCTTTCACTGCCTCCCTGAGTTTGCTCAATTTCATGCTCATTGCTTCAGTGATGCTATCCAGCCATCTCATCCTCTGCCGTCCTCTTCTCCTTTTGCCTTCCATCTTTCCCAGCATCAGGGTCTTTTCCAAAGAGTCCTCTCTTCGCATTAGGTGACCAAAGTATCTGAGCTTGAGCTTCATGATCAATCCTTCCAATGAACAATCAGAGTTGATTTCCTTTAAGATTGACTGGTTTGACCTCCTAGCAGTCCAGGGGACTCTTAAGAGTCTTCTCCAGCACCACAGTTCAAAGGCATCAATTCTTCGGCGTTCAGCCTTCTTTATGGTCCAGCTCTCACAGCCATACATTACTACTGGAAAAACCATAGCTTTGACTATGCGGATCTTTGTCGGCAAGGTGACGTCTCTGCTTTTTAATATGCTATCTAGGTTTGCCATAGCTTTCCTCCCAAGGAGCAAGCATCTTTTAATTTCATGGCTGCAGTCTCCGTCTGCGGTGATCTTGGAGCCCAAATAAATGAAGTCTGTTACTGCTTCCATTTCTACCCCTTCTATTTGCCAGGGATTGATGGGTCCAGATGCCATGATCTTAGTTTTTTTAATGTTGAGTTTCAAGCCAGCTTTCGCACTCTCCTCTTTCACCCTCATCAAGAGGCTCTTTAGTTCTTCTTCACTTTCTGCCATTAGGGTGGTATCATCTGCATATCTGAGGTTATTGATGTTTCTCCCTGCAATCTTAATTCTGGCTTGTGATTCTTCCAGCCTGGCATTTCTCATGATGTACTCTGCATATAGGTTAAATAAGCAGGGTGACAGTATACAGCCTTGTCGTACTCCTTTCCCTATTTTGAACCAATCGGTTGTTCCATGACCGGTTCTAACTGTTGCTTCTTGGCCCGCATACAGATTTCTCAGGAGACAGGTAAGGTGGTCTGGTATCCCCAACTCTTTAAGAATTTGCCACAGTTTGTTGTGATCCACACAATCAAAGGCTTTTGCACAGTCAATGAAGCAGAAGTAGATGCTTTTCTGGAACTCTCGTGCTTTCTCCATGATCCAGCAAATGTTGGCAATTTGATCTCTAGTTCCTCTGCCTCTTCGAAACCCAGCTTGTACATCCGGTAGTTCTCGGTTCACGTACTGCTGAAGCCTAGCTTGTAGGATTTTGAGCATAACCTTGCTAGCATGTGAAATGAGTGCAATTGTGCGATAGTTTGAGCATTCTTTGGCATTGCCCTTCTTTGGAATTGGAACGTAAACTGACCTTTTCCAATCCCGTGGCCACTGTTGCGTTTTCCAAACTTGCTGGCATATTGAGTGCAGCACTTTAACAGCATCGTCTTTTAGTATTTTAAATAACTCAGCTGGAATACTGTCATCTCCACTAGCTTTGTTGTTAGCAATGCTTCCTAAGGCCCACTTGACTTCACTCTCTAGGATGTCTGGCTCAGGGTCAGTGACCACACCAGCATGGACATCAGGGACATTAAGATCTTTCTTGTATAGTTCTTCTGTGTATTCTTGCCACCTCTTCTTAATCTCTTCTGCTTCTTTTAGGTCCCTGCCTTTTTTGTCCTTTATCATGCCCATCTTTGCCCTAAACGTTCCTTTGATATCTCCAATTTTCTTGAAGAGATCTCTAGTCTTCCCCATTCTATTGTTTTCTTCCATTTCTTTGCATTGTTCATTTAAGAAGGCCTTCTTATCTCTCCTTGCTATTCTCTGGAAATCTGCATTCAGTTGCTTATATCTTTCCCTTTCACCCTTGCTTTTCGCATTCCTTCTTTCCACAGCTATTTGTAAAGCCTCATCAGACAGCCATTTTGCTTTCTTGCATTTCTTTTTCTTTGGGATGGTTTTAGTTGCTGCCTCTTGTACAATGTTACAGACCTCCGTCCATAGTTCTTCAGGCACTCTGTCTACCAAATCTAATCCTCTAAATCTATTCATCACCTTCACTGTGTACTCACATGGAATATGATCTAAGTCATACCTGAGTGGTCTAGTGGTTTTCCCTACATTCTTCAATTTAAGCCTAAATTTTGCAGTAAGAAGCTCATGATCTGAGCCACAGTCAGCTCCTGGTCTTGTTTTTGCCGTCTGTATAGAGCTTCTCCATCTCTGGCTGCAAAGTATGTAATCAATCTGGTTTCGGTATTGACCATCTGGTGATGTCCATGTGTAGAGTCGTCTCTTGTGTTGTTGGAAAAGAGTGTTTGCTATGACTAGCTTGTTCTCTTGACAGAACTCTATTAGCCTTTGCCCTGCTTCATTTTGTACTCCAAGGCCAAACTTGCCTGTTATTCCGATTACTCCTTGACTTCCTACTTTAGCATTCCAATCCCCTATGATGAAAAGGACATCTTTTTTTGGTGCTAGTTCTAGAAGGTCTTGTAGGTCTTCATAGAACCGGTCAACTTCAGCTTCTTCGGCATCAGTGGTTGGGGCATAGACTTGGATTACCGTGATGTTGAATGGTTTTCCTTGGATACGCACTGAGATCATTCTGTCGTTTTTGAGGTTGTACCCCATTACTGCCTTTCCCACTCTCTTATTGACTATGAGTGCAACTCCATTTCTTCTAAGGGTTTCTTGCCCACAGTAGTAGATATAGTGGTCACCTGAATTAAATTCACCCATTCCCATCCATTTCAATTAGATGATTCCCAAGATGTCGACGTTCAATCTTGTCATCTCATGTTTGACCACATCCAGCTTGCCTTGGTTCATGGATCTTACATTCCATGTACCTATACAATATTGTTCTTTACAGCATCGGACCTTCTTTTCGCTTCCAGATACATCCACAGCTGAACATCCTTTCGGCTTTGGCCCAGCCGCTTCACTCTTTCTGGAGCTACTTGGAATTGCCCTCCGCTCTTCCCCAGTAGCATATTGGACACCTTCCGACCTGAGGGGCTCATCTTCCGGCGTCATATCTTTTAGCCTTTTAACATTGTCCATGGGGTTTTCTTGGCAAGGATACTGGAGTGGGTTGCCATTTCCTTCTCCAGTGGACCACATTTTGTCAGAACTCTCTGTCATGACCTGTCCGTCTTGGGTGGCCCTGCACGGTATAGCTCATGGCTTCACAGAGTTACACAAGCCCCTTCGCCACGACAAGGCAGTGATCCATGAAGGGGGTAAGTCGGTGTACAGAATAATAATCCATAAATGGATTCTATGTTAAGTCAAACTCTGTATCTGACTCGTTTTTCAGATATCAATTATTTCTTAGAACAATGCATATTTCCACAGTTTCGTCTGCCATTCTTCCAAAGAAAAGATTACATGTAAACTCTGCTGCTTCTTTCAAGATATTGAAACCAATGAGGTGGTTTTGATCATTCTGAGGAAAGAGTCTTGAAAGATTTCATCTTTGTTTTATTGAGAAATAAGCCTTGCAGTCTATATTAACCATATTTCCACTGATCAGGTTTTTTGCTACATTCACCTTCATAAAAATAAAAATTTAATGGTTAAGACATTGTAATTCTGCATGTAGCCTACATCACAACAATACCATTTGAGTTGCCTAATAGTCTGTTCTGTGGCAGAAACTCATGATGCTGCCATTTACAGATAGCCTTGGATAGTAATGTCATATAAATCAAATACCTTGTTCCTGAATGACTCAAGAGGCAGATTCTTCTGGCTGCACGTGTAGCTGCACCACAGTAAAGACGCCAAAGGTTTTCCATTGTTACCTGTTCCCACCAGCACAGGATGCTCAATTAAGAACTCTGGTCAAAGAGATGAACTCTAAAATACTCTCATTATATCCTGAAGGATGACATCTTTGATTAATGTAATTATTGTCAGAGGTGCAAAGGGATAATAGTGGTGGTTTCCCTGTTTTTCTTGTCTTGCCCACATAGTTACAGAAGACCAGGTCAGCCTCCTCGTGCTCCATATGGATCATCCCCACCCCTGCAGTCATATCCTTTGCACTGAATATTCCCTTCTTAGACTTGTGGTTTTGCAGAGCCACGCCCATAGCACCTTCAGCGTCCAATCAACTGCAAGAGAGCTTTGGCTACCAACCAATCAGAATGCCTGAGATGAAGTGCTGAGAAAGCAACGCAACAAAAGCGTGCTGAGTAAGAAACAGTTCTCCAGAAATAAAGAAGGTGAAGAAGAGACTTACCAGTTGCACCCAGAACCAGCCAGGCAAAAAGAAGCAGAAGTACAGGCTGAGGAATACAACTACCGCAATGGAAAGAGGTACCAAAGAAGAATATAGGCTGGAAGCAAATCCCTTACTTTCCTCTTAGGGCTGAGATGGCAATCTGGTGTCTTATCGAGGTTTTGAATTTCCTCTCTCTTCATGCCTGGGCAGCGTGGCCAGTGGCAAGAGACAGGCTTTTCAGCCCAAAATATCTGGAAGATACCAGTTTGCCCCCCTCTGATATAGGAGAGCCTATTCCCAGCTCAGCCATGGGTCCAGGGAGTTAAGGGAGGGTTGATTGGATTCCCTTCTAAGATTTAACAGTTCCGATCTCAGGGAAGAAGCAGTGATGGCCCTCCATATGCTGCTGAACCATATTTCACAGAAACCGCAGCTGGCATAGCCAACAGTGAAGGATACTGGCAGCTGGTGGTCAGCGACATCTGGAGGTTCCTAGATTGTCTGCCCAGGGATAAGTGGCTCAGATAGAAAGGGACTGGATATAAAAAGAGTTTGGGGAGTGTGGTGTAGAAATCAATCAGAGAAACTCAATGGTAGTCCACTGTGCTCTGCTACTGGATACTCATCTGATGGGTCAAGTATGATCAAAGACCAGGAAGGATTGAAAAACTGCCAGGCTGAACACTTTTCCAACCTACTCAACAGACTGTCCATAGTTGATAACGATCTCTTACAGCAGGTTTCTTGAGCTGCCAGTCTTGGATGTCCTAGACATGCATCCCTCTACTGATGAGATCAAGAAAGCGATCTCGCAGATGAACTCAAATAAAGCAGCAGGGCAGGATGGCATTCCTGCTGAGATCTACAAAGTACTAGATCGAAATACCTTACAGGAACCCAAGACACCTTGGAAGACATTTGGTCCACAGAGGAGGTGCCTGATGACTTCTGCAATGCCCTCATAGTGGCTCTCCATAAAAATAAGGAAAGCAAATCAGACTGAAGAAACTACAGAGGTATCTCACTGCTGTCCATCGCAGGCAAGATCTTTGCCTGCATTCTCCTGAACAGACTTGTCACTGTCTCAGAAAGAACCTCCTTGAAGCCCAGTGTGACTTTTGGCCAGAATGGAGTACAGCAGATATGATATTTTCCATGAGATAAGTCAAGGAGAAGTCCATTGAGCAGAACAAGTGTCTTTACTCTGTCTTCATTGACCTGATAAAGGTATTTGGCACTGTAAACAGAGAGGCTCTCTGGATTGTCCTGAGACATAATGGGAGCCTGAGGAAATTTGTGAAGTTGATTCAGCTCCCCCATGATGGAATCACAGGACAGGTTCTTTACAATGGTGATACATCAACTGCATTTGCCATTTCCAATGGGGCAAAACAGGGTTGTGTACTAGCGGCATCACAGAACGACACCCACAGTTACTACAACAATGGGCTTCCAGTGCCCCCATTGTGCCAGACTGCACTTCCGTACTGGGACTGCAGAGCTCCCTCTGTGTCCACAGATGAACCGCACAGCAGCGTGTCTTCTTCGAACCCGAAGGAGTAGCACACAGATGTTACAATTCCCAGAATTATCTAATAGCATTTCAAACAGCAGGTGAATGTGTGTGTGTGTGTGTGTGTGTGAAATGATGGTGGATTCCATATAAATCATTCAGTGTTGAAAGTGCAACTGTAGAAACAAAACATAAATAAAATTGTGCTAGCCCAATGTTTTACAATGCCACTTTTCAGTTTTTACAGGTAGTAAATTTACAGGCAATTTCTTAAATCATTCAAAAATGTGATTCTGTCCATACATTAAAGCGACATTGTTGATTCTGCCATCTTATTTCACTGCCTACCTGGCTGGATCCCTTTGTGCTCAAAACTATTTGTGATAATTTAAAATACATGCTGTTTTTATTAATTGGCAGGGTATGCCCTGAAATGTGTCACAGCCCATGACCTGTTCTCTTCAGTATAGTATATAATACATAGACGTGAATCCATGGGCCTAGAATAATTAAGATCCTCCTGAAACTGAAGGAATGTAAAGATTTTTTCCCTTTTATTAGAAGAAGTAAACCTTAGTGGCTATAAGCAGAAAAGGTGTAGGCATTAATAGCAGGAAGATAGCACGTCTGATTATTTTCTTCTCTCTTCCTAGCTGGAGAGAGAATGCAAGTTCAGGAACTGGCTATGCAATTTGAAGACCAGCAAGGTACTACTTCGGTTCAGCAGAAACTCCAAGATGCTCCCCAGCAAAGCGGCTCTTCAGGACAATGTAGGAGAAGGCAAGAAAACAGACCGGCCCAGGAAAGCCCAAGTGAGAACACACAGAGTTCAGGGAAACCCGGTCCAAAATGCGACGAAATCCAGAAGATTTCCGGCGAATGCCACGATGGGCAGAGGTGAGAAACTGGCACAGAGCAAAACAGGTTAGGTGAGATCTCTCCAGATTACTAGACTGTATTTTCTGTTGAGCTCAGTTTGTGTGATGCTTTATTGGCAAAACAGAAGAATCAGAGTTCGGTGAGTATCCGGCATGAAAGTAAGCCACATATGGAGATGAATCTGGAGCAGATTCACCTGAAAGTCTTGGGGATTTAGTGGGGCTATCGCATGCTAAGCTGTAAAGATTGCTTAAAACTCTTGTGGCAGGGTTCACATAACATGTTATATCAAAACTAAAGAAACCACATTATGAACTAAGATGATGTGTGAATCCAGACAGTGCACTTAGAACTGTGCTCACAAGGGGTCAGGAAAGATGAAGAAAGACACATTTTCTACATAGAAAGTATGGTAGACTCTGACCTGGGATAATATAATCTCTTTTCTCCACATAAAAGCAGTTCTGTACTGTAATAACAACATAATAAGCAAACATTTTGCAGGTTCTGTGTTGCTTCTTTCCAGCACTGCTTCTCTGTTCTTGGAAACATTTCCATCCTCACTTTCTGCCTGTTGCCCAAAAGGCATAGAACCTTTTTGGGCAAATCAAAATCCTCAGGCTGGTTGAGAAAATGAGCAACAGATAAATTCTAAAAGCACCTTGCATTTAAAAAACTAATTGTAAGTGCCGCCTATATGAATTGTTCCTCCCCATGAATTACTTCTCCTGCTACAAAGCAACTGACTTCATCCCGAAGCTTGGGAAATGCAGGGTGACACCGGGGACATTAGCAAGCTTCAGGCATGTGGGTTGTAGCTGTTCGAAGGAAACATCTTGGCAGCTTGTCACTGCTCACCCAGATGACTTCAAAGATATTTTGTATTTCTTTGTGGCCAACATGAACAAACCAATGTGATTCAACAAGTCTAGGAACTCTTGTGGAAGCAATTATTTCAGTGTAGCAGTTGAATGGCATCAACCTGATCTGAGCCCAGTGGTATCTATGTACCTCAATCTGCTGGTCCTTTGCTAAAATACTCTGCTGCTTTCCTGCCATGCTTGTTTCTTCAACAGATGAGTACCTTTCTTCAAGCGCTTAGTAACCATATTGAGAAATCACAGTGTAAGGTTTTGGGGGAGGTTTTCCAGGAGAAATGTTATGGAGAACTTAAATTGGTTTATATGTCAGCAGTGGACTCACTGTTGCAGATCTAGCTTCCATTCAGAAAGGGATTTTATTTATTCATTTAAAAGATTTGAATGGCTGCCCATCTTAAACAACTCTGGACGGCTCACAGTAGCAATAAAACCAAGTAACTATAAAACATAACCAAAAACCGATAAAACATTAAAATAATCAGACAAAAACCCGGCACCTTAATCATCCCCTTAGGATGCCCCGCAGCAAGTTCAAATTACCGTAATTCCATTCTCTCTATTCTATTCTGTCCTATCCCAGTGCCTGGGTAAAAAGGCAGGTCTTGATGGCCTTCTGAAAGGCGAAAAGGGTGGGGGTCTGCCAGATGTCCAGGGGAGGGTGTTCCATCCTGTAGGGGCAGCCATGGAAAAGGATTGCTTCCGAGGCCCCACTAAGTGGCAGGATTTCAGGGATGGATCTGGAGGGTTCCTACCCTATCCAATCTGGTGGGATGGGCAAATATTCTTAGAGAGAGGCGGTCCCGCAAATAACCAGGTCCCGTGCCATGTAGGGCTTTAAAGGTGACAGCCAGCACCTTGAATTGCACCTGGAAGGAAACTGGAAGCCAGTGCAGCTCATTCAATAGAGGTGTAACATGGGCAAACCTTAAACCCCCACCACTGTATGAGCCGCTGCATTCTGGACAGTTGTAACTTCTGAGTGGTCTTCAAGGGCAGCCCCATGTAAAGCGCATTGCAGTAATCCAAACAGGAAATGACCAAGGCGGGAGTGGCCATGTATATAAATGAGCAGAAAGCATAAGTAGGCTGAACCTTTTCTTCCACGCTCAGCATCTCTTGGTAATTAGAGAAACAACAACTTGGAATTGGGTGAATTGAGAACCATAGTTCAATTATCCTATCTATTAGTGTGTCACATCAACACTGCCAAAGAGAAAATAAAACATACAAAACACTGAAATATCTTGTCAGAATAAGAAGTGTTTTGCAAAGAACTTGCTTAAAAAAGTGAGCAGTAGCAGATATTAAATTACAAATATGGATCAAGCATCCTTTTGTAGTCACAAAAAACCAAACCAAAACCCTTTTCTCCAGTATTTAAGGAATTCGGCTTGACAAGATTCTGAGCTATTCAGTAGTTCCCAATTTACTAGAGACCCCGCCCCCAAAAGCCTACGAATCCCCATACTCTTTGTTCTCTGGCCAGTGATCACTGCCAAGAGATACCTAACAGAAGGGCCGGGGGTGGACCAAATAAGGCAGAATAATTTCTGTGTGTGTGTATGTGTGTGTGTGTGTGGGGGAGTTATACGGACAGAACTGCAAGCCTTTGGCAAGAGAAGGTCATCCGTGCAATGCTCAGTGATGCACAATACAAAGGACTGTTCTGCACAATCCATGGCCTGGGTGGCAGTGCTGCAGCTGTCCAGTTGAGGGGGCTTGCATGGCTGATGCCTCTTTCAGCTTTCCTGGGTTGTGGCCCAGAGGAAGCTTGCACCTGTGCTTTCCTGCTCCTCTTCTAAAGTGGAGTTTTCCTCCAGCAAAAGCCCAGCCATGCAGTTATTATGCTGCAACTTAATTTGATCCAAACACATCTGTACCCTAATGGGACATTGGACAGAGCTGCTCCCTCCCTTCTGGTCATTGTGCGCTGCTCTTCATGGTCACTGCCATGCAGGACGCCTGCAGCTGAGGAGGGCAGGTGCCCATATAAAGGCTAAACCCTGCTCTGCTTGGCAGCATATTTCTGGCATTATGTACCTTTAATGAGCAGTGATCTAAAAGACTGTCTGATTGGTTCCCATTTGCACATGCAACCAGCGTGTCAACAGCCAGGGTGAGAGATAGCTCATCTCCCCCACCAATGAAATTCTGGGCCTTTTGCTTTGTTGGTATAATGGGTTCCCAGGGAACAATGAAACGGTGAAGTGGAAGGATGGTAAAACTACGTTGTTTTCACTAGTTCAGCAGTGGATGCGTGGGATGGGAGGATGCCAACTATAAGGGAGAGCCAAGAAAGGGAGGGGGGCTTATACAGAAGGTCTATTAATGAAAGCCATAAGTCCTTAAAGACCAACATTTGCTGTCTTGGCCTGACCCAGTGGGAACAGTGAAGGAGAAGGAAAATCCACCAAGCTGGGGCGATGGTAACTGTCTTCTCATAAAACATCTAGCAAGCAGTGCTGTACTGCCAGAAGTAGAGAACAGACTAAAGCCTGGCCACAATTTCTTAAGATGGCTTCATTGCCTGCTAGTTTCAGCATGAGAGACAAGTCACTTGAGGCTGCTGTATGGAACAGCCCACATTACAGGACAACCATAGAGAACTACTTGCCCTACATAGCTCAAAAGGCATCTGTGAGAGTCAGGACAAGAGGGGTTAAGAACTTACTCTCATCACCAGAGCAACGAGGAACAGATAAGAGGATGAGACTGAACCCTCCCTAAAGAATGCAAGGGAGGTTGGGAGGGTGACCCTGGAATTTGCTCTCACTCTGAGAAGATATCTGTAACGGGAGTAAAGCCATTAAACTTTGCTGGATTGAATCTGTACTGTCTCCTGGAGTTTCCTGGGCTAATCCTGACAGCACCTCAGCAAGTGCCTGGCTGAGTCTCTAGAACAGTGTTCCTCAACCTTGGCAACTTTAAGATGTATGAGATGGGTGAACTTCAACTCCCAGAATTCCCTAGCCAGCATGACTCCATATTGAGGCATGCTCAATCACTGCTAAAGCATGCTGGCTGGGGAATTCTGGGAGTTGAAGTCCACACATCTTACGGTTGCCAAGGCTGAGAAATATTGTTCTAGAAAGTGCCTGTTCAAGGGAAGGGTTCCTGAGATGGCAAGTCTTGTTCAAAACCAGTTGTAAACGTGGACAGAGCAGGTTGGGTTTTTGTTTTCATTCCGAGTGCATGTCTCCTTTAAAGACCGAGCAGCACCCAACACTTTCTGAATTTGCTCCTCCCTTACAGAATGTTCCAGATTTCAGGGTTCTAGCAAAAGGTGGGAGGGGCTGGCAGCCTTTCAGTATTAATGGGTCCATCAGTGTCAGCCAAAAGGTCAATGGGCAGAAATGTGAAGCTGTAGTTCAACATCATTTAGAGTGCTACAAATTTCCTCTCACTGCAGGCAAGAGTTTTCCCAGCCCCACAAAGTCCTTTTTCTGCTTCTCTGCCAGTCTTTCTTCAGAAACCTATGTCATTTTCCATGCTTGCTCTCTGAAGCAATATTAATTCATTTTCAGATGTATTCTAGTATAACTTTCATCGGTCCTATACAGAAAAAAATAGTAATATCCTACCAGAAAACAATCCCAGATAGTCCAATGAAGTCTGAGTATGCTCAGTAGATTCTGAAATTTATGTAATATAATTCATAAGTGCCAATTTTTTCATCATAAGAAAAACTCAAAATGGACTAAAAAAATTCATTACAATGACAGCAGTGAAGCAGAATACTGTGATTGAAGCATTGTGCACAATAATGATCTTGTTATGAGGATGGAAAAACTGGAAAACTCTGGGGATAATTAAGAACTAGAAAATGCTTAGTCATTTTAATTACAAGGATGAGGCTAAACACCAAGCTCCAGTAAACTGCTGTGTCACAGGCCAAATAGCATGAGCTTTTCTGTTTTAAATGACCCGGCTTTCCCACTTCCATACTGAGTCATGCTCAACAACTGCTAAAGTTTCCTTCTTACCTCCTGAGTAAGAAGGCAGAGGCAATATTTTTGTAATGTTCATACAACATAAATCCTCCTCTCCTGTTTGTCCCATTTTGCTCAGTACATTTCTTCTCCAGGCAACGTATTCATGGCAATGGTGACCAGGATCTGAGAGGCCAAGCTCATACTGAACATCTGAAATATGACAAGAAGGGATGAATTATTTGGTCAGCAGTAACATCATATAATAGAATCAGAGAATGTAAGGGTTGGAGGAGAAGATCTAGTTCAATCCAAGTGATTTAGATGTCAGGGTCGGTACCCCTAACACATGACAGCCCTTCAGATAGTTGAAGACAGCATGCCTTCCTGAGATCTTTTCTTCTTCAGGCTAAACATACTCAAACCTTCAACTGTTCTTCATTCTTTTGGCTCCTTATCAGCTTGGCTGCTCTTCTCTGGAACATTCCAGATTGTCAATGTCCTTCCTGAATCTGTAGAGTGAAAGGCCAGAGGTTTCAAAATTCCTTCTCTGAAGACCACTACATCTACATATCCTGACCCAACTTCCTGCCCTGGTGTAGCACCTTGATAGTTACTGCTTCCATCACCTGTCTTCAAGGAGATATCTGTCAGCCCTTCAAGGCAGACCAGACTAGGAAATCAAAGTCATGCAGGCTACTGCTACTTTTATTGTAAAGTTATAGTAAGGAAATCTTGCAAAGTTGAATGTGCTTTCCCCCCCTTCCCTTTATTTTTGTAAGAACTAGGGAGGGTCTTGTCTGAGACGTTTTTTCAGATTACAGTTCCGTCCCAGACTCAGGTTCATTTTATCTGACCGTTGTCTTGGTGGTGGCTCCTGTCCCTCCAGGTCATTCTTTCTGCCCATTACAATATCTCACTGGTATCCTTCCTGGAATCCTGGTCCATGAAAATGAAAAGGCTCCCATAATCTGTATGCCATTCTGGCAAATAAAATAAAAAATGAAATCATTTCTATAGAGCAACTCCTCTGGCTTTGTAGCATAAAAGCCTGTACTGATATTTTCAGCCCTTCCTCCTCCGTTTGGGAGAGAAATCAATCTCATAAGAAATAAACAAATTAAACTTCTTTTTTAAAAAGTGATTCACAAGACATGATCTATAAGCCTGATTTATTCAAATACACAGCATGCTCTTAGCAAACTAAAAGCTGGTGCTGATCTGCTATAATTAGTGATTTTAGGAGAAAGACGGCTTTCAGACATTTATAGATAGGAAAGTAAATCTTGAACTCTGTCTGAAAACCCACAGGATGCACTGTGGTGCAGCAAAATAAGATTAACAGTAAGAGAGAACAAGGCTTCTAACACAAAGAAAGAAATTAAAACTTAACGCAGTACCTAAGTAGAGCAGCCATCTATTCCTTGGTGATAACCTGAATCTTGAAGCAAAGTGCTCTGCTTCTTTGTTTCTGGACTTCCTCTGGCTTCTTGGGGTAATTCTAGACATTGATCAGAGTTGATGGGGAGATGGTACAGCCCATTTGTTTTTCCAATTCAGGCACCGAAACTGCTTGCTCTGTGCCCAGAGTTCTGCCTCATATTTTAAAAGAACCCTTTTCCTTCATGGGGGGAGGGAGGGCATCTTCTGGGTGTATAGGCTAAAGCCCATACCTGAGAGAGGATGTGTAATCAAATTCAGATGCTGTCTGGCAAGTAGAAGGGCAGGGAAGCTGTAGTATTGTGAATGCAGGCTGGCTGTGCATAACAAGGATAAGCCGTATTGAAAAGCTTAGTGAAGTAAAACAGCTGTAAAAGTTTGCCTGAAGCTTCCAAGTAGGAAACAACCAATCTTGACCAGGGGTAGTGAATGTATGGTCTGCTTGAGCAACTTTCAGGTAATAGTAGTTTCAGATGAGGTGGACAGTAAGTCCCAACATCCTTAGCCAAGATGGCCAAGATATGGCTGAAGAAAACAAGTAAGAGCGTAATTCATAAAATTCAGTGGCATCGTGGTCTTCCCTTTGAAAAATTGTAGAGGAGTTTGAGGGCCAACCATTACGAACAACTGAGCAGGCCTCAATGCAGTGCCTTTCGGGTGTGCACCGTTCTTGTCAGAAGGGTCAAAACCACAACTAGTTGGAGAAGATGGGAGTGGTGATCTATCTCATGTAAAGGGAACTGGATTGGGGAACATTGCTTTAACCAAGAAGAGGATACGGCTAGCTGGACACCTGAACACAGATGCCGTTGTCCTCAGCAGTGAGATTATTCTGCACCATTTCACTGTCTTGGTTTTTGATTCCAGACATGACAGAAAAACTTTGACTATTGTCTGGATATGACCAACTGGGATTGTGAGAAAACTATGAGAAAAGTAATGGAGTAGCTATTCTTACTTCTGGCCCAAGATGATGACCTTCTTCATGAAATGAATGACACAAGTGTTGGTCACAAGAAAAAATATTATTTTGATCCTTCTCCAAAGTAGAAGTCTTTTTATGAAGTGCTGGGAAGCTAAAACGAGCCATGGCAGAAACTCCCAAACTGAGTTAGAAAACGAAAGAAAGGCAAACCAGTTATCCATCCAGTTCCTACAAGGCATCCTGCCTTGCAGGGTCAGGGTTAACACAAACGACCTAAGGAGTGGGACTCTTCCATAGCCCTTTGGATTCTATGAGTATTTGTTTTCTCCTAGTGAAAACCCCTACGCTGGCCTAGTGGAGTCCTTACGTGCTGCCTGGTGGACAGGAAAGACACGGCCTATGGAGTATCGGGTGAAACAGCTGGAGGGCCTGTGTCACTTTCTGGAGGAAAAGCACGCCGAAATCCAGCATGCCCTGTGTGCAGACCTACGGAGGGTGAGTGGACCATCTAGCCAGAGCATCTGACAGCTCATATCAAGGGACTTGCAGATCAAGGCCTTGCCTACCAGTTAATAGACATTGCACAGCTATTCCATTTTTCCCTTCACTGGATTTTCCATGAAAAAGTTATGAACAAGGAACAATATTTTCTGAACTTAGCAAGGTGGCAAGGAGCAATTTTCAGGCTACAGAAAATCATTATGTAAGCATAGTTGAGCTGTCTCCTAAAATGGTCAAGAGCACAGCCAAGTATCCATTATCTCAGAAAGGTGGGAAGAAAAAGCCTAAACTGATAAAGCCTTTGATTTCTTTGCATAGTAATCAGCTGGCTATATATGGTTTCATTCGTAGCTGAGCTTGTGAGTCTTCTGCCTGATTAAGGGTTGATTATCTAGAGAACTAAACTTAGTGCCATGTCCAGGTGTAAAGCCCAAAGATTTCATTTCAAGAATCAGTTGGGATGATTGCATGATAACGCACTACCATGCAATGAATGAGACCCAAGGTTTGCTCACTGAAGAGCTGCTGCATAGTTCACGTCTTGCAGCCAGTACGGACATCACTGATGCATCTCGTTTTATTTCTCTTCTCCACAGCCCTGCTTTGAAACTGAGCTCTACGAGATTCTCTTAGTCAGAAATGAACTGGCCAATGCTCTTAACAACTTAAGCTACTGGATGAAGGATGAATATGTGCACAAGAGCCTAGTAAGGAGTCAAACTGAGTGGGAGGAGATGAAACGGAAAAGAATGGTTCTAGGTTGGACAGGGATGAAGGTCTGAAGGGTGCATTATCTCATCAGACTGAAGATGGACTTTCTATCTGTGCCCTTTCAAAACAGGTGGATGCTCATGTTGGAAGGCAAGACTCACTACTAGGGTATTGATGTTTCACCCTCCCCTACCTGATGTCCTTCCCATGGTGTTTGGGAATGATGAGATCTGTAATCTAACATACCAAGATGCTGTCAGGTTACTGATATGTAAACGTTTTGGGGCAGCTTCCAAATGATGGTCTCTAGGGCCATACTTGCCGTGCCATCGGAGGAACAAGTTCCAGCTGCTTTTGTAGGATAACTTCTGCACTCCAATTTAGATTCATTAGAGTCACATTGGTTTAGAACAGCCTTTCCCAACCCATTGCCCTCCAAATAAATCAAATTATAATCTTCAGAGTTCCCAGTTATCCCTAGTTACTATTGCTAGTGTTTGCTTCCTAGTTGTGTGGCCAGCAATCTCATCTGTGCACAGCGCAAGAGAGATTAAAAGGTTTGAAGTGTTAGGTGTGAAAACATCCTCATGTTTTGCATGCACGTATCATCTAAGGCAAGTGTAGCAACGTGGAGCCTATGGCCTGATTTCAAAGCTCCCTGCAGGCTATTGATTCAAGCCTCTGGTAGGAGTAGTCTGTTCAAACCTACTACGTGGTGAGAGAGAAAAAGAGAAAGGGGTGTCAGAAAGCGGAAAACAAGGAAACCAGAAGAGAATGAACCACCCCGTTCATGCTTGGATTGGCCCTAACCTGAATGGTCTCTTTGGTCCTACCTACAACTGACACAGTTCCTTAGAATTACCTTCAGGGGGATTGACCTTCAAGAGAACATTTTTTAGAATCCCATATCTGAGATAAAGGCTATGATATTCCTCCCTGATGCCCTCAGAGCCTTGAGGATTGTGTGCTAAGGCCAAACATTTTGGCATTTCCCCATGATTTAGTTATTAAACTCACATGTAGCTGTATCGTAATTGTAATATGGGTTTGGGGGAGGCTGGAGGTTTAAAGACCTGTAAGCCTAATGAGGGCTTAAGGCAACCATTCCATTCCTTAACCCTTTCCCCCAAGTGTAACAATATACCTTTCACAATTCCCAGGACTTCTAATATTTTGGCCCACTCGCTCCAATGAGATAGTCCGCCATGCTTCCTGGAGAGCAAGCGCATATACTCTCTCTGTGTGTGTAGGTATGAGCTCACCAAGGTGCAACAGAAACGCCCACTCATAAGCAGTTAGTGTGGAGGAGCCCTTTTTATGTCAGAAATGCCTGATGTACATAGCAAGGAGGAATCTTGCTGAGGTTAAACAACATACCAACTAAACAAATCAAGAATACAGGACTGAAAATCGAAACATCAGCTTTTCAAGGTTCGGTTCTATTCAAGCCTTGCACTTCCTTTATAAAGAAAAGAGAGGATAAACAAGGCTAACTCATGTGCGCTAGAGCAAAGATTGGTCTGAAAGCAGACGTCAAGGGGGTTATACTTTGTAGCTCCTCAAGTATTTCCACCCCTACAAAATCTTCTATGAATTTCCCTTTCTGCTTCACCCAGTTGCTTTCGTGAATGTTTCTGTTTTTCTATAGTTAACGAAGCTGGACTGTGCCTTCATTCGCAAGGAGCCATTTGGTGTGGTGCTGATCATTGGAGCCTTTAACTACCCTATCAATCTTACTCTGGTACCCCTCGTGGGGGCCATTGCAGCTGGTGAGTGAGAAGCTATCTGCTAATTCATTGTAGACATTGGATCTTCCAAGAGATCCAGGCATGTGGTGGGTTTTTTTCTGGTGCAGCCATGTTACAGTGTTCTCTCCCCCCTACTAGGGAACTGTGTGATTCTCAAACCTTCAGAGCTGAGCAGCTGCACTGAAAGGCTCCTGGCAGAAGCTCTGCCTTGTTATCTTGATCCGGTGAGTTCCTCAGCTGCAAGTTCGCCTTGCTAAAAAGTCAAAATGCAACTGAGGTTTTCTGATTTGCTTTTCCTCTGTCATTTGCCTTGATTTCCTGGAAATTATGACTGGGCAATTCCTTGGGTCTCTTCAGGAAAACCTCTGGATCTGAAATAATCTCAGACTATTTTCTGTTTTTGGAAGCTGAGTCAGATTAGTTCTGGCTGCCCCAGTTCATTTGAAATCCTTCCAGACTTTTATATCCCTTCGCATTGTGATGGTGATAACCCTCTGAGGTTTACAACTGAAGCATCAAAGTGCACTACTTTCCTTTTTCTTTATTTTAATTTTTTATGATAACTTTATTAAAATTAAAAAAACAGAAAGATAAAAAATAACAAGAAGTAATCATCAAGAAAAAGAATAGAAGAAAAGGAAGAATAAAGAATAAAGAGGAAGAAGGAAAGCAGAAGTACAGAAAACGAAAGAAAAAGAAACAGAAATACCAAAAAAAAGAATAACTTCCAACTTCTTTTACAGCTTATTTACAGATATGTGGAGTCCTTGGGGTTCTCTGAGCTTGGTTCTTTTCTTGCAAACATTTCATTACCCAGCTAGGTAACATCTCCAGTGATAAGATGGGATGGGGTTTGCTCTCTATTTATATACTGTGGCACGCCTTGCCAGTGCTGATGGGGGTGGGGGTTTTGTTTTGCTCCTCTGTAGTTCCTTGTTTAGCATATGTTTACTGCTTTATTGTGTGCCTGGTGGTAACCTTTGCTCATCTGGGTGATGATTGCTGGTGAGGCAATCTTCTGGTCTTTTGTCTCTTTTGAATAGTATGTAGATCCTGTTTATCTCTATGTGCCTGTTGATGGCTGCCTTGTCTGAACACCAAGCTTCCAAGAATTCTCTTGCATTTTTGGATTTAGCTTGGTCTAAGATGCTGGCAGTTTCCCAGTTAAAACTATGGTTCAGTCTGTCCATGTGTTGTGAGGTTAGGGAGTTTTCATCATGTCTTCTGACTGCTAGTTGGTGCTCGAGGATGCGCTCTGCCAGTCTTCTGCCTGTCTGTTTGTTACAGTCCTTACACTGTATGTTGTAGATGCCCCCTGTTTTTTCTTCTTGTGTACTGGGTCTTTTGGTTTACTTAACATATTTTGGAGTGATTTTGTTGGTTTGTGTGGTACACAGATGCCATGTGGTTGGAATAGTCTGTTGGTGGTTTCTGAGACGTTTCTGATGTATGGCAGTATGATCCTTGTCATAGCTTGTGTTGGTTGTGTTGTAGTAGGTTGAGTGGTCAGGCACTGTTTGATAAAGTTGCATGGATATCCTTTTTGTTGGAAGATGTTATATAGGTGGTCTTTTTCCTTTTTCTGCTGTTCTGGGTTGCTGCAATGCGTTTGTGCTCGCCTGAATAATGTTCTTACACAGCTCCTCTTGTGGGAGGTTGGGTTGTTACTCTGGTAATGATGTACTTGATTAGTGTGGGTTGTCTTCTGATAAACTTGGCTTTCTAATTTACTGTTGTTTCCTCTGCTGATGAGGATATCCAGGAAAGGTAGCATGTTGTTTTCTTCCTCTCTGGTGAATTTTATTCCTTTGAAGATGTTGATGGTTTCGTGTGTCTTTTCTAGTTGCTCCTTTTTTATTATAACAAAGGTGTCATCTACGTACCGGATCCATCCTTTAGGTTGTATGTGAGGAAGTGCTATAGCTTCTAGGCGTTGCATTACAATCTCTGCTATGAGTCCTGACAGCGATGATCCCATGGGTGTGCCTGTGATTTGTTGGTATATTTGTCCATCAGAATGAAAATAGGTGGTGAGGCAGAGGTTGATGAGGTCCATGATTCTGGGAATTTCAATCTGGGTGTATTTGGTTAAGTCGGGTGTGTTGTGTAGTATTGCTGATAGGATTCTTTCACTAGTTCTAGGTTTATGGACGTAACGAGTGCTGTGACATCAAATGAGACCATAATTTCATCTTCATCTATGTGTACATCTTTGATTTTCTGGAGGCACTGTAGTGAAGAGTTGATAGAACATTCACTGTTCTCTGTGAGGTGTCCAAGCTTTTTTGTCAGTTCTTTCACTATGTTGTATGTTGGAGTCCCCAGGGACTCCACTCCAAAATATGTTAAGTAAAACAAAAGACCCAGTAGCACAAGAAGAAAAAACAGGAGTCATCTGCAACATACAGTGTAAGGACTGTAACAAACACTATGTAGGACAGACAGGCAGAAGACTGGCAGAGCGCATGCACGAGCAACAACTAGCAGTCAGAAGACATGATGAAAACTCCCTAACCTCACAACACATGGACAGACTGAACCATAGTTTTAACTGGGAAACTGCCAGCATTTTAGACCAAGCTAAATCCAAAAATGCAAGAAAATTCTTGGAAGCTTGGTATTCAGACAAGGCAGTCATCAACAGGCACATAGAGATAAACAGGATCTACATACTTTTCTAAAGAGACAAAAGACCAGAAGATTGCCTCACCAGCAATCATCACCCAGATGAGCAAAGATTACCACCAGGCACACAATCAAACAGTAAATATATACTAATCAAGGAACTATCAGAGGAGCAAGAAACCCCCCTCCCAGCCCCACCAGCACTGGCAAGGTGTGCCACAGTATATAAATAGAGAGCAAACCCCATCCCATCTTATCACTGAAGATATTACCTAGCCAGGTAGTGAAACGTTTGCAAGAAAAGAACCAAGCTCAGAGAACCCCAAGGACGGGTGGGTACGTAGAACCTGGTATGTAGATCCTGTTTATCTCTATGTGCCTGTTGATGGCTGCCTTGTCTGAACACCAGTTCAACACTGAGCTACACATATTTGCCTTATATTTACAGATATAAATAAAGAGACATTGAAGTCTTACTCTAAGATTACAACTTAACCTCCATTTTTTCTATAATCTATTGATTTTACTAATCATCAAATCCATACATCATAATTTCATTTTTTTCTGTTTCCCACAAAAAATCCAAAAGGGGCTTCCAATTACTGTTAAAATTAGTTAATGTCTCTTTCCTAATCAAAGCTGTCCATTTTACCGTCTCAGCTACCTCCATGAACTTTGCCCTCCATTCTATCATTGTAGGTAATAGCTTTCCACGCTACTTCGCTTTTCCCAGCCCCTCAATTTCAGGGAAAACGAAGAAGGCTGCCAAAGCAAAGCAGCCAGCTTGACGTGCCTCAGTTGTCTTTGTGGAGCCACATCAAAAGGGAAATGAGAGTGGGGTGATCAGTGTCAGTTCACTTTGGACGTAGGTTATGTGCTCTTTTTTCTCTTAAGATCCAAGTACAGTGTAAGGGACTGAGTGTATACTGTTGTTATTTTAATGAAAAACTCTTTTGGGGAGAATGAGGCTAGGAGAGCACTATGAGTGTAAGACAATTCCACTTGCACAGGAAGGCTGGACAGAAAAAAAATCATAGGTCCCCTATTACTGTATGCTCACTGAATTAAAAATGATCATCTCATTTTAAAATTAAAATACTGAAGGAAAATGTTAGTTTCCTTTCAGTTTAATGCAGCAGTTCCCTGCTCCCAATTGCCCCCAAGAGGCTTTTTGCCCTGGAGTTTTCAGAGACAGAAACAGTACTTGTGTGATGTGCAGGCAGTTTGAATGGATGTGAACTTCCTTTTCTATTTTATAGCAAACCTTTGCTGTGGTGACAGCTGGTCCTGAAGAAACAGGAAAATTACTGGAAAATAAGTTTGATTATATCTTCTATACAGGTGATTTTCTCTTCCTGAATATTCTTTTCAGATTATTCTTTTCAATAGTATTGTTTTTTAAAAAATTGATCATTAGTGTCTGCAGAACAATCTGTGTGATAAGCCAATATCCAACTATTGAAACTGAAAGGTTCGGGTAATTTATCTAAGATCACAGATTAGCACAGAAACACACACACACACACACACACACACACATACACACAGACACCATCTGCAGTAGAATTTCTCTCTGTGGCTACTGCAATGCCTTTCTAGAAGACCAAATTGTCAATAATAGCAGCAATTTGTCATGTGTCTTAGTTCAGTAGCTTTATCACGTCTACTGCAGTGCAGCTGAGTTCGTGGCAAGTTAGTGGCAGCTTCCAGATTGTAGGCCTTGCCCACAAGTGGAGGAAAAGTTGAATTGTCACCCTGTAAGTAGGAGAAAGGCTACAAGAAGAAAGATTCTGAGTGAATTAGGAAAATAATCCCAACAGTAACAGCAGTCCAAGAGTCGAGAGCCAGCTTGGTCTAGTGGTTAAAGCTCCAGGCTAGAATCCCAGACTGTGAGTCCTTCGTGAAAGGCGGCCGGGTGACTTTGGGCGAGGCTGTCCTCTCAGCCCAACTCACCTCACAGGTCACTGGGTGGGGAAAATAGGAGGAGGAAGGAGTACTAAGCTTGTTCGCCACCTTGAGTTATTTATAAAAAAGAATAAAAAGGTGGGATTAAAAAAATCTAAAAAAAAAAAAGACTTGGATAGCTGGAGACGTAGTACATCTGGACATCCCTGTACTTTCACAATTTTACATAAATAATTATTCCTTGTTACTTTTCTGAATTAGTTCTTTTTAAATGTTACAATGCAGTATTGATTTTTTTTTTTTTTACCAAATAACGATAGGAATTTGTGTAGATTTAAATTTATGTAATTCAAATTTTTGCATCCGTCAATACATTAAATATTTGGAAATCGCTGTTTTTCCACCTGTTCCACAACATGTAGGTTTTAGTCAAATAGGATATGACAGGCTGTCATGTTTTGGTCTTTTTTTTAAATATAAATATCTTCCAAATTCTTTCCAAATCTGAAAATATTTTTTACATTATATACAAAGTGTTGCCTTGCCAACTATTCTTAACATTTAGTGGATGTTTTTTAAACAACCTGTGTGGAATTTTGCTGATCTGTATGGAGGAATGTTAGACAAAAAACCACACAGGTGTCTTTTGAACACACAACTGTGGCCCCTGATGCTGGATGGGAGGTGTGGGTGTCTGTATATCTCTCTTGACCCAAATTCTGCCATACCTCTGCAGGAAATAACCATGTAGGAAAGATCATCATGAGTGCTGCAGCGAAACATCTGACACCCTTGACTCTGGAGCTGGGGGGTAAAAGTCCCTGTTATGTGGATCACTGCTGCAATTTCCAGAATGCAGCCAACCGAATTGTATGGGGAAAGTTTGTCAATGCTGGACAGACATGCGTTGCACCAGATTATGTGATCTGTACAGTTGAAACACAGGAGAAGTTGATACCTTGCCTGCGCCAAGCTATCCGTGAATTCTATGGCCCTGATCCCAAGGAGTCCCCTGATTTTGGCCGCATGGTCAATGACAAGCATTTCCAGCGTGTCCAAGCTTTCCTGAAATGTGGCCGGGTGGCCATTGGTGGAGAGACCGATGAGTGTGACCGTTACATTGGTGAGTACATAGCTTGGGGCAGAGGGAAGAGTAAGGGGAAAAGTTTGGAGCTTGGGAAAAATGGGAAGACATTTTATGATTACCATCATAAGCTTATGGAGAAAATCTATGTGGTCACTAGGAGTCAAAAACAATTTGATAGCACATAATGTATCAGCCAATTAATCAAGCTTATGAAGCAGTGCATGGTGAGTAGGTATAGGGATGAAATCAGGCTTCAAGTTGGTGCTCACCAAATGTGTAGGACTTTAACTCTCATTAGCCACACAGATTTTGTGTGGGATTTTGAAAGTTGAGGTCCCACAATCTCGCGAGTGTGAGATTGGGAAAGTCTGTTTTGGAGAGAGCAAGAAGACAGACATGTTTTCCTGGGTTTGCGTATTGGAAGTGTAGTCCTGGGGAAAGCTAAAGCTCTGGTTAAACTGGACAATAAAGTTATGATAGATAAGCAGAACGGGTCTTGATGTGATCTTTTGCCCATTACAGCTCCCACAGTGCTGGTGGATGTGAAGGCATGGGAGCCCATCATGCAGCAGGAAATTTTTGGGCCCATCCTGCCCATTTTCACTGTGAAGGATTTGGAGGAGGCCATCCAATTCATCAACTGCAGAGAACGCCCACTAGCTGCCTATGCCTTCTCCTGTGATTGCAAGGTATATTGTATAGGTTACAGCATACTGTATCTGGGAGAATCTGGATTATTTTCCATCACCTTATCCACGATGGCTAAAAGAAAGGAGGCTTGCACTGTTATCACAATGTGCTTAGTGGTAAGCTGTGATGAACCAACATGGCAGCAGTTCTTGGCCCGCTGGTAATACAGCTTGGGTGATAGAAGGAAAGCCGAATAGTATCCTTGTTTATTTAGCAACAAGCCTGCGTTAAAAATTACTGGCTTATCCACACATCCACAGTGCAAAGGAAACTGCATTAACAGTACTATTGGTAAGGTTCTGTCTGCAACACATAGCCTCCCTCTCCTCCCCAGCCCGCTGCTAAGGAGGCAGCAGTTGCTCTAAGCTGTTCTGGTGCGACAGTGGTCTTTCCCCTTACATCGCATCACAAGAGCTCCCATGCAGGCATTCTAGGGCACAAATGTGGGTGATCTTCTAGGAGATCAGTATTCCCATTGGTGCACCCAAATCAGTTGTCAGACTCTAAACCCCTTGTCCTTGGGTCAGGAGCCTCTGTTTGTGGCAAAATTAAGGACAAGCAAGTATCTACCCTGAAAGTCCAGTAGCCAAGGAGGGCAAAATTAAGCAAACGATAAAAATGAGAGCTTGAACACTAACGATGTCCCACTCGATGTTCAGGGGAGCAACTGGTGTGATACTGTGTGAGGGCAGCAATATTGCTGGCCTTGTTGAGCTGTTGTCCTTCCTCCCGTCCTCCCAGGAGCCTGCTGGGTCTCTACCCCCTGCCCTACCTTGCAGCATTGGTGCAGCCCTTTGGTAGCTACTTCTGTCCCAATTGTCTCCCTGGGAGCTTCACTCCATCCCTGGTCTGGGAGAAAGAGAGGCTCCCACAACCTGTGCTGTCCTTTGGGAAAGAAAAACTGGGAAAAAATGAAATAATTTCTCTACTATGCCCCCCTGACCTTGTAGCATAAAAGTATGTGGCTAGTTATTTCAGCCCATCCCTCTTCTTTTGCAGACAAATCAACCTTGCAAGTGACAATCAAACTTTAATTTTGTAATTAAACTTTAATTTTGTAATAGCTAGGATATATGGATTACAAAAATGCACACCATGCGCTTGACTGACCAGGGTACTGATTATTTTAACTAAACTTGTCATCTTTATTCCCACTCATTGCTCTTGGCTCTGTATGAAACGAGAATGGGAGTAGAAAATGGGGGTCCAAAAGGGTTCGTTTGCATTTTCAAACTCTCAACTATTTTACTAAGATTCATAGAGAAATTATTTTTGATTTTTTCTTTCCAGTTGCCTTTTAGGAAAGGGCTAATTGGCCACACATACAATATTAGCCATTTTGTGAGCGTGCCTGTGGCACATTTTCAATATTCCAATGTTGATAGTGGCACAAAAGCTAAAGACCTTTGTTTGTACAAGTAGTCCTTGACTTACAACCACAATTGGGACCAGAACTTCCATCGCTAAGCGATGCAGTCATTGAGTGAGTTGTGCCTGATTTTATGACCTTTTTTCTGCCATCGTTAAGTGAATCACGTGTTTGTTAAGCGAATCCGGCTTTCCCAATTGACTATGCTTGTTGGAAGCCCCTGGGAAAGTTGCGAATGGTGATCATGTGACCCTGGGATACTGCAACTGTTGTAAATACATGCCGGTTGCCAAGCGATGGAATTTTGACCGCATGACTGCGTGGATCCTGCAATGGTTGTAAGTGCAAGGACTGGTCATAAGTCACTTTTTTCAGCGCCATCGTAACATTGAATGATTGTTAAACAAATGATTATAAATCGTATCATGTTTCTTATCATAGAGCTGGGACCTGATAAAACTCATGTTTGGAAGATTAAGGACAGGATTCCTAATACTCTTCTACTGTATTTCTCTTTATAGATTGTGAACCGTGTACTGGATTGTGTTAGCAGTGGTGGCTTTTGTGGCAATGATGCCGGGACACACGCAACATTGATTTACCTTCCATATGGTGGCATTGGTATGATTAGCCTTTTATCTCCTATGCTATCTCCGTTTCTTACCTTCATCGTTACGCTTCGCTTCCAACCTGACATGTTCTCCCTCTTGATGATGTTTTTCATCAGACTAAAGACAAAGACATTAAGAGTCCTTTTTTTTTTTTTTTTACTATTTCCAGCATATTTGCAGATTAACCAAATGCAATCAAATAATAAATACCCCACTGTGCTATAAGCTAGGTGGTCATTTATGAATAAATGAGAGGGCGGGAAATCTCCTGGTGTACATTACGCTGGGAAGCAGGAGTAAGGGGAGGAGGCTCACTATTTTTAACTTTGCAAGTAGTGCTAACAAGACCAAAATGTATTCCACAGGAGAAACAGCTCTGTTTCAACAGGCCTGGTCACGCACTGCACTGAACCCAACTTAACATGCTGTGTAAATCATGATTATTGCATTTTGAGTACAAAACATGGTTAAACGAAAGGATACAGAATTTTAATTTCTGTTCAATTTCTAGATATCATGATAACCAAAAAAGCAATAGTCTCATTTTACTGGGGCAGTTGTAGTTCAACAATCATGAAACACAGCAGGCCCGCAAATTATTATCCAACCAAGATTTGCTTGTCATTATTAGATTCTGCTCTTTAGCCCCTTCTTTAAGAGTACTTGTGCAGCATCCACTGAATATAAAACCTTTCATAGTGAGCACTATGAGGAGAGTGCTTTTTAAGGGCAGCTACTGCCCAGCCTGAGGAAAAAGAATAAATAGCAAGGGCTGTGCAGGTTGTGTTTTCAGCTGAAAGATGGCAGTCAGCAGATTTGATCTGAACTTCTTCTCCTTCTCCTTCTCCTTCTCCTTCTCCTTCTCCTTCTCCTTCTCCTTCTTCATATTGCAGGACTCAGTGGATTTGGCAAGTACCACGGCAAGTTTACTTTTGACACATTTTCTCACTTTCGCGGCTGTCTTTTGCGTTGCATGGGCCTGGAGACAATCAACAAAGTGCGCTACCCCCCATACAACGATCAGAAGTTGCAACTCGCGATCTCTGCTTCGGAGATCAAGCGCAGGGGCATGTGCACATTGCTGTGAGGCCTGGAATCACATCACCTGCGTTCTTAAGGCATCCAGCCAGGAATTTTGCTGTAGTTGAGAGGTTTTTCCCTTCATCGGCTGGTCCTGGGATTTTGCCTCATCACCTGCAGAGACCCTTGAAAAACACTCTCTCTTCTGGCGAACCTTGTTTTCACCGTCTTTGCTCCTTATATTGTTTCTTTATGATATATTTATATCAGCTTATATAAATTCAACATTTAGTAGTGGTTAGAAAACTTAGGTGATACCCTTCAAGTCTCTTTGCACAGTTGTTGGGTATAGAACATATCCTCAATCTCAGTAACGACTAATTAAACAATTAATTCAAGTTTTTGGGTAAACTTTCATCTTCATTTGAACACATAGAGCCAATTCTGCTTTAAAAGATACAAACATCAGATTCTTTGTTAAAAATGGACAAGTACACCTCCAGTTTACAGTGGAACAATCATCCTGATTAATATATTTGTAGAATAAAGATAGCAGCCCGGATGGTGTCTGCAAAGTGATAAAACTATTTCTGAGTGAATATTCAAAAGCTGGATCCATTAAACAATTTAATTCCCAAAGAAATTCACAGCTGAACGAATGCAGGTTGTGATGCATAAAGACACTCTGTTGACAATGCATTTTCTATACTGGGATGCTCTAAAGCTCAGACATGCCCCTTTAATTATATTGCTTTCAATATCCTAGCCTACAGTTACAGTTCAGATGCTTTATTCCATCAGTGATAGCTACGCTACCCAGCCCAAAGCATAATAATATAGAAGTAGAGTATATTCTATCAAGTTCAGTGGCTTATTTCCACATAATTCTGCTAAAGATGGCCAATATACTGAGATCTCCTGTGCTCTTGCATTTTTCAGGTAAATGTCTTGCTTCTGCAATAAAGATCTTCCATCAAACTTACAGTAGTTGACTAATTATTTAATAGTGCCAGCAGTTGACATAATGTATTACATAATAAAATGGGCCAACAATTAGTTCCTAAACCAGGAGCTTTTGACTGAAATTTAGAAACTGGGGAATAAAGACAACAGAATGAAGTAAAGAAAAAAAAATGCTCAAGTGAATGTATAAGCAATTTGCTACAATGAAAATAAAGAGCATCTTGGCATTCTAAAGGGAGTAGCCACTTTAGAGATTATGCCCTGGAGTAAAATATTAGCAAGTAAGTCACAGTCAGCCTTGTGTTTCTTGAATGGATACACAGAGTTTTCTGTGAGCTTCAGAAGGTTCTGAAACAATAGATACAGAATCATTAATTAGCAATGATGAACACTGATGCATGGTCTCCTTTGGGATGCATTAGTAGTATGAATGAAGACGTCATAACTTATGTCTTCTTTTGGAAGGAAAAAAAAAGCAAATGCATTCTGGATGGAGATACTGTACCTGTAGAAAGCTGTTATTTCTCAGAACTTAAAGTAACAGCACAAACCAATTTAAACCTTGGGATGGGGATAAAATACGACAATGTGATCGTGGGGATTCCTGGGCATTTTGTAGGCGGTGAAAACTACAAATAGCAATTGGCTGAAACAGAAATGTAATTAAGCTGAGCAAGCCAAGCATTATGAAAGAGATAGAGACTATTTCTAGCAACACAGACCCAACATTCTTAGTAAGTTACATCCACCAATCTATGCAGAGTTCGTTTCCCTTCAGCCAATCAATGACTTCTTCTTAGCCTGAACTGGCGGCACCTAATCGTTCCCCCGCCCCCAAATATTCGGAGGTTTCCGAGCGTTCAACCAAAGCGTGAAGGATGAACTGCCTCTTGCGGGTCATCTTCAACAAATGACGTTTAAGCCAAGAGGTGATTCGTCCCAGTTATTCCTGCCACTGATTGGCGGCTCTGAGCAGAGTGATAGTTTCTATTGCTGTTTTCGCAGGTGAGTTCTTGACTTTTTGTCCTGCTTGGCCTCTGGTGGCGCCAGGAAATTCTTCCGCTGAGAGGAGAGTCGGGGGAGAGCGCTGTGCTGTAGCAGAAAAGTTCATGGATGCCGGGAAGTGGATATTCCTGAAGGAGTGTGACTGAAGGCAGGATGCTGCTTATGGTTACCATATTAAAGTCCTGCAGTCATTCCATGCCACACACATCATACACGGTACCTCATTATTCTGCAGAATTCCTGTGCATATAGCTACGTATATGGGGGAGACAACAGCTAAAGCCTATTAACAAATGATGGGTGGAGTTGTCAGAAATAGTAAAATGAAGTTTTGGTATTGATGAAATTTCTTCCAGCAACCCTGAGCGCTAACTGTGGCCCTCGAGACGCATGAGGGTAAGGCACTCCTGGCTAGCTCCATTTAATATGTCAGAAAAGGTTGATTCTTCACCCACAAGAGCAGGATGTGATCCTGCTTTTCCAATGTTAGCAAAAGAAAAATGAAGGAAGCCGGTGTTTCCATCACTGGAGAGTTGCCAATGATGCAAATGGAAGTCAGTGCCTTATTTGGGCTGGTATGAGCTGTAGACAGTCTTGAGTGTTTCCAAGGGAAAGGCTCTTCTCTTGCAAACTGTACAAACATGTGGAGTTGACTTTCCCTTGGATATGGGATGCTCTGCTCCCCCCACTGACTATTTTCTGTCCACCCCATGGAATGATGGAGAAGAAAATGGACCGTGAAATTCAACTGGGAAACATTTTTCAGCCATTTTCCCCAAATCCATTTCTAAATTTGATCCCTTCCAAGGTAGGAAATTGGCGTATGCCAAGTCAAATCGCTGGTTCAGCAAGCATAGTGTTGCTTGGATTGGCAGGCAATGAATATCCCAAATTTCAGACTAGAGTCTTTCCAACCTTTCTGGAAGATGCCAGGGGTTGACCTTGGGATCTTCAGAAGGACAAGAAGATGTTCCATCATGGGCAGCTCTTCCTACAAATGAAATGAGGATGGATTGTATTTTCATGGCAAAGCACGAAAGTGAAGTGAGGGAGATGCTGCGTCTGGCTGGCTAGTATTTGGCATGCTGGACTAAATGGACCTGGAGCTGATGAAGCAGGAGTTTTATTTATTTGGTTCATTTCCTGGTTTACGAGCCAAATAAAGCCAGTGCCTCTGGGTTCCGCACAGATCTTGGGGAATTCCGAGCAACTAAACCAATGGGTAATTGCAGCTGAGTACTTTGTTGGAAATTGTGCTCACCTGGTCCAAAAGAGAGAGGGAGAGAGAGAAGTAGGCTGAGCATAGCAGAGAACAGCATAATGTTTGGAGCATCCCTTTGCTTTCTTGAAAATCGGTGCTATGTGATTTGTCATTCCTTGGCAGACCTGTTGTCAGAGTGCCCATGCAGCTGGCAATATTCTAGTACAATGGAGTCTAGTCATCACTTCAGGCCAAGCTGCAGATCTGTAGCTTAATCTTCCATAGCTGCATTCAAAATGACCTTGAATTCCTCTGAATTTCCTCAATCCAGAACATACCTACCTCTCACATACACCGTTTTCCACAGAGCGCTTATTTTGAGTTTACCCTTTGCAACTAATGTTGATTAAGAAATTGAAGTTGCAGACATTAATTCTCCCAGTGTTGAATCATGGCACATGGTGGAATAATTGTGGAAAAACTAACTTATCAAATGCTTACAGCCCAAAGGCAAGTCACTTCCCTCAAATCTGAAGCCAGCCTTATCCAGTGAAAAATGTAGATGTTATATATCTCATACCACAACCAGGACCTGGACACTCCTCTCCTTATTCTGATCATTAGGAGTACAAAAACTCAGTTGCAGTATTGCCTGCAGCTGTATCAGATACGCAGTGAAGAGGGCCACGTTAGCTAGGTCGTCTTGAGTCGGGCCTAACCTATGATGGAACGTATTGAATGTGATGGGGGAAATTATGGAAAAGAGAGTTGAGTTCTGAGGAAGAGGAAGCCATGAGAAAGAAACTCAGAATTACATTGCCCTGATTTTGTTAGGTAGAAGTAGAAATTGGGAGAAATTCTGAGAGACTTCCAAGGTTCTGTTATAATGCTCTAACGGCAAGAAAGAGAATTTTTGAAATCCCAGTTGTTCCTGTTTCTTGACTCCGCTTCCCTTGACAGGCTAACTCAACCGCTGAGGATTGCCTGGACAAAAACCTGTCTCCCGGTTGACACTCTACCGGTCTACGAATAAGATTCATTTGATATTCTGCCAATCCATTGTGCTCTCAACTTTGCCAAGCATGGTGGTGTTTTCTGGGTCATAATCCGTTTTGTTATATGCCCAAGGTATATGGGTTTCTGGTTGCTGAGTTACTCCCTTGCTTATCTGGCACGGGACTGACCAGTTCCCCTTGCAGTCCATGGTACCCTTGGTAACTGGCTCCAAATCCATAGCACTTTTTTCTAGCTCTCTTCAATATCCAGTTTTATGGCCATAGATAGCACTGGAAATGGCATTCATTATTCTGCAATCAAGTGTCATAGAAACAACTTATCCTTTGTGATCTTCTCTACGTTTGTCACTTCTTTCCTCCCTAGATTTAATCATCTCTTTATTTCTCCAATTTGCTGTTGGAGAAAATATGTATCTTTATATATTTTTGAATCCATGGGAAAAAAAATCTATCTACTACCTTCAAGCCTGCAATGTCAGCTAAAATTCCCTAACAGTGCTGCTTTACATGGCTGACTTTTGTCTTCTTAATATTGAACATTAACCAAGATTTTTCATTTTCAGCTTTTTCTTTGGAATGAGTTTTTCTAAGTCTCCTTTATTTTCAGCCAACATTTGTGTTTCCACATCCAATTTTGATTCCAACTGTCATCTGTTCCAATGCTGACGTTATTGTACTATATTTGCTGTATAAATTAAAGATGTATGGAAAGAATACACATCCCTGGCTCAGTGATCCACTCTGTTTCCCCAAACCCAGTTCTTGCACTAGCTTCTTGTTCAATGTAAAGTTATATTAGAGGAATAATCAGATGCTCGGCCACACCCATCAGCTTTAACATAGTCCACATTCTGGCATGATCCACGTAGTCAAAGGCAATTATTATAGTCAATAAAGCAAAGTATAAGAAAGGGTTAAGCTCCTTCTTAAATTCTATTGGTCTCTTCATTGTGCATTTCATGTTAGCTATCTCAGCTCATGTCTCTTTGCCTTGCTGAAACCTTTGCTAAAATCTCTGTCTGCTTATTTAGCATAGCTTTTCCTGCCTAAGGCTCCATTCTTCTTCATGTTCCTAATTCAAACTTGGTTTATGTGAGGAATTAATGCAACGTTTCAGCAATTTGCACTTTCTTTTGTATCTCCCTTTTATGGTGTAGGTACAAGTAGTCCTCGCTTAATGACCATTCGTTCAGCGACTGTTTGAAATCATGACGGTGCTGAAAAGTGGGCTTACGACCTGTGCCCGAAATTATGACTGTTACAGCACCCCACAGTCTTGTGATCAAATTTCAGGTGCTTGGCAGCTCGCCCACACTTATGACCGCAGGGGCACCTCAACTCCCCCCACCCGCCTATCCCCCCCATCTCAGCCCTTTTGGTCTCGTGCCACCCTGTTCTCCGTCACCCCCACCGTTTTCTTGCTCCCGCTCCCGCTGCTGCTGAGGCATGCCTGGCCTAGCTGCTAGGCCCTAAGGGGCTGGCTTTGCATGCGAAGAAGGGAAAAAGAGCTGAAAACAGACTTTTCTTTCCCTTCATCCCAGTGCAAAGTGAGCCCCTAGACGGCTAATGAAATGTTTGCAAGAAAACAACCAAGCTCAGAGAACCCCAAGGACTCTACAGTTCAACCCTGAGCTACACATACTTGCTTCTGTTGGTATCATACCTGTCGCTTTGCAGATTTTGACATCTCTCCATGGATGCTGCTGGAAAGGACTTTCTGAGGAAAAAAAAAGTACCACAAATATTGTAAGAAGTAAACAAAAACAAATCTAAAAAGCAAAACCTTTCACCCATTTCTTTTCATGGAGAGCAGCTATAAGATCAACCAGCATTTTGTGTATTTCAGTTAATAATCTTTTAATCTGGCTGGTTTTTGACAAGCTTTGCATCCATCCCATGTGGTTTTCCTTTTTTTTTTTCTTTTTTTTCGAGGCATCTTCGTTTGTATATTTGTATTCCACATGGTTGCGTGATAGGGCTGTTCTCATGAGATTTGTCAGCTGGTTGTGGCGGGAGGCCTCAGTCACTTCAGTGCGTGGTGTTAGTGGAAGGGGCGACTCCTGGTAGGGTGACGGTTGCTGGACAGGACGGGGGGAGGGGCAAAGATAAGAGTAAGTCTCTGTGGGAGTGGGGCAGATGGAGGTGTGAGGAAAGCCAAGCGACCTGGGAGTAGGAACTTCAGACCTTCAAGTCCAGGAGAAGGCGGTGGCAAATCAGTCTTATGTTATTTTCAAGAACACAATGTGGACTTGACTGAAACATTTAAACAACTTTGGATTTTAGATGAGGATACTCATTAAGTATCTATGTACTACTAAGACTCTTCATGTTTGTAACCTTCAATTGAGCAAAACGGTACATCATAGGGCAACAATTTTTGAGAGACTTACTGTTTTAATTTCATGCAATTGTTATATGAGCTGGATTAGATTATACTTGGGCATCAGTGTGTTACTATTGTATTATTATTGCTATTATTTCTGTTTTTCTGTTGCTGTGTGATTTTTTAAATCCTATATTTGCCACCCAGAGTTGCAGTTTCTGAGATGGGCAGCTGTATAGATCAATAAGGTACAAGATGAGATGAGATGAGATGAGATAAGATAACAACACCCTTTACTCCAGTCTTTGTGGTGGGTTCAGTTTACCAGCTTTAGATATAATTTTATCCATTCACCAGTGGAATGGACATGGTGGGTGAAATGGAGGTGGATATGCAGATTAATACAAAGTGGCGCCAAATCAATTTGGCATTTCGAAATCACTATTAAAATCAAGTTTATGTTCAACGGTTGCCAATGTAATAGGAATCATCAGTTAAGATGAAAATTAACTTATCTTAATTAGATCATATCATGTATTCTACAAGTTATTCTATCTAATATGTCTTAGTTAGATAGAATTTGTTGTTGTTGTGGTTCAGTCATTAAGTCGTTTCCGACTCTTCGTGACCCCATGAACCATATCGCGCCAGGCCTTCCTGTCCTTCACTGCCTCCCTGAGTTTGCTCAATTTCATGCTCATTGCTTCAGTGATGCTATCTAACCATCTCATTCTCTTCTGTCCCCTTCTCTTTTTGCCTTCAATCTTTCCCAGCATCAGGGTCTTTTCCAAAGAGTCCTCTCTTTCCATTAGGTGACCAAAGTATCTGAGCTTGAGCTTCAATTTCAATCCTTCTAGTGAGTTGTCAGGGTTGATTTCCTTTCAGATTGACTGGTTTGACCTCCTAGCAGTCCAGGGGACTCTTAAGAGTCTTCTCCAGCGCCACAGTTCAAAGGCATCAATTCTTTGGCGCTCAGCCTTCTTTATGGCCCAGCTCTCACAGCCATACATTACTACTGGGAAAACCATAGCTTTGATTATGCAGATCTTTGTCGGCCAGTAGAGAGTTAGACCCAGCTAACTAAGAAGCTCTATCTTTATTGCAACAAATTAGACAAGATCTAATGTTTTGAAACTTTATGTTAGGAGAAATCCAAACCTTGGATGTTGTGCAAGTCGGTGTACAGAATAATAATCCATAAATGGATTCTATGTTAAGTCAAATTCTGTATCTGACTCGTTTTTCAGATATCAATTATTTTTTAGAACGATGCATATTTCCACAGTTTCGTCTGCCATTCTTCTAAAGAAAAGATTACATGTGAACTCTGCTGCTTCTTTGAAGATATTGAAACCAATGAGGTGGTTTTGATCATTCTGAGGAAAGAATCTTGAAGATTTCATCTTTGTTTTATTGAGAAATAAGCCTTGCAGTCTATATTAGCCATATTTCCACTGATCAGGTTTTTTGCTACATTCACCTTCATAAAAATAAAAATTTAATGGTTAAGACATTGTAATTCTGCATGTAGCCTACATCACAACAATACCATTTGAGTTGCCTAATAATCTGTTCTGTGGCAGAAACTCATGATGCTGCCATTTACAGATAGCCTTGGATAGTAATGTCATATAAATCAAAGAACTTGTTGCTGAATGACTCAAGAGGCAGATTCTTCTGGCTGCACGTGTAGCTGCACCACAGTAAAGATGCCAAAGGTTTTCCATTGTTACCTGTTCCCACCAGCACAGGATGCTCAATTAAGAACTCTGGTCAAAGAGATGAACTCTAAAATACTCTCATTATATCCTGAAGGATGACATCTTTGATTAATGTAATTATTGTCAGAGGTGCAAAGGGATAATAGTGGTGGTTTCCCTGTTTTTCTTGTCTTGCCCACATAGTTACAGAAGACCAGGTCAGCCTCCTCGTGCTCCATATGGATCATCCCCACCCCTGCAGTCATATCCTTTGCACTGAATATTCCCTTCTTATACTTTTGGTTTTGCAGAGCCATGCCCACAGCACCTTCAGCATCCAATCAACTGCAAGAGAGCTTTGGCTACCAACCAATCAGAATGCCTGAGATGAAGTGCTGAGAAAGCAACGCAACAAAAGCGTGCTGAGTAAGAAACAGTTCTCCAGAAATAAAGAAGGTGAAGAAGAAACTTACCAGTTGCACCCAGAACCAGCCAGGCAAAAAGAAGCAGAAGTACAGGCTGAGGAATACAACTACCGCAATGGAAAGAGGTACCAAAGAAGAATATAGGCTGGAAGCAAATCCGTTATTTTCCCCTTAGGGCTGAGATGGCAATCTGGTGTCTTATCGAGGTTTTGAATTTCTTCTCTCTTCATGCCTGGGCAGCATGGCCAGTGGCAAGAGACAGGCTTTTCAGCCCAAAATATCTGGAAGACACCAGTTTGCCCCCCTCTGATATAGGGGAGCCTATTCTCAGCTCAGCCATGGGTCCAGGGAGTTAAGGGAGGGTTGATTGGATTCCGTTCTAAGATTTAACAGTTCCGATCTCAGGGAAGAAGCAGTGATGGCCCTCCATATGCTGCTGAACCATATTTCACAGGAACCGCAGCTGGCATAGCCAACAGTGAGGGATACTGGCAGCTGGTGGTCAGCAACATCTGGAGGGTCCTATATTCTCTCCCCTGGGATAAGTGGCTCAGATAGAAAGGGACTGGATATAAAAAGAGTTTTGGGGAGTGTGGTGTAGAAATCAATCAGAGAAACTCAATGGTAGTCCACTGTGCTCTGCTACTGGATACTCATCTGATGGGTCGAGTCTGATCAAAGAACAGGAAGGATTGAAAAACTGACAGGCTGAACACTTTTCCAACCTATTCAACAGACTATCCATAGTTGATAACGATGTCTTACAGTAGGCTTCTTGACCTGCCGGTTTTGGATGTCCTTGACATGCATCCCTCTACTGATGTGACCAAGAAAGCGATCTCACAGGTGAACTCAAATAAAGCAGCAGGGCAGGATGGCATTCCTGCTGAGATCTACAAAGGACTAGATCCAAACACCTTATAGGCAACTCAAGACATCTTGGAAGACATTTGGTCCACAGAGGAGGTGCCTGATGACTTCCACAATGCCCTCATTGTGGCTCTCTATAAAAATTAGGGAAGCAAATCCGACTAAAGAAACTACAGAGGTATTTCACTGCTGTCCATCGCAGGCAAGACCTTTGCCCGCATTCTCCTGAACAGACTTGTCACTGTCTCAGAAAGAACCTCCTTGACGCCCAGTGCGACATTTGGCCAGAATGGAGTACAGCAGATATGATATTTGCCATGAGACAAGTCCAGGAGAAGTCCATTGAGCAGAACTAGCATCGTTACTCTGTCTTCATGGATCTGATAAAGGTATATGACACTGTAAACAGGGAGGCTCTCTGGATCATCCTGAGACATTAAGGATGCCTGAGGAAATTTGTGAAGTTGATTCCGATACCTCACAATGGAATCATAGGACAGGTTCTTTTCAGCGGCGATACATCAACTACATTTGCCATTTCCAATGGGGCAAAACAGGGTTGTGTACTAGTCCCAGTCCTGTTCAACCTGTTATTCGCTTGCATGTTGTCATGTGCTGTCCAGGGTCTGAAGGAGGGAGTGTACATCAGGTACCGATTGGATGGCTCTCTCTTTGACCGTCGCTGCTTGAATGCATGGACAAAGTGCCTCTATACAGTCATTCCAGAAATCCTCTTTGCTGATGACCATTTGCTCCTGGTGCACAAAGACAGCGATGTACAGTTGATGCTGAACAAATTTTCAGATGCTGCCATGCTCTTTCGCCTGACTATCAGCCTTAAGAAGACTGAAGTACTTTACCAGCTCGTGCCAACCCCATAGAACCAAAATCACTGTTGATGACGCCCAGCTGACAAATGAAGACAGCTTCAAATACTTGGGAAGCATTATTTGAGCAATGGGTCTTTGGACAAAGACATTGACTCCAGGATCAGCAAGGCCAGCCAGGCACTGGGGAAGCTGCATGCTAGATTGCTCAATCAACACAACATCCATATCTCCACAAAGCTGAAAGTCTACAGAGCTGTGGTTATCACTTCTCTCCCATATGGATGTGAGTCCTGGACTCTGTACCGAAGGCACATCAAACAACTGAGGAAATTTCCCATGCACACTCGCTGCTCCATCCTTGGTATTTTTTGGCAAGACTGTGTCTCCAACCTGGAGGCCTTGGATTATGCCCAGTGCACCAGCACTGAATCCCTGATTATCAGAGCCCAGATGGGGTGGGTGGGATCAGTCATTAGAATGGGTGACCACTGTATGCCTCGCCAGTCGCTCTATAGTGTACTGGAGTCTGGGAAGAGACCTTGAGGCTGACCACGCAAGCACTACCAAGATGCTGTGAAAGGAACCCTACGCCACTGGGACATCCAGCCAAGGGAACCAGAAGCTGCGGCTGCTGACACAACTCGCTGGCGAGTCCTGTCTATGAAGCCTCCACCGGCTTTGAAGACAAACACCACCAGAAACTGATAGAAAGCCATGAGCGGCATTACAGAGTGACACCCACAGTTACTACAACAATGGACTTCCAGTGCCCCCATTGTGCCAGACTGCACTTCCGTACTGGGACTGCAGAGCTCCCTCTGTGTCCAGAGATGAACTGCACAACAGCGGGTCTTCTTCGAACCCGAAGGACTAGCACACAGATGTTACAATTCCCAGAATTCTCTAATAGCATTTCAAACAGCAGGTGAATGTGTGTGTGTGTGTGTGTGTGTGTGTGTGTGTGTGTGAAATGATGGTGGATTTCATATAAATCATTCAGTGTTGAAAGTGCAACTGTAGAAACAAAACATAAATAAAATTGTGCTAGCCCAATGTTTTACAATGCCACTTTTCAGTTTTTACAGGTAGTAAATTTACAGGCAATTTCTTAAATCATTCAAAATGTGATTCTGTCCATACATTAAAGCGTCATTGTTGATTCTGCCATCTCATTATGCTCAGGACAGGCTATGAAACAACAACCAAAACTCCAAGATGTTCCCCAGCAAAGTGGCTCTTCAGGACAATGTAGTAGAAGGCAAGAAAACAGACCAGCCCAGGAAAGCCCAAGTGAGAACACACAGAGTTCAGGGAAATCCGGTCCAAAATGCGACGAAATCCAGAAGATTGGCTATGCAATTTGAAGACCAGCAAGGTACTACTTCGGTTCAGCAGAAACTCCAAGATGCTCCCCAGCAAAGCGGCTCTTCAGGACAATGTAGGAGAAGGCAAGAAAACAGACCGGCCCAGGAAAGCCCAAGTGAGAACACACAGAGTTGCTTTTCAGGGACCCCTGATCCAGAATGCGACAAAATCGAGAAGATTTCCAGCGAATGCCAAGACACACAGAGGTGAGAAACTGGTACAGAGCAAAACAGGTTAGGTGAGATCTCTCCAGATTACTAGATTGTATTTTCAGCTGAGCTCAGTTTGTGTGATGCTTTATTGGCAAAACAGAAGAATCAGAGTTCGGTGACTATCCGGCATGAAAGTAAGCCACATATGGAGATGAATCTGGAGCAGATTCACCTGAAAGTCTTGGGGATTTAGTGGGGCTATCGCATGCTAAGCTGTAAAGATTGCTTAAAACTCTTGTGGCAGGGTTCACATAACATGTTATATCAAAACTAAAGAAACCACATTATGAACTAAGATGATGTGTGAATCCAGACAGTGCACTTAGAACTGTGCTCACAAGGGGTCAGCAAAGATGAAGAAAGACACATTTTCTACATAGAAAGTATGGTAGATTCTGACCTGGGATAATATAATCTCTTTTCTCCACATAAAAGCAGTTCTGTACCTGTAATAACAACATAATAAGCAAGCATTTTGTAGGTTCTGTGTTGCTTCTTTCCAGCACTGCTTCTCTGTTCTTGGAAACATTTCAATCCTCACTTTCTGCCTGTTGCGCAAAAGGCATAGAACCTTTTTGGGCAAATCAAAATAATCAGGATTCTTGAGAAAATGACCAACAGATAAATTTTAAAAGCACCTTGCATTTAAAAAACTAATTGTAAGTGCCACCTATATGAATTGTTCCTCTCCATGAATTACTTCTCCTGTTACAAAGCAACTGACTTCATCCCCAAGCTTGGGAAATGCAGGGTGACACCGGGGACACTAGCAAGCTTCAGGCATGTGGGTTGTAGCTGTTCCAAGGAAATATCTTGGCAGCTTGTCACTGGTCACCCAGATGACTTCAAAGATATTTTGTATTTCTTTGAGGCAATCATGAACAAACTGATGTGATTGAACCACCAAAAGTTCATTATAGGAACTCTTGTGGAAGCAATTTCAGCGTAACAGTTGAATGGCATCAACCTGATCTGAGTCCGTTGGTTTCTATGTACCTCAATCTGCTGGTCCTTTGCCAAAATACTCTGCTGCTTTCCTGCCATGCTTGTTTCTTCAACAGATGAGTACCTTTCTTCAAGCGCTTAGTAACCATATTGAGAAATCACAGTGTAGGTTATGGAGGAAGTTTTACAGGAGAAATGCTATGGAGAACTTAAATAGGCACTAGGGGATCTGCTATCTTGGACTTGATCCTCACTAACAGGGAGGAGTTGATTGAAGACATTAAAGTGGTAGGAACCTTGGGTGCTAGTGACCATGCGCTCTTTGAGTTCTCGATTTTAACTAAAAGTTCGGTAAAAGTCAGTCAAACAGAAACCATGGATTTTAGGAAGGCTGATTTTAATAAACTAAGGGAAATAGTAAGGATGATACCATGGAAAGAGAACCTTAAAGGCAAAGGTGTTGTTGCTGGCTGGGACTTCTTGAAAAGGAAATTAAGGATAGCGCAGTCTCAAACAATACCGATGAGGAGGAAAACTAGAAGACAGCTGAAGAAGCCAATGTGGTTGAATAGGCAGATCACACAGGAGTTGAGACTAAAGAAGGATGCTTACTGGAAATGGAAGGAAGGGCTAATCACCAAGGCAGACTACAAAGCTATAGCTCAGAAATGTAGGAACGAGGTCAGGAAGGCAAAGGCTGAAAATGAGCTAAAGCTAGCAAGAGACGCAAAATCCAGCAAGAAGGGCTTCTTCAAGTATGTTAACAGAAGGAGAAAGACAAAGGAGGCGGTGGGCTCACTGTGCACTCCAAATGGGGAAATCTTAACGGATGACCAGGAGAAGGCAGAGGAACTCAACTCCTATTTCGCCTCTGTCTTTACATCCAAAGGAAATAGTGATCAGAGTAGCATAGGCTGGGAACAAACACAACAGGGGAGGGTACAGGTCAGTAAGCATGAGGTAAAGGAACTTCTAACTAATTTGAATGCCTTCAAGTCCCCAGGTCCTGATGAAATACACCCTAGAATACTGAAGGAACTGGCGGATGAGCTGGAGGAACCTCTGTCAGTTATCTTTGAGGAGTCGTGGAGAACGGGGGAGGTACCAGGGGACTGGAGAAGAGCAAATGTGGTCCCCCTCTTCAAGAAGGGGAAAAAAGAGGACCCCAGTAATTATCGACCAGTGAGCCTAACATCAATACCTGGAAAGATGTTAGAGCAGATAATAAAGCGGACCATTTGTAAGCATCTGGAAGACAATGCTGTGATGGCTAAGAGCCAGCATGGCTTTGTCAAAAACAGGTCATGCCAAACAAATCTCGTCTCCTTCTTTGACAATGTAACGACTTTAGTGGACAAGGGGAATGCAGTGGATATAATCTACCTTGATTTCAGCAAAGCTTTTGACAAGGTTCCACATGGCATTCTCATTGACAAGCTGTTAAAGATTGGTTTGGATGGCCCTACAGTAAGGTGGGTCCACAATTGGCTATCTAACCGCACACAGAGAGTCAGCATTGACGGGTCAACATCGGGTTGGAGAGCAGTAACCAGTGGCGTCCCACAGGGATCGGTCTTGGGGCCGGTATTATTCAACATTTTTATTAATGATCTGGATAATGGGGTTGATGGGCTACTCATCAAATTTGCAGATGACACAAAATTGGGAGGTCTGGCAAACACCCAGGATGAAAGAATGACATTGCAATCTAACCTGGACAGGTTGGAAGACTGGGCTGAAAGGAACAAGATGTCCTTCAACAGGGAGAAATGTAAGGTAGTACATTTGGGGAGGAAAAATGTAGGGCACACATACCGGATGGGGGACTCATGGCTTGGAAGCTCTACATCGGAGAAAGACTTGGGTGTGGTCATAGACAACAAGCCGAACATGAGCCAGCAGTGTGAGACAGCTGCTAGGAGGGCTAATGCAGTTTTGGGCTGCATTAGGAAAAGCATTATATCAATGACGCGGGAAGTCATTATTCCCCTCTACTCTGCATTAGTGAGACCACACCTGGAGTACTGTGTACAATTCTGGGCACCACATTTCCAGAAGGATATTGACAGGTTAGAACAGGTTCAGAGGAGGGCAACAAAGATGATACAGGGACTTCAGGACATGTCCTATGAGGACAGGTTGAAGGAACTGGGGCTGTTCAGTCTGGAGAAAAGAAGACTGAGGGGAGACATGATAGCAATGTTCAGGTACATAAAGGGGTGCCATAGGGAAGATGGTCAGGCTCTTTTCCATGGCCACAGAAACTAGGACCAGAAATAATGGGTACAAACTGCAGCTACCTAGATTTCACTTAAATATAAGGAAAAACTTCCTGTCGGTTAGATCTGTACAACAGTGGAACAGTCTACCTACGGAGGTTGTGAGTTCTCCATCTCTGGAGGTTTTTAAGAAGAGGCTGGACAGTCACCTCTCGGGGATGGTTTAATTGGTTTCCTGTATATTGCAGGGGGTTGGACTAGATGATCCATGTGGTCCCTTCCAACTCCAAAATTCTATGATTCTATGATTCTATGGTTTATATGTGAGCAGTGGACTCACGGTTGGAGATCTAGCTTCCATTCAGAAAGTGATTTTATTTACTCATTTAAAAGATTTGAATGCCTGCCCATCTTAAACAACTCTGGGCAGCTCACAGTAGCAATAAAACCCAGTAACTATAAAACATAACCATAAAACCGTGAAACAATAAAATGATCAAACCAAAACCCGGTGCCTTAATCATCCCCTTAGGATGCCCCACAGCAAGTTCCAATTACCCTAATTCCATTCTCTCTATTCTATTCTGTCCTATCCCAGTGCCTGGGTAAAAAGGCAGGTCTTGATGGCCTTCCGAAAGGCAAAAAGGGTGGGGGTCTGCCAGATGTCCAGGGGGAGGGTGTTCCATCACGTAGGGGCAGCCATGGAAAGGCATGCTTCTGAGGCTCCACTAAGCGGCAGGATTTCATGCAAGGATCTGGAGGGTGCCTACCCTATCTGATCGGGTGGGACGGGCTAATATTCTTAGAGAGAGGCGGTCCCGCAAAGAACCAGGTCCTGTGCCATGTAGGGCTCTAAAGGTGATAGCCGGCACCTTGAATCGCACCTGGAAGGAAACTGGAAGTCAGTGCAGCTCGAGCAATAGAGGTGTAACATGGGCAAACCTAAAACCCCCAACACTGTATGAGCCGCTGCATTCTGGACAGTTGTAACTTCTGAGTGATCTTCAAGGGCAGCCCCATGTAAAGTGCATTGCAGTAATCCAAACAGGAAATGACCAAGGCGGGAGAGATCGTGGATATAAATGAGCAGAAAGCATAATTAGGCTGAACCTTTTCTTCCACACTCAGCATCTCTTGGTAATTAGAGAAAGAACATTGTGCAAACTCAGAACTAGGTGAATTGAGAAGCATAGTTCAATTATCCTATCTATTAGTGAAGCTTAGTGAAGTAAAACGGCTGTAAAAGTTTGCCTGAAGCTTACAAGTAGGAATCAACCAATCTTGACCAGGTGTAGTGAATGTATGGTATGCTTGAGCGACTTTCAGGTAATAGTAGTTTCAGATGAGGTGGACAATAAGTCCCATCGTCCTTAGCCAAGATGGCCAACATATAGCTGAAGAAAGCAAGTTAAGAGCGTTATTGATAAAATTCAGTGGCATTGTGGTTTTCCCTTTGAAAAATTATTGAGCAGAGTGAGGGCCAACCATTATGAACAACTGAGCAGGCCCCAATGCAGTGCCTTTCGGGTGTGCACCGTTCTTGTCAGAAGGGTCAAAACCACAACTAGTTGGAGAAGATGGGAGTTGTGATCTGCCTCATGTAAAGGGAACTGGATTGGGGAACGTTGCTTTAACTGAGAAGAGGATACGGCTAGCTGGAAGCCTGAGCACAGATGCCGTTATCCTCAGCAGTGAGATTATGCTGCACCATTTCACTGTCTTAGTTTTTGATTCCAGACATGACAGAAAAACTTTGACTATTGTGTGGATATGACCAACTGGGATTGTGAGAAAACTATGAGAAAAGTATGGGAGTAGCTATTCTTACTTCTGGCCCAAGAGGATGACATTCTTCACGAAATGAATGACAGAAATGTTGGTCACAAGAAAAAATATTATTTTGATCCTCATCCAAAGTAGAAGTCTTTTTATGAAGTGCTGGGAAGCTAAAACGAGCCATGGCAGAAACTCCCAAACTGAGTTAGAAAATGAAAGAAAGGCAAACCAGTTATCCATCCAGTTCCTACAAGGCATCCTGCCTTGCAGGGTCAGGGTTAACACAAACGACCTAAGGAGTGGGACTCTTCCATAGCCCTTTGGATTCTATGAGTATTTGTTTTCTCCTAGTGAAAACCCCTACGCTGGCCTAGTGGAGTCCTTACGTGCTGCCTGGTGGACAGGAAAGACACGGCCTATGGAGTATCGGGTGAAACAGCTGGAGGGCCTGTGTCATTTTCTGGAGGAAAGGCATGATGAAATCCAGCATGCCCTGTGTGCAGACCTACGGAGGGTGAGTGGGCCATCCAGCCAGAGCATCTGACAGCTCAGATCAAGGGACTTGCAGATCAAGGCCTTGCTTACCAGTTAATAGACATTGCACAACTATTCCATTTTTCCCTTCACTGGATTTTCCATGAAAAAGTTATGAACAAGGAACAATATTTTCTGAACTTAGCAAGGTGGCAAGGAGCAGTTTTCAGGCTCCAGAAAATCATTATGTAAGCATAGTTGAGCTGTCTCCTAAAATGGTCAAGAGCACAGCCAAGTATCCATTATCTCAGAAAGGTGGGAAGAAAAAGCCTAAACTGATAAAGCCTTTGATTTCTTTGCATAGTAATCAGCTGGCTATATATGGTTTCATTCGTAGCTGAGCTTGTGAGTCTTCTGCCTGATTAAGGGTTGATTATCTAGAGAACTAAACTTAGTGCCATGTCCAGGTGTAAAGCCCAAAGATTTCATTTCAAGAATCAGTTGGGATGATTGCATGATAAAGCACTACCATGCAATGAATGAGACCCAAGGTTTGCTCACTGAAGAGCTGCTGCATAGTTCACCTCTTGCAGCCAGTACGGACATCACTGATGCATCTCATTTTATTTCTCTTCTCCACAGCCCTGCTTTGAAGCTGAGCTCTTGGAGATTCTCTTAGTCAGAAATGAACTGGCTGAGACTCTTAACAACTTAAGCTGCTGGATGAAGGATGAATGTGTGCACAACAGCCTAGTAAGGAGTCAAACAGAGTGGGAGGATCTAAAATGGAAAAGAATGGTTCTAGGTTGTATGGGGATGAAAGTCTAAAGGGTGCATTATCTCATCAAACTGAAGATGGACTTTCTATCTGTGCCCTTTCAAAAGAGGTGGATGCTCATGTTGGAAGGCAAGACTAACTTGTAGAGTATTAATTGTTTCTCCCGCACACACACACCTGATGTCCTTTCGATGGCGTTTGGGAATGATGAGATCTGTAATCTAACATACCAGGATGCTGTCAGGTTACTGATATGTAAACGTTTTGGGGCAGCTTCCAAATGATGGTCTCTAGGGCCATACTTGCTGTGCCATTGGAGGAACATGTTCCAGCTGCCTTTGTAGGATAACCTCTGCACTCCAATTTAGATTCATTAAAGTCACATTGGTTTAGAACAGCCTTTCCCACCCATTGCCCTCCAAATAAAGCAAATTATGACCTTCATAGTTCCCAGTTATCCCTAGTTCCTATTGCTAGTGTTTGCTTCCTAGTTGTGTGGCCAGCAATCTCATCTGTGCACAGTGCAAGAGAGATTAAAAGGTTTGAAGTGTTAGGTGTGAAAACATCCTTATGTTTTACATGCACATATCATCTAAGGCAAATGTGGCAACGTGGAGCCTGATTTCAAAGGTCTCTGCAGGCTATTGATTCAAGCCTCTGGTAGGAATAGTCTGTTCCAACCTACTATGTGGTGAGGGAAAGAAAAAGAGAAAGGGGAGTCAGAAAGAGGAAAACAAGGAAAGCAGAAGAGAATGAACCACCCCATTCATGCTTGGATTGGCCCTAACCTGAATGGTCTCTTTGGTCCTACCTACGACTGACACAGTTCCTTAGAATTACCTTCAGGGGGATTGACCTTCAAGAGAACATTTTTTAGAATCCCGTATCTGAGATAAAGGCTATGATATTCCTCCCTGATGCCTTCAGAGCCTTGTGGATTTTGTGCTAAGGCCAAGCATTTTGGCATTTCCCCATGATTTAGTTATTAAACTCACATGTAGCTGTATCGTAATTGTAATATGGGTTTGGGGGAGGCTGGAGGTTTAAAGACCTGTAAGCCTAATGAGGGCTTAAGGCAACCATTCCATTCCTTAACCCTTTCCCCCAAGTGTAACAATATACCTTTCACACTTCCTAGGACTTCTAATATTTTGGCCCACTTGCTCCAATGAGATAGTCCACCATGCTTCCTGGAGAGCTAGCACATATACTCTCTGTGTGTGTAGGTATCAGCTCTCCAAGCTCCAACAGAAATGCCCACTCATAATCAGTTAGTGTGGAGGAGCCCTTTTTATGTCAGAAATGCCTGATGTACATAGCAAGGAGGAATCTTGCTGAGATTAAACAACATACCAACTAAACAAATCAAGAATACAGGACTGAAAATGGAAGAGCTTCAGCATCAGCTTTTCAAAATTCAGTGCTATTCAAGCCTTGCACTGCCTTTATAAATAAAAGAGAACATAAACAATGTTAACTGATATGCTCTAGAGCAAAGAATGGGTTGAAAGTAGACATGAAGGGAGGTTATACTTTTTATCTCCTGAAGTATTTCCACCCCTACAAAATCTTCTATGAATTTCCCTTTCTGCTTCACCCAGTTGCTTTCATGGATGTTTCTGGCTTTTCTATAGTTAACGAAGATGGATCATGCCTTCATTCGCAAGGAGCCATTTGGTGTGGTGCTGATCATTGCAGCCTTTAACTATCCTGTTGACCTCACTTTGATACCCCTCATGGGGGCCATTGCAGCTGGTGAGTGAGAAGTTATCTGCTAATTCATTGTAGACATTGGATCTTCCAAGAGATCCAGGCATGTGGTGGATGTTCATCTGTTGCAGCCGGGTTACAGTGTTCTCTCCCCCCTACTAGGGAACTGTGTGATTCTCAAACCTTCAGAGCTGACCAGCTGCAGTGAAAGGCTCCTGGCAGAAGCGCTGCCTTGTTATCTCGATCCGGTGAGTTCCTCAGCTCTAAGTTCGCCTTGCTAAAAAATCAAAATGTAACTGAGGTTTTCTGATTTGCTTTTCTTCTGCCATTTGCCTTGATTTCCTGGAAATTATGAGTGGGCAATTCCTTGGGTCTCTTCAGGAAAACCTCTGGATCTGAAGTAATCTCAAAATGTTTTCTGTTTTTGGAAGCTGAGTCAGATTAGTTCTGGCTGCCTTATCTGAATACCAAGCTTCCAAGAATTCTCTTGCATTTTTGGATTTAGCTTGTTCTAAAATGCTGGCAGTTACCCAGATAAAACTATGGTTAAGTCTGTCCATGTGTTGTGAGGTTAGGGAGTTTTCATCATGTCTTCTGACTGCTAGTTGGTGCTCGTGCATGCGCTCTGCCAGTCTTCCGCCTGTCTGTCCTACATAGTGTTTGTTACTGTGATGGAATGGAATTATGAAGGCCAGACTCAGGGAGGAAAACATGTTCTTTCATCTCCTGAGGAGTGAGGGAGAGATAAGAGGATGAGGCTGGCACCTCCCTGAGGAATTCACAATGTTGTGACTGGTATTACTTGGGAGCTAGAGTTTCAGTCTGGGAAGATTCTTGCTAGAGGTTGTAGCTAATAAACATTGCTGGACTGAATTTACATGGTCTCCTGGAGTTTCTTGGGCTAGGCCTGACAGTTACAATCCTTACAGTGTATGTCGTAGATGACTCCTGTTTTTTCTTCTTGTGCTATTGGGTCTTTGGGTTTACTTAACATATTTTGGAGTGGAGTCCTTGGGGACTCCAACATGCAACATAGTGAAAGAACTGACAAAAAAACGTGGACACCTCACAGAGAACAGTAAATATTCTATCAACTCCTCACTACAGTGCCTCCAGGAAATCAAAGACATACGCATAGATGAAGATGAAATTATGGTCTCATTTGATGTCACAGCACTCGTTACGTGCATAAACATAGAACTAGCGAAAGAATCCATATCAGCAATACTACACAACACACCTGACCTAACCAAATACACCCAAATTGAAATTCCCAGAATCATGGACCTCATCAACCTCTGCCTCACCACCTATTTTCATTTTGATGGACAAATATACCTACAAATCACAGGCACACCCATGGGATCATCACTGTCAGGACTCATAGCAGAGATTGTAATGCAATGCCTAGAAGCTATAGCACTTCCTCACATACAGCCTAAAGTATGGATCCGGTACGTAGATGACACCTTTGTTATACTAAAAAAGGAGCAACTAGAAAAGACACACGAAACCATCAACATCTTCAAAGGAATAAAATTCACCAGAGAGGAAGAAAACAACACGCTACCTTTCCTGGATATCCTCATCAGCAGAGGAAACAACAGTAAATTAGAAAACCAAGTTTATCAGAAGACAACCCACACTAATCAAGTACATCATTACCAAAGTAACAACCCAACCTCCCACAAGAGGAGCTGTGTAAGAACATTATTCAGGCGAGCACAAACGCATTGCAGCAACCCAGAACAGCAGAAAAAGGAAAAAGACTACCTATACATCTTCCAACAAAAAGGATATCCATGCAACATTACCAAAAAGTGCCTGGCCACTCAACCTACTACAACAGAACCAACACAAGCTATGACAAGGACCATACTGCCATACATCAGAAACGTCTCAGAAACCACCAACAGACTATTCCAACCACATGGCATCTGTGTACCACACAAACCAACAAAATCACTCCAAAATATATTAAGTAAACCAAAAGACCCAGTAGCACAAGAGGAAAACACAGGATTCATCTACAACATACAATGTAAGGACTGTAACAAACACTATGTAGGACAGACAGGCAGAAGACTTGCAGAGCGCATCCACGAGCACCAACTAGCAGTCAGAAGACATGATGAAAACTCCCTAACCTCACAACACATGGACAGACTGAACCATAGTTTTAACTGGGAAACTGCCAGCATTTTAGACCAAGCTAAATCCAAAAATTCAGGAGAACTCTTGGAAGCTTGGTGTTCAGACAAGGCAGCCATCAACAGGCACATAGAGATAAACAGGATCTACATACTTTTCTAAAGAGACAAAAGAACAGAAGATTGCCTCACCAGCAATGATCACACAGATGAGGAAAGGTTACCACCAGGCACACAATCAAACAGTAAATATATGCTAATCAAGGAACTATCAGAGGAGCAAGAAAATCCCCCCACCCCCACCAGCACTGGCAAGGTGTGCCACAGTATGTAAATAGAGGGCAAACCCCATCCCATCTTATCACTGAAGATGTTACCTAGCCAGGTAGTGAAACATTTGCAAGAAAAGAACCAAGCTCAGAGAACCCCAAGGACTCCACAGTTCAACGCTGAGCTACAAATATTCGCCTTATATTTACAGATATACATAAACAGATATTGAAGTCTAACTCTAAGATTACAACTTAACCTCCATTTTTTCTATACTCTATTGATTTTAGTAATCATCAAATCCATACATCATAATTTATTTTTTTCCGTTTCCCACAAAAAATCCAAAAGGGGCTTCCAATTACTGTTAAAATTCGTTAATGTCTTTTCCCTAATCAAAGCTGTACATTTCACCGTCTCAGCTACCTCCATCAACTTTACCCTCCATTCTATTATTGTAGGTAATAGCTTTCCACACTACTTTGCTTTTCCCAGCCCCTCGATTTCAGGGAAAACGAAGAAGGCTGCCAAAGCGAAGCAGCCAGCTTGATGTGCCTCAGTTGTCTTCGTGGAGCCACATCAAAAGGGAAATGAGAGCTTACAGTGGGATGATCAGTGTCAGTTCACTTTGGACGTAGGTTATGTGCTCTTTTTTCTCTTACGATCCAAGTACAGAGTAAGGGACTGACTATATATTCTTGTTATTTTAAGGAAAACTCTTTTGGGGAGAATGAGGCTGGGAGACTACTGTGAGTGTAAGACAATTCCACTCGCACAGGAAGGTTAGACAGAAAAAAATCATAGGTCCCCTATTACTGTATGCTCCCTGAATCAAAAATGATCATCTCATTTTAAAATTGAAATACTTAAGGAAAATCTTAGTTTCCTTTCAGTTTAATGCAGCAGTTCCCTGCTCCCAATTGCCCCAAGAGGCTTTTTGCCCTGCAGGTTTCAGAGACAGAAACAGCACCCTTGTGATGTGCAGACTGGTTGATTGGATGTGAACTTCCCTTTCTGTTTTATAGGAAACCTTTGCTGTGGTGACAGCTGGTCCTGAAGAAACAGGAAAATTACTGGAAAATAAGTTTGATTATATCTTCTATACAGGTGATTTTCTCTTCCTGAGTATTCCTTTCAATAGTATTGCTTTTTAAAACATTGATCATTAATGTCTGCAGAACAATCTGTCTGGTAAGCCAATATCCAACTATTGAAACTGAAAGGTTCAGGTAATTTGTCTAAGATCACGCATTAGCGCACACACAAACACACGCACAGACAGACACCCCATCTACAGTAGAATTTCTCTCTGTGGCTGCTACAATGCCTTTCTAGAAGACCAAATTGTTAATAATAGCAGCAATTTGTCATGTGTCTTAGATCAGTAGCTTTATCATGTCTACTGCAGTGCAGCTGAGTTTGTGGCAAGTTAGTGGCAGCTTCCAGATTGGAGGCCTTGCCCACAAGTGGAGAAAAGATGAGCTGTCACACTCTAAGTAGGAAAAAAGCTACAAGAAGAAAGATTCTGAGTGAATTGGGAAAATAATCCCAAAAGTAACAGCAGTCCAAGAATCAAGAGCCAGCTTGGTCTAGTGGTTAAAGCTCCAGGCTAGAATCCCGGAGACTGTGAGTCCTTCGTGAAAGGCAGCCAGGTGACTTTGGGCGAGGCCCTCCTCCCAGCCCAACTCACCTCACAGATCACTGGGTGGCAAACTAGGAGGAAGGAGTACTAGGCTTGTTTGCCACCTTGAGTTATTTATAAAAAAGAATAAAAAGGCGGGATTAAAAAAATCTAAAAAAAAAGACTTGGATAGCTGGACATGTAGTATACGTGGACATTCCTGTACTTTCACAATTTTATATAAATAATTATTCTTTTTTACTTTTTTTTAATTAGTTCTTTTTGAATCTTACAATGCAGTATTGATTTTTTTTTTTTTTACCAAGAAATCACAGGAATTTGTGTAGCTTTCAAGTTTATGCAATTCAAATGTTTGTAGCCGTCAATACATTTAATATTTGTAAATCACTGTTTTTCCACTTATCCCACAACATTGATCTTTAGTCAAATAGGATATGACAGGCTGTCATGTTTTGATCTTTTTTTAAATATAAGTATCTTCCAAATTCTTTGTAGATCTGAAAATATTTTTTACATTACATACAAAGTGTTGCCTTGCCAACTATTCTTAACATTTAGTGGATGTTTTTTAAACAACCTGTGTGGAATTTTGCTGATCTGCATGGAGGAATGTTAGACAAAAAACAACACAGGTGTCTTTTGAACACACAACTGTGGCCCCTGATGCTGGATGGGAGGTGTGGGTGTCTGTATATCTCTCTTGACCCAAATTCTGCCATACCCCTGCAGGAAATAACCATGTAGGAAAGATCATCATGAGTGCTGCAGCGAAACATCTGACACCCTTGACTCTGTAGCTGGGGGGTAAAAGTCCCTGTTATGTGGATCACTGCTGCAATTTCCAGAATGCAGCCAACCGAATTGTATGGGGAAAGTTTGTCAATGCTGGACAGACATGCGTTGCACCAGATTATGTGATCTGTACAGCTGAAACACAGGAGAAGTTAATACCTTGTCTGCGCCAAGCTATCCGTGAATTCTATGGCTCTGATCCCATGAAGTCCCCTGATTTTGGCCGCATGGTCAATGACAAGCATTTCCAGCGTGTCCGAGATTTGCTGAAATGTGGCCGGGTGGCCATTGGTGGAGAGACCAATGAGTGTGACCGTTATATTGGTGAGTATATAGTTTGGGGCAGAGGGAAGAGTAAGGGGAAAAGTTTGGAGTTTGGGAAAGACGGGAAGACATTTTATGATTACTATCTAGTAAGCTTTTGGAGAAAATCTATGTGGTTGTTAGGAGTCAAAAACAACTTGATGGCACATAATCAATCAATCAATCAGTCAATCAAGCTTATTAAGAAGTGCATGGTCAGTAGGTATAGGGATGAAATCAGGCTTCAGGTTGGTGCTCAACAAACGTGTTGGACTTTAACTCTCATTAGCCACACAGATTTTGTGTGGGATTTTGAAAGTTGAAGTCCCACAATCTGGCAAGTGTCAGACTGGGGAAGTCTGTTTTGGAGAGAGCAAGAGGGCAGACATGTTTTCCTGGGTTTGCATATTGGAAGTGTAGTCCTGGGGAAAGATAAAGCTGTGGTTAAACTGGACAATAAAGTTATGATAGATAAGCAGAACGGGTCTTGATGTGATCTTTTGCCCATTACAGCTCCCACAGTGCTGGTGGATGTGAAGGCATGGGAGCCCATCATGCAGCAGGAGGTTTTTGGGCCCATCCTGCCCATTTTCACTGTGAAGGATTTGGAGGAGGCCATCCAATTCATCAACTGCAGAGAACGCCCACTAGCTGCCTATGCCTTCTCCTGTGATTGCAAGGTATATTGTATAGGTTACAGCATACTGTATCTGGGAGAATCTGGATTATTTTCCATCATCCTATCCACGATGGCTAAAAGAAAGGAGGCTTGCACTGTTATCACAATGTGCTTAGTGGTAAGCTGTGATGAACCAACATGGCAGCAGTTCTTGGCCCGCTGGTAATACAGCTTGGGTGATAGAAGGAAAGCCGAATAGTATCCTTGTTTATTTAGCAACAAGCCTGCGTTAAAAATTACTGGCTTATCCACACATCCACAGTGCAAAGGAAACTGCATTAACAGTACTATTGTTAAGGTTCTGTCTGCAACACATAGCCTCCCTCTCCTCCCCAGCCCGCTGCTAAGGAGGCAGCAGTTGCTCTAAGCTGTTCTGGTGCGACAGTGGTCTTTCCCCTTACATCGCATCACAAGAGCTCCCATGCAGGCATTCTAGGGCACAAATGTGGGTGATCTTCTAGGAGATCAGTATTCCCATTGGTGCACCCAAATCAGTTGTCAGACTCTAAACCCCTTGTCCTTGGGGCAGGAGCCTCTGTTTGTGGCAAAATTTAAGACAACCATGTATCTACCCTGAAAGTCCAGTAGCCAAGGAGGGCAAAATTAAGCAAACGATAAAAATGAGAGCTTGAACACCAGCGATGTCCCACCACATGTTCAGGGGAGTAACTGGTGGTGATACTGTGTGACGGCAGCAATATTGGTGGCCTTGCTGAGGTGTTGTCCTTCCTCCCGTCTCAAATGTCCTCCCAGGAGCCTGCTGGGTCTCTACACCCTGCCCTACCTTGCAGCATTGGTGCAGCTGATTGGTAACTACTTCTGTCCCAATTGTCTCCCATGGAGCTTCACTCCATCCCTGGTCTGGGAGAAAGAGAGGCTCCCACAACCTGTGCTGTCCTTTGGGCAAATAAAAACTGGAAAAAAATAAAATAACTTCTATGCCTCCCTGACCTTGTAACATAAAAGTATGTGGCTAGTTATTTTAGCTGTCACTCTTCTTTTGCAGACAAATCACTCTTGCAAGTTACAATGAAACTTTATTTTTTTTACAAAGCTAGGATATATTGGGCCCAGCTTACAAAAATGCATACCATGCTCTTGACTGACCACAAGATTGTGGTTGTCTGCTATAATTAGTAATCTTGGGGGAGAGACAGCTTTCAGGTTATACACCAGCTCCCAAGAAATTAGTAGAGAGAAGAATAAATCTTCAATTTGTCTCAGATTACACAGAATGTCCTAACTTTACAGAGAAATAGGAATAAGAAAGAACAAGATTTCTGACACGGAGGGAAAAAAGACATTGAAGCAGCTTCTTGGAGGTCATTTCAGCTCTTTATCAGAGTTATTGGGGAGATGGCACCCTCCATTTCCCCCCCAATTCAGGCACTGAAATTTCTTGCTCTGTGCCCCAGAGTTCTGCCTTTGCACTTTAAAAGAACAACCTTTCTCTTTACCTGGGAAGAGAGGAGTTGAGGGAACCTTCTGAGTGTTTGCTGTAAAACCCTTGCTTGGGAGAGGGTATTGATTATTTTAACTAAACTTGTCATCTTTATTCCCACTCATTGCTCTTGGCTCCGTATGTAGTGAGCATGGGGGTAGAAAACAGGGGGTCCAAAAGGGTTGATTTGCGTTTTCAAATTCTTGGCTAGTATACTAAGATTCATAGAGAAATTCTTTTTTCTTTTTTCTTTCCAGTAGCCTTTTAGGAAATGGCTAATTGGCTACACATACAATATTAGCCATTTTGTGAGCGTGCCTGTGGCAGATTTTCAACCTTCCAAATGTTCATAGTGGTACGAAGGCTAAATACCTTTGTTAGTATCATGTCCCTTATTATTATAGAGCTGGGACTTGATAAAACTCATGTTTGGAAGGTTAAGGACAGGTCTCCTAATACTCTTCTACTCTTTTTCTCTTGATAGATTGTGAACCGTGTACTGGATTGTGTTAGCAGTGTGGCTTCTGCGGCAATGATACCCTGACACACGCTACATTTATTTCCCTTCCATTTGGTGGCATTGGTATGATTAGCCTTTTATCTCCTATCCTATCTCCATTTCTTACCTCCATCCTTACCCTTCGCTTCCAACCTGAAAAGTTCTCCCTCTTGATGATTATTTTCATCAGACTAAAGACAAAGACATTAAGAGTCCATTATTTTTAACTATTTCCAGGATATTTGCAGATTAACCAAATGCAATCAAATAATAAATACTCCACTGTGCTATAAGCTAGGTGGTCATTTATGAATAAATGAGAGGGCGGGAAATTTCCTGGTGGACATTATACTGGGAAGCAGGAGTAAGGGGAGGAGGCTCACTATTTTTAGCTTTGCAAGTAGTGCTAACAAGACCAAAATGTATTCCACAGGAGAAACAGCTCCGGTTCAACAGGCCTGGTCACGCACTGCACTGAACCCAGCTTAACCTGCTGTGTAAATCAAGATTATTGCATTTGGAGTGCAAAACATGGTTAAACTGAAGAGATATACAGATTTAATTTTTACCAAAAGAAGCAATAGTCTCATTTTATTGGGGTTTAAGGCAGTTGTAGTTCAACAATCATGAAACACAACAGGCCAGCAAATTATTATCCAACCAAGCTTTGCTTGTCCTTATTAGATTCTCCTCCTTAGTTCCTTCTTTAAGAGTAGTTCTGCAGAGTCCACTGAATATAAAACCTTTTATAGTGAGCACTATGAGGGGAGTGCTTTTTAAGGGCAGCTATCATCCAGCCTGAGGAAAAAGAATAAATAACAAGGGCTGCACAGGTTGTGTTGTCAGCTGAAGATGGCAGTCAGCAGATTTGATCTGAACTTCTTCTTCTTCTTCTTCTTCTTCTTCTTCTTCTTCTTCTTCTTCTTCTTCTTCTTCTTCTTCTTCTTCTTCTTCTTCTTCTTCTTCTTCTTCTTCTTCTTCTTCTTCTTCTTCTTCTTCTTCTTCTTCTTCTTCTTCTTCTTATTGCAGGACTCAGTGGATTTGGCAAGTACCACGGCAAGTTTACTTTTGACACATTTTCTCACTTCCGTGGCTGTCTTTTGCGCTGCATGGGCCTGGAGACGATCAACAAAGTGCGCTACCCCCCATACAACGATCAGAAGTTGCAACTCGCGATCTCTGCTTCGGAGATCAAGCGCAGGGGTATGTGCAGTATGCTGTGAGGCCTGGAATCACATCACCTGCGTTCTTAAGGCATCCGGCCAGGAATTTTGCTGTAGTTGAGAGGTTTTTCCCTTCATTGGCTGGTCCTGGAATTTTGCCTCATCACCTGCAGAGACCCTTGAAAAATACTCTCTCTTCTGACGAACCTTGTTTTCACCGTCTTTGCTCCTTATATTGTTTCTTTATCCTCTATCAGCTTATATAAATTCAACACTTAGTAGTGGTTAGAAAACTTAGGTGATACCCTCCAATTCTCTTTGTGCAGTTGTTGGGTATAGAAAATATCCTCAATTCCAGTAATGGCAAATTATACAATTAATTCAAGTTTTTGGGTAAACTTTCATCTTCATTTGAACACATAAAGCCAATTCTGCTTTAAAATCTACAAGCATCAGATTCTTTGTCAAAAATGGACAAGTACACCTCCAGTTTACAGTGGAGCAATCATCCTGATTAATATATTTGTAGAATAAAGATAGCAGCCCAGATGGTCTCCGTAAAGTGGATCCATTAAACAATTTAATTCCCAAAGAAATTCACAGCTGAACTAATGCAGGTTGTTATGCATAAAGATACTCTGTTGACAATCCATTTTCTATACTGTGACACTCTTTAGCTCAGACATGCCCCCTTTAATTATCTTGCTTTCAATATCCTTGCCTACAGTTACAGTTCAGATTCTTTATTCCATCAGTGATTTCTACACTACCCAGCCCAAAGCATAATCATTTAGAAGTACAGACATCCTATCGAGTTCCACATAATTCTGCTAAAGATGGCCAATATACTGAGATTTCCTGCACTCTTGTATTTTTCAGGTAAATGTCTTGCTTCTGCAATAAAGATCTTGCATCAAACCTTACAAATAGTTGACTAATTATTTAAGAGTGCCATCAATTGACATAACAAGGGCTTAATGACGCTGGAGTTTGCCGGTCAGAAATGATCCGCACTCCAGCGGGTTCGGGCCCGGCTCCACGGGACGGGGTGAGCTCCTGTCCCTTGTCCTAGCTCCTGCCCACCCAGCAGTTTGAAAGCTATTCCATCTGCGAGTAGATAAATGGGGACTCCCGTTCAGATGGGAGGAACCAGCGGTGCTGCGCAGGGGAGCAAAATACCTGTGCTGGCTGAACTCCGAATGCAGCCGGCACGAATGACGAGCGACGATCAATGCGAGCGGTGAGCAAGATCTATGGAGGAGGAAAAAAGCCCGGATGACCCCCTAGTGGCCCCTGCTGGGCACATAGCATAATGGCACTAATTGTAAGATTTCTCACTGTTTCTCACTGTTAGGTTTACATATATACTTTGTGAGCTGCCCAGAGTTCCCCATTGGGGGGAGATGGGCGGAGAATAAATCGAATGTATAAATAAATAAATAAATATAATAATAATAATAATAATAATAATAATAATAATAATAATAATAATAGGAGTCAACAGCTGGTTCCTGCACCAGGAGCTTTTGACTGAAATTTAGATACTGGGGAACAAAGACAACAGAACGAAGTAAAGAAAAAAATGCGCAAGTGAATGTATAAGCAATTTGCTACAATAAAATAAAGAGCATCTTGGCATTCTAAAGGGAGTAGCCACTTTAGAGAGTACACCCTGGAGTAAAATAGTAGCAAGTAAGTCACAGTCAGTCTTGTGTTTCTTGAATGGATACAAAGAGTTTTCTGTGAGCTTCCGAAGGTTCTGAAAGAAGAATTACAGAATCATTAATTAACAATGATGAACAATGCTGCGTCCTCTCTTTTGAGATGCATTAGTAGTATGAATGAAGACGTCATAACATATGCCTTCTACAATACAGTATCTCCATCCAGAATGCATTTCCTTTTTGGGGGGGGGGGCGGCGGCAGAAACTATCTGCCTATTACTAGAGGCATTCATTCATTTATCTGTAGTGATGAGCGCAGTTATTAAGAGATACATAATTAATTAGCTGGTTAATCTGTTGGGGAAGATGTCACAATGCAACTCTCAGATCACATGCAGATTCTTAAATCAGCTTGGCTTAAGCCAAAAGGCTTCTCAGAAATGTAAATATATAGAAGGAATAAAGAGCATTAAAGGCTTGGAAAAGACAAAAAGGCTAAATTAGATGGAAGCTACACCCTGGGATATAAGACAATGTGCAAAGTAGTCCAAAACCAATGCCAGGTAATAATACATCATGCATTTATCTATACATATGTGGGACCTTCCACACTACCACTAAATATATGGCTTCCAGGAAGCATGGCTGTCAGGTACTAGCTACTACTTCTTTACAGCTTTAACCAACATGTGAACTTCTTGATTACTACACGCTTGAAAGTTTACAACATACATGTATTTTTTTTTTAAGTGCAGCCTACTACCCAGGTCCACGATGGCTCATTTATACATGGTGACTATCTGACCTTGCACAAAACACGTCTGTTTCAAGTATGGTTACTGTTTGGGATTGCACAAATCAAAGTGTTTGTGTGTAGAAATGACGTACCTTAGCAGTTTTATATGCTTTTTGTATAAGCAAGCAGCTGCAGATATTCAAGAAATCTGTCTTCATTACACATCTTTAGCATAACACAGCCTTTGCTGTAGTATTTTGTTAGACTAACAATGAGCCATTGTGGCTCTAGTTCAGTGTTATCAACTTTAGGATATGTGAACTTCAACTCCCAGAATTCCTCAGCCAACATGAGAGCCAGTTTGGTGCAGTAGGAAATGGCTAATTGGCCATGCCTACAATATCAGCCATTTTGTGAGCATGCCAGTGACACATTTTCAACATTCCAAATGTTGATAGTAGTACAAAGGCTAAAGAACTTTGTTTGTACAGGTAGTCGTCAACGTACGACCACAATTGGGACGGGAACTTCCATCGTTAAGCGATGTGGTCGTTAAGTCAGTTGTGCCTGATTTCATGACCTTGTTAAGCAAATCACGTGGTTGTTAAGCAAATCTGGCTTTCCCCATTGACTTTGTTTGATGGAAGCCCCTGGGAAAGTCGCAAATGGTGATCATGTGGCCCTGGGATGCTGCAACTCTTGTAAATACATGCCGGTTGCCGAGGGCCTGAATTTTGATCACATGACCACGTGGATGCTGCAACGGTTGTAAGTGTGAGGACTGGGCATAAGTCACATTTTTCAGTGCCATCGTAACATTGAATGGTCGTTAAACAAATGATCATAAATCCTATCATGTTCCTTATTATTATAGAGCTGGGACTTGATAAAACTCATGTTTGGAAGATTAAGGACAGGATTCCTAATACTCTTCTACTCTTTTTCTCTTGATAGATTGTGAACCGTGTACTGGATTGTGTTAGCAGTGGTGGCTTTTGCGGCAATGATACCATCACACAGGCAACATTGGTCACCCTACCACTTGGTGGCATTGGTATGATTAGCCTTTTATCTCCTATGCTACCTCCATTTCTCACCTCTATCCTTACCCTTCGCTTCCAACCTGAAAGTTCTACCTCTTGATGATGTTTTTCATCAGACTAAAGACAAAGACATGAAGAGTCCTTTTTTTTTTTTTTACTATTTCCAGTATATTTGCAGATTAAACCAAATGCAGTCAAACAATAAATACCACACTGTTTATAAGCTAGATGGTCATTTATAAATAAATGAGAGGGTGGGAAATCTCCTGGTGTACATTATGTTGGGAAGCAGGAATAAGGGGAGGAGGCTCACTATTTTTAACCTTGCAAGTGGTGCTAACATGATCCAAATGTATTCCGCAGGACAAACAGCTCTGGTTCAACAGGCCTGGTCACGCACTGCCCTAAACGCAGCTTAACATGCTGTGTAAATCAAGATTATTGCATTTTGACTAAAAACATGGTTAAACTGAAGAGATACGCAGATTTCAGTTTCAGTTTCATATATTTATTTGCAACCTTAGGTTTTAGCAAAATTCATTTAAAATTACAGCAATCCATATCAATTCAGTCCATCCCCTCTAGTGTTTGCCGCACTGATTGTCAATATTTGCCTCCGTATCTTTCTTGCAGCCATTGCGAACAATGCAACTTGACTAATTACATATTCATTTTCATCAGACAACAAAAAATAGATTTTTTCTAGATTAGTCTGGTTCAATTGACTTAGCACAGGCGTAATAAATCTAGCTCTTGGTTCTTGGTATAATCTGCAATGTAATAGATGATGAGTCAGATCTTCCACCTGTGAGGTATTACAAATGCATCAACGGTGTGTAGTTGGTAACCCTCTCTATCTTCCATCTAAATAGGCTGTTGGCATTGTTTGAAAATGAAGTTCTGTAAAAGCTTTTCTCAGGGACTCGGGTATGGAATACTGTAAGGAATATGACATTCCTTGCCAATTTTGAAGAAGACGATACCACTTGGCCAACTTAAGCCTGCATACCTGATCTCTATCCTGTCTAAAATCTTTAAAAAATAAATAGTCCCTCAATAGTGTATGATAGTTTGTGTCGTTAAACAGTTCCTGATCTAGGGAAAATTGAAAAAATAGTTTTTGACACAGAATCACCCATCTGTTGCTATTAAAATTTTCATAGAGGCTTTTTTGGCCAGATGATTATTGGGCATAAGAACTAATTTCCTATAATACAGGAATATTACCTTCTTTACTCTTATATTAATCGATGGGAGGCCGACTTCTAATCTCAACATTGCCGCTGGTATACATGAAGGTAAGGCTAGGATTGATCTCACAAATTTAGTCTGGACCACTTCTAATTCTTCTAATTTACTAAACCCCGAAATTGGGGCCCCATATATCAACTGTGATATTGTTTTCCCCTGGAAGATCATAAGTGGAGGTTGATCTAAGCGTCCTCCTTTTGAATAGAAGTGTCAGGATCTACACAAGCTAGAAAACTTAATTGCTTTTAACTTAGCTTAGCAATGTATGTTAAATGGTTAATGGTAAAAATGTTAATTGCAGGCCGCTTGCTTGACCTGCCATTGAAGTTAGGAGAAAGGGGGGAGAAGATGCCAGGTGTTGTTATCTCTACAGAGGCGCCTACAAGGTCAAGCACTGTGAGAGCCGGAGCAAGGCGCGAAGAATTTCAAGCGGGAAAAAGAAAGGAGAAGGGGGGGAATTTGGGCTTAAAAAGGGAAGGTTTTGCTTTGTAGAATTAGACTCAACAAACTATAGCTGCTGTGCATTTCTCCCAATAAAGAAATCTTTGATGGAACTGTTTAGACTCCAGAGGATTTACTGAACTTTGGGAATGAGTGTGCAGACTCTGACAAGAAGAAGGAACAGATAGCCCTCATAGATCTCATAGCTGTTATTCTTGTTGATGTTGTATGTGAGTTCCAAGACAATGTTTCAGTAAACTGGATACCCAAATACTTAAACGACCTCACTTGTTCTATCTCCTTACTGCCTAGAGTCCATCTATGTCTCTTTGGTCTTTTGGCAAATACTACTACCTTGATTTTAGAATAATTTATCTGCAAGTGGTCTTTCTTACAATACATGCCAAATTCTGTCAAATTCTTCTCATTCCAATTAATGTTGTCGACATAAGTACCGTATCATCTGCATACAGTAATACAGGGACCTTTCTCCTTCCAATGGATGGAGCATGGAAAGAAGAATTATTTAAGTCTTCTACAATATTGTTGATATAAAAGTAAAAAAGGAAAGGGGCCAGTAGACAGCCCTGGCAGACACCTTTTAAGGTTCTAATCTGCTTTGTTAAGGAACCACTCTGATTTATCCTTACTTGTATGTAGGTGTCTTCATAGAATATATACATTAAATAAATAATCTTCTATCTGTATCAGTAACTAAAAACTTCTCCCATAATTTCCCTCTATTTATTGTGTCAAAGGCAGATGATAAATCAATGAATGTCGCATACAGGCATTTTGAGAGTCCATTCACTGATTGGGGGACTCAGGTGTTGTAAAATGAAATGTTGATCTATAATACTATGTCCCTTTCTAAAACCTGCCTGTTCTTCTCCTATAATCTGCCTGGTATCTGCCCAATCAATCAGTCTGTTTAAAAGATATCTTGTATATAGCTTGCACCCTATGTCAGTAAGATTTATATGTCAAAAATTAGCTGGATTTGTAGTATCTCCCTTTTTATATATTGGGATTACTACACTATTATTCCAACCTACAGGTAATCGACCAATGGCGTTGATATAGGTAAACAAAGAGGGAAGTATAGGGGCCCACCAATTGGGAAATGCCTTAAAGATTTCTGGAGGTAACATGTCCTCTCCTGGGGATTTAGCAGCTGTCTGTTCTGCAATTATTCTTTTAACTAATGCCACAGTTACAGGGGGCCATTTGGGGGATGTTTTTAATATATCAATACCCATTAGCTGTTGGTTTGATATACTAGTATACTCAAATTTATTTTTAAAATAAGCTATCCAATCTTCTGGTGTAATCTGAGCTTCTATCATCACTTTTATCTCTCTCTGGCCTTGGGAAACTCGTTCCCAGAATTTTCTATCGTTATTTTGCATACATGACAGTCTTAGTTCTTGCCACTGTGTTTTATAATAATCTTGTCTACTCCTCCTAATCAACGCTTGATATTTTCGGCATTTATCCCTCACTGCCTCTACCCTATCAAATGATTTATTTTTCTTAATTTGTCTGATAAGTCTGGCTAATTCCTTTCTTTCACGTCTACATTCATGATTAAACCACAAGATTCTGGTTTTATTCATCTTCCCTTGCCATGTTTTACACACCAGTGGTTTAAGGTTGCCAGACACCTCCTCATCTATGCTATTTGCATTTCCGGTATTTTGAATAAGTGTAAGCCTCTGTTGTAACATTGTTGGACTGTATAATATTGAACTTAGAACTTCGGCCAAGGGGAGTGTCCACTTTAATCGTTTCTGATTTTGTACAGAACTGCCTATATTATGGTTCTATTGTGCTACATTATTTCCACAAAGCCACGTTAAATCCAGGCCGATTGGTCAATGATCACTCTCAGGTCTGTCTGTAATATTAAAACACTGTACTAATGGGATCAATGAGGGTGATATAAACATATAATCAACAACAGCTCCCCCTCTATGACTGACTGATGTATATGAGCCCCCAGATTGATCCCATTGTGATCCATGTAAACTGACCATTTGTAATTTATACATCAGTCTGAGTAGTTCTAAACCACGCTTATTCTGAATCTTATCATATGACATATGATATCCTATGACATATGGCCCAGGGGGAAGATGGCCTGCATTTCAAGTAGGCCTTTATCATTTAAATATGAACGAAGAACTGCCTCTTGCGGGTCATCTTCAACAAATGACGTTTAAGCCAAGAGGCGATTCGTCCCAGTTATTCCTGCCACTGATTGGCGGCTCTGAGCAGAGTGGTAGTTTCTATTGCTGTTTTCGCAGGTGAGTTCTTGACTTTTTGTCCTGCTTGGCCTCTGGTGGCGCCAGGAAATTCTTCCGCTGAGAGGAGAGTCAGGGGAGAGCGTTGTGCTGTAGCAGAAAAGTTCATGGATGCCGGGAAGTGGATATTCCTGAAGGAGTGTGACTGAAGGCAGGATGCTGCTTATGGTTACCATATTAAAGTCCTGGAGTCATTCCATGCCACACACATCATACACGGTACCTCATTATTCTGCAGAATTCTTGTGCATATAGCTACGTATATGGGAGAGACAACAGCTAAAGCCTATTAACAAATGACGAGTGGAGGTGTCAGAAATAGTAAAATGAAGTTTTGGTATTGATGAAATTTCTTCCAGCAAAACCGAGTGCTAACTATGGCCCTCGAGACGCATGAGGGTAAGGCACTCCTGGCTAGCTCCATTTAATATGTCAGAAAAGGTGGATTCTTCACCCACAACAGCAGGATGTGATCCTGCTTTTCCAGTGTTAGCAAAAGAAAAAAGAAGGAAGCCAGTGTTTCTATCACTGGAGAGCTGCCAATGATGCAAATGGAAGTCAGTGCCTTATTTGGGCTGGTATGAGCTGTAGACAGTCTTGAGTGTTTCCAAGGGAAAGGCTCTTCTCTTGCAAACTGTACGAAGATGTGGAGTTGACTTTCCCTTGGATATGGGATGCTCCGCTCCCCCCACCGACTATGTCCTGTCCACCCCATGGAATGATGGAGAAGAAACTGGACCATGAAGTTCAACTGAGAAACATTTTTCAGCCATTTTTCCCAAATCCATTTCTAAACTAGATTCCTTCCAATGTAGGAAACTGGCGTATGCCAAGTCAAATCGCTGGTTCACCACGCATAGTGTTGCTTGGATTGGCAGGCAATGAATATCCCAAATTTCAGATTAGAGTCTTTCCAACCTTTCTGGAAGATGCCAGGGGTTGACCTTGGGATCTTCAGAAGGACAAGCAGATGTTCCATCATGGACAGCTCTTCCTACAAATGAAATGAGGATGGATTGTATTTTCTTGGCAAAGCACGAAGGTGAAATGAGGGAGATGCTGCGTCTGGCTAGCTAGTATTTGGCATGCTGGACTAAATGGACCTGGAGCTGATGAAGCAGGAGTTTTATTTATTTGGTTCATTTCCTGGTTTACGAGCCAAATAAAGCCAGTGCCTCTGGGTTCTGCACAGATCTTGGGGAATTCTGAGCAAATAAACCAATGGGTAATTGCAGCTGAGTACTTAGTTGGAAATTGTGCTCACCTGGTCCAAAAGAGAGAGGGAGAGAGAGAAGTAGGCTGAGCATAGCAGAGAACAGCATAATGTTTGGAGCATCCCTTTGCTTTCTTGAAAATTGGTGCTATGTGATTTGACATTCCTTGGCAGACCTGTTGTCAGAGTGCCCATACAGCTGGCAGTATTCTAGTACAATGGAGTCTAGTCATCACTTCAGGCCAAGCTGCAGATCTGTAGCTTAATCTTCCATAGCTGCATTCAAAATGACCTTGAATTCCTCTGAATTTCTGAATTTCCTCAATCCAGAACACACCTGCCTCTCACATACACCGTTTTCCACAGAGCGCTTATTTTGAGTTTACCCTTTGCAGCTAATGTTGATTAAGAAATAGAAGTTGCAGACATTAATTCTCCCAGTGTTGAATCATGGCACATGTTGGCATAATTGTGGAGAGACTAACTTATCAAATGCTTACAGCCCAAAGGCAAGCCACTTCCCTCAAATCTGAAGCCGGCCTTATCCAGTGAAAATTCTAGCTGTTATATATATCTCATACCACAACCAGGACCTGGACACTCCTCTCCTTATTCTGATCATTAGGAGTACAAAAACTCAGTTGCAGTATTGCCTGCAGCTGTATCAGATACGCAGTGAAGAGGGCCACGTTAGCTAGGTCCTCTTGAGTCGGGCCTAACCTATGATGGAACGTATTGAATGTGATGGGGGAAATTATAGAAAAGAGATTTGAGTCCTGAGGAAGAGGAAGCCATGAGAAAGAAACTCAAGATAATATTGCCTTGATTTTGTTAGGTAGAAGTAGAGGTAGAGAGAGATTCTGACAGACTTCCAAGGTTCTGTTATAATAATCTAACGGCAGGTAAGAGAATTTCTGAAATCCCGTTAGAGTATTATAACAGAACCTTGGAAGTTGTTCCTGTTTCTTGACTCCGCTTACCTTGACAGGCTAACTCAACCGCTGAGTATTGCACGAACAAAAACCTGTCTCCCGGTTGACACTCTACCAGTCTATGAATAAGATTCATTTGATATTCTGCCAATCCATTGTATTGTCTTCCTCTTTTCCCAGTGCTCTCAACTTTGCCAAGCATGGCAGTGTTTTCTGGTTCATAATCCGTTCTGTTATATGCCCAAGGTATATGGGTTTCTGGTTGCTGAGTTACTCCCTTGCTTATCTGGCACGGGACTGACCGGTTCCTCTTGCAGTCCATGGTACCCTTGCTAACTGGCTCCAAATCAAATTAAAGATTCATTACGGTCACAGACCAGCATAATTGTGCATTCACTGTGCATTTTATGTTAGCTATCTCAACTCATGTCTCTTTGCCTTTGCTGAAACCTTTGCTGAAACCTGTCTTATTTAGCATAGCTTTTCCTACCTATGATTCTATTCTTCTACATGTTCTGAATTAAAACTTGGTTTATGTGAGGAATTAATGCAGTGGTTCAGCAATTTGCACTTTCTTTTGTATCTCCCTTTTATGGTGTAGGTACAGGTAGTCCTCACTTAATGACCATTCGTTCAGCGACTGATTGAAATTATGACGGCACTGAAAAAGTGGACTTACAACCTATGCCTGAAATTACAACCGTTACAGCGCCCCCAGAGACTTGTGATCAAAATTCAGGTGCTTGGCAGCCCACCCGCACTTACAATCACAGGGACACTTCAGCTCCCTCCACCTGCCTATCCCCCCCATCTCAGCCCCTTTATCCTCCTGCCAACCTGCGCTCCGTTGCCCCAGCTGACCTTCCCTGCCATTTTCTTGCTCCCGTTGCTGATGAGGTGTGCCTGGCCTAGCTGCTAGGCCCTAAGGTGCTGGGTTTGCACTGTAAAGAAAGGAAAAAGAGCTGGAAGCAGCCTCTTCTTTCCCTTCATCCCAGTACAAAGTCCCCTCCAAGAGCTCCAAAGAGGGCTTTGCACTGCGAAGAGCGGAAAGAGAGCTGGAAGCAGCCTTTTTCCCCCTTCTTTGCAGCACTCCCTCTCGTCCCTGGGGGCTGGCTAAAAAAGCTCTGTGCTGAAATCCAAGCAGTTTTCGACCTTTCCTGCCAGCTTCCCCATTGACTTTCTGGGAAAGCCAGGAGGGAAGATTGAAAATGGTGATCGTATGATCGCAGGGTGCTTGGCAATCATAAGCCACTGCCACCTGTGAAGAGGACTCCCTCTTGTCTCTGGGGGCTGGCTAGAAAAGCTCCGTGTCAAAATCCAAGCAGGAGTTTCAGCCACGGAAGATTTTTAAGCCCCAGAGTAGAAAGGCTTCAGAAGCCTCTCAATTCTGGGGCTAAAAATTCAAGTGGTTCTGAGGCCCTTGTGCACCTGACCTGCACCGCACCCCCGCACCCCCGCACCCGCTTACTAACCTCCCCACACACCCCACACTTTAACTATCTCTTCCCCTTTGTCTTGAAGCAATTGGATGAGTATCTATGTACTACTAAGACTCTCAGTGTTTGTCTGTTTTTAACCTCAAACGGAGCGACGTGGGACATCATAGGGCAACAATTTTTGAATCAACATACCTCAAATGGGCTAACTTAAAGAATGAGTCCAAAATCCAGGACCCATTACTCCCCTGGGATTGAAATTTGGCAACACTGTGGCCACTTCAGCAGCACTGTGCCTTCCAGCTACACTTCCCAGAAACCCGCAGGTTGCGTGGCGCAAGCAAAGATGGGAGGGCCGTATCCTCACCCTCTTTCTCTCCTCCCTCTGGCGTCTGTGCCCAGTTGGCTGGCAGCAAGGCCCGGCAGGTGAGCAGTGGTTGGCTGCTTTGGAACTGAGGCTGAAATTTGAAATCTCTTAATGGTGGTTGGCGGCCAGGGAAGCACAAGGGAGCGACTCGATGCCTGCTGGTGAGGTAGGGCTGGTTGGGGGGTGCCGGTGGTTGACAGGTGAGCCCTCTTGCTCCCTGGAGGGAGGGGGCCCTTGGGGACATGCTGGGATGGCAAGTGCGGGTGCAGTTTCCCTCATGCTCCGCATCTCCCTTTGTTTCCCCCTCCCCCCACAGCAAAGTATCAGGCAGTTCTATGGATCAGCGGAGGAGGACGCATGATTTTTGATGTTCTCCGCTAGCTTCCCACAAGCAAAGTTAATGGGGAAGCTGGCAGGAAGTTGGACGTCGCTCCCGCTCCCACTTCTTTTTTGCCCTCCTGTGGCCATTCTGTTTCTCTGTTTAGGTAAGGAAATATCTCTGAAAGGATGACCCAACGAGTGATGGGTTGACTAGTTTCATCTGAATCTGTGCTTTCCTGCTCAACGGCTGGTCTATTGCTTACCATATCTCACTTTGAATCCAACTCTTCTTGTAATTTCAGGTTTCTCCATTTCTCCAACTTTGGCATCGGTGGTACTGCCTTCTTTCTAAACGCACCGAGTACTTCTTGCAATTTGCTATAGAATTCTTCAGTGTTTTTCCCCACTGCATTTGCTACAGTTGTAGTAAGTGCATACCTTTTTCTTACACTGATGTTCACTGAATGTCCACTAATTCTAACAGACAGCGTATTGTTTACCGGGATATGTATAGACAAACACATATTTTTCACTGTCCTTTATGAGTTTCATTGCTACCCACTCCATTCCTTTATTTGGTGTCATCCTCTGAACCACATGATTGTTTGGTTTAAAGTGTCTGCTCCAGTCCATCTAAATATACTTATTTAAAAATCATCCAGTTTAGTGCCCTTCATTTCCTCTTTGACAATTCAATTTTCTCCTTGTCTCATGCTTCCCGTGTGGCATGTCCAAATTTTATGTAATGTTGTAACTGTTTGTAAAATGAAGATCTCTGCTTTTATTTCTGGCACCATTGGTGACAGATTTCCATACTGCTTTGATCTGATCATATCCTCACCTCCAGATCTACTTCTGACAGTTCAACATCTTTCCCCCGTAACCTTCCAACTTGTGAGTATCATCATCTAAAATCCAAAATTGTTTAAACGTTTCAGTCAAGTCCACATTGTGTTCTTGACAATAACATAAGACTGATTTGCCACCGCCTTCTCCTGGACTTGAAGGTCTGAAGTTCCTACTCCCAGGTCGCTTGGCTTTCCTCACACCTCCATCTGCCCCACTCCCACAGAGACTTACTCTTATCTTCGCCCCTCCCCCCGTCCTGTCCAGCAACCGTCACCCTACCAGGAGTCGCCCCTTCCACTAACACCACGCACTGAAGTGACTGAGGCCTCCCGCCACAACCAGCTGATAAATCTCATGAGAACGGCCCTATCACGCAACCATGTGGAATACAAATATACAAATGCAGATGCCTCAAAAAAAAGAAAAAAAAAGGAAAACCACAAGGAATGGATGCAAAGCTTGTCAAAAACCAGCCAGATTAAAAGATTATTAACCGAAATACACAAAATGCTGGTTGATCTTATAGCTGCTCTCCATGAAAAGAAGTGGGTGAAAGGTTTTGCTTTTTAGATTTGTTTTTGTTCATTTTTTACCTAAAATATTTGTGGTGCTTTTTTTTTCCCCTCAGAAAGTCCTTTCCAGCAGCATCCATGGAGAGATGTCAAACTCTGCAAAGCGACAGGCGTGGTGTCACGATGTGTGGACAGGCTTCGATTGCACCACTAGGCCTGCCATCGTGCAGATTTTGACCCCACCGCATGCTTGCAGCTCTCCACAGGCCGTTCCTTCTCCCTATTTGCCTGTATGCAGTTCACACAAGAGAAGAGAGTTTATTTATTCACTTGTGATAAACTGAAAAAAAATCTGTCCTAAAAAACCAGACATACTGTATGTAGAGCCAATGCAGGCTGGGGGTATTTTTTTAACCTCTTGTTAAGTAAAGTTTAATTAACAGGTAGACTTTCAAGCTTGTTTCAGCAAGTGTAATTTTATATTGCTTTCTTTTAAGCATGGGATTGGAATTTATATCCGGTTAATATAGAAGAGCTACGTGGGGTTCTTATTGAAATAGGTTGAAATTGGCTCAGGAGATCTATTAGGTAGTAAAATGTATAAAGGTACGTCGAAGGTAGGTTGGAAATGTGAACAACATGAAGGAACATTTCACCGTCTTTGGTGGATTTGTAAAAATGTTTTAAAAAATTGGGACTGAGATACATATCTGCGTACCGAAGATTCTGAAGATCAATATACAGTCAAAACCAGAGACTTTCCTTTAGGTTTGATGGACAGTCAGTTGGAAAAAAGTCATGGAACTTTATTTTTAGGTATGATACCAGCAGCAAGGCTTTTATATGCAGAGAGATGGAAAGACAAGATATTAGCTACGGTGGAAGTGTGAGTAAAATATATCTTTGGGTGAATCTTTGGGTAAAAGAAGCAAGGTTTTAGAGGCCTCAGATGAATGGGATTGCCTTAATAAAACTGAAACATAATGGAATGTGCAGCATCCTTGAAGCTGGTGTGAACTAGGCTGGTTGTAAACTCGTTATCACAAACATCCCCATAGCAACATAACGGAGGATGCCTTCTTCCTGGCAGTTGGCACCTTGAACCAATTTGTTTCTTCCTCTCTGATATGCAGTGGGAATCTGTGGTCTTTACTAGGTTCTTCATATATACACTGTTAATGTTCATTACAGCTAGTTATTTATTTATATGAGGCATAGTGTAGGAGAGGATTGCAAAGCGATGGGGAACCACTGATAACCAACTCCTGTCTCCCAAGGAGTATTCCTCTATCTAAACAGCTTTAAGAATCCAGTAGAAAAGAATAGTTCCCAACTACAAGCCTTAGGATAAACCATATCATATTAAACTTGCCAGATTTCTATTTAATGCATTGGGATGAATGCTAAGGATGTTGCAGAACTAAAGCAGTTTTTCATTATGAAGTGTGAATTCTCTAATTTGAGCATTAAGACCTACTAATTTGTAACCTGAAGATATTCAGCCAAATATTGAGTCCTCTGTGTTAATTAGCACAGTAGCAGCTTGTCATGAACTAGCCAATTCTGATGTCCTCAAAGTGTTTGGGATATCCTGAGTCACAGCCAGGATGCCCAACAGCAAGAACTGCAGTCCAAAATATCTGGAAGGCATCAGGTTGCCTGTCTCTCTCTCACTAGCTAGAAACTATGAAAGAGGAAGAGAGGAAAAGGGTGAACCAGAATTGGTTATCCCCTCTGGTGTTTGCTTTTCAGGCCTGGATGAATCTTGCTTGGAAAAACAAACATTTTACAGAGTAACGTTTTCAAGATTGTCTAGAAAAGATGGTCACTTCCATATTAGTATTTTAGTGTAGAATTGCCATTACTTTATTCACTCGTGGCTAATGGGTATCCACGAATATCAGCACTGGACTGTTGTCATTTCCTCTGGGGCTCTTGGTCTCTTCCCACACTATGGAAAACCTGTATTTTGTCAGAAAGAGGACAAGAAGAAGGGCAATTCAGTATTCACAGGCATTGGTCAAACCAGTCATTTGAAAACATCTGGGCTTGGGAATGAATACAAGGAGCGATTTGCACGTATGATAGGTCATCCCATCTTTATACCTTGGCATGCCCATGTTACATGACTGCTCCATGAGCTCCTCTGACTCCCAATAAGCTTCCAGGTGCAGTTCAAGATGTTGGATGCCATTTATAACCCCTTTGCAGTGTGGGGCTGGCTCCTCATATTTCTCCGACTGTTTCTGCCCATCCGCTGGACTGAGCCGAAGGGGCATGCTCTGGGTCCTCTTTATTAAACAGTGTCATAGTACTCAGGAAACGTGCCTTCCGTGTCACAGCACCCGCCCTTTGGGATACCATGCCCCCAAGCTGTGCTTGGCCCCCAAACCCGTTGGCATTTTATAAATCCTTGAAGACCTGGATGCTCACTGCGTATGTGGTTTGGAGTTTGGGTAATCCCGTTGTGATGTTTTAATTTCATGCAATTGTTATATGAGTTGGATTAGATTATCCTTGGGCATCAGAGTGTTACTATTATATTATTATTGCTATTGTTTGTGTTTTTCTGTTGCTGTGTGAGTTTTTAAATCCTATATTCACCACACAATGTTGCAATTTGTGAGATGGACAGCTATATAGATCAATAAGATACGAGATGAGATGAGATGAGATGAGATAAGATTACAACTTCCTTTACTCCAGTCTTTGTGGTGGGTTCATTTTACCATCTTTAGATATAATTTTATCCATTCACCAGTGGAATGGACATGGTGGGAGAAATGGGGATGGATATGCAGATTAATACAAAGCGGCCCTATATCAATTTGGCATTTCAAAATCACTATTAAAATCAAGTTTATGTTAAAAGGTTACCAATGTAATAGGAATCATCAGTCAAGATGAAAATTATCTTAATTAGATCTTCTTATGTATTCTACAAGTTATTCTATCTAACGTGTTTTAGTAAGATAGAATTAGACCTTGCTAACTAAGAAGGTCTATCTTTATTGCAACAAATCAGACAAGATCTAATGTTTTAAAACTTTATGTTAGGAGAAATCCAAACCTTGGATGTTGTGCAAGTCGATGTGCAGAATAATAATCCATAAACGGATTCTATGTTAAGTCAAATTCTGTATCTGACTCGTTTTTCAGATATCAATTAGTTTTTAGAATGATGCATATTTCTACAGTTTCGTCTGCCATTCTTCTAAAGAAAAGATTACATGTGAACTCTGCTGCTTCTTTGAAGATATTGAAACCAATGAGGTGGTTTTGATCATTCTGAGGAAAGAGTCTTGAAGATTTCATCTTTGTTTTATTGAGAAATAAGCCTTGCAGTCTATATTAGCCATATTTCCACTGATCAGGTTTTTTGCTACATTCACCTTCATAAAAATAAAAATTTAATGGTTAAGACATTGTAATTCTGCATGTAGCCTACATCACAACAATACCATTTGAGTTGCCTAATAGTCTGTTCTGTGGCAGAAACTCATGATGCTGCCATTTACAGATAGCCTTGGATAGTAATGTCATATAAATCAAAGACCTTGTTGCTGAATGACTCAAGAGGCAGATTCTTCTGGCTGCACATGTAGCTGCACCACAGTAAAGATGCCAAAGGTTTTCCATTGTTACCTGTTCCTACCAGCACAGGATGCTCAATTAAGAACTCTGGTCAAAGAGATGAACTCTAAAATACTCTCATTATATCCTGAAATATGACATCTTTGATTAATGTAATTATTGTCAGAGGTGCAAAGGGATAATAGTGGTGGTTTCCCTGTTTTTCATGTCTTGCCCACATAGTTACAGAAGACCAGGTCAGCCTCCTCGTGCTCCATATGGATCATCCCCACCCCTGCAGTCATATCCTTTGCGCTGAATATTCCCTTCTTATACTTGTGGTTTTGCAGAGTCACGCCACAAGCACCTTCAGCATCCAATCAACTACAAGAGAGCTTTGGCTACCAACCAATCAGAATGCCTGAGATGAAGTGCTGAGAAAGCAACACAACAAAAGTGTGCTGAGTAAGAAATAGTTCTCCAGAAATAAAGAAGGTGAAGGAGAGACTTACCAGTTGCACCCAGAACCAGCCAGGCAAAAAGAAGCAGAAGTACAGGCTGAAGAATACAACTACAACAATGGAAAGAGGTACCAAAGAAGAATATAGGCTGGAAGCAAATCCCTTATGTTCCTCTAAGGGTTGAGATGGCAATCTGGTGCCTTATCGAGGTTTTGAATTTCCTTTCTCTTCATGCCCAGGCAGCATGGCCAGTGGCAAGAGACAGGCTTTTCAGCCCAAAATATCTGGAAGACACCAGTTTGCCCCTCTCTGATATAGGGGAGCTTATTCCCAGGTCAGCCATGGGTCCAGGGAGTTAAGGTAGGGTTGATTGGATTCCCTTCTAAGATTTATTTATTTATTTATTAATTATTATTAAACTTGTATGCCTCCCATTTCCCCCAACGGGTGACTCTGGGAACAGTTCCGATCTCAGGGAAGAAGCAGTATGGCCTTCCATATGTTGCTGAACCATATTTCACAGAAACCGCAGCTGGCATAGCCTACAGTGAGGGATACTGCCAGCTCGTGGTCAGCAACATCTAGCGAGTCCTAGATTCTCTGCCCTGGGATGAGTGGCTCAGATAGAAAGGGACTGGATATAAAAAGAGCTTTGGGGAGTATGGTGTAGAAATCAATCAGAGAAACTCAATGGTAGTCCACTGTGCTCTGCTACTGGATACTCATCTGATGGGTCAAGTCTGATCAAAGACCAGGAAGGATTGAAAAACTTCCAGGCTGAACACTTTTCCAACCTACTGAAGAAACTGTCCACAGTTGATCACGATGTGTTACAGCAGATTCCTCAGCTGCCAGTCTTGGATGCTCTAGACCTGCCTCCCTGTACTGATGTGATCAAGAAAGCGATCTCGCAGATGAACTCAAATAAAGCAGCAGGGCAGGATGGCATTCCTGCTGAGATCTACAAAGCACTAGATCCAAATGGCTTACAGGCAACCCAAGATGCCTTGGAAGACATTTGGTCCACAGAGGAGGTGCCTGATGACTTCCACAATGCCCTCATTGTGGCTCTCTATAAAAATAAGGGAAGCAAATCAGACTGAAGAAACTACAGAGGTATCTCACTGCTGTCCATCTCAGGCAAGATCTTTGCCCGCATTCTCCTGAACAGACTTGTCACTGTCTCAGAAAGGAACCTCCCAGAGGCACAGTGTGACTTTTGGCCAGAATGGAGTACAGCAGATATGATATTTGCTGTGAGGCAAGTCCAGGAGAAGTCCATTGAGCAGAACAAGCATCTTTATTCTGTCTTCATTGACCCGATAGAGGTATTTGACACTGTAAACAGGGAGGCTCTCTGGATCGTCCTGAGACTATGGATGTCCGAGGAAATTTGTGAAGTTGATTCAGCTACCCCACGACAAAACCACAGGACAGGTTCTTTACAACAGTGATGCATCAACTGCATTTGCCATTTCCAATGGGGTAAGACAGGGTTGTATACTAGCCCCAGTCCTGTTCAATCTGTTATTCGCTTGCATGTTGTCATGTGCTGTCCAGGGTCTGAAGGAGGGAGTGTACATCAGATACCAGTTGGATGGCTCTCACTTTGACCTTTGTTGCTTGAATGCATGGACACTGTGCCTCCAGACAGTCATTCAAGAAACCCCCTTTGCTGATGACCATGTGCTCCTGGTGTGCAAAGACAGTGATCTACAGTTGATGCTGAACAAATTCTCAGATGCTGCCATGCTCTTTGGCCTGACTATCAGCCTGAACAAAACTGAAGTACTTTACCAGCTTGTGCCAACCCCATAATCACTGTTGATGACACCCAGCTGACAAACGAAAACAGCTTCAAATACTTGGGAATTGAATATTTGGGCCTTGAGCAATGGGTCTTTGGACAAAGACATTGACTCCAGGATCAGCAAGGCCAGCCAGGCACTGGGGAAGCTGCATGCTAGAGTGCTCAATCAACACAACATCCGTATCTCCGCACCGCTGAAAGTCTACAGAGCTGTGGTTATCACTTCTCTCCCATATGGATGTGAGTCCTGGACTCTGTACCGAAGGCACATCAAACAACTGAGGAAATTTCCCATGCACACTCGCTGCTCCATCCTTGGCATTTTTTGGCAAGACCGTGTCTCCAACTTGGAGATCCTGGATTATGCACAGTGCACCAGCACTGAATCGCTGATTATCAGAGCCCAGATGGGGTGGGTGGGATCAGTCATTATAATGGGTGACCACCGTATGCCTCGCCAGTCACTCTATAGTGTACTGGAGTCTGGGAAGAGACCTTGAGGTTGACCACGCAAGCACTAGCAAGATGCTGTGAAAGGAACCCTACGCCACTGGGACATCCAGCCAAGGGAACTAGAAGCTGTGGCTGCTGACAGAACTCGCTGGCGAGTCCTGTGCTGTGAAGGCCACTGGCTTTGAAGACAGGCACCACCAGAAACTGATAGAAAGCCATGAGCGGCATTACAGAGTGACACCCACAGTTACTACAACAATGGACTTCCAGTGCCCCCATTGTGCCAGACTCTGCGCTTCCGGACTGGGACTGCAGAGCTTCTTCTGTGCCCACAGATGAACTGCACAGCAGCGTGTCTTCTTTGACCCTGAAGGACTGGCATATAGATGTTACAATTCCCAGAATTCTCCAATAGAAGTTTTGCTCACAGTTCTGGTAATTGCAGTCCAGTACAATTGGGCTGGAAGCCACTGGTTGAGGAAGACTGGGCTATATAAATGGAAGAATGATATGTACAATTTCAAGTGTCAGGTGAATATGTATGTGTGTGCATGTGTGTGTGTGTGTGAAATGATATGGGATTTCATATAAATCATTCAGTGTTAAAGGTGCAACTTTAAAAACAAAACATAAATAAAATTGTCCTAGCCCAATGTTTTACAATGTCACTTTTCATCTTATATGTAGTAAATTTACAGACAATTTGTTAAATCATTCAAAAATGTGATTCTGTCCATACGTTAAAGTGACTGTTTCACTGCTTATGTAGCTGGCTCCCTTTGCACTCAAAAATATTTGTGATAATTTAAAATACATGCTATTTTTATTAACCAGCAGGCGTTAATAGCTGCAAAATAGCACATCTGATTATTTTCTTCTTTTTCTAGCTGGAGAAAGAGTGCAAAGTGTATTTCTAGGGCAGTGGGATGTGAGACAATACAAAGTTCAGGAAGTGGCCATGCAATGTGAAGACCAGCAAGGTAGTACCTTGGCTCAACACAAACTCCATGAAATCCCCCTCCAAGATGAATGCACACAGGGCACTGGGACTTCAGGGAAGCAGACTATCAGGAGGCAGTGCAAGCTCAAGGAAATTACCAGCTCACACGACGGCACACAGAGTAGCTGCTCAGGACAGCCTATGAAACAACAGCCAAAACTCCAAGATGTTCCCCAGCAAAGCGGCTCTTCAGGACAATGTAGGAGAAGGTAAGAAAACAGACCGGCCCAGGAAATCCCAAGTGAGAACACACAGAGTTGCTTTTCAGGGACCCCTGATCCAGAATGCGACAAATTCGAGAAGATTTCCAGCGAATGCCAAGACACACAGAGGTGAGAAACTGGTACAGAGCAAAACAGGTTAGGTGAGATCTCTCCAGATTACTAGACTGTATTTTCAGCTGAGCTCAGTTTGTGTGATGCTTTATTGGCAAAACAGAAGAATCAGAGTTCGGTGACTATCCGGCATGAAAGTAAGCCACATATGGAGATGAATCTGGAGCAGATTCACCTGAAAGTCTTGGGGATTTAGTGGGGCTATCGCATGCTAAGCTGTAAAGATTGCTTAAAACTCTTGTGGCAGGGTTCACATAACATGTTATATCAAAACTAAAGAAACCACATTATGGACTACGATGATGAATGAATCCAGACAGTGCACTTAGAACTCTGCTCAAAAGGGGTCAGCAAGGATGAAGAAAGACACATTTTCTGTATAGAAAATATGGTAGTTTTTGACCTAGTAGGTCAAAATCTTAGTAGGTTCTGTGTTGCTGTATTGCAAAGATTTCGTAGGTTCTGTGTTGCTTCTTTCCAACATTGGAATTTTCCAAAATTCCTTATCTGTTCTTGGAAAAATTGTCCATCCTCAGTTTCTGCCTGTTACACAAAAGTCATAGAACTTTTTGGGGCAAATCAAATTAATCAGGCTAGTTGAGAAACTGAGCAACAGATAAATTCTAGAAGTATCTTGCATTTTAAAAAATAATTGTAAGTGCCACCTACAAGAACTGTTTGTCTTCATGAATTACTTCTCCTGTTACAAAGCAACTGACTTCATCCCCAAGCATGGGAACTGCAGGGTGACACCGGGGACACTAGCAACCTTCAGGCATGTGGGTTGTAGCTGTTTCAAGCAGATATCTTGGCAGCTTGTTTCTGCTCACCCAGATGACTTCAAAGATATTTTCTTTGTGGCCAACATGAACAAACCTGTGGGATTCAACCACCAGAAGTTCAGTCTAGGAACTCTTGTGGAAGCAATTATTTCAGCATACCAGGTGAGTTGCATCAACCTGATCTGAGCCCAGTGGTTTCTATGTACCTCAGTCTGCTGGTCCTTTGACAAAATACTTTGCTGCTTTCCTGCCATGCTTGTTTCTTCAATAGATGAGTGCCTTTCTTCAAGCGCTTAGTAACCATATTAAGAAATCACAGTGTAAGGTTATGGAGGAAGTTTTACAGGAGAAATGCTATGGAGAACTTAATTGGTTTATATGTAAGCAGTGGACTCACGGTTGGAGATCTAGCTTCCATTCAGAAAGTGATTTTATTTACTCATTTAAAAGATTTGAATGGCTGCCCATCTTAAACAACTCTAGGCAGCTCACAGTAGCAATAAAACCCAGTAACTATAAAACATAACCATAAAACCGTGAAACAATAAAATGATCAAACCAAAACCCGGTGCCTTAATCATCCCCTTAGGATGCCCCACAGCAAGTTCCAATTACCCTAATTCCATTCTCTCTATTCTATTCTGTCCTATCCCAGTGCCTGGGTAAAAAGGCAGGTCTTGATGGCCTTCCGAAAGGCAAAAAGGGTGGGGGTCTGCCAGATGTCCAGGGGGAGGGTGTTCCATCACGTAGGGGCAGCCATGGAAAGGCATGCTTCTGAGGCTCCACTAAGCGGCAGGATTTCATGCAAGGATCTGGAGGGTGCCTACCCTATCTGATCGGGTGGGACGGGCTAATATTCTTAGAGAGAGGCGGTCCCGCAAAGAACCAGGTCCTGTGCCATGTAGGGCTCTAAAGGTGATAGCCGGCACCTTGAATCGCACCTGGAAGGAAACTGGAAGTCAGTGCAGCTCGAGCAATAGAGGTGTAACATGGGCAAACCTAAAACCCCCAACACTGTATGAGCCGCTGCATTCTGGACAGTTGTAACTTCTGAGTGATCTTCAAGGGCAGCCCCATGTAAAGTGCATTGCAGTAATCCAAACAGGAAATGACCAAGGCGGGAGAGATCGTGGATATAAATGAGCAGAAAGCATAATTAGGCTGAACCTTTTCTTCCACACTCAGCATCTCTTGGTAATTAGAGAAAGAACATTGTGCAAACTCAGAACTAGGTGAATTGAGAAGCATAGTTCAATTATCCTATCTATTAGTGAAGCTTAGTGAAGTAAAACGGCTGTAAAAATTTGCCTGAAGCTTACAAGTAGGAATCAACCAATCTTGACCAGGTGTAGTGAATGTATGGTATGCTTGAGTGACTTTCAGGTAATAGTAGTTTCAGATGAGGTGGACAATAAGTCCCATCGTCCTTAGCCAAGATGGCCAACATATAGCTGAAGAAAGCAAGTTAAGAGCGTTATTGATAAAATTCAGTGGCATTGTGGTTTTCCCTTTGAAAAATTATTGAGCAGAGTGAGGGCCAACCATTATGAACAACTGAGCAGGCCCCAATGCAGTGCCTTTCGGGTGTGCACCGTTCTTGTCAGAAGGGTCAAAACCACAACTAGTTGGAGAAGATGGGAGTTGTGATCTGCCTCATGTAAAGGGAACTGGATTGGGGAACGTTGCTTTAACTGAGAAGAGGATACGGCTAGCTGGAAGCCTGAGCACAGATGCCGTTATCCTCAGCAGTGAGATTATGCTGCACCATTTCACTGTCTTAGTTTTTGATTCCAGACATGACAGAAAAACTTTGACTATTGTGTGGATATGACCAACTGGGATTGTGAGAAAACTATGAGAAAAGTATGGGAGTAGCTATTCTTACTTCTGGCCCAAGAGGATGACATTCTTCACGAAATGAATGACACAAGTGTTGGTCACAAAAAAAAATATTATTTTGATCCTCTGAGAGTCAGGACCAGAGGGGTTAAAAATTTACTCTCATCACCAGAGCAACGAGGAACTGATAAGAGGATGAGACTGAACCCTCCCTAAAGAATGCAAGGGAGGTTGGGACGGTGACCCTGGAATTTACTCTCACTCTGAGAAGATTTCTGTAACGGGAGTAAGGCCATTAAACTTTGCTGGATTGAATCTGTACTGTCTCCTGGAGTTTCCTGGGCTAATCCTGACATCAATCTTCTCAGAGTGAGAGCAAATTCCAGGGTCACCCTCCCAACCTCCCTTACATTCTTTAGGGAGGGTTCAGTCTCATCCTCTTATCAGTTCCTCGTTGCTCTGGTGATGAGAGTAAATTCTTAACCCCTCTGGTCCTGACTCTCACAATCCTCATCCAAAGTAGAAGTCTTTTTATGAAGTGTTGGGAAGCTAAAAATGTATTGACCCATGGCAGAAACTCCCAAACTGGGTTAGAAAAGGAAAGAAAGGCAAACCAGTTATCCATCCAGTTCCTACAGGGCATCCTGCCTTGCAGGGTCAGGGTTAACACAAAGGACCTAAGGAGTGGGACTCTTCCATAGCCCTTTGGATTCAACGAGTATTTGTTTTCTTTAGTGAAAACCCCTATGCTGGCCTAGTGGAGTCCTTACGTGCTGCCTGGTGGACAGGAAAGACACGGCCTATGGAGTATCGGGTGAAACAGCTGGAGGGCCTGTGTCATTTTCTGGAGGAAAGGCATGATGAAATCCAGCATGCCCTGTGTGCAGACCTACGGAGGGTGAGTGGACCATCCAGCCAGAGCATCTGACAGCTCATATCAAGGGACTTGCAGATCAAGGCCTTGCCTACCAGTTAATAGACATTGCACAGCTATTCCATTTTTCCTTTCACTGGATTTTCCATGGAAAAGTTATGAACAGGGAACAAGATTTTCTGAATGTAACAAGGTGGCAAGCAGCAGTTCTCAGGCTATAGGAAATCATTACTGAAACATAGTTGAGCTGCCTCCTAAAATGCTCAAGAGCACAGCCAAGTATCCATTATCTCAGAAAGGTGGGAAGAAAAAGCCTAAACTGATAAAGCCTTTGATTTCTTTGCATAGTAATCAGCTGGCTATATATGGTTTCATTTGTAGCTGAGCTTGTGAGTCTTCTGCCTGATTAAGGGTTAATTATCTAGAGAACTAAACTTAGTGCCATGTCCAGGTGTAAAGCCCAAAGATTTCATTTCAAGAATCAGTTGGGATGATTGCATGATAAAGCACTACCATGCAATGAATGAGACCCAAGGTTTGCTCACTGAAGAGCTGTTGCATAGTTCACCTCTTGCACCCAGTACGGACATCACTGATGCATCTCATTTTATTTCTCTTCTCCACAGCCCTGCTTTGAAACTGAGCTCTACGAGATTCTCTTAGTCAGAAATGAACTGGCCAATGCTCTTAACAACTTAAGCTGCTGGATGGAGGATGAATATGTGCACAAGAGCCTAGTAAGGAGTCAAACTGAGTGGGAGGAGATGAAACGGAAAAGAATGGTTCTAGGTTGGACAGGGATGAAGGTCTAAAGGGTGCATTATCTCATCAGACTGAAGATGGACTTTCTATCTGTGCCCTTTCAAAAGAGGTGGATGCTCATGTTGGAAGGCTAGACTCACTACTAGGGTATTGATATTTCACTCTCCCCTACATGATGTCCTTCCCATGGTGTTTGGGAATGATGAGATCTGTAATCTAACATACCAGGATGCTGTCAGGTTACTGATATGTAAACGTTTTGGGGCAGCTTCCAAATGATGGTCTCTAGGGCCATACTTGCCGTGCCATCGGAGGAACAAGTTCCAGCTGCTTTTGTAGGATAGCTTCTGCACTCCAATTTAGATTCATTAGAGTCACATTGGTTTAGAACAGCCTTTCCCAACCCATTGCCGTTCAAATAAATCAAATTATAATCTTCAGAGTTCCCAGTTATCCCTAGTTACTATTGCTAGTGTTTGCTTCCTAGTTGTGTGGCCAGCAATCTCATCTGTGCACAGTGCAAGAGAGATTAAAAGGTTTGAAGTGTTAGGTGTGAAAACATCCTTATGTTTTACATGCACATATCATCTAAGGCAAATGTGGCAACGTGGAGCCTGATTTCAAAGGTCTCTGCAGGCTATTGATTCAAGCCTCTGGTAGGAATAGTCTGTTCCAACCTACTATGTGGTGAGGGAAAGAAAAAGAGAAAGGGGAGTCAGAAAGAGGAAAACAAGGAAAGCAGAAGAGAATGAACCACCCCATTCATGCTTGGATTGGCCCTAACCTGAATGGTCTCTTTGGTCCTACCTACGACTGACACAGTTCCTTAGAATTACCTTCAGGGGGATTGACCTTCAAGAGAACATTTTTTAGAATCCCGTATCTGAGATAAAGGCTATGATATTCCTCCCTGATGCCTTCAGAGCCTTGTGGCTTGTGTGCTAAGGCCAAACATTTTGGCATTTCCCCATGATTTAGTTATTAAACTCACATGTAGCTGTATCGTAATTGTAATATGGGTTTGGGGGAGGCTGGAGGTTTAAAGACCTGTAAGCCTAATGAGGGCTTAAGGCAACCATTCCATTCCTTAACCCTTTCCCCCAAGTGTAACAATATACCTTTCACACTTCCTAGGACTTCTAATATTTTGGCCCACTTGCTCCAATGAGATAGTCCACCATGCTTCCTGGAGAGCTAGCACATATACTCTCTGTGTGTGTAGGTATCAGCTCTCCAAGCTCCAACAGAAATGCCCACTCATAATCAGTTAGTGTGGAGGAGCCCTTTTTATGTCAGAAATGCCTGATGTACATAGCAAGGAGGAATCTTGCTGAGATTAAACAACATACCAACTAAACAAATCAAGAATACAGGACTGAAAATGGAAGCGCTTCAGCATCATCTTTTCAAAGTTCAGTGCTATTCAAGCCTTGCACTGCCTTTATAAATAAAAGAGAATATAAACAATGTTAACTGATATGCTCTAGAGCAAAGAATGGTTTGAAAGTAGACATGAAGGGAGGTTATACTTTGTATCTCCTCAAGTATTTCCACCCCTACAAAATCTTCTATGAATTTCCCTTTCTGCTTCACCCAGTTGCTTTCATGGATGTTTCTGGCTTTTCTATAGTTAACGAAGATGGATCATGCCTTCATTCGCAAGGAGCCATTTGGTGTGGTGCTGATCATTGCAGCCTTTAACTACCCTATTGACATCACTTTGAGACCCCTCATGGGGGCCATTGCAGCTGGTGAGTGAGAAGTTATCTGCTAATTCATTGTAGACATTGGATCTTCCAAGAGATCCAGGCATGTGGTGGATGTACATCTGTTGCAGCCATGTTACAGTGTTCTCTCCCCCCTACTAGGGAACTGTGTGATTCTCAAACCTTCAGAGGTGAGCAGCTGCACTGAAAAGCTCCTGGCAGAAGCGCTGCCTTCTTATCTCGATCCAGTGAGTTCCTCAGCTCTAATTTTGCCTTGCTAAAAAATCAAAATGTAACTGAGGTTTTCTGATTTGCTTTTCCTCTGCCATTTGCCTTGATTTCCTGGAAATTATGAGTGGGCAATTCCTTGGGTCTCTTCAGGAAAACCTCTGGATCTGAAGTAATCTCAAACTGTTTTCTGTTTTTTGAAGCTGAGTCAGTTTATTTCTGGCTGCCTTATCTGAATACCAAGCTTCCAAGAATTCTCTTGCATTTTTGGATTTAGCTTGTTCTAAAATGCTGGCAGTTACCCAGATAAAACTATGGTTAAGTATGTCCATGTGTTGTGAGGTTAGGGAGTTTTCATCATGTCTTCTGACTGCTAGTTGGTGCTCGTGCATGCGCTCTGCCAGTCTTCCGCCTGTCTGTCCTACATAGTGTTTGTTACTGTGATGGAATGGAATTATGAAGGCCAGACTCAGGGAGGAAAACATGTTCTTTCATCTCCTGAGGAGTGAGGGAGAGATAAGAGGATGAGGCTGGCACCTCCCTGAGGAATTCACAATGTTGTGACTGGTATTACTTGGGAGCTAGAGTTTCAGTCTGGGAAGATTCTTGCTAGAGGTTGTAGCTAATAAACATTGCTGGACTGAATTTACATGGTCTCCTGGAGTTTCTTGGGCTAGGCCTGACAGTTACAGTCCTTACAGTGTATGTCGTAGATGACTCCTGTTTTTTCTTCTTGTGCTATTGGGTCTTTGGGTTTACTTAACATATTTTGGAGTGGAGTCCTTGGGGACTCCAACATGCAACATAGTGAAAGAACTGACAAAAAAACGTGGACACCTCACAGAGAACAGTAAATATTCTATCAACTCCTCACTACAGTGCCTCCAGGAAATCAAAGACATACGCATAGATGAAGATGAAATTATGGTCTCATTTGATGTCACAGCACTCGTTACGTGCATAAACATAGAACTAGCGAAAGAATCCATATCAGCAATACTACACAACACACCTGACCTAACCAAATACACCCAAATTGAAATTCCCAGAATCATGGACCTCATCAACCTCTGCCTCACCACCTATTTTCATTTTGATGGACAAATATACCTACAAATCACAGGCACACCCATGGGATCATCACTGTCAGGACTCATAGCAGAGATTGTAATGCAATGCCTAGAAGCTATAGCACTTCCTCACATACAGCCTAAAGTATGGATCCGGTACGTAGATGACACCTTTGTTATACTAAAAAAGGAGCAACTAGAAAAGACACACGAAACCATCAACATCTTCAAAGGAATAAAATTCACCAGAGAGGAAGAAAACAACACGCTACCTTTCCTGGATATCCTCATCAGCAGAGGAAACAACAGTAAATTAGAAAACCAAGTTTATCAGAAGACAACCCACACTAATCAAGTACATCATTACCAAAGTAACAACCCAACCTCCCACAAGAGGAGCTGTGTAAGAACATTATTCAGGCGAGCACAAACACATTGCAGCAACCCAGAACAGCAGAAGAAGGAAAAAGACTACCTATACATCTTCCAACAAAAAGGATATCCATGCAACATTACCAAAAAGTGCCTGGCCACTCAACCTACTACAACAGAACCAACACAAGCTATGACAAGGACCATACTGCCATACATCAGAAACGTCTCAGAAACCACCAACAGACTATTCCAACCACATGGCATCTGTGTACCACACAAACCAACAAAATCACTCCAAAATATATTAAGTAAACCAAAAGACCCAGTAGCACAAGAGGAAAACACAGGATTCATCTACAACATACAATGTAAGGACTGTAACAAACACTATGTAGGACAGACAGGCAGAAGACTTGCAGAGCGCATCCACAAGCACCAACTAGCAGTCAGAAGACATGATGAAAACTCCCTAACCTCACAACACATGGACAGACTGAACCATAGTTTTAACTGGGAAACTGCCAGCATTTTAGACCAAGCTAAATCCAAAAATTCAGGAGAACTCTTGGAAGCTTGGTGTTCAGACAAGGCAGCCATCAACAGGCACATAGAGATAAACAGGATCTACATACTTTTCTAAAGAGACAAAAGAACAGAAGATTGCCTCACCAGCAATGATCACACAGATGAGGAAAGGTTACCACCAGGCACACAATCAAACAGTAAATATATGCTAATCAAGGAACTATCAGAGGAGCAAGAAAATCCCCCCACCCCCACCAGCACTGGCAAGGTGTGCCACAGTATATAAATAGAGGGCAAACCCCATCCCATCTTATCACTGAAGATGTTACCTAGCCAGGTAGTGAAACATTTGCAAGAAAAGAACCAAGCTCAGAGAACCCCAAGGACTCCACAGTTCAACGCTGAGCTACAAATATTCGCCTTATATTTACAGATATACATAAACAGACATTGAAGTCTTACTCTAAGATTACAACTTAACCTCCATTTTTTCTATACTCTATTGATTTTAGTAATCATCAGATCCATACATCATAATTTATTTTTTTTCCGTTTCCCACAAAAAATCCAAAAGGGGCTTCCAATTACTGTTCAAATTAGTTAATGTCTCTTCCCTAATCAAAGCTGTCCATTTCACAGTCTCAGCTACCTCCATCAACTTTGCCCTCCATTCTATCATTGTAGGTAATAGCTTTCCAAACTACTTTGCTTTTCCCAGCCCCTCGATTTCAGGGAAAGCGAAGAAGGCTGCCAAAGCGAAGCAGCCAGCTTGATGTGCCTCAGTTGTCTTCGTGGAGCCACATCAAAAGGGAAATGAGAGCTTACAGTGGGGTGATCAGTGTCAGTTCACTTTGGACGTAGGTTATGTGCTCTTTTTTCTCTTACGATCCAAGTACAGAGTAAGGGACTGACTATATATTCTTGTTATTTTAAGGAAAACTCTTTTGGGGAGAATGAGGCTGGGAGACTACTATGAGTGTAAGACAATTCCACTCGCACAGGAAGGTTGGACAGAAAAAAATCATAGGTCCCCTATTACTGTATGCTCCCTGAATCAAAAATGATCATCTCATTTTAAAATTGAAATACTTAAGGAAAATCTTAGTTTCCTTTCAGTTTAATGCAGCAGTTCCCTCCTCCCAATTGCCCCAAGAGGCTTTTTGCCCTGCAGGTTTCAGAGACAGAAACAGCACCCTTGTGATGTGCAGACTGGTTGATTGGATGTGAACTTCCCTTTCTGTTTTATAGGAAACCTTTGCTGTGGTGACAGCTGGTCCTGAAGAAACAGGAAAATTACTGGAAAATAAGTTTGATTATATCTTCTGTACAGGTGATTTTCTCTTCCTGAGTATTCTTTTCAATAGTATTGCTTTTTAAAACATTGATCATTAATGTCTGCAGAACAATCTGTCTGGTAAGCCAATATCCAACTATTGAAACTGAAAGGTTCAGGTAATTTGTCTAAGATCACGCATTAGCGCACACACAAACACACACACAGACACCCCATCTGCAGTAGAATTTCTCTCTGTGGCTGCTACAATGCCTTTCTAGAAGACCAAATTGTTAATAATAGCAGCAATTTGTCATGTGTCTTAGATCAGTAGCTTTATCATGTCTACTGCAGTGCAGCTGAGTTCGTGGCAAGTTAGTGGCAGCTTCCAGATTGGAGGCCTTGCCCACAAGTGGAGAAAAGATGAGTTTTCACACTGTAAGTAGGAAAAAGGCTACAAGAAGAAAGATTCTGAGTGAATTGGGAAAATAATCCCAAAAGTAACAGCAGTCCAAGAATCGAGCGCCAGCTTGCTCTAGTGGTTAAAGCTCCAGGCTAGAATCCCGGAGACTGTGAGTCCTTCGTGAAAGGCAGCCAGGTGACTTTGGGCGAGGCCCTCCTATCAGCCCAACTCACCTCACAGATCACTGGGTGGCAAAATAGGAGGAAGGAGTACTAGGCTTGTTTGCCACCTTGAGTTATTTATAAAAAAGAATAAAAAGGCGGGATTTAAAAAAATCTAAAAAAAAAAGACTTGCATAGCTGGAAATGTAGTATACGTGGACATTCCTGTACTTTCACAATTTTACATAAATAATTATTCTTTGTTACTTTTTTTGAATTAGTTCTTTTTGAATCTTACAATGCAGTATTGATTTTTTTTTTTTTTTACCAAACAATGATAGGAATTAGTGTAGATTAAATTTATGTAATTCAAATTTTTGCATCTGTCAATACATTAAATATTTGGAAACCGCTGTTTTTCCACCTATTCCACAACATGTAGGTTTTAGTCAAATAGGATATGACAGGCTGTCATCTTTTGGTCTTTTTTTTAAATATAAATATCTTCCAAATTCTTTCCAAATCTGAAAATATTTTTTACATTATATACAAAGTGTTGCCTTGCCAACTATTCTTAACATTTAGTGGATGTTTTTTAAACAAGCTGTGTGGAATTTTGCTGATCTGCATGATGTTAGACAAAAAAACACACAGGTGTCTTTTGAACACACAACTGTGGCCCCTGATGCTGGATGGGAGGTGTGGGTGTCTGTACATCTCTCTTGACCCAAATGTTGCCATACCTCTACAGGGAGTAACCATGTAGGAAAGATCATCATGAGTGCTGCAGCGAAACATCTGACACCCTTGACTCTGGAGCTGGGGGGTAAAAGTCCCTGTTACGTGGATCACTGCTGCAGTTTCCAGAATGTAGCCAACCGAATTGTATGGGGAAAGTTCGTCAATGCTGGACAGACATGCGTTGCACCAGATTACGTGATCTGTACAGTTGAAACACAGGAGAAGTTGATACCTTGTCTGCGCCAAGCTATCCGTGAATTCTATGGCCGTGATCCCAAAGAGTCCCCTGATTTTGGCCGCATGGTCAATGACAAGCATTTCCAGCGCGTCCGGGATTTGCTGAAATGTGGCCGGGTGGCCATTGGTGGAGAGACCGATGAGTGTGACCGTTACATTGGTGAGTACATAGCTTGCAGGAGAGGGAAGAGTAAGGGGAAAAGTTTGGAGCTTGGGAAAAATGGGAAGATATTTTATGATTACTATCATAAGCTTATGGAGAAAATCTATGTGGTCACTAGGAGTCAAAAACAACTTGATAGCACATAATGAATCAGTCAATTAATCAAGCTTATGAAGAAGTGCATGGTCAGTAGGTATAGGGATGAAATCAGGCTCCAAGTTGGTGCTCACCAAATGTGTAGGACTTTAACTCTCATTAGCCACACAGATTTTGTGTGGGATTTTGAAAGTTGAGGTCCCACAATCTGGCTGGTGTGAGATTGGGAAAGTCTGTTTTGGAGAGAGCAAGAAGACAGACATGTTTTCCTGGGTTTGTGTATTGGAAGTATAGTGCTGGGGAAAGCTAAAGCTCTGGTAAATTGGACAATCAAGTCATGATAGATAAGCAGAACAGGTCTTGATGTGATCTTTTGCCCATTACAGCTCCCACAGTGCTGGTGGATGTGAAGGCATGGGAGCCCATCATGCAGCAGGAAATTTTGGGGCCCATCCTGCCCATCTTCACTGTGAAGGATTTGGAGGAGGCCATCCAATTCATCAATTGCAGAGAACGCCCATTAGCTGCCTATGCCTTCTCCTGTGATTGCAAGGTATATTGTATAGGTTACAGCATACTGTATCTGGGAGAATCTGGATTATTTCCCATCAGCCTATCCACGATGGCTAAAAGAAAGGAGGCTTGCACTATTTTCACAATGTGCTTACTAGTAAGCTGTGATGAACCAACGTGGCAGCAATTCTTGGCCCGCTGGTAATACAGTTTGGGTGATAGAAGGAAAGCTGAATTCTATCCTTGTTTATTTAGCAATAAGCCTGTGTTAAAAATAATTGGCTTATCCACACATCCACAGTGCAAAGGAAACTGCATTAACAGTACTATTGTTAAGGTTCTGTCTGCAACACATAGCCTCCCTCTCCTCCCCAGCCCGCTGCTAAGGAGGCAGCAGTTGCTCTAAGCTGTTCTGGTGCGACAGTGGTCTTTCCCCTTACATCGCATCACAAGAGCTCCCATGCAGGCATTCTAGGGCACAAATGTGGGTGATCTTCTAGGAGATCAGTATTCCCATTGGTGCACCCAAATCAGTTGTCAGACTCTAAACCCCTTGTCCTTGGGTCAGGAGCCTCTGTTTGTGGCAAAATTAAGGACAACCATGTATCTACCCTGAAAGTCCAGTAGCCAAGGAGGGCAAAATTAAGCAAACGATAAAAATGAGAGCTTGAACACCAGCGATGTCCCACCACATGTTCAGGAGAGCAACTGGTGGTGATACTGTGTGAGGGCAGCAATATTGCTGGCCTTGCTGAGGTGTTGTCCTTCCTCCCGTCTCAAATGTCCTCCCAGGAGACTGCTGGGTCTCTCCACCCTGCCCTACCTTGCAGCATTGGTGCAGCTGTTTGGTAACTACTTCTGTCCCAATTGTCTCCCAGGGGGCTTCACTCCATCCCTGGTCTGGGAGAAAGAGAAGCTCCCACAACCTGTGCTGTCCTTTGGGAAAGAAAAACTGGGGAAAAATGAAATAATTTCTCTACTATGCCCCCCTGACCTTGTAGCATAAAAGTATGTGACTAGTTATTTCAGCCCATCCCTCTTCTTTTGCAGACAAATCAACCTTGCAAGTGACAATCAAACTTTAATTTTGTAATTAAACTTTAATTTTGTAATAGCTAGGATATATGGATTACAAAAATGCACACCATGCGCTTGACTGACCAGGGTACTGATTATTTTAACTAAACTTGTCATCTTTATTCCCACTCATTGCTCTTGGCTCTGTATGAAACGAGAATGGGAGTAGAAAATGGGGGTCCAAAAGGGTTCGTTTGCATTTTCAAACTCTCAACTATTTTACTAAGATTCATAGAGAAATTATTTTTGATTTTTTCTTTCCAGTTGCCTTTTAGGAAAGGGCTAATTGGCCACACATACAATATTAGCCATTTTGTGAGCGTGCCTGTGGCACATTTTCAATATTCCAATGTTGATAGTGGCACAAAGGCTAAAGACCTTTGTTTGTACAAGTAGTCCTTGACTTACGACCACAATTGGGACCAGAACTTCCATCGCTAAGCCATGCAGTCATGAAGTGAGTTGTGCCAGATTTTATGACCTTTTTTCTGCCATCGTTAAGTGAATCACGTGTTTGTTAAGTGAATCCGGCTTTCCCCATTGACTATGCTTGTTGGAAGCCCCTGGGAAAGTCGCAAATGATGATCATGTGACCCTGGGATACTGCAACTGCTGTAAGTACATGCCGGTTGCCAAGTGATGGAATTTTGGCCGCATGACTGCGTGGATCTTGCAATGGTTGTAAGTGCAAGGACTGGTCATAAGTCACTTTTTTCAGTGCCATTGTAACATTGAATGATTGTTAAACAAATGATCATAAATCGTATCATGTTCCTTATTATCATAGAGCTTCTTTTGCAGACAAATCACTCTTGCAAGTTACAATGAAACTTTATTTTTTTACAAAGCTAGGATATATTGGGCCCAGCTTACAAAAATGCATACCATGCTCTTGACTGACCACAAGATTGTGGTTGTCTGCTATAATTAGTAATCTTGGGGGAGAGACAGCTTTCAAGTTATACACCAGCTCCCAAGAAATTAGTAGAGAGAAGAATAAATCTTCAATTTGTCTCAGATTACACAGAATGTCCTAACTTTACAGAGAAATAGGAATAAGAAAGAACAAGATTTCTGACACGGAGGGAAAAAAGACATTGAAGCAGCTTCTTGGAGGTCATTTCAGCTCTTTATCAGAGTTATTGGGGAGATGGCACCCTCCATTTCCCCCCCAATTCAGGCACTGAAATTTCTTGCTCTGTGCCCCAGAGTTCTGCCTTTGCACTTTAAAAGAACAACCTTTCTCTTTACCTGGGAAGAGAGGAGTTGAGGGAACCTTCTGAGTGTTTGCTGTAAAACCCTTGCTTGGGAGAGGGTATTGATTATTTTAACTAAACTTGTCATCTTTATTCCCACTCATTGCTCTTGACTCCGTATGTAGTGAGCATGGGGGTAGAAAACAGGGGGTCCAAAAGGGTTGATTTGCGTTTTCAAATTCTTGGCTAGTATACTAAGATTCATAGAGAAATTCTTTTTTCTTTTTTCTTTCCAGTAGCCTTTTAGGAAATGGCTAATTGGCTACACATACAATATTAGCCATTTTGTGAGCGTGCCTGTGGCAGATTTTCAACCTTCCAAATGTTCATAGTGGTACGAAGGCTAAATACCTTTGTTAGTATCATGTCCCTTATTATTATAGAGCTGGGACTTGATAAAACTCATGTTTGGAAGGTTAAGGACAGGACTCCTAATACTCTTCTACTCTTTTTCTCTTGATAGATTGTGAACCGTGTACTGGATTGTGTTAGCAGTGGTGGCTTCTGCGGCAATGATACCCTGACACACGGAACATTGATTTCCCTTCCATTTGGTGGCATTGGTATGATTAGCCTTTTATCTCCTATCCTATCTCCGTTTCTTACCTCCATCCTTACCCTTCGCTTCCAACCTGAAAAGTTCTCCCTCTTGATGATTATTTTCATCAGACTAAAGACAAAGACATTAAGAGTCCATTATTTTTAACTATTTCCAGGATATTTGCAGATTAACCAAATGCAATCAAATAATAAATACCCCACTGTGCTATAAGCTAGGTGGTCATTTATGAATAAATGAGAGGGCGGGAAATTTCCTGGTGGACATTGCGCTGGGAACCAGGAGTAAGGGGAGGAGGCTCACTATTTTTAACTTTGCAAGTAGTGCTAACAAGACCAAAATGTATTCCACAGGAGAAACAGCTCTGGTTCAACAGGCCTGGTCACGCACTGCACTGAACCCAGCTTAACCTGCTGTGTAAATCAAGATTATTGCATTTTGAGTACAAAACATGGTTAAACTGAAGAGATATACAGATTTAATTTTTACCAAAAGAAGCAATAGTCTCATTTTACTGGGGATTAAGGCAGTTGTAGTTCAACAATCATGAAACACAGCAGGCCCGCAAATTATTATCCAACCAAGATTTGCTTGTCATTATTAGATTCTGCTCTTTAGTCCCCTCTTTAAGAGTAGTTCTGCAGAGTCCACTGAATGTAAAACCTTTTATAGTGAGCACTATGAGGAGAGTGCTTTTTAAGGATAGCTATCGTCCAGCCTGAGGAAAAGAATAGATAGCAAGGGCTGCGCAGGTTGTTGTCAGCTGAAGATGGCAGTCAGCAGATTTGATATGAACTTCTTTTTCTTCTTCTTTTTAACATTGCAGGACTCAGTGGATTTGGCAAGTACCAGGGCAAGTTTACTTTCGACACATTTTCTCACTTCCGTGGCTGTCTTTTGCGCTGCATGGGCCTGGAGGCGATCAACAAAGTGCGCTACCCCCCATACAACGATCAGAAGTTGCAACTCGCAATCTCTGCTTCGGAGATCAAGCGCAGGGGTATGTGCACCTTGTTGTGAGGCCTGGAATCACATCACCTGCGTTCTTAAGGCATCCGGCCAGGAATTTTGCTTTAGTTGAGAGGTTTTTCCCTTCATCAGCTGGCCTCATCACCTGCAGAGATCCTTGAAAAACACACTCTCTTCTGACGAACTTTTTTTTCACTGTCTTTGCTCCTTATATTGTTTCTTTATCCTCTATCAGCTTATATAAATTCAACATTTAATAGTGGTTAGAAAACTTAGGCGATACCCTTCAAGTCTCTTTGCACAGTTGTTGGGTATAGAACATATCCTCAATCCCAGTAACGACTAATTAAACAATTAATTCAAGTTTGTCGGTAAACTTTCATCTTCATTTGAACACATAAAGCCAATTTTGCTTTAAAAGATACAAACATCAGATTCTTTGTTAAAAATGGACAAGCACACCTCCAGTTTACAGTGGAGCAATCATCCTGATTAATATATTTGTAGAACAAAGATAGCAGCCCGGATGGTGTCTGTAAGGTGATAAAACTATTTCTGAGTGAATATTCAAAAGCTGGATCCATTAAACAATTTAATTCCCAAAGAAATTCACAGCTGAACGAATGCAGGTTGTGATGCATAAAGACACTCTGTTGACAATACATTTTCTATACTGGGATGCTCTAAAGCTCAGACATGCCCCCTTTAATTATGTTGCTTTCAATATCCTTGCCTACAGTTACAGTTCAGATCCTTTATTCCATCAGTGATTTCTACGCTACCCAGCCCAAAGCATAATAACTCAGAAGTAAAGTACATCCTATCAAGTTCCAGATAATTCTGATAAAGACTGCCAATATACAGAGATTTCCTGCACTCTTGCATTCTTCAGGTAAATGTCTTGCTTCTGCAATAAAGATCTTGCATCAAACATTACAAATAGTTGACTATTTATTATTTAATAGTGCCATCAATTGACATAATGTATTACATATTAAAATGGGCCAACAATTATTTCCTGAACCAGGAGCTTTTGACTGAAATTTAGATACTGAGGAAGAAAGACAACAGAATGAAGTAAAGAAAAAAAATGCACAAGTGAATGTATAAGCAATTTGCTACAATAAAAATAAAGAGCATCTTGGCAATCTAAAGGGAGTAGCCACTTTAGAGATTACGCCCTGGAGTAAAATAGTAGCAAGTAAGTCACAGTCAGTCTCGTGTTTCTTGAATGGATACAAACAATTTTCTGTGAGCTACAGAATGTACTGAAACAATAATTACAGAATCATTAATTAACAATTATTAACAATGATGCATCCTCTCCTTTGGGATGCATTACTGGTATGAATGAAGAAGTCATAACCTATGTCTTCTTTTGGAAGAAAAAAAAGCAAATGCATTCTGCATGGAGATACTGTACCTTTAGAAAGCTGTTATTTCCCAGAACTTAAAGAAGCAGCAGAAACCAATTTAAACTTGGGATGAGGGCAAAATATGAAGGATGAACTGCCTCTTGCGGGTCATCTTCAACAAATGACGTTTAAGCCAAGAGGTGATTCGTCCCAGTTATTCCTGCCACTGATTGGCGGCTCTGAGCAGAGTGATAGTTTCTATTGCTGTTTTCGCAGGTGAGTTCTTGACTTTTTGTCCTGCTTGGCCTCTGGTGGCGCCAGGAAATTCTTCCGCTGAGAGGAGAGTCGGGGGAGAGCGCTGTGCTGTAGCAGAAAAGTTCATGGATGCCGGGAAGTGGATATTCCTGAAGGAGTGTGACTGAAGGCAGGATGCTGCTTATGGTTACCATATTAAAGTCCTGGAGTCATTCCATGCCACACACATCATACACGGTACCTCATTATTCTGCAGAATTCTTGTGCATATAGCTACGTATATGGGAGAGACAACAGCTAAAGCCTATTAACAAATGATGAGTGGAGGTGTCAGAAATAGTAAAATGAAGTTTTGGTATTGATGAAATTTCTTCCAGCAAAACCGAGTGCTAACTGTGGCCCTCGAGACGCATGAGGGTAAGGCACTCCTGGCTAGCTCCATTTAATATGTCAGAAAAGGTGGATTCTTCACCCACAACAGCAGGATGTGATCCTGCTTTTCCAGTGTTAGCAAAAGAAAAAAGAAGGAAGCCAGTGTTTCTATCACTGGAGAGCTGCCAATGATGCAAATGGAAGTCAGTGCCTTATTTGGGCTGGTATGAGCTGTAGACAGTCTTGAGTGTTTCCAAGGGAAAGGCTCTTCTCTTGCAAACTGTACGAAGATGTGGAGTTGACTTTCCCTTGGATATGGGATGCTCCGCTCCCCCCACCGACTATGTCCTGTCCACCCCATGGAATGATGGAGAAGAAACTGGACCATGAAGTTCAACTGAGAAACATTTTTCAGCCATTTTTCCCAAATCCATTTCTAAACTAGATTCCTTCCAATGTAGGAAATTGGCGTATGCCAAGTCAAATCGCTGGTTCACCACGCATAGTGTTGCTTGGATTGGCAGGCAATGAATATCCCAAATTTCAGATTAGAGTCTTTCCAACCTTTCTGGAAGATGCCAGGGGTTGACCTTGGGATCTTCAGAAGGACAAGCAGATGTTCCATCATGGACAGCTCTTCCTACAAATGAAATGAGGATGGATTGTATTTTCTTGGCAAAGCACGAAGGTGAAATGAGGGAGATGCTGCGTCTGGCTAGCTAGTATTTGGCATGCTGGACTAAATGGACCTGGAGCTGATGAAGCAGGAGTTTTATTTATTTGGTTCATTTCCTGGTTTACGAGCCAAATAAAGCCAGTGCCTCTGGGTTCTGCACAGATCTTGGGGAATTCTGAGCAACTAAACCAATGGGTAATTGCAGCTGAGTACTTAGTTGGAAATTGTGCTCACCTGGTCCAAAAGAGAGAGGGAGAGAGAGAAGTAGGCTGAGCATAGCAGAGAACAGCATAATGTTTGGAGCATCCCTTTGCTTTCTTGAAAATCGGTGCTATGTGATTTGTCATTCCTTGGCAGACCTGTTGTCAGAGTGCCCATACAGCTGGCAGTATTCTAGTACAATGGAGTCTAGTCATCACTTCAGGCCAAGCTGCAGATCTGTAGCTTAATCTTCCATAGCTGCATTCAAAATGACCTTGAATTCCTCTGAATTTCTGAATTTCCTCAATCCAGAACACACCTGCCTCTCACATACACCGTTTTCCACAGAGCGCTTATTTTGAGTTTACCCTTTGCAGCTAATGTTGATTAAGAAATAGAAGTTGCAGACATTAATTCTCCCAGTGTTGAATCATGGCACATGTTGGCATAATTGTGGAGAGACTAACTTATCAAATGCTTACAGCCCAAAGGCAAGCCACTTCCCTCAAATCTGAAGCCGGCCTTATCCAGTGAAAATTCTAGCTGTTATATATATCTCATACCACAACCAGGACCTGGACACTCCTCTCCTTATTCTGATCATTAGGAGTACAAAAACTCAGTTGCAGTATTGCCTGCAGCTGTATCAGATACGCAGTGAAGAGGGCCACGTTAGCTAGGTCCTCTTGAGTCGGGCCTAACCTATGATGGAACGTATTGAATGTGATGGGGGAAATTATAGAAAAGAGATTTGAGTCCTGAGGAAGAGGAAGCCATGAGAAAGAAACTCAAGATAATATTGCCTTGATTTTGTTAGGTAGAAGTAGAGGTAGAGAGAGATTCTGACAGACTTCCAAGGTTCTGTTATAATAATCTAACGGCAGGTAAGAGAATTTCTGAAATCCCGTTAGAGTATTATAACAGAACCTTGGAAGTTGTTCCTGTTTCTTGACTCCGCTTACCTTGACAGGCTAACTCAACCGCTGAGTATTGCACGAACAAAAACCTGTCTCCCGGTTGACACTCTACCGGTCTATGAATAAGATTCATTTGATATTCTGCCAATCCATTGTATTGTCTTCCTCTTTTCCCAGTGCTCTCAACTTTGCCAAGCATGGCAGTGTTTTCTGGTTCATAATCCGTTCTGTTATATGCCCAAGGTATATGGGTTTCTGGTTGCTGAGTTACTCCCTTGCTTATCTGGCACGGGACTGACCGGTTCCTCTTGCAGTCCATGGTACCCTTGCTAACTGGCTCCAAATCAAATTAAAGATTTATTATGGTCACAGACCAGCATAATTGTGCATTCACTGTGCATTTTATGTTAGCTATCTCAACTCATATCTCTTTGCCTTTGCTGAAACCTTTGCTGAAACCTGTCTTATTTAGCATAGCTTTTCCTACCTATGATTCTATTCTTCTACATGTTCTGAATTAAAACTTGGTTTATGTGAGGAATTAATGCAGTGGTTCAGCAATTTGCACTTTCTTTTGTATCTCCCTTTTATGGTGTAGGTACAGGTAGTCCTCACTTAATGACCATTCGTTCAGCGACTGATTGAAATTATGACGGCACTGAAAAAGTGGACTTACAACCTATGCCTGAAATTACGACCGTTACAGCGCCCCCAGAGACTTGTGATCAAAATTCAGGTGCTTGGCAGCCCACCCGCACTTACAATCACAGGGACACTTCAGCTCCCTCCACCTGCCTATCCCCCCCATCTCAGCCCCTTTGTCCTCCTGCCAACCTGCGCTCCGTTGCCCCAGCTGACCTTCCCTGCCATTTTCTTGCTCCCGTTGCTGATGAGGTGTGCCTGGCCTAGCTGCTAGGCCCTAAGGTGCTGGGTTTGCACTGTAAAGAAAGGAAAAAGAGCTGGAAGCAGCCTCTTCTTTCCCTTCATCCCAGTACAAAGTCCCCTCCAAGAGCTCCAAAGAGGGCTTTGCACTGCGAAGAGCGGAAAGAGAGCTGGAAGCAGCCTTTTCCCCCCTTCTTTGCAGCACTCCCTCTCGTCCCTGGGGGCTGGCTAAAAAAGCTCTGTGCTGAAATCCAAGCAGTTTTCGACCTTTCCTGCCAGCTTCCCCATTGACTTTCTGGGAAAGCCAGGAGGGAAGATTGAAAATGGTGATCGTATGATCGCAGGGTGCTTGGCAATCATAAGCCACTGCCACCTGTGAAGAGGACTCCCTCTTGTCTCTGGGGGCTGGCTGGAAAAGCTCCGTGTCAAAATCCAAGCAGGAGTTTCAGCCACGGAAGATTTTTAAGCCCCAGAGTAGAGAGGCTTCAGAAGCCTCTCAATTCTGGGGCTAAAAATTCAAGTGGTTCTGAGGCCCTTGTGCACCTGACCTGCACCGCACCCCCGCACCCCCGCACCCGCTTACTAACCTCCCCACACACCCCACACTTTAACTATCTCTTCCCCTTTGTCTTGAAGCAATTGGATGAGTATCTATGTACTACTAAGACTCTCAGTGTTTGTCTGTTTTTAACCTCAAACGGAGCGACGTGGGACATCATAGGGCAACAATTTTTGAATCAACATACCTCAAATGGGCTAACTTAAAGAATGAGTCCAAAATCCAGGACCCATTACTCCCCTGGGATTGAAATTTGGCAACACTGTGGCCACTTCAGCAGCACTGTGCCTTCCAGCTACACTTCCCAGAAACCCGCAGGTTGCGTGGCGCAAGCAAAGATGGGAGGGCCGTATCCTCACCCTCTTTCTCTCCTCCCTCTGGCGTCTGTGCCCAGTTGGCTGGCAGCAAGGCCCGGCAGGTGAGCAGTGGTTGGCTGCTTTGGAACTGAGGCTGAAATTTGAAATCTCTTAATGGTGGTTGGCGGCCAGGGAAGCACAAGGGAGCGACTCGATGCCTGCTGGTGAGGTAGGGCTGGTTGGGGGGTGCCGGTGGTTGACAGGTGAGCCCTCTTGCTCCCTGGAGGGAGGGGGCCCTTGGGGACATGCTGGGATGGCAAGTGCGGGTGCAGTTTCCCTCATGCTCCGCATCTCCCTTTGTTTCCCCCTCCCCCCACAGCAAAGTATCAGGCAGTTCTATGGATCAGCGGAGGAGGACGCATGATTTTTGATGTTCTCCGCTAGCTTCCCACAAGCAAAGTTAATGGGGAAGCTGGCAGGAAGTTGGACGTCGCTCCCGCTCCCACTTCTTTTTTGCCCTCCTGTGGCCATTCTGTTTCTCTGTTTAGGTAAGGAAATATCTCTGAAAGGATGACCCAACGAGTGATGGGTTGACTAGTTTCATCTGAATCTGTGCTTTCCTGCTCAACGGCTGGTCTATTGCTTACCATATCTCACTTTGAATCCAACTCTTCTTGTAATTTCAGGTTTCTCCATTTCTCCAACTTTGGCATCGGTGGTACTGCCTTCTTTCTAAACGCACCGAGTACTTCTTGCAATTTGCTATAGAATTCTTCAGTGTTTTTCCCCACTGCATTTGCTACAGTTGTAGTAAGTGCATACCTTTTTCTTACACTGATGTTCACTGAATGTCCACTAATTCTAACAGACAGCGTATTGTTTACCGGGATATGTATAGACAAACACATATTTTTCACTGTCCTTTATGAGTTTCATTGCTACCCACTCCATTCCTTTATTTGGTGTCATCCTCTGAACCACATGATTGTTTGGTTTAAAGTGTCTGCTCCAGTCCATCTAAATATACTTATTTAAAAATCATCCAGTTTAGTGCCCTTCATTTCCTCTTTGACAATTCAATTTTCTCCTTGTCTCATGCTTCCCGTGTGGCATGTCCAAATTTTATGTAATGTTGTAACTGTTTGTAAAATGAAGATCTCTGCTTTTATTTCTGGCACCATTGGTGACAGATTTCCATACTGCTTTGATCTGATCATATCCTCACCTCCAGATCTACTTCTGACAGTTCAACATCTTTCCCCCGTAACCTTCCAACTTGTGAGTATCATCATCTAAAATCCAAAATTGTTTAAACGTTTCAGTCAAGTCCACATTGTGTTCTTGACAATAACATAAGACTGATTTGCCACCGCCTTCTCCTGGACTTGAAGGTCTGAAGTTCCTACTCCCAGGTCGCTTGGCTTTCCTCACACCTCCATCTGCCCCACTCCCACAGAGACTTACTCTTATCTTCGCCCCTCCCCCCGTCCTGTCCAGCAACCGTCACCCTACCAGGAGTCGCCCCTTCCACTAACACCACGCACTGAAGTGACTGAGGCCTCCCGCCACAACCAGCTGATAAATCTCATGAGAACGGCCCTATCACGCAACCATGTGGAATACAAATATACAAATGCAGATGCCTCAAAAAAAAGAAAAAAAAAGGAAAACCACAAGGAATGGATGCAAAGCTTGTCAAAAACCAGCCAGATTAAAAGATTATTAACTGAAATACACAAAATGCTGGTTGATCTTATAGCTGCTCTCCATGAAAAGAAATGGGTGAAAGGTTTTGCTTTTTAGATTTGTTTTTGTTCATTTTTTACCTAAAATATTTGTGGTGCTTTTTTTTTCCCCTCAGAAAGTCCTTTCCAGCAGCATCCATGGAGAGATGTCAAACTCTGCAAAGCGACAGGCGTGGTGTCACGATGTGTGGACAGGCTTCGATTGCACCACTAGGCCTGCCATCGTGCAGATTTTGACCCCACCGCACGCTTGCAACTCTCCACAGGCCGTTCCTTCTCCCTATTTGCCTGTATGCAGTTCACACAAGAGAAGAGAGTTTATTTATTCACTTGTGATAAACTGAAAAAAAAATCTGTCCTAAAAAACCAGACATACTGTATGTAGAGCCAATGCAGGCTGGGGGTATTTTTTTAACCTCTTGTTAAGTAAAGTTTAATTAACAGGTAGACTTTCAAGCTTGTTTCAGCAAGTGTAATTTTATATTGCTTTCTTTTAAGCATGGGATTGGAATTTATATCCGGTTAATATAGAAGAGCTACGTGGGGTTCTTATTGAAATAGGTTGAAATTGGCTCAGGAGATCTATTAGGTAGTAAAATGTATAAAGGTACGTCGAAGGTAGGTTGGAAATGTGAACAACATGAAGGAACATTTCACCGTCTTTGGTGGATTTGTAAAAATGTTTTAAAAAATTGGGACTGAGATACATATCTGCGTACCGAAGATTCTGAAGATCAATATACAGTCAAAACCAGAGACTTTCCTTTAGGTTTGATGGACAGTCAGTTGGAAAAAAGTCATGGAACTTTATTTTTAGGTATGATACCAGCAGCAAGGCTTTTATATGCAGAGAGATGGAAAGACAAGATATTAGCTACGGTGGAAGTGTGAGTAAAATATATCTTTGGGTGAATCTTTGGGTAAAAGAAGCAAGGTTTTAGAGGCCTCAGATGAATGGGATTGCCTTAATAAAACTGAAACATAATGGAATGTGCAGCATCCTTGAAGCTGGTGTGAACTAGGCTGGTTGTAAACTCGTTATCACAAACATCCCCATAGCAACATAACGGAGGATGCCTTCTTCCTGGCAGTTGGCACCTTGAACCAATTTGTTTCTTCCTCTCTGATATGCAGTGGGAATCTGTGGTCTTTACTAGGTTCTTCATATATACACTGTTAATGTTCATTACAGCTAGTTATTTATTTATATGAGGCATAGTGTAGGAGAGGATTGCAAAGCGATGGGGAACCACTGATAACCAACTCCTGTCTCCCAAGGAGTATTCCTCTATCTAAACAGCTTTAAGAATCCAGTAGAAAAGAATAGTTCCCAACTACAAGCCTTAGGATAAACCATATCATATTAAACTTGCCAGATTTCTATTTAATGCATTGGGATGAATGCTAAGGATGTTGCAGAACTAAAGCAGTTTTTCATTATGAAGTGTGAATTCTCTAATTTGAGCATTAAGACCTACTAATTTGTAACCTGAAGATATTCAGCCAAATATTGAGTCCTCTGTGTTAATTAGCACAGTAGCAGCTTGTCATGAACTAGCCAATTCTGATGTCCTCAAAGTGTTTGGGATATCCTGAGTCACAGCCAGGATGCCCAACAGCAAGAACTGCAGTCCAAAACATCTGGAAGGCATCAGGTTGCCTGTCTCTCTCTCACTAGCTAGAAACTATGAAAGAGGAAGAGAGGAAAAGGGTGAACCAGAATTGGTTATCCCCTCTGGTGTTTGCTTTTCAGGCCTGGATGAATCTTGCTTGGAAAAACAAACATTTTACAGAGTAACGTTTTCAAGATTGTCTAGAAAAGATGGTCACTTCCATATTAGTATTTTAGTGTAGAATTGCCATTACTTTATTCACTCGTGGCTAATGGGTATCCACGAATATCAGCACTGGACTGTTGTCATTTCCTCTGGGGCTCTTGGTCTCTTCCCACACTATGGAAAACCTGTATTTTGTCAGAAAGAGGACAAGAAGAAGGGCAATTCAGTATTCACAGGCATTGGTCAAACCAGTCATTTGAAAACATCTGGGCTTGGGAATGAATACAAGGAGCGATTTGCACGTATCATAGGTCATCCCATCTTTATACCTTGGCATGCCCATGTTACATGACTGCTCCATGAGCTCCTCTGACTCCCAATAAGCTTCCAGGTGCAGTTCAAGATGTTGGATGCCATTTATAACCCCTTTGCAGTGTGGGGCTGGCTCCTCATATTTCTCCGACTGTTTCTGCCCATCCGCTGGACTGAGCCGAAGGGGCATGCTCTGGGTCCTCTTTATTAAACAGTGTCATAGTACTCAGGAAACGTGCCTTCCGTGTCACAGCACCCGCCCTTTGGGATACCATGCCCCCAAGCTGTGCTTGGCCCCCAAACCCGTTGGCATTTTATAAATCCTTGAAGACCTGGATGCTCACTGCGTATGTGGTTTGGAGTTTGGGTAATCCCGTTGTGATGTTTTAATTTCATGCAATTGTTATATGAGTTGGATTAGATTATCCTTGGGCATCAGAGTGTTACTATTATATTATTATTGCTATTGTTTGTGTTTTTCTGTTGCTGTGTGAGTTTTTAAATCCTATATTCACCACACAATGTTGCAATTTGTGAGATGGACAGCTATATAGATCAATAAGATACGAGATGAGATGAGATGAGATGAGATGAGATAAGATTACAACTTCCTTTACTCCAGTCTTTGTGGTGGGTTCATTTTACCATCTTTAGATATAATTTTATCCATTCACCAGTGGAATGGACATGGTGGGAGAAATGGGGATGGATATGCAGATTAATACAAAGCGGCCCTATATCAATTTGGCATTTCAAAATCACTATTAAAATCAAGTTTATGTTAAAAGGTTACCAATGTAATAGGAATCATCAGTCAAGATGAAAATTATCTTAATTAGATCTTCTTATGTATTCTACAAGTTATTCTATCTAACGTGTTTTAGTAAGATAGAATTAGACCTTGCTAACTAAGAAGGTCTATCTTTATTGCAACAAATCAGACAAGATCTAATGTTTTAAAACTTTATGTTAGGAGAAATCCAAACCTTGGATGTTGTGCAAGTCGATGTGCAGAATAATAATCCATAAACGGATTCTATGTTAAGTCAAATTCTGTATCTGACTCGTTTTTCAGATATCAATTAGTTTTTAGAATGATGCATATTTCTACAGTTTCGTCTGCCATTCTTCTAAAGAAAAGATTACATGTGAACTCTGCTGCTTCTTTGAAGATATTGAAACCAATGAGGTGGTTTTGATCATTCTGAGGAAAGAGTCTTGAAGATTTCATCTTTGTTTTATTGAGAAATAAGCCTTGCAGTCTATATTAGCCATATTTCCACTGATCAGGTTTTTTGCTACATTCACCTTCATAAAAATAAAAATTTAATGGTTAAGACATTGTAATTCTGCATGTAGCCTACATCACAACAATACCATTTGAGTTGCCTAATAGTCTGTTCTGTGGCAGAAACTCATGATGCTGCAATGTACAGATATCCTTGGATAGTAATGTGATATAAATCAAAGACCTTGTTGCTGAATGACTCAAGAGGCAGATTCTTCTGGCTGCACATGTAGCTGCACCACAGTAAAGATGCCAAAGGTTTTCCATTGTTACCTGTTCCCAGCAGCAGAGGATGCGCAATTAAGAACTCTGGTCAAAGAGATGAACTCTAAAATACTCTCACTATATCCTGAAAGATGACATCTTTGATCAAGGTAATTATTGTCACGGGGCAAAGTGATAATAGTGGTAGTTGGGCAGACAGGATTCCTGTGTCATGTGCAGGATTATGATAGGAGCATGGTGTTTCAAGATCATGGCTCACTCATGTTTCTCAAAACAAAATAAAACAAGGATCTTCACATATGAAGAGGGAGTTTCTTCTCCCAAACACCAGCCCTCCTGTGACTGATGAAAGAGAAGAGAGGAATTTTGAGCATCAGAGTAAGTGCCAGAGAGAGTGATTCCCATGGCACTATTGCACTGTTAGGAAGGAGCTGTACTGTTTCCTAGCCAACAATGCAAAATACTACATTTCTGATTGTTTTAAATATTAAACATTGCAATATTTTAAACTCATGTGTGCTAGGAGTGGGAAGATCTTTCTTCCTCTTGAGTTCTACTCACATTCGTCAAGTATGTTTGGCACAGAAAATAATTTGTTTCAGACACTAGATGATGATGATATTAAATTTATATACTGCCTGACTCCCAGCGACTCTGGGTGGCATATCAATTTAATAAATTATTCTATTCTATTAGGATCCATTCCTGTGCTTTCCCCATCCTCACCCCACCCAGGTTTCCCTGTTTTTCTTGTCTCTGCCCACATAGTTTCAGAAGACCAGTTCAGCCTCCGCGTGCTCCATATGAATCGTCCCCACCCTTTCAGTCATATCCTTTGCACTGAATATTTCCTTCATATTCTTGTGGTTTTGCAAAGCCACGCCCACAGCACCTTGAGCATCCAATCAACTACAAGAAAGCTTTGGCTAACAACCAATCAGCATGGCCAGAGATGAAGTGCTGAGAAAGCAAAGCAACAAAAGCATGCTGAGTAAGAAACAGTTCTCCAGAAATAAAGAAGGTGAAGAAGAGACTTACCAGTTGCACCCAGAACCAGCCAGGCAAAAAGAAGCAGAAGTACAGGCTGAGGAATACAACTACCGCAATGGAAAGAGGTACCAAAGAAGAATATAGGCTGGAAGCAAATCCCTTATTTTCCTCTTAGGACTGAGATGGTGATCTGTTGCCTTATCGAGGTTTTGAATTTCCTCTCTCTTCATGCCCGGGCAGCATGGCCAGTGGCAAGAGACAGGCTTTTCAGCCCAAAATATCTGGAAGACACCAGTTTGCCCCCCTCTGATATAGGGGAGCCTATTCCCAGCTCAGCCATGGGTCCAGGGAGTTAAGGGAGGGTTGATTGGATTCCCTTCTAAGTTTAACAGTTCCGATCTCAGGGAAGAAGCAATGATGGTATACCGCAGCTGGTATAGCAACTGTGAAGGATACTGGCAGCTGGTGGTCAGCAACATCTGGAGGGTCCTAGATTCTCTGCCCTGGGATAATTGGCTCAGATAGAAAGGGACTGGATATAAAAAGAGCTTTGGGGAGTGTGGTGTAGAAATCAGTCAGAGAAACTCAGTGGTAGTCCACTGTGCTCTGCTACTGGATGCTCATCTGATGGGTCAAGTCTGATCAAAGACCAGGAAGGATTGAAAAACTGCTGGGCTGAATGCTTTTCCAACATACTCAATAGGCTGTCCACAGTTGATCATGATGTTTTACAGCAGATTTCTTGAGCTGCCAGTCTTGGATGCTCTAGACCTGCGTCCCTCTACTGATGTGATCAAGAAAGCAATCTCGCAGATGAACTCAAATAAAGCAACAGGGCATTCCTGCTGATATCTACAAAGCACTAGATCCAAATGGCTTACAGGCAACCCAAGAGATCTTGGAAGACATTTGGTCCACAGAGGAGGTGCCTGATGACTTCTGCAATGCCCTCATTGTGGCTCTCTATAAAAATAAGGGAAGCAAATCAGACTGAAGAAACTACAGAGGTATCTCACTGCTGTCCATCGCAGGCAAGATCTTTGTCCACATTCTCCTGAACAGACTTGTCACTTTCTCAGAAAGGAACCTCCCAGAGGCACAGTGTGACTTTTGGCCAGAATGGAGTACAGCAGATATGATATTTGCTGTGAGGCAAGTCCAGGAGAAGTCCATTGAGCAGAACAAGCATCTTTATTCTGTCTTCATTGACCCGATAGAGGTATTTGACACTGTAAACAGGAAGGCTCTCTGGATCGTCCTGAGACATTATGGATTCCTGAGGAAATTTGTGAAGTTGATTCCGCTACCCCACGATGGAATCACAAGACAGGTTCTTTACAACAGTGATGCATCAACTGCATTTGCCATTTCCAATGGGGTAAGACAGGGTTGTATACTAGCCCCAGTCCTGTTCAATCTGTTATTCGCTTGCATGTTGTCATGTGCTGTCCAGGGTCTGAAGGAGGGAGTGTACATCAGATACCAGTTGGATGGCTCTCACTTTGACCTTTGTTGCTTGAATGCATGGACACTGTGCCTCCAGACAGTCATTCAAGAAACCCTCTTTGCTGATGACTATGCCTCCTGGTGCACAAAGACAGCAATCTACAATTGATGCTGAACAAATTCTCAGATGCTGCTATGCTCTTTGGCCTGACTATCAGCCTGAACAAAACTGAAGTACTTTACCAACCCGTGCCAAATAGCAAGCCCATAGAGCCAGAAATCACTGTTGATGACACCCAGATGACAAACGGAAACAGCTTCAAATACTTGGGAAGCATTATCTTGAGCAATGGGTCTTTGGACAAAGACACTGACTCCAGGATCAGCAAGGCCAGCCAGGCACTGGGGAAGCTGCATGCTAGAGTGCTCAATCAACACAACATCCGTATCTCCACAAAGCTGAAAGTCTACAGAGCTGTGGTTATCCCTTCTCTCCTATATGGATGTGAGTCCTGGACTCTGTACCGAAGGCACATCAAACAACTGAAGAAATTTCCCATGCACACTCGCTGCTCCATCCTTGGCATTTTTTGGCAAGACCGTGTCTCCAACCTGGAGGCCTTGGATTGTGTAGAGTCTACCAGCACTGAATCGCTGATTATCAGAGCCCAGATGGGGTGGGTGGGATCAGTCATTATAATGGGTGACCACCGTATGCCTCGCCAGTCACTTTGTAGTATACTGCAGTCTGGGAAGAGACCTTGAGGTTGACCATGTAAGCACTACCAAGATGCTGTGAAAGGAACCCTACACCACTGGGACATCCAGCCAAGGGAACTAGAAGCTGCGGCTGCTAACACAACTCGCTGGTGAGTCCTGTGCTATGACTCCACCGGCTTTGAAGACAGGCACCACCAGAAACTGATAGGAAGCCATGAGCGGCATTACAGAGTGACACCCACAGTTACTACAACAATGGACTTCCAGTGCCTCCATTGTGCCAGACTCTGCACTTCCAGACTGGGACTGAAGAGCTCCTTCTGTGCCCACAGATGAACTGCACAGCAGCGTGTCTTCTTTGAACCCGAAGGACTAGCATATAGATGTTACAATTCCCAGAATTCTCTAATAACATTTTTGCTCACAATTCTGGTAACTGCAGTCCAGTACAATTGGGCTGGAAGCCACCGGTTGTGGAAGACTGGGCTACATAAATGGAAGAATAATATGTATAATTTCAAATGGCAGGTGAATGTGTGTTTGTGTGTGTGCATGTGTGAAATGATAGGGGATTCCACGTAAATCATTCAGTGTTAAAAGTGCAATTTCAAAAACAAAACATAAATAAAATCATCCCAGCTGAATGTTTTATGATGCCACTTTTCAGTTTACAGGTGGTAAATTTACAGACAATTTATTACATCATTCAAAAATGTGATTCTGTCCATATGCTAAAGTGACAATGTTGATTCTACCATCTTATTTCACTGCCTACCAGGGTGGTTACCTTTGCACTCAAAAAGATTTGTGATAATTTAAAATACATGCTGTTTTTATTAACCGATAGGGAATGCCCTGAAATGTGTCACAGCCCATGACCTGTTCTCTTCAGTATAGAATATCATAGATAGATGTGAATCCATGGGCCCAGAATAGCACTAATATATTAAGATCCTCCTGAAACTGAATGAAGTTAGTGTACATATCTTTTCCCTTTTATTAGAAGAAGTAAATATTACCAGCTATAAGCAGAAAATGTGTAGGCATTAATAGTAGCAAGATAGCACATCTGATTATTTTCTTCTCTTTTTCTAGCTGGAGAAATAGTGCAAAGTGTATTTCTAGGGCAGTGGGACGTGAGACAACGCAAAGTTCAGGAAGTGGCCATGCAATTTGATGACCAGCAGGGTACTATCTCAGCTCAGCACAACCTCCATGAAATTCCCCTCCAAGATGAACGCACAAAGGGCGCTGGGACTTCAGGGAAGCAGACTATCAGGAGGCAGTGCAAGCTCAAGGAAATTACCAGCTCACATGACGGCACACAGAGTAGCTGCTCAGGACAGCCTAAGAAGCAACAACAAAAACTCCAAGATGTTCCCCAGCAAAGTGGCTCTTCAGGACAATGTAGGAGAAGGTAAGAAAACAGATCGGCCCAGGAAAGCCCAAGTGAGAACATACAGAGTTGCTTTTCAGGGACCCCTGATCCAGAATGCGACAAATTCGAGAAGATTTCCAGCGAATGCCAAGACACACAGAGGTGAGAAACTGGTACAGAGCAAAACAGGTTAGGTGAGATCTCTCCAGATTACTAGATTGTATTTTCTGCTGAGCTCAGTTTGTGTGATGTTTTATTGGCAAAACAGAAGAATCAGATTCCGGTGAGTATACGGCATGAAAGTAAGTCATGTATGCAGATGAATCTGAAGCACATTCAGCTGAAAGTCTTGGGGATTTAGTGGGGCTATCGCATGCTAAGCTGTAAAGATTGCTTAAAACTCCTGTGGCAGGGTTCACATAACATGTTATATCAAAACTAAAGAAACCACATTATGGACTACGATGATGAATGAATCCAGACAGTGCACTTAGAACTGTGCTCACAAGGGGTCAGCAAAGACGAAGAAAGACACATTTTCTAAATAGAAAGTATGGTAGTTTTTGACCTAGTAGGTCAAAATTTTAGTAGGTTCTGTGTTGCTGTGTTGCAAAGACTTAGTAGGTTTGGAGTTGCTTCTTTCCAACATTGGAATTTTCCAACATTCCTTATCTGCTCTTGGAAAAATTGTCCATCCTCAGTTTCTGCCTCTTGCACAAAAGGCATAGAACTTTTTTGGGCAAATCAAAATAATCAGGATGGTTGAGAAAACTGCTTTTGTGCCATGCTAGTTTCTTTAACAGATGAGTACCTTTGTTCAAGCACTTAGTATCCATATTGAGAAATCACAGTGTAAGGTTATGGGGGAGGTTTTTGGAGATCTAGCTTCCATTCAGAAAGTGATTTTATTTACTCATTTAAAAGATTTGAATGGCTGCCCATCTTAAACAACTCTAGGCAGCTCACAGTAGCAATAAAACCCAGTAACTATAAAACATAACCATAAAACCGTGAAACAATAAAATGATCAAACCAAAACCCGGTGCCTTAATCATCCCCTTAGGATGCCCCACAGCAAGTTCCAATTACCCTAATTCCATTCTCTCTATTCTATTCTGTCCTATCCCAGTGCCTGGGTAAAAAGGCAGGTCTTGATGGCCTTCCGAAAGGCAAAAAGGGTGGGGGTCTGCCAGATGTCCAGGGGGAGGGTGTTCCATCACGTAGGGGCAGCCATGGAAAGGCATGCTTCTGAGGCTCCACTAAGCGGCAGGATTTCATGCAAGGATCTGGAGGGTGCCTACCCTATCTGATCGGGTGGGACGGGCTAATATTCTTAGAGAGAGGCGGTCCCGCAAAGAACCAGGTCCTGTGCCATGTAGGGCTCTAAAGGTGATAGCCGGCACCTTGAATCGCACCTGGAAGGAAACTGGAAGTCAGTGCAGCTCGAGCAATAGAGGTGTAACATGGGCAAACCTAAAACCCCCAACACTGTATGAGCCGCTGCATTCTGGACAGTTGTAACTTCTGAGTGGTCTTCAAGGGCAGCCCTATGTAGAGCGCATTGCAGTAATCCAAACAGGAAATGACCAAGGCGGGAGCGGCCATGTATATAAATGAGCAGAAAGCATAAGTAGGCTGAACCTTTTCTTCCACGCTCAGCATCTCTTGGTAATTAGAGAAACAACAACTTGGAATTGGGTGAATTGAGAACCATAGTTCAATTATCCTATCTATTAGCGTGTCACATCAACACTGCCAAAGAGAAAATAAAACATACAAAACACTGAAATATCTTGTCAGAATAAGAAGTATTTTGCAAAGAACTTGCTTAAAAAAGTAAGCAGTAGCAGATATTAAATTACAAATATGGATCAAGCATCCTTTTGTAGTCACAAAAAACCAAACCAAAACCCTTTTCTCCAGTATTTAAGGAATTTGGCTTGACAAGATTCTGAGCTATTCAGTAGTTCCCAATTTACTAGAGACCCCACCCCCAAAAGCCTATGAATCCCCATACTCTTTGTTCTCTGGCCAGTGATCACTGCCAAGAGATACCTAACAGAAGGGCCAGGGGTGGACCAAATAAGGCAGAATACTTTCTGTGGGGGGGGGGGGGGGAGTTATACGGACAGAACTGCAAGCCTTTGGCAAGAGAAAGTCATCCGTGCAATGCTCAGTGACGCACAATACAAAGGGCTGTTCTGCACAATCCACGGCCTGGGTGGCAGTGCTGCAGCTATCCAGTTGAGGGGGCTTGCATGGCTGATGCCACTTTCAGCTTTCCTATGTTGTGGCCCAGAGGAAGCTTGCACCTGTGCTTTCCTGCTCCCCTTCTAAAGAGGGGTTTTCTGATTTGCACCAGCAAAAGCCCAGCCATGCAGTTATTATGCTGCAATTTAATTTGATCCAAACACATCTGCACCCTAATGGGACATTGGACAGAGCTGCTCCCTCCCTTGACAGCAGTGAAGCAGAATAAAGTGACTGAAGCATTGTGCACAATGATGATCTCATCATGAGGATGGAAGAGTTGGAAAACTCTTGGGATAATTAAGAACTAGAAAATGCTTAGTCATGCCTTCCTGAGATCTTTTCTTCTTCAGGCTAAACATACTCAAACCTTCAACTGTTCTTCATTCTTTTGGCTCCTTATCAGCTTGGCTGCTCTTCTCTGGAAGGTTCCAGATTGTCAATGTCCTTCCTTTAGTGACACAGCTGGGTCTCTAGAGGCTGGAGGTTTCAAAATTCCTTCCCTGAAGCCCACTGCATCTGCATATTGTGACCCAACTTCCTGCCCTGGTGTAGCAGCTTGATAGTTACTGCTTCCATCACCTGTCTTCAAGGAGATATCTGTCAGCCCTTCAAGGCAGACCAGACTAGGAAATCAAAGTCATGCAGGCTAATACTACTTTTATTGTAAAGTTATAGTAAGGAAATCTTGCAAAGTTGAATGCGCTTTTCCCCCCTTCCCTTTATTTTTGTAAGAACTAGGGAGGGTCTTGTCTGAGACGTTTTTTCAGATTACAGTTCCGTCCCAGACTCAGGTTCATTTTATCTGACCGTTGTCTTGGTGGTGGCTCCTGTCCCTCCAGGTCATTCTTTCTGCCCATTACAATATCTCACTGGTATCCTTCCTGGAATCCTGGTCCATGAAAATGAAAAGGCTCCCATAATCTGTATGCCATTCTGGCAAATAAAATAAAAAATGAAATCATTTCTATAGAGCAACTCCTCTGGCTTTGTAGCATAAAAGCCTGTACTGATATTTTCAGCCCTTCCTCCTCCGTTTGGGAGAGAAATCAATCTCATAAGAAATAAACAAATTAAACTTCTTTTTTAAAAAGTGATTCACAAGACATGATCTATAAGCCTGATTTATTCAAATACACAGCATGCTCTTAGCAAACTAAAAGCTGGTGCTGATCTGCTATAATTAGTGATTTTAGGAGAAAGACAGCTTTCAGACATTTATAGATAGGAAAGTAAATCTTGAACTCTGTCTGAAAACCCACAGGATGCACTGTGGTGCAGCAAAATAAGATTAACAGTAAGAGAGAACAAGGCTTCTAACACAAAGAAAGAAATTAAAACTTAACGCAGTACCTAAGTAGAGCAGCCATCTATTCCTTGGTGATAACCTGAATCTTGAAGCAAAGTGCCCTGCTTCTTTGTTTCTGACTTCCTCTGGCTTCTTGGGGTAATTCTAGACATTGATGAGAGTTGATGGGGAGATGGTACAGCCCATTTGTTTTTCCAATTCAGGCACCGAAACTGCTTGCTCTGTGCCCAGAGTTCTGCCTCATATTTTAAAAGAACCCTTTTCCTTCATGGGGGGAGGGAGGGCATCTTCTGGGTGTATAGGCTAAAGCCCATACCTGAGAGAGGATGTGTAATCAAATTCAGATGCTGTCTGGCAGGTAGAAGGGCAGGGAAGCTGTAGTATTGTGAATGCAGGCTGGCTGTGCATAACAAGGATAAACCGTATTGAAAAGCTTAGTGAAGTAAAACAGCTGTAAAAGTTTGCCTGAAGCTTCCAAGTAGGAAACAACCAATCTTGACCAGGGGTAGTGAATGTATGGTCTGCTTGAGCAACTTTCAGGTAATAGTAGTTTCAGATGAGGTGGACAGTAAGTCCCAACATCCTTAGCCAAGATGGCCAAGATATGGCTGAAGAAAACAAGAGCGTAATTCATAAAATTCAGTGGCATCGTGGTCTTCCCTTTGAAAAATTGTAGAGGAGTTTGAGGGCCAACCATTACGAACAACTGAGCAGGCCTCAATGCAGTGCCTTTCGGGTGTGCACCGTTCTTGTCAGAAGGGTCAAAACCACAACTAGCTGGAGAAGATGGGAGTGGTGAACTATCTCATGTAAAGGGAACTGGATTGGGGAACATTGCTTTAACCGAGAAGAGGATATGGCTAGCTGGACACCTGAGCACAGATGCCGTTGTCCTCAGCAGTGAGATTATGCTGCACCATTTCATTAGGTTAGGTTTTGATTCCAGACATGACAGAAAAACTTTGACTATTGTCTGGATATGACCAACTGGGATTGTGAGAAAACTATGAGAAAAGTAATGGAGTAGCTATTCTTACTTCTGGCCCAAGATGATGACGTTCTTCATGAAATGAATGACACAAGTGTTGGTCACAAGAAAAAATATTATTTTGATCCTGCTCCGAAGTAGAGGTTTTTTATGAAATGCTGAGAAGCTAAAACGAGCCATGGCAGAAACTCCCAAACTGAGTTAGAAAATGAAAGAAAGGCAAACCACTTATCCATCCAGTTCCTACAGGGGATCCTGCCTTGCAGGGTCAGGGTTAACACAAACGACCTAAGGAGTGGGACTCTTCCATAGCCCTTTGGATTCAATGAGTATTTGTTTTCTCCTAGTGAAAACCCCTACGCTGGCCTAGTGGAGTCCTTACGTGCTGCCTGGTGGACAGGAAAGACACGGCCTATGGAGTATCGGGTAAAACAGTTGGAGGCCCTGTGTCACTTTCTGGAGGAAAAGCATGCCGAAATCCAGCATGCCCTGTGTGCAGACCTACGGAGGGTGAGTGGGCCATCCAGCCAGAGCATCTGACAGCTCAGATCAAGGAAGTTGCAGATCAAGGCCTTGCTTACCAGTTAATAGACATTGCAGAACAATTCCATCTTTCCCTTCAGTGGATTTTCCGTGAAAAAGTTATGAACTAGGAACAATATTTTCTGAATTTAGCAGCAGTTTTCAGGCTACATAAAATTATTATGTAAGCATGGTTGAGCTGTCTCCTAAAATGGTCAAGAGTACAGCCAAGTATCCATTATCTCAGAAAGTGTGAGAGTCAGGACCAGAGGGGTTAAGAATTTACTCTCATTGCCAGAGCAATGAGGAACTGATAAGAGGATGAGACTGAACCCTCCCTAAAGAATGCAAGGGAGGTTGGGAGGGTGACCCTGGAATTTGCTCCACTTCGCCTCCGTACTTCTCAGGCATGCTGCCAGGTGAGTGCAGTAACACAGGTGGTGGGAAAGGTGGTGGCTGGACTACCTGTCCGAGCTGCTGCACCAGTTGCCCCATAGCAGCCTGCAGGTTATTAATCTGCGCATCTACTTGTTGCTTGTGCTGTAACAACGTGGCTGCCAATACTTCTGGAGTCAAAGCCGCTCCCTGTGGATCTGTAGCCATGATGTATCTCCTTCTACTGGAAGGTAGTAGGCCTCTGAGAAGATTGATGTCAGGATTAGCCCAGGAAACTCCAGGAGACAGTACAGATTTAATCCAGCAAGGTTTAATGGCCTTTCTCCCATTACAGAAATCTCAGAGTGAGAGCAAATTCCAGGGTCACCATCCCAACCTCCCTTGCATTCTTTAGGGAGGGTTCAGTCTCATCCTCTTATCAGTTCCTCATTGCTCTGGCAATGAGAGTAAATTCTTAACCCCTCTGGTCCTGACTCTCACAGAAAGCTGGGAAGAAAAAGCCTTATAAAGCCCTTTATTTCTTTGCATAGTAATCAGCTGGCTATATATGGTTTCATTTGTAGCTGAGCTTGTAAGTCTTCTGCCTGATTAAGGGTTAATTATCTAGAGAACTAAACTTAGTGCCATGTCCAGGTGTAAAGCCCAAAGATTTCATTTCAAGAATCAGTTGGGATGATTGCATGATAAAGCACTACCATGCAATGAATGAGACCCAAGATTTGCTCTCTGAAGAGCTGCTGCATAGTTCACCTCTTGAAGCCAGTATGGACATCACTAATGAATCTCATTTTATTTCTCTTCTCCACAGCCCTGCTTTGAAACTGAAGTCACCGAAGTTCTCTTAGTCAGAAATGAACTGGCTAATGCTCTTAACAACTTAAGCTGTTGGATGAAGGATGAATGTGTGCAAAAGAGCCTGGTAAGGAGTCAAACTGAGTGGGAGGAGATGAAACGGAAAAGAATGGTTCTAGGTTGGACAGGGATGAAGGTCTGAAGGGTGTATTATCTCATCAGACTGAAGATGGACTTTCTATCTGTGCCCTTTCAAAACAGGTGGATGCTCATATTGGAAGGCAAGACTCACTACTAGAGTATTGATGTTTCACCCTCCCCTACCTGATGTCCTTCCCATGGTGTTTGGGAATGATGAGATCTGTAATCTAACATACCAGGATGCTGTCAGGTTACTGATATGTAAAAGTTCTGGGACAGCTTCCAAATGATCATCTCTAGGGCCATACTTGCCGTGCCATCGGAGGAACAAGTTCCAGCTGCTTTTGTAGGATAACTTCTGCACTCCAATTTAGATTCATTAAAGTCACATTGGTTTAGAACAGCCTTTCCCAACCCATTGCCCTCCAAATAAAGGAAATTACAATCTTCATAGTTCCCAGTTATCCCTAGTTCCTATTGCTAGTGTTTGCTTTCTAGTTGTGCGGCCAGCAATCTCATCTATGCACAGTGCAAGAGAGATTAAAAGGTTTGAAGTGTTAGGTGTGAAAACACCCTTATGTTTTACATGCATACAGGTGAAACTCGAAAATTTAGAATATTGTGCAAATGTTCATTTATGTCAGTATGGCAACTCAAAAGGTGAAACCAATATATGAGATAGATGCATTACATGCAAAGTGAGATATGTCAAGCCTTACTTTGGTATAATTGTGATGTTTATGGCGTACAGCTTATGAAAACCCCAAATTCACAATCTCAGAAAATTAGAATATTACATGACATCAATAACACAAGGATTGGAAATAGAACAATATCGGACCTCTGCAAAGTATAAGCATGCATATGTACTCAGTACTTGGTTTGGGCCCCTTTTGCAGCAATGACTGCCGCAGTGCGGCGTGGCATGGATGCTATCAGCCTGTGGCACTGCTGAGGTGTTATGGAAGACCAGGATGCTTCAATAGCGGCCTTCAGCTCCGCTCCATTGTTCGGTCTCATGTCCCTCATCTTTCTCTTGGCAATGCCCCATAGATTGTCTATGGGGTTCAGGTCAGGCGAGTTTGCTGGCCAATCAAGCACAGTAATCCCATGGTCATTGAACCAGGTTTTGGTACTTTTGGCAGTGTGGGCAGGTGCCAAGTCCTGCTGGAAAATGAAGTCAGCATCCCCATAAAGCTCGTCTGCGGAAGGAAGCAGGAAGTGCTCCAAAATCTCCTGGTAGACGGCTGCGTTGACCCTGGACTTAATGAAGCACAGTGGACCAAAACCAGCAGATGACATGGCTCCCCAAATCAACACAGACTATGGAAACTTCACACTGGACTTCAAGCATCGTGCATTGTGTGCCTCTCCATTCTTCCTCCAGACTCTGGGTCCTTGGTTCCCAAATGAGATGCAAAAGTTGCTCTCATCAGAAAAGAGGACTTTGGACCACTGGGCAACAGGCCAGTTCTTTTTTTATGTAGCCCAGGTAAGACGCTTCTGACGTTTTTGTTGTTCAGGAGCGGCTTGACAAGAGGAATACGACATTTGAAGCCCATGTCCAGGATCCATCTGTGTGTGGTGGCTCTTGATCCACTAATTCCAGCCTCAGTCCACTCCTTGTGAAAGTCCCCAACACTTTTGAATGGCCTTTTCCTGACAATCCTCTCCAGGCTGCGGTCATCCCTGCTGCTTGTGCACCTTTTTCTACCACACTTTTCCCTTCCACATAACCTTCTATTGATGTGCTTTGATACAGCACTTTGGGAACATCCAACTTCTTTTGCAATTACCTTTTGGGGCTTTCCTTCCTTATGGAGGGTGTCAATGATGGTTTTCTGCACAACTGTCAGGTCAGCAGTCTTTCCCATGCTTGTGATTCCTACTGAACCAGCCTGAGAGACCATTGAAAGGCTCAGGAACCCTTTGCAGGTGTTATGGATTCATTAGCTGATTAGAGTGGGACACTTTGAGCCTAGAATACTGAACCTTTTCACACTATTCTAATTTTCTGAGATTGTGAATTTGGGGTTTTCATAAGCTGTACGCCATAATCATCACAATTATACCAAAGTAAGGCTTGACATATCTCGCTTTGCATGTAATGCGTCTATCTCATATATTGGTTTCACCTTTTGAGTTGCCATACTGACATAAATGAACATTTGCACGATATTCTAATTTTTCGAGTTTCACCTGTATATCATCTAAGGCAAATGTGGCAACATGGAGCCTATGGTCTGATTTCAAAGCTCTCTGCAAGCTATTGATTCAGGCCTCTAGTAGGAATAGTCTGTTCAAGCCTACTGTGTGGTGAGAGAGAGGAAAAGAGAAAGGGGTGTCAGAAAGAGGAAAACAAGGAAACCAGAAGAGAATGAACCACTCCATTCATGGTTGGATTGGCCCTAACCTGAATGGTTTCTTTGAATTCAGTGCTGTTCGAGTCTTGCCTTTATAAAGAAAAGAGGATAAACAATGTTAACCCGCATGCGTTAGAGCAAATATTGATTTGAAAGTAGACATCAAGCGGAGTTATACTTTGTATCTCCTCAAGTATTTCCAGCCCTACAAAATCTTCTATGAATTTCCCTTTCTGCTTCATCCAGTTGCTTTCATGGATGTTTCTGGTTTTTTTACAGTTCACACAGCTGGACTGTGCCTTCATTCGCAAGGAGCCATTTGGTGTGGTGCTGATCATTGGAGCCTTTAACTACCCTATCAATCTTACTCTGGTACCCCTCGTGGGGGCCATTGCAGCTGGTGAGTGAGAAGCTATCTGCTAATTCATTGTAGACATTGGATCTTCCAAGAGATCCAGGCATGTGGTGGATGTTCATCTTTTGCAGACGGGTTACAGTGTTCTCTCCCCCCTACTAGGGAACTGTGTGATTCTCAAACCTTCAGAGGTGAGCAGCTGCACTGAAAGGCTCCTGGCAGAAGCGCTGCCTTGTTATCTCGATCCGGTGAGTTCCTCAGCTCTAATTTCGCCTTGCTAAAAAATCAAAATGTAACTGAGGTTTTCTGATTTGCTTTTCCTCTGTCATTTGCCTTGATTTCCTGGAAATTATGAGTGGGCAATTCCTTGGGTCTCTTCAGGAAAACCTCTGGATGTGAAGTAATCTCAAACTGTTTTCTGTTTTTTGAAGCTGAGTCAGATTAGTTCTGGCTGCCCCAGTTCATTTGAAACCCTCCAAAAATTTATATTCCTTCACACTGTGATGGTGGTAACCCTCTGAGGTTTACAACTGAAGCATCAAAGTGCACTACTTTGCTTTTTCCTTATTTCCTTTTAATTTTTTTTATGATAACTTTATGACATTTTTCAAAAACGTAAAGATAAACATTAAGAAGAAGTAATCATCAAGAAAAAGAATAGAAGAAAAGGAAGAATAAAGAGGAAGAAGGAAAGCGGAAGTGCAGAAAAAGAAAGAAAAAGAAACAGAAATACAAATTACTTCTGACTTCTTTTAAAGCAGATATCAATAAAACATACATTAAGCTCTTACTCGAAGATTACAACTTAACATCTATTTCTCTATAATTATTAATTTCACTAATCTTCAAATCGATATAATTTCATTTTTTTCTGTTTCCTGCAAAAAATCCAAAAGGGGCTTCCAATTAGCATAAAATCAAAAATGATCATCTCATTTTAAAATTAAATACTGAAGGAAAATCATAGTTTCCTTTCAGTTTAATGCAGCAGTTCCCTGCTCCCAATTGCCCCCGAGAGGCTTTTTGCCCTGCCGGTTTCAGAGACAGAAACAGCACCCTTGTGATGTGCAGACTGGTTGATTGGATGTGAACTTCCCTTTCTGTTTTATAGGAAACCTTTGCTGTGGTGACAGCTGGTCCTGAAGAAACAGGAAAATTACTGGAAAATAAGTTTGATTATATCTTCTATACAGGTGATTTTCTCTTCCTGAGTATTCTTTTCAAGTTATTTTTTTCAATAGTATTGTTTTTTAAAAATTGATCATTAATGTCTGCAGAACAATCTGTCTGGTAAGCCAATATCCAACTATTGAAACTGAAAGGTTCAGGTAATTTGTCTAAGATCACACATTAGCACACAAACACACACACAGACACCCCATCTGCAGTAGAATTTCTCTCTGTGGCTGCTACAATGCCTTTCTAGAAGACCAAATTGTTAATAATAGCAGCAATTTGTCATGTGTCTTAGTTCAGTAGCTTTATCATGTCTACTGCAGTGCAGCTGAGTTCGTGTCAAGTTAGTGGCAGCTTCTAGATTGGAGGCCTTGCCCACAAGTGGAGGAAAAGACAAGTTGTCACACCGTAAGTAGGAAAAAGGCTACAAGAAGAAAGATTCTGAGTGAATTAGGAAAATAATCCCAAAAGTAACAGCAGTCCAAGAGTCAAGAGCCAGCTTGGTCTAGTGGTTTAAGCTCCAGGCTAGAATCCCGGAGACTGTGAGTCCTTCGTGAAAGGCGGCCGGGTGACTTTGGGCGAGGCTGTCCTCTCAGCCCAGCTCACCTTACAGGGTCGTTGGGTGGGGAAAATAGGAGGAGGAAGGAGTACTAGGCTTGTTCGCCACCTTGAGTTATTTATAAAAAAGAATAATAAAGGCAGGATTCAAAAATCTAAAAAAAAAAAAAGACTTAGCTGGAGATGTAGTACATCTGGACATTCCTGTACTTTTACAATTTTATATAAATAATTATTCCTTGTTATTTTGTGGATTAGTTCTTTTTAAATGTTTCAATGCAGTATTGATTTTTTTTTACCAAGATGATAGGAATTTGTGTAGATTTCAAGTTTATGCAATTCAAATTTTTGTAGCCGTCAATACATTTAATATTTGGAAATGACTATTTTTCCACCTATCCCACAACCTTGATCCTTAGTCAAATAGGATATCACAGGCTGTCGTGTTTTGATATTTTTTAAAAATATAAGTATCTTCCAAATACTTTGTAAATCTGAAAAAAAAAATTACATTATATACAAAATGTAACTTGTACAAAAATATACTCTGCCTAGGCAGAGTGGCCTTGCCAACTATTATTAACATTTAGTGGATATTTTTAAACAACCTGTGTGGAATTTTGCTGATCCGTATGGAGGAATATTAGACAAAAAACAACACAGGTGTCTTCTGAACACACAGTTGTGGCCCCTGATACTGGATGGAGGTGTGGGTGTCTGTATATCTCTCTTGACCCAAATGTTGCCATACCTCTACAGGGAATAACCATGTAGGAAAGATCATCATGAGTGCTGCAGCGAAACATCTGACACCTTTGACTCTGGAGCTGGGGGGTAAAAGTCCCTGTTACGTGGATCACTGCTGCAATTTCCAGAATGTAGCCAACCGAATTGTATGGGGAAAGTTCGTCAATGCTGGACAGACATGCGTTGCACCAGATTACGTGATCTGTACAGTTGAAACACAGGAGAAGTTGATACCTTGCCTGCGCCAAGCTATCCGTGAATTCTATGGCCGTGATCCCAAAGAGTCCCCTGATTTTGGCCGCATGGTCAATGACAAGCATTTCCAGCGTGTCCGAGATTTGCTGAAATGTGGCCGGGTGGCCATTGGTGGAGAGACTGATGAGTGTGACCGTTACATTGGTGAGTATATAGTTTGGGGCAGAGAGAAGAGTAAGGGGGAAAGTTTGGAGTTTGGGAAAGACAGGAAGACATTTTATGATTACTATCTAGTAAGCTTATGGAGAAAAGCTATGTGGTCGCTAGGAGTCGAAAACAACTTGGTAGCACACAATCTATCAATCAGTCAATTAATCAAGCTTATTAAGAAGTGCATGGTCAGTAGGTATAGGGATGAAATCAGGCTTCAGGTTGGTGTTCACCAAATGTGTAGGACTTTAACTCTCATTAGCCACACAGATTTTGTGTGGGATTTTGAAAGTTGAAGTCCCACAATCTGGCGAGTGTCAGATTGGGAAAGTCTGTTTTTGTCATGGAATGGTTTGATGAAGGCCGCACTTGGGGAGATAAGCATTTCCTTAGCCCTCAACAGGAGCGTGGGAAGGTTAAGAAGATGAGACTGGCACCACCCTAAGGAATTCACGGTGTTTTGGCTTGCTGGCTTGGGAAGTTTAGATTTAGTCTGGAGAGATTGTGTCTTTGAGGTGGAAGCTAATAAACGCAACAGAACTGTATCTGTACTGTCTTGTGGAATTCTTTGGGCTGAACCGGACATCAATCTCTCCAGACTGCTACTACCATCGAGAGGGGGGAATTAGAATCATGGCAATGGATCCCCAGGGGGCAAATTTGACACCACAGTTGTTGGCAGCAGCCCTGCTACAACATCAACAGCAAGTGGATGCCCAGATTAATAATCTGCAAGAAGCTATGGGGCAGTTAATACAACAGCTCACACTGGAAGCCCAGCCGCCACCTCCCCCGTTGGCGGTATTGCTACGTTCACCTGGTAGCATGCCTGAGAAGTATGGAGGTGAGGTGGAGCAGATGAGAACCTTCTTGGCACAATGCGAGTTGTTCATGGATGGCAGACCGGGAGAGTTCCCTACAGACCGAACAAGAGTGGCTTTTGTGATGAGTTTATTGAAGGGCGCTGCAGCCAAGTGGTGTTGCCTTCTCATAGAGACAGGTGATCCAGTGCTCAACAACTACCAAAATTTCGTAGCTGCCTTCAGGGGGCATTTTGGAGATTCAGTGAGAAGATTAACTGCCTGTCGGGACATTTGCAAGCTCAAGCAAGGTGGCAGACTGGTAAGGTTATTCATTGCAGATTTCAAGTTGTTGGCAGGAGATGTTGAGTGGAATGAAGTGGCTCTTATGGACCAGTTTAGATAGGGGTTGGACCCTGAGCTCTGGTCTGAGCTGATAAAACAAGGCATTCCAAATACTCTGGATGACCTGTATCAGCTTTGTATAGTAGTTGATGCCAGGCTGCTGGAACTAAAGCAGTATGCTCCGTCTGCTCCTCTCACTGGTCCTCAACCTCCCCTGGCTGCCCTTCCCTCCCCTCGTACCATGACATGTGAGCTAGCGGAGGGAGAACCGATGCAATTAGGAGCTGCTCAGAGAACAGTTTCGGGAGAGGAGAGGCAGAGGAGAAGAGATTTCAACTTGTGTTTCTATTGTGGAGCCCCAGGGCATATGGTGAGAGCTTGTCTGGCGAGAAGTGTACCAGCGGGGGCCAAACGCACGCAGCAGCCACCCACCAAGAGAGCAAGTTCAGTTCCAGCACAGCAGCAGGGAAACTGGCAGAGCCCCCCTCCTCAGAGCTCACGGGGGGGGGCATCAAGCAATTAAGGAGAGCTCACTCTGGAGACGGCAGCCAGGCTTTCATGCTAGTGCCTCTCACAGTGACATTGCCTTCCGGCTCCAAGATTGAGTTGGAGGCTCTCGTAGATTCAGGCGCTACCACGAGTTTCATAGATGTTCAAACTGTACAGAACTGTACGATGGATTTGAAGAAACCCATGGACGTAGAGACTATAGATGCCCAACCATTGAGGGTGGGTCCGGTGGTGCAGTTGACAGTCCCTCTGCAGGTGACCATTAATGATCACACTGGGTTATTACCCCTGTACGTAACGGCGTCATTACAGGTGCCAGTGGTCTTGGGCACTTCATGGCTTAAGTTACACAACTCTGGCATTGACTGGTCAGCAGGGACACTCTCATTTTCAGCTCCAGATTGTCAGCACCACAAGGTACAGGGAACTATCCTCCCCATTTCTCAACTAGGCATCCAGGCTGGGGGAGGGGGTTTGCCTGCCAAGTATGCAGACTTTGTAGACATTTTTGGGGAGAAGGAGGCTATGGCTTTGCCTCCCCATAGAGACTGTGATTGCATGATTGATTTGAAGCCAGAAGTTAAGATTCCAGCCAGGCGGCAATATCCCATGTCTGCAGAAGAGTTAGCTATTCTCAAGGATTACCTAGAGGTAAATTTGAAAAAAGGTTTTATCAGGCCATCAAAGTCTCCAGCCTCAGCCCCCACATTTTTTGTGCCAAAGAAGCCAGACCTGCAGACTTTCAGAACCACTGCTAGCGGGACAATTCCGATGCACACAGTGCATGATTACAAGGAACTGAACAAGGTAACCATTAGGGATCATTATCTGCTCCCATTGATATCAGAACTTTTAGACGGGCTACAAAAAGCTCGCATTTTCACAAAGCTAGACCTTAGTAATGCCTACAACCTTATTCGTGTAGAAGGAGGAGACAGGAGGTACCGAGAGAGCATCATCACCTGACCTTTCGTCTCTACCACCTTTGCCCATTTCTCATGAGAACTCAGAGGGGGAGGATGGAGATGGAGGGAGGGGTAATGTGATGGAATGGTTTGATGAAGGCTGCGCTCAGGTAGATAAGCATTTCCTTAGCCCCCAACAGGAGCGTGGGAAGGTTAAGAAGATGAGACTGGCACCACCCTAAGGAACTCACGGTGTTTTGGCTTGCTGGCTTGGGAAGTTTAGATTCAGTCTGGAGAGATTCTGTCTTTGAGGTGGAAGCTAATAAATGCAACAGAACTGTATCTGTACTGTCTCGTGGGGTTCTTTGGACTGAACCTGACAGTTTTGGAGAGAGCAAGAGGGCAGACATGTTTTCCTGGGTTTGCATATTGGAAGTGTAGTCCTGGGGAAAGCTAAAGCTTTGGTTAAATTGGACAATAAAGTTATGATAGATAAGCAGAACGGGTCTTGATGTGATCTTTTGCCCATTACAGCTCCCACAGTGCTGGTGGATGTGAAGGCATGGGAGCCCATCATGCAGGAGGAGGTTTTTGGGCCCATCCTGCCCATTTTCACTGTGAAGGATTTGGAGGAGGCCATCCAATTCATCAATTGCGGAGGACGCCCATTAGCTGCCTATGCCTTCTCCTGTGATTGCAAGGTATATTGTTTAGGTTACTGCATACTGTATCTGGGAGAATCTGGATTATTTCCCATCCATGATGGCTAAAAGAAAGGAGACTTGCGCTATTTTCAAAATGTGCTTAGTGGTAAGCTGTGATGAACCAACACGGCAGCAGTTCTTGGCCCACTGGTAATACAGCTTGGGTGATAGAAGGAAAGCTGAATTGTATCCTTGTTTATTTAGCAATAAGCCTTTGTTAAAAATTACTGGCTTATCCACACATCCACAGTGCAAAGGAAACTGCATTAACAATACTATTGTTAAGGTTCTGTCTGCAACACATAGCCTCCCTCTCCTCCCCAGCCCGCTGCTGAGGAGGCAGCAGTTGCTCTCAGCTGTTCTGGTGCGACAGTGGTCTTTCCCCTTACATCGCATCACAAGAGCTCCCATGCAGGCATTCTAGGGCACAAATGTGGGTGATCTTCTAGGAGATCAGTATTCCCATTGGTGCACCCAAATCAGTTGTCAGACTCTAAACCCCTTGTCCTTGGGGCAGGAGCCTCTGTTTGTGGCAAAATTTAAGACAACCATGTATCTACCCTGAAAGTCCAGTAGCCAAGGAGGGCAAAATTAAGCAAACGATAAAAATGAGAGCTTGAACACCAGCGATGTCCCACCACATATTCAGGAGAGCAACTGGTGGTGATACTGTGTGACGGCAGCAATATTGCAGCCCTTGCTGAGGTGTTGTCCTTCCTCCCGTCTCAAATGTCCTCCCAGGAGCCTGCTGGGTCTCTACACCCTGCCCAACCTTGCAGCATTGGTGCAGCTGTTTGGTAACTACTTCTGTCCCAATTGTCTCCCAGGGAGCTTCACTCCATCCCTGGTCTTGGGCTCCCACAACCTGTGCTGTCCTTTGGGCAAATAAAAACTGGAAAAAAATGAAATAAGGGGCATAAGCTAAGATATATGGAGTCCAGTTTACAAAAATGCACACCGTGCTCTTGATTGACCAGGGTATTGATTTTTTTAACTAAACTTGTCATCTTTATTTCCACTCATTGCTCTTGTCTCTGTATGAAATGAGCATGGGAATAGAAAAAGGGGGTTCAAAAGGTTCGTTTGCATTTTCAAATTCCCAACTATTTTACTAGGATTCATAGAGAAATTATTTTTTATTTTTGCTTTCCAGTTGCCTTTTAGGAAATGGCTAATTGACCACACCTACAATATTAGCCATTTTGTGAGTGTGCCTGTGGCACATTTTCAACATTCCAAATGTTGATAGTGGCACAAAGGCTAAAGACCTTTGTTTGTACAAGTAGTCCTTGACTTATGACCCCAATTAGGACCAGAAAATTCATTGCTAAGCGATGTGGTCATTAAGTCAGTTGTGCCTGACTTCATGACCTTTTTTGCAGTCATTAAGAAATTCATGTGGTTGTCAAGTGAATCTGGCTTCCCCCATTGACTTTGCTTGTCAGAAGCCCCTGGGAAAGTCACAAATGGTAATCATGTGGCCCTGGGACGGTGCAACCTTTGTAAATACATGCTGGTTCCCAAGGGCCTGAATTTCAGCATGTGACCGTGCAGATGCTGCAACAGTTGTAAGTGCAAGGACCGGATATAAGTCATTGTTTTCAGTGTCATCGTAACTTTGAGTGGTCATTAAACAAATGGTCATAAATCGAGGATTACTTGTATCATGTCCCTCATTATTATAGAGCTGGGACCTGATAAAATTCATGTTTGGAAGGTTAAGGACTCTTAATACTATTCTACTGTTTTTCTCTTTATAGATTGTGAACCGTGTACTGGATTGTGTTAGCAGCGGCGGCTTTTGTGGCAATGATACCATGACACACGCTACATTTATTTCTCTTCCATTTGGTGGCATTGGTATGATTAACCTTTTATCTCCTATGCTATCTCCATTTCTTACCTTCATTACCCTTCACTTCAAACCTGAAAAGTTCTCCCTCTTGATGATTATTTTCATCAGACTAAAGACAAAGACATTAAGAGTCAATTTTTTAACTATTTCCAGGATATTTGCAGATTAACCAAATGCAATCAAATAATAAATACCCCACTGTGCTATAAGCTAGGTGGTCATTTATGAATAAATGAGAGGGCGGGAAATTTCCTGGTGGACATTGCGCTGGGAACCAGGAGTAAGGGGAGGAGGCTCACTATTTTTAACTTTGCAAGTAGTGCTAACAAGACCAAAATGTATTCCACAGGAGAAACAGCTCTGGTTCAACAGGCCTGGTCACGCACTGCACTGAACCCAGCTTAACCTGCTGTGTAAATCAAGATTATTGCATTTTGAGTACAAAACATGGTTAAACTGAAGAGATATACAGATTTAATTTTTACCAAAAGAAGCAATAGTCTCATTTTACTGGGGATTAAGGCAGTTGTAGTTCAACAATCATGAAACACAGCAGGCCCGCAAATTATTATCCAACCAAGATTTGCTTGTCATTATTAGATTCTGCTCTTTAGTCCCCTCTTTAAGAGTAGTTCTGCAGAGTCCACTGAATGTAAAACCTTTTATAGTGAGCACTATGAGGAGAGTGCTTTTTAAGGATAGCTATCGTCCAGCCTGAGGAAAAGAATAGATAGCAAGGGCTGCGCAGGTTGTTGTCAGCTGAAGATGGCAGTCAGCAGATTTGATATGAACTTCTTTTTCTTCTTCTTTTTAACATTGCAGGACTCAGTGGATTTGGCAAGTACCACGGCAAGTTTACTTTCGACACATTTTCTCACTTCCGTGGCTGTCTTTTGCGCTGCATGGGCCTGGAGACAATCAACAAAGTGCGCTACCCCCCATACAACGATCGTAAATTGGGACTAGCGATCTCTGCTTTGGAGGTCAGGCGCAAGGGTATGTGCACTTTGCTGTGAGGCCTGGAATCACATCACCGGCGTTCTTAAGAAATCCGGCCAGGAATTTTGCTGTAGTTGAGAGGTTTTTTCCTTCATCAGCTGGTCCTGGAATTTTGCCTCATCACCTACATTATTGTCTTCACACAGTTGTTGGGTATGGAACATATCCTCAATTTCAGTAATGACTAATTACAGAATTAATTTCAATATCCTTGCCTACAGTTACAGTTCAGATTCGTTATTCCATCAGTGATTTCTACACTGCCCAGCCCAAAGCATACTAATTTAGAAGTATAGTACGTTCTATCAAGTTCAGAGACTTATTTCCACATAATTCTGCTAAAGATTGCTAATATACAGAGATTTCCTGCACTCTTGCATTTTCCAGGTAAATGTCTTGCTTCTGCAATAAAGATCTTGCATCAAACCTTACAAATAGTTGACTAATTATTTAATAGTGCCATCAACTGACATAATGTATTACATAATAAAAGGAGCCAACAACTGGTTCCTGCACCGGGAGCTTTTGATTAAAATTTAGATACTGGGGAACAAAGACAACAGAATGAAGTAAAGAAAAAAATGCTCAAGTGAATGTATAAACAATTTTCTACAATAAAAATAAAGAGCATCTTGGCATTCTAAAGGGTGTAGCCACTTTAGAGAGTACACCCTGGAGTAAAATAGTAGCAAATAAGTCACAGTCAGTCTTGTGTTTCTTGAATGGATACAAAGAATTTTCTGTGAGCTACAGAATGTTCTGAAACAATAATTACAGAATCGTTAATTAACAATGATGAACAATGATCTCCTTTGAGATGCATTAGTAGTATGATCTCAGTGTGAATCCAAGGCAAACCATTCAACATCACAGTCATCCAAGTCTATGCCCCAACCACTGATGCCGAAGAAAGTGAAGTTGACCGGTTCTATGAAGACCTACAACACCTTCTAGAACTAGCACCAAAAAAAGATGCCCTTTTCATCATGGGGGATTGGAATGGTAAAGTAGGAAGTCAAGGAGTAATCGGAATAACAGGCAAGTTTGGCCTTGGAGTACAAAATGAAGTAGGGCAAAGGCTAATAGAGTTCTGCCAAGGGAACAAGCTGGTCACAGCAACACTCTTTTCCAACAACACAAGAGAAGACTCTACACATGGACATCACCAGATGGTCAATACCAAAACCAGATTGATTATATACTTTGTAGCCAAAGATGGAGAAGCTCTAAACAGATAGCAAAAACAAGACCAGGAGCTGACTATGGCTCAGATCATGAGCTTCTTACTGCAAAATTTAGGCTTAAATTGAAGAACGTAGGGAAAACCACTAGACCACTCAGGTATGACTTAGATCATATTCCTTGTGAGTACACAGTGAAGGTGATGAATAAATTTAGGGGATTAGATTTGGTAGACAGAGTGCCTGAAGAACTATGGACAGAGGTCCGTAACATTGTACAGGAGGCAGCAACTAAAACCATCCCAAAGAAAAAGAAATGCAAGGAAGCAAAATGACTATCTGATGAGGCTTTATAAATAGCTGTGGAAAGAAGGAATGTGAAAAGCAAGGGTGAAAGGGAAAGATATAACCAACTGAATGCAGATTTCCAGACAATAGCAAGGAGAGATAAGAAGGCCTTGTTAAATGAACAATGCAAAGAAATTGAGGAAAACAATAGAATGGGGAAGACTAGAGATCTCTTCAAGAAAATTGGAGATATCAAAGGAACGTTTAGTTGGGCATGATAAAGATGGGCATGATAAAGGCCGAAAAAGGCAGGGACCTAACAGAAGCAGAAGAGATGAATAAGAGGGGGCAAGAATACACAGAAGAACTATACAAGAAAGATCTTAATGTCCCTGATGTCCATGCTGGTGTGATCACTGACCTTGAGCTGGACATCCTAGAGAGTGAAGTCAAGTGGGCCTTAGGAAGCATTACTAACAACAAAGCTAGTGGAGATGACAGTATTCCAGCGGAGTTATTTAAAATACTAAAAGATGATGCTGTTAAAGTGCTGCACTCAATATGCCAGCAAGTTTGGAAAACACAACAGTGGCCACAGGATTGGAAAAGGTCAGTTTACGTTCCAATTCCAAAGAAGGGCAATGACAAAGAATGCTCAAACTATCGCACAATTGCACCCATTTCACATGCTAGCAAGGCTATGCTCAAAATCCTACAAGCTAGGCTTCAGCAGTATGTGAACTGAGAACTACCGGATGTACAAGCTGGGTTTTGAAGAGGCAGAGGAACTAGAGATCAAATTGCCAACATTCGCTGGATCATGGAGAAAGCACAAGAGTTCCAGAAAAACATCTACTTCTGCTTCACTGACTATGCAAAAGCCTTCAATTGTGTGGATCACAACAAACTGTGGCAAATTCTTAAAGAGATGGGGGTACCAGACCACCTTACCTGCCTCCTGAGAAATCTGTATGCGGGCCAAGAAGCAACAGTTAGAACCGGTCATGGAACAACCGATTGGTTCAAAATAGGGAAAGGAGTATGACAAGGCTGTATACTGTCACCCTGCTTATTTAACCTATATGCAGAGTACATCATGAGAAATGCCAGGCTGGAAGAATCACAAGCTGGAATTAAGATTGCAGGGAGAAACATCAACAACCTCAAATATGCAGACGATACCACCCTAATGGCAGAAAGTGAAGAAGAATTAAAGAGATTCTTGATGAGGGTGAAAGAGGAGAGTGCAAAAGCTGGCTTGAAACTCAACATTAAAAAAACTAAGATCATGGCATCTGGACCCATTAATTCCTGGCAAATAGAAGGGGTAGAAATGGAAGCAGTAACAGATTTCATTTATTTGGGCTCCAAGATCACCACAGATGGAGGCTGCAGCCATGAAATTAAAAGACACTTGCTCCTTGGGAGGAAAGTTATGGCAAACCTAGACAGCATATTAAAAAGCAGAGACATCACCTTGCCGACAAATATCCACATAATCAAAGCTATGGTTTCCAGTAGTAATGTATGGCTGTGAGAGCTGGACCATAAAGAAGGCTGAACGCCGAAGAATTGATGCCTTTGAACTGTGGTGCTGGAGAAGACTCTTAAGAGTCCCCTGGACTGCTAGGAGGTCAAACCAGTCAATCTTAAAGGAAATCAACCCTGACTGCTCATTGGAAGGATTGATAATGTAGCTCAAGCTCAGATACTTTGGTCACCTAATGTGGAGAGAGGACTCTTTGGAAAAGACCCTGATGCTGGGAAAGATTGAAGGCAAAAGGAGAAGGGGATGGCAGAGGATGAGATGGTTAGATAGCATCACTGAAGCAATGAGCATGAAACTGAACAAACTCAGGGAGGCAGTGAAGGACAGGAAGGCCTGGCGCAATATGGTTCATGGGGTCACGAAGAGTCGGACACGACTTAACGACTGAACAACTACAACAACAAGTAGTATGAATGAAGAAGTCATAACATATGTATTCTTTTGGAAGAAAAAAAAAGTAAATGCATTCTGGATGGAGATACTGTACCTGTAGAAAGTTATTTCTCAGAACTTAAAGAAGCAGCACAAACCAATTTAAACCTTGGGATGGGGGAAAAATACGACCCAGACAATGTGATCATGGGGATCACTGGGCATTTTGAAGGCGGTGAAAACTACAAATAGCAAGTGGCTTACACAGAAACGTAATTAAGCTGAGCAAGCCAAGCATTATGAAAGAGTTAGAGGTTACTTCTAGCAACATAGACCCACCATTCTACCAACTTTCCTGGTAAGTTACATCCACCAATCCACGCAGAGTTCGCTTCCCTTCAGCCAATCAATGACTTATTCTTAGCCTGAACTGGCGGCACCTAACCTTTCCCTCACCCCCAAATATTTGGAGGTTTCCGAGCATTCGACCACAGCGCAAAGGATGTCCTGTCTCTCCCGGGTCATCTTCAACCAATGACTTTTCAGTCAAGCGGTGATTGGAGACAGTTATTCTTGCTACTGATTGGTGGCTCTGAGCCGATGGTAGTTTCTATCACTGTTTTCATGGGTGAGTTCTTGACTTTTTGTCCTGCTCGGCCTCTGGTGGCGCCAGGAAATTCTTCCGCTGAGAGGAGAGTCGGGGGAGAGCGTTGTGCTGTAGCAGAAAAGTTCATGGATGCCGGGAAGTGGATATTCCTGAAGGAGTGTGACTGAAGGCAGGATGCTGCTTATGGTTACCATATTAAAGTCCTGGAGTCATTCCATGCCACACACATCATACACGGTACCTCATTATTCTGCAGAATTCCTGTGCATATAGCCATGTATATGGGAGAGACAACAGCTAAAGCCTATTAACAAATGATGGGTGGAGGTGTCAGAAACAGTAAAATGAAGTTTTGGTATTGATGAAATTTCTTCCAGCAACCCTGAGCACTAACTGTGGCTCTCAAGATGCATGAGGGTAAGGCACTCCTGGCTAGCTCCATTTAATATGTCAGAAAAGGTTGATTCTTCACCCACAAGAGCAGGATGTGATCTTGCTTTTCCAATGTTAGCAAAAGAAAAAAGAAGGAACCCGGTGTTTCCATCACTGGAGAGCTGCCACTGATGCAAATGGAAGTCAGTGCCTTATTAGGGCTGGTATGAGCTGTAGACAGTCTTGAGTGCTTCCAAGGGAAAGGCTCTTCTCTTGCAAACTGTATGAAGATGTGCAGTTGACTTTCCCTTGGATATGGGATGCTCTGCTCCCCCCACCGACTATGTCCTGCCCACCCCATGGAATGATGGAGAGGAAACTGGACCATGAAGTTCAACTGAGAAACATTTTTCAGCCATTTTCCCCAAATCCATTTCTAAACTTGATTCCTTCCAATGTAGGATTTGGCATATGCCAAGTCAAATCGCTGGTTTACCGAGCTTAGTGTTGCTTGAATTGGCAAGCAATGAATATCCCAAATTTCAGACTAGAGTCTTTCCAACCTTTCTGGAAGATGCCAGGGGTTGACCTTGGGATCTTCAGAAGGACAAGCAGATGCTCTGTCATGGACAGCTCTTCCTACAAATGAAATGAGGATGGATTGTATTTTCATGGCAAAGCACGAAAGTGAAGTGAGGGAGATGCTGCGTCTCGCTAGCTAGTATTTGGCATGCTGGACTAAATGGACCTGGAACTGACGAAGCAGGAGCTTTATTTATTGCTTTATTCCCAGCTTTATAAGCCAATTAAGGCCAGTGCCTCTGGGTTCCGCATAGACCTTGGGGAATTCTGAGCAACTAAACCAATGGGTAATTGCAGCTGAGTACTTTGTTGGAAAATGTGTTCACCTGGTCCAAAAGGGAGAGAGAGAGAGAGAGGAGTAAGCTGAGCATAGCAGAGAACAACATAATGTTTGGAGCATCAATTTGCTTTCTTGAAAATCAGTGCTATGTGATTTGTCATTCCTTTGCAGACCTTTTGTCAGAGTGCCCATGCAGCTGGCAATATTCTATATTTCATACCAAAACCAGGACCTGGACATTCCTCTCCTTATTCTGATCATTAGGAGTACAAAAACTCAGTTGCAGTATTGCCTGCAGCTGTATCAGACATGCAGTGAAGAGGGCCACATTAGCTAGGTCCTCTTGAGTCGGGCCTAACCTATGATGGAACGTATTGAATGTGATGGGGGAAGTTATGGAAAAGAGAGTTGAGTCCTGAGGAAGAGGAAGCCATGAGAAAGAAACTCAAAATTACATTGCCCTGATTTTGTTAGGTAGAAGTAGAGGTAGAGAGAGATTCTGACAGACTTCCAAGGTTCTCTTATAATACTCTAAGGCAAGAAAGAGAATTTTTGAAATCCCAGTTGTTCCTATTCCTTGACTCCGCTTACCTTGACAGGCTAACTCAACCGCTGAGGATTGCCTGGACAAAAACCTGTCTCCCGGTTGACACTCTACCGGTCTATGAATAAGATTCATTTGATATTCTGCCAATCCATTGTATTGTCTTCCTCTTTTCCCAGTGCTCTCAACTTTGCCAAGCATGGCAGTGTTTTCTGGTTCATAATCCGTTCTGTTATATGCCCAAGGTATATGGGTTTCTGGTTGCTGAGTTACTCCCTTGCTTATCTGGCACGGGACTGACCGGTTCCTCTTGCAGTCCATGGTACCCTTGCTAACTGGCTCCAAATCAAATTAAAGATTCATTACGGTCACAGACCAGCATAATTGTGCATTCACTGTGCATTTTATGTTAGCTATCTCAACTCATGTCTCTTTGCCTTTGCTGAAACCTTTGCTGAAGCTTATTTAGCATAGCTTTTCCTACCTATGATTCTATTCTTCTACATGTTCTGAATTAAAACTTGGTTTATGTGAGGAATTAATGCAGTGGTTCAGCAATTTGCACTTTCTTTTGTATCTCCCTTTTATGGTGTAGGTACAGGTAGCCCTCACTTAATGACCATTCGTTCAGCGACTGTTTGAAATTACGACGGCACTGAAAAAGTGGACTTACGACCTATGCCCGAAATTACGACTGTTACAGTGCCCCCACAGACTTGTGATCAAAATTCAGGTACTTGGCAGCCCACCCGCACTTACAATCACAGGGACACTTCAGCTCCCCCCCACCTGCCTATCCCCCCCATCTCAGCCCTTTTGTCCTCCTGCCAACCTGCGCTCCATTGCCCCAGCTGACCTTCCCCGCCATTTTCTTGCTCAACTCTGGGGCTGAAAATTCAAGTGGTTCTGAGGCCCTTGTGCACCTGACTTGCACCGCACCCCCGCGCACCCTTACTGACCTCCCCATACACCCTCATGCACCCGCTTTCTTCTTCTCTAACTCGGAGGGACCTGGGGCTTGCAAACTCCTGCCAGCTTCCCCATTGACTTGATTGTAGGAAGCTGGCAGGCAGTTGCCTCACCTAATGCCCAGGACATTCACTTAGCGATGCTGGGACTGGGACTGCTGAGATTGCAGTTGATAAGCAAAGTGATCATGTGATAATTTGTTTAACAACTGCATCACTTAGTGACTTAAATTCAAGGACTACCTGTATGTACACTAATCTTTTTCAATCTCTCAGGCACACAGATTTATTCCATTTTTATTGATATAGAACCGTTAGTACTTTAACTACCTCTTCCCCTTTGTCTTGAAGCAATTGAATGAGTATCTATGTACTACTAAGACTCTCAGTGTTTGTCTGTTTGTAACCTTAAATGGAGCGAAGTGGGACATCATAGGGCAACAATTTTTGAATCAACATGCCTCAAATGGGCTAACTTAAAGAATGAGTCCAAAATCCAGGACCCATTACTCCCCTGAGATTGAAATTTGGCAATGTTGTGGCCACTTCAGTGCCACTGTGCCTCCCAACTACACTTCCCAGAAACCCGCAGGTTGCGTGGTGCAAGCAAAGATGGGAGGGACATATCCTCACCCTCTTTCCCTCCTCTCTCTGGCCTCTGTGCCCAGTTGGCTGGTAGCAAGGCCCAGCAGGCGAGCAGTGATCAGCTGCTTTGGAACTGAGGCTGAAATTTGAAATCTCTTAATGGCGGTTGGTGGTCAGGGAAGCACGAGAGAGCGATTCAATGCCTGCTGGTGAGGTAGGGCTGGTTGAGGGGCAGCAGTGGTTGGCAGGTGAGCCCTCTTGCTCCCTGGAGGGAGGGGGCCCTTGTGATGGAATGTATCTATGAGGAGGAGAGTGATGTGGGAGATCAAGGCTGTTGGGAAGGAGGGGTGCATTCCAGGATGGGGGAGAAGGCAAGAGGCAGTTGAGTCCGCAACAAGAGCGTGGGAAGCGAAAGATGTTTAGGATAGCCACTCCCTAGACTCTCACAAGGTATATCCAGTAGTTGCTGTAGTATAGATTTAGTTTGGCAAGATTCTGTCCATAAGCTGTAAGCTAATAAAGGAACTGGACTGGACTGGACTGGACTGGACTGGACTGTTTCACCATTGTTCTTGGGTGGGCCTGACATCAAGCTTGCCAAACTCAGACTCTCAAGAGAAGGGAGGAAAATTTTGAGCATGGCAACAGTTTCTCAGGGAGCACTGTTAACTCCACAGCATCTAGTAGCAGCCTTACTACAGCACCAGCAGCAGGTGGACTCACAGGTCAATGCCTTACAAGCCACCAGTGATCTTGTGTTCTCGTGGAAGCTTACCAGAGAAGTACGGAGGGGACGCGGACCAGTTAAGAAGCTTCCTTACACAGTGTGAGATGTTAATGGACAGCAGACCTGCAGAGTTCTCAATAGACTGCACAAAGGTGACCTTTGTGTTAAGCTTATTAAAAGGTCAGGAGCCGAATGGGCCACCCCTATGATAGAAGACAATGACCCGATGCTCAACAACTATCAGAATTTTCTCAGGATATTTAGAGGCCATTTTGGGGATCCCATCCAGAGTGTCACAGCCAATCAGGAGATTTGAAAACTCAGATGAGGCAACAGGAGAGTAGGATTATACATTTCGGATTTTAAGCTGTTAGCTGGAGACATCGAATGGAATGAGGTGGCTCTCATTGGCCAGTTTGGGGAGGGGTTGAACAATGATCTTCTGGATGAGCTAATAAGACAGGGAACCCCAAATACCCTGGATGAGCTTTATCAGCATTGTGTGATAATTGATGCCCCGCTGGAGGAATTAAAACAGACTTGGGTTGTCAAAAACAGAACTGCCTACAGGTCTCCCCTCACAGCTCTCCCTCCTCTCCCTACAGTAACATCAGATCCGGGGTGGGAGAACCAATGCAAATTGGAAGCTATTATCAATTCAGGGGCTACCACAAATTTCATAGATATTCAGGCAGTACAGAGATGGCAATTGCCTATGGAAGACCTAAAGAAACCCATGGAGGTAGAAACTATAGATGTCCAACCTTTGAAGGCGGGCCCCATGGTGCAGTCCACTACTCCACTGCAGTTCACTATCAATGGTCATACAGAGTTCTTGCCCCTTTACATAACAGCCTCCTTGCAGGTACCTGTAGTATTAGGTACTTCATGGCTGAGACTTCACAACCCTACCGTAGATTGGAACACAGAGACTCTCTCCTTCTCCTCTCCAGATTGCCAACATCAGAAGGCACAAATGGCCGGTCTCTCCACTTCCAAGGCAAACATCCAGGTGGGGGAAGGAAAGCTGCCCAGCAAGTATGCTGATTTTGCAGACATTTTTGGGGAGGAAGAGGCTACTGCGCTACCCCCCTCCATCGAGACTGTGATTGCACTATTGACCTGAAACCGGGTGCAAAGATCCCTGCCAGGCGGCAATACCCTATGTCTGCCAAGGAGTTAGCTATTCTGAAAGAGTACCTGGATGTAAACTTTAAGAAGGGATTTATTAGACCATCAAAGTCACCAGCCTCTGCTCCCACATTTTTTGTTCCAAAGAAACCAGACCCACAGATTACTTCAATGCAGAAGTCGAGCAAGGGAGCTCCCATGTGCACCATCCATGATTACAAGGAGCTAAATAAGGTCACTGTGCAAGATCATTATTCACTGCCATTGATATCTGATCTTTTGGATTGTCTGCAGAAAGACAAAGTTAGACCTCAGGAATGCTTACAACCTCATTCGTGTTAAGGAGGGGCATGAATATCTAATGGCCTTTCATACAAGGTATGGAAAGTTTGAGTACACAGTAATGCCATTCGGACTTGCTAATTGTGGAGTGGTGTTTTCCAGATTTATGAGTCATATTTTTTCTGACATAATTGATTCTTATATAGTAATTTATTTGGGTGACATTTTAATCTATTCTGAGGATGCAGAGTCTCTTACTACACACATCAGAAATGTCTTGCAGAGACTGAGGGAGAATAAGCTTTTTGCCAAATTGGAAAAGTGCGCATTTGATTTATGTCAGTTAGACTATTTGGGGTTTAGGATCTCAACAGAGGGGCTGCAAATGGACCTGCCAAGTGCAAACAGTGTTGTCATGGCATTCCCCCCCACCCCCACCCCCTGTAATGTGAAAGACGTGCAGCACTTCCTGGGGTTTGCTAACTTCTACAGAAAGTTCATTCCTAATTTTGCTGACAGGGTTAAGCCTCTCTCATAGCTTTTAAAGAAAGGAGAGAAATTTGCTTGGACAGCACAGGAGCAACTGGCATTTCAGGAGTTAAAACAGCTCTTTGCTTCTCAGCCCCGCCTCCATCACCCCAATCCCTGGAGGCAGTTTGTCCTCCAGACTGATGCTTCGGATGCTGAGCGGTACTTCTACAGGCCAAGAAAAGAGAGGGAGGGTAATTGCTTCTTTTGCATGCTGTCACTGCAGAGAAAAATTGATATATTTAATAAGGAGTTGCTAGCAATCAAGGCAGCCTTCCAGGAATGGAGGCAATGGCTGAAAGGGGGCAAAATTTCCCATACAGGTTTGCATGGACCACAAGAACTTGGAGCTAATGCAGAATACACAGTCACTCACCCCCCAACAGATAAGATGGAGCCAATTTTTCTCCTGTTTTGACTTCTACATAACATATGTGCCTGGTTCCTGAAACCTGCTACCAGATGCGCTCTCCTGTAAACCGGAATATTTAACAGCTCAACAACCACCCACCCGCGCTGCAATCTTGCAACCCCACAACTTTAGGCACCACAGCAAGGATTACAGCCCCGAGAAGTTGGGAGTGGGTCGACAGGTCAAAGACCTCTTTGCACGCATAAAGACACAGCAACTGCAGGACCCATATGCGAGGGCCTGAATGAATGACCTCCAGGGTCCCAAAAAGGTACTATTTCCCCTTTTTCAGTGGAAGGGGGGCAACTTTGGCATAAGGGTTCACTGTATGTTCCCCTACCATTGTGGGAGGAGGTATTGCAGCTTTGCCACGACAATGAGACAGCTGACCATGGGAGAGTTTTTAAAACACTCCACAGGACTCTAAGAGAGTATTGGTGGCCAAAGATGGGTGCAGACATTAAAGACTATGTTGCATCGTGCCATGTGTGCAGATGAGCTAAACCTGTTTATGGGAAGCCGGCTGGGCTCTTGCAGCCATTAGACACCCCCCTTAGCCATGGGATATGGTGTCAATGGACTTCATCACTGATCTACCCCTGATGTGAGGATATATATCAATACTAGTAGTTGTAGTCCTATTTACAAAAATGGCACATTTCATACCATGCAAAGGGTTACCCATAGCACAGGCTACTGCACAGCTCTTTTTAGACCACGTATTTAGGTACAGAGGAATGGTTAACCACATAATAACAGATAGAGGAAGTCAGTTCTCTTCCAAGTTCTGGAGAGCCCTTTTCCAGTTACTAAAGGTGCAGATTCACTTGTCTTCCATCTACCACCCTTCCACAAATGGTGAAATGGAGAGGACTAACCAGGTATTGCAGCAGTATTTAAGGTGTTACAGCACATACAGCCAAGACAACTGGACCGCACTCCTTCCTTTAGCAGAATTCGTATATAATAATTCAGTGCACTCATTGATTGGAATGTCACCATTTCAAGCGCTGTATGGAGTACACCCACGAGTTTTGCCAACAACCATACAGCAAGGAGCTATACCAAGTGCAGCAGGATTTCTTGGAGAGCAACAGGCAGCTCAGGAGCTATTGAAAGAGCAACTGCTAAAGGCGAAGGCAGCATACAAGAAAGCAGCAGATGCACGCAGGCAGAGTAGGCCAGTGATTTCAGAAGGAGACAAAGTATGGCTTTCTACTAGATTCTTAACTTCCACTAGGCCATCTAGGAAATTAGACTCTAAATCTGTGGGGCCTTTCACTGTCATTTGGCAAGTGAACCCAGTAGCTTTCCGTTTGTAACTGCCAGCTTCAATGAAAGCCTATCCTGTCTTTCATCACTCCTTGCTAGTCAAGGAAGCAGCCTCAAGTGCCTTGAGGTCCCAGGATCTGCCACCCCCACCAGTCATAGTCAAAGGGGAATATGAAGTAGAGGCGATCTTGGACTCATGAAGGAGAGGGTAGGGAATTCAGTATTTAACTCATTGGAAGGGATACCCAAAGGTAGAGTGTTTGTGGGAGAATGCAAGGAAAGTGCGTGCTTCTGTATTGGTCCACGACTTTCATCAGCATTTCCCTAACAAGCCAAGGCCTCACAAGCTACCCCAATCTCCCCACACTCAAGAACAAGCAGAGGAGGTCCTGAGTGAACAGGTGGAGGGTTTGGTAGGGGCCCTGGGGCAGGAAAGTGCTGAGACAGAAATTGCTCAGCCTTTGACTTCTGGCATCCAACTCCCAAGGGTGAGGGGGGCTGGTCTTCCTAACTCTACAGCTGTTTTGCAGGAGGAGCCACCTGATGTGGAGGAATCATCAGGGAACTCAGAGGGAAGCACCACACCTGCGCTTTCATCTCTACCACCGCTGCCCAGTTCCCCTGAGAACTTGGAGGGGGAATCTGACTCTGAAGGGGTGATGTGATGGAATGTATCTACAAGGAGGACAGTGATGTGGGAGATCAAGGCTATCAGGAAGGAGGGGGCGCATTCCAGGAGGAGGCAAGAGGCAGTTGAGTCTGCAACAGGAGCGCAGGAAGCAAAAGAGGTTCAGGATAGCCACTCCCTAGAATCTCCCAGGGTATATCCACTAGTTGCTGTAGTATAGATTTAGTTTGGCAAGATTCTGTCTATAAGGTGTAAGCTAATAAAGGGACTGGACTGGACTGTTTCACCACTGCTCTTGGGCTGGGCCTGACAGCCCTTGAGGACATGCTGGGATGGGGAGTGGGGGTGCAGTTTTCCTCATGGTCCGCAGCTTCCTTTGTTCACCCTCCTCCCAGCAAAGTAGCAGGCAATTCTGTGGATCAGCAGAGGAAGAGGAGGATGAGTGATTTTTGATGTTCCCTGCCAGCTTCCCACAAAGTCAGTGGGGAAGCCAGTGGGAAGTCGGAAGTCACTCCTGCTCCCACTGCTTTTTTGCCCACCTGTGGTTCTGTTTCTCTGTTTAGGTAAGGAAATATCTCTGAAAGGATGACCCAACGAGTGATGGGTTGACTAGTTTCATCTGAATCTGTGCTTTCCTGCTCAATGGCTGGTCTATTGCTTACCATATCTCACTTTTGAATCCAACACTTCTTGTAATTTCAGGTTTCTCCATTTCTCCAACTTTGGCATTGGTGGTACTGCATCCTTTCTAAATGCACCGAGTACTTCTTGCAATTTGCTAAAGAATTCTTCAGTGTTTTTGACCACTGCATTTGCTACACTTGTAGTAAATGTATCCTTTTTCTTACATTGATGTTCACTAATATCCACTAATTCTAACAGACAGCGTATTGTTTACTGGGATATGTATAGCCATACACATATTTTTCAATGTTCTTTATCAGTTTCATTGCTACCCCCTCCATTCCTTTATTTGGTGTCATCCTCTGAACCACATGATTGTTTGGTTTAAAGTGTCTGCTCCAGTCCATCTAAATATACTTATTTATAAATCATCCAGTTTAGTGCCCTTAATTTCCTCTTTGACAATTTAATTTTCTCCTTGTCTCATGCTTCCTGTATAGCATGTCCAAATTGTATGTAATATTGTAACTGTTTGTAAAATGAAGATCTCTGTAAAGAAGATTTCATCTTTGTTTTATCAAGAACTAAGCCTTGCAGTCTATATTAACCATGTTTCTACTGATCAGGGTTTTTGGTACATTCACCTTCATAAAAATAAAAATTTAATGGTGAAGACATTGTAATTCTGCATGTAGCCTACAGCAGAACAATACCATTTGAGTTGCCTAATAGTCTGTTCTGTGGCAGAAACTCATGATGCCACAATTTACAGATAGTCTTGGATAGTAATGTCATATACAATCAAAGACCTTGTTGCTGAATGACTCATAAAGCAGATTCTTCTGGCTGCACATGTAGCTGCATCACAGTAAATGTGCCAAAGGTTTTCCAGTGTTACCTGTTCCCTCCAGCACAGGATGCTTAATTAAGAACTCTGGTCAAAGAGATGACCTCAAAAACACTCTCATTATATCCTGAAATTACATCTTTGTTTAATGTAATTATTGTCAGAGGTGCAAAGGGATAATAGTAGTGGTTGGCCAGACAGGATTCCTGTGTCATGTGCAGGATTATGATAGGAGCATGGTATTTCAAGATCATGGCTCACTCATGTTTCTGAAAATAAAATAAAACAAAACAAAACAAAACAAGGATCTTCACATATGAAGAGGGAGTTTCTTCTCCCGAACACCAGCCCTCCTGTGACTGATGAAAGAGAAGAGAGGAATTTTGAGCATCAGAGTAAGTGCCAGAGAGAGTGATTCCCATGGCACTATTGCACTGTTAGGAAGGAGCTGTACTGTTTCCTAGCCAACAATGCAAAATACTACATTTCTGATTGTTTTAAATATTAAACATTGCAATATTTTAAACTCATGCGTGCTAGGAGTGGGAAGATCTTTCTTCCTCTTGAGTTCTACTCACATTCGTCAAGTATGTTTGGCACAGAAAATAATTTGTTTCAGACACTAGATGATGATGATATTAAATTTATATACTGCCTGACTCCCAGCGACTCTGGGTGGCGTATAGATTTAATAAATTATTCTATTCTATTAAGATCCATTCCTGTGCTTTCCCCATCCTCGCCCCATCCAAGTTTCCCTGTTTTTCTTGACCCTGCCTACATAGTTCCAGAAGACCAGCTCAGCCTACACGTGCTCCATATGGATCATCCCCACCCCTCCAGCCATATCCTTTGTACTGAATATTCCCTTCTTATTGCTGTCATTTTGCAGCACCATGCCCACAGCACCTTGAGCATCCAATCAACTACAAGAAAGCTTTGGCTAATAACCAATCAGCATGGCCAGAGATGAAGTGCTGAGAAAGCAAAGCAACAAAAGCATGCTAAGAAACAGTTCTCCAGAAATAAAGAAGGTGAAGAAGAGACTTACCAGTTGCACCCAGAACCAGCCAGGCAAAAAGAAGCAGAAGTACAGGCTGAGGAATACAACTACCGCAATGGAAAGAGGTACCAAAGAATATAGGCTGGAAGCAAATCCCTTACTTTCCTCTTAGGGCTGAGATGGCAATCTGGTGCCTTATAGAGCTTTTGAAGTTCCTCTCTCTTCATGCCCTGGCAGCATGGCCAGTGGCAAGAGACAGGCTTTTCAGCCCAAAATATCTGGAAGACACCAGTTTGCCCCCTTGTGATATAGGGAGCCTATTCCCAGCTCAGCCATGGGTCCAGGGAGTTAAGGGAGGGTTGACTGGATTCCCTTCTAAGATTTAACAGTTCCGATCTCAGGGAAGAAGCAGTGATGGCCCTCCATATGTTGCTGAACTATATTTCACAGAAACTGCAGCTGGCATAGTATCTGTAGGGTGATAGATTCTCTGTCCTGGAATAAATGGTTCAGATAGAAAGGGACTGGATATAATCAGAACTTTGGGGAGTGTGGTGTAGAAATCAGTGAGAGAAACTCAATGGCTAGCCCACTTGTGTTCTGGTACTGGATTTGAAAGACATGGGTCCCTGTCATGGGAACTTGTTGCCGTGACTTCAGTGTTACTATATCTCAGTTTCAGGTTTCTATTTGCAAAATGGAACTAAGGGAAATGTGGAGTCCTTGGGATTCTCTGAGCTTGGTTCTTTTCTTGCAAATGTTTCATTACCCAGCTAGGTGACAGCTTCAGTGCTGAAATGGGATGGGGTTTGCTCTCTATTTATGTGCTGTGGCCTGCCTTGCCAGTGCTGGGGGTGGGGGGGTTGTTTTGCTCCTCTGGTAGTTCCTTGATTAGCATATGTTTGCTGCTTGATTGTGTGCCTGGTGTTAATCTCTGCTTATCTGGGTGATGATTGCTGGTGAGGAGATGTTCTGGTCTTTCTTTTCTATTGTCTCTTTTGAATAGTGTGTAGATGCTGTTTATCTCTATGTGTTTGTTAATTGCTGCCCTGTCTGAATACCAAGCTTCCAGGAATTCTGTTGCATTTTTGGATTTAACTTGGTCTAAAATGCTGACTTTCCCAGTTAAAACTATGGTTCAGTCTGTCCATGTGTGAGATTAAGGAGTTTTCATCATGTCTTCTGACTGCTAGTTGATATTCATAGATGCACTCTGCTAGCCTTCTGCCTGTGTGTCCTACATAGTATTTGTTAGCCCTTACACTGTATGTTGTAGATGACTCCTGTTTTTTCTTCTTGGGCTACTGGGTCTTTTGGTTTACTTAAGATATTTTGGAGGGCTTTAGTTGGTTTGTGTGCTATGGAGATACCATGTGTTTTTAACAGTCTGTTGGTGGTTCCTGAGATGTTTCTGATGTATTGCAATGTTATCCTTTTCAGAGAACGCCAAGGACTCCACAGTTCAACTGTGAGCTACACATCTTCACCTCTATTAATAAGGGGAATGTTATAAAATAATTGTAAAAATGAACATTGCATGCAATGTTTTGGATTACATATCTAAGAATATGTTAAGACACCCAGTTACAGTTGCCAGTGATGAAGTATAGAGGAAACATGCTGAGTCAAAAAGGAAGTTTGTTTATTTAACTAATTGTTTTCTATACTGGTCAAGTATAGAAGAGCAAGAATTAGTGTGCAATTAAGATGCGCGCTGAAACTTGTTTTTTGTTTTTTACTTGGGCAGGGAGGAGCATGTTTGCCTATCAGCATGCAAATCAATTTGTCTACTGATTTGAGGATAGTGGGGTACTTCATCCCTGGATGTTGCAAAATTGTTTGGGGAGGAGAGAAGATCTGAAGAGTTAAAGAGTTAATCCCTGAGTTGTGCTAGGAAAGAGGCAAGCAGGAGCTGTCACCACAAAGGTATATTGCAAATCATGAGATGTTGACTTAAGTGAATACCAAAAGTTCAAGGATGCTTATTGCTAACAGTGGCTTTTGCCAAGGCTTCTGTGCTGTTTTGGACATATGTTGAGCACTCAGTCAAAGAAACGTTCAGATAACCACTCTTTGATCTCCTAAGGAACCGTCTTTCTTTTTTTATATGGAATATGGGGTTTTTTTGGGCGGAATAAAAAGGAAAGCAAGAGCAATGGGAAAGCATGGTAAAATCCCACAATGAAGGTGACATCTGGAGTCCCTATGAAATGAGAAAGGCACTTGCATGGTGATAACCTCATCTGGAAGCCTGCACTTGGTACCCTTGATGTGTAGGACTACAGTAGCCAGCATGCCCAGCACATAATGCTGTTACCTTGTTTCTTCTTTCAGTGGCAACAATGCCATCCCTATTTCAGGGGCGGAGAAGAAGACCTTTATTTATTTATTTATTTATTTATTTATTTATTTATTTATTTATTTATTTATTTATTTTGTTGCTGTATCACTTTTTATGGAAAGCATTTGAGCCTCCCTGAAATAAATGATGACCAAGGAAAGGGGCAGGAGCAGAGCAGAAATCCTTTTCTAGGACGATCAAGCAAGGTTCCCTCTATAAGTACGTTCTGCAATTTCTAGGGAGAACAGTTTGGACTAGCAATAACTAGTTTTTTTCACTGTATGTCCAGGGAAATGAGGAAAATTAAATTATACTAAACCCTAGAGTATTGATGATGGTCTTTCAGGAACCCAGCCTGCTTTCTGAAAAAAAAAATAGTAAAAGAAAGCAGGACAAGATTCAGCAAAATCTGAAGGCTAAGTGTATAAGATGCAATATAACATTTAAGTTCCTTTTTTAAACTTGCATTTAATCTACAGATCTATTGTGTGCAATCACACTTTTAATTTACAATGAATGTAATACACAAGAATGGGCTCTGTTTTAAAAAGCTTATGCTGTAATAAAACTTTACAGAACAACAATTTCAGTTTCAACAGAATTGAAACATAAAGTGCCTCCGTTTTTCCTGTCCGAGTAACAACTAATTTATCCCTCTTTCAGCTATTTAGGACACTTTTAATTTTTTACAGGAATATTAATACCTGCCTCACCAAAGCCAGTGCCAAGATGAACAGAGACAGCAAAAGCTTTAGTGGAACCTGGCCCCACAAAGTCTGTGTGCAACACCCAGCTTGTTGATATTGGGCAACTTAAGCAAAAAAACATCTGCTTCCCAAGGGGGAAAATATATGCATGGTAAACTGGCATGGTATGAGTAACACCTGTTGAGAACTCTAGGCAATTCCGCACAGAACAAACTTCATCCTGAGGCAAGTTGGATACCCAGGAATGCCAGCACAGAGGAAGATAAGTTGTTATTCCAAAAAGGGGCATCACACTTCACTTCTAGCCCTTATGTTATCTTCAATTCCCTCAATTTCTGTAATCCTTTCGTTAGAGCGTGTTTCCTAACCATGTCAACTTCCAGATGTGTGAATTTCAACTCCCAGAATTCTCAGCAATGACCATCCTGGCTGAGAAATTCTGAGGTTTGAAGTTCACACAGCTGGAAGTTGACAAGGTTCAGAAAGTGTTTTAGAGAGAGGCTCTTTAGCTCAGTCTATGATTCCAGGTACGCTTGACTTGGCGAATTAAGCTCCACTTTACTTGAAATATTTCCATCCTGCCTTTTAGGTTGCTCATAAGTGGAGGGAAAGGACTTCTCCTCACTTGTTCCTGATCACAATATCAATGTACCCCAGTAAGCACTTCTTTTTGCCATGTCTCATGCTGTCACCTTCATCTTATCCTCCACTCGGACCTGAAGTGGATTAAAATCATCCTTAGCTGATTTGATTTTTAAGTAATGTCTGTCTTCTTCCAATCCATTTTTTTGGATGGGGATATGATCTGGCATGCTTTACGGAACATTTTGCCACTGACGTGGTCAAGCGTTGAGATCTCGTTGCCCACTTTAGGCCATTGCGAGCATTCCCCTCCCCTCTGGTCACCGCCCTCCAGGGCCATTTTGGCTCGGCCTGCAGGAGGAACCAGACACCTGCCTTCCACGGAGGCATCTACTTGCAGAAAAGCCTCGTGGAGCCTTTCCGTGACACTTGTTGGGGCTCTTGTGGGCTTCTTACAACCATGGCTTCAATGCTTTTTAAAAATAGTGCTAGTTCTGTGCAGGAAATAAGGTTGACTTGAACTAGGAATGAGAGATGAATCCTGTCATTTATTTGTTGCTAGTTCAGTCACCACTGGGTTTATTACAAGTTTTCTGCTGCTTATGCCAACAAGGGGTTTTGTGTGGCCATAATTTTTATTACATGCATTATTGTTATTTTCTCTGAGGATAAGAGCACTACGGGTATCTCCCTCCCTGGGCAGTGCTCCTGGGACCAGGATCACACAGCTGCAGTTCCTGCGGATGTTTTGCAACACACCACAGTTACTCACATAGCTCTTGGCAGGGGCTGGCGGTATTCTGCCTTTTCCGTTTTGGCTTTGGCAGTGCCATCTGCCATGGTGATGACCATTTCATTGTGGGCAGGCCAATCAGGGCTACATGGCTTTGGAAGTCCACTCTAGCATGCATGTTCTGCATGGCTACTTCCATGGCTACTTCTGCATCTCTAACCACATGATGAAAACTGGACTCTGGTCATCTGCTGCCTGCACTGCCATTCCCTTGAAACCCAAGTCAGGGAGAATGCTTACTTGCTAACAGATGCTATCTCCCCTTGCAGCCCAGGCTGCTTTTGCACCTGCCAGTTTGGAATGTGGGTTTATTGCTCTTTCAGAATGTACAGCTACTGATAGGTGACAGGTACAGAAAAGAGGTTATCCAAAGCTGGTGCACTGGAGCTCTCTTTGGCTTCATCCCATAGTCCTCCTTAACCCCTGCCACCTGTTGCTTAGGCACCTTCACCAGGAGCTAAAGCTACAATTCTAAAATCCACCTAAACACATCCCATCCCACCCTACATTCAGGAGTAAAATTAGTGATTACTTCTCCATCAGCAGAAGACACTTGGTGGGAGGGGAAAAAAGTGCAAGGGGAATTCACCCGTCCCATATCTTGATCCGCAATAAGCCCATTCACTGACCTTTTTATTATGGCTGAGTAGCAAATGGCAATGGGAGCAGCACAGTTTATGCCAACATTTTTTCCTTCCAGCTTAGGGCGGGCGGGAAAGCAATTTAACTCCCCTGTGAGAAAAAGTCTATCGACAAAAATGCAACACTCTTCCATTTGCTTTCAAGAATATCTGTTGGAGGTTCTTTCAAATGACTAGCCTTTTGCTTCCTAACTCTTCTGAATCTAGTATAAAAAGCAGCTGAGAGTGATCTGGGCTGGTTTGATTATTTTCACATCTATTTTGATTGATGTCAGGATGCTATTAGATTGGGTATATTTATATGCTTGCAAGGCTAGAATGCTCAGAGCAGGCCAGCCAATCTGTGATTGCCCTTTCTGGCCAACAGCTGGGCATAGAGAGCTGCAGCTGACCGTCCGGTAACTAAATACCTCCTGTCCAAGCTTAAAGACCTTCCCCATGTTCACACACATACATATATAAACAAAATAAGATACATTGCTAATTTCTTCCTTGCTTCTGTTGCCTTCCAAACTCCTAATGCTAGCATGCTGGCTACTGGGCTTCTTCACATGACTGTGATGGGGCCTCAAGAGCCTAAAACAGCATGAGCCAAGAATGAACACTCATTTTTGCACAAAGGGATGGTGTGCTGCTATTTCTGAAGCAGCATTTGCTGCCATGAAGGGTTTTTTCCCCATCCATGAATACAATACTTCTGGTGCCAGGATATAGCTAATTGGCTTCCACTTGTAAGTCCCCTTCTCTGAAGTCTTTTGGTCAGTGAGAGACTCCTTGCAGTCCACTACTAAGACTAAGTCTTCATTTGGAGGACTCAGGACAGATCAGAAAACAAGTAATATAACTGTGGGATATATACTTAATGTATAATGGCTTGGAAGTTACAGCAGGACTATAATTGCCTATATTGTTTATACAGAGAAAAGACGATGTAAACCAACCACACATGATTCACACCTGCAGAGCCCTGTCTCACAGTGAAGGACTGCCAGACATGTATTTATCAACATTTTCTTTCAACTCTTGCTGGTCATAAGTATCTCTCATTCTTTTGGTCCACCTTTTAGTCTGGGAAGCGTAGATTAATTTACCTCAGAATCTGCAAATATGAGATTCCACAAGCATCTTACATAAAAGTGAAGGATACTGCCTATTACATATAAAACTGTCTCCAGCATCAGGGTATATTGCCATTGGATAGGATGTTCTATGTACCTACCACGATTACCAACTGTTAGACCTCATATCCTTGAATTTGTCTAGCCATTTTTTCTAGCCATTGAAACTAGAAAGCTATCACAACGTTGTGTGACAGTAAATTCCACAAGTTAATTATACACGATGTAAATAACTACTTCCTTCCATCCATTTGTTTTGTGGCACAGCTTCACAGTGTGGTTTAGCCATCAGAACTAATCACACAGAACTCTGATGTGTTCAAGTGTCAATTCAAAAACAGAACTTTTCAGGGAAGATGGTTGTTTTATTTAGCTGGATTATTATCAACTTTCCCAATGACTACCATACATATCTGATCCAATTCAAAGAGAAATTTAACAGGTAGGGCAGCAAAGGCTTGATACTGCTAAGAGGAAAAGGTTTAAGGAGATAGGTGACAGATATTGTGATAGAAAGACAACATGGCTTTAGCTGAAGCAGTCAAAACATAGCGGTAGGATATTTGTTGCTTACCACCAGTAGAAATCACATATAGGTGCCTGAGGGTTTCTCAAGGATATTTTTACCCTGCTGGTGTTTTTATACTTTCTTCCAGTAGGATGCCATTTCTGGATTTGATCATGGGCACTTGTACAGAGGGTTTGAGTGCCATTCTTACAGCAGCACAATGCCCCTAAGTTCCCACATTTTGTTACAACTTGGCTATCCAAAATTCCAACTGCAAAACTTGTGTTTTGCAATTGAGCTACCTCAACTGCATGTGATTGGAAGCGGGCTGTTTTTCCACTGGCGGGAACTCCTCCTAGCTCTGTGACTCTTCCCCTGGCCTTGGCTATGAAGGCCCTTTAGTGCCACCTTGATCTTATATAAGTCTATGGTCCAGCTGTTTTCCACTGTTCTTCCTTCCTCTCTGCAGGCAAATGCAGTGAGTCAAGGGGTGAAGAGGCCTCATTGATAGACATGTTTTGGCCATGTAGACATGTAGACATGTTTTTAGTCCCCCTTTACAGTCCTTCCAACATAGCAGCTCTGCATGTCTCTGTGTCAGAATTCACCCAATGGCCTTAAGGGATAATGGAGTCAGGATTCCTCATTCTCCAGCCACAACCCAGTGGATGCAATTCTGTCAGCTCTAATTATCTTGTTATGCTGGCACATATAACAGACTTCAATTGCTTAAGAGCTCTTAGATTCAAAATATAGTACCTCCCATAACTGACTGGCAACCAGGTACATATTGTTACAGGCCTATTTCTTACAGAAATAAAACTACAAGGAAAAAGAACAATTCACACAGCATATGCGATATCATAAAATTGAAAATGGGGAAGGTGCCGAAGTTGGCTTTAGTTTTACTTGTCTTTTGGGTTTTGAACTGTTATGGAAACGTGAATATGATTTGAGAGTTTCAAAGTGTTTTATGGCAAGAGCTTAGTTTGTGGAGGAGAGAAATATCTTTTCTGCTATTATTGAAGATTTTTTATATAGTAATTTTATTAAAGATTACAATTTACAACAATAAAAACTAATACAAACTAAAAGAATAAAAAGAAAAAATAGGAAAGAAGAGAAAAGAGAGAAAAGAAGGAAAAAATAAGAATATAGTAAAGTAAAAGAAACGTATAAAGAAGTGACTTCCCCTTTATCACAAATATAAATAATTTTTGTAATTTATAATCTTCTCTTAAAATACAACAAATGATCTCTTCTTCTCATATCCCATCTCTTATCTATAAACAAATCCATAAAATCTTGTCATTTCAGTCCTGATATCAGCAAAAGTCCATTAAGCGTTACCAGAGATGACAACATATCTATTTTAGCCTGGAACAAATAAACCAACTTGATAATCCTTCCTTTTACTTCTAACAATCTTGATCCTTAGTCCCTTCAAATAGTCCTAGAATTTAATTTTTTTTCATTTTCTCTTCATCCCTTCTCATAAAATTCTTCAAAGCTTTAACAAGCCTCTTTTGTAAATCCAATATAGGAAAATTATCCAAGTCACTTTTTTGGTTTGTTATTTGTATGTCCTTTTTAATTATTAAGACATCAGCAGGCTTCTTTTGTATGTCTAGTGTAACATCTTTTTTCATGTCATTCTTACAGCCTGTCATTTTTAAATCCACTTTCAAATCAGTCTCAATCTTGTCAGGTAAAACTTGTTCCTCTTCTATAACATCTTTTAAACTCAGTCTATCTATGGAGGCAGATACTCCTAAAATTAACTTCTGGGTCCATTGTTCAAAAATATCCTTCAGTATGTCCAACATTAAAATATTTTGCTTCATTCTGTATTAGTAAGTTGAGTTTGAGTGTTCTTCTCCTTTAATTGTAATCTTTAGTTCCTTCTACTTCCCTCTAGTGTCCAATTTTTAAAGTCTTACTATTTTTTAAAAAAATTCAAAACAAAAGCATTTTCCCACAGGAAGGATTCTTTATAATTAATTCCAAAATCTATTTCAAATTTATCTGGACTTTTAGTCCATTTGTAACTTTCTAAAATCAAAGTTTTAATTACCCTTTTGCTGTTTATTCATATATACATATACATATACATATACATATACATATACATATACATATACATATATATATATATATATTCTTTAAACTTGTATTTAAAACTTCTTTCACTATTTCCAGTCGTGTCAATCTGAAGGTTCCTAATAGCTGGAAAACAGTTAACAAGCAATTTCTGAAACTGATTAGAAAAGAGTATGAAAATCCAGTGTCCAAAGGCACCAACTGCGGTTTGAGCAAAATGGCTATTCCCTCATCTCCCAGAGATCTAAACTTGCCGGAGACTGCTGTCTTGTGGTCTCCTCATGAGCAGCAGCTGTCTGGAGCACCTGTGGGTGATCTCAAGTCCTCTCCTTGTCCAGAGAGGATTTTGAAGAGCTGGTCTACTCGTCAACTCTTCATTCTGCTGCAGTTGTCAGCTCTGCTTTTTACAGAGCTGTCTTCAGTTTGCCATTTCTTCCTTGGAAGTTGCTATTACTGAAGATTTCTGACTTACTTCATAGAATTCTTGGCTCCTTTGATTCCTCTTATTTCATTCATTACTTAATTTTGTACAGCTTTATAAAAAGGAAATACCATTAGATGTAATATTGTCTTGTTCACAAGGGGGAAAATCCAAATCTAGTCCACAAATAGATCAGCATGAAATCAACAGAACTGAATTTAACGAGTATAAAATGACTGCCATGAGATCATGCCGTTGACAATTAATGAATAAAAATACATATAAAAATAAATGATAACTAAGTCAAAAACAATTCATATGAGGGAATTTTTATTCAGAGGTTGCTCTATATCTGTCTGATAGGGGCAACTTGTGACTATCCAGATATTATTATATTATACATGCTTTTCATGGCCAGATCCTGCAGCACCATAAATCTTGTCTAAAAAAGAAGGGGAACTGTGATGAAAATAACTAGCATACTGGGCTCCCTGATGTTTCTTCCCAGTCATTTCCCCCTCTCAGAATTAATATTACTTCTTATCTTAAATTTCTCTGGAGGAAAAATTAGCTCTGGAGAAATTTTATAGGAGAACATACTCACCAGAGAAGATATTAATACAACCCATAATATGCTTTAAACTATTTCCACATTAGAATCTGGTTACCCTACTTTAACACATAGGTATGGATACCTTCTCTAACCTGGTACCTTCCCGATGAGTTCACCACTCAGAATTCCCAACCAGGTCTGGGAGTCTCAACACCTCTGGAGGATGCAAGGTTGGAGAGGATGGGTATACTCACCCTATAAAGAATATAGCAAAGAAATATGAACAATTTTCACCACTAAGTTTTCCACTTTAGTATCTTATAATGTTCTATATTACTGCATAAGTGCATAGATGAATGAGATTGTTTAGTCCCCTGATTATTAAACGTTCTATAAAATGTTTGGGTGAATTTTGGTTAGAAATAATTCTATAAAAAGAAAATATTGTGATTTTCAGCAGTGATGAATGGGGAGATCAGTATTTCCAAATTCTTGATATAATTTTCATATTAGTTATGGAAATCAAAAGAGGCAAGAACAATCACTGTGTTATTCGGCCAAAAGTAAAGTAAGTAGTGCTGGAGAGTTGAACTGAAGAGGCCCACTCTAGCAAGGCAGCTCACCTGGATGCCTACAGGTAAGTCACCACGTTTCAAGATTACTATGAAGATAAAATAGGACAATAGGACACCCATGCAATTAAAATCATGGATAGGCCTGTTGTTATTGAGAAGCTTAACCACCATCATATTTAAGTAACCATACTATTATAACACATGCTTCTGTAATACTTCTGTTTTTACTTACAAAGCTCTTCCACTGTATTTTTTGAAAATCCGTTACTATGGAATATTTTTTCTGTCTAAGTGGCAAAGCTGGAGTTATTGTTGGCTTAAGTTAAATTTATTTAGCACTAGAATTTATGTATATTCCTAAAATTGTGTCTCACTGCCAGTAGAATCTGTTAGTCAGCTCTTTTGTCAAACAGCAGTCATAGAAAATTACAAAGAAAAGTCCTACTGAATTTAAGACTAGGACTTCTTGTACACACCCAATTTTGCTATTTGCATCCATCGCTGGTTTTGTCTGTGTCTACAGTCACTAACGTTCCTCACTTCAATGGCTTCCAAATGTGTTGATATTACAATTCCCAGAATTCTCTAACAGCATTTTTGCTCACAGTTCTGGTCATTGCAATCCAGTACAACTGGGTTGGAAGCCACTGGTTGTGGAAGACTGGGCTACATAAATGGCAGAATGATATGTAGAATTTCAAACTGCAGGTGAATATGTATCTGTGTGTGTGTGGGTGAAATGATAGAGGATTCCATATAATACATTCAATGTTAAACATGCAACTTTAAAAACAAAACATAAATAAAATTGTGCTAGCCCAATGTTTTACAATGCCACTTTTCAGTATACAGGTAGTAAATTTACAGGCACTTTATTAAATCATTCAAAAATGCAATTCTGTCCATATGCTAAAGTGACATTGTTGATTCTACCATCTTATTTCACTGTCTACCTGGCTGGTTCCCTTTGCGCTCAAAAATATTTCTGATAATTTAAAATACATGCTGTTTTTATTAACTGGCAGGGAGTGCCCTGAAATGTGTCACAGCCCATGACTTGTTCTCTTCAATATAGAATCTTTTCCCTTTTATTAGAAGAAGTAATCATTAGCAGCTATAAGCAGAAAATGTATAGGCATTAATAGCAGCAAGAGAGCATGTCTGATTATTGTCTTCTCTTTTTCTAGCTGGAGAAATAGTGCAAAGTGTATTTCTAGGACACTGGGATGTGAGACAACACAGGGTTCAGGGAGTCTCCAGGCACTTTGAAGACCAGCAAGGTACTACCTCGACTGAGCACAAACTCCATGAAATCCCCCTCCAAGATGAACGCACACAGGGTGCTGGGACTGCAGGGAAGCAGACTATCAGGAGGCAGTGCAAGCTCAAGGAAATTACCAGCTCACACGACGGCACACAGAGTAGCTGCTCAGGACAGCCTATGAAACAACAACCAAAACTCCAAGATGTTCTCCAGCAAAGTGGCTCTTCAGGACAATGTAGTAGAAGGCAAGAAAACAGATCGGCCCAGGAAAGCCCAAGTGAGAACACACAGAGTTCAGGGAAACCCGGTCCAAAATGCGACAAAATCCAGATTTCTAGTGGAGGCCAAGACAGACAGAGGTAAGAAACTGGTACAGAGCAAAACAGGTTAGGTGAGATCTCTCCAGATTACTGGACTGCATTTTCTGCTGAGCTCAGTTTGTGTGATGCTTTATTGGTAAAACAGAAGAATCAGATTCCGGTGAGTATACGGCATGAAAGTAAGCCACATATGCAGATGAATCTGAAACACATTCAGCTGAAAGTCTAGGGGATTTAGTAGAGCTATAGTGAGTGGCTCATTCACACATCATGCTAAGCTGTAAACGTCGCTTAAAACTCTTGTGGCAGGGTTCACATAACATGTTATATCAAAACTAAACAAACCATATTATGGACTAAGATGATGAGTGAATCCAGACAGTGCACTTAGAACTGTGCTCACAAGGGGTCAGCAAAGAGAAAGAAAGACACATTTTCTACATAGAAAGTATGGTAGATTTTGACCTGGGATAATGTAATCTCTTTTCACCACATAAACGCAGTTCTGTACCTGTAATAACAACATAATAGGCAAACATTTAGTAGGTTCTGTGTTGCTTCTTTCCAACATTGCTTCTCTGTTCTTGGAAATATTGTCCATTCTCACTTTCTGCCTGTTGTGCAAAAGGCATAGAACCTTTTTCGGCAAATCAAAATAATAAGGCTGGTTGAGAAAATGAGTGACAGATAAATTCTAAAAGCATCTCGCATTTAAAAAATAATTGTAAGTGCCGCCTATATGAATTGTTCCTCTGCATGAATTACTTCTCCTGTTACAAAGCAACAGACCTCATCCCCAAGCTTGGGAAATGTGGGGTGACACTGCAGCACTAGCAAGCTTCAGGCTTGTGGGTTGTAGCTGTTCCAAGAAAACATCTTGGCAGCTTGTCACTGCTCACCCAGATGCCTTCAAAGATATTTTGTATTTCTTTGTGGCCAACATGAACAAACCAATGGGATTCAACCAACCAAAAGTTCAGTCTAGGAACTCTTGTGGAAGCAATTATTTCAGCGTACCAGTTGAGTTGTATCAACCTGATCTGAGTCCTTTGGTTTCTACGCACATCAATCTCTTGGTCCTTTGCCAAAATACTCTACTGCTTTCTTGCCACACTTGTTTCTTTAACAGATAAGTATCTTTGTTCAAGTGCTTGGTATCCATATTGAGAAATCACAGTGTAACGTTATGGGGAAAGTTTTCCAGGAAAAAAGCTATGGAGAACTTAAATTGGTTTATATGTAAGCAGTGGACTCACTATTGTAGATCTAGCTTCCATTCAGAAAGGGATTTTATTTATTCATTTAAAAGATTTGTATAGCTGCCCATCTTAAACAACTCTGGGTGGCTCACAATAGCAATAAAAACCAGTAACTATAAAACATAACCATAAAACCATGAAACAATAAAATGATTAAAAAACAACCCGGCACCTTAATCATCCCCTTAGGATGCCCCACAGCAAGTTCCAATTACCCTAATTCCATTCTCTCTATTCTATTCTGTCCTATCCCAGTGCCTGGGTAAAAAGGCAGGTCTTGATGGCCTTCTGAAAGGCGAAAAGGGTGAGGGTCTGCTGGCCGGCCGGGGGGAGGATGTTCCATCAGGTAGGGGCAGCCATGGAAAAGGCATGCTTCCGAGGCCCCACTAAGTGGCAGGATTTCAGGGAAGGATCTGGAGGGTTCCTACCCTATCTGATCTGGTGGGATGGGCAAATATTTGCAGGCGGTCCTGCAAATAACCAGGTCCCGTGCCATGTAGGGCTTTAAAGGTGACGGCCAGCACCTTGAATTGCACCTGGAAGGAAACTGGAAGCCAGTGCAGCTCATTCAATAGAGGTGCAACATGGGCAAACCTTAAACCCCCAACACTGTATGAGCCGCTGCATTCTGGACAGTTGTAACTTCTGAGTGGTCTTCAAGGGCAGCCCCATGTAAAGCGCATTGCAGTAATCCAAACAGGAAATGACCAAGGCGGGAGTGGCCATGTATATAAATGAGCAGAAAGCATAAGTAGGCTGAACCTTTTCTTCCACACTCAGCATCTCTTGGTAATTAGAAAAAGAACAACTTGGAATTGGGTGAATTGAAAACCATAGTTCAATTATCCTATCTATTAGCGTGTCACATCAACACTGCCAAAGAGAAAATAAAACATACAAAACACTGAAATATCTTGTCAGAATAAGAAGTGTTTTGCAAAGAACTTGCTTTAAAAAGTGAGCAGTAGCAGATATTAAATTACAAATATGGATCAAGCATCCTTTTGTAGTCACAAAAAACCAAACCAAAACCCTTTTCTCCAGTATTTAAGGAATTCGGCTTGACAAGATTCTGAGCCATTCAGTAGTTCCCAATTTACTAGAGACCCCGCCCCCAAAAGCCTACGAATCTCCATACTCTTTGTTCTCTGGCCAGTGATCACTGCCAAGAGATACCTAACAGAAGGGCCGGGGGTGGACCAAATAAGGCAGAATAATTTCTGTGTGTCTGTGTGTGGGGTGGGAGGGGGGCATTATACGGACAGAACTGCAAGCCTTTGGCAAGAGAAGGTCATCCGTGCAATGCTCAGTGACGCACAATATAAAGGGCTGTTCTGCACAATCCACGGCCTGGGTGGCAGTGCTGCAGCTGTCCAGTTGAGGGGGCTTGCATGGCTGATGCCACTTTCAGCTTTCCTATGTTGTGGCCCAGAGGAAGCTTGCACCTGTGCTTTCCTGCTCCTCTTCTAAAGCGGGGTTTTCTGATTTGCACCAGCAAAAGCCCAGCCATGCAGTTATTATGCTGCAATTTAATTTGATCCAAACACATCTGCACCCTAATAGGACATTGGACAGAGCTGCTCCCTCCCTTCTGGTCATTGTGCGCTGCTCTTCATGGTCACTGTCATGCAGGATGTCTGCAGCTGAGGAGAGCAGGTGCCCATATAAAGGCTAAACCCTGCTCTGCTTGGCAGCATATTTCTGGCATTATGTGGGTTCTTTCCATACCTTTAATGAGCAGTGATCTAAAAGCCTGTCTGATTGGTTCCCATTTGCACATGCAACCAGTGTGTCAACAGCCAGGATGAGAGATAGCTCATCTCCCCCACCAATGAAATTCTGGGCCTTTTGCTTTTTTGGTATAATGGGTTCCCAGGGAAAAATGAAACAGTGAAGTGGAAGGATGGTAAAACTACGTTGTTTTCACTAGTTCAGCAGTGGATGCGTGGGATGGGAGGATGCCAACTATAAGGGAGAGCCAAGAAAGGGAGGGGGGCTTATACAGAAGGTCTACTAATGAAAGCCATAAGTCCTTAAAGACCAACATTTGCTTTCTTGGCCTGACCCAGTGGGAACAGTGAAGGAGAAGGAAAATCCACCAAGCTGGGGCGATGGTAACTGTCTTCTCATAAAACATCTAGCAAGCAGTGCTGTACTGCCAGAAGTAGAGAACAGAATCTTTCTTAAGATGGTTTCATTGCCTGCTAGTTTCAGCATGAGAGACAAGTCACTTGAGGCTGCTCTACGGAAGAGCCCACATTACAGGACAGCCATAGAGAACTACTTGCCCTACATAGCTCAAAAGGCATCTCAGCAAGTGCCTGGCTGAGTCTCTAGAACAGTGTTCCTCAACCTTGGCAACTTTAAGACGTGTGAGATGGGTGGACTTCAACTCCCAGAATTCCCTAGCCAGCATGACTCCATATTGAGGCATGCTCAATCACTGCTAAAGCATGCTGGCTGGGGAATTCTGGGAGTTGAAGTCCACACACCTTACGGTTGCCAAGGCTGAGAAATATTGTTCTAGAAAGTGCCTGTTCAAGGGAAGGGTTCCTGAGATGGCAAATCTTGTTCAAAACCAGTTGTAAACGTGGACAGGGCAGGTTGGGTTTTTGTTCTCATTCCGAGTGCACGTCTCCTTTAAAGACTGAGCAGCACCCAACACTTTCTGAATTTGCTCCTCCCTTACAGAATGTTCCAGATTTCAGGGTTCTAGCAAAACCACAAATAGCTGGAGAAAATGGGAGTTGTGATGTATCTCATGTAATGGGTGCTGGATTGGGGAACGTTGCTTTAACCTAGAAGAGGGTATGGCTAGCTGGAAGCCAAAGCATAGATGCCGTTGTCCTGGGTAGTAAGATTATAATGCACCATTTCAATATTTTAGCTTTTTTTATATAATAACTTTATTAAATTTTTGAATACAAAAAGATAAAAACTAACAAGAACTAGAAATCAAGAAGAGGAATAGAAAAGAAAAAAAGAATAAAGAGAGAGGAAAAAAATAAAGTAAAAAAAAGGAAAGGAAAGGAAAGAAACAGAAATACAAAAAAAGAATGACTTCCAACTTCTTTTATAGTAGATATAAGTTAAACATACATTAAACGCTTACTCTGAGATTTCAACTTAACATCCAATTTTTCTATAATCTATTAATTTTACTAATCATGAAATCCATCTATCATAATTTCATTTTTATCTGTTTCCTGCAAAAAGTCCAAAAGGGGTTTCCAATTACTATTAAAATTACACAATGTCTTATCTCGAATCAAAGCTGTCATTTTCACCATCTCAGCTAGCTCCATCAACTTCACCATCTGTTCTTCCATCGTAGGTGATATTGAGTTTTTCCATTTTTGAGCGTATAGAAGCCTCGGTGCAGTTATTTTATATAAAAACAAAATTCCATGAGATTTTTCCAATTGTTTGTCCATCATCCCCAAAAGAAATGTCTAGTTTCAATTGTATATTAATCTTCAAAATCTTCTGAATTAGTATGTATATTTGAGTCCAAATTTTTTTAGGTTTACTACATGTCCACCAAAGATGATAAAGAGTCCCTTCTTGTTATTCACATTTCCAACATATATTTGAAGTCCCTTCATACATTTTTGATAATCTTTCCAGTGACAAATACCATCGATGCATCATTTTATAAAAATTTTCTTTAAGATTATAACATAATGTAAATTTCAGCCCTTTCATCCACATATTTTCCCAGTATTCCAACTGTATATTATACTCAAAATTTTTTGCCCATTTTATCATACAATCCTTAACTTGTTCATCCTCTGTCTCAAATCTCAACAGAGGTTTATACATTTTAGCAATAAGATGTTCGTCATTAGTACATAACTCACTTTCAAATACAGTTTTGTCACATTCAGAAATAAGAAAACTATGAGAAAAGTATGGGAGTAGATATTCTTACTTCTGCCCAAGATGATGTCATTCTTCACAAAAATAATGACACAAGTGTTAGTCACAAGAGAAAAATATTATTTGGATCCTTCTCCGAAGTAGAAGTCTTTTTATGAAGTGCTGGGAAGCTAAAAAGGCATTGAGCCATGGCAGAAACTCCCAAACTGGGTTAGAAAATGTAAGAAAGGCAAACCAGTTATCCATCCAGTTCCTACAGGGCATCCTGCCTTGCAGGGTCAGGGTTAACACAAATGACCTAAGGAGTGGGACTCTTCCATAGCCCTTTGGATTCTATGACTATTTATTTTCTCCTAGTGGAAACCCCTACGCTGGCCTAGTGGAGTCCTTACGTGCTGTCTGGTGGACAGGAAAGACACGGCCTATGGAGTATCGGGTGAAACAGCTGGAGGGCCTGTGTCACTTTCTGGAGGAAAGACAGGCTGATATCCAGCATGCCCTGTGTGCAGACCTACACAAGGTGAGTGGGCCATCCAGCCAGAGCATCTAACAGCTCAGAGGGGACTTGCTGATCAAGGCCATGCTTACCAGTTAATAGACATTGTGCAGCTATTCCATTTTTCCCTTCAGTGGATTTTCCATGAAAAAGTTATGCAGTTCTCAGACTACAGAAAAACATTATGTAAACATAGGTGAGATGCCTCCTAAAATGGTCAAGAGTACAGTAAAGTATTCATATTTCAGAAAGGTGGGAAGAAAGTCTAAACTTGTAAAGCCTTTGATTTCTTTGCATCAATTCACCTGAATGTTTCACTTGTAGCTGAGTTTATGGGTCTTCTACCTGATTAAGGGTTAATTATCTAGAGAACAAAACATAGTGCCATGTCCTGGTGTAAAGTCCAAAGATTACATTTCCAGAATCAGTTGGGATGATTGCATGATAACGCACTACCATGCAATGAATGAGACCCAAGGTTTGCTCACTGAATAGCTGCTGCATAGTTCACCTCTTGCAGCCAGTACGGACATCACTGACGCATCTCATTTTATTTCTCTTCTCCACAGCCCTGCTTTGAAACTGAGCTCTACGAGATTCTCTTCGTCAGAAATGAACTGGCCAATGCTCTTAACAACTTAAGCTGCTGGATGGAGGATGAATATGTGCACAAGAGCCTAGTAAGGAGTCAAACAGAGTGGGAGGAGATGAAACGGAAAAGAATGGTTCTAGGTTGGACAGGGATGAAGGTCTGAAGGGTGAATTATCTCATCAAACTGAAGATGGACTTTCTATCTGTGCCCTTTCAAAACAGGTGGATGCTCATGTTCGAAGGCAAGACTAACTACTAGAGTATTAATGTTTCACCCTCCCCTACCTGATATCCTTCCCATGGTGTTTGGGAATGATGAGATCTGTAATCTAACATACCAGGATGCTGTCAGGTTACTGATATGTAAAAGTTCTGGGGCAGGTTCCAGATGATGGTCTCTAGGGCCATACTTGCTGCGCCATCGGAGGAACAAGTTCCAGCTGCTTTTGTAGGATAACTTCTGCACTCCAATTTAGATTCATTAAAGTCACATTGGTTTTGAACAGCCTTTCCCAACCCATTGCCATCCAAATAAATCAAATTATAATCTTCAGAGTTCCCAGTTATCCCTAGTTACTATTGCTATTGTTTGCTTTCTAGTTGTGTGGCCAGCAATCTCATCTATGCACAGTGCAAGAGAGATTAAAAGGTTTGAAGTGTTAGGTGTGAAAACATCCTTATGTTTTACATGCAAGTATCATCTAAGGCAAGTGTAGCAACGTGAAGCCTATGGCCTGATTTCAAAGCTCTTTCCAGGCTATTGATTCAAGCCTCTAGTAGGAATAGTCTGTGCAAGCCTACTATGTGGTGAGAGAGAGAAAAAGAAAAAGGAGTGTCAGAAAGAGGAAAACAAGGAAACCAGAAGAGAATGAATCATCCCATTCATGCTTGGATTGGCCCTAACCTGAACAGTTTCTTTGGTCCTACCTACAACTGACATAGTTCCTTACAATTACCTTCAGGGGGATTGACCTTCAAGAGAACATTTTTTAGAATCCCGTATCTGAGATAAAGGCTATGATATTCCTCCCTGATGCCCTCAGAGCCTTGTGGATTGTGTGCTAAGGCCAAACATTTTGGCATTTCCCCACGATTTGGGTATTAAACTCACATGTAGCTGACTCGTAATTGTAATATGGGTTTGGGGGAGGCTGGAGGTTTAAAGACCTGTAAGCCTAATGAGGGCTTAAGGCAACCATTCCATTCCTTAACCCTTTCCCCCAAGTGTAACAATATACCTTTCACAATTCCCAGGACTTCTAATATTTTGGCCCACTCGCCCCAATGAGATAGTCCACCATGCTTCCTGGAGAGCAGGTGCATATACTGTGTGTGCATGTGTAGATATCAGCTCTCCAAGGTGCAACAGAAATACCCACTCATAATCAATTAGTGCAGAGGATCCTTTTTTATGTCAGAAATGCCTGATGTACATAGCAAGGACGAATCTTACTGAGATTAAACAACATACCAACTAAACAAATCAAGAATACAGGACTGAAAATGGAAACATCAGCTTTTCAAGGTTCAATGCTATTCAAGCCTTGCACTGCCTTTATAAAGAAAAGAGGATAAACACTGCTAACTTATATGCGCTAGAGCAAAGATTGGTCTGAAAGCAGACATCAAGGGGGTTATACTTCGTAGCTCCTCAAGTGTTTCCACCCCTACAAAATCTTCTATGAATTTCCCTTTCTGCTTCACCCAGTTGCTTTCATGGATGTTTCTGGTTTTTCTATAGTTCACACAGTTGGATCATGCCTTCATTCGCAAGGAGCCATTTGGTGTGGTGCTGATCATTGGAGCCTTTAACTACCCTATTAACGTCACTTTGATACCCCTCGTGGGGGCCATTGCAGCAGGTGAGTGAGAAGTTATCTGCTAATTCATTGTAGACATTGGATCTTCCAAGAGATCCAGGCATGATGTTCATCTGTTGCAGCCGTGTTACAGTGTTCTCTCCCCCCTACTAGGGAACTGTGTGATTCTCAAACCTTCAGAGGTGAGCAGCTGCACTGAAAGGCTCCTGGCAGAAGTGCTGCCTTGTTATCTTGATCCGGTGAGTTCCTCAGCTGCAAGTTCGCCTTGCTAAAAAATCAAAATGTAACTGAGGTTTTCTGATTTGCTTTTCCTGTCATTTGCCTTGATTTCCTGGAAATTACAACTGGGCAATTTATTTATTTATTTACTTACTTACTTATTAAACTTGTCCCCGCCCATGTCCCTCCAGTGGGGGGACTCTGGGTGGCTTACAACATATTAAAACAATAAATAAATATAAGTTAAAATTTAAAGAGGACACATTTACAAAGAATAAAAGGAAAAGGAAAAATCCAAGATGCTGATGGAAGCAACACCAGGCCTCTAGGGGGCTAGCCAACCCCATATCTGATGACCTCCCTCCCCACCCCAGGCCAGATGGCAGAGCCAGGTCTTCAAGTCCCTCCGAAAGGCCGGGAGTGAGGGGGACTATCTCACCTCCAGGGGCAAAGTGTTTCAAAGGGTGGGGGCTACAGCAGAGAAGGCCTGCCTTCTGGACCCCGCTAATCGGAGTTCTTTTGCCGAGGGGGTCCGGAGCATGCCCTCTCTGTGTGATGGGTTGAAATCATGGGGGAGAGGCGGTCCCTCAGGTAGCCTGGCCCCATGCCATGTAGGGCTTTAAATATGATAACCAACACCTTGAATTGGACCTGGAAGCAGACTGGCACCCAATGCAGCTCATGGTGTTATATGGGTCCTTCTTCAGACCCCAAAAATAGCTCGCGCGGCTGCATTCTGGACCAGCTGAAGCTTCCGGACACTCTTCAAGGGTAGCCCCATGTAGAGTGCATTGCAGTAGTCTATCTGGGAGATAACACATCCTGATCCAGGAAAGGGCGTAACTGGTGTACAACCCGGAGCTGTGCACAAGCCCTCCTGGCCACGGCTGTCACCTGCTTTTCGAGCAGGAGCCGTGAGTCCAGGAGGACCCCCAAATTAGGTCTGTCTGGGGTAGTGCTACCCCATCCAGCACCAACGATAATAACATCCCGGATACAGAGGAGCCATTAACCCACAGCCACTCCGTCTTACCAGGGTTCAGCTGGAGCCTGTTGTTCCCCATCCAGACCCTTACAGCCTCCAGGCACCGTGAGAGGGCGGTCACAGCATCACTTACCTCACCAGGGATGGAGATATATAACTGAGTATCATCAGCATACTGATGATACCTCATCCCATGATGACAGATGATCTCACCCAGCGGTTTCATGTAGATGTTGAAAAGGAGAGGAGAGAGAACTGAACCCTGCGGCACCCCACAGAGGAGGGGCCGAGGATGGGGCCTCTCTCTCCCTATCACCACTGATTGGGATTGGCCCTGGAGAAAGGAGGTGAACCAGCACAAGACTTGCCGCCCACCCCCAAGTCCCTGAACCGTCCCAATAGAATACCATGGTCGACAGTATCAAAAGCCGCTGAGACATCAAGGAGAGCAAGGATGGTCGCACTTCCACCATCCTGCTCCTGCCAGAGATCATCCATAAGTGCAACCAATGCCGTTTCCGTTCCATAACCGGGTCTGAAACCTGACTGATAATTCCTTGGGCCTCTTCAGGAAAACCTCTGGATCTGAAGTAATCTCAAACTGTTTTCTGTTTTTGGAAGCTGAGTCAATTTATTTCTAGCTGCTCCAGTTCATTTGAAATCCTTCCAAAGCTGTATATTCCTTCGCATTGTGATGGTGGTAACCCTCTGAGGTTTACAACTGAAGCATCAAAGTGTAGTACTTTGCTTTTTCTTTATTTTAATTTTTTATGATAACTTTATTAAAGTTTAAAAAAACAGAAAGATAAAAATTAGCAAGAAGTAATCATCAAGAAAAAGAATAGAAAAAAGGAAGAATAAAGAAGAAGGAAAGCAGAAGTGCAGAAAAAGAAAGAAAAAGAAACAGAAATTTAAAAAATGACTTCTGACGTCTTTTACAGCGTATTTACAGATATAAATAAACATAGATTGAAGTCTTACTCCAAGATTACGACTTAACCTCCATTTTTTCTATACTCTATTGATTTTACTGATCATCAAATCCATATATCATAATTTAATTTTTTTCTGTTTCCCACAAAAAATCCAAAAGGGACTTCCAATTACTGTTAAAATTAGTTCATGTCTCTTCCCTAATCAAAGCTGTCCATTTCACCGTCTTAACCACCTCCATCAACTTTACCCTCCATTCTTCCATTGTAGGTAATAGCTTTCCACACTGCTTTGCTTTCCCAGCCCCTCGATTTCAGGGAAAGTGAAGAAGGCTGCCAAAGCAAAGCAGCCAGCTTGATGTGCCTCAGTTGTCTTCGTGGAGCCACATCAAAAGGGAAATGAGAGCTTACAGTGGGGTGATCAGTGTCAGTTCACTTTGGACGTAGGTTATGTGCTCTTTTTTCTCTTAAGATCCAAGTACAGTGTAAGGGACTGATTATATATTGTTGTTATTTTAAGGAAAAACTCTTTTGGGGAGAATGAGGCTAGGAGACCACTATGAGTGTAAGACAATTCCACTTGCACAGGAAGGCTGGACAGAAAAAAAATCATAGGTCCCCTATTACTGTATGCTCCCTGAATCAAAAATGATCATCTCATTTTAAAGTTAAAATACTGAAGGGAAATCTTAGTTTCCTTTCAGTTTAATGCAGCAGTTCCCTGCTCCCAATTGCCCCCGAGAGGCTTTTTGCCCTGCAGGTTTCAGAGACAGAAACAGCACCCGTGTGATGTGCAGGCAGGTTGATTGGATGCGAACTTCCCTTTCTGTTTTATAGCAAACCTTTGCTGTGGTGACAGCTGGTCCTGAAGAAACAGGAAAATTACTGGAAAATAAGTTTGATTATATCTTCTATACAGGTGATTTTCTCTTCTTGAATATTCTTTTCAATAGTATTGGTTTTTTTTTAATTGATCATTAATGTCTGCACAGAAATCTGTGTGGTAAGCCAATATTTGACTATTGAAACTGAAAGGTTCAGGTAATTTATCTAAGATCACACATTAGCACACAAACACACACGCACAGACACCCCATCTGCAATAGAATTTCTCTCTGTGGCTACTGCAATGCCTTTCTAGAAGACCAAATTGTTAATAATAGCAGGAATTGGCCATGTGTCTTAGTTCAGTAGCTTTCTCACATCTACTGCAGTGCAGCTCAGTTCGTGGCAAATGAGTGGCAGCTTCCAGATTGCACGTCCTGCCCACAAGTGGAGGAAAAGATGAGTTGTCACACTTCATTTGTAAGTAGGAAAAAGGCTACAAGAAGAAAGATTCTGAGTGAATTAGGAAAATAATCCCAACAGTAACAGCAGTCCAAGAGTAAAGAGCCAGCTTGGTCTAGGGGTTAAGGCTCCAGGCTAGAATCCCGGAGACTGTGAGTTCCTCATGAAAGGCAGCCGGGTGACTTTGGGCCAATCCTGCTCTCTCAGCCCAACTCACCTTACAGGGTTGTTGGGTGGGGAAAATAGGAGGAGGAAGGAGGACTAGGCTTGTTTACCACCTTGAGTTATTTATAAAAAAGAATAAAAAGGTGGGATTAAAAAATCTAAAAAAAAAAGAAAGACTTGGATAGCTTGAAACCTTAGGAAAAAGGGCTCTGTTTCTCTCATCTTTTTCCTTACATTTGGGGAGTCAAGGGATGACAAGGAAACTAATCTTCATGAACCTTCACACATTCCTCTCATTTCTGTTATTGTTGTCTCATTTCTGTTATTGCTGAAAGACATTGGGCAGACATTCAGTCTCCTTAAGTGTCGAGGCCATAAAGATATGGGATGAACTGACCCCAATCTGATAGCCTTCAGAACACCCTTTAGCTGCTCTGGTGATGCCTCTGCATTCCAGGAAACAATAAATATAAGAAGTCCAAAGGGGGTGCCCCGAACTTTGACTGGCAACCAATGGGTCATCGGGGAGATAAGTTTCCCCCAATAATAAGGATGATCCCAAATTTATGCCAATTTTAGCCAATCAATTTGTCAATTGCTGTATCTCTGTGTAAGAAACATGTATAAAATCTTCTTCGAGTGTGATCAGGGTACTCCTCTGTGTTAAGGGGAGACACCAGCTGACTCTATTGGCTTACTTTCAATAAAACTTTAAAATCTCAGCTGGTACTTTCATGTCTGATCTTCTGCCAGACTGAATCCTAATTGGGGAGAGTCAGAAACTCTCAAATTTTGCTAACAAGCTGGACATCCCTGTACTTTTACAAATTTACATAAATAACTACTCCTTGTTGTTCAACTTTATGTAATTCAAATTCTTGCAGCAGTCAATACATTAAATATTTGTAAATCACTGTTTTTCCATCTGTCCCAGAACATTTATTTTTAGTCGAACAGGATATTACAGGCTGTCATGTTTTGATCTTTTTTAAAATATAAGTATCTTCCAAATTCTTTGTAGATCTGAAAATATGTTTTACATTACATACAAACTGCCACGCAGTATTGCCTTGCCAACGATTAACATTTAATGGATGTTTTTTAAACAACCTGTGTGGAATTTTGCTGATCTGCATAGAAGAATGTTAGACAAAAAACAACACAGGTGTCTTTTGAACACACAATTGTGGCCCCTGATGCTGGACAGGAGTTGTGGGTGTCTGTATATCTCTCTTGACCCAAATTTTGCCATACCTCTACAGGGAGTAACCGTGTAGGAAAGATCATCATGACTGCTGCAGCGAAACATCTGACACCCTTGACTCTGGAGCTGGGGGGTAAAAATCCCTGTTACGTGGATCACTGCTGCAATTTCCAGAATGCAGCCAACCGAATTGTATGGGGAAAATTCATCGGTGCTGGACAGACATGCATTGCACCAGATTATGTGATCTGTACAGTTGAAACACAGGAGAGGTTGATACCTTGCCTGCGCCAAGCTATCCGTGAATTCTATGGCCCTGATCCCAAGGAGTCCCCCGATTTTGGCCGCGTGGTCAATGACAAGCATTTCCAGCGTCTCCGAGCTTTGATGAAATGTGGCCGGGTGGTCATTGGTGGAGAGACCGATGAGTGTGACCGTTACATTGGTGAGTATATGGCTTGGGGCAGAGGGAAGAGTAAGGGGAAAAGTCTGGAGTTTGGGAAAAATGGGAAGACATTTTATAATTACTATCTAGTAAGCTTATGGAGAAAATCTATGTAGTCTCTAGGAGTCAAAAACAACTTGATAGCACATAATCAATCAATCAATCAGTCAATCAAGCTTATTAAGAAATGCATGGTGAGTAGGTATAGGGATGAAATCAGGCTTCTAGTTGGTGCTCACCAAACGTGTTGGACTTTAACTTTCATTGGACAAATAGATTTTGTATGAGATTTTGACAGTTGAAGTCCCACAATCTGGTGACTGTCAGACTGGGGAAGTCTGTTTTAGATAGAGCAAGAAGACAGACATGTTTTCCTGGGTTTGCATATTGGAAGTGTAGTCCTGGGGAAAGCTAAAGCTCTGGTTAGATTTATGATAGATAAGCAGAACGGGTCTTGATGTGATCTTTTGCCCATTACAGCTCCCACAGTGCTGGTGGATGTGAAGGCATGGGAGCCCATCATGCAGGAGGAGGTTTTGGGGCCCATCCTGCCCATTTTCACTGTGAATGATTTGGACGAGGCCATCCAATTCATCAACTGCAGAGAACGCCCACTAGCTGCCTATGCCTTCTCCTGTGATTGCAAGGTATATTGTATAGGTTACAGCATACTGTATCTGGGAGAATCTGGATTATTTCCCATCCATGATGGCTAAAAGAAAGGAGACTTGCGCTATTTTCAAAATGTGCTTAGTGGTAAGCTGTGATGAACCAACGTGGCAGCAATTCTTGGCCCGCTGGTAATACAGCTTGGGTGATAGAAGGAAAGCTGAATAGCATCCTTGTTTATTTAGCAACAAGCCTGCGTTAAAAATTACTGGCTTATCCACACATCCACAGTGCAAAGGAAACTGCATTAACAGTACTATTGGTAAGGTTCTGTCTGCAACACATAGCCTCCCTCTCCTCCCCAGCCCGCTGCTGAGGAGGCAGCAGTTGCTCTCAGCTGTTCTGGTGCGACAGTGGTCTTTCCCCTTACATCGCATCACAAGAGCTCCCATGCAGGCATTCTAGGGCACAAATGTGGGTCTTCTAGGAGATCAGTATTCCCATTGGTGCACCCAAATCAGTTGTCAGACTCTAAACCCCTTGTCCTTGGGGCAGGAGCCTCTGTTTGTGGCGAAATTAAGGACAAGCAAGTATCTACCCTGACAGTCCAGTAGCCAAGGAGGGCAAAATTAAGCAAACAATAAAAATGAGAGCTGACCTTGTAGCATAAAAGTACGTGACTAGTTATTTCAGCCCATCCCTCTTGTTTTGGAGAGAAATCAATCTTGCAAGTGACAATGAAATGTTATTTTTTTACAAAGCTAGGCTATATGGAGCCCAGCTTACAAAAATGCACACCATGCTCTTGACTGACCACAAGATCTTGGTTGTCTGCTATAATTAGTAATCTTGGGGGACAGAGAGCTTTCAAGTTATACATCAGCTCCCAAGAAATTTGTAGAGAGAAGAATAAATCTTCAGCTTGTCTTAAATTACACAGAATGTCCTAACTTTACAGAAAAATAGAATAAGATTTCTGACATGGAGAGAAAAAAGACATTGAAACAACTTCTTGGAGGTCATTTCAGCTCTTTATCAGAGTTATTGGGGAGATGGCACCCTCCATTTCCCCCCCAATTCAGGCACTGAAATTTCTTGCTCTGTGCCCCAGAGTTCTGCCTTTGCACTTTAAAAGAACAACCTTTCTCTTTACCTGGGAAGAGAGGAGTTGAGGGAACCTTCTGAGTGTTTGCTGTAAAACCCTTGCTTGGGAGAGGGTATTGATTATTTTAACTAAACTTGTCATCTTTATTCCCACTCATTGCTCTTGGCTCCGTATGTAGTGAGCATGGGGGTAGAAAACAGGGGGTCCAAAAGGGTTGATTTGTGTTTTCAAACTCTTGGCTAGTATACTAAGATTCATAGAGAAATTCTTTTTTCTTTCCAGTAGCCTTTTAGGAAATGGCTAATTGGCCACACATACAATATTAGCCATTTTGTGAGCTTGCCTGTGGCACATTTTCAACATTCCAAATGTTGATAGTAGTACAAAGGCTAAAGACCTTAGTTTGTATCATGTCCCTTATTATCATAGAGCTGGGACTTGATAAGACTCATGTTTGGAAGGTTAAGGACAGGACTCCTAATACTCTTCTACTCTTTTTCTCTTGATAGATTGTGAACCGTGTACTGGATTGTGTTAGCAGTGGCGGCTTCTGCGGCAATGATACCCTGACACACGGAACATTGATTAACCTACCATTTGGTGGCATTGGTATGATTAGCCTTTTATCTCCTATGCTATCTCCATTTCTTACCTCCATCCTTACCCTTTGCTTCCAACCTGAAAAGTTCTCCCTCTTGATGATTATTTTCATCAGACTAAAGACAAAGATATTAAGAGTCAATTTTTTTTACTATTTCCAGCATATTTGCAGATTAACCAAATGCAATCAAATAATAAGTACCCCACTGTGCTATAAGCTAGGTGGTCATTTATGAATAAATGAGAGGGCGGGAAATTTCCTGGTGGACATTATGTTGGGAAGCAGGAGTAAGGGGAGGAGGCTCACTATTTTTAACTTTGCAAGTAGTGCTAACAAGACCAAAATGTATTCCACAGGAGAAACAGCTCTGGTTCAACAGGCCTGGTCACGCACTGCACTGAACCCAGCTTAACCTGCTGTGTAAATCAAGATTATTGCATTTTGAGTACAAAACATGGTTAAACTGAAGAGATATACAGATTTAATTTTTACCAAAAGAAGCAATAGTCTCATTTTATTGGAGTTTAAGGCAGTTGTAGTTCAACAATCATGAAACACAACAGGCCAGCAAATTATTATCCAACCAAGATTTGCTTGTCATTATTAGATTCTGCTCTTTAGTCCCTTCTTTAAGAGTAGTTCTGCAGAGTCCACTGAATATAAAACCTTTTATAGTGAGCACAATGAGGGGAGTGCTTTTTAAGGGCAGCTATAGCCCAGCCTGAGGAAAAGAATAGATAGCAAGGGCTGCGCAGGTTGTGTTGTCAGCTGAAGGATGACAGTCAGCAGATTTGATCTGAACTTCTTCTTCTTCTTCTTCATATTGCAGGACTCAGTGGATTTGGCAAGTACCACGGCAAATTTACTTTCGACACATTTTCACACTTTCGCGGCTGTCTTTTGCGCTGCATGGGCCTGGAGGTGATCAACAAACCACGCTACCCCCCATACAACGATCATAAGTTGGCACTAACGATCTCTGCTTTGGAGGTCAGGCGCAAGGGTATGTGCACTTTGCTGTGAGGCCTTGAATCACATCACCTGCGTTCTTAAGGAATCCGGCCAGGAATTTTGCTGTAGTTGAGAGGTTTTTCCCTTCATCAGCTGGTCCTGGAATTTTGCCTCATCACCTACAGAGACCCTTGAAAAACACTCTCTCTTCTGACGAACCTTGTTTTCACCATCTTTGCTCCTTATATTGTTTCTTTATCCTCTATCAGCTTATATAAATTCAACATTTAGTAGTGGTTAGAAAATGTAGGTGATACCCTCCAATTCTCTTTGCACAGTTGTTGGATATAGAAGATATCCTCAATTCCAGTAACTGCTAATTATACAATTAATTAAAGTTTGTGGGTAAAATTTCATCTTCATTTGAACACATAAAGCCAATTCTGCTTTAAAATCTACAAGCATCAGATTCTTTGTTGAAAATGGACAAGTACAGCTCCACTTTACAGTGGAGCAATCATCCTGATTAAGATATTTGTACAATAAAGATAGCCCTGATGGTCTCTGTAAAGTGATAAAACTATTTCTGAGTGAATATTCAAAAGCTGGATCCATTAAACAATTTAATTCCCAAAGAAATTCACAGCTGAACAAATGCAGGTTGTTATGCATAAAGACACTCTGTTGACAATGCATTTTCTATACTGTGATACTCTAAAGCCCCCTTTAATTATATTGCTTTCAATATCCTTGCCTACAGTTACAGTTCAGATTCTTTATTCCATCAGTGATTTCTACACTACCCAGCCCAAAGCATACTAATTTAGAAGTACAGCACATCCTATCGAGTTCCACATAATTCTGCTAGCGATTGCCAATATACTGAGATTTCCTGCACTCTTGCATTTTTCAGGTAAATGTCTTGCTTCTCCAATAAAGATCTTGCATCAAACCTTAGAAATAGTTGACTAATTATTTAATAGTGCCATCAATTGACAATGTATTACATAATAAAATGAGTCAACAACTGGTTCCTACACCAGGAGCTTTTGACTGAAATTTAGATACTGGGGAACAAAGACAACAGAATGAAGTAAAAAAAAAATGCGCAAGTGAATGTATAAGCAATTTGCTACAATAAAATAAAGAGCATCTTGGCATTCTAAAGGGAGTAGCCACTTTAGAGAGTACACCCTGGAGTAAAATAGTAGCAAGTAAGTCACAGTCAGTCTTGTGTTTCTTGAATGGATACAAAGAGTTTTCTGTGAGCTTCAGAATGTTCTGAAAGAAGAATTACAGAATCATTAATTAACAATGATGAACAATGCTGCGTCCTCTCTTTTGAGATGCATTAGTAGTATGAATGAAGACGTCATAACATATGCCTTCTACAATACAGTATCTCCATCCAGAATGCATTTCCTTTTTGGGGGGGGGGGGGGCGGCGGCAGAAACTATCTCCCTATTACTAGAGGCATTCATTCATTTATCTGTAGTGATGAGCGCAGTTATTAAGAGATACATAATTAATTAGTTGGTTAATCTGTTGGGGAAGATGTCACAATGCAACTCTCAGATCACATGCAGATTCTTAAATCAGCTTGGCTTAAGCCAAAAGGCTTCTCAGAAATGTAAATATATAGAAGGAATAAAGAGCATTAAAGGCTTGGAAAAGACAAAAAGGCTAAATTAGATGGAAGCTACACCCTGGGATATAAGACAATGTGCAAAGTAGTCCAAAACCAATGCCAGGTAATACATCATGCATTTATCTATACATATGTGGGACCTTCCACACTACCACTAAATATATGGCTTCCAGGAAGCATGGCTGTCAGGCACTAGCTACTACTTCTTTACAGCTTTAACCAACATGTGAACTTCTTGATTACTACACCCTTGAAAGTTTACAACATACATGTATTTTTTTTTTAAGTGCAGCCTACTACCCAGGTCCACGATGGCTCATTTATACATGGTGACTATCTGACCTTGCACAAAACACGTCTGTTTCAAGTATGGTTACTGTTTGGGATTGCACAAATCAAAGTGTTTGTGTGTAGAAATGACGTACCTTAGCAGTTTTATATGCTTTTTGTATAAGCAAGCAGCTGCAGATATTCAAGAAATCTGTCTTCATTACACATCTTTAGCATAACACAGCCTTTGCTGTAGTATTTTGTTAGACTAACAATGAGCCATTGTGGCTCTAGTTCAGTGTTATCAACTTTAGGATATGTGAACTTCAACTCCCAGAATTCCTCAGCCAACATGAGAGCCAGTTTGGTGCAGTGGCAAAGGTGCTGGCCTAGAAACCAGGAGACCGTGAGTTCTAGGCTTACGTTAGGCATTAGGCAGCTGGGTGACTTTGGGCCAGTCACTCTCTCTCTCAGCCCAACCCACTTCACACGGTTGTTGTGGTGAGGAAAATAGGAAGCAGGAATATTAGGTATGTTCACTGCCTTGAGTTGACATATATATAAATATGTATATATGTATACATAAAAATATAATAATTATAACAAAAGGTTTTGTCAGATGTTAACTAATCTTCAATTTCACCTCCCTGAGGTATGTTGTTAAACTGTTTGGCATCTAACTGGTCTGTACCCACTCAATGCCAAGCAGTTTAACAACATACTGCAAGGAGGTGAAAGTGAAGATTGGTTAACATCTCACAAAACCTACCTGATAATGAAAGATCTAGCAAAAGGGGCAGCACTAGGCTACTACAGGCCAGTTACCTCCTTGCCAACAACTTTCAAATTGCTAACTGGCATGGTAGCTAATGCACTGCAACAGCATCTAGTTAAAAACAAGCTCTTTCCATATGAGCAGAAAGGAAACCGCACAAACAGTAGAGGAACAAATGATCAGCTCCTAATTGACGAGATGATTTTGAAAAACTGCAAGAAGAAAGAAGACTAACTTGAATGTAGCTTGGATTGATTACAAGAAGCATTTGACTCCCTGCTAATTATTGGATAATCAAGTGCCTAGAAATGACAGGAGTCAGTAGAAACATCAGAAGCTTTGCGCAAAGATCAATGGCACAATGGAAGACACAGTTGCTGGTCAATGTGATAAACTGGGAGAGGTTATCATCAAGAGAGGAATCTTTCAAGGAGATTTACTGTCACCACTGCTGTTTGTCATTGCATTGATTCCTCTGTCAACAATACTGAACAAGTCAGGCTATGGCTATCAAACATCAAAAACATCTGCCAGGCTATCCTATCTCCTTTACATGGACGATCTGAAGCCGTATGGAAAAACACCATCTGAAATGGAATCACTGCTCAACACTATCTGAATATATAGCCAAGATACTGCAATGGAGTTTGGACTGAACAGATGTACCACCCTTACCATCCACAGGGGAAAAATAGTGAAAACTGAAGGAATCAAGATGCCCTATGGAAATAACATCAAGAGTCTGGATGAAGAAGATCACTATAAATACCTGGACATCCTTCAAGCTGACAACATCAAGCACACTGTAGTCAAGAAAAAGGTTACTAGTGAATACATCATGAGAGTGAAGATCTTAAAGTCGAAACTCAGTGGAAGAAATACCATCAAGGCAATTAACACCTGGGCAATTCCAGTCATTAGATACACAGCTGGAACAGTGGACTGGACTCAAGCTGAATTAAAAGCCCTTGGATAGGAAGACCAGAAAAATAATGACAATGAATCATGCCCTTCATCAATGCAGCGATGTTGACAGACTCTACCTACTAAGGAGCATAATAGGGCATGGAATGTTGCAAGTATGCCAGACAGTTGAAGAGGAGAAAGGGGAATTAGAAGAATATCTGAAGGACAGTGAAGAAGATGCACTGAATCTAGTATACCATGAAGGCTTACTGAATACTGAACAGACCAAACAGGCCTACAAGAAAGACCAAATGAAGAATAGAAAAAAGACATGGCAAGGCAAGGTATTACAATGCCAGTACACAGACACATACACACACACACAAACCTGAGAGGCAAAGCCATTGCCAGGTCTTGATGGTAAGAGCAGGAAAGTTGAAGAAAGTGACCAAGGGGCTAATTCTGGCTGCACAAGACAAAGCCTTAAGAATGTAATGCATACAAAGCCAGAATTGAGAAGACAGCAACAGACAGCAAATGCCGCCTCTGCAAAGAAGAAGTAACAGTGGACCACCTAGCTAGCTGCTGCAAGAAGATTGCACAGACTAACTACAAACAACGGCATGACAAAGTAGCAACAATGGTGCATTGGAATATCTGCAAGAAGCACCATTCGCCTGCAAGCAAGGATTGGTGGGGCCACAAAGCAGACAAAGTAATAGAAAGTGAAGAAGCTGAAGTGCTCTGAAACTTTAGAATTCAAACAGACAAGCACCTGCCACACAATACCCCAGACTTGACAATTGTTGATAAGAAAGACAAAAAGATCTGGATAGTGGACATTGCAATACCTGGAGACAGTAGACTAGAAGAGAAAGAACTGGAGAAAATCATGAAATACAAAGACCTGCAAATAGAACGACTATGGCAAAAGAAAGCAAAGGTAGTACCAATAGTTATAGGCACCTTAGATGCAATCCCAAAACATCTGGATACCACTTGAAGACCATCGACATTGACAAAATCACCGTCAATTGCAAAAGGCAGCTTTACTTGGAACAGCTTATATCCTACAATGATACCTTTAACACCATTAAACAACATCTGCCTATCCCAGGTCCTTGGGAAGGACTCGATAGGTGGGTAAAAATGCCAAATCCAGTCTAAACATCTGGGTGACTGTATGACCAATAGTAGTAGTTGTA